>CM066032.1:102344259-104973234 GCA_033557465.1 Ichthyophis bannanicus | reverse complement strand
GTTTACAGTAAACATAGCATCATACTACAGTAGGCATCCATTTTTGGCCTGTCCTGGGGCTCACATATGCGCACACTCACCTAGCAGCCATGCATTTCCGAGCTGACCCCCGGCTGCTGCCTGTCCCAGACTGAACTGGGCGAGGACAAATGCATTGTGGCAGGACTCTGGGTAGTGGGTGCACACATCAATGAAGTCCATGTTGGCATCCACAATGACCTGCATGTTCATCGATGTGTACCCATGCCTGTTCTGGTATGCCCTCTGCTCCAGCCGTGGTGCCCGTAGTGCAATGTGGGGACAGTCTATACATCCAAGCACCGATGGGAACCCAGAGACATTGTAGAATGCCTGCATGGTCTCCTGCTGTATCTGCTGTGTCCAGAGGAAGGCTATGAGGTGGCGCATCCTCTGCAGCAAAGCCCTGATGAAGGTTCTTATGCAGTGGCTGGCATTGGACTGCGTGATTCCAGTAGTCACACCTATCACATGCTGGAAGCTGCCAGTTGCAAGGAATCCTAGGGCAGTGGCCACCATCATGGCCACTGGCAGGGCCTGGCTTCTGGATGTGGATTGCTCCAGGTCCACACTGAGAATGCTGCACAGATCGGTTATTGTTGCCCCATCCAGTCTGTATCTCTGGTAGACCTCCTCATCCATCAGTTGCAGGTAGCTTACCCTAGGTCTGTGTATACATGGGGCATGGTACCTGCATCTCGGGTGCTGGGCTACAGTCTGCTGCTGAGTACGCACTGCCTGTCGCATCCTCCACTGTGCCCGGGCATGGTGGCGTGTCTCCACCTCTGGATCACCATGTGCATGGCCTGCATGGCGTCTCTACTTGTCCAGCATTGCTTTATGTCTGCATGGTTTGGGTACAGGTCTGCACACGCTCACCTTGCTCTACTGTGCACTGTTCCGCCACTAAACGGGTTTGCCGCTCACTATCAGCGGTCGTATGTGCCGGGAACTGTTACTTAAGCCTGCGTGGTTAGTGACGTCCAATGTCGGTGCACACGGGTTTTGGAAATCTGCTTTATGTGGGTTTCACGTTTACAAACCCCCATTCCGCTCTGGGCTTCAGCGCCTGGTGCTGTGCGGGTAGCTGGGCCTCAACGATTCAAGATGTCTTGTTGAATATCTGGTTTACATGGTTATGGTGGTTTTATATGGGTAAGGCTGGCTTTTACACGTGTAGCATGTGCCTAGGGCTTCAAAAATTGGGCCCATAATCTATATTAGAATCTGTATTAGAACAATAAAGATGATTATGGAAAAGATCAGGAGGAGATGCAATGAAACAGTCGCACAAGTGACTTATAAGCAAACTAAGCATCCTTGGGATGGACCCTAAAGTTACTGCTTGGGTTAGAAATTGGTTGAGTGGGAGGCGACAAAGAGTACAAGTAAATGGAGCTCACTCTGAGGAGAAGGAGGTTACCAGTGGTGTGCCCCAGGGATCTGTCCTTGGTCCGATTCTTTTTAACATCTTTGTTAGTGATATAGCAGAAGGGCTGTCGGGTAAGGTTTGCCTCTTTGCGGATGATACCAAAATCTGCAATAGAGTAGACACCCAGGAAGATGTAGATAACATGAGGAGGAATCTAGCTAAGCTTGAAGAATGGTCTAGAATTTGGCAGCTGAGATTTAATGCTAAAAAATATAGGGTCATGCATTTGGGCTGCAACCATCTAAGGGAGCGGTACAGTATAAAGGGTGATGTACTTCTGTCCAAGAAAGAAGAATGGGTCCTAGGCGTGATTGTGTCTGGCAATCTCAAGGTGGCTAAAGAGGTAGAAAAGGCGACAGCGAAAGCTAGAAGGATGCTTGGGTGCATAGGAAGAGGAATGACCAGCCGAAGAAAGGAGGTGATAGTGCCTCTGTATAAGTCTTTGGAGTATTGTGTGCAATTCTGGAGACCGCACCTTCAAAAGGATATAAATAGGATGAAGTCAGTGGAGAGGGTGGCTACTAAACTCGTTAATGGTCTTCATTATGAAACATATGAGGACAGACTTAAGGACCTTAATATGTATACTTTAGAGGAAAGGTGAGACAGAGGTGATATGATTGAGACATTTAAATACCTCCATGGCATAAATGCACAGGAGGAGAGCCTCTTTCAATTGAAAGCAAGCTCTGCTACGAGGGGACATAGGATGAGGGTGAAAGGGGATAGACATAGGGTGAGAGTGAAAGGGGATAGACTCAGGAATAATATGCGGAAATATTTCTTTATGTAAAGAGTGATAGATGTGTGGAATAGTCTCCCAGTGGAGGTGGTAGAGATTAAGACACTATCTGAATTGAAAAAAGCATGTGACAAACATAGAGGATCCCTAAAGGAATAAAGGGGACTCTTATAGTGGGTGATATGGAAGGGCAGACTAGGTAGGCCATGCGGTCTTTTTCTGCCGTCATGTTTCTATGTTGATATTCTGAAGATGAGCAAGTGCAATTACTTTTAAGTAACTTTGTGAACAACATTTATTATCCAGTCCAAAGGGCGCTCGAGAAGGCAATACATTTTCTCTGACATAAAAACAGAAGATCAGCACAGGAAAAACCAGTCTAGCAAATACTCTGGGAAGACCTCAGCTGTAAGTACAAACACGGTGTGCAAAGCACAGTCAGAGCAAGGTGTAAGATTATCTAACCTTCCCATTTGTTCTTTAAGGGAGGGTGTGACTCTCTGTCTCTTCCATTGGCTTTTGCAGTGAAACCCTACCTTAAATACTGTTTTAAGCTCCAGAGGCCACCCTGTTGTAAGCACCTAGAGAAGCCAGCAGAAACAGTAAAGAAGAGATTAATTACAAATCAACTCTTTATACAGAAAAGTTTAAGAAACTCAACTGTATATAAGAAAGAAGGAATAGGGTGGCTATGATGGAAACATGCAAATATTTAGTAGGCTTCAAAATGGAAAAAGAACAACCTTCTTCCATACATAATTAAGCTCTAACACAAGAGGGCTGATATTCGTTATACTGTATGTGGACTCTGACCACATGGGTTTTTTCTTTTTAAATTTCTGAGGGTTATACAGATAACTTTTATCCATTCATTATGCTATGGCGGATTACATGGATAGAAGTTAGCGGTATGACCGGGGGTGAGCCAGGAGCTGTCTAAAACATTATCTGTAGAACAGCTAAATTAAATTGCTCTCTGAATAACTTATCCATTTAAGTTAGGCCTGAGAAACTGAAGGCCTCACTCACATAGGTAAGTAGTGGTGCTGGCCAGTGCATTAATTTATATGGATATGTATGCTGAATATACACCTAGAATAAAGCATCAGCATTGAAAATCATGCCCAAGGGATTATTGAGAAGATGTTTAGAACATACCACCATTAGCAGAGATGTTAATGCCTGGGAATATGTTGCTTTTTTGCACTCATTGGGTTTCTCTGTGGTACCATTGAGTTCTACGCATATGTCCGATCATAGTTTGGATCAACGTGCCTTTTATTTTCCCCCTACATCTCATACGGTAGTTGTTTTTCAGAGATTTCCTTCCCCCCTTTGATTTGGACTGATCATTATTTACTAGAATTTGTTTTTCATCTTCCATCTATTAAGATTGTGAATTCATCTACGTCTGAAAATATATACGTGCAGTTAAGACCTCCTTCGGACCTTTATTGGAACAGGTTGAAGAATAGTGGGTTTTCTCAAACAATTTCGACCACGGTTTCTTTAGTCAATTGATTGAAAATACAGATAAAATTGTGGATGATATTGCCCCAGTTGTCTGCAAAAAAATGTCCTGTAGCTAGGAAATATTTTCCTTGGTATACCCAAGAATTGATGAAGCTGAAAAACTCTTGTAGAGTTCTAGAGATAAAATGGAGGAAATCACATGATGGTCAGGAAAAACAAAACTGGCAGCTTAAATATAAAATTTATAAAGCTATGATTCGCCAAGCTCGGAAACAATACTATGGGCAGGTGATTTCCTCTACTCTATCTCAGTCTCATTCTCTGTTTAATTTAACCTTATCTTTATTAATGGATAAAATCAAGGTGTAGCCTGATCCTTCCTTGACAGTCCATCAGTTCGCAGATTTTTTAAAACAGAAGATAAATACCATACGAGATACATTTCTTAGGAAAGAGTTAAATATTGATAATTTTTTCTACTGGTTTCTCAGGAAAAACAATCGGGTCAGAATTTCAATTCCAATGTATTCCGTGATGGGCACCCTTTTTAGAAAATACTCTAATACTTTCTCTTTAGCAGATCATTGCCCAACATATTTTTATTGTAGGTCTAGCACCTCAAGATTTTAGGGACTGGTTCTACAGAATTACTGTAGAATTTATGGTACAAGGTATATACCCGAAAGAACTAGGTGATATTGTCCTTACTCCAATTCCTAAAGATAGAAAACCTAATCTGGATGATTTAACAAAATTTTGCCCAATAGCTAACATCCCCATGTTAGTTAAAGTACAAGAGGTAATTGCTGTGAAACAACTAATGTCCTATTTAGAGAATTTTGTCTGGGGGGATCACAATTCAGTTTAGAAAGGACCATAGCACAGAAATGTCGTTGAGTATTTTGATTTCAGATATTAATACAATATTAGCTAAAGGCAATATTGCTGGTTTTTTACAGTTTGATCTTAGTGCTGCTTTTGATTTAGTGGATCACAAAATTTTGATGTTGGTTTTAGATTATTTGGGAGTTTCAGGAACAATGTATAATTGGTTTTATGCTTTTTAAAAAATAGGAGGTATCGAGTATCGGGTATCGGGTATCGGGTATCGGGTGTGAATAGTTCGGAGAAGTGGGAGGCTATTTGTGGAGTTCCTCAAGGGTTCCCGCTTTCACCTATTCATTTTAATATCTTAATGACTATATTAGAATGGGCATTTGATCATGCAAATTTTAAATTATATTTATATGCGGATGATATTTTGATTTTACTGACCTTTTCACAAGCATCTAGTGATTTTTATCTTAGAGAATGCTGTTCTACAATTCGAGAGATAAGCAAAAATTATTCGGTTATAATTAAATGCCTCAAAAGACAAGTCTTATGTTTTAATAACTCTAAACGACTTCCAGATTTACTAACCCAAGCATTAGAACAGTTAGGACTCCATTCTGACCCAGTCCTCTGAGTGCTGGGTATTTTGATTGATGATAGTTTCTCTTTTGAGGCTCACATCAATTTGGTAGTTCAAAATCTTTCGTTAAGTTATGACAGCTGCGTAGAATTAGGCCATAGTTTTCGTTTGATCACTCCCGTCTTCTTGTGCAGAGTCATATTTTGGCATTTTTCAATTACGGAAACATTCTTTGTATGAATTGTTCACTGCGCCAAATTATGCGCCTACAATTATGTCAAAAAACGACAGCGTGCTTCATTTATGGTACATCTCTGAATACAGCAGTGAGCCCTCTTCTCTTTAAGCTACACTGGCTTAAGATTTCAAATAGGATACGTTTTAAATTTTTTGTTTTTATATATATTTTTTAATACATTTGTTTCCACATGTTTTTCAGCTTTGTTGTTTCCTTTTTTAGCACATAAGTCACCACGTTTGCAATCTTTCTGCACATTGTTATTTCTCCCCTCTAGGGAAATTAGACTGAAAGTCTGTTTTGTACATACTATTCACTATGGGCCTGATTCCCACTGGGGCATGTCCGGCCTGTTCGGACATCCAAAATCTGGATGGACTGGATCTGCAACCGATTTCGTACCCATGGGAGCTAGACATTCTTGCGGGATCAGAATCAGGTGCAGAAGGCCTGAACGGGCAGGACATGCCCTGATTCTGGCCCGCTGCACGTCCGACCTGTTCCCCATCCAACCCTCCCGCCGCCCAACCTCTGATTGGGCCTATCAAGGCCGGTATCAGGCAGCAGGGATCCCACTGCTCTGCTCACCTGGTCAGTGCTGGTCCCACCGCGCTGTCCTCCAATGTTGGAATAAGTTCCCCGTCTAACTCAGCAACCCTGGATGTACAGGGCTGTGACCGGAATCAGCCCTTTACATCCAGGGTCAGGGTCCCGCTTCTGCCACGCCCTTGCTTCTCCCCCAGTCCTTCCTCTCCCCCCTCCCCTCCATACAGAGCACCCTGCACATCTTCTCTGTACATGTGGGGAGCTCTGGATCCGGCATTGGGCCCCAGTGTTTAGCGGGGATGCATGTCCGAAGCGGATGTACATCCCTGCTAAACGCTACTCAGAATGACCCCCTATATGACTGCGAAATGTTGGTCTGAACTACCAATTAAGTTAAAAACTTATTTTTCTCTCTTTGATTTTTGAAAAAAAAATTTAAACTTGGCTGTTTAATTCTAATTAATATGTTTTAGCATTTTTGCTCAGTGTTCATTCTTCTTGTTGTAAACCACAACGAACCACTGATTGGGATCGTAGTGGTATATAAGTCTATGTTAGATTAGATTAGATGTGGTGCAGTAACCAAAACAGGGATAGAATTTAAATATGCTTGGGCCAGGTATAAAAGGGCTGGGTAAAGGATCGGGAGGATGATAACCAGCAACCAAACAGGTTTTGAAGTATTACATTTGGTAAGAATTCATGGGTGAATGAAGAAGGCCTGTCTGCAGCTAATATGTGTTAGCAGGGAGCTAGCGCACTGCTGAGAAGCAAGTCAACAATTCTCTTGGCGGGTGTTGAATCTCTTATCATCTTTATCTTTATTTTTATTATTATTTGATATACCGCCCTAGAGAACAAGGCATGGAAATAAGAGCCGGTTGTGAAAACTTTCTCTTCTTCCCCCACATACTCAGAATGCCACATTCTAGCATCAGAGACATACCAAGGGCTGTGTGAGCGGTGCGACTGCCCGGAAGAGGATGCTGATATCATCACTGGACCTCCAGGAAGGTAAAAAAGAGTGAGTTACTTAATGTGGCTAGGTGGAAGGGGGCACCAGACTTGTTAGCCGCACAGGTTGCATTTTTAGTTTGGTATGGTCCTGTCAAGCATTTTGTACCTTCTGTGAAGCGCTTGCACCTAGATACAGTGTCTTGTGAAAGTATGCATCCCTTCGGTTCTTTCCCTGTTTTGTCGCATTATGTACAACCTGTAATGAAAATGGAGATTCATTTGTAGATTAGGTAACACAGCGAACAATACAGTCCAAATTGGTGAAGTGGAATGACAATAAAATACCTGGTGTATATATAACAAAAACCAGTAAAAACATCAAATCTGTGAGTGCCATGAAACCCCTAAATAAGATCTGGTGCAACAAAGCAACCTCAGAGAGGCACATAATTAGTTGATGAGGCTTCACCTGTGTGCAGTCTGTGTCACATGATCTGTCACATGTTGCCTGTAGAAATATACCTGTCCTGAAAGGCCCCTGACTCTGCAACACCATTAAGCAAGAAACATGAAGACCAAGGAGCACTCCAAACTGGTCAGAGACCAAGCGGGTGATGTATAGATCAGAGTTTGGTTATAGAAAAGAATCCAAATTCTGATTATTCCTCGGAGCATCATTACATCCATTAGAACAAAATGGAAAGAATATAGCACCACTACAAACCTGACAAGAGAAGGCCACCTAGCAAAATTCACAGACCAGGCAAGGAAGGCATTAATTTGAGATGTCACAAAGAAACCAAGACTAATACTGAAGGAGCTGCAAAGATCCACAGCGGAGATGGGAGTATCTGTCCAAAGGACCACCTTAAGCCATGCACTCCACAGGGTGGGGCTTTATGGAAGAGCGGCCAGAAAAAAGCCATTGCTTAAAGAACGAAATAGGAAAACATCTGTAGAGTTTGCACAACATCAAGTGGCGGACCCTCCAAACACATGGAAGAATGTTCTCTGGTCAGATGAGATGAAAACAGATCTTTTGGGCCATCATGGGAAATGCCAACACTTCCCATCACCCCGAGAACACCATTCCCACAGTGCAACATGGTGCTGGCAGCATCATGCTGTGGGGATGTTTCTCATTGGCTGGTACAGGAAAACTGGTCAGAATTGAAGGAACGCTGGGTGTCACTTACTACAGGGCACTACCTGAGGAAAAGCTGTTTCAGTTTGCCAGCGATTTGAGACAGGGACGACAATTCAGCTTCCAGCAGGACAATGATCCTAAGCATACTGCTCATGCCACACTGGAGTGGTTCAAAGGGGCACATTTAAATGTCCTGGAATGGTCCAGTCCAAGCCCAGATCTCAATCCAATTGATCTGTGGCATGACTTGAAGATTGCTGTACACCAACGCAACCCATCGAACTTGAAGGAGTGGGAGCAGTATTGCATTGAGGAATGAATGAAAATCCCAGAGGCCAGATGTGCTACACTAATAGAGACATACACCAAGAGACTTGCAGCTGTAAATGCAGCAAAAGATGGCTCTACAAAGCATTGACTTCGTGGGGGGCATACATATGCACATTCCTGAGTTCATTGTTGTTTGTTGTCTAAATTATTGCTTGTGTCACAATAAAGGACATTTTACACCTTCAAAGTCGTAGACATGTTGTGTATATCACCTGGTGCTAACCCCCAAAACCCCATCTTAATTCCAGGTTGTAATGTGACAAAACAGGACAAACACCAAGGGGATGAAACATTTGCAAGGTACTGTAGCTTTAGAACTGGTAGATGTGGGGAAATCTGCTTATCCCTGGGATATGCAGCATGGAATCTGTCTACTAGCTTTTAGATCTTGCCAGGTACTTGTGACCTGCAATGGCCACCATCGGAAACAGGATACTGGCTTTGATAGACCTTTAATCGGACCCAATATGGCAAATCTTATTTATTTATTTATTTAGACAGTTTTGTATACCGCCTTATCCTTCAATCAAGGCAGTCACAACACAATTGGGGAATACATTTAACACGCAGGGATATGAGACACATACACTAATACTTACAGGGAACATGGGCAATGGAGGGTTAAGTGGCTTGCCCAAAACCACAAGGAGCATCTGTGGGACTAGAAACCCCAGTCCGTCCGGCCCAAGGTTGCTGTCCTCTAGTGGGATTTGAACCCCCGACCTTCCGGCCTGAAGTACCTTGCCCCAACCACTAGGCTACTTCTCCCTCTTATGTTCCTATGGTAACACTGAAAAGCTGGTTTAAGCTGAAGCAACACTCGTTAATTGTTTTGCAATGTATAATGAATAGAGATATATATGTTAACTTGATAGATATTTTTATTTTTGACCCACCCCCCGATCGTTCAATGTAATCCCAATTCAATGTAATCCCAATTGACCGCTTTGACCCGGTGAAAAGCGGGATATAAATACAGCTAAATAAATAAATAAATAAATTGTTCAGTTCCATGTAAACTGCTTTGATAACTTGAAAAGCGTTATAGAAAAAATGTTAAATAAATAAATTAATCAAATAAATAAATAAAGACCTGTAATAAACATAAATGTCTTTATTTTATTTAACCAGTTTTATATACCACCTTATCCTTCAATCAAAGTGGTTTAAACATAGGGGTATGTTTACTAAAAAGCAGTAAGGGAGCAAAAGTGCTGTTAATGGGTGTTATCGGCGCCCGTGAGCAGTTTACGCCATGGAAAGCGCCGATAATGATGGATTAACGTAGCCCAACAGGGCCTGTAGTGTTAAAATAAAAGGAGATGAAGAGTGGGCGTTAATGGGGTAGAGACTGGGCGGAGATAGCGTTTGCTCCTTTAATGCCGGTTTGAGTTACCTTGCATTACAGCTTCTGATGCTGGGAACCCCAACACCATCTGAAAGCTTGCAGTAAGGGCTATTTCTGAGGGGGGAGAGCCTATTTAAATGTATGCAATGTGCTCCACCCACTGTAGTTCTCAAATTAGTTATAGTAGTGCTCCATTGTCAGCAACAGCATGGTGCCCTATTTATAAAGGGCACTATATTATTGGTGCCAAATTGGCAAAGGAGGTGTCATGTGGATGATGCTGTGGGGCTGGCTGGTCCACTAGGCTGACAAGGCATTGTGTGAGGGTGGGGGTAGTGGTTGCAGCAGATCTGAGTCTTGGCCCCATGTGTCAGATGCAACATTGCAGTTGCCACTGTCAGTGGGATGGCAAGCATGTCAGCAGCAGATACAGCAGAGCACATGGTGATCTCTTCCTTCCAAGGTCTAAGGCAGCAGCATCCCCTGGTGGAGAGGGGCAAGAGTGGAATGGTGTGACTAGCTGCATGTGTACAACTTCAATAAGGCCGCCTGCAGCACTGAAGCAGCGGCTGTGCCATGATGGCAGGGAGGGAGGGATTGGCCAGCATGCTATCCTCCATGATTGGTGGAACCGAGCACCCGGCTAGTTTTCTGAGTGGATGGGCTGGTCCTGAGATCAGGATGCCCCCCACCTGCACATATTGAGTGGATATGTGCAAGTGGGGGGAAAAATATGCAACTGAGGCAGGAATACTATGCAATATAATAATAGCCCATGCCAGAGGAAAAATGACCACGCTGCTCCCTCACCTGCCAAATGATGACCATAATTTGTGTGTGAACCAGTGACCCCTCCATAAGTAAGCACTCAGTTGGTTACAATCATCTGAATCTAAATTAGCTATTGTGGTCTGCAAAATATGAGATTATAATATGATTTCCCCCCACAAGCACACACCAGGACATGGGTATGTTGGTCATTCTGCTAGGACACCCATGGTCTGGAATGTGTGTGTTCATGAATGTCAGTTGAACCAGCAACATAGCAAGGCAGTGCAACATACAGATTTAACAAGATATCCTTCTCCCACAACTGCTGAACATACCTTGTCAGACAAGTATGGCACAGGATTGATACATTGATACATTGATACACCTACATGCCTGCTCTATGGCTCCAAACACATAGCCAGTGTGTGCATGAGAGAAGGGTCATGGGTTCAAGACCAGTTTGTGGATGAGGGATGGTATGTCCATGTGTGTTAACTTTATCCTTCATTTCCAGAATTGTATCATCATGTGCAACCTTCAACATTTCGTCCAGCATGACTCCATATACTCATCTGCCACACTGAGAAGCTGTAACACCCACTGCTGGATGGCAGAGCATGCTAATAGCACTAGCATGCTGAGCAGGCATTGACAGCTCCCGAGCATTGCATTGCACTAATAGTGCTTGCACATTGAGTAGGTATTGACAATGGTGGAGAATCAAAGGAGGCCTAAGGAGCAGGTAAAAATGCCAAAATCTGCACCATTTTTGGACACACACAGTGTGTGTGTGTGTGTGTCTCCAGAGTAGTGTGAGCTGCAGCAATGCACTGCGCATGTATGTAGTGCCCTGGCTTTATGGCTGTGCACACAACGTGCTGCAGGTCAGCTATTCAGCAACTTTACATATTGTCTGAGATCCCATTTACAAGCAGAAGGTTAGTTTTCAGTAAGTAGTTGCAATCTGTGGCTGTGACCCTGTAATGTATTCTCAATTACACCATCATCAAGGCCCATTCCAGCAGCATTCCCCTACACTTACTTCCCAACATAACACTGCTGTGCAGCTCCCATATCGCCTGCTGGTTTGACTGGAGTGAGCAGGGGGGACACATATGTATGTGTTGAATCTCTCACCTCTGACTGAGCCTCCAGGCTTCAGGACACACCAATTTGCACAGGTGAGAGGCCTGGTTAATGCCAACTGCCATAACAGCTGTATCCATGGCAGCATTGTCAGCCCACCTGGTGCAGCTGCAGCCTATAGGGAACTAGGCTCAAGCAGAAGCCTGGCCTCTGTGAATGTCCAATTCAGTCATTCAGTTGGTGATCCTGGAAAAATTATGTGATTTACTTGCATGCACGTTGCTCATGTCCTATGCTGTACTTGCAGAGTGCAATCTGGGGGACTCTTTGCTCTATGAACAGTATGCACATAGAGGCAGGTCCGTATCATGCCAATGTGCACACAATATATGCCATCTCAACAATGTCCACTGATCATTGACCTAAGTATTCAGCAGTGCATTACCTATTCCTCCAAAAGGGAGTCAAAATGCACTTCTTTCCTGATTGTTACTGTGGGACACTGACCTTTGAATGGTGCGTGCACAGTTCCATCTGCCGAAATGTGTCACAGGATATCATGTTGGTCTCTGCATCACCTGCCACTATATGGGAAGGCAGTGCCTGGAGGTGAATGTTGAGGTGTGGGTAGGGGTGGGGGAACAGTACCATACATATTTAGAATGTGCTTTTCATAGTTGGCATTTCTGGACAAAGCCTATGTTCACATTCCCAGAAGATATGCAGGCCTATTCCATGTCAGCATGTGTTACATCAGAGGGCCTGCATGACAGCCTCACCCGCTCCCCATGGGTACCAAGTGTGACAGTCATAAGGATGTTGCTAGAGTACAAAGAGGCATGAAATGGTGGCGAATGTGTAGTCAACAACTGTACCAACATCTAACCCCATGTCCAACCTGCCATGCTTCCATGCACATTTGAGGGGGGGCACTGTGTCTGCAGCATGAGACAATGCATGTGCTGCACTGGCCAGTTCTGTAGGGTCAATGGTTAAGGACATTACATTATATGGGTATACAAGCATGGCACTATATGCAATGTTTACTGCCACACGTTGTGTAGGGGGGACACAGTATTTGGGGATGGGTCAGACATAGGCCACTGTGAGCCAACATGCACTCACAGCCTGTCTGCTGCCCAATTTCCAGTGCATCTTGCATTGCATTTGCATTCCTCAAGTTCAAAATAAAAGGGTACACAAATGAAGAGAAGAGGATTCTGGGTATTGTCTAAATCAGAGCAATTTGCACAGGATGTACATGAGTCAGAGGTTAGGTAAATGACTGTGTCATCCTAACATGGGTCTGGCACAAGCATGGCCAGGGTGCACACATCAGTTCAGGCTGAGAGGCCACTCTCACTCTGACTGAGCTATGACCATGTCATGGCTATGCATACACATAGCACTATATAGCATCAAGCTGTGGTGTTATGGGTGCTGTGTCTTTATTGCAGTCCAGTTACTAGCCAGGCTGCTGGCTGTCCATGATGTTTGTACAACGCCCATGTCTTCATGGTGGCTATATGTACACAGGGCTGTACCAAGCCAGAATCCCACCCTGTGTGACTTGCACATTGGGTGCATGCCCCCCCTTCCCCAACCTCCATCCAACCACGGCCTTCTCTTGCCCTGCTGCCACCCTCTGTTTTCTCCATGGTGGTGCTGACAGCTGGGCAAGAGCAGGCAGCAGCTGGGTGGAGGTATGGGGGGGCATGCCTGATGTGCAAGTTGCCGGCAGCAGTAGCAGATCTGATCCCTCCCTGCTCTGATATCTGTTAGAGGAGGGAGGGACCAGACCTGCAGAAAGTCCCATAAAAAGGCTGCCTGCTGTTGCCCTGCCGCCGATGAGAGAACAAAAAGTGGCGGTGGCAGGGCAACAGCAGGCAGCCGAAATGCGCCCCCTAAGTCTTTGCATCCTGTGCAGCTGCATCGCTCACATAGGCTAGGTACAATACTGTGTGTACATGTAGTGGGTGATGACTAGCAGACCAGGCACAGATGTCATGTGAATGGCTAATACTGTGCACTTTTGGAGAATATATGGTGGCAGACTACAATTGATCTTGTGGAGGAGAGATTTTATGAAAAAGATGTAATTCTCTTGTCCTGTGTGCCTGGAAACCTGCATCTGCATATGGATTATGCAGGCCTGCAGGTCGGTGTTAGCACTGTCATTTCCTGGTCACTCAACACTCACTGCATGCAGGTTCTTGGAAAACAGCTGCAGCTACCCAAGGCCTAGGGCATGACACAGAACAGTCCATGGCCAGCAATTGCACAGCACAATGGCCCCCATGGATATAACATGTCCACATGCTTCAGTTAGATACCATATCAATTGGTCAGCATCACACACACTGCATGCAACATGTGCAGCAGTCTAGCAGTTAAATAGATTCTCTCCAGAATCTAGATAGAGCATCTATTTTAGTATGTACTCTTTGGTGATGTGTGGATCTCCTCGCATTTAGGGTGGCTGTTGCAAAAGAACACTTACCTATGGGCTGCCTGTCATGTGCACAAAGCACACAATAGCCCTGCATATGACAGAGCTGATATGATGGTTCACACCATTTTCAATATAGTCAAACTGGGGTGGAACACCAATGGCAAAATGTGAACCTAGCTGATCTGAATGTAAGGTGCATCATGGGAACATGAGGGGGCTAAGCAATACAGACATACATGAACTCTACAATAGCCACTGTGGTGACTATGATAACTGGAGCAGTACTGTACCTGCATGTCATGTATGATGGTGGGGGAAGTGTGCATGGCCTCCTGGACAGAGCAGGATGGTCCCCAAAGGACCTTATGGGACATGCATGAGGCTTGAGTTCATAGTATGGGCAAAAGTATAGATCTGCGAGTGTACAGCAACTCACAATGGGAATGCATGGTCTACACATGTTCTGCCTCAGGGGATGGTGCCACAGTGCAGCCCAGCACACCAGTATGTGACTGTTCTGTGGCTTTGGAGATACACTGGTCAAGATCCTGAGTGATCTATATTGTTTTGCCTCTGGCTGCTTTCAAACATCTGTGGCTGCAATGGGAGGAATGGAACGCTCCACCTTTTCATGATGTCTCACCAGGTACTGCAAGCCATGGTCAGCCAGGTAAGGAATTACATTGTATTTTGCAATTCCAGGCAACAATGGGTGACCCTCAACCAGCAGTTTGAGGAAATAGCAGGGATACCACACGTGATGGGAGCAATTGATTGCACACATGTGGCACTTGTCCCACCAAGAGATGGGGAAGTGATATAAAGCGACCACAAGCACTTCCATTCCCTGAATGTGCAGGTGGTGTGTGATGCCAATATGTGCATACTGAATGTGATTCCCAGGTTTTCAGGGTCCACTCATGACTCCTATATCATCCAACACTCTGCACTATTCCAAAAGTTTGAAGATGGCCAATATGAAGACTGCATATTGTTGGGTGAGTACATTCTGATGTTTTCCATTATGGCTTGTGTCAGGGACATAATGACAGGCTGTCCACACCATAAAGTAAGTCATAAAGTATGTACTGTGAAACACAGTCAGGTATCATTTTTCAGGGGAAGGCAGACCAGCGATAGTCCACAAACATGTACGATGTACATTTTCATGTACAGTGTTTCAAAGCCATACACCCTTTATCCATCTGTGACTGAGGGCAGCTGTGCATGTGTTCCAAGCTCATCATGTCTACCAAGCGGCTAGGTTATGCACTGCCAGTATCCTCAAGGATGTGAGTCTCATATGTATAGTGGCGGGGCCAACACCTACAGTCATGGTAAATCATGTGTCAAGAGGATGCCAGCAGCTGTACTGCTGAAGGAAACTATATAGTATTAGCATTGAGTTGTGATATACACAGGCATGTCTTGGAACCCTTTTTTGTTTCATTACCATGTACACTGCTCATAATCAGTGTAAATATGAGCAACCTTGGACTATGGCCAGCTAGGAGGGTGTGCAAAGCTCAGTGTATCTGCCTAAGTAATGGCTGTGACTCTGATAATATCTCCTAGGATGAGTATGCAGGAAAGATATTGGTTGGGGACATATGCAGAACAACAGTACATCCGAATGTAATAACATACCACAATCTGGAATAGCAAAGACTGTCACACAATCAGCTAGTGCAAATATCTGTGAAGCTTGGCTCCAGAGAGTACATCAGTACCTCACTGAAGGTGCAGAGTGACTGACCAGTTCACAGCTACCCATCCCCCAATCTCCCAACTGGTATGCCAAACATATAATTGCAAAATGTACACAGTTACAATTGAGGACAGGTTAGTAGTTGTGGGTCAGCCAATGTAGCCTTGCTGAATATGGAAGTAGGATGCATTAGGGGATCTGCATGCAGAATAAAAATGTGTAGGGTGACATGACAGAAATTAGGCATAGGAAGTCCCATGTTTCAAACCACATATCTCCTGTAATGCAGTGAATCTATTAGATACAGCCTGTACTTAACAGTGACCCAAAGAGATCCCTGCTGCCAATCCTTTCTGTCAAACATTCCCCAGCTGATGCAATTAGCAATGATGAGCAAGTGTCGCAGCTGGACCAATCAGTAGGATGTGTAAACAAACATCACAATCCTAATACTTAGTCATTGGGAGGGCACATACTGAAATCACACATAGGTAATGTAGATATGGCACACTGTCCTCTATATAGCTGTTTATGTCCTCTCTGAAATCCAGCTCTGTGTGGAGGAATAGCTGTCACTGCATTAGACTGAGATGTGCATGCTAACACATATAGTCATTGTGCTGAGGGTCAAGATCAGCAGGTACATGTTTGTAGCTATGGAAAGCTGTCCACATAGCAAATCACTGCCATTGGACTCATGTAATGGATGCAGGAAATGAGTTGGAGATATGTCATCCCCCATTATTCAGAATGTGTATCTGGGAAGATGCATTAAGAAACTATACCTGTGAGATTCAGTGAGTGGCAGATCGGATAACAATGCACTGATTAGGCCCATGATGAAATAGCCATGTAGCCAGCCACAATTGGACTATCTCACACCTGTATAATGGGATGCAATCACAGAGTACCACAGAAAGTCATTAGGAGCAAGGATGCCATCACTGCTGTGAGGTCACACGTTTTTGCTCACCTGTGCAACATTTTAATTCCACCAGTACATTCTGTTGGTGAAAAGGAATGTTTCCAACTCCATGATGCTGACTTAGATAAGATAGCATCACTTATTCAGGTTCTATGTACAGCTAAGTGATATATGAATGCAGTAGGAAAACAGATTTCAGTTATTAGCTGCCATCTCTCTGTCCCTCACACCAGGACCTGCTGAAAGACAGGAAAATCTAGGCTGGTGCCTAGGGCAGCAACCTCTGGGGGGTCAGCAAAAGCAGGACATTCAAAGCTAAATACTAGATTTTGACAGCTGTAAGAGGTGTAAAACGTGAGGTTCACCTAGAGCTCCCATACTTTGGACCAAATTTCATGCCAGCCCTGCCTCGTGCCAATGTTCCTGCCATTGTGCTGTGACTTCCTCATCACTGTGGACAGAATGACTTACATGTCTGTGCACATTCTACTTTGGTATCCCTGGCCAATACCTTGGCACACTGATACACATTCTGACTGCTGCAATTGACTGTTGTTGAGCCTCTGGTATGGTTGTGAATATATCGTAACCATGGCAAAGCATTTCCATGTGATGTGGCTGTTCTCAGGAGTGACTGTGACTCTTAATATGGATATGCCATGTGTGAATCAGCATGTCTGACCGGCTGATCATAGTCAACATCACTGTAGATTTCTATCATTAAGAATGTCACCTGGAGCTATGTGGGTATACATTCAAATAGTGCAAGGTGTGACTCTGTTGTGCCTGTCACTTACATTGACGTCCGTCCCAATGTGCCGTTCACTGATGATATTTCAATGTATATGAACTGCAACATACATTGATGCTGTGCTGCAAGGACAGCATATGTGTGCAAGCAATTGCAGAGTGTATCCTCAAGGGAATGGTGGTGAAACAGCACAGCCTGGAATGAGCACTCTGGAAACTCTGCACTGAACCCCTGCAATATCATTTGTGTCTTAGCACAGCTGAACGCTTTTCATAGGGAAGGCAAGAGAAGTGGCCTCTTCATACTGAAGTTTGTAACAGTGTGCCATCCTGAATGGAGGGTACAGCACCCATCTTAACAGTACATTCACAGTGGATGTACAGTCTGTCATTATTGGCTGCCTATGAAGATTCTGCAGATATGTGGCCTGAAATAACCTCTCTTGGCACCATGCCGTGTGGACATAATGATAGCAAAAAGGTTCCATTCTGGGCTTATGCTTTTTGCGAGACTGCACATCACATGCATTGAGCCAGTGGCCAGTGGGCACATGCTCATGTAGGCCTTGTCTGTCTACATATGCAAATGATGTTACAATATCACATGTTCTGTCTGCAGGTGATGCTGGATATGGATGCCGGGCCTGGTTGCTGATCCCACTGTGCTTCTCATGGTCACATGCAGAGACCAGGTACAATAAGACCCATGCCGCTACCTGCTCTATCATCGAGCGCACCTTTGGTATATTGAAAAGTCACTTCAGATGTCTGGATAAAAGAGGTGGGGCCTTACAATACCTACCTCTGACTGTGGCTAAGATCATTCTGGCCTGCTGCATTCTGCACAACATTGCAATCAGGAATTGCATCCCAGTCAAAACTAACGCGGATCTAGAGCCATATGCACCATGCTATCCTGCACGTGACCATGAGAACACATGGGTGGGCTCAGAGATCAGGCAACTCCTGATACAGCCGTTGTTTGCATGTAAATGCTGTCTAGGGAAAGCTATGGATATGTGTAATTATCGCATTAACAACATTCATGTTTAATGTCAGCAATCTTGCAAAGTCCTCTGCATTCTGTCTCTTGCCTTACAGGACCTGAGGAGAAATGACAGCTTCACTAAAGAGTCCAGCGAAGAGCAAATCACCCACACAGGAACAAAGAACAAACAGCTGCAGGTGCACAGAACAAGTGGCAGTTCAAACACTTTATTGAATCAACAACCCCAATGTGTTCCGGCCATGTGGCCTTCTTCAGGGGGTACAAGCCTCGAAGACAAAAAATGTACATACAATAAATAAACATAAACGATAAAACATTACTGTAAGAGTAAAAACCCTATATACATTCTTTGAAAAATTGATACAATCAGAGAATAAAAGCAAAAAGTAAAAAATAAATAAATAAAATCAATAAATAAAAAAGTAATAAATAAGGATAAAAATCCAGACGGGACTAGCAAGCCTAAGAATAAGAAAAAATACTTAACCTTGTATAACTACGGGAGGAAGAGAAAGACCAAAGCAAATGTTCAGATCATAAATATTCGTATATGTGAATGATAAAGTAAGTAAATGCACCTGGTTTGTGCTCCAAGACAGGGGTGAGGATGATCACTAGAAACACATATTTTTAAAGATGATACTCAGGAAACAAATGTAGGAACTGAAAATCTAGAGCAATAATTTATTTAACCAGTTTTCTATACCGCCTTATCCTTCAATCAAAATGGTTTACATTATGCAATTACTACAAACAGGTACTGGATATAGTCCCTCATCCCCTATGTGTACCTGAGGCAACAGAGGGTTAAGTGGCTTGCCCAAGGCCACAAGGAGTGCCTATCGGACTAGAAACTCCAGTCCCTCTGGCCTGAGATTGCTGTTCCCAGGTGGGACTTGAACCTCTGGCCCTCTGGCCTGAGGAACTGTGTCCCAACTACTAGACCACTCCTCCCTCTAGTTATACAGGGTTCATAATAAAGGTTATAAAAGCAATGTATGCCATACGGTCAAAATAAGTCTGAGAGTACCTTGTTTTTAAAGTGTTGCTGTGAAAGCACCAATGTCAGCTACGTGTATTTTTAAGTAATCCATCTATAAACAAAGATATCTTTGAGCAAACATTTAAGCTATGAGTAATAGTCAAAGGAATGCCTCACAGTCAGCAAATATGTAAAAATTGTCTAAGTTAAAGGCCCCAAGTCAAAAACAAACCGTATTCAAACTGTAGGGAACATTTTATGGAGACCAACTCCTACCGCTTCTTGTGCGTTGGACTATACACTATCTAACATAATTCTGTCGCCAATTCTCAAAGCTAAATCATTAGGCGTTTATGGAAAATCCTAAGATGCCAGCCTATGAAACAAGCACCTGGGGTTAAAATGGTGCTTCATTTTAAAAGCATTTATGACGGAGTGGTCTCCCTTGAAGGCATATGGGTTCTTACCACTGCCTTTTTAATAAGGTATATACTATCTAGCATAATTAGGAGTCCATGAATGCTTACTGAAATAGTAAGATACTATGCATTTAAATGTTCTATAATCATAAAAATGATAGTGATGGAGCAACTGCCTTTGAAAATGGAGGAACGGGATTAAATCTAAGTTATAAAAAATACCATGTGGGAAACAATAATAATATATGCCTAATCCGGCATCTTTTAAAGTCATCCTTTAAAGCTGTAGGGCCGATTCTGTCCCGCACGTCAATTCCCTCTGTGCATCCAGTCTGAACTGGACGCACAGAGGGGATCGCGATTCTGATCCCGTGGGGCACGTCTAGCCCTGTGGGATCAGAATCGTGAACGGTCCTGCATGTGTAGGCCGGGACAGCGATTCTTTCTGGCTTGCACATGCAGGACTTCACCCAGCTAACTCAGTCAGGGCATTTAAATGGAGCCGCGGTGCCATCTGCTGACCAAAACTGCAGAGTACCCGCAGCCCAACCCCCGATCCGGCCTCTGAAGGTCATGATCGGGCTGTGGGGAATGCCCCCTGGTCCCCCCAGCCTCTTCTGCCCCCGAATTTAAAAATAAAAATGTCCAGGGGAGTTATTCCACCTCGGAGGTGAAATAACTTCCCCAGCCATTTCACCAGCCCTGGACATACAGGGCCGACATTAGAATCAGCCCTGTAGTCCAGGGCTGGCGACCACTCACTGCCCGCCCACTCTCCACCCCCAGGCCGCCCATTCCCAGCCCCCGACTAACTTCCCTGCACAACCGGCAGGGAAGTTAGTCAGGGGCTGAAGCTGGCACAAATAGCGGGGATGGACATCCATCCCCGCTATTCGTGGTTCAGAATGACCTCCATAGTGTATATTATCTGGCATGATTCAAAATCCATAAGCGCTAACTGAAATAGTGGGGTATCCAACATTAAAGAATTCTTTAATTTTAAAAAACAATTGTGACAGAGTTAACTGAACTTGAAAACGGAGAAACGGGACTGCATTCAAACTGTAGAAATTACTGTGTGGGAACGAATTATGCATGATTTAGCTTCTTCTAAAGTCATCTAGCAATTTCTCAGACTTATTCCATAAGTACTTACTGGAATAATAAAATATCAAGCTATAAGCTGGCCTTGTAAAAGAGCGGCGTCCGATTACCATAAGCATGAAAAGACTCACTCTCAAGGTGGCTGCCTTTAAAACGAGATCAAATTTGTGCCAAAACCTGAGGCCAAGGTTCGAGCTGTCAAAAAAATGTTTGACGCGGCTCAGTGCTCAAGACGTGTAACATTAGATGATATATTCTACACTTTTATTAGAACCCATGTGCCTTCCTTAGATCATCAACACCTATTTTAAGTACCCTTTTCCTTGACAATGCACCATGCTTGACATTCCTTTTGCTCCTTTTACTGTTAGTTATAATTCCAGCAAGATATGAAGTGTTTTGTTTTCTCTTATAAATTTTTATCTTCTTAAATTTTATTCTCTGGGTACATTGACCTCTCGGATCAGTGGCATACGTAACATTGTAAAATTTCACGTCTGAATATAAGTTGAGTTCTTTTTATCTATTATAACACCTGTGTACATTGAGGTGAGTGGCCTAGTGGCTAGGACATGGTACCTCGGGTCAAGGGTTCAATTCCCACCTGGGGACAGCAATCTCAGGCCAGAGAGACTGGGGTTTCTAGTCCTATAGGCACTTTTTGCAGCCTTGGGCAAGTCACTTAACCCTCTGCTGCCTCAGGTACGCATAGATTGTGAGCCCTTCGGGGACAAGGGAATGTATCCAGTACCTGTTTATAGTGATTACATAATGTAAACCGCTTTGATTGACAGATAAGGCGGTATAGAAACCTGCTTAAATAATAATGACAATGAACTACATCAACCCTCATGTCCAATTAAAAGTATGTCTGTGTCACGAATTAGGTTACTTTGAATTTGGATTCTCATAGTAGAGTATGTATCATAATGACCAGATGCTTTCAGTTACTGTACGTTCGGCTTCACTTAACCTTACTAGAGTTTTGAGTTTGACGATTCTCTCTTAGTACGCAAATCCCTTGGGTTGACTGTAAGAGTTTAAACTTTATGCACAGCACTAACTCATAATATGGTAGCGTTTAGGCAGGTAAGAAATAACAGGGCAGGGAAGAAACTTAGCTCCGTGCCAGCAACATGTACCGCCTGTCCTCTTCACTGATGAACATGATGTGCTACAACTAGACAGTGGATATCTAAGTTAGATCTAGATTGTTTTTTTAGAAGTTTTTGGATTGGCTTAATTCTCGAGAATACATATGATGTACCTTTTTGGTGTTCCCCACTACCGACGTGGTTAATAGCGTTGGTTTCACTCTCTCATTCCTTCACCTTTTGAATATAGTGGCCCCCTGGTAATTTTAACCACGTGATTATGAACACTATATAATGTTTGTAATTTAACTTGGGAACCCTTCATTTTATTTATATTGTATTAATCAAAGCACAGATATGATAGTAAACGTAACTCACTCCCCATGAGTAGTAGAAAATATGCTTGCGCTATGAATAACAATTTTCCAAGACTTGAAGCTGGGTATGTGCCATAACAGTCGGACACAGATTTTTGCTGTTATCTTTTTCAAATAAAACTTTAAATCAGATGGGTTTCTTTGCCCATTCAATTACATTAGGTGGACAGTTCAGAGTTTCACTGTATTTGGTCACTAAATGACTTAAACATCTTTATGTGGTACTTCTCGATCGATGGTTCCACCTTTACAGCAAATGTTCATAAGAGAATGTTATATCTTGGCCTAATGCACGGTTTTATGAAGTTGTGCATATGGTTATTCCGATCTTGACTATTTTCAGTGTGGTTTCTTATGTGATAAGAGCGTCTGAGAGAGACCACTTATAAGGCTTTGAGATTTCTATGCACTTTCCTGCTTTTATGTTGCTCCTCAATACAACGGCGGCCCATTCCTCTCGGTTGGATAAGCATGAGATTTCATCGTCAGAGTGACACTACTGTGGCCCTGCTTATATATTGAGACACACCCTATGGCAATCACCCGTTTTTCAAGATTCATTTTGTGCAGAGTTAACACATGATTGACTTCATTTGGGAAGATTATATATG
Source organism: Ichthyophis bannanicus (assembly GCA_033557465.1). Lineage (NCBI taxonomy): Eukaryota > Metazoa > Chordata > Amphibia > Gymnophiona > Ichthyophiidae > Ichthyophis > Ichthyophis bannanicus. The sequence goes on along the minus strand of CM066032.1, from coordinate 104,950,301 downwards.
TTTCTACAGTTCAAGATTAAGAAAATTAATAGATGACACCATAATGACTTTTTAAGGGGGTCCACAAAGGCGCGTTTGCCTTCAAATGACACTATAATCTTAGGTATTGGGCCATAAGAGGTGCAATTCGATATATACAGTCCACAATCATAATCACACCCAATCTCTCCACCCTCTTAAGCACTATAATAGAGTGAGATGATTATAGCACTGCGGCAATTTGGGGCCTTACAACAGACACTTCCTCCCTTCCAAATAGGCTAAAGTGTGGGGACTGGTAACATCTGCTGGCAATATAAACTCATTCCATCAATGGTGCTAATCAGGATGAGGTGAGGCACCTGCCTTGTTGTTGGGCAGATTATTTGTTGACAACTGCATATGGCTTTTTATCAGATTCCTGGATGAAGGCTCCTTATGGGGTGCACACCAGCTTGGTTCCGTTAACCCATACTTCCTATTGTGCTGCAATGTGAATGCCTAGTGGCTTCAGCCAGCACTCCAATGGCATGAGTTGTGTGCTTGTCACAGGCCATGTCAGCATGCAAGTATGCCTTTTGTGGAGGCATGAGGGCATTTTGGATCCTACCTGTGGATTGTAGATTGGATAAATTATATATATTATAACCAACAGCAGTTTATCAATTATACCCGGGATGCAATAAAGGGGATCGCAGAACAATTGGACGCCACTAGCAGAATGGCCTGGGAGAACCGAATGATTTTAGATATGATGGCAGCTGAAAAAGGGGGCATGTGTGATGTTGGGGGGGGGGGAAATGTTATACGTTCATTCCCAATAACACGGCCCCTGATGGCACTATCACTAAAGCCCTGCGAGAACTAACTACCTTGGCAGAGGAATTGGCAGAAAATTCAGGCACGGATACCTCTCTCACTGGATGGTTGGAGTCATGGTTTGGGAAGTGAAAAGGAGTGGTAGTATCTATATTTACCTCTGTACTTGTTGTAACTGGAGTATTAATTACGGTAGTGTGTTGTATAATACCGTGTATAGGAGGGCTAACTCAAAGATTGATAGAAACGACAAGCACTAAACAAATGATTGTATCATCTCCAATGCACAAGGGTGCAATGTTATTAATGGATAATAAAGGGGAAGAGATACAGTCAGGAAGGATGTTATCTAAATTAGAAGCTTCCTATGGAACTGTAGAGTAAATGTAAAAAGTAACAAGAAAACATGACACAGCATATACATATTGCAGTTTCAGAATGCATATAATGTCATGATGGCTTGGTTTCACCATTGCAATTTTGGGAGACTTCTGAGCTCCTACTTGCTTTTTCATTGGATGTGAATGTATATGTGGATGATGTGTGGACTCCTATAGCCATGGCCATTTGTTCATATAGCCGTGGCATAAATGTTCAGGGAGAGAGCCTCTTTCAATTGAAAGCAAGTTCTGCGACGAGGGGACATGGGATGAGGGTGAAGGGAGATAGATTCAGGAGTGATATGCGGAAATATTTCTTTACGGAAAGAGTAGTGGATCCGTGGAATAGTCTCCCAGTGGAGGTGGTAGAGATGAGGACAGTAACTGAATTCAAAAAAGCATGGGACCAACACAGAGGATCTCTAAAGGTAAAAAGTGGACTGTTGTAGTTGTTGTTATGGAAGGACAGACTAGATGGGCCTTGTGGTCTTTTTCTGTCACCATGTTTCTATGTTTCTATGTTCACATGGGAGTGTCTGTAGAGCCACCTTTTCGAACACATATCATACTGACTGCAGCACGGCAATGATGTCCTGGCCTAAGGAATTACATGTGCACGATCAGACTAATATCATGCACATTGTTGCACAGGCACCATACCCCCACATGACTGGATAAGCATTCAAGTGATGTACATCATCATGTCACACACGTACAGACCACAGGTCACCACCTGAGACATATATTTACTAAGGTGGTGACGAATCTACAGCTAACACCAACACACTTGAGACATTCTCCATCACAGAGCCTACAAAGTCCATGCACATGATGTTCTCCAGCTGCATAGACCCACCGACCAGTACACACAGTGTCCTCAAATTGTGACTGACATTTCCTTGGACAAATGTTGCCATGTCACAGGGGTCTGTCATTTTGTCACTACATTAGGATGCTGTTTAAGGGGTATGTGTAGATATCTGTTTTGCCCAAGTTCTGTCATACTTTCCCACAATCATTTGCAGCATGGCCCATAGAGGCAGCATCATCTTGGTGATTGAGGCAATTGGTATATTGATGCAAATGCAATTGGGGCCAGGTATTAGAGGTTAGCACATCTACTGACAAACCAGATCCCTGAAGTCATCCTGCAGGCACAAAGTTAACGTCTTCTACATCAGTGTGCCTTCAATGGTGTCTTCCAATAGTGATAACCTCCAAAATGTTCCATATAGCACAGCTCATGATCATGTAGGCAGGACATGGGGAATTATGTGATCCTTGGCCTATGTACCCCAGAACAGATGTAGAAGGACAGTTACTTATAACATCAAGTCATTTTGTCTCCATGTTCAGAGCTGCTGACCCTACATCTACATGGATGATGTCCCCTCACCTCCCATATTCCAACACATCAACAGTTCTATTGCATGTATACATATCAGCCTTGGCTACAATATTGCATTTCAGAACACCTATGCTGTGGGACATGTGCCCAATGGGTTTCTGTTTGCTGATTGCATTGAAACAAATGGACCAGGGTTTGGACAAGGGATCACAGCAAGAGTCATGCCTGTGGTGGTAGTGTGCTACCTTCCATTTCTGTCAATACAACAGCCATGACTGGTGGCTTACATGAGCTGCTGACATTATTCCTTGGAGAGGCATATATCTCCCAGGCAAGGGAAACAGTCCGAGGTGCAAAGATGTGCAATCTTGTAGCGAGTGTGGAATGGTATGAACATGTTCGAGATGCAAATCCTGGTCATAGGTGTACATGTTGCTCACAGTGTGAGGTCTACTTTTAAGTTTCCATACCATACAAGTGAGAAGGATGATGTATAGATGCTTTTAAGGGATTGAGCTGCTCATGTAATTAGTGGTGTTCTATAAGTGAATCAGGGTAACTCGAGGAAGAGTGCAGATATGAATGTTTGCTATAATACCTCTGCTACTGTATTGTATTCAGTACATGCAATGAGCAAGGATAGTTGTTGATGCATCCACATAAACCACCCTTTCTGAACAATACATATGTGTGCTATCTGCAAGATCATATAGAATGACAAGTCATGGCAGGCCATCTTCCAGACATGACTTACCCAACAGTTGGACTCTGGATATAATGATGCTAGGCAGTCACAACAAACCATTAGCTATTAACTCCACATTTCGGTTCTTCAGGGTACATGGTGAGGTCATTTGCATGCTGCATGTGTCTATCTTATTGTGACTGTGACACTCCTGCAGCACAAGGGGCCTTCTCATATGACTATGTGGCTCAGTATGTGCCTGTATCATATGTACTGAGTGCATCACATTTGCTAGTCCTTCAATAATTGTTGTGAGCTGTCAAAGTGATTGTTTTATGTTAAGCATGTCTCCAATTGTCACACTGTCTGGTGACAATTGGAGACAGAGCCCTGATAATGCCTTATGTGTGATGCAGCTCATGCTTACCTGTATGTTCTATTTTCACAGAGGCCAGGTCTTCAATAGCAGCTGCGGGGAGCAGCGCAGCTCAGAGACCCACCTGAACTGGAGGAAGAGCCAATGGTTATAGGAGGAGAGGCAGAGGAGAAGGAGGATAGCCCCCCTGAGGAGGGAGCAGACATGTTGGCACAGGAGGATGCTGGACCAGAGGATAAGGGTGGGGCCTGGAGGAGGCTCAGGACAGGGCCATGGAGGAGGAGGCCCATAGCCAGATGACAATTGCCACACCAGAGAGGCTGACCTGCAGGACCCAGGATGCAGCAACCAGCCACATCCTGCCTCCACCCTTAGTTCAAGGACCCCAGAGAGCAGAATCAGCTGCTTCACAGTACACTGGGGTATGACAGGCTGTCACCTGTGCCAGCAGCCACATCACTGTCAGAGGCTTCCACCCAAACTTCATTTATGTGGAGTGTTTGGCTGGGGGACCCTGACAGTGTTGTGGCTCTGGCAATGGCAGCTAATGTTCAGGCACAACATGACCTGATGATGTCTGTGGAGCAGCTGACTACCTAAGTGGCGAGGGTGGCTAATCATCTGGAGAGGCTAAAGTATGGCAGTTGGGTATCTCCAAACCATCAGCCATCCCCACTTGGGAGACCAGAGCTCCAGGAGTGAGGCCTGTGGGACAATATCCCTTAGGACTCTTCTGCATCCAAAAGTCTTATGCCATGCAAGGTGCCATCCAAAACTATTGGGACATGTGTTCTAGGCCATAGGTGTTTGCACTGAATTGGTGTTCATCAACAACTGCTGGACAACATGTGATGCGTGCGCTGGAGCATTATCAAGATGGAGCTACCATTCACCGTTCCTGTGCCATTATGGTATCTTACAAGAAAAAGGTAATCTCTGCAATTGATGGTTGTGTCTTTTTGCACATACAATTGTGGTCAACTTTATTGGCACCCTTACATTTTCGGTAGGTTGTGTACAATATCTTGAGATAGAATTGGAAATATTCTTTTTTTTTTGTATTTTATTTTTATTTGCATTTCACAATAATACATGTAAAAGATATACAGTAACATTTCTCAGAGAAAATACCTCTTAAGAAAAGGGGTGTGGGAGCACTAATACAAAAGGAAACTTGGCCCCTATTGCATAACAAACCCTAAATACTAAGTCAAAGTATCAGGAAAAAAGACAAAAGAAAAATCACCCCTTCCCCTGCAAAAAAGTCTCAAGTTGAGCCAATTCAAGAAAAACATAATGATTACCCTGATAAGTGATAAGACATTTACAAGGAAACTTTAATGTGAAGGAAGCACCAAGGGCCAAGACTCGAGGTCTTAGCCCTAGAAATGCTTTTCTCCGCTTCCGTGTTAATCTAGAAACATCTAGAAAAACCTGATCACAAAACTTTTCCTGCCTCTTACTAAAATAGAAGTGCAAGATAGAATCTTTATCAGCTTCAGTCATAAACGATACCACTATAGTAGCACGCCCCGGAATCTCGTCTATAGACAACTCAAGAAAACTTGAAAGGTCAATACTATCTGGAGCTATGGTATCTAAGGCAGCTGCAGACACATCTCCACTCTCAGCCAAAGCCTGAGATCCAGAAGGAACATAATACAATTTAGAAAAACATACACTTCAGCATCAGGATAACACAATATCTCCTTCAAGTATTTCACAAAAAGAATTGATGGAGAGAGGGAATGTAAATTCTTATAGCGTGATACATTTTCCAGGACTTCTATATGACATTGTAGCAAAGAAAAATCATAAAACGTTGGTCCACCAAACCTAATTTTGTGTCATATTCTACGAACTTCACAACTACCTTTCTTGAAAAATCAGACATTTTAAGGAAAGAAGACTGAAGAGAAAGTTCAGTCCGCATTACACTTCCCATATGATTTGTAAAGAGATTTCCTTAGGAGTAACAGGCTTATCCAGAATAGATACAATTGGCTCAACTGGGTTTGGTAGAGGTCGAGTCATACACTAACTAGGGTCTGAAGTTGACTGCAAAACCAAGGGAGAACATTCACTCCCATCTGGGAAGACATCCCCTCCAACTACTTGACCACCCTGACTGGGAGGGATTAAAATGCCCTATTCAGGAGGAATTGAAAATATTCAAATTGTATGTCCTCATAATGTTTTAGGAGTACGTTCCAAGGTACACAACAACACAAGAGAGATGTCTGTGCAATTGAGATGTCATACTTTCTGAGTACAACACACATGATGACATGGACAGCATTACTGCCACCCTTCACTGATATTTGGTGGCACAACACTTGGCAGTGATGACAGCCTGCAAACTTTTATTGTAGCCATGTTTAAGTTTCTTACATCTATCTGCTAGTAGTGTCTCCCACTCTACTAGAATATCTTTGAGCTCATGAATGTTTCTGGTATTCCTTTTACCAATGCCAGATATCAGCTCTTTTCAAAGGTTCTTAATTGGATTGAGATCAGGACTCATTGCTGGCCATTTTCACAGAGTCCAATTGATCCTCTGAAACTATAATTTTGTACTTTGGGATGTATGTCCTGGGCATTGTGTTGTTATGGAACCCATGAGCTTCAACCCAGACCTAGCTTTCTGAGCCTACATTCCACTCAGAAAAACCTTGGTAGTCCTATGACATCATGATTCCTTACATACGTTTCTGGTCTCCTATTCATGAGGCAGCAAAAGGGACACACACAATTATGGCACATCTACCATATTTAAGTATGGGCAGAGGATTTTTTTTGCCTTAGAACCCGCATTTCTTCAACTTTAGATGTTTCAGTGGTCTACATTGGTAAAAAGGTCACATTTTGTTTCCTCTGTTCACACAACATTTTCCCAGAAGTATTGTGGTTTCTCAAGGTGGCTTTGGGCAACAGCGGTTATGGTATGTGCTGGTGGTATGCTTTTATTTAACATTTCTTATATACCGCCTTTCATGATATCAAGGCGGTTTACATTGAACAAACTGAAACTACATTGAACAGGGCATTATAACTTGGAGATAACTATTTTACAGGGAACATGGGCAATGGAGGGTTAAGTGGCTTGCCCAAGACCACAAGGAGCACCTGTGGGACTAGACTTTTGTCATGATCCAATCTCTAGGTTGCAAATAATGACCTCCTTGGGGCAGTTTTCATGTTGAACAGAATCAAAGGTAAGACAGTTTAGTTTTTTAATAAAGTTTTTAAGGTTTTGCAGGTGCCCCTGTCTTGGATTACTGATTACAAACAGCAGCTTATCCTAAGCAACTCAACTAGCTAACAGATTTCTTACAGATCAGAAAAGCTGCAGACAAGATGCCCACACTTCCTCAAGTTTTGCAAATTTAGGATTGTACCAATCATGTGAAAATTTGTGTAGATATCTTTCCTCCTTTTGACTTCATGTGTCTGGCCAGGGCACACAGAGGCAAAATGTAGATAAGCATTTGGAAACACCACATGGCCAGTGTAGGTCTTTCCAAAGCCCATTAGGATGCAAAGTACACCTAGCCAGTCTCCAAGTGTCAGTTCCAATTATTAAGCTTATGTCTGGGCTAGATAACTTCTGAAATTGGAGGTAATGGATACGGCATAATCAAATATTAGGGGTTGCAGAGACAAGTGTTCATCATTCAATCAAATTCCTTGTTTTTATGACATACTAAGGTATCCTTATTTGATAAGGCTGTTCTAACACACCAAACACTCATTTAAGCTTAACTTTGTTCTTCAAACTAAAACAACCCTCTAAAAAAACTTTATTAGGCTTAACATGAAAATTATTAAATGACTATACTTTCTCTCTCTACCTGTGTTCTTTCCCAAACTTCTCCTGGATCATTGATGACAAGCAAGATTTTGGTTTTGTCCAATCAACTTAAGGTAGTATCTTTAACCAAATTCTAACAGATTCAAGGGCAATGCAAGTTAAAAAAAACAGTAAGATTTACTTGTCCTGTGATTGCTTATCTATAAACTGGAATCTGCATAAATATAGTACTATAAGGATCACATTTGGTAACATACATGCATGAGGATAAACTAGATAAATTCATGATGCTTAAACATATATCTGGTTTTCTTCGTTGTTCCTCCAAAACTGAGATCAGGAATGTTTTTCAAAACAAAGTGCATTTTCCTAAAAACGTATAATTCACAAACAGCAAACAAGGTGCTGCTGTTCTGTTTATCAATCCACAATCATGAGAGGAAACAGGATGGCACATCTCTTTTTTTTAAAGCACTGAGCTTTTACAATGCAACCACAGCAATACCAGAGAACACTTCCTCTTTTTGTTTTTAAGTTATTTGAGCTGAGCAAATTTACATGTCCTTGGTGTTTAAGAAGACAGACTGAGCAAGGGTAAAGTCTTGCATTAAGATCTGGAAATTAAACTTTCTTATTTCATTTCAGACTATGAGCACAAATAAGTATTTATATTCACAAATAGATAAAACAATGTTAGTTAGTCTTTAAACAAAGGAATTTCTTCTCGGGAACCTATGAGCAAGGAACATCCTGTTCCTTCCTCGACGCAATGTCCAACCTCAACTATGAACAAATAGTAAACAACCCCACCCACCAACGTGGGAATGCGCTTGACCTCATCTTCACCCCATCCACCTATGCAAGCAACAACTACAAATTCGATCTCTCCATTACCCCAGTTCCCTAGTCTGATCATTGCCTTCTATCATTCAACATGCCAGCACAGCTAGAGACAACCAGCCACACCACGAAACGGTCTCCAACAAACCACAGACGTTTCAAACCATTTGACAAAGAAGAAATCACAAAAATTGTACTTCCGAAGCTTTCCCAACCACCTTCCAACAACATCAGTGATATGGTCGCCAACTGGAATAACACCCTTTACAAATATTCGGTATCATCTACAACCAACAGCCACTCAACACCAGATAAACATTCAGATAAAAGACCATCTTTACCATGGTTCTCCCCAGAGCTAAAGAAATCCCTCATACTCTTGAGAAAGCTAGAGAGAAAATGGCGTAAATCTCAGAACTCCACCGATCAAGCAACATACCTTTCACAGCTAAAAACTCATCGGGAAGCGGTATGGAACAGAAGAAAAGCCTTTCACTCGGAACTCCTCAACTGCTCTCTAAACAAGCCACGAGAACTCTTTAACCTAGTAAGAGTACTAACCACCGAGCCAACCCCACCATAGCAAGATGCTATACACCCCCAAACGTATGCCAATTACATCCAAGCCAAAGCCATCAAAACTTCAACACCCTCACCCCCAACGATCACCCAAACTTTCTTACATGAGAACCCACTCCTCAAGCTCGCATCCCCCTCAATAAAGCACGTCGAAGATATCATTACCAGAATAAATACAACCACGGCATCCAACGATCCATGTCCAGCACACTGGATAAAAGCGTTGCGACATGAGCTCAGCCCATTCATATCTGAAATCATAAACCAATCATTCACAACAGGAATCTTCCCATCAGCTCTTAAGCAGACCTCCATAAGACCTCTTCTAAAAAACAACCAGCTAGACCCAACAAAAGAAGAATCTTACCGACCAATCTCCAGCATCCCGCTGCTATCTAAGATAATAGAGAAGGTGACACAGATTCAGATCCAACAACATATAGACACCACATCACCTCTGGACCCCAGTCAACATGGATTCAGAGAAGCCCACGGAGTCGAATCATTGCTGACTTCATTAATCAACACCCTCATCAGTGGAACCGACAATATCAAAAAGGGCTTTGCACTAATATTCCTGGACATCTCTGCAGCGTTTGATTCTGTGGACCATAACAAACTCCTAACCCGACTCCAATGCAAGGGTATCCGGGGTTAGCATGGGATTGGTGCAAATCTTACCTAGAAGAGCGCTGGCAACATGTTCGAACGGGAACAAACACTTCTAAACCTTTCCAGTTGAAACAAGGCGTCCCTCAAGGATCCTCCCTCTCGGCGCTACTCTTTAATATCTATATGCAGCCGATATGTGAGATCACCCGTTCATTTGGAGTATCCTCTCTAATCTATGCAGATGACGTGCTGATTTTCACACCAATCAATGTTACCCGGCCTGATTATGCAGTACTAACAGGGTGTTTTGATGCAATTACAGACTGGCTTCTCACACAGAATATGAGAATAAACTTAAAAAAAACAGAAGCCCTAATCATCACGAGGAATAAAGTATTTTCACCCCCATCTACTCTAAAAGTACGGGATGCTGAGCTTCCTATCAAATCCACCGTAAAATACCTAGGCGTAACCCTGGATCACCGACTGGACTTCAAAGAACACATAAACCGCACAGTGAAAACCATCTACTTCAAGATTAGGACCCTCCGAAACCTCAAAAACATGCTCGACCCTGACAACTTCCGTACCATCTTTCAAGCGATAGTCACTCCACACTTTGACTATGCAAACATAGTTCTACACGGCCTCCCAAAAAGCACACTAAACACGCTGCAATTAGCGATGAACGCTGCTGCCCGCATCCTCAATGGTGCATCAAGGAATGATCACATAACCCCCATCTTAAAGGAATTACACTGGCTCCCAATATCCTGCAGAACTACATACAAAGCATTACTCATGACATTCAAAGCCATCAATAACTTAGCTCCCCTAGCAATCTCCACACTCATCCCACACACCCCTATCACTAGATCTAGAAGATCAGTGGCAGCTAATACCCTAATCATCCCAACTGACTCCACAAAATGTACACACACAACCACAGTAAGAGCATTCGCATACTTCGCTCCCAAATGTTGGAATAATCTTCCACCCACCATAAGAGCAATTAAAGACCTCAAGCAATTTAGAAAAGCCATAAAACACCACCTGTTCCTTTCATACTTCTCTCAATACCAGATCTCAACTTAACCTAAGCCCCATTACAAACCAATATTGAAATGTTCTATCACTCCGTGTATAACAGAAGGATACCATTGTATATAGTTAAATAACACAGGTACACTAAAAAAAATTTTTTTTAAACTGCCTCTAATGTTTCGATTGATTTTTACGTTTTTTGGTGCGCTGAATCCAAATCTGGTAACCAATTTGCTCCATCACGTACAGATTTTTTGCTACATTGGGTTAGCAGTTTGAGGTGAACGTTTCAGATTGAGTGCGATCGAGATAAAAGTTTCTTGGATGAATTCTTTATACTAATTGTTTAGTAGTTATTCAAATAAGAATAAAGAAAATTGTAACAAGGCAGCACATAAGAATAGAGTAATGTCAACAAAACACACTGTGATGGTAGCAAAATTGTCTGCACTTAAAACAGCCACATACATGTGCACAAACATTGAGCATATAAGAGCGAGGTTAGACACAAAGCAAAGCAAAGAAATGTGCAAAAAATGTTGTACAGATATGTATGTAAGAATAGAAAACGCAAACCGCACCATTGCAATACATGAAGACAAACACCCGATGGTGTGAAAATAAAATTCTAATAAATGAGATCCGACACTGTGGTAATAACTAGCAAATTTTTATTTCAAAGTTAGTAAAAACACGATATTTGTCAACACAGTTTAGATTTTAAAGTCATTCTTGGGTCAATCAATCTCCTGGTGGGCCCGTTTCTTCTTCCCCCGAATGCTTCTCTTGGTGTGCTGCTTGGCGTATTTTTCATCTGGGGTTTCCCGCAGCAGCAACCAGCAGAAATCAGCCATCATAGTGGTGTTCCATCTTCCTTGGTACCTTCTCTCTGCGTCCTTGATGTCCTGGTGAAACCTTTCACCTTGTTCTTCACTGTACGCCCCCATGTTTTTGGGAAAGTAGTTCACATGGGAGTGCAAGAAATGGACTTTCAGGCTCATGTTACAGCCTTGTTCTTTGAAGGCATTGAGCATCCTGGCAACAATATTCTTATAGTTCTCATCCCGCCTGTTCCCCAAGAATTTGAGAACAACATCCTTGAAGGAATCCCAGGCTTCTTTTTCCTTCTCAGACATCGTTTCAGCGAATGCTCCATCTGAAATGAGTTTCCTTATATCAGGGCCAACAAACACTCCTTCCTTTAGCTTTGCTTCAGAAAGTCGGGGGAACTTTGAGCAAAGGTACCGAAAGCACTCACCATCTTTTGGAAGGGACTTGATGAATTGCTTAATGAGACCCAACTTAATGTGGAGAGGTGGTAATAGAATTTTATCACGAGGTACCAAGCTCTCATGAAGAACATTTTTCTCACCGGGTCTCAAATACTCCCGAATTGGCCAGTCTTTTTTCCCCCAGTGTAGGTCGCGGGCCCGGCTATCCCAGAAGCAAAGGAAGCAGGGATATTTGGTGAAACCGGATTGCTGCCCTAATAGCATGGATAGAATTTTAAAGTCTCCACAAATCATCCACTTATGCTCATCATAACGAATCTTCTGAAGAATCAGGGCCAAATTCTCGTATTTTTCTTGGAGAATAACAGAGTGAGCAATAGGAACTGAAGCGAATGTATTGCCATTATGAAGAAGAACACCTTTTATGCTGTCTTTTGACGAATCAATGAACAGCCGCCATTCAGCAGGATCATACTTGAGTTTAAACTTTTCCATCACTCCGTATATATTGTTGCAAAATACCAAATCTTCCTCTTTGCTGAAATACTTCAAAAATTGTGTCTCGCGGTTGCGGTACCAATAAAAAGTTGTTCCTGGTGACAATAGATTTTTCTGTTTAAGTTGAGAACCTAGCAGTTGGGCAGCATCTTTTGGGAGTCCTAAATCCCGGACTAAATCATTCAATTCAGCTTGAGAGAAAAGTTCAGGTTTCGGATCTGGTTCAGTTTCAAACTCGGAAGTACTGGACTCATCGGGAAAAGCCATCTGATGAGTCTCATCATGATCAGAACCGTCCACACAAATATGATCCAAAGATTTTGGTGGTTCAGGCACAGGTACTTCGTTGCTATGAGGCATAGGCCTAATTGCTGAGGGAAGGTTGGGGTAACTTATTACGTTCTTATTTTTTAAGTTGTATCCCTTCACAATGCAAGAGCAAAAATAGCAGTCACTGCTGTGGTCTCTTTGTTCACGCCACATCATAGGTATTCCGAAACGAAATACTTGTTTTTTACCTTTCATCCATAAGTGTAGATCTTCCTTATATGTCTTGCACACTTTGTGAGGAGCCCACGGTTTGTCTTGATCGCCTAACTTCAAACCGAAATAGGCGAAATATACTTTTTTAATAAATGCAGAAATGTTCCTCTGCCGCTTTTTCACGGTATATTCCCCACAAATAAAACAAAAACTGTCCGGAGAGTTGACGCAACCTCTGGCTCTGTGAGCCATCACAAATACACAGCACTGCAAACTACAACTGTAGTGAACCACTTCGGAATAAAGCTGGATTACGACTGAGCAAACAAAAGGTAATAATGAACTTGCAAGAAACTGAAATTTGACAGGAACGTTCATGTCGCAACCACCGTGTTTGAGCGAGCGAACGAGGCGAGGCGAACAGGAAAGAACATGCGCCAGCGCGAGTACTGGATTTAGCCCCCCGCCTCCCAATTGTCCTGTTAATGTATAAAATGAATACAAAACACTCTAAAATATCATGAGGGAGTGTTTCTAGTTAGTTAACCATTACAACCTCTATTTTGGGCCAAGAAAATAAACTGCAGTCGGCTAAAAAGAAATTATGTGAACATTCCTTATATGGGTAAGAAATCTAATTTTGCAAGAAAACGTGACGTGATGGAACATTTTGGCTATTTTTCCTGGATTCAGCACCCCAAAATCTATAGGAATCAGTTGCAAAACTGGAGGCAGTTTTTTGGTAGTGTACCTGTGTAATTCATATGTACAAAGTTTTCCCCTAAGTTGTATCCTGTTAGACTTCCTGTTACATGTAAACTCACGACAGCCTGTTGCTATCTGTGAGTACTTTAAGTTTACTGTAAACCACGCTGATGATAAAAAGTGCGGTATATAAGAGCGTTAAATAAATAAATAAGGAAAGACATGATTGATTAATCGTGAACACATTTTTCTGTTTTTTCCTCTTGCATTTGAAAAATACTTCAGGCATTTGAAAATAGTTTGGGCAAATTGCATTTAAACCTAAAAGTTTTAAATCTTAGCTTTCAATCTCAGTCAGAAAGGACAAGTTACAGACAAGTATCTGCTTTTGTATATGCAAATAAATCTTTCTCATTGAGCTATTTTGGGACCATGGCAATTTCTTTTTAGTTTAATTCTAACGGGTGATGCAAACCTTATTAGACCAAAAGGGGGTTTCAGAGGTTACCCAAACCTCAGAAGGGATTTCAGCAAAAATCTGGTTGACTCTATGGTGTGCTGGTAAAGAACATCTGTACCTCAAAGGCAGATAACAGATCCCATCCTATCAAGTTAACTGGACTGTGTGGGGCATACAGCAATAATTTACAGGTACGTTGCCCCATGAGTTCTACTTCAATAGGTGCTGTCATTTTGTTACTAATCAGGTCTCCATTAAACCCTGTAATCACAGTGGTTTGATGGGACAGTTTCACGCTCATTGAGCATGGCCCGCATCATCATTGAGAGTCATTGTGGACCCCCTTGAGGAGGTTGCCACCAGGGAAATCTGCACTGGAGACCCTGGTAAGCATTGGGTGGCCCCTGTGATCTTGCTGGTGTCCAGGCTGGGGGTCTTCAGCATTCACACTGAAGATGTCCCCTCTTGCACTGTTGCAGCAGTTAAGGGTGATTCTCTGGGGACGCTGTGACTGGGGTGGTCCTGCTCAACCCCCCTCTCCAGTTACCTCCAATACATGGACCTACCTGGTTCCATGCCTGGGCATAGATTCTTCCCCTCAATGCTATCAAACTGCTCTAGGTCCCTAATAATGTCATTTTTCTGTTTTATAATAGTTCTTTTTTAGTATTTGTCAGTTTCATCAATCTTTTTCTTAAACATCCTACTGAATTCCTATACTATTATGAACCTATATAAAAAACATCCTGCTATTATCTAAATAAAAGGTACCTTAAAACATATAAAATGGTAAAAGCAACTCTTACCTTCAGGATGACGCTTCTTCTGCAGGAATCCAAATCACGCTTACCTCCTTCTCAGCTGTGTTTCGTCCAGCGAACACGGGAGAACCTGATATTCTTCTCATCTATACTTTTCCAACAAGTATGGGAGAACCTTTCCCTTGACACCTTTTTTTTATATATACAGGGTGGCCCAAAAAAAGTGAGTAGTAAATAAGAGGATGCGTTCAATCACAACAACAAAATTGTTAATTTTCTTAGTTTATCATTCTATGGACTTCACAAAAATGCAGACCACAAACTGTTGATTTCCAAGGTCTCAGACTTATTGATTGCAAACCGGCAGGCAAGCCTGACCGAAGAATGCTTACGTAGCATCAACGACCTTTAAACAGGAAATCAATAGAGCGATTTTTTACCAAGGCAAGTGTGATGCATAACAGAACAGTAATTGCTTCATGGATCAAGCGTTGATAAAACATCTTATCCAGGTACTTAGCTTCAAATATCTAACGCTATCTCTTCAGAGCATTCCAGTCTCAGTCCCGACGCTCTTATAGGGCACCGCTGAGGCGTTTCACCGTTATCGGTTTCCTCAGGAGGAATGAGCAGCGATGGATTTTTCGACTTAATACAGTGTCCCCTTCAGGTTTGAACCAAGAGGTAGATTGGGCAGCCTGTACATGAATAGCACGGTATGATCATGAACATCAGGAGTCTTATGAATGGCCATTGTGCATTGTGGTGAAAGTGGAGTGGGAGCTGATTAGCTGCTCGTGTATAATCTTAATTAACTCTTTCTATGCAATGTCTGCACCATTTGAAATGAGACGAGTAGCAAGCTATATAAGCCCACCCCTAGCAGGTTAGCCGCATGCGCGGCGTTCTGGGGAAAAGCTGAAGGCTGAAATTGTAAAGCTTTAAATTACAAGCTACAACGCGGGCGGCATCGGATTTTGTAAGTAGGCTCGTGAGGGTTTTTTTTAATGATTTTATTTTTGGTATAGAGAGTGGAGGAGACTTGTCACATTTTATTTTTGTATTTTTCACAGAACATTTGAGCAGTATTATCATATTTACTCCCCTGAGGAAGCCGATAACGGTGAAACGCCTCAGCGGTGCCCTGTAAGAGCGTCGGGACTGAGACTGGAATGCTCTGAAGAGATAGCGTTAGATATTTGAAGCTAAGTACCTGGATAAGATGTTTTATCTTAACGCTTGATCCATGAAGCAATTACTGTTCTGTTATGCATCACACTTGCCTTGGTAAAAAATCGCTCTATTGATTTCCTGTTTAAAGGTCGTTGATGCTACGTAAGCATTCTTTGGTCAGGCTTGCCTGCCGGTTTGCAATCAATAAGTCTGAGACCTTGGAAATCAACAGTTTGTGGTCTGCATTTTTGTGAAGTCCATAGAATGATAAACTAAGAAAATTACCAATTTTGTTGTTGTGATTGAACGCATCCTCTTATTTACTAGTTATACGTTCAGTAAGAGACCTTATATCTGCCAAAAAAGTGAGAACATCTCGTAGCATATAAGTTATTTAAAAATTCAAAAAGACAGATGTAAACGATTGACAAATTTAAAAAAAAAAAAAAAGATGGCGACCGGAAATTGTCGAAATAAAGACTTTATATAGCTAAAAAAGATAAATAAGTAAACTATTTAAGCTTTTAATTTACGAGATGTTCTCACTTTTTTTGGGCCACCCTGTATATAAATATATATATATATATTTTCTTTTCAAGTTGCTGTTCAGGCGCCATTTATGTTGGGGATTTTCGCCCTTTTGTTAATTGTCATGGCTACAGGGTTCACCCCAACATAAGTATATAGTCCTCCTTCAAATAAAGGATCATGCCACTGAAATAAAGTAGACATTTTTTTGTCAGGCCGTAATATCACAAGCTTCGCAAGTAAAAGTCAATGCTCTAATCTCTATATTACAAATCAGCACGAAACAGGAAAATGAATATAAAATTGTCTTGATGCACAAAGTACCTGAGGTCTCCTATGAATGGTCCTGGGGACAGAGTAGTATTGCCCTCTAAGGAGGGTCCGCCAGTCTGTCCAAATACTAGTGTTCTCCTATATTTATATTCAGTTTTGGGCTTGTAAATCTGCACTGCTTGCAGTCAAGTTTCCTTTCCCTCCTTTGTTCCCTATTTTCAAATATGTGTGTTCCTTTACCTTTTGCCCTCTACTTCCTCTTACGGCATCCTGTTTCTCTTGCCATCCTTGCAGCTCCTTGTCTTACACTGACACAGTTTCCTGCAGTTTGTCTATAGATGTTGATGTGATTTAGCTACATCCTGTCACCTAGATCTTCTTTTTATTCCCCTTTGCCTAACCAAGGGGCGCAGGTGGCAGTTTCAGTAACCTTATAGTTTCCAGAGCCATTAAGGTCAGCACCTCTCATTGCGTCAGCTCCGTGATTTCAGGATGTTAGCACATTACATAGTTCAAGCTGCTAATTCCGCAGTTCCAGGGTGAAAAGATCAGCAGGCTGTTTCTTACTTAGGCTTAGAGCTGAAGATGTTAGCACAAGATGGAAGACAGTGGTCTAATATGGGGATTCATTTTTCCTTCAGGCTCATGTACATTGTCACATAACATACATACACCCCTGTCATGTTGCTACATACATTACTGCTCATATCCATCCACATATGACCATCTGCTTCAGTCATCTCTATCTCTGTCAGATGCTACCCCATGCTCAATGCAGTTAGCATAACTACACATTACTCACATCTATCATGTGTGTACTGCACACAGCAGCACTTCTGCGCTGTCATATCTTTCATGGACCCATCAAGGCCTTGCAGCCTCCTTGAAGGCTCACTTACAAATCATCCGAGACCACACACTGACATCAGAGCACATTCATAGACTACCCATCACTTCAATGGCTGCAGCATTATCCTCCCGTGTACTGTGTGACACATAAGAACCATTTGGGTGATTGAGGTCCATCTCCTCTTACCTTTCCTTCCATGCATCCAGGAACAGCCCTTCAGTTGGCTCTGAGTGTTGGTGCCCTAGGCGAACATCAAACTTTACACCACCTCTCTCTGTCAAACTCCATTATTAAGCTTGGTTTATTCTGCTTTGGCTGCCCTCTAGAAGTAGCTGCCATAGGCGACCACCCAGTTTGTCTACTGGTTAGACCGGGACAGGCTTCCATATCCTGCATTAAGAAGACTGCCTTTTTCGGGTGGTAAGATTCATGATTGCCACCTTAATGCCCAGTATCCTCTTAGTGCCCTATAAGTGGTGCCTTGTTCCCTTAATGCCGGTACACCTACTTCCCGCCCCATTCTTTATTGCACGCAGACACCCTTAACACTGCCATTTATGCTCATTATCCAGTGCTTCCTTAAGCTCCTTAATAAACATACCCCATAGTCACAGCCACTAATTGTCTGTGGGGGAGCTTTTAAGATTCTGGGATAAGTTTGTAAAATCTGTGGCAATTCTGTGGCCATCTTCATAAATTTACATAATTTGAATATTAAATAATGTACTTTTTAATAATGTTATAAAGTGCCATTATAAGACATTTCTTATATGCCTAATTTAATTTGGTCCATGTTTTTTTTTTTTTGTAATTTAAATTTTTATTAGCACACATCAGAGTACACAACACATAACATATAACCACAACCCCCCCAGGTATAAACCATTATACATTCCATACTTCATCTACAGATTTGAGAGATCCCCTCTCTCGGTGTGTACTCTATTTTCTACCATTTATACTTATTTGGTCCATTTTTAAGGGGAAATGGATCTTAGTGACTGAAGCTGGGAAGGGGGGATAGAGATAATGAATGAGGTAAGGGATGCGGGGAATGAAGATGGAAAGGGGATATTAGAGGAAGGGAATGGAGAAATGATCTCAAGTAAGTTGGGCAGAGCAATAGGGAGAATCATGGAAGGAGAGGAGGGGGGGCATGGAGAGGTGAAGGAAAAAGAAGAGATTCTGGAGTAGGAATGGGGATCCAGGATCGGAAACGCAAAGAGCATCCTTACATTCCATAGCTCTCCGATTTCCTCATTCAAACCCTAGAATCCCCCTGATTTCCTGACCCTTTCACTGTCTGCCACCTCCCACACCACTCATACTCCATAGCACCATGACTCTCTTCCGGCTTCCTACCTTGGATCTCTCACTCACTCTAAACCTTCTGATCCCATCACAATCTCCCCACATCCCACCATCTTGCTATGCAACTCACAGCCCCTTTAATCTCCTCACTCACTCTCTGCAACCCTCTGATTCCTTCATAATTCTTCATATACTTTCTCCTCAAGCCCTCCATTCCAGACATTCCTTCAATCACTTTCTCTCCTCCTACTCTGCAATCACCTCACATTCCCTGCCCTCTTTGCTCTCCAGGAACCCTCCTGAACCATCTCCACTCCTACATTTCCCCAATCATTTTCTTTCCTCACTCCACCCCCCAACCACAGTCACCACCACTACCGTGACTGCTGTCCCAGTTTTATTACTGAACCTTCCCCACAGTTTGAGACTTCAAGAAGGACAATGGCATTGTATTGTACAAAGTGTGACATTAAGGCCCTGGGCAGGGCATAGCCCAATGCTTTATACCGCCATTGTCCTCTTCAAGCCCTTAGGTACATGAGAGCATTGTGGCAAGGGTTGGAGCGGGAATTGAGAAGAATAGCTGCCTTTGCCACAGCTGCCTCTTCAGCCTTGCAACCAATCTACCATGGCGATTCTGCAGGAACTGGTCAATTCCATGGCAAGGGCCAAAATGTGCAGCTCCTATTGCAGCCACTGAATGTGGTAGATTTGTGTCTCTCCTTGTAGGATTAGCAGCCTGTAGCTCCAATGAACAGAAAAAGCAAGAGACAATCCCCACAGCAAAGGTACCAACTGCACAAGAAACAGCAGAGGAAATTCAGGAATCAACAGGGACACTTGATTCACACAACCCGACACAGATTTGATGTGTATTTATGATGTTTTAAGGTAACACCCCTGATGTTGCATATTGCACTAAAACACGGCCATCTCAGGTTGTATGAATAAAGTGTCCCTGTTGATTCCCGAGCTTCCCCTACTATTTCTTGTGTGGTTAACGGGCTATAGACCATAGTGTCAATGAAGAGAAGCCTGGAATAAAATCCATTGACCATGAAGACAACATATTGAGATTCAAAACCTCTTGGAAAATATTTGAAAACAGCAGCATTGTATAATTCAGCATATCAAAATTGGAAATGAAAAGTCTCAGTAAGCTTATAATGAGAGTAAAAAATACCTGCTTCTGCTTTTTGTCTAATCTGAGTAATGCCTAGAGTAGGTCGTGATCAAGGCATTTGCTCTTCAGAGCCTTTTATCATCTTGTTTACCCGGCACTCCTATTTCTGTAGGAATTTCATATGGAAGTTACTGATAACAAGAGAATGAGATAATAAAGCACTACTGTTTGCTCTGCTTAGGATGGCAGCCACAATTCACTGTCCTTCCCTTAGGATGGCTAATATATTGTAGGAGTTAGTCAAGATCCTGTCAGCCACACAACAATGGTCTTATTTGTCTTCTTTTGAGGTCATAATCACTCAGCCTCTTGAGTCTCGCATCTGCACAGTATGTGTGAGGTTGCTTTTTATAGACCTCAGTATTGGATCATCAAACAACTAGAAATCAGTGTTAAATCACATGGATTGGCTGGCTCACAGGTATAAATACACACGTCAGATGAAGACACTATGAGCAGAAGTATCATAATGCTTTGAAACTCTTCAAAGCACTTTGCTTGTTGGTTATCTGCCAAAACTGATGAAATGCAAATGATAAACCATAGAAATGCTGTCACGGGTTTTCCTTGAATGTCAGGACCACTTGACTTTCATCATTCTTGAACTCAAGGAATTGCATGAGATGGTGTCAGGTGCTCATTTAATTTGTTAAATATAAATTGCTGTCAGCCAGTCAGGGACCATCCTCTTCTTAGCATTCTTACTGCTTTGAGTGACAGCGGATGAGGATCGCCCATTATCTAGTTCAAAGAGGGGTTTCTTTGGATACAGAACATATGTTCAAAAGGTAAAAGTGAAAACCACAGCACAGTTTAAACTACATGTGATAAACTAGGCCTTGGTTCTCGCTTTTTCTTTTTGCTCCTTGGTGTGTAATCACCTTGCATCTCCTTTGTCTTTAGCAGAATATATATTTAGATTCAATACCATGCTGGTCCAGTGTGCAACGTCAGGAGTTGGTATGTTTTATATTAGATTTCCAGGCTACATAATTAAACTGCTACAATTTTTGCAATATCTTTGCAAAATTAAACAAAATATTACATAACCTGGCAATATATTTCTTTCTTTCTTCTTGGGACAATCACCTGATTGGTGTTATGAGTAAGGGGATTCCCTGTGCCCTGACTAGAGCTCCGAGTATTTCCCTCCATTTTGGCTGTAGGAAGGGTGGGTGGGAGGGGGGGAGCACCAGCTCATTTTTGGCCTCAGACAGAACATTGTCTTGAGCCGCCCCTGATTACAGCAACTCCTGAAACAAGTTATTCATGCAAGGAAGGCCTCAAATGCCACAAACCTGAAATAGTTCTGTACAGAAGAATGGGCCAAAATTCATTTTATTTTATTCTCTTATATACCGCGCTATTCTGCATCAGTGCAGTTTACATTCAACAAACTAAAATTACATTGAACAGGGCATTATAACTTGGAGATAACTAATTTACAGGGAACATGGGCTATGGAGGGTTAAGTGGCTTGCCCAAGACCACAAGGAGCACCTGTGGGACTAGAAACCCCAGTCCTTCCAGCCCAAGGTTGCTGCCCTCTAGTGGGATTTGAACCCCTGACCTTCCAGCCTGTAGTACCTTGCCCCAACCACTAGGCCACTCCTCCACTCTGAATTCTTCAAGAGTGATGTGAGAGACTTACCAACAGTTATGAGAACATCTGTTTGGCGTTATTTCTCTTAAGCAAGAGCCACCAGTTCCTGAATGAAGAGTTCACATATTTTTTTCACACAAGGATACTTACTGTTGAATCTTTTGTTGTTCTCTCTCTCTCTCTTATCAGGGTATGCATAATCTAATCATGTTTTGGATATAAGATATAAGCTGTCTTAAAATACAGAGCATCCTAGGGAGTTCACAAACTTTCTCAGCATTGGATATTACTATTGTACCATATTCACACCATGGACATTTCCCCCCACCCCAAGACGTTCGTAGAACATTTTTAAGGGGTGGGAGTATAAATTCTGTCTTCCTATTTCCTTTAGAAAATCTACATTAAATATTTATTAGATTAAGCCCTGGCAGCAAACATGCAGCCTGGCAATGCGTTTCTGTATTTATTGTGTACATGCCCTTGGGCCTTCAGGTTAGGATGTTCATTCAACATGAATAAATAAATAAAGAGTCCCCATTGGACACAGTATGACATTATTCCTGTTCTGAATAAACTAATATTCTAGCACCATATATCTTGACAAATTTTCTTTGGATCTCGCTGCCAACCCAGAAACAGATCAGCTAGCAGCCGAGGACTCTGTGAAGCACCCTATCAGGGAGGGGGCAGAGAAGAAATTAACAGGGAGTTTCAGAGAGTTCTCTGGCTGCTAGCTCCTAAGTTGTGTTTTTTTTTTTTGGGGGGGGGGGGTTTGGTCTTCTGCTGCAGTTTCTTTAGGGCCTGATTTACTAAGGCTGTTTTCCTATTTTGTGACTATGGAGAGCAAACTTTACTAAATCCGACCTTTAATGCATTATTGCACCCCCCCCCCCTTTTTCTTTCTCAACACCTCCCTGCCTCTCCTCTCTCTCATTCTTCCGAAATCTCCTCGGCATTCTCTTCCTTCCCCCACTTTCTCCAGTCTGTCAAACCCACCCTATTTGCCATCTATCTCTCTCTCAACTCATTTATTTAGCTAATGGATTTTTTTTTATACTGCTTTACCATTTTAGTCAAAGTGCTTTACATTGTAACTTAATCTTGGTTGTTGTTCTAAGTGCTGTTAAGTTGGTGTCGACTCATGGCGACCCGCTGGACCGTTGACCCAAACCACGCTCAGTCCCCAGCTCGGCAACCCACTGCCGACAGAGTGGCACCCATAGCTGCTGATAATGTATCGATCCATCTCATTGCCGGCCTTCCTCTTTTGCATTGGCTTTCTACCTTGCCAAGCATGATGTCTTTCTCTTTGCATGATGTGTCCAAAGTATGAAGGTCAAAGTTTTATCATCTGAGCTTCTAAGGAAAGCTTAGGTTTGATCTCCTCTAGTACTGACTCATTTGTTCTTCGGGCAGTCCATGATATACATAGTATTCATCGCCAGCACCATAGTCCAAAGGCATCAATTTTCTTCCTGTCTATTTTCACTGTCCAGCTTTCGCATCCATATGATGTTATTGAAAATGCCATGGCTTGGACAAGTCAAATCTTTGTATGGAGAGAGACATCTCTACTCTTGAGAATCTTGTCTAGATTCTTCATTGACATTCTGCCAAGAGCAGTGCATCGCCAGATTTCTTGACTGCTTGTCCTTTCTTTATTGATTGTTGATTCAGTTAGGTTAAAGTTGTCAGCTATTTCAATTTCTTCTCCATCAATGATGAACATTGATTTTGCCAGTTGTCAGGATCTTTGTTTTCTTTACGTTAAGGTGCAGGCCCATTTTAAGATTATGGAATATATTTACTAAACGATGGTAGAGACCTTCGTGCAATATCGAGCCGCAGCCCTATTGAATTCAAGGGGGCTGCTACTGCCGTTTAGTAAACATACCCCTATGTTCCTTGATCTTGAGATGCAAATGTTTCAGATCATCTTCACTTTCAGCCAGTAATGTGGTATCAGCAGCATAGCGAAGGTTATTGATGGGTCTTCTACTAATCTTCACACCTCAGTTGCTTCATACAGTCCTGCTTCTCTGATGATTGTTCTGCACATAAATTAAAGAGGTAGGGGAAAAGTATGCAACTTTGTCATATACCTTGGCTGATTTTAAACCATTCTGTTTCTCTTTGTCCCATTCGAACTGTTGCTTCTTGATCAATGTAAAAGGTTGTGCAGGAGAACAATCAGGTGTTCTGGTATACCCATTCTTCTTAATGTGGCCCAGAGTTTCTCATGATTTACAGTCAAAAGCCTTGCTGTAGTCAATAAAACGCATATGGATATTCTTTTGGTATTCTTTTGTCTTTTCAAGGATCCGTCTCACATTTGCGATGATGTCTATCATTCCTCACCCTTTCCTGAACCCTGCTTGCGCTTCAGGCAGTTCTCGTTCCAGGTATGGTTGTAGTCTCTGCTGAATGATCTTGAGTAGAATCTTGCTGGCATGTGGGATCAGAGCGATTGTGTAATAATTTCCACAGTCAGTCGGATCACCTTTCTTCAGTATTGGTATAAATACAGATCTTTTCTAGTTAGTTGGCCATGAATTTGTCTTCCAAATTTCCTGGCAGAACCTTGTAAGTATGGTAACAGCTTCATCCGATTGCTGTAATACTTAAATGGGAATGCCATCAATGCCCTGTGCTTTGTTCTTTGATAAGGCTTTCAATGCTGCTTCAACTTCTTCTTTCATTACTAATGGTTCCTGATCATAAGGTATAGGTTGAAATAGCTGTTGGTCTACTTGATCTTTATGGCATAATGACTCTGTATATTCTTTCCACCTTTTATTGATCTTCTCAGCATCATTCAACATGGATCCTTGAGCATCTTGTAGCATTCCAGTTGAAGGCTGGAATTTTTTAACTCTTCCAGCTTTATTTATTTATTTGGTAAACATTTATAAGCCGCCACTTCCAGCGATCAGCAGCGGACCATGGTGTAGATACAGGGAGTAACTTATTCAATCAAAGATACAGTATGATTTGAGGGAGGGGTACACCAGAATCACAAAGAATTTCAAATATACATTACATTTTGATCATCCAAGTGCGAGTAACAAAAATGAGCTACCTTTAGGAAAGTCAATCTTGTTTATCCTTAGTAATGTACATTAAACAGGGACATTGATAATTTGGATTTTTCTGAGGCAGCAGGGGGTTAAGTTACTTGCCCAAGGCCACAAGGCGTGCTAGTGGGAATCAAATCCTGGTCTCTTGGTTCCCAAGCCAGTGCTTTAACCACTATGCTACTCCTCATCCTAATCTCTATGAATGTCATTCCCCCAAGCAGCCGTACCTCTCCCCTGTCAGTCGTCATCTCAACTCAATAATCCTCCCAGCTAACCAGTCATCCATCCAATCACATCCCATTTAGCTACCCTCCACCATCAGCTCCATCACTCTCCCCCTTGCTCTCAACCCCTCATTCTCTTCTCCATCAGCTCCCCTCCTCTTTCAGCTCATCCTCCCAGCCTCAACCACCCAATTACAGTCACCCGCTAGTTGGTTGAGTCACCAGCCCCTCCTTCTTCTCCGCTCCCCTGCTTGTCAGCTGCTAATGACTGCTACCTGATGTGGATTTCTGATACTCCTGCAGCTACTACCTCTACTACTTACTACTACTACTTCTTATCATTTGTATAGTGCTGTAAGGTGTACACAGCACTATATAGACACATGTAAAAGATGGCTCCTACTCATCAGAGCTTACAATCTAGTCAAGACAGACATCATAACAGCTGAGGACAAGGATACATCTAGGGGAATGGTAAGGACACACATAGGAGAATAAGTAGATCAGGATCCAAAAGCAGCCTCAAAGAGGTAAGTTTTCAGCCTGGATTCGAAAGG
Source organism: Ichthyophis bannanicus (assembly GCA_033557465.1). Taxonomy (NCBI): domain Eukaryota; kingdom Metazoa; phylum Chordata; class Amphibia; order Gymnophiona; family Ichthyophiidae; genus Ichthyophis; species Ichthyophis bannanicus. The sequence continues at coordinate 104,924,907 of CM066032.1, read as the reverse complement.
GGCCAGAGATGAAGACTGATGCATAAACTTAAGTAGTTTATTCCAGGCATAAGGAGCAGCAAGGTGGAAGGAGCAAAGTCTGGAATTAGCAATAGAAGAGAAGGGCACAGATAGAAGGGATCTGCCAGAAGAGCGGAGTTCCCGAGGATGGGTGTAGGGAGATACAAGAGAGGAAAGGTAGTGAGGAGCAGCAGAATAAGAGCACTTATAGGTCAGTAGGAGAAGTTTGAACTGGATATGGAAACAAATAGGGAGCGAGTGAAGCGACTTGAGAAGAGGGGTTATATGAGCATGTCGAGGCTGGCTGAAGATTAGTCACACAGCTGAGTTTTGAACAGATTGAAGGGGAGAGATGATTCAGAGGGAGACCAGCAAGCAGGAGGCTGTAATAGTCAAGACAGGAGGTGACTAAAGAGTGGATAAGTGTCTTACTAGTGTGTTCAGAAAGGAAGGGGTGTATTTTGCTAATGTTATAGAGAAAGAAATGACAGGTTTTAGCTATCCAATGGATGTGTGCAGAGAAAGCAAGAGTAGAGTCAAAGATGACCCCCAAGGTTGCAAGCTGAGGAAACAGAGAGGAGTGTAGTGTTATCCACAGAACTACAGAAGGGATGGGCGGGCGGGGGGTTGGATTTAGGGGGAAAGATAAAGAGCTCTCTTTTGGACGTTCAGTTTCAGATGGCGGTGAGACATCCAGGCAGCAATGTCGGATGAGCAGGCAGAGATCAGTGCCTGGATTCCTGGAGAACTCTCAGGCCCAGAAAGGTAGATCTGAGAGTCATCAGCTTAAAGATGGTACTGAAAACCATGGGAGGAAATAAATGCACCAAGGGAACGAATGTAGAGAGAGAAAAGGAGAGGTCCTAAGACAGAGTCCTGCAATACACCAACTGAAGGAGGGATGGCGGTAGAGGAGGAACCACCAGAGCATACACTAAAAGTGCGATGGGAGAGAGAAGAAGAAAACCAGGACAGAACAGAGCCCCTAAATCCGAGTAAGGACAGGGTATTGAGGAGATGTTGGTGATCGACAGTGTCAAAAGCAGCAGAAAGGCCAAGAAGGATAAGAATCGAGTAGAGACCTTTGGATTTGGACTGGAGACTTTGGTAAGAACAGTTTCTGTGGAATGTAGAGAATGAAAACCAGATTGTAGTGAGTCCGGGTCTTGAAAGGAAAGAAAGTCAAGACTGCAGCGGTGAACTGCTCGTTCAAGTAGTTTTGAAGCAAAGGGGAAGAGAGAGATAGGTTGATAACTGGAAGGACAGGTAGGATCTAGTGAAGGCTTTTTGAGGAGAGGTGTAACCACAGCATGTTTGAAGGCCACAGGAACAGCTGCAGTGGAAAGCGGTATGACAGACGGAAGGGATGATGGCGGAAGAGATAGAGCTTAGGAGACTTGTGGTGATGGGATCAGAGGAGCAGGTAGTCAGTTTGGAAGAGAATAGATTTGCATTTTCCTTCTCAGTGATTTCAGTAAAGGAAAAAAGGAAGGCAGAAAGTAAGGGAAGGATATGTGATTGAAGAGGTGGAAGATGAGGTGGAGGTGACCCTGCAGAGAATTCTAGGCAAATCGTCTGGACTTTGTCATGGAAGTAATCAGCCAACATCTGGCCAGATAGTGAAGGAGGGATTGGGGGAGGAGGGGCCTTGAGGAGAGAGTTGAGCATAGTAAAGAAACAGTGAGGGTCAGAGGCAAGAGAGCTAGTCAGATGGACATAGTACTCTTGCTTGACTAGAGCTATGGTTTGTCTAGATCTATGGCTGACTGGAAAGAGGTTAGTATGAATATGAAATGTAGGTAATCAGCAAGGGTACCCAGGTTACCCAGTTCAAGTAATTTCTGCAGGTGTTGTGACAAGAGCACATGAGTTACCTGAGCTTTTAGTATGCTAAGAGAAAGGAAAGAGAATGTATTTACGCTCACTGCCAGCAAGGGTACCATTTATACTTCTGCAACAAAACTCAGCCTCTGAATGTCATGTCTCGCACTGCAGCAGAGTTTCTTCAGAAAAACATGCAGCTCCAGTGTTGGGCTTCCAGATACAAACAGAAGCAGACAGGTTTTTAAATATCCCGTTTGCATTGTAAATTGGAATTTCATTTGGAAACCTTACAGAATAATTTAGCTCATCTGACAAGTCCACACAGGATCCTAGCAGCTGATGCATTTCTTTGAGAATTAATTTGCACAGGCAGAAAAGAAACCAGGTCACAAGTTCCAAATCATGAATTTACTGGCTGGTGTTATATGCTTTAACTAAAGTTTCTGATGCAATTCTTCCTTTACTCTTAGACAGAGGTCTTATATGCCCCCAGCACATGTACTACCTTTCCTCCGGGTTTGCAAATAGATCTGACTCTCAAGGTAACTGTTACATGCAAAATAAAAGTTCAAGTTCAAATTAGAGTTACTGCATGCACATTTATCTTACAAATATTAGTTAGACTTGTCTGCAAACTCCCAGGGATAGGGCTTCCCACCCTGCCACAGTGCAAACCCAACAGTGTTCCCCCCCAAGCTGCATGCATCACATTCCTGATGGATCCATTACTAAGCCTTTTTTCACCAATCAGGCCCTTTGTGTTTAAGTCAGCTCTTATGTATTAGTATCGTGTATATGGTTCGCATGTTTGAGCTGTGGCCTATCTACTTTGAACTTGGGCCCACCCAAGTCTGCCATTCTCTGAACATGGGCTCAATGGCATTCAAGCTGGAGGAGGCGTCTGCCAAAGAGGAAGGGGTGAAATCGGCATTATTGCTGTGCGGGCTGAAGAAGAGATGGTGAGAGCATCGGCATCCACACTGCAGGGCCTCAGGGCTGAAAAGGAGGACTTGGATTGGGGAGGAAGAATATGGACAGTAGCTGAGCAGCAATATCTCTTTCTCAACAACCCTCCTTCCCCATCAAGCTCTCTCAAATCGGTGCAAGGGGCTTAAGAGACTGTTGGGAAGGAGGGGAGGAGGAGAAGAAGAAAAGAAAGAGAGAGTCAGAGAGAGAAATAGTGAGAGAGAAAGTTCATTCCCCTCTCTCCCCAACCCCATGTTGACCTCAGGCCTTGCCTCTGGATGCACAACTGGCAATGTGAAGCTTTCGTCGTAAAAAAGCCAAGTGATGTAAGATTGGACCAGTCAAACAATAACTGGGATTGCCTGGCCCGCGACCCACTGCAGGCCTTCAGGGATCACTTTGCTAACCAGTCCAGCATTAAGGAAAGGACCAGACTACACAATAATGCCAAACCTGAGTAACACTGCCTCAGGATGGTCTGTTCCTCTCCATGGCAAGATTAAAATAACACATTTCTTAATGTTACCAGAATGCAGGTAAGGTGGTGACAAAGGAATATATGTAGTCTATGTAAAGCGGGATATTAGAAGAATTGGAATATTTATTCATATTTACAGTGCTCTTCTTCAAAGTGGGACTCTAAAGAACGTCACTGTTTGAAATGTCTGGGGTGCGTGGCTTTCTTGAATTGTAAAGAGAACCTTAGAATTAAGCAATTCCGGCAGGACACATGGAGGGCACATTAAAGGCAGAGGGGAAGTGAGCTCAAGTCCCCAGTGTTTTTTGAAATTGCAATTCAGCATAGTAATTAGATCCCACCTGTTCCCTATGATGGGCCCAAGGACACTACGAAGCAGCAAAATTCAGAAACATATGCAGTCAGTAGCTTTCACCTCAAAAATAACAAATGGAAGTAGAAGAGAATGCTTTAAAACATCCTCATACTTCACAGTGCCTGAACACTCTCTCTCTCTCTCTGCCCTTTCTTTCAAATCACTCTCTTGTGCAATGTTTCTCAAGCCATGCTTGGAGTGCCCCTTCAAGATACCCACAATGAATATGCATGAGGTCAATCTGCAGACACTGCCTTCATCGCAATACAAATTTATCTCATGCGTACTTATTGTGGACATTCTGAAAATCAGACTGGCCAAGGGGTACGCCAGGAAAAGCTTGAGAAACGCTGCCAGTAGAGAGCTTAATGCAAGAAAGGTGCCGTAAGCTCTACATCAAACTTAGCAGTGGGTTCTGCACCCTTGTTTCTGCCTAGAACTTACCGATTAATGCAGGAAGGAGTTTTGCAGCAGTGGGGAGTTCCTGCAATGGGGACAAGGAAGCAATTTCAAAAAGATTCCAGGTCAGTAGCAAAATGTTCCAGGTGTGCAACCTGACAGAAAATCATGGATCTTGGATCCCAGTGCTCAGAAATTTTTACTACAGACTCTACAATGCATTAGGGATGTAAGTCCATAATTGTGGACTGGCCAAACCCCTTCCCATCCCCTGATCCCCAAAATTCTTCCAGGAACAGGGTTACTTAGCAGCTCTGCACACAGCAGCAGAAAGTTCCTATGAGCACCCGCACTTTTCTTTGGCATTATGATGGCTCCATAGTTCAGAGCTGTTCGTTTATACCCAGCACAGGGGCTGCACTATCCCTAGATAGCAACGTGTTGATTTTTGCCAAAGCGGAAGACAGTTCTGTTACCAACAAACCACAAACACAACTAGATTCCTCTAAATATTAAATCTTCTTGTACCTCAGTTCTCTTCCCCCCTGGTTTTGGTCTTAAGTCAATGCCACCTTCATTTTATTTTCTCCCGTGGCAGATCTAGAAGGCCCCCAGCCAAGATTTAGGTATCTTCATGTGTTCTGACCTGAGACTGAGAGCCTTTTATTCTGCGCTTCAACATGACCTTCCCTGTGCTCACTCTTCCTATGTGCAGGTGGTAGATTACATGGAGCAACAAGATGCCTGCATGGGTCCTTTCAGGCTACTTGACCATGGGAGAGCGTAAAAGGGAAATAAACTTTGGGCAGTTACTTTTACCACAGGAACAAAATTTCAAAACTTAGCAAAAAGGTCAGGGATGGTGGGGCAGGCAGCCAACTGGATCAAAAGTTACGGGAAAGGTGAAACTCAACAGGATACATTCAGGGCCGAATTTAAGGACTGGCACCCATAGAAAGGATCATAGAGTGGTGGGGTGGTTTCTTCCCCACAGATCATAAAGCATGGGCCCAAAGCAAGTGGAATCAGGTTTCTCTTTAGCCCGGGCCTACGTCTAAATCTGGACCTGGACACAATAGGTCACGCTGCCAGTGCTTGAACGTTATCTCCCATCAGCCTCTTGTGCTTCCTGAACTTAAGTCAGTCAAAAGAACAAGCAGAACAAATGCAAAATACAGGTTAGAAAGCAAGAACTTGTTAGAAAGGCAACTAATGTTTTGTTTTTTTTTAATCAAGAAAGTTATTTTGTAATTTTCCAGTTAATGCACAAAAACAAAACTCTTTTCGTTCCTCAGCAGTGTTCTCCATTCCCCCCTGCTGGCACTTACAGTGTACCCATGTCTTTCTCCCATAAGTCAAGAGAAGAGGCCAACTTGGTAGGTAGTACCCAGACCTCGCCCTACAGTTAGAGAGCAAGTAGCCAATACTGCTTCAAGAAAAGGCTGGTGCAGGTGCAGTCTCATGCAGCAAGGCACCACACTTTATTAACAAAATACAAAAATAAGATACAAGGATGCCTCTCTTGCTCTTGCACAATGCTTTGCAAAAGTATTCATCCCCTCTGTGTTTGTCCTTTTTTGTCACATTACAACATGGAATTAAAAAGGGGTTTTGTGGGTTAGCACCATGTGATATACAGAACATGCCTACGACTTTGAAGGTGCAAAATATACTTTATTGTGACACAAACAATAATTAAGACAAACAAAAAAAGCAGGAATGTGTGTATGTATTCACCCCCCAAAGTCAATATGTTGTAGAGACACCTTTTGCTGCAATTACAGCTGCAAGTCAATTGGGGTATGTGTCTATTAGCTTAGCACATCTAGCCACTGGGATTTTCACCCGTTCCTTAAGGAAAACTGCTCCAACTCCTTCACGTTAGATGGGTTGGTTGGTGTACAGCAATCTTCAAGTCATGCCATAGATTCTCAATTGGATTGAGGTCTGGGCTTTGACTAGGCCATTCCAAGACATTTAAATGTTTCCCTTTAAACCAGCTTTATCAGCATGTTTAGGGTCATTATCCTGCTGGAAGGTGAACCTTCGTCCCAGTCTCAAATCTTTGGCAAAGTAAAACAGGTTTTCCTCAAGAATTGCCCTGTATTTAGTGCCATCCATCGTTCCTTCAATCCTGACCAGTTTTCCTGTCCCTGCCAATAAAAAACATCCCCACAGCATGATGCTGCCACCACTATGTTTCACTGTGGGAATGATGTTCTCAAGGTGATGGGAAGTTTTGGGTTTGTGCCACACATGGCTTTTCCCATGATGGCCAAAAAGTTCAATTTTCATCTCTGAACAGAGAACCTTCTTCCATGTTGTTGTGCAAACTCCAAACGTGTTTTCTTATTTCTTTCTTTAAGCAATGGCTTTTTTCTGGCCATTTCTGGCCTTCAACAAGGACATGATTCTAAGTACGACTCGTCCACTACTCACCTCTACAGCACACAATCCTGAGGATCTGGTCTCCGAATGGAATAAAACCCTGAAGTCGATTGCTCTATGTCCACCAAGTCTTACCTTTCTGACAGGTGGCAGCACGTATGATCAGGGGATACAACATCGGATCCATTCCACCAGAAGCAAGGTGTCCCACAAGGATCCTCCCTCTCCGCCCTGATGTTCAACATATACATGCAGCCCATCTGTAACCTTATCTGGTCTTTCAGTGTTAACTGCTTAATATATGCAGACAATGTGCTACTTTACATGCCTTTCTCGACAGAGAACCCGGACCTCTCCCCACTGACAAAATGCTTTAATGCAGTATCCAACTGGCTCCAAACCCAAAACCTCCGAATTCAGCACAAGAAAACAGAGGTCCTATTCATCACAAGGAACCAGAACTTCACCATGCCGCCCTTTCTAAAGGTCAAGGAAGCAGAACTACAGTCCAAACGCACGATCAAGTACCTAGGAGTCACTTTAGACCAGCGCCTGGACATGAAGGTGCACATAAGCAACATAGTGAAAGCTGTGTATCATAAGATCCGAACCCTCAGGCACCTACGCTTCCTGCTAGAACCAGATGACTTCCGGACAATCTATCAAGCACTGATCATACCACATTTTGATTATGCAAATTCAATTCTGCATGGACTCCCTCAAGCCACCCTAAACCCGCTGCAGCTCGCGATGAATGCCGCAGCGAGAGTCCTACATGGAGCAGCTAGGAAAGACCACAAAACGCCCATCCTGAAACATCTCCACTGGCTCCCGATACATGGTAGACTCACATACAAAACCTTACTGCTGACTTTCAAAGCCACCAACGGGCTCTCCTCCACAACACTAGAAGAGCTTATCCAGACCACGCCCCCTAACAGGTCCAGAAGATCGGTAGCGGTCAATACACTGGTAGTCCCGAAATCAATAACCCAATGCACCCAGGCAACAGCAAATAGAGCGTTCAAATTCTGTGCGCCCAGATGCTGGAACACCCTGCCTCCCAGCATCCGGGCAATCCCTGACCTAGCCCAGTTTAAGAAGGCCTTGAAGCACCATCTCTTCCTCCTGTACTACCCAGCAGATAGTGCTACAATAGCCCATCCCACTACCTAGCCTATGCAGTACATCTGAACCTTATCACACAAACACCCATGACTACGACTAGTGAAATACAACTTGTCTTGTCACCTAAATGTAAATAGTTACCCCTAGTTATCCAAGTTTTAGTACCTGTTCCTTGTAAACACAGATTAGCCAATGAAATGTGTAAGTTTCTATGTTCCATGTAAACCGCACTGATGTTGAATAGCGCAGTATAAAGAGACTGTAAATAAATAAATAAATAAATAAAATTCTTCCATAAAGCCCCACTCTGTGGAGTGAATGGCTTAAAGTGGTCCTACAGACAGATATTCCCATCTCCGCTGTGGATCTTTGCAGCTCCTTCAGTATTATCCTTGGTGTCTTTGTAGCATCTCTGATTAAGGCCCTCCTTGCCCGGTCTGTGAGTTTTGGTGGGCGGCCTTCTCTTGTCAAATTTGTAGTGGTGCCATATTCTTTCTATTTTATTATAATGGATTTAATGGTGCTCCCTGGGACATTAAGAATTTGGGATTTTTTTTATAATGCAACCATGATCTATACTTCTCCACAACTTTGTCTCTGACCTGTTTGGAGTGCTCCTTGGTCTTCATGTTGCTTGCTTAGTGGTGTTGCAGAGTCAAGGGCCTTTCAGAACAGGTATATTTATATAGGCATCATGTGACAGATCATGTGACACTGATTGCAAACAGGTGGACCCTAATCAACTACTTATCTGACTTCTGAGGTTAATTGGTTAGACCAGGTCTTATTTAGGGATTTCATAGCAAAAGGGATGAATACATATGCACTCACAACGTTTCAGTTTTTACTTGTTTTTTTTATATATACAGTACAAGGTATTTTATTGTCATTTCACTTCACCAAGTTGGACTTTATTGTTAGGTTCATTACCTAACATCCAAATGAACCTCCATTTTCATTCCATGTTGTACATAATGTGACAAAACAGGGCAAAAACCAAAGGGAAGACTACTTTCTCAAGACACTGTATGTCCCACTGGGATATCATTTACCTCTAAGAACGCCATATACTGTAAACTAAATTTGTGACCTAAAACCAATCCAGGATGAGACATGGGGTAGTGAAATATAAATCCAATCTTTTCCAAAAATAAAATGAACAGCAATACCCTCCCTCCCCACACATCTCTCAATTTCCTTCTTCCATAAAATCCAGCCATATCAGACTGGAATAATTATTACTTTTATCATTTCCAGGATAAGGCATTGTGACAATTTGGTCTATGGCACCCAAATGAAGTAAGCAACTTCGTCCAAATCAACTGGATAGTCTGTCAGAAGGATCGGAGTCTTTTGGAATAACTCTCCTTTGTAACTACGCCATTTGCCTGCGGGAAGGTACACGTCCCTTTCCTGCTTGCCCATTTCTAGGACAGGAGCCACCATGAGAGTGTCCCCAATCAGGAACTGCGAATCAATTTTATGAGCAGTCTCATCACTTGGTGAAATCCACCATATTGGTCTTATGATTGGATCCCCCGTGTCGGTTACCTCCCCTGCCAGTTCTAACAGAAGAGGGGCCACCAGGGATTCATGGAGTTCTGTGAATTTCTGTGCAATTTCAATCACCTCCTTGCTGTAAAGCCAAGGAGGAACTGAGAAGTGCATAGAAGGCATAAAGGCGGACACCTCAAGCCAGCGAATGTACAGCTCTCGGTCAGGCTTTTCTTCAGCTCCATTGGTCTCATTTAGATAGGTGCTCCCACCAATCATGTCAGGCAGTATGAAAGGGTAACCCAGCATGCTAATTGTGAGAACTGTAGGAATCACAGACTTAAGTCCAAGTTCGTACCCCCACACAGAGTCACGATCACTGATACGGAAGAAACAAGATATGTTTTGAGACTGGTAGCCAACTCTCACTCCAGCGCGCTCATAGAAAGGGATGGCCATTTCTGTGTATCGCCTGCTAAAAATGCTTGGATCCGACAAAGGCTTAAATGTACTAAATTGTTTAGGAAGGTAACTGGTCTCCCCAGCATCAAACTTGAAAGATGAGATACTATACTTGGACCGGAGACTTTTCAAGTTGTTCTGAAACCATTCTCGTGCAGATGGGTTTGTAAAATCCAATATAGCTCCAATTCCATTCCACCATTGTATCATAGCAGGGAGTTTACCTGTCGGCTCCTTGACAAAGAGTTTTCGTTGTATTCCCACTCCAAAATTCACCGAATTATAATTTATAAATGGATGTATCCATAGCGTAACTTTAAATCCTTCTTCTTTCAATTTTTTAAACATTTGTGTTGAGTTAGGAAACTTAACAGGATCAAAATCAAAATCACCATAGGCTTTTGAGTACATGTCATCTATTTCAATATGACTGCAATTAAACTTGTATTTTTTTATGTTTTCTGTGAAACGTAAGAGCTTGGCCTGGTCAATATCTGTCTTGTACAGTGCCCAAGTAGACCAAATTGGATATCTGAAAGTACTTTCCGAAGGCATCTTTGTTGGTTTGTTAAAGTACCGCCTCACCATGTATTTGTGGATGGAAGTTACATCTGACCCTACGCAGACACGATAGCTCAATTCTGGGAAAGGTGGCTGCCCCAGTGGAGGCTTATAGGAGGAGTCCTTATACCTCGCTTCAAAGAAAAGCGATTTCTCAGTGCTGTTCCATCCAAGGTGAAAAGGAACAGAATCATTAATTTTGATGGCTGCTGCATTTGATGATAACCAGTATCTTTCCATGATGCCTCCAAAGCTGTCCCGGAATGAGTAGACATCGCTCGTCACGAATGGCTTAGGTTCCTGGTATCCTGAGAGCTTGATTGGCCAGTGCTGTACAGCCATTACAGCTCCTCCATACCAATGGGCTTCATCCCAAAACATGGCCTGTCCAACCACTGTGTCTGCCAAAAACTCTTCCCAACGAACTCTGTAGCACATCACAGTATCTTTTGGTTTGACAGTCTGAATGAAAAAATTCAGTTTCCCTTTGTCTGACCTGGTACAGGTTAAAATTCCCCCCACTTTGGAACAAGACTCTAGGTCAAGGCTGCCTGACTGGAAGGCTACCCTAAAGACTACCTTTCCTTGCTGGTTTTTGATAATGTAGCCATCTTTCTTCAAGTCCAGTAGTTCAGTCTTAAGGTATTCTGCCTTCCGGAGTGACGAGGAGTAGTAACACCATGCCACTACAGCAAAGATGAACAGGAGTATACCAAAAAGCACTGCACCAATCATGGGCTTAAGCTCTTTGGATGGCTTTTGCTTGACAGGAGTTATGTTCTCTGGCAGGAAAGTGTACATTGTAACAGCTTTTGTAGAGTCGTCTCCCTTTCTAAATCAAAGCCTTAGCATATGACTGAAATCTTGAGATATATACACTTTAATGGACAGACTGCTTTGCATCTTGTAGCTGATTTTGCAAGCTTTGTGAGACAGGTGAATGCCTTGCAAGGGGCAGCTGCAGTATCCTCTCCACACTGTTCATATTTCTGAAAGAGGAAAAAAAATAAAACACTTTCAATAAACATTCATACTTTGAATTCATTAACATGTTGATGTATTAGTAATAATGCACTATGGCATCAATTCTGCAAAATATGGAGGCATGCAATAAATCAGAGACAGAGTCAGATATTCCCCTGAGTTTACATGAAGGTCTTTTTGGCAACAGAAAGAGGAAAAAAGCATCACTTATGCAGGTCTATAAATTAAGCTCGATACTAATGAAAAGTCATTTGGAGATCAGGATGATTTTGTTATGTTGCAGGCTTGTCTTATTGCTTAGTAGAAGGTCTGTCATGGTCTTAGAAAATATTTACGCCAATAAAAATAGCCCATATGAGAATTAAGTCAAAACATGTTGGCCAAAGAGGGTCTGGCTGTTCTTCATAGAATTTTAAAGCCAGCAGTCACACTCTTAGGACAGTGGGTGTTTTAGACAATGCATTATTCAAAATCAAACAAATTTATGATTCCTTTTTTTTTTTGGGGGGGGGGGGGGAGTAGGAGGAGATCTAATTTCCATGCGCTGATGTAAGACATACAACTGGAACAACTAAAGGAAATTAACGAGGGGATGAGGTCAGCATAAACTGTGGCCACCTTTGCCTTCAAATTGCAAAATTAAGAGAGGGCATTTCCAAAATGGTTAACCAGTTAGCTGAGCTGTTAACCGGTTAAACCATGGTCAGTGGGCCATTCCTGTGGCACTAAACCATTTAGTGATACTGAATATCCCCTGCTACCGGGTTTCATTGCCCTGATGCTAATTAGCCACTAAGAGTTGGTGCATGCTGAAGGCAGCACTAGGGGTTAATTGGGCAGCCGTGATATTCAGAAGTTGCCTGGTTACTTTAATCAGCTAAAGTCAGGATAGCTAAATGGCCAGCGGCTGAATATCGCTGCTGGTTGGATTGCAAAATCGCAATCCAGCCAACCTGGAGAGTCAGTGCTGGTGACTGGATATAGCCCCCGCAATTGAATATCCAATTCAGCATTAAAGTCGCGACAGCCAGCCCTTTCATCGAGCTGGCCACCACTGATGCTGAAAATCCTCCCTAAGAAATTAAATATATTAATAAAAAAAAGATTAAAAAAAAGAGAGACTACCTAGGAATAAGACCAAAAAAAGACTCAACAGAACCAAGAAACAAACAAAGTGTTGTTACTGATAACTGATACTGTAACTCCCTGTCTGCTCCCATTTAAAAGGCAGGTGATCGCTCCAAAAACCAGTAACGGATTATAGTGTTTGAGGGATGCCTCTAATAACTGAATCATCTAGGTCTATTTATTTATTTAAGTAAAGTCGTTTTTATTAATTTTCACAAAACTTATAGGTAACAGACAGCAGGCGGGCCATTAAATGCCCAGTAATAACAACAACCATAAAGAAAAAATTCTAATAGCAACAGCGGCATATGAGTACATACAGCAGACAAGCAAAACACAGGAACGAGCAAATGATCAATCCAAATAACCCGGGGTCGGAAATACCAGGGCAAAATGCAGTCATACCTAATCTTAAGACAGTGGAGTAAATCCCGTCGTGCCCAACTGATACAAGGACAAACAGTAACAAACCCAAACCCCCCCCCCACCCCCCCGTCTTATCCCATCTAAAAGAGTATCAATACCTCCCAACGAGCTCTCCACCCTCAACAGGCTAACATTCCCTCTCAAATTAGAGTCCTCTTCCAGGAACAGTCCCCGTCACTCAAGCCCACTATTGGAAACTATATTCGGGGTTTGTAGCAGGGGTGCCCAGATGCTTTGAAAGGGGGCCCACGCTTTACTCCCAAGAAGTCGGGCCGTTCTACCCTCCATAAGACTGAGGTCACCCATCAGCCGCTCCCACTCCCTTATCCCCGGGGCCCCTTCAGATAACCAGTGGCGTAAAATACAGTGTTTCGCAACTAAGAAGCTCTTCTCACATAGCCTTCTCTGGGCGTCTGTTCCCTGAAATCCCGCACCACCCACATGAAATAAGCACCACAGCGGGTGTAAGCCAACCTCCCCCTCCACCCAGAGTGACAATCTGGACCGCACCTCTCCCCAAAAAATTTGAATTAAAGGGCAAAACCAGAAGCGATGAGACAGGGTACCCACATTCCTCTTACAGAGACTACACACATCCGACGCCAGAAGTCCCATCTTCCGCGCTCCAACCTCCGAGACATACGTTCGCCACAGTAGCTTAAATTGCAACTCGCGGTAGCGGACAGCCTCTGAGAGCTCTCGGATTCTATGAAAGGCTGTCTCTGCCAATTCTATCGTAAAATCCGCCATACCATCCCGGTTCCACCTCTCCACCAGTGGAATTAATCTCCCCAAACTCCCGGGAGGAATCAAGATTTCTCTCAACTGCCGAGCCGTGAGGTGCTCTTGGCATTGCTCCAGTAATAGCCAAAGGCTATGTTGTCGTGAAAACAGTTCAATCCCGCCCGGGACACTACCCACATAATGCCGAATCTGTAGGTAGTAATAAAAAGTTTCCTTCCGCAAACGGTACCTCCTCGACAGAGCCTGGAAGGAGTCCAGCTGATCCATATTCTCCATGCGCAGGTGCCCAAGGTATTCAATACCAGCTCGCGACCAGAGTTGACTGACCCCACACCTACACGTCCCGGCGCAAAACTCTGATTGCCTTTCAGGGGCAGACAATCTGTGGCTCTCCAAGGTCTGCCTCTAGACCGACAGAGATATTTCCAGACAACTCGCAGCGTGCGTAAGTAAGGGGACATCCGCCACGCCATGGGTAGCGCCACCTCTCCACAGTGAAGCAAGTAGGCCCTATGCCATTTTTCAGAGAATCGGTCGATTAATGTGAGCGGTACCCTCTCGGCGTTCCCCACCACTACATCACTCAAGCGCCGCGTTACATAGCAAAGATTATAGGACCATAATGGGATCAAGCCTAGGCCCCCTTCGGCCACCGGTCGCATGAGCGTCTCTAACGCAATACGTGCTCTCCGTGATCTCTCCACAGAAAACGGCCAAGGTGTCCATGAAGCTCCCGCAGATCTCGCCTAGTTACCCAAAGGGGAAGGTTCCGCAACAAATACAACCATCGCGGCCACTCAATCATCCGTACGAGCGCAACCCGCCTCATCAGAGATAGGGGTAGATCCCCCCACCTCTGCAGCCTTGCTATGGTGGACTTGAGAAGCGGTCGAACATTGATCGCATATAGGGATTGCAAACGGGCTGGAATTTGGACGCCCAAATAACGTATGTGTTCCGTTGCCCAACTAAGCGGGAACACACCCCGCCATGTACCTCGCGATTGGTTGTCTACGTCAAGCACCATCGACTTTGTTCGGTTGATGCGGAGCCCTGAGAACCCGCAGAAATGTTCAATCAGATTAAGAGCCTCTGGTAGGGACGCCGAGGGCCGCGTCAGACACAGCAGTAGGTCTTCCGCAAACGCACTGATATTTATGTTCCCTCCTGGCCACTCTATCCCCGCTATCTGCGGGGATGCTGATAATGAAAGCAAAAGAGGTTCCAATTGCAACACATAGAGTAGAGGGGAGAGTGGACAACCCTGACGCGTGCCACGATGTAAAAGAAAAGGTTGGGAACACCCCCCCCGATGTCCACCACTGCTCGGGGAGCGGTATACAATGCCTGCAACCACTGTAAGAATGTCCCCTGAAAACCGAACCGCTGGAGAGCCGCAAACATATAACACCATGACACCCTATCAAAGGCCTTCTCGGAGTCTAGACTGACTAAGAGCAACGGGTCTTGTGCAAGTAATGTCTGCTCCATACCCAGCAGCACCCGGCTGATATTAACCGAGGCTTCCCTACCTCGAACAAATCCGGCTTGGTGGGGACCCACCAACTCAGGCAAAAACAACTGGAGGCGCGCAGCTAGCACCGACACAAATAGCTTTTGGTCGACGTTGATCAATGAGATGGGCCGGTAGGAAGTGGGATTCTCAAGATCCTTGCCCTGTTTCGGGATCAAAGTTATCCTAGCGGTTCTCATATCTCTGGGAAAAGTACCGGACTCCGCCACCTCAGCATATAATGCCACCAGTGTAGGGACAACCGACCGTTCTAACATTTTGTACGCCTCATAGGTGAAGCCATCAGGACCGGGAGCCTTATGCGCTTTCCCGGTACGAATCGCCTTCTGGAGTTCTTCTCCTTGGATCTCCCGGTTCAACACGGCAAGTTGCTCCGTCCCAAGCCGTGGGAGCGATACATGCTCCAGAAAGGCATCCATGACGATCTTATCCCCTTCCTATGAGGCATATAGCTTCTCATAGAAGGAGCGAAATACCCGTGCTATTTCCACAGCCCTAGTGTGTCGCCCACCCTTCTCATCACGAATCACCATCACCCCTCGGGGCCCACCCTGCTCTCTCACCAACCGTGCCAGCAGCTTCCCCGATCGATCCCCATAACGAAAGAACTGGTGGCGATAGTATTGTTGGGACTGTATGGCTCTCTCCTGCAGCAAATCATTCAGCTGCTTCTGGAGCTCGAGATAACCCGCCACATCACTCGGTCGCCCGAGTGCCACAAGCTTGGCCGCCCGAAGCTCCCCGGTTAATCGGAGGACCTCCGCGTTCACTCGTTTCCACTCAGCCCCTACATATGCAATAATATGTCCACGAAGGACGGCCTTACCCGCCTCCCAAAAGGTCGCCAATGAATCTACCGTTCCTTCATTAAATTTGACATATTCGGCCCAATGCTGAGCCACGAAATCACGGAAATCCGGCCTATTGGCAAGGTGACTAGGAAAAGACCACTTAGTAGCTCCCTCCCGCACACCACACCACTTCATGCTGACCATAGCATGATCCGACACTAGGATTGGCCCTATCTCCACACGCGTCACTTTCCCGAACCATTTCTGCGATACTAGGATATAGTCAATTCTTGACCACGTGTGATGGGCGCGCGACAGATGTGTATAGTCTCTGTTATTTTGATGGAGCACTCGCCAGACATCCACCAGGTCGCCGAGCTCGCATAGATAGCTAACTCCCCTTTTACTCCAATTCCCCCCAGTATGGGGGTGAGAGCGGTCCAAAAGGGGGTCATGGGGACAATTATAATCCCCTGCCAATACTACCGGAATCTTTGGGGCATCCAAAACTCTATGTAAAATAGTTTTAAAAAAGACATGGTCATAATTATTGGGGGCTTACACATTTCCAAGGAACAGCTCTTCTCCCTGAAGCTTAACATGGGCGAACAAAAATCTTCCTTTGGGGTCCACATCCACCTTTAAAATTTCACATGTTAGATTCTTGTGGATCAAAATTGCAACGCCTTTCCTATGGGTATCTGAGGGGGCAGATAGAACCGTTCCCACCCAATCTCGTTGCAGCTTGGAATGTTCTTTGGCTGTCAGGTGTGTCTCCTGCAACAGAGCCAACTGGGCCTTTTGTCTATTAAGAGCTTGCAGAATTTTGGTACGTTTCACAGGGGTAGTAATCCCACCAACATTCCAAGTTACAATATGTAGGTCAGGGTGGGTAATGCACTCTTTCGACGCATATCTCCTTAGGACAAAACATCTGGAGTTGAGCGTGGGGCAGCCCAGCCTCCACCCCATCCCAGCTCGACAAAACTCTAAGATTGGGGAAGCTCCAGACATGGAGAGACCACAGCCCGCCCGGGGGTAGGTGCCGCTGCAAAAACAAACCTCCCATAACTACCCTCTCCCCAACTACCCACCCCCCTCCCCCCTATTCCCCCTTCCCGCTATCCCCTCCCCCCTCCCCATCCCTTCCCCAATCCCCCTTAAAACCCACATCAGCCATTCTCCTCAGTATCCTCGACTGAGGCCGCAGTCATAGCAATGCCGCAGGGCAGCCCTTGGAGGCCTCCCCGCTCCCCCCTCCCCCATGCCAAGCCAAACCAGCCAGCTCATCTCGATATAACATTAAAAAAAAGAAAAAAAAGACAAAGAAAGAAGAAAGAGACAATGGGCAGTCAATAATAGAGCGGTTAGAAACATAACTAAGTCCAGAGACCCATTCGATCCCTCTGTTCCGAGACCCCGAAGCAGGGTCCACCAGCTCTCCGCCTCTCCGAGAGGGATCAGTCAGACAGTCCTCACCAACATGCAGTGTATGCCCTGTCTGGGCCCTCCACGATGTCCCCGACAGCAGGGATTGGTGGTCTGTCGATCAGCTGTCCACCTGCTCTGCGGGTAATGCGGGTAATGTCGCCAGAAATTGCTTCGCCTTCCCGACTTGTTCGAATGTATGTGCTTTCCCTTGTAGGGTGACCCGCAGTGTGGCTGGAAAGGCCAAGGTGAAGCGGGCCTTCCGACGGAATAACTCAGCACAGACTGGGGCAAACTCCCTCCGTTTCGCTGCTACTGGTGCAGAGTAATCTTGGAACATCAAAATCTTGCGGTTATTCAACTGCAACTCAGGAAGCTTCCTATATGCCTGCAGAATTATAGCCTTATGTTGAAAGTTAAGAACCTTCAATATGACCACGCGTGGTCGAGCGCCGTCGTCCTTGCGGGCTCCCAGCCGGTGCGTACGCTCAATTCTGAAACAGCCTCGGAGGTCTTCTAGGCCCAGGGCCTCCGGTAGCCAAGTTTCCAAGAAGGGGAGCAATTCTCTCTCAGCCTTCTCCTCTCCTATCCCCAATATTCGGAGATTATTTCGCCTCGAGCGATTTTCGAGGTCATCCAGCTTCTGTTGTATCTCCTGCAAGAGTTGCGCGTGCTTGGTCACTTCCCGCTCGCGGCACCCCTCTTCGCTCTCAAGACTGGTGACCCTATGCTCCAACTCATCAACACGCTTCCCAAACTCTGCCAGCGAGTCCTCCATGTTATCAAGCTTTTTCATGAGCATATCAAATTTCGGGTCCAGAAGCTTAACTACTTCCTTAGCGAGCTCTGCGGGGGCCGAATCTAAACTCTCACCGCCTGGAGAGGCCGGCTGCGTCTGCACCGACGTGGAAGGCCCAGATTTGGGGATCTTTTCGCGCTCTCGCCTCGGCGCCAGCGGCATGGCAGAGGATCACAGATGCCAACCCTGGGTAGCAGGTAGCTTCAGCCACCCTCCCGGAGAGAAGGGGAGTATTGGGGAGGCAATTTGCAGAGTTTAAAGCAGAATTATTGAAGTGGCTGCCCCGGAGCGAGCGGAAAGCGTCCGCACTCACTCACGCATCACGTGACCTCCTATTTATTTATTTAACCGTTTTTATATACCACTTTTCTTCCATCAAAGCAGTTTACATAGAACAGTATTGACCTAATTCTAGCAAATTTGTTTACATGGAACGTAGGGTAGGTAGGTACAACTTGGAGTTAACGGGGGAAACATGAAACAATGCAACTGTAGTGCAAAAGAGTTAAGTGTTTATAGGGCGTATGGTATGCATAACTTGGATTTGACATGGGGTGAGGGCTAGAGAGAGTTTGCTGTTGCTAGTTAGGTGAGGGGAGTGTGGTACTCTGTGATAGTGTCCGGTCCACAGTGCTCAGTAAAGAGGTGCGTTTTAAGCCTTGTCTATAGGTCTTGTATTGTTTGGGCTGATCAGATGGGTTCGGGGAGTGAGTTCCATGATCACAGTGCGAGGAGTGAGAAGGCTCTGTTGCAGGTTTGTGGTTTGGACTTTATTTTGTCTGTAGGGATGGTGAGAAGTTTCTGGTTGATAATTAATTGACATTCCAAGTTTCCTGAAAGATTAAAAAGTAGTGGGGACGGGGGAGAACTAGAAGTTAAAATTAACCTGAACACAGCTAGAACACATGGATACAAGTCTCTTTAAGGTTACATGGTGCTTTGGCAAAACTGAACAGAGAAAACCAGCTCTTGATAAAACGATTAATCATTACAACTTGCAGCTTAGTGTTGAACAGATAATTTGTCTAAAGCAAATAAGAATATAAACTCCAGAATATCAGGTGACTGTATTGTCCAGAGGCTGCAGAGGTTAATTTTAGGCCAGTATGAGATCAGAATTCCTTTCTTGACTTTGGCCAGAACATAAATATTGACAAATTGGGTCAGATATAAAGGTCCATTTAGGGGCATGACTACTAAACCGCTAAAGGGTTTGACAGCTAAAGCAGTGTGTTAGTTGCCAAAACCATGTGATAAGGCAAACCCCCTCACGGTATTTGCAGTGTCGTTCCCGGGTTAGCCCCTGCAGATACCAAGGTGGTTCTGGATTTCCCACGTAGACCCACATTACCAACCTTGGCAGATATTGCGGGAAACGTCACACCAATATAGGTAGTGCAGGTCCCCGCAGTAAATCTAAGGGGAGGGATGGTAGCGATTGGGTGCACAGAACTGTCAGTAGCTCTGTGCCCCAATCACTACCATGCATTGTTTGGGCCTCTCCCCCTCAACCCTACTATTAGTGCCATGGTGTTGCGATCCACGGCACAAACAATATGAAGAAAAATAGTCATGCCCCCCCCTGCAGCACCATTCCCCTCTGGACAGCTGTCAATCCCTATTGGGAGCTGCCTGGGGGGAGGGGGGATTGGTGCGATTGGTGCACCCCCCAGGCAAACAAAGATCCCAGCTAGCCAGTTGGGGAGAACCCCCCCTCTCCATACCCTGATCCACTAGTCAAAGTCCAGGCAAACCAGTCAATAGCCCCCTTCCCACCTCTCCTTTACAAAGACATAGCCCAGCTAGCTGTCACAAAGGAGTCAAGCCACTACCACTGCTACCACGCACTCATGTTAGCAGTGTGTAGGGGTGGGAGTGATGGGGGACGTGGCTTCTGCCTGGTGCAGAAGATACCACTGTCCCTGCCCTGCATGTCAGATACAATGCTGCTCTTTGTACTGTCAGGGGCACGCTAAGCATGTCACTGGCAGGTCAAGTGGAGTCCATACTTTCTGTGGTGTTCGTATGGGTGCATGCTACGCCACACACTGAAATGCTGGTAGGTGATCCTGTGCTAAGGCAGTTTGTGCATGGTGAGAACTATGTGCCAATTGTGCAGACCCCACCATGCCTACACTGTGCCCCACCCTGCCCACTCACAGCCTAAACATCAGATGCACAGTGTGTGTGCAAATGCCCTGCGCTATCAGTAGCTCACACTAGCTGAAAGTCAGCATGTGCCAGAACACGTGTACTAAACAAAAGCCCTGTAATCATTTGGCCCCTTTGGTAATGCACATAACAATGCCAATGGCGTAAGTCCATTGCATGGGAGTGAGGCAGTGAACTGTCTCTGCAGGAGCAGCGGGATCATAGGTGCAGCAGCCCCCCCCCCCCACAGGTGGTGGTTCAGCATGTGCAGGGTCAATTGTCTGCAGGGTGGTTGTTCTTGCATCCTTGCAGAAAGCAAGTCCAGGGTAGAAGGCAGTGTATCATATGAGATACAGTCACCCTCCCTGGCCATTCCCAAGACCAAGTGTTCACCCTCCATCTGCCTAGTTTGGGGGATACAAGCAAGCTGTATGAGCATCTGAGGCCTCACCAGGACCCTCTGACTGGCCTGTCACATGCCATACCAGGGCTCTACCTAACTTTGCCTCTTGCTTCCTCCAAACATCATTGGCAGCAGTAGGTGGATTGGCCTGCACCCAATTTGCCAACTGCCGTCATCAGGTACTGTCAGGGCCAGGCCAAGGATTTCTTCTGCCATAAGCTGACTCCCCTCACTGCTGATCTGAGGCTCTCCACAGCATGAAAGGGAGGATTCCCCTTGCCTCCCCTCCTCCCAGCATCGACTGTCTCACCTAGGAGAGGAGGGTGGCATGGCAATTGGTCGCTGTTGTGCGGTGGCGAGGTTGAAAGCAGCATCACACGTGCTCACAGCATGCTGCTCCTAGCCCCCTCTGACACATCCTGTCAGAGGGGGGCATGCTGGAACTACCCACATATGCACTGCTGCTTTAAGGCCACCTGCAGCACTGAAGCGGTAGCTGTGCCATGCTTTCAGGGAGGGAGGGAGGGATCAAAACTACTCATTGTGGTCTGCCAACTATGAGATTATTCCAAGACTGACCCACAAGCACACATCAGGAAATAGTTATGTTGGTCATTCTGCTAGGTCACTCATGGTCTGGAATGTGTGTGTTCATGTCTTCTGCCCTACCCCTCTGGCAGGACAGATCCTATATTTAAGACATGAATGTCAGTTGAACCAGCAGCATATCAATGCAGTACTAGATAAGACCTAACAAGATGTTCCTCTCCTACATCTGCCTAACATATCCTGTCAGACAGATATGGCAGAGAGCCTACAGAGAGCTACACAGAGAGAGGCATGCCCCATCTTATGCCCTCATGCAGCCTGACAATGACCACATCTATTATATGTAGTGATGCACTCAGACTCCCATGTGGCTGCTCTGTGGCTTCTAACACATGGCCAGTGTGTGTGTGAGAGAAGGATCATGGGTTCAATAACAACCTGCGGATCTAGAGTGACACGTCCAGGTGTGTAAACTTTTTCCTACCTTTCCATATCTATATCAACAGGTACAACCCTCCCCATCTCATCCAGCACAAGTCCAAACAGTCTCCAGCCACACAGAGAAGCTGCACCAATACCTGCTGGATGGCACAGTGCACTAAGAGTGCCCATTCATCGAGTGGGTCTTATCAATGATGTGTGTGCCCACACTCAGAGTGGATGTTAGCAAAGTCCAAGCATTAAAGGAGCCCTAAAGGTTAAGTAAGAATGCCAACTTACACCTCTTTTGCACAGTGAGGTCATGTGTTTGTGTCCAGAGGACTGTGAGCTGTAGCAATGCATGTGTGTGATGCCCGGGCTTTATGGATGTGCATACAACATGCTGCATAGTCAGTTATTCTGTAACTCCACAAACTGTGTGAGACACCATTTATGGGCAGAAGGCTAGTTTTCAGTAAATAGTTGTGAGAGTCACTGGCTGACTAGCTCTGCCTGTACACATCTTGTCCTCAAAACCATGACACTCAAATGCACTCCCAATTACACCATCATCAAGGCCCATCTCCATAGCATGTCCCTACACTTACCTCCCAACATGACACTGCTGTACAGCTTGTATATCACCTGCTGCTGGTTTCACAGAAGTGACCGGAGGGAGGGGGACACAGTCTCACCAGGGAGAGCTCCATCACATGTGTGTGTGCAGCAAACCTTACCTCTGACTGAGCCTCCAGGCCTCAGGACACACTTGGCTGCACAGGTGAGAGGCCTGATTAATGCCAAATGCCATAACAGCTGTATCTGCGGCAACACTGTCAGCCCCCTTGGTGCAGCAGCAGCCTATTGGGAGACAGGCTCACATGGAGGGCTGGCCTCTGTGAATGTCCAATAGAGTCACTGAGTTGGTGAGACTGGAAAGATTTTGCCTTGTAGCTGCATGAGCTTTGCTCTTGTCCTAAACTGCAGTCACAGAGTGCAATCTGGGGTTTTTTTAGCTCCATGCACAGTATGCATATACAGGCATGTCCATTTTAGCCACATCTGCACAAAATATACACTATGTCAACACTATATACTAATCATCGACCACAGCAGTCAGCATGACATTGTGTACCGCTCCATAACCGCAACAAGCCTTATGTTTATAGAGATGACATGCATTGGGTTGCCTGATTGTGACAGTGGGACACTGACCTCTCAATGGTCCGTGCACAATTCCAGCAGGAGGAATGTGCCACAGGATGTCACGTTGGTCTCTGCATCGCCTGGCACCATGTGGGAAGACAGTGTCTGGAGGTGAATATTGGGGTGGACTGGGGGGAGGGGGAAGGGGGGGAACAGTCCCATAACTGTTTGAATGTGTTCCTGGTAGGTGGCATTGCTGTCCAGAGGCTCTGCTCAGACGCACAGAAGCTCTGAAGGCCTACCCAGTCTCTACATGTTTCGCATCAGAGACCCTGCATGACATCCTCACCCACTCTCCACAGGTGTCGAGTGGGACAGACAGAAGGACGTTGTTAAAGTACAAAAAAAGCTGTGGATGGCAGCATGAAGTATGTACAGCCAGCAACTGTACAAACATCTAACCGCATGTCCAACCTGCCATGCTTCCATGTGCTCTTGGTGGGGGGAGGGGAGGGAACTGCATATGAAGTGTAGGAGAGCACATGTGCTGCATTGGCCATTTTTGCAGTGTCCATGGCCAGGGACATGACATATTAAGAGAGTACGAGCATGGAACTAAGTTCCATGCTCACTGCCAAAAGCTGTGTAGGGGGACATAGTCTAATGGTATGTGACTGTGTTAAATGTATCCCCCAATTGTGTTGTGACCACTTTGATTGAAGGATAAGGTGGTATACAAAACTGTCTAAATTTATTTATTTATTTAACTGTATTTATATCCCGCTTTTCACCGGGTCAAAGCGGCGTAACATTAAAGGGGGGGGGGGTGGACAATAATCAAATTCTGGGGTTGGGGCTATCACCAGGTGGCCAACATGGATGATTTCAACAAGTATTTGGGACATAGACATTGCATTTCAGTCTCTTAGAAAATATGTTCGGGAGGGGAGTTGGGGGGGGTTGGGAGGTAGTCAGTGGTGGGTGCTTGTTTCTGGTCCGAGGTATTCCTGGAATAGGACGGTTTTTAGTTGTTTCCTGAATGATAGGGGATCTCCGTTGCCTCTGATGTGACTTGGTAGAGAGTTCCAGAGGGATGGTGCGTATAGTTCAAAGGCTCTGTTGCAGGTCCGTTGGTTGTATTTGGTTCGTTTATGGGGGACAGTGAGGGAGTTGCTGATGGTTTGTCTGGTTGTTCTGTTGTGGGCTGGTCGGGGCAGTAGTGTGCGGAGCTGGGAAGTCTGAGTTTGGTAGAGAGCCTTGTTAGTAAGTAGGGCGGATTTGTATTTGATTCTTGCTTCGAGGGGGAGTATGTGTAGCTCCCTCAGTATTGGGGTGATGCGGTCTTGTTTTTTGCTTTCTGGATAATCCTTGCTGTGGTATTTAAGGCAGTTAGAAGTGGGTTGGTGTGGGTGGCTGGTAGTCCGTGGTAGATTATATTGCAGTAGTCCAGGTGGGGGAGTGTCATGGCTTGAATCACTGTTCTGAAGTCCCGTGCTTCAAGGAGAGGTCTGAGGCGCTGTACTGTTTTAGCCTTGTGGAATATTGTTCCGGTGGTTTTTTTGATTTTGTTGCTTGAGTGTGAGTGCTTGGTCTATGATGATTCCTAGATACTTTATGTGCGGTTGTATTTGTATTTGTGTGGTTCCAAAGTTGAGGTGTGTAGGTGGTGTGAAGTCTGGGTCCTTTGTTACTATGAGGGCTTCTGTTTTCTTTATGTTGATGGATAGGTTGTTCTTCTGTAGCCAGCTGGATACTTCTGTGCAGCATTCTGATAAGTGCTTGTTTGTTGGGTTAGAGGTTGTGATTAGGGCATAGAGCATTATGTCATCTGCATAGATGTGATAGTTGATGTTGTGGGCGCGTATGATTGAGCAGAGTGGTTGCAGGTAGATGTTGAAGAGCATGGCAGATAGTGTGGATCCTTGGGGTACTCTTTGGTGTTGCTGGAAGGGGGGTGAGGTTGATGTGTTTGTGCGGATCAGTTGTTGTCTATTGGTTAGGTAGGAGTGGAACCATTGAAATACGGTATCTTTGATGCCAATTGCTTGTAGTCTGTGTAGGAGAATGTTGTGGGAGATGGTGTCGAAGGCTCCTGATATGTCTAGGACGATCATGGCATATCCAGAGTGTTTGGCTTGAGTTCCTATGATAAGGGTGTTCATTAGTGATGTCATGAGGGTCTCGACTCCGTGGAGTGGATGGAAGCCATGTTGTTGCGGGTCCAGTATGTTGTTGGTATCTAAATGTTCTTGGAGCTGTTGCTGAACTACCTATAAAAATAAATGCGACAGATGTAGGCCACTGTGGGCCAATATGCACTCACAGCCTGTTGCTGGGCCAGTTTCCAGTGCTCTTGGCATTGCATTAGCTGTCCCTAAGTTCAAATGAAAAGGGGACATGAATGAGGAGCAGGAGATTCTGGGTATTGTCTACAAAAGATTACTACTACTACTACTACTACCGGCAGTACGGATCATTTGTATAGTGCTGCAAGACTTACAGCGCTTACAGACGTGTGTAAAGACTGTCCCTGCTCATCAGAGCTTACAATCTAGTCAAGACAGACAACACAACTGCTGAGGATAAGAACACATCTAGGGGGATGGTAAGGAAACACATAGGAGACTAAGCAGATCAGGATCCAAATGTGGCCTCGACGAGGTGAGTTTCAGCCTGGATTTGAAAAGTGCCCGAGATGAAGCCTGGCATACAGACTCAGGTAGTTTGTTCCAAGCATAAGGAGCAGCACGGTGGAAGGATCAAAGTCTGTATTTAGCAGTGGAAGAGAAAGGCACAGAGAGAAGGGGTCTGCCAGAAGAGTGGAGTTCACGAGAAGGAATGTAGGGAGAGATAAAAGAGGAAAGGTAGTGAGGAGCAGCTGAATGAAGGCACTTATAGGTCAGTAGGGGAAGTTTGAACTGGAAACAGCAACAGATAGGGAGCCAGTGAAGTGACTTGAGAAGAGGGGTTATATGAGCATATTGAGGCTGGCAGAAGATTAGCCGCACAGCTGAAGTTTGAACAGATTGAAGGGCAGAGAGATGATTCCGAGGGAGACCAGCAAGGAGGAGGTTGCAATAGTCTAGGCAGGAGGTGACTAAAGAGTGGATGAGTATTTTAAGAACCTAAGAACATAAAAAAATGCCATACAGGGTCAGACCCAGGTCTGTTACCAACAGTGGCCAATCCAGGTCACAAGTACCTGGCAGTTTCCCAAGACACACAGGTTTCACAATGCTTGTACTTGGGCAAGCAGTGGATTTCCCAAGTCCTCTTTTATAATGGTATATGGACTTTTCTTCCAGGAATTTGTCCAAACCTTTTTTAAACCCAGCTACACTAACAGATTTTACTGCATCCTTCGGTAATGAATTTCAGAGTTTGATTACGCGCTGAGTGAAAAAAATATTTTCTTCTATTAGTCTTAAACGGGTTACACTGTAGCTTCATTGCATGTCCCCTAGTCACAATATTATCAAAAATAATGTCTAAATTATGTAGTTGATAGTAAAATCAAACAAAATCATGATTAAGCTGTACTTTTCTCTTACATCCCAACAACACACAGCGGTCTCTAATAGATTCTCAGCTGTATAAACAGAGCCAGGGCTGAGTATCAAGGCTTCCCTACAGTTAGAAGGTGTTTCTTCCAAGCAGGGCTCAGGAACACTATGATTTGTCCTCAGGATATACTTAGGCCTGCCAGCCCCAAGTTCCAAACACAGGCCACATGCGCTGTAGTACTACAGGATCAGAGAGAATGACAGCAAATAAGGGCCGCCAGACTCATCCAGTCCGTCCATTTTCTCTTCTGGTTGCAGGACTGTAGATGTCATTCATTCTCCAGCTTTGCTTTCGCCTTCCACAGCAGAAGGCGCTTTGTGCTTCTCCCATGTATTCTTGAATTCAAGCACTGTTTCTGATTCCATCACCTCAATTGGGAGACGTGGCACAAACCCACTACCCTCTCTCTTATTATACTCAAGCCATGGGGCCAGTCAAGATATTAGTTAGTAGAAAGGGATCAAATGAAATCTAAGATCAAAGCCCAAACCGATAAATCAAAAGATTAAGAATGAAAAAATGCTTGCTTAACAAATCAGAGGAAAACTAAACCTCAGAGTCTTGACATGAGATCCCATGTTCTCAAGGCCAGACTGCTGAACATGGAGGTCGATATTCCATGCTGGCAGCCAGCACTTTTAAATCAGCTTGCTGTCGCCGTTTTAACTTAAAGCCAGATCTTCAATGCCAGGGTCATATCTGGTCACTGGTACTGAATATCCCGATTGCCCGGTTGGTGATGACACTAACTGGTTATCTGTAATATTCAGTCGATAACCAGTTATTCTTAACCGGGGAAAATGAGGCCAGTCTTTTTCCTGTCTAACTTAAGGATAAATGGTTATCAAATGAATATCACAAATAAGTGGTTATCCTTGGGTGCTGCCCCTGGAACACCCTGACACCAGCCAGCTAGCATTGGGGCGCACAATGGCACAAACCAGGCATATTCAGTGGCACTGACCCAATGAGATTTAGATTTCCTGTGACATTTGTTCTCCAATCCAAGTTTGCTATTAGAGTCCAACATCTCCATGCACAGCAAAACCGGAGGCTACTAAATTTAACATTCACCCCTGGGTGACACTCATGTAGTGATAATATGATTAGGTCTTTAGCTAGCTGCACCCCGGCCATTTGTTCGGAAAATTGCAGAAAGTGATCGCAGAACTCTTGCGCCACAGCACACTCCCACCATACATGCTTAAATATTCCAACACACCCATATCCACACCCACACTCATCAGACACTCTCCAAATATCTTATGAAATTTGCTTGGAGTAAGATATCAGTGATAAAGTAGCTAGTATGCATTCTCTACTAAATTTGCTGCTACAACCACTCTTGATGCACTCTAAAATATTTTTTGCCACTGCTTCTCACTTAGACAACATAAGGAGAGGATTTCTGCTCATCTTTATTGACATCTCATCTACCTTCGACACAGTTTCCCATAATAACCTTCTGAAGTGACTACCAACAACTGGCCTCCAAAACACAACCCTCAAGTGGTTCCATTCGTATCTCAGCGACAGACAACAGAAAGTCAAATCTGGCCCCCTTACCTCATCTCGTTTCCACACACACCAGGGAGTTCCTTGAGTTCTCACTATCTGCCCTCCTCTTAAATATTTATGTACAACCAGTATGCAATATTTTCAAGAAACACAAGATACAATACGTCATATACGCAGATGATATTATGGTCTACACCCCAATACAGTTAGACACCCCAGACTTTAACAATATGTCAACATGCCTCAATGAAATTACAACCTGGCACTCCAACAACAACCTCAACATCAAGAAGACTGAAGCAATAATCATCACAAGGAACACAGACTTCACCCCTCCTGTCACAATCAAAATTGCCAATAACCAGATAATAATAAAAGATGAAGTCGGCTACCTTGGGGTCAGCCTCAACAGGCATCTCAACTTACAAGCCGACATCAATAAGACCTCCAAATCTGCTTTCCACAAACTTGCCACTATAACAAGATTAAAGCCTCTCCTTAGTCAAGAACACTTCCGCAATTTAGTTCAGTCCATCATAATACCAACACTGGACTACTGCAATGCCCTCTTTCAAGGACTGCCCAAACAAACTATCCGACCACTGCAATTAGTCCAAAATACTGCCGCCCGAACCATCATGGGATCATTTCAATATGACCATATAACTCCCCTCCTATCCCAACTCCTCTGGTTGTCAATTTCTTCACGAGCCAAGTATAAATCAGCCCTTACCATCTTCAAAATCAAAAACAACATAACAGCCAATATACTGCAGGAACTCATATGTACCAAACCCAAAAGCAGACCTGAGAGAAGCAGCAATATCAACACCATTCCCACACCTAACCTGTTCACAAAAACCAATAATTCCACCACAAGGAGGGCTCTCTCTTTCCACCCCATCCATCTGGAACCCCCTCCCAGCCAAATTAAGAACAACCACAGACTTAAAAGACTTTCAAAAACAACTCAAGACCCTCCTCTTCATTGAGCACTTCACCTAACTCCTCAGCACTACCCGGACCTAGTGCCTACACTATATGGACTATTGCTTATACGTCACCTGTACATAATTCATGTTTTAATACTCCCAGTTCTCCCATCCCTTTTCATGCTATAAAGTTCTCCAGTTACATTTAAATTGTTAGCTGTAACTATTGCAAATTCTCTGTAAAATTTGAAGTTATAATGTAAACCGCCTCGATTACAAGATAAGGCGGTATTAAAAAAAACCTGTTAAATAAATCAATAAATAGGTGATGACAGGAGGATAAGGATTCAGGATTCACAGGTAGCCTTGAAAAGATGAATTTTTAGCTTGGATTTGAACAGGACCAGGGGATGGAGCCCGATGTACCAACTCAGGTAGTCTACTCCAGGCACATGGTGCAGCAAGGTGCAAGGAACAGAGTCTGGAGTTGGCAGTAGAAGAGAAGGGCCTAGATAGCAATTATTTACTTGATGAATAGAGTTGCTGGGGAGGGGTGTAAAAAGAGATAAGAGGAAGGTAGTCAAGTTTCAAATTATTTATCCATCCTCTCAGAAAAGCTTAAAGGATTGCTAAGTATGTTGCTTCTCCAAGCCTTCCAGAAGTTACAGATATTAATCCTTCCTTCCCATTCCTTCTAGGATAACTTATTCTTGGAGCATCTTGGGATCCCAGTTTCACGATTCAGTGAGAAAATCATTATCCTATTACCCCAGTTTCAGAAGTAACTCATGAGAAGAACTGTAGGATTTTAATGCATGCTTCTTCTCTCCAGCTTTGCTAAAGAAATGAGCTTTTGACTCATTTTCTACCAAATGCCCCTCCCCCCATGCACTGGATTGAACTCACCAAATCCACCATCCAAGGATTTTTCATTCATGTTCACAGTTCTACTTTTTACAAAAGCAGCA
Organism: Ichthyophis bannanicus; assembly: GCA_033557465.1. Taxonomy (NCBI): domain Eukaryota; kingdom Metazoa; phylum Chordata; class Amphibia; order Gymnophiona; family Ichthyophiidae; genus Ichthyophis; species Ichthyophis bannanicus. Next base: position 104,895,367 of record CM066032.1, on the reverse strand, counting down.
AAGACACCGATTTTGATCAGTAATGAAAATGATCTAGTTCTCCCAGAAGCTGCTCAATGAGTTCACAAACCACTTGGTCAGTCATGAGTTCAGGAGCTTCAGCCCTCCGCTCACCACTGCTCTTCACACAATCAATGCTACTGCAAGACTGTACTCCTTAGCGCATGCTCACAAAGTGCAGGGGTTCTATAGCACGTGGCAAAAGGGCCACATAAGCATTTCTCAACATATACAATATGGGAAATACATCTGGTCCCATTTTCCAGTCAAGACATACCTCTGTTTCAGAGATGTATGCAGGCCTTGAGACAAAACAAAAAGCCCTGAAGCTCCTTGCAAGTTTCCTCCCAGGCCTCGCGAAAGTCTTAAGACTGCGCTGACACTAAGTGCTCTACTTACGAAATATTAGCAGATGTTATCTGCTGCAGCCCCTATCATATTCCTTTAGGCACAGTGGCAGAAAGAGTCAGAGTCATGTTTCCTAAACAGAATGCTAAGAATTTAATATGAACAACTGGAGGGCGCTTCCACCGAAATTGATGTTTCAAAACAGAAGGTGCCGTCAGATCCAAAGGCACCCAACTTTTTCTTACAAAGAACATTAAGCATAAAACAATTATCATTATTAAGTAAAGTGGAACGAATAACACTGCACTCCCCCCACTAAAACAAATGGACACTTTAAGGATTGTGGTACGTGCAATTGCTTCAACCATAAATCCCTTTGAAATGTCAAATTTGAGTGGTCACCGTAAGGTTCAGATATATATTTTCCAAATGTCAGCAAGCAGATTCTCTCTCCACATGTGATAAAAATCACAAGGCTGTCTTGCTGTGCTAAAAAAAATTATATATATATTTAATTAGTTAGGGGCATCAAAATGAGTGCTGTGTTCGTTCTGCAAGACCTCTTATGTGTAACCACAACATTCTGTGATGGGAGCCACTGCTGGTAAACATCTCCTCTCCCCGACAAAAAACAACTTGAATAGATTGAGAAAAATATGGTTTACCTGGTCCTTTTAATATCTGCAGTACATCCTCCATGTCCGAACCCATTCTCCTATTGGAGACTAGATTACTAGAGAAAATCTTAAGATTTCTAATAGGATCCCTGACCACTTTCTGCACTAACCTTACTATTAAACTTCTCCTTTCCATGAATGAGTTTTTACCTTACTGGTGGGACTTGGGAAAGGATCACTGACCTAGTAGAAATTTAGATTTCACTGGCATTATAGGGCAAACAGCCATAATCTGCAAAATTTAACCACACAAAATGGAGTCTGAGAAAGCTGGATGTCATAAAAAACCTTGCACCATTAGACTGTGACAGGCTACATGTATTTATTTATTTAACCTTTTTTTTTAATACCACTTTATCATTTCAGTCAAAGCGGTTTACATTGTAACTTAAACTTGGTAATTTACTTTAAACTGGGACATTAATAACTTTGATTTTTCTGAGGTTGATATATGTTGCATCAGTATCCAGACAAAGACACTGAAGTCATTATCTTAGAAGTGGACATTAATAGAAAACAAATGCCTTTCAAATTTCTCCATGAGACCCGGTATAATCCTGATTATAAACAGGATGGTCATAAATCCCAGAGCATAGTAGCTCTGACCAGTGTCAGGAGGACCCTCATGCAAATGTCTGGTATCCAAAGGACACTTTTTGATTTGCTGATTCAAACCTCAGATCCAAGACTGGACCAATCAGCTGGAGACACTACTAAACTTGCTGAGCTTATGTGAGGGAAAAGACAATGTAAGGCCAGAGGAGAACAAAGAAAACATTCCTGCCACACCCTCCTGCCATCTGAAATGTTGGTTCCCTGAAGACCGGAGGTTCCCCTCTCCCTCCATTTCTACCTGCATGCATATGTGCTGTCCAAGCTGTGACTCGCAAGGTAGCACGGCGATGCTTCTGCAACATCGGGCTTTACAGTGACTGCGCTAACACACTCCTGCCCCTTCCAATGCAACTTTCTGTTGAAGTGGCAGACCGTGAGTGCGTTAGTGCGGGCACTTTAAAGCCCAATGCAGTGCCGCCATACCACCTCCTCCCCCCAGGTGAAAATATGGATGCGGGGGGGGGTGTGGCATGGTGGACCAAGCAGAGCCGAACTGCCGCTTCACTGGGAGGAGGGGAGTGATGCTGCCCACTGGGGCCTGCTGCCGTAGGCGACCACCTAGTGAATGGGCTGGCCCTGCCCACAGCCAGAACAGGAGGCAGACAGAAGAGAAGAGTGGGTGGGCTTGTAATAAGAAAATAAAGTTAAAGGGGGGGGGGGTGACAAAGCTGCAAAAGCTTAAAGGGCCAGTAACTTTAAAAAGAAAAAAAAGAAAGAGGATGGGGGAGGGGGAGGGAGAGGGGAAGAGAGTCTGGAAGGGGAACTGAGCGGTGAGGGCTTGGGGGGGGGGGGGGGGAGGAAGGATGCAAAGTGATGGAAGTCAAAGAGATGAATGCATGGGGACAAAAAAGCACAATGTCTATTGGTTGAAAGGTGCATTCCTCTCCCCAAAAAACCCCACACACATAAGCATCCCACATCACACATGCACCCCCAGCTCCACTCTACACACACACACACACACAGGAACCACTCCTCTGCACCGCAGACACAAACAGGCACCCAAGCTCCACTCTACGTACACACAAACACACACACACTCGTCTGCACTGCACACACACACGGGCACCCCAGCTCTGCAGCACACACACACACCCCAAGGAACCGCTCCTCTGCACCGCAGACACAAACAGGCACCCCAGCTCCACTCTACGTACACACAAACACACACACACTCGTCTGCACTGCGCACACACACGGGCACCCCAGCTCTGCAACACACACCAAGGAACCGCTCCTCTGCATTGCGCGCACACACACATGGGCACCTCAGCTCCACTCTACATACACACACATACAGGAACTGCTTGTCTGCAGTACACACACACACACACACACACATTTGCACTGCAGCCTTGTACCCTACCACCTACACAGACACTTGCTATCTTAAGCTTTAACTGTTCTTATCTAAAGATGACACACGGTGTACAAACTCTGGCACTGGTCTCACAAGAACTGAGAACACGAGACCAGCACGAGAGAACGACAGAGGAATATGAGGAATTAACAAGCAACGGCTCCTGATTTTGGCCTAGCTCCTAAATCTGCTCTAAATTTATCAAAGACTGCTATAAACTCTTTTACGTCTTGGCTTTTCTTTACTATGGCACTGTGAGCTCAGCGAAGCCTCTTGCTTGCCTGCCCCATGTCGTCCCAGCTCACTCCAACTGTCCTGGCTATCCCCCGAGTCTGGAGGTCAATTCCTCTCTCACAGTGCACCAACTCTCTCTCTCCAAAAATTCCCCACACAGTTCAATCAAAAAGACTTCATCTTTTTAAGGGATAATATGCAGTATAAGTGAAAAATATGTGGGACAAGAAACATATTGAATCTCACAATAGTGTCATTTGTTGGCTAATAATACAAGAAAGTAGGAGATTGTAGTTTTGCAGAACTAAAACTGAGCCAATGAATTTCTTTATTCATTCTTTGTGATTTCAACCGCCTTTCCCAAAGATTGGCAGCAGACACCTAACAAATCACAATTTTACATGAAATACACACAGGCAGATAAACATACAAAATTTCAGAAATACATTAAACAATAAACACATTAAAAAAAATGCACACTATAAGGAGCATGCTTACCAAGGTGGGCTAACGGTTAGCACGGGTTATTTGTAACTAGGTTCTACTAATATAGGACCCAATTACAAATAGCCCATGCTAACCATTAGCCCATCTTGGTAAGCATGTCCCTTATAGTGTGACATAGTGGGTCCCTACGGCAGCAGTTCCATATTCCACAGTTGCCGCACCTGCTGTTATTCCGACCGCAGTCACTGCTCCTAAAACCACAAATACAGCTCTCTTCTGCTACTGGGATTTCATTTCATGTATTTAATGTTTCTCCTGCTCATAAAATTACCGAGTCAGTTATATCAATACATACACAATAAAACAACCATTAAAATTTACAATAAAAACAGAATAAGAACATAATATAAACAAACAAAACAAAAAATTAAAATTGACAATAAACTTAATAAAAACAAAAACTAAACAAACAGGTGTGGCCGGTGATGGCTGCTGCTCTGAAAGCCACAAACATGGTTGTCTTCTTCCTCCTCTTCTGCCACTGGAGGTTGGGTCCCAGCAGCAGCTGCAGCCCTTCTGTCTGGCAGTGGTTTGAATCCCTGTTGAATCTCTGTTGGGCATCATTCAGCCAGCAAGGGATTCTCTGTTTTCCTTCTGTGCTGTGGAACCTTCTCTTCTAGTGTTGGGATCTGACTTCCCTGCCACACTGCTGTCTGCTCCCTACTCCAAGTGCTTCTTTTGAAGAACCTCTTTAGTGACCTGCAAGAGTTACTGAGTTGGCCAAGAGACCCGAGGACCTTGCAAGCTGCTCTAAAGAACTGCAATCTTTTTCCCTCTGAGCCTGCCTAGAGTGATCCTGGTATGTTGAGCTGTTCCTCCACCATCGGCAGAGACACCTCTCTCTTGGTAGCCCTAAGCTCTGCAGCTCTTAAAGGGCCAGTGACTGAAAAAGGTAAAAAGCAGGACCATAAAAAAAAATCGCTGAAGCTTAAGCATGTGCAGAAGGATGCTACCTCTATAGCCTCTCCAAGGACCCAAATGCGGAAGCCAGAATGTTTTTCCCTAGTACAACACAGGACAAAGAGGCTAGCTGAACACATCTCCTCCAGAGAACTACCAATCCTCCAAAAAGAAATGGCCAAGCCTACAACTACTTTGGAGGAAGGTAGCACATCAACTTTGTTATATTTAATGCAAAACGTCTTGCAACAAACAGCTGCGCTGTGAGAGCATGCTGTACCTTCTTGGAAGACTGGGCATCAAAATGGCAGATGAAATTTAATGTGGACAAGTGCAAAGTTATGCACCTAGGGAAGAACAACCCAAACTATGGTTACACGATGCAAGGTTCCACATTAGGAACCACCACCCAGGAAAAAGATTTAGGCGTCATTGTGGATAACATGTTAAAACCCTCGGCTCAGTGTGCAGCGGCGGCCAAGAGAGAAAATAGAATGCTAGGTATCATAAGGAAAGGAATGGAAAATAAAACAAAGGATATTATAATGCCTCTATATCGTTCCATGGTGAGACCACACCTTGAATATTGTGTGCAATTCTGGTCGCCGTATCTTAAACAGGATATAGCATTATTAGAAAAGGTTCAGAGAAGAGCCACCAAAATGGTAAAGGGGATGGAAAGATACGCCTATGAAGAAAGGCTAAAAAGGTTAGGGCTCTTTAACCTGGAAAAGAGACGGCTGAGGGGAGATACGATAGAAGTCTATAAATTAATGAACGGAGTGGAATGGGTAAACGTAGATCAATTGTTTACGTTATCAGAAAATAGAAAGACTAGGGGACATGCAATGAAGCTACAGGGTAAACTATTTAAGACTAATAAAAGAAAATATTTTTTCACTCAACATGTAATCAAACTCTGGAATTTGTTACCGGAGGATGTAGTAAAGGCTGTTAGTGTAGCTGGGTTTAAAAAAGGTTTGGACAAGTTCCTGGAGGAAAGGTCCATAAACCATTATTAAGAAGGGACCCAGGATATCAATGCTTGACCCAATACAAGCATTGTGGAACCTTTGTCTTTTGGGGAAACTGCTAGGTACGTATGACCTAGATTGGCCACTGTTGGAAAGAGTATACTGGGCTTTATGGACCTTGGTCTGACCCAGTATGGCATATCTTATGTGGCCTCTTTTCCTCGGTTTCTGCTGTTCCTGTCTCAGTGTAGCAAGGCCTCTCCAACTCCTTCTTATGTTGGGTGAGAATCCTCTAGCCTTTTTCCCAGGAAACCAATACCCCTCATGGAGGAGCAGTCAGAGACTCTAAGTCCTCTGGAACCAGAGGAGATTGGATTAGTAGGTGATCCATTGGATTATGGGGAGGAGAGTATACCAGACATAATACACCCCAGTTGGAAAGATCTCCTACTCCAAATTCCTTTAGAAACTCACAAGGTTGCTCTAGTTCCTCCAGATGCAGGATTTCAACTCCATAATGCAATCCAATGGAGCCCCTATGGATCCCATGGTGAGTTTCATTCATCAGATGTTTTAGGACCTCCAGCTCCGGATCTGACAAACCCACCTGTCAGTGGGATCCGTGGCCAAGAGAATTATCTAAAGTGTAGCTGGCGGCAGGGTATTTATAGTCTCAACTGCCACACCATTGGTAGTTTCCAAAACAGCACAGAGAAATCAAAAACACTGACATTATAGCTATGCCCCCACCAGGAAGGGTTCAAGAACCCTGGATACCAGGAGCAAAAAGGTGTACTAAAGCTCCATGCTGAGTTTAAGAATTACAATACACCAGCTGTAGATGCTGTGTCACCAGCAATCACTCTCTTCACAAATACAAGAAGTGATGCAGCAGAATGCAGCAATAATTTTGCCCCAATGCATAAGGGAGGCGCAGGCAGGGGCGGCTTAAGGCAATCTGCTGCCTGAGGTGAAGAATGAGATGGCGCCACCCCCCCTTTTGAGGGGGCGTGGCTTTTTCAGAATTCCAATCGGGGACTGAACCAAACAAAAAAGCCAATTAGATTATATGGAGGAAATGCAAGATGTTTGCGCACAGGGCCGTATCGAGCTGCAATCGCGCCCTGTGCGACTTGCAGCTTGGGCGCGCGCCCCCTCCTCCTCCCATACCTCCGTCCAGCGCTGCCTGCTCTTTCCCTGCTGCTGCCGCCCTGTTTTTTTCACGGCAGCGCCGGCATCAGGGAAAGAGCAGACAGCGCTGGATGGAGGTATGGGGAGAAGGGGGGGCATATGCTTGATCTGAAAGTCGCTGACACTTTAAGCAGATCTGTCCCTCCCTGCTCTGACATCGTGTCAGAGGAGGGAGGGACCAGACTTGCTAAAAATGCTGCGCAAAGGCATGGGAGGGAACATTTCGGCTTCCTGCTATTGTCCTGCCAGAGGCAGCAGGGCAACAGCAGACAGCTGAAATGCAACCCCCCCCCCCCCAAGCCTTTGTGCCCTGTGTGGCTGCACCACTTGCACAGGGCTAGTTACGGTCCTGTTTGCACACCAAGGAACTAAAAGAGCAAGAATCAACAGCATAGTTTATAAAACTAAATTATAACTCATTTTTATTTTGATGTTATGAACTGCGTTATGGTTCTTGCTTTTTGTTTTTCAACATATATTTTGCATCCACAGTGGGTGCAGAGCAGAACCAGGACATTCACCCACAGAACTCATTATTTTAAAAAAAAATTGATTCTGATCATCTCACTAACAACAACAACAACCACTATTCTCCATTACCAGGGATATTGTGAGCTAATACAAAACCCTACAACAAAGAGTAAACCTACCATACCATAACATACCATACCATATCAGCACAAACTTCCAAAACTCATATAAGGAGCCCATCCAAAAAGGCGTCACTGTAAATACTACAGTGGGCCCTGGAACATCCATACACCTATTTGAAAAGCTGAACAAGTCAAATTACTACAGTACAGTATCTTTATGTACAATCGCCATGTTAACAGAACACCTGGCCTCAGCCACACACTCACAACATTGACTCTCACCAAGTATGGAATAAGTAACCATAATCTAAAGTAAAAATAAAAATATGTAGACAAAATTTAAACTGAAACCCCAATAAGCCAGAGTCCACATGAAGTGCAACATCAGATAAATAAGAGATGCAGTTCCCCATACAGTGTAAAATATAAAGATAGCACAAAGTCCAATCACTAAAATGAAATCAAATTACTTTTTCTACCTTTGTTATCTGACCATTTTATTCTCTGATCATGCTGGTCCCGATCTGAACCTTCTGCTTTCCTGTCTTCTCTTAGCTCTCTTCCTGTGGTCTATGGTCCATCTGTCATTTCTTATCTCTTCTTTTGTTTTCTTCACTTCTTTCCATCAGCCTATTTCCAGTCCCCGTAACCCTTCCCAGTATCAGCCCCTTTCCAGTCCTCACTCCCGGTACCTTCCAATGTCAACTTGCATTCCCATGACTGCCACTGGTGTCCATTCCCTTCCAGTCCCCCTCCTTCCCCACTGTCCAGCTCCTTCTAGTCCAAATACCATGGCAGCCCCTCTCAGCATCCTCTCCCTTCCAGTCCCATTCTCCCATCTCCATGCATCAGCCCATTTGTAGCCCTAGCCCCCAGTTTTCTTCCAGGGCCAGCAGCTCTATCCTCACCTCCCCACCATCAGTCCATTTCCAGTTGAAGCCCCCCCCAATCAGCTCACTTCCAGTGTTAGTCCCCCCTCAACCCCATTACCAGTGCTAGCCTCCCCTATCAGTCCATTACAAGTCCTAACCCCCCATCAGCTCATTTCCAGTCCTAGCCTCCCCTAATCAGCTCATTTCCAGTCCTAGCCTCTCCGATCAGCACATTTCCAATGCTAGCCCCTCAGTCCATTACCAGTCCTATCCCCCTCAGTCCATTACTACCCCCCCCTTCAGCCCATTACCAGTCCTAGCCTCCCCTAATCAGCCCATTTCCAGTCCTAACCTCCCCAATCAGTTCATTTCTAATGCTAGCCCCCCATCAGCCCATTACCAGTCCTAGCCTTACCTAATCAGCTCATTTCCATAGCTAGTCCCCCCTCAGCCCATTACCAGTACTAGCCCCCCTAATCAGCCCATTACCAGTCCCAAGCCCTCCTTGATCAGTCCATTCCCAGTCCTAGCCTTCCCTAATCAACCCATTACCAGTCCTAGCCCCACCCCGATCTGTCCATTCCCAGTGCTAGCCCCCCCATCAGCCCATTATAATCCTAACCCGCACTGTCTCTCCCCTTTGTCTAGTACTTGTCCCCCATCTCTCCCCTTTGTTCCCCATCTCTCCCCTTTGTCTCTCCTTGTCCTCCTCCTGTCCCCCCTCCCTCCATCTGCACCTCTCATCTGGCGGTGGCGGGGGCACTCTGGCTGTTTTAATTTTAGATTTTGCCGCCTCTGCCCTGTCTCTGCCTTCCCGCTGTGTTTTTTTCCTCAAGAATGCTTGCAGAAAAAAAAAAAAAAGGCGGGAAGGCAGAGGCAGGGCAGAGGTGACAAAATCTAAAATTAAAACAACCAGAGTACCGCTGCCGCCGCACAAATTTGCCTGATCGCTTGCAGCGATCAGGCTGATTTATTTGATGCCGGTTGTTCCTGCTGGATGAGAGGGAACCCTTGTCAGTTCCCTTCCAGCCCCCTCCCTCCCTCCATCCATCTATGTCAGCCTTCCTTCCATGTCAGCTCCCCTCTCTCCCTCCCTCTCTCCATCCATCCACGTCAGCCCCCCTCCCTCCCCTCCCCTCCCCATAAGATATGCCATACTGGGTCAGATCAAGGTCCATCAAGCCCAGTATCCTGTTTCCAACAGTGGCCAATCTAGGTCATACGTACCTAGCAGTATCCCCAAAAGACAGTATCCCCATGTCAGCCCTCCCTTCATCCATCCATGTTAGCCCCGTTGCTGATTCCCTGCCCCCTCTTCCCCTCTCCCCATGTCTGCCTGCTACCACCCTGTGCCTCCTTCTTCTGCAGCCACAGTTCTCTGTCTCTTAGAGAACCGTGGCTGTGCCGGTGAAGCCGTTGTGGAGCCTTCAAGTCTCTCAATGGGTTCCGTGCAGTATTGTCCCACCTCCAAAGGAAGTGGTAAACAACTTCCTTTGGGAGCGGGACAATGCTGCACGGAGCCCATTGAGAGACAGGAAGGCTCCGTGATGGCTTCACTGGCACAGCCAGGGTTCTTAAGAGGCAGGGAACCACGGCTGCAGAAGAAAGGAGTCAGTGAGTTTGCCACTGCTGAGAAGTGGACGCGGCAGCGGCAGCGGCAGCCACTTGTAAGCTTTTTTTTTTTTTTTTTTTAACTTGAAGGCAAAGTGAGGCGGCTGTTTTGGGGTCATTTGCCGCCCTCAAAACTTTGCCACTTGAGGCAACCGCTCCACTTTGCCTTACCACCTTATGCACTCCACATACGATGCTTCTCAGGCAGCAGCAGTAGCCACAGGGACTAGAACAGCATGGCTAAGAGCATCTGCTCTACGGGAAGACCTGCACTTGTGGATGCCTCAGGGACAATTTGTTTGGAGAGAAGGTAAAGGTGTGGTGCCTCTTATCAAGAACCAGATCTCAACAGTTTGGGAATTCTCTACATGGCTGGTCAACCAAAGATTGGCATCCAAGAGGCAATATCCTCACCAGTACCTTCAGATGATATAGACCCATAGGTGCACTCAGGCCTATGCACACCGACAGCTACAGATGCAATTCCCACAGCACTTCACACCTAAATCACAGCAAAGGGAATAGAAACAAGCAACTACTTTTCAGGGGTCCCCCCCCCCAAAAGCCTGGCCCTATTTTTTGATGTTGCCTGTTGGGGGTCTCACTCCAGCACTTTGATAAACCTCCTGCATGGGCCAGGTTCAGCTGAAAGCAGGAAAAGTATGCTGAGCCAGAAATATAAGCTTTATGGGTCAAACCAAGCCTATAGGTAGTAGTTTGGTGACCCCTAGCCTAAAGAAACAGAAAATAACTATTCCAGGGTAAAACAATATACATTTCCTAACATCAAAAATTCAAACTAGCATCCTGACAAACTCCAAAATCAATTATCCAATGCAGAAAAAGCCTACATATATTATTAAACTTGAGCCCAGAATATCTAACTATAGCCCAAACAAATGCCGAACAGAGCAGGTCAAGCATGTGCTAGGAAGCACAGCAGCACATGAGCAGATCAGTTCACTTTTGGAAATTCAGGGTAGATTTTGCTCCAGATACAAAACGTTCTTGCAGTTTTGCCTCAAGATTTGTTCTGTTACTGATGGTGGAATACGTTTCCTCGATAAATTTGGAGTATTGCAGGAGAACTGGTGCAGTGAAGAGGAGATGCCAGACAGATAACCCCTCCTAGGTTTGTCCAGAAGGGGAGAGGTCTGCAGTGGAAAAACGCTTGCGTGTCACTGGCACACGGATAGCTTCTAAAGCCGAGAGAATGAACAGGGTTCATGACGGAGAGCAAGCAGGAGCAAGAAGGATGTTGTATAGGGAGAGGAGAGAGCCCCAGGCAATATTAAAAGATTGTGAGTCAGGGGCAAGGAAGAGAGACCAAGAAATGGCTGAGAGGAAGAGGCTAAAGAAGGTCTGTGAATAGCAGAGAGCACCCAAGCATAGGGGAATGATGGTTTCTCAAGCTGCTCCTAGAATAAGCCTAGCCAGTTTGGGTTTTTAGGATACACACAGTGAGTACGGATAAGATAGATTTGCATGCAATAGAGACAGATTTGTATGCACTATCTCATGCATATTCAGACTGGGAGATAGGGCTACTGTAGGACTGGTTTAAGAAATGCTGTACTAAAGCACCGCACAGAGGACTAGATGGTAAAGTATTGCGATGTGACCATGGGATTTAGATGGAAGGAAGAAAACGGAGACTTCAGTGAAGGCAATTTCAATGGATGGGTGATAATGGTTTTTCCCTATTAACTTTTCCACTCCAGTCGTGATTTTATAAACTTCAAGCATATGTCCTGTCAGTCGCCTCTTCTCCAAGCTGTAAAGCCCTAACCTCATTAGCCTTTCTTCAAAACGGAGTCGTTCCGTCACCTTTAACAGGGCTGACCCAAGCCTATCCGCATGTGCCCTACCTCCCTGAGCGGCTCAAGGCTTTGCCATCATCCACTGTAGTTTTGCATCATCTCTGACCCCTCCCACCCCCTCTCCATGGTTCCACATCATCTCTCTCTTCTCGCCCCTTGGGTCTCCCGCTTCAAACCTTTGGGAGCATAGTTCCTTGGTTCCTTATATTACAACAAATTAGCACTCAAAACAAAAATGAAACCATCACACCCTCAACAGCAGCAGGAAGTGCACATCAGAGAAGGTGGAATCATCAGGGACTTCCAAAGGACCAGCTCTGCTTAGGCAGATCTGATGCCCCCTCCCCCTGCAGGGCTGCCCAGGTCCTACCCTCCCACCTCTAGCGTCTATCATTTCACCTGGGGGGAAGTTGGCACCATGACCCCTTCCCCATTCTTCAAAGTGGCGGCTTTCTGCCATCGCTTCAGCGGCCCTTGAAAAATGCAAGCGTGTGCATTCATAGCTCTGCTGCATGTGTCCCTTCTGACACGACGTTGCATTGGAGGGGGCAGGAGCAACAGGATATGAATGTGTATTCTTCACAGCCTGCTGCAGCAGCATCAAAGTGGCGGCAGAAAGCCCTCCCTTTGCAGCACGGCGAAGAGGTCACAGTGCCACTCACTGGGATCTGCCAGCCTAAGAAGCCTCCTAATCTACTTAGTGGAGTGGCCGGCCCTGGGCTTCCAGTTTGTTTCAGCATGAAGATCTGTGGTGTCTTCATTTTCTTTTTGAGCACTGACTTGTCATAAAGCAAGGAACAAATGAAGTGCGGCCCTGATGGTTTGAAGGAGCAGACCATTGGGGGGGAGGGGGGGGAGGAGGCACTCATCCTGAAGTGTTTTGGGGGTGGTGATGGCTTTATTGGCTGTTTCCTGCTGCTACCCCTAAAACTGTCCAAGCAAAAGGAGAAAAGTTACCATGTACCTAAAAAGGATCTATCCCTTGGGATTTAAGGCAACAATGTATTTAATGTCTGAAACGTTGTTACCAAATTACAACCTAACTTGAATACTCTAATGTGGTTTAAAGAGCCTCAGTGCAGGGATTGCATGGTGGCCTGTCACAGGGTCTCTCAACCCCGACTCACTTTAGCACACCCCTAACAATACCATATATCATTCATTGGCTCACACCCATTGTTTTACACTTTTTTAAAAGCATTTAAAAACAAACTGAAAACACTTAGCTTTAGATGAATAAACTGCATCAAGAGTATTCAATGGTTAAGGCATGATCAAAATGATTATGTCACTATGAACGTTTATAGTTGGCTAATTCAACAGGACAGCACATTGAGGGTAGAGACTCCTGGCTCCTTGGATAATAAGAACTGTTCAAGTAGTATGTCATCAGATGAGAGTGTGAGCACCCATTGGTCTAAGAGCAATAGGGGAATGCAGTCTCGATAATGGGGAAACTTCAGAGGCCACAGAGGCTTTCAGGACACCCGATGGCAAGATGTGAACAATGGCCCCTTGCTGGAGGAGAATCAACCAGTGACTCTATTCAGTCGCCAAAATCAACAGTAATAAATTTGTCTTCCCTACAACTCTCTTCGTCGCAGGAAGAAATGTTAAAAATTGTGGCTTGTTGTTTGTACCGACTAATCGACACAATTCGTTTCAAGCACATCTTGACATTTAACATTTAAAACGAACATTACAGATCAAGCTTTTTTTCAGCAAATCTATCTCAGCAGTGACAGCTGACTCCAGCTCGATTTGCAGACCCAAGTAGAGGTGAATTCCGCCTGGACCATGGGATCCTTATGTTCAAACTTTTAGATATCAAGTCTTCAAAAATATTTCTTTGACTCTAGCTATCATAGAGCTTGGAAGTTTAATAACCTGTCACTGCTGGAGCGTAAAGCACTGAGGCAGCTTTCTGCTAATAAGCAATTAATTATTAAATCAGCTGACAAAGGCGGGTCCATTGTGCTGCAGGATTGGAGAGATTATGTAGCGGAAGCGCATTGCCAGCTGTCAGATCAACGTTTTTACCAACAAGTCTCCCAGGATCCAACTATTGGCCTTCAACAGGAGATTTTTGTTATTTAGCAGGAAGTTTTTCAAGCTGATAATATCACAGCGACTGAATATAGTTATTTGAAAATGAACCATCCAAGAGTACCAGTGTTTTAAACATTACCTAAAGTTCATAAGACCCTCTTATCACCTCCGGCGAGGCCTCCTGTATCTAGCACGCCATCTTTGCTTGAACCATTTTCAATTTTGTTAGATCTATTTTTGCAACCTTTAACCAAGAAAGCTAAGTCCTATATTCGAGATACTTCTGATTTTCTGAACAAATTAATACACCAGGATGAGTGGCCCCAGTCAATAGTATTGGTCACATAGTAGCATTATACACTAATATTCCACAGATTCAATCGTTACAGCTTTTACAAGAAGCCTTTCTCCAATACCCTCTAATGGGGAGAATAACATCAGAGAATAACATCTGTTGAAATTACCTAGATTGGTGTTGACAAGCAACTATTTCGTTTTGAAGAATTATTTTTTTGTATAGACATATGGTGTGTCTGTGGGAGCTACTGTTGCCCTGAGTATAGCAAACATATGTTACAAGGTTTGAAGATACTTTTTTATATCCATCAGAATGGTACCAGCAGTTTGGTTTTTGGGTTTGCTTTATAGAAGACATCTTTTGTATATGGTTGGGATCACAAGAAACCTTACATGATTTTGCTAATTGGTTAAATGGTCAGGATCCTTTTTTGCAATTCACTATGTCTGAGTCAACATCAAGCTTGCCTTTTTTGGATGTACATGTTACATTGCATGAAGGGTGCATACAAACATCACTTTTTAGGAGGTCAGTGGATAGGAATAAACTTCTCCACTTTGACAGTCATTATCCATTTAAATTTATTTATTTAACAAGTTTTATATACCACTTTATCATTATAATCAAAGCAATTTTCATTGAAAGTTAAACTTGGTAATGCACATTAAACAGGGACATTGATAACATGGATTTTTCTCAGGCAATGGAGGGTTAAGTGACTTGCCCAAGGCCACAAGGAGTGCTAGTGGGAATCAAACCCTGTTCTCTGGGTTCCCAAGCCAGTGTTCTTAACCATTAGGTTACTCCTCCACTCCTCCAATTAAAGTAAGCTTTACCCATTGGTCAGTTTCTTAGGGTCCGGCGCATATGCTCTGAAGAAGGAGTTTTGAGCCAGGTTAAACTATTGAGTAAAAGATTGTTACAAAGGGGATATCCGAGAGAGGTTATACGCACAGCCTATTTAACGGCAAAATTTGCTAACCGCCCTCTGTTACTGCAGAAGCAGAATAAAGAACAGATGGATAAACAAGTGGTTGTTTTGCATTATTCTGACCGAGCTCAAGTTATAGCTCGAAGTATTTACCGCCGTTGGCTGATCCTGACTTTGCATACTATCTTTAAAGATACACCATGCACAGCCTTTACCCGAGCACACAGCCTGAAGGATAGCGTAGTTACTCACCTGTAACAAGTGTTCTCCAGGGACAGTGTTAGTATAGCTGGGTTTAAAAAAAGGTTTGGACATGTTCCTGGAGGAAAGGTCCATAAGCCATTATTAAAAGGGACCCAGGATATCACTGCTTCACCCAATACAAGCATTGAGGAACCTGTGTTATTTGGGGAAACCGCTAGGTACTTGTGACCTGGATTGGCCACTGTTGGAAACAGGATACTGGACTTGATGAACCTTGGTCTGACCCAGTATGGCATATGTTACCTTCTTATTTTCTTATGACAGCAGGAGTCAGTCCTCATTTATGGGTGATGTCGACACCAACGGAGCCCACGCGGAGCAATTACCCAGCTTTCAAAGAAAGCCTTTGGGATTGCTGCCACACATGCATAGTCCTCTTCCCGCCCATGGGTGCCATCTTGCTCAGTCAGGTCCCTTAGCTTGAGCTCTACCAAGCAGATGGCAAGGGAAGGATAAAAATCCAGCAACTTATCAGGGGAGGTGGGAGGGTAGTGAGGACTGATTCCTGCTGTCCCTGGAGAACACCTGTTACAAGTGAGTAACAACGCTTTCTCCAGGAACAATCAGGAAATCAGTCCTCACTTATGGGACTCCCCATCTAGAGGCTACTGAAGTTGTAACCAAAAAATGCCTCCGCGAGGCCATGAGCAGAAGCCGATGCCCGAAGGAGCCCGAGTCTTCGGGTCCCCGGGGCAAAACCCTCGGTAGCCGTCGAGAAGGGTCGGAAGGCAGGAGTTGCTTATACCCCGAACAGATTATGAAGTACAGCCTGGCTGAAGGTGCTGTTCTGGTGGGACTCCCTCTCCAGGCAGCAGTGTGAGACAAAAGGGTTCGCTGAAACCCAGGTCACAGCCTGGCAGATGTCTGATAGCGGCACTGAGCGCAGCGAAGCCACCGAAGCTGCCTTGGCTCGGATGCTGTGTGCGGTGACCCGCCAATCCAGCGGGGTGCCTGCCTTCGCATGAGCGAAGGCAATGCAGTCCGCCACCCAAATGGAGAGGGTGCACTTTGTGACTGCCTGCCCCAGGCAATTGGGATCGTAAGTCACGAAAAGCCGTCTAGACTTGCGATGAGGCTGGGTGCACTGCAGATAGAAGGCAAGAGCCCTCTTGCAGTCGAGTGTATGCAAACTGCCGACACCTGGTCGGCATGGGGTCTCGGGAAGAAGGTCGACAAGACTATTTCCTGACTGAGATGAAAATCCGAGACAACCTTCGGCAGGAACTTGGGTTGGGTATGGAGGACCACCCTGTTCCTATAGAACCTGGTGTAAGGGGCTTCAGCCATGAGAGCCTGAAGTTCACTGACTTGGCAGGCCGAGGTCAAAGTCACCAGGAAGACCTTCTTCCAGGATAGGTGCTGAAGCAAGCAAGTCACCATCGGCTCGAAGGGTGAATGCGTCAGCTGCATGAGCACTATGTTTGGATCCCATTCCGCCGGAGGAGGCCAGATGGGAGATTTGGACAGCAAGAGGCCCCGCATTAAGTGGGAGGCCTAGGGCTGCTCCGAGAGGGGTTTGTCCTCTACGGTGAAGTGATGTGCCGAGATGGTGCTCAGGTGTACCCTGATGGAGTTTGATCAGCCCCTCCTTCGAGAGATGGAGAAGGTACTAGAGGACCCACCGAGTGGGACACAAGAAAGGGTCTATCTGGAGCTCAGAGAACCAGACCGAGAAGCGTTGCCACTTGAAGGCTTAAGCTCATCTCATCGACTCCTTCCTTGACGTGAGGAGGACCTCCTCAACCTTCTCTGAGAGGTCTAGCATGGCTAGGGTGACCCGTTCAGCCGCCAGGCTGTTAGGGGCAATGAGGCCAGGTTCAGGTGTAAGATCCATCCTTCCTCCTGAGTTAGCAGGCCTGGGGCACAGCACAGGGGAATCGGGAGCTCAGATGCAGGAGTGGGAACCATGGTTGCCGAGGCCACAAGGGAGTGATGAGTATCATTGACAATCGTTCCCGCTGAGCTTTGTGGAGGGTCCTCGCAATGAGAGGAGTGGAGGGAACATGTAGAGAAGCCTGGAGGTCCAGCTCAGGAGGAACGCATTCTGCACCTCCCTGCTCGGGTGCGGGACTGGGCCACAAAAGCGGGGGATCTGAGTGTTCGCCGGGCTGGCAAACAGGTCCATGGTCAGGGTCCCCACCAATGGAACAGCCAGCTGGTCACCTCCGGGTTTAGCTGCCATTTGAGAGGGTGGAGGATCCTGCTGAGTTTGTCCATGAGGATGATCTTGTGGCCCAGGAGGTAGACCGCTCATAGCGTCATCCCTCGACGGAAGGCAAAGGAGCAGAGGAGGACTGCTTCCCGGCAGAGCAGGCATGATCCTGTGCCCCCTTCCTTGTTGATGTAGAACTTCGCTACTCGATTGTCGGTCTGCACAAGTACCGACTTTCCCTGGAGATGGTCCTCAAAGGCCCTCAGGGCCCATCAGACCACCCGAAGCTTGAGCAAGTTGATCTGCTGTTGAGACTCTTCAGGTGACCATTGCCCCTGCGTGCACAGTGCACCACAGTGGGCTCCCCATCCCAACAGGGAAACATCTGTTGTCAGCACTAGTTTGTGCTGCAGGGTTTGGAAGGGCAGTCCCCGGAGAAGGTTGTGGGGGTCCTGCCACAAGGACCTGCGAAGGTTAAGGGAGACCTGAATGGGGTCCCTGAGGTGACCGGAGGCCGGGCTTCACTGAGTGCTGAGGCACCACTGGGCCGTCTGCATGTGCATGCGGGCATGTGGAACCACATGGACGGTGGAGGCCATGTGCCCCAGGAGGTGCAGCGTAGTCCATGTCGTGACCCGAGTTTTGCTCTGGACCTGGGCAGCCAATGCTCAGAGGCGAGCCGCACGGTCTGCTGGTAGAAAGGCGATTGCCTGCTGAGTGTCAAGGTGTGCACCGATAAATTCCAAGGCCTGTGCCAGCTCGAGGTGGGACTGGGGTAGTTGACCAAGAATCCCAGGCGTTAGAGGAGAAGGATTGTGCATGATGCCGCAAGGCAGGCTTCCCTGGCCAAGGGCCCCGTGACGAGCCAGTCGTCGAGGTAAGGGAAAGCTGGTACGCCCTGCCATCTGAGGGAGGAGGCAGACTCGCAGAGCAGATGTGAGTCTGAAGGGGAGCACCCTGTATTGGTAATGCTCCCCTTGAACCCTGAATTTCAGCGCAGGAACTGCCTGTGCTGGGGGTGAATCAGAATGTGGCATAAGCATTTTTATTTATTTTATTTATTTATTTAACTGTATTTATATCCCGCTTTTCACCGGGTCAAAGCGGTGGGACATATATCGGGGGGGGGGGGGGGATCAAATGTGGGGGGCGGGGGCCATCACCGGGGGCTCAACATTGATGATTTTGGGATGAACATAGAGACTGACAAGATAGCATAGTTACTGGTTTGGAGTAACTATGGGGGGTTCATCTTCAGAGATGTTCTTGGAATAGGATGGTTTTTAGCTGCTTTTTGAATGATGAGAGATCACCGTTGTTCCTGATGTGGTTTGGTAGAGAGATGGGGCATAGAGTTCAAAGGCTCTGTTGCAGGTCCGTTGTGTTGCTTTGGTTCTTTTGTGAGGGATGGCAACGGAGCTGTTGGAGGATTGTCTGGTTGTTCTGTTGTGGGTTGGGCGAGGCAGTAGGGTGTGGAGTGGGGTGTCCTGTGTTTGGTGGATGGTTTTGTGGGTGAGTAGAAGAGTTTTGTACTTGATTCTTGCTTCGATGGGGAGAATATGAAGGTCTCTCAGAATTGGGGTGATGTGGTCTCGTTTCTTTGCATTGTGAATTATTCTTGCCGTGGTGTTTAGGGCAGTTCGGAGGGGATTGGTCTGTGTGGCAGGTAGTCCATGGTAGATTATGTTGCAATAGTCCAGATGAGGGAGTGTTAGAACTTGCATTACTGTCCTGAAGTCTTGTGGTTCGAGGAGGGGTCGGAGGCGTTGTATCGTTTTTGCCTTGTGGAATACAGTTCTCGTGGTCTTGTTGATTTGCTGCTTAAGGGTTAGGGCTTGGTCAATGATAATGCCGAGATATCTTATGTGTGGTTGTACTTGAATTTGCGTGGTTCCCATGGTGAGGTGAGTGGGTGGTTTGAAGTCTGGGTCTTTTGTCACTATAACAGCTTCGGTCTTCTTTATGTTAATGGATAAGTTGTTCTCTTGTAGCCAGTTGGATACGTCGGTGAAGCAGGTTGATAGCTGGTCATTTGTTGGGTCCGTGGTTGTAATTGGGGCGTAGAGCATTATGTCGTCAGCGTATATGTGGAAGTTGACATTGTGAGTGCGTATAACTGAGCAGAGTGGACGGAGGTAGATGTTGAAAAGCATGGCTGATAGTGTGGATCCTTGAGGCACTCCTTGATGTTGCTGGAAGGGGGGTGAGGTTGAGGTTTTGGTGCGGATCAGTTGCTGTCGGTTGGTTAGATAGGACCTGAACCATTGGAGTACAGTATCTTTGATCCCAATTGTTTGTAGTCTGTGGATAAGGGTGTTATGGGAGATGGTGTCGAATGCTGCTGATATATCCAGAAAAATTAGGATGTATCCGGAGTGTTTCTCTTGGGTTCCTATGATGAAGGTGTTCATCCCTGAGATCCAAGGAGCATAGCCTGTTGCCCTGATGGAGGAAGGGCAGCAGGATGCCAGAATATAGCATTTTGAACTTCTCCCGCACCAGGAACTTGTTTAGTTTCCGGAGGTCAAGGATGGGTCATAGACCCCACGTCTTCTTTGGAATAAGGAAGTACTGGGAATAGAAGCCCCGACCTCGGAGGTGCATGGGTACCCCTCGACTGCTTGCTGGGTGAGGAGGTTTTCTAACTCCCGTTGTAGGAAGGACTGGTGCGCGGGGAATCGAGAAGGCTCCGCTGGGGAGAAACATAGAAATATGACGACAGAAAAAGACCACATGGCCTATCTAGTCTGTCCTTCCATAACAACTACAACAGTCCCCTTTTTACCTTTAGAGATCCTCTGTGTTTGTCCCATGCTTTTTTGAATTCAGTTACTGTCCTCATCTCTACCACCTCCACTGGGAGACTATTCCACGGATCCACTACTCTTTCCGTAAAGAAATATTTCCGCATATCACTCCTGAATCTATCTCCCTTCACCCTCATCCCATGTCCCCTCATAGCAGAACTTGCTTTCAATTGAAAGAGGCTCTCTCCCTGAACATTTATGCCACGGAGGTATTTAAACATCTCAATCATATCACCTCTATCCCGCCTTTCCTCTAAGGTGTACATATTAAGATCCTTCAGTCTGTCCTCATATGCTTTATAATGAAGACCACTAATCATTTTAGTAGCCACCCTCTGCACCGACTCCATCCTGTTCATATCCTTTTCAAGGTGCGGTCTCCAGAATTGCACACTATACTCCAAATGAGGTCGCACCAAAGTCTTATACAGAGGCAGTATCACCTCCTTTTTTCTGCTAGCCATTCCTCTCTGTATGCACCCAAGCATCCTTCTAGCTTTTGCCGTCGCCTTTTCTACCTGTTTAGCTACTTTAAGATCATCAGACACAACCATGCCTAGGTCCCGCTCTTCTTTAGTGGACAAAAGTACTTCACCCCCTATACTATATTGCTCCCTTGGATTGCTGCAGCACAAATGCATGACCTTACACTTTTTAACATTAAATCCCAGCTGCCAAATTCTAGACCATTCTTCAAGCTTAGCTAGATCCCTCCTCATGTTATCTACCCCCTCCTGGGTGTCTACTCTATTGCAGATTTTGGTATCATCC
Source organism: Ichthyophis bannanicus (assembly GCA_033557465.1). NCBI lineage: Eukaryota > Metazoa > Chordata > Amphibia > Gymnophiona > Ichthyophiidae > Ichthyophis > Ichthyophis bannanicus. Next base: position 104,874,393 of record CM066032.1, on the reverse strand, counting down.
GCAAAGAGGCAAACCTTACCTGAAAGCCCTTCCGCTATATCACTAACAAAGATGTTAAAAAGAATCGGACCAAGGACAGATCCCTGGGGCACATCACTGATAACATCCTTCTCCTCAGAGTGAGCTCCATTTACTTGTAATCTTTGTCACCTCCCAACCAACCAATTTCTAACCCAAGCAGTAACTTTAGGGTCCATCCCTAGGGTGCTAAGTTTGTTTATAAGTCGCCTGTGAGGAACAGTGTCAAAGGCTTTACTGAAATCTAAATACACCACATCTAGGGCTCTCCCTCGGTCCAACTCCCTCGTCACCCAGTCAAAGAAATCAATCAGATTTGTCTGACAAGACCTGCCTCTGGTGAATCCATGCTGCCTCGGATCCTGTACGCTGGATTCCAGAAACCTCACTATTTTCTCTTTCAGCAGCGTTTCCAATAATTTACTCACCACCGAAGTTAAACTAACCGGCCTGTAGTTTTCAACCACATCCTTACTTCTGCTTTTGTGTAAAGGCACCACATGAGCCTCTCTCCAGTCCTTTGGCACCACTCCCGACTCCAACGAGGCATTGAAAAGGTCAGTCAGTGGAGCTGCTAGAATGTCCCCAAGTTCCCTCAGTATTCTCGAGTGTATCCCATCCGGTCCCATCGCTTTGTCTACTTTAAGTTGAGATAGTTTCTCACGAACACAGTCTTTTGAAAATTGTTCAAGATGTCCTTTGCTTCTGTTCCTATTTGTGGGTGTTTTCTGAGGTCCTGCTCCTGGTTCTTCATCTGTGAACACAGAACAAAAATATTTGTTAAGCAATTCCGCTTTATCCTTATCAGCTTCTACATATTCCTCTCCTGCACCCTTGAGTCTGACAATACCACTCTTGCCCTTCCTCTTCTCACTAATATATCTGAAAAATGTCTTATCCCCCCATTTTATTGCATTGGCTATTTCCTCCTCTTTTTGACTCTTTGCCTTCTTGACTACTTTGCTAGATTCTCTAAGTTTTTCCAAATACAGATGCCTGTCTTCCTCTCTCTGTGATCTCTTGTATTTCATGAAGGCCTCCCTCTTTTTCTTCACTTTTTCAGCTACTTCTTTCGAAAACCATAGCGGTCTCCTTTTCCTTTATTTACCATTTTAACAAAAAGGTTGGTTGCCCTTAAAATATCCCCTTTCAGTTTTCCCAATGTTTTTCTACATCCCTCAGCTGCTCCCATCCAACTAATGACTCCCTGAGGTATTGGCCCATCTTCGCAAAGTTAGTCTTCCTAAAGTCTAAGATCCTCACCTTTGAATGGATTCTAACAGCCCTAGTCCTAATACTGAACCACACCATCTGGTGATCTCCCACTACAACATCAGAAACACTTTCACCATTGGTAAGCACCAAGTCCAGTATGGCCCTTTCACGTGTGGGGTCTGTTACCAATTGCCTGAATAGTTCTCCCTGTAGAGAATCAAGGATCTCCTTACTTCTAGATGATACTGCAGCAGAAATGTGCCAATCAACATCTGGCATATTGAAATCTCCTATCAGTAGCACTTCCCCTTTCCTAGCAATGCTGCGCATGTCTTCAATTAACTCTCTGTCCACCTCTTCCTCTTGTGAGGGAGGTCTGTATATCACACCAATGTAAATAGATTTCTCTTTCCCTCTTTCTAGTTTAACCCACAATGCCTCCCCTCTCCCTTTTAAGCTCTGTAATTCCAAAGCTTTAATAGTAGTTTTTACATATAGTGCCACTCCTCCTCCCCTACTTCCTACCCTGTCCTTTCTGAATAAAGTATAGCCAGGTACAGTTACATCCCAATCATGGTTTTCTGTGAACCCTGTTTCTGTAACTGCCACTAAATCCAAGTCTGCCACTCCCACCTAAGCTTCAACATCAGGAATCTTATTTCCCATGCTACGGGCATTTATACACACTGCTTTCCATATGTTACCCCTGTTACCCATTTCCATAAAGTTATTTAATGTATCACCTACCTGGGGGCTATCTTCACCCATCCCCAACGAAGCTAGTTTAAAGCCCTCTTCAGTAGATTAGCCAGTCTACTACTGAAGACGCGTTGACCTTTCTTGGACAGATGGATGCCATCTCTGCTCTGCAACCCTTGGAACAGCATCCCATGGTTTAGGAAACCAAAACGCTCTTGATAACACCATCCATGCAGCCATGCATTCATCTCCAGGATGCGAGCCTCTCTGCCTTGGCCTTTACCCTCAACAGGGAGGACTGAAGAGAACACCACCTGTGCACCTAACTGCTTCACCCTCTGTCCCAGAGCCATGAAGTCACTTTTGATAGGTTCCGAGGTATACCTGGCAGTATCATTTGTTCCAACATGGATTAGCAACATTGGGTAATAGTCAGTGGGCTTGATGAGTCTCGGCAAACTCTCTGTAACATCTTGGATTTTGGCAGCAGGCAGACAGCATACCTCTCTGGACATCAAGTCTGGTCGGCATATGGATGCCTCAGTACCCCTCAGAAGAGAGTCTCCAATCACCACTACCCTTCGTTTCCTTGTGGTCACTGAGAAGGGAGGGGGAAGCCCGTCCAAACGGAGTCGGTACCGTCCCAGACTACTCAGAGGACCCAAGTTTCTGACGTGATGGATGCCCACTGAGGGGCGAAGGAGGACAGGTGTCCCCCCACTGGGTGCAGTGCTGCCAGGGGGCAAAAGGCTATGCTGCTGGCATCAAAACCCCTGGGTGGCCTTAGGTGGAGTTGGTGTTTGGGCCTTGGGCCCTTTTGGTTTGTGATGACCATGTGGTCCGGACTTTCCCTGCATCGGACTATGCTGCGCCTCCTGGGGCACATGGCCTCCACCGTCCATGTGGTTCCACATGCCCGCATGCACATGGTCGGCACAGGAGTCGGTGGGTACAGTGGGTAGCCTTGGTAGGGTATGCTCTTCCACAGAAAGAATGGCTTCTTAGTTTGCTGTTTCTTTCGAGGAAGGGAGGAGGTCTTCTTCGAGAGGCAGGTATGGGTGACGAACGCCGTCTCAATCTCAGCGGCCTTATCCTCCATCAGTTTACTGAAGAGCTGCTCACCAAGGCAGGATATGTCTAGGAGCTTTTCCTGGACCCACTGCTCCAAGGACTGGAGATATGCCTGGTGCCGGGCCCCGATGACAGCGGCCGCAACTGGAGCTGAAGACTTGAATCCATCGTAAGTGGCCCAGGAGAGGTATTTTGAGCATTCCATAATGGACTTCAGGAGGGTCCGGAACCTGTTGAGGGGTTCGCCAGCGAGGCCCGTGGAGAAGCCCCCAAGTTCCTTGTCTAGGTCATGTAAAAACATGCCCGTGTACAATTGGTATGCCTGAATAAGCATGGACCCTTGATAGGCCTTGCGGCCTAGGGCGTCGAGGGCTCTCAACTCCCTGCCCAGGGGAACCAAAGAATGTGACTTCAGGCTCTTTTGTTTTCTCATGACCGACTCCACCACCATGGAGGTATGGGGGAATTGGGTTTTCCTGAACCGAGGGCCATGCTGGACCCTGTACATTGCATCAAGGTGCTTGTTCATGATGGGGACCGATGCAGGGGTCTTCCACATGTGGAGTAGCAGCCTGGACAAAATGGGAGGAACCGGGACAGCAAGAGATTCCTGAGGAGGGGACTTGTACTGCAAGATATTGAGCTCTTCAGCTCAAGGTTCCTCCTCCTCCTGGGTAGCCAGGTTGAGAGCCCATCCCATATCTTGCATGAACACCAAGAAGGTGTCCTCGGGTGGTGAATGCCACTGAAATGCAGGCAGGGATGGGTCTGATGGGAGGTCCCGATGGGTACAGGTCTCAGGGGAAGTATCCCCATCTGACTCGCAGCCTGAAAATTCGGAAGAGGAGTCTGATCCCGGCTGGCTGCCTCACCCAGAGGCCGAGGCTCATTTGGAGCCGGAGGCCCGTTTGGATCCAGAGGCCCTGGAGGATCTCGCCCCCGAGGAATGGGAAGGCGAGTGAGACCGACGCCGAGGACTCTCACAAGGCCCATGGCTCTCGGGGATTTCCAGGGCAGATTTTGGTGTCCCTCTCGAGGGAACCTCGGTCTCTAGGTGCGGACCAGCGAAGCTGGATACGAGCACCTGCTGGGAAGCTATGAACACAGAAATGCTACGTTCTAGTGCCAGCATACAGGACTCCTATGTGGGTGTGAGGCTCTGCGATGCCATCACCGGGTCGGGAATCGAGGAGGAAAGGGGGTCCTCGCCTGGAAGACCCTCAAGAGACCTGGTGCCATCGCCTGGGGCCTCCGAGTCTGTTTGAGATACCTTACGAGGCCACTCCTTGTCCAACTCTTGGGAACACCGAGGGCCCGGGGGGCTAAGTGACTGAGCACGGGAGCATTTGCGCTTGTCGGGAGCCCCCGATAGCGACTTCGAGGTCGTCTTCTTCTTACGTCGCTCCACTTCAGGGAACCCCTGGTCAGAGTGCTATCTTGAGCATGGAGCTGAGGTGGGGGAGAGACAACTGAGGGTGCCACTGGGGATTCTGAGGCAGCCTTTCGGAAAATGTCCTCAGACTTCTGCTTACGACTGTGCAGGGTTTTGGAGGACATTTTCTTACAACGTGAACAGAGCTCTGGATCATAGTCGGCTCTGAGATAACATAGACAACAGTCATGGGTGTCCGTAAGCAACATGTTCTTTGAGCATCTATTGCATTTTTTGAAAATGGTGGCCATCAGGGCAAAAAGGGCCCCCGCGAGGTTGAAGACCCAGGCGGCCAGCGGTTAGGAGAAAAAAGGGCACGAAGCCCGCCAACAACAAAAATTAGGAAAAAAACGTCCCCTTTGCTCACATGCACTCTGACAGCCTTTGATATCCCACTGTTTAAGTCAACCTCATAGATGGGGTGAGTTGCGATGGTTTATTATTGACGGGATTAATGTTCAAAGGGGAGGAAATATAACGCAGCTCTTGGTGCACTCTGAGCAGAGATGGATTCATACTTGAACGCAATTCATCTAATGGGTTTGAACAATTCCATTGATTGGTTGTGAGCTCTATAAAGTGGTTGACTAACGTCTGTTTGGACGTCATGCTATCTCCCTTTAATAACAGTGAGGTTGGTGTTTTATCCAAAAGGAGAGATTGAATGGTGAGAGTGTATCATAACAAGTCCTGATGCAGCCTGGAAAAGAGAAATAGGCAAAACCCGAGTCTATAGTAGTGCCTCCCAGCCTTAACCATTGAATTCTCTTGATGTGGTTTATTCACCTAAAGCTAAGTGTTTTGCATTAAAAAAATTGTAAAACAACGAGTGTGAACCAATGAATGATATATGGGATTGTTAAGAGTGTGCTAAAGTGAGTCAGGGTTGAGAGACCATGTGACAGGCCACCATCCAATCCCTGAACTGAGGCTCTTTAAACCACATTCGAGTATTCAAGTTAGGTTATAATTTGGTAACAATGTTTCAGAAATTAAATACAGTGTTGCTTGAAACTCCTAGGGGATAATAGATCCTTTTTAGGTACATTGTAACTTTTCTCTTTTTGCTTGAATTATTTGTGTGAAATATATTTTTTAGTAATTACCCCTAAAACCGTGGCACCCTAAGCAATTGCCCAGCAGAAGGGCCCACCCTGCTCTTTATCATTTTTGGTTGCCTTTTTCTCCACCTCTTATAACTCTGCAAAAATAGAGCAAGGCTACACTTTATCAGGACAGGGCAAACTGTGCTAAGGATAGCTGTGTCTGCATAGATATTTTACACAGAGGTGATGAACAGAATACAACTGCGGAAAGCAACTCGCAAATGCATTAAATTAAAAAGGGACCCATATTTCTTTATAACGAACCCCATAACTTTACTTATATTATTAATATTTTTTTAAATTACACTGCTCTACTTACAATCAATTATTAGCGCTAGCTTCATAGAATATAGTCGCAAATTACCCAGATCTAGGATTAAGATTTGTTGCCAGTTTTGGTTTTAACTTTGCCTTGCAGTCCTTGATTTTACCCATTGGCATCACTGCTGCAGGTCCCAAAAGGCATCAGAATGAGACGGTCAGCAATGCAGGACCGACTTAAGCTCTCACTCCTGGAACCGGGGTAACTCGACGACTCTGATATCCTAGAAGCGCTTATTTTTCTTTCATCTCGGCCCCCAGCCCCGGGGGCTCGAAACTCCTCCATCCACCGACTTGGCAGTGAAGAACATGCAACAGTATCAAGACGAGAGGCCTTCCCTCTGTGTGACACCGCGCGCTCCGGACAAGTTGTACGTGGAAAGGCAAATCATAAAGCGAATAAAGACCAGAATCCAATCAGAGCGCTTCTCCCGCAGAGCAGCCCGCTCTGGATAAAACAGAGGAACTATTAGCATTTGTCAAATTATAAGTGCTTGAAGGCATACGCTCAGACAACGATTCACAATAGTTTACAATCAAGACGCGCAACATCAAATTATACGCGCCTCCAAGACACTGTCAACAACTTTATTGCCGACCCCCACCGTCGCCTCCGGTCCATTGAAGTATCATTTGCCTTGCCACCACCCTCCCTCAAAAGTCAAGCTTGCAATCTCTCATTTAGCTCTACAACACGGCTTTCAGAGGCTAACAGCAGCCGTGCAATCTTTTCAGCTGTCATTACTGTTGCAGTTTTGCAAGAGCCAAATATATCGTCGTTATTATGTTGCAGAGGGAAAGGGAGCTCTTAATGTAACACACTGTAGCTCTGACAGGGGAAGACAATTCTCCTTTTCCTTCTTGAGAAACATAAAAACATCGAAGGGTCTTTTAAAATTCACGTAACAGCGAAGTCCAGACAAAGTACACGAACGCAGCAAGTCAAGGATTGGGCACAGCTCGGCTCCTGGCATGATTTGGGGCTTCGGTTTCCAGGGTCAAGACTGCAGCAGGAGCTCATGGCTTACGATTCCCCCTTCTCACCCCCACCCCAAACCACTGACACCTACGATCCCCCTCGCCTCCGCTCGTGCAACACGGCAGAGGAGGGCAGATGAACACCCCCACCCCCCAGCGACGACCCAAGAAGGCAACAACAACAAGGCAAGAACTCACCCCACCAGCAAAAGTGACAACTTGCAAACCACTGCAAGCCTGTAACTGGTAGTACAGAAAACGCAAGCGCCGCCTCCACCTCCACTTTTTTTTTTTTTTAGGTTCTATTTTAATCTGATTTTTCATTGGCTGCCTCCGCTGTCCTTCAGAGAGTTGGGCGGGTCGGGAAGCGGAGCGCGTGGGGCTCTGGGAAGTGTGGTTCTTTCCTCGCCCTCTCCCCGGAGTTCCTCGGAGGACAGGGCACGTGACGTCTCTTCAGGCTGCAGCTGTGTTTACTCAGGGGCTGTCCCGAGCCTTCCTCCTGGGTGATTGTTTTTCTGTTTACATTTGGTTAATTACTGCCTCCTGCTAACAAAAAAAGAGATTGAATTTGTCTAAATTTGAAACTCGTCTGCTGAAGCACCAGTGGTGAAGGTTTCAACTCTAGCTACTGTTCGTTGGTGGCTGTTTGGCATATATTCATAATTAAATTATCTGAAAATAATACAAAACCTAAATATCCTGAGGTGAGTACTTCTCACCTTCTTGTTTGGATCAGAAATCCTCCACATGCTGGCTGCAAACTCTTAGGGGTATGTTTACTAAAGCATGTTAGGCTTTTGCAGCATTTTTGTGCAAATATTAGCTGCAAAGCTGCACAGCATTTCCCCAGCACATAATGAACCAGGCTTGCCAATAGCGCAGCCCAGCAGCACCGTGGATGCGCAGAACTCCACTCACTGAGGTGGTGTTACCTGCATGCGCGCTCTCTGCAACTTTGATGGTTATGGCACGCTATGGACGTCTAAGGTAACCGCGCATTGCGGACACACTCATTTCCCACGCTCTCCCCACCTACGCTGGCAGTTAACATGATTTCTGCAGATAGTGGAGAAAATTGCTGTGCTATCTGCATTTTTCCTGCGTTGTTAACGCGGCTGGATAGCGTGTGCTAGCTGCGGTGTTAACAGGTAGCGCAGCTTAGTAAACATGCCCTTGGAGGAGTTTTCTAACATCCTTGGGCCTTATGGAAGGATGCAACGGTGGCCTCCATGCAGCAAACTGTGCTATGCTCTAGCACAGAGTTTGGCTTAAGGTTTTCTGCGCTATTCTTGGTTCTGATGCAGAAAGCAAGCTAGCAGGGGAAAATCCCGAGCAAAAACATTGCGGTAAAGCATAGGGGAGGGGGCATACATGCAAATAATGGAACTGCTCCCAATGTAAAACACTGTGTTGAAACAGCGCCATTTGTAATGCCTCTCTTAATGCGTCAGGTGCAGCAGGGAGCAAAAAGATCATCGGAGGTGAAATTTCATAGTTCATCTCAGATGACCCAAGCAGGCAGGGGCGGCCCAAGGGGGGTGCGGGGCCTCATTTGCATAAATATTTGCATAATGTTACCATATACTAACTAAACATGCCTCTTAATGAGTGTATGGATAAAGAAAAACTAAAAGATTTCTACCTTACTATAATCCAGTGCCAACCATCAGACACATTAGGAACTACTACAAACACTGCCCATTTAGAACCCATAGCAAACCCGCCGTATCCTAACAGCACTACCAGGACTCACAAAGCACCATACCCTACCTATCAAAAGGAAACATGCAAATATTAAACCAATGCATTTCAGAGAACAACAATACATGACCTACTGGGGAAAGAGAACAAGTGGCAATGTCAAATAGGAATTACATAAACAGAATACCTCAGCTCAGTTACACATGCAGAACATAGACCATCACCAAACAAGGAATCACAATTTAGAAACAGGAAGACAATAATTAAACTGGGAATCCCAAAAGCCAAACTTGGAATGTACAACACTGTAGAAATAAAACTATACATTAATTTGCTCTTGTACTAAACAAAGCGCAGACGTTAATGATGCACATTTACCAGAGCTGACATATTCCAATTAATAAATTCAAAATAAAGAGATATTTTTCTACCTTTTGTGCATTTTTTTTTCAGCTGCAATTGCTCCAGCCACTTTCTTCTGGTTTCTTCATGTCTTCTGCTAACTCTCCATCATCTGCTGTCCATTTGTCCTTTCTTCTCTCTTCTAGTTTTTTTCCATTCTCTCTCTACATCTGCTTTAACATACTAATCTTTCTCCTTTTGCTCTTTCCTCATTCCTATTTCATCCACTCAAATTTTACCCCTCCATCCTCAATCCCCACTTACTCTCCCAATACCCGGCCAATTGTAGATTTTTTATCCCTCCCACACAAAATATTTTTCCCCTCTCCATTTTACTCTCCCAGCCCCATCCCATTCTAATCCTCCCCCAACATCAGCTCCCTTCTAGTTCCAGCCTCACCCAGCATCCATTCCCTTCTAGTCCCTGCATCAGCCCATTTCCAGTCCTAGCAACCCCCCAACCCAATACCAGTCCTAGTCCCCCCATCAACCAGTCCTAACTCCCCCATCAGCCCACAGCCCATTACCAGTCCTAACCCCATCAGCCCACCTCAAGTCCTAACCCCTCCCCATCAGCCCATTTCTTGTCCTAGCCCCCCCATAGCCCATTATCAGTCCTAACCCCCCCCATAGCCTATTACCAGACAGCCCCCATCAGCCAACAGCCCATTACCAGTCTTAACCCCCCCCCCATAGCCCATTACCAGTTCTAACCCCCCCAACAGCCCACAGCCCATTACCAGTCCTAACCCCATCAGCCCACCTCAAGTCCTAACCCCTCCCCATCAGCCCATTCCCTGTCCTAGCCCCCCATAGCCCATTATCAGTCCTAACCCCCCCATAGCCCATTACCAGTGCTAACCCCCCATTCAGCCCACAGCCCATTACCAGTCCTAACCCCATCAGCCCACCTCCAGTCTTAACCCCCCATCAGCCCATTTCCAGTCCTAGCCCCCCCATAGCCCATTACCAGTCCTAACCCCCCCCCAACAGCCCACAGCCCATTACCAGTCCTAACCCCATCAGCCCACCTCCAGTCTTAACCCCCCCCCATCAGCCCATTTCCATTCCTAGCCCCCCCATAGCCCATTACCAGTCCTAACACCACCCAACAGCCCACCTCAAGTCCTAACCCCTCCCCATCAGCCCATTTCCTGTCCTAGCCCCCCATAGCCCACTCCCAGTCCTAATCCCACCAGCCCATTTCCAGTCCTAATCCCCCATCACCCAATTTTCAGTTTTATCCCCCCCCATACCTCATTACCAATCCTAAACTCCCCATCAGCCCACTCCCAGTCCTAATCCCACCAGCCCATTTCGTCCTAATCCCCCATCACCCAATTTTTAGTTTAAGCCCCCATAGCCCATTACCAGTCCTAACCCCCCATCAACCCACTTCCAGTCCTAATCCCATCAGCCCATATACAGACTTAGCTCCCCCATAGCCCATCACCACTCCTAACCCCCCCATGCCCCCCATAGCCCATCACCACTCCTAACCCCCCCAGCCCCCCCATAGCCCATCACCACTCCTTACCCCCCCAGCCCCCCATAGCCCATCACCACTCCTAACCCCCCCAGCCCATCACCACTCCTAACCCCCCCCCAGCCCAGCCCAGCCCAGCCCAGGGAAAATTTTTTTTAAAAAAAAGCTGTCTGCTGCCGCTGCCGGGGCCGCCGCGGCAGAATCGAGTGTGCCGCGGGGCCCCCCCTTCCCAGCAGAGCCTGCCCTCCCCTGTATCACCTCTCTCTTTACAGCTGCAGTCACACGCGCCGGCTTTCAGAGCGCGAAGGAACTAGTTTCCCTTTCGCGGCTCTGTTAAGCCCGCGGGGGCTGATGGGAACTTCCCATCAGCCCCCGCGGGCTTAACAGAGCAGCGAGGGAGAAACTCTCCCCTCGCGCTCTGAAAGCCGGCGCGTGTGACTGCAGCTGCAAAGAGAGAGGTGATACAGGGGAGGGCAGGCTCTGCTGGGCAGGGGGGGCCCCGCGGCACACTCGATTCTGCCGCGGTGGCCCCGGCAGCGGCAGCAGACAGCTTTTTTTTTTTTTTAAATTTTACTTTTAGATCAGAATGTTTTTTGCGCGGGGCCCCCTGAAACGCGGGTCCTGTGCAAAAAACATTCTCGCTCAATGGACGGGCCGGCCCTGCAAGGAGGGCCAGAGCCCCAGTCACCTGCCCGATGTTCCCTGATCCGAAAGCTACCAATACCTGCAAAAGACTAGTGCCCCCCCCCCGAACTTTCACCACCCTTGAATTCCCTAAAAAATGCTACCATTCACCCTGAAGGCCCTGACTGCCATTGCCACAAACCCCACCCCTCCGTCAGAAACCTTTAATAAAGTTACCATTTGCCTTGGCCATCCACTCCCTACCTCTGATTTCCTCTTCCTTTGCTATCTCCTCCATTGGGGGGCCGCCATCTTTGAAAATTGCGGCCCCTGACCCCACAGAGTGCAATCTGCGATGTACTTTGGAGGGGAGGGGATCAGTCTGTCGTATAAGGAAATTATTGCCTTATTTGGCAGATTGACCCCATGTGGTGCATCCGCAGGTTCAGACATTGCCATTGCTTCTTCCCTCCCCCCACACAAGGAAGGCACCGGGAGGGAGAGAGAAAATCATAGGTAGGGGGCCGGGCCGCTGGCCTGACAGAGCAAATGGCAACATCTTTAGATGGTTTACCAAGCCACCAATTGCTTTTTGGGAGTGTTGGTGGGGTTTCAGAGTGGGTCGACCAGGAATCGAGAGACTGGGCCTGACTAGTCATCTGAGGTTTAGTGTCAAACTTCACCTCAGGTGACCTTTTTTGATAACATTCCAGAAAATGCTTGTGCAAGCTATAAGTGCTGCCCACGCACACCCCCGCGCACATGTGTCTGGCTTGCTGTTCATGTTTAGCACAGATTTTTTGTGCACAGCTCATTTGCGTTCTGTTGACCTACAGCATGGGCGAGCAAATGCCTGCACTAAACAAGTTAGGGAACCCTACTTTAGAGCTGTAGTGCTGGGCTGTAGCGCAGGGTTTCTACATCAAAACCACTGTATATGTGGGTGGAGGGAGGGGTTCCTAGGAAAGAAGCATAATTTTAAAATATTAATTGGGACACTGATTTGGAGATTGAGGCTACAATTATATAAATGATGGCAAGAATCATATATTGCTGATTATTGTGTATTGCAAAATCAACTTTGGGCTGAATAGTGCTACAATAAAAGATTTTGCTGAAAGGAAGGAAGCTGAGCATTCCCATCACTCTCATATAAAACATTTTAAAATATTTACTTTTTTTATAATGCTACTTTATGCCTAGTTGTAGCATTGCTAGAAATTGTATATTTTTTCCTATTACTTCTTTATTTATTATTCTGTTTCCTCATTATACTGTTCAGTTTTGTTTGTGAACCTGTCCATCTCCTCTTGACTCTTTTCTCGGCCCATCTTTCCTTTCCACTACTTTTCCTTCCTGCTCCGGCTCTCCAAAATCTTTCATGTCACATTTTCCATCTTTTTTTTTTTTCATCATCATCATCAACAGGGCCTTCAGTCTCTACGTCCCCAAATGCTGGAATGCTCTACCATCCGACATTCGGGCCATTGTAGACCTAACTCAGTTCAGGAAGGCACTCAAATATCACCTTTTCCTCCAATACTACCCGGTCAGCAACGAAATCTAGGTAACCTCACCAAAGAAAGTAACCATTGTTAGTTCTGAGATAGGGCCAGCACCCCGCCTGCAATTTATGCACATATTTTCCTTATGTGACCGTTGCCTTCAATCTTGTTCTTTGTAATTATTTCATGTATATAGTTCACCCCTGTTATCCAAGTTTGTACCCCTGTTCTATGTAAAACCAAACAGCTTGTTGTTATGGTCATTTTGTTATAATGTAAACCGCGCTGATACCGAATAGTGCGGTATATAAGAAATTGTAATAAATAATAAATAAATAAATCATCACCTCTTCACTTTCTCTCCATCTCTCTTCACATTTTTCATGTCTTGTTTCTTCATATACCTTTTTCATCTTATTCCAAATCTCTTCTTCCAGTCTTGCCCTAGTCCTCCTTCCCTCCTCTCAGCCCTCCAGCTTCCTCTTCCCCACATTTTCATTATGTTTTCTATCTCCCAGCCATTTATGTACCCCTTTCATCCTCTTTCTCATTTGTCTTTTGATCCTCCCTTTGCTTCCTCTCCTCCTGTTCATCAGTGTTGCCCCTTCATCAGCAATTTACCCATCTCCCCTCACCATCTACTCTGCCCTGCATTTCATACTTACCATTTTCTGTCATCCTACACATTCTCCATCCTTCTCCATCCATCTTACACCATCTTTCTCTCTCCTTCCTTGGCGCATTTCATTCTTCCCCATTGCACCATTGGTCTCACTGTAAGCATCTCACTTCTCTCTTCCCATGCACAGCCAACAACACTATCACACTCACCCCCACTTCTGTGGTCTCTTGCTCGCCAGGTACCCCATCAATGCTCTTTCATTCTCAGTGCCCAAACCCTCATCAGTGTTCTCTCTTTCCACCACCTCTCATTGGTATTCTATAATTCTTTCAGCTTCTTCTCTTCATTAGTACTGTCTGTTGCCCTCTCTCCTATCAAGGTCTCTCTTCTCACTCAATGAGTAATCAAACTCTGGAATTCATTACCAGAGGATATAGTAAAAACCCTTAGTTTAGATGGGTTTAAAAAAGGTTTGGACAAGTTCCTGGAGGAAAAGTCCATAAACCATTATTAAAGAGAACCAGGGAAATCACTGCTTACCCCAGGATAAGCATTGTGGAATCTGTGTACCTTTCTGGGAATCTGTAAGGAACTTATGACCTGGATTGGCCACTGTTTGAAACAGGATACTGGGCTTGATGGACCTTGGTCTGACCCAGTATGGCATTTCTAAAGTTCTAATGTTCTAATGTTCTCTTCCAGCTTTCCAATTCCGAGACATCTGCAACAGCTGATAGTCCACCCAACACCTGTGCTTGAGAGAGAACACTTTCTAGCCTTCCCCACAGATTGCAATAGTGTTGCAACAGTGTGGTTTTATGCTATTTTGCAATACCTGAGGGGAAGAAGGGCAAGTAGAGAGAGAGAGAGAGAAAGATATGAAAGATTGAAGGTGGGAGTAAAAGAGAGCTGGTAAGAAGTACAAGATAATTGGAGGTCTGGAGAGAAAAAGCAAGAGAAACAGAGTTCTGGGAAGGAAACAAGAGATAGAGAAATGGAGAAAGGGAGCAAGAGAGAAAAATAAAGCTGAATATAGGGACAAAGAGAGATGGAGGGATGAGAAGGGGACATAAGAGGGAAGGCTGGGGAAGAGAGCAAGAAAGATGGAAGAATAGGAAGGAGGGAAGAAGAACTAGAAAAGGGCAGATGGAGGTCTGGGTTGCTGACATCAAGAGAGTGAGAGATCATACTTGCCCAGTCCTGGATGTACAGATACAAGGGGGCAAAGAAGCTACCAAGGGTTGTGTAGATTGGAGAGACAGCAAAAGCAGCATATACATAAACTGACACACATTCTCTGTCTCACTCCTAGGTTCTTACTGTCTCTCTTTTATGAAGAAAGGGTGTGATGTGGTCATACCACTTGCAACCCTCTCTCAGTCATGCTGCACTATTTTGAATTAATTGGAGCTGGTGTAAACTCTTTGTGGTCTAACCAATATATAGGGCATTACAGTAATCTAGCCGTGGCATTAACACAACATGGACCCCTGTGATCAAACTTGCCTTCTCAAAATATGGAGAGAGATTTCCTAGCTGTCCCATGCAATGGAAGCAGTTTATAAAGGTTGCCTGAATTTCTGCGCTCAGCAATATCCCAAGATGTCTCATCTGTGATTCTACGGGGGTTCATAGTTCCTTCTCCTTAATCCAGCATCTTCCCTTCCTTTCCCTTCCCTTCCATCCTCAGGTGTCCAGCATCCTTCCTTCCCTTCCCCCTTCCCCCTCTCCCAGATGTCTAGATTCTCTCCTTCCCTACCCTCCCCCACCCCCACTGTCCAGCATATCCCTTTCTCCTCTCCTCAAGTATCTAGCTTTTCCTTCCTCCCCCTCTCCCCCCTCCTTCTCTTTCCTCTACCTCCATTCTCCACTGAGTAAGCTTGCCTCCAAAGTAAACTCGTGATGGCGGTAGGCCTTTCAGCATTGTACATGTACTCATGACTTGCTGGTCCTATCTCTTCTGATGCAAACTTCCCGTTGGAGGAGGTGGGAGCAGCAGGCTTTGAGCATGTGCCTACGAGTGCTCAAAGACTCACTGATAGGTTGACAGGAGTTTGCTGCTATCTGGTCAGCAATGCCAGTGTTGCAATGCTGCTCTCAAAGTCTGCCGCTCCAGGTGGACACCTAGAGTGCCTAGTGGATGGGCCGGCCCTGAACATATGTTAATTCTATTTTACATGCACTTCTTTTAAGGCATTTGAACCAAATGTGGACTAATGAATGTGCATCCTTATTGTACCCTGGATCATTATAATAGCTTATATATAGGTAGCCCAGCCAGGGTGGCTCAGTCTGCACATTATTCAAAATATGTTGGCAAGGGTTGTGTTAGCCATCCCTCACCGAGAAAGTGTTCAACCTGCACTATTGAAACGGGTTACTGGTCAGGGAATGGGCAGTGTTTAAATTAATGACCCTAGCCTTCAAAGTGCTACACAACCAATGCCCTGCGTTCCTGTGGGAAAGGTTGGGATGGTATGTGCCAGGAAGGTATCTGCACTCAACTGAAGGATTCCTGTTAGTCGTACCGCCACTGAAGAAGATAAAGGCGGTAGCCTTCTCTAAAAGGGCTTTTTCCACAGTGGTTATGAAGTTATGGAATGTGCTGCCTGGGAGATACGTTTGGAGCAAAGATGGCTTCCATTTAGAAATAAGCTCAAGACTTTTTTATTTGCAAGGTGTGACTCTCGAGTATAATTGGTTGCATGTTGCGTAGACCCTGGAATTGGTACTGTGGGGAGGGGTACAGAAGTTTTGCTATTTTTAATGATTTTATTGTTTTGTAATGTAGTCTTATTATTATTTTGAACCGCTTTATATGATATTATCAGGAAGGTGATACATAAATGTCTTATAAATACACAAAGAAGTTGTAGACTTCAAACTCTCCTCACACACAGGATGGACAGGCACCTCATTCTGCCAGGCTCCTGCATCTCCTCACTCAGCTAGTGAGCAGTCTTCCACAACCAGCCTCCCTCCCTTTCCACAACTTTCCACTTGGCAGACCTCCTGAAGCCCTATGACTCTCTCACTCCTCAAGCTGTGCTCCAGGGATCTTTCAAGAGTAGACCCCAATAATAGCGGACCCTGCCCCCCAGCTTCAGGCTCAAGGATGTAATGACTAGAGCCCCAGCAATGCCAAGAAAGGGTAGAGAGAAAGATAAAGGGGGTCATTTCAAAAGCCTTAGTCGCAAATTGGATGTCCAAAAACGTGCATGCAGGCATCCAAATCACAGAGATGTCTCCAGAGCCACTTTACAGATGGCATTTAAAGACATCTCCAGTGTGGGGATATCCAACTAGGCAGGGGTGTGTGGCGGAGGCGTGTCTGGAGCAGTACAATGGAGTTAGATGTCCCCACTCAATTTCAAAAATATCCAAGTTTAGATCTGCTCCAGGCATTGGGAAAGTGCTGGTTTTGGCTGTAAAACATCCAGAAGGTGAAGAGAAGATGGATTGAGTGACATGCCTGAGATCACAAGGAGCAACAGTGAGATTTGAAGCCTGGTCCTAGCCCACTACTCTAACCATTAGGCTATTAGACATCCCTGGTCTTGAATACTATTGTAGGGCAGAGCCGACCCTAGAGTTGGTTCAAAGTGTTGGTGCCCTAGACAAACCTTAAACCTTATGCCCCCCTTGACGTCAGAATCTGTTGTTTAGTTTCGAACGCCCTCCACTTTGCTGCTCCTCAGAAGTTGCTGCTCTAGGCAGTTGTCTAGTTTGCCTGATGGTTGGCTCGGCCCTGTCTGGGGCGGTCTATGTAGACGCCCTGCAGACATCTATTTCGGGCACATCCATTTTTGTGAAATCATGCCCGAACTTGGACATTCCTGCCTTTTTTTTTGAGACGCTCTGATTTGGACTTCATTTGTAAAATGTGCCTTAAAGTCTTCTCCCCTACAGATGCCTTTTCTTTCTATCAAAATTGGAGTTCCTTTCACTATTTTTAATTTTATAAATATTGTAAACTGTTTTGCTTGTGTGCAAAAGGTGGTATGCAATGCATGCAACAGAAACCACAAATCCTATAGTGAGGAGCAGTAGCTTAGGGACTAAGGCAACAGCCTGGTATTGGAAAGACCAGGGCTTGAATCCCACTGACACTTCTTGTGGCCTTGGGCAAACCACTTAACTCTCCATTGCCTAGATTGTGAGCCCTCCGGGAACAGGGAAATAGCCAAGTACCTGAATGTAACTTGCCTTCCACTACCACTGCAAAGGTATGAGCTAAAGACAAATACATATACTCACAGATTGCATCACCAGCCCTTCCGTTGTAGAGCAGATTCGTACTAACACACCAGCCAGTAGTACATGGACCAGCCTAACCATAAAACACAGCAGGCAGTTGAATGGTGCAATAGCTTTTAGGAGGGACAGAGAGCAGCTACAATCAAGGCCAATCAATAGAGCCTGTCACACTAAGTCAGTGTTCTCAGCCTAGTTCTCGGGACACGCCTAGCCAGTCAGGTTTTCAGGACAAGCACAATGAAAATGCACGAGACAGATGTACATGCGTTGCCTCCATTGGATATAGATCTCTCTCCTGCATAGTCATTGTGGTTACCCTGGAAGCCTGACTGGCTAGATGTATCCCAAGGACTGAGCCAAGAACCCCTGCACTAAGTCAATGAATCATCAGCACAAGTTTACCTGCAGGGAGGGTGGACAGTTTGAAAATAGTCCATTTATCAAGGCAAGTGGCTTTTAAAAATTGCCCTCGATATACGAGTATTTTAATTCTTAGAAATATGATGTCCAATCACATAATTTTAGGGGCTCATTCTGGGAATGGAGATGTTGGAATGATTATGATTGTTTAGCTTAAAATCTTGGGTCTCAGACCTTGAAATTAATTGAGAGGGAAACAAGGCTGAAGGCTTGGCTTGGATGCTTAATACCCTTGTACCGTCCTTAACTTCTATGGGAGAGGGGATTTTCAGAGTGATTAATGCGGTTAGCAGACCTGCTAATCGCGGTGAATGGTTAGTGTTGCTGAATATCCCCAAGTGCCGTCACTGATCGCCCCAACATTAGCTGGCTCGTGTCAGGGCATTCTGGGGGTGCATCGGAGATGCACCTGGAGCGATATTCGGCTGCTAGCTGGTTATCCCTCAGCGGCGGGCAACTGAAAGGCTCGCCTAGCTTTCATCCCTGAAGTGAACTGAGCAGTGGCTGAATCTCGCTGCTGCCTGGTTAACTTTGGCGCTATCTGACTGACCTGGATTTTCAATGCTGGTGGCTGGATATGACCCCAGCGTTGGATATCTGGATTTAGGCTTCGACGGTGACAGCTAGTTGCTTTATTAGCACTAGCCACCGCTGATGAATATCCCTCCCCTACATATTTACAACAGAATCATTGATAACTGTCAAGCCTACTACAATAGCATTGACCCTCTTCAATCTTTGCTGATCTGCTTTACTCGTAAAGTGCTGCCTACAGCTGAGTGTACTGGTAATTAACATTTTTGTGGCGTGTAGAAGGGATATCTTCTAAGAGTGTGTAATAGGTATGTAAAGAGGAGATAACCCAGCAAATGGAGTTTGTATTCCCACAAAGGAATTCATGGAGGAATTTGCGTAATGAGAACAAAGCCACATAGTGTATTGTGTGCCCTGTAGCAGGGATAGTTAGCAAGAAGGAATTTCCTGTTCTGGCCAGTAGATGGCAGGGCAGCGCATGAAGAGGGAAGAATGATGTTACGCAAAAGCTTTTCTCAGGACACAAAGGAACTGATGCGGTGAACTGTGCTATGCAGTGGTGTAAATTCTGCCCGGTGGCACCTGTGGTGCAGGGGGCTCCTGCCTGGCTGCTCTTGTATCTTTGGAAGTGGACTTCCCCCGCTGTAGGGGCCTTTTAAGCATTGTTGCTTGAGGCCCCCAAATTTGCATTTCTGCTACAAAGTTGCCAAGTTACCCAGTTTCAGGAGTGAGATTTTAGACCAGTTCTGGATTTCAGATAGGGTTGCCAACTGGCTCCAGATGCGCCCGACAGGCTTGATCCAGTCCTGGGTTTACCCCATTGCATGCAGGGACATGTAGTCTTGCTTTTATTATAGGGTGCAATGGAAAAATTAGAACTACATGACCCTGCATGCAGTGGAGTAAACCTAGGACTGGATCAAGCGTGTCGGGCGCATCTGGAGCCAGTTGGCAACCCTAATTTCAGATAGTCTCATTCTGCTGATGGGACCTGCTGCACTGATTCAAATGGGTAAAATCAGGGACTACAAATATCTTACTGCATTGCAATGCAAATTTAAAATCAGAAGTGGCAAAAAATCTCAGTCCTGGAACTGGGTAACTTGGCAACTTTGCTGCTACTGGCACTATGTTTTAGTGCAGCAGTTTACTCAAGATTTCCCTTGCTTTTCTTACTCCTCATTGAAAGATGGGGAAATCTTGGGTAAAACCACCTAAAGGATAGTGCAGTATGCATGCAAAGGACTTGAATAACAAATTGTTCCCACTGTTGGGTGTCACAGGCCTAATTAAGAGGAATTTCCAAGCACACCTTGATAAATTACCCATACGTGTAACATCTTACAAACTCCAGAGGGAGGCTCTCTTTGGCATGATGCAAGTACTACGCTGAGCATTAGCAGTAAATTTGAGAGACTGAGATCATATTCCACACACCCTGGCTTAGAAGTGAGGTTCATGACTGTCATGGTATGCGCAAAACATACACATTTGGAGAAACTGCCCCCGTAACAAACTGTGCTAGAATTCAGTACAATTTTTTTTACTCTTCCCTTAACACTGCATCTTTATGTCAGCTGAGGAGCAAAGGGTCATTTGAGGTGAACTGCGGCACTTCACCTCAGATGACACAGGATCCCTGGTGACCTAAGTGAGCCCCCAGACTCCCCGACAGTGCCAATCCAACAAAAAACACTGGTGACCCATGGCCCCTATATCCCCACCCCATCCCTCACCCCAAATCCCTCACCCCAGATCTCTGACCCCCAGTCCTGAAAATATCCCTGGTGGACCAAGTGACCCCCTTGTGCCCTCTACCCCTTCACTCTCAGCTCTGACACACACCTATGACAGCTCCCAGTACACACTGCCTACAAGCACACATCCCCAACACACACACATGCCCATTCCCCACTCTCTAACTTCCAGTTTTCACCTAAACAGTTAAAGAATACCCATTGAGAAATACACTTTATGACAGGGCTGTGCCAAGGGTTGTGCGAGCGATCTGGCCGCAAAGGGTCCAAGTAGAGAAAGGGCATTGATACGATCACCGGGCTTCCAGGAAGCTCAAAAAGGGTGAGTTACTGCACGTGGCTGGGTTGAGGGGGGGGGGGCACCAAATTCGTTAGTCACACAGGGCACATTTCTAGCTTGGTATAGTCCTGCTTCATAACACTGGTACACAGACACAACCACACAGTTCTCATAGACCATCCGTCACTACACACACTATGCTCACATGCCGACTCATTGAGACACACTCAAACCAAATCCCTCCTGCACATGCCCAAGAAAAACGCTTCATTGTGTCACACTGTAAGTATAGACTTTCAACATGTTTCTTTTTCACCTCCCTCCCTCTTTTTATGTTGTGTAACCTCTTTGTATGTTTGCTGTAGGCAGTCACTGATTTTACTTCTACCACATCCAGGAGTGTTTGCTGTTGCTTTTAAACGTTTTGTAGCAGGAGATCTATTATCTATTCAAAGTCTGTCCCTCCAACCCTCAGATGAAAACACAGAGACAGACCGGTATGCAAACACATGCTGTTTATTGTGCGCACAGTCTCAGGCAGAGCCGGCACCCTGAACAAAACGATCTGAGAGAGCGAGGTGAGGTTAGCCTGCTACTTTTATACATTCTTACTTTGCCAAAAGTCACAGTTCTATTGGTTCCAACACCCTCCTCCTTGCCCAATGGAAACTTTCAATCTTCCTTGCCCAATGGAATCTTTCAATCTTCCTTGCCCAATGGGAACTTTCAAGTTGAAACGAAACTTAAACATAGCCCAGCCTCTCCCATCATGGCGCTTCCGGTGTTAGAACTAAGGGGATCTGCCCCATTCCCCCCTTTGATTCTTCTTACTTCCAATGACCGAAGTAAGAAGTAAATCACTGCTAAACAGAGTCAGTTAATTCATGCTGGGGGAGGGGCTGGTAGTTCCACATAGCCATTACTTGGGCTGCGGTTTTACACTCCACCGTGTTCTCAATGGTGGAGGTAATAAATCGGCTGAGGATAGGGATACAACATGGCAGAATGGCACATAGCAGTAAAATAAGTAGAACCCCTACCACTAGGGTTTTTAGTCCCCCTAGCCAACTGAACCACTTCATAAACCACCCAGGACCCATGGACGGGTCAGTAATATGATTAACTAGATCACGTAGGTCTTGGATAGAGTGTTCAATGGAAACACTTGCGTCAGTGAGGTTAAAACAACACATACCCTCAAATTCCTCACAGCCATCATTTAGCCGTAGGAGCAAAAAATCAATGGTCATCCTGTTCTGCAGAATCGCCACCCGCAGACCGGACATTTCATGATTCATAGTGGCTAGGATGGTTGAGGTGAGATTAATGGATTTGGCCAAGGAAAAAAGCAACACGGCTTACTTCCATAGCGTTGTGCAAAGCTAACCTGGGTGCTCCTACAATGGATATTGCCAGTCCTAGAGCTGTTTGATCGCTATAAGTTTCCACATTAGAGTTACAGGCAGGAGACATAGGCTTTGATCAAGGATAGCACGGGTGGGAATTAACCTTACTAGGGGTATGAGAGAAAGCAGCAGTAGTAAGTCTGCCAAAAGTGCAAGGACCTCCAGTAGCGTTCATGGGAACATAAGTATAAGCAGTTTTACCACATAACAGAAACCATCCTAAGGGAAGATACATTTCTGAGTAAGCATAAGATAGTTTAGTAACAGACTTGCATGATAATACGGTGTTTGAGACATTAAAAACCTCTTTGGTGGCATTTACAAAAAGAAAGCAATCTGTAGCATTAAGTGTGGAGACAACCTGCAGGGAGAAAGGGACCATGTTAAAGTAGACTGAGGTAGGACTAATAACTCCAATGTGATAGAAGAAGGTTGAGAAATAAACATTGGGCTGAGTGCAGGTTAAATCGGCAAGTATAGTAAAATTCTGCATTTCACACAGGTTAGAGGGTACAGCAATGAGACATGTTGATAAGAAGGCTCCAGTTTGTAATGAGCTGCGCATACAAAAGTCTGACATATTTAAGGCAGTTAGGGCAAGTAGTATTGCCGTATTAACAGTTCCTGAGCTGGACTGCAAGTGGCATCACATGAGTGGTAGGAGGAAAGTCGATGCGATCCTACCCATGATGGTCCGGAAGCAGGAGGGCGGTCTGGGTCGAAGAGGATATCAGCTGAAGCAGTACACACGTAGATTCTCAAAATTCTACAGTACGTAGTCCTGTCAGCTTCTGGTGGTGACAGGAGTAGGGCCGGAGTACTTCAGTTGCCTGAGGACGGTTGGTCTTCGGGCGGAGATGTCCTTGTCAATTTCAGATGCAGGGGGTGATCTGGAGACACAGTCAAAGTCCAAGGCGGAGCTAGAGCAGGCGCGGCAGTCTTGACACGAGTATGGTGGATCCACGAGACTACTTCAGCCACTTTGGCAGCAGTGGGGGTAGAGGAGAACAGTATATGGGCCCCTCCACTGCGGAGTCAATGGATCTTTCTTCCACTCCTTAACCCAAACACAAGTACCAGGCTGATGCGGATGGAGGGGTTCAGTCAAGTTGATCAGCAGTCTGTCCTGGACCCAGTGGTGTATCTCCTGTAAGGTAGAACTGAAAGCCAACAGTTCCTGTCTAGTTATTTCAGATCCTATCTGGGTCAAATCACCTATCACACCCTGCACTATAGGGGCTGGGCGACCATATAGGGCTTCAAATGGGGAGATATTAATACCCTTCCGTGGAGCTGAGCGTATGCGGAGTAAGGCTATCGGCAGTAGTTGAGACCATTTCAGGGAGGTCTCCTGACACATTTTTGCTAGTTGGGATTTTAAGGTGCGGTTCATTCGCTCCACTTTCACTGAACTCTGGGGTCGGTAGGCTGTATGGAGTTTCCATTCTATCCGAAGGGATCTAGCTACTTGCTGTACTAT
Source organism: Ichthyophis bannanicus (assembly GCA_033557465.1). Taxonomy (NCBI): domain Eukaryota; kingdom Metazoa; phylum Chordata; class Amphibia; order Gymnophiona; family Ichthyophiidae; genus Ichthyophis; species Ichthyophis bannanicus. The sequence goes on along the minus strand of CM066032.1, from coordinate 104,851,079 downwards.
TTGGGCTACAAATGCAGGGCCATTGTCTGAACCTATAACTACAGGGAGACCGAACCGGGGAATGATTTCATGCAACAGTATCTTGGTAACTTCCCGGGCTTTTTCTGTCCTAACAGGGAATGCTTCTACCCACCCCGTGAAGGTACAGACTAGTACTAACAGATACCTATACCCATTGGCTCGGGGCATTTCTGAAAAGTCAATTTGGATATTTCCCATGGGTGTGACACCATATGACTGGACCCCAGGGGGTTGGTGGGGACCCTGGCGGGCATTGTTTCTAGCACATGTGGTGCACTGCCTAACTGTTGCTGCTACCATGGATGAAAGACAGGAAATAAAGAAGTGTGGGTGGAGGGCAGTTTCCATGGCCGTCTTGCCGAAATGTGTAGCCTGATGGAAGAAGACAGGAAAGCCGGGGCTAAACTTTCTGGGATTACTATCAGGGAGGTGTTCTCCTTACTAGGCAGTCTCAACCATCCATCAGGATGTAGTACTGCTCCCTTCTCCTGGCAGAAAAAGTCCAATTCCTGAGTAGAGTACCGGGGGGCACAGTAATTTAACGGGACAGGGAACAGGGGGGCCTGCAGGCCAGGGGGTTCTGTTAATTGCAAGAGGGGTGCCGAGGCAGCCCGCTTTGCTTCCAGGTCCGCTCGCCGGTTGCCTTTTACTACCTCACTATTCCCCTTCTGATGGCTCCTGCAGTGCATGACTGCAACTGCCTTAGGACACCAAACAGCTTCCAGCAAGGCTAGCACCTGGGGACCATTCTTTATCTCGGAACTGGCTGCAGTAATTAACCCTCTCTCCTTGTATAAGGCACCGTGGGCATGGAGGGTGGCAAATGCATATCTGGAGTCTGTGTATACATTCAGGCTTAGGTCTGCTCCCAGGGTCAAGGCACGGGTAAGGGCAATCAGTTCTGCTTTTTGCGCCAAAGTCCCAGTGGGTAGGGGTTGGGCTTCAACCGTTGCCTCTGCCGTCACCACTGCATACCCGGCACACCTGCGACCTTCAACCATGAAGCTACTGCCATCTACAAAGTAAGTCTCATCTGGATTACTCAAGAGCACATCTGTCAGGTCCGGGCGACTGGAGAATACTGTGTCCATTACCTCCAGACAATCGTGATCAGGTGGTCCCGGACTGATTGGTAGAAAAGTGGCAGAATTTAGAGCTTGACTGGTTGTGATCTGTACTCTGGGATTTCCCCATAACATGCTCTGATATTTCAACATTTGGGAAATGGTGAACCAGTAACTCCCTTTGTGCTCCAACAGGGTTTGGACTGAGTGTGGGACGGTAACTAGGAGATTCTGGCCCATTGATAATTATTATAATTTATCAGATTCTTCCACTAACAGTGCAGTTGCAGCTATCGCTCTCAAACAGGGTGGCCATCCTTTTGCCACCGGGTCCAAATGTTTCGACAGGTATGCTATTGGGCATGGCCAGGATCCCAGGTGTTGGGTCAGGACTCCTAGGGCTGTTCCTGCTGCTTCATGCACATAAAGAGTGAAAGGTTTGGTCACATCTGGAAGACCTAAGGCTGGTGAAGACAGTAAAGCTCGCTTCAACTGCTGGAAGGCCTCCTATTGGCTGGGTCCCCATTCGAGGGGACTTTTCTCCAGGCCTTTTGTGGACTCATACAGAGGTTTTGCAATCTTGGCGAAATTGGGGATCCAGATACGGCAGTATTCTGCTGCTCCGAGGAAGGCGCGCACTTGTTTTCGTGTTGCTGGCACGGGGATCCGGCATACAGCCTCCTTCCTTTCGCTTCCCAACCGGCGGCTCGCTTCGCAAGGTGGAAACCCAGGTACTTCACTTCCAGTTGACATAATTGGGCCTTACTCCTCGAGACTCGGTATCCAGCCTTATAAAGAAGTTGTAAGAGTTCCGTAGTTGCCTGTATGCATTCAGCCTCTGAGTCGGCTGCAACCAGCAGATCATCGACATACTGTAGGAGTACCCGTCTCCCTGATTCCCCAAGGGGAAAAGCAGCAAGGTCTTTGGCCAGAGCGGTACTGAAAATGGTGGGAGCATTCTTGAATCCTTGCGGCAGCCGAGTCCATGTAATCTGAGACTTGCTACCAGTAGCAGGATCTTCTTTTTCAAAGGCAAACAGGTGTTGGCTCTCAGGGGCCAGCCGTAGACAGAAGAAGGCATCCTTCAGATCCAGAACCGAGAAATGGGTGGCCGTTGCAGGGATGAGGCCCAGTAAGGTATAAGGATTGGGCACCACTGGATGCAGAGTTAGAACAGCTTCATTGACTCGGCGCAGATCTTGGACTGGCCGGTAATCTGATGTACCTGGTTTGCGGACTGGTAACAGAGGAGTATTCCAAGCTGACTGGCAGGGCCGCAGGATGCCGTGCTGCTGGAGACGTACCAGGTGATGATGGATTCCTTCCACTGCAGCCCGGGGCAGTGGATACTGCTTTACATGCACTGGAGTTGTTCCTGGTTTCAAGACAACACAAACTGGGGTATGTTGGTGGCGAGTCCCGGGGGATTCCCTTCTGCCCAGACTCTGGGGGGAACTGATTGCCATCAAAGTTGAGTGGCGCTGGTCGGTCCGGGCCTTTCTTCAAACAACCGCCATTTTTCTTCCTGGGGGACGGACAATACCAAAACTGATGGGCCCAGGCTGGGTATTTCAAGCTCCGCCTGGCCCTCTGGCCCAAATGATATCTGGACCTGGAGCTTCGACAGGACATCCCACCCCAGCAGGGGTATGGGACACTCAGACATATACAAGAACTGGTGGGTGATGGTCCGTCCCCCCAACTGGTACATGCAGTTTTGCAAGCAGGATCGCTGGGCTCGATTTCCCGTCGCTCCTACAACTGTCACAGTCCTGGCGGAAACCAGGGCCACCTGCTGGGTGACAACTGAATGTTCTGCTCCTGTATCAACCATGAATTGCATTTCTTGGTCCCCTAGGTTGATCTTGACCATAGGCTCCTGGGGACCTAGTAGAAAATTGGAGCCCGGTCTGGCCTAGTAATCATCAGAGTCATAATGTTCCATGGTCGCAAGGCCCTCAAAGGCTGTCTCTGGTGGAGGCGGGTAGGTTTCGAATGGATATGATGCAGGTGCAGGCCGTTTCTGGTCTTGGCCTCGGGTGAAGGCTCTTGCACCTCTGGTGGACGGAAGTTGACCTCTCTTCGGGTTGCGATTTGGGCATTCATTCTTCCAATGTCCTTCTTCCTTACAGTAGGCACATTGATTTTTGCCTAATGGGGGTTGAGTACCTCCTCGACCGCGTCCCCATCTTCTGCTCTCATCCCTGGCCCATGCCGGAGCGGGCATTCGCTCGGCTAGGGCGGCTGCCAGGAAATCTGCCTTCTTTTTCATCTGACGCTCGGATTCCCTCCTCAGCTCCTGGTCACGATTCACAAAAACCTTCTGTGCAACTTCCATTAACTGTGCTGTGTTCATGCCTGCAAACCCTTCTAACTTTTGCAACTTCCGTCTGATGTCACTCTGAGCCTGCGCCACAAAGGCAGTATTAATCATACGGAGATTCTCAGGAACTGCCGGGTCGTAGGGGGTGTACAGCCGGTATGCCTCCGTCAGTCGCTCGTAAAAAACTGCAGGGCTCTCATCTGGGGACTGGAGAATCTCAGCAACTTTGCTGATGTTCATGGCCCACTGCCCCCCTTTCTTAAGTCCTTCGAGTAGGGCAGTTCGGAAATGGGAGAGGGCTCATGATCCAGCGGGGGTATTTGGATCCCACTGTGGGTCTTCATTCGGGAAATCCGCTACTGCTGCCTGCTGGGGATTGATTCCTCCAGCATCCACAGGATTAGCTTCTAGCCACTTGATGGTTGCTTGTACAATGCGGGCTCGAACTTCCATGCTGAACAGGGTGGAAAGCAGTTGGCGGCAGTCCAACCAGGTAGGTTGGTGTGTCTGCATAATGCTGGTCATGAGGTCTGTCAGCTCCTGGGGTTTCTCAGTGTACAAGGCATAATGGGTCTTCCAATTCAGAAGATCAGTGGTGGAGAAGGGCACATATATCAGACTGGGAGGTCCCACTGCCACCTGTCCTTCCGCATCGGTGATGGGCAATCCCTGCACTTGGCGGCGAGGCATATGAAAGACGTCGGTATCCAGGATCCGCTTTCTCAGGTTCTGGTATCCGGACCGCAGGCGGCCTTGCAGGGGGGTGGAGGCTTTAGGTTCTGGTTGGGAGGAGGAGGCAGGTGTGGGTGTTTCTGTAGATATACTAGGGGTTGGGCCTGAGGGAGCAGAGGAAATCTGACTCGATTCATGTGATCCGTGGGCATGGGAGGAGTCGTAACTATGGCCTGGAGGACCAGGGGAGGTGTCAGTGTCGGCTGTATTCCCCGGGTGTGCTGATCGGGGAAGAACTGGGGGGTCTCCTGGGGTATCTGCTGGTACCATATGTACAACTGGGAGCGAGTCCTGTAGCGGGGCCATAGGTATCGGAGGATAGACATGGGTGGGGGGGCGAACCGGAAGCTCAGGAGAATCCCGCCCCCTATAAATAGGAGCGGGCAAGGTAGGTGTTGCCTTCTTTCGACCCTCGGCTGCAGCCACCTTGATTCTACACTGGTCTTCATGGCAGCGCTGCAGCTATGTTGGCTTTTTCTGACACGTGGCCAACCAGGTGTCTATATAGGGGAACTGATCTGGGTGTTCTTTTGTGACAATCTGATGGACTAGGAATACAATAGAGGTATCAGTAGTGCCTTCAGGCGGCCATGCTCGCACTAAGGTGGGCCACTCCTGCTCACACAGTACAACTAGTCTGGGGGCAGTGAGCCTAACTCCATAGTCACCCCCAAAGGCAGTTTTAAAATGGCTTAGCATGCATTTCAGCAGAGTCCTATTCTTTGATCCACTAGACCCCATACTGTAATTAGTCTCCTAATTCGTATACAACTCTTGCGTTTATAACACAGAACGAGACAGCAGAGGGGAGACAACAGGCAGGGACACAGACAGACACATATATATGTTATATGTTGTAAACCGCTCTGATTTTATTGTGAAGGGCGGTCAATCAAGTTTTATTAAACATAAACATAAACATAAACATAAACATATATACCCTCCCAGACTCCCGTTTCCCGAATCCAGACACCAGGACAGGCGGTGGTTTCAGAACCTAATATCTCAGACTACGGTTCTTACTCGGACCGCCCGTAGGGGGTGGCCAATCCCATACCAGACTTTTCAACCCGTTTCAGAAAATCAAAGACTTTTCAACCCGTTTCAGAAAATTAAGAGAGTACTCACCGTCCTGAAGAAGGGTTTGGATGCCAGTCTATCAAGCCAGATTTCTGTACCCAGGGAGTCGGCTGTCCAGGACCGAGTGCGCAGGATACGCCAAGGGATCCCCCCGGGACAAAGGGTCCGGTGGCGCCGAGGACCGTCAATGACCAGGAGGTCGGTCCCAGACCGGGCGAGTCCTGGTTGCACAAACTGCGATGCCTTCACCTGGGGGTGCGAGGAGACAGACGGAGGGTTTCCTGGCCAATGCACCAGGAAATGTAGCAGGAGATCTATTATCTATTTGAAGTCTGTCCCTCCAACCCTCAGATGAAAACACAGAGACAGACCGGTATGCAAACACATGCTGTTTATTGTGCGCACAGTCTCAGGCAGAGCCGGCACCCTGAACAAAACGATCTGAGAGAGCGAGGTGAGGTTAGCCTGCTACTTTTATACATTCTTACTTTGCCAAAAGTCACAGTTCTATTGGTTCCAACACCCTCCTCCTTGCTCAATGGAAACTTTCAATCTTCCTTGCCCAATGGAATCTTTCAATCTTCCTTGCCCAATGGGAACTTTCAAGTTGAAATGAAACTTAAACATAGCCCAGCCTCTCCCATCATGGCGCTTCCGGTGTTAGAACTAAGGGGATCTGCCTCATTTTTACATCAATATTTTCACAATTAGTACCCCGGACGCATGGCAGTGGCTGGAACATGTTAGGTACTTGTCTGGTGTAACTTAGACAGTTTTCTTTGATGTTTTCTGTACAATTATTTTTAAATGTTCTATATTTTTGTATTAAAGTATTTATAAATATCGTTTTGAATTGTCCTGCGCCAGAGTCTTGCTGCTTCCCTCTGCCGAGTTCAGCGAATTGATTCCTGTTTACCAGTTAATACCTGAGGAAGATTCAGCTGGGCATATGAATCGTACATTATACAACCCCAAAGCATAGGCAGAACTCTTCACTTGTGTCTGTAAAGCCCGGAGTAGAACAAAGTCAGGGTGGGGGAGGGTGGGACTTGGGGCTTGCTGGGTGAGAATACTTCTGCCTCATGTCGGCATTCCTCTGCAGAGACCGCTCTGGTCTAAATCTTGTGCTCTTTCAAACATAAGGTTTGCTTAAAGGCTCAGATGGCAAGACTTTGACTTTCATACTTTGGATGCATCATGCAAAGAGAAAGATCAATAGAGAAAGACATCAGGCTTGGCAAGGTTGTGGGTTGATGCAAAAATATAAAGAACGGCAATGAATGGCTCAATACAATAACAGCAGCTATAGGTACCACAGTATCAACAATTAGCTACCTGACTGAAGATCGAACACAGTTTAGGGCAATGATCCACAGGGTCCCCTTGAGGTCACATCAACTGGATGGCACTTAACAGCAACAACAAATAGGGTCTGCTTATCAACACGTGGGAAAGCCTCCTTATCTGTGGTAGGTGCCCTTTACTGCACTATCTCATGGAAAGATCAGTAGGGCAGATTTCTCAGCTGTCCTTTAAAAGGCCACACTAACCAAACAAGTTTTAGATATACTAGACACAGTCATTAAGATTACAGTTCCTTAATTCTGGTTTATATTTAAACCTTGGTGAACCCAAGGTGCTGCTGTTCTCTTCCTTAACAGAGTCCCACGCAGGCATCACATTGATTTATGTAAAGCATGAATATGGCCTTATTATTCCACCATGCTTTATCCTGTATTCATATTGTTATGTTTAATGGGCTCTGTGTTTGTCTTGATTTGTTTTAGGAGACAACTTTATTAGTCCTGATTTTGGTTTTGAACTACCCAGGATGAGAGATGGGTGGCATGTAAATACATAAATAACATTGGATAGCAGATCTTCATTTGAGCCCCATGTAGGATTCATATGAATGTGCACAAACAAGCAAAACAGTGAAATCATGAAAAAGGTTTAAAAAAAACCATTAAAATTGCTCACCTTTTACTTTGTAGGAGGTTAAAACATTAAAATAATTTAAATTAGAATAAAAGCAGAAAAGGGACTAAGAATAAGATAAGAGAAGTCATGGAGTCATGTTGTGGGGGGAGCATGCATTGTGTTGGTGGTCGCCTATACTCTACAGAGTTTTACATAAGGCTTTCCTTCTCTTGGTATATATAGTACATGACTTCAGATAACCTTCTTCTTTCTCTCTTGTTTCCTAGAGATTGCCGATATGAGACCCATGTGATGTAAGAAGTGTGGGCGTAGGCTTACGTGCAAGCGGAGATAGATGAAGCATTGTGGTACTTGAAAACTATGGTCTGGGTAGAAAGCTACTCAGTGCCTGGAATTCATCGTCCTCGGAGTGAGACTGCGCTCCCAGTATAAAACAGGCTCTGAAGACCATCTTATGAACTGCGCTCTGTTTTCCTTCAGATGGAGATTTTCATCTTCCTGGGTCTTAAAACTGTTCATAGCTAGGGAGTGAGGGTGGCCTCAGAGGTCCTACACAAAAGAACTTGGTGTGCCTGTTGCTTTAAATAGAGCAAAATAAAAAAAACAAACAAACCAGTGTACCAAAAAGTAAAATAAGGGGCCCTGATGGATAGGGGGAGAGAGATCTCAAAGCCTAAACTAGAGCGTATTAAAGACAAGACAAAAAGCTAAAGCAACTAGGCATCAGGTAGTACATATTTTCAAGTAAAGCACAAAAATATTAGATGATCCCCAAAAAATAAAGCACAATCCTTTTTGTCAAAATATATCCAAAAGGCAAAAGCCAAACAGTCAGTTCAAGTCCTTGGACAGAAGCCTTCATCAAACTCTTCCTGCTGAATCTCCTATCTTGGATCCCTGGGTGGAATCTCTCTTCTTCCTTCTCTGCAGTTTCTCTAGGAAACTGTACTTTCAACTTCAGATATATTAAAGGCACTGAGGTTAAGCTCCAGCAATGTATAACAGCTCTGGACCACCAAACTCCCCAAGGTCCTTTATTCTCTTTAACTACAGAGAGAGAGATAGCTCTGAGAAGGAAATATAGATAACTGAATGTGCTTGCTCTCCTTCCTAAGAGAGCAAGCTCAAACAGACAGAACAATCAGAATTATACCCCTGGACTGATAGGTGAGGGATGTACCTGGGAGGCAACTCTAGGTTTCCTCAGATGTGTAGCAGGGCCCTCTCACAGTCTGAGTTAGTTCTTCTTTTCCCCGGAGAAGCAGTCCGTTACCTCCTCTCTTGACACCTCTGGTTCCTCTGGTGTATGGGTTACTTTTGCTCACAGAACTTCTTTGTTTTGAGTTCGTCTCCCTGGGTTTTATCTAGCCAGCATTTAGGACTACTGTCCTTGTTCAGGTGGTCTAGATCCGAGGTTCCCAACTCCGGTCCTGGAGGGCCAAATACCATTCAGGTTTTCAGGCTGTCCCTAATAAATATGCATGAGATGTATTTGCATGCACTGTATTCAAATGTATCTCATGCATATTCATTGGGGACAGCCTGAAAACCTGAAATGGTGTTTGGCCCTCCAGGACTGGAGTTGGGAACCTTTGGTCTAGATGGTCATGTAAGGTGCAGCACCCCAAGATGTGTGGTCCTTATACTGTTCTCATAAAGCATATTCCAACCCACTACTGAACAGGAAACTAGATCAGTTTAAGATCAACAATGGAAGATGTGGCTTCTTAATTTCCAATTGATTATTACAAATAAGCACATAGGGAACGTACTGTAGAAAGCTGAAACCAAGAGTGCTGCACTGATTTTGGTTCAATGTAAGCATGAAGAATCTGTCTGTAGCTGCTTCAACTGAACAACTGCTGACTGGATGGATTGCTGAATTGACTAACTGTGGCTGGGTGTTGATCAGTTGGAGGAAGGAATGGATATTGAATGTGTTGCGAAAAAATGATGCAATTTCTAGGGGTGGAGAGGAGAGAAAGGCTCTGGAGTGATTGCTTTCTGAGCCCAAGAGGGACATTGTTTACCTTAGAAAGAGGGGTATTAAAGAGTAACCATTTCAACTAGGGTCTTTGATGACCAATAGAGTCAAGGGTTATACTTTGGGCTAGGGCATGAAGCCATACAGATCTCAAGGAGACTGAAGGGAATGGATCATATGTAACATTTAAAGTGGAATTGTAGAAGGGATGTCTAAGAAGAATCTGAGTTCTATATGCTAGTAATGCAACAAGGTCTCAGATTTATAATGAGGCTTGCAATCAGCCAGACTTGCTGGAATGAATCTGCCTTTCTCCACATCAACGACCTTTTATAAGTTGCATTGAAAAGATTTTTTTATATAATTTTTTATATTGTTTTATATATTTTTTTAACCATCATTTATATCTTATTTCTTAATCCTTAAAACTCGTATATGTATAAATATTAAAGGAATGTCCAAAAAATTATTATCACAGTCCATGTAAAACACCATTAACTCCTAATGTCTCTTTTTCTTGAAAGACCTTGCGATTTTCAACTTATAACAAACAACTGTGCTTATCTGTTGTTGCTTTAAGAAGAAGCTCCCATTCAGAAAAACATCAAGGGAACATCAAGATTGTTTTTCTGAATGGGAGCTTCTTCTTAAAGCAACAACAGATAAGCACAGTTGTTTGTTATAAGTTGAAAAATCGCAAGGTCTTTCAAGAAAAAGAGACATTAGGAGTTAATGGTGTTTTACATGGACTGTGATAATAATTTTTTGGACATTCCTTTAATATTTATACATATACGAGTTTTAAGGATTAAGAAATAAGATATAAATGATGGTTAAAAAAATATATAAAACAATATAAAAAATTATATAAAAAAATCTTTTCAATGCAACTTATAAAAGGTCGTTGATGTGGAGAAAGGCACATTCATTCCAGCAAGTCTGGCTGATTGCAAGCCTCATTATAAATCTGAGACCTTGTTGCATTACTAGCATATAGAACTCAGGGTTAATAATTGAGCTGGAAATTGATGTTTGCTATATAGCTATATAGGCTCAAAGAGGTGACCGCATAGTGATTTGTTAAGAAGAATCTGAGACTTCCAGAGCAGAATGTCCAAAAATCCGGGGGGGGGGGGGGGCGCGGTGGCGGCAGTGAAGGGAGGCAAGTCTAAGTACTGTCTGAAATCGCTCCATCTCCATCCCAAAACATGAATGTCCCAGTAACCGGTTCTGAAGACGGGCCTCGCACAGATAGCAAGGCCAGCTATGTGTATGTGCACGCCTGCAGAACTAGGTCCTTGGATATCCCACCTGGGTAGTTCAGAAGGGGGGCGCATATGTTATCAGTCTAGCTGTCTGAGATACTCAGATATGTGGCAGTGGGCCAGTAATATGTTTGGATTATGTACTTATGCGCAGGTTTCTCTGTCCAGGAAATATGAACCGCAGTGATATAAGCGCTTTTTTCTCTTCCCCTTGGAAGCATTGCAGCCATGAGATGAGCCCTTTTTGGCACTTTGTGGTCAGAAGCAGGTATAGGTATAGGTATGGACAGCTCAACAACCAGGGCCAGACATGCTTGTGCTGTTCTGAAATTGCACCACGAAGTGCATCTCCCTTACTCCATCCGGGGCACAGCTCCACTACACCTGGACGTTCTCTTGCCATGGACGGCTTTCTAAATTAGCTCTGGGAATGTTTCGGTGATTTAGACATCTATGCGCTCATTTTCAGACATCCAGATCGTGAATAGAGCTTCTAAAATAACCGTCATAACACGGCCCTTAACAGGAAACTGCTTGCTTTAGCTTACCGGCTCTTGGCACAACACATTCCCCTGGTGGATAACTAGAAGATGCTCCTTCTCCTCATATTCCTCGAAGGATCGAAGAAATGGGCTCTCTCCAGCAAGGCCCTTTTATAGTTCCAGTTTGTAGATGGGACTCCTCCTGTCCAGTAACCGATAGGCAAATCTGATCTCCCTTACATCACACGGCAAAATGGGTTTACTTTAGGAGCAAGACTCCAGAATGTTCCTTTTTATGAGCAGGGCTGGCATTAAGGGGTGGCAAACATGGCAACTGCCTTGGGCTCCCATTCTACAGGGGACCCCAAGCTTGCCTGCCTGAAGGAGGACTAGCTTGAATGTGGGCTTTACGGCCTCCTCCCCAGTTTCTGCCTTGAGCCCTTGTCTGTTTATGGGGTACACGTCTGAAGCTCCTCCTACATTTGCATATCTGCTTGTGAATTTTAAAGTGCACCTTTTTCTCACTCTTGCATTTTCACTACTTCAAATATGTTTGATTTTATCGAAGGCTGTACAAACTTACTTTGTAATATGATTCTCAATCAGTTTTGTTGCAGATGCAGGGGGCGCCTTTGAGTCCGTGCTGACTCTTGGGCCACCTGGCAGCTCCTGTGTTTTCTTGGCAGTGTGAACGGAGGTAGATTGCCAGACCTTCTTTTGAGGCAATGGAAGGTTAAGTGACTTGTCCAAGACCACAAGAAGTGCTAGTGGGAATCACACCCTGGTCTCTGCATTACAAAGCCAGTGCTTGATCCACTAGGCTACATTATACTTGTTCAGCCTTTTTCCAGGAATTGCTTCTCCAGTAATTAAGATTAAATTATCTTTTAAATTAGCTTGCAAAATAGTTTTTCTGAACTGCATGTGAGTGAGATTTTCATCATCAGATGCCTTCCTATGTTACCTGTTTGGGGGGGCCTCAATGATTTTTGTATTCATATACACTATGTAGGGGAAAATTATTTTGCTTTCATTGACTTTCTGCTTGAGGTTTTGGCAGATGAAGTCTCGTAACTCTGATGCTGGTGCGGACTGGGATTACGATATTTCTCACTGCAGGAACACAAAGATTTTCCAAATATATTTCTGTAGGGGCTTTATTTATTTAACATTATTTCTATACCGCCTTCTCCTTCAATCAAGGCAGTCTAGGCTTATGAGATTGCATGGGTCCCACCTTCGGATATGGCTCCAAGGTTTAAGAGAGGAATCATTTATAACTAGGACTTTTGATGTTAGGTTTTAATTAATCAATGTTGATAAAACATTCCTAATGCCAAACAATGAAATATTGTAGGTGTTTATTGGATAAACGCTGGAAAAACACCATGTGCAAAGCAGGGACAGAGATTTTAAGAAGCTGCTCCTGACATGTGTGTATATGGTTGGGGGGTGTTATGTTTTTAATCCCCAGGAGCAGCCATACCCATGCTGTCCTGCACCTGTTTTACAAGAGGCTCTACGTATGGCAGAGCCTCTTGTAAAATACTATGGGGTCTACTCTGACCCATGTTTAGCGGGGCTGGACGTCTAATCTGGACATCCAGACCCGCTAAAGGCCAGGTTGCCGATCAAGAAGACAGAGCCCATGTGTATAGTCAAGTTGTGCGGGGAGCTCTGTGGGCAGTAGAGAGTGGCCTGGAGGAGGAGTGAGGGTGGGGAGTGGGCGGGAACCTGACCGCAAAGGTATAGGGCCGATTCAGAGATCGGCCCTGTACGTCCGGGGGTGGCCATTTGCACAGGGGAGTTATTTCACCTTGGAGGTGGAATAAGTCGCCCTGGATGGCAGAGAGCAGAGGACCCAGGCCCGGAAAGGAAAGTGAGGGGGTGCAGGGTGTTCCCCGCAGCCTGATCCTGACCACGGCAGGCCCGATCAGGGGTCAGGCGGCAGGGAAAGGAACATCTCAGGTCTGCCAGGGATCATGACTCCTGCATGGAGCCACGGTGCCATGGCAAGAGGATGCCATGGTGCCGCGGCTCCATGCAGGAGCCTGACTGGGCTAGCTGGGTAGTGGGCTGGACATCTGGGTGCCCAGAATTGGGGCACGGCCTGCACATCCAGATTCTGGGCACATGGACAGGCGGGGGACGCCCAGAACAGGCTTGGCCTCCATGGAAATTCTCCACATGCTGACCTGGATGTGTGAATTCCCATCTCCATGTTCTATCTAACATGGTAAGCATCAAACATTACCGCAATGAGTCATGAATCTAATGGCTTTATTCAGACCATTTATTTCTGGAGTACGGTAATGAATATCATTTGTCACCTGTCTGAAAAACAAAACATGCTCTCCTTCAATTTACATAAACTCTTAGTTGAGACCGTTCCATGTTTATTCTTCAACGTTTACCTTTATTTGACGTAAGCTGTTTTTAGGCAGGTATTCTTTTACAGGCTTCTACCTCGTATTTATGACCACAGCACCTATATTTTAACGGTTTTTATTGGCTTTTACTGGTAAGCTTAAGGGCCTGATTTTCGAAGGCATTTACACGGGTAGTGCCCTTTGAAAATCCTGGATCTGTCCCTACAATGCCCAGATACTATGCAGTTCGCATCGGAGTGTGTTAAGGGGCATTCTGGGGTGGAGCAGGGGGCGGAGAAAAGGCTAACTGGGTAGCAGTGATTTTCGATGCTACCCGCTTAGCCCTCTGCACCTTGAACATATGACCCTGGCATTGAAAATCTGGGTTAGGTGGAAGGTGGCATGCTATGGGTTTTACTGGGTTAGGTGGAAGGTGGCATGCTATGGGTTTTAATGGGTTAGGTGGAAGGTGCATGCTATGGGTTTTACTGGGTTAGGTGGAAGGTGGCATGCTATGGGTTTTACTGGGTTAGATGGAAGGCGGCATGCTATGGGTTTTACTTGGTTAGGTGGAAGGTGCATGCTATGGGTTTTACTGGGTTAGGTGGAAGGCGGCATGCTATGGGTTTTACTGGGTTAGGTGGAAGGTGCATGCTATGGGTTTTACTGGGTTAGGTGGAAGGCGGCATGCTATGGGTTTTACTGGGTTAGGTGGAAGGCGGCATGCTATGGGTTTTACTGGGTTAGGTGGAAGATGGCATGCTATGGGTTTTACTGGGTTAGGTGGAAGGTGCATGCTATGGGTTTTACTGGGTTAGGTGGAAGGTGCATGCTATGGGTTTTACTGGGTTAGGTGGAAGGCGGCATGCTATGGGTTTTACTTGGTTAGGTGGAAGGTGCATGCTATGGGTTTTACTGGGTTAGGTGGAAGGCGGCATGCTATGGGTTTTACTGGGTTAGGTGGAAGGTGCATGCTATGGGTTTTACTGGGTTAGGTGGAAGGCGGCATGCTATGGGTTTTACTGGGTTAGGTGGAAGGCGGCATGCTATGGGTTTTACTGGGTTAGGTGGAAGATGGCATGCTATGGTTTTACTGGGTTAGGAGGAAGGTGCATGCTATGGGTTTTACTGGGTTAGGTGGAAGGTGCATGCTATGGGTTTTACTGGGTTAGGTGGAAGGCGGCATGCTATGGGTTTTACTGGGTTAGGTGGAAGGCGGCATGCTATGGGTTTTACTGGGTTAGGTGGAAGGTGCATGCTATGGGTTTTACTGGGTTAGGTGGAAGGCGGCATGCTATGGGTTTTACTGGGTTAGGTGGAAGGCGGCATGCTATGGGTTTTACTGGGTTAGGTGGAAGATGGCATGCTATGGGTTTTACTGGGTTAGGTGGAAGGTGCATGCTATGGGTTTTACTGGGTTAGGTGGAAGGTGCATGCTATGGGTTTTACTGGGTTAGGTGGAAGGTGGCATGCTATGGGTTTTACTGGGTTAGGTGGAAGGTGGCATGCTATGCGCTGAAGCGGCGTATAGCACTGCCCAGATGAAAATCGAGCCCTAAAGTTTTTACTAATGGTTTTTATGTGTGTTCTCTTATAATTTTTTAACCCTATTTATGTTTTGATTTTGTAGTGCAGTCCTTCATCCTTATTTTTATTTTTATGTAGTGTTCCCCCTTTCTTTGCAGGTTTGATTATATATTGTGGTTTTCTTTACAATTGCTCTCCTTGTGTGTGTGTATATATATATATGTATACATATATATTGTCACCAACCCCCTAGGCTCCTAAGATAGAAGGCTGGAGGGATGTAGTGTGGGTCCTCTTATTTCAAGCAAGGACTTGGTTATGTCCCCTGGGTTTGGAATGTCCCAATAGCCAGTCAATAAGAAAGTAGTTGCGGACGAGTGACTATGCTTTCAAGAGGTTTTATTCCCCTTCCCGGGAGGATTCTTGTGGCAGGTTACAAAAGGAAATAAACCATCATGCTGGTGTAACACAAAAAGGATCATTAATGATAACAGAAATGCTTTGCTTCAGCTTTAACAAAATAAACAGGGAGGAAAACAGCTTTCTTACTCTTCAGAAAAACTGCGTGGCTGAAATCAGTGCCTCCTGCACAGATTTCACCTGAACAGGGTCTTCAGCAAAAAGATGTAATACCGTCAGAAAAAACTAGCGTACAGTCCATCTTACAGCAATCACTATTATCAGCACCACAATCATATTCCATCTCCTCTGGAACGTCTTCTGTAAAAGCTTGCTCAGGGCTGTAACTTGTATTGGTATTACTTAACTCTCTTTCTTTACGGCTGAAGCTTCTCTCCCCTCTATCAGCTAGGAAAGGCTGGTTACCAAAGAGACTGGATTCTGCCCTCACAGGATCTTTCCCTTCAAGACCTCTAGGCAGGAATTCCAGTGCCCCTCTATTCCATTCACTGTGGCCTCTTTCAGCCCGGCCTCGGTTTGTTTGCTTAGGACTGTGAAACCGGAACCTGCTATCTATCTCTCTCTCTCTTAGTTTGCTAAGGGTAATTCTCTTCTTCTCCCAGCCAGGCTTTTTCTTATCATAGCCCTGGTTTAAAGCACTGACCTGTGAGGATTCCTCTGGGGCAAACTCTCCTTCAGAGCAGATAGACTCCACGTCAGAAACACTCAGGTATGGATTTGGGGATCTCTCTCTATCCCTTCCTTTACCTTGGCTTCTGTGGACGGCTTTCCTGCTGGCTGCAGTGTTCCTGTGTCCTATTTCTCTGCAAGCTGCTTCTGGGCTTCTGTGGTAACTTTCTCCATTCCTTTCTCTTTTGCCTTCCCTTTGGCCTTTCTCCTGGCCCTTCTCGCCTTTTTTCCTCATGCTCCAAGCTGGCTCTATTTTAAGTGCGTCATAGCTTGAGACTTCCATTGGCTCAATTCTTTGCAGCTGTCTCTGTCTTCCTAATGAGCCATTACGTAATGCTTTCTCTAGGTGTTTTCCTGCAGCCTGAGCTTGTGTTTTCATTCGTTGCTCATGGCAACCACTAGCCATGTGCTTTTCAGTGTGCCTTTTAAAACTACCCCGAGCATTTTCCTGCATTTCTTCTGTTCTAATTTGCCTTGCCCCATGACAATATATATATGTATACCTATATGATCACCAGGAACCTGTAACCTGTGCTTTTTATCATGTGAAGCCTTTATCGCACTCCAGTAAATCCTCTGGTGGCTCTGACGATTGGTCCCCTCTTTCCTTCCATCTTCCCCCTTCCCCCCTTCTTTGTCTCTTCTTCTCCTTTTTCCCTCTTTTCCCCTTCCCCCTTTCCCCCTTCCTCTCCTTCTCCACTCCTTCCCCCCTTCTTCCTCCCCCTCCCACTTCTCCCTTTTCCCCCTCCACCTTTCCCTTCCCCCTCCTTTTTTTCCCTTTCCCCCCACTGGGGTTTGAAAATGTTTGCTGTATATTTTTCTTGGTCGTCATACTTTGCTGATGGCACTATTAGATGTGACCTCAGAATGGCTACACACCCTACATTTGGCGAAAAAATTGCCATAGGGAATCGCAGACGCCATCACTGATCTCCAACCTCCCCCTTATTTATATATATATATATATTTATCAAGTACTTTTCAGGATTTTCACATTGTAACATCTATACACTAACAATAAAACCAGTGTCTTAAATATTCAATGATAAGATGCCAGAACCACCCTGTTCTGGAGTCGTATTCTGCTCTCCTCAAATCCTGTAAACAAGTGAAGATTTATGTAAACATGTTGTTACAGAAACTTCCATAAAGTGAGATAGCATTTACTTATCTTAACGAGCCACAAGTTCCAGAGCTAACAGGCATATTCGCCTCAGTCTGATTGCACTAAATCAAATCCAAACTTCATTACTCTAATATTAATTGTGATAAGGTGAGCTGTGAAGATGAGATGGAATGGGAGAGAAATGAGGAATGTGCCTTTAAAAACAGATGTAAACAGGGTTCCCATAGAAACCACAAGCCACCCGAGCATGCAGTAGCTAGAGCTAAACCCTGCCCAAGCAGTGACGTAAGAGCTAGGTTGAGCCCTAACAGCTCTCACATGTGCAGAGAGGAGGGTGTGGCTGAAAAGAAGCACCATTTTAAAACGGCTTCAGAGTTTGGTAAAGGTAGTCAGGAGGAAAGGAGTCAGGAGGAAAGCAGTCACGAGGAAGAAAGCCACGAGAGAAGGGAGCTTAAGGCGCAAAGGAGAGGAGGAGGAAAGACAGCTGATTCTTGCCCTCAGAAAGCAGTGGAACCAAGGTTGGAACCTGTCCTAAAGCACCCCAGAGAAGGAAAGCTGGAAAGGTTTGTTTCCACGTGGGGAAACAGCTCAGAGAGCCAGCCGAGTAAGAGAGGTGGGGCAGACAAGTTTGCTACAGTTCCTAATGGAAGCTTTTCTGAAGAAGTGGTCAGAGAGCTGAAGAGAAGTTCTGAAAGCTGTGCTAGTCAAAAGACAAGGAAAGCAGTTCCAGCCAGGAACAGGAGCAGTGCAAGTAAGTGCCATGAGTCAGCTTTAAAAGCTGTTGAGAAGCTTTTCTTTGAGAGAGAAACTCCTTAAGAACATAAGAACATAAGATATGCCATACTGGGTCAGACCAAGGTCCATCAAGCCCAGCATTCTGTTTCCAACAGTGGCCAATCTAGGTCATACGTACCTAGCAGTTTCCCCAAGGGACACAGGTTCCACAATGCTTGTACTGGTTCAAGCATTGATATCCTGGGTCCCTTCTTAATAATGGTTTATGGACCTTTCCTCCAGGAACTTGTCCAAACCTTTTTTAAACCCAGCTACACTAACAGCCTTTACTACATCCTCCGGTAACAAATTCCAGAGTTTGATTACACGTTGAGTGAAAAAATATTTTCTTTTATTAGTCTTAAATAGTTTACCCTGTAGCTTCATTGCATGTCCCCATGTCTTTCCATATTCTGATAAGGTAAACAATCGATCTACGTTTACCCGTTCCACTCCGTTCATTAATTTATAGACTTCTATCATATCTCCCCTGAGCCATCTCTTCTACAGGCTAAAGAGCCCCAACCTTTTTAGCCTTTCTTCATAGGAGTAGCCTTCCATCCCCTTTACCATTTTGGTGGCTCTTCTCTGAACCTTTTCTAAAATCGCTATATCCTTTTTAAGATACGGCGACCAGAATTGCACACAGTATTCAAGGTGCGGTCTCACCATGGAACGATATAGAGGCATTATAATATCTTTTGTTTTATTTTCCATTCCTTTCCTTATCATACCTAACATTCTATTTGCTCTCTTGGCCGCCGCTGCACACTGGGCCGAGGGTTTTAACAAGGTATCCACAATGACGCCTAAATCTTTTTCCTGGGTGGTGGTTCCTAATGTGGAACCTTGCATCGTGTAACCATAGTTTGGGTTGTTCATCCCTTGGTGCATAACCTTGCACTTCTCCACATTAAATTTCATCTGCCACTTTGATGCCCAGTCTTCCAATTTATCAAGATCCTCTTGCAATTTTCCACAATCCTCCTGGGTTTTAACAACTTTAAATAGTTTTGTGTCATCTGCAAATTTGATAACCTCACTGGTTATTCCACTTTCCAGGTCATTTATGAATATGTCAAAAAGCAGCGGACCCAGCACAGATCCCTGGGGTACACCACTATTCACCTTTCTCCATTGGGAAAATTGGCCATTTAGCCCTACCCTCTGCTTTCTATCTTTTAACCAGTTCCTGATCCACAGTAGTACACTGCCTCCTATCCCATGACTCTTTAGTTTTGCCAAAAGTCTCATATGAGGGACTTTGTCAAAGGCTTTCTGAAAGTCCAGATACACAATATCAACCGACTCACCTTTGTCCACCTGTTTATTCACTCCTTCAAAAAAACATAACAGATTAGTAAGACAAGATCTTCCTTGTCTAAAGCCATGTTGGCTGTCTCCCATTAGGTCGTGACTATCTACATGCTGAGTAATTTTATTCTTTATTATGGTTTCTACCATTTTTCCCGGTACTGATGTCAGGCTCACCGGTCTGTAGTTTCCCGGATCACCCCTCGAACCCTTTTTAAAAATTGGTGTTACATTGGCGATCCTCCAATCCTCAGGTATTAGAGATGATTTTAATGATAGTTCACAGATTACTGATAGCAGGTCTGCAATCTCAAATTTCAGTTCTTTCAACACCCTTGGATGTATACCATCCGGCCCAGGTGATTTGCTACTCTTCAGTTTATCTAATAGTTGTAAGACATCTTCCCGATGTATCGATATTTCCTTCAATTCTTCCACACCTTTAAATACCACTTCAGTCATGGGTAACATCCCTACATCTTCCTCAGTAAAGACCGAAGCAAAGAATTCATTCAGTCTTTCCGCTATCGCCTTGTCGCCTCTTAGTGCTCCTTTAACCCCTTTATCATCTAATGGACCAACTGACTCTCTCACAGGTTTTTTGCTACGAATGTACTTGAAAAGGTCTTTATTTCGCGTTTTTGCTTCCGCAGCAAGCTTCTTCTCAAATTCTCTTTGCCTGCCTTATCAGTGCCTTGCATTTGACTTGCCAGTGCTTGTGCTGTTTCCAGGTTTCATCGTTTGGCTCTTTTTTCCATTTCCTGAAAGATGCTTTTTTGGCAACAACAGCCTCTCTGACCTCACCTTTAAACCATGCTGGCAGTTTTTTGGACTTCCTTCCACTTTTCTTAAAGCGTGGAATACAGCTGGTCTGGGCTTCCAAGATAGTATTTTTCAACAACACCCAAGCTTGATGTACGTCTTTAACCTTTGCAACTGCTCCTTTTAGTTTTTTCTTAACTGTTTTCCTCATTTTATCATAGTCTCCCTTTCGAAAGTTAAAGGGTAGTACTGTGGATTTCCTTACTATCCCTCCTCCACTAATTAAATCAAAGGTGATCATGCTATGATCACTATTGCCAAGTGGCCCCAACACCCTTATCTCTTGCACTACATCTGGTGTTCCACTAAGGACTAGGTCTAATATTGCTTCCCCTCTGGTTGGTTCATGAACCAGCTGCTCCAAGAAGCAGTCATTTATTTCATCTAGGAACTTTATCTCCCTAGCATGTCCTGTTGTGACACTGACCCAGTCGATGCCGGGGTAATTGAAATCACCCATTATTATTACTGCACTGTAACTTTTGCTAGCTTCCTTGATTTCTTTGAGCATTTCATCATCCATTTGTTCATTCTGGCCAGGCGGACTATAGTACACCCCCACTGCCATCGCCTTCCCCTTTTTACATGGAATTTCAATCCATAGAGATTCTACAGCAAATTTTGTTTCTTGCAAAACTTTAATCCTTTCTGACTCAATGCCCTCTCTAACATAGAGCGCAACCCCTCCACCAATTTGGTCAACTCTATCATTACGATATAGTTTGTACCCAGGTATCACAGTGTCCCACTGGTTGTCCTCCTTCCACCATGTCTCTGATATTCCAATCATATCTAACCTCTCCTTTAGTGCTATATATTCTAACTCTCCCATCTTGTTTTGTAGACTTCTAGCATTTGCATACAAGCATTTTAGAGACTGTATTTTATTCATATTAATTTGGCTATTGGTAGACATGGGTAATTTGGGATCTTTAAGTTCTGTCTGCTCCATACTCGAGGGCATTTGGGCTACTTTACTCTTTTTTGGAACCTCTCTGCTTTTTGTAGTATCCTTCAAGGATACATTCTTCCGAACCATGCGCTCTTGGGCGACTGTCGGCTTTCCCCTATTATCTAGTTTAAAAGCTGCTCTATCTCCTTTTTAAAGGTTAATGCCAGCAGCCTGGTTCCATCCCGGTTAAGGTGAAGCCCATCCCTTCGGAAGAGCCCCTCCTTTCCCCAGAATGTTCCCCAGTTCCTAACAAATCCGAACCCCTCATCTCTGCACCATTGTCTCATCCACGCATTGAGACTCCGGAGCTCTGCCTGCCTTTTGGGTCCTGCGCGTGGAACGGGAAGCATTTCGGAGAACGCTACCCTGGAAGTTCTGGATTTCAACTTCCTACCTAAAAGCCTAAATTTAGCTTCCAGAACCTCCCTACCACATTTTCCTATGTCATTGGTACCGACATGTACCAAGACAGCAGACTCCTCCCCAGCACTATCTAAGACCTTATCTAGGTGGCGTGTGAGGTCCGCTACCTTCGCACCAGGCAGGCATGTTACCAGGCGATCCTCACGTCCACCAGCCACCCAGCTATCTACATGCCTAATGATCGAATCACCAACTATAACTGCTGTCCTAACCCTTCCCTCATGGGCACTTGGCCCTGGAGAAACCTCCTCGGTGCGAGAGGGGTTTACATCACCTGGAGGACAGGTCCTAGTTACAGGATCACTTCCTGCCACACCAGGGTGATGCTCTCCTGTCACGTGACCTCTCTCCTCCCTGGCAACAGGGATGCTGCCAGACTGGAGGTGGGACTTCAGGACTATATCCCTGTAGGTCTCGTCTATGTACCTCTCTGTCTGTCTTATGTTTTCCAAGTCTGCTACTCTAGCCTCTAGAGAACGGACTCGTTCCCTGAGAGCAGAGAGCTCCTTGCACCTAGTGCACACGTAAGACCTCTCACCAGCTGGGAGAAAATCATACATGTGACACTCAATGCAAAAGACTGGAAAGCCCACATCCCGCTGTTGGACTGCTGTCTGCATCTTAGTTTTAAGTTTGTGTTTAGATCTTTAAGTTCTTTATGTACTAAAGGGTGCTATGGATATTTATACCACTAAAACTGTACCTAAGAAGTTTAATATACTTTGTTCACCTGAAGCTTAATTAATCTCAGGTCCTTAGTGTATGACTGATTTGGGTAATGAGCTTCACCTGAGAGCACCTCCTGTCTTTTAAGTTGTGCAAGTACCTATAAAGCTGTGATTATCCCAGGGGACGGTGGGTGTGGGGAGGGAGGGAGGGATATAACACTTATTAAAAAAGGGCTGCTACACAGTACCTTGTCCTGTGCCGCTGAGGTAAGCTATATTCTGATTTGATTTAAATTATAGCTCTTTGCTGCTACTAGGCTCTAACCCAGGGGTCTCAAACACGCGGCCCGCGAGACAACTTTGTGCGGCCCGCGACGGCGGAAAACCAAAAATCCCCCAAAACCCTGGCTTCTGCTGCTGCCGTTGCCGCCGGGGCAGCAGCAGAATCAATTGTCAAATTTTTAAAAAAAAAACTGACTTCCGCTGCTCAAGAAGATGTCCTGCGGCCCCTTCCCCTCGGCCCGGAGATCCGACCCTGCTCTATCAGCGGCGTGCTTTTCAAGCCGCGAAGAGAGTATTCCCCTCTCGCGCGGCTTGAAAAACCGCGCGAGAGGGGAATACTCTCGTCGCGGCTTGAAAAAGCACGCCGCTGATAGAGCAGAGTCGGATCTCCGGGCAGAGGGAAAGGGGCCGCAGACAGCTGCTTGAGCAGCAGAAGTCAGTTTTTTTTTTTAATTTGACAAATTGATTCTGCTGCTGCCACGGCGGCAACGGCAGCAGCAGAAAGCCAGGGTTTTGGGGGTTTTTTGTTGGCCGGTAATGAGCTATGGAGGGGCTGACTGAACTGGAAGTGGGCTATTGCAAGGGGGGGAGGGGGGGGTTATGACTGGTAATGGGCTGGGGGGGGGTTATAACTGGTAATGGGCCTATGGTGGGGGCTGGACTGGAAATGGGCAGAATGGGGTTAGAACTGGAAGTGGCTATTGGCAGGGGGGGTTATGACTGGTATGGGCTGGGGGGGTTATAACTAGTAATGGGCTATGGTGGGGGCTAGGACTGGAAATGGGCAGATGGTGGTTAGGGACTGGAAGTGGGCTATCGGCAGGGGGGGGGTTATGACTGGTAATGGGCTATGGTGGGGGCTAGGACTGGAAATGGGCAGATGGGGGTTAGGACTGGGAAGTGGGCTATTGGCAGGGGGGGGTTTATGACTGTAATGGGCTATGGTGGGGGCTAGGACTGAAAATGGGGTGGATGGGGGTTAGGGGAACTGGAGGTGGGCTGATTGGGGGGTTAGGACTGGTAAATGGCCTATGAGGGGAGGTAAGCACTGAAAATGGGTGTGATGGGGGATACGACTGCAAGTGGGCTATGGGGGGGAATAGGACTGGTAATGGGCTATGGGGGGGTTAAGACTGAAAAATGGGGGGGGGGTGATGGGGGGGTAAGACTGGAAGTGCGCTATGGGGAGGTTAGGACTGGTTTATGGGCTATGGGGGGTCTAGGACTGGTAATGGGCTGGGGGGGTTGCTAGGACTGGAAATGGGGCCCCTGAGTGGAAGGGGGGCTTGAACTGCAAATGGCTGATGGGAGGGGGGCTTGGAATGGAAATGGGCTGTGAGGGGAGGGAGCTAGGATTGGAAAATGGGCTGATGGGGGGCTACAGGATTGGAAATGGGCTGATGGTGAGGCTAGGATAGGACTGGAAATGGACTGATGCAGGGACTAGAAAGGAGCAGATGCTGGGTGGGGCTGGAACTAGAAGGGAGCTGATGTTGGGGGAGGATTAGAATGGGAATTGAGCTGGGAAAAGTGAAATGGAGAGGGGAAAAATATTTTGTCTGGAAGAGAAGACAATCTACAATTGGCCAGGTATTGGGAGAGTAAGTGGAGATTGAGGATGGAGGGGTAAAATTTGAGTGGATGAAATAGGAATGAGGAAAGAGCAAAAGGAGAAAGATTAGTATGTTAAAGCAGAGTAGAGAGAGAGAATGGAAAAAAAACCTAGAAGAGATAAAAAGGACAAATGGACAGCAGACGATTGGAGATAGCAGAAGACACGAAGAAAACCAGAAGTGGCTGGAGCAATTGCAACTGAAAAAAATGCACAAAAGGTAGAAAAATATCTCTTTATTTTGAATTTATTAACTGGAATATGTCAGCTCTGGGAATGTGCATCATTAATGTCTGTGCTTTGGTACAAGAAATTATTTATAGTTTTATTTCTACAGTGCTGAGGTTTCTGTGTAATTCCTATTTGACATTGCTACTTGTTCTCTTTTCCCAGTAGGTCTGTATTGTTCTCTGAAATGTATTGATTTAATATTTGCAGTGTTGCCTTTTGATATGTAGGGTTCTGGTGCTTTGTGAGTCCTGGTAGTGCTGTTATGATACGGGGGGTTTGCTATGGGTTCCAAATGGGCAGTGTTAGTAGTAGTTCCTAATGTGCCTGGCGTTGGCACTGGATTTATAGTAATATAGAAATTTTCTAGTCTTTCTTTATCCATGCACTCATTATGCAACATTATGCAAATATGTATGCAAATGAGGCCCCTTATGCAAATGAGGCCCGTGTCTTATGCGGCCCCCGGGTTACTTTACAAGTCCTCATTTGGCCCTCAAAGCAATTTGAGTTTGAGACCCCTGCTCTAACCTATTAAGAAATTTAAACTACAAGCTCTCTGCTGGATTCTAAATTTAACCAGAAAGCTTTCTTCTGTGTTTTAATTTGAAACTAAAAGTACTTTGCTGATGCTAGGCCCTGAGTGACTATGAAATTTAAACTTCAGCTGTCTACTGGGTATGAAAGGTAACCAGAAAGTTCTCTTCTGTGTTTTAAATTGAATCTTAAACTGTTGCTACTAGGCCCTGACTGATTTAACAAAAAAATAGTGGGTTCACAGATTAATTAGCTTTAAAAGAAAAAAAATTCCTTTCAGAAAAATTCCCAGAAGTATATACTCACAATTTCAGATTTCTCTCCAGAAGTAACAGCCCCCCTTTCTAGTCTTTCAAGACCTTCTTTAAGCTGTGCTGATATAGAGCAGAAATAATACTTTTTAGGGAAGCTAAAAGAGTTTCTGCAGAGTGAGAAGTTTAAACCTTCTGATATAAGCTCCCTAGAAGAGGATTCAAATGAAGCCGTGGAAGATATGCAGATAGAAATGTTTGAAAACCCTTGTGTTGATGACGTAGTAGAAATGGAATGCTCATTTTGTAAGTCAAACGTGTGCTAGGCTCAGGCCAGGTATAGAAGCTTATTTATCCTGGTTTATTAAGCTGAGTGAGAAAGAAAATCTTGACTGAGAAGTTTTAAAGTCTGCCTGATGTAATTAACAGCCATAGCCAAGAAAGGCATTTGTCTGAAGGAAGCTGAGTGCCGCTGCTGTGAAAAGAATATTTCTGACTTTGATGTTAAGCCTGTTTTGTTCACCTTCATTATTTAATTTGGAGAAATGATCCTTGCCTTGTTTATGCGCTATGAATTTTGATGCGAGGGAGAAACCCCGGAATAAATTTCTTTGTTTTGCCTGACAAACTGTGTGGTCACACTACTTTGCTTGGAGAGTATACAAAACTACAAGTCCCAGCATTCAGTGCTGGCAACCTAAGCCTGGGACAGTACTCAAAGGGCAAATAAGGCAGCCCTTTTGCTTACCGGCCATCGGCCTAGGCAGGGGGTCACGACATAATACACCCATATTGATACACCTAACAAAGATCTCTGTTTCGCTTAAAAAAGCTTCTTCAGGGGTTTCAGAAGGAGTAAACCAAATATATGCAATCGGAGTGAGGATAAGGTATTAAGGAGAAGGTTGTGGTCAACAGTGTCAAAAGCAGCAGAGAGGTCAAGAAGGATGAGGATAGAGTAAAGGCCCTTGGATTTTTCCAAGAACAAGTCACTGGAGACTTTGGCAAGATCTGTTTCAGTAAAGTGTAAAGGATGAAAGCCAGATTGTAAAGGATCCAGGAGGGCTTGAGAGGAGAGAATATCAAGGCAACAGTGGTGAACCGCATGTTCAGGTAGTTTAGAAATGAAGGGGAGGAGGGAGATGGGTTGATAATTAGAAGGACAAGTAGGATCAAGTGAAGGTTTCTTGAGAAAAGGTGTAACTACAGCATGCTTGAAGGCTGCAGGGACAGTTGCAGTGGAGAGCGATAGGTTGAGAATATAAGAGATGGAAGGGTCAACAGTGGAGGAGATGGGGCTTAGGAGACAGGTGGTGAGTTTGGAGGAAGAAAGAAGGTGTGCAGTTTGCTCTTCAGAGATCACTGAAAAGGAAGAGAGGGTAGCAGAGGTAGAGGGGGAAAGTTGGGAGTGAAGAAGGGGGGAGGGGAAGTAGCTAACTTTGTGGGGAATTGGAGGGTGATCTTGTGGATTTTGTCATGGAAATAGCCAGGCTTTGGGCAGAAAGGGAGGGAGGGGTCGGAGGCACCTTGAGGAGCGAGTTGAGAGTAGTAAAGAGATGGCGAGGGTCAGGAGCAGGAGAGTTAGTCAGATGGACATAATAGTCTTGTTTGACCAGAGCTATGGCTGACTGGAAAGAGACAAGCATGAAATTGAAGTGTAGAAAGTCTGCAAGCGAGTGGGATTTGAGCCAAGCATGCTCAGCTGAATGGGCACAGGAACGTAGATAGCGGGTAGTGGATGGATGAAAGCCAGGACTGGGGTGCAGTACGCCTCACAGGATGTGGCATGGGTAGAGCGAGAACATTCAGAGCAGAGGAGAGTGTAGCATTATAGGAAGCTACTGCCTCATCAACAGACTCAGATGACATAGTGGAAGAAAGAGATGATGAAACAGTGGAGGAGAGAACCAAAGGATCAATAACATGAAGATTTCTAAAAAGGTTGGAGGAGACAGGACAAGGTTGAGGTGGTGGGTGATAAAGAGTGAAGCTTGGTCAGATAAAGAAAAATCTGAGGTACAGAGGTTTGAGGATAAGCAATTAGAGAAAAATACAAGGTCAAGGCAGTGGCCATGGTGAGTGGGGGGCCATAGAGCAAAGCTGGAGGTCAAATGAGGAGGTAAAGGAAAGGAGCTTTAAAGCATAAGGATCAGAGGGGTTATCAACATGAATGTTAAAATCCCCGAGAATAAGAGTGGAGAAAGCGGAATCCAGAGAGAAGAAAAGCCAGTGAGAAAGGTAGAGGTGGACTTGTCAGGAGGTTGATAAATAACAGCTGACCAGAGAGGTAGTGGAGTGAAAAGGCAGATGGAGTGGACTTCAAAGGAGGGAAAGGAGTGAGACTGAGGCAGCAGGAGGGGTTGGAATTGTCAGGAAGGAGAAAGTAGAAGCCCAACACCAGCACCACAGCTAGTGGGATGAGGCATGTGGGAGAACTGATAACCACCCTGACAGAGAGCAGCGACAAATGCCATGTCATCTGGGAGGAGCCAGGTCTCAGTTAGAGCAAGAAGATGGAGAGCATTAGAGATAAAGAGATCACGAGTAAAAACAAGTTTATTAGAGATGGAGTGTGAGTTCCACAAGGCACATGAGAAAGGGAGAGAGGAGGGGGAGAGGAGAGGGATATGAATAAGATTAGAGGCATTGCATGAAGATCTCTTCTCAGAGTCTAGGGGAGCCAGGGTTGGGATTGATATCTCTGGATGAGAGGAGAAGGAGTAGAAGAGTGCGGGCAGAGAGGACACAGTACAATGGAAACGAAGGTGAGGTTGTCTTAGAGAGAGTGGAGATGGCTGAACGAGAGGGAGAAAGTGGTGAAGCTCAAGAGCTGATGACGGGGTAGAGGAAGCACTCTTACTTTAGGAGCTGCAGTTCCTAAAGGATTATTCTTGGCACACGCCTGACATGAAACAAAACTATGTACCTTTTCTTTCAATCTGGGACTCCATACCACTTCTCCCAGAAGTTCCATCATGCATCAGGGTGACTTCTGCTCAGGCAGACCTACCATAGGCAACAAAAAATGCAAAGCAAAATCTGACAAACATTTCTTTCCTATGGGTGATACCACAAATCTTTGGAGAAATATGCTCCAGCATGTTCCCATTCCCCTCGTTCTTCTGCAGTAGCTTCAGTTGAAAAAAGGATACTGTTTCTTATAGGACCCCGCCATTCCCTTTTTTCAGTTCACCTGCACATATTCAACTGACTGCACCAAGCCATATGGGTTTGCCTGTGTAGCCCAAACTGCTTCAGGGACTCGATCTAGTACTTCTTCCAGTGCTACATCACAGAACAACATCATTGCACTATTTTCTACCTTTTCCACCCAATCTCCCAAAAGGTAAATATCATCCACCCCTTCAGTTATCCAATTGAAGGAGCTATCAGCTGCTTTCCTATCATACATCAGCTGTCCCCACCTTTTCATTTTCTTAGTACAATAATCCTCCCCATGAGCCCTCTAAATTCTGCAACTCAGCCCACAAAGTAACTTCTTTTTCTCTGTAACTAATTGTTTCCACTTGCAAAGGTCCCAGGTCTGCTGGATCAGGTATATACTCTCCTTCCCCGACCTCTAGGGGTCGCAAGATACACTTTCATACTGGCTGCAGATTTCTTACACAACGTACTCTTTTAGCTACTAACTTTTGCAAAACAGTGTAAACAAACCATGTAACTTAAAACTCCAATGTTTAGCCTTGACAGCTTCAGATACTTGCGTTCCATCTGTTTTCTCAGGTCAGTTCCGGTTCCTAAAAACATGCATTTAATTTCTACTCCTAATTTTGTCAAGATGTCCCTATCTCTTATGCCATAATCCTTTATTTTGATATTGTATTCCTCTCCCTCTTCGTTTGTACTACACCACTGAAAGTTCTTCCCTACCCCTGCCTCAGAGTGCGGTGCACTGGATATCTGCTGTTCCCTGCCAACCACACTCCCAGAGTTCCCCGACTTTTATCTTTTAAAGCTACTTCTGCTCCTTTTCCTGCTGTATTAAAATCAGGAGCCTCGAATCCCGGGGCAACTAAGGGTGCACTTGGGATTTCTTGAACACACTAGTATGCCGGCAGACTTATGGTGCTTTTTGCTGCTAGAGTCATATTTTCCCTGGCTTTTAACATGTCTGTATACTTTTTCTTAGACTTCTTCCTCTTCTTAGATTCCTCTATCCACTTTTTAACCTGCATCCTATATTCTGGTGCCCAGGACCCACTCTCTGGCCAAGGAGGGGGGGGGGAGGTAGTCCCTTGGTGTGCTTGTATCATTTCTGACAATATTTCTTCAATTCTCTCTGATTAGCTGGATAACAATCACATAATATCCCTTGAGGAGTGCGCTCAGGAGAGACTTGCATGTTAATAACCTCTAGGTTTCTCTTTCTTAAGGATCCAAGTTACACAATGAACTAAGCAAATTACTAACAGCACTAACAAAAGATATATTGCAAAGATAATAAGAAACAGCACATTAAGCGTTAACATAATAAATGTATAAATGTATCTTACCTCATGCAAAGTATCTTCGCCAGTCCTGGACCTCTTCAAAGATACGCCACCGTGCACTGTTGCGCCTCCTTGCAATCAGGACTCCTAGCTGGGTTTGCCAATATGTTAGTGATTACCTTCCACTCATGTTCGGAGGCGACACTCAACTAGTGACTCCAAAGTGTTGAGGAATTACGGGATAGCCTTCCCTTGCTATACCCTCCCCTCCCCCCCCCTCAGGCACACACACCTGTTAATAAGCATACCAAACAAATTATTGCAGTGCTCAAACAAGAAATCTTTATTATAGAAACATTAGTATAATATCTAATTGCACCTAGCAAGCAGACAACATAAGCTTACCTAATAAGAAAAAGGTCGGTACAGTCCATCTTCGTGATCTGCTCCTACTATCTCCCTCCCATACACTTTTTCTCTTAGTTCCTTTATAGGTCTTCCAGCACGTACACATGCAAACACACATATATTGTTATCTCTATATTTCTTCACTAATTCCTTTGTAGTTTTTTTTCCCAAGACATCATGTCTGTATCATTTCTTTCTGCAAAATAAGTTTCTCTCTTTTTAATTAATTTACTCGCATTCTGCCACCTAGTGTGTTACATTTCAGTTATGATCGCCTCCCTCTACATTCCTGCTTCCTTTCTTCAGTGCACTTTGTTCTTCCGTGTCTGTATGTCTGTCCTTGAAGGTCCAAGACAACTGTGCTGAACCTATTAACACAGTTTCTCTATTAATCCTAATGCTGATGTTATAGCAAACAGATTAGTAGGCCCCCTACACACTCATGCCAATTGTCACATTTATTTATTTATTTTATTTATTTAACAATCATTTATATCCCGCATCTTCCAGAGTTCAGATGCGGCTTACAATTGAACAACAGTCAACAAAGCAAGGGCTTGTTTTAC
Source organism: Ichthyophis bannanicus (assembly GCA_033557465.1). Lineage (NCBI taxonomy): Eukaryota > Metazoa > Chordata > Amphibia > Gymnophiona > Ichthyophiidae > Ichthyophis > Ichthyophis bannanicus. The sequence continues at coordinate 104,820,788 of CM066032.1, read as the reverse complement.
ATGGAACAATTTTTGACAGTAAACAATGTAATAGTTAAATACGTAACAGAACGGTGAATGGTTAAATGCATAACAGAACAATGTAATGGTTAAATACATAACAGAACAAGAACAATTTATGAACTATGTACAGATACAGGTTTGTAGGTTCCTTAGATTTAAATCATGGTTATTTACAAGAGGGTGTAAATCTGTTAATTATGAGGTTTAGCTTTACTCAGTTGGGTGTTATTTAGCCTTTTTCTGGGATGATTAGTGTATTATCAATGTTGTTGTAGTGCATGGCAAAGAGGTAGGTTTTCAGTTTTTTGCGGAATTCTATAATTTCTGTTGTGGATCTTAGGTCCTCTGGGATGGAGTTCCAAATGAAGGGGGCCGCATGTGAGAAGGCTCTGTTATTAGTTAGTTTGGTTGCTTTTATAAAATCATTTGGAGTCCTTAATTTATTTGAGTGTCCTTTTCTGTGAGTGACTTTTTGAGATTCCTTGCTTATAAGATTGCTTAATGGGATTGGAGCCATGCCATTGAGAGCTTTAAATGTGGTTATTGTGGTCTTATATATTATCCTGCTTTGTATTGGGAGCCAATGTAGGGTTGCTAATATTGGAGTAATATGCTGGAATGAGTGTGCTTTCATTACAATTCTAGCTGCTGCGTTCTGTGCTAGTTGTATTCTTTTAATGTTTTGTTTCGTTATACCTAAGAGAATTAGGTTGGAAAAATCAAAGTGTGGGGTTATGGTTGCCTGTATTATGTTAATGAAATCTTGTAAGTGAACTAAGGGGCGTAGTTGCTTGAGTATTTTGAGTTTGAAGTAGATTTTCTTTATAATGTTTCTAATGTGGGTGTTCAACGTAAGGTGTGTATCTAAAATGATTCCTAGGTATCTTATTTCGTTTTTTATTGTGATGTCATGGTTTTGTATTGTTATGTGGGTTGGAGGGACATATGAATGGTTTTTTGTTACAATTAATACCTCTGTTTTTGAATGGTTTATGTGGAGGTTTTTCGCTTTTAGCCAGGTTGCAATTTCGTCATTGCCATTGAGCACATGGTAGTCACCCTTGCGTTAGTGGCAATATACTCTCAACACCCACACTCTGCCGTTTCCCCACCCCTATCACACCTTGGCTGATTGCCATGCGATTTACCATGAGGTTGCTGGCCTGTCCCCATGTTAGCGTTCCCAGCTGCCAGTGGACTGGTTACTGAGCTTTAGTTAAAGAGGCCCTAAGTAAGGTAGTTCTCTGCTGTTTCTTGCAGCTTTGAGCTCCTTGGGCTCAGTCATTTAGACGGGCTGATCTAAAAATAATCTTCCCTTTCTCCATTCTGCCTATTTTGAGAGACCTTTTATAGTTCCTTCCAAAACAAATACAGGGAACTCTTGCTATGATGCCGTAGGCCACCCTCCACTACATCACCTTATTGAACTCACAAATTAGCAGGGACTTCAGAAATTTCCTCATGTTAAAGACAGGGGAACATTTAGGGGGTTCTGTTACACCCCTCCCCCACTGCGACAATATCAAGCACTGGTGCTTCTGATGTTCCAGAGTCCTGCAGCATCCTATACCCACCAAGTGCCTCATGGGAGCCATGGGCGAAACAGGTGTTTGCCCATCACCAGTTGCCAGAGTGTGAAAAGATGTGATATTGCAACTTGGTTTCAAGTGGGTCCAAGCTAACATTTTCCGTATTTCTTTTAGTTCGAACAAGAAAACCTCTGCAGCCCCGTGAGAACCTTAGGTTGACATGGTTCTCAAATCACAGCAGGCCTGCTTTTCAGGATATACACCATGAAAATAGAGGAGATATATTTGCATACATGTGGTTTTAAGAGCTGAGTTAATTTACATGTTTTTGTTACACTGCAAGACAGATCTGCTCAGGGGTTTCCTGGGGCCAACCTTGAGAATCACTATTTAGATGTTCTTTGGACTGCAAGTCCCTGCCTATAGTGGAGTAACACCAGGCCGAGATTAGCCGGAATGGCAGAAATGCAGGTGACTGGTTAGTTGGCTAGTTTTCTCTCAATGATTTGTTTACATGGGAGAACTGATTTTTCCTTTAGAAGGACCTGTTAGAAAGGACGAATGATTTTAATTTTATTTTGTTAATTCTTTTCTTTGCTTCAGTCACGCAGTGAAAGAGCACATCTTGGGTATCTGTGTCATGGCCATCAGTACTTGAGTTCCGACGCAGCAGGATACACAATAAAGTGTCTTCTGTGATCAAATCTGGCAGGATGTCTATTGATAATATCCCATCTGTGGGGGCAAGGAAAGAAGAAAAGCTGATCTAGGCTCTGCATATTTCATTAATGCTTTCTTCCAATTCCAGTCTCTTTATTTATCTTCTCTCCCCCCCTTATTTTCATCCCTCAATGACATAAACTGAATTCCTCTGCCAACTGATGTTAAATACTTATAAATATTTTCAAAGAGAGTGTCCACGTCCTCCTCCATCACCTGTTGAACTCGATCCTTTGACCACAACTGAGTCAGCCCCTTATCCCTCCTCTTGTTGTTTAGTATCCCTAAAAATCCTATAGCCTGTTAAGCTTAGATGTCACACTCTGAAAGTCCTTACTAAGTGTTCCCCCTTGTATCCACACCCTTCCAACTGATAGAGCTGCTGGCAGTAGTGTTACACTTTCCAATAATGGAATTGATGTGACCTCAGGATTGGCCATTTTGTGCTCTCCTCATCAAATATACTCACAGCTTTTCCCAATTCCTCACCTAGTTGTCCCACCGTGTGGCAACCCTAATCCACCCATCTCTGAAAAACCGACCTCCGCAGTCCCGGTGGGAAATCAGGATTGCCCATAAAACCTATTTAGGGAGAAATGGTAGCAGACATGCTATCCAAGCTGCACCACAATTTCCAGGCCCTCCTGAATATGCCCAGAATTCCCCAGGCACACCCCTCCATTCCTTCCCCCATCGTCATCCCATGCATAAGAAGCACAAATTAGTAAGGGGCACATAGTGCATCCAAAATTCCCTCTGGCACATATTGTGTGCTACCCATGAGTCCAACAGAGCATAGCAGCTCCATTGTACATTTTCAAATCTGGAAGCCCCTATCCCCCCTTTTACCTTTGGCATTAATAACTTAACATGGCTAATTCCAGCTACCTTCTCCTCCAAATAAGTTACTTAAGTGTCTCCTGAAATAACGGCTCCTCCCATTTCCTTATCTATATAGGCGTCGTTTGAAGTATTTAAAGTATCTTAGGGAGCACTACCCATCTGAACAAGGGCATTCCTGCCAAACAACGATAGAGATAATTCCTTCCATCTTTTACAGGTTCGTTTAATATCATTAATTTTGTCAACAATATTACATTTATACATGACTTGGTCATTGTTACTAAGGTATACTCCCAGGCAGGGCCATACTAAGGGCTGTGCGATTGGTGCGGCCGCACAGGGTGCCAGTACAGAAGGGGTGTAATATCACTGAGCTTCCAGGAACCCTGATAAAAGTGAGTTCCTGCATGCAGCTGGGTGGATATGGGGGCAACAGGATCAGCAACTGCACAGAGCACATTGCTAGCTTGGTACAGTCCTGCTCCCAGGTGCTAAAAGGAAAATAGCCAGCGTCTCTCAGAGGCTGCCACCCTCCAATCGCTAGTGCCTCGGACTTGCTAGAATTATCAGACTTGCAAAGGACCCATAGGCTTCTATTAGACAAATTACTTCATCTATATCATTCTGAACCTCCCCAAGAAATAGGAACATATCATCTGTATACCCCATATAGTTGGGTCCCTCCATATTTTTGCCGCCAATGGCTCCAAAGATAGAACATATAGGGGAGGTGAAAGCGGACACCCCTATTGTGTCCCTCTCAAGATTGGAAAGGGGTTCGTATGTCACCCATTTACTATTATTTGGGCCATCGGTGCCATGTATAGTTTTTTCACCCATTTCAAAAAAGTGTTCCCCACATTGAATCTTTCCAGTACCCAAAAGAGATATTTTCGAAGCACCTTGTCAAACGCTTTCTCAGTGTCCAAGCCTCTTGTGACCCCCCTCTACACACCTGTATTGCCGCTAAGTCTTTTATTATATTCACAAGGAGTCTTCTGCCATGTACAAAGCCCACCCGATCTTTGATTCCAAGTGTGGAAGAAACTTCTGCAACCTCTTAGCCAGGATGGAAATCAATAACTTCATATCCTGGTTAAGGAGAGAGATGGGTCAGTAAGAACCTACCTCTAGCGGATCTTTCCTATGCTTGGAAAGCACCATTATAGAGGCCTTGTTCTGCTCAGATCTCAACCCCCTTTCCTCCAGGACAGTCCCGTACATATCCTTAAGGAACTCTCCTACAAAATCTGGCATTATTTTGTAAAATTCTGCTACAAAGCCATCCGGGCCTGGGCTTTTAGCTAATTTTAAATTCTTTATAATGTCCTTAATTTCCCCTATGGATATTGGTTTATTTAGGGCTTGTACTTCCTCATCACCCAATTGTGGCAGTTTCAGATCGTTAAAGAATTCCCCTCTTATATCCAGTTGTTCTTCCACAGAGCTATATAGGGCCTGATAGAAATCAACAAAGCTCTGTGCTGTTTCGTTTACATCAATACTCACTTCTCCCATGCTGCTCTTAATTTGAGATTTGCCTTTTTGCCCTGTGCCTTATGCACCAGCTGCACCAACAATTTCCCAGTTTTACCATCCCATCTATGCAGCTGATACTTAAGGACCACAAGGCTATTTTGAGCCCTGCCCGTTAATATCTCATTGATTTTCATTTTCAGCTCCAGAACGTTTTTCCTGCCCACTTCATTGAGTTGATTTACATGTAATCTATAATATCTCCTCAATTCCTCTCAGTGAGCTTTTTTAGACCACCCTCACCGCTGCTTTTTTTAGCTGATACATATGCTAGAATTTGTCCACACAGCACGACTTTGGCGTCCTCCCAGCATGTCACTGTTGACATCACAGTTCTGTTGTTATCCTCCTCATAGGCCAACCAAGCCTTACAAACAAATTCCTTAAAGGCCATGTCATGGTAGAGCATAGGGATCATTTTCCAAATAAAATCCTTCTCCCTCTCTATTGATACCAGCTTCATAGTAACAGCAGAGTGGTCTGAGATCACATTTTGCTCTATCTGAGCATCCTTCAATTTGCTCACTAGAGACTGGGAAAGTAACCAATAGTCAATTCTAGAGTACATCTTACGGGAAGTGGAATACAATGTAAAATCCTGTTCCCTGGCATGCAAAGACCTCAGTCCCTCCCCCACCCTAAGTCAGTACAATTGAATGTATTATAGCTCACTATGTTTATAGCGCACTAGGTAGAAATCACACCTAAATCTTCCACCCCCACCCCCACCACTAACACACAAACACTGACCACTGCATGATAACACTTGCCCTTCCCTTGATTGTTTGCTGTGAAAACCGCTTTGATTGTAGGATAAGGCGGTGTATAAATGATGTTAAATAAATAAATAAATATCTGGAAGTATCTGTTACTTCTAGCTCCGCCATTTCAAAATGCACCCCCTATTCAAAGTGTGCTTTACGTGCTTCTCTTCTAGGCTTACAATCAGATCTCCTCCAATATTAGGCTTGTACTCTCCATATTGGATGCCTTTTGCTACAATGTTAAAGAAAAAAGTATGGCAGTATACACTAGGAGCATATAGATTGCACAACATAAATTTTTGTCCCCACATCTCCCCTCAAACTACTACATACCGACCCTCATTATCCTGTAGGGTTTTATGTACCTGAAGGTCAAGACCTTTCCTGAAGAGGAAAGCCATCCCCTTTTGCCTCCCATTATGCCTCCTTTTCCTACCCATGATCTATGTAATCTTTTGTGTGCCATGGTGCGAAGGTGTGTTTCCCGCAGGTAGGCAATATCCGCTCTAGCTTTTCGTAAATATGCCAAAATCTTTGTACAATTCACCGGTGTGTGAACTCCGTTTACATTCACTGTCATCAGGTTTATTTTAGCTATTATCTCTGATCTCGTATGTGATCAGCTATCCTTGCAATCTCCCCTCAATGGGCATTTCTTTCCCCCCCCCCCCCCCCAGCTAGAAGAACTCTACCCTTCCTGTTCAATCTCATGCCCAGAGGCTAGAAGGCTCCAGCCTCCCATTCACACTAATGGTGTCCCTATACCCTCCCCCTCCTTCCACTCTTCCACATTCACACAGCAAAACAACCAAACCCTATCCCCACACCCTCCTTCCACCCCCTCACCCCATTCTCCCCACCCCAAAAAAATTTGAGAACAATCCTACCCTCCTCCTACCACCATCCACAGAATAATAACATTGTACAAGAAACCATAGCAACAACTTTAACCAAACATCTGCCCAGGAGATCCGTGAGCATCTCGTAGGATTGTTGCAAATCCGGGGCTGAAGGGCTCCCCTATGTTTCCATGAACAGAGCCCCTTAAGCCTTCCCAATTTTCTCCAAGACAGTTCTTAACTTTTGATATATTCACAAAAACAAACAGCATCCTGCCAACTGGGCAACATCCGGGTAGAACTGAGTTTCTGACCTCCATTTACTTGCTGCACTGCAGATTCATCTCTGCTCCCCCAGAGTGAGATTTAGACTACTCCAATTAGTTTCAGTTCATATGCCACCTTTTTGAGTTCTTCCACAAAAATCCTGATCTCCTCTTTGCTGTCAAAAGCCTGTGTCTTCCCCTCATGAAAACCCCTAAGCTTGGCCAGCTATTGGAGGGTGAAGCGCACTCCTTTGGCAAACAACCAGGAACAATACGGTGTGATCTCTCTTCTTTTTGCTGACAATTGTGCCGAGAAATCTTGAAATATCGAGTTTCGCTCCAGCCACCTGCAGTGTTCTTTGTTTTCTATATGCTATCAACAATGCCATTTTGTCCAGATAGTTCGATACTTTGAAACTAACTGGCTGAGGCCGGTCGTTGTTATCCTCATTCTTTGCACCTCAGTTGGTAGAAATGACTCCAGCAAGCCCAGCTGCCTGGGGACTGTTTGCCCACAATATTCCAGCAGCACCTTATCACTGATGCTCTCAGGCACTCCAGTGAGTCTTAGATTATTTCTCTTGCTCCTATTTTCCTGGTCATCAATTCTTTCCTCCAAGCTTACATTCTTTTTCTGTAGATGTAGCAGCTGCTCTCTTAGCTCCTTCAAGATGAAATCCGTGGCTTGTATGTGGTTAGTATTGTCAGATATCTGTCTCGAGTGTGTTGACAATGCCTTCTTGACTTCCTCCATAGTAGAGTGAATTTTTCCATCTTGACTTCCAAGAACACTGTCATGTTCTTTGTCAAATGTTTAACCACTGCCTCAGAGAATAGAAGAACGTGTTGGCTAACTACAGTCTCCATTACTTTCTTAAGTGGAATCTGACTCGGCATTGCTGGTACACACTGGGCCCGATTCTGATCCCGAAGTACATCTCCTTTGTACAACTAGGCTGACCTGGACATACAAAGGAGATCACAATTCTGATCCCGCGGGTCACATCTAGCCCCCGTGGGATCAGAATCGCGAACAAGCCTGTACATGCAGGCCAGGACTATGATTCAGTCCTGGCCTGCACATACAGGCACTGCCTGGCTAACTCAGCAAGGGCTTTTAAATGGAGCCGTGATGCCGGCTGCCTGCCCAAAATGTTAATTCCCCGCAGCCCGACCCCCAATCCGGCCTCTTAAGACCAGGGTCGGGCTGTGGGGAATTAACACTGCCCCCCCCCCCCAGCCCCTTCCGCCTCCCAGAACAGCAAAATTGAAACATCCAGGGAAGTTATTCCACCCTGGGGGTAGAATAACTTCCCCGGACATTTCGCCTGCCCTGGACGTACATGGCCAACATTAGAATCCAATGCCCGCCCACTCCCCGCCCCGGCAAGGAAGTTATACAGGGGCAGAAACAGTCATGAATAGCAGGGATGAACATCCAGTTGGGACATCCATCCCTGCTATTTGTGCCTCAGACTGACCCCCACTGTGTTTTGGTGAGATGCTGTTTCCTGGGTACCCCCAATGAAGGCACTTATGTGTCACTGACATATTCGCACTCAAGTGGGTAAGGACTCCTTTCCTGCAGCCACACCTGGTGTACTCTGTCTATCTCTCAGTCCACCATCAGCATGGCCTACAGACTTTGCAGGCTTTTCAGGCACTCTCTGCACCTTCCACGTGTCTATCTGACACCTGCCCTTTCTGTCTTGCTTTTAGAGTTAACTTATAATTTATGGTTTATATGGTTTTATGCCTCTTATTGGAGCCTGATCGGGTCCACCACACTTACCACCGTGACTTCCACAGCACCCTCCTGCTTGCCGGACGTGGCCATCTGTTCAGCAGTGACCGCTTCAGGCAGGGAGACAATGCGACCCAACAGGCCTCAGCAAGTCCTGGAGCCAAAGTCCCTGCCTCGCCTGACTCTCAGCTTCGCCTCATATAATGCACCGTCAACACTCTTCTTGGCCTCTGCACTCCAGGCAGCCCCCACCACAGGATTTGACACATAGCACCAGAAGATATCTGTCTCTCACATGCTCTTTTGGGCCTGCAATGTGCCCCTGGAACCTCTGTCGTTACTGCGCCACCACTCACCAGCCCCTGCTCTGCAAAATTTTGGGCTCTCGGGTCACAACATTTCCCTGGTTCCTGTCTAGCTTACAATTTTCACTTATATGGTTCTGTTGCTGAGTTTGGTGCTGTTTAATCAGATGGGGATATCAGAACTTATGGAGCAGCGTCCAACTTGTTTCGTGGCTCAGGAATGGGGATCTTAAGGAGCAAATGGAAGCTTGACTAGTGAAACGGATATTAATGGAAGGGTGAGAGAAGGAGAAAAATGTGCCTAATGAGGGAAGAGACCCTATATGGGGAAGGGGTTGCCTTGATGGGTAAAAAATCTGTATATAGTTCTACCATCTATTATGTTCGATATAACAAGTTTTGTTGTATGGAAACCACTTTGATTACTGGAAAAGGCAGTATAGAAAACCTTTAAATAAATAAAAAATAAATAAAAGTACATGGGGGGATAGGGAAGAGAAGGGAAGATGTGGCAACCTTGTGGGGGGGGGGGCAAGGGAGGGAAAGAGAAGATTGCTGGACACCTTAGGGAGGGTTAATTAAGGTCAAGGGGGGATGCTAAAGGAGAAAGAGTGTTTAATCGAGGCCAAAGAGAAGAGATGACTTGGGGGAGGGGTTGGTGTGCATAAATTTACAGTATACTTCTGAAACTCTGCTGGAAAAACCTCACTCATTGGCCTTCAGTCTCACTCATGGATGCAGTGATCTCATTCTTCGGGATGGGCCATCCTTGGCATCTCTGGGTACAGATTCTCACCGTGCACATGGAAGAGTCATGACTGGTGCAGTTGTACCCGTGTAAAAGAAACTCCAAAGTTCTTACCTGTGATTCAGGCAAGGCACAAACATCGGCTGCTTCACTATTCCGGCCACAGGATCATAGTAGGGAACAGTACTGAAACAAATGCAAAGCTCGTATTAGATGCTGGCAGTTCTTAATGTGAGCGTGTCAAGGTAAGTACAAGAGGACAACTAATCATGTTGCTTTTTGTGTCCCATTTAGCTTTATAGAGAAAACCAGAGTGGCCTCACATACCTGATTACATCACCACCTTTATATAAGCCTTATGCTGGGTTGATCAAAGCTCTCTCAGTCCGCAAGGAAGCTAGGACAAAGGAACGAGAATCTTGGCAAGGACTCAACGTCTCGTCCTTCCCTTCTCACTGCTCATGTCAGGGGCATGCACGTTTTTTTGACAGTGGTCTGCATGATCAGAAGTCCATTTGTGTGTGGGCCGCATGAATAGTTTAGCTTATTATAACATGATTAATACTCATCAAAATCTGTGAACCTCTTCTGAAACTGTGACTTCATGGCCACCAAACAGCTCTGCAATGCTGCAAAATTGTGTTCTCCGGATAATTAGGTTTAATTTTGGGAGTAATATTCAGCGCAGAGCAGTCAGCTGTTTTTTTAAATGCCAGCCACTACAGGCAAAAATAAAAATCAGGATATTCAGCAATGCTACCCGGACAGTAGGAGTAGCTGCATATCTTGATTTTGCAGCTATTGGGATAGCACGTAGTACAGCTTTTTGCCCTAGAGAGTGTCGAGGCAGTTTGTAATGAACTTTAGCGCTTTGTAATGATATCTAGTACCACTAAATATCTGTTACAGCGGATTTTATCTGGCTGTTCTTCAAAGCTTTGCTCTTCATTCATACATCGATTGCCTTGATTCATTGTTTCGCCTTTGGAAAAAAATTATAATCACAGGATATCACTAGATAACAATTCTCTTATTGTCTATGACATCAGTCATAGAAAGTCACACAGTGTGAGCTTTTCAATCCATGATTCTTCAGCAGACTCGTGTGAAAGAAGCAATCAAAGAGTCAGCTGAGCAGGTCTGAGATTTGAAAGTCCAAGAGTGGACACGCACACACACTCGTGGTTTCATTTTTGTCTTTTCAGTTGGAGACTTTAAAATTTGGTGCAGAATTAAAACCAGCATGGGCCTGATAGGACGTCCCGCTGGGTCCGTAGTAATACCCTTTTCCTTCTCTGTGGCTTGTGTGATTGTGTGAGCTTGGCAAGATGCCCCTGCCTCGGCCTGAAGCGATAGCGCTAGTGACGGCTGTTGGCAGAAAGCAAGTGGCCAAGCATGTGATTGTTGGATATTAATTAGAGGATGGGGGGTCCCAAGGTAAGGGGACCGCTCCAGAATCCACGGGAGTGCGTGCGCAGCCAAATGTTGTGATAAGGTTTAAATCTGCAGCTAAGAAGGCATCCTATTCTCGCCGTACCCCGGTCCCTCGCGGTGCACCCCCGGCAGATGGGGAGATGCCGAAGGAATACGTAAACAGAGTGGCAGGGGGTTATTATACTAATCCCTGGGTGAATAATATGGCGGGGTGGACAGAAGGTTTACGTAGCTCAAATCCTTTTCCCAGAGAGGGTAGCTTCTCTGCCTGGAATTTAGATATGATTCGGGGATTGTGTCTGGGGGATAAGAAAGCTTTTCCCTTTTATTCCGGAGACCCAAAATGGCCAAAATCTTATATGAAGGAATGTGGTACTGTATGGATACAACTGGCTCCTTATTATAATGGTCAACAGCAACCGGTGCTTAACTCGCCCCGGGAACTGCCTCCGAAATCGCCCCAACCCCAGGTGCCCATGGCCCCTCCACCGTATCAGCCCATTTACCCCTCCCTGGTTGGATCGGCCGCCGTTGTAAAGCCAGCCAGAGACTCTGATTCATTAGAGGACATTGTTCTGGTGGTGGCTGCTTCTACCACGCACCCCCCCCCCGGTAGTAATGGCGGGGCGTGCCACCACCCACCGGGAATTACCCATAGATAAAATGTTTCGTTAGATATGTGCTACTTATGAGGCTGGGCGTGACAAGGTGGAGGAGCCTGCTGGTTCGCCTCTGCCGCCGCCCGCTGCCTGGCTACCTTCTCCTGCCCTACCTTCTGATTCAAGCCCATGCTTGACTGAATCAGGGCCCGCTCCTGCTGGTCGGGACGCGCCCAGGGAAAACATGTATCGCCAATTGTGCAAGACATCTCAGGAGGTCTCTACCGGGGGTTTGGGGACGCGAGCGGGGGCCGGAGGGTTCGCTGCTTCCCTGGTCCCTTTTGCCCTGCTGGAGTCCCTCATTACCCCCTAATTCCCCCCTTCCGATGCCTTCAACCGAAGATTGGGTGGGGGAACAGGAACAGAGTAGGGCTAGGGCTCATAGGGATGGGCTTAGCCCTCATAACCCCTTTCATAAGCTGGATTCAAATGATATGAGAACTTCTAACAGTGATAGAGTGACAGGAGACCCTACCTCTAAGGGCCATATATACACCCAGTACCCTTTTTTAACTATTGGTAACCAGCTTGTTGTTAAGCCCCTGGATCCCGCCATCCTTTATTCTGTTTTACAGCATGCCCCGAACCCTATGAAAACGGCAGCTACCACTGTGCACTACTTGCAACGTATGACTTGCGGGTTGCAGTGTACAGCGCAGGACTACCGCCTCATTATTGAGGGTGTCCTGGGGTATGATGAAGAAACCCCATTTGATTTTTCTAGAGTTAAGTCACTGGCGAACCCTTATGAGACGCCGGATGATTCTAATTACCCCCTCCAATATCCTGAGGTGATAAAAAAGATGTGGGAAGAAGTGTTAGGGGAGTTTGAGCGTTTATTTGGGGCGAAACAGAATCTTGCTGCATCTATTGCATGCGTGCAGGAACCAGGGGAAAGAGTTTCACAGTTTGTGCGAAGGTTTCGTAAGTGTTGGAAGGAGGAGGCAGGTTTATCAGAGGAAGGCCTGATGGCTTCGATGTATATTCAGACGCTGTTTGGGGCTATGCGCCCCGAAGTGACTGCAGCATGTAAGCGAATGATAGATGCTTGGTTTAGCATGACTCCAGCAGAATTGGAGAAGGTAATACTAATGAAGGAAGCGGCGGGATGCTTTGCAGATATGGATGTTAAGAAAGGTAAAATTTCTCATGCTTGGCAGCAGGATATTGGTTGCCAGCAATCCTACCCCGGAGGATATCAACCCCTGGGACCTCAGCGGTCGCAATCTTGGGGGTGGAGGGGACAGCAGGGCCGGTTTTGAGGCGGACGGGGTGGTGGAAGAGGAATAGGGCAGGGAATATCTAGGAATCAGATTTGTTTTCATTGTAAGCAACCAGGACATTGGAAAAATGAGTGCCCTTACATGGCAGGTAGCGGCCCCGGGCCGACTCAAGGGGGGTGGGCTTTGCCCCCTCCCGCAATGCCATCGGCACCACTCTCTCCCCCATCTAGTAGCCCCGCAACCCCTGTTATCCCTATTACATGGCAACAGCCCCCGCAATGCCTATAGGGCTGCCCTGAGGCAACGGTTCCGATCTGGGTTCAGTTAATGGGTGGATGGAAGGAGCCCCTTGTTGTACGTTGGGCATTAATGGCCAGCAAGTCTCCTTTGTAATTGATACAGGAGCGACTTGTTCTACGTTGCATGCCTCTATTTGTAGGGAACCCTTAACGCCAGGTCCTGCCTCGGGATAAATGGAACCTCTACCCCCACATGGATTACACCCCCGTTGTCTGTCTCTGCGCTTGGTAATAATACTGTTCTGTTTACACATTCATTTACGATTATTCCCTCCTGTCCAGTGAGTCTCTTGAAGCAGGACCTGTTGTGTCACCTAGAAGCAGTAACTATTAGTAATTTGGATGGCTCCTTTGCCCTGCACTCTCCCTTTTTATTGAATATGATTTCTACAGAGGCGCATGGGTTGTCTAAGGTTCCTCCTAAACTCTGGGCCACCTCCCCAACTGACACCGGATTGGTCCCCTGTACGCCATACGTGGCACGTTTGAAGGATCCTCAAGCTGTCGTTTCTTTCCAACAGTACCCTTTGTCTGGCCCTAAGGAAACTGCTTTGCAGTCCATGATCCAGGATTTTGTCGCAGCAGGTATTGTAGTTCCTACTGTTTCTCCTTATAATACTCCCGTGAATCCCATCCCTAAGGGGGATGGGTTCCGTTTTACCCAGGATTTACAGGCCGTAAATCAGCTCGTTGTCCCGCTGGCACCGGTGATGCCCGATATCGCCAGGCTACTTACTCTTATTCCTACGGAAGCTAAATGCTTTACGGTTATTGATTTAGCTAATGCCTTTTCTAGTGTACCCCTGGACCCCATCACACAGCCTCTTATGGCTTTCACACATGCAGGCAAACAGTATACCTGGACTCGCCTGCCGCAGGGATACATTGATTCCCTGGCGGCATATTCTCTTGTTCTTAAGGCATCAATTGAAATGTGGCATCTGCCTTGTTCCTCCACCCTTCTCCAGTATATGGACGATTTGACCCGGTGAAAAGCGGGATATAAATACAGTTAAATAAATAAATAAATAAATTTGTTGTTATGTTCAAAAACAATCACAGAATGTGAAAATGACTCTGTATCCTTGCTCTGCCATCTAGCCTCCCATGGACATAAGGCTTCTTTAAAAAAGCTCCAGTGGTGCTGCAAGCGTGTTACCTATTTGGGGTTTGTGCTGTCCCCTGGAAACCGGGCGCTCTCTCCCATCCTAGTACAGGCAATTATAAAATTATCTCCTCCAACAACAGTGACACAAATGCTGGCTTTCCTTGGATTAGTATCCTTCTGTCGTGCTTGGATCCCGGACTGTGCTTATTGGGATTCCATATTGCGAAGGGCTACTTTGCAGTTACCAGGCTCTGAATCTATTGAATGGACCGAAGAAATGCTTTCTGCATTTGCCACTTTGAAAAAGCTGCTTATCTCAGCTCCTACACTTGGACTACCTGACTATGGGAAAATGTTTTACTTATATGAAAGGGAAGAGGGAGGAACTATGGCAGCTATTTTGGCTCAAGACCACGGGGGAGGGGGGGGTGGAGGGAATGCGCCCAGTCGCATATTTATCGAAAAAATTGCCCCTTCAGGTACAGGGTATGCCTGCATGTTTGCGAGCCCTGGCGGCTTCGGCTATTGGCGTACAGATGACTATCCCAATTATTCTGTCTCATGAGACTATTCTGTTTTCTACCCACTCTGTTTTGAATGTGTTAAAGAACCTCACTACACAACACATGACAGCCCAGCACCTTAGTGGGTATGAGGTAATTTTAACAACTACTGAAGGGTTGTCGGTTAAACAGCAATCTGCTGCCTTTACCTCGATGCTGGCCTTACAGGCCTTAATGCGCCCAGTAGATGATTCCGAGTTGCCCCAAGAAGAACATGATTGCTTAAAGTTGATTAACTTTGAGACGTCAGTACGTCCTGATTTGCCCTCCTCCCCGCTCCCGGACACTCCACATATATTTGTGGACGGGAGCTGTGTCCATCCCGCAGACAACACCTATATTGCCTCTTATGCCTTTGTAGAACTCCCAAATATTTTGCATGAAGCCCAGTTATTACCTTATGGTTCTGCACAGGCTGCAGAATTGGTAGCGCTTACTAGAGCCTGTGAATTATTTGCTGATAAACATGTTAACATTTATACAGATTCCAGGTATGCCTTTGGGGTGGTGCATGATTTTGGTCTCTTATGGGGGCGTAGGGGCTGGAAAACGGCAGACGGTAAACCAATTTCTCATGCACAATTGGTTAATGAACTGCTGGCCGCCTTATGTAAACCCAAAGAAGTCGCCGTTATTAAATGTACTGCACACAGATATGACACTTCTATTGCCTCTCAAGGCAATGCCTTAGCTGATCTTGCAGCCAAACAGTGTGCACAAGCCCAAATTGAACTTTTACATAGTAATAATATCTCTCAGGGCATGCTGACAGTTTCTTACTATTTGTCTGATCCTCCATTGTCTGAATATTATGTTTCCCCTCTTGAGCATTCTTTCCCCCTGCACCACTTGCAGGCTGCTGCAGATCCCGAGGACATTATGTATTGGGAACAACATAATATGAGTTTAAATTCAGCACAGATTTGGCAGGAAAAAGGGGGGGGGGGCGAAGAGGGCTACCGAAAGCGGCAGCCCCTCTCTTAATTGGTCAAGTATATGGGGTAGGGTATAAAAACAGGAAGACGGTTCTTAAGGAGTTACAAGAAATATTTGTTTGCAGAGATTTGCCTCATTTAGTGGAATCACAACTGAGTCAATGCTTAATATGTGCTAGGAATAATGTTCAGCAGGGAAAAGCAATAGGACAATTGCAACATTTACCCCCACCACAAGGCCCGTTTCAGGCCCTACAAGTAGATTTCACATGTATGCCACGATCGATAGGGGGTTATAAGTATTTGTTGGTCATTGTTGATAGGTTTTCCAAGTGGCCAGAGGCTTTTCCCACGACTAAGGAAGATGCTAGAACAGTAGCAAAAATTCTCTGTAAGGAAGTTATTCCCCGCTTTGGGTGTCCCCTTTCTATAGATTCTGATCAGGGACCAGCGTTCACCTCTAAGGTGTTACAACAGATTACTCAGATGTTTGCCATTGATTGGAAATTTCATGTCCCATATCACCCACAGTCATCAGGGATAGTAGAACGAATGAATCAAACAATTAAAGAAAAATTTAAAAAGGCTACACAACACGCCCCAGGAAGGTGGCCAGTGTATCTGCCAACTGTATTGACAGAAATTAGGCTAACCCCCGGGGCATCTGGATTCTCTCCTTTTGAAATTCTGATGGGACGACCCTTCCCCTTACCCTGGAAATGGCCCGAGGGAACGGTGATAATGGCGGATGACTTATTGCTGGCACAGGAAGAATATGCTACACAGCTAGCTAAATATTTGTGCATGGTGTCTGAACAAATGTATAATGCATTTCCTTTTCCTTCTGCAGAACCGACGCACCCGTTCTGCTTGGGAGACCGTGTGCTGGTAAAGCTGTTTCATAAGAAGGGCCAGTGGGACCCCCGGTTGGAGATCCGGTGGAGATTATTGCAGTTACTCGCACAGCCGTGCTAACTGATAAGCATCCGACCTGGGTACACGCCTCACGCGTCAAGAGTGCACCGGAGGATTCCTGGAAGACGCCTGACTCGCCCCAGCCATGAGGACCTTGGACGCAGGCACATTGGACAGAGAACAATACAACTTGGATTCAGGCCCTGTAGAGCTCCACCACTTTTATGTACTGTAGGGATTATAAGGTTTAGGGATATGTTCCTGGTTCATAATCACTCAAGGGTCCTGATAGGTGACTGCTCTAATAAAAAATATATATATCAACCAGTCTGTCATTACAGTGGGCAAGGGAAAAAAAACAGGCCAGCATGAAATCATATAAGAAAAAATAAATCTTTGCACTGCATATTACTGAGCTGGAAGGCCCAGAAATAGTCATGCAAGCATGAACACAGGAAACCATGCAAAAAAGTATATGCTGAGCACATCAGCCCTGAAGAAGGAAGACGGTTGATAGTTGGTAGGTATGGAGTAAGAGCAAACGAAAGGAACCTGAGTGGGTATCAAAACAGGAACAAGGGGATAGAAAGGAAGTAACAGGAAACAGATGGCAAGAGGAGATGAGATACAAGGGGGGGAGATAGATTTGGGAGCTGTGCACGTATACGGAAATCAGAAAAATGTATATAAGTGATATGATTATTGCACCCAGCGGGAGAAGGAATTCTGGAGGTGTCTGGTGTCTGATGACTGACAGAAGCTCTCCTCTCCCCTGCCTGTATTTGTCCATCAGTTATCTAATAAACAGAGATTCTGATTGCACCTGTACTGACTTTTGGATCTGGACTATACAGGAAATTAGTGATAATTAGTAATCGGTCTCTAGTGAGTAACGGCCTCACAATTGGTGCTGAACACCCGGGACTGGGGTACGGGTGGGTCTTTATGACCAAGATACAAATTTAAAGATTTGGATTCCCCTCAAGAAAGAAGAGGGAGGTACGTTCCCGGAACGTAGTAGAGACCGGAGAAGAAGAAGTGAATGACAGATTCCCTAGGATGATGGCGGATGTGAAGACGGCGTCGTGAGTATAACTATTTTTAACCAAGCTTGGTAAGTGTTGTTTAAGTTTTTGTTTTGTTATATGAGTAAAATGTAAGAAAAATTTGCTGTTATAAACTGGGACTGAATGATAAGTGTTTGAGACTGCACTTGTTGTCTGACACGAAGCGTGTGTGTGTTCTTGCTCACGGTTCCATACCTCCGTGAGGAGATTGGCTGGTCTTGAACGAAGCGAATTCTTGTTTGAAAGGTGTCCTGGACATTTCGTGCACTTCCTTCCTCTGTAAATAAAGAGGTTGGATATTGAGATCCTTAAATAAAAGGTTGCACGTAGGAATCATGTCTCTGTTTAGGAGAAAGAAAGATGGCAATAAGGACATAATGGTAAATCAAGTTTCCCCAGTGACTCCGGTCGAACGGATGATGAGAGATAATCCCTTATTAGGAAAGGAAATATTGAAAGTTTGCCTTAAATGGGCGAAATGGAGCGCTGCTCCTGGAACTCCTCTCGGCTGGCCACCGGAGGGGTCCTTTGATGGTCGTTGTTTAGTAAAAATTAGGGATTATGTTTTATTTCATAAGACTGGGGCTAGTCAGCTGAAACACTTAAGGTACATTTCCATGTGGATGAAACAGGTAGATCCAAACACCCTCAGTAGTGATGATCCACCCCCCTATTGGATGACAGAGAGTCGTACAATGGCAGCGATAGGTTATGCAGACCCTTCCATAGATCTAGACACCAAGGAGACAGAATTAGAGGACAGACCTAAAGATAAAATTAAAGATAAAAGACCAGCAGAAACACACAAGGAAAGAGTTAGATACTGGGATGAGATAAAAACACCATCTCTTATTATTGTTTTGTGGTAATATATATTCTGGGAAAAAAAATTGGTAATAGAGGAACAATAACAGCTATGATAACTGCAGAGTGTGATTCAAAAGTTACTTTGCTTTTGAAGCAGAATTACCAGTGCAGCCGTTTCCCTTCTGGAAGTGCCTGTTTTAGTTCTGTATAACACTCACACAATCAATGCTTTCTTAATTAGATTTTATGATCTCTGGAATTGAACTGCTTAGAATTCTTTGCTACTGATACAACAAAAGAAAACTGTTTCCGTTTTTCCTTTGACCTTCAAAGTAGAGGTTAAGAGCCCTGCAGGATAATGTGGTATTCTGAGCAGATTGCAACTTGGGAATGGTTTAAATCCTGAGTGAATAAGAAGTTAATCATGTTTGGATTTTGTTCTGATTGTTATGCTATTAAGCAAAATTAAAAGTTAAACAGGGATTTTATATATTATGGCAAGCACCTCATGGAGGTCGAGGTTGGCTGTAACTCTCAGTGATTTGCTTTGAAATAACTTAAAAGGGAAGTGTTTGCATTCCAGACGTCCACCAGTCTTTTTCATGAAAAAAGTATCAGTTTTAAATGTCTGCTTCCCCGAACTGTAAGATTCAGGGTAAATTACTGTGTGTGTTGTTAAGCTCTGCACTGATGATTGATGAACAGGCCAGTGACACCATGGGCGTTCACTCATCTTCCCAGTTTTATTTGCTACGATATTCCACAATACTGACTTTTAACAATTGTTTTAGAAGCAGGATTAGCTGTTGTGTGCGAGCAGCAATCCCAGAAAGCAATCCAAGAAGAAGAAGGGGGGAGGGAAAATAGTATTCTTTTGTTTGTACTTGTAGAATTTCAGGCAACTGAATTGGTGGAGCGAGTGAAGGACATTCTGATAAGAAGTTATTTCAGATCTGATGCAGCACACCTGTGGACAACAGCGACCCCTACTGCAACTACATAATGCTGACTTTTGTGTGACCTTTTGAACTGGTTCAAGCTTGTTTGCAATTTATGTAGAATGATATAATGGCATAAACAGTATTGTGTGTTCTCTCCTTCTGCTCTCTCTCTGGAGAGTGGCAAGTGTCTGCTGCATTATGTTTTAAATGCTATCATGTATCCACGAATATCAGGGTTTCACTGCTGTTGTACTTAATCCTTTTTATGCCTGGAAGCTAGTGTATCAGGCTGTATTTCTGCTCTTTTTCTAAGCCATGTTTTAGGCTTACCTCTTTAAGGCTACTTTTGAATAAGTGATTCCCACATTGTCTATTTGATTTGGCTAATTACATTACAGAGGTTCGACCAGAGCCTCCGTGATTTCCCTTGCAGGCTTCGGATCGCGTTTCAAAAAATTGCTGATCGGGTGGCTGCTACACAGTCTGTATCCAGCTCACCATTGTCACTGTTGCTTCCCCCTTTGCTGCCCACTTGAATGATACTGACTCTTGGACTCATGTCAGTCAGTTGAAGGTTTCTCCAACTGTCACCTCTGTTTGATCTACTTCCTTCCTGTATGAACTGTTGTTGACCAAGATGATTGCTGCCAAACCTGCTCCTTGGGACACCATCTGTTTCCTTCATCCTGATGGACAATTCGTTTTACTTCTACGTGTTCACAATACAACCCACATCTCCAAAGAAGTTCTCACTTCAACCCTGCCTTGAACTGAACTCTTATCGGGACATTCTGCTGAACTTTTTGATACCCTTGTGTTCTCCATTGCTATTAAACATAGGTTAGATGCTGGACTTCCTTGGTACCTTTCCAGACCCCTGCCATAACTGCTGAACTTGGTATGGCTATACGCCGGTTACAATGTTTGCTTCATGTACAAATGAAAGCTGTTACTGATTCTAACTAAGCTATCAGAGTCCCTAGAGCAAAATACACAAATGACTCTACAAAATAGACAAGCGCTAGATTTGCTCCTTGCTTCTGAAGGAGGCCTGTGATCTTTTATTAATGCCATTAATTGTTGTACGGTCATAGCGAATCATTCAGTATTTGTGCTTAATGCTATGGATAAAATACGCCACCAGTCAGATTTACATATTGATGACTTTAAGGGAGGACGAATGTAGGTAATTGGTTCTCATCCCTTACCTCCTGGTTTCACTCGCTAGGTGCTGGCCTAAAAGGCCTTTTAATTTCTGCTGGCATCTTTTTAATTTTTGCCTTGTACTTTTGTTGTATTGTTTCTCTTGTCATCTCCTGTTGTAAGAAACAGTGTACCAAGGTGTCCACCTCCCTTATGTCTGTTCAAACATGCCATACACATGTGAATGTTTCCTATGCTGCGGTCCCCACTTCTGAATTCTCTGACTTGGTCTTATCTCCTCCACAAAAAAAAAAAAAAAAAATGAGGGAATTGTAAGGATTATAAGGTTTAGGGATATGTTCCTGGTTCATAATCACTCAAGGGTCCTGATAGGTGACTGCTCTAATAAAAAATATATATATCAACCAGTCTGTCATTACAGTGGGCAAGGAAAAAAAAACAGGCCAGCATGAAATCATATAAGAAAAAATAAATCTTTGCACTGCATATTACTGAGCTGGAAGGCCCAGAAATAGTCATGCAAGCATGAACACAGGAAACCATGCAAACAAGTATATGCTGAGCACATCAGCCCTGAAGAAGGAAGACGGTTGATAGTTGGTAGGTATGGAGTAAGAGCAAACGAAAGGAACCTGAGTGGGTATCAAAACAGGAACAAGGGGATAGAAAGGAAGTAACAGGAAACAGATAGCAAGAGGAGATGAGATACAAGGGGGAGAGAGAGATTTGGGAGCTGTGCACGTATACGGAAATCAGAAAAATTTATATAAGTGATATGATTATTGCACCCAGCGGGAGGAGGAATTCTGGAGGTGTCTGGTGTCTGATGACTGACAGAAGCTCTCCTCTCCCCTGCCTGTATTTGTCCATCAGTTATCTAATAAACAGAGATTCTGATTGCACCTGTACTGACTTTTGGATCTGGACTATACAGGAAATTAGTGATAATTAGTAATCGGTCTCTTGTGAGTAACAGGGCCTCACAGTACTCTTATACACCTGTTTCCATGGTGGCTGATGTACCTGAGCACGCCACCACTGACCTCCAGTTAATAATGTCTTCTTAACTGTCCTTCAAAAGACTGTTTGGCTGTTCTTATAGTGGGCCTATGCAGGCCCAAAGGGGGGATTGATAGGGGAAAATAAGACTTAAAGTGTGTGTGTACAGGAGGACTAGGAGGCCTGCAGGGGAAAATGGGAATCCTGTACATATCTATATATGGAATGTGCTGTGCTAAAACAAATTGATTGTCCTGCAAGGAAACGACTAACATCTGTGACGTTACTGATAAGCTGTGGTGGGCCTCAGGGGATGAGTTGATGACGTATGTATATGTTTCTGTTAATGTATAAAAGACAGACAGCCCCTCTAACATGTGGAATAATCTTACATACTACTTATATGCGAGTGTGTGTGTTTGTTCCCCTGGAATTCCAGACAGAGAAGGTAAGGTGGTTCCTCGGCCCAGGGGATTAGCAGACGTCCCGAGGGTAAGTGGTATATAGTGCTGGGAAAGGAGTAACCCACACTTACAGGGCCCATAACAGACTTTGACATGGGATACTTCAATTCATTAAAAGAGAGGCGAAACAAGGAATGATTAAATTCAAGAAAGAAGCCTGGATTGCTTTTCTCATCATGTCTAACTTCACGAGATTTCCTTTACTAGAATTAAAATGAGGTACTTTCCTATCTCCCCCTTTCCTTCTTGCTCTGTCAGTGCCACCTTCTCTCCAGAGCTGGATTTTAATTGGAGACATTCTCTCCTCCTCCTCCCCAATCGCCCCACCCAGATTTTGCCCTCACCTTGGCCTTTGCGACCGAGATTGGTATAAACAGAAGCAACAGCACCTAAAGCTGAATTCAAGGTGGAGAACACAAGCCTTCTTGTGGTGAAAGGGCTCTGCAATGCTTGGCCCCTTCACTTGCACTGGCTTCTTGTTACTGTGGCAATCTGTGCGAGCAGAGAGGGCCGGACATCAGAGGACCTGTCAGTGCAGGGGGGAAGGCTTATATGCACCATGCTGAATTCCGTTTCAGACGTTGCTGCTTCTCTTTTTACCGACCCTGATGTGCTGATACGAGTCCATGGCCTCAGGCCCGAATTGGGGCATAGCAGCAGTGGCTGTGTTCTGCTGCCTATAAAACGTTGATGCCAGAAGCAGTTGCCTCTTTTGTCTATGCTTAAATCTGGGCCTGCTTCTCTCTTCCCCTTCACCCTATCAATATTACTTTCCCCTCTTGCCAAGTTTCCCACACTAATGCTTCGTTATTTCTCCTCCATGCCCTGGATGCAATTGTAAAAAACAAGGACTGGATCAGCATCCTCTGGTTTATATGGATGAGGTGGCAATCCTAGACGTGACTAGGATTAAGAGGTTCAGTAAAAGATTCAGGATGGCTTATGTGTTGGTTTAAGTATGGGAACTTGTACGCTTATCTACCCAGATTGGTAGGGGACCAACGAGGAAGGGCAATAAAACTAACTTGAATAAGAGGCAATATTTGGCAGTCAGTAGAGCTTCCAACTGGTTCCATGTCATGAAAACAAGCAACAACCCAAAGGGAGAGAGAATCCCCCACATTAAAGTGGAAACACAGCAGGGGACATGTCAGGAATTCAAGGACTTTGTATAGAATGTATTATTGGTCACAACCCAATATGGCTATGTTTCGGCAATTAAGATGTATGCTTCGGGGTAATTACCACAGAAACCTAACACTAATTTTAAAGTATCTGTGGAGACAATGCTGTCTTGTGATCTATTGAATGAAAGTTCATCTACGAGAAGCATAAATTAACTTTTGTTCAAAAGATACAAGACAGCATTGTCTCCACGGATACCTTAAGATTAGTGTTAGGTTTCTGTGGTAATTACCACTGCTGCAGGTGTGTAATTGCCAAAACATAGCCATGTGGATTGTGACCAATAAATAAATTCTTTACAAAGTCCTTGGAGTCCTGACATTTCCCCTGCTATGTTGTTTCTGATAAGAAACAAGAAATTCAGTCCTGACTTTACCCTAGTGCATGTATGGACTTGTAGTTCTTATTTTCCTAGAGAAATCAATGAGATGATCAGAACTACAAGTCCAGACATGTAATCATGTTAAATCAGGACTAGACTAGCATCTTTGTTATGTACAGAGGCAGTTGTATGGCTGACTGCTAGGAGGTATCCTTAACAAGAGCAATGTAGACTGGAACAACCAAGTTCACAGGGCGGACCAATTTGCTATCTGCCATATTACTATGCTTTTTTTTTTTTTAAATGCAGATGAATCTAACTCAAGCTCCATATAGTGTTTTTTTTAGCCATTCCTAGTTTTTGAATTTACATCCCAGTGCATTTTGGGAGTTGTAACCCTGCTTCTTCCATTTGCAGACAACACTACAGGCGCCAACAAACTTCAGCAATGAAAGATCTCCCTCCAGAGGCCGTGATTCTTACCTTACAAGCCTCTGCAACAGGTGATTGAGATACCAGTCATGTGGCGGTGGCTCATCTACCCAATAATCTTTTTCTGCTAGGTGGTAGACTTTTCTAGAAGAGAGGCTGTGGTAGCCTTTTACCCCTTTTATTCCAGGGACATGCAACTGGTCTCCGTAAAAGGGGAAGCGATATTTACAAAAATCATTCAGCGTATTGAGGAGCAATCTCCTTTCTGAAATGAAATGGGAAAACAAATTCAAAAGAAAATACAAAAACGTCCTCAGCTTCTCGCTGGTTACCATGATTACCAGATAGCGCCAGGTAAGTAAGTACATAAATAATTAGGCAAAGGCTAAGTCTGTCCTCGTTTACTCCTGTAATTATGCAGTTGATCCTGCTGAAAGAAACCCACAGGTCCATCTAGCTCACCCTTCTCCTGATTGCCTACTGGCTTACATTATGGTGATCCTGTTGACTATTCCAGCTTCTCTAAGAAAACTAGGGTTATTAGCTACGAGATACAATGGCACAAAGCCAGGATTGGCGTAACCTTTCCCTGATGATATGAACACATCAGCCACCCTACTTCTCGGGGATGGAGAGGTCCTTGGTGTATCTGCTGAGCATTACTGAGTCCAAGCAAGTCACCCTTTGGAGCATGATTCTTGCACATCAATAAAATTGACTTCCATCAGGTCAGAGGTTATCTGGCTTTAGTGTAGGGTGAGCATTCATCTTTCATACAAGTGATTGAGTTCAGGCCATAAGCTACAGGTGGAGAGAGCCCTGATGCTCCCTCATTGTACACACAGGAAGGGTATTTTTAGTACAGGGTTGCCTAGGTAAGACAATGGAGAAGGTGCCTAGTTTGAGCCTATTTTATAAAGACAAGTAGGCGCCTGCACAAATCGCGCCTAGATTGCAAGCACGGACGTTATGCCTGCTCAAGGGCTGGCGTAAATGTCAGCGCATACCTTAGGTGCATGTGCGCATAGTTTATAAAATGCTGGCATATGTAGCAACTCCGCCCACACGCCACCCACATTTCTCCCCCTTGCACAACGTATGTACTGGTTTGCACTCTGTGCACTTTTCTGCTAGACCAAATTTTATAAGAGCCCGTTTACATGCCTGAAACAGCCTTTTAGGAATGAAAATGATTTCTACAATTCCCCTCAATATGTTCTAGTATGGCACTGTGGTCCTATTTGTCTTAGGACAATCGGATTCGCAAGCTCATATGTACAATGGTGCAAAAGTGGGGCTGGTTTAGTTTACCCTTTAGGCCCCAAAATCACCTGATGACTGTACACAGAATTACTGTTTTGGACATAAATACTTACAATCCATAATCTTTAGAAAATCTGCCTCAGAGATTTCATTGGAAGCGTCCAGGCTGCTCCTCCACTCACCTACTGTATTCCTTGCCAGGTTCCCTGGCACAGCGGGGGACTAAGAGGAGCAGCCTGTAGTTATTCATCTTCCTTCCTACAGTCTCTGGAACAGCAGAGGGAGAAGAATGGGTCACGGAAACAGGATCAGAGAATATGGGTTTACTCTCTCCTTGCAATGCACACTTCCAGTTTAGAGAGAAGCCATGCGCGGGGTTCGGGAAGGAGGAGAAGGGACACCTGCAGGCAGTGGTCTCTAATCATGAAAGTTGGAGAGACGGGGCATGTGTAAAGATATGGATGTGGAGGAAAGATTGAAATGGAGAACAGAATTCTGGAGAGAAACGATGGGAAAGAGAAGATAGGTATTAGAGGACAGACAGGTATCACAGGGGCAAGTGTTCACAGGTTAGTACTCGTTTCCATGAAAGTCAGCTTAGAGATGAAAATAAGCTCTTGGCTCATTTACATCACCAGCTAAACTTTGCACAAATTTCTCACATAAATTTGTCACAGCCAAGAACTTTGTGCATGCTTGTGCAATGCATAAGAAATTTTACTTGACAAAGGTCCTTTTCATGTGGTGGTGCAATCAAATTAAAGGGCCCACTGGCCAGAAATGGAGGTCTCCCCAAACCCCTTCTCCCAGGGGGACTTCCACTCCCTGGTGGCCCAGTGGGCCTGATGTGGTGCTAAAAACATTAAATCGCTTTCTCCACAAAGCCCACCTCAACAATGCTGTATCAGGCTGACAGTTGACCTGATGTGGCCCTGCCCTACCCTACTTCTCCGGCACCCTCTCATCCCAGGGACACCCAGGGCTCTGAAGGGCTGCCAGCAGACCACTAGCAGTAGTCTTGGGGTACTACAACTAGGGATCAGATTGCCATAAGCTTTCCCATCAAATCCCTCAGGTAGAAAAGCCTGAGTCTGCCAACAGAGAAAGAGGGTCACACTATAGTAATTCTAAAAGGGCCACTTGAGCTCATATTTGGCACCTATTCTATAAAGTAAAATACGTGCGTATTTTATAGAATAGGGATATAAGTAGCGAGATACATGTGCCGAAATATAGCAACAGAGAAACAAGGCAGATAAAGACTATAGGGCCTATCTAGTCTGCACATTCTTAAGAACTATTATGCTCTAAAATACTTTCCTCTCCCTCAGAGATCCTCTGTGTTTTTAAATCCAGATACAGTTCTCATCTCCACTACCTCCACTGGGAGGCTATTCCACACATCTACCACCCTTTCCATAAAGAAATATTTCCTCAGTTAATCCTGAGTCTATCCCCTTTCATTCATCTTATGACCCCTCATTCCAAATCTTCCTTTCAAATGGAAACGTGCCACCTCCCATGCATGTATTCCATGTCTCTGTCATATCAACCTTCTCCCACGTTTTCCTCCAAAGAATTCATATTGAGATTTTCAGGACTATCCCCATATGCTTTATGACGAAGACCACTGACCATTTTAATAGCTGCCTCTGGACAGACTCAATCCTCTTTATATATTTTTGAAAATGACCTCTCCAGAATTCTTTACAGTATTCCAAATGAGGTCTTACCAGAGACTTGTGCAAGGGCACTATTACCTCCTTTTTCCTGCTGGACGTTCCTCTCCCTACACACCCAAGCATCCTTCTTTTGTTGTTGCCTTTACCACCTGTTTGACCATTTGGAGATCATCTAATATATCACCTCCAGGTCCCTTCTTCTGGACTGGTGGCTGAGGCAGGACGCCCAGACCGTGGCCGATCTTCCAGTTCCATTGTACCACTTCCTGAAGCCTTTACTCTCTTCACCCATCGTCCAACAGTGCTCCTATCTACCACAGAACTTCCATACACAGCACACAACCGTTTGTGAATATTTCTCACACTTTCTTTCTCCTCCACCAAGAATTCAATTACAGCTCATTGTTTGTACCGTGTGTCACTCACAGACGACATTTGAAGGATCACTACCACCTCGCTATTTGTTGGACGACTGTAAAATTAAACACATGTGTCCTTTGAAATTCCAAGTTACTACCCTTTCAATTTCACACCTCTATCTTCATTCTGGACTGAGAAAAAACATGTGGGGCATTACTTTCTGAGCAACCCTCGTACCTTGGAATTATCATGGATCAACACCTCTCCATGCAACACCACATAGCAAAAACTACTGCAAATGCCTACCATAAAATGAAGATAAAAAGGAGACTTAAACCAATTTTACACCTTGATCACTTCCATACTATCTGCCAAGCAATAATCACCCCACCACTGGACTACTGCAACACACTTTATCAGGGGCTCCCAAAGCAAACCATCCTACCACTGCAAATTGCACAAAATACCACAGCCTGACTCATCTCAGGAACAAATAAGCATGAACACATCACCCCCATACTCAATCACCTACACTGGCTCCCAATCCAATCCCATATCAGATACAAATCAATCATACTCATCTTCAAAATCATACACCAACTATTGGTTTATAGCCTACAAAACATCATAATAAGAGACACAAGTACCCGGCCCAGGAGGAACCACAACAAGCATACGATTATCACACCCTGTGGATACCATAAGATCATTCAAGCTACATCTGGAAGGGCACTTTCACTTTCTGCTCCATCACTATGGAACTCACTCCCAGATGACATGCGCGCAACTACAGATATTAAGGACTTCAGGAAGAAACTGAAAACACTTCTGTACACAGATTATCTGGGACATATCACCTAGCCACCTGATTAAAGGCATGACACAGCCCTCCAAAATGGACCCATAGCCATGTACAACAAACCTGATAAACACAACTTACCAAAATATGTATAATTCTGTTATGCAATTATAACCCTGTACATAGTTAATCCTGCCACCTCCCTTCTCCCCTCCCTTGTTCGAGTATTCTTATATATTGTTTTTCGTTCTATGTACTATGTTGAGTTTCAATGTAAACCGCTCTGAGTGAAGGACAGAGTGGTATAAAAGAATGGTTAAATAAATAAATAAATAATACTTAGTACACCTAAATGTAATTTGCCTTGAGCTACTATTAGAAAGGTATGAACTAAATAAAATAAAAAGAACATGAAAAGAAAATGGCCTGGCTGCACTCCTGTAACGGTCCTTATGTGCCATCAGATTCTGTTTCTAATGACTTTTTAGGCTTTATATATTAGCTATCGACTTTATGCGGTATTACATAATGACTTTGATGATATATATCTGATTTATTCTTCTTTAAAAGGAATTTTTATTGATTTTATGATGTACTGTTTGATAAATTTGATATATATTTGATATGCATTTGCTTATTATAAACTGCTTTAGAGCACTCTGATGGAAAGGTGTAAAATATGTCTGAAGATGAGAAGCATTTTTCTCCAAATGCTGGACAGTTGGTCACCCAATACAAAGTAAGTGTGCCTATGAAACATTTCTCTCCAAAACAACTAACTAGTACTGTCAATTCATAATCAATGTGTTACAAATTTCTGGAATCTTCTTGGTATGAAATATACCAGAAATGTAATCAGATCATCTAAAACTGTACAGCTTTCAGGGCCTATGAAATTCCCCGACTGCCAGCATTTTCTTTTGCATATGCCCACCCCCCTTTTATTTTAACACTTCCTTCCTTCTACCTTCTCCCCATGCAAGTTCCGGATTAAGCTCTGGGATTCATCCTACACCACCTCCATATTCGTCTATTCTTCCATCCAAGTTTCAGGAGCACAAGTGAAAGTGATAGGGAGAGGATACTGCAAAGGACAGAGGTAAGTAAGAGAATAGAAACAGTGGGGGAGACCAGAGGGAGCTTGAGATGAGTAAAAGAAAAGAGAATGAAGAAAGGGATAGTGAAGGGAGAGAGAGGGAGAGGCGCAGAAGGAAAGATGTTCTAGTGAGTTCCAGTGGGAAAATGATGGGCAGCAAAATTCATTTTCACTATGGAGGCACAGCCATAACCCAATTTGTAAATAATTTACCGTTAAAGCGTTGATTGTTGTTACGTTTCCCGTTCCATATCGATGATATGTTGCCTTTTGGGGTCTTAATTGGACTGAGCTTACAAGATTTATGTGAAGATTTAATAGATGACTGTATTTGGGCTGAAATTATAAGAACATAAGATATGCCATACTGGGTCAGACCAAGGTCCATCAAGCCCAGTATCCTGTTTCCAACAGTGGCCAATCTAGGTCATACGTACCTA
The DNA here is from genome assembly GCA_033557465.1 of Ichthyophis bannanicus. Taxonomy (NCBI): domain Eukaryota; kingdom Metazoa; phylum Chordata; class Amphibia; order Gymnophiona; family Ichthyophiidae; genus Ichthyophis; species Ichthyophis bannanicus. The sequence goes on along the minus strand of CM066032.1, from coordinate 104,791,334 downwards.
GCAGTTTCCCCAAAAGACACTGGTTCCACAATGCTTGTATTGGGTGAAGCATTGATATCCTGGGTTCCTTCTTAATAATGGTTTATGGAACTTTCCTCCAGGAACTTGTCCAAACCATTTTTAAACCCAGCTACACTAACAGCCTTTACTACATCCTCCGGTAACAAATTCCAGAGTTTTATTACACGTTGAGTGAAAAAATATTTTCTTTTATTAGTCTTAAATAGTTTACCCTGTAGCTTCATTGCATGTCCCCAAATCTTTCTATATTCTGATAACGTAAACAATCGATCTACGTTTACCCGTTCCACTCCGTTCATTAATTTATAGACTTCTATCATATCTCCCCTCAGTGGTCTCTTTTCCAGGTTAAAGAGCCCTAAACATTTTAGCCTTTCTTCATAGGGGTATCCTTCCATCCTCTTTACCATTTTGGTGGCTCTTCTCTGAACCTTTTCTAATAACGCTATATCCTTTTTAAGATACGGCGACCAGAATTGCACACAATATTCAAGGTGCGGTCTCACCATGGAACGATATAGAGGCATTATAATATCCTTTGTTTTGTTTTCCATTCCTTTCCTTATGATGCCTAGCATTCTATTTGCTCTCTTGGCCGCCGCTGCACACTGGGCCGAGGGTTTTAACATGTTATCCACAATGACGCCTAAATCTCTTTCCTAGGTGGTGGTTGCTAATGTGGAACCTTGCATCGTGTAAGCATAGTTTGGGTTGTTCTTCCCTAGGTGCATAACTTTGCACCTCTCCACATTAAATTTCATCTGCCATTTTGATGCCCAGTCTTCCAATTTATCAAGATCTTCTTGCAATTTTCCACAATCCTCTTGGGTTTTAACAACTTTAAATAGTTTTGTGTCATCTGCAAATTTGATAACCTCACTCGTTATTCCACTTTCCAGGTCATTTATGAATATGTGAAAAAGCAGCGGACCCAGCACAGATCCCTGGGGTACACCACTATTCACCTTTCTCCATTGGGAATACTGGCCATTTAGCCCTACCCTCTGCTTTCTATCTTATAACCAGTTCCTGATCCACAATAGTACACTGCCTGCTATCCCATGACTCTTTAGTTTTGTCAAAAGTCTCTGATGAGGGACCTTGTCAAAGGCTTTTTGAAAGTCCAAATACACTATATCAACCGACTCACCTTTGTCTATCTGTTTATTCACACCTTCAAAAAAACATAACAGATTAGTAAGACAAGATCTTCCTTGTGTAAAGCCATGTTGGCTGTCTCCCATTAAGCCATGACTATCTACATGTTCAGCAATTGTGTTCTTTATGATGGTTTCTACCATTTTTCCCAGTACTGACGTCAGGCTCACTGGTCTGTAGTTTCCCGGATCACCCCTGGAACCCTTTTTAAATATTGGCGTTACGTTCGCCATCCTCCAATCTTCAGGTATTACAGATGATTTTAATGATAGTTCACAGATTACTAATAGCAGGTCTGTAATCACATATTTCAGTTCTTTCAACGCCCTTGGATGTATATCATCAGGCCCAGGTGATTTGCTACTCTTCATTTTATCTAATAGTTGTAATACATCTTCCCAATATATCGATATTTCCTTCAGTTCTTCCGCACCTTTGAAAACCACTTCAGTCATGGGTAACATCCCTACATCTTCCTCAGTAAAGACCGAAGCAAAGAATTCCTTCAGTCTCTCCGCTATCGCCTTGTCGCCTCTTAGTACCAACTGACTCTCTCACAGGTTTTTTGCTACGAATGTACTTGAAAAAGTCTTTATTACACGTTTTTGCTTCCGCAGCAAGCTTCTCAAATTCTCCCTTTGCCTGCCTTATCAATGCTTTGCATTTAACTTGCCAGTGCTTGTGCTGTTTCCAGGTTTCGTCGTTTGGCTCTGTTTTCCATTTCCTGAAAGATGCTTTTTTGGCAACAACAGCCTCTCTGACCTCACTTTTAAACCATGCTGGCAGTTTTTTGGACTTCCTTCCACTTTTCTTAACACTAGAAGCCCCAAAAGGCATTTTACCTAGAAACCCCAAAGTATGTCAATTGACGCATTATCACGATGACTGCGTTTAGCATGAAATGCAGATGTGAATTAATGTGAAGTTACTTATTTGTTAAATACGTGCAGGATGTGATGTCCTTACATGACATCATCGTGTGTTTATTGTTTATAATGTTGGAATTAGAACTGTAAACAGTGATTGAGATGCACCACCTAGTGGGAACATGAATTTATACCTAGAAGCCCCAAAGTACGTCAATTGACGCATAAAAGACAATTGAGTGCATCAATTGACGTACTTTGGGGCTTCTAGGTATAAATTCATTTTCCTGCTAGGTGGTGCATCTGTCATTAATTTTCAGTGCACATATTTGAACATCTTGACCTTGCTAACAAAGTCATGGAACATGACTGACATGGTTCTAGCAGTGGCGCTGGTATAGAACTTCAAAGATGCATTTGCGTCAATTGATACACTTTGGGGCTTCTAGTGTTACAGTGTGGAATACAGCTGGTCTGGGCTTCGAAGATAGTATTTTCAACAACACGCAAGCTTGATGTAAGTCTTTAACCTTTGCAACTGCTCCTTTTAGTTTTTTCTTAACTATTTTCCTCATTTTATCATATCATTTCGAAAGTTATAAGGTAGTAGTACTGTGGATTTCCTTACCATCTCTCCTCCATTAATTAGATCAAATGCAATCATGCTATGATCACTATTGCCAAGTGGCCCCAACAATCTTATCTCTTGCACCAGATCTGGTGTTCCACTAAGGACTAGGTCCAATATGGCTTCCCCTCTGGTCGGTTCATGAACCAGCTGCTCCAAGAAGCAGTCATTTATTTCATCTAGGAACTTTATCTCCCTAGCATGTCCTGCCGTGACACTGACCCAGTCGATACTGAGGTAATTGAACTCATCCATTATTATTACTGTGCTGTAATCTTTGTTAGCTTCCTTGATTTCTTTGAGCATTTCATCATCAATTAAGACTTTCTGAATATTAAATACATGGATGAAGATATCTTTTTTTGTATTTTTAATTGGAATAAAGTATATTAAGTGCACTTAGATTTGAATATAAATGGGACTGATGATGAAATCTTGCCAAGTTAGTTACCTCATTCAGTTTATGGTTGTATTGTATGGCCAATACTAATGATTTTGTTGGCCCTCAATTTACATATAGGGGAGGTTTTTGATACTACATTTTTCTTATTCCTTAGTTTTGTTTTTTCTATTACTGTGCAAGTGAACAAGAAAACATGCATAATTAACACACAAATATTAAATACTAAAATACATAACATAACAAAGGAACAAAACTTCTGTTCCACTTTGTAGTCCAGTCCCCCCATCCACAGCCTATACTAGTCTCATCTTACCGACTGATGAAATGTTTCTGCAAATAACATGGCCTCAATTGTTTTCTGAAATGCAATACCTATTTATGTATTTATTTAAAATAATTTCTGCTCCACACTATTTTTCTTCATTTGCAAGCTCTCCAACAGAGAGTTCTATAGACAAGGACCAATGATTGAAAAGACTGTGGTCCACGATACCATCAACTTAACGGCTTTGATTAGCAAGCAAATTAGCACTAACAAAATGTAACACATGTCCTGATTCGTATGGTATCAATAAATCCCCTAGATAACTAGGAACATTATTCTTCAATGCCTTGATGATGAAAAAAAAGGCTTTAAATTTAACCCTCTGCAAAATAGGTAACCAACACAAAGACTGCCATAAGTATGCAAATCTGAAAAGTTGGTAATCTTAAAGTCTTCTCTGCTCTGTAACTTTGACTATTATAGTATTATCTATTTAACACAGATTGAAAAATGGAAGGTTTCAAAGAATATATCAATGTCCTTAATAAACACAATTTTTAAAAAACTGAAGCTATAGTCATCATGATCTAAATTATTGAACAAAAGATGCTCATCTAGAAATATGTCCAAGTTTCAGATAACAGAAGTGACATCATAACTGGATGTCTCTAACCTGATTTGATGGTAGGACCTCTGAGGATGAAGACTACCTGACCCACAGCAACCCATTTTCCTTACATTTACAGCTAACATGTTCTGAGTCATTGCCCACATCAATTAGGCACCACTCCAGAAACATCAGTGGATTGACCATATTGTTGACTGGAATCACCAACTGTACATTGCACATGTACATCCAAAATTGAAGATGTTTGGAATGTAACTAAGCTGCCAGTGGTTACAGATATACATTAAACCAATGCTTACCAACCTTTTTTCATCCATGACCCCATTCTATATCAGAAAGTATTCCCATGATTCCAGTCCCTTGTCTTTTCTTCCATGTCTCATGCACCACTGACTTTCAGCAGCAGTTGGCATTGCCATTGCAGGCCCTGCCTCTCATTGAGCCTGTGTATAGTTATGAGTCTTCTGAGAGTGGAACTTCATAAATTGAACTAAATAAATAAAAAATAGCACCTAGTCGGACTGCATGAGTTTATGATACCACCACTCCTTGGGGGTTTTTTGCCACTCTGGTCATGACCTTAAATGAGGGGTTTGCAGCACCATCTAGAGTCATGACCCATTGTTTTGGAACCATTGCATAAAACAATACCAGTGATAGAGCTGAATCCTAAGGAACCCCATATTGTAACAATTTTCATGGTGATTCATGCCCATTCCATACTATTTTCTGGACACGGTGAGTTAAAAATTAATTCAATCAACTCAATACTGGGTCATGGAGTCTCAACGACCTTAAATGTGACATCAATGTAGGAAGGTTGACCATGTGAAACATGGCTGACACATCAAGAACCATCTCTGGAATTCCATTATCTAAGTGGCAATGCAAACAGTGTAGCACCGAGACAGGCAAAGCCACGATGAAACTCTTCTAGGAGTGTCTGTTAATGCAAATATTCCTCCAATTGCCACAGTATGCACTCCTCGTTTATCTCTGACAGTACCGGTATATTGGATATTGGATTTGCGGAACCTTTGGATTTAACACAAACTTCTCAATAAGGGACTATTCTACAACTTTTCTTAACCTAGTGACATGTTCACTACTGAAGAGATCATGAAAGTCTTGAGATAGCAGTTCTTGAGCTCTTCATGGAATGTGGATATACTATAGTACATACAGACATCTCTTAAGACATTGAAATCAAGTTACCGTAGCTGGTCAGCTTGCCATGATCTTTCAGGAGTGTCATTGCAGGGCCAGTTTCCTGTTGATAGAGATGTCAGAAACGTAGTTAAATATCAGCCATTTCCACTGTGATGTGACGGGCTCTAGAATGTTATATTCAGAATTATGGGACCAATTTTCCAAAACGTTGATATTCATATGTCAAGGCGGTCAGCTGTGGCACTTAAATATCGGTGGGATATTCAGTGGCAGTATATTCAGCAGCAGCTCCTATGCATATCGGGGCTGAGTGACATTTTCCAGAGAAGTGCCAAAACGTATCCAATTGGTGGATTTTCAGTCGGCACGACTGCAGATTGCAATGTAGGCTTCCAGAAGGAGATGCAGCTTAGCAGCATTCACATCTTTTCCGTATGTAGCATGAGTTTCCGAGCAAGCCCAGGTAAAGGAATGTTCCTAAAGCAGCAGCTACTCCATGCTCAAGGATAGCAAGAACCCACAGCGCCCAGTGCCTGCATTTTTTTTTTTACAGCAGGATTTCCCCAACCTGACCTGGTGGCCTCACGGCTGCTTGGCTTTTCAGGATCTCCGCAATGAATATGCACTGGCGACCATGGCAGATTCATTGCAGAGATCTTGAAAACCCAACTGGCTGTAGAATCATCAGGACAGGTTTGGGAAGCCCTGTTTTACAGCGAGACCCTAGTCACAGTTATCATGGTTAAGTAGCATTTTGTTCACTTTTCAGCACTGTTTATACTTTTAGGGCTAGATTTATTAAATGGGCTACTGGTGTTAACACATTATTAGTAAATAGGTCCCATTGTATAAAATGGGATCTATGATGAACAATGTGCATTAATGCAAATCAGCGTGCGATAATGACATAATGCCTTTTAATAAATGGAGCCCCTTTTATGCAATACCTCATTTAAGGGAATTCCATTGGCTGCTGGTAATTCAGAGTCAAATTTAAGGTTCTATACTTGGTCTTTCAGGGTTAATGAGGGATCAAACATTGTATCTAGCAAAGTTGCTTCGATCTTGTGCGATGGGCAGGTCTTTTGGAGGTTCCTCAATTTTCACAGATACGACTCAATGCCATGCAGTGTGGGCCCTTCCAATGTTTTGTGTCAGATTTACGCAATCAGTTGTTGGATAATGTAAACACTGAGAGGAACTACCTGCACTTCAGGAAACTTGTAAAGTTTTCACAAAGGATGTGGAGGGTGCTTCTGGCCAGGACGTGTTAATGTTGGATAGTGGGGAGTGCTGGTGGTCTAGGTATCTTGATGTATTGTGGGTCTGGTTATGTTTTTATTGTAAGCCACTCCAGGACCTTAATTGACTATGAGTGAAATATCAAGAATCAGTGAAATAAATATTGCTAGGTCTCCTAACTTTGTGGTGGCATTTTATTTTATTTTTTATAGTTTTACCTTCATTCCATTTATTCTTTCTTTATATGTTAAAAAAATTCAGGCATATAAGAAATAGGAATAAGCACAACAAGTAAAAATATCTTTGGAGAAATAGAAAAGAAACCTAGAAATAAAATCAACAAAGGGAGAAATTGCTATGGTGGCCTTTCTGGAGACTGTGGTTGCTACTTTGCTTTAAGCCAACTCATGGACTCCCTGCTCTCAATGATCCCAATGTAATATTTGTGCGTGGAATAAAAGGTGTTTATCTTAGGCTATGCCTTCTATTTTATTCAACTCTCCTTTCTTTAGTCCATGCTTCAGTTGGACTACCCCAATCAGTGTGGAGTTCTTTGGTGGATATTGTGCGCCGGGGCCTTGAAGGGATTTCCCTTTTCCCCATGGAGAACCTACCCTCTTTGGATAAATGCCTCCTAGCTGAGTGTCCGAGTAGGAGATGACTCAGGAAGTAACTTGCTGTTTGACAGCCCTTGGAGTATGAACTAGCCCATGATCAGAGGGACCCCTCTTACATATGTTAAACCAGGCCCAACACACACTTACCTTTGGAGGTCTTGGGATATATGCTGGGTCTAAGATCCATGCCTCGGGCTCCTCTGGTTTGGGTTTCCAATATAGCAGCTTCTCTGCACCAGCTGTTGACAAACACAAGAAGAAAGTAGTTCCTTCAGAAGAGCATCACAGACTACAGGAATAGAAAACTCACAGTTCAGCATGGCCCATGAACAGCTGCCATTACCCAGCACAGCGGAAATGCTACTTGTTTGCTTGTCCACTATCAAAACGTCATTGACACCGTCAGTGCCTTCATGATGTCCATTTGCTGCCGCCACACTGCAATATAACTCGACCCAAATCTCAGGAGCTATATGAGATACTTTTGTGCCTTAGTTTTGGTTCTTTGTTTACACTACTTTTTATACCATGTTGCTTTAGGGCCAAGGAATGAGGTTGACAGCTGTAAGAGTACCTGATATTCTCTCACCGTAAAGGCACTGTTTCCACAGTGCTCTGTTACATTCAGATGAAGGAACCTAAGTTGGGAATCATACTTCAGCCAACCACTTTCTTTTACACAAGGTCCCAGCTGAGACATGAACCTGAGAACCCAAGGGAAGCTTCTTAGCTCGTTACTCCAAGCACAAGACTACACCAGACATCAATGATGCAGGGCTGGCGCGACCCAATAGGTGAACTAAGCAGTCGTCTGGAGCACCAGTGTTCCCAGTTGTCTTTTGCCACTGCTGCCGCCCCTCTCTGGGACCTGCATGGGGCAGCAATGCTATTTAAACCGCTACACAGCGCTCACCCAAACTCTCCGATGCTACGTTGCGTTGCTGTTCCAACTCTCGTTGACCTGCTGCTTCCGCCCCCTCTGGTACAGATTTCCTGTTTGCATGGGGCACTTCAGGTAAGCACTGCATTGCAGTTTAAATGGTGTTGCCACTGCTGCAGGTCCCGGGTGTGGGGGGAGGGAGGGTTGGGGGTTTGGTAGTGGTAGAAGCAGGGGGGGGGGGGCGGCAGGATTGAGGGCTCGCTTAGGGCACCTCATATCCTTGCACCAACCCTGCAATGATGGAATCTAGCATAGGTGAACAGTATAGATAAAATGGACAGGGAAAGCTTAGATTGCTGCTTCACAGGATCCCAGTTGCATGGGGTGCTAGCTAGCAGAATTATCAGAATCAGAATAAAAGGACTGGATGCACCTCTGGGTTTTGAAATTTGTCACTTAATTAAATGATGCCATGCTCGATTGGTGCCAGTCTTCATATGAACACATCTATGAGCAGAAGATGAATGTATACGTTCAGAATTTAAGGAGGTAGGTTGGCGTAAGCGGAGCAACTAGATTGATTTAATTTGATGTGATTTATTGCATTTTATATTCCACATTACCTAACAATAGTTACATCAAAGCAGGTTGCAATAAAAATAATACAATAATAAAAACAGCTTAAAATAATAATCATCTTCATCCACACAATGAAACTTCATTCTCCAAATGCTTCATCATCAAATCATTCTTTCAACATTTTTTGAATGTGAAGTGTAATACAACACGTTTTGCCTTTTACATAGGAAGGGAGCTCATTCCATTGCTTTGGGCCTACCTATGAGAATGTTTGTTTCCTAGAAGATGTGAGATGTATCACTGTAAAATGGTGGTAACCTTAATAGACTTTTCTGCGAGGACCTTAAATTTCATGGAGTTTCCTAAGCAGTAAGTTTGCTAGCTAAATATCCGGGAGCACCCAAATAATATCATTTAAACTTCATGCATCTATGTTAATTTAACTGGCAATCAGTGGAGACGCCTTAATTTTGTTGCACGATTCTCCCTCCTACCTCCTGTGACCTCTTGATTGACACATTCTATAACATTTGAAGTCTTCATATACTACAAACAGGCAGGTCACAGTAACTACTGTTACAATAATCTATTCTTGAAAGAATAAAAGCATATGTCGTAATTTCTGTATTAGTCTTAAATAAAAGAAACAGGATTTCACAACCCCTGAAGTCTGGAGAATCATTGTTAGAGCTTCATCAGTAACCACCTCCGAACATGTTCATTTTTTACTCAGAAAGTGAAGTGATTTACGAAGGTTTAAGCTGTGATAGTCCCGTGGCATTTCTAAGCTGCTCACAAGAAAAGTTTCATTATCCTAACTGTGCACATGGATGTATTTCTTGTTTTTCCTGTTCTGGAGGGGAGGGGGGAGGTAGTGTTGGTTTCGGGCTTGAAATAGAATGAAGATGTAAAAACAGAAATAAATAAAACAAAAACATCTTTGTGGATACCTCCATATTTTGATCTCCAGCATTCTGGCATCATTTCTCCTGCCCCTTCCATGATGCTTTTCTTGAGCTCCTCCATGATCGCATGCTGCAAGGGGAAACACTCGCTTTGCACTTCAAGCTCAGGACGCTTCTTAGGGTAGGAGATGAGTTTCTGGAAGAAGTGGATGGCAAAACAATGAAATGGTTGTCTAAAATTGTATGGGTGTGAGGTGGAAGGGATGTAGTCCCTGCAGATAGCTCAAAAATGTTGAATCTAAAAACAGACAATTTAGAGATTACGGGCCCCGTTCTGAAATGTGGGCTGTGGGGCTGCATAACTCAGTGGGATGCGCAGCCCCACAAGCCATCGGGGCCCGATTCCCCCTCCGGCTCTCCCTGTACGTCATCCTGTGCATCAGGACGGGGAGAGATGACAGGGGACGGAAGGGGGCAGAGCGGGGGTGGGCCAGTCCAGGTTACGGCCCTATACGTCCTGCCGGGCCCATAGGGAAGCGCTGCTTATTCCACTTCAAAGGTGGAATAAGCAGTGAAAGCCCAGTGATCAGGCCTGGGGATCCCCTCCCCCCAGGGCCAGGGCTGGATGCAAGGGGGGGGGGGATCCCCGCCGCCCAATCCAGGTTAGCCTTGGGTCAGGCGGTGGGGAAAAGGGGGGCCGAGGATGCTCGGGTCAGGGGCACCTATGGTCCCCGCAGGTGGCAGGGGCCCATCAGGCCATCCTCAGGCCCAATTCTGGTAACCACAGGAATGTTTTGTTCCCACAGTCCAGAATCGGGTCCAAACAGGCCCTTCTTGCTTGGAGCAATATGGACGTTCCAGATGTGCTCCTACTGGAATCAGGCTCCACATGATAGAATTGAATTTCAATTCAGGCCGATATTCAAAAGCACTTATTTGGTTAGTGCTGCTGAATATTTCCTCTGACAGCCTCGGCACTATCTAGATTGTAGACAGGGTGGAGTTCGGGGTTATCCAGTTAGCAACGATATTCAGACCACTAAGGGGTCATTTTAAGAGGCTTAGATGCGATTTAGACATCTGAAACCATGCGTGTGGATGCTCTTTGCAGTTTTCTTGGTCATGCTACGTCTTAGTAAGTGGAACCGATGCGGCATGGCCTGTAAAACTGCAAAGATCATGATACTAGCCATGGAAGCTTTAGAGAACATGCATGTGGATGTCCAAATCTCTGAGACTTCCCTGGAGCCATTTCATAAATGGCTTTTTAAGACATCTCCGCTACGGGGACATCCAAGTAGGCAGGTGGCATAGTGGAGGTGCGTCTAGGGCAGGGAGACAGGCATAGACTTCCCCAATCAATTTCAGATTTGCAACCTCCTCCAACTTTAGACCTGCTCCAGGCATGACTAAGCATTGGGAAAGTGCTCGTTTGGGCACTAAAACATCTGGAGGGCATAGAGAAGATGGCACTCCACTATCCTCAGTATGCGCTACAATCGTAATGTTATTTTTGTGCATTTAATAAACGTGTTTTGTATCTGCACCATTGCTGCATGTCTCTTAGACGATCCCGTATTAAACGCTATACTGGGAACGTCGATGTCGATGTCCCACAGATGTCCACACCGGGCACGTCCACATTTGTGAAATTGTGCCTGTGCTTGGATGTGCTTGCCTTTCTGGCTCGGATGCCAGATTGCACTTGGACGTCCTTTGTAAAAGGCGCCTTCACGCAATCCTGTCTACAATTTTGCTATCCAGGTAACTGAACATTGCCGCTAGCTGGATAATGCCTGCAGTCAGCAATGAAACCAGATATTCAGCAGTGGATAATATCCAGATTCTGGTGCTGAATATCCGGTTTCATTTTTCAATGCCACTTAAAAACAAAGCTGATCACAGAGTCGGGCTCATTATTTTTATGACCCGAGTCAACAGGACCATACCTACTACTACTATTACTACTATTAAACATTTATAAAGCGCTACCAGTCATACGCAGCGCTGTACAGACATATAAGAGAGACAGTCCCTGCTCGTGAGAGCTTACAATCTAGCCAAGACAAAAAACACACAGAGCAACAGTCTAGTCACGGCAAAGCCATGTTGGCTGTCTCCCATTGCTACTACTACTAATACTGCGAATTTCTATTTAAATAAGAGACAGACAGAGAGACAAACAGTTTAGTCAATCTATGGTACCATGGTAGAAATGCTCTCTGTGCGACTAATGAATCTGGTGCCCCCCCTCCACCCCAGCCACATGCAGTATCTCACTCTGTTTGAGCTTCCTGGAAGTCCAGAGATAGTATTGGCGCCCCCGTCTGTACTTGCGCCCTGTGCAGCCGCACTGCCCGCACATCCCTTGGTACAGCCCTGTGAGTCATAGCCACAGTGTCCAGCTTCAGCAGCAGCTAAGGGGCGAATTGTGCAATAATTAGAAAATTTTGTGGCATGTTTGCACATTTTCAAACCTTTCGCGTCTGGATAATTTAATTTGTCCTTTTTCAAAAATGTTTTTGGTGTGGGAAATGGGATTTCAGTGAGCAAGGCAGGGAAGGGAGGAAAAGAAAGAAGGGGATGGCATGCTGATGGGATCTCAGGGAGAGGGAAAGATCAAGGAGAGGAGGGAAGAGGATGGGAGGAGAGCAGGAAAGGAGATAGCTGAAGATGACAGGCGGAAGGATGAGAGATGGCTGCAAAAGAAGCATGGGAGAGGGAGACCCATCAGAATGCAGCTGAACACACAAAATTGGGCAGGGACTGGGTGGAGCAGGTCTATGGTATCCCCGCACAAGGGAAAAAAAGAGGGGGTGGGGTAGCCTTCCTGATACACCAGAACCTCCGATTCATGTATACAAAAGAGATCCCTGACCCGGTAGGTAGATATCTCATTTTGCATAGACTGATAATTCTATGCAATGTGTATAGCCCAAATATTCTGAACATGGCTACATATGCTCAGTTAGCCGCGGTGTTGGAACAGCTCCCGGAAGACCCCTTGATAGTGGGTGGAGATTTTAACAGGATTTTAGAGCCTTTTCTGGATGTGTCAGAGGATGGGGCCCAAAGCTCGCGATGTGGGGTCGCATGTATACTAGACTGTTTCATGCGCCATTTACAACTAGTAGACCCATGGAGCTTACTTCATCTCAACGAATGTGATTACTTCCATCACTCCAGAGCACATGGATCTAGTGCAAGAATAGATTTCATTTTAGTGTCGGAAGAGGTCTTTTGGACCATGCCCCGGTTTTGATCCACCTAAGATGGGATCTCCTAGCACATAGTCGAGGGACATGGAGATTTCCCATTTACCTCTACAGAGAGGAGCAGTTTCAGGCCTATTTGAGGGAATACTGGCAGTCATATAATGCCCAACATGTGGCTGATCCAGAACTATTTTGGGTGGCTGCCAAAAAGGTATTAAGAGGGGACATCATAGCATATGTAGCACAGAGACGCCAACTATTAAATGCTTGTGTCATTAAGTTGGAGAGGCAGGTGGTTCTAGAGAGAAGAAGGCAAGTGAATCGGCCTGTGGTTGAGTCCCGGGCTAAGTTGCTGGAGATACAGGTATCTTAAATGAAGTGCTACACTAGCGAGCTAAGAAATCTCTTATGTACTACAAATACCAATTGTACAGATATAAGGACAGAATGGGTAAACTTATGGGGAGGTGTCTTAAGGGGAGGGGGGGACCACAGATAATAGCAGCGCTGAGGGATGATTCTGGAAAAATAGTCAAAGATACTGGTGGCATTACTCATCTCTTCCATAGCTTCTAAAAAGCACTGTACAAAGGAGAGGAAGTTCCACTCACACAGATAACAACTTATCTGCAAGATGTGTCGCTACAACGTCTTACTGAACAACAGGCACAAGAACTAGGGGCACCCATTATGGGGGAGGAGGTGCTGAAGGGTATTCAAAGGGCACATTGTTGTAAGACGGGTTCAGAGTGGAATTTTATAAGATGATTAAGGAAGCAGTAATGGTGCCTATGGTAGCAATATTTCAAACCTGGGCCCAGTCTGGACAGATTAAGTGGGGAGGCAATCAAGTGAATATAATACTTATTCCAAAACCAGGGAAAGATGACCGGCTGACTGCATCATACCGGCCGATCTCTCTTATCAATTTTGACCTCCAATTATATACAAAAAATATTTGCAGATCGATTGGTGAATATATTGCCTACCCTGGTCCAGGAGTCACAAGTAGGCTTTGTACAGGGACATCATGCATGCCACAATGTGCGGAAAATCATAGCCTCCTTGGAATGGGTTCTGGAACACCAGATCCCATCACTCCTAGTAAGTTTTGATGCTGAAAAAGCATTTGATGGGGTTGGATGGTGCTACCTCTTCCAAGTGTTGGTGAAATATGGGTTGGGGGATGATTTTTCGCATGATACGAATTCTGTACACATCCCCCACAGCAGCGTTAGTGATAAATGGAGGGTGGTCAGAGCCCTTTCTGCTAAGTCGGGGGATGCATCAGGGGTGCCCCCTATCAGCGTTGCTATATGTACTCTTTCTAGACCCCACAATTCGACGACTGATGACCAATGAAGAAATTATGGAAGTTAAAATAGACCAACAGGAGTTCAAGATATCGGTGTTTGCAGATGACCTTCTGATGCATCTGTCGTGTCCTATGCAGTCTTTGCCTAGGATGCTGGCAGAAATGCAATCGTTTGGTGAGGTAGCGGGCCTGTGTATTAAGTATGATAAATCTGAAGCTTTGGACATCTTAGGGTGTCTACAGGGATCTTGGGGCCCCTCATTTCTGCTGCAGTGGATGAGAGATGCTTTCAAGTATCTGGGTATCCTGTTACTGGAGGATCTGACCCAATTGTATTGACTTAATATCTCAAAGCTCTTGTGGCAACTCCAGACGTGTATGAGAGACTGGACCCAATTGCTGTTATCCCTGGTGGGGCGGGTGGCGGCCTTCCAGAAGATGATATTTCCTAAGCTCCTGTACGTGCTGCAGATAATGCCCCTCCAGGTTCTTCAAAAAGATGTAGGTCAGTTGGAACGGGTTTTACGAAGGTTTTTGTGGTGGGCTCACATCCCACTACAGAGACTTAGAGGCTGTTGGAAAAAAGGAGGGATGGACTTGCCTGATATTGACCGGTATGCCAGGGCATGCCAATTAAGGCATGTCGATGAATGGCTGGGGGAAACGGATACATATACCCCGCGTGCGATGGAACAAGCTTGGGTGGCACTGTGTTCTCTTCTGGCAGTATTGCATATGGAGGTGGTGGATCTACCAGGACAGCTGGTAAAGAGTGTATTGGTAAGGCCTTTGCGGAGAGTGTGGCAGTTTGGTATTATTTGACCAGCTGCCCCTTGTGGATCCTAAGGGAAAGTGGAACAGGCTGCTGATACGGAAGGTTTGCCTTGTGGGGAAGCTACCTATTTTGCACCATTGGCGGGACTCCACTCCGCCCACCTATTGGGAGTGGCGAGCGCAATTCCACCAGTTAATGATGTGGGAACGAGTTGACCTCAAAGGGAATTCGGACAAGTGGGAAGGGTTCCTTGCGCTCTGGGGACCATATATTAATGCTATGACACCTGCTATGTGCAATGAACTCATTACAATGTAATACTTGTGTGGAGAGGGGCCTAGACCAACGCACTGGAGACATTGGCAATAAGCTGATATGTGCTGAAACTCACTTGGTCTGTTAAAAATGTGAATCACGAGAGGGGGAGGGGGAGAGGAAAAGAGGAGGGTAGGGGAAGGGTGAATATACAAAGCTGGTCATGATAGTTGTATTTTTGGAATCATAATAACTATGTTTTGACATTAATTCAGGAGTGACATAAGAGCACCGTTCACCCCGTTTTTGTATTGTACTGTTATAAATAAAATTTTGAAAAAAAAAGAAGCATGGGAGAGAGGATCATAAACTGTTAAAATTATTTTCTTATATGTTATATTATGTTGCATTGCTATATTTTATCTGATTTATTTATTTAATTTATTTATTTGTGTGATTTTTATACCACCATTTTAGATAATCATAGTGGTGTACATATTAAACTACTGAGATACACTGAATATCTTAATCAAAATAACAGATACAGGTGAATAATGACAAACTAATGTGGGTCCCCTTGTAGGTTCCCCCAGTTAGGTTCTCTTCAATCCTCCCTGTTGCGGGTAAAGGCCAAGCAGAGAGGCTCGCATCCTGGAGATGAATGCATGGCTGTGTGGATGGTGTCATCAAGAGCGTTTTGGTTTCCTAGACCATGGGATGCTGTTCCAAGGGTTGCAGAGCAGAGTTGGCATCCATCTGTCCAAGAAAGGGCAACGCGTCTTCAGTAGTAGACTGGCTAATCTACTGAAGAGGGCTTTAAACTAGATTCGTTGGGGATGGGTGAAGAAAGCCCCCTGGTAAGTGAAAGCCCCCAGGTAAGTAATACATTAAATACCTTTATGGAAATGGGTAACAAGGGTAATATATGGAAAGCAGCGTGTATAAATGCACGTAGCATGGGAAATAAGATCCCTGATGTTGAAGCTTTGGTGGGAGTGGCTGACTTGGATTTAGTGGCAGTTACAGAAACATGGTTCACAGAAAACCATGATTGGGATGTAACTATTCCTGGCTATACTTTATTCAGAAAGGAGAAGGTAGGAAGAAGGGGAGGAGGAGTGGTACTATATGTAAAAACTACTATTAAAGCTTTGGAATTACAGAGCTTAAAAGGGAGAGAGGAGGCATTGTGGGTTAAACTAGAAAGAGGGATAGAGAAATCTATTTGCATTGGTGTGATATACAGACTTCCCTCACAAGAGGAAGAGGTGGACAGAGAGTTAATTGAAGACATACGCAGCATTGCTAGAAAAGGGGAAGTGCTACTGATAGGAGATTTCAATATGCCAGATGTTGATTGGCACATTCCTGCTGCAGTATCATCTAGAAGTAAGGAGATCCTGGATTCTCTACAAGGAGAACTATTCAGGCAATTGGTAACAGACCTCACACGTGAAGGGGCCATACTGGACTTGGTGCTTACCAATGGTGAAAGTGTTTCTGATGTTGTAGTGGGAGATCATTTTGCATCCAGTGATCACCAGATGGTGTGGTTCAGTATTAGGACTAGGGCTCTTAGAATCCATTCAAAGGTGAGGATGTTAGACTTTAGGAAGACTAACTTTGCCAAGATGGGCCAATACCTTAGGGAGTCGTTAGTGGGATGGGAACAGCTGGGGGATGTAGAAAAACAGTGGGTAAAACTGAAAGGGAATATTTTAAGGGCAACCAACCTTTTTGTTAAAATGGTAAATAAAGATAAAAGGAAAAGGAGACTGCTATGGCTTTCAAAAGAAGTAGCTGAAAAAGTGAAGGAAAAGAGGGAGGCCTTCATGAAATATAAGAGATCACAGAGAGAGGAAGACAGGCATCTATATTTGGAAAAAGTTAGAGAAGCTAGCAAAGTAGTCAGGAAGGCAAAGATTCAAAAAGAGGAGGAAATAGCCAATGCAATAAAATGTGGGGATAAGACATTTTTCAGATATGTTAATGAGAAGAGGAAGGGCAAAAGTGGTATTGTCAGACTCAAGGGTGCAGGGGAGGAATATGTAGAAGCTGATAAGGATAAAGTAGAATTGCTTAACAAATATTTCTGTTCTGTGTTCACAGATGAATCAGGAGCAGAACCTCAGAAAACACCCACAAACAGAAACAGAAGCGAGGGACATCTTGAACAATTTTCAGAAGACTGTGTTCGTGAGAAACTAGCTCAAAGAGTAGACAAAGCGATGGGACCGGATGGGATACATCCTAGAATACTGAGGGAACCTGGGGAAGTTCTAGCAGCTCCACTGACTGACCTTTTCAGTGCCTCGTTGGAGTCGGAAGTGGTGCCAAAGGACTGGAGAGAGGCTCATGTGGTGCCTTTACACAAAAGCAGAAGTAAGGATGTGGTTGAAAACTACAGGCCGGTTAGTTTAACTTCGGTGGTGAGTAAATTATTGGAAACGCTGCTGAAAGAGAAAATAGTGAGGTTTCTGGAGTGCAGCGGATTACAGGATCCAAGGCAGCATGGATTCACCAGAGGCAGGTCTTGTCAGACAAATCTGATTGATTTCTTTGACTGGGTGACCAGGGAGTTGGACTGAGGGAGAACCCTCGATGTGGTGTATTTGGATTTCAGTAAAACCTTTGACACTGTTCCTCACAGGCGACTTATAGACAAACTGAGCACCCTAAGGATGGACCCTAAAGTTACTGCTTGGGTTAGAAATTGGTTGGGTGGGAGGCAACAAAGAGTATGGGTAAATGGAGCTCACTCTGAGGAGAAGGATGTTACCAATGGTGTGCCCCAGGGATCTGTCCTTGGTCCGATTCTTTTTAACATCTTTGTTAGTGATATAGCGGAAGGGCTGTCGGGTAAGGTTTGCCTCTTTGCGGATGATACCAAAATCTGCAATAAAGTAGACACCCAGGAAGGTGTAGATAACATGAGGAGGGATCTAGCTAAGCTTGAAGAATGGTCTAGACTTTGGCAGCTGGGATTTAATGTTAAAAAATGTAAGGTCGTGCATTTGGGCTGCAGCAATCCAAGGGAGCAATATAGTATAGGGGGTGAAGTACTTTTGTCCACTAAAGAAGAGCAGGACCTAGCCATGGTGTGTCTTATGATCTTAAAGTAGCTAAACAGGTAGAAAAGGGGACGGCAAAAGCTAGAAGGATGCATGGGTGCATACGGAGAGGAATGGCTAGCAGAAAAAAGGAGGTGATAGTGCCTCTGTATAAGTCTTTGGTGCGACCTCATTTGGAGTATAGTGTGCAATTCTGGAGACCACACCTTCAAAAGGATGTGAACAGGATGGAGTCGGTGCAGAGGGTGGCTACTAAAATGGTTAGTGGTCTTCATTATAAAGCATATGAGGACAGACTTAAGGATCTTAATATGTACAATTTAGAGGAAAGGCGGGATAGAGGTGATATGATTGAGATATTTAAATACCTCCGTGGCATAAATGTTCAGAGAGAGAGGGCCTCTTTCAATTGAAAGCAAGTTCTGCTACGAGGGGACATGGGATGAGAGTGAAGGGAGATAGATTCAGGAGTGATATGTGGAAGTATTTCTTTACGGAAAGAGTAGTGGATCCATGGAATAGTCTCCCAGTGGAGGTGGTAGAGATGAGGACAGTAACTGAATTCAAAAAAGCATGGGACAAACACAGAGTATCTCTAAAGGTAAAAAGGGGACTGTTGTAGCTGTTGATATGGAAGGACAGACTAGATAGACCGTGTGGTCTTTTTCTGTCGTCATATTTCTATGTTTCTATGAATAATGAGGTATATAGACTTAAGACTAGAACTAGAAATTCGGTGAAGGGAAAGGTGATTCAGGATTAGGGAGGGGGGGGGGGATAGTGGATTAGGATGGAGGAAGATCGAGAAAGGGGACTCCAGAAGTGTGAGGGGAGAGGGAAGGAGGATTCTCTTACTCCCCATCCCCACCTGGCATCGATCCTTTCCCTTACACACATCTTGCTGCTGACCTGCCCCTCTCTCTCATGCATGCATGAAATGCTCTTTCCACTAGACCACAACAGCACAGTTTCCAGAACAACCATGAAGTAGAAACACTACTTATTACATTCATGGATAAGATAATAAGGGGGATTGACAAACAGAAAACAGCCTTCATACTGATATTTCTAGATATAGCGTCTGCTTTTGACTCCATATGCCATCTTCTACTACTTACGAGGCTGAAAGAAATTGGAGCTAAAGGAACCACGCTGCAATGGTTCAAATGCTACCTAACAGACAGGAAACAACAAGTGAAAATAGATCCTAACGTCCAAGCCAAACCCTCAACTACAAGGAATTCCACAAGGATTGGCCCTATCAGCACTACTTTTTAATCTCTACTTACAACCCCTCTGTAAAAGTATCCAAAAACATAACATCTACTATCACATATATGCAGATGATATTATGTTATACACCCCATTAGGCACTACCAATCCCAATCTGAACAGGAGAGTCGAATGCTTCAACGAAGTTGCCTCATGGTTAGCCGAACATAACCTAAACATAAACTACAAAAAAACAGAAGTCCTTTACATATCAAGAGACAAAACATATAACCCCCCAACATACCTCGAGGTAAAAAAATATTATGTCATACACCCCATTAGGCACTACCAATCCCAATCTGAACAGGAGAGTCGAATGCTTCAACGAAGTTGCCTCATGGTTAGCCGAACATAACCTAAACATAAACTACAAAAAAACAGAAGTCCTTTACATATCAAGAGACAAAACATTCAACCCCCCAACAACCCTAAAAGTAAAAGATGCATACCTCGAGGTAAAAAAATTAAGTCAAGTACCTAGGCGTCACAATTGATAGACAATTAAATATGACAACCCATATTAACACCACCACAAGAGCAAAATACTCCAAGATAAAAACCTTACAGCACCTACGACTCCTTCTATCCACCAGTGATTTCCATACAACACTCCAAGCAATGGTGTTTCCCCACCTGGACTTCTGTAATAGCATTCTTACAGGCTTCCCAAAGCGAACCATGCAGCGCCTCCAGCTGGCGCAGAACAGAGCTGCCCGAACCATCACCCAAACCCCAACAAGATGACCAATCATACCAATAATGCAAAAACTTCACTGGCTTCCAATAAACAGCAGAATAAAATATAAAAACCTAGGACCTGATATTCAAAAGGTATTTCCTCGGTTAACAGCCAGTTAACCATGTACTACCGTCGAATATCCCCAACCAAGCCGGTTAGTATCAGGACATGCCAGGGGCGTTCCGGGGTGGAGCAGAGGTGAGGACCAGAACTAACCGTGCAGCACCGATATTGGAAGTAGCACAGTTAGCACTCGGCACTTATAAGATAGGTGAGGAAAACCCTTGCCTATCTTACAGGCGCCGAGGCTAACCATGCAGCATCCAATATCGATACTGCATGGTTAGCCTTGGCGGCTTCCAGGCAATGCAGCCACACCCAGATATTCACTTCCGTTGCCGCGGAAGTAAATATCTGGGGTTTGGGGGTTGGCAGGAAGGGCTAAGCGGCTTTGGCAGTTAGTCCTGCCCAGTTGTATATTGGGCCCATACATGCCATTTTCAAAACCTTGCACTCTGAACCACCTACCTAGTTAAGATCACGCCTACAGACCACTCCAGCAATTAGAGAAAGGAGAACCCATGCCAGAAACTCGTTGGCCACCTCGGCAGAATTCATCAAAAGTAATGCATCCACATCCAGCAGAGCCTTCTCTCTCTATGCACCAGGATTATGGAACTCCCTCCCGGAGAAAATATGACCCACAAGAGAACCTCAAATATTCCAAAAGCTTCTAAAAGCATGGTTGTTCCAAGAACACTTTCAAGAATCAGTCACCTAACATCACACGGAATTCCATAAGTGTCTACTAGCTACCTGCCACCCACCTCACTGGCTAGAGAACACCAACGAAATACTTCCATCAATATGCATACCCTAAAAACAAATTATTGCAAATATAACCAGTACCGTAAATATAACTGCAATGTAAATAGTTACATGTTATGTAAATGTTACATGGGAATTTGGATTCATTTGTAAAACGTTACCTGTTATTTGTAATAGTTATTTGTTCTATGTAAACTGCCTTGATTTACTGATGGGGCGGTATATAAAACCACATAAATAAATAAATATTTGACAGTGGTCACAGTGAAAGTTTAGAGAGAAGGCAAAATGTCCATGTTTCTGTGACCCCCATCCACTCCAAGTTTGGCAAGCATTTATCTAGGAGGACTGAACCATGTCAGATGCAGTTACTCATTCAGGTATTTATAGGAGCACACTTCATAGGCGTGGAGCATCTGAAGCTAGTAAGCGACAGTACTCAGTTCACTGCTCACTCAAAACGTCTATTGAACCTTCAGATAATTCCATGCTTTCTTCTGAAAATATGACACTTTATTTCACAATGCTCTGGTTTACTGAAATCGTCCCAATAAAGTACTCTCAATCTTTTGGCTTGTTCAGAGGTGCACAGCAGTCTTCTGATCTACAGAGCATACACCTACCCAAACCTTAATTTAAAAGAGTTCCATGGTTGATCCGGGAAACTACAGATTGGTGAGCCTGACATCAGTACCAGGCAAAATGGTAGAAACCATTAGAAAAAACAAAACTACTGAACATTCAGATAGTCATGGTTTAATGGCAACATGGATTTAGCCAAGGAAAGTCTTGTCTTACTAATCTGTTATATTTTTTATCTTTATCTTTATTAAAACATTTAATATACTGTCCAATGCTGAGGCGTCTGAGTGATTTACAATTTAAAAGGTGCTACAGGAAAAAGGAAAAGAACATCATTTAAAACAGGAACGCGAGAGAGAGATGTAGCTAGGTGAGAAGGCAGAGGGATCTAAAGAGAAGATGGAGGGAGATCGAAGGCAAGGGAAAAAAGATAGGTTTTTAATAGTGCTTTGAAGCGGGGAAAGGAAAGCTCCAGGCGAAGGTCGGGGGGGGGGGGGAGAATTCCAAAGAAGAGGGCCAAGAAAGAAAAAGGCAGAGGCTTGAGTTGATTCAAGGTGGGCAGATGAGGGAAATGGGAAGCAAAGGCAGTTAGAATGAATCTGATGGAGGGAATGCCGTGAGAAGTGGAGATGAATCTGATCAGAGAGATACTGGGGGGTGCTACTATGGATGGTATGGTGAACCAAAGTGAGAATCTTGTAATGGACATGGAATTTTACAGGTAACCAGTGAAGTTTGATGAGCAGCGGTGTAATGTGATCACTACAGGAAAGTGTGGGTGAGTATACGAACGGCGGTGTTTTGAAGGAGTTCCAAATGGCAAAGTTGATACTAAGGGAGTCCAGCTAGAGTGACGTTACAGTAATCGATACGTGTTATAACTAAGGAAAGAAGAAGAGTAGCCAAAGGTGAAAGTGTGAGAAAAGGGCAGACAAAGCAGATCTGACGAAGAAAATAAAATGAATGCTGAACGAGGGAAGAATCAAGTGTAACACCAAGGTAACGAAGTGTGGAAACCAGGGGGATAGGGTACTCGCAAGGGTTGGAGCTAAAGTGGGGTGTGGGAGGAAAAAGGGAACCAAATAGCTAAAGTTTTAGAGGGATTAATGTGTAGATAGTTGGAAGAAATCCAAGAAGAAACAGAGGAGAGGCAGGCATTCAAGGGTGTCAGATCAAGGGTGTGATGGACTAGAAGAACATCGTCTGCATAGTTGTAGGCAGAGATGCTGTGCTGCTGGATTATAAGAGTGAGAGGGGCCAGAAAAATGCTGAAAAGAAGGAGGGTAAGCATGGAACCCTGGGGGACATCACAGGGGGGAAAGTAACAGGGGAAGTGAAGGTGTCAGAGAGGACAGAAAAGGTGTGAGACAATAGTTCCACCTTGGGGACTGCAATCTCGATCTGAGACCCCCCTTGAGGCAAGCAACACGTTCTTTCTCTGCCCAGCCACTGCCTGCACAAAGAGCACAAGTCCAGCAATCTGCAGAAACAAAGAGGTGAGACTGAAACTGTGTGTGCTGTTCCATCCTGCTGCCTCTTCCTGCACCTACTCTGCACTCTACCAGCAAGCTCCGCCCACCGAGCTCTGTCTCCACCCGCACAGACAGCATTTAAAAGCCAGAGCGGCACAGGCGCGCCCACGCCTTGCGGGCCTGTGCCTGAGGGCCTCGCCAGAGGTCCTTTGGGCAAGGCCCTTAGGCAAGTACCTCCTAACCTCCCGACAGAGATAGACTCCCACCAGGAACAAGATCCGTAAGCTACATAATGTTATACTATTTGACTATTCTCTGTAATATTGTAACCTCAATGCAAAAGTAATGTCTAAATTGTGATACATTGTTTTAACTTGACCCTATTAACAAACCGTAACTTGGGCCTCCCCTTTAAAATACCTCTCAGCAATTCATTGTATTAAGCAGTATAATGTTTATTGTAGGTTAGTATGTGACATCCAGGCTACAATTTTGAGTTATCCATCAATCCTCTGTCTGACCCATGTACTAGGTTTCCAGCGATCACTAGTAGCCTATCTGCTTTAACGTACCACCCCTGGTTGCCAATTCTCTCTGTATATCTATCAGACACCTTGCATCCACAAATCACATCACAAACCACAAAACACCATGGGCATCAAATTCCTAATAACTAATGCCTTATACATTCTCCTTCTCATTTCGATTGTAATCAACTCTCTCCAGACTCCCCAAAACTTGTTTACAGTTCATCCCATTCCCATCATTCATCATCGCCCAAACATCAATCTAATTTGCTACTTGCACAATCATCAAAATAATGAGCAGTCATTATCACAAATACAAACACCACCAAAGACTAATAGTCATCAATCCTTGCAATTATATCAAACCATCAAGTAGACAGATCCTAATAAAACTTTAAAATGCATACTAATAAACTCACGATCTGTTAGAAATAAAATACCGTTAATACTAGATATTATATCAGATGAATCCCCAGATATCCTTTGTATCATTGAGACGTGGCTCACTGTTCATGACACCATCCTCTTAAACCAACTAAATACTAATGGATACACACCGTTTAACTGCCCAAGAGACACCAAGCGAGGTGGTGGAGTTCTCATTCTAACCAAAGCAGACCTCAACACCTCCACCAGTGCCTGTAATAATAATGATGGGTTAGATCTACTCAAAACTGATAACAAAATCTAGCAATTTGCCTCTGCTATAGACTTCCTACTAGCAACCACATTAATCTTACAACAATCTTAGAATCAGCCACCACAACTCACACCAAAAAACCTCATATCATTTTAGGAGATTTCAATCTAGCTTCACTCCCTTTGCAACAATCTACAACTTGCCTGGAATTCATGGAAGTCTTAGGCCAGGGGTACTCAAATCCAGTCCTGGAGGGCCACAAACCAGTCAGGTTTTCGGGATATCCCTAATGAATATGCATGAGATATATTCAAATACAATGGAGGCAGTGCATGCAAATATATCTCATGCATATTCATTAGGGATATCCTGAAAACCTGACTGGTTTGTGGCCCTCCAGGACTGGATTTGAGTACCTCTGACTTAGGCTTCCAACAAACAATGAACGAATCCACCCATATCAAGGGAAACACCCTCGACTTGATATTCCTCCCCAAAGCTATCACTGAACACCCTAACTACTCCCCTGTAGCACAATTCAGGTACCATGGACTGACCACTTCATCCTTAGCATTAACCTCTGAATCCCCTTTATAGTACAAAAAGCCACTAACGCAGAACAACATAGGCCACTAATTAGATATTTCAACAAAGAATCATTCCTGAATAACATACTCCCTCTGCTCACATCTCAAACCTATAACTTATCTAATGGAAAAATACAACCAACAGATTCAATCACATTCAAAAACAATTAACCTTCCGCATAACCTTGTCCACAAAGAACTATGGGGAACTTTCAGCATCCCATCAATCCGGCAGATTGAAGATATTATTTCATCACTCAATACTACAATTTTACTCTCTGATCCTTGCCCTGTCGCTTGGTTAAAGGCATCGAAGATACAAGTGAAGTACTTCATTCACAAGATAACCTGCATGTAGCTCACACAAGGATATATGCCAACAACTCTCAAACAAGCCATCATACGACCATTAAAGATACATCACTTAACCTAAATGAACCAGCTACATACAGACCAATCTCCAGTTTACCTTTTATTGCTAAAATAATAGAGAAAATAGTTCAAAGACAACTTCAAGACCACATAGACCAACATGCTGCATTGGACCTACCTAGGGTTGTCAACTTTTTCACCGAGAAAAACCAGACACCTGTGGCTCGCCATGCTCCACCCATTCTCCACCCCTAGTCCCACCCCTGCCCCGCCTCCAGCCCCACCCACAAAAATTACCGAGGATACGTGTAGGCTAACTTCCTTGGTCAGATAATAATTAAACTGGGAACCCCAAAATCCAAACATGAAATGTACAACACTGGAGAAATAAAACTATAAAGTAATTTCCTCTTGCACTAAACAAAAATGCAAAGATGTTAGCAATACACACTTCCCAGACCAGACATATTCCAGTTAATTCAAAATAAAAAGAATTTTTCTACCTTCTGTTTGGGCATTTTTTCAGTTGCAATTGCTCCAGTCACTTTCTTCTGGTTTCTTCGTGTCTTCTGCGAGCTATCCATTTGTCCTTTCTTCTCTTTTAGATGTTTTCCATTTTCTCTCTATTTCTGCTTTAACATACTGATTGTTTCCCTTTTGCTCTTTCCCCCAATTCTTTCCTTATTCCTTTATCATCCATTTAAATTTCACCATTCCATTTTCAAGCCCCTCTTACTCTCCAAATACCCAGCCCATCATAGACTTTTCTTCCACACAAAATATTTTTCCCCTCTCCATTCTCATTCCCCATCCATTCTAGTCCTCCCCCAAAATCAGTTCCCTTATAGTTCTAGACCCACCCAGCATCCACTCCCTTCTAGTCCCATTCTCCCATGCCCCACATCAGCCCATTTCCAGTCCTATTCTAGCTCTTCATCAGCCCATTTCCAGTGCTAGCCCTCACATCACAGGCCATTTCCAGTCCTAGCCCCCACCATCATATCCCATTTGCAGTCCGAGTCCCCCTGCACCATCACAGCCCATTTGCAGTCCAAGTTCCCCCCCCCCCCACCATCACAGCCCATTTGCAGTCCAGGTTACCCCCCCCCCATAGCCCTTTTCCAATCCAGGTCCCCCTCCCCATCACAACCCATTTCCAGTCCATGTCCCCCCCCCCCATAGCCCATTTACATTTCAGGGCCCCCTCCAACACAGCCCATTTCTTTCCAGTTCAAGTCCCCCCCCCCCCATAGCCCTTTTCCGGTCCAGGTCCCCCTCCCCATCACAACCCATTTCCAGTCCATGTTCCCGCCCCCATGGCCCTTTTACAGTTCAGGTTCCCCCCCATCACAGCCCATTTCTTTCCAGTCCAAGTCCCCCCCCCCCCCTCATAGCCCTTTTCCGGTCCAGGTCCCCCTCCCCATCACAACCCATTTCCAGTCCATGTCCCCCCCCAATCACAGCCCATGCAGTCCTTGCCCCCCCCCCCCAACCAGCACCGCGGCTGTCTGAGAGGCTTCAGAGGGAGCTGGGTAAGCTCACGCGAGGCCCCGGCTCCCTCTGTACAGCCGCCAGCGTGAAGAGCCTTTTCCTTCATGCTGGCGGCTGTATCTGTGAAGCCACGAATGCTGGGAAAGGTTAAAGGGTATTGCCATGGAAAAACCAGCCAGGCTGGCTGAAAACCGGCCAGTTAGCAACCCTAGACCTACCCAACACGGCTTTAGAACCAACCATGGCACAGAAACACTCCTGTTATCACTGTTCAACAACATCATAAGAGGCATAGGCAGTGTGAAAAAGGATTTGTCCTTATCTTCATGGACATATCATCAGCATTCGACACAGTTACCCACAGCATCTTACTTCACCGTCTACAAGAAATCGGCTTACATAACAGCACACTAACATGGTTCAAGTCCTATCTAAGCAATAGACAACAAGTGAAACGTGGTTCAGTCAAATCAAAGCCCTTTCCAGTAAAACAAGGTGTCCCCCAAGGATCATCCCTCTCTGCAATCTTATTTAACATCTACATAAGGCCAATATGTGAAATTATCAA
Source organism: Ichthyophis bannanicus (assembly GCA_033557465.1). Lineage (NCBI taxonomy): Eukaryota > Metazoa > Chordata > Amphibia > Gymnophiona > Ichthyophiidae > Ichthyophis > Ichthyophis bannanicus. The sequence goes on along the minus strand of CM066032.1, from coordinate 104,764,263 downwards.
AAAACACAAAATACAATACAAAATATACGCTGATGATATCATGGTATACACTCCTGTAAATATACACAAACCTGACCTCTCAAGCAAGACATGGTTAAATGGTTCAATAACAACAACTTGTCATTAAATTACAAAAATACAGAGACACTCTTCATCACCAGGGACACATCATTTACCCCACCACAAACAATCACAATATTGCAAAAGCAAATAAAAGTCAAAAAAGAAATTAAATATCTATTATTTATTATTCATTATTAAGAAGGGACCCAGGATATCAATGCTTGACCCAGTACAAGCATTGCGGAACCTATGTCTTTTGGGGAAACTGCTAGGTACGTATGACCTAGATTGGCCACTGTTGGAAACAGGATACTGGGCTTGATGAACCTTGGTCTGACCCAGTATGACATATCTTATGTTCTTATGTTATGTAGGAGTAATCATAGACCAAAACCTCACCATGCAACCACACATTGCTAAAACCACCGCAAATGCTTACTTTAAGATGAAGACAATAAGAAGACTAAAAACAATTCTAGACCCTGATCACTTCCGAACCATCTGTCAGGCAATTATCACACCAACACTCAACTATTGCAATTCACTATACCACGGGCTCCCAAAGCAAACCATCGTACCACTTCAACTGATGCAGAACACTGCAGTTCGCCTAATCACAGGAATGGACAGATATGGACACATCACACCAATTCTTAATCAATTACTTTGGCTCCTAATACATTCCCGAATCCAATACAAAGCAACACTAATTATATTCAAGATCATTCACCAGCTATCAGCAAACATCCTGCAAGACACGATAACTAAAGATTCAAGTAACCGACCCAGGAGAAATGACAATAAAAACATCATTATCCCACCTCCTGGATACCAAAGGACCATACAAACCACCTCTGGAAGAGCAATATCACTCTATGCTCCATTATTATGGAACTCCCTCCCAGGCGACACACATGCAATTTCAGACATTAAGGATTTTAAAAAGAATGAGTGAAGGACAAAGCGGTATAAAACATATTTAAATAAATAAATAACTTAGAAGAATCAGTAAAGAACTGGCACTCAACAATGAATAAAGCAGCTATTCCCATAAGCACATACAAGAAAAGTAACCGCAGACCATCCGAAAAATGGTACAATTACGATATCCGCATGCTTAAAAAAGAGCTCCGTAAACTCGAGAAAAAATGGAGGACTAAAAAATCCCCAGAACTCAAGTCTCTTTACACAGCAGCCCTTATATCTTATAAAGAAGCCATACAAGTTGCTAAAAGGAACCACTACCCTTGCACACTTAATAGAGCTATCAACTGTCCCAGAGAACTATTTGATATAATCAGATCTCTAACTAAAACCCACCAAAATGAGGCCCCAAAATCTGCCATCAGCCCACAGATCCTGGCAGACCACTTTGCTGCCACGCTAAAAAGTAATAAACATACAACCAGCTTCATATCACAGATAACTCAAACTACCCACAGCAATTGGAATAATTTTCATGCTATCAATGAAAAACAGCTCATCGATACGATTACTAAAATTAACACCACCACTTCACACCTAGATCCATGCCTGGTTTCTTGGATAAAAGCATCTAAAGCTGAACTAGCCCCATTCTTGCTTAATATGGTTAATCAATCCCTCCCCCCAAGGATATATTTATTTAGACAGATTTGTATGCCACCTTATCCTTCCATCAAAGTGGTCACATCACAATTGGAGGGTTACATTTAACAAAAAGGGTACATAACAACATTTAGACAGTATAGGTTACATTTAACATAAGAGTACATATACGCTTAAACGCTCTGCCATATGCCCAATACTTAAGAACAGATCCTTAAACAGTGATGACCCATTATCCTATAGGCCTATTGCAAGCATCCCCCTTCCTAGCAAAAATCATTGAAAAGATAGTCCAATTGCAGTTACAGGACTTCACTGACACAAACGCACCTCTGGACAAACACCAGTATGGCTTCCGTCCATACCATGGTGCAGAAACTATACTAACAGTCTTATTTGACTCCCTCATCTGTGGCATGGATAATATTAATCAAGTTTCATTCTTGTCTTTATAGACATTGCTTCTGCCTTTGACAATGTAGACCACCCTACCCTCATCACTAGACTAGCACAACTAGAAATAACGGGTACTACTATGCAATGGTTTAAATCATACATTACAAATAGATACCAAGTTGTAAGATTCAGCCAAGAATCCTCTTCATCCTTTCCTCAAGAACAGGGAATCCCACAAGGTTCAGCATTATCTGCCCTCCTTTTCAACCTGTACATACAACCAATCTGCTCAATTTTCAAGAAGCATAAATTAGGATACCTAATTTATGCTGACAATATTATGTTATTTACACCGGTAAATATAAAAAGCATCATCTATAGCAACATGAGTGAATGCATTCTAGAGGCACAAACCTGGCTCGCCAATAACAACCTCCAAATCAATTAAAAAACTGAAATTATGTTCTCAACGAGAAATCTAGATTTTACCCCCCCCCCCAAATGAATTCAACATACAAAACACCACAATCCCAATAAAGCAGGAGGTAAAATACCTAGGAATCATTCTGGACAAGTCCCTCAGTATGTCAACCCATACAAAACAAACAGCCAGGACCATATTTTTCAAACTAAGAACCATCCAGAACCTCAGACCTCTTCTTGAACCTAGTGATTTCCGAACAGTGGTCCAAGCACTTATAACACCCCATTGGGACTATTACAACATCTTACTACAGGGTCTCCCCCCCAAAAAAACTATCAACATCTTACAACTAGCCCAAAATGTGACAGAATGCACCTAACAGATCACATCACACCTGTACTCAAGAATCTGCATTGGCTCCCAATAGCGAGCAGAGTAAAATATAAAACAATAATCACCACATTCAAACTAATTAACGACATCTTTCCCTCCTTCCTCAAATCTAGAATTCAATCACAAAGTAGAAATTACACTTACCTGGTAATTGTTGTTCCTTGAGTGACGACAGTTTAGTCCTCCACCTCTGGGTTGTGCACCTCCTCCTGCAGCTTGGAGACTGGGCATGTCAAAATCGTGACATCACTGGATATAGCCTGCTGGTCTCTCCCATCAGCCCCCAGTGAACTATTGACAAAGCACACTCAAAGGAGCAACAAATAAGTAGCTATCATATCAGATTCAAAGTTAAACTCAAACTGAATGCCTAACTTAAACGCAATTAACCACCAAACACCCTCTCCCGAAAGAAGGGGACTGCTTTTTGTACCTTCTCCTTTCTGCTCTACGCTTAACCAAAGACAAGAGAGAGAAGAATAGACAGAAAAAAGAGACAGGAAGAATGGAGATGATCAAGATTTTTTTTTTTTTTTTAAAGCTCTACTCACCTGTAGACTTGTACTTCTCCCACTGACCACACCCTGCAAACGAATCCATCCCTGGGCGGGAATGAGGACTAAATTGTTGTCACTCAAGGAAAAACAATTACCAGGTAGGTGTAATTTCCATTTCCTTATCGTTCCTCCAGTTTAGTCCTCCACATCTGGGATGTAACAGAGCAGTAGTCATTGGGAGAGACCTTTCCAGCCAGATCGCAACACTGCTGACCCGAAACAGGCATCGTTTGCCACCAAGACATCTAGAAGGTAGTGCTTACTGAAAGTATGAAGAGACGACCAGGTGGCCGCTCTACAACTTTTCACTGGTGAAACCAAACTGCGTTCCGCCCATGAAGCCGCTTGCGCTCTAGCAGAGTGAGCTTGTAAACCTGCTGACACTGGGCGTCCTTGCAACAGATATGCTGATGCAAATGCCTCCTTAATCCATCTGGAAATGGACTCTTTCGACAACGACTCCCCTTTGTGGGAACCTCCGAACAACGTGAATAGATGGTCTGTTTTGCTAAACGTTTCTGAGACTTGTCAGACGGCTGCCTGGGTGCGAATCTTCACAGTCTTGTCAAGTGCATATGTCTCTATGATTTGCAAGGTATTGTGGGCAATGTAGTTCATTCACACCAGACACAGCTGCTGACAATAATTTAGTTGTGCTCTTGGGTAAAGCCAATAAGATATTTATTTATGGGGTTATTTCTCCCAACACAGATATGCTTGGTAGCACATAAAATCAGGTAACTTGCTTTCAGTGTTAACTTGGAAAAACAAAGTCAAAATCAGGAAAACAACAAATGAAAAGCTACAAAGCAAGAAACAAACTGTTCTTTTCAGGTTAACTTCTGATTACTTCCCACATAGATACAGAGGTGATTCTCTCCTAGCTCACAAGCAATTAGGTAAGGCTTAATTGCTAGCAGTCACCAGCTGAAACCCCTTAGCTGGCTTGCCTTCCACTGTGTGGGTCAAATCCTGCTTCAGGAGCTTTTCTGAGTAGATTAAAGAACAAATTTGTATTTCTTTGTGATGGTTGCTGTACTTTATAACAGAAAGTTACCAACGGAGTTTAGATAGAGAGCAGTCCATATAAACAGGATCCTCATCTGCTATTATTCCCCCTTGTTCAACAAGCATGGGTTCAATATCATGGATTGGCACAGATGAATCTCTCAATGGAGCATTTTCAGGAGAATACTTGTTTCCCTGCTGTCTTTCAAGGTTATAGCTAGGGCATAGATCAGTGTTCATACCTGAGCTTCCATTGCTGCTAGAGTTCCTCTCTATATAGCCTGGCCAGTATGTAGTCCAGTTCTTATGTCCAGCCGTCCAATCCAGATCCCTGGACACTGGATCTCTCTTCACATACCTTCTGACACAGGTCTTAGGGTCCCTTCCACGTGCAGCCGTCTCCCTCACAGGTAGCCTCTGGTGATTCCTAGCTCTGCAGCACCATTCCTCTGGCTTTCCCCAGTCCAATGGTGTATGCTGGCCCTTGGAATACCTCCCAGTATACGTACTGCTTTGGACTCTTCTAGACCTCTCAAAGGCTTTTCTCTTCCTTCTTCCAAAGGGTCTCTTTCCCTCTCTGTCCGTCCAGTTTGGCTTCTGCTTCTGAAGATCCTTCAGATGAAACTGATGATCCTTCTCTGGATATCCAAGGTGATCATGAAGATGGTCATCTGTAGAATAAACTCTACTCTTATTCTGCTTAGATGAGTGCTCCTCCCTAATACAGCGCAGCTGTGCTGAATCAGGCCCTGCCCTTTGAGATGAGTGCTTAGGGATTACCTCATAGCCCTCCTGATTGAACACACATTTCCCCACTTCAGCTCCTCTAATGGCTGTTGGAAACCTGGTGCATTCTGGGACTGGTAGTCTTTTATGGAAAAATTCTGTTTTCTTATTTCTACCAGAACTGACAGGTTGCTTGTTCAGAGTCACTTCACCTTTTCTATAGCCCCTTCCTGAGCTATGATAAGCTTCCTTATCACATACCCCCCTGCTTAAGTTATTACGGACTGGTTTAACTGGTGAAACTTCTTTCCTACAGTCCGTAATACCTACAAGAGTGTTCTCTTTTTGAAGCTCACTTACTTCCTGACTAGCTTCAGGGTCATTATTATATACAGGCCTCTCCTTCCAAGACTTAAGTACATTAATATGGTAGGTCTGCCTACGCCCTCTAGCATTTTCTACCATATAAGACACTGGGCTCACTTGTTTAACAACCTTCCATGGCCCTTTCCACTGTACTTCAAATTTTGGGGCTGTACCTGCTACTTGAACCAAAACCTTTTCACCAATGCTTAATTGGCGGCTTTTGGCCTTCCTATCATACCACCCTTTCTGGCGCACTTGACTGTCCTGCAGGTTCCTCTCAGCAACCTGCGACGTCCTTTTCAAACATGCTCTCAAGTCACGTAGAAACAGTGGCACCTCCTGACTTCCTGGTTCAGGATCAATCCATGTTTCCCTCAAAATGTCTAACAAACCCCGTGGAGCCCTACCATACATCAATTCATATGGGGTTACACCTAGGGACACCTGAATTCTTTCCCTGCAGGCATACAAGGCAAAAGGCAATAACATATCCCATTCTTTTACCTCTCCTGCTAACCCCCTTCTCAACATTTGTTTGAGAGTTTGGTTGAATCTCTCCACCAAACCGTTTGATTGTGGATGGTAGGCTGAGGTTTTTACGTGATGAATGCCAAAGGCATCCCAGACCTGGGCCAAATATTTGGATACAAAATTGGACCCTCGGTCAGTCAACACCTCTCTTGGGAATCCCACTTCACAAAACAATTTTACTAGCTCTAAAGCTATTGTTTTTGCAGAAACATTCCTCAATGGCATGGCCCAGGGAAACCTTGTTGCCTGATCTACCATAACTAGGATGTATTGGAAACCTTGGGGCGTTTTGACTAATGGGCCTACAATATCCATAGCAATGCGACCAATTGGGTCTGTAATAATTGGCATGGGAATCAATGGCACCACCGGTGGGTGAGCCGCTGTAACTCGCTGACACGCTGGACACGCAGCACAAAACTGGGCAGTTTCTTTGAAAATACCTGGCCAGTAAAAATGCTTAAGTATTTGATCCAGCGTTCCTTGCATCCCTTTATGACCTCCAACTGGATGATCATGTGCTAATCTAAGTACTAGCCCTTTGAAAGTTGTGGGTACCACCAATTGTTTACGTATGGTCCCATTTCTGGGGTCCTGACTCTCTCTATATAATATTTCATTATCTAGTCTGAATCTGGGCAATTCCTCCCTGACCTCCTGAGCATACTTAAAAGCTTGGGTGAGAGCTTGATCAGCTCGCTGCTCTTGTGGAAAGTTAGGAAACTTTGCCACTAACTCAGCTGGCACCCAGGGTAAACTTTGACCAGCTAACATCTCAGCCCTACCCTGTGCTCTGCAAAGTCTCTCACGCCGCTTTTGTGCTTTCAACTTTCTTACTTTACCAGATGATGGGGTTATTAAATCATCATGAGAGGGTAAGTCTCCTAATAACTCTGCCTGCTCCCCCTCCTCCCTCTGCTGGCTCTCTACATTAGCCTGTGAGCGGGTGGATACAAGGCCCCTCTTATTACCCATAGTTTGGCCTTCTGGAAGCTTAACCATCTTTTTAGCTAGGGACTGAGGACTTCCAAAGAAAGACCCGGGAGCTATTTCCATTATTAAAACTTCTCCCTCCTTCTTTCCTAGCCCTTCCACTAGACCCTGCTTAAATCTTGGCCAGTCCTTTCCTAGAACCAAATCAAAGGGTAGCCTAGGCACCACTGCTACCAGGACTTCCTCTTGTTCCCCCAGGCACTTAACCTTTAGCCTATAGGTGGGATGTGATGTTGCAGCACCATGAATGCACCCGATGTGAACTTGGCTTTCAGGGGTTCTAGGCACAAATCCTTCTTGGGCCTCTATTCTCTGCCAAAGCCTTTCTGACATCATACTCTGGTCTGCCCCAGAGTCTAACAAAGCATTTATGGTAATTCCTTGCACATCAACCATCAAAAGAAATCCTTCCTTGGGCTGTTCTAACTCCACACCCATTAAGCTAGTGTGTGACTGGCATCCTTTTTCTAAGTGTCCCCATTTTCCACACTTGAAACATTTCTTTTCACTCCCCTGTGTCATCTGGTTTGGCACAGTACATTTATTTTCAGAAATACTTTTAACTATTTTCTTTTCTGATACAGCACATCTTGCCTCAGCACCTATCTTCAGAGGGCCACCCATTCTATGGCAAGCCTGCGTGGCTCCCAAGAATCTCTCTGCTAGCATGGTTGCCTCTCCGAGATTTTGGCAATTTTGCTGTATAAGGAAAGTGTGCATATCTTTAGGCACCCCAGACATAAATTGTTCAAGCATTATAATATCTAATAACATTTCTACCGTCTTTTGCTCAGGCTCCAACCATTTTACAGCTAAACCTCTGATTCTCTGACTCCCCACTCTCAATGTAGTAGCTCTAAACATTCGCCTATACTCTGAAATAGACAACCCTAGGCGATCTCTAATAGCAGCCTTTACATCCTTATAATTCAAAGCCTGGGCTGCTGGCATTGCTCTATAAGCTGCAAGCGCCTCTCCAGTTAATGAGGCTGCCAGCCTTACTGCCCACTGGGTCTCTGGCCATGCTAAAGCTTGTGCCACTCTTTCAAAAGACTCTAGAAAATCATCAAGATTATCATCTGGAGTTAGCTTCCCAAAACTAAATGCCCCAATCCCTTGATTGAGTCCCACACTGTCCACATGTGTTGTACCAGTATTTACTGCTGGTCTTGCATCTGTTCCACTTTGGTTCTTCAGCTCAACTAGGGCTTGCACCAGATCAAGCACTGGCCTCTGCTGGTCCATTAAGGCTCTCATAGCAGTGTCCTGAGCCTGCTGTGCTAGCTCCTGCTGCCTGCTGAACTGGGCTGCCATCCAATCAGCTAGTTCCCTTGGATCCATCTTGATCCCTGCAAGAAACAAAGAAAAAAAACCCCAAAGTGCACCACCTTCCAAACAGGTGTGCTTTTTTTCTACTTTTCTTTTTTTCAATTACCCCTGTGCTTACTCCCATCCACCACTAGACATGCCCAGGTACTTATTACCTTGTGCTAGTGATGAATCCAGCTCTGCACAGGGTCTTTTCTTCCTGGGACAGCTTCCTGGAACAACCACTTCTCCTCCAAAGTGCAGTTGAGGGAAAATCTTTTTTTCCAGCTTTAAACTTGAACTTTAGTTGTAATCCTCAGCAAGTAAATCCCCTTTGTGCAAAAGCAATCCTGCCAACTACGCCATTTGTCAGACGGCTGCCTGGGTGCGAATCTTCACAGTCTTGTCAAGTGCATATGTCTCTATGATTTGCAAGGTATTGTGGGCAATGTAGTTCATTCACACCAGACACAGCTGCTGACAATAATTTAGTTGTGCTCTTGGGTAAAGCCAATAAGGTCGGGGGTTCAAATCCCACTAGAGGACAGCAACCTTGGGCCGGAAGGACTGGGGTTTCTAGTCCCACAGGTGCTCCTTGTGGTCTTGGGCAAGCCACTTAACCCTCCATAGCCCATGTTCCCTGTAAAATAGTTATCTCCAAGTTATAATGCCCTGTTCAATGTAATTTCAGTTTGTTCAATGTAAACCGCGCTGATGCAAAATAGTGCGGTATATAAGAGAATGTAAATAAATAAATAAATAAATACATTTATGGGGTTATTTCTCCCAACACAGATATGCTTGGTAGCACATAAAATCAGGTAACTTGCTTTCAGTGTTAACTTGGAAAAACAAAGTCAAAATCAGGAAAACAACAAATGAAAAGCTACAAAGCAAGAAACAAACTGTTCTTTTCAGGTTAACTTCTGATTACTTCCCACATAGATACAGAGGTGATTCTCTCCTAGCTCACAAGCAATTAGGTAAGGCTTAATTGCTAGCAGTCACCAGCTGAAACCCCTTAGCTGGCTTGCCTTCCACTGTGTGGGTCAAATCCTGCTTCAGGAGCTTTTCTGAGTAGATTAAAGAACAAATTTGTATTTCTTTGTGATGGTTGCTGTACTTTATAACAGAAAGTTACCAACGGAGTTTAGATAGAGAGCAGTCCATATAAACAGGATCCTCATCTGCTATTATTCCCCCTTGTTCAACAAGCATGGGTTCAATATCATGGATTGGCACAGATGAATCTCTCAATGGAGCATTTTCAGGAGAATACTTGTTTCCCTGCTGTCTTTCAAGGTTATAGCTAGGGCATAGATCAGTGTTCATACCTGAGCTTCCATTGCTGCTAGAGTTCCTCTCTATATAGCCTGGCCAGTATGTAGTCCAGTTCTTATGTCCAGCCTTCCAATCCAGATCCCTGGACACTGGATCTCTATTCACATACCTTCTGACACAGGTCTTAGGGTCCCTTCCACGTGCAGCCGTCTCCCTCACAGGTAGCCTCTGGTGATTCCTAGCTCTGCAGCACCATTCCTCTGGCTTTCCCCAGTCCAATGGTGTATGCTGGCCCTTGGAATACCTCCCAGTATACGTACTGCTTTGGACTCTTCTAGACCTCTCAAAGGCTTTTCTCTTCCTTCTTCCAAAGGGTCTCTTTCCCTCTCTGTCCGTCCGGTTTGGCTTCTGCTTCTGAAGATCCTTCAGATGAAACTGATGATCCTTCTCTGGATATCCAAGGTGATCATGAAGATGGTCATCTGTAGAATAAACTGTACTCTTATTCTGCTTAGATGAGTGCTCCTCCCTAATACAGCGCAGCTGTGCTGAATCAGGCCCTGCCCTTTGAGATGAGTGCTTAGGGATTACCTCATAGCCCTCCTGATTGAACACACATTTCCCCACTTCAGCTCCTCTAATGGCTGTTGGAAACCTGGTGCATTCTGGGACTGGTAGTCTTTTATGGAAAAATTCTGTTTTCTTATTTCTACCAGAACTGACAGGTTGCTTGTTCAGAGTCACTTCACCTTTTCTATAGCCCCTTCCTGAGCTATGATAAGCTTCCTTATCACAGACTTTTAAATACTGTCCCAGTACCTTTTTTTTTTTTTTTAAACGACGTAAACTACGGTCGGAAACGTTCCCCTCCACTGAACTTATGGCTGGAAGAGAAACCGTCTGGTTTAGGTGAAACGGAGAAAGTACTGTTGGCAAAAAATGACGGTACTGGTCACAACACCCCCTTCTCCTTGGAAAAAGACAAAAAACAGCTCTCTACATGACAGCACCTGCAACTCTGAAATTCGTCTCGCTGAACAGATGGCTACCAAAAACACTGTCTTTAAGGTTAAATCTTTAACTGACACCTGGTATAAAGGCTCAAATGGTTCCTTAGCTAACGCCCCTAAAACCAAATTGAGATCCCACGGCGGGACCGTGACTCTATGTGAGGGCCGCAACCTGGACACTGCTTTAAGAAAAACGCAACACATCCGCATGCGACCCTAGAGACACCCCCCTGGACTTTGCCTCAATAGCAAGAGAGGGCTGCTAATTGAACTCTCAAAGAACTGGCTGCCAGACCCTTAAATCTGTCCTGCAGGAAACTTAACACTAAGGGAATGGATACCGTAGCCGCGTGCACTTGCCTCCGCGAGCACCAGTCCTCAAATATACGCCATATGTGCACATATGCCAGAGACGTGGACTTTTTCTCGCTCAAAGTAAAGTAGTGATGACTGCTGACGAGTAACCTTTCTTCCTCAATCTTGCCCTTTCAATGGCCATGCCGTAAGCGTGAACCGATGTTGGCAACCTCCAGGGATTCCCGTCAAGCAACCGAATGAGATCGATGTACCACGGACGCCTCAGCCAGTCTGGAGCCACCAACAATACTTTCTCCCAATGAGCTTTGACCTGCTGCACCACTTGAGCTATGAGTGTCCTCAGAGGAAAGACCTAGAGGAGCCCTGTTCACCGAATGAAAGGTTGCCATGAGATCCATGATCAAATGACCCCACCAGATGACTATCCGTGCGAACCCTTCCGGATGAAGCTCCCACTCTGCAGCATTCACCCGGAGTCCTCTGAGAAAAATCTTCCATCACATTGTCCGCTCCTGCAATGTGCGCTGCCCAAAAGCGCTGGCAGTCGAGGCTCCACCAAAGCGAACAGCGCCTCTGATTCCTCTTCCATGGCTGCACTGCCTGTGCCCCCCTGCCGGTTGAGGTAAGCCGCTGCCGTGGAACTGTTGGGCAGCACTCGCCCTGCCCGATCCTTCACTTCAGGATCGAACGCTACCGCCCTGAGCTCCAACCGGATAATCGAGCAATGGGCCTCCTGTTCGCTCCAAACATCCAGTGTGAAAGGATCCTCGCAAAGATTCCCCCAACCTGTGAGACTCGCATCCGTCAACATCGGAAGTCACTGCGGGTGTTCCAGTGGCCTGCCCACTGTAAGATCTCCTGGGACTAGCCCCTCAGTTGGCCTGCGCGGGACATGGGAGATGTTTGTTCCGAGAATCATTCTGGTGCGACCCTCAACATACTACAGATGTTTGTAAGGAGCGCATGTGACCTCTGGCCCACGGCACTACCTCCAGAGTTGCCGCCATTGTCCTGAGTAGCCGAAGACAGCTCCAAGCTGACAGCACCGGACCCGCCAGAAACCTGAATAGTAGCTATTGAGGGACCTAATCTCTCCACTCCGGCAGAAACACTGTTTCCCCATTGATAGTCGAACCGTACCCCCAAGTATTCTAGGGCTTGAGACGGACTAAGTGACTTTTGACCGCATTGACTACCCAGCCGAGAGCCTGAAGAAATTTTACTACTCCGTCCGTAACCCGGACACTCTCGGCCCTGGACTTTGGCCAAATCAGCCAATCGAAGAAACAAGAGTGAACTAAGCTTCCTTCTTTCAGCCGAACTGCCACAACCACCACCATAACCCTGGTGCAGGTGCGCGGGGCTGTTGCCAAACTGAAGGGCAAGGCTTGAAATTGAAAATGTCCCCACGGGAGGGCAAACCTTAGAAACTTCTGAAGTGCTGCCCTAATAGAAATGTTTAAGCACGCTTCTGTAAGACCAAGGGATGTTAAAAACTCCCCCTGCGGAACCGCCACCACTACCGATCGCAATGGTTCCCATCAAAGAGAAACGATTGGAGACAACGATGTACTGCCTTGAGACCTAGAAAGGACGGAGACGCCTGTCTTTCTCTGGAACTACGAAATAAATAGACTAGCGCCCGATTCGTATGGGCCTGGCACAACCGCCCCTGACAGCAAGATACGATCCAAAGTATGTTGAATTGTGGACATTCTCCGCTATCGTTTGCAATGAGACAGAACAAATGAATCTAGCACCGGGCGAGCAACTCCAGGGCAGACCCTTCACGTATTACCTCTAACACTCAGTGCTCTGCCGCTATCCGGACTCCGTTATGAAGAAACTCTCTAAAACTTCCTCCTATCGACTGTACTGCCACCTGGGCCCACCTTGCTTCATTGTGGTTTTCGGGCAGTCGCAGAAGAGGTAGCCGAGGATCCCCTTCCTGCTCTTCGAAAGCCTCGAAACCCTTGAGCTCTGACAACAAATGAACCTCGTTGGGGGCAATCCCAAATGAGCAGCTACTCCCTGACCATCGAGAGATGGGAGGATTTCATTTACCTCCTAACCACTGCCTTACTAACTCCATACATTTCTTGCATGTAGCTACCTCCTGTTTTCCACAGGACTATATGTACTACAAACCTATATGCAGTATCTTATTTTATTTATTTATTTATTTTAACACATCTTTATTCCTGTCTCAGACATTCTGTCAGACCCTTCTCAGAAGAAAGTCACCAAGTAACAACCTCTCAGAACCCCTGAACAGACACACAGCACTTTGAAACTTGCGCAGCAACAACCATGGCCTATTTGATGCTGCCCTTCCCACATGACTGCATCCGGTCATTGTGCACTGAACAAGATTTGAGATGTATCACCCAAGGCATGCTTAAGGATGAAGCGGGAGGCACACCCCTCGCCCGCATCCCATACCAGGTACTGAGGCCTGGCCGGCATGGTGGGAAGGGCTGGGCACACTCCCCAGGAACTCCCGCAATCTGAACCCGGGTATGTAACGGGATCCCCCACACCATGCCCATCCACAGGCTCCGGCACATAGCCTTTGAAGTAAATCAAATCAAATCAAATCTAAACAACTGCAAATGGCCCCCTAGGAAGAGGTTGCTCCATCCTGCTTTAGACTCCGGAGGCTGCCTCTCCCGGGCACCCAAAACACAACATGGTAGTAAACACCTGCGAGTCCGAATAAGACGCCAACCTGCCTAAATGCCACTGGATGCCCTAAAATAAGGGACAATTTAACTAGAATAAGCCTCCTTCTCTCTAGTCCAAAGGGTAATATAGCAACCTGATAAATTGGTGAGCTAGGCCCAAAAATCCAAGATCAGCAGCATTGCAATCCCATGCGCTGATCACCCCCTGTACCAAAACGAGGTCAGCATTATCCATATAAACAGGTATCCGTAACAGTTTGTTAAGCTGACTCACTTAGTCATTAGCTTCTTGCAGGGAACAAAGAAAGCCAACTGACTTCAGAAGGTTAGCAACACACTCTTCCAAAGGAGTTAGCTTTCAAATACTCCAGCTCTCCTCCTTTTGTTTTCTCTTTTTGTTTCCAACGTACCTTATTAAAAGTAAAAGGCAACCCCTTAAAGCAAATTAAATTAAATGAAATTAAATTAAATTAAACTTGTGGGAATAATGTAACCTGCTAGACCAGGCGGTTCCCCAAAAGAACCAAGATGGTGGCCGCGGCAACGTAACCCCAATACTGCTAGAACTACACTGGCTCCCAATCAATAGCAGAATCAGATACAAAACTATCCTAACAACCTTTAAACTCATAAAAGACATAGCCCCCTCACACCTATCCACACTACTGCAATCACCAAACAAAACTAGATCACACAGACAAAACGAAGCCCACTCCCTTATCACACCAAAAGCCTTCAGGAAGACAAAGAAAACCACTAGCTCCAGAGCATTCACATTCACTGCCCCTACGCTCTGGAATGACCTCCCAATAGACCTTCGCGTCATAAATGACCTCTATCAGTTCAGGAAAGAGCTAAAAACTTACCTCTTTACTGAACACTTTGAAATCCCATATACCCCCAAAACACCTCCATAACCATGGTATTACACACACAAACCCCCTGGCTCAAAACTAGACAACTCACCCCCCCCCCCGTCTGAAACCCCATACACACCCCGATTTACGTCATAAAAGGAAATAAATTCCAAAATATACACAAAACACAACCACTGTAAATATCCAATGTAAATAATTTAATGGTTGTTTGTATTACTAATACATCTTGAAGTTGAAGTTTTGTTCAATGTAAATAGTTAAACTTAACCGTTCATTGTAAATAGTTGAATCTGATTGTTCAATGTAAATGTATACATCGGTGTACAATTGTTAAAATGTTCCTTGTAAACCGCCCTTGATCGCTGGAAGGGGCGGTATAGAAAAAATATAGATAAATAAATAAATAAATAAAAGAAAGTAAACAGAGTCAGCCGCGCGCTTGCAAAAAGCGCGGGAAACACCAGATCACCTAAAAAGGAATAAAATGAAAGAACTCATAATCTCCCCTGCTAAAACCTGCAGGTATCCCACAAAAACAAACATTGTGAAGCACACCATTAAATGAAAGAAAGTAGATGCTCTCTTATCTGTTTTGGACGGTGTAGACAATCCTCATGTGGGCCGATTCAACCTCCGCCAGGAGGCATAAGCTGTGTTGAGAAGATGGCGCCGAGTCCCGACAGACTCGCTTGGCACCAAAACAATTCCGTTGCGGCAACAGCATCAAGCACCCCGTATGAGTCTAAGGGCCTTTGCTGTGGAGCTCCATTTGAAAGCGCACACTGCCGTTCCCCCGAAAGAGAAATGCCTTCCAATCACGATGTTGCCTGGAGCTTCCGCGAGCAGCCTACGTGATGAACATTGCCCCGCCAGCCACAGCCATTAGCAGCTAATGATGCTAACGCCGGAAGGAAAGCTGCTGGCGCACACACACTGAAGCGTGCAGGCCTGGGCCACAGAACTCTCCCCCGTACAGTCCTGGGGGAGAGATCCTCAATGGGCAATGTGAAGTGCCCTAGAGATGATTAACTTAAAGGGATAGCTCCTGAAATCAGATTAACTCTAGTGAAAGGATAGTAAATTCTATTAAATCAATATTAACTTAAATCAAATTAAATTCAAATTAAATTAATTAATTAAACTGAATAAGCCTAAACTCAAAGTAATTAGACTAAGGACAGTAAAATAACTATGAAAGTATTATTAAAATTATTATCAAAACCAGAACTTAAAATGAAGTCAAAATGAAATTAAAATCCTGACTGTTGTTGTTATTAAGTGCCGTCGAGTCGGAGTCGACTCATGGCGACCCTCTGGATAGCTATCCTAAATTGTGTTCGGTCTTCAGTCAGGCGGCTCATTGTTGACAGACTGGTACCCGTAGCTGCTGTCATTGTATCGATCCATCTCATTGCTGGCCTTCCTCTTTTGCGTTGACCTTCTATCTTGCCAAGCATAATGTCTTTCTCTAATGATCTCTCTCTTCGCATGATGTGTCCAAAGCATGAAAGTCGAAGTCTTGTCATCTGAGCTTCTAAAGAAAGCTTAGGTTTGATCTCCTCTAGTACCGACTGGTTTGTTCTTCGGGCAGTCCATGGTATACACAGTATTCGCCGCCAGCACCATAATTCAAAGGCATCAATTTTCTTCCTGTCTATCTTTTTCACTGTCCAGCTTTCACATCCATATGATGTTATTGAAAATACCATGGCTTGAACAAGTCGAATCTTTGTATGGAGAGAGACATCTCTGCTCTTGAGAATCTTATCTAGGTCTTTCATAGCCATTCTGCCAAGAGCAATGCGACGTCTGATTTCTTGACTGCTTGTTGCTTCTTTATTGATAGTTGATCCAAGTAGGTTAAAGTTGTTCACAATTTCAATTTCTTCTCCTTCAACGATGAACCTGTTGATTATGCCAGTTGTCATGATCTTTGTCTTCTTTACATTAAGGTGCAGGCCCATTTTGAGACTATGTTCTTTGATTGTGAGAAGCAAATGTTTCAGATCATATTCACTTTCAGCCAGTAATGTGGTATCATCAGCATAGCGAAGGTTGTTGATGAGTCTTCCACCAATCTTCACACCTCTGTTGTCTTCATACAATCCTGCTTCTCTGATGATTTGTTCTGCATATAAATTAAACAGGTAGGGGGAAAGTATGCAGCCTTGTCTTACACCTTTGCTTATTTTAAACCATTCTGTTTCTCCTTGTTCCGTTCAAACTGTTGCTTCTTGATCAATGTACAGATTGCGCAAGAGAACGATCAGGTGTTCTGGTATACCCATGCTTCTTAATGTGGCCCAGAGTTTCTCATGGTTTACACAGTCAAAAGCCTTGCTATAGTCGATAAAGCACAAATAGATATCCTTTTGGTATTTTTTAGTCTTTTCAAGGATCCATCTCACATCTGCAATGATGTCTCTCGATCCTCGCCCTTTCCTGAACCCTGCTTGCACTTCAGGTAGTTCTTGTTCCAGGTATGGTTGTAGTCTTTTTTGAATAATCTTCAGTAGAATCTTGCTGGCATGTGGGATCAGAGCGATTGTGCGATAATTTCCACAGTCAGTTGGATCACCTTTCTTTAGTATTGGTATAAACACAGATCTTTTCCAGTCAGTTGGCCATGATGTTGTCTTCCATATTTCTTGGCAGAGCCTTGTGAGTACGGTAACAGCTGCATCAGATTGCTGCAATACTTCTATGGGAATGCTATCAATGCCTGGTGCTTTGTTCTTTGATAAGGCTTTCAACGCTGCTTCAACTTCTTCTTTCATCACCAATGGTTCCCGATCATAAGGTAAAGGTTGAAACGGCTGTTGGTCCACTTGATCTTTATCATATAAAAACTCTGTATATTCCTTCCACCTTTTCTTGATCTTCTCAGCATCATTCAACATAGAACCTTGAGCATCTTGTAACATTCCAATTCGAGGCTGGAACTTTTTCTTTAACTCTCGTAGCTTTAGGAAAGCCGATCTTGTTCTTCCTCTAATAGTTTCTGCTTCTATTTCCTTGCAAGTGTCATTGTAGTACTTTTCCTTGTCCTGTCTTGCTGCACGTTGGAAATCTCTGTTGAATTCTGCGATTGTCTTTCTTTCTCCTCTGGCTTTAGCTTCTCGGCGTTTCTGGGCAATTTTCAGAGTTTCTTCCGTCATCCATTTTGGCCGTTTTTGCTTTTACACCTTTTGTAGAGACTTCTCGCTTTCTTCCAACACAACCTTCTTGATGTCATTCCATAACTCTTCCGGAGCTCTGTCATTTGTATCTAAAGCAGCAAATCGATTTTGCAGGCAGTCTTTAAATTCCAGTGGTATATTCTCAAGGTCATATTTTGCTGCATTCATGAGTGGTTTGCTCTTTTTCAACTTTAGCTTGAGTTTGCATACTAGTAGTTGATGATCTGTACCACAGTCAGCTCCAGGTTTTGTCTTTGTTGATGTTACAGAGCTTTTCCATTGTTGACTTCCACATATGTAGTCAATTTGATTTTTATATAATCCATTCGGTGAAGTCCATGTGTATAGTTGCCGCTTGTGTTGCTGGAAGAAGGTGTTTGAGATGAATAGATCATTGGTCTTGCAGAATTCTATCAGTCTTTCTCCAGCTTCATTTCTGTTGCCAAGTCCATATTTTCCAACTACTTTGCCTTCTTCTTTGTTGCCAACTTTTGCGTTCCAGTCACCCATGACTATCAGGATATCCTGTTTGCATGTTCTGTCAATTTCAGCTTGTACTTGTTCATAGAACTCTTCAATTTCATTCTCTTCTGCAGCTGTTGTTGGGGCATATACTTGAATTATAGTTGTGTTGATAGGCAATCCTCGTAGACAAATAGAGATTAAGCGTTCGCTGACTGCATTGTATTTCATTACAGTTCTTGCAAGTTTCTTCTTTATTATAAATGCAACACCATTTCTTCTTTGTCTTTCATTTCCAGCATAGTAGACCATGTGATCATCTGATGCAAAGTGCCCCATGCCAGTCCATTTCAGTTCGCTGACACCCAACAGATCAAGTTGTACACGTTCCATTTCATTCTTGACCACCTCCAACTTCCCTTGGTTCATGCTTCGTACGTTCCATGTTCCAATGTGTAAGACATCTTTACAGCTTCTGACTCTCATTTCATGCGCAGCTACATCAGCAGTCAGACTTCCCGAGGGCTTTGATCCAACCACATCATAAATGCTCCAACCAAAATCCTGACTAACTGCTCCTTATCTGCCTCTCAAGTGAGCCCAGCACCTAGGCTCACTACTTCCTCCTGCTTCATGGAGACTGGACACACTGGGGGCTGATGGGAGAGACCAGCAGGCTATATCCAGTGAAGTCACGATTTTGACATGCCCAGTCTCCAAGCTGCAGGAGGTGGTGCACAACCCAGATGTGGAGGACTAAACTGAAGGAACGATAAGGAACAGATTTCAGGAATAGAAGGAAGAGTAACCAGAACATACTTGCCATACCTCCCTCAGTGCGTAAAACAAAACAAAACAAATAACCAGTAAGAGGGCCTTTACTTTCACTGCACCTACTCTATGGAATTCATTACCAGACCCCATTAGGGCAATCAAAGATCTGCAGACCTTTAGGAAAGAACTGAAGACACTTCTTTTTACAGAATACTTTAACAATATTGACTAATGCATAACTGTTACCTCCGCTCATATGTAACTTACAAAAATAAGTATGTTGTTAAAAGCCTCCCTCTAACTTCCTGATCCAGGATGTTGCTCTGTACATAGTTAATGACTTTTCACGTTTTATTGTTCTTATGTATCTGTACACAGTTATATCATTATGGTTTGTAATAACTGTTTCATGTATCTGGATTGTTTATATTCAAATTTGTTTATTCAAAGTTTCAACCACCCCCAATCAGTACAAAACAATGCAAAACATATTTACAAAGCAACTCGTAACCCCAGGAGGGAACAGTAGATAAGCAGAACCCCCCCCCCCCCTTCACAACACAAAAACAAAAACCAAGAGAGGTTCAAAGGGGGCAGTCAGCAAGTCCACGCCAGCTCCCGGGCCCCCAGCAAGCGTAGGGACCTGAACACCCCCAAGAAACCTGATGCTAGAGAAAAAAGAAAGAAAATTGGGAGGACCTACAACCCCCATCACCCCCCCCCCGACTCCAGCATATACAAATCGCACATTAGATGACGTGCGCGGGGTGCACTCTTCGCCCGCGCCCGTCACATTGGCTCGCAGGGAGTCGAACATAATAGGTTTCCCCTTCTCAGTCCCCCCCCCCAACATCTGGATTGTTTAAATGTAAACTGCCCCTGATCTTGGAAGGGGCGGTATAGAAAAACAGTTTAAATAAATAAAATAAAAAATAAATTACATGAGAAGCCAGCTGAAGTGCCGGCAGCTACACTGAGGAGTGTGATGGGTGCTGAATGACGCAGTGTTTATAAGCACAATTTGAGCCTCACATAAGAACAGAGATAGAATACCAAAGTTATCCTGGATGCATTAGAAGCTTATTTCAAAACCCAACAATAATGTACTATATAAAAGATAAATTTATGGCAGTTTCAATCATGAGGAAGGTGAATCCATTGATAACTTTGTCATGCATTTGAGAGACAAAGCAGTGACATGAGAGCACAGTCCACTGAAAGAAACGTATTCAGGATAAAATAGTTCTTGGCATTGCAAATGAGGGTACATGTCCTCTGTCTCTTAAGAGAACGTGACTTAATTCTGAATACAGCCATTGAAACATGCCATATTGCAGAACTCATGGACTCGCAACTGAGAATTATAGAACAGGACTAGCAGGCTGACAGTATTACTGCAACAGACAGACATTATCGAGATATGGATGGCTACTGCAACAAACAATAGCAGAGTAACCCATCTGCAACCAGATCTGCATCATATAAGTACTCTGACAATGCACATGAGCAAGTGAAAGAACCCTATCCAGCATATGGGAAAAATTGTCAGCTATGTGGTGGGCCAAGTTATTTTGCAAGGGTGTGTCTATCAAGAAGCAAGCTTAACACATCAAGTATGCTGCATCTGTTGGAAGAGATATCAAGGTCAGTTGATACAGAATTGCTCAGTACTGATTCAAGTTTCTCAAAAGAGTGCCCTGGTGCTATTAAACAAAAGGATGAATGCAGTTTGTGAATCTCAGACTGAATAATATGCTACAACTTTGTCAACTGGACTCTGGGATAACATGTAATGTCATGTGCCTGAAAAATAAAATGAGGTTGGCACCGAGGGCAACCCTGTAGCAAAGTGGCACCAAACTGAAACTATATTCAGAGAAGCTCATGCCATCCCTGGGAACTTTTCACATGCATTGCAACATACATGGACAAACTCATATGTTTGAATTTGAGATAGTGAAAGCAAATCAGAAACCTTGTGAGGGGAGGAGTGGCCTAGTGGTTGGGGCAAGTTATCTCAGGCCAGAAGGCAAGGGGTTCAAATCCCACTAGAGGACAGCAATCTTGGGCCAGAAGGACTGGGGTTTCTAGTCCCACAGGTGCTCCTTGTGGTCTTGGGCAAGCCACTCAACCCTTCATTGCACATGTTCCCTGTAAGTATTAGCATATGTGTCTCATATCCCCTTGTGTTAAATGTATCCCCCAATTGTGTTGTGACCACTTTGATTGAAGGATAAGGTGGTATACAAAACTGTCTAAATAAATAAAATAAATGTCTATCTGGCTCAACATGTGAGAGTCTTGGGCTATTCCAGTTCACCATTCCTGCAAAGCTGAACCAGCCAGAACCTCATTGCACCAGACTTTTGTCAAGACAGCAACTGCTTAGTGCCTATGATGATATTCTTCATAGCCCAGTGGACTCTGTTCCAGGAGAAGTTCATTTTGAACTCAGTCCCAGTATTTCACCAATACAATGTGGTTTATACAAAGTACCAGTTGCCATAAAGCCAGAGGTGAAAGCCAGCTAGAAAAGCATGACACTAATGGTCAAATCACATCTGTGACCAAACCAATTGATTGGATCAGCAATATGGTCATTGTCAAAACAAGTCCAAGAAGATGAGAATTTGTATTGATCCAAAGTTTATAAACCTTGCACTAAAGACATCTCACTATATCATGCCGACACTTGAAGATGTCTTATATGTACAAACTGCTTATAGCTCACTTGTTTATACTTGTTGATGCCTTCCTGCAATGTAAATTAGATGAAAAAAGCAACCTCAAGACAACATTCTGGACCTCTGGGGGCAGAAAAAGATGTCTCAAACTACCTTTTGAAATTTCTGTAGTACCAGAGGAATATCAGTGGAAACAGTCTGAAAGTTTGGCTAGGCTCAGTCACACTGAATTTATAGCAGATTATACCCTTATCATTTGCTGTGGTGACTCTGATAACCATGACAACAAGCTAACAGATTGTTGATCACTGAAAGAAGGAGCTTAGTGTCAAGAAATTACAATTTGAGGTAAAGGAAGTCTGCTTCCATGCACATATCTTGGCTTCACAAGGCCTGAAAGCACACCCAGATAAGATTAAAGCCCTTCTGTATGCCATTCCCTGCATATACAATCTGTGCAGCACTTCATTGGGTTTGTAACTTACCTAGCAAAATTCATGCCATATCTATCTGAGATATGTAAGCCCTTGAGAAGACTTCTGGATAAGAATGTAGTCTGACACTGGCTTCCAAAGCATGACCAGGCAGTACCGGAAATAAAATACTTGGCCATGGATGCCCCTGTGTTGTGGTAATATGAAGATACCAAGCCTGTTGTGATAAAGAGTGACTCTGGCAGTAATATACTTGACTGCTGTTTAATGCAAGAGGGTAATCCAGTGGATTTTGCATCCAGAGTGCTTATCCTAGCTGAGCAAAATTATATATAAATTGAAAAGGAATTTCTCAGCATTGTGTTTGCCTGCCAGTACTTTCATCATTACCTCTAAAGCCAAGACATAATTACAGCAGAAACTAACCACAAATCACTGATAGAAATCTTCAAAAAGCCCCTTTTGTGTTCACCCAAATTACTTCAGAGCATGTTGCTAACATTGCAACATTACAACATCAATATTGTTTATAAGTTGTGCCCTGAGATGTTTGTTAGTAACACACTTAGTAGAGTCATTGCAAATGGCCATTGGCAGTCCAGCACTGGTACTGAACTCCATAAGGTTTATGGGATGCAACAAGAACAAAGTGACTTTGCACAAATCAATCAGATTATTTGAATGTCACAGACTGAAGGTTACAACAGATCATACATCACACCGCAAGAGATGATACCTTACATGTACTAAAGGGATAGACAGACTCAAAGGAAGAAACACCAGCTGAAATTAGGGAATGCTTGTCATTCAGGGATGAAATAATCATATAAAATACCATTATGTACAAAAAGGTCCAGGGCTATTATACCCAAATCACTGTGGTTAGAAATGCTAACATAGCAGAACTATATAGTATCAGTGTGTTCTAGTTTGCTGATGACATACAACTCGTAGCTTATGTAAACCCTTCAAAACTCGACCTTACCCCAGTGAACAATTGCCTGACAGCTATTGCCACCTGGCTTAATGCGAATCACCTGAAATTGAGTTGTTCTAAATCTCAGGCCAACTGGATCACAGATCATCCATCTGCCTCAATATTAACCCCCAGATCCTAGGACAAGTGTTGTCTATTCAGCCAGTTCTTTGGATTCTAGGATGCTTCCTTGACTCCCATCTCATTTTTGCCCCTCAGATTTCCTCAGTAATTAAGTCTTGTTTTTAATCACTAAGACAAATTAGATTCATCAGACCATTTTTAAATAAAAAAAGCATTAGCAACCCTGGTCCACATCCTAGTTATGAGATGTAACTGGAGCAGGTCGAACTCGATGCTTCGCCCAACACGTACCCTTATCCTTGCCCACCCCTTTTCAACCCCCCCCATCCCCCACCCTATACATAGCACTCGGACACTGCACTTTTGGTAAACACTTCTGGTCGCAGCTTTATAAACCAAGAAACCGTATAACAATAAACATCTAATAACCATCATTTTCAGACCCCGCGGAATGAGGCCTCACCAGCCATATCCATAGCAAGGTGCGCCTGCCTCCGCCTTCCCAACTTCTCTCCCCCCCCAGGGCACCCAACTTCGCCATATCATTAGCAAAAGCCCGCCCAGGGGTTCACCGGGTTGGGGGTACCCCACCCCCATCCCAAGTTTATCCAAGGCTCCGGACCCTGGAAACCTCCGGGATCCTGCTCAACCCCCACTGCGACACCCCGAATCCCGTTCTCATTAACATAGGGCAGGAGGGTGGGCCGCCGCTTAGAGGGAACATTGGCGGGGACTCACCCTCCATGTCCCAGTGCTCCTGGGGGGGTGCTGCCGGCCATGTTTGGGAGGGCGCCCCACTCTAATTCCACCTCAAGGGTGGTATAATAAGGGCATCCCCCTGCAATCCCCAGACATATAGGGTTGTCCTGGAATTGGCCCTGTACATCCAGGGGTTGGCCCTGCCCATGTTCCACCCACTCTGTCCCCGTCATACCTCGGTCCACTGCAGCACACACAGTAGCTCTGTGCATGCAGCGGAGGACGGAGGCGGAATACCAGCAAGGTGGACTGCAGGGTAGCACGTCCCAGCAGAATGTGCTGCCCTGCTATCTGCCTTGTAGAATCAGGGCCTGAGTGTCCCTTTTACCTCTTGATTATCTAATGGTCCAACTGATTCCTTCCATGGCTTTTTGTTTCATATACACCTGAAAAAGTTTATATTGTGAGTATTTTTCTCTATGGCAAGCTTCTTTACAAATTATCTTTTTGCTTTCCTTATCAGCGTCTTGCATTTCACTTGCCAGTACTAATGCTGTTTTCTATTTTCTTCATTTGGTTCCTTTTCCATTTTTTGAAAGATGTTGTTTTGGCTCTAATTGCTTCTTTTCACTTCATCTCTTAACCAAGCTGGCTGTCGTTTGGCTTTCCTTCCGTCTTTCTTAATGCATGGAATACATTTGATCTGGGCTTCCGAGATTGTTTAAAAATACAATGTCCATGCCTGACATTCACAGCTGCTCCTCAACCTTTACAGTTGCCCCTTTTAGTTTCTTTTTAATCATTTTCCTCATTTTTTTGAAAATTAAACATTGACATAGTAGATTTACACATGGATTGCCATACCATGTCAAAAGTGCATGGGGCTGTGACCAGAGTAGAAAAAACCTCTACAGATGTATCACCCATTTCATATAGCGGATGCAAGTGTAAGGCCAATGGCTAGATTTACATCTGCTCCCTTGCACGAAGAAGTATTGGAAAAGTTCTTATTTTGGCCTTCACTTTACCAGGGGCATTAATTCTCTTAATCCCCCCATATTTAATTCCCCCTCCATCTTGAAAAAGAACAAAAATAGAGGCTTCTGGAGGTGACTAAGAGCAGCTTATGTATTGACATTTGTACATGCATATTTGGAAATGCAGCACATGCAGGTATACACATTCCTGGCTTTCTTCCATTGATTTTTCCCACATTTGTGAAATGGCTCCTCCTTCTGCAGGTGGATTCCGATCTCCATGTGCACTTGTACTCTCTCCTGTTTGTGGCCCACTGTTAATATTGAAATGCATTCTGAGGGGTGGAGATATGTCAATTTTATATAGATTTGCAGATGTTTCATTTGCCCATTCTTCTAGTTTCACAAGATCCTCTTGCAATTTCTCACAATCCCCATGATTTAAATACTTGATGTCACCTGCAAATTGAATCACCTCATTGGTTGTTCCCAATTAGACAAAGGAGATGATGTTATTACTGCTCACGATGGTGGAAAATAGAGACATGCTTTTCACTTCATGGACTTTACCTGATTTTCATGCATGGACCCTGTGATAAGGAAGCTTATCATAGCTCAGGAAGGAGATATAGAAAAGGTGAAGTGACTCTGAACAAGCAACCTGTCAGTTCTGGTAGAAATAAACAACAGAATTTTCCCATAAAAGACTACCAGTCCCAGAATGCACCAGGTTTCCAGCAGCCATTAGAGGAGCTGAAGTGGGGAAACATGTGTTCAATCAGGAGGGCTATGAGATAATCCCTAAGCACTCATCTCAAAGGGCAGGGCCTGATTCAGCACAGCTGCGCTGTGTTAGGGAGGAGCACTCATCTAAGCAGAATAAAGGTAGAGTTTATTCTACAGAGAATTATCCTGAGAATCCTCATCATCTTCATGATCAGCTTGGATATTCTCAGTTTCATCTGAAGGATCATCAGAAGCAGAAGCCAAACCGGACGGACAGAGAGGGAAAGAAACCCTTTGGAAGAAAGAGGAGAAAAGCCTTTGAGAGTTCTAGAAGAGTCCAGAGCAGTACGTATACTGGGAGGCATTCCAAGGGCCAGCATACACCATTGGACTGGGGAAAGCCAGAGGAATGGTGCTGCAGAGCTAGGAATCTCCAGACGGTACCTGTGAGAGAGACGGCTGCACGTGGAAGGGACCCTAAGACCCATGCCAGAAGGTATGTGAAGAGAGATCCAGTGTCCAGGGATCTGGATTGGAAGGCTGGACATAAGAACTGGACTACATACTGGCCAGGCTATATAGAGAGGAACTCTAACAGCAATGGAAGCTCAGGTATGAACACTGATCTATGCCCTAGCTATAACCTTGAAAGACAGCAGGGAAACAAGTATTCTCCTGAAAGTGCTCCATTGAGAGATTCATCTGTGCCAATCCATGATATTGAACCCATGCTTGTTGAAGAAGGGGGAATGATAACAGATGAAGAATGTGTTTACATGGACTGCTCTCTGTCTAAACTCCTTTGGTGATTTTCTGTTATAAAATACAGCAACCATCACAAAGAAATACAAACTTGTTCTTTAATCTACTCAGAAAAGCTCCTGAGTAGGGTTTTTTTTAGCCACGCAGTAGGAAGCAAGCCAGCTAAGGGGTTTCAGCTGGATGACTGCTAGCAATTGAGCCTTACCTAATTGCTTGTGAGCTAGGAGAGAATCACTTCTGAATCTATGTGGGAAGATACAAGAAGTTAACCTGAGAAGAACAGTTTTTTTTTTCTTTCTTTGTGACTTTTGGTTTGTTGTTTGATATATGATAAGAAAACATTAGCTAATGCCTACAGAAAAGACCAGTTTGTACCAACCAGGTCTTATTTCTTTTGCTCTAATTGCCTGACAAGTTTAAAGGTTGTTTTCCTGATTTTGTTTTTTCAAGTTTAACACTGAAAGCAAGTAACCTGATTTATGTGCTACCAAGCATATCTGTGTTGGGAGAAATAACCCCATAAATAAATATCTTATTGGCTTTACACTGGAGCACAACTAAATTATTGTCAGCAGCTGTGTCTGGTGTGAATGAACTGCATTGCCCACAATCCCTTGCAAATCATATAGATATATGCACTTGCCAAGACTGTGAAGATTCTCACCCAGGCAGCTGTCTGACAACCCACACATTTATGGAAGCTATATTGAACCACAAGGTAAAGCAGAATATAGGCACTCAAATGAAATAAAATGAAATGAAATTATACTTATTAACTTGTGTGGATACCTTTTTAAGTTAAAAAATACATGCATGCTTTTGAAAATGCAAAAGCAAGTGTGTCATTTGAAACCACACCCCCAGAAATGCCTCCCCCTACAGCAGGTAGGACTAGGCATGAAATGGCACTAGTAGGCATGTACTTTTATTTATATATAGAGAAGAACAATTTTATAAAAGCTCCCTTCCATAGATATAGTGCTGTTGTAACTGTCATAATGGCATGAACGTTTCCCTCAAAATGGGAAAAAAACCTTAGTACTTAGGCCCATTATTTGTTGGCCTCTTCATTCATCACAGGGGCAGTTGTTGGCTGTTCCTAGTTTGGAGGATGTATGGAAAGTGCACTAGAGGTCTCATGCATTTAGAATAATGGCTTCAGAGAAGTGGAACGAGTTGCTTGAGGAGTTGTGGGTGATGTCGAGTTTGCTGAGCTTTCGTAAGGCTTTGAAGACATTCTTGTTTTTGGGTGAGTGAGAGGTAGAGGGAGGGCGGTGGAGGGGAGGGGGTGGGCAAATTGGGCTTTCTTGTGCTGTTTTAGAAATATTGTACTTCTGATCATACACTCTTTTGATTGACTTTGGTCAAAGAAGTGATATCAACTTTTATAAATAAATAAATAAATAAAAGTTAATCCTTGTAAATCAGCCATTTGCAAGTAAATAGATTTTCAGTCATCTGGACCTCTCCATGTAATATAATTTCAAAACATTTATATTCTACTTTTCCAATCACAGTAGGTAACAAATAATTCAACAACTAAGGCCTCTATTAGAAAAGGATGACTTTAGAACAATCACACCGGCACTAATAACTCCCCATTTTGACTACTGTAATGGAATACTAGCAGGTGTACCGAAAAAGAGCCTAAAAATTCTACAAATGGCTCAAAATGTCACAGCGAGGATAATTTCCAAAGCCAAACTGACCGATCACATTACCCCGATACTCTATTCTCTGCATTGGCTACCTATACCAAGTAGAATTCAATACAAAATCATATTGACCACATTCAAATTGATTAACCAGATTGCCCCATCTTACCTATCTACGCTGATTCACAGTCCTATAGAAAACAGAATAAAACATAGAAGGAATCTTAATACTATCTTGGTTCCTGACTCAATAAGAAAAACAAAACACATAACAAGCAACAGTGCCTTCTCATTCGTAGCACCTTCATTATGGAATAATCTCCATGATCAATTAAGGGAAATAAAAGATCTAAAACTTTTTCTAAAAGACCTAAAAACATACCTGTTCTCACAATATTACTCTAACATAGGCAATGAATTGGACAAGGCCTCCCATCCTCCATAGATTACCAAGGTAGATACCTGCTCTAATATTCTCAGTACTACTCCCAAAACAGAACATACGATGAACCTTTAATATGTATATATGTAAATAAATATTGTTATAACATGTAAATAGTTCTAAACTCAGTTTATACTACCTGTATATAGTTCTGACTACTGTTCAATGTACCTAGTCATCACTGCAATGTTCTATGTATTTCATGTTGTTCTGATGTAAACTGCCACTGATCTTAGGAAATGGCGGTATATAAAAGATTTGCAAATAAATAAATAAATAAATAAATAAAATAAATAACACACATCATTAAGACAACATACAAATCACCATATAATCTATACAAACATGGCTGCATGAAAGAGGTGTTCAGGGGACATGCATTAGAAGGGCAATTAAATAAAAGGTTGGCTAGTTGAAGAGGGTAAGAAGATGCCTGTTAAGATTCTATTTTATAGACACATAGGTGTCTTTGGGTCTTTATAACAGGGGCAACGGAACATCTTTTTGGTTGAAGGGGCCAAACAAACCAACTTCAGCTCTGTCCCCATATTGTTTAGTTGCCGATGCTGTGTTGGATAAATTATTGGTGGTGCTGTATTTATTTATTTATTTGGCTATGTTTATATGCCGCTTTTCGCAAAGGTCAAAGCGGTTTATAGTGAACTGGAAATTATACAAGCAATGTTTACATTAGAACAGGCAACTTTGTACAGTAAACAAGGGGTAGGGTGATTGGGAGGATTAACTATTTATCTGTATATTCTTGTAGTGTTTGGTATGTTGACTATGTACATGTTTATGAGCTATCTCAAATTTCTTGTAATGTTGAGTTTTAGGCGCAATTTAGGAATGGTGTTCAGTTGTTGGGGGGTAGGAGGGGGAGGAAGCAAAGTGAAGGGTAAAGAGGTGGGTCTGTAGCCCCTGTGGCCCACCCAATTCCACTGCCTATGCTTTCTAAAATATTAGAGTAAGAAGTAGAGATTATTTACACCTGTTCAAGAGGAGGTATACATGAACACATATAAAGTTTGCAAGTATGCATGTAGATTATAGTATTACATAATCAAAGCATGCACTTGCAAACTGCACCCACTCTCTGCTGAGACCACGCCCCTGGCTCCACCTACCGGCAAACTCTGCACATTCACGCCAGCGTGCACACTTTTATGCTGGTTGATGGTTTGTAAGAAGCCTTTAACATATGTACAATATTTGGCCACTAGATGTAGGTACATATGTCACATTTTCAAAACATGCACACCTAGGGGTTATTTTAGAAGCCCTAGTCGTGCTTTGGATTTCTGAAAATGGGCATACAGATGTCCAAAGCGCAGAGACGTCTCCAGGACCAATTTAGAATCCGGTTCTGTGGACATCCCCAGCATGTCCAAGTCAGAACGTGAGCAGGCTGTAGGCACGGCCGGGGCATCCCCAAGAACTTGGATGCCCTTGCCTGATTTCAGAAATGTCCTGGCTGTCCTGAGCCTTGGCAAAGGCGATACCTGCTCCAGGCATGAATAGGCATCTGAAAAGTGCTTGTTTTGTTAGACAAACATCCAGCGGGTGTGTAGAAGGAGGTACCCTTATATTCCCTCTATTTAACAAGTTGACAAGAACACCGACAGGGAGAGAGGGCTCATGTTTTCATTCTACAATGATGCTGGACGTCCCCATAAGCAGCCTTGCTTGAGATGGATGTTCCCATCCCACAGTTTTGTAACAGGGATGGCTATGTTGTCACCGGCGCAGGCATCCACATCGGGGACACCTACACTATGTCTCTGAAATCCGTCCAAGACATAGGCATTCCAGGTATTTTCCTGCACGTTTTGCCCTGGATGTCCCAGAATGCACTTGCATGCCTCTTCCAAAATGCCACTTCACAAAGGTAATTTTATAAGGAGGTGCCTAGGTTTAGGTGGCATATATAGAGCAAAACAGATACAACCCCAATCAATATAACCTAAAAAACCCAAAAATAAAACACATACACAAAAAACTGAAAACTGCCCGTCCACCAGTGAAGGAGGAAAAAAGACCTCAGTATCTTCCTGCACAAAACAGTGACAGGAATCAAGTCTGTCTGCAGACGCCCAAAACGTCTAAGAGAACAGAACAGACTAGGAATTACATCAATGGTCACAAAAAAACCTCCAGCCAACCTGAAAAAAACCAGGTGGCAACCAGCAGGCTTCCGAGCAGTTGAGTGCTACCGTCACATAACATTAACAAAGAAAGCTCCCCTGGTTCATCATTTTCAAATTATGGGGCATGTTTTTGAAGATTTGACATGTGTAGTAATTACTCAATGCATTCCCTCTGTTTATGGTGGGGATATGCCACGACAACTATCTCGTTTAGAACAGCGCTGGATTTTTTCCCTTCAAACCGTGACTCCCGGTGGATTGAATGATTCCATAGAATGGAAAAGCTGTCTGTGATTTTTTTATCAAAGCATTTCTCTTTTTCATCTCATCATTTTTTTCATCGTTTATAGCAGGGAGGGTGGGTTTCTTTTTGGGGTTCTTAGGTATTTCCCTGTTTGCTTTTTTGTTTATAGGCTTGGATGTTTGGGTTTGGCATGATAACCGGCTTGTTTTTGATTGGCTCCCCTGTTTTAACCCCGCCTTTATATTTTTGCTATGACGCATGCGTCGGCGTTTGGGGAGGTGAGCCATGAGCCGGCGATCACCACAGCGTCTTTTGGCTGTTATATTTTTGTGTTTCATTTTCCCAAATCCAGCACACAGGGTTTGTACTTGCATATTTAAGTGGGCCTGGTCTGTTATAGGGGGTAGATCCCAGTTTTGTTTTGTTTTGTTTTGTTTTGCTACATGAGTCACTTTTCTTTTTCTTTTTGTTGTTTTCAGCTTTTTTGCTCCGGTGCTTTGTTTTATCGAGTCACATAGCTACACGGCGACAAGTGATTTTTTGCTCCCTGAGGAAGCCATAAAGGCGAAACATCGGATGTCGGAGTTCCTTATTACCTGAAATACCGTATTGACAACTACAATTTTTTCACATTCTGATACGGTTTCTAGACCATCATTGTTTGATTTTCAACGTCTCCATCATCTTCATCACATTGTGACTGTTACCATCGAAAGATAAGTGTCCGGAGCTTTCTTTGTTAATGTTATGTGACGGTAGCACTCAACTGCTCGGAAGCCTGCTGGTTGCCACCTGGTTTTTTTCAGGTTGGCTGGAGGTTTTTTGTGTGACCATTGATGTAATTCCTAGTCTGTTCTGTTCTCTTAGACGTTTTGGGCGTCTGCAGACAGACTTGATTCCTGTCACTGTTTTGTGCAGGAAGATACTGAGGTCTTTTTTCCTCCTTCACTGGTGGACGGGCAGTTTTCAGTTTTTTGTGTATGTGTTTTATTTTTGGGTTTTTTAGGTTATATTGATTGGGGTTGTATCTGTTTTGCTCTATATTGCTTTTTGCCCCTTGAGAAGATTTTTGTTATATAGGTTTAGGTGGCAACAGTGTGTGTAAATATAGGTATTTTAGTAATTTACACACATAAATGACCTCTCATAAAATACCAACTGGCGTAAAAGTATGTACATTGTTTGCATCGCGCATATTTTCACTGTGTGTGTGCACATGGGCACACGAGCAGTATGGGCAAGTAGATTATGGAATACAATAGTTTACATATGTACTTGCAAAAGTAGACATGGGCATTTACACCAGCTCTAGAGTTGATAGAAGTCATCAAGCCTTAATTTAAGGCATGTTCTCTGGCACTTGTTGTATGTCATTGAGCTAGAATAGACTCTTAGTGACCCATCCCCTGGATTTCTTTTTAGCAAGGTGTAGTCAGATGTAGATTGCCAGGCTTTTCTTCTGCAGTAAGCCTACAGCACCTGGTATTCTAAGGTGGTCTCCCAGCCAAGCACTAGCTAGGCCCAACCTTGCTTAGCTTCTGAGATCAGACAAGGTCAGGCTTATTCAGGGTAGTAGGGCCACAGTTATACTGTTCTTGTTGTTAAGTGCTGTCAAGTCGATGTCGACTCATGGCGACCCTCTGGATAGTTGTCCTAAATTGTGTTCAGTCTTCAATCAGGCGGCTCATTGTTGACAGCATGGTACCTGTAGCTGCTGTTATTGTATCGATCCATCTCACTAGTATTTTATAAAGACAGTTACGTGCATACTTGAATTTATGAAATAGGTGTGAAATATCCACATGAAAATGCATGTTAACTAGCTGCAACTTTATAAAATTTATTTTCTAAAAGGGTGCCAGGAGTTGGCACTTACTTGTCTTTATTTATTTATTTTATT
Source organism: Ichthyophis bannanicus (assembly GCA_033557465.1). Classification (NCBI taxonomy): domain Eukaryota; kingdom Metazoa; phylum Chordata; class Amphibia; order Gymnophiona; family Ichthyophiidae; genus Ichthyophis; species Ichthyophis bannanicus. The sequence continues at coordinate 104,731,595 of CM066032.1, read as the reverse complement.
TATTTATTTAACATTTCTTATATACCGCGCTATTTCTCATCAGTGCGGTTTATTTATTTATTTATTTATATTTCTTATATACCGCGCTATTACAATCAGTGCGGTTTACAGTAGAAACAAACGTACTACAATGTAATGACACATTGAGCTTACATAGAACAGGGTATTCAAAAAACCTGGAAGGAACTAGGGGGAACTATATACAGCTTATGTACATGTTACAGTAACGATTAATCTCAATGGGTATGTAAGGGGTCTGTACGAGTACTAGTACACATGGGTCAGGGTGGGGAGAGGGGAAAGCTGGTTAACCATTATCAGTGGGGGGATATTCAGTGGGTGGGGTTAGGTGGGGGTTTACATAGAACAACAAGCATTTGGACATAAATATTTGTGCTACGTTTACATAAAACAGGGTTTTAACATGGATTAAACTGGGGAAACTATATACATATGAGAATCCTATATACATATGGGGAAACTATATACATATGAGAATTAGTTAACAATTGATTAACAGAGAGCGCTCATAACAGGTTTTACCATCACGTTATTTTATAGCGTGTTTATATTATGCTGTGCAATAAAGCTAAAGCATTGCAATATCATATGGTGTGCAGTTAGATTGTAGTTTTAGTGTGAATGTTTCTCAGATGACATAGCTGGGTAGGAGGGATCAACAGGCTGTGTAACGTGCAGGAGGAACAGGTGGTGTTTGAGGGCTTTTCGGAATTGCGTGATGTCCCTTATTGCTCTTATTCTAGAAGGGAGTTTGTTTCAACACCTGGGGGAATAGTTTGCAAATGCTCGATTGATGGTTGATTGATTAACTTTTAGAGATTCACTTGGTATGACTAGAGTGTTCTCCGCGGGTGTTCTTTATAAGTGGCAGAAGTTAAAAAAGGAGTGGCCTAGTGGTTGGAGCAAGTTTCCTCAGGCCAGAGGGCTGGAGGTTCAAATTCTACTAGACAGCAACCTCAGGCCAGAGAGACTGGGGTTTCAAGTACCTCAGGCACTCTTTGTGGCCTTGGGCAAGCCACTTAACCCTCAGGTACAAAAATGTAGATTTTGAGCCCTTCAGGGACAAGGGAAATATATACCGTACCTGAATGTACACTGCTTTGACCCAGTGAAAAGCAGTATATAAGCATTGCTAAATAAATAAAACAAACATTTACAGCTCCCTAGAGCTCTACTAATGCCCCTGACTATATTTTTCAATCTACGGGGGGCAAATTACAAATGAATAATGCAGTCAGCTGACCTGCTGGCTGCATTAATGGTGTGTGAGATTTTCAGTAGCACATAGCGGTTTTGTGCTGCTGATATCCTCTCCTAATGGTGCTAGACATCCTAATGCTAACTGCATAGGATCGGGGTATGCCGGGAGTAGTGCTCGAGATAAATGATATCTACCTGATGGGCGGATTAACTCAAACTGGCTAAAGTTAACTCATATGGGGGAATTCTGTGCAAAAAAAAAATTAAAATTCTGCACACAGTATTTTAAAATTCTGATAAATTCTGCAGGTTTTATTAGTAAAATGTTTGCGCAAAATTCTCCCATCATAAAATCTAATGTCTCCTCTAGGCCTGAAAATCCTCCTGTCTTTTTACCTTCCTTAGCTGTCTCACTCCAAACAAATTTCTCTCTACAGCCTCCAAGCCTTCCCTGCCTATTCTCTCTCCCTCTAACTTCTAGCAAGATCCCTACTGCTGTGTTCCTAAGATCTACCCTCTTGCACATAACCCCACCTTATCTTTCTCCCCTCCCCATGCACTAAAGTTTATCTCTCCCTTATCTCTCCTTCTTTCTTCCCAGGCACATTTTTCTGCCTTTATTTCTCCCTGCTGCCCCCCCCCCCCCCCAGGCATACACCCACCTCCAGCCCTGGCCAACCCCCCCCCCTCACCAGCAGCCCATCTCTAGTTCCTGGCCATCCCTCTGACTCACCAGCAGCCCATCTCCAGCGCCTGACCAGCCCCATGACTCTCCATCAGCCTATCTCCTGTCCCAGCCAGCCTCACTCAACAGCCTTTCTCTTCCTTCTGACCCACAGTGGCTTTTTAACACAGTTGCGGGAGCATTTTCCTTTGCTTTTAGGCTGTACTAGATTCCTATGCTTTCAAAAGGTAAACAGAACTACTTCCTGTCAGAACAGGAAGTGCTTCTGTTTATCTTTATAGAACCTTGCATGCCAGTGTTAGAATCTGCCACAGTCATGGGAGCAAACAGAAATGCTTCCTTGACTGTGAAAAGGCAAACAGTGAGGCAGAATCAGACACCCTTAAAGCTTGTGCGCGTCCAAGCCTGCCTGTGCAGAATTCCCCAAAGAATAAGTTAAGCACTTTATAAGCTGGCCTAACTTTATGCAATTTAGCTAACCGGGCAGTGGCTGAATATCACTGCTGCCTGGTTAGCTAAAACGTTAACCAGACAGATAGGATATTCAGTGCTGGTAGCCGAATTTGACCCTGGCATTGAATATCCAGGTCTATATTACAGTGGTAATGGCCAGCTGCTTTAAATATGCTGGTCACTACCGCTGAATATCGACCACTACATACGTATATGTTCATTCCATCTCTGCTCTACCTGAAACTCCGCTCATGTGCATGCCCACTGGCAAAATACAGGCAAACATCATGGGAACATGCAGACCTTTATATTTGTCAGTATTTATGAGGCTATTTATGCCAAAGTACGTGCTCCTTTATAAAATTACCCCCTTAGAGGGTATGCAGCTAACTCCCTTAGTTTTATACCCCCATTTTATCTTTCCTAAATATACATGCATCCCTTCACCCACATAATGAACCAACTGACAAACTCCATGTAAGTGGATATCTCGTGTTTTAAGAAGTAAACGGGCACTTTTGTCGAAAGACTTCCTCTTGAAAGTTTACCCCAGTATTAGTAATGATGCACACATTAAAAAAAATACGTGATTTCTGTGTCAGCAAATTATTCCAAGGTTTCAATCCTGCTTATCATGATAGTTTACCATAACTATAAAGTGATTCCTTCTTCATTGCACCTCAGAGAGACCGGTAAAATTCTGAAAAACTTTAATTCACCTCTCCACGGAGACGTGTGGTATCCCTCCAGGTTTTGAACTTTGCATCTTTCCAGGTAGCTGGATCTATGTAAGTGTCCTGGTAGACGCTGCGCCCTGCCTTCTTGACGACCTTGGGGTCCGAGCTGTACTGCATTTTCTATACAGCTTGCTCTCCTCGTTCAGGCCGTCTTGCGAGAATGATCAAGCCTGTGTACTTTTGCAGAAGCACTCAGCCAAACAACTATTTCCCCTGTGGCTCTGAAAAAAGCCCTATGCCAGATCTTTGCACAGGATCTGCCCTCAGGCAACTGGGAGCAACTCTCGCTTTGGACATATGTGACTGGCCAAAGTTTGCTACAATACTGCTAACTCTTTAAAATACTGCTGAGGCCTGGGAAGTCTACCTGCCTGCATCACTTGTGATGTCACAGTGGCCAAGGTTAACCCGGTGAGATAGCAACTGCTGAGGTCTGGAGCTCTCAAGAAAAGCCCTGTATTCAGCTATGGCTGGGCTGATTTAGCAAGGGCCTCTCCCATCCGCACAATAGGTGTAAATTCATAAGCAACTTGAGCTGGTGGAACAGCATTTATTAACTTAGAACCTCCTTTCACATGGTACACATGTCGGTGTCCCCAAGGGTGGAGAATACACAGGGCAGGGGTGGGACTGAAACGTATATAAATGTGACACTTGTCATGAAGAGTGCAATTTTGAAAGATTTGTCTGCATAAAGCTGGTTTTATATGCAGAAAAGGTTTTGAATAAAATTGTGCAGCCATTTATATGTGTGTGTTGTGTGTGTGTGTGTATATACACACACACACACACACACATATATATACAGGGCGGCCCAAAAAAAGTGAGAACATCTCGTAAATTAAAAGCTTAAATAGTTTGCTTATTTACCTTTTTTAGCTATATAACGTCTTTATTTCGACAATTTCCGGTCGCCATCTTTTTTTTTGTTAAATTTGTCAATCGTTTACATCTGTCTTTTTGAATTTTTAAATAACTTATATGCTACGAGATGTTCTCGCTTTTTTTGGGCCACCCTGTATATGCATATACATATGGAGCAGAGTTTGGATAGAGGATAACCTCTTTCGATTGCAAGCATGCTCTGCAACAAGGGGGCATGGGATGTGGGTGAAAGGGGATACGACCCAGGAGTAATATGTGGAAATATTTCTTTACGGAAAGAATGGTAGATGCGTGGAATAATCTCCCAGTGGAGATAGTAGAGACGAGGACATATCTGAATTCAAGAAAGCATGGGAGAAATGCAGAAGATCTCTAAAGGAAAAAAGGAGACTATAGTAGTTGATATGGAAGGGCAGACTAGATAGGCCATATGGTCTTTTCTGCTGTCCTGTTTCTATATTTTCTAAGTGGTCGTAAGTCAAGGCAGATCCTAAATATTGCCAGTAAGTGTGGTGCAGGGATGTTAAAGTGACCAGCTTGCTAGGAAGCCAAGTTGGCAATTTATTTAGAATGCTGTAAGACTAACCTTTGTCCCAAGAAGGTGGATTATTTAGACTGTGAAATATTTTCTTTTGTGTATTTGACAATTGCTGCTTGGAAAACCTGAACTGGAGCAGACTGTTATAGCCAGCAGTAGAGGAAGCCTCCTTCTGCAAATGTGTAGCAGAAGGATGCACATTTGCAGTACATAAGGCCAACCCATCCATTGAGCAAGAATGTTGTTCGCACAGGGCCCTGTGCTTCAGGGGGTCCCACGTGAACTTCATTCCACTGGGTTTAGAGGGCCATCTACAGAGGGAGGCAAAGATGCCAGAGGCTCCGGTTCGCCTCCACACAGCGCTGGAGTGAAGAGCAGCCTGCTCCTTCACTCATGCTGTGTTCACATGAAGCCCGCTGAGTGCTGGTAAATAGGAAATGACCTTTAATCTTTCCCGGCACTTAGCAGGCTTCATGTGGACACAGCGCGACCGATGGAGAACACTGCTCTTCACTCCAGCACTGTGCAGAGGTGAGTCAGGGCCTCTGGCGTCCTTGGCTCCCTCATAAGCTGCTCAGACAGGCTTGGGGCTCTTCGGGGTGGGGGGACTAGGATAGGACTGGAAATGGCTGATGGGGGGCTAGGAATGGAAATGCCTGAATGGGGGGGGTTGGGATAGGACTGCAAATGGCTTATGGAGGAGGCTTGGATTGGAAATGGGCTGATGGGGGCCTAGGATAGGACTGCAAATGGCTGATGGGGGGCTAGGAATGGAAATGGGCTGATGAGGGATGGCAGGATAGGACTGGAAATGGGCTGATGTGGAGCTTGAACTGGAAATGGGCTGATGGGGGAGTTTGGACTGGAAATGGGCTGATGGGGGGCTGGGATAGGACTGGAAATGGTGCATGGGTGGCTGGGATTGGAAAAGGACTGACGGGGGAGGCTAGGACTGGAAATGGGCTGATGCAGGGGAGCAGATGCTGGGTGGGGCTGAAACTAGAAGGGAGCTGATGTTGGGGGAGGACTAGAAAGGGATGGGGCAGGGGAAGTAAGGATGGAGAGGGGAAAAGATATTTTGTGTGGGGGGGAAGAAAAATCTACGATTGGCCGGGTATTGGGAGAGTAAGTGGGGATTGAGGATGGAAGGGTGAAATTTGAATGGATGAAAAAGGAATAAAGAAAGAAATGGAGGAAAGAGCAAAAGGGGAAAGATCAGTATGTTAAAGCAGATATAGAGAGAGAAAAGAAAAAAACTAGAAGAGAGAAGAAAGGAAAAATTGACAGCAGACAATGGAGAGTTAGCTGAAGACACAAAGAAACCAGAAGAAAGTGACTGGAGCAATTGCAACTGAAAAATAAAATGCACAAACAACAAAAGGTAGAAAAATACTTTTTTATTTTGAATTTATTAACTGGAATATGTCAGCTCTGGGAAATGTGCACTGCTAATGTCTTTGCATTTTTGTTTAGTACAAGAGGAAATTAATGTATAGTTTTATTTCTCCAGTGTTGTTGTACATTCCAAGTTTGGCTTTTCGGGTTCCCGGTTTATTGTCTTTTTATTTCTAAATTGTGACCCTTTGTTCTTTGTGTAGTGATGGTCTATGTTCTGCATGTGTAACCGAGCTGCGGTATTCTGTTCATGTAGTTTCTATTTGACAGTCCCACTTGTTCTCTTTCCCCAGTAGGAGATGTATTGGTATTCTCTGAGATGTATTGGTTTAATATTTGCAGTGTTGTACATAGGGTAAAGAAATGATATGTACCACTAAGGTAGGGGGATATCTAGTAGAAGAAATACTGTGACCACCCCCCAGCTTGCTAGCCCAGATGGAGACACAGTAAGATAGGGGGGTTCTTGTCTGTAAGGGGTTAGACAGTGCCCAAATTTCCTGCAGGGTACTGTATGCGTTGTTGGCTCTGATCAATATTCAATAGGCTTGGAAAGGTACAGTATAGAATATCAGCAGCACTTTACTACAAGGGTCAAGGATAACTATGTAGAAAAACAAAACAGCAATGAATCAGTCATAAAAAGGTTAATGCAAGGAAATACAGACAGTAATGCAAGACAATGAAGTCTGAAGGTTGTTTCCCCAGTGAAATGCAAAATGACGTACAAGCAGTTCTTAATCGTTTCCCAGAGGAGTCTTTGGATATAGTAGGCAATAATGGCACAAAGTCCCTGCTTGTAAGGCAGAGACCTCAGATTTAGGACTCTTATTTCAATCCTCGTTTAATACTTGTGTGGTTGAGGACAAGCAGGGTTCCTCTGGCCAGCCCTATGATAAAAGTAGGTCTCCTTCTCATTCCCAGCACAAGGCACAATAACTCGCTCCTCTTCTGCAGTTTATTCAGAAGGGAAGAGTCTGCTGGTTAGAAATCAAGTACCGACTTACAGGTTGATGCAGAAAGCTGGTGTTGAACTTGTACGCTACTAGACATGCGCATGATTTCATAGCGCACGAGTACCACAAAAGGTATACACCGATATGCAGCAAGGGGCACATATGCAGATGAGATATGCGCAAAACTTTGGTGTAAAGTGGGGAGGAGGGGCCACAACGCATGCACAGATGATGGACACACTACTGGGTGTGCTGCACGCATGCACATAGCTTGCACACGCTCACAATGCAACAATAATATGTGCATGGGGATGACATCACATGGCACAGACGCAGTACTGCTCCATTGTCGGTATGAAAAATAAAAACACAAAGCATTGCAACTGTGCCGGAAAAGGAGGAAGTGTAATAAACGTTTTGTGAAAGCAGTGGGGTATTTAAAGGATTCTTGCAAGCAGGGGAGGCCATTTCTCTATTGCAATTTACTCGGTGCTGCTTATCTTGCATTATTGTTCATCAGTTGCTTCTCTGTATTGTATCGCTTGTCGTGTTTTTTGTGCATTGTTGTATGCTTGCCTTTCTTGTATTAAATATGTGCTGTCAATCTGGAGTTTTCTTCCATTTTCCATTTGAAAGGGAGATGCAATAGCTGGATTACTCTCCCATACCACAACCACCCCTTCCCCCTAGCTGTTATCCGTTTGTCAATGTACTCCCTTACTGCAGACCAGGGGTTCTTAACCCAGTCGCCGGGAGACACCTAGCCAGCCAGGTTTTCAGCATAACCACAACGAATATGCATGAGACAGATATGCATTCAATGGAGGCAGCGCATGCAGATCTCTCATATGCATATTCATTGTGCTAATCCTGAAAACCTGACTGGCTAGATGTGTCCCCAGGACTGGGTTGAGAACATCTGATCTAAATTCCACAGTCCATCGAATATATATTGTACTATTATATCAACTATTGTGTTTCTGGATATGGGTGTAAGTTGTGGTTGCTGACTCCTCTGCTGTCACCATGCATTACAACGAGGCACACATTGCTATGAGGTGTGTCATAGAGCGCACCTTTGGGGTCCTGAACAGATGCTTCCGTTGTCTTCACAATTCTGGAGGGGCATTGCAGTATGCACAGTGTGAGGACATTGTTGTGGTGTGCTGCATGTTTATAATCATGGTATGCTGGATGACATAGCTCCTGATCTCCCACTAGAACCTTCCATCTACCACCTTGCTAGATCGGAAGCCGTAAGGGGGAATGAGATTCGAAGAAAAGTTATACAGGACAACTTAACAAGACCAGTGGTGTGAGGCTTGGCAGTTTTCTGTGAAGGCACTTTGAAATGGCTTATTGTGGTGGGGTTAAGACATGCAGAATTATGCGTAAATTAAAGGGTTCTTTGGCATCATTCTCCATTTCCCGTTATATGTCCTTAAGAACATAAGAAATGCCATACTGGGTCAAACCAAGGTCCATCAAGCTCAGTATCCTGTTTCCAAAAGTGGCTAATCCAGGTCACAAATACCTAGCAGGTTCCCAAAGAGGCACACAGGTTCCACAATGCTCATCACAGGGTAAGCATTGGATTTGCTGGGCCCTTTTTAATAATGGTTTATGGACCTTTCCTCCAGGAACTTGTCCAAACCTTTTTTAAACCCAGCTACACTAACAGCTTTTAATACATCCTCCGATAACAAATTCCAGAGTTTGATTATGCATTGAGTAAAAACAATTCTCTTATTACTCTTAAATATGTTATATTGTAGCTTCATTGCATGTCCACTAGTCTTTCTACTTTTTGATGGTGTATACAACCAATCTACGTTTACCCGTTCCACTCCATTCATTAATTTATAGATCTCTATAACATTCCCCCTCAGCCATCTCTTTTCCAAGTTGAAGAGCCCCAATCTTTTAAACCTCTCCTCATAGGGGTATCCTTACATCCCCTCTAGCATCTTTGTGCTCTTCTCTGTACCTTTTCTAATACTGCTATATCTTTTTTAAGATATGGTGACCAGAAGTGCACAGAATATTCAAAGTGTGGTCGCACCATGGAACAATACAAAGGCATTATAATATTCTTGGTTTTATTCTCCATTCCTTTTCTTATGATTCCTAGCATTCTATTTGCTTTCTTGGTTACCACTGCCCACTAGGTGCAGGGTTTCAGTGTATTATCCACGATGACGCCTAAATCTTTTTCCTGGGTGGTGGTTTCTAAGGTGGTACCCTTGCATCATGTAACCATAGTTTGGGTTGTTCTTTCCTAGATGCATAACTGTATTTGTCCACATCAAATTTCATCTGCCATTTGGATGTCTAGTCTTCCAATTTTTTAAGGTCCCCTTACACTTTTTCACAATCCTCTTGCGTTTTAACAACTTTGAATAATTTTGAATCATCTGCAAATGTGATCACCTCATTCATTATTCCTATTTCCAGGTCATTTATGAGTATGTTAAAAAGCAGCGGACCCAGCACAGATCCCTGGGGTACTCCACTATTCACCTTTCTCCATTGAGAAAATTGGCCATTTTGCCCTACTGTCTGCTTTCTATCTTTTAACCGCTTCCTGATCCACAATACGACACTGCCTCCAATCCCATGACTTGTTAATTTTGCCAGGAGTCTCTCATGAGCGACCTGGTCAAAGGCTTTCTGAAAATCCACATACACTATATCAACTGATTTACTTTCGTCTACCTGTTTATTCACACCTTAAGCAAAACATAACAGATTAGTAAGACAAGACCTTCCTTGGCTAAAGCCTTGTTGACTGTCTCCCATTAAGCCATGACTATCTACATGTCCAGTAATTTTGTTCTTTATAATGTACACTCTGGAGGAGAGGAGGGATAGGGGAGATATGATTCAGACCTTTAAATACTTAAAGAGAAATAATGAACAAGCAAACCTCTTCCAAAGATGGGGAAGCTGTAAAACTAGAGGGCATAACATGAAGCTGCAAGGGGGTAAATTGAAAGGCAATGTCAGGAAATACTGTGGCAGGTGAAGGCCTGTGATCCACAGTGTCTGACATAAGCAGGCAGGCCTAACTAGCTTGACCTGTAAATGAAGCCTGTGAAGAGGCCCATAGGAATTACACATCCCCCAACATGCTGCTATTGTAGAATTAGAACTCAGTAAAAGTATTGGATTAGCTTAGACAAGCAGAACTGAAAGTTGGAAAAATATAGAAAAATATGTTTAAAAGCCACTGATAAGAGAATACAGCTGTAAGGGATTTAATTAAAACTGCTGACAGAAAGGTTACAGAGCCCTGCTTCCCCGCACGTACTAACTAGCCCAATGGCCTTGGAAATAGGAAAGTAACAAGTTGGTGAACTGGCCATTGTAATTGGGACTAGAAGGGGGGTTAGCAGGTGCTGAGCCCACTCAAAGAACATAATTGGATAATCATATCAGTACCGGGACCAATAGAAGGGGTACGGGAGGTACGGGAGGTTACCGGGACCAATGAAATGTTTTCCTATACCTAGAATGGAGCAAAAGTCTATAAAAGTTGTTGTATTGCCAGAGAACATTGCTCAGCCATTTTGAATTTGATCTTGCTTGAGACTTGTGCACAAATAAATGATTTGGACCTTCTGAACAGACTCCTGGTATCATTGGTTTGTCTGCGCTCTGCTGCTACATATTCTTGGTGCGTTGGCCGGGAAGGTGTGGTATTAGAGGGTATATAGGGCAATATACCACGACTTTCCGCCTCTACAGGTTTGGTCCTGCCAGGATCGCGCCCTTCCGACGGGGGCTCGCTCCCTGGCGCCACCGGTCCCTTGCATCGGAGGGAGCTGGCCGGACCTCGGCGGGTGCCGGGCCCGGCTGGAGCCAACACCTCGAACCCGAGTGAGGGGAGTCCGAGGTCCAACTCATGCGCTTGCTTGGGAACTATGAGGACCGGATCCGGTGAGTAAAGTTTTATTTAGACAGTTTTTGTATACCGCCTTATCCTTCAATCAAAGCGGTCACAACACAATTGGGGGATACATTTAACATGTGGGGATCTGAGACACATACACTAATACTTACAGGGAACATGGGCAATGGAGGGTTAAGTGGCTTGCCCATGACCACAAGGAGCATCTGTGGGACTAGAAACCCCAGTCCTTCCGGCCCAAGGTTGCTGTCCTCTAGTGGGATTTGAACCCCCGACCTTCCGGCCTGAAGTACCTTGCCCCAACCACTAGGCTACTCCTCCGTAAGTTTTGATTTGTTATGTCTAGACAGATAAGAAAGAGCAGTGCTGCCATTTGAATATTGAACTTGGAACTTGGAAATTGGTAAGAGAGCTCTCAAAGACGGGCCGATTAACCCCGCATGGGTATTCGCAGGGCGAAACCCCCGTCTTCTTGTATTTTGGAATTTGAACAAGACTAGTCAGAATAGACAGAAATGAATGCATTCTGGGATACGTTGCTAGCATGATTGTGTGAATGAAGTGTGAATGAGAGGTCTGGCCGCACGGACCAAGCGAAGGCGGACCCCTGAGTAACGCAGTTCCTGACCGGGCGACCGCGTTCAGGTCATAAAAAGGGGGAAGCGATTGTCGTCTTGTCTTGTTATTTGTTTTCCCTATATGTTTCTAGGGCTGTGAGGACCCCTTACCCACGGTCCGCCCTCCTTTTCCCTTCTGTCTGTTGTTGCGCGCACACATCGAAATGGGAGGGGCGGGGTCTACTAGGAACACTCCATTAGAATGTATGATTGCACATTTTAAAGAAGGATATTCCGGAGACAATGGTATTAAAATGACTGCAGCCCGTTTACAGATTTTGTGTACTAGGGAGTGGCCCGATCTAGACCCTACCTGGCCCCGAGAGGGAACCTTTAATGTAGGAATTATTCAGTTAGTGCACCGTAGAGTGCGAATAGCGCACCCCGATCAGTACCCCTATATATATTCCTGGTTAAGTATTTGTGAAGATCCGCCCCCTTGGGCAAAGCGCTGTTATGAAGAACAGTGCAGAATAATGTTAGCAAAGACAGATTATAGTCAGAAAATAGAACAGCCTAGAAAGAAAGGGAAAGGTGAAAAGTCCAGGAAGAAACCCATCCTGGTAGATCCTGATTCCCCAGAAGTGATCACCCGACAGCCCCAAACCCAGCGCCCAGCGAGAGTAGCCCCGCGTCCTGCCCCAGAGCCCCGGGGACAGCAGAAACGGGACCCAACCCCTGAGCCATTACCCAAAGAGCAGGTAGATGAGCTCCCTTTAATTGAAGAAGATGATTCTACCGAGACAGAAAAAGGAGAATCAGATACAGAAACAGAGAAGGAAGAAGCTGAAAATTCCCCGAGTGATACTGACAGTGTAAAAGTGGCTGCCAGTGTTAGCTCGCCAGTGAAAAGTAAATCTAAAGTAAAGCACGAAGAAAAGAGGAAAATAACCCCTGACAGGAAAGTTACAAGAATATCTCTCAGATCCCAAAAGACATCTACTGCCAAGATGATGCCTTTACGGCAAGTCCCGGGAATACCCATAAGAAATGAAGATAATGAGGTGGTGGTGGGACCCCTAAATTATGTGTATGTCCCCTTCTCTACCACTGATTTGTTAAATTGGAGGACACATTATGCCTCCTATACCAATAAGCCCCAAGAGCTTACAGAATTAGTGAATACTATTATGGAAACCCACCAACCAACATGGGCAGATTGCCGCCAGCTCCTGTCCACCTTATTTACTACAGAGCAGCGGACACGAATTAGAAAAGCAGCTATAGACTGGCTGGCAGATAACCCGGTAGCTCCAGGAGAAAGGGGGGAGGAAAGAATAGATAATCGGGAAGCGGCCCAAAGAGAATTCCCGAATGAAGACCCCCGATGGGATCCAAATACAGAAAGAGGAGCCAGAGCCCTAGCCCATTTTCGCCAAGGCTTTATACAAGGCCTGAAAAGGGGGGGCCAGAAAGCTATGAATCTTTCCAAAGTTACTGAAGTTACCCAAGGCATAGATGAGAGCCCAGCAGTGTTTTATGAAAGATTAACTGAAGCATATAGAATGTATACTCCTTATGATCCCGATGCACCAGGAAGTTTATGCATGGTGAATTCTGATTTTGTAAATCAGTCTCAACCAGACATTAGACGTAAATTACAGAAATTAGAAGGGTTTGCGGGCATGAATGCAACTCAGTTATTGGAAGTCGCTCATAAAGTATATGTGAATCGTGATAATGAAAGGCAGAGAGAATGTGATCGAAAGATGAAGAAGAAAGCGGATTTTTTGGCTACGGCCATAGTTGAACAGAAAAGGGGAGGTATCCCTGGTCGACGGAGCAGAGGAAGGGGGCGGGGCCGAAGTGGAAGCCGGCCCCAACTAGGCGTAAACCAATGTGCCTACTGCAGGGAGGAAAGACATTGGAGAGATGCATGCCCGCAACTCGAAGACGCCCATCAAGATGACGAAAACAATCAGCAATGGAGAGAAGAAAGACGAGGCCGTCCCCGAAACCGCGGAGGAGCCAATCGGGAGCAATATCAGCGAGAAAGAGGAGAAGCCATACAAGCATTGGCTACGACAGCCCATGATGAAGATGACGTGGATTAGGACAGACCGGGCTCCGAATTTGCTTTAGGTCTCCAGGAGCCTATGTTCGGAATACAAATAGGAGACCAAGTTATGAACTTTATGGTTGATACTGGAGCAGAACATTCAGTAGTAGACAAGAAGATAGCCCCATTTTCTACAAAAGCAGTCACTATTGTAGGAGCAACTGGTGCCAAAGCTACAAAACGTTTTCTTCAGAATCGCATATGCAGTTTAGGAGGACAACAAATAATTCATCAATTTCTTTACATGCCTGAATGTCCAGTGCCACTACTGGGACGAGATATGTTAGCCAAGCTACAAGCCCAAATATCCTTTACTGAAAGAGGAGAAATGCAAATGACAGTAAATTCTCAAGCCAAACCAGCAGGAATAATGCTGCTTACAGTTCCCCGAGAAGAAGAATGGAGATATTACAGTGATGAATCTGCCCAAGACACCTATTTTGAACAAACTTTGAAAAGTATTGATGCACCACCTGGAGTATGGGCAGAAGGCAGTCCTCCAGGCCTAGCCAAACATATAGCTCCAATAATTGTAACTCTCAAGCCTAGTGCTACACCAGTACATGTCAAGCAGTACCCTCTCCCAAGAGCTGCAATTGAAGGCATCCACCGCCACTTGCAAAGATTACTAGAACACGGCCTACTAAAAGTATGTCAATCCCCATGGAACACTCCACTTCTGCCAGTGAAAAAGCCTGGAACAGATGACTACCGCCCAGTGCAAGATCTAAGAAGAGTGAATGAAGCAGTTGAGACCATACATCCAGTTGTACCCAATCCTTACACTCTTCTAGGACTGATACCTGCTGAAGCTACCCACTTCACTATACTAGATTTAAAAGCTGCATTCTTTTGCATAAGATTAGCCCCCATAAGTCAGATATTATTTGCATTTGAATGGCAGGACCCTATCTCCGGAAGAGGGGGCCAACTTACTTGGACACGATTACCCCAAGGATTCAAGAATTCGCCTACCATCTTTAGTGCTGCACTGAATCAAGACCTTTCAAGCTATCCAGTGGCCCCGGGGAAGAGAGTGCTTCTCCAATACGTGGACGATCTGCTGATAGCTGCTGTATCAGAGAGTGAATGTATACAAGCCACCAAAGACCTCTTGCAGTTACTAGATGAAGCTGGATACAAAGTTTCCAGAGCAAAAGCACAACTATGCCAAAAAGAAGTGAAATACTTGGGCTTTCGTATAATCAAAGGAAGCCGAAAACTAGGCAGAGAAAGAAAAGAAGCAGTATGCAGAATTCCAATCCCAACTACCAGAAAGCAAGTCAGAGCCTTTCTGGGAGCGGCAGGATATTGCCGAATCTGGATTCCCAACTTTGCCCAAATCGCCAAACCACTGTATGAAGCCACAAAAGGAGAAGAAAAGTCGCCACTGGAGTGGGGACCTGAGCAGGATACAGCCTTCAAGACGTTAAAGGAAGAATTGATGTCATCACCAGCCCTTGGACTACCAGATGTTCACAAGCTTTTCCACTTGTTTGTACATGAAGCACAAGGAAATGCCTTAGGCATGTTGACTCAGAAATTGGGAAATTGGGAGCAACCTGTAGCATACCTATCGAAACAATTGGACACTGTGGCCAAAGGATGGCCACCTTGCCTGAGAGCAGTTGCAGCTACAGCATTGTTAGTGAGTGAAGCAGATAAGCTCACACTAGGACAGAATCTACGAGTCACTGTGCCACATGCAGTCCTTGCCCTTATGGAACAGAAAGCAAATCATTGGCTCACCAATTCCCGAATGTTGAAATATCAGAGCATGTTATGTGAAAACCCACAGATACAACTGGAAGTGAGCCATGCCTTGAATCCAGCCACATTGATACCTATTAGTGAAGAACTCCCAGAACATGACTGTATAGAAGTCATGGACACTGTATTCTCAAGCCGACCTGACCTGACAGATGTGCCCATAGACAATCCTGACCAAGTCTATTACGTAGATGGAAGCAGTCTCATCATCAATGGACGACGCTGTGCCGGATATGCAGTAGTCACTCAACATGAAGTCGTTGAGTCATCAGCTCTAGCCTCGCGAACATCAGCCCAGAAAGCAGAATTGATAGCACTTACTCGAGCACTACTGTTAGGTGCAAAACTTGTGCTAAATGTATATACAGACTCTAAATATGCTTTCACTACCCTACATGCCCATGGAGCTCTCTATAAAGAACGAGGGCTCATCACGTCCGGAGGAAAATCAGTCAAGTATGGCCCCGAGATACTGATGTTACTCGATGCAGTATGGGCCCCAACTCGTGTAGCTGTCATGCATTGCAGAGGACACCAGGCAGGAAAAGGAGAAGTTGCTCGAGGAAATAGGTTTGCAGATGCCTCAGCACGACAAGCAGCCATGACAGGACAAATTACACCACAAGCTATGCCAATGCAGGCAGCATTGTTTCCAGTACCCTTGAACTTATGGACACCACGATATACCACCAAAGAATTAGATTACTACTGTAACAAGGAAGATGGAGTACTGAAAGATGGGTGGATTGAGCTGCCACCAGCAGAGGGCAGTCAACCCCCAGGACGAATAGTAATTCCCGAATTGTTAGGTCCAGCCTTTGTCAAAGTTTCCACGAAGCCACCCACTATGGAAAAAGTGCTATGGAAAAAGCACTCAGACCACATTTCTGCATTACCATGTTAGCGGCCCTATCAGCTTCAGTGGCACGCCAGTGTCTAATTTGTGCCAAAAATAATGCCAAGCAAGGTCCCACACCACCGCCCCGAATTCAGTCAGGAGGTGTAACCCCCATGCACCACCTGCAAATTGATTTTACTGAAATGCCAAAAGCCAATGGATATCACTACCTATTAGTATTAGTTTGTACTTTCTCTGGGTGGATAGAAGCCTTCCCAACCAGAACTGAAAAAGCTTGAGAAGTCACCAAAGTTTTACTGAGAGAGATTGTCCCTAGATTTGGAATTCCAGCAGTAATAGGGTCAGACAATGGGCCCTCATTTGTTTCTCAGATTACTCAACAGTTAGCAAAAGCTTTGCAGATACAATGGAAGCTTCACACTGCATACAGACCCCAGAGTTCAGGGAAAGTTGAGCGAATGAATCGTACCTTAAAAGCCCAAATGTCTAAGCTTTGTCAGGAGACACGCCTGAAGTGGCCCCAAGTGCTCCCAATAGCTTTACTCAGAATACGCTCAGCTCCTGTGAAGTCAACAGGACTTTCCCCTTTTGAAGTTCTGTATGGTAAACCCCCACCAATAGTGCAGGGAATTAAAGGAAGTCTAGCCCAAATTGGTTCAGAAATAACCAGGCAAGAACTCCTAGCTCTTAGTTTTGTTCTGCAGACTCTCCATGCGTGGATCCAAGACCAGTTGCCTATCAACTTGACAGAACCCTTGCATCCCTACCAGCCTGGTACCTCGGTGTGGATCAAAGATTGGAAGAAGACACCGCTGGAACCCCATTGGAAGGGACCATACACCGTCATCCTATCTACCCCAACTGCAGTAAAGGTAGCAGAAATCGATTCCTGGATCCACCACAGCAGAGTCAAGCCCGCAACTGATCCAGAACCTGAGCAGTGGACAGCAGAGCAGCTTCCTGATGCACCTTTGCGAGTTACTCTGAAACGGCAACCAGCAGCTTAGACACTTTGTCACAGTGCCCTGCAGAAGCCAAGTCTTTCGAAGAGGATTGCTGTTATCCATACAGCAAGAGTTTGTTTCAACGAACCTCATGTGTGTGATTTTACACACTACTTTGATGCTACATTGATTGACCATATTTCAGAAGCCAACTGAAATTGATAAGTTGGTTAATGTGCGATGGACAACTTGAGGATCTTCAATCAACACTCAGCACCCGTTGAATTGCTTCATTAGCAAACGGGACGAAGAAAAGAACGTCGTGATCAAGATTTTCAAGCTGAGGATTCAGAAGAACTCCAATCAACATGTATCTTTATCTTTGCTTTGCCCTGGTTGCCTGTTTTGGAGGCTTTGAACTGACTCATGCCTTGCCTCCATGCACTGCTTGCATTACTTCTACTCGGACTGGACTGAAAGTAACTCAGACTTTGATTTATCACTCTTACTATTCCTGCACTGGTAAAGTGACTCGGTGTATTTATAACACCACTGAACTGAATGTCTGTACCAAGGGTAAATCTAAAGTATGCTTTAATCCGCATCAGAATCCATCCTATTACACCTTGGAAATGCGATGGAAAGATGCAGATGGACCTTTGATCAATGTCACACGCCCACTCACAGATCCTAGTCAACCTGCTGTTTTATCTTTTGATGCTTGTGAAGTAATCAACAGAGATAGCCATTCTAAGTGTGCTAGTTGGGAAAAATCATACACATGGAATGACAAATATATGTGTCCAGAAGGGACCATTGGATGGGGAGCATGCACAGGAAAGAAAGTCTCAGCTGATGTATATAGTACAGCCCCAGAGTCAGATTACTTCTGCCCAAGATGGGAATGTGTCTTCTATGCCACCTGGGTTGGTGGGAGAGAGAATGTTAACAAAGATAATCGCATAGCTGCATTACGGAGGCCATATGTCAAAGGTATAGACCAATGCAAGAAAAACGCTTGCAATCCCTTAGAATTGGTTATTCGGAGACCCGAATATTGGAAACGAGGATCCCGATTTGGTATACGAATTGCAGGAACTGGATCAGATCCAGGAACCATAATATATATAAGATTAAATACCCAGGCCCATAAATCATCCAAGTACCAAATCCATGACACATTCTATGAAGCCATGCATGTAAATAAGTTTGAAATCCCACATCCCTCCCAGAACTTATTTCTAGAATTAGCTGGAGCAGTAGTATTCAGTCTAAATATTTCAGATTGTTACTTTTGTGGGGGAACACAAATGGGCGACCAATGGCCATGGGAAGCCCAAGAATTAAATTACTCAATGACTTACAATCAAACTGAACTACATAAGACTACCAGCGAATGGGTGTTAGCGCACTCAATAGTTGGACGTCTCTGCTATGCATGAACTGGACCCCAGTTCAAACAACAGGTAGGACAGCTGGTCTGTCTTAGCCAAAAGTTCTATAATGACACTACCAAAAAGACGTCTTGGTGGTCAGGAATTAAAGAACCTGAACCACCTAACCCATTAGCTAGATTTCCTGAGCTTTCTCATTTATGGACAAATCTTGCCAAGCCTCATGCCTGGCAATCCCCATTGGATCTGTGGAAACAGAGCATATGCCCGACTCCCTACTCACTGGGGAGGGGCGTGTGTCTTAGGGACCATCAGACCTTCTTTCTTTCTTTTAAACACGGAACATGGAGAACAATTAGGATACCCAGTATACACAACTAATCACAGACACAAAATAGCACTGAGACAGAAGAGAGCACCCCTCCAGGTAGGCAAGTGGGAGAAGTGGCAGGGTGATGATTGGCCACCAGAAAGAATCATTGAACATTATGGGCCTGCCACCTGGAATGATGATGGTATGTGGGGCTATCGAACCCCAGTCTATATGATTAATCGTATTATTCGCTTACAAGCAGTAGTTGAAATAATAACCAATGAAACTAGCCAAGCTCTTACGCTTTTAGCTAGACAAAGTACTCAGATGCGCACTGCTATATATCAGAACCGCTTAGCACTTGATTATTTGTTAGCAGCTGAAGGAGGAGTATGTGGTAAGCTGAATTTAACTAATTGTTGTTTAAAAGTAGATGATAAAGGTCAAGTAGTTGAAGAAATTGCTGAAACTATGCGAAAGCAAGCTTATGTGCCAGTACAAACCTGGCATTCACTAAAGTTTCCTAACTGGTTTGCTAACCTTTTCTCATGGCTAGGAGGACTTAAAACTTTCCTTATACTAGCACTAATAATTATTGCTGTAATTTTACTGTTACCATGTATAATCCCATGTTGTATGCATTCTATTCATAGTGCTATTGAAAGTACAGTAGAGCGGAAGACCGCAACTAAGATTATGGCCTTATACCAACCTAAACCTCCTGCATATAGTCGGAAACCTCTAACCATGATATAACCATTTTAAGTGATTTAATTCTCACACCTTATTAAATAATAGGGTGAGATTAATCAAAGGGGGGAATGTGGCAGGTGAAGGCCTGTGATCCACAGTGTCTGACATAAGCAGGCAGGCCTAACTAGCTTGACCTGTAAATGAAGCCTGTGAAGAGGCCCATAGGAATTACACATCCCCCAACATGCTGCTATTGTAGAATTAGAACTCAGTAAAAGTATTGGATTAGCTTAGACAAGCAGAACTGAAAGTTGGAAAAATACAGAAAAATATGTTTAAAAGCCACTGATAAGAGAATACAGCTGTAAGGGATTTAATTAAAACTGCTGACAGAAAGGTTACAGAGCCCTGCTTCCCCGCACGTACTAACTAGCCCAATGGCCTTGGAAATAGGAAAGTAACAAGTTGGTGAACTGGCCATTGTAATTGGGACTAGAAGGGGGGTGAGCAGGTGCTGAGCCCACTCAAAGAACATAATTGGATAATCATATCAGTACCGGGACCAATAGAAGGGGTACGGGAGGTACGGGAGGTTACCGGGACCAATGAAATGTTTTCCTATACCTAGAATGGAGCAAAAGTCTATAAAAGTTGTTGTATTGCCAGAGAACATTGCTCAGCCATTTTGAATTTGATCTTGCTTGAGACTTGTGCACAAATAAATGATTTGGACCTTCTGAACAGACTCCTGGTATCATTGGTTTGTCTGCGCTCTGCTGCTACAATACTTTTTCACTGAAAGGGTGGTGGATGCGTGGAATGCCCTCCTGATGGAAGTGGTGGGGGCAAATACAGTGACAGAATTCAAAATGGCATGGGACAGTGGATCCCTTTACAGCAACAGGATAAAATCAAAATAAATTTAACTAATGGGCAGACTAGATAGACCATACTGGTCTTTATTTGCCATCATTTACTATGATACTATTTTTCTACCATTTTTCCTGGTACTGACGTCAGGCTCACTAGTCTGTAGTTTCCCGGATCACCCCTGGAACCCTTTTTAAAAACTGGTGTGGAATGAGCACATGAATTCCATGGACATGTTCTGGGAACATGCTGGTAAATTCCACACTCCTACTTGTGGAATCCACATGCTTGTTCCGCAAGTAGGAATGTGGAACATGCACGTGGATTCCACGGGCAAGAATGTAGAATGAGCACTTACATTCCACAGGCATGGATGTGGAACCAGCACATGGATGCTGAAGTGCTTGAAGGAAAATGTCAGCAGCAGCAGCAGCAGGGCAGAACCTCCCAGGCAGAAGCCAAATTTCGCCCAGAAGGATCACTTATCTTTATTCGCTCATTTAATCTAACTCACCTATAACACAGGTAGCAGGGCAGTTTACAATAGAGAAAATTATCTGTAGAAATTAAAGGAGGAAAGGAACACCAAATTTTGATAGTATAGATATCTCAGTCATATCTCAGTGGGAGAGGAGAAGGACGGTATAGGAGGACAGAAGAAGGCATGGAGGAGGGAGTATGTAGTGGGTGATGAGAGGTCAAAGGCATGCTGGAATAAATGAGTTTTCAGTTTGGATTTGAAGGTATGGAAGGATAACTCCAGATGGAGGTCAGGAGGGAGGGCATTCCAGAGGGCGGGACCGAGGAAGAAGAAAGCAGAGTTACATGTGGATTCAAGATGGGCCTGTGAGGCAGGGGGAAGGGCCTGTGAGGCAGGGGGAAGGGCCTGTGAAGCAGGGGGAAGGTGTAGGCTATTAGCATGGAGTGACCGAAGGACATGGTGAGGGGAATGGAGATGAAGAAGGTCTAAAAGATACAGGGGATGCCAGTGTGGATGATCTTATGGACCAGGATGAGTATCTTGTACTGGATTCAAAACTTAATGGAGAGCCAATGGAGACAAATGAGCAAGGGTGTAACGTAGTTAGTACTGTCATAGAGCGGATGCTAATGAAAGTGAAGACTTAGAAAAAAACGCTGTCTTTCACAAAACAAATGATGTGCAGAAGATGCAATTGCCCTGCAGCGCAGCTAGAGGGAGCAGGCGAAAACATACAGAGGCTGAGTTAACACACCCGGCTGATGATTCTGCAGAAGTTAATCAGCTGCACCTGAAAAGTAGCCCAGGGAACTCAAACGTGGAATGCCTTTATAAGCAGAAAGCTAGTGCAGGAGAAGAGGGAAGGAGGAGAAGGGGAGCTGAGACAGCCAGGAACAGCAGCCCAGCCAGGTCAAGCAGTGCAGCCAAGACAAGCAGCACGACAAGGACAGCAGGAGCTGGAAGAGGAGCAGAAAGAGCCAGAGAGAAGGACGGGCCGTGGAGAGTCAGTCCGGAGAGACACTTGGTAGCAGGAGACCTCAGAGGTAAAGAGCTCAGAAGGAGAGAGCCATACCTGGAGAGAGGCCTACGCTCACCAGAAGACCCTGAAACAGGATTGAAAGGCTCCAGAAGGAAAGGTACTGATAGCAGAGTTACCTATACCAGGAAGCAAGGAAGTCTGGATTCCTCACCAGGTTTTCCTAGGCTACAGAAAGGTCAAGCAGTGCCCAGAAGCTTCCAAGAGAAAGTCTGCCAAAGAGACTGTGTCCTGAGAGAAGTGCCTGAGAAGGAAAACTCCAGTTATACCGTCTACAGGAAGCCAAGGTATGGTGACACTTTATTCATAAAGAGAAGCTCAGCTCCTAGAAGCTCTTGTAAAGCAGATATCCAGTTTGAAAGGAAAAGAAGCAGGCCAGAGTTTTATAAGCCAGGATGTAAGGGCATAGGAACAAGCCATGCTTATTTGAGAGCCCTAGAACAGCCTTACTGGAAACAAGGGAACAGAAACAAACTATAGCGGCCAGGGAAAGCTCCAATTCAGAGGGAGATAACAATGACCCAGAGCCCATGCAGATAGCGCTTGAGGATCCCATTCCCTTATCTCAAGATGAATTAATGGATTGCTCCATTTGTATTGCGGGCAGTTTTGAATCACTCCCTGAACTGTCAGTTATACAGACATTGCTTTGAGAATACTCGTGTTTGTGCTGAATGAAAGAGAAATGTTCACCCCTTTGTTTTGCTCTAAAGTTTGAAAGAATCCTGGGTTAAATCCTACAAGCAACTGTGAAGATTGTAACAGTTTACCTCTTTACTTATGTTGTGGTGGAAGCCTGAAAAGAAGGACTTTCTGTATTTCTGTATCTCAGCGAACCTTTTTTGTTAAAAGAGAAATAAAAGCCTTATTTACCCTTTACTTGGCATACACAATTTATTCACATAAGGAGCAGGACTACAAAGACCAAGATACCCTTGGCCTTAAAAGAGCCCTCTACTCCCAGAAAATAATAATATGCTCAACCTACCCTTACAGACACTGGCCACCAGGGGGGGTTGATGACAGTACATGAGGAGTGAGTGATCATGCGAGCGGCGGTATTGTGGAGGAGCTGGAGGCAGTGAAGTTGGTACTGGGGTAGAGCGATGAGTGCACATTACAATAATTGAGACATGAAGTGAGGAGAGAAAGAAGAAAGGTAGTCAAAGAAGAAGGAGGCAGAAAAGGGCAAATGGCATGGGTTTGTTGCAGAGAAAAGAAAGAACAGCGAATGAGTATGGAGAAGTGCTCCCAAAAGGACAGTGAGAAATCCAGGGCAACGCCCAGATATCAAAGGGAAGGAAACAGTGAGATGGTGGTGTCAGAGTGTGGGGACCAGGGAAGGACAGGGACTACCAAACGTAAACCAGATGGCTACCGTTTCCGTGGGGTTAAGATGTAAAAACGTTGAGGACATCCTGGAGCTGACTTCTGCAAGACAGAAGTTAAGAGGAAGTAGGTTGGGGGCTGAGGGGTTAGTGCAATGTAAGAGGATAATATCATCAGCGTAATAATATGCTGATATGTCATATTGCTGGATGAGTAATGTTAGAGGGGTCAGGAAGAAATTAAAGAAGAGTGGAGCCAGGACAGAGCCTTGGGGAATGCCATAGGGGAGAGGAATGGGGGAAAAAGGGGAAGCACTGGAAAGAACAGAGAAGGACCTGGAAGAGAGGAATGAGTGAAACCAACGCAGAACCATCCCTCGGATACCAGTGTCATGAAGGCGAGAAAGGAAAGTGGTGTGATCAACAAGATTGAAAGCAGAAGAGAGGTCAAGAGAGACAGCCAAAGAAATGTCACCGTGATCATGGGAGGAGTGCAGTTCGTTGACGGGGCTGTGCCCGGGATGGAAGCCAGACTGACGGGGTTAAGAACATTTGTGATATCAAGATGTGAAGAAAGTTGACCAAATACCAATTTTTTCGAGAACTTTAGACAAGAAGGAGAGGTTCGAGACAGGACGCCATTGTGGTAGTATAGAGGGGTCCAAAGTGGGTTTTTTGAAAATGGGACGAATCAGGGCATGTTTCCAGGGGGATAGAAAAGTTCCGGAAGAAAGACTAGTGTTGAACATGGTAAGTATGGGAGGGAGAAGGACCAGGGAGGATTCAGCCAGTCAATGAGAAGGGATAGGATCAGAGCGACAAGTGGTTTTATGGGAGGACGAGAGAGCTATGGACAGCTCTGTCAATGAGATGAGATGGGACAGAAAGAGGACCAGGTATGGGAGAGAGATTGTGACAAGGGGACTGGGGAGCGAGGAGGACTCAATGAGGGGGGGGCAGGTAGAGAAGGAAGAGTGGAGAGACTGAATTTTGTCAGAGAAGAAAGTGGTAAGCTGTGCAGGATCCAGGGAGGTGGAAGGGGCAGCTGCTGAGGGTACTGAAAAGGATCGAAGGACAGAGTATAGCTGTCGGGTGGAATTGGAAGAGGAAGAGAGGAGATCTATGTAGTAGGACTGTTTGGCACAGTGGATCAGAGAACAGTAATGGTGATGACAGTGGCGGAAGTGAAAGAGGGACTCAGGGGAAGATCACTTCTGCTAGAGACGCTCTGCATGGTGAAGATAGAAACGCTGTAAGCAGAGGCCATGATGTTACCAATTCTCCCTCTCGATCCATGCCCGGATTCATGGATCAAATCTACAAAGACTGAATTAGTGCCTTATCTCTTAAACATAGCCAACCAAACCCTCTCACAAGGTATTATGCCTACTGATCTGAAATGCACATCCATTCACCCTAAAGAATAAGTCACTAGATACAAAAGATCCAAATGCATACAGACCCATAACCAGTATCCCATTTATTGCGAAAATAATTGAAAAAGTAATTCAAATACAACTTCAGGATTTCATCAGCCTAACGCCCCCCTAGATACATACCAATTTGGATTTCACCCTTTTCATGGCGTGAAAACCCTGTTGAAATCCCTAATGGACAATCTTATCAGAGGCATAGACAACCTTAATCAAGCATTTATCTTCCTTTTCATTGATATCGCATCAGCGTTTGACAACCTTAATCACACCACCTTAATTACAAGACTGTCACAAATAGGATTAGGAGGCACAGTCCTATAATGGTTCATATCATACCTCTCAAATCGTAAACTACGTGTCCAAGTAGGCCAGGAAACATCAGATACATTCCCCCAAGACGAAGGGATACCACAAGGATCAGCACTTTCAGCATTACTTTTCAATCTATACCTACAGCCAATTACTAATATTTTTTAAAAAATACAGGATCGAATATTACATTTACGCAGACAACATTATATTGTCCCTCCCAATAGACATAAACAACATTAACTACAACATACTTTCAGAATGCCTCAAAGAAACTCAATCCTGGTTGATTACCAACAATCTGAATATAAACCTTAAAAAAACAGAAATCCTATTTGTTTCAAGAAATCAAAATTTCATACCCCCCCCCCCCCAAACAATCACAATTAACGACATGACTCTCCCAGTTAAGCAGGAGGTAAAATACCTCTGAATAATATTAGATCAATCCCTCAATGTGATACCCCATCTAAAACAAATAGTTAGAACTGTCTACTTCAAGCTAAAAACTATCCAACATCTAAGACCCCTACTTCATACTCAAGATTTCAAGTCAGTAGTCCACGCTCTCATTACGCCCCATGTAGACTACTGTAATAGCCTGTTACAGGGCCTACCAGTCAAAACCTTAACAATCCTCCAAAGAGCGCAAAACTTAACAGCAAGAATAGTATACAAGGCCCAATTGACTGAACACATAACCCCGATCTTATATGACCTTCATTGGCTCCCAGTAGGAGCCAAATAAAATACAAGTTGCTGATAACAATATTCAAACTGATCAAAAACATAGCCCCTTCATACCTAACTACTCTCATACAAACCCAACCAGACTCAGATCCCGTAGGCAAAATGCAAAATACTCACTGGTAACACCAACTTCCATACGCAAGACAAAACAGTCCACCAGCTCCAGAGCCTTCTACACTGCTCCTAGTCTCTGGAACTCACTGCCGTTGTCAATCTGTGTGACCAAAGACCTACAGTTATTCAGAAAAGAAATCAAAACATACCTCTTTACTGAACACTACGGTAACATCAATGATAACCCAACCTCACCTCACCTTATGATCACCATCCAACCCTCTGTACCGCCCCCCCCCAATCAATAATCCCTATTCATATCTAAACTCACAGAAATACACACAAACAGTAAACTGTAAATAGTTACTAGTCGTCAATTCAGACAACTATGCATGTTAAATGTACCTATGGATCTATGTAAATAGTTCAATCTCTGTTCTTTGTAATATGCTGTGTTAAATGTAAACCTCCCCTGATCTCTGGAAGGGGCGGTATAGAAAAACCAAATAAATAAATAAAATAAATACCATGGATGATGGTTAGGTCTATGGCTGGGCGGAACTGGGCAAAGAGGGGCAAGCTGATCAAGAACAGCAGTTAGCGTGGAGTTCCAAATAAGAACCTGAGAGTCAGAGGGAAGAGAAGCAAAATCAGCAGAGAGGACAGTGTCAGAGGATGGGAAGTGCTCAAGGATGTTGAGCTATCGGCCACGTTGGTCGTTGTTAATGAGAAGAAACTGTTTCTGAACCTTGGAAGGCACCAAAATTATGTACTAATGAGTCGATCCTGAAATTTATTTATTTATTTATTTTTATTTCTTATATACCGCGCTCTTTTAATCAGTGCGGTTTACAAATGAACAAAATTTAAACACAATGACACATTCAGCATTGTTTTTTTTTACAATGAACAGGGAATAAAACTTGGCGGTAAACAGGGTTAAACTATATACAGACAAGTGGCGGTAAATAGGGTTAGCTATGTACAAGGCATTTTGGTTGATTAACATGGTAGTGGTAATTAGAATACAATTACAAATAAGGTATAATTACGGTATGGAATAATGTGGACAGTTATGAGCATCATGATTAACCATTCTCCACCGGGGTCATGTGGGAAAGACCAATATGATGGCTATGTACAATCGAAGTGGCTTCCGGGTAGTAAATTAGGTACAAGTGATACTTTAAGGCCTTTCTGAATGCCATGAGGCTTGTGATGGCTCTAATTTCAGGTGGGAGGGCATTCCAGGCTCTGGGCGCAAACAATGATAAGGCTCTAGAGGCTGTTGATTTCGAGCATTTTGTAAGGAGTTTCGGGAGGTCAATGGAATTCAATGTAACCGATCTCCTGGATCTATTAAATGGGGTGATATGTATCATGTTGCTGATAGGTGATAGAGATGGGGTCTTTGCGGCTTTAAAAGTCAAGACAAGGGTTTTATATAGGGTTCTGTCTTGGAGGGGTAACCAGTGTAAACTCATCAGTATTGGAGTTATATGCTCTGAGCGTGGAGCACCTATGAGAATTCTCGTGGCCGCATTCATGGCCAGGCGGAGGGGATTTAGAGTAGATTGTGGAAGACCATGTAGTATAATATTGGCAAAATCCAAGTGTGGTAGAACCAAGGCTTGGAAGATAGTACGGAAGTCGGAGTAGTCCAGAAGAGGTCGGAGATTCCGAAGGGAACGAATCTTTTGGTAAATTGTGTTTGTTGTTTTCTTGATGTGTGCTGACATATCAAGCCGCTGGTCTAATGTAATCCCTAGGTATCGGATTGTTGGTTGTGCCTTCAGCACAATGTTATTTACTTGTAATGAGGCAGGGGGTATGAATGTTGGATTCCGTGTAACGAATATGACCTCTGTTTTGTTGTGATTTATACGTAGATTCTGTTTAATGAGCCAGTTTGATACAGCTTCGAAGCAATGAACTATTGATGTAAAGTCCGGTTGTTTTACGTTGAATGGAGCATACATCAAGATGTCATCAGCATATGCTAGACATTGAATGTTGAATGAACGTATCAAAGCACAGATTGGCTGTATATAGATATTGAACATTAGTGCGGACAAGGAGGAACCCTGAGGGACACCTTGTTTAAGAGGGAATGGGTCCGATGTTGCTTCTCCTGTTCTGACTTGCTGCTGTCTCTCAGATAGGTACGATTTGCACCAGTTCAGGGCTAGACCTTGAATACCCTTATCTTTGAGGCGCTGTAAGAGAGTATTGTGGTTTACTGAATCAAAAGCGGCAGCTATGTCAAGAAAAATGAGAATGAACCCATGATGGATATTGTCGATGTTTATGATTAAGTTATTGAAGAGGGTTGTGAGGAGGGTGTCAACCCCATGTTCTTCTCTGAAACCATGTTGTGAGGGGTCCAGAGGAGCTTCTGAGTCAACATGGTGTTGTATTTGTCGCTGGACTACTTTTTCCATGATTTTTGCTAGTAGAGGGATGCTGGAGATGGGTCTAAAAGATTCTACTTTTGTTGGGTCTAGCTTGCTGTTCTTCAGGAGGGGGCGGATGGATGAATGTTTCAGACTCTGTAGGAAGGATCCAGATGAGAATGAATGGTTAACAATCTTGCTTATAGTTGGGCTAATTTCATGTCGTAGTTCTTTGATCCACCTGGCAGGGCAGGGGTCGTTAGGTGCAGTAGTTAGATTAATAGTTGCTATTGTATCTTCGATCTCCTTGTTGGACACCTGTGAGAAATTGTCAAGCAAAAAACCCGTGAGAGAGTCAGTTGGTCCATTAGATGATAAAGGGGTTAAAGGAGCACTAAGAGGCGACAAGGCGATAGCGGAGAGACTGAATGAATTCTTTGCTTCGGTCTTTACTGAGGAAGATGTAGGGATGTTACCCACGACTGAAGTGGTATTTAAAGGTGTGGAAGAATTGAAGGAAATATCGATACATCGGGAAGATGTCTTACAACTATTAGATAAACTGAAGAGTAGCAAATCACCTGGGCCGGATGGTATACATCCAAGGGTGTTGAAAGAACTGAAATTTGAGATTGCAGACCTGCTATCAGTAATCTGTGAACTATCATTAAAATCATCTCTAATACCTGAGGATTGGAGGATCGCCAATGTAACACCAATTTTTAAAAAGGGTTCGAGGGGTGATCCGGGAAACTACAGACCGGTGAGCCTGACATCAGTACCGGGAAAAATGGTAGAAACCATCATAAAGAATAAAATTACTCAGCATATAGATAGTCATGACCTAATGGGAGACAGCCAACATGGCTTTAGACAAGGAAGATCTTGTCTTACTAATCTGTTATGTTTTTTTGAAGGAGTGAATAAACAGGTGGACAAAGGTGAGTCGGTTGATATTGTGTATCTGGACTTTCAGAAAGCCTTTGACAAGGTCCCTCATGAGAGACTTTTGGCAAAACTAAAGAGTCATGGGATAGGAGGCAGTGTACTACTGTGGATCAGGAACTGGTTAAAAGATAGAAAGCAGAGGGTAGGGCTAAATGGCCAATTTTCCCAATGGAGAAAGGTGAATAGTGGTGTACCCCAGGGATCTGTGCTGGGTCCGCTGCTTTTTGACATATTCATAAATGACCTGGAAAGTGGAATAACGAGTGAGGTTATCAAATTTGCTGATGACACAAAACTATTTAAAGTTGTTAAAACCCAGGAGGATTGTGGAAAATTGCAAGAGGATCTTGATAAATTGGAAGACTGGGCATCAAAATGGCAGATGAAATTTAATGTGGAGAAGTGCAAGGTTATGCACCTAGGGAAGAACAACCCAAACTATGGTTACACGATGCAAGGTTCCACATTAGGAACCACCACCCAAGAAAAAGATTTAGGCGTCCTTGTGGATACCATGTTAAAACCCTCGGCCCAGTGTGCAGCGGCGGCCAAGAGAGCAAATAGAATGCTAGGTATGATAAGGAAAGGAATGGAAAATAAAACAAAAGATATTATAATGCCTCTATATCGTTCCATGGTGAGACCGCACCTTGAATATTGTGTGCAATTCTGGTCGCCGTATCTTAAAAAGGATATAGCGATTTTAGAAAAGGTTCAGAGAAGAGCCACCAAAATGGTAAGGGGGATGGAAGGCTACTCCTATGAAGAAAGGCTAACAAGGTTGGGGCTCTTTAACCTGGAAAAGAGACGACTGAGGGGAGATATGATAGAAGTCTATAAATTAATGAACGGAGTGGAACGGGTAAACGTAGATCGATTGTTTACCTTATCAGAATATAGAAAGACTAGGGGACATGCAATGAAGCTACAGGGTAAACTATTTAAGACTAATAAAAGAAAATATTTTTTTCACTCAACGTGTAATCAAACTCTGGAATTTGTTACCGGAGGATGTAGTAAAGGCTGTTAGTGTAGCTGGGTTTAAAAAAGGTTTGGACAAGTTCCTGGAGGAAAGGTCCATAAACCATTATTAAGAAGGGACCCAGGATATCAATGCTTGAACCAATACAAGCATTGTGGAACCTGTGTCCCTTGGGGAAACTGCTAGGTACATATGACCTAGATTGGCCACTGTTGGAAACAGAATACTGGGCTTGATGGACCTTGGTCTGACCCAGTATGGCATATCTTATGTTCTTATGTTCTTATGTTCTTATGTCTAGATGGGACACATTCTGTGGGGTGGAAGGTGCTGGTGCTGTGAGGCTCAAACTAGTCTGAATCATTTTTGATTGTAGGTAATCGGCATAATCCTGAGGGTGTGGCATAGGTGGTTGGGTAGTGGTTGGATCACCTGTTAAGGATTTAACAATATTAAAGAGATCATGTGGCTTGTTTAAGGACCGCATTAGTGTAACCGAGTGGTATTTCTTTCTTCTCTCCATTGTCATCCTCCGGTGAGTTTGTAAGTATGTATTGTATGAGCAGAGAGAATCAGGAGACCGGGAGGAACGCCAGCGTCTCTCCAGTCTACGCAGGTGGAGGAGAGATTCTTGTAGTTCAGAGGAGAACCATGGTTTTTGTTTGCCCTTGCTCTTACTCCTGCCAGTAGCAGGGATGCAGGCAGCGGCTTTCAATGTGTTGTCCCAGTTGGTTACTAAGTCATCTTGGGAAGGTAAGTCCTTGTGGAGAGCGGGTAGGATTTTCTCCAAGACTTCAATCTTATCGAAAGGCCAGAAGCGTGTTTCAAGGGCGCTTGGGGGGGCGACCTGGTTTGTTACTGTCGGTAGAGAGGTGTTCAGTGGGAATGTGAAAGAGGAGTAGACTGTGATCAGACCAAGGTATAGGGGTTATGGAGATAAGGAGCTTCTGAGATGAGTTGAGTACCACTTGGGGAGCAAAAATTAGATCCAATGCGCTTCCTTTGATATGGGTAGGAGCGTCAATAAGTTGTTCGTATCCTAGTTGGCACATGGCTTCAAGGAATACTGCGGAGTGTGAGGTTTGTAGCGATGGTAGGTTAAAATCCCCCACAATCCAGTTAGGGGATTGTGCGTTAGGAGAGTTACATGCAATGTTGATTATTGTTGGAAGGTCCTCTGGGGAGGGTGATGGTGCTCGACAGAGTAGATTGATAGTACAGCTCCTATTAGATATAGAAAGGGCATCAAGGTGTGGTGTGCTGATGGTATTGCTCATTTTGAATTGGAGGTCCGATTTGGCAAGGATGAGTGTGCCACCACCTCTCTGGTTAGATCTATGGCAGGCATAGGTGGAAAATTCTGGTGGAATCATCTGGTTGATGAGGACGTTGTCGTTGTCGGTTAGCCATGTCTCAGTTATCAGTAGTATGTCCAGGTTATGTGTTGTTATCAGATCAATAGCTGCAGGCCATTTGGAACGTATAGATCTGGCGTTTATTAAGGCGCACTTGAGTAGCCGATTGGTCTTGTGCTTCACAGTGTGGTCTTTGTCAGAGAGCAGCAACGGGATATGTAGGAGGTGTGAATAAGGTGTTCTGGTTCTCATGGCGGAGTGGCAGGGATATTCCGTTGAGCACCTTCCAGTGCTATAGAGTATAGGTATCTGCTTAAGGCAAGGGTCAAGGGCCAGTGTTAGGGCTGGGATCAATGAAATGAGCAGGATGGGGGCTAAGTGATATAATTGATACATGATGGTGGACATGGCAATAGGCAGCGTGGTAGACTGATGAGGAGTTATTTGAATGTCCTGGAATAGTCAGTAGAGAAAGCGATGCAAACAATGCAACAAGATAAGTAACTAGTTGTGTAGTTTGTTTCCTTAGTGGAGTGGTATTGTCAATTTGTTATTTTATCTCGGTGACAGAGAAGGTAACATGTGGGAGCAGGCAGATAGCGGGAAGTGGCACTACTAGTGGGGGGTATTAAATTGGAAATGTGGTTGTCCGTGCGGTTTATTTTTGGGGGTTTTTTAGTCAGGCAATGATAATGACATCACAAACCAATATACAATAGTAGCAATATCAGAATGATAGTTTTACAGTTGGAGAAAGCATCAAACATGAGGTGAATCAATCAGGCAGCGCTATATCAATTTAAAAACTACACACTACAAAACTGGCTGTCTAAATTAGCAGTGGTATGGGCAGTAGCTAGTTAAGGCAGCTGTAAAAGTAGGTACAGGCTAGTTAGAGGAATGGTTACAGACAATGGTTTGACTATGTATGCTAACAGTATCAGTACAGTCAGTTCCTTATCTGTGGAGTACTTGCGATGGTCATCAGATCTTCTGGGTGAGGGTGGGAGTGAGCTCGACCTCCAGGGAGCTCCGCTGTTTGATGAAGTAGATCGTGTGTACCAATGAACAGTGCAGATTCCTGAGATGAACCCAACCTAAGTGATTCCGATTTAGAGTGGCCTAACTCCTGGACCCCGCCTAATGGCTGCGCCAAAGGGCCCTCTTGCGAGGCCCTCAGGCGCGGGCACGCCTGGAGCGTGCAGCTGCTTTAGTAGTGTGCTGGAAGGCCCCGATTGGGCTGGGGAGGCTGCGGGAGGGGCAAACGTGCTCTGACCTCTCTCTCTGTGCTGAATCAGGGTCCGATGGTGTCCGGTGGCAGAGAGGGACTCCCGGCAGCGTGCAGCTGCTTTAGTAGTGTGCTGGAAGGCCCCGATTGGGCTGGGGAGGCTGCGGGAGGGGCAAACGTGCTCTGACCTCTCTCTCTGTGCTGAATCAGGGTCCGATGGTGTCCGGTGGCAGAGAGGGACTCCCGGCAGCGTGCAGCTGCTTTAGTAGTGTGCTGGAAGGCCCCGATTGGGCTGGGGAGGCTGCGGGAGGGGCAAACGTGCTCTGACCTCTCTCTCTGTGCTGAATCAGGGTCCGATGGTGTCCGGTGGCAGAGAGGGACTCCCGGCAGCGTGCAGCTGCTTTAGTAGTGTGCTGGAAGGCCCCGATTGGGCTGGGGAGGCTGCGGGAGGGGCAAACGTGCTCTGACCTCTCTCTCTGTGCTGAATCAAGGTCCGATGGTGTCCAGTGGCAGAGAGGGACTCCCGGCAGCGTGCAGCTGCTTTAGTAGTGTGCTGGAAGGCCCCGATTGGGCTGGGGAGGCTGCGGGAGGGGCAAACGTGCTCTGACCTCTCTCTCTGTGCTGAATCAGGGTCCGATGGTGTCCGGTGGCAGAGAGGGACTCCCGGCAGCGTGCAGCTGCTTTAGTAGTGTGCTGGAAGGCCCCGATTGGGCTGGGGAGGTTGCGGGAGGGGCAAACGTGCTCTGACCTCTCTCTCTGTGCTGAATCAGGGTCCGATGGTGTCCGGTGGCAGAGAGGGACTCCTGGCAGCGTGCAGCTGCTTTAGTAGTGTGCTGGAAGGCCCCGATTGGGCTGGGGAGGCTGCAGGAGGGGCAAACGTGCTCTGACCTCTCTCTCTGTGCTGAATCAGGGTCCGATGGTGTCCGGTGGCAGAGAAGGACTCCCGGCAGCGTGCAGCTGCTTTAGTAGTGTGCTGGAAGGCCCCGATTGGGCTGGGGAGGCTGCGGAATAGTCTGAGTGCTACCTTTAACAGAGAAAAAATCCCCTCAAGGAGCCAAAATTCTCAAAAATCCAAAAGAAACAGGACCCCAAACAAAACAAAACAAAACAAAAAGAAATGGCTGGGCAAAAAACACTAAAAAAAAAATTTCTTGAAAAAAGGAAAAAACGGAACACCAGCTGGCAGGGGCTCACCTTACAGGAGGAAAAAAGGCCTCAGCAACCCTCCAACCATCCAGTCGGTTGGAGGGTTGCTGAGGCCTTTTTTCCTCCTGTAAGGTGAGCCCCTGCCAGCTGGTGTTCAGTTTTTTCCTTTTTTCAAGAAAATTTTTTTTTGTGTTTTTTGCCCAGCCATTTCTTTTTGTTTTGTTTTGTGTTTTGTTTGGGGTCCTGTTTCTTTTGGATTTTTGAGACCTTTAACAGAGAGGCTGTCTTCCTGAGGGAGGGGACTACCGATCTGTGTACATATAGGTGGCTTCCTAGGAGATTGCTTTTCTGGGGATATGACTTGGAGCAAGGCAAAAAAGGGCCTATTTTTTTTTATTGGCAAAGGGTATTTGTTTTCAGTACATTTGCCAATTATGATAACGCATACTTACAGACTTGCTTCCTTGCAGAGGCCATGGGGGGCGGGGACCTCATTGATGGTTGAGTGGTTGCCGGTAGCAGAAACGTAGGGTAAGTTACCAGCAGTCTATGGTGAGGGGTTGGTTGTTACTGCATGGACTGCTGCTCAGCAAAGAGAGGGAGGGAGGGGATTGTCTGTACATGCGTCATGGTACCAGTAAATAAATCCATTTTCGCAAGTGGGATATTCTACGTTCTCAATATTCCTGTTTTTCAGATTGAGGACCTTAAGAAAAAGGCACGGGAACTGCGCTGTGACCCAAGGTTCCTGGCGTGAGTGTGCAAAGAGTGACAGATGTCACTTGGTATGTATCATAAGTTAGGGAGGCAGCTGCACTCGAGTTTGTTTTCTATTGATTCTTGCACACTGCTTAGGACCAGGGTAGGTCTATCCTCAGGGACAGGGGTTCTCAACCCAGTCCTCACGACTGGCCAGGAGAGAGTTATTTGTTGTGGTTATCCTTAAAACCTGACTGGCTAGATGCATCCTCAGACTGGGTTGAGAACCCCTGTATTAGATTGATATAGATTCAGAAACCTCAGGTAGCCTCAGGAACATAGAGTGAATGTAATCAACTATAGTAGAGAGCCCTAATGGGCTACAGCAAACAGAGTCACAGTATAGTGCATTGATCTGGTGTTATAAACTTGAAGAGTCAAAAGAGAAGCGTAGAGTGTAAATCCAGTGGATAAAATCATATAGAATGGAGTCCACAAGCGATCATAGCAGACACCGCAGCCCCAGAAGGTGCACAAGAGCAAATATTTATGCTACGAAACAGATCTATGCTTATTTCCAGTTGATGAGGTAAATCCGTAGAAGCAATATTGAAATTAATACTGAATAAAGTAGTACAGAGATAAGGATGTATTCAAAGACAGAGTCACTGCATCTTATACCTGGCTATGAAATCCTGAAGCTGGTCAGGATCAGAATAGATAGTGGTTTTATTTGCATATGTGATAATCATTCTGACTTGCTAAAGTAGGCTGAATTTCGCT
The DNA here is from genome assembly GCA_033557465.1 of Ichthyophis bannanicus. Classification (NCBI taxonomy): domain Eukaryota; kingdom Metazoa; phylum Chordata; class Amphibia; order Gymnophiona; family Ichthyophiidae; genus Ichthyophis; species Ichthyophis bannanicus. The sequence goes on along the minus strand of CM066032.1, from coordinate 104,696,368 downwards.
CCTATATCTTTAAAGTCTTGAGTGGAGGAGTGGTCTAGTGGTTGGGGCAAGGTACTTCAGGCCGGAAGGTCGGGGGTTCAAATCCCACTAGAGGACAGCAACCTTGGGCTGGAAGGACTGGGGTTTCTAGTCCCACAGGTGCTCCTTGTGGTCTTGGGCAAGCCACTTAACCCTCCATTGCCCATGTTCCCTGTAATATAGTTATCTCCAAGTTATAATGCCCTGTTCAATGTAATTTCAGTTTGTTCAATGTAAACCGCACTGATGCAGAATAGCACGGTATATAAGAGAATGTAAATAAAAATTTTAAGAAAAGATTTGGGTTTAAGCACAGTGGTTTTGGCGAGATCCGGCACAATCAATATTTTCTTACCTTCATAAAGAAGTTGCTTTTTTATTTTGGTGGTTGCCAGAATTTGCAAAACCTGTTGGTAGTGCAGCAATTTGATTGCTGCAGGTCTTGGATATTTGCTATTAGAGAGGGATCTGAAGGCTTTTTGAGGAGAGGTGTAACAGCATGTTTGAAGGCCATAAGAACAGTTGCCGTGGAAAGTTCTTTTCAAATCCAGGCTCTCTCTGGCCCTTTTCAAATCCAGGCTGAAAACTCACGTCTTTGCTGCCGCTTTTGGATCTTGACTCACCCGATCTCCTTTGTGTTTCTTTACCATTTCCCCTAGATGTATCTCTGTCTACACCTACTGTGTTGTTTGTCTTGACTAGATTGTAAGCTCTGATGAGCTGGGACTGTCTCTTACATGTCTGTGCCGTGCTGCGTACGACTTGTAGCGCTATACAAATGCTCAGTAGTAGTAGTAGATAAGTGATAGGTTAAGGATATGACAGATGGAAGGGATAACGATAGAAAAGATAGAGCTTAGAAGATGGGTGGGGATGGGGATCAGAAGAAGAAGTAGTCAGTTGGGAGGAGGAGAAAAGATTTGCAGTTTCCTCCTCAGTGATTTCAGAAAAGGAAGAAAGGGTGACCGAAGGTGAGGAAAGGATATGGGATTGAAGAGGGGGAAGATGAGGTGGAAGTGACCCTGCAGAGAATTCAAGGCTAATCTTCTGGACTTTATCATGGAGGTAGTCAGCCAAGGTCTTGTCCGATAGTGAAGGAGGGATTATGGAAGGAGAGATCTTAAGAGAATTGAGCATAGCAAAGAGACAGCGAGGGTCAGAGGCAAGAGAGCTAGTCAGATGGACAAAGTATTCTTGCTTGGCGAGTACTATGGCTGACTGGAAAGAGGTTAGCATGAATTGGAAATGTAGGTAGTCAGCAAGGATACGTGATTTAAGCCAAAGGCGCTCAGCTGAGTGGGCACAGGAATGTAGGTAGTGGGATGTTGAGGACAACAAGGGTTGAGGTATGGTGCGCCTCACAGGGAATGGAAAGGGAGGAGCCAGTGCATCCAAAGCAGAGTATAGTGTTATAGGAGGATACTGCCCCATCATTGGACACAAATGGCAGTGGAGGAAAGAGGTGATAAGACAGCAGTGGAGAGAGCTGAAGGGTCAACAGTGTAAAGATTCCTAAACATGTTGGTGGAGATTGGGTGAGACTGAGATGTGGGGTGGTTGAGGGTGAAGGCTAGCAGGTGATGGTCAAATAAGGGCAGAACTGAGGTGGAAAAGCTTGAGAATGAGCAGTTGGAGGAGAAGACAAGGTCAAGACAGTGGCCTTGCTTGTGAGTAGGAGCGGCAGAGCACACCTGGAGGTTGTATATCTTGGTATAATTACATTACAGTCATGGTTCTCTCTATACCATGTCTTTGTAACTGCCACTAAATCCAAGTCATCCTCTTCCATTAAAGCTTCAACATTCAGAACCTTGTTTCCCATACTACGGCCATTAATACACACTGCTTTCCAAATGTTGCCCTTTTTATCCATGTCTACAGAGATAGTTAATGTTTTACTTACCTGAGGGCTTCTACTTACCTGGAGGCTTTCTTCACCCATCCCAAACAAATCTAGCAAACTGGCTAAACCTTCTTTAGTAGGTTAGCCAGTCTGCTGTGAAAGACACTTCGACCCTTCTTGGATAGGTGGACACCATCTCTACTCAGCAGCTCTTGGAAGATCATCCATGGTCCAGGAAACCAAAATGCTCTCGATAACACCATCCATGCAACCATGTGAGCTTCTCTGCCTCAGCCTTTATTTATCCTCAATAGGGAGGATTGAGGAGAATACCATCGATGAACCTATCTGCTTCACCCTCTCTCCCAGAGCCATGAAGTCACTCTTGATATGCTTAGAGGGATACCTAGCAGTATCATTTGTGCCAACATGAATGAGCAGCATTGGATAATAGTCAGTGGGCTTGATGAGTCTTGGCAAACTTTGTAACATCTTGGATTTTGGCATCTGGCAGATAGCGCACCTCCCAGGACAAAGTCTGGTCAGCAGATAAACACCTCAGTACTTTTGAGAAGAATGAGATCAATGTTAGAAATGGATTTATGGGAGGAAGTGAAAGCAGGAGGAGAGAGAAATGACTAGTGACCCTGGAAACAGCATTAGGAGAAGGCAGAGAAAAGCAGAAACCAGAGCCTGGGACAAATACAATTAGAAAAACAAAGTGGCCAGACAACCAAGATAGGGAAAAATACATTTATTTTTTATTTAGGGATTGGAATATGAAAGCATTTGGAATGTGTATCTGCTGGGCCCGGCAGAAATCTGGGAGAGGACCCTCAAAGTCTACTAGCAGGCTCTGTCTTCAGCTTCATACAGGCTAATGATCCTCTCTGGCCTGGGGGCCCAAGACAATTGCCCTAGTTGCACCCCCCCAAACAAAGTGAGCCTTGATAATCTGCTGTCTTTATTTTGACCAATACAGGAGGAAACACATCTCTCTTCTAGTTCTCTGGTGTTATACTAAATGCAGCATCGGGATACTGGGTGTTTGAGTTTAATTTTTGTTTACACATTTCTATTTTCAGTTTGTGGTCACTTATTCTGTACTTAGTAAGGGTGTGTGTGTGTGTCTGGCACAAGGAGATGAGGTGCCCTAGACAAACCTCATCGCTTGCGCTGCCCCTCCCCCTGCAACACCCATTGCCGCTGCTGCTGTAGCCCTTCTCGGAACAAACCAGTACAACGAACGTGGAAACCTCAGAAGGATAAAGCAAACTTTATTGAGAAACAAATGCCACTGGCCCGACACAGGCCGTGTTTCGCTGCCTTCTTCAGGGGCACTAAAGTGGACTTAAAAGCTACAAATACATAAATAAATTATTAATAACAATGAAATAGTCAAAAAACTAAAATAATAAATAAAGCCTTAGAATAATATGCAAATAACATACACACTTCAAATTATAAATAGATAATAAAATGGATGATAAAATCAAAAGTACAAGCTTAAAAATGAGTTGTATATATGAAAATTATAAAACAATAACAATCATAAAAAATAGTCATAAGAATCATAAAATTACAGAAAGAGATCAAGAAACATAAAAGCTAAAAAATACATACCTGCTTTTATCCTTGTGTTTATGTCTAATACTACATCTTTTTTGGAGAGGGAGAAAACATGTATGGATTAAATATATATAGTGTGATAAACCATTGAGCATGACAGAAGAGCGCACAATACAGGACCCAACATTTATAAAGGGGGGGGGGGGGGAAGAAGTGTGTCACAGGCGTCTGCACTGGAAAAATTAATTTCCATTGGTGTAACAAAAATAAAATTAAAGTTAAAAAGAATAAAAAACCAAATCCTTATTCTTTACCTGCAAGGTTTATATTCCAACGCGTGTGAAAAAGGAAAGAATCCTTTACACTATACAGCAAATTGGACTTTCACCAAGACAACATCGGCATAATATACTAAAAATCATTAAAATATTTATTGATCTATTATCATAGTGTTTAAAAAATAAAAAATAAGAAATTAATTTTTAGCAAACAGCAAGGTCATCCTTCGCTAACCTTCAATTTCATCAATTTCACCTAAAAACAATATTATAGATTCTAATAATTCCCGAGAAAAAAGAACACATTTCAAGAGGTGTCTATAATAAATAAATAAATACCATGACTAAAAAAATGTGACTAAAAAAACGGACTAAAAAAATATATACCTAGAGAAATTTTAGATTAACAGCCTCTTAACCACATGTGTTTAAATTATTTCACCTATAATTTTACTACCACTTCAAATCACGTGGCTTCATTAAGCAGAAGAAGTCATAAACACATAACCACCATCTCATTAAAAACCTAAAAGAATATATATATACTTACTACATTAAAAACATATCATATAAACACTACAGTTTTTCAAAATATAACCTATAATAGCCACTACCACTTAATATATAGAATTGGCTTTCTAATCCATTAAGGTTAACAGTACCAGTTATCATCCTGGACAATACGTTTCCGATTTTTAAAAAAATATATAAAATTATTCAGTGTCATTTACAGTGGTCCATTGAGATCAACATTATCTACGTATGAATTCATTTATAATAAAGAGGGGCACCGTTAGGGGTTCCATTAGAGACCAACCTCATCAGTCTTGTAATCAACTACATTTAAAAGATCGGGGCAGTGGGAGACCACACACACATTCACTCCTGCCCAATCGGTGGCAGTGGGAGGCAAGCCCACAAGCACTCCTGCCCAATCGGAGGCAGTGGGAGGCACACACACACGCTCCAGCACCGCTTAAAAGTGGCGTCCCTACCCCGAGGGAGCCGCTTCTGAGTCCAGCAGAGGTCCCCGGTTCAGCTCCTGCCCAGATCGGGGCAGTGGGAGCTCACACACACACACACTCCTGCCCAGATCGGGGCAGTGGGAGACCACACACACATTCACTCCTGCCCAATCGGAGGCAGTGGGAGGCACACACACACGCTCCAGCACCGCTTAAAAGCGGCGTCCCTACCCCGAGGGAGCCGCTTCTGAGTCCAGCAGAGGTCCCTGGTTCAGCTCCTGCCCAGATCAGGGCAGAGGGAGCTCACACACACACACACTCCTGCCCAGATCGGGGCAGTGGGAGACCACACACACATTCACTCCTGCCCAATCGGAGGCAGTGGGAGGCACACACACACGCTCCAGCACCGCTTAAAAGCGGCGTCCCTATAGGGCGCGCCCGCGCCTGAGGGCCTCGCCAGAGGGCCCTTTGGCGTCGGCCCTTAGGCGGTTGGCCATTAGGCCCTGGAGACAGCTTCCCCACCCGACCGCAAGAGAGAGATAACAGCCGGCCTCCCCCTAAGGCAATCCAGAAGAACCAGGTCCCAAAAAAACCACAGACCCTTCATCTCTCTCCTAAAGTACCAATCTTGACACCAAAACCGCAAGCCTCCGCAACCGCACACGGGTTGAGCTCGCCAACTCGACCAGGCACTGAATGACGACAACAACTAAACTATTCAGGTAAACACAATACTGCAACTTCCTCCTACAGACTGTATGACATTTCTGACTTTATTGGACTTTTAAGAAACTTCCCCACAAGTTTCACAATCTGCCTGCAACTTCAATACACTGTACTATATCAAACCAGTATATTGAAGGAATGTTTACTGTAGGAATGAATTCCGATCACTCCCATACCACCTGATTTTGTCATTAATTAGATGCAATAACCATACGGATTAATCCCTCTCTGTAATACCTGCAATTCTCTGTAATACCTGTAATACTTGTAATACCTCTCTGTAATTCTCTGTAATACCTGCAATACCTCTCTGTAATACCTGCAATTCCAAACCACTTATTGCTCATCTCTCACATGGTATCAGAAGTTTTTCCTGTTATACTTATATTTTATATACTGATTGAGACATCACATGTGCGACAACTAACAAATGACCCTAAACTACAAGTAAATAACCTCTGCCACCTTCGCACAGAATTTCTCCTCCAAGGATTTCCATAACAAACTCTGCACCACACCCACCAAAACCACACAAACCATGGCACCCATCACCTATATGGTAATTCTCTGCCTCTACGTATCCCTAGCCGCATACGCATACTTACCACACTTGACGCAACACCAGGCAATAGGATGGCATCCTTTCCTTATCCATGGCCAAATACTGTTACCCCTACTAACTCTGCTAGGGCCAACATACATAGCCCATGATGAAACCCTACTCAACCCAGGCCTGAACACTGCGTTAAAGGTCACTGAAAAACCCCATAAAAGACGTAGCTCCAAAACAAAACATAATAAACATAGGAAACCGACAGCCACAAAGACCAGAAACAAGCAACAGCAACCACACCAATTATCACAAACCCCCATCACATCAATGCCAGATCCATTAGAAATAAAACCCACATCATACACGATATCATTACAGACAACAAACCCGATATCCTCTGTGTCACCGAGACTTGGATCACTGACACTGACCCAGCAATACTAAACCAATTACCCCATCCCAACTACACAGTATTTAACTGCCCCCGTCACAACAGGAGAGGAGGAGGAGTACTTGTCATTGCCAAAACCTCCCTCACGTTCTCAAGCCCCTCCCTAACTGAATCCAAAGGCATTGATATACTCAAGATCGAAAACAAAACATCAATACTTTGCTTAATCTACAGACCCCCCTCAGCCCATCATGAAACCCTGGCCACCGCACTAGAAAATATCTCAACCTCTGCAACCAAAAAACTGCGCATCATTCTGGGCGACCTAAATCTCCCATCGATTCCCCCTGTACAGGCAGACGCATTCTTTGAAGCCATGCATCAGCTCGGCTACACACAAATCATACAAGAACCCACACATAACAAAGGTAACACCCTTGATATGGTGTTCTTATCACACAACATCCAAAAATACACCAAACCTCGAGTAACCCCAGTCCCATGGTCCGACCATTTCCTAGTCGAAATTGAAATCCACCTACCTTCACAAAAGGTATAGCCTCAAGCCGACCCAAAAACACATCAACAGAGGAAATTCCAAAAATTCAATAGCAAAGCTTTGGTAACTTCTATATCTACACATTTTGAGTACACCACCACAGACCTAGACAAGCTGGTAGACCAATGGAACTCAGGGATCGAAGCAGCTGCAAGTCCAACATGGAAGAACACAAACGCTGTAACAAAGACAGGAACCGAACCATGGTACTCTCCCACGCTATCTAAAATGAAGAGAGAACTACGCAAACTCGAAAGGAAATGGAGGAAAAAGCAAACCGAAGAATGCAAGCAACTATACCTAACACTCCTCGCAAGATACAAGAATGAGGTAAACCTCGCTAAAAAGACACACCACACTAATCTACTCAACAAAGCGCTCAACAGACCCAGAGAACTTTTTGAACTCGTAAAATCTCTGACCAAACTTCACAAAACTCCATCTCTGCAGACGATATAAAGGCCCAGACGCTTGCCGACCACTACGCCAAAAAGCTAAATCCGAAACTTCCCACAAGCATGACCAAAGGCATGCCACTAGTTCTCACCACTCGAGAAACCACAACTGCCCCTCAAGCAGACCCAGAAACAGAATGGAACACCTTCCAGCAATTAGGTGAGCAACAAATCTTAAACATCTTAACCAACTTAAACCCCACTACCTCCCCCCTCGACCCATGCCCAGCCGCTTGGATGAAAGCAACCAAGAAAGACAACGCAAAACCCATCGCGCACATTGTCAATCAGTCTCTGAAACAAGGAATCATGCCGTCTCATCTCAAGAAATCAATTATTAGACCCATATTAAAAAACAAGTCGCTCAACAAAAGTGACCCTGCATCATATCGCCCAATCTCAAGCATAGCTTTCCTAGCAAAGATGATTGAAAAAGCGGTCCAGCACCAACTCCAGGACCACATGGACGAGATAAAAGCCCTAGATGAACATCAATACGGATTCCGTCAGAATCACGGAGTGGAAACACTACTACTGGCACTCCTTGACAATCTACTTAGGGGCCTCGAGAACAAAAACTCCATGTTCATACTCATATTCATCGATATCTCAGCGGCATTCGATACAGTACATCACACCACCCTTTTGGACCGCCTGGCCTCGCTAGGTATAACAGGGACCCCCCTGAAATGGTTCACATCATACATATCCAATAGGATGCAACAAGTGCAATTCAACAACGACAGAGCTGATGCTTTCCCCCAAACCCAAGGGATCCCTCAAGGGTCTGCCCTCTCATCCCTACTGTTCAATTTGTATATAAAGCCGGTATGCAGTATTTTCCAGAAATACAACATAAATTACCACATATATGCCGACGATGTGATGTTATACACACAGCTCGACATAACACAGCCTAACTTCAGTCCACTAGAAGAATGCCTTGACATGCTCCAATCATGGCTTCAGCAAAACAACATGTCAATAAATCACAAAAAAACAGAGGTCATGTTCATGTCCAAGAAAGCCAATTTCATCCCGCCCACCACAGTCACACTAAACAAAAACATATACGATACAAAGCCTGTAATAAAGTATTTAGGAGTCCTACTTGACAGCAACCTCAAGATGGACAAACACCTCAGAACAGTTAACCGAGCCATCTTTTACAAACTCAAAATCCTTCAACCACTCCGCAATATCCTCGAGAAATCCGACTTTAGGTCTGTTGCTCAAGCACTAATCATTCCCCACCTGGATTACAGCAATGCCATTCTACAAGGGCTTCCAAAGAGCACACTAAGCATCCTGCAAATGGCTCAGAATGTGGTTGCAAGAGTCATCATGGAAAAGAAAGTCACCGACCACATAACCCCAGTTCTAATGGATCTGCACTGGCTCCCAGTGGCCGCCCGCATCATCTACAAACTACTCATCACAACATTTAAACTCATCAATGGCATCGCATCATCCTACCTCAATAACCTAATCACTATTCAACCTAGCAACAGGAGCAGGAGAACTATGAATCTCAACACCCTATGTATCCCGACCAGCATAAGATCTGTCAAGGCCGAAACAAGCAATAGGGCGTTCACATACTCAGCGCCAATCCAATGGAACCAACTACCGCATGAATTAAGGCTCACAAACAACCTGAACGAATTTAGACGAAAACTGAAAACCTATCTGTTTCAAACCCACTACAACTTGATCTAACTGCGATACCCTACCTCAACCAGATCTCCTCTGCCGCACTCGGCAGCATATAATCTAATAGTATATAGTCATGTATAACTTGTACACCTTGGCAACTAATTCCATACAAATTGTATATAACCATGTATAGTCTGTACACCTTGGCAACTAATTCTGTACAAATTGTATATATGGGGCCCTCCCCCAATCTACTGAAATCAAATGTATACCTTGATCTGTGTGCTTTAATCAAATGTGTATCGTATCCAAATGCTTGTCCCGTGTTACATAATCATTGACTAATCAAAATGTAAAACTGAAATCTCAATGTACCGTACAATACATTATGATTCTGTAAAGTAAACCGCTGCTGATCGTAGGAAGCAGCGGTATACAAGTGTTTACTAAATAAATAAATAAATAACTACATTTAAAAGATAAATCCATTTGCGGATACAATTTATAATTTTCTTACCCAGAATAAATCAAACCTTCTATCTAACCATAAAAACTACATTTAAATTCATCTGTGACAAAGAAGAGTATTTAAAAAATAAAACGCAAAAGTAAAAAGTAAAAACCGCTTAAAATATTCTCCTCGAGCTGGGATTGTTGTAAAGTTAACCAGTGAAAAGACACCAACGCTTTTGCTCTCACTGCACAAAGTTTAAAAAGCTACATAAAATATACATTCAAGTATCCATATGGATTTAATACTTAGAAAACAAAGCAAACAATCGCACCATTTACAACTTTCACACCGTTCGTGAAGTCAGGACGCCTTCTAAGTTGACCTTTAGAAAAAACGCCGACGCATGCGCTCACAATAAAAACAGCGATATATGCATGATGCTGACGTGCATAGACGTCACTCATGCATATGGTAATTTAATATATTATATGTTTATTTCTTATATTAAAAAACGGCAAATCCAAAAACCGGAAAGAAAAGAAACAATTAATAGCCCAACCACTTAAATGAGTAAAAAGAAAAACTCAACTTGCAATCTTCACATCCTCCATACGTCAAGACTTTTTTTTACAAAATTATCCATAAAAAACGATACGTGTGCGCTCACTAAACCAGGTTAAAGAGGGTTGTATAGAATCTACTTGTAACTAAACAAAAAACCTTATGAGTTTAACAGAAAGTAACACCACTTACGGCTTTAACACCACTTGTTAAATCAAAGCGCCTTCTAATTGTGCCTTTGAGAAAAAACGCCGATGCATGCGCTCACATTAACAAGCATGTATAAATACATGTTGCTGACGTACAAGAACGTCACCTCTACACGTAGTCATTCAATATGTTAACCATTTTTTTGAAGAACGGCAAGGCCAAAAAAGGGGAAAAAATGAATAAACAAATTAAGGGGTCTAAGGTAAACTAAGGGAACATGGTTATAACACACGAGTGGTAAACAGGAGAATAAAGGGGTCAGGATCCAAACAGCAGCTTGATGGGTTTTTAGCCTGGATTTGAATAGGACCAATGGTGGAACCTGATGTACTGACTCAGGTAGTCCGTTCTAGGCCTACAGTACAGCAAGGTGGAACAAATGAAGTTTGGAGTTGGCAGTGGAAGAGAAGTGATCTGCCTGAGTGAAGCTCCTGAGGAGGGGTGCAGGGAGAGAGAAAAGGGAAGTTGTAAAGAAGGGTCATGGAATGAATGCACTTGTAAGTCAGTAGGAAGTTGAACGGGATGCAGAAACAGATAGGGGAGCCAATAAAGTGACTGAAAGAAGGGTTATGTGAGCACAGCGACACTGGCAGAAAATTAGCCATGTGGCTGAATTTTGAATGGCTTGAAAGGGAGAGAGATGGAAGACCAGCGATGAGTGGGTTGCAAGAGTGGCTAAGGCCTTACAGCGCCCCAGGACTGACTTCTCCATGGGTACCTGGTCTTCCAGCAACTTGTAAACCACTAGGCGAATCTAGGAATCAGATGTTCTTATAAAGCTGTCAAAAACAATTCCGGTTCACTGCTTCATAAGCCCCTCTTTACTTTATTAAAGGAGAAGAGGAGTTAGAACAAATTAGAAGGGGTCACTTGAACACAACACATTAACTGGCAGAGTGGTAATGGTTTTTACACATTTTTAAAAGGGTAGCCTTTTTTTCTTCTGTCGAAAAGCTGAGTGGAAACGTTAAGGCAGGATAAGGACTTAGAGTGCAAAGTGCTTTCCTTCATCTATGTATTCAGTGTGAGTAGCAGGGCTTAACAAAGGATGGATGTGAATAGGTCAGGACAGTCCGTTATTGAGCATCTACACTGAACTAGAAAGTGGAACAACCTTCAGCTTGCTTTATCGCCCCTGTGACAGGATGATGATACCATTCTAAGAAGATGCAGTGAGCTTTGCTTATACTATCTGAGGGCAGGTTCACTTTATTGCCGGCGCCGTTCCATAGACCTCAGCTGATTGCTTATGTGATCTGTTGAGAAAGAAAATGAAATAAATAAATAAATTTAACTAACAGGCTTTGCTATGCTGTTTTTCTACCAGTCACAATGGTTTACATGGAACTAGATGAGTACAATGAACTTATGCAAACAACTGGGTGACATAAACTTTATGAGTAACAGGAGGTAACAAGAAGCTTACAATAGTGTATCAAACCTATTTACATAATAAGAATGGGCTGGAGGGGGGTAGACTGGGGTATCTGAGGGGGAGGTTCAGGAAGGCTGGGTGGACGAAATTGTGTTTGTTTGTGAAAGTTCATGATGTGTTACATTCTGCTGGGAGTCAACGCCAAAGTGTTTTTAAAAGAGGTAGGTTCTTAGTTTCTTTTGGAAGTCTACAATTGAGTTGATGTTCCTTGATTTGTGGGGTAGTGAATTCCAGAGAGCGGGAGCGTAGAGTGTGAATGCTCTAAGGCAGGGGTCTCAAACATGCAGCCCGTGAGAGAATTTTGTGCGGCCCGCGACGCATTTTGGGATGATTAAAAAATTTACATTTTATTTATTTATTTTTCTCTCGCCACTGTTTAACATTAATGCCATGTTCCATCTTAAATCATAGGAACTTCTTACTTACTTATTTATTTGTAGTCTTTCGTTTGATTATACTTGTCGCTCTTCACGCTCAATGCGTATTTATAAAGTTGATTTTGCTACATTTTTATAAAAATTAGTGCCCATCTGTCGGAGGAAAATTCTAGAAATAACAATAATACTAGGCATGCGTGAGATCGGCAGAGTTGTTGTTGTCCTCACACCATATAAATGTCTTCTGTTTCGAAAAAGAGAAAAATCGTGAATGAAAATAGAATTTTTCAAGTAAAATGGGAGGAGTTATATTTTGTCATTGAGATCAACCATAAAATTCAATGTCTCATTTGTCAACAAACGTTAGCTGTTCCGAAGGAGTATAACGTGTGTAGGTACTACGAAACAAAGCACCATGAGAAGTATGAAGCGTACGTGGGCAAAGTTAGAAAGGACAAAGTTACGCAACTTAAATCAGCATTATGCAAACAAAGAAATTTCTTTACCAATATTAATCGGTCCAACGAAGATTCAGTAAGAGCAAGTTTTTTTATAAGTGAACTTATTGCAAAGTCATCATGGCCCTTTACAGAAGGTTTGTTCATAAAAGAATGTCTTTTAAAGGCAAGTGACATTTTATGTCCTGATAAAAAGAAACTGTTTGAAGGCTTAAGTTTGTCACCCAATACAGTTGCCACCAGGATTACAGATTTAGCAGATAATGTGGAGAAACAATTAATTGAAGTGGCTAAGGACTTTGAAGCATTTTCAATTGCTCTCGACGAAAGTACAGATGTGTCTGATACCGCACAATGTGCTGTGTTCATCAGAGGTGTAGACTGCAGTTTAAATCTGACAGAAGAATTCCTAGAATTAATACCATTGAAGGGTACTACAACTGGACATGATTTGTTTCAAGCCCTGAAAAAATGCATTGAAAAATATGGCTTACCATGGGATAAATTTGTATCTTTGGCCACAGACGGTGCACCGTCAATGTGCTCTCAAAATGTAGGCATAGTTGGACTGGTGAAAAACAAATTAAACAGCCTTGAAACAGTAGGAATCAACTTCACTAGTATACATTGCATTTTGCATCAAGAAGCTCTTTGTAGTAAAAGTCTACAAATGAAAGAAGTGATGGATGTAGTAGTTAAAACAATCAATTTTATATGTTCTCGGGGGCTGAATCACAGGCAGTTCCTATCATTTCTTGCAGATATGGACTCTGAGTATGGTGAACTTCTTTATCACACTGAAGTTAGATGGCTAAGTCGTGGAAATGTTTTGAAGCGTTTCTTTGCACTTAGAGATGAAATCGCTTCATTCATGATAATGAAAAATAGGGCAGTTCCTTTGCTAACTGATTTTATTTTTCAATGCAACTTTGCTTTTCTAACAGATATTACAGATACTTGAATGGATTGAACTTGAAGCTTCAAGGTAAAAACCAGATTATCACACAGATGTATGACAATATGAAATTGTTCAAAGTTAAACTACGTTTATGGATGAAGCAGCTGGGTGAGGGCAATTTGGTCCATTTCCCAACCCTGAATTCTTTACAAAAAGTTGAACCCAAATAGGGAGGAGTGGTCTAGTGGTTAGGACAAGGTACTTCAGGCCGGAGGGCTGGGGGTTCAAGTCCCACCTGGGGACAGCAATCTCAGGCCGGAGGGACTGGGATTTCTAGTCCTATAGGCACTCCTTGTGGTCTTGGGCAAGCCACTTAATCCTCCATTGCCCATGTTCCCTGTAAGTCTTAGCGTATGTGTCTCAAATCCCCTCGTGTTAAATATATCCCCCAATTGACCGCTTTAACCCGGTGAAAAGCGGGATATAAATACAGCTAAATAAATAAAGCTAAATAAATAAATGCTTGAAAGAATATACAGATTTGTTGTCTAACTTACTTCAACAGTTTGATGTGCGCTTTAAAGACTTTAAGGTACTGGAGCCACAATTTCAACTTTTTTTAACGCCGTTTGCTGTAGAAGTTGATAATGTTGCAGAGGAATTGCAAATGGAGTTGGTGGAACTTCAGTGTGATACTATCTCGAAGCAAAAATATGTAGAATTAGGGATTCCCGAATTCTACACGTTTCTTCTATGAGACAGGTTTCCGAGGTGACTCTCTGCTACTGCAAGGATTATTGCAATGTTTGGCAGTACATATGTATGTGAACAATTTTTCTCATCCATGAACATTAACAAGTCTGTGCTAAGGTCACGGCTCACTGATGAACATTTGCAAGCAACACTGAGATTGTTTTTTTCTAATAAATTAAAGCCTAATATTGAGGTCTTTGTTGATGCAAAACACTGCCAGCTAAGTAGCCAGAACAAAAACTGACTGAAACGTAAAACTTACACGATAATTACATTCACGTTACACATTACAGTTATAATAAATGTATTAAAATAATTAAATAAAATTTGTAAAGCACTATGTTCTTATTATGGAAGCAACTAAAGACAACCCTTTTCATTGAACACTATGGGGATGTCACATGATAGACACACCATTCAGATATCTTGACACTGCATGTATAATAGCGCACAATGTAAATAGCGCATCATTAATCAAATATACCCCGACACATAAGAACATAAGAACATAAGAACATAAGAAATGCCATACTGGGTCAGACCGAGGTCCATCAAGCCCAGTATCCTGTTTCCAACAGTGGCCAATCTAGGTCATACGTACCTAGCAGTTTCCCCAAAAGACACAGGTTCTGCAGTGCTTGTACTAGGTCAAGCATTGACATCCTGGGTCCCTTTCTAATAGTGGTTTATGGACCTTTCCTCCAGGAACTTGTCCAAACCTTTTTTAAACCCAGCTATACTAACAGCCCTTACTACATCCTCCGGTAACAGATTCCAGAGTTTGATTACACGTTGAGTGAAGAAATATTTTCTCTTATTTGTCTTAAATAGTTTACCCTGTAGCTTCATTACATGTCCCCTAGTCCTTCTATATTCTGATAGCGTAAACAATTGATCCACGTTTATCCGTTCCACTCCATTCATTAATTTATAGACCTCTATCATATCTCCCCTCAGCCGTCTCTTTTCCAGGTTAAAGAGCCCTAACCTTTTTAGCCTCTCTTCATAGGAGTAGCCTTCCATCCCCTTCACCAATTTGGTGGCTCTTCTCTGTACTTTTTCTAATAACTCTATGTCCTTTTTAAGATACGGTGACCAGAATTGCACACAATATTCAAGGTGCGGTCGTACCATGGAGCGATACAGAGGCATTATAATATCCTTTGTTTTATTCTCCATCCCTTTCCTTATGATACCTAGCATTCTATTTGCTTTCTTGGCCGCCGCTGCACACTGGGCGGAGGGTTTTAACATGCTATCCACGATGACTCCTAAATCTTTTTCCTGGGTGGTGGTTTCTAATGTGGAGCCTTGCATCGTGTAACTATAGTGTGGGTTGTTCTTTCCTAGGTGCATAACTTTGCACTTGTCCACATTAAATTTCATCTGCCATTTGGATGCCCAGTCTTCCAATTTATCCAGATCCTCCTGCAGTTTTTCACAATCCTCTTGGGTTTTAACAACTTTAAACAGTTTTGTGTCATCTGCAAATTTGATAACCTCACTAGTTATTCCTTTTTCCAGGTCATTTATGAATATGTCAAAAAGTAGGGGACCCAGTACAGATCCCTGGGGTACTCCACTATTCACCTTTTTCCATTGGGAATATTGGCCATTTAGCCCTACCCTCTGCTTTCTATCTTTTAACCGGTTCCCGATCCACAATAGTACACTGCCTCCTATCCCATGACTTTTTAGCTTTGCCAAAAGTCTCTGATGGGGGACCTTGTCAAAAGCTTTCTGAAAGTCCAGATACACTATATCAACCAACTCACCTTTGTCTACCTGTTTATGCACACCTTCAAAAAAACAGATCAGATTAGTAAGACAAGATCTTCCTTGTCTAAAGCCATGTTGGCTGTCTCCCATTAGGCCATGACTATCTACATGCTGTGTAATTTTGTTCTTTATGATGGTTTCTACCATTTTCCCTGGTACTGACGTCAGGCTCACCGGTCTGTAATTTCCCGGGTCACCCCTGGAACCCTTTTTAAAAATTGGTGTTACGTTGGCGACCCTCCAATCTTCAGGTATTACAGATGATTTTAATGAAAGTTCACAGATTACCAATAGCAGGTCTGCAATCTCATATTTCAGTTCTTTCAACACTCTGGGATGTATACCATCCGGTCCAGGTGATTTGCTACTATTCAGTTTATCAAATAGTTGTAATATATCTTCCCGGTGTAGCGATATTTCTCTCAATTCCTCTGCAGTATCACCTTTAAATACCACTTCAGTCTTGGGTAACATCCCTACATCTTCCTCAGTAAAGACCAAAGCAAAGAATTCATTCAGTCTCTCTGCTATAGCCTTGTCCCCTCTTACTGCCCCTTTTACCCCTCTATCATCTAATGGTCCAATTGACTCTCTCACAGGCCTTTTGCTACGAATGTACTTGAAAAAGTCTTTATTTCGTGTTTTTGCTTCCGTAGCAAGTTTCTTCTCAAATTCCCGCTTTGCCTGCCTTATCAATGCTTTGCATTTAACTTGCCAGTGCTTGTGTTGTTTCCAGTTTTCATCATTTGGCTCTTTTTTCCATGTCCTGAAGGTTGCTCTTTTGGCAGCAACAGCCTCTCTGACCTCACCTTTAAACCATGCTGGCAGTTTTTTGGACTTTCTTCCACTTTTCTTAATGCGTGGAATACAGCTGGTCTGGGCTTCGAGGATAGTATTTTTAAATAACACCCAAGCTTGCTGTAAGTCTTTAACCTTTGGAACCGCTCCTTTTAGTTTTTTCCGAACTATATTCCTCATTCTATCATAGTCTCCCTTTTGAAAGTTAAAAGGTAGTACTGTGGATTCCTTTACTATCTGTCCTCCACTGATTAAATCAAACATGATCATACTATGATCACTATTGCCAAGTGGTCCCAACACCCTTATTTCTTGCACCAGATCTGGCGTTCCACTAAGGACTAGGTCCAGTATGGCTTCCCCTCTGGTTGGTTCATGAATCAGCTGCTCCAAGAAGCAGTCATTTATTTCATCTAGAAACTTTATCTCTTTAGCTTGTCCTGCTGTGAGACTGTCCCAGTCGATACCGGGGTAATTGAAATCACCCATTATTACTACTCTGTTGTGGCTTTTGTTAGCTTCCTTGATTTCTTTGAGCATTTCATCATCCATTTGTTCATTCTGGCCAGGCGGTCGATAGTATACTCCCACTGCCATCACCTTCCCCTTCATAAATGGAATTTCAATCCATAGAGATTCTACAGCAAATTGTGTTCCCTGCAAAACTTTAATCCTTTCTGACTCAATGCCCTCTTTAACATAGAGCGCAACCCCTCCACCAATTTGTTCAGCTCTATCATTACGATATAGTTTGTATCCAGGTATCACAGTGTCCCACTGGTTATCCTCCTTCCACCATGTCTCTGAGAGTGCAATCATATCTAACCTCTCATTTAGTGCTATATATTCTAATTCTCCCATCTTATTGTTTAGACTTCTAGCATTGGCATACAAGCATTTTAGTGACTGTATTTTATTAATTTTATTAATATTAATCTGGCTATTGGTAGGCATGGGTAATTGGGAATCTTTATGCTCTGTCTGCTCCTTACTCAAGGACACACTCACACACACTCTGGAACACTGCATGACCCTCCCCTAAAACACACTATTGTGATTGTTTGCTGTGAAAACCGCCTTGATTCAATGAAAAGGCAGGATAGAAATCCGTTTAAATAAATAAATAAAATAAATAGGTTGACTTTTTATTGACTTTTTTCCGACGATGTGGCCGCGGGTTACTTTAGAAGTCCTCATTTGGCCCTCAAAGCAATTTGAGTTTGAGACCCCTGCTCTAAGGTGTGTGCTTGGGTTGCTCTTGCAAATCTGGGATGGGAGGCTGAGGAGATTTTGTGTGCTATTCCTTCTTGGTCTATTAGTCTTGAGAATGTGAATTAGTGCTTGAAGGTGATCAGAGGAGTGGTTGTTTAGAGCTTTGTAGATGGTGATGAGGACCTTGTATTTGATTCTTGAGCTGATGGGTAGCCACTGGAGGAGTTTGAGGATTGGAGTGATGTGAGCTTGTCTGGATACTCAGCAGATGGTACGTGCTGTAGTGTTCTGGGCAAGTTGTAGTGGAAGAAGAGTGTGCTTGGATTGGCCTTGATATATTGAGTTGTAGTTGAATAGTGGGGTGAAAGTGGCTTGGCAGATTGAGCGGAATGTTTCCATAGTGAGGAGGGGATGTAGGTTATGCAGCATTCTAAGTTTGTAGTAGACAGATCTAGTGGTGTTCTGAATTTGGGTTTGGAAGCTCAGTTGTTGGTCGAGTATGATGCCTTGGTGTCTGATTTCTGTTTTGATGTGGAGGTCAGAGTTGCTAAACCTGATGGATCGGGGGGGGGGGAGGGGGAGAGTTAGGGTCTCTTGTGACATGAAGAATTTCTGTTTTATTGAAGTTGACTGACAAGTTATGAAGGAGGAGCTATTTGATTTTGGTTAAGCAGTCTGTGATTTTCAAGTATTAAGGAGTAGATGTGGAGAAGGTTGTGTAAATCATTATGTTGTCAGCATAAATTAGGTAGCTAACATTGAACTTTTGGATGATTTGCATAGGGGTTGAATGAAGATATTGCATAGTAGAGAGGAGAGAGATGAGCTTTGGGGTACTCCTTGAGTTAGGATGTTGGGATGTGATCTTTGGGATCCAATTTTTATCTGTTGACTTCAGTTGGATAGGTAGGAATGCATTCATTTGAGGGGGTTGCATTGTACTCCAATGTAATAGAGTTGGTTAAGAAGGATTTAATAGACATGGTGTCAAAGGTGGAGGAAATGTCCAGGAAGAGTAGGATGAATCCATGGTTGAGAATTTCTGTGCCAGAGATGAGCGTGTTTAGAATGGTTTATGGTTTATTTGATTTGACTAACCACTCTTTGATAAAAACACAACAGAGCAGTGTAATAATAAAACAAAATAAAATCAGGAATAAGAAGGGAACTGGATAAAAACAGGATAGAAGCTCATTTATACAGACGATGGCAGGTTAGAGAAGAGAGCCAGACATTAAAACCAATAAAGTATGAGTATTCAGGTAACTGGTATGTTACATGCTTGGTTATATAGGTAGGTCTTTAACAGGCACTTAAACAGCAAAAGAGGGTCTAGGCATAGAGCCTGCGGTAGCATGTTCCATGAGGTTGGAGCCAAAAATAGAAAGCAGTAGAGTGAGTGGACATGAGGTGAGCCTAATTTGCAGAAGGGAGGTGAAGTCTATTGGCATGGATGTCCCTAAGAAGGCAATGAGTTGAATGCAGTAGAAGACGATCAGACAGATATTGGGGGGTACCAGAATATAGGGTGCGATGAACTATTGTGAGTAATTTAAACTATAGATGGAATGCAATTGGAAGCCAATGATGACATCTCAGTAGAGGGGTGATGTGTTCAAACCAGGGTGCATGTGAAAGGATACGAATGACCGTGTTTTGTATGAGCTGTAAATAACGAAGCTGTGTTTGGGGAAGACCAAGGTATATGAAGTTGCAGTAGTCTATTCTAGATATTATTAAAGTAAAGGGGTGGACATTAGAAGTTGAAGGGAGGTCAGTAAGATTTCTGCACTGTGATTAGGGTGGAAACCATGTTGATGCTGGTCAAGTGATGCATGGTGGTCTATGTGATCCTGGAGTTGGGTTTGAAAGGCCTTTTCCATGATTTTTACTAAGAATGGTATGCTGGCTATGGGTCGGTATGAGGCATCAAGGTTTAGCATTTTTAGGAGAGGTCTGATAGAGGCTTATTTAAGAGATGGTGGGATGAAGCCTTGTGAGAGGGATGTCTGTAGTATGCTTGATATGATTGGTAGAAACTGTGCTCTTGTGGTTTTTATCCAAGATACTGGGCAGAGATCAAGTACAAAGGTGGTAATGTTGATGCTGATGATTATTCCACCGAGCTCTTGAAGGGATAAAGTTCTGAAGGCAGTCCAGGGGTGTTCAGGAGAAGTGTCTGCATTTAGAGTAGGTAAGGTGAGGTTGTTAGTGAGATTCGAGTTGTGCTTGGCTTGTAGGTAGGAGGCCATATCTTGAGGATGCAGGGTGCTATTTGATGAGTGGGATCTTTAGTGAGTGATTTGAAGAGATCAAAAAGTTCCTTGGGTTTATTGACAGCATGTAGAAGGAGATTGTTGTAATACTCTCATTTGGTATTTTTGGTGGAGATACAGTAAATTCTTAAACCGTCAGGTATGTGGTTTGGAGTTGATGGTTCTTTGACTTCCACCATTAGGGTGAGGCGATATAAATCACACTTTTGCATTTTTAGTGATGCGGAGTACCAAGGTGCATGTGGTCATTGTTTGTTAGGGGGAGTTCTTGGTTGGGTGAGAGCAGCAGCAGAGATGTTGGAGTTCCACTTGTTGATCAATGCTTCAAGGTCAGTCTTTGCTGGTATGTTTGCTAAGGGTGGTAGGGTTTTTTGGAGGTTTCTTCATCAAATGTGAGGAATCTCCAAACTGAGGGAGTAACGTTCTGTGGTGGGTTGTGTGTGTTGTTGGACCAGTGGAATGGAATTATTGTGAGTGGAGTATGTCCTGCTGTATTAACAAGGCTGTTGGGGAAGAAATCAGGTCAAGGATGCCTCCCCTTGAGTGGATTGGAGCGGATATGATTTGAGTGAAGTGGAGGTCATTCATTGCGTTGAGAAATGCAGAGGTTTGGGTGTTGGAGGTGGAGGGAAGATTCAGGTCCCCAAGGAGAATAAAGTATTTTGCCATGGAGGAGTGTGAGCAGGTTGCTTCGAGTAATGTGGCTAGTTCTTCGGCTTTGCTATGAGAAGCCTATAGATTAAGCAGATGGTGAGATGGTTATTTGTAATTGTGAGGATGTCAATACTGTGTGTTGAGACTAAATCTATGGTGTTGAAGTGAAAGTTCTTGTTTGTGAGTATGCAGATTCCTCCTCCTCTATTAGAGGTTCAGGGGCAGTTATGGATGGGGTGTGTGGTGGTGTTGAGTTGGTTCAACAAGATGTTGTCATTTTCTGCAAACCAGGTTTCTCTAATGCACATAATGTCAATCTTGCCCATGATGTAGTCAAATAGAGTCTGCATTTTGTTGCAGGCAGAGCATGAGTTGATTAAAGCGCAGGTGATAAAGTTATTGCGGTGCAGGAGCTTGGTGTGCCTAAGGGGCAGAGTAGCAGTAGAATTGGGTACAATTTTGATGAGACATCCAGGTTTTCTGTTGAGGTGCATGCAGGCTGGGTGCCATAAGTTTAGTGGTCTTGTCTTAGGGCTGTGTATTATCGGGATATGATGATGATTGATTGAGAATGCTGAGCTCCAGGAGAGTAGTAGGATGGAGAAGCCCAAGAGTGTTAGCCAGATGTGTGTGTGGGGCATAATCAGGCTTGAGGTTGATAGTTTTAGCTCCTGGGGGGTTGAGGATCACAGCAGGTGCATCATGTAGAGTACATTGTAGGCTTTGAATGAGAGGGTGAGAGGAGAGGAGGCTTCTTACCTTCCCTCTGAGGTCACAGTCTTCCCACTCCTTGCTGTGCCATTGGTTGGGCTGCCTGTGTGGTGCGTGATGGAGCCTGAGTGCACCTCCTTAAGACTTGCTTGAGTTTACCTGAGTTTGGGTGTTTGATGGAGTCCAGGCTGTCCAGTTCTTGTCCACGCCTAAGGGCCATGCTAAAGGGCCCTCTGGGGAGGCCCTCAGACACGGGCCTGCCTGAATGCGCATCTTCTTTTCAAAAGTTTCATGAGGCTGCCGGATTGGTGGTGTTCGGGGAGTGGGGAGGATCTCACCTTCCCACTCCTGCCACTGATGGGCTGCTTGGGCTGGTCAGGTTCCCCGTTGGCGCCTGAGAACACGCTTCTTCTTTCTTAAATGACTAAAACAAAAGGAAGGGTACTCTTCTAAAACATTTCT
The DNA here is from genome assembly GCA_033557465.1 of Ichthyophis bannanicus. Taxonomy (NCBI): domain Eukaryota; kingdom Metazoa; phylum Chordata; class Amphibia; order Gymnophiona; family Ichthyophiidae; genus Ichthyophis; species Ichthyophis bannanicus. The sequence continues at coordinate 104,674,314 of CM066032.1, read as the reverse complement.
GCAGGTAAAGCAGTGCTTTATGCACAGAGAGTTTTTCTACTAATTATACGAGATGTGATCAAAAAGTATTGAGACTTGTTTGTAGCTATATAACAATACGTTGCATCACGATGCTATTGAGCATGCAGCGACCTAGTTATGTGCTCTGCATACTGTGATGCAATAAGCGTTGCAGGACTCCTTGGACCTCCTCCTGCACCCTCGAGCCCAACAAACAACACGACAATCCAGGTGCAAATTCCAGTCCAGGTTTTATAGAAAACACAAAGTGTTGCCTTCCAAAAGCTATAGCAGTTCAAGAAGCAGTTCTGCTACGCCTACCTCTCATTAGAGGTTAGCCCCAAAACAGAGTGCCTCTGGCAGCAGCAGTGATGGGCGTGGCCTCCACTTTTTCCAGAACTCAAACACAGCAAACGTTCCAAAGAATCATTACTAAACAGTCATAGGCGGTCCCATGAACATAGTGATTCAAACCCCACAGTCCTTTCCTTTACAAGTAACAGTGTTGCTCAGCTACACAGTTTGACCAGCTGTGCAGCCACCCTTCCCATCCCCCCTTCAGGTTCTGTATCAGCTGATTGAACCTGCCCCAGGGCAAAAGCATTCACCATTCCAGGAAAACTACCTCCATGGGTTTGGGGGGCTTGTCTTCCTCATGCTCCTGGGCTTCTATGGGTTCTTGTGGGTTGATTTCGCTCCCCTCTCCCCTGTGGAACCTAGGGATCTTTTCTAGAGTGTGAACTGCTCGGCCCTCCCCCTTCCAGCCTCCCTTTGGTTCTAAAGAGTATTGCCTATTGAGTCAGGGAAACTGGGCCAACTCAGGATCCTGCAGCGGCTCAGTGGACTGGCTCTGTTCCTTCCTAGCAGGGGATATTGAGGAAAGCCTCCTCCCTTCCGGAGGCCAGGCCAGGGTTTTATTAGATTTGTAGGTTCTAGGCTTTCCTCGAGGCTTTAAGGGAGCCTGTACAATGCCAAAGGTATTTTTCTCTTGTTTGTTATCCCGCTGATCATCACAATATGCAGAGTGTAGCGTGGCTGCAACACACCTATGCTTTTTTTAGTCACATGATGCTTGGCATTGTGTAAAAGCAGATTTATGATGAGTGAAAAAATTAAACAGCGAATTTGCATTAAATTCTTCCTGAAACTTGGAGATTCGTGTAAAGAGACTTATGACAAGTTACAGCAAGTTATGGCAATGAATGCATGAGTTGTGCTTGAGTTTATAACTGGTACAAGTGTTTCCAAGAGGGCCGCCAAAGTGTAGAAGGCCATCCACGAGCAGGAATGAAGACAAAGTTGAAGCAGTGTGTGCTCCAATATGCTCAAATCGTTGATTGACTATCAGGGAGCTTGCTGAGGACATGGACATCAGTTTTGGGTCGGTACAGTCCATTCTTACTGTCGATTTGGGGATGAAATGTGTGTCTGCAAAATTCATGCCGAAACTCCTGTCCCCTGACCAAAACAAAGATCAACTGTCTGCAGCCAGGGAGTTGTTGGAATGCATTGAAAATGACTTAGATTTCATCAAAAAGATTATTACTGGTGATGAAACATGAGCTTATGGTTATGACCTAGAAACTAAGGCTCAATCCTCATAATGGAAGACTCCAAACTTTTCCAGACCCAAGAAAGCCCATCAGGTGAGGAGCAATGTTAAGGTCGTGCTCACAGTTTTCTTTGATTATCAGGGTATTGTTCATCATGAGTATTTTCAAAAAGGCCAGACCATCATAAAGGGGTACTATGTCCAAGTTCTGACTCATTTGAGAGATATAGTTTGTTGTAAGAGGCCAGGGTTGCACAGGAATGGTGAATGGTTACTTACACCCCAGCTCACGCAGTACATCTTGTCCAGCAGTTCTTGGCCAAAAAAACAAATAGAGCAAGTGTGTTAACTCCATACTCAACTGACCTCACACCCTGTGACTTTTTCTTGTTTCCAAAACTGAAGTGCAATAACTGTCAGTGTTATACTTGTGTTATTGTACAAATCTCGATAATTTTTGATTGCACCTTGTATATTGACAGCTGTGGGAGTATTGTCCAACTGCATATACATAATAAGCACCTGCATCCTTTCCCTGTACAGGGGCTTTGGCGAATTTTTCAAAATGAAAGTCTGCATGTACTCAGGCTTTTAAAATTACTCCAGGGGATTTATGTCTGCACTTTACCATGCACAGATTTTCTGGGTTAATTTATGTGCCTATATGTGTATTTCTAAAAGTCTGCGTACATTCAGATACCTCCTAAACCCCCCAGGAATGCCTCTGTTCAGTCCGGGTAAACTTATACAGTTGTGGTCAATACTATTGGTACCCTTTCAGTTCTACCTCTTAATGTTCAATATCTCCTAAAACAAAAGTGGCCAGTAAAATGGCTTTGGACTGCATATGCACACATTAGACACATAAAAGAATCAAATAAAACAAGACCAATTAAAAGATGAAATAGTAGGAAATAGTATAAAAACTGAACATTGCCAGGACATCATCATTGGCACCCTTATAAAACAATTCATATCAGTTTGAACAGAAGCACATTCCCATTGCAGTAAAATGAGATACACCTGTGATCAATTGTCAGCACTCACATGACTTGAATCAATCACTGAAAGATGGCTCTAATGTTTAAAATGGCCACATTCACTCCCTGTTCCTTTTTCATAGTGATGAAAACAAGAGAGCTGCCTGAGACCATCAGAAAAGCTATTATCACCAAACATCAAACTTCAAAGGGGTACAAGGCCATATCCAAAGACCTTGGGATTTCTGTGTCTATAGTTCACAATGTTATTAAGAAGTTTTCTGCTGTGGGTGGCTTTGATACATCTTTGATGGGATTTTGTCACTTTGCCGGGAATTCAATGTCAGTATGTGAAGTTTCTTGCAGCATTTGAGAATGTTCCTGAGTCTTGTGGTTTTGGGACAGTGATTCTTACGTTATTGCTAACATCATTCTCGTTGGATGCTGCTCTTTTCAGATAAGTACATGATTATGTTATGTGATGTTTGGAAGATGTGTGTTTTTATGAATAATCATATGTGATATTTATGAATTTGATATGGATATGTTTTCATACCACTCTTTTTTTCTAAATAGGATATTTTTGGGGCAGTGTTGATTCTGTAACTGCATTATTTGTTTCTATTGCAGCTAAACTGAATCACTCCTTTTAGTTCCATTTTGAAAATCTGGTCCCAATGATTGCTTTTTAATGGGTAGGCTAATTTGAATGTTGTATGTGAAGTGTGTAGTTGTATTTTTGTTTGGGTGACTGTGTATCAAACTTTATATAAATTTATGGAAGTTGGTTCTTTGACCTGATGCAAGGTTTGTTGGGCTACTTTTTATATATTTTATTGGCAACCAAATCAATTGCAGATCTGCGTGCAGTGAGAGAGAACAGATGAACTCTCAAGGCTTCAGTATCCACAGCGCCTCCTGACCCAACAGAAGAGATCTTGAAGGAGAATGTGGCATGTGTGGAGACTGGTATGAACATTTTATTGCAGGAGATCTGTGAGTCTAAAAAAGAAACTTGCAAAAATATTAGAAAAATTCAAAGAAAAATCGGAAGAGGCACTGCAGAGAGTAACAGAAGTGGATTGTAGAATCAGCATGCTAGAAGATGAGCAAATAGACTATCAAAAAGAGATGATTAATTTGCAATCGACAAGAGAGAGCCAAAGATGTGAAAATAGTGATAGATCTCTTGCACACATTTTTGAGATACCAAAAGGTGAAGAGACATCCAGTATAACAGAATCTGTCAAGAGCTTCTATGCATGTGCTTTCCAGTGGATTCAGTAACCTCAAAATATAAGACAGAGAGCCTATAGTGAGCAAGACCAACTGAGAACAAGGAAAAGCACCACAGGCTATAATTTTTCAGCTCCTAAGGTTTCAGAACAGATCAAACATTACTCAGGATTCAGGAAGCCAGGAAAACTGAACCTGTAACATACAAAACTTGGAAAATGCTGACCTTTCCCAACCTCTGCATTAAAACACTGAGAAAGAGAGGATCTGATATCCTGCTAGACCAGCAGTTCTCTATCCAGTCCTCGGAATACAGCTAGCCAATAAGATTTTCAGGACAGCTGCAATGAATATGCAAGAGAGAGATTTGCATGCACTGCCTCCATTGTATGCAGACCTCTCTCATGCATATTCATTGTGGTTATCCTGAAAACCTGACTGTCTAGGTGTGTCCTGAGGACTGGGTTGTGAACCCCCGTGCTAGACCGATTGTACCAATTTATGGACAAACTTGTGAAATCACACAAACTGGTAATCAACAGTGATGGAGACCAAAACCTTTTACTAGGAAACAGTAAAGGTGTGGCATGCAGAAGCAAGCTACAGCACAAAGAGTAGGACAAGAGACCGATCAGAGGGGAGTAAGCAGAGAGATTTGCAACTACAGGAAAAGAATGTGGCTAACAGTGGCTCGGAGGAAATATCCAGCAGGGAAATAGTGTCAAAACCAGAAGATACAAGAACTGAAGAACTGAGACTGTCTCAGCATAATGAGGGAGAACCGCTGCCACAAAGACCACAGCAGATACACCCAACCTGAGACTATATCAAAGACTTAGTTAGCTAAGGCTAGTCTGGTTCCCATTTTTGTATCTGCCTTGTTCAATAGAGTTATGCACTCTGGTAAGGGTGTTCGAAATATTAGCCCAGTTGGCAAGATGCTTGATTTCTAACCCAAAGATCATTGGTGTGAGACCAGCTGCCAACTAGGAGACACAAAACCTGGGTGAGAGAGAGAAGGGCTGAGTGATGAGTAAACATTTCTCTCACCAATTGATGTACAGAAAAGCAATCTAGAATAATATACAATAGTATAGGTAAAATACTTGAGATCATTTAAAGACTTTTTTATCATCTTTAGAGCTAATATTTTATGTTTATTAAGCTTGATATATCGCCCTTCACAATGGCGGCAGGGCGGTTTACAATAAAATGCAACTTTGACAAAGGATTTCATTTTACATTCTGCCGAAAGGCTTCTCCCATCTGTACAGGAAAGCAGAAGTGATTGAATGGGGACCTGCCGGGCCCTTAACGAGATCTCAGCCTAAAAGTGAGAGAAATCATAGTAGGGGTTACAACCTACTACTCTATATAATTTCCAAGTTCCTACTGGGTTACATAGTGCTATAAAGACATATAAGAGAGGCAGGAGAAGGAAACATATGATTCTACAAGGAAGTGGCTAAAAAACAAACATAAAAAATGTAGCGTTCACAAAATACAGAAGATCACAGAAAAGAATACTGGATAAAGCTTGAAGAGGCAAAGAGAGAAATCAGAATAGTAAAAGCACAAGCAGAAGAAAAAATGGCCAAAGATGTAAAACGAAGCGATAAGACTTTGCCTTTTTGTGGATGGCATGAAGATTTGCAACCGGTGGACACCCCAAAGGGTGTTGACAAGATGAAAAATGATCTACAAAAATTAGAAGAATGGTCTAATAATTTGGAGCTAAGATTTCATGCAAAGAACTGCGAAGCGATCCATTCGGAGTGCAGAAATCCAAAGGGGTAGTATGCGAAAGGGAGTGAGACCCCAGGGTGATTGTTTCGCTTGAAATCAGACACTATGTGACAAGATGTTGACCAAAGCCAGAAGGATGCTAGGCTGCATAGAGAGGGGCACAACCAGCTGAAAGAAGGATGCAATAGTGTCCCTGCACAGGCCTCACTTGGAGTACTACATTCAGTTTTGGAGACCGTATCTTGCAATGAATATAAAAAGACTTGAAGTGGTTGAGAAGAAAGCAACCAACATGACAGGAGGACAGAGGAGTAGCAGTGCCATGCACAGCACACACAGGAGAGGCAAATAGGAACAGCTGCAATGCAGAAACGTGTACCAGTGCAGGACATGGGGTAGGCGCTTGCACATCAGGGCAGGACGGCACACAGCTGCCAGACACACATAGAAGGACAGAAGGATGGCTGGCAACTGTGATAAGGGTACAATGTGCTAACCCCACAGATCTGCCTGTTACAGGACTGAAAAGTAGCTGTGCAGGACAGGCATACAAATGAAAGAGAACAGAAAGGAATCAAACCTATGACCATTAGCACAAATGTCAGTGCACAAACCGGTAGGCTACACCACCAAGATGAGATAATTAGCAAAGGCTGCATAGAAGAATACTGCAGGGCATCACACAAGAAGCCTGCTGTCTGCCAGGATAGGCAAACCTCCAACAGTAACCATGATCGAATGCACATGCAGATCTGGTGTGTACAGCTCAGATCACAGTCTGTAATTGGGACCAGAACCACATATAGCTATATGCACACACACAAAGAAATGTTATGTAGTGGATACAGCATGCAAAAGAGGAAAGAACCTAAACCCAAAGGGCAGCAGAGGATGCTCTGTGGAGCAGGGCAAAATATTGAACAGAACAGAAAAGGAGCATGTGAGAATTGAACCTGCAAACAGGTGTGCCACAGACCAGCTAAACCACAGCAATGCCAATCCCCCAAACAGACTGCCTATGTGAATGCTACAAAGAAAGAGACATATGTAACAGCTAATATGTGATGGATAGGCAGCACAGAGGGCACACTTTGGTATACAGTGAAGAGGTGGAAGGGTGTGTGGATAGGTGATGAACCTTGTAGTTAGCTTATGGTCAGATTAGCATAACACAAAAAAAACCCCATGTGGGAATCAAACCTGCAACCTATGGTGTTACAACACATGTCCATAACCACTATCCCAAACAACCACACCATGCACAATGCAAAGATATTACCTCAAAGGAAATGTGTGTATGGGAACCTGTAACACCCAGTGATGTGACAGATGGCTGGCAGATAGACAGCTGGCACCGTACAAGGATGTGAGCACAGGTGGGCCATGTACATGACCAGGAAATCACTAAATATGTGTCAGTGTGTTCAAGCGGCAGCAGAGACAAATGTACATCCAACACATATTTTTATTTTGGTTAATCATCAGAGATAGTGTAGATACCGCCTATCATAAGAGCAAGGTGATTGGATCCCAGGTGAAAATCTGAAAACACATTTTACAGGGCAGCAACCCACATGTTACAAAATTGTCACTGGCCCATCCACAGATGATGGGCAGGAGAGATAATGTGCATCAGGTGCATGGTGTGCAGTATGCATTAGGCCCCCACCCCCCACATGCTGCTGCATGCCCCAAATGTGTTAGTTACATATGTGTGCATGTAGACAGTAGGCGGTGCATGATGAGGGTCCAACACACATCAATCATGATCTGTTCCTTAAAACATATCTGTCTGCCAACACAGGAGGCACACAAATGAAACAGCATATGTTGTTAAAAGTAAGAAAGTGTAAACACACATATCGAAATATATGTTACAGCTGTCACATAATGCCTGATATAGGAATCAAAGCTGCAACAATGTAACCCTAAACAATCGTCAAATGCACAATGAGGATATGCTAACAGGTAGCAGAGGCACATGAACACAGAGAATTCAAATGAAACCATCCGCAGAAACATGCAGAGATAACACTGTGCAGAAGGTCCCCCCTGCACTGGTTGGTGTGGATACAGTGTCTGTACACATATATCACAGTACATGGAATGCACAAATGAAGGAAGAAAATGGACACTCACACTGCCACACTCCAAATATAACGGGGCAATGTGAGTGTCGTTACCTCAGGGGATAAATAGGACTGTACAGACATGCAATGCTAGGTTTGCAAATCAATGCAGAGCGTCATGTCTGTACAGTAAACAGACACAATAACCTGTATATAGAGATGGAAAGAAAGGTCAAACATGTTACAGTAACCCACACAGAAGCCATATTGCAACATGCTGTGTTGCACCAACATAGTCAGTCACATGCACATGCACCGTGTACGTTGAAACATGATACAGTGATGCCACACATGCACTGTAACACCCTTGGTGATTGCAAACAGCAATCCAAGATGCTGGTGTGCAATAAAGTGGTGTCGTGGCAAATACTGTGTCATGTCCAAGTGGAGGCTAAGTGGACAGGACAAGAGGACCTCTCCATTGCTCCCCCTGTGCCACACGCATGGCTGTATGCTCGTGCTGAAACAAACAGATGAGCGTATCCTGCGTTCCATGTCACACACATGGGCAAAACACAACAACACAATGTCAGAAGGATGTACAACATACAGTGACAATCTCAGTCCCTGCTGCACACGTGGGGACCAGTACACAGTGTCCAAAGTGCGAAGGGTATCTGCAATTCAACAAGTCATGTTATGACTGTCCTTGAAACCCTGGGCATGCATAGTCAAGTGTGACATCCCAATATGCCACAGTACTGGAAAGGTCATGTGTGTCCCCTGCGATGAACACGACACCCAGCCAGAGCATGGCAGCAACGGTGTGTTGGACAGGCCTGTCATGCCCAAAGTAGCAGTCCAACAATAATACTGTCCATCCTAGGCATGTGTCCCACTCACAGAGGTCAAACATCCTATGGCACCATTTCCCAGGGATAGTTCCATGGTGTTGTTGATTCCTCCAACAGGTGGTTGATGGTGATGCCGGATGCACTGTAGTAGATGTGCTTTGTGTGTTCACTGCCCTGTGTCAGAAGAGGATAAACAATATATTGATATGCTGCTTGCAACATCAGCCCAAATTGCAGAGAGTCAAACATCAATATGTACGTAAGGAAACGTCACACAGGCAAACATAACATGATCACAACACAGAACACACTGCATGTTGGGGACATTTTGAATTGGAACCACAGATGAGGGTGTCACATGGATATGGTCATGTCCATGCCCATGTTACACAGGCGTTTCACAGCTCCACCCCATGTGCATCAGCATTCGTGTACAGAGACCCAACAGGAAATGTCTATGCGACAGACAGTAAATCATTAACATGTAAAGGCTGATGTCATTCACAAAAGACCAAAGGTGCAACCTACTGTGTGTTTGCAGCAAGTGTATGTTTGGGACCCCCTGAGGCGCTCAAAGGTCACAACATGTCACAGTGAAGGGAGAAGATGTCATCGAAATGTGTAGAGTCACCATGTCCCCATGTCCAGCCACTGTTGATGCATGTCCACATTATTGCGATATCTGTAATACAAAAATGCTGTTGCGCAGTGGTCTGTCAGCACACAAGAGATAGGTCAGCTCACAACACACAACACATGTCCACAATGTCCACAAGGTAAACAGCAGTAAGGTAGAGATAGCACAGTCACCACCGCTCCCCAGGTGTACAGACCCCTCACACCACATGATAGTACAAACTGCATGCACACTGTATCATAACAGAGCCACCCACCCACCCACACACATACACACACACACACACACACACAGTATGAGAAGGTGAGCGTGGCACCAGTAACATACAGCCTGTATGTGCACAATGGGTGAATAGTGGAGATAAAGGCCTGGCAAATACTATGATACACTGCTGTTGGCTGATGCTACAATGTCATGGAAGAGTGTAAGTGGGGCCCACCACCGGAACACCTAGGACCTGTAGACACACACAGCCCTGTTGGATGTGCCCCAGAGACAGTGCCGGAGAAGACAAACTGCGCATGAACACATGTGGATATGTGTGGCCAACATCAACATATGGGGTACCGGGGAGCCCGATAAATAGGTCACCCACAACATATGTGCAGTAGACAGATAACCTGTGACATGTGTTGCTCCTGACTGTCCACACACACAAATCACCTGTATGTCCACCTACCCCAGTGTCCTGCACATTGAATGAGGTACACACAGCTGACACTGCACTACAGCACCTGGAACGTCACCAAGCATGACCTGTGGATTGAGAAACACAAGGGAAACATACATATGTCATGTTGGAGCTGTGCAACAAACACACCAGCTTCACGTCAACATCTCTCATAACCCCCTAGACCCGTCACGGTCTGGCAGTTCGTCATGACATGGTACCTAATTGTCCCCACCCAAACATGCCACTGACATGTTCCTGGCCAGGTCTAAGGGCCTGTAGCCTGTCCATCCCCTCTGGGACCTGTCTGCTGCCCTTGAGACCGTTGACCACAACTGTCACTGTGCTACCCTATACATACTCGTCCCAAAGGTCTTGGTACAAGCTTGCCACCCCCATATGTCTCCCATAGCACCCTCAGTGTGTGCTCCTGTGGGTCCACCTCCCCTGCTAACCCACTCCCAGGTGCTGTACGAAAGGGAGCTATGCAGGGGCTGCTACAGTCCCCTGGCCCCATACCCAGTTCCCTGGTGCAGCAGGCACATCCTCTGGCTATCTCTAGCAGCTGTACGTTGATGTGACCCAAAGATATCTCACCACACATGAGCTATGTTTGGCAGACCACACCCCAACCTCAGTTTGCCCCCTGTCATTGCTGGCTGCAGGTACCCCCGCTGCATGAATTGAGCATGGCCACGACCAGACATCTGGGCATCGCCCCTAAACCCTCTCCAATCCTTACAGTGTCTGTGTATAGGTTAGATACACCTTCTGTCGACGTGGTCGTCAAGGTAGCAGGTATCTATGACTCCTCACTCCCCATCCCCACACATACCCATCATGTAGCTAAGGCCTGCAGTGTCCCCCTAGATGACATCTGCAAAGTCCCTGCCGTCCACCCAGAACACACACATAAAGCACTAATGACCCCCTCCATCACCTGCCAACCTGGTCATTGTAGCCTACACCTTGCTGGTCTGCCTCGAAATCATCTATGTCTGTCGCAATGTATGCAACTGTGCTGCATGGCTAAGCTACCGACATGCACAGTATGACAATAACACCCCACCTGCCACGACACCTCACAGGCCCCAGGCGAGGTCAAGACGCACCTGCTGATCTATACATGGAGTCACACTGTGGTTGCCCTGTACCCTCTACCATTACTACTGAGCATGTAAACAGTGCCAACACCTGTGTGCTTCGCCATACCGACACCTGTAACACAGTCCCTGCTCATCAGAGCATACAATCCATTCAATCCCCTCATATCCCCCAAATGTCATCCCCACACGTCAAGCCAGCTGGCCCTATCTATGGGCCGCTCACCCACTGTTAATGTGGGACCACACACCTGTCACCTTGCAGCAGCCAACGCCTGGAACTAACTACCTGTGGCTGCAGGGCAGCCACCCTTAACAACCATCCAAAATCCTGTGTCAGCCTACCACATCACCTAAGCCTAACAAACCTGCACACATTAATCACCTCCTCCTGCTGTTGTCCCCTGCCCACACCATCTGTGTTAGCAGTTGGACCACATTCTAAGCTCAGATGGCCAGGCATTGTGTCAGCAATGTCAGTGCAGTGCTGTGTATGACGGGTAGTGCGATACCAATGCTCAGTAGTAGTAGTAGTAGTACAAATATCTATACAAAAGTGTCATTCGGAAACATCCATTACTCACATGCAAATAGCTCCTCAATCAGCTGGCGCCTGAGTGCTGTGCCCTCACATGTGTCACCACGGCCACGGACAGGAGGGCACGTTGGATCGTCTTCCAGATCCTCATTAATTTCAACATTGATATCGTGCCTGAGAGCAATGTTGTGCAGGATGCAACAGGCAATAATGATCTCTGCCACTGTCACGGGTTGGTATTGTAAGGCCCCGCCGGTCCTATCCAGACACCTGAAGCGACTTTTCAAAACGCCAAAGGTGCACTCGATGGCGGAGTGACTGGAGGGCATGGGCCTCATTGTACCTCATCTCTGCACGTGTCCGTGGTAGACGCACAGGGGTTAGCAACCACGGCCGACACCCATATCCTGCATCACCTGCAGAAAGAAATGTTGAACGTTAAAACAGTACCTGATGTCCGCACACATGAATGTATGTGCAGACCCACAGCACCTACAAGTCAGACAGAAACATAAGGGAACACATGATGGGACACAACCACTATGCGCCAGTGTCTGGAGGTATGAGATAAAGAGCACAGGTGAGGTAGACGGAGTGCAAACAACAGTAACCTGAACCACAGCAGACACATGGGCAGACACCAGAGGCCGAAAGGTATTTGCAGCAGGCCTGAACACATCAGAGACACACATGCAATGCACACTGGACAAGGGCAGAGATGCACACATGTGCAAGTATGTGACGGTCATGCTATTCCCCACAGACAGATGATGCGACAGGAACAGTCACCCCACCGTGGTAGGCAGGATGGCATAGACAACACCACACTGTTGATAAACGGGAAGCATACATGTGTGTCATACCGAGCCAACTGAAACACACAATGCCAAATGGCGTTATACGTCAAATGTCAGTGTGCCACCAACACACAGCACTGCAGCACAGAGGACTTGGAGTCAAACCCCCCCCCAGCAGCTCGCACACACACAGATGACACACACACACAACTCGGGACACACATCAAGGACAGACATGTGTGCAGATGGATAGCAGGGGTATACGATGTGCATGTCAGAGATGACAAATACCCACCCAGCAGGACACAGTCCTCAAATTGTCCAGCCTCAAATTGTCTGAACAGTGCCGAGTGACGCAGGATATAGGAGTCATGGGTGGACCCTGCAAACCGCGGGACCACATTCAGAATACGCATACCTGCATCACATACAACCTGAACATTCAGGGAGTGGTAGTGTTTGCGGTTGTGGAACACTGCCTCCCTGTCTCTGGGTGGGACCAGGGCAACATGTGTGCAATCAATAGCTCCCATCACATGTGGTAACCTGGCAAATTCCTCAAAGGCCTGGTGCAGGGTCCCCCACTGTTGCCTAGTGTTGGGAAATGCAATGTAATTCCCAACCCGGCTGATCATGGCACGCAGTACTTTGTGGAGACAACATGAGAAGGTGGGGCAGCTCATGCCACCCACTGCAGCCACAGATGACTGGAAACAGCCAGAGGCAAAGAAATGTAGGGCACCAAGGAGCTTGACCAAACCCGGTATGGCATGTGACTGACCAGTCAGGGGCTCGAGGTCAGGTCTCAGATCCTCATAGAGCTCCCTAATAGCCTCTGTGCTCAGGCGGTAGAGGGAGATGACCTGGTCCTCACGCATGCCCTGGAGCCGGGCCCTGGGCCTGTAGAGGCAAGGCTGGCGGGCCTGCAACTCGGCACGCCTCCTGCGCTGTGCCAGCACAGCCCCTGCCTGGCCTGCCCCCACAGCTGCAGGTCGGTGTTGGAGCGGGCCTGCACCCCCGCCCCATGCCCCAGCCCCATGGACACCATCTTCCTCGTCAGGCAACTGCAAGCTATCCACATCCCCCAGTGTAACTGAAGCAACCACAAAGGCCGCAATAGCGGACACTGTTAACCCAAACCCCCTCACCACCCCACCTGATGCTAGCCCTGCCACTCACCTCCACCCCCAAACACTGACCCAGCCACACAGCACACCTACCACCCACCAACCATACCACCCACCACCCGTGTCACCTACCTCCCCCAACACACACCAACCCAGCTACCTACTTCCCTCACCGCTCACCAACCCTACCACACTCCACACCTAACCTACCTCTGACCCTCCTTTTGCTTCAACACCAATAATGCATACCTCCAATCTCGCTCGCCAGTACTAACCCCTCAGCGTGTACCATGTGTGCACATTGATTTATGGACCTTCGGATGTCTGCGCATGTGTGCGCACATTGCGCATGTGCACAGGCGATGCATAAGGTGCGTATGCAGAGCCATGCGCCGCACATGCGCAAGACGTGTATGTGTCTGCGCATGTGCTGCGCACAGCTCTGTGGTCGTCCTATAGGCACCAGAGGTTAGCAGAGCCATGTGACACACATGCGCAAGGCATGTACGTGTCTGTGCATGTGTGGTGCACGGCTCCGTGGCCGTCCCATAGGCGCCAGGGGTTAGCGGAGCCATGCGCTGCACATGCGCAGACATGTACACATCTTGCGCATGTGCGGCACATGGCTCCACGTACGCACCCTATGCATCACCTGTGCGCATGTGCAACACGCGCACACGTGCAGATGTCCAAAGGTCCATAAATCAACATGCACACATGGTGCACGCTGAGGGGTTAGTGCTGGCGAGCGAGGTTGGAGGTATGCGTTATTGCTGTTGAAGTGAAAGGGGGATGAGAGGCAGGTTAGGCATGGAGTGTGGCAGGGTTGGTGAGTGGTGAGGGAGGGAGGTAGCTGGGTTGGTGTGTGGTGGGTGAGGTGAGTGGCAAGGGTGGTCGGCGGTGGTGGTGGTGGTGGTGGTGAGTGGCTGGGTTGGTGCGTGGCGGAGGTAACAGCAGGCAGAGCTGGTGAGTGGCTAAGGTGTTGAGGGCTGGTGAAGGTGACAGGGGAGGGGCAAGGCCACATGAGGTAAAGCAGGTCCAGGATGCAGAGGGAAGACAGGGAGAACAGGGACATGCTGTGGCAGGACATGATAGGTGGGGTGTCTGGAGAAACGGCAGGGCCACAGTCCCCAGAGATGGGAGGGTTGGAACACCCTGCGTCTGAGGTTGTTGGCCCATCAGGTATGGCTGGCACCACCCAGGAGTGGCCTGAGGAGCATACCACAGGCAAGCGTAGGCAGACGCCTGTGCTGGATGGGGAGAGGAAGAGGGCGATATGGTTTAGCCAGCAGGAAAACCACAACCTGCTTGTAAGTGTCCTTGAACACTATGAGGAGCTGTATGGGCGTATGAGCTCACACACAACAGTTAGTGTATGGACCCGGGTGTGGGTGGAGGTGCAGGGGGCCATGGCACAGGCTGGGGGGCCACCAAGGGATCTTGACAGCCTCCGTAAGAGGTTTAATGATATCAGGAGGGGGGTCCATGCACACATGAATGCAGAATGCCAATATGCTAGCGGCACTGGCAGGGGCAGTCCCTTCATCCCCAGCCTCACGCCCCTGGAGCAGCAGCTGGCTGAGCGCCTAAGTCCTATCTATATCCATGGCCTCTAACCGGCGCTGGACACGGCTGATCCCCAAGCAGGTATGTTCGGGACATGTAGCACACATACAGCTATCTACCACGCACATGCTGGGCATGCCACAGGGGGTAGCGGGCCCATGTCCTAGGAGCAGGTGTGTCCGACCTAGGGAAACATATACCTGAGTCCACATTCCCCGTTAGTGTTTGCACATGGATATTATAGGGGATAGAGTCAAACCTCCTTCCAAAAACTTTCCACATATCTATCTGACAGAATGAGCTCCCTCCCATCACCCCTTCTTGCCCTGGGCAGATATAGGCATGGATATAGGTCAGGATGTCCTGGACATATCTGAGATGCGGTGAGGACATCCAAGGTCGGGGTGTAACCCACACATGTGTACTCCACGCTCCAGGTCAGACTTGGATGTCCGCACCCCAGATGTGGGTTAGAAAATGGGGCATCCCCATCAAATGGGTTAGCTCTGTGCATACAATGTGTGGTGGAGGAGGTACAGGGGGTGAAGAAGGAGCAAGCAGGAGAGTTCCTGTCCCCATGGCTGACCAGGTAAGAGAGACAGAGAAACGCAAGGGCTACATACACAAATGTGTCTATGTTACAATGTGCTCTACGTCTCTGTCTGTGACACCCCATATCTACTGTGTACCTTGTTCCCCCCCCCCAGGTAAGATCCAGGCCATCGAAGTGGCTGAGGACAGTGGCGGTGAGCCAGAGCCTGCAGAGGTTGATGAGGCACCACATACAGAGGTTGCTCTCAGCGACGCCCCAGATACCTCATAGGCCAAGGTGCTGTCTGAGGAGGTGGCTACCCAGGAGGACGAAGGGTCACCCCAGCAGAGCGGGGAGACAGGCACCACAGTGGCTGGAGAGGGGCCCGAGGTTGTGGGGGTGAGCCCCATATTGCCACCACCAGGGCCATCCACTGCAACAACAGGCGCAGTGCCTGTTGTCCTCCAGGAGCTGCAGGCACATTCGGTGTCCACACACAGGGATGCTGCAGGTAGGCAACTGGCAGGATGGTTGCATGTGCTGTTGTGGCACACCAACACCCAGACACAGCAGTGGGGCCACACACGCACACGATGACAGTGGGCCTCCACACATACATATGCCCCCCTGGCCATGCCTGGGGTGATTGGTGTGGCTCAATGGGGAACAGGCAGGTCATACACATTGGGGTCTGGGCAAGAGATGTCTCACAGGTCACTTTGTTCCCCTCCCACAGGCACACGCCAGGCGCTGATTGGTATGCGGATGGAGATGCGTGGCCAGCAGCAGCTCCAGCATGCCCAAATCCAGGTGGTGCGGATCCTCATGCGGGCGGTGTGTGGGCTCTGCAGGGATACCAGGGAGCACACCCAGGAGACACGGCAGCTGTGAGGGACTGCTGTGGATATCGCAGCTGGCATAGGCCGAGTGGCGGATGCCCTCGAGGCCATGGCGGGACATATCATGTGGCCTGCAGTGGCAGCAGCAGCAGCAAGGGGTGTAGGGGGACATGGGAGGGGGTGGGGTGGGGACGTGGGCGGTCACGCAGGCCATAGGTATGTGAATGCAATTTGGACTGTAAACCACATTACATTACCTTTATTCACTGATGTGCACATGTCCTTCCTTTGTGTTGGGGGTTCCCTGAGTGAGCTGTCCAAATTGGGGTTAGCATGGTCACCTGTGCTCTACCATGTTACAGGCTGGTGGGGTGCCTGCACCAGCATCAGTCATTACAGAGCAGTGCACACATGCCCTGTGTCCCATGCACCGTACCATGTGTTCACGGCCATACATATGCCTGGTGTTACACCCTCACTCCTCCTGCCACCTGCTGTACATGTCTGATTGTTCAGCCCACATTGTGGGGTATGTCCCCCCCTCTGTCCCCGCATATCATCCACATCAGGCTATCTACATGGGTGACACGTCTGTCGGACACACACCAGGGACATGGTGGCATACTAAACGCAGATGCTTGGCGGGCAGACACGACGTACAGATATACCTAGCTACTGTCAGTTGTTTATCCCCCTCCAGCACTTGTAGTACACCACTGCTCCTTCACCCCACCAAACCCCATCTTAGTGTGTCCCACTGACTAACGCACTGACTGACACATGGGTCCCCGCATACATCACATATACGCTGCATCATGGGTACCACACCCGCACCTCCTCATCGTCCTATCATGTGCTGCACCCCTGCTACAGACTGACTATCTGTGAAAACATGCCTGTGTCCATGTCTGTAGCAGGGGATACGCCTGTGTCCATGTTTACATCACGGTGTCAGCAGGGGATACGTCCATCAGCGCACATGGCAGAATTTGGCTGCCTACACAGTGTTTTAATAAGGGTATGTGTTGGTAGGTGCCATACAAACGTTAACATTTGGAACACAAAAACACTCTCCCACAGGCAGATCAACTGTATAAACTGTTTCACATTAGGCTTATCCCAGCATGGTCATCCGTCTCCAACGTTAGTGGGGACACAGTTTGCTCTTGGGGCTGCCACTGGGAGGTGGCCACAGCTATAACTGTGGGTCACACACCCGGGGGCCCGCCGTGGGGGCATGGCTGGGGGTGTGCCGTGAACATGCCATGGTAATGCTGGCAGCGCATCACCTCATCCATACCCTGCACAGCAGCTGTCAGCTGCCTGATGGCATGGCCATGTTCGCCCAGGGTCTGCATAATGGTGCCCATCACCCCACACAGGAGACCCACACATTTGCTACCACATCCACACCATGTGGCTGTGGTCTGGGTGGTGACATCTGCATGGGCCCTGTGTGTGGAAATGTGTGGGGGGCCCACACCCAGCCTGACACCATGGCCATGCATATGGGGCAGGTGGCAGGGGCCCCCAGTGCCCTGTGGTGGCGTGTGACCGCCCTCAGGCAGAGGATCCCCCTCCCCACCCTCCATGCCCCACCCACCCTCCCCATCCTGGCTGCTCTCCTCACTATCCCTGCCACCCTCCTCGCCCTCCCACACCACCTCCCCAGCACCCTCCACCATCCCCTCCTCCCACCCCTCCCCACCCTCCATGTCTTCCTCCCCCACATTCATGGCATCCTCCGCCGCTAAAGGTATGTCCTCCGCCTTGGGACCTCCAGTGGTCGTGGGGGGGCTGCCACCAGGTTGTGTGCCTGCAGAGGTCCCCTCCCCAGCATCTGCAGCCTCTGTGGAGAAGGCAGAAATGAACAGAGCATCATGCATTTGTTACGGCACAGACACATTGTGTGTGGCGTCACAGGCTGCCATGCCACTGGGACATGGTGTGGCACAATGCATAGGCTGGGACACTCACCGTCACCCAAGGCCATTGCCTCCCGCTGAATGCGGCGGAGGTACCCCGGGCAGTGTAGCCGCATCTCTCTGCCCTTCTTCCGTAGGTTCTCTACCTGGGGGGATAAGCAATGTTTGCAAACATTAGTGCCCTGTATCCCTGCCCATGGCGAACCACATGACACACATGTCTGCGTGCAATGGTGGCCGCTCCTGCTATGGGCAGCGGGTCCCATACCTGCTGTTGGCAGCACCACCTGCATGTGTGGGCATGAGGCTGGGCATTTGTGTTGCGACACCTACGTGCCCTGTGTACCGCCTCACAGCCACCCCATACCATGTCCCTGCCATCTCCTGGCATGACATGTGGGTAACATAGCATGTGGGGTGTTGCAATTGTGGTCTACAGGGGGTGTGACTCCATACACTCAGCAGTCCAGCACACATCTCGGTGTTGGGCAGGCCGTCCCACATCAACAGGACCCATCACCATGATGCATGGATGCTGATGCAGCCTCTGTGTTGCGTGCTCAGACACCTGGGGGGATGGGGGGCTGGGTACCTGCACCAGCATCAGCTACCATTACACCGGGCTGCTTGTTGGACCACTGGAATCTGGTGTGCTGCCTCCTGGGAATGTAGCGGAACTGGGAACCTGCAACAACAGCATCCACCATAACACCAGGATGTAGAATAGACCTGTGTCAGCTGGTCTGATGCCTCCTGGGGTTAGGGCAGAACTGGGAACCTGCAACAACAACAACATCCATAACACCAGGATGTTTGATATGCCCCTATGCGCAGGTCTGCGAGCGTTCGGGGCCAACGGTGATGTTCCATACCGATGTTCCCTGTTATCCAAGTTTGTACTCCTGTTCTATGTAAAACCTAACAGCTTGTTGTTATGGTCTTTTTGTTATAATGTAAACCACGCTGATATCGAATAGTGCGGTATATAAGAAACTGTAATAAATAAATAAATAAAATAAATCAGCAGCACCAACTAATACACCACCAGGATGACTGCTGGACCTCTGTCATCAGATCTGATGCCTCCTGGGGATGGGGGCAGGCCTGTGGTACTCCGACTGCAACAGCTACCAGTGCACCATGATGACTACTTGGCCTCTGTGATCAGGTCAGATCTCTCCTGGAGATTGGCCAGAGCTGGTAATGTGTCATAGCATCAGCCACCATGTTACGGGGATGCCTAATATAGCTCTGTCATGGGGGCTGCAACTCCTGGGGGTTGGGCAGAGGTGTGCACTGCAACAAGAGCAGCTTACATCACAGCGCGCTACCCTCTGCACCTCTGCTTTCATGTCTGTGCCTTCTGGGGATTGGCATACGTGCACACAGCAACATACACAGATAGCTTGAGCACAGGTTTGCCCATATACACGTGTCTCACACATGTGGTGCATATCTTATGTGTTTTGATTGCTGGATATTGTGTTGCACACCTTCCATTTAGTGACCTGTCCCCATACACTTGCCTCACATGGGTAGTCTGCTGCACGGTTAAAGCGCCTTGTGATGCGCACTCATGCCCTCCTTACGCATTCCAGATCCTGGCATTTTGAGGCGCCTGGGAAGAGGCGCGGCTGCCTGGTGTATATTAGGGCTGCCAGCTGTCGTAGGTCTTGGCGGCTAAAGACTGGCTTGTGGGATCGCATCGCCATTTTGAGGGATGTCCATGTGTTGGTGACGCACGCACGCACGCTGCACATGCGCAGTATCGTGCATATGCCGTATCGCGCACTACTATGCCGCGCACATGACGTGCGCGTGTCACGGACACCACATGGAAAAGCATCTCTGGGGCTGCATTACTACATGTTGGATACTGAGATTGGTGGCTATGGTGGCTGGCTTTGGTTTACAGCATCGCATTACTTATGCTGTTTGGCCTGGGCCGCATCTGCTGTGCCTCAGCTGTGGGTGCCTTCTGCTGTGCTTTGGAGATGCAATGCCATGCCATACCTCTCCTTTGGGGCACAGGACAAAGGTTATAGCGTATTTGGCTTGTATCACTGTTTGTGGGGATGTGTCTGACTGTTACTAACACTCATCTTACTGTTGGTGCAGTGGGTATTCGAACCCATGAGCAGTGACTCTGAGGGCATCGTATTAACCAGTGTGCTATGCCTCTTCTCATAGCACGGGCTGACTACACACAACTGCAGGTTAACCCAGTAAATGTCAGCTGTGCTTACCGGAATGGGGTAGACCCACAGCTATGGCACTTTACAGGGTACCTTAGGTTTCTCAGCTGCGGTGATGGTTTTGTTTTGGGGGACACACCGCTATTTGCTATGGGGTATTGTCGCGAGCACCGCCCTGGCGTATAAGCAGCGCTCGGACATAAAAATTATGGGGAGAAGATTGGCCAGTAATCCTGCGGCCTATTTCACGTTTGGCCTTATTTGTTTCCTGGTCCTAATCTTCAAAGAAACATATGCACGAGTGGTGGGAAAATAAAGGCGTTTATTTCCCTTTACGCTAGGGTCCAAAGGATTGGTAAACAACAAACGCAAAAGTCCTTCATTCAGGTAAGAAAAGTGAAACAAAAAGCTTAAAGACACACTGTTATCTTCACAGTAGTGCTGGGCTTCAATCAAACAATATTCTAGGCAATAACTCATGCAGCATACAAGTCTGGCACAGACTCCAGGCTTCCACTAGTACAATATGTGCAATCCATTTCGTTATCCGAAGCCTCACTGGCCAGGTCCACTTGCATTTGCTCGTAGGTGGACACCTCGGACTCTGAGTCCCTGGGTTCAGGTATCCTATACTCAGGCTCTCTGTATAGCTTTTCCAGCACAGCCCAATGTTCTGGATTATTCTTAGGGTGTCGGCTTCGTGCTATTCTACATGGAGGAAAGTTCTCTCTCTTTGGAGCTTTTGTGGCAGTCTTATACAAACATCTATTATCCAAGCCTTTCTTATCATACAAGCTTTTTCTATATCTTGATTCAATAAAAGCTTTACCTTGGGAGCTTGGCCTCTTGGACTCCAGCGAAGGTTGAGGCCTATACCAGTCTCTCCTTTGGCTGGCCTGTTTAGCACGTCTTAGGGCTTCCTGCTGTGACCCTGTGGATTCTGGACAACAACTGCAGTAATGCCTTGACCACTCTGGACAAACAGCTTTTACCTTTCTAGGAGCTGAAACCTCCTCCGGTTCCTCCTTAGCTCTCAGACCATCACCTTTCCCTTTAGATGATCTTTTGGCAAGGGAATATTCAGGTTTGCATTCCAACCTTCCCTCTGTCTTGCCTTGCTTCCAGCTGTACACAGTCCTGCTGCATTTACTCTTGCTGTTTCCTCTCCAGCCGTCACTCCAACTGTCTTCACAGCTGCCTTTCCATCTGCTGCCACTTCCTCTGCTCCCTCTGCTCCCCTTCCTGTCTTCCAGAGCCTCCTTAAGGAGTTCCTCTGTGCACCTGGATTGGAAGCTGGCTGGCATTACATCATGCTCAGTGGGGCGTGGTTCTATAGTGGCTCTGGAGTCTCTCTGGCTCCCTCTACCTGGTTCCTCCAGATATTGCGGCTTATATGCACTTTTTCCTTCATTTAAAACACTTTCCCTTCTCTCAACCAGGTCTGCTGGGTGACACATCCCCCTTCTTAAAATATTACGGGCTGGGGAAGCCTCTTCCGCTCAGCACGTAATACACGCTACTGGGACTTTCTGCAGCTGACTGCCATTATACTTCATTCGCTTGGTAGCCGCTTGTATCCCTTCAGGGTGGAATATGTTTTTAGCAGAAGCTATCAGCACTAACCTTTCATGCCAAGGCCGAAGGACGTTGACGTGGTAGACTTGTTTATGTCCTTTTGCATCTTGGACCAAGTAAGAAGTAGATCCAATGGGCTTAATCACCGTGTGAGGCCCCTTCCATTGGGCTTCGAACTTAGGTGTAGCGCCCGACACTAAGATCATCACCTTCTCTCCCATCTTCAACTGTCTAGGTTTGGCATGTCGATCGTAGTACCGCTTTTGTTTGGTTTGACTCTCTTTCAATTTTTCACCTGCGAACCGGGAGGTTCGTTCCAAGCGAGTTCTTAGGTTTTTCAAAAATAGAGGTACGCCTATTTCTTCATCCATGGGTTCAGTCCACTGTTCTCTCAATACATCTAATATGCCTCTGGGGGCTCGCCCGTACATAAGCTCATAGGGTGAGGTACCTAATGAACTTTGTTTCCTTTCCCTACAGGCATATAAAATAAATGGCAACATGGTGTCCCACTCGGTCATTTGGCCATCCAGAGCTTGGCGCAGCATCTGTTTTATGCTCTGATTTAGCCGTTCTACCAAGCCATTGCATTGGGGATGGTAGGCGGCTGTCTTTAGGTGGTGGATGCCAAAAGCGTCCCAGACCTGAGCAAGGTACTTTGATAAAAAGTTGTTACCTCGGTCTGTTAAGACCTCCTGCGGGAACCCGACCTCAGAGAACAGTTTGATTAGTTCTACGGCAATGGATTTTGCCGAAATATTTCTCAGTGGTATTGCCCACGGGAAACGGGTAGCCTGGTCAATAACCACGAGGATGTATTGGAACCCTCTCAGAGTTTTGATAAGGGGTCCTACTATATCTATAGCAAGTCTTCTTACTGGTTCGGAGATTATGGGCATTGGAACTAGTGGTATTTCTGGTGGCCCTTTGACACGATGCACAGGATTCACAAAAACGAGTCGTTTCTCGGAAGACTCCCGGCCAATAAAATCTGGCTAAAATTTGATCCAGAGTTCCTTGTGCTCCCTTGTGACCCCCTACTGGATGGTCATGAGCCAGTCGTAAAACCAGCGACTTAAAAGTGTTTGGAACCACTAACTGTTTCCACACAATTCCAGTTCGAAGATCCTTACATTCTCGATATAATATGTCCTCTTCCATAATAAATCTGGGGAAGGAACCCTTTTCTTCTCGCGCATACTCCAGTGCACGAGCTAACGCAGGGTCTGCCCTTTGTTCCATCTTAAAGGAAGGAAATTTTTCCATCAACTCTGCGGGAACCCATGGCATCCCTTTCCCAGCTTCCAGGTCCACTCTACCTTGAGAGTGGCACCTTCTTTCTTTTCATCTCTCAGCCCTAGGTTTTCTTACCTTCTTCAAGGGGTCGCCCAGTAAATCGTCGTGTGACGGAAGGTCTCCCAAGGAGGTGTCTCTAGAACACGAGGGTTTTTCCGCATCCTGGGTATGCGACCGCGTGGAAACTAGCGCTTCCTTAGGATTCGTAGCGTCCTTGATATTTTTCTGCTGAGAGGTGAGATTTTCCTTAGGGTTATGACGAATGCAAGTGGCACTGAGCAGTGCTGCTGGGGATAAGCCCTCCTTCAGACTTTTTCTGAATTGTGGCCAATCACGGCCTAATACCAGCTCTTGAGGTAATCTAGGCACCACTGCTACCAACATTTCTCTCACAATGCCTAAATCCTTAAGCCACAATTTATATACGGGGTAGCGGGTAGCTGCTCCGTGTATACATTTTATCTTTACGGCTCCTTCTGGATGATCTGGAACTGATGAACCCTGATCTTTGATCACACCCCATAATCTCTTTGAGATCATAGTCTGATCAGCTCCAGAATCCAGGAGTGCTTTTACATTTATGCCCTGAATCTTGACATCCAACACAAAGCCTTCACGTATCGTCCTGGGGTTCTCACCGACCAGAGCAGTACGCGAGTAACACTGTTGCTTTACATGTCCTTTTTTCCCACAAGAAAAACACTTCTTAGCATTATCTCTTATCACAGGTTTATAACTCTTTGAATCAGTATACATGGGTCGCGAGACATTTTCTAATTTCTGCGCCTTGTGATAAGGAAGCTTATCATAGCTCAGGTAGGAGCTATAGAAAAGATGATGTGACTCTGAACAAGCAACCTGTCAGTTCTGGTAGAAGCAAGAAAACAGAGTTTTCACATAAAAGACTACCAGTCCCAGAATGCACCAGGTTTCCAGCAGCCATGAGAGGGGCTGAAGTGAGAAAATGTGTGTGCAATCAAGAGAGCTATGAGGTAATCCCTAAGCACTCATCTCAAAGGGCAGGGCCTGATTCAACACAGCTGCGCTGTGTTAGGGAGCAGACATTAGAACAGGATAAGAGTAGAGCTTATTCTTCAGACTACAAGCTCCAGCCCAGTTTCAAGAACAGCTTCAGGAAGAGATACAGAGGGGAGAGCTTCAGCAACGGCTACAAGCACCAGTATCACCTGGAGAAACAGAAGCCAAGCCAAGCAGATAGAGAGAGAAGGAAACTCTCTGGAAGGAAGAGAAGAAAGGCCATTGGAAGGTCTGGGAGATTCCAAGGCAGTACTCATACTGGGAGGTATTCCAAAAGCCAGCAGAGTCCATTGGACTGGATTCAGCCAGAGGAATGGAGTGGCAGAGATAGGAATCACCAGTGGCTACCGGGAAGAGAGAAGACTGCATGTGGAAGGGACTTTCAGACCAAGGCCAGAAGGTATGTGAGAAGATCCAGTGTCCAGGGATCAAGATTGGAAGGCTGGACATCAGAATTGGATTACATATTGGCCAGGCTATACAGAGAGGAATAATGATAGCAGGAGAGGCTCAGGTATGAACACTGATCCAGACCCTATCTATAATAGAGAATGGCAGCAAGGGAATAAGCATTCTCATGATAGTGCCTTAATGAAAGACTCATCTGTGCCAATGTATGATATAGACCCTATGATTGTTGATGAAGAGGGAGATACAGCAGATGAAACTATTTATATGGACTGTTCTCTATCTAAATGCTATTGCTAGTTTTCCGTGAGCAAACCCATCAGCCATCACAAAGAAACCTAACTTTGTTCTTTATTTCCACTGCAAACAGCTCTTAAAGCAGGATTTGGGCTCACACAGTAGCAGCCAGCCAGCTAAAGGCTTACAGCTGGTCAATTGATAGTAATTAAAGCTGCACCTGATTGTGTGTGTGAGCAAGGGAGAATCACTGCTGAGATCTGCATGGAAAATAAGCAGAAGTTAACCTAACCAGCAAAGTTTATTCTTTTCTTTGTGCCTTGGTATTTGGTAATTATTTGCTAAGAAAACATTAGCTAATTGCCTGACAAGCTGAAGGTTGTTTTCTGGTTTACTTTGTGACTTTTTGTTATCCCTTTAAACACTGCAAGCAAGTAACCTCATTTATAGTGCTATCAAGCATACATGTGCTGGGTGAATTAAACCCCATCAATAAAAGAAGTATTTTATTGATCTTACCACTTGGTTTCACAACTCAATTTATTGTCATCAGCTTTGTTTGGGAGTGAATGAACTAAAATACCCACAATACCTTGCAAGAATCATATGAATATATGCATCGTCAAGATTGTGTAAGTTCTCACCCTAGGCAGCCGTCTGACAGCCTCCATACCTACTACGAATTTGGGAGTCTGCACCTTGCGTTGTGTGACTCAGCTTCCAAATACCGCTCGGTAAGAGCTATGGCGTCTGTAGTAGTACAGCAGTTTTGCAGAATTAGAAAATTCTGGACTCTATTCGGTATGGCTAGCATGTATTGTTCCAGGATTATTGCATCCATCAGAGTATCTACATTTCTCTTCTCCGGCTGTAGCCACTTATTTGCTAGACTACTGATCCTATGGCCTAGGCCAGTGATGGCTAACCTTTTTGAGCCCGAGTGCCCAAACTGCCGCACAAAACCAAAGAATTTCCTCAAAGTGCCAGCACGTCAATTTGCATAAATATTTGCATAATGCTAACATACACTAACTTTTAGTAAACATGTCTCTTAATGAGTGTATGGATAAAGACAGACTAAAAGATTTCTACATTACTATAATCCAGTGCCAACCGCCAGGCACATTAGGAACTACTACAAACACTGCCCATTTAGAACCAATAGCAAACCCGCCGTATCCTAACAGCACTACCAGGACTCACAAAGCACCACACCATACCTATCAAAAGGCAACACTGCAAATATTAAACCAATACATTTCAGACAATAACAATACATGACCTACTGGGGAAAGAGAACAAGTGGCAATGTCAAAAAGGAATTACATAAACAGAATACCTCAGCTCAGTTACACAGTTGCAATTGCTCCAGCCACTTTCTTCTGGTTTCTTCATGTTTTCTGCTAACTCTCCATCATCTGCTGTCCATTTGTCCTTTCTTCTCTCTTCTAGTTTTTTTTTCCATTCTCTCTCTCTACATCCGCTTTAACATACTAATCTTTCTCCTTTTGCTCTTTCCTCATTCCTATTTCATCCACTCAAATTTTACCCCTCCATCCTTAATCCCCACTTACTCTCCCAATACCCGGCCAATTGTAGATTTTTTATCCCTCCCACACAATATATTTTTCCCTTCTCCATTTTACTCTCCCAGCCCCATCCCATTCTAATCCTCCCCCAACATCAGCTCCCTTCTAGTTCCAGCCTCACCCAGCATCCATTCCCTTCTAGTCCCTGCATCAGCCCATTTCCAGTCCTAGCCCCCCATCAGCCCATTTCCAGTCCTAGCAACCCCCCAACCCAATACCAGTCCTAAACCCCCATCACCCCATTTTCAGTTTAAGCCCCCCCTATAACCCATTACCAGTCCTAACCCCATCACCCCATTTCCAGACAGCCCCCATCAGCCCACAGCCCAATAGCAGTCCTACCCCCCCGAGCCCAGGAGCCGTCCTACCCCCACCGCCCGCCCCGCCCGCCCATTAGCAGTCCTAACCCCCCCAGCCCATTAGGCAGTCCTACCCCCCCCGCCCGCCCGCCCGCCCCCCCCTGCCCATTAGCAGTCCTAACCCCCCTCCCCTCCATCCCTGCCCATTAGCAGTCCTAACCCCCCCCCTCCCTCCCTCCTCCCTGCCCCATAGCAGTCCTAACCCCCCCCCTCCCTCCCTGCCCATTAGCAGTCCTAACCCCCCCTCCCTCCCTGCCCATTAGCAGTCCTAACCCCCCCGCCCTCCCTCCCTGCCCATTAGCAGTCCTAACCCCCCCCTCCCTCCCTCCCTCCCTGCCCATTAGCAGTTCCTAACCCCCCCCCCTCCCTCCCTCCCCTCCCTCCCTGCCCATTAGCAGTCCTAACCCCCCCCCCTCCCTCCCCACCCTGCCCATTAGCAGTCCTAACCCTCCCCCCCCCCTCCCTGCCCAGTAGCAGTCCTAACCCCCCCCCCCCCTCCCTCCCTGCCTGCCCATTAGCAGTCCTAACCCCCCCCCTCCCTCCCTGCCCCATTAGCAGTCCTAACCCCCCCTCCCTCCCTCCCTCCCTCCCTGCCCATTAGCAGTCCTAACCCCCCCTCCTTCCCTGCCCATTAGCAGTCCTAACACCCCCCCCTCCCTCCCTCCCTCCCTGCCCCATTAGCAGTCCTAACCCCCCCCTCCTCCTCCCTGCCCATTAGCAGTCCTAACCCCCCCCCCTCCCTCCCTGCCCATTAGCAGTCCTAACCCCCCCCCCTCCTCCTCCCTGCCCATTAGCAGTCCTAACCCCCCCCTCCTCCCTCCCTGCCCATTAGCAGTCCTAACCCCCCCCCTCCTCCCTGCCCATTAGCAGTCCTAACCCCCCCCCCCCCCCTCCCTGCCCATTAGCAGTCCTAACCCCCCACCTGGCAATTTTTTTTTTAAAAAAAAAGCAGGCTCTGGCTGCTGCCCCCGCGGCAGATTGCAATGTCCCGCGGGGCCCCCCTCCGCCCGCTAAGCCCCTCTGCAAGGGCTTTCAGATTCGCGAGGGAGAGCATCTGTTTAAGCCCGCGTCTCTGTTAAGCCCGCAGGGGCTAATGGGAAATTTCCCATCAGTCCCTCGCGTCTAAAGGCGTGATGGGAAATTT
Organism: Ichthyophis bannanicus; assembly: GCA_033557465.1. Lineage (NCBI taxonomy): Eukaryota > Metazoa > Chordata > Amphibia > Gymnophiona > Ichthyophiidae > Ichthyophis > Ichthyophis bannanicus. The sequence continues at coordinate 104,646,302 of CM066032.1, read as the reverse complement.
CCCATTAGCCCCTGCGGGCTTAACAGAGACGCGAGGGAGACGCTCTCCCTCGCGAATCTGAAAGCTCTTGCAGAGGGGCGGAGGGGGCCCCGCGGGACGCTGCATTCTGCCCTTGCCGCGTCCGCGGCAGCAGTCAGAGCCAGCTTTTTCTTTTTTTGCGGACCTTCCCGCGTGCCAGCTGCAAGGCCTTCGCGTGCCACAGCTGGCACGCGTGCCATAGGTTCGCCATCGCTGGCCTAGGCTCTTGGGCGTCTCATCAGCCCTGAGGACAGTAGCTCTAAACATCTTATTGTAAGACGTGGGAGTAAGACGTAAACGATCTCTAATCGCTTTCACTACCTCCTCGTAGGTATTTGCTAGAGCTGGGGGCATTGCCCTATATGTGGCAAGCGCCTCCCCCGTAAGGGACGCTGCCAGGCGTATGGCCCACTGCTCAGGTGGCCATTTAGCTGAGCATGCAATTCTATTGAAAGTGTCTAGGAAATCATCCACATCGTCACTTGGACTTAGCTTTCCAACCATGAGGTCATTGCATGTCCAATGTCCACTTCCTGTGCTGGTTGGTCCCGTCGCTGTCAGCTTCTCCGCGTCGGCCTTCGCCATCGCCTCTCGCTGAAGTGCCAACCAGTTCTCCATGGTCTTCAGTACTGGTAACTGTTGCTCCTGCATAGCTTGAAGGGCTTGTGCTTGGTGTTGATGTGCGAACTCCGCCTGTTTATCAAACTGGAGCGCCATCCACGCACACAGCTCCTTTGGCTCCATACCGCACCTGTATAAAGGAGATAAGAAAAAAAAGAAACCCAAGTGTGGCTCTCCTAACAAAAGCTCTTCCTTTTTTTTTCCCCTTTTTTTTTTTCTTCTTCAAACTTCCCTGGATATCCAACACTACTCAGGATTATCTACTTTTACCTGACATTAGTGTTGACTCCAGCTCTGGAATATAAGTGTTGTCCTGCTCCGCAGCTTTCCACTTCTGGGGTGGCGACAGGATTTTCACTTTCAGGATTTACGATCCGTTCCGGATTTTAACCATTCCATTCCAGGTTTTCAGCAAATCCGCTCCGGTTAACAGCAAATCCGTTCCGGGTCTTGGTTTTTACACTCCGGTTTTCCAAAACAGTCCAGACCGGGTTTTTTTTCCTTTAAACTCAAAAAAGGTTTTCTTTTCTTTTCTTCTGCGGTTGTAGGCTCCAACCTAATAATCCGAAGAACTACGCCATTTTATGTCGCGAGCACCGCCCTGGCGTATAAGCAGCGCTCGGACATAAAAATTATGGGGAGAAGATTGGCCAGTAATCCTGCGGCCTATTTCACTTTTGGCCTTATTTGTTTCCTGGTCCTAATCTTCAAAGAAGCATATGCACGAGTGGTGGGAAAATAAAGGCGTTTATTTCCCTTTACGCTAGGGCCAAAGAATTGGTAAACAACAAACGCAAAAGTCCTTCATTCAGGTAAGAAAAGTGAAACAAAAAGCTTAAAGACACACTGTTATCTTCATAGTAGTGCTGGGCTTCAATCAAACAATATTCTAGGCAATAACTCATGCAGCATACAAGTCTGGCACAGACTCCAGGCTTCCACTAGTACAATATGTGCAATCCATTTCGTTATCGGAAGCCTCACTGGCCAGGTCCACTTGCATTTGCTCGTAGGTGGACACCTCGGACTCTGAGTCCCTGGGTTCAGGTATCCTATACTCAGGCTCTCTGTATAGCTTTTCCAGCACAGCCCAATGTTCTGGATTATTCTTAGGGCGTCGGCTTCGTGCTATTCTACATGGAGGAAAGTTCTCTCTCTTTGGAGCTTTTGTGGCAGCCTTATACAAACATCTATTATCCAAGCCTTTCTTATCATACAAGCTTTTTCTATATCTTGATTCAATAAAAGCTTTACCTTGGGAGCTTGGCCTCTTGGACTCCAGCGAAGGTTGAGGCCTATACCAGTCTCTCCTTTGGCTGGCCTGTTTAGCACGTCTTAGGGCTTCCTGCTGTGACCCTGTGGATTCTGGACAACAACTGCAGTAATGCCTTGACCACTCTGGACAAACAGCTTTTACCTTTCTAGGAGCTGAAACCTCCTCCGGTTCCTCCTTAGCTCTCAGACCATCACCTTTCCCTTTAGGTGATCTTTTGGCAAGGGAATATTCAGGTTTGCATTCCAACCTTCCCTCTGTCTTGCCTTGCTTCCAGCTGTACACAGTCCTGCTGCATTTACTCTTGCTGTTTCCTCTCCAGCTGTCACTCCAATTGTCTTCACAGCTGCCTTTCCATCTGCTGCCACTTCCTCTGCTCCCTCTGCTCCCCTTCCTGTCTTCCAGAGCCTCCTTAAGGAGTTCCTCTGTGCACCTGGATTGGAAGCTGGCTGGCATTACATCATGCTCAGTGGGGCGTGGTTCTATAGTGGCTCTGGAGTTTCTCTGGCTCCCTCTACCTGGTTCCTCCAGATATTTCGGCTTATATGCACTTTTTCCTTCATTTAAAACACTTTCCCTTCTCTCAACCAGGTCTGCTGGGTGACAGTATGTGTGCACCATCCTATTGATGGCGGCGAAACCCCTAGCCATGACGTGAGCAATGCCATATAGGGAGGTCAGCGTGCCTGCGTCCATGTAACATGCACTGTGTATCGCACAATAGGGGGCACGTTGGCTGTTTACGCGTGGTAACCTTAACTTCGTGGCAGTGCTATGAGAAGGTGTATAGAGCTGTAGCCTACTGGTTAATACAATGACCAACAAGTCAGAGCTCATGGGTTTGATCCCTCAGGGGTCTCATCTGCTATGGCTGTCTGAGGCAACCTCTTTTGCTGCATGTAACAGTGTGACACATCTCTACAATCTGTGCTGCCAGCAGAAACACCCTCACCTCAATGCCATCACCTACTGCGCCCTATAGGGCAGGGGGGTGTCTGGACCCACATGTGGATTAGGGAGCAGCGCCTACAGACCCACCCTCTTGGGGCCAGGGTGGGGGGACAGGATCTGCCTCCAACAGCTCCACACTCTACATCTTTGCGATGGCGGCAGTGCAGTGACATGATGAAGGGCTGTGGGACCAGCTACCCCCGGTCCTGCAGGGGAGAGGGTGCCCTCCAAAGCACTGGATCCAGACCTGTTTGCATCACACAAGGCACTGGCAGACAGGCAGTAGGCCTGTATATGCTCGGATGCCCCCCACCACCATCTGACATTGACCAGCAGTGGGCACTGTCAGTCTTCACCCTGCAAGGTGCTCCAGCCATACACACGCTAACTGCAGGCGGTCTGCTAGCTAGTACATAGTGCATGTTCCTGGAGGAACTGTGTGCACCCAAAATGGGATGTGAGCATACACACCAAGCAGGTATGTCAGTGACTGGACCCCAGAACAGGGAACCCATAAATATCACTTGAGAAAAATACTATATAGCACTATGGGGGAACCTAGCCATGCCATGATCACTGCTCAGCCAGGATGAGAGTGACTTCCCAGCATGACATGCTGTGGCCACCCTGTCCTTGCAGGTGGTGGTCGGGCACTACAATGTCCCAGCCATTGCCCTATGCAGATGCATCCTGCCCAGGCCACCCTGTCCGGGCCATACCCACGGTACCTTGCTCCTCATTATGCACATTGGCAGGCTAACACTGGAAACAGTGCAAGCATTGTGGGCTCAGTAAGGTGTAGGCAGCCATAACACACTGGGTAGACATACACACACTCCCACGCCTATTTCAGCATTGTGCAAGGATAGAGGTGGTTTGCAGCCCTAGCCGTCACACCAGTCCTGGGCACAGTCAGGGGCGGCCCAAGGGGGGTGCGGGGCCATGTGCGGAGACTCGGTGCGGGGCCTCATTTGCATAAGTGGCCTTATTTGCATACATATTTGCATAATGTTACCAAACACTAACTTTTAGTAAACATGTCTCTTAATGAGTGTATGGATAAAGAAAGACTAAAAGATTTCTACATTACTATAATCCAGTGCCAACCGCCAGGCACATTAGGAACTACTACAAACGCTGCCCATTTAGAACCCATAGCAAACCCGCTGTATCCTGACAGCATTACCAGGACTCACAAAGCACCAGAACCTACCTATCAAAAGGAAACACTGCAAATATTAAACCAGTACATTTCAGAGAATACTGGGGAAAGAGAACAAGTGGCAATGTCAAATAGGAATTACATAAACAGAATACCACACATGCAGAACATAGACCATCACCAAACAAGGAATCGCAATTTAGAAACAGGAAGGCAATAATTAAACTGGGAACCCCAAAAGCCAAACTTGGAATGTACAACAACACTGTAGAAATAAAACTATAAATCAATTTCCTCTTGTACCAAACAAAGCGCAGACGTTAATGATGCACATTTCCCAGAGCTTTCATATTCCAGTTAATAAATTCAAAATAAAGAGATATCTTTCTACCTTTTGTGCATTTTTTTTTCAGTTGCAATTGCTCCAGCCACTTTCTTCTGGTTTCTTCATGTTTTCTGCTAACTCTCCATCGTCTGCTGTCCATTTGTCCTTTCTTCTCTCTTCTACTTTTCTTTCCATCCTCTCTCTCTACATCTGCTTTAACATACTAATCTTTCTCCTTTTGCTCTTTCCTCATTCTTATTTCATCCACACAAATTTTACCCCTCCATCCTCAATCCCCACTTACTCTCCCAATACCCGGCCAATTGTAGATTTTTCATCCCTCCCACACAAAATATTTTTCCCCTCTCCATTTTACTCTCCCAGCCCCATCCCATTCTAATCCTCCCCCAACATCAGCTCCCTTCTAGTTCCAGCCTCACCCAGCATCCATTCCCTTCTAGTCCCTGCATCAGCCCATTTCCAGTCCTAGCCCCCCATCAACCCATTTCCAGTCCTAGCTCCCCCATCCATTTTCAGTCTGAGTCCCTTCATCAGCTCATTTCCAATCCTAGCCCCCCATCAGCCCATTTCTAGTCATTTCCTAGCCCCACCATCAGCCCATGTCAAATCCTAGCTCCCCTCCACTCAGCCCAATTCCAGTCCAAGCCCCCCCATGAGCCTACTTCCAGTTCTAGCCCCTCCATGAGTCCATTTCAATTCAAGCCCCCACCACAGCCCATTTCCAATCTTAGCTCCCCCAACAGCCCATTTCCAGTCCTATCCTAGCTGCTCAATCAGCCCATTTTCAGTCCTAGCTCCCTTCCCTCACAGCACATTTCCATTCCAAGCTCCCTCCCGATCAGCTATTTGCAGTTCAAGCCTCCCTGTCCACTCAGTCCATTTCCAGTCATAGCAATCCCCCATCCCATTACCAGTCCTAGCCCCCCATCAACCCATTTTTCAGTTTAAGCCCCCCCTATAACCCATTACCAGTCCTAACCCCCCCATCAGCCCACTTCCAGTCTTAACCCCATCAGCCCATTTCCAGTCAGCCCCCCATAGCCCATTGCCAGTCCTAACCCCCCCCCCATCAGCCCACAGCCCATTACCAGTCCTAACCACATCAGCCCACCTCAAGTCCTAACCCCTCCCCATCAGCCCATTTCCTGTCCTAGCGCCCCCATAGCCCATTAGCAGTCCTAACCCCCCCATAGCCCATTAGCTATCCTAACCCCCCATCACCCTATTTCCAGACAGCCCCCATCAGCCCACAGCCCATTACCAGTCTTAACCACCCCCCAGCCCATTTCCAGTCCTAATCCCACCATCACCCCATTTCCAGTCAGCCTCCATCAACCCCCAGCCCATTTCCAGTCCTAACCCCCCCCCAGCCCATTTCCAGTCCTAACCCCCCCATCACCCATTGCCAGACAGCCTCCATCCCCCAGCCATTTCCAGTCCTACCCCCCCCAAACCATTTCCAGTCAGCCTCCATCAGCCCCAGCCCATTAGCAGTCTTAAACCCCCCCTAGCCCATTTCCAGTCCAACCCCCCCCCAGCCCATTTCCAGTCCTAACACCCCCCCCCAGCCCATTTCCAGTCCTAACACCCCCCAGCCCATTTCCAGACAGCCTCCATCAGCCCCCCAGCCCATTACCAGTCTTAACACCCCCTCCCCCTTCTCTTCCCTTCCCATCTGGCAAATTAAAAAAAAAAAACCTGGCTCTAGCTGCTGCCGCTGCCGCGTCCGTCGCAGCAGCGGCAGAATGGAGTGTCCCGCGGGGCCCCCTCTCCTCGTTGAGCCCTCTGCAAGGGCTTTCAGATTCGCGAAGGGAGAGTGCTCCCTCGCGTCTCTGTAAAGCCCGCAGGGGCTAATGGGAAATTTCCCATCAGCCCCTCGCGTCTAAAGGGGCAGATGGGAAATTTCCCATTAGCCCCTGCGGGCTTTACAGAGACGCGAGGGAGCACTCTCCCTTCGCGAATCTGAAAGCCCTTGCAGGGGGCTCAACGAGGAGAAGGGGCCCCGCGGGACACTCCATTCTGCCGCTGCTGCGACGGATGCGGCAGCGGCAGCAGCCAGAGACAGGGTTTTTTTAAAATGTAATTTAAAAAAAAAAAGCAGAATGTTCTTTGCGCGGGGCCCCCTGAAACGCGGGGCCCTGTGCAAAAAACATTCTTGCTCAATGGACGGGCCGGCCCTGGGCACAGTGCAGGCATTGCTATGGTACTCAATACTGTTGGGGTCACTCCCCGGGGTGGTAAACACTGTCTGGAACATACACTGAACCACACTCCACAGATACCAGAAAGGTTGCTATGATGAATCTCTGTCAACAAATTGTGTTTAACATAGGATGTGTTATCTGACATTGATCATAGTGACCTTTTGATATATGCGGAACGTGTTCCAAAGTTTAGAACGGCATTGCTAAGGTATGCAGTTGCTAGTATTGGGAGATGCTAGTCTGCGCAGGGCCCAACGGCCTGACTCTCTATGAGGCGTTGGATAGTGGAGCCTGTGGGTGTGGGTGTTTGTGCCGCTGCTCTAGGGCAGAGGTTCCCAACTCCGGTCCGGGTGGGCCAAACACGGTTCAGGTCTTCATGCTGTCCCTACTGAATATGCATGGATACATGTGCATACAATGGGGGTGGTGCATGTAAATACATCTCATGCATATTTATTAGGGACATCCCGACAACCTGAATGGTGTTTGGAACACCAGGACTGCAGGTGGGACACTCTGCTCTAGGGATTGCACATGTTTGTGGTGTCTGTGCTCTGTAGGGTGCCAAACAAAACCAGGAGCACCGCTCTTGCAACAAGAAACAGGAACCGCAGCAAGCAAGAGTCCAAAGACGTAAGGATATTTTATTGAGCTTTAATGAGATAGTCCCCAATGCGTTTCGGCACACTTTGCCTTCATCAGGGGGTAACAACTAAAACACAAACATGAACACTGATAACCATAATAAATATATCATAAATTATAATAGTATAAAATAGCCCTATAAACATTAAAAACCTTAAATTGTAATGAAAAATAATAATAATAGTAAAAGGGGGGACGAAACAGAAGAAAAGATCTTGCAATCTAATCTCTTGAAACCAAATTTGATGATAAACGCAGAACACACAAAGAAAACTCACATTGTAAAACTAACTCATTATAAAACATAATAACTTCTATACATAAACATATAAAATTGCAAAAATAATATTATAAACATATAATGTTGTAAAAATAATATTATAAAAATATATTATTAACCAAACTTAGGTATGAAGACAAACATCCAAATGAGACAAAGTTGGAAACCAAATTAAAATTGCATCTACAGGTACTCACATAGCCCAAATCTAATTTCCTATTATCTCTTGAATCAGTGTTGATGACGTACTGTTTCTGGAGCGCTAATATAGCGTGGAACCAATAATGGAAATGCTGAAAGTAAACCAACTTCGTGAAACACCATTAAAGGTTAATAAATAAAAAGAATAAATATGTGATTAGCATATCTAAAAACTATATCCATTATAGTGCATCAATGTCTAAAAACCCTAATTAGACATAATGAATAACAGGTTGTAAATCAAATGTTGTATGGCTACCATGGTTTTTAATGTTTATAGGGCTATTTTATACTATTATAATTTATGATATATTTATTATGGTTATCAGTGTTCATGTTTGTGTTTTAGTTGTTACCCCCTGATGAAGGCAAAGTGTGCCGAAACGCGTTGGGGACTATCTCATTAAAGCTCAATAAAATATCCTTACGTCTTTGGACTCTTGCTTGCTGCGGTTCCTGTGCTCTGTAGGGTGACATATAGGTGTTTATGGCATGTTTCATTTCTCTGCAAGAAAGGTTCTGTCTTTATTACCACGGTTTACTACTGCATAAAATATGGGGACATGGTTTGCAGGGGCCACAGCTGGGACTTGAACCTGTGACCCTCTGCCCCTGAACACACTGGCTGTGTCTACTGCACCACACTGTTGCCACAGAGGCAGATCATTCCCTGGGGATACCATGACTGTACGTCAGACAGATCTTGTCTGTTGCAGTGCATGGCACACACCTAAATGGGGCTTGGCCGTGGTCTGCTGTGGGCAGCTGCCACTGCCCCCTCCACCACCAGCACCCCTCCGCCACCATGCTGACATGCCCTTATGCCGGTGGTGCTGGTGGTGCGCAGTCCCAGGCCAGCCAGTGTGCCGGTAGGCAGCTGCCTATGGTGTGGGTTCTCAGGTGGGGGTGCCTACATGGACATGCATGCTTTCCCCCGGCACCACCTGCCAATGTTCTGTGCCCTTGGGGGTACCTGCTGGGTAATATCCCCTGGGACACCGTGGGGAACACACTCGTGCCCATGTTGGATCCTCGTCAGTTGCTGCCTTGCTGCTTTACAGTTTCGGCATTCCTATGTGCCACCTATGCATCTACCTAGTCCGCAATGTGCCCCAGCGGGACCACAGCATGTGCCGCCTGCAGCCCTCTGTATCCCATTTCCAGCATCAGTACAGTTGCCCTGTCCTATGTGCCCATTCTGCTGTTGCTGCACATTTGCACGCCATAACAAACCTGCCCAATATAAACGACAAACACCCTGATCAGCGGTATTTCAATGTGGGATCATTCACTTTGTAGGGGGACTGAGAATAGACCCTTCCAAACATGATATCTTCTTTTTTATACTTTCTCAGTAGTGTTGCTTTATGTTTCTCATTAATATCACTATTGGCCAGCTTGGTTATTGGTATTTCAAATGTGGTTCTGGTCATTTTATCAGTTTCTTTGTTTTTTTGGCTCCTGCACATGTATCACTACTATCACGTTTTTGAGTTTCCCTGCCTTTGCTGTACATTGCTGACTGAAATGGTTTCTCTGACCTGCAAATGTGCCTAGCGCCAGGTTTTCACTGGTGCTAATTTTCTGAGCTTCATTTCATGGTGTTAGTGTGCAAGGAGCCACTCCACGCCCACTCTCCGCCCATTGACCCCTTCTCTCTGCCCCTGGGGAGCCTTCCTCCGCCCTCTGGGGGGCCTTGCTCCACCCTTGGCACACCTTACCGCTGCAGCAGACGTTATCATGTGATATGTGACGTTCGCGCACGGTAATGCGCCGTTAGCACCGTTTAGTAAACATACCCCTTACAGATTATCTGGTATGTCCTTGCAAACTGAGCCAGCCTGATGAAGTTACCATTGTTTATCATAGTATCAAAAGGTAGAGTTGACAGAGATCCCGCCTAGGTTCCCCGCCTAAGGGCCATGCCAAATGGCCCTCAGGTGTGGGTCCACCAGGTGCGGATGTACCTGATGATGCCTTGATTTTAAAGTGTGCTGATGTACCCCTGATTGGGCTGGAGCCGATCAGTGGGGAGGAGTTGAGCTTCCTGCTTTTCGTGCTCTACCCCGATCGGGGGGAGCAGGCAGAGTGCAGAATGGAGCAGATAAAGACCAACATGGTCGATGGTCCAGATATCAAAATATTTAAAGTAAACTTCTTAACTGGGAGGTAAAGTGTGCACCTAGGACATGGGTTCGTTCCCACCACAGTGCCGCATTCACTCAGGTGTAAAATAGGCATGTGCCTGGGTAGCAGCTCCCTCTTACAACCCTTTTCCCAACAGATGGACAGAGGGTTACCTCTTCTCTTGGCAATGCCAGCTCCACTGCTAGTATCTTTCTTCAGAGAGCTCCCTTTATCTGTGTCCTTCTCCCTTCAGCGTGCTGGTTTGGGGCTGAACTACTATCCTTGGAATTGGAGAATTATTCTTTATACTTTTTTTTTTTTTTTAGAAACAAGGACAAGTTGGTTTTCAGCTGTAATACCAGTCTTTCCAGCAATTGCTAAACCAACTCAGAAGACAGATGTTCCTCTAACTCGCTCCTAGAGTGTTATGGATAGGTGTTACTTTAAATAAAGTTTCCTTGCAAAGGTATTTTGGGATCTCCAGGGAACTTGAAATATTTCCTCTAAGATCTCACAGCTCTGTGTTTCTGTGTGACGAAATGTCAGTAGATATTCCTGCTGTATTGACAGTTACACTGTATAATTAACTGTGATATGGAAGTGTAAACACCAATGTATCTTGCTAATTACTGTGCTATATAACATTGATCTGAGTTTTGACTTTTGGACTCTATTGCAGGAGATCAGATTAAATTTTCCTCATCTGTTCTTTTTCTTCTCTCGCTTTTTTTAGTCAATAGACAATAATGCTGTTTCCAATCAAGATACGGTCGCCATATCTTAAAAAGGATAAAGCAGAATTAGAGAAGGTACAGAAAAGAGTGGCAAATATGGTAAAGGGGGTGGAAGGATATCCCTATGAGGAAAGCCTTAACAGGTGAGGGCTATTCAACTTAGAAAAGAAATGGCTGAGGGGAGATATGATAGAGGTCTATAAATTAATGAAGGGAGTATGAGGGAGAAGTGACCTAGTGGTTAAGACATGGTACCTAAAGCTGGCAGGTCAGGAGTTCAATGCCCACCTGGGGACTGCAATCTCAGGCCAGAGATACTGGGGTTTCTAGTCATATAGACATACCTAGCCAACAGAGTTCCTGACCTGGAAGTCCTAATGGTGGAAATGGACTTGGACATTGTGGCCATTACAAAAACATGGTTTAATGAGTTGCATGAATGGGATATAGCCATAGCTGGCCATAACCTATAGAAAAGGAGGAGGAGTAGCCCTATATGTCAAAAGCAATATTAAAGTTACTGAAATGCAGGGGACATGAGGAAAATAAGAAGCATTGTGGATTGTCTTGGAAAGAGGAGATGGCACTGTCATCCATAACTAGTGTAGTCTACAGGCCTCCAACTCACACCAAAAAACTAGATAGCAAATTGATTATTGATATTGCAAAGATAGCCATGAAGAGGGAGGTGATCATATTGGGTGACTTTAATCTACCTGATGTGGACTGGAATATTCCTTGTGCAAATTAGAAGTTCTAATGTGTAAATAGTTTCTCCTATTTCTCCAAGTTTGCTGTCCTGTTATTTGTAAACTCTCTCTTGTTACCCAAGTTTGCTGTCCTGTTAATTGTAAACTCTCACTTGTTATCCAAGTTTTGCTGTCCGGTTAATTGTAAACTCAGACACATGTTATCCCGTCTGATTTTTCTGTTCCATGTAAACCGCGCTGATGCAGAATAGTGCGGTATATAAGAAATTGTAAATAAATAAATAAATACATAAATAAATAAAATAAGTTAAAAATTATGGATGCGTTACTTAGACAAATGGTGATGAAACTGACCAGAGAAAGCTCAATGCTGGATTTAGTGCTCACCAAAGGAGATAGCGTATCAAGTGTCCATGTGAGCAGCAGCAATCATCACACGGTGTGGTTTGAGATAAAAGCCAAGGTGAAGTCCAATCACAGCAAGCTCAAAGTCCTAGACTTCAAAAACACTGACTTCAGTAAAATGGCCAAATACCTGAAGGAGGAGTTGGCAGGGTGGGAGGGGATAAGGGAAGTGGAATTGCAATGGGCTAAACTACAGGAGGCAATAAAAAGGGCAACAGATACATATGTAAGGACCCAACTTCTCCAGCCTTTTACCAACCTATCTCCAGCATTCCTCTACTATCTAAACTAATACAGAAAGCAGTCCAACACCGACTGCAAGACCATGTTGATGCCTCTGCCCCACTCGACAACCAACAGCATGGATTCAGAGAGTACCACGGGGTCAAAACCTTACTGACATCCCTCCTGAACACAGTAATCAAGGGACTCAAAGATATCAAAAAGGGCTTTGTCCTATTATTTCTAGACATCACAACAGCTTTTGATTAAATCACCCACTCCATACTACTGGACAGGCTAAGTGAAATAGGAGTAAGTGGCACACCTCTGGCATGGTTTCACTCCTTCCTAGCAGACAGAAAATCTCAAGTCAAAATAAAAGGCAACACTTCTCGCCCTTTCCCTCTAAAATATACATTTTACATTTTTAAAGCAAGGTTACTTTTTTTGGTGCTTTAGTGGGACTTTCCTTGAGCACAGTAGGTGGTTGAAACTCCAGTAACCTCCTCAGCTTTGGGAACTGCTAACACCTAATCAGGAGTTAGTGGGCCTGATTTCCTGAGAGCAGCTGAGGGCCTAAATAAAAGGCTCCAGTGCCCTGCCTGTCCTGTTCAGGCTTTCCTACAGGAGCTCTCCAGATCAACCAACAGTAAGGATTTAAGGGTTTGTTTTATTATATTAAGTTGTTAGCTCTCTGACTGGGAGCTCTTAAAAGGGTTTTTTGTACATTTTTAAAGCAAGGTTACTTTTTTGGTGCTTTAGTGGGACTTTCCTTGAGCACAGTAGGTGGTTGAACTCCAGTAACCTCCTCAGCTTTGGGAACTGCAAACACCTAATCAGGTGTTAGTTCCCTCCCTACCCACCCCGACTCCCACCACCCCTAGCAAGTAGTCTTGCTTTATAGGGTACCTCCCCATTTGACAAAGCACAGGGAATTGGACCAGCACATTTTGAATATAATTAAGGAGATTTAACTGCTTTTTCTCTGAAAGGACAGCTGGGAAACCAGCTGGTACTTGGTAGATCTCTCTCTTTTGCTTTAACAGATACCTAAGCTCCACGAACAGAACAATGGCTGGGAAAAATCATATCACTAAAGCTGTTGCCCCGTTACAGCTTCTGCCTTGGTCCAGACAGAGGTCCTAATGCCAGTTGAAGGACCGGTTCCATGTGCAGGGTGCCTGCATGCTGAAGCTCTGAGGAAACAAGTGGAGGAACTCAGAGAGGAGGTGGCGAGGCTGAGGAGCATTCAAGACAGTGAGAAGTACATTGATGAGATGCTTTTTGCAGCAACCAAGCTCTCCAGCAGAGGAGAAGATGGGTGCCTACAGAATGTCGATGGTTGGACACAAGTCACCAGGGCCTGCAAAATCACCAATCCAACTTCTTGAATTGAAGAACCATTATGCAGCCCTGGAAGTGGAGGAGGTGAAAGCATCCGTGGAAAAGGAAGAAACAGAGCTCAAGTACCCCAAAGTTGCAGAATCAGTAACCACAAGGAAATGAAGGGTAGTGGTGGTTGGAGACTCTCTTCTGAGGGGTACTGAGGCATCCATCTGCTGACCAGACTTGATGTCCAGAGAGATATGCTGTCTGCCTGGTGCCAAAATCCAAGATGTTACGGAGAGTTTGCCGAGACTCATCAAGCCCACTGACTATTACCCAATGTTGCTAATCCATGTTAGAACAAATGATACTGCCAAGTATACCTCAGAACGTATCATAAGTGACTTCATGGCTCTGGGACAGAGGGTGAAGCAGTTAGGTGCACAGGTGGTGTTCTCTTCAATCCTCCCTGTTGAGGGTAGCCAAGGCAGAGAGGCTCACATCCTGGAGATGAATGCATGGCTGCGTGGATGGTGTCATCGAGAGCATTTTGGTTTCCTAGACCATGGGATGCTGTTCCAAGGGTTGCAGAGCATAGATGGCATCCATCTGTCCAAGAAAGGTCAACGCGTCTTCAGTAGTAGACTGGCTAATCTACTGAAGAGGGCTTTAAACTAGATTTGTTGGGGATGGGTGAAGAAAGCCCCCAGGTAAGTGAAAGCCCCCAGGTAGGTGATACATTACTTTATGGAAATGGGTAACAGGGGTAACATATGGAAAGCAGTGTGTATAAATGCCCGTAGCATGGGAAATAAGATCCCTGATGTTGAAGCTTTGGTGGGAGTGGCTGACTTGGATTTAGTGGCAGTTACAGAAACATGGTTCACAGAAAACCATGATTGTGATGTACTCGTAACTATACCTGGCTATACTTTATTCAGAAAGGACAGGGTAGGAAGTAGGGGAGGAGGAGTGGCACTATATGTAAAAACTACTATTAAAGCTTTGGAATTACAGAGCTTAAAAGGGAGAGGGGAGGCATTGTGGGTTAAACTAGAAAGAGGGAAAGAGAAATCTATTTACATTGGTGTGATATACAGACCTTCCTCACAAGAGGAAGAGGTGGACAGAGAGTTAATTGAAGACATGTGCAGCATTGCTAGGAAAGGGGAAGTGCTACTGATAGGAGATTTCAATATGCCAGATGTTGATTGGCACATTCCTGCTGCAGTATCTTCTAGAAGTAAGGAGATCCTGGATTTTCTACAGGGAGAACTATTCAGGCAATTGGTAACAGACCCCACACATGAAGGGGCCATACTGGACTTGGTGCTTACCAATGGTGAAAGTGTTTCTGATGTTGTAGTGGGAGATCATTTTGCATCCAGTGATCACCAGATGGTGTGGTTCAGTATTAGGACTAGGGCTGTTAGAATCCATTCAAAGGTGAGGATCTTAGACTTTAGGAAGACTAACTTTGCGAAGATGGGCCAATACCTCAGGGAGTCGTTAGTTGAATGGGAACAGCTGAGGGATGTAGAAAAACAGTGGGAAACACTGAAAATGGATATTTTAAGGGCAACCAACCTTTTTGTTAAAATGGTAAATAAAGGTAAAAGGAAAAGGAGACCGCTATGGTTTTCGAAAGAAGTAGCTGAAAAAGTGAAGAAAAAGAGGGAGGCCTTCATGAAATACAAGAGATCACAGAGAGAGGAAGACAGGCATCTGTATTTGGAAAAACTTAGAGAAGCTAGCAAAGTAGTCAAGAAGGCAAAGATTCAAAAGGAGGAGGAAATAGCCAATGCAATAAAATGGGGGATAAGACATTTTTCAGATATATTAGTGAGAAGAGGATGGACAAGAGCAATGTTCCCTCTAATTTTCTGTAGGCTGTGTGCGCATAAAATATCAGCTGTGCAGCTTTTGAAGGAAGGTTAAATTTTTGTGCGCCACATAATGACATTCAGAGTTATATACTTTAAAATTTGACTACACGTCAGAATACAGTATGTATACCACATTGATTGCACTAGAAAATATTGTAGAACTTGTGAAATCCATCAATACACAACAACTTTTAAATTTTAAGACATCTGTGTTGTTTTCTATCAGAATCAGAACCAAAATGTTTGTGCGCTGTGTTGTAAAGTATGTGCGCTCGCTCGGCGAGGTGTGTGCGCGCGCACACGCACACAGCTTAGAGGGAACAGTGGACAAGAGTGGTATTGTCAGACTCAAGGGTGCAGGGGAGGAATATGTAGAAGCTGATAAAGATAAAGCGGAATTGCTTAACAAATATTTTTGTTCTGTGTTCACAGATGAAGAACCAGGAGCAGGACCTCAGAAAACACCCACAAATAGGAACAGAAGCAAAGGACATCTTGAACAATTTTCAAAAGACTGTGTTCGTGAGAAACTATCTCATCTTAAAGTAGACAAAGCGATGGGACCGGATGGGATACACCCGAGAATACTGAGGGAACTTGGGGACATTCTAGCAGCTCCACTGACTGACCTTTTCAATGCCTCGTTGGAGTCGGGAGTGGTGCCAAAGGACTGGAGAGAGGCTCATGTGGTGCCTTTACACAAAGCGGAAGTAAGGATGTGGTTGAAAACTACAGGCCGGTTAGTTTAACTTCGGTGGTGAGTAAATTATTGGAAACGCTGCTGAAAGAGAAAATAGTGAGGTTTCTGGAGTCCAGCGGATTACAGGATCCGAGGCAGCATGGATTCACCAGAAGCAGGTCTTGTCAGACAAATCTGATTGATTTCTTTGACTGGGTGACCAGGGAGTTGGACCGAGGGAGAGCCCTAGATGTGGTGTATTTAGATTTCTGTAAAGCCTTTGACACTGTTCCTCACTTATAAACAAACTGAGCACCCTAGGGATGGACCCTAAAGTTACTGCTTGGGTTAGAAATTGGTTGGGTGGGAGGCGACAAAGAGTACAAGTAAATGGAACTCACTCTGAGGAGAAGGATGTTATCAGTGGTGTGCCCCAGGGATCTGTCCTTGGTCCGATTCTTTTTAACATCTTTGTTAGTGATATGGCGGAAGGGCTTTAAGGTAAGGTTTGCCTCTTTGCGGATGATACCAAAATCTGCAATAGATAACATGAGGAGGGATAGATAACATGAGGAGGGATCTAGCTAAGCTTGAAAAATGGTCTAGAATTTGGCAGCTGAGATTTAATGTTAAAAAATGTAAGGTCATGCATTTGGGCTGCAGCAATCCAAGGGAGCAATATAGTATAGGGGGTGAAGTACTTTTGTCCACTAAAGAAGAGCGGGACCTAGGCGTGGTTGTGTCTGATGATCTTAAAGTAGCTAAACAGGTAGAAAAGGCGACGGCAAAAGCTAGAAGGATGCTTGGGTGCATATGGAGAGGAATGGCTAGCAGAAAAAAGGAGGTGATAATGCCTCTGTATAAGTTTTTGGTGCGACCTCATTTGGAGTATAGTGTGCAATTCTGGAGACCGCACCTTCAAAAGGATGTGAACAGGATGGAGTCGGTGCAGAGGGTGGCTACTAAAATGATTAGTGGTCTTCATTATAAAGCATATGAGGACAGACTGAAGGATCTTAATATGTACACCTTAGAGGAAAGGCAGGATAGAGGTGATATGATTGAGATGTTTAAATACCTCCGTGGCATAAATGTTCAGGGAGAGAGCCTCTTTCAATTGAAAGCAAGTTCTGCTACGAGGGGACATGGGATGAGGGTGAAGGGAGATAGATTCAGGAGTGATATGCGGAAATATTTCTTTATGGAAAGAGTAGTGGATCCGTGGAATAGTCTCCCAGTGGAGGTGGTAGAGATGAGGACAGTAACTGAATTCAAAAAAGCATGGGACAAACACAGAGGATCTCTAAAGGTAAAAAGGGGACTGTTGCTGTTGTTATGGAAGGACAGACTAGATAGGCCATGTGGTCTTTTTCTGTCGTCATATTTCTATGTTTCTAAAATAAGGGCTTCCTCAAGGATCATTTCTTTCAGCTTTACTCTTCAACCTCTACTTACAGCCAGTGTGCAAGATTCTACAAGACTTCAACATATACTACCACTTATACGCAGATGATCTAATGATATAAACCGACCTAGGCACAAAGTGCCCTAACTTCTCCAACATCTCGTCATGCATGTCAGCAATAACCGAATGGCTAAACCTACGCAACCTCGAGATCAACTATAAAAAAAATTGGAAGCCCTTATAGTCACAAGGGACTCCACATTCAAACCTCCAGAAAACATAACAATTGGAAACAGATCTATCCCAGTTAAAAACGAGGTAAAGTACCTGGGAATCCACCTTGACCAGAGGCTCAACTTCCAGTCCCACATTAACAAGACTACCACTAAGGTCTATTACAAAATGAAGCTCCTACAAAACCTCAGACCTTTACTTGATCAGAACCATTTCCGATCCGTCTGCCAGGCGCTAATTACACCGCACTTTGATTATTGCAACCTAATTCTACACGGCCTACCCAAGCACACAATCCAAACCTTACAATTAGCCCAAAACGCAACAGCCCGGCTAATCACAAGATCCAGCAAGCATGACGATATCACTCCCATACTTGAATCTCTACACTGGCTCCCCATCAACTCTCAAATAAAATATAAAGCCATAATGATGGCATTCAAGATTCAACACAACCAATCTGCCAGCTGCTTAATAAACTTAATCAGAAGAACCCCTGACAACAGATCAAGGAGAACCCAACACCAAAACTCCCTCGTAAGCACCACATCACACACAGGCATCTCCCAGAATACCCTACACAGAGTATTTGAATTCTACATCCCTTCGCTATGGAACCCTCTCCCACCCCTCCTGAGAGCCACCAAAGACACCACAGACTTCAGGAAGCTACTAAAGACTCACTTATTCACTGAGCATTTCCATAACCCTCCAGTCATCTAAAACATAGTAACATAGTAAATGTTGGCAGATAAAGACCAGTATGGTCCATCTAGTCTGCCCAGTGCGATGGAAAGAGTAGTTGCACCTGCCGCTCCGTGCAGGCCACCCCTCCACATTGCCTATAACCACAGACAGAACTGTAAATAGTTAATTGTTAAATGTAATCTCTGTTAATAGTTATGTACACAGTTCTAATGAAACGTTTTATGTAAATAAGTTCTGTTCCATGTAAACCGCCTTGAGAATCTGAAAGGTGGTATATAAAAAATGTTAAATAAAATAAATAAATAAGTAAATAAAAACAAGAGGAAAAGGAAACCTATCTGGTTCTCCAAAGAAGTGGCTGCACAAATAAAGGCAAAAAACCACAGCTTTCACAAAATTCAGAAGTTCACAAACAGAGGAACACAGAAAGAAATACAGGATAAAACCAAAAGAGACAAAAAGAGAAAAAAGGATAGCAAAATCAAAGACAGAAGAAAAGATGTCTAAAGATGTGAACTGTGGCGACAAAACTTTCTTCAGGTATTTATTTATTTATTTATTTGGCATTTTTTTATATACTGCCTTTCAGTTTTATCAAGGCAGTTTACAGTGAACATCAAACAGTTTTACAAGGAACAGGTACATCAGAACTATTTTACAATAAACAATTAACAATTCTCTTAATATAAATCCAATTAACTGTGTAACATTTCTATAACTATTTACAGTTTAGCTTTATGGATCTGGGGTACTGTGTAGCTTGTGGTTGGTGTGGTTGGCAGGAGTCCCTGATTTTGTATGTTTACTATGGTATAATTTTTGCGCTTTGTTTAGTACAAGAGGAAATTAATGCCTTTTGATAGTTAGGGTATGGTGCTTTGTGAGTCCTGGTAGTACTGTTAGGATACGGCGGGTTTGCTATGGGTTCTAAATGGGCAGCGTTTGTAGTAGTTCCTAATGTGCCTGGCGGTTGGTACTGGATTATAGTAATGTAGAAACCTTTTAGTCTTTCTTATCCATATACTCATTAAGAGGCATGTTTACTAAAAGTTAGTGTATGGTAACATTATGCAAATATTTATGCAAATGAGGCACCTTATGCAAATGAGGCTTTAATGGACGTGCTGGCACTTTGAGGAAATTCTTTGGTTTTGTGCGGCAGTTTGGGCACTCGGGCTCAAAAAGGTTAGCCATCACTGGTATAGGTATATTTGGGAGAGGAGGAAAATCAGAGGTGGAATTGCAGGACTCAAAAGTGCTGGGAACAGATTTGTGGAAACTGACATTGAAAAAGCGAAAATGCTAAACAAATACTACTGCTCTGTTTTTACTAAAGAAAATCCTTGCGAAGGACCACCTGAGATTGACAAATATACAAATGGGAATGGAATAGATACCACACCATTCACGGAAAATGATGTTAGAACAGCTTGCAAAACTGAAAGTGGACAAGGCCATAGGACCATATTGAATACATCCCAGGATACTGAAAGAGCTCAGAGATGTTCTTGCAGGGCTGTTAAAGGATGTTTTTAATAGATCCTTGGAGAAAGGAGACGTTCCACAGGACTGGAGAAAGGTTGGTGTGGTACCTCTTCACAAAGGTGGTAACAGGGAAGAACTGACAAATTACAGGCCAGGAAGCCTTACTTCAGTGGCGGGAAAAGTAATGGAGGTGCTCCTGAAAGAGCAAATAGTGAACTTTCTCAAAACCAACAGGTTGCATGATCCAAGGCAACGTGGTTTTACCAAAGGACGATCTTGCCAAACAAATCAGTTCTTTGACTGGGTGACCAGAGAACTAGATCAAGGGCATGTGATAGATGTCATCAACCTGGATTTCAGCAAAGCCTTTGATACTGTTCCTCATAGGATACTCAGGACCGTACTTAGCCCTGTGCGAGTGGTGCGGCCGCACAAGGCGCAAAGGCTTGTTGTTGTTAAGCAACAGTCCCCTTTTTACCTTTAGAGATCCTCTGTGTTGGTCCCATGCTTTTTTGAATCCAGTTACTGTCCTCATCTCTACCACCTCCACTGGGAGACTATTCCACGGATCCACTACTCTTTCCATAAAGAAATATTTCCGCATATCACTCCTGAATCTATCTCCCTTCACCCTCATCCCATGTCCCCTCGTAGCAGAACTTGCTTTCAATTGAAAGAGGCTCTCTCCCTGAACATTTATGCCACAGAGGTATTTAAACATCATAATCATATCACCTCTATCCTGCCTTTCCAAAGAATGGGAAGCTGTAAAACTAGAGGGCATAAGATGAAGCTGCAAGGGGGTAAACTGAAAGGCAATGTCAGGAAATACTTTTTCACTGAAAGGGTGGTGGATGCTTGGAATGCCCTCCTGATGGAAGTGATGGGGGCAAATACAGTGACAGAATTCAAAATGGCATGGGACAGACACAGTGAATCCCTTTATAGCAACAGGATAAAATCAAAATAAACATAACTATTTCTTATTTCTCAACAAATAAGGGTGCCCTACACTTAGCAGTGGGTACACCCCTAAACAAAGGCATGGGGAGGGGCGACCTGCACAGAGCGGCAGGTGCACCTACTCTTGTCACCTTGCTGGGCAGACTAGATGGACCATACTGCCATCTGCCGTCATATACTATGTTACTATGTAATCAAACTCTGGAATTCATTACCAGAGGATGTAGTAAAAGCTGTTAGTGTAGCTGGCTTTAAAAAAGGTTTGAACAAGATTGTGGAGGAAAGGTCCATAAATCATGTGGAGGGAGCAGTGGCCTAGTGGTTGGGGCAAGGTACTACAGGCCGGAAGGTCGGTGGTTCAAATCCCACTAGAGGACAGCAACCTTGGGCTGGAAGGACTGGGGTTTCTAGTCCCACAGGTGCTCCTTGTGGTCTTGGGCAAGCCACTTAACCCTCCATTGCCCATGTTCCCTGTATTAGTGTATGTGTCTCATATCCCCTCGTGTTAAATGTATCCCCCAACCGCTTTGACCCAGTGAAAAGCGGGATATAAATGCAGCTAAATAAATAAATTATTAAAGAGGACCCAGGAAATCCACTGCTTGTCCCAATAGAAGCATTGCAGAACCTGTGTGTCTTTTTTGGGAAACAAATAGGTACTTGTGACCTAGATTGGCCACTGTTGGAAACAGGATACTGGGCTTGATGGACCTTGGTCTGACCCAGTATGGAATATCTTATGTTCTTATGATCAGGAGTAGTAGTACGTGACTGTGTTTTGTCAGCTGGGATCTTATTTTATTCTGGGGTATTCTTATGGTTTCTTCCATGTGTTTACTAAAAATTAATATAAGTTATCTGACAGAAAAGCTTGATTCTTCTATCTGCCCTTAAAAGCTTGGAATGAGTGTACTTGGCTGCTATAGTAAACTGGTACCAGCCCACTCACAACTTTATATCCTGTGTAGTGCTATACCACACATCAGAGCAGTTTACATCAACTCACGGCTAATAAAAAACTTAACAAAAGGCAGCTTGGATAATCTCTAATGCATTTCTCTGTATTGGGCGCAGACCTCATTAGCATGTTATTTGAGTATGCCAAACTCGTTTGCATATAATTTTAATACATTTAAATACAGACGGCATTCCATATGCACTAATCTTTTGTGCACTTTTTATGCATGCGTCCATCTCTTTTATGCATTTGGCACGTGGGTTTGTGCACATAAAAGCGGAATTATATGCCTGTAAAAACTCACGTAAGTTTTCTTCATCGGCTTGTAAGAGTGCAAATTGTAATTCAGTCACCCAGCTAGCTAGTACGAGGGCAGCTGTGCCACAGAGAGAAAGAAACTGTTAGCTCTCGGGAGCAAATGTACCACTTTCCTATAAAATCTCTTAGTTGTGAGACTTCAGACAGAGGCTGAGAACTGCACAGTGCCTGGAACCTTCTGTGATGGCTGCGTCATCTGGTGTCATTAAGAGGAAGTTCCTGACACAACTCAAAGGGACGTGAGCATTCATCATGATTGACAGCAGACAGCTTTTTAGTAATACCTTGTAACTTTTAAGCTAGGTGGCGGGGACTCGTAAATTTGCTTTGGTTGTCTCCTGTGATAACTGAAGAGTAGAGAATTTGCCACTGGGATTGCCTGCATATCTTTTAAAATTTGATTGTGTATGTGAATTACTGCACAGCTTGTAAATAAAGTAAACAGCGCTGGGCTCTAGTGCCAAATTTTGCTTGAGATTTTCCTGCGCTAGTCTTGCTGCTGATGCAGAAAGTAAGCTCGCACAGGTGATCCCTAAGCACAATGGACATACTAATCACATGCAAAATAATACATACTTAATTGCTCCAAATTTTCAAAAAACACGCTGAAACTTAGCACAGTATTTGACTCCTCTCTTCATGCTGGATCTTTAGATCAGCATCAGGAAAGTGTAAAGATGCAAAGGGGGGGGGGGGCAACAGGATCATCTGAGTTGAAGTGTCCAAACCAGCATGCCAACATATGCAGAAGGTCATAGGTGCTGCTAACGCAGACCCCTCTGTGCATGTGGCTGGCTTGCTCTTGTTTAGCATAGAACTTATTTGCATGCCGTTTGCTTATACACTGCCTCCATTATATGCAAATGTCTCCCATGCATATTCATTGTGGTTATCCTGAAAACCCGACTGGCTAGGTGGGTCCCGAGGACTGGGTTGAGAACCCCTGGCTTACAGCTTTGCTTATCAAAAAGTCTGCAATAAACGAGCTTCAGCACTAGGCTCTAGAACAGGGTTTCTGCATCAAGCTGGGAGTCAGATTCTTGTGAACCTGAAGACAGACAAAAGTCTTTTGCATGTGCGATAAGGAAATTAAAGTCTGATAAATAATAGACCAAGTAAAATATTGTCCCACTATTGTGTATAAGGTAACTTTCCAATCTCTGGCTGGTATTTGTAAGTCCTTAGTGCCTTCCTAGGGGTAGCAAGGACTAATAAATGTTTTTTATGCTGCAGCTTTTGTCATGTTTACTCTGTCACATCTGTTCACCGTCTTGCATCACCGGACAGCAGCATTTCAGCACCATGGACAGAGAATTATAATTGCCGAGTTCACTTGGATATGTGCAAATAAGTCAACTACCGAGTTGTGATAATTTTTTATTGGACTAGCATAATGTATCCTTGACAAGCTTTCAAGAATTATTCTCTTTCCATCAGGTCTCTGAAGTAATCTCACAAGAATCTGATGCACAATGGTTGCTAGAAGGAAAGTGTGCTTCATTTAAAAGCTTTTGAAAGTTATTCTGTCTTTATCAGGTCTAGAAGAATCATTTCTTCATAAAACTGGCAAAGAGATAATAGTTCTTGAAAGGTTGTCAAAGATGCATTGTTAGTCCAATAACAAGATATCACCTATGACTTGATGGGTGACTTTAATCACATAGCTGCAAGGACAAGGATTGTTCCGTTCTCTACATATATATTTTACAAAAGAATATCTGTCATCTGCCTGTTGGTGACTCACTATTCCAACTCTGGTCACAAGGGGGTGCCATTTATTGTCAAGTTGGCATCTTTTGCAAGGCAACAGTGCCATGGAATCAGAGAAATAAAGTCAGAAGAACAGGCAGGCTAAGGATGGACGCCTGAGTTGCTGCAAAGCTATAAGGCTGCAGGACTGTGAAAATGGAAGGACAGGAAAGCTATGGGACAGAGGATGCTGGAGCTGGGACATAGGAGGGGGAAAGGGGGATGATTACCCAGATTCGGCTGGTGGAGGGGAATAGCTGGGTTCAAGTTGGAGTGGTGGAGAGTGATGGAGGTCGGCTAGGGTAATACCCATGAAATTCACTGGAGGATATTTATATCTGCTAGTACAATAGAAATGTCTCCGTTTTCCATGCTAATAGTTTGCAAGCAAGGCCATAACAAAACCATATGGTGCTGGAACCGGATGCTAAATTGCTGCTCAATAATAATTCATATTATGATTTATATAGCACATACCGAATGTACATAGTGCTGTACAAAGGCACATAATGGACAGTACCTGAAGCTACAGTCTAGTGAAGACAGACAGAACATATGATAAAGAATACAAAGAGGAGGCTTGAGTAAGACAGCAGGGGAACACAGGAAGCAAGAGCTGTGGATTGGTGAGGACTGCTTTATTGGAAAACACCCCTACGCATTTCGGCAACGCCTTCCTCGGGGGACACACAGCTAACATAAAATGCAAAATGTATTTTGCATTTTATGTTAGCTGTGTGTCCCCTGAGGAAGGCGTTGCCGAAACGCGTAGGGATGTTTTCCAATAAAGCAGTCCTCACCAATCCACAGCTCTTGCTTCCTGTGTTCCCCTCCTGGTCTGCGAGAGCAGTGCTCCTCCTTGTCTAACCCTTGAGTAAGACAGCAGGCCATAACTAAGCTTTATGGTAGGTGGGCTTAATCTTAGGAGGGGCAATTTCTAATGATCATTGATATATTTTAGATCCATAAATGTTTCAAGGAGACCAGTAGCTCTGCAAGCTCTTGCTTAACAACCTTTGCTTGTCTAGTGAGATAGAGGTAGAGAACGTTTATCTGTCTAACAAACTGAGAGGCAATGTGTGGTAGAAAAGGCCCAACTCTATCTAAAAAAGAGATGGATACTTGTAACTACTATGTGCTATCAGTCTTATTCTGCCTAATAATGGGGGCAGCATGCACAAGCCTTCAGTACCTTCAAAAAAGGCTCCAAGACATTGCTTAAGATCTTCCCACAAATTAAAGTGTAGAAAAAACTGATCTCCAAAATGTATTATTTTTCCTTTAATGTTTGAAAGCATATTATTTTTCATTCCATTCCGTTCCATTTAGGGGGGATTCTGACTTAGAGGTGTTCAGTCATAATCCCACAAATGGTAGCTTCGCCCCATTGGTTCTTCAGCCAAGCACATACACCAAATGTCTGAACCTGCGGTTCCTCTCGTACTGAGCAGGATTACTATCGCGATGGTCTAATCCCAGCTCACGTTCCCTATTAGTGGGTGAACAATCCAACGCTTGGTGAATTCTGCTTCACAATGATAGGAAGAGCCGACATTGAAGGATCAAAAAGCGGCGTCGCTATGAACGCCTGGCCGCCACAAGCCAGTTATCCCTGTGGTAATTTTTCTGACACCTCCTGCTTAAAACCCAAAAAGTCAGAAGGATCGTGAGTTCCTGCTTTCACGGTCTTTATTCATACTGAAAATCAAGATCAAGCGAGCTTTTTTTTTGGCTTCCAAAAGCATGGGACTATAGTAGTTGACATGGAAGGACAGATTGAATAAGCCATTTGGTCTTTTTTTGCCGTCATGTTTCTATAAGCATATTTCCTAATCCTATAGAAATATATAACTTACAAAATGTATATAAAAGTAGCATGGCTGCAATGTTATTCTACTTGGAAATGTAGAAAAGTCAACAAGCAAGCTGTAGGGATGAATATTTGTTGAAATAACTTAATGCATGTGGTTAGCTTTTAGGAGCTACACACTCTTCATAAGTCAATGTAGCATCACTTTACCTTTTTAATTTTTTTTTAATATGCCAATTTTTATTGTAATGTACAGACAAATTTGAATCTCAGCATTACACCAAAGGAATGGTCCAAAGATGTAACGTCTCAAAGACATAAGGCAAATTTCAGATAGGATAGGGAGAGGGGGAATTCCCATGTCTAGGTCAGTACATGGAGAAGTCCCTAGTATTTTACAAGAGGCTCTGCGAAACAGAGCCTCTTGTAAAATAGCTGCAGGACTGTCTGTTGATCTCTCCACATCGGGTAGGAGTGGCAATTGTAGGAAGCTGTACATAGAGGATAAATTTGTATCAATATCTCCCACATATACACGTGAGAAGCTTTTTAAAATTGCTGCTCCATGAACACCCTGAGCCAGCAGCACTACTTCTCCCCATGTAACTCCTTGACCTTGATCCCCTGGATCCCTTCCTCGATGGCCTTCAGACCATTTGATTCTCTACTCAACCCATCCAAACACTCCCTACCCCACCAAAGCATCTGATCTTCCCGCATAAGCAACCCTCCCCCCTTCCCCCGCACAAAGACTCCCTCCAGCAGACTCTCCACCTCCTAACCCCAGATCCCGGCTCTTACTGGGGGTACCTGCAAACAGGAGTGATCCCTAGCTGATCCTGCTGTTATGGCATTGGGTTCCAAAATATTGCCAATGACCCCTAGCAGTAATCTTATGGTACTGCAAGATTATCATGAGGGGTTAACGGTACCATTTTGGAACCCGATGCCATAAAAGCAGGAGTGACTGAGGATCACTCCTGCTCTCATGAGACACTAGGGACCCAAAGTAAGTTTGGGGACCTGGAGTGGGGAGGTCTTCCAGGAGGGCCAATTGGGGGGGATCTTTATGCCAGGGAATTTGGTTTGAGGGGAGGATCAGATGCTTTGGAAGAGTATGGAAGGGATTAGATGTGCTGAGGGAATCGCCTTTTGGTGGGTTACGGATGAGATCGCATGGTTTAGTTGGTCATCAGGGGAGTTATAATGGGGGGGGGGGTCTGACACTGGCAGCGTAGGGCAGCTGTAAACATCTATAATTTTTTCTAGAGCCGTGATCTCCCCTTGTAAAAAGCTGAATAAATGTCTGTATTGTAGGCCACCAAAACATTCCCTCTTCCCGCGCTCACCGAGTCTCTGGGAAATTTAAATATGGTAAGCATCCCTATGTCTAAAAAGCCCCTGTTCTAAAATGGCATTTACGCGTTTGTGCTAGTGTATACATGTAAATGCTGCTGTTAGATGTCAAGATGCTTCTAAAACAGCCTTCAATATCTCCCATTTATTTATTTTATTTATTTATTTATTTAGCTGTATACAAAGCAGTCATTGGGAGTCCCTCCGGCCTGAGATTGCTGTCCCCAGGTGGGACTTGAACCCCCGGCCCTCCGGCCTGAAGTACCTTGCCCTAACCACTAGACCACTCCATCCCATTCAATATTTCTAATGCTCATCTGGCATCATTCTACCCCAGTTTTGCCCCACACTGCTCCAATAACATCCCACTCGCTTCCCCTTCCAAGTCCACTCTAGCTAGAAGCCCCACTCTAAGCAGTTGCAGCTGTTCTACTCCCAGCAGTCCATGTCTCAACGTATTCCTGAGGTACTAGACAAACGCCATACAGAGCACCGCATTCCATCTGCAGAAGGCCCGTCATCTTCTCCATCCATTTCTACTTTTGCTCATGCCTTGTTTGTTTAAATGCCGTCAAGTCAATGATGACTCCTGGTGAACCAGGAGTTTTCTTGGCACGTGATGACTGGAAGTAGATTGGTAGGCCTTTTCATCCAAGGTATCGAATGGAGAGTAAAGTGACTTGCCCAAGACCACAAGGAGCACCTGTGGGACTAGAAACCCCAGTCCTTCCGGCCCAAGGTTGCTGTCCTCTAGTGGGATTTGAACCTCCGACCTTCTGGCCTGAAGTACCTTGACCCAACCACTAGGCTACTCCTCCACTCATGCCTATCCAGTGGAGAGTTGGATTTCAATATAGAACCTGCCCCAAACTGAGGAAGGGGCTTTAGCTGTAAAATCAAAAAATAGCTCAGAAATCTGTTCTCACCTACAAAAAGCACCACCCACAAATTGTTTGACCTCTATTGCTATGTACAACTGATAATGAAACAAAATCCTGAAGCCCCATATTCAAAGGAGTTATGCTCCTAAATTATCTGAATGCCTAAATTTATACTCAAAATTTGACTTGACTCCTAAATATAGGGGCATAAAAGTGAATGGTAACGGGCAGATTTAGGATGCGGAAACATTTATGAGCTCAGCACTGATTTTCAGGACTAGGCTTGTAAATTAGGCTCATAAATCCAGGGAAACGAATGGCAAGTCTAACTTTGCACTTGGACATCATTTGTAACATGAGCCTTTATGCATATAATCTAGGATGTCCAAACCAGAACATCTGACTAAAAAGCAGACACATCTAAGTTCAGACATGATTTCACAAATGTAGATGTACCCAATATGGACATCAGCGGGCGTGTCTATATAGACATCTCCAGAATAGTATTAAAGACTAGGACGTCTAATAGAGCAGTTCAAAGCTCACTGCTGCTCCTTGTGATCTTGAGCAAGCCACTTAACCTTCCATCTTCTCTACACCCTCTGGATGTTTTATGGCCAAAACAAGCACTTTCCTGATTCCTAATTATGTCCCGAGCATATCTAAACTTGGACAGAGTCACAGAAATCAAGTGGGGGCATCTAAATCCATGGCAGTGCCCCAGATATGCTTCTGCCATAGCCCCTGTCTACTTGGACATCCTGGTACTGGAGAACTCTTTAAAAGTCATTTGCTAACTGGTTCCCAATATTCCAATCACAGCTAAGGCTTTTAAAATGACCCCCATAACTTTTATGCTCCTAACTTAAGGTGAATTTTCAGCTGAAACCTTAATGGGGCTAAAATTAGGGCAGATATTTAGGAGTCAGCTTTTTTTGAATATCAACCCCTGAGGGCCCAAATGCTTGTTTGCTCATTGGCCAATTTTCATTTAATGCCACACATATCATTATACCAATTCTCCTTCTGTTATCCGCATCATCAGTATTTTCCAGTCAACATGCCATGCACAGTTCACGCTCTACATCTTACCATTATAACTTTCCTCTAATGGATCAAGAACACCTTGACTGGCCAGAACCCTCAGTGGGGTGTTTTCCACCAAGACCTGACACTAGAATTTTTCAGGTCTTCTCTAGTAAAATTGTGAGCAAATAATAGGAGCACTTGACTGTGACTTCACCATACAGGACTTTTTTGTCTTATTTATGAAGTCTGCTACACGGCTCATTTGTGGGGAGTTATTAGATGACATGGACATTATGAGATACACAAAATAGGAAAAAAATGGTGAACAATCCTGGAGAGTTGTAGGAGCCGCTCTAGAATGACCTACCATAGGACTTCTAAGCTTCTTGGAGTCTCCATAACCAGTCAGGTTTTCTGGAATGCATGAAATAAATTAACATATACTGAATCTCCTGTGTAGTCCTTATGGATGTCCTGAAAACCTGTCTGGCTGTGTGGTCCCAAGAAAAGGTTTGCTCTTCCATCACTCTTTCAGTGTTTGCTCTGGTGGATCCTCCTCTGCTGCTATCCTGCTCTCGGTTGGTGTACCCCAAGGATCTGTCTTGGGTCTCCTCCTTTTCTCTCTATATACCCAGTCCCTTGGTGCGCTCATCTCTTCCCATGGCTTTCAGTACCCTCTTTATGCTGATGACACCCAGATCTACCTCTCTACACCTGAAATATCTCCAGCAATCCAGGCCTGGATCTCTGCCTGTCTTTCTGACATTTCTGCTTGGATGTCTCACCGCCACTTGAAATTGAACATGGCAAAATTGAGCTTCTAATTTTTCTCCCTAAACCCTCCTCTCCCTTTCCTCCTTTCTCAGTCTCTATGGATGACTCTCTACTCCTCCCTGTTTCCTCAGCTCGCAACCGTGGGGTCATCTTTGACTCCTCTCTCTCCTTCTCCACACATCCATCTGATAGCTAAAACCTGATGTTTCTTTCTCTATAACATCAACAAAATCCACCTATTCCTTTCTGACACAATACTAAGACACTTAACTACTCTTTAGTCACCTCTCATCTTGACTATTGTAATCAACTCCTTGCTGGTCTCCCTCTGAATCATCTATTTCCCCATCAATCTGTTCAACACTCTGCTGTTCTATAATCTTCCGCTACCCTCATCATGCTCATATTACCCTTCTTCTCAAGTCACTTCATTGGTTCCCTATCCATTTCCACATCCAGTTCAAACTTCTCCTGCTGACTTATAAATGCATTCACTCTGCAGCTCCTCACTACCTTTCCTCTCTTATCTCTCCCTATATCCACTCCCCCCCCCCCCCACCTCGGGAACTCCGGTCTTCTGGCAAATCGCTTCTCTCTGTGCCCTTCTCTTCTATTGCTGACTCCAGACTTCTCTCTTTTCACCTTGCTGCTCCCTATATCTCGAACAAACTACCTGAGTCTGTACGTCAGGTGCCTTCTCTGGCCCTTTCCAAATCCAGGCTGAAAACTTGCCTCTTCACTGCCACTTTCGGATCTTGACTCACCTGATCTCCTCTGTGTTTCCTCACCATTCCCCCTAGATGTATCCCATGTCTACAGCTACTGTGTTGTCTGTCTTGACTAGCTTATAAGCTCAGATGAGCAGGGACCGTCTTTTACATGTGTCTGTGCAGCACTGCATATGTCTTGTAGTGCTATACAAATTCTCAGTAGTAGTAGGTTTGGATAGCTATGAGAAGTTACTGATGAAGAACACAGTATCCAAGGATGCCAAGCATTATGCAGAGAGATCCACAGTGGTTGTAGTAAATGGAAAACAAGGGAAGCTCTGGCCTTATGATTTTATTTATATTCAAGAAACAAAAAATATGCTAATCCAGTGCTTTTAAAACTTTTATCCCGTATGACTCCATTTTAACAACTGAAAATTCATGAAACCCCAGCTGATGAAATCAAACTGGCAAATTTCCAGCCCCCTTCCCCTCCCTCCACTCATGTAAAGCAGGAAAGCAGCTGCAATAGTAATGGTGGTAGCAGCAGCCGTCGGCACAGGGTACCTTGTGTCAGCATGCAGTGGGTGCTTACAGACCCCAGGACTTGTTTCCAGTCTGACAGGAATCTTACCTAGGAGGGCACGAGAGTCTATGAATGTTCACTGGCTCGGAGGCCACATGCTGACTGGTGACTGCGACTACTTGGCATAGGTCACAGCGAAAGCACAGAGGGAAGAGAAAATGGCCATGTTTCTGTGACCCCATTTGGTGTCCCAACCCCAAGTTTGGGAACTACTTTGCTAACCCTAAAGCATATTGCCAAAGCTAAAAAAACTATTCTCTAAGACTCATGTTCCTTTCATAATTACTTTAAAGGGTTTCAACGCTGTGGGAAATGGTTTGTATTTGTACAGAGAAAAATCTCTGAGACTATTTCCAGTTTCTTATAAGATCTGTATGTAGGACGTTCATTCTTGTGACAGCATTCAGTCTTCTGTCAAAGGCTTGCTTTGCATGTAACCTGGTTGGTGATTCATTTCAACAGTGGGGTTTGAGATGTAAGTATTATCACACCCTGTCATCTCTCAGTGTCTTGTAGGAAAGGACATATGTGATTCTGATAAGGGCCGGCCCGTCCATTGAGCAAGAATGTTTTTTGCACAGGGCCCCGCGTTTCAGGGGGCCCCGCGCAAAAAACATTCTTCATCCCAAATTTTAAAAAACAACAAAAAAAACCCCAGCTGCTTCTGCCGCGGCAGCATCAAGAGTGCCGCCGCGGGGCCCACTACTGTCCGGCAGAGCCGCCCAGTCCCTGAATCGTAGGCTAGCGTCATCCCCCGAACGCGGGCTTCTTTTCAGAGCTGCGAGAGTTTCCTTTCTCGCGGCTCTGTTAGCCCCGGCGGGATTAACAGAGCCACGAGAAACTCTCGCGGCTCTGAAAAGAAGCCCGCGTTCGGGGATGACGCTAGCCTACGATGCAGGGACTGAGCGGCTATTTTGTTTTTTTAAACTTGGGATGATAGGGGGGAAGGGGGTTTAGGACTGGTACCAGTGGCGCTGGGGGGGGGGGGGGGAGGCTAAGACTGGAAGTGGGCGGATAGGGGAGGGTTAGGACTAGTAATGGGTCCAGGGAGGGGGAGGGGTGGGTGCTAAGACTGGAAGTGGGGCTGATGGGGGGGGTAGGTAGGACTGGTAATGGGCTATGGGGGGGGGCTGACTGGAAATGGGCTATGGGGGGGCTGACTGGAAATGGGCTGAGGGGGGGTTTAGGACTGGTAATTGGCTATGGGGAGGGGCTAAGACTGGAAAATGGGCTGATGGGGAGGTTTAGGACTGGTAATGGGTTATGGGGGGGGGCTGAACTGGAAATGGGCTGATGGGGGGTTAGTACTGGGTAATTGGCTATGGGGGAGGGCTCTAAGACTGGAAATGGGCTGATGGGAGGTTTAGGGACTGGTAATGGGTTATGGGGGGGGGCTAAGACTGAAAGTGGGCTGATGGGGGAGGGTTAGGACTAGTAATGGGCCATGGGGGGATGCTAAGACTGGAAGTGGGCTGATGGGGAGGTTTAGGACTGGGTAATGGGCTAATGGGAGGGGTTAGGACTGGTAATGGGGCTGATGGGGGGGGATTAGGACTGGTAATGGGCTATGGGGGATAAGACTGGAAATAGGCTGATGGGGGGGCTAGGCCTGGAAATAGGGTGATGGGGGGGGTTAGGACATAATGGGCTGATGGGGGGGGTTAGGACTAGTAATGGGCTATGGGGGGGGCTAGGACTGGAAAATGGGCTGATGGGGGGTTAGGACTGGTAATGGGCTGGGGGGGCTAAGACTGTTAATGGGCTGGGGGGGTTGCTAGGGACTGGAAATGGGCTGAGTGGAAGGAGGGCTTGAAACTGCAAATAGCTGATGGGGACGGGGGCGTGGAATGGAAATGGGTTGTGAGGGGGAGGAAGCTAGAACTGGAAATGGGTGAATTGGCGGGGGGGCTAGGACTTGAATGGGCTGATGGAGGGGCTAGAATAGGACTGGAAATTGGCTGTTGGGGGGGTGCTAAGATTGGTCTTGGGCTGTGGTGTGGGTGTGGATTGATATGGTCTCCTGCCGGGGCTAGACCTGGAAGTAGGCTCTTGGGGGGCTTGGATTGGAAATGGGCTGAGTGGAGGGGAGCTAGGATTTGACATGGGCTGATGGGCTCATGGGGTGATGGGATTGGAAATGAGCTGATGTAGGGAATCGGATGGGACTGGAAATTGATGGGGGAGCTAGGTCTGGAAATAGGATGATGTTGGGTGTAGGATAGGACTGGAAATGGGCTGATGGGGGGCGAGGGCTGGAAATGGGCTAATGCGGGGACTAGATGGGAGCGGATGCTGGGTGGACTGGAACTAGAATGGAGCTGATGTTGGGGGAGGATTAGAAATGGGATGGAGCTGGGAGAGTGAAATGGAGAGGGAAAAAATATTTTGTGTGGGAGGGAAGACAAATCTACAATTGGCCGGATATTGGGAGAGTAAGTGGGGATTGAGAATGGAGGGGTAAAAAATTTGAGTAGATGAAATAGGAATGAGGAAAGAGGCAAAAGGAGAAAGATTAGTATGTTAAGCAGATGTAGAGAGAGAATGGAAAAAAACTAGAAGAGAGAAGGAAAAGACAAATGGACAGCAGACGATGGAGAGTTAGCGGAAGACACAAAGAAACCAGAAGAAAGTGACTGGAGCAATTGCAGCTGAAAAAAAATGCACAAAAGGTAGAAAAATATCTCTTTATTTTGAATTTATTAATTGGAATATGTCAGCTCTGGGAAATGTGCATCATTAACGTCTGTGCTTTGTTTAGTAGTTTTATTTCTACAGTGTTGTACATTCCAAGTTTGGCTTTTGGGATTCCAAGTTTAATTATTGTCTTCCTGTTTCTAAATTGTGATTCCTTGTTTGGTGATGGTCTATGTTCTGCATGTGTAACTGAGCTGAGGTATTCTGTTTATGTAATTCCTATTGACATTGCCACTTGTTCTCTTTCCCCAGTAGGTCATGTATGTTATTCTCTGAAATGTATGGTTAATATTGCAGTGTTGCCTTTTGATAGGTAGAGTATGGTTCTTGTGAGTCTGGTAGTGCTGTTAGGATACGGCGGGTTTGCTATGGGTTCTAAATGGGCAGTGTTTGTAGTAGTTCCTAATGTGTCTGGTGGTTGGCACTGGATTATAGTAATGTAGAAGTCTTTTAGTCTTTCTTTATTCATACACTCATTAAGAGGCATGTTTACTAAAAGTTAGTGTATGGTAACATTATGCAAATGAGGCCCCGCACCGAGTCTCCGCACATGGCCCCATACCCCCCTTGGGCCGCCCCTGATTCTGATCAGATCTCTCTCCGAGGGGAACAATAAGGCTTCCTTGGAGGCCTTGAAGATTCCTAGAACTGATACTAAATTTGGTTTGTTATAGTACCCTGCCTGAGTAGATCATGTCCTTGAGCTGCTGAAACTATAGTGAAGTGAACCTCCACACACATCTTTGGTGTTTAAATATAGTTACGTTTTGAACCTGAAGGAGATTGGAGTTTCAAGAACCTGACAAAAGCCTATAGTCTGAAGATGGGCCCTTGTTTTGGATGGAGTGCAACAGGAAATATTTAGAAGCAGCAGCTTAGAGGTGGCATCCAGGGCCAGCAAAGTGTTCATCTTACAAATTTGTTCAGTTTCCTCGCTTAGCAAAGCTCTGCCCCCGACACCACTTCTTATTAGTTTGCACATAGTGAGTAAGTGAACAAAAGCAAAGAGCCTCAGTTTGGCAAGTGTTAAACCATTCCCAAATGGTACTTTTCTCTCTCACACAAAGCAGGTTCTCCATTCTTAACAAGATTATTTATCTGTGGTTGGGCCACTATGATTTATTTATTTATATTAATTCATAGCCCACCAATCTGAATAGTTTGTCCTTGGTGGCTACCACTCAAATAAACAATGTTATTCAAACAGTACAACTTAAATAATTTTAAAAAAGCAGTATAGAGACAAGGCATCATCATCACCTACAACCAAACAGGAACACTATAATCACAAGGCCTGAAGAAAGAGGTATGATCTAAGTTTCTTCAGGAAAGACAAATGATCTTTCAAATGAATCTCAATTTTTCTTAGGTTTCCGTGGCTAGTATCATGCTCTTTGCAGTTTTCCGGGTCATGCTGTGTTTTGACAAGTGGAACAGACATTTCAACCATCGTATTGTGGCTTTTCTTCACCCTGAACGCCATAGCATGATGGCTGAAATGTCTGCTCCGCTTACCAAGATGTGGCATGACCTGGAAAATTCCACAATAAAGGCACTGCAACCATCAGCATACACAAATGTGTCTCAGCCAATTGTATCAACCTTCAGGATGGCATGGGTGAAAAGGCACCTTCAGATGAATTGAGGGTGGAAACAATACAAACTGGAAGAAACTGGGAGCCTCCCCTTTTAGGGGGCAATTTTATAAGGGGGCATTTACTTTTAGGTGCCAAGTAGGCATCTGAGGGGTCATTTTAGCCATTAATGTGCATGTGGCCACAGATGGGCCATGCAAGAGTTCATCCTTTGCTTGATGGCATGTACTTTGCCAGTGGGCATAGTGCATAAGCAAAGTTTGGGCGGAGAATGGGTGTAGCGCCCAAGTGTGCACGTAAATGATAAAATACTATAATTTACATGCATTTTTTATCAACCTAGGTGTGGGCATTTATACTAGTTGTAGAGCTGGTGGAAATGTCGATGCTTTAACTTAAGGTGCAATTTCTGCCACTTATGCTAGAACTTCATAAAGAAGAGTAGAGTAGACATCGACTTTTCTTTATAAAATAACGCTCAAGTAAGCATGTACTTGTACACTTAAAGTAGGTGGCTTCTCGTAAAATTACCCTCCACATGTCTTAAAAATGAAGGTTGGCCGCTTGAATTTTATCCTCCTTACAATCAATAGGCAAAGAGGGTTCCAGAGAACAGGGGAAATGTGTTTCTGAGGCGTTCCAAAGAATATGTGGGCAGCAGCTCTCTACCAATTGTAATGATTTAAGCATGGTTGAGGGAGCCCCAAGTTTAGGGTTTATTAATCCAATGAAGTGAGCGGAGACGATTGGATGACCATTCTAAAGTCGCTTCTTTTTTTCAGAGGAAATTGAAAACTTTTTAATGTCTCTGACCAACAAATGTTTCTTCTTTGTTTGTCTAACTGCCACTGTAAGCCACTTAGAAAGATATTTAGACAGGTCAGGTATAAATATTAATACATGCAATGAGATCTGGTGGACATCATGCTCTCAGCCGACGTAAAAGAAACAACTTACAGAAGGCCTTCATGGACAAATGTGAATCAAGGACAATGACAAGATTTTTAACTGAAGTAGAAGGTGGCAGTTGCTGGTTATCCATCTACAGAGACTAATGGCCTATTAAGGGTCAAATCCCACTGACATTCCTTGTGGCCTTGGGCAAGTCACTTAATTCTCCATTGCCTCAGATACAAACTTAGATTGTGAGCCCTCCAGGGACAGGGAAATACCTTCAATACCTGATTGTAACTCGCCTTGAACTACTAGGTGTGAACTAAATACCAATAATAAAATAAAATAAAGGTAGAGGAAAGGTAGAACGATAGAATAAGGTCGATCTCACCTTCCGAAGTTGCATCAATTTTTAAGTCAAGCTTGCAAATATGACAAATATAAAGGCCCCTATTTACTAAAGTGCATTAAGATGTTAAGTGCAAAAATCCCTGCCATTAACTGATGCATGCTCAGCATTTTCCTATCCAGTTATTGCAGGAAAAGGGTTTAAATGAGTGTCACTGCATTGTAAAAAAAAAACATGTGACGTGCAAAAGCAACCAGCAGGAGAAATTCCACTCTTGTCACTAGGCAGAGCTCCCTTAGGTGTCTGGAAGCCCCAACCATAAGCAACTCTACAGGTCTAGCTAAGGGAACCCAGATTTTCGGCAACCCGTATGGTCTTCTTCTGCCATCATGTTTCTATATAAGCCCAGGCAGCAGGGTTCAGCCCTGGTTGTGAGTGCAAAGGCAGTGGCGGAGAGAGATGGGAACGAAGGAACAGCAGCCTTCAGAAGCTTGTCCAGGTTCGGACAGGAAGCTCACAGAGGCATAATATACCATAAAACATCTCTTATATACATCCATATCATGAACTTACTTGCGCATGACGTTTTAGGTAACTGAAAATGCATGTAAGTGCTTCCAACTGGTCTTCTAATTTTCTTTTTATTTTACATGTGTAGGTCCCAATTTAAGATTTTTGAAAATCTATCATTTAACAAAATGACTTATGTCTTTATAAAGGACCTTAGCAGTGGATTTTTCGACTGCTCTGGGCGTGGTTCACCCCATATCTCCTTTGATTATAACCAGTTTTCACCCCTTCATTGCTCAAGTGGTCTGAACAGGCATCGCTGGACCCTTGAGAGAGCATCTCTCCAGACTTACCTTCTGAATTGTTTTGCGAGAAGGGGTCGTCGTAATAGTGATAGCCATCTTTTTCCCCTCCGTCTCTATTGTGACATGTCCGTGGTACAGCCAAACTTGAATCTCCCACAACACAGTCAGCAGTTCTATTACCTGGGCCAGAGGATCAAGGTTGGCCAGGGAAAATCTTCTGTATCCCAACATGGGGTTGTAGAATGCCGCACAGAGCTTGACATATGCACGGCCTGCTCACAGGTTCGCCAATGTTACCATTCCCAAGGAACCTAAACTGGTGAGTATTGATTCTTAATGATGTAATGTTTATGCTGAAACTGTGAAGCTGACTCCCCTTTTGTAGGGAAACGAGTCATATCTGATTGAAAGACGCTGTCTGGATTACTATGAGACACCACACACTTCTTACATAAAATTACTGGAGGATTAAGGAACTATCATTTCTAAAGATAGATACATTTTATTTGACTTTTATTGCTGTTTAATTATACTTTTGATTTTTTTTGGATTTGTCTAATTGTATGTGAGTTTGACACACAGTTGGTATTGTTGTTCTGTTTGCTTCTTTGCAAGTTGGATCTTAATACCCAGATGCTTCTTGGACTTTTTGGAATAAATTACATCAAACATTTCTGAATACATAACTGTATGATGCTTAAAATATATAAGGTTTGTTTGTTTTTTTGTTTTTAGAGCCCGTGAACACGTGCCAGGTCACAGGATCCAGGCTAATGTCCCTGTCATTCCTGCCTTCACCTAAAGATCTCTCCTAGGCCTGAGGTCAGCCAAATGAACTGAGATGAAGGCTGGAGATGGACAGGTGGGGCCAAACATGGAATAGGGAGAGGCAACTGGAGAGGGGGATTTGCTCTCCTTGTCTAGCGCACAGCTCATTTTCATGCCGTTTGCTTACAGAAGCACCGAGTAAAACGTCTGTGATAAACCAGCGTTAATGCTGGGCTCTAATGCAAGCTGTTTATCTCGAACCTAAGTTGAATGTACAAAGCATTTTCCTCATAAATAGAAAATGTGAAAACCCTTTAGTACATTTAGGGGTATGTTTACTAAACCGGGCTAACAGTTAACCCGGGCTATCTGCCACTAGGTCCCATATTATTCAATGGGACCTAGTTGCAGATAGCCCGGGTTAACCGTTAGCCCGGTTTAGTAAACATACCCCTTAGTCTTTAATCAGCTGACCTAATGGACATCACTAACATACATTCACTTGCAAATTACTAGCAAGAGCTTTCCTTCCCATCTCATGTAGCATCCCAGTGCTGCCAAACAACAGAAGAAGCCCAAGGTTTCATAGGTATGCTTTTTAATAGTATTAATTCTGTTACACTACACACACCAGTAACAATGATAAATACTGCAATGGACATGTTAAAAAAATATTATACCTGTTTCATGTTGCAAAAACACATCTTTTAAAAAATAAATACATAAAACTGACAGTAAAAATAATTGAAGAAAAAAAATCCCTCCAAAACAATAAAACTCATAGTTTAAGGCAGTACTTCTACACAGACGGTAACTTAGATACAGCAAAGTGCTACTTGCTCTTTACAGGAAAGCAACATGAAAACCCAGCCCCCTTTCGTGGTGTTCGTTGAAGCTTTAATTGTAGAGACACAAAATACCAATGGCCATGCCATGTGGCTTTGGGACAGTATTGACTTTTTAATGACATTCCGACAATTTCCTAATAGGAGGTCTGAAAGGACTCCTTCCCCTTCTCCTGCCTCCCCTAGAGGCTCCACAATAGAAAGCTAATTTTCTAAGGAGGAACCTACTTTTCTTTACACAAGACTAACCTTGTGTGTGCGACCCAAACTCTGTTCATATGCAGACCCACCAGCAAAGTACACACCATTATGCTAATGTGTACACTCTTACGATGGGTGCAATATTACAAGAGGCCATTAACACCCATTATGTGATCACATGAATGCATATGAGACGTAGGTGCATACTTTGCAGCTTAAAGTGTACAACCCTTATAAAATTACCTCCTGTCTCATAATGTGCGATCACTGCACAAATCTTAGCCCTTAAAATCAACCCTTAACTGATGCAAATGGAACCCATTTGCAGAGCAATTCTCCAGGGTCCATGATAAAGGCTTAGAAAGTGGCGCACAATATCGCCTGAGCGCAGAGCAAAGCGCTTCTGAGTCAGATGCAGACTTAAATGCGTTACAAACTCTGTGCGCAGTAATAGTCAGGATCAATTGTAAAAAAGACTTCTGAAGTTGACCGACTTCCAAGGAAGGGAAGGGGGAAGAGAGGAAAGGAGACTTCAGGCCGGATTATGAATACTACATGGCACTTACAAGTCAAAGGAATGCATTTGGTACAGTAGGAAATCTGTATAAATGGTTACTCTCATGTCTCTTAGAGGCTGATTCACTAAAGTGTGGTCATTGTTGACCAAGTGCAATAATTGCTGCGGCTCCATTGTGATTAATGGGGCCAATTCACTAACCTGCGGGCATTAAATCACATTAAAGACCACGCTGGTTGTGGCTTTAATAAATCAGCTCCTTCATATTCTGTTTCCCCCTTTCTCCGCCACATAACTTGGCCATTTTGAGGTTGACAAATCAATGTTAGTGCAACGTTTCTGCTGCCTTCCACATGCACACAATACACACACGCACAGGAATAATAAATTACTATTTGCCCCTATTTGTTGGGGTGTTTTCCAAGCTCTTCTTTTCTATCTGAGGCGGCAAGACCTCTGGGTTTGTGTTTGGACTTTTAACATGCCCTGGAATGATTGTGGCATATCAGACAGGAACAAGTCGAGATAAATCAGACACTCCTCTTTTCTGATGACAGAGGAGGTGGAGGGTTCCTTTGTGTTTTTGTGTATATAGAAGCCGAGAAATACAGGAAAGAGGAGGGAAACAGGAAGATCAGCACTTGTGGATGGAGATGCCTGGCAGATCTTAATGCAACGCAGTCTGCTCCTTACGCTGTAGAACAGCATGCACTGTACACCTTCCATAGCCAAGACGACAAAATCACTTTCTGACGACAAGTTGCTACTTTCTCCTTGGTAGTTGATTACTCCCTCTTCCCTTTTTCTCCAGGGATTTTCCTTCCCTCCACGATCTGCCCCTTTGTTTAATCCTTACTCTCTTCATTCCCTTTCCATTTATTAATCAACAGGGAAAGCGATGAATAGTGTATGCACAATGGAAAATGCACATCGAAAGCTCCCACATATCGCAGCATCATGACAGAAAGCGCAAGCTCTGCATTACTTCAAAATCTTACTGAACTGGCATCTCCATAACCAACCTCAACCATGCTCTTGTTCCCCATTTTTTTTAAATTAATAAGGGCACAAGCTGGTAAGCCGTTCTCAATCTGTACTCTGGCTGAAATAATGTGGGTTCTGGGCATCAGCAATATAGTATACAGAAAAACCAAATTAAACAAATCATCTGTTCCTTTTACAAGTGTTTAGATCATTTATTTGGCATTTGTCTGGCGTCTTAAAGCAAATTACATATAGGTACAATGACTCCCTGCTCCCAAAGAGCTGATAACTGAAGCGGCATAAAGAGATAAATGGACCTGAGCAAGTATCTGTTTCCATTTTGGAGGGAGGGAAGAGACTTTAAATAAATGTGACATTTAGGATTGGAAGCATTTGTGTGAAATTTGACCTGTTTATAGATGCCCCCTCTTAGTGCTTGGCAAACACAAAAACTGCAATGTAAGGGCAACTCTTCCGAAGAACAGCACTGTGTGTGGTCCTCAGAATATATCGCTGCCGAATCCTGCCGCTAGGAAGAATGTCTGGGTGAAGGACAGAGAATCAGCAGACAGCCATGGCACCGTCTCGGAAGTAAATCCAGGACCCAATGTTTCTAAATGAATGGGGGAGTGCTGAAAGCAACGCAGATTACTCTTCCCTAGAGACAGTAAAGGAGTTTGTTCAGTACTGGAGGATGGCATCTATGGGAGTAAAACTGGGCAGTCTAGATAAGTGTTAAGGGAGGGGGGATATCGAAAGGGATTAACACAGTTAGCAGAGCTGCTGAACCACCTTAATCCCCCTCTCTGGCTGCTGCCACCACGTGCCCCAGTGCTAACTGGTTACCATCAGGGCGGTCCGGGGCGATATGGAACTGCTGCCTGGTTATGGCAAAGCAGCCAAAGTAAGGCACGGCAAAGGCTGACCTAATGTTTACCACAGAAGCTAAACCGGGCAGTGGCTGCATATCGCCGCTGCCAATCCACACAACCTGGATATTGAATGCTGGGGCCAGATAAGAGCGGCAGCAGCTAGCAACGTTATAATGTCCAACCATAACTGCTGAATACCCCCCCTGGTCTTTAACTTCCTTCACATTCTGTTTCTTTTTTTTTGGGGGGGGGGTCTTCTTTCTTTAACATTTTACTTTTTAGGTTTGCTTTCTGAAAGAAAAGGATGATGTGACCATGTCTCATAGTTCCACATTAGGAA
This sequence comes from Ichthyophis bannanicus, assembly GCA_033557465.1. Classification (NCBI taxonomy): domain Eukaryota; kingdom Metazoa; phylum Chordata; class Amphibia; order Gymnophiona; family Ichthyophiidae; genus Ichthyophis; species Ichthyophis bannanicus. Next base: position 104,604,672 of record CM066032.1, on the reverse strand, counting down.
CCACCACCCAGGAAAAAGATTTAAGCGTCATCGTCGATAGCATGTTAAAACCCTCGGCCCAGTGTGCAGCAGCGGCCAAGAGAGCAAATAGAATGCTAGGTATGATAAGGAGAGGAATGGAGAATAAAACAAAGGATATTATAATGCCTCTGTATCGTTCCATGGTGAGACCGCACCTTGAATATTATGTGCAATTCCGGTTGCTGTATCTTAAAAAGGATATAGCGTTATTAGAAAAGGTTCAGAGAAGAGCCACCAAAATGGTAAAAGGGATGGAAGGATACTCCTATGAAGAAAGGCTTAAAAGATTAGGGCTCTTCAACCTGGAAAAGAAACTGCTGAGGAGAGATATGATAGAGGGCTATAAATTAATGAATGGAGTGGAACGGGTAAATGTAGATCAATTGTGCCATCAAAATGTAGAAAGACTAGGGGACATGCAATGAAGCTATAGGGTAACCTATTTAAGACTAATAAGAGAAAATATTTTTTCATTCAATGTTTAATTGAACTCTGGAAGTCGTTACCGGAGGATGTAGTAAAAGCTGCTAGTATAGCCAGCTTTAAAAAAGGTTTGGGGACAAGTTCCTGGAGAGGTCTATAAACCATTATTAAAGGGGATCTGGGAAATCCACTGTTTGCCCCAATACAAGCATTGTGGAACCTATGTGTCTTTTGGGGAAACTGCTAGGTACTTGTGACCTAGATTGGCCGCTGTTGGAAACAGGCTAATCGGCTTGATGGACTTTGGTTTGACCCAGTATGGCATATGTTATGTTCTTATGTAGTTCTAAAAATTTCAGCAGAGCCCACCAAAAAAGAATCAAAGCTTCTAGTATTTCAAGAGCAAAAAGAAAAAAATGGTCTACACTTTTTTCTTCTGGGAATCTGAAAAGTTTGCATGATCTGTTGCTGAAAGTTAAACCAGTCTCAGCAACTTAAGAGAGGGATGAATATTTTGGGGGGGCCGAGGTGGGGGCTGCTATGGTGCCATTAATCTTCATGGGTGGCATTTCCCTATTTTTACATTCCCCCCTCAATTCAACTCTGCCATTGCAGTGATAGTCTTAGCCCAGGGTCCACAAATTACTGTTCCCTTTGGAACCTGGCTAATGTTGTCCCTGAGTCTGGCCTCCAGATGTCACTATTATGCAATTAAAACTCCCCGCTGCCGGCCTGAATAGTAGAAAACCAGCTTGGGAACTGAAGCCATGTCTTCCGCATAGCAGTGCACTGCACTTGCCACCAGTCACTGAGCCCTGTGAATAATAAGCCTCAAACTCCTCTTTAAGCTTCACATTGTAAATTACGATCAATTTGGTCTCTGTGCTAGCACTTCATATTTCAAAGGGCAATGTTAACTTTCTGCTTTTACGGATCTCAAAACGTCAAGTGTAGTCTCCAATAGCTGCCTGTGTTGATTCCACAAGGGAATAATTTGAAAGCATGCTCACTAACTTTCTGCAAGAAGCGCACACCCATTTCCTTTTAATACTCTCCCTTCTCCAGCTCCAAGATACAACCTTGAGTGATTTTCTATATATTGTACCTGGGCTTGTTGGAAGATCCCACAGGCATCTTTAATCATGATCTCTTCTGACTTTACAATTCATGGGGTGCTCATTATGTTCCACTTGATCCGAAATATATACTCCTCTCCTGTCCACAAACGCATTTTGTTCCCTTTAAGCCTCCTCCTACTTGGTCTTGCAGTTAGAGAGGCGTCTCCTCAGACAAGCCCAAGAATACCCTGCTAATGGACTAACTGACTTTTGTTGTTCAAATTCATTGCATGTTAAAGCTCGGAAAGGTGTCAATGTAGATTTTCAGTTCACATCTGTTGTATACAGGGGGGGGGGGGGGGGGAGGAAGCAGGCTCAGAGTTCTGCTTTCACATGCCTTCTGTTTAACATCTGGAATACTGCCATTGCTAACAGTTCTCCTCCAGCAGAATTCCCAGGTGGTTGCCAGATGATCTTACAGTATCTTCTGCTCTTTGGAGAGATGAGCACCGATATGATATCCGATTAGAACACCAGATGTTCTCCTTATTTCTGACACTTTGATTCACACTTCACTTTGATACAGAACTGTACTATGGAGATGCCATTATTCTAACTTTTATGAATTAAATACATGTGCAGGATGGCTTTCTCTTCCGAAGCTTCAGCAACAGCTGCAAAAAAAGATTTTAGAAGCAGCAGTTTTATGGTAGAGTGGCAGGGTTCTGCCGTGCCGTGTGGGGAAGAGTTAGGATTAAATCCAGGCAGAGCTCGGCTTTCGTGAGCCAACTGGAATGGTGGATGCTGCAGAGGAATGGAGCCTGCATCATCAGCAAACAGCAACACCTACTGGCCAAGTCAGGATGTGCATATATTAAGGTTGCTAGCAGCAGAGAGGGACATGATTTATTAATTTAAGCCACTACTGGCCATTTGGCAGCACAGTTCTTCTGTACATGCATAACTAAAGCAACTGAAAAATTCATTTACAGAGGAAGAATATGTTCAAAATGCACACATCAAGGTACAAGCTTGGGTCTACGTTGTTCCACTAATAGGCATCCTCCTGGAGATGCAGTGTTTCCATTTATAAAAACTACATTTCATAACTTGAAATTTCCTGCCATGTTTTGGGTCACTGATAACCTGAAAGACCAATGATATGAGCGGTCAACAGGTTTCTAATTGCACATACATAAAACAAGGTCAACAGGTTTCTAATTGCACATACATAAAACAAGGTATCTTGATGAATTCTTCAGTTGAACTTAGATGCTAAATTTATTTACATTATACATTCTCTGAAGCCTCCTATTTTAACTTAAGATGTGTTTCATTTGTATGTATTTTGATCCGATATCAGCTTGTTTATAAGTGCAATGACACACTCGAGAGGGTCTACTTATGCAGCACACACAAAAAAGATTCCCGTGAATTAAGTTGGCACAAGGCAGCTGAATTTCTTATGCCACTGGATGCCCAGTCAGTTATTACTGCTTAAAAGAGCACCATATCCAGCTGTACATAAGGGGAAAAGTGCTTCGTTTTCTACTATCAACTCTGCTTCCCCCCACCCACACTTCTGGAGGACTAGATTCACCCTACAGCTAGAAGGGGCTAGGTCGAGTTCTGAAGTCTCTCTGCACTCCTCCAGACTTGTTTAACTGTAGAGTCTCGGGTGCAGGAAGGAGGGGGAGTTATGTTCTATTGTGTCTGATGTTTAGTATGTCAAAGGGGCACTTACAGTATGTACCTGGCTGGCTGTTTCAGTAAACACATTTAAATAAAACAGTAACACACAAGCTTACACTCTCACACACCCAGCATCTTAGCTTCAGTAAAAGAGCAAAGTGGCATGATGTGCACTGGGAAGGTCGCACAGCGGTGGGCGGTCAACGATGGCCATGTTACCATGCCCTAGGCAGATGAGAGATTCACTCCCTGTAAGGAATGCTACAGTGAGATCTGCTTCCTCTCTTCCCATGTGAAATATGGACACAGCACATAGTGAAGGAAGTTGGTCCACTTTATACAAAGGTAATGGAGCCCTCCACTCCCATCCTTGGTTGTGCAAAAATAATTCTGCAATTGTGTACAAGTATGTGTATGCGTAAAGGACAAGACACAGTGGTAATGCAATGTGCTAAGAATTAAGTGTTAAATATTTGTTGTAGTACAGTTTACATATGTGTGAAACTTTGCAACCTCTTTCTCAAAGAATAAAAATGCGTACACATGAGCAATCATTCACTGTGGTCAAGGAAGTAAGTTCTTGCAATTAAGTATTTTACCGAGTAATGAAATTATCACTGTCTGCTGTGAAACACTATCTTTTGGATTCTACTAGAAATCCCTCTCTCCCTACGCACATCAAATTTCCCTAGAACACCAAACAAGCCACAACATTTTCCCCCGCGCAAGTAACGTTTAAAATTCTAGGGTGACAGCTATGAGAATTTTCGCCTACAGCCTATGTCCCGGGTAATCCAAACGCAACAAGCATTTCTAATAAGAAACTCTAACCGGTTCTAAATCATGACTATATGGCACTATATGTCAGTGGTCCTAAAGGCCTATAGGCTATGGAGATCTCTTTTAAAATGGGCCATAAGCATGCAGCCATAGTTTCTTGTACCCATTGGTGGGTGAGATTTCCACTGGTGTGACAATATCGCCATAGTGCAGATCTGCCATTTCCCTTATTCCAATCAATGGAAAATCATGCACTTAGGATATAGAAATCCAAAAGAGTGGTATCCAGTGAGGGTGAGATACTGATGTTGACTAACAGGAAGCAAAAAGGAAGCAAAATAGTGTGAGAAGGTGGTGACCAAAACCAGAAGGCTGGCAAGGTGGATAGGAAGCGAGATAACTAGTAGAAAACAGAAATGAAGCAATAATGCCCTGTATTGGCCTTTGGCAAGACCTCATCTAGAATCCTGTGTCCAGTTCTGGAGGCCCTACTTCTGACAGAACATAGAAAGGGGGCAGGTGATCCAGAAGAGGATGCAGGGTCTATAGCAAAAGCTCTTTGAGACTTAAAGTAGAGAAGAGGGGATATGAGACAGACATTTAAATATTTCAAAGTGCAGGAAGCCAACCTTTTACGGAGGAAAGAATGCTCTCTAGAGCGAGTCACTTTACCCTCCATTGCCTCAGAAGAAAAGGCCTGGCAATCTACTTCTGGTCATACCTTGTCAAGAAAACCCAGGGGCTGCTGGGTCACCAAGAGTCAGCATTGACTTGACAGCACTTAAAAAAGTACCCTTTCTGTTCCCATTACCTTCCCAATAGAGATGATGGAAACAAAGGGTACAGGAATTCAAGAAAGCATCGGATAGGCACAGCATATCCTTACTTGGAAAGAAGCCAAGAAAGTCGGTAATCACATGGGATTTACAGCATTACACAGAATGGAATTGGGCAGAATTGATTGACCTTATCTGCTGCAATATTCTACATTTTAATGTTTGCATGAACCCCATAAAGGACCAGAAGCAGTAACCAAATTAGTTATTAGATTAACAACGCAACTATAGCACTAGGACACAGATGCTGTTAACAATAAATCCTAGAATCATACTTATGTTCCAGATAATGTGTCCACACTAACTACTAGGCTACTATCATGAGGGACTTAGGACTGTTTATTGATAGTCAATTATCTTTGGTACCCCATATCCAGAGATTATCTAAGGGGGCTTTCTTTAAATTGAATGTTATTCATAGATTAAAACCGTTTTTTTCTGCTGAAAGTTTTCGCACAGTGGTACAAATGCTAGTCTTATCCTCTCTTGACTACTGTAATAGCTTATTCTTGGTTTACCTATAAGAGCGATAAATTTGTTACAGCTAGTACAAAATGCAGCCACATGTTTTATTGTTGGAGTAAGTTATTCAGAACATATTACTCCGAAAGTGCAGAAATTACATTAGTTACCTCTTAAGCGGCACATTATTTATAAGACTTTGCTTATTGTCTTTAAATCTCTTAATCATGTGGCACCCCAATATTTATCTACAGTTTCGAGGGTTTATTGTCCCCCATCTGCATTGCATTCTCAGGCCACTATACTTTTCATGAGGTGCATTTTTGTAAATCAAGGTGGAGAATGTTTTCTGTTCAAGCTCCTAGACTTTGGAATTCGCTTTTTGTAGAGATGCAACTTTTAGCAGACATTGGCATTTTAGGAAGCGTCTTAAGACTTATCTTTTCACACAGGCATATGCAGCTTCTAATAATTCCTGACCAGCATATCCTTAGGAAATGGCTTAAGATTTATCTCCTCATATAGGCATGTGCAGCTTCTAGTAACTCCTGATTAGTATATACGTATGTGGCAATTATAACTGTAGCTGTAAGTATAATTATAATTGTAATTATATTTAGAGCAGATGATTTTTTTATGTTTATGGTTTATTATTTTTTTGTTTTGGTGTTTTAATTTTATTTTATTTAATAGTGTGTGTATTATTGTTTTTTGTTTTTATTATGTTTACTTATGTATTTTTTTGCACTTCATCTAGGTTGTGCGGAAAATGTTCTGCACATTTCTTAAGTTGTCGGACAGCTTCTGTGGTGCATTTGTATTTTGAAGCAGCATGCCTATGTGTTCAGACAGCCGGAAAATGATTTAAGACATTTCAGCCCAGATCAATGCCACATGCTTTGTAGATCTCTCACTTAATACTCTGGTGCCACAAAGATTAGGGTACCCTGTTGTCATATTTTAGTTTTCAAGAATTTCTGAAAGTAACATAGAAAAAAAAAGTAAGTTGAAGACTTATTTATAAAAAGAAATTCCTTTATATTAGGAAATCTTTTTATTCATATCTGCTTCAGCAGAAAAGGATCCATCAGCAGGTGACAGAATTGTTACTATCATTTTACGATTGACATTAATGCACAGTCCTGGTGACTTGAGAAAAGGATGGCGCAGTAATGATGAAATGCTTTCTTTCTTAAGCACAATAACGGTTAGGAAAAGTGCATGTCAGAAAATTTACCACTGTTACCCAATAGAGGTCCAACAGAAAACTAAGTAACTCAGTCATCAATAGTCTCAACCTATAGGTCAATTTTCCTGTTCTCTTGGAAATCTGGGCTAGTTAACGAGAAGGGAGAAACTCCTCAGTTACAATGACATTAGTATTGAAAGGGAAGGAGCAGCTAGTACCCGACTCTCCTTGACCTCACTCATATTCCTAGGGTAACAGTCCTTCAAGAGGCAGCAGTCAAGGATGAGGGCTCTGTGCTAGTGACAGAGCATAAAACATATCAGAACTGGCTCACTGCTGTTTGATCCTTTTTGGTGACTAAACTAATGCTTTCTGGTCCTTTTCTCGCCTTCAAACTTTTTCAGTAGGGATCCTGTGGCTGCTCTAATATTTCATAAACATTCTAGCAAATTCATCAAAAGAGGAACAAAAGGTGGAATTTCCCAAAGGTGACCTGGAACACTGGCATGACTGTACTGGACAAAATTTTGCTTTAGGAAATAGATGTGGGGCATCATACAAGACAGCGTTAGCAATGTGTCGGTCCAAGTAAAGTTTGATGCTGGGGCATGGAGTAGAAAGCAAAGCTTTGGATTTCAAGGGAATGTTTGTCTCTAGTAGACAACAAGCTCGTGGTTGAGCACAATCTATCATACCCTGTTAGCCTACACTTTGAAGTACTGTACAGCTTAACTGGCACAAACTCACCCATGACCCGGGGACTGGAATCATACATTGACCATCTTTGCACATAATGCCATGTCCTGGGACTCAAATTTGATCTTGTCTGAGCTATACACCAATGGTTCTCAAAGTCTCTGTGTGTGTTCTTGGACTACACAACTCTATACCCTCAGCCCAAGAAGCCAACACTGGTTTTGCTCAATACAAACATCTTTTCCAAGACAAGATCAGGGCTTGTGCAGAGCAGAAGCTGCCAAAGCATAATCGCTTATCGACATTTATAAAGCCCATCTCACAGCTCTACCCTGCTACCACGTGCAGTTTCTGCTGCCCTATGATTATGTAGTTGCCTTTTTTAAATTCAAAATCCTCCTATCAACGAATCATAAAATGGAGTTTTTTTTGGTTTCCCCTGGCTCTAGAAACACAAACAGGTGCATGTCCTACCATAGGAGGAAGCAATGGCTGTTAAGTTTTACAGTTAGTGTGGAAAGCACTGATCGGCGCCCCCAGGTCCTCATTACTGGATGTGGCAGGTAGTGGAGGAGGCGGCTTGGCAGCACATGCAGGTGGGGTTGACTGACTTGGGGGGGATTAGATCGAGGTCCTCGTCATCTGGAATCTCGTCTAGCCGGTAGCCATCCTTCAGCAGCTGGATGTTCAAGTCTTGGTTAATCTGCTGCAGATAAGGAGAGAGACAGTCACAATGTGCAAACAGTCTGCTGCAATGGAACGTCTCTCATGGGTGCCAGACGAGTAATTATCCCACTGGAAACCAACACCTGCTTTCTTCCGCTTTCATCAAAAGGCTTTCCCCTTGCACTCGCATCTGACTTATCTGAGCTTCTGCTACCTTCCCTGTGGGATTGGACGATGAAAGGAGATAACGTGGAGGGTAAAACAGAAGGCCGTGCTGCTGATCCTTCATATAATTTGCTATTCCTGGCGTATTTTAAATGAAGCCTGAAAAGTGGGTGTATATTACATTTTCTTCACTGCAAATCAAAAGTGGGTTTGCTTAAAGCTTTCATCACTAGCGAAATAAGAAAAATTAAATGAGCATATGCCTAAGTATGTGGGATTGTGTGAGTATGATTTTTTCTTCTGTGTATAGATGCTGTCAATGTCAGATTGTAAACTGCCTATAATTTTAAAATGGGCAATATATAAGTATGAAATAAATAAATAATCCAATTTTGTGGGCTATTTCTATTTCACTTTAATTTTCTGCATTCTGCATCCATAAGTCTACATACGTCTAGACCTTTGCACAGTTAAATAATACAAGGAAGAATCCTGCAGAGAAAAGAAACCTCACATATTGGAGCCTGGTGCTTATAAGCAATTAAAGGACCTGGTCACTAGTGGCTGATTCTCTAAGCTAATGATATGCACAGCATGCACCCAATAAAGGGCTAGGCTAAAACGAAAATGAGCTGTTTACCATATGCATGCTGTGTAGGTCAAAGCCAGTTCCTTCTGACCTTCCTACCCCCTGTACACAACAGACTGCTCGGGGGAGAGGGGGGCAGGCTGAACTCCTACATCCCAATCCAAAGTCACAAAGGCCTCTCTGATCTTCCTACTCCTTTACAAACATCCCTTGATATAAAAAAATCTCTATGTCTTGACACATCGTAAACTGCTGCAAGGTAGCTCCATTTCGAGGGCAGCGGATATGCTGGCAAGTGGGGCTTGCGTGATCCCTTGCTAATGAAGACTGAGGCATGACAGGACTAGTAAAAAATCATTCTAAAGAGGAAGGGACAATGTATGCAACACAAGATGGAGTCTGCAAGCTTGGACATGCTAAGATGGGGTCTTTCCCATCAGTCTGCTGACAGTTTTCACGTACACTGCTTCAGTGGTTAAATCCAGAGACTCTGCAACCATTATTCTAGCTGTGAACATTAACACTCTTGTATTTTAACCAAGGGGACCTATGCCCTACTAAGCCTAACAAGGCTTATGATAAATTCCAGGGTCATGGGACCTCTAAACCAGTAATCAGAGGCCCTCAGGCAAATGTATGGTGCCCAAGGACAACTGCAGATTCACCAGTTTGGATCTCAGAGCCAAGATCAGGACCAATCTAATCCACTGGCTGATTTTGTGCAAGGCCAAAGGAATAAAAATGGGAAGAGAACAAAGAAAAGAGCGTGTCTGCTTCCTGCCTGGGGAGATGCTGCCAGCCGAAGACCTGTGATCATTGCTCTCTCTTCATAGATAGCCTGGCCCTGGAGGGTTTTTGTTTGTGTCATGAAGACTGAAAGCCGGAGGTCTGAAGCATGGTAACATTTCACACCACCTTACTCGAGATGCTAAGGGATGGGGTAACAGCTAAAGAACTCAATCACTCTATGAGTGTAGTTTGTGTGTATGTCTGCGCTCATTTTTCAGGTGCATGTCCATGCCTGATTATATGGGATTTTGCTCACATTAAATTGTTAGTAATTCTGCCCACTATTTAGGCACCTACTGGAGATTCAGGCCTTAAGTGGGGACTTATGTATTAGATTGGAGTGGAGGAGTAGCCTAGTGGTTAGAGAAACAGCCTAGTACCCAAGAGATCAGGGTTCAATTCCCACTGAAATGCATTGTGACTTGGGCAAGTCTCTTTACCTTCCATTGTCTTGGAAGAAAAGGCCTGGCAATCTACTTCTGGACATATTTTGCCAAGAAAGCATAGTTACTCACCTGTAACAGGTGATCTCCGGGAACAGCAGGAATTTAGTCTTCACATATGGGTATCGTCGGTACCGACAGAGCCTGCGTGGGAACGCTCCCCAGCGTCCAATAGGAAACTTTTTGGGAGCATCCCACAGTGCCTGCGTGCTTGCCTTCCCGCCTTTCCCAACTGTCCCTCTCCAGTTGAGTTTAAAGCGCAGACAAAAGAGAGAGGAAAAGAGAGAAAGAGAGAGAGATACAACTCCTAGGGGAGGTGGGTGGGTTGTGAAGACTAAATTCCTGCTGTTCCCGGAGATCACCTATTACAGGTGAGTAACTACGCTATCTCCAAGAACAAGCAGGAATGTAGTCTTCACATATGGGGACTCCCTAGCTACAGATGCCAGGGAGAAGGCCCCAGAAGTTGTGTGCTCTTGTGAAAGGGCTCCACTTCCCCCCATGGATCTCTGGCATCCTACCAGGGATGGTGGGTAGATTAAGTATGGAACAGGTGTTGAAGAACAGCCTAACCAAACCAGGCATCCAGGCGGGAGTCCTTGTCTAAGCAGTAATGGGCTGTGAAGGTATGAACAGAAGCCCAAGTAGGTGCTCGACAGATGTCGTCAATAGACACAGAGTTAAGATGAGCCATTGAGGCTGCCATGGCTCTCACATTGTGAGCTGTGACATGGCCTTCAAGAGGAAGGTTCTTACTCATAGGCAAAAGACATACACTGTGCAATCCAGCTGGACAGTCTTCTTTTGGAGACTGGAAGTCCCAAATGACTAGGAGCAAAAGCAACAAAGAGTTGGGAAGACTTTCTATGTTGCTGTGTCCTTTGCAAGTAAAAGGCCAAAGCTCTTTTACAGTCCAACGTATGAAGATTCCTTTCTGCATTTGAGGCGTGAGGCCTAGGAAAGAATACAGGAAGGTAAACCGCTTGTTTTAAATGAAAAGGCGACACCACCTTTGGCATAAAGTGTGGATGAGTCCTAAGGACTACCTTATCATGCTGGAACCTTGTATAAGGAGGATCAGCCACCAACGCTTGCAATTCACTGATGCGACGTGCTGATGTGATTGCACTAAGAAAGATAACCTTCCAGGAAAGGAATTTCAAAGAGGTAGTGGCTAATGGTTCAAAGGGCGGTTTCATGGGCTGCCCAAGAACCAGATTTAAGTCCCATGCCAAAGTGCGTTTGATCAGATAAGTGTGGTTTTTAATTTGGTTTGTGAAGAACAGCATCATGAGAATATTTTGACGAATAAAAGGGGCATGTACTGTGTGTGAGGGGGAGTGCAATTCTCCTCCTCTTGCGGTTTATGCCCGACAAAGATATCTTTGGGGGACAAGTGGGGGATCTAAGAGTTTTGAATGCCTGGAAGATACACCGCGAGGAGATGAATCTGATGCTCTCTGGCGAGGGCCCATAGTCGCAAAGCTTCGTTGCAGAGCGACAGAGAGCCTGTTCCGCCCTGCTTGTTCACATAGAACATGGCTACCTGATTGTCCATTTGAACTAGGACTGTCTTGTAGCTGAGCTGGGTGTGGAATACTCGAAGAGCAAGGAAAATTGCTCTGAGTTCCAGGAGATTGATATGGAGATAGGCCTCCTGTGGAGTCCAGGTACCCTGGGTACAGAGGCCTTGCAGGTGGGCTCCCCAACCCATCCTGTGAAGCATTTGTTGTTAGAGTGGCTTGGGGTGGGGGTTGCTGAAAAGGAGACCCCACCAAAAGGTTTTGGGGCGACTGCCACCATTGGAGGGACAAAATAAGGCGATCTGAGTTTGCTATTTTGTCTGACAGGCAACCTGACGCCTGAGTCCACTGAGTGGATAAGGTCCACTGGGCTGCCCTCATATGGAAGCGAGCATAAGGGACCACATGCATGGTGGATGCCATGTGGCCTAGCAACTGTAACATTTCCCGAGCAGTGAGGTGAGGTTTTAGAACTGCTTGGGAAGTTAACTGCACAATGCGAAGGCAGCGGGGCTGTGGAAGCAAGGCCCTTGTCTGTTTGGTGTCCAGCAGAGCTCCTATAAACTCTAGGGATTGAGTGGGAGCAAGGTTGGACCTTAGGAAGCTTATGACAAGTCCCAAATACTGAAGGATGCGCATTGTGCGAGAGAGAGCAACCCTGGCCTCTGGCTCTGAAGGGGCTCGAATGAGCCAGTCGTCTAAGTAAGGGAAGACGAATATTCCCAGGGTGCGGAGAAATGCTGCTACCACAGCCATGCATTTTGTGAACATCCTTGGTGCAGAGGCCAAGCCAAAAAGGAAGAACCCTGTATTGGTAGTGCTTCCCTTGAAACAGAAAGCGAAGGAACTTTCGGTGAGTTGGATGGATGAGAACATGATTGTACGCATCCTTGAGAACTAGAGAACAAAGCCAATCCTGACTCTGAAGGTATGGCAGCAGAGTTCCTAGAGAAATCATTTTGAACTTCTCTTTGAACAGGAATTTGTTCAATTCTCTGAGGTCTAAAATGGGTCTGTGCCCTCCTGTTTTCTTTGGAATAAGGAAATAGGGGGAGTAAAACCCTGTACCCCGTTGGGGAATGGGTACCTCTTCTATTGCTCCTTGAGCAAGGAGCACAGTGACCTCTTGACCTAACTGATCATTGAGAGAGGTCTGAGAATTGAACTGTCTTACCATTGTAGGAGGGGGCATGCTGAGGAAATGAAGGTTGTACCCCTCTCTTACAATAGTCCAATTTTCTACTGTTATCTGACCTCATCTGGGGGCAAAATGACAATCTTCCTGGGATGGTGGAGGGTTCTGGGCCGTTCATGGCCAGGAAGGCAAAGTTCTCTAGACAGGAGTCAAAGCCCCTGTGGAGGCTGAGTCTGCTGAGCCGGTTGAGGCTTAGCTGCTTTTGGCTTCCTTTGTTGCCTAGGTTGTTGCTACTGTCCCTTTTGGGCAGACTGACCTAAACGATGTCCCTGCTGGGTATAGGAGGGATAAAACTTTTTCTTCTTGCTGAAGAATGGTTTCTTAGAGGATCTTTTCCTCGCAGGATCAGCTGTAGATTTAGACAATCTATCCAAAGTGATATTGTCAGCATCTATCTCATTAGCCTTTTCCTGTCAATTCTTGCCAAAGAGATTCTCTCCTATGCAAGGTATATTCCCTAGTTTGTCCTGTACCCAAATTTCCAAGTCAGATGCCTGGAGCCAGGCAATCCTACGTGCAAGTATGGCAATGAAAGAGGTTCTGCTTATGCATTCAAAGCAGTCAAAGGCTGCATGATTCACAAACTTGGAAACATCCTGAGCATGTCTGACAAGAGCGAGATAATCTTGCCTTTTATCATCAGGAAGGAGAGGGCTCATAAGTTCTAAATCTCCTGTGACCTCTTTAAGGAACATTCCCATATACAAGATATAGGAACTGATCCTAGCAGAAAGCATGGAAGCCTGGAAGGATCGACGTCCAAAGGCGTCAAGAGTCCTATACTCACGTCCTGGAGGATCAGATGCATGCATTTTTGCACTCTTAATCCGTCTCATGGCTGATTCCACCACCATGGAATGGTGTGGTAATTGAGTCTTCTGAAACCCAGAACAAAGAGGAACTCGAGTCTTCGAGAGTGAGGAGATGTGGTCAGAGGTGTTTTCCACATCCTTAACATAAGATCATGCAAGATCTTATGAATAGGTAAGGTAGCTGCCTCCTTGGGAGCTTTAGGGGTATTGTAGGATTTCTAATTCCTTTGCCCTAGGCTCTTTTTCAGGAGCCACTGTGATGGAAACACCTTGGGTCACATCTTGGATAAAATCCTGAAAGGACATGCTACGCTGAGGAGAAGAGGAATCCTCAGGAAGAACTCTGGTATCGGCAGAGCTTTCAGAGTCTTCAGACTCATCCAGGATTCGAAGTATCTCCGATCCGGGTGATCGTGCAAGGCACGGTACCGGTCAAAGTCGGCATCGGAGTGGTCCGGTACCGACTTGTCGATGCCGGATAGAGACGCATGACACAGTCCCGGTAGAATACCTGCCGATTTTGATGCAGTCGGTGCCGGTACCGGTTGAATTGTCTGAAGCGGTTTCAGGGGCATCGAGGCCGTGAGAAAAGCCGCCAGACTGCGTTCAATAGCCAGGAATCTCTGGTCTATCGACACTGCCGATGCCTGGGTATCGGTGCCGGATAAAGCTGCCAGAACCCCAGAGCATGGCACCAGTAGTTCTGCCGAGGTTGAAGCCTCAAGAACATCCTGGAGCCCTGTTAGTGCTTTGGAATCCGAAGCCTCCCGCCGGGGCAATTTTGCCAGTGAAAGTCCCTCAAGGGCAACGCCAGAGGCATCTCGATGTTGAGAAGATTACCCTTTGAGGACCAGCTAGATTTATGTTTAGTTACCTGAGATCCATGGGAGGAAGACGAAGCCCTGGAAGACGTCAGTGCCACGGAGGCTGCATCGGAGGGAAAAAGGGTGCTAAGTTTAGCAGCTCGGTTTTGCCGGCCCCTTTTCGACATCATCCCACAGGCAACACACTCTGAAATAGAGTGGTCAGGACCTAAACATTTGAGGCACCACTCATGGGTGTCAGTGATGGAGATGGTACCGCCACACTGAGAACACTTTTTAAAACTTGAAGCGGGTTTTTCCATTCTGAGGGAAAAAGTTGGGCCTAGTACCCAAAATGGCGCGTGGCACCTGAGGAGAAAATTATTGGAAAAGACTCCAGAAAGAAAGTTTTTGGGGTTTTAAAAAAAAAAAAAAAAAAGAACCACCAGCGGAACTGGTGTAGCATCGAGGGAAGGCAGATGCAAGCACAAAAAAGAAGGGAATTTTTTCTGCGGTGACAGGATGTGTGACCTGTCGGCTCTGCGGAAAATGAAGATCTGGAGAGGGACAGTTGGGAAAGGCGGGAAGGCAGCACGCAGGCGCTGTGGGATGCTCCCAAAAGCTTTCCTATTGGACGCTGGGGAGCGTTCCCGCGCAGGCTCCGTCGGTACCGACGATACCCATATGTGAAGACTACATTCCTGCTTGTTCCTGGAGATAACCCAGGCGCTGCTGGGTCACCAGGAGTCAGCATTGACTTGAAAACACTTAAAAAAAAAAGTATCAGGTTTTCTTAGGGGGAAATTTTTTAACAGGACACCCAAGTGCGAAGTCTAAAATGAAGCCCATTTTAAACCTATTTTATAAAGGCAATATAGGCACCTATGTGCCTTTATACAATAGACTCCTAGAACCAACCCCTCTTGCATGTAAATGCAGACACACATAATTACAGCCACCCCAGAGCAGGTGTAAATGGGTGTGTGTGTGGGGGGGATATGTGCGTATACTCTATTTATTTATTTATTTAGTATTTCTTTTATACCGCGCTATTGACATCAGTGCAGTTTACATCAAAACATAACATGTGCATTTCAGGGTCACTGAGATGCATTTACATTTAAACAGGGATTAGAAACTTGGATAACAGGGTAAATTAACAAGAGTTATACAATAAGTATCTACATTATATACATCATGAGGGTAATTTATTGTCGGGACTAAGCTGGGAAGTATCTGGTGAATAGGTGATGTTTTAGGACCTTTCTAAGTTGGGTTAGGTCTGCAATAGCTCTGATGTCGGGAGGGAGGGAGTTCCAGGCTTTCGGGGCATAGAAGCAGAAGGCTCTGTTGGTTGTTGACTTTTTGCATCTTGTTGATTGTTTCGGGACTGTTAAAGTGTTTACTGCTATGGATCTTCTACTTCTAATAGGAGCTGAGGTATGTATCAATTCGGTGATGGTTATGGGGGACTGATTGTTTAGGGCTTTGAAGGTCATGATGATATTCTTATATAGGGTTCTAGCTTGGAGAGGTAGCCAGTGGAGCCTTTTCAGGATTGGTGTGATGTGATCGGTCTTCGATATTCCTTCTAGCTCCCTGGCTGCTGTGTTCATTGCCAGTTGAAGAGGGTTTAGAGTTGCTTGTGGAAGACCGTATAGGATTGAGTTTGCAAAGTCGATGTGGGGCATCACCAAAGCTTGGTAGATTGTTCGGTAGTCTGTATGCTCAAGCAGTGGTCGTAAGTGACAAAGAGTCCTTATCTTGTGGTAGATTGATTTTGTTGTGTTTTTTATATGTGCCTTCATGTCCATTTTATTGTCGAGGGTGATGCCTAGGTATCTGATGGTAGATTTGGTTGTTAGTTCTGTGCTGTTTACCTTTAGTGTGGGTGGGGGTGCAAAGTCCTGGTTCTTCGTTATGAACATTACATCAGTCTTGCTGTGGTTGATTCTCAAGTTCTGTGTGAGGAGCCATTCCGCAACTGCGTTGAAGCAGTTTATCAGCGGTGTAAAATCAGGTTGGTCTGTCATGAAAGGCATATAAAGGAGAATGTTATCAGCATATGCTAAGCAGGATACATTGAAGGATCGTATTAGGTCACAGATGGGTTGAATATAAATATTAAACAGTAGTGCAGATAGTGAAGATCCTTGAGGTACTCCTTGGTGCTGTAGAAATGGGACAGATGTTACGGTTCCAAGTCTAATTTGTTGCCATCTGTCGGAAAGGTAGGATTTACACCAGCTGAGTGCTGAGCCTTGGATACCTTTTTCTTCAAGGCGTTCAATAAGGATCTGGTGACTCACAGAGTCAAATGCAGATGAGATGTCCATGAATATAAGGACAAAGTCTTGTCTGGTGTTGTCTATGCCGGTAATTATGGTGTTGAAGAGGGTGACAAGTAGAGTCTCCACACTGTGCGCTTCTCTGAAACCATGTTGAGAAGGATCCAGGGGAGCTTCAGTGTCAATGTGTTGCTGAATTTGGTGTTGCACTACCTTTTCAATTATTTTGGCTAGTAGGGGGATGCTGGATATCGGTCTGTATGATTCGACCTTTAGCGGATCCAGTTTATTGTTCTTCAGCAATGGTCTGATGGAGGTATGCTTTAGACTTTGTGGGAATGTTCCTTTTGTAAACGATTGTTCCAGGATTTTATTTAAGGAGGGGCTTAGTTCGCTGCGGAGCGCTCTGATCCAAGATGCTGGGCAAGGATCATTTGGTGCAGTGGTAGCACTGATGGAGGTGATGTTGTTTTCAATCTCTTTGGGTGACAATGTATTGAATTTGGTCAGTGGGGATGGATGCGGCGTCTTGGGTGGTTGGGAGAGTCTAGCTGGATTGGAGGATTTGGCCATCTGTATCATTTTAGATTTTAGGTAATTAGCATAGTCCTGGGGTTGGATTGCATGTGTTTGTTCTGGGGGTTGGTTCTCGTGCTAGCGTCTTTACTATGTTGAATAAGTCGTGGTACTTGCTTATTGATCGCATCAGGAGGTCTGTGTGGAATTGCTTTCTTCTCTCCGCTATTTCTTGGCGATGCTTCTCTAAGTGTGAGCAGTATATTGTGTGTGCTTCAATGGAGCGGGACCGACGCCAACGTCGCTCGAGTTTTCTTAGATGGAGAAGTGATGAGCGCAACTCATTCGAGTACCATGCCACATGTGTACGGTTCTATTCACATACTTTTACATTTATTAAACAGGCGGGTACATCACAACCATTGGCATAATCTGGGGGGGGGGGGTGGAGCCAAATGGGCCCTAGCCCATCCAAATTTTAAACTTACCTCCTGCATTTTTGCCTCTTTCTGTTTCCCCAGCCTCACCTGTCCAACAACTCATTTCACCTCCACCCATACTGCAGCTCATTCTGCTCAGCAGGACAGTAGCAGCAAAGATCGCGATAGAAGAAACAGTAATGCGTACTGTGGAGCCTTCCAGCCCATACACTCTTGAAAGCCCCTACAGCAATAGAAGTGTGCATCACAAGGGGTAGGGCGTGTCGGCACCTTCCAGAGCACATGGGCTGGAAGACTTTGTGGTATGTGTTACTGTTTGTTGCTGTTGCCCTTGCCAGGCTAGGAGGAGGAGTCAAAGCAGGGATGAATATTTGAAAGGGGGTGAGCTGGACCCAGGAGGGAGAAGGGAAAGATATTGGAATCAGGAGCGGAGGGGAACAGAAGAGGGAGAGAGAGGGAGATAGGGGAGGAGGGAGGGAAAGGAAGAGTGAGAGGAAGATATGCTGGACCCGAGAGAGGGAGGAGGGAAGGGGAAAGAAAGGTGGAGATACTAGATCTGGAAGGACATAAGGAAGGAGAGGGAAGGGAAGAGAGAGGTGGAGATGCTGGACCCGAGAGGGCGAACAGAGTATTCCAGGATGGGGAGACAGTACTGAGAAGGGGAGGAGTGGGAGTGAGCATATGCCTAGAGTGAGATACGGGGAGGGATAGAGAGAGTACCTGGAGAGAAAGAGGGACTCCTTTTCTGAAAATACCCCTTTTTTGCCCAGATACCTCCCTGGTGGGTGTATGTTTCTGCACAGCTGTCGCATGAGCACCCTCAAACTTACTTACAAGCTTAGGGAAGAAGAGAGGATTTGTGTGACTTAATATCCCGCTGCTTACAGAATATGCTTGTTACAGGTAAGCAACATGTTTTCTCTGTCAACAGAAAGGATGGTGAGTTATTTATTTATTTAACAGTTATTTATATACCGCTCTTTCCCTTTCATATATTATATGTGGGAATCCCAAACTAAGGCTTATCCTTCAACAAAAAAAGGCGGAAAGATTAACCACATTGCCAACAGGCAGGGCAACGATTTTTTGTGCTTAATGTCAGAGCTGGCCCTGGTACGGTGCACGGTGGCCAAGGAATGCAAAGCTGGATGAGGTGACTGACAGCATAAAATGAAATGAGGTTAGAGGGCAACTGTAGCGTCACATGATTTCCTCACCTCAGCCGAGGAGTATCCTGAGGAGGAGTATCTGGACATGTCAAAGTCATCATCGCTAAAAAGGAAAAGGGAACAATCATTTCTACAATTCATTAAACCCCATTTAAAATATATATACAATATATATATTACACACAAGCGGGCTTGGTTGATACCATGCACACAGAGGACAGTAGGCAGCGATTTTCTAGTAAAGACTCAAACACAAAATAAAGCCATATAGATTAAGAAAAAACACTAATACAATCTAAAATAAAAGTTTTATTTTTGCAGATGATAGAGGAAGGGCTCCCATCTAACTCATACTAAACCGTGCTAATCGCTAGTATGGGGTTTGGCATGTTGCAAGCGTGGGGTTACATGCAAAGAATCGCACATTAGCACGTTAGTGCATGAATGGGCAGAGACCAGGCAGAACATGAATGTTGATGGTACATCACTAACTGTGATTGCTGCCAACAGCACAGATGCATTTAACGCCGCATTAGTGGGTGGTAGTTGATGCACCCAGGTGCTGGGTTACCACGGTGATGTATGTTAGCAACGTGCCAGCAACAAGGGGGTGAACAGTCAAGTCCCTGAAGTTGGTGCAGGCTTCCATGTTGGTTTCATGGCCTGATCACACACTACGGGCACACAGTTTACTAAAACATACCTCTTAATTTTGATAACCTGAGAATAAATCATTTCACATAAGAGTATAATTATATTTTACAAGTTTCCAAATCAGCTCAAGGTATGGCTATCGCACTTCTCTATGCCTTAAAGGAAAGAGGCTCAAGAAGTTCTTTATTTAAAGATGGTTTAATTTAATTTAATTCCTGCTTTAACTTGCTACAGAGAATATGATCTGTGGGACAGGAGCTATCACTACAGCAGTACTATGGGGAAAATTTCCACAGGGAATCATCCCTTAGGATAGCAGCCTAGTTTCTCTCCCATTATAGTAGGGTCTCAAAATGTTTCCCTGTATTTAGAGTAAAGACATTTCTGGAGACTCTATTCCTAATCTGTGAAAATAATGAAGTGAAATAATGTAGAATGGACTAAAGTGTCTGTCACCGAGAATGGGTGTTCCATGGAGGAGACTATGAAAGCTCTGCTAGATAAGATTCTGAGGAATTTGCCACTTCTTGACGGAACAGCCTATTACAACTTTGAGGGGTTCAGAGTCGTTGAGAAGCAGGTGGGAGCTGGTTGGCTAGCCAGGCCAGGAAAAGAGATGTTAGAAGACATACAGACCATAAAGGGTCTGGAATCTTGTAGAATTCCAGCTGTTTTCAGCATCTGAATGCAGCAGATGTCTGGAGGAACCAACCACGGTCTACCTGGAAATTGGATTTTTTTGGCATGTTTTATTTTATTCTTGTGTTGGTCTATTAACAGGGGGTTATAGCCAATAATATTAAAGAGGAAAGACCCCCTATAGGTATTAAGCCTCTATTGATGAACTTAGCACTAAACTGGATTCACCACAACCAGAATCAATCAATTGGGTAAACTGTGGTCTCAGACTCACATGAGCACTGCTTCAAAAAAAACGCTTGAAAAAATGCAAAAACTTAGAATGATTTAAGAACTTTTTGGTGAACGTATAATAGCACAATTTATTCAACAACGGTGTACGTTAAGTGGTCGTTGATGCGAGAAGGCACTTTGCTTTTGACTGAGTTTGAAGCAGTGCTCATGTGAGTCTGAGACCACAGTTTACCCAATTGACTGATTCTGGTTGTGGTGAATCCTGTTTAGTGCTAAGTTCACCAATAGAGGCTTAATACCTATAGGGGGTCTTTCCTCTTTAATGTTTTATTTTATTACAAGTTGTTTGTGGATTTTGGCATTCCTGAAGAGCCTGTAGGACCTAGACGGTGTGTCCTAGACTACTTTAGAACTTCCAGTCTGATATATGACAGACCAAACCTGGTGCATCCCCAGCAGATAGAAAGGATTTGGGGAATTTTCTGTATTTTTGACTTTGGGAAATTGTATTTATTTATCTCAAGATGGAAAAGGAGAATTCAATTACATTTTGTTAATATTTTTGAGAAAAGATCTAGTGCACAAACACAACTAGGTACCTTGACCAAGTGTTGAGAAGGCATTAATTGTTTCAGACATCCAAGGAAACTGGAGGTCACCCAGGAGCCCAAGAAGAGTGTGAGGAGTCAGTGTCCTAGAGGAGAAGTTTGGAAAGTGAGAGTGAAATCTAGGTGGATGAGAGAGCGGTAAAAGGGCAGGAGAGTGGACTTCCAGCCTGCACCGACAGACAGAAGTATTACCTGTATGATTAAGGAAATTAACTACTATGACTGTTTTTTTTTCTGCTGCAAAAATTTGAGCTATTTTGAGCTTTGTGTTTCTCTTGTAATCATTTTTGGATTGTTGTAAATAACTTTTCTGGTTGGTTTCTGTTCTTGAAAGGAGCTTTGAGGACAGTATTTTGCAGGTTCCAGCCAAAGGGGTCTTGGTCAGTATGGAGCTATGAGTTTCAGAAGTGTTTTCACTATGAGAGGTATTGGAGGATAGGTGTACACAAGACCTTCCCCTCAATCAAGGAGGAAGGCTAATTTGCCGTGCACCCCACCCTGAAGCAGAACTGAGGAGCCTGCCTGTTCTAAGAAATGGTGAAGAGATCTATTGAGAGGGTGCCCCATTTCTGAAAGATGCTCAGAGCCACCTCCCTATCCAAGATCCATTTGTGAGGTTGAAGGGCACAACTCAGTTTATCTGCCAGGGCATTGTCTTTACCAGCCCAGTGACCCTGAGGGTCATCCCATAAGAGATGGCATAGTTCCACATTCTGATTGCTTTACAGAACAGGAAGTACAATCCTGTGCCTCCCTGCTTGTTGATGTAGTACATACAGTAGTTATTTGGTTGCCATTTGAATCCTTACAATTTGGTTGGCCATCCAATCTCTGAAAGTCTTTAGTGTTCAAAATTGCTCTCAGTTCCAGGAAATGTATCTAATGAAAATATCCCTGGGAGGACCACAGACCCTGAATGTGAAACCCATCCACATCCCCAGCCTAGTTTGGAGGTATCTGTCATGAGTACTTTTTGGTAGGGTGGAATTTAGAAGGGAATTCCTTTGACCAGACTGAAAGAGTCATTCACTATGACAGTGTGTCCTGGAGTGAGTCTGTGACAGAGATGACACCCCTGAGCCTATGAGTGGCCTGTGTCACGGTCCACTGCGCTTGTCTCATCTTGAGATGTAAAAACCAAAACGCCTTCACCCTGAGTACAATATAGTCCAAATAACCCCAGAACTCAGTGAAAATAACCAGAATAAATCCTAAATTTTTTTGTTGGACTGGCCAGCCAAGTAGAGAGAAAAATCACCCTCTACCGCCGTGGCCCTTCCTTTTTAATCGTAATATAACTTTTTAAAACAGCTCTTCAAAAATGGCTGGTACTTAGCTTTGAATAACACAGGCTTTTTACAGCAGGTCCGATTTTTCTCTCGACGTGCCACGTTTCGGGGGTGTTCCCATAGACCCCCTGCTTCAGGTCAAACCGCTGTTAGCAGAAGCATTAGCAGTGAGATGTGCCATGAGTGTTACATACATGGTTAAGACCATGTGGCCCAACATCCTCAAAAGATGTTTCTCTGACATTTGCTGACTTCGTTTTACTTCTTTCATGATAGTGATCAGCATGATGAGTCTGTCTTATGGTAGAAAGGCATTCACCTGAGTCATGTTTAGCAGTGCTCCAATGAGCTCCATTTGGTGGGACAGGCATAGATTTAATTTGGAATAATTTATGATGAACCATACTAACTCTGGCATCCAGGTGGTTGTGTGCAGAGATCCTTGAATGCTTTCCTGAGTTGTATTCTTGACCAGCCAATTATTAAAATAGGAAAAGACAAACACCTAGTCTGTTCAGAAACGTTGCGACTACTGCACGACACTTGGCAAATATGCACAGAGCAGATGTAAGGCCAAAGGACAGATCGCGGTATTGATAGTGGTGTTTCCCTATGACAAACAGTAGATACTTTCTGTGATTGGGATGTAACTGATTGTAGGTATCGGTGCCCTTCAAGTCCATAGAAAATAGCCAATTGTCCTTTTGAAGGTAGGGAATCAGGGTGCTGATGAAATCATTCCGAGCTTTTCCTAGATCTGTTATTTCTTCAAACTCCTCAGATCTAAGATTGGGCAAAATCTCCCACTCCCCCACCCCCAATCTTTTTATGACCAGGATGTACCTGGAATAGAATCTCTTCCCTTCTTCCCTTGGTCAAACAGGTTCAACTGCACTGGCCTGTAGATGGGATGAGAGCTCTTTCTGGAGTATTTCCTGGTGCTGAGTTGATGGATGACACTCTTGGAGAGCAATTTGATGGTAGATCAAAGAGAAGCAATCTATACCTGAACCGGGTGATCTTTGAGTACCCAACTGTCTATGGTTACAAGGGACTATTGGTCTGTGTAGAACATCAATCTCACTCCTATAGTAAGAATGTTCAGAACCAGTTCTGGGAGACTGGCTATGTTAACTAGGAGATAGTCAAAATCCCTCCCTCGGTTTTGACTGGGGATTAGGCTGGGGACTTTTGAGCCACGAGTTATGGAATGACATCAAGAAGGTTGTGTTGGAAGAAAGCGAGAAGTCTCTACAAAAGGTGAAAAAGCAAAAACGGCCAAAATGGATAATGGAAGAAACTCTGAAAATTGCCCAGAAATGCAGAGAAGCTAAAGCCAGAGGAGAAAGAAAGACAATCGCAGAACTCAACAGAGATTTCCAACATGCAGCAAGACAGGACAAGGAAAGGTACTACAATGATGCATGCAAGGAAATAGAAGCAGAAACTATTAGAGGAAGAACAAGATCGGCTTTCCTAAAGCCACGAGAGTTAAAGAAAAAGTTCCAGCCTCGAATTGGAATGCTACAAGATGCTCAAGGTTCTATGTTGAATGATGCTGAGAAGATCAAGAAAAGGTGGAAGGAATATACAGAGTTTTTATATGATAAAGATCAAGTGGACCAGCAGCCGTTTCAACCTGTACCTTATGATCGGGAATCATTGGTGATGAAAGAAGAAGTGGAAGCGGCATTGAAAGCCTTATCAAAGAACAAAGCACCAGGCATTGATAGCATTCCCATAGAAGTATTACAGCAATCTGATGCAGCTGTTACTGTACTTGCAAGGCTCTGCCAAGAAATATGGAAGACAACATCATAGCCAACTGACTGGAAAAGATCTGTGTTTATACCAATACTAAAGAAAGGTGATCCAACTGACTGTGGAAATTATCGCACAATTGCTCTGATCCCACATGCCAGCAAGATTCTACTGAAGATTATTCTAAAGAGACTACAACCATACCTGAAACAAGAACTACCTGAAGTGCAAGCAGGGTTCAGGAAAGGGCGAGGAATGAGAGACATCATTGCGGATGTGAAATGGATCCTTGAAAAGACTAAAGAATACCAAAAGGATATCTATTTGTGCTTTATCGACTATAGCAAGGCTTTTGACTGTGTAAACCATGAGAAACTCTGGGCCACATTAAGAAGCATGGGTATACCAGAACTTCTGATCGTTCTCTTGCACAATCTGTACATTGATCAAGAAGCAAAGGTTCGAACGGAACAAGGAGAAACAGGATGGTTTAAAATAAGCAAAGATGTAAGACAAGGCTGCATACTTTCCCCCTACCTGTTTAATTTAAATGCAGAACAAATCATCAGAGAAGCAGGATTGTATGAAGACAACAGAGGTGTGAAGATTGGTGGAAGACTCATCAACAACCTTCGCTATGCTGATGATACCACATTACTGGCTGAAAGTGAAGATGATCTGAAACATTTGCTTCTCATAATCAAAGAACAGTCTCAAAATGGGCCTGCACCTAAATGTAAAGACAAAGATCATGATAACTGGCATAATCAACAGGTTCATCATTGAAGGAGAAGAAATTGAAATCGTGAACAACTTTAACCTACTTGGATCAACTATCAATAAAGAAACAACAAGCAGTCAAGAGATCAGATGATGCATTGCTCTTGGCAGAATGGCTATGAAAGACCTAGATAAGATTCTCAAGAGCAGAGTTGTCTCTCTCCATACAAAGATTCGACTTGTTCAAGCCATGGTATTTTCAATAACATCATATGGATGTGAAAGCTGGACAGTGAAAAAGATAGACAGGAAGAAAATTGATGCCTTTGAATTATGGTGCTGGCGGCGAATACTGTGTATACCATGGACTCCCCGAAGAACAAACCAGTCGGTACTAGAGGAGATCAAACCTAAGCTTTCTTTAGAAGCTCAGATGACAAGACTTCGACTTTCATACTTTGGACACATCATGCAAAGAGAGAAATCATTAGAGAAAGACATCATGCTTGGCAAGATAGAAGGTCAACGCAAAAGAGGAAGGCCAGCAATGAGATGGATCGATACAATAACAGCAGCTACGGGTATCAGTCTGTCAACAATGAGCCGTCTGACTAAAGACCAAACACAATTTAGGATAGCTATCCAGAGGGTCGCCATGAGTCGACGGCACTTAACAACAACACAAAAGCTGTTGAATATGGAGTGTTAATGTCTTCTCACTTGACTCCATTGGAAATACAATATTTGAATGACTTTCTATACCGACTAAGCTCCCTGTTAAATGAAGAAAAAAACAAACAAATCTTTAATGTTGATTTTTCAGTAAGAGAAAGCAGCTCCTCAGATTTGATGATATTGGGAAACTGTTTACTGTCCACATCACTGTATCTGACAAAACAGTAAGAGATGCAGCAAGTGCTCAGATACCTCAGTGCTTCCAGCTGAAATTAAGCTTTTTGCCACCTGCATCTGCGGGCGTCCTGAAATGCTTGATCTGCTTATACTAAAAATGAACCTGGACTGGAAGTTAAATATGGCCAGAAAATCTGCCCTTGAATTCCCCAGTTGAGGCAAGTCATTAATACTTTAGCAATATAAGACAATCGGAAAAGCCACAGGACGACACAACAAAATACTAATGAAGCTAAGAAATTTGAAAAACAAAAACTCCTTCACATTTTCCGAGCTGTTTTTACAGAGTCTGCAAGGTGATTTTGTTTATCTAAACATTATTCAAGGATACAAGGTTACACCAAAGTTTCAAGGACAAATAATCTTGCCATAACACTTCCTGAAAGTCTACTCTGAGATAAAATATATTTATATATGATGGTTTATGGAGCCAATCATAAAAGTTTAATTTAAACATTCATTAACAAAAATGTCCTGAATCAGCAACATTCAATAATATTAAGCAAAATTTTAATTACACATGGCATAACTACCAGACAGAATGGCTGTTTATTACAGGGCCAGATAAGATGTTGTGAACTGCTCAGAGATGATTTGTTAGGTAGTATAAAAACTGGAAGAAATTAAATTGTTGCAGGTCTTGTATGAGGTTCTGAAACGTGGCAGGAGACTGTGAATATCAGTCCCACCATTTGGCTATTGCTTTTAACCAGGTAGTCGCTTCCTGATTCTTGGGTTTTCAAACTATTCGTAACAAGCTCCAACTCTGTCAATGTCATTTAGGACAGGAAGGGCTGAGACTGCAGCAATGTGGACTTTCATCCATGGTTGACAGGGCTCCCCCCCTCACCCCCCCATTTATAATCCCACTCATTTTTCTAGACTAGCTATTGCAGCAGTAATACATCATCTGAAGGGCATGGACACCCTTCAAGTAACCCAACAGCAAAGTTGATAAGTGATGAGAAGCCCCTCTCCAATTCCAGGGGCTGGGGATCTTAGTGTGATGCCCCGAGGACCGGCCACCTAAGTTGGTCATCATTGAGTAGATAAAAGTATGAAGTGCTTCTGCTGAACCTTGTGATCACTGAAATTTTTGAGCCATCTCCATTCATAAAGACTGCTTTCTCTTCAACACCTTTCATTTCTATGAAGTCTTTTGCAGGAACCCAGTCCATGGCTTCCTCAATACTGCAACCAGGGTAAATCATTTCCCACTTTACTCCGCCTCCCTGTGTTACCTCCTTTTATATTATAAGTCCCTGTGCTCAACCTGCCAACCTCAGTACCCCTTGTAGGGGTGGTGTCTTTCTCTTGAACAGCACTCTTGTATGCATTCTAATGGTGCCCTATTAATAGCAATGATTTTTCATATTTTATATATTTTTTTCATTTTCTTTATACATACCTGTCTGTATCCAGTGCTACTAGAGGCTTTTCATCTGGACTCTGATCTAGGGACGAATAGCCTTTATTTGGGACAACCAGCCTGAAACAACAGAAAATGATTATTTTTCAAAGGAGTACATTATTGCAAATAATATAACTCCATTATGTAAACGTACATCAAGTTTTGTTTAGGCTCATGTGTGCAAAAATGTGATGGTATTTTATAAAAGGCTCCTTGAGTGAAGATGGGTCTATATGTAGCTGCAGCAGTCGGTGGCCTTTTTTAAATTAAATCTAGATACTTAGTGCCGGTAGCTAGAATGGTAGCTAAAAATCACAGCTATACAGACAGTTTGCTACTCTGGCCTGGTGGATAGTGCTGAGGCAGTCAGACAGAATATTCAGCAGCACTATTTATATAGTGCCACTTAATATTCCCTTCAGCAGCACTTATTTGGTTAGCAAGTGCTGCTTACCGGATAATCACTTGTGTGTGTCAACTCGGGAGTTTTTATAGGATACATATACATGTATGTGGTGCCCCGCACAGTAAAGGAAGCTATGTTAGAACAGAAGAGAGTACAAAAACCAGCATCACCACTCTGGCACTTTTGCGTGTGACGGCACTTACTTATTTAGCTGTTTTTATCTTACAGGCAAAGTGGTTTATGGAAGAACTTGAACCTTGAACTTAAGCTTTGCATAGAACATCAAGTACATTTAAAACCCAAGAGATAAAAGAACATGGTATCACATGAGAATAGTGGGAAGGGGTATTAACTGACCACGTGTGAAGCCAGATTTCGCATGCAGCTTCGAGGCAGTAAAAGACATCGCAGTTGGGACAATTAGAGCTAACAAGGTATTCTACAAAAGGATCAATGGATGCAGAGGTTTTTGTAAAACACCCCTGAAAGGCTGTGGAGGAAGCGCATGGATTTAATAGCCCACACAAGTGGAAACAGTTATTTTACTAAGAAACACATTTGTAAAGAAAGGTGGCATCACTTGGGGCTTCTGCGTACATACGTGCTGACACTTACACGTGTTTACAGGGCAGATTTCCTAACACTGGACAGCCAGAAAGAGCCAGTTAAGGAGCCAAGTGAAAAAAACTTTTTTTGTGAAATTTTGAAGTGTTTTTTAATATCAGAGAGGAAAGCACTATTGACGCTCAATCCCTGGTGCAAAGTTCAGGGCTGAACAACTACTTAATCATGTCTCTACAGCACTACAAGGTGTACGTAGTGCTGTAGAGACATGTAAGAAAGAGTCCCTCTTCATAAAAGTTTTCAGTCTAGTCAAGACAGACAACAAAATTGGGGGTTAGGATATATTTAAGGGAATGGTAAGGAAACACATAGGAAGTGAACAGGAGACTGAGGGGTTCAGGATTCAAAAGCAGAACAAGCTGCTAGCTCACAGTTACGCTGTTCTCGGAGGAGGTGTAACAGCCAAAGCTCTGATTTCTTTTAACAAATGCATGTATTAGCAATGTAAAACTGGAAATAAAGTATACTTTGCAGGCCTAATCAAACCATGCTCACACCATCCCCCCCCTTCCAAATTGGGTGTGCTGCAAATCTAAAGCTATGAGTAGCGGCTTTGTAAAGTCACTGTTTGCATAGGGAATTTACACATGTAAACTTTGCTATTTAGATATGTACATACCACATTAGCTTTATAAAGTGACCTCCATAAGCGGCGATTTCTTCATTTAAGTGGGGGATCTCACAGAACTGCATGAATGACAGGTGTCGATTAAAAAGCCAAACTCGGAAATGCAAACTTTTGCACTTTTGGGATGGCTTTTAGGAAATTCACCCTCAACCTCTCCTCTCATATTCACACTCAAGATGAGAATTTAGCCCATAGCTATGCATGACTCAAACTAGCTGTAAAATCAGATGGGGAAATTTTCTGAAATACACATTTACGGCAATTCTGAGATACAGAATCCAAGTATATTTTCAAGGACCACCCAAAACATGTCGCGTACACATTTCTTTCTAAACTGGGCAGGCCAAAGTTGGCACGTCTGCATTTTAAAATCACCACTTCTATGTACAGTATATATAGGGTGATTTATACAGTAACATAGTATATGATGGTAGATAAAGACCAGTATGTTCCCTCTAGTCTGCCCACCAAGGCAGCAAGAGTAGGTGCACTTGCCGCTCCGTGCAGGTCACCTCTCTCCATGCCTTTGTTTAGGGGTGTACCCACCATTCCATGTAGGTCACCGCTATTTGTTCAGATATGAGATAGTTACACTTATTTTGATATTACCCTGTTGCTATAAAGGGATCCACTATGTCTGTCTCATGACATTTTGAATTCTGTCACTATGTTTGCCCCCACCATTTCCATCGAGGGGGGGGGGCATTCCACCCTTTCAGTGAAAAAGTATTTCCTGACATTGCCTTTCAGTTTATCCCATTGCAGCTTCATGTTATGCCCTCTAGTTTTACAGCTTCCCCGTCTTTGGAAGAGGTTTGTTTGTCCATTAATACTCTTAAGTATTTAAAGGTCTGAATCATATCTCCCCTGTCCCTCCTCTCCTCCAGAGTGTACATATTTAGGTATTCAAGTCTCTTCTCATAAGTCTTCTGATGCAGGCTCCAAATCATTTTGGTCGCCTTCCTCTGAACCGCTTCCAGCCTTTTTATATCCTTTGTGAGATACGGTCTCCAAAACGGAATATTCCAAGTGAGGCCTCATCAGCGACTTGTACAGTGGCATTAGTACCTCTTCCTTTCTGCTGTTAATTCCTCTCTGTATGTAATCCAGCATCCTTCTGGCTTTTGTCACTGTCTTATCACAATGTTTTGCCACCTTGAGATCATCAGAAATAATCACACCAAGGTCTTTCTCCTGGTCTTTGTACATCAATCTCTCGCCCCCTATAGCATACAATTCCCTTGGATTTCTGCTTCCAAAGTGCATTGCACTGCACTTCTTCACATTAAATCTTAACTGTCATGCATTAGACCATTCTTCCAGCTTTTGGTAGATCTTTCCTCATGTTCCCCACTCCCTGAGGTGAGTCCACTCTGTTGCAAATTTTGGTGTCATCTGTAAAAAGACAGACTTTTCCATTCAGCCCTTCGGCATTATCACTCACGAATAAATTGAACAGTACCGGTCCCAAGATCGAACCCTGGGGCACACCGCTAATCACCTTCCTTTCATCCGAGTGAGTTCCGTTTACCATCACCTTCTGTCGTCTGTCAGTCAACCAATTTCTGATCCAGTTCACCATCTTGGGACCCATTCCCAAGCTGCTGAGTTTATTGATAAGCCTCCTATGAGGAACAGTATCACAGGCTTTGCTGAAATCTAGGTAGATCACATCCATTGCATGCCCTTGATCTAGTTCTCTGGCTACCCAGTCAAATAACTCAATCAGATTTGCTTGGCAAGATCGTCCTTTAGTAAAACATGTTGCCTCGGATCATGCAACCTGTTGGTTTCGAGGAAGTCCACTATTTGCTCTTTCAGGAGCGCCTCCATTACTTTTCCCATCACTGAGGTAAGGCTTACTGGCCTGTAGTTTGTCACTTCTTCCCTATTATCACTTTTGTGGAGAGGTACCACATCAGTCCTTCTCCAGTCCTGTGGAACTTCTCCTGTCTCCAAGGATCTATTAAGAACATCCTTTAAAGGTCCTGCAAGAACTTCTGAGTTCTTTCAGTATCCTGGGGTATATGCCATCTGGTCCCATAGACTTGTCCACTCTCAGTTTTGCAAGCTGTCCTAACACATCATCTTTTGTGAATGGTGTGATCTCTACTCCATTACCATTTGTATATTTTTCAATCACAGGTGGTCCTTCTCCAGGATTTTTTCTAGTGGAAACAGAGCAGAAGTATTTGTTTAGCATTGCGGCTTTTTCAATGTCACTTTCCACGAATCCGTTCCCAGCACTTTTGAGTCCTGTAATTCCATCTCTGATTTTCCTCCTCTCCCGAATATACCTGAAAATGTCTTGTCGTCACACCACATCTTTAGCCATCTTTTTTTCTACCTTTGATTTTGTTATCCTTATTTCTCTTTTTGTCTCTTTTAATTTGATCTTATATTCTTTTCTGTGTTCTTCTGTTTGTGAGCTTCAGAATTTTGTGAAAGCTGTTGTTTTTGCCTTTATTTGTGCAGCCACTTCTTTGGAGACCCAAATAGGTTTTCTTTTCCTCTTGTTTTTAATTACTTTCCTTACGTATGTATCTGTTGCATCTTTTATTGCTTTCTTTAGTTTTGCCCATTGCAATTCCATGTCCCTTAACCCCTCCCACCCTACCAACTCCTCCTTCAGGTACTTGGCCATCTGACTGAAGTCAGCATTTTTGAAGTCTAAGACTTTGAGTTTGCTGTGATTGGATTCCACCTTGACTTTTATCTCAAACCACACCGTATGATGATCGCTGCTGCTCACATGGGCACCCACCTGGATATTCGACACACTATCTCCGTGAGTGAGCACTAAATCTAGCATGGAGCTCTCCCTGATCAGTTCCATCACCATTTGTTTAAGTAACGCATCTTGGAAGACAGCCACAATTTTTTTACTTCTTTCCAGATTTGCAGAAGGAACAGTCCAATCCACATCGGGTAGATTAAAGCCACCCAATATGATCACTTCCCCTTCATGGCTATCTTTAAAATATCAACAATCAATTCGCTATCCATTTCTTCGGTTTGAGTTGGAGGCCTGTAGACCACACCAGTATGGATGACAGTGCCCTCTCCTCTTTCCAACACAATCCAGAGCACTTCTTCTTTTTCCCACATCTCCTGCATTTCAGCGGCTTTAATACTGCTTTTGACATACAGGGCTACTCCTCCTCCTTTTCTACCCTCTCTATCTCTTCTAAATAGATTATAGCCAGCTATGGCTATATCCCATTCATATGGCTCATTAAACCATATTTCTGTAATGGTCACAATGTCCAAGTCTATTTCCACCATTAGGGATTCCAGATCAGGAACTTTGTTGGCTAGGCTTTGTGCATTTATACTCATTGTTTTCCGGCATTTGTTGAATGGCTTGCCTGCCTTTTGCATGGGTTTTATTCTACACACTCTTTCCCAATTGCCACTGATGTGTTGTTCAAAAACGTGGCTGTTTCCAATGTTGTTTTTCTTTTGCTGGGAGTCACATACTGAACTTGTCCTTCTCCATACGTCACCCCCTTTCCCTAGTTTAAATGCCGGTCCACATAATGCCTGAATTTTTCACTTAGGATCATTTTCCCTGGACAGAGAGATGTAGTCCATCAGTACAGTATAGTCTCTTGTTGATCCATAAGTTTCCCTAATCGCCTATATATCTAAATCCTTCTTGTTTGCACCAGGTTTGAGCCATGTATTAAAACTGTTTATGCGATGCAGCCTTTCTGCCAAGAACAGGTAGAACTTCTGAGAATGCTATAGTGTTAGCAATGGGCTTGAGTTTCTCTCCCAGAGTCTGGAAGTCCCTTTGAACTGCAGAGGCACTGTTTCTAGCCAGGTCATTTGTACCCAAGTGGATGACAATATCAATTTGAGAGTGCTCACTTTCTGCACTACCTGTACCAACAATTTGGTTTGTATTCCTGCTGGCTGAAGAGCCTGGGAGGCATTTGACCATCTTCTCTCCTTTGAGCTGTGTTCCCAAGTTGGTGCCTCTGATGATGGAATCTCCAATGAATAGTAGTTTTCTGTTTTGTGATTTTTTCTTCCTATTTAGTACATTATCATTAGATTTTGCATTAAGCCTATCATTTAAGGGTACTTGAGTTTCCATTGATTGGGCACCCTCGTTATTTAAGGCAGAGAAGGCATTATGCAGGAATATCACTTGATGTATAGGGTGTCTCTGCATTACAGGTTGCAACCTACCAGAGCCCACTGTGATCCACTTGTTCTTGGGCTGTTTGATTCTTTGTAGAAGCGGTGGTAGATTTTGTTCAATTTGTAACCTAGAGGAGGTGTATTTAATTGCAACTAATTCTTCCCTTAGTAGAGTCAATTCTTTATGCACAGCAGCTAACTTGAGGTATATAGGGCAAGCTCTTAGGATCCAAATGATTCTTCTTGGAATGAAAGTACCACAGTTATTTCACTGAATACACAACAATCTGACCCAGCTGTCCTAGAAGGAGAAAAGAAGAAAAAGTGGGTGTAACAGAAGTCAATGTATATGATGACTATAGAGGCAATGCAAACCAGGGGTGGGTGGGGTGAGGGGTAGGGTGGGCAGGAACGTAAATGTCCCTGGCCAGTAGGCCTTCTTTGAACTGAGGGCACACTCGGGTATCTAATGTAAAGGCTATGCAAGGAATGTAGGCAGGCTGAAGATCCCTAAAGACCTATATGCAACAAGTAAAGTTTATAAAAAGACAAGCAATGATAAAGTTTGAAAGCCTTAGCTGAGTGTGTAGTCTCGAAGTTCTGATAAGCAGACTGGTTCGGGTATTTGGTCAGTGGTAGAGCAGCCCCTCCCTGTAAGACAGGCTTACAACAGATAAAGGAAACTAAAAAATTCAAACTGAAATCTTACTGCTATGTATCAGCCTACTAAGCAAAGGTCCATGTAACCTTAAAATTATACCCTTGCTTGCAAAATTAAGTAGGAGACCTAAGTAGACTAGCTTCTTTCACAGGGTAAGTCACCCTAATCCTAAACCACCTACGTAGTGTCATCAGCATCTTTTTTGAATGTATTAAATACTCTTAGAAAGTGACTATTTCCGAGTAAACAAATTTACATATTCCAGGGGGGCAGAAAAACATTGAGTCTTGGTTCTGATGAAATGTCTCAGGCCATGTTACATGTTTGAGCAGCTTTGAGGAGGGCAATTGGACCAGGCTTTTAAGATGCTGGCTCTTGTCTGTGCATAAACCTTTGAAGGACTTTTGTAGCAAATCAGCAGTAGAAGTTTAATAATGGATGACCCCTTTTAATTTAAGTCTCAGAGGGGTGGGTGGATACTATTTCGCTCAACTGCCGCTCTTGCTGGCAAAAAGCTGCGACACTATCCTCAGGGGCCCCAAAACGGCTAGGTTTTCAGGATATGTATGAATATGCATAAGACAGATAGAGATAACTACTGCTGAGGTAGCATGCATGCAGATCTAGCACAGTTACTTACCTGTAACAGGTGATGTCTGGGAACAGCAGGAATAAGTCTTCACATATGGGTACGTCGGTACCGACGGAGTCTGCGCGGGAACGCTTCCCAGCGTCCAATCACGAGCTTTTGGAAGCATCCCAGCATGCCTGCGTGCTGCCTTCCCGCCTTTCCCAACTTCCTCTCCTCAGTTAAGTTTTAAAGCTGAGACAAAGAGAGAGAGAGACGAAAGGAAAGATAGATAGAGACACAACTCCTGGGGAGGTGGGTGGGTTGTGAAGACTTATTCCTGCTGTTCCCAGAGATCACGTGTTACAGGTAAGTAATTGTGCTATCTCCAGGAACAAGCAGGAATGAGTCTTCACATATGGGGACTCCCAAGCTGAGGTGCCTGGAGTCCCAGCATGTCATAGGCTGGAACATGCTATCTCTCAGAACACCAGGCATCCTGAGGATGGAGGGTAGGAGTTGAAGGAAGGAAGAAAGAAAGAAAGATGCTGTGGAACAGCTAACCTAGCATAGGACTGCAGAGAAGGAGTCCATGTGTGGATGATGATTGTCATCATTGATATTGCAAAGGATATTGCAATATGGACCTCCCCTGACAGGATTTCACAGAAGTATGGAGGTTCATGGATCTACTGGGAAACCCAGTAGAGGAACCGTGAAGAGGACCTCACTGTTAAGTGGAGGTAATAAACCTGTAGGAAAACAATGGAGGTCAGAATTCTGAAACGTAACATGTAACCCCAGTAGGAAAAACTGGGGTAGTACAAAAACGGTGGGCCTTCAGCGGAAGGCTGTATGACAAAAACCTAACTCTTTTGGCGGCAGAGTGGCTCACTCTTAGGAGCAAAAAGAGAAAGGCTAACCGATTTAGACAAACAGGCACAGTCCTTGTGGGGAGAAAGGGTTTGGGAACCCCTTGTATCCCAAAAAGAGAGGACAAATGCCTGAGGCGTTAAAGCCTGTGATTAACTGAAGATCCACAATGTCTCTCCTAACTGGGGTAAGCTAGGAGAGATATTGGGCACGGAGAGCTTCAGAGGTACCTAAACCCTTAGGTTATGGTATAAAAATTGTTGACTACCACAGGAGTGGTTGTGTGCGTAGAACCCCAAACCTGCTGGATAGCATAGGTATGGGTAAAGCCCCTCTGTCAGAAACATATAGCTATATGAGCATAGACAGTCAGATAGATAAGTATGTGGAGACATATCTATCTAATGAAATATCTCGACAGATATATATATATATATATATATATATAGATAGATAGATAGATAGATAGATAGATAGATAGATATAGATATATATATAGATATATAGATAGACATATAAGAATATATCTATAGTGAGATATGGAGGGGCATAAAATACACACAAAAGATAAATATGGATATGTAGGCCTAAATATGGGTGTCTGCAATTAAACAGACAGAGATATGCCTACAGCACGGTATTCACATAGGATATGTGGAGAGGAAAGATTCATCTAATAACAAGGAGGTGGAACCTACTTGAGAAGATATATAGAGAATCTATTCCCCCTGGTTATGATCTGCAAGGATGCTAGCTAGAGAAATAACCAGGATGGTTACATGAAAAACAGAGGATAATATCAATCTGCAGCCAGCAAGCCCCGAGTCTTGCAGGACTCTAGCATGGTAAGTAGACAGAAGACACATAGAGATGAGATACCATGTTGACCTGCTTAAGGGCAAAAAGTATCATGCATTCTTACCATGAGGACGAGTTGCAAGGAGAAAGAGCATATCCCAGATTGGGAATGCTATGGACCAAAGCAGGGAATTGGCAACTCCTTACGTTTTTACGTAAGAGAAGGCCTATGTCCTTTATATCAAAAGGAGATAGTAAAAGAAGGGAGAACCTTCTAGTCATGGGAGACATGACTGAAAAGCCTTTTCCAATCATCTAGGATAGCTGTTGGAGAAAAAAACCCCATGCTCTCTAGCAAGGGCCCATAGTGGAAAGCTTCTCTGTAGAATTGCAGAGAGCATGATGCAGGAGAATGAGGAGACAGAACTGACTGCTAGAGAGCCAGTATCTCTGCCAACTATGCTGCCAAACCCAGGGGAATGGAGATGGCAGAAATAGAATCCAGAAAGCTTGTAGTGAGATAATCTCCAAGATAGATGAAAGCACTGACTTGGAGCCACTACTAAGACTAGACAGAATGTTAGTGGAGGACAAATCTGGTTGTTTGTGGACAAGAACCAGTGGACCAAACATTAAGGCTCCTGCATAGGCAGCTGCTAGCAAGACAGCAGAAAGAATCTTACTGTTCAAAAACAGAAAGAACAGACAGAACAGGAGTAGAAAACTCTGGACATGTCTGATAAGCTGCCTCAAAGTAAGATTGAAACAGGGGAGGTAACTCAGAGAGGAAAACTCCACACTGGAAAGTGACAAAAACTAGAGAGGCTGAAGAAAAGCCCCCCCAGCAAGTAATTCCGCTCTTACAGTGGTAAGAGGGTGAAAAGAATGGAGCTGAAGAAGACTTACCAAGTAGTAAGTCTATAGAAAGGAAAAATACATGCTGGCACAGGAACTATCATTTGATAGTGGTCAGACCTCTTTCCCTAGCAGGAAAAGAGGAGAAACCTGTGACCTATAGGCATGAACATCCTGACAGCTCACAGAAATATAGAAAAAATGGATATCTTTTGGAAAGAGATCCATGTGTAGGGGTTAGAATGAAGCAGTGGACTGCCTCTATTGAGAAGAAGCAACTGTAGATTCTAACCCCAAGAGTCACAAGCATCTGATGATGATTGATCAGAAACCCTGCAGGTGCTGGGTTTGCTGAGCCTGGTGAGAGGTTGGATTCTTCAGACCAGGACGATGCCTCCCCTGTTGGGGAACATCTGTATGATAGGCAAGTGATGAATAAAACCTTCTTCTCCTGTGGGAAGAAAGTTTGGTAGGACATTTCCTACCTACTGGGACAGAAGAAGGTAAAGAACAACCCTTAGGAACAGGTAAATCAGTGGACAACTGAGTAACCTGACGTAAAGACTCCTTGTTGAAAAGATTTTCTCCAGTGCAAGGAGTATGTCCCAGCCATTGTTGTGCCCATTTGTCCAAGTCTGAAGCTTGGAGCCAGGCTCTACGTCGTGCCCCTATAGCTATAGCAGAGGTTCTGCTAACAGACTCGAAAGAGTCTAGGGAAGCACGAGAAAGAAACCAAGAGATATTCTGGATATGCTTAAGCAGTGAGGAATAGTCTGTACTCCCGGAATCTGGAAGGAAAGGAGTCAAAAGATGTAATTGCTTTGTGACCTCCTCAAGAGAAATACTCATAAAAAATATATGAGAGAATTCTTGCAGAAAGCATAGATGTCTGGAAGGTTTGACGTCCAAAGGCATCTAGTGTCTTAGATTCACGACCTGGCGGATAAGAGTGCTTTTTCTTACTCTTTACCCGCCTCATTGCTGATTCCACTACTATGGAATGATGAGGAAGTTGAGTCTTTTGAAACCCTGGAGAGGGGGGCACCTGATATAAGAGATCAGTTGTCCTGGGAGGTGGGGGTACCCTTAAAGGTGTTTCCCACATTCCTAGAAGGAGATCCTGCAAGGAATGATGCAAAGGAAGCATTATGTTGTCCTTTGCTTTGGTAGAAACAGAGCCTTGTGCAGGATCATGTCCTGGAATAGGAATTTATTTATTTATTTATTTATTTATTTATCTATTTCTTCTATACCGCCCCTTCCAGAGATCAGGGGCGGTTTACATGGAACAATTGCATACATTGCATACATTGCATACATACATACAGGAATGGCAAGGGATCTTGCTATATCCAGGAGGAAACTCTGAAAAGAGGGATCCCAAACAGGAATCTCCCTTGGACAGGTTAGATCTAAAGAACTAGCCGGAGCACCCACAGAGTTATTCAAATATATAGGAATAGAAGATCCTGCAGAGTGCAGTGTGGAATGCTTAAGGGATGGTTGCTGGTACTGGCTGTCAGGAGCAGCAACCGTCCTTACCACATTGTGCATGCCAGATATCGACTCCAAGCTTGGTATAGAATGGAGCGATCCTGTTGAAAAAAGCATGGTAGGAGTTGGCCACGATGCTACTGTGGATACCGGTACCGATGGCAATACCGGTACCGATGTCGGAGTCGAGTCCAACAAAGACATCGGAGCAGTCATCGGTGACAGTTCAACCGGTACCGAGGTAACCGAAAACCTCCGGCTACTATCCTCGGTACCGAAGCACCGGTATCGATCGGTGTCGGTACCAAAACCTATTGGTACCCAGTCTTCTAGACTAGAGATTGATTCCAAACTCGGCATCGAGGGCAGAGAGTCTGATAAGCGAAGTATGGAAGGCACCGACCGTAAGGGTAATGAGGACATCAGTACCGACTTCGGTACTGTGTCTGATACCAGTGAAGGAAGGTCAACCAGTGGCAACTCAATCGGCCTCGGGGGAACCGAGAGTTGCGGATCAGAGTCATCGGAACCGAGCCTTCGGTACCGCCACGAGACGGTACCAAGGCGAGTCGGTACCCAGTCCTCCAGACTGGAGATCGATTCCAGACTCGGCATCGAAGGAAGCGAGGCTATCGATGCACATCTGGAGGGTACCGACGTCGGTGGTAGTATTGGTGTTGGTACCGATAATGGAAAGTCAATCTGGGGAGTATCCACCAGTCCCGAAGGCACCAAGGACGCCAGATGACGATCCCTGGTGAGGAGTGTTTCATCCAACACCAGTGCCGATGCCGGGTTATTGGTACCGCTCGAAGCGGATGCCACCACCGTACACGGCTTAGGTATGTTCTGTGGGGGGTGAACCCCAAGAACAACCTGAAACCCCTTATACGCTTTGGAGACTGAAGACTCCCGCTGGGGTTTTGAAGCCAGTGGGCCGTCGAGGGCAAGGCCAGAGCCGTCTACATGCTGTGCATGAGACCTACCACTCGAGGACTGGCTAGTCTTAACAGACTGTTTGTGGGTTACCTGATCCTGTGTGGAAGAAGAAGGGGACGGTGCCCCGAAGTTGGAGGGCAACCGTGTATCGAGGGAACCTCGATGTTGAAGACGTCTTCTCACCAAACTGTTGTCAGGACCCAAACAGATTAGACACCAACTTCGAGGGTCTAAAAATAAAGTTGTACCGCCACAGTCTGAACATGTCTTGGAGAAAGTGTCTGGCGGTTCCATGAAGGAAAAAGAAGAGGCCTAAAAGGACTAAGAGACCGTGGGACACTATGAAGAAAAAATATCCCATGGAAAAGGAAGATTTTACAAGAAAAGAAAAGAAAACACCGGCGGTACTGGTGGCGTCGGGAAGACAGCCGTGACCTCAAGAAAACTAAGAAATAAGAACAAGAATTTTCTGCGGTGACAGGAGGACATCCTGCCGGCTCCGCGGAAAAATGAAAACTGAGGAGAGGCAGTTGGGAAAGGCGGGAAGGCAGCACGCAGGCGTGCTGGGTTGCTTCCAAAAGCTCTTGATTGGACGCTGGGGAGCGTTCCCGCGCAGACTCCGTCGGTACCGACGTACCCATATGTGAAGACTCATTCCTACTTGTTCCTGGAGATACAGTTTTTTATGCACATCTATTAGGGATATCCTAAAAACCTGACCGGTTTAGGGTCTCAAGAACCAGAATTGCCAACACATGCTCTACGTCAGGGGTGTCAAACTCAAATACACAGTGGGCCAAAATGTAAAACTTGAACAAAGTCGCGGGCCAGCATTGAACAAATGAACCTTTTAATATGGACCCAAACAAGATTTGCTTTAACATTGAATATGAAGCAACACTTATTACTATACAATTTATAACTTAATAGTTCAGATATGCAAAAACCAATTTCAAATAAAAAAAACCATCAATGACATTCATTTATTAAATAAGATTTAAATAATAATAAATAATAATTTTTAAAATAAAATAACAATAATAAAATTAATTAACCATTCAAGCCCATGTCTTGGAGTAGCAAGAAAAAGTGCATAAAGAAAACGTTAATTATTGCTCAGTTTGCTGCACACTGATCTAATCTGATGTGCCCAAGCCAGATACCTGGCATCTCTTCTTGGATGATAGTTCATCAATGTCTGGGCTCAGGCTTTGAGCTGAGGAAATCCTCAGTATCGAGCGAAGGTGTTCATCAGTCAGACGTCTCCTGTGAGATGTTTTGGTCATCTTCATCGAGGAGAAAAGTTGCTCACATAGATAAGTGCTGCCGAACATGGAGAGCATCTGAGCAGCTTGGGTGCGGAGCTGAGGCATTGTGTCAGGGATGAACTGTGGAAACTGGGCGGCGCCCACAGCATCATACTTTGACTTCAGCGTGTCATTACACTGGAGTTCAATTAGCTCCATTTGGAGGTTGGTTGGTGCGTTTTCCACATTAACTGCAAAGGGATTACTGAGCAGTTCAAACCTACATTTCTGGACATCAAAGTCGGCAAATCGCCAGCTAAACTCAGCGCCGAGTACACTGAGTTTTTCAGCAAACTGTGCGCATGGGAACAAGTTGGTAAAGAACTGCGTTTTCATGGTTTGGCAGCAGGGAAAATGGCCAAGGTTTCCTTGCAGCATCTGATTCTCCCACAGGCACAGTTTAGTTTTAAAAGCCCTCACTGCAGCGTACATGTCTGTGATGATGCGCCCCCGCCCCTGAAGCTGCAGGTTCAGCGCATCGAGATGGCTCGAGATGTCACACAGAAAGGCCAGCTCACACAGAAACCTTTTCTCCCGAAGCTCTGCTGTGTCCTTCCCTTTGCTTTCCAGAAACTGACATATTTCCTCATGCAGCTCAAAACATCTATTCAGTACTTTTCCTCGGCTTAACCATCTCACCTCTGTGTGATACGGCACGTCTGCGTATTCCGAACCACACTCCTCCAGAAAAGACTTAAACTGGCGGTGATTCAGACCTTTGGCTCTTATAATGTTAACTACTTGTGTTACTGTGGTCATAACATGTTCCATCTTTAGGGCTTTGCCACACAATGATTCCTGATGTATGATGCAGTGATAAACAGTTAGTTCACCTGCACAGTTCTCTTCCTGCATCTTCTCCCGGACCCTACCCACCAGTCCACTTGTTTTACCGCACATCGCTGGCGCACCATCTGTCGTTAATCCCACGAGTTTATCCCACGGCAGCTTTATTTCAGTTACGCATTTGGAAACCTCCTCAAAAATTTCCTTTCCTGTGGTTGTGCCATGCATTGATTTGAATCCCAATAGCTCCTCCGTAACACACATATTTGAGTCCACTCCACGGATGAAGACTGACAGCTGAGCAGTATCAGATGCGTCGCTGCTCTCATCCACAGCAAGGGAGAATGCAACGAAATCTTTTCCCTTTTCCAAAAGCTGGTCATACAGATTGGTGGCAAGATCACATGTGCGATCAGCTACTGTGTTTCTGCTCAGGCTCACGTTTGAAAAGGCTTGCTTTTTCTCTGGGCACACGATGTCACAAACTTTCAACATGCACTTTTTCACAAACTCTCCCTCATTAAAGGGCCGGGCTGATTTTGCGATCTCTGCTGCCACAATATAACTAGCCTTTACAGCAGCCTCACTTTGTGATGTGGCTTTTTTGAACATATTCTGTTGTGAAACCAAACTTCTTTTCATCTCCTCCACTTTCTGGCTCCTTTGAGTCATGTCCAGGTCCTTGTACTTGTCATGGTGTTTTGTTTCATAGTGTCGTCGAATGTTATACTCCTTAGTTATAGCCACGTTGACTCCACAAATCAGACAAACAGGTCTGTCTTTTACATATGTAAACAAATATTCTGTCTCCCACCTGTTCCTGTTGTCTGCCTTTCTTTTTGCCATTTTTGGGAAGGGGTTCCACAGTGATAGTTGTAGCTTGAGATCGCTATGACTTCTGTCACACAGGAGAGGGCGTTTCTGGGACCAAAACAACAGCAAGGCATTATGGGATTTGTAGTATTAGCGATGAATGAATGCGCTGTATAATACCGGCGGGCTAGCTCTAGTAGTCATTTGGTATAGCCTCGCGGGCCAAATATAATTAAACTATGGGCCAAATTTGGCCCGCGGGCCAGAGTTTGACACCTATGCTCTACGTCATGCCTGTCCTATGAGTATACTGTTAATGTCTTGGTGCAGGGGGGTGTTACAGGACAATTTAAGAGTAAGCTTCAGTAAATGCCCTGTACTACTTGCAGGAATTACGGAAGCATTCAGCTGCTAAAATAACTGTTATTAAAACAAAATCTTAAATGTGATTCAAAGTCAAACAAATTTTGGTTAATCCCTTTAGAAATCCATGCATGTGATGGACACATTGTTTAATGTGTGCATCTCTTAACTCTGTCGAGTGCTTTCTTATGGCCTATCTTCCTTCAGCACTGGATTGCTGCAATGTGCTATGTAATGGACTGACAACAAAGGGTTTAAATAGCTACTTCAATTAATCCAGGACACCACTGAGAGCTGAAGGACCAAATTATCCCCATACTGCAGAATCTACCCTGGTTACCATTGCTCTAAGTCTATAGGACTAAATTTAAAATTCTGACTCTTGTTTTCAAGGCTCTAAGAGGACTTGAACATGGCTGGCTTATATTCTCTTTATGCCTTTAAGGCCCTCTCAGAGAGCCTACAAAATCTCTTCACTGCTGAAAGAAATTAATTTATTTTATTTTATTTTTTCATTTTAGATTTTTATTAACACACCTCATCCACATTAAACAAGATCCACAAAACACTGGCAATAATATTCCATTAACCAGACTTTCTCTACCACCCCCTGAGAATGTAGCAGCAGAGCGCAAACAACCCAATAATACCAGGAGTCAGTTCAGAAGGTCCAAATCATTTATTTGTGCACAAGACTCAAGCAGAATCAAATTCAAAATGGCTGAGCCATGTTCTCTGGCAAAACAACAACTTTTATAGACTTTTTCACCATTCTAGACATAGGAAAACATTTCATTGGACCCGGTAACCTCCCGTACCCCTTCTATTGGTCCCGGTACTGATATGATTATCCAATTATGTACTTGGAGTGGGCTCAGCACCGGCTTACCCCCCTTCTAGTCCCAATTACAATGGCCAGTTCACCAACTTGTTACTTTCCTACTTCAAGGCCATTGGGCTAGTTAGTACGTGCAGGGAAGCAGGGCTCTGTAACCTTTCTGTCAGCAGTTTTAATTAAATCCCTTGCAGCTGTACTTTCTTATCAGTGGCTTTTAAACATATTTTTCTGTATTTTTCCAGGTTTCAATTCTGCTTATCTAAGCTAATTCAATACTTTACTGAGTTCTAATTCTACAGTAGCAGCTTATTGGGGAATGTGCAATTCCTATGGGCCTCTCCACAGGCTTCATTTACAGGTCAAGCTAGTTAGGCCTGTCTGTTTAGTTCAATTAGCATGGATCATAGGCCTTCGCCTACCACAAGAACACACCCCCACCCACTGAGACTTACAACATATAATAACACCCCCTTCTTCAGCAAATACAGCAGTTTACATCCATGTACTACAACTTCCCTCCGGCCCACACATACCCCCACCCCATAAACTATTAATACCATAGTTAATTGCCATTCCCTAAAGGGTGCTTGTTTACTTACTATAACCCCCCTCCCTAGACCCACCACCCCTTCCACTCCTTTCCTTCCTCCCCCTCCCTTCCCCTCTCCTCCTGCTCTGTTAGTCTCTCAGCCACTTCAGCAGTCCTCCCTCCTGCCATTCCTCATACCAATGCCAAACTGCTGAGCCGGTATAGAAACACAGAAAAATGAGGACAGAAAAAGATCACATGGCCTATCTAGCTGTCCTTCCAAAGCAACAACTACAACAGTACCCTGTTTTCCTTTAGAGATCCTCTGTGTTTGTCCCATGCTTTTTTGAATTCAGATACTGTCCTCATCTCTACCACCTCCACTGAGAGACTATTCCACGGATCCACCACTCTTTCCATAAAGAAATATTTCCGCATATCACTCCTGAATCTATCCCCCTTCACCCTCATCCCATGTCCCCTCGTAGCAGAACTTGCTTTCAATTGAAAGAGGCTCTTCCCCTGTACATTTATGCCACAGAGGTATTTAAACGTTTCAATCATATCACCTCTATCCCGCCTTCCCTCTAAGGTGTACATATTAAGATCCTTAAGTCTGTCCTCATTTGCTTTATAATGAAGACCACTAACCATTTTAGTAGCCATCCTCTGTACAGACTCCAGCCTGTTTATATCCTTTTGAAGGTGTGGTCTCCAGAATTGCACACAGTACTCCAAATGAGGCCGCACCAAAGACTTATACAGAGGCATTATCACCTCCTTTTTTCTGCTAGCCATTCCTCTCCGTATGCACCCAGGCATCCTTCTAGCTTTTGCTGTCACCTTTTCTACCTGTTTAGCCACTTTAAGATCTTATGCCCCCCACCAGGCACATATTCCTCACATACTCTAGCTGTATTATTACCTCCCGGATAGGGAGTACTTCCTTATCCTTCCACCTCTTCAACAGTCATCTCTTTGCGCCCTTGCACTGCGACTTCTTGTTATCGCTGTCCTTCTCCGACTGCTGTCCTCTCCATTGGCGCTCTGACTGGTTCATCTGCTGGCCCTCCTACGCCCTCCTCTCACACTCCTGCCGAGTCTGCGCCTCCAAGCCAGCCTCCTTCAAGGCTTCCAGAGCCGCTGCCACCATCTGCACGCGCCAAGTTTTCTCTCCTCTAGTAAGGACTAATCTGATTGTTTACGTCAACAGACTACAGAAAGACTAGGGGACATGCAATGAAGCTACAGGGTAACCTATTTAAGACTAATAAAAGAAAATATTTTTTCACTCACCGTGTAATCAAACTTTGGAATTTGTTACCGGAGGATGTAGTAAAGGCTGTTAGTGTAGCTGGGTTTAAAAGAG
The DNA here is from genome assembly GCA_033557465.1 of Ichthyophis bannanicus. Classification (NCBI taxonomy): domain Eukaryota; kingdom Metazoa; phylum Chordata; class Amphibia; order Gymnophiona; family Ichthyophiidae; genus Ichthyophis; species Ichthyophis bannanicus. The sequence goes on along the minus strand of CM066032.1, from coordinate 104,559,889 downwards.
GTTTGGACAAGTTCCTGGAGGAAAGATCCATAAACCATTATTAAAATGGACCCGGAATATCACTGCTTGACCCAATACAAGCATTGTGGAACCTGTGTCTTTTGGGGAAACTGCTAGGTACGTATGACCTAGATTTGCCACTGTTGGAAAAAGGATACTGGGCTTGATAGACCTTGGTCTGACCCAGTATGGCATATCTTATGTTTAGTTACTGGGCCCAGTGTTCTCCTTCTTTGTAGAGTCCCCAGAAATAAGTCCGCATATATAGACACTGGATACTCCTGCCACTGAAAGGTGCTCAGATTCCGCATTTTAACTGCTATGAGATCCTTTATTTTATAGTCCTTCAGGCAGATAATAATGTCTCTGGGTCTATTAGCCCTGATCAGGCCCAGTGCACAATGCACTCTATCGATCTCAATAGGCTTAGCAAAGTCCTTCTCTTCCCCCTGATGCAGGCCCTCCAAGCAGACTGACTCTGCTACCTTTGTACAGTCCGCCTCTTCTGGAACACCTTGTATGTGCAGATTATTTCTTTGCGACCTATTCTCCGAGTCCTCCAAATTTAACTTCATCTGCTCCTTCCAGTCTCCTTCCTTACTTGCTTTCTGCTCCAGTTCCTCTTACTGCAGTTCCAGCGCCTCCAAATGATTTTGTAAGTCAGCTCCTCCACCTTCTCCTTCATGCCTGTCATAATATCACCCAGCTCATTTTTTGCAGTGTGCACCTCTGCCTTAAGCTCCTCAAACCACTCCCGGAGCTCAGCTCGCGACACCATGCCGCTAAGCCCATCTCCTCTCTCTGCCTCTGAACCTCCGCACGCCTTGCCTGCCTTTCCCGCATGCTTGTTCTGTGAGGGGTCTGTGGGCGCCATCTTTTTGTCTAACGTCACCTCCCATACTGCTTGCATCATCGCATCGTGTCTACCAGCTCCTTAAAGCATCAAACACCCAGTGCAGGCCCGCGCCTGAGTGCCTCTACAGAGAGCCCTTTGGTGTGGCTCTTAGGTGCAGTCCAGAGCTAGGACAACTCTACTCACACATACCTACTACACCACCACCTACAATTTACCCCTCACATCATCCAACCAATACACATCCCCCATCCCTACATAAAGCAGCGACACACACAACATCTTATAAGAATATCAATCAAAAACACCCACACACAGCCAGCTCCAGCTTTCACTACCCTCACACAAACGTTCCAATGCATACTCAAAACACCCACAAGTGAGAAACAAACGCCCCATTATCAAAGACCTCCTCTCATCTCAACACCTGGACATTATCTGCATAACAGAATCATGGCTGATAGACACAGACTCTGTGCTAATGAAACAACATTTCCCCACAGATACAGTCTCTTCCACTGTCCTCAAACTCACTGCAAAAGAGGAAGAGTCCTAATCATGGCCAAGTCCCACCTCCACTTTCGTTACCACTCCACTAACAGCACTGAAGAAACAGACATGCTCACTATAATGAACAAGCAACTAATAATATGCCCCACCTACAGGATATCCAACTCTTCAACTGTTGATCTATCCATCATACTGAAAATGAACTTGAAATAACTAAATCATCCAAGGACCTCCTCATCCTAGGTGACTTCAACCTCCCATCAATCCAACCCAAACATGCCACCTCATTCTTGGAAGCTATGGTTGCCATGGACTTCACCCAGATAATTCATTCACCCACACATATCCTCAAACTTATCTTTGTCAACAACCCCACAACACACACAAACACCCCCCACACAATCCAAACCCATTCAGTCCCTTGGTCAGACCACACTCTGATCACATTCTCACTACCCTTCAACACCTCAACAAACCATGTCATCCACCCCTAAACAAAGAGATGTTTCAAACTTCTCGGCAAGGACAAATTCCTCAACGACATCCTTCTCCAGCTGGACACTGAAACAATGGACTCCGACACCCTCATAATCAACTGGAAAACCATCATCTGAAAAGCTGCAACCATAACAACCACCTCACTCCAGGCATCAACCAAAAAAACAAAAACTCCTTGGAACACCCCCAACCTCCAAAGACTAAAAGGTCAGCTCCAAAGGCTCAAGCGCAAATGGCGCAAATCCATGCACAACTCCGATAGAATGATCTACATAAAACTTCTAAATGACTACCACACTGCAACAGACATTGCTAAACATGCATACCACACTAAGCTGATCAGTAGCTCTCTGAATCATCCCAGAGAACTATTCGACATCAAAAAGCTCACAAAACCCCCACCCAGCTCCACCAGACCTCAACATTAGCCCACAACTGCTGGCCAACTACTACAAACAACTCCACCACCACCCTAATTCCTCCCCACCCCTCTCCCTTCACAAACCAGGGCCACTCAACATGGTCCACCATAGACTCCATCAGCAAAGACAACATTGAGTCCATCATTTCATCACTAAACACAACTACCTCCCCTCTCGATGTATGCCCAGTAAGCTGGATCAAAGCACTCAAGAAAGACATCAGTTACATACTCACAAAAATCACCTATTCAGTACTGCAACAAGGAAAAATGCCTGACTGCTTGAAACTATCCTCCATCCGCCCAACCCTCAAGAAACCCAACCTCAATCCATCTGACCCTGCCAGCATCCCCTTCATAACCAAGATCATAGAAAAAGCTGTCCAACTTCAACTCCAAGACCACTTTGATAGAAACACCCTTCTTGATCCCCAACAACACATATTCTGACCCCTAAATGGAGTAGAGACCTTGATGGTCTCCCTCAAACATCATACTAAAAGGAATTCAGGACACAAAACAAGGATACCTCATGATCATCACTCCTCTTCAACTTCTACCTCCAACTGCTCTGCTCCATCGTCTGATCACATAACATCAACTTTCACATCTATGCCAATGACATCATGATGTACGGATCATTCAGCACAAAGCAATCTACGTCCACAAACCTCCTACAATGCTTCAATGAAATTTCCCAATGGCTAACAACCAACAACCTGGCAATCAACTTTGAAAAAAATAGAAGTTTTTTATTCATCACAAAAGACAATACCTTTACACCCCCCAACCTCCCCCACCCTAAACACACAAATAAAGCTACAAACTGAAATCAAATACTTTGGCATCACCCTGGACCAACACCTCACTCTCCTTCCACAAATATGCAAAACTGCCAAAGCAATCTACCACAAAGCCAAAACCCTGCAATGCCTAGGCCGCTTCCTCGAATCACCAGACTTTCCCTCTGCTCTTCAGGCCCTAATCCTCCCGCACCTCGACTATTGTAATTCCATCTATCAGGGCCTGCCGCAATCCACATTAATCCCTCTATGCACAGCTTTACATACCATTGCACAGGTCATAAAAGACGCAGCAAAACACAATCACATCACATCCATTCTCAAGCATCTACCCCTACCTCAACAGCTGGATCAAGTATAAGACTCTCCTCCTGACAAACAAAGCTATCCAATGCTGCCCTACATCATACCTGCATAACCTTCTCCAGACCTTGCAGCCTAAAAACATCAGAACATAAGATATGCCATACTGGGTCAGACCAAGGTCCATCAAGCCCAGCATCCTGCTTCCAAGTGGCCAATCTAGGTCATACGTGCCTAGCAGTTTCCCCAAATGACACAGGTTCCACAATGCTTGTACTGGGTCAAGCATTGATATCCGGGGTCCCTTCTTAATAATGGTTTATAGACCTTTCCTCCAGGAACTTGTCCAAACCTTTTTTAAACTCAGCTACACTAACAGCCTTTACTACATCCTCCGGTAACAAATTCCAGAGTTTGATTACACGTTGAGTGAAAAAATATTTTCTTTTATTAGTCTTAAATAGTTTACCCTGTAGCTTCATTGCATGTCCCCTAGTCTTTCTATATTCTGATAACGTAAACAATCTATCTACGTTTACCCGTTCCACTCCGTTCATTAATTTATAGGCTTCTATCATCTCACCTCAGCCGTCTCTTTTCCAGGTTAAAGAGCCCTAACCTTTGTAGCCTTTCTTCATAGGAGTATCCTTCCATCCCCTTTACCATTTTGGTGGCTGTTCTCTGAACCTTTTCTAATAACGCTATATCCTTTTTAAGATACGGCGACCAGAATTGCACACAATATTCAAGGTGCGGTCTCACCATGGAACGATATAGAGGCATTATAATATCTTTTGTTTTATTTTCCATTCCTTTCCTTATGATACCTAGCATTCTATTTGCTCTCTTGGCCGCCGTTGCACACTGCGCCGAGGGTTTTAACATGTTATCCACAATGACGCCTAAATCTTTTTCCTGGGTGGTGGTTCCTAATGTGGAACCTTGCATTGTGTAACCATAGTTTGGGTTGTTCTTCCCTAGGTGCATAACTTTGCACTTGTCCACATTAAATTTCATCTGCCATTTTGATGCCCAGTCTTCTAATTTAGCAAGATCCTCTTGCAATTTTCCACAATCCTCTTGGGTTTTAACAACTTTAAATAGTTTTGTGTCATCTGCAAATTTGATAACCTCACTCGTTATTCCACTTTCCAGGTCATTTATGAATATGTCAAAAAGCAGTGGACCCAGCACAGATCCCTGGGGTACACCACTATTCACTTTTCGCCATTGGGAAAATTGGCCATTTAGCCCAACCCTCTGCTTTCTATCTTTTAACCAGTTCTTGATCCACAGTAGTACACTGCCTCCTATCCCATGACTCTTTAGTTTTGCCAAAAGTCTCTGATAAGGGACCTTGTCAAAGGCTTTCTGAAAGTGCAGATACACTATATCAACCGACTCACCTTTGTCCACCTGTTTATTCACACTTTCAAAAAAACATAACAGATTAGTAAGACAAGATCTTCCTTGTCTAAACCCATGTTGGCTGTCTCCCATTAGGCCATGACTATCTACATGCTGAGTAATTTTATTCTTTATGATGGTTTCTACCATTTCCCCCGGTACTGACGTGAGGCTCACCAGTCTGTAGTTTTCCGGATCACCCCTGGAACCCTTTTTAAAAATTGGTGTTACATTGGCGTTCCTCCAATCTTCAGGTATTAGAGATGATTTTAATGATAGTTCACAGATTACTAATAGCAGGTCTGCAATCTCATATTTCAGTTCTTTCAACACCCTTGGATGTATACCATCCGGCCCAGGTGATTTGCTACTCTTCAGTTTATCTAACAGTTGTAATACATCTTCCCGATGTATCGATATTTCCTTCAATTCTTCTGCACCTTTAAATACCACTTCAGTCATGGGTAACATCCCTACATCTTCCTCAGTAAAGACCGAAGCAAAGAATTCATTCAGTCTCTCCGCTATCGCCTTGTTGCCTCTTAGTGCCCCTTTAACTCCTGTATCATCTAATGGACCAACTGACTCTCTCACAGGTTTTTTGCTATGAATGTACTTGAAAAAAATCTTTATTTTGCGTTTTTGCTTCTTCTCAAATTCTCCATTTGCCTGCTTTATCAATGCCTTGCATTTGACTTGCCAGTGCTTGTGCTGTTTCAAGCTTTCATCGTTTGGCTCTTTTTTCCATTTCCTGAAAGATGCTTTTTTGGCAACAGCCTCTCTGACCTCACCTTTAAACCATGCTGGCAGTTTTTTGGACTTCCTTCCACTTTTCTTAAAGCGTGGAATACAGCTGGTCTGGGCTTCCAAGATAGTATTTTTCAACACCCAAGCTTGATGTAAGTCTTTAACCTTTGCAACTGCTCCTTTTAGGTTTTTCTTAACTATTTTCCTCATTTTATCATAGTCTCCCTTTCGAAAGTTAAAAGGTAGTACTGTGGATTTCCGTACTATCCCTTCTCCACTAATTAAATCAAAGGCGATCATGCTATGATCACTATTGCCAAGTGGCCCCAACACCCTTATCTCTTGCACTAGATCTGGGGTTCCACTAAGGACTAGGTCTAATATGGCTTCCCTCTGGTCGGTTCATGAACCAGCTGCTCCAAGAAGCAGTCATTTATGTCATATAGGAGCTTTATCTCCCTAGCATGTCCTGCCGTGACACTGACCCAGTCGATACCGGGGTAATTGAAATCACCCATTATTATTACTGCGCTGTAACGTTTGTTAGCTTCCTTGATTTCTTTGAGCATTTCATCATCCATTTGTTCATTCTGGCCAGGTGGTCGATAGTACACCCCCCACTGCCATCGCCGTCCCCTTTTTACATGGAATTTCAATCCATAGAGATTCTACAGCAAATTTTGTTTCCTGCAAAACTTTAATCCTTTCTGACTCAATGCCCTCTCTAACAGAGCGCAACCCCTCCACCAATTTGATCAGCTCTATCATTATGAGATAGTTTGTATCCAGGTATCACAGTGTCCCACTGGTTGGAATATCAGAGACATGGTGGAAGGAGGACAATCATATCTAACCTCTCATTTAGTGCTATATATTCTAGCTCTCCCATCTTATTTTTTAGACTTCTAGCATTTGCATACAAGCATTTTAGAGACTATATTTTATTCATATTAATTTGGCTGTTGGTAGACATGGGTAATTTGGGATCTTTAAGCTCTGTCTGCTCCATACTCGAGGGCATTTGGGCTACTTTACTCTTTTTTGGAACCTCTCTGCTTTTGGTAGTATCCTTCAAGGATACATTCTTCAGAACCATCCGCTCTTGGGCGACTGTCGGCTTTCCCCTATTATCTAGTTTAAAAGCTGCTCTCTCTCTTTTTTAAAGGTTAATGCCAACAGCCTGGTTCCATACCGGTTAAGGTGAAGCTCATCCCTTCGGAAGAGCCCCTCCTTTCCCCAGAATGTTCCCCAGTTCCTAACAAATCCAAAACCCTCATCTCTGCACCATTGTCTCATTCACGCATTGAGACTCCGGAGCTCTGCCTGCCTTTTGGGTCCTGTATGTGGAACGGGAAGCATTTTGGAGAACGCTACCCTGGAAGTTCTGGATTTCAACTTCCTACCTAAAAGCCTAAATTTAGCCCCAAGAAACTCCCTACCACATTTTCCTATGTCATTGGTATCAACATGTACCAAGACAGCAGACTCCTCCCCAGCACTATCTAAGACCTTATCTAGGTGGCGCGTGAGGTCCACTACCTTTGCACCAGTCAGGCATATTACCAGGCGATCCTCACGCCCACCAGCCCCCCAGCTATCTACATGCCTAATGATCGAATCACCAACTATAACGGCTGTCCTAACCCTTCCCTCATGGGCACATGGCCCTGGAGAAACTTCCTCGGTGCGAGAGGGTTTTACATCACCTGGAGAACAGGTCCTAGTTACAGGATCACTTCCTGCCACACCAGGGTGATGCTCTCCTGTCACGTGACCTCTCTCCTCCATGGCAACAGGGGTGCTGCCAGACTGGAGGTGGGACTTCAGGACTATATCCCTGTAGGTCTCGTCTATGTACTTCTCTGTCCGTCTTAGGTTTTCCAAGTCTGCTACTCTAGCCTCTAGAGAACGGACTCGTTCCCTGAGAGCAAAGAGCTCCTTGCAACTAGTGCACACATAAGACCTCTCACCAACTGGGAGAAAATCATACATGTGACACTCAATGCAAAAGACTGGAAAGCCCCCATCTCGCTGCTAGACTGCTGTCTGCATTTTAGTTTTAAGTTTTTGTTTAGATCTTTAAGTTCTTTACTTACTAAGGGTTGCTATGGATATTTATACCAATAAAACTGTACCTAATATGTTTAATATACCTTGTTCACCTGAAGCTTAATTAATCTCAGGTCCTTAGTGTATGACTGATTTGGGTAACGAGCTTCACCTGAGAGCACCTCCTGTCTTTTAAAATGTGTAAGTACCTATAAAGCTACGATTATCCCAGGGGTGGATGGGTGTGGGGAGGGAGGGAGGGAAATAACACTTATTAAAAGAGGGCTGCTACACAGTACCGTCCTGTGCTGCTGAGGTAAGCTATATTCTTATTTGATTTAAATTATAGCTCTTTGCTGCTGCTAGGCTCTAACTTGTTATGAAATTTAAACTACAAGCTCTCTTCTGGGTTCTAAATTTAACCAGAAAGCTCTCTTCTGTGTTTTAAATTTAAACTAAAAGTACTTTGCTGATGCTAGGCCCTGAGTGACTATTAAATTTAAACTACAAGCTCTCTGCTGGGTTTCTAAATTTAACCAGAAAGCTCTCTTCTGTGTTTTAAATTTAAACTGAAAGTACTTTGCTGATGCTAGGCCCTGAATGACTATTAAATTTAAACTACAAGCTCTCTACTGGGTATGAAATTAAACCAGAAAGCTCTCTTCTGTGTTTTAAATGTAAACTTGAACTGCTGCTACTAGGCCCTGACTGATTTAACAAAAAATAGTGGGTTCACAGATTAATTAGCTTTAATAAAAAGAATTCCTTTCAGAAAATTCCCAGAAGTATATACTCACAATTGCAGATCTCTCTCCATCAATAACTGTCCCCTTTTCTAGTCCTTCAAGACTGACTAATCAAGAAGACAAATCACAAAGACCACTCTCATCATCCCTCATGTAAAGGCAAAAACCAACCAATAAGCATGTGCACGTTCCTTTGAACTCTATGCACCATCTATCTGGAACAGACTCCTGGACTCAATCAGAAATATATCGGGTCTCTATACCTTCCACAAACACCTAAAAACCCACCTGTTCACAGAACATTTTGGCCCCTCTCCCAACCCCCCCAACGCTAACATTCATGAAAACAAATCTCATCCTGCACTCACATTGTATATAGCCCAATAATGTATATAACTAATAACACATGCATGTATCCTATAATCCCCCAATCAATAATAACACATGCATGTATACACCCCCCAAATCAATAATCCCTATTCAAATCTAAACTCACAGAAATACACACAAACAGTAGACTGTAAATAGTTACTAGTCATCAGTTCAGACAACTATGTATATAAAGCATTCGCTTCATGTTAAATGTAACTATGGATCTATGTAAATAGTTCAACCTCTGTTCTTTGTAATATGCTGCGTTAAATATACACCGCCCCTGATCTACGGAAGGGGCGGTATAAAAGAACCAAATAAATAAATAAACCCTTGTATATAAGTTAATTGTTCCATGTACATAAGTTAATTATTCCATGTACATAAGCTAATCGTTCCATGTAATATTTTAAACAATTGTTCTATGCAAACGGCTTTGACCTGGTGAAAAGCGGTATATAAGCCCTGCTAAATAAGTAAATTTTAGGAAAGATGTGGAGGTCAAAATCAAGACATGGATGTTGTGATGTTTACAATTCCGGCAGTATTTCAGAAAGGCTCTGCTAAATGTGGATCTTTTTCTAAACTACCAAATACAGAAGTGCAGGAGTGTATTTGTACGTGCCGATATGTGGAGCTGGAAAGCCATTTTACAAACCTGTCAACAAATAAATTGTCTTTGGGAAGAACATTCTTGGAGAGATCTATGGGATAGTGAATCTGCTTGATGAAGGGCCTAGACTTGTCAGAGGCTTGAAACACGGCGCTGTGTCGCGTTGGGATTTACAGGATTTGCGTACGGACTTGAAAGATCTGCTTTGATCAATCAGCAGCCACAAGAAGAATATGACGGGCTGCTTCTTGCGCATGGACTTTTAAATTTTGTGAAATCACCAGAAAGGCAGCAGCTGCGAGACAGATAAAAGGTGGTGCTCCTAAAAATGCATTCATTTTTCTCCAGTTGAAGCTCAATACAAAAAATGATAAGTGAAACTGGGGGTTTCGCAGTATGCCTTGTCCCTTAGATTACTTCTAAAGTCATTGGCACAGTGTGCCTTTAAAATAGAGAACGTGGGAAAGTTTGTCACGAGAGAGGTTTCACCTTTCATGACAAACAATCCAACACAAAAAAATTTAAGAGACAATTTTTGTGAGTCTAAAGTTAAACTATAGGGTGCAGTCAGTTGGGTCTTACTTGATTTATTGGGAGCAAATAAATTGCGGTAACTCAGCACCTTCTGTATGTAAGTTCCAGCATTTGAGTGTCTATGATTTTTGGGTGTGTTTTTGTTCGCCAGAATATACCTGTTAGTCTTTGGGACCTGAAACATTCATGCATTCTACCCATTCATTACCATTAAAGTCTACAGGGGCAGTGTTGGCTTGAGGGTTTCTGCCACCCTAGGCAGACCCTCCATGCCACCTCACAACTTCTGCTTGTGCTGGCAGCTGAACTGTTGCTTCAGCACTCCATTAGGCCTTGAAGTGCCCGTGCACATATGTGCTCATGATCTGCCACTCCTGTCCCCCTCTGACATTACTTCCTTGGAGGGGGCGGGCAGAAGTGGCAGACCATAATTGCGTGCCACGGTGCTGAAGCGGCAATTCAGCTGAGTTGATGTTTCACGGGGGGGGGGGGGGAGGGGAGTAGCGATGCCGCCCTCCACAATCTGCCACCCTAGGTGACTGCCTAGTGGATGGGTCAATTTCTACCATTTTGCCCAGTACAGATGTCAAGCTCACTGGTCTGGCATTTCCTGGATGACCTTTGGAATCCTTTTTTTTTTTTTTAGGTAATTAGCATTACACTGGCCACTCTCCAATCCTCAGGTACTACAGAGATTTTAAGGATAGTTCAGAGATTACTAAAAGTAGGTCCACAATCTCATATTTCGTTCTTTCAGCACCCTGGGATGTATGCCATCCGCTCCAAGTGATTTGCTGCTCTTTAGTTTATCAAATAGCTGTAATACATCTTCTCGATTTATCAAGATTTGTTTCAATTCCTCTGATACATCACCTTTGAATATCATTTCTGACATGGGTAAGTTTCCTACATCTCTTTTAGTAAAGACTGAAGCGAAGAATTCATTCAGACTCTCTGCTATGGCCTTGTCCTCTTAGTACCCCTTTTACCCCTCTATCATCTAATGGTCCAACTGGTTCTCTCACAGGTGGTGTGCTATGAATGTACCTGAAAATGTTTTTATTATGCATTTTTGTTTTCATGGCAAGCTTCTTTTCTTGCTCATGTAACCCCTCTTCTCAAGTCATTTCACTGGCTTCCTATGGATTTCCGCATCCAGTTCAAACTTCTCCTACTGATCTACAAGTACATTCATTCTACAGCTCCTCACTACCTTTCCTCTCTTATCTCACTGTACAACTCGGGAACTCTGCTCGTCTGGCAGATCCCCTTTATCTGTGCCCTTCTCTGCCACTGCCAACTCCAGACTTGGTTCATTCCATCTTGCTGCTCCATATGCCTGGAACAAATTACCCAAGTCTGTGTGTCAGGTTCCTTCTCTAGTCCTAATCAAATCCAAGTTAAAACCCCAACTCTTTTAAGCCACTTTTGGATCCTGACACTCCTCAATCTTTTGTCCACTATTTATGTGTATCTTACCATACTTTACTCTAGTCCCCAGTTTCTCTATGGGGGAATTCCAAGTCACGAATAGCGGTATTGAACATGCGGGCTGGACGTCCAGCCTGTGCTTAGCTCCCCAGCCCTATTCTGCTGGTAGTGCTCTCCGCATGTATACTGCTTTTGCATGGGGAGTGCTGTAAATTTATTTAATATTGTATATATTTTTTTTTATATTGTATTGTATATATTTTTTTTTTATATTGCCTTCTCAAGCAATCAAAGCAGTTAACAGAACAACAACATGGGTAGGAAGGGGCAAAGCGTGGGTGTGGCCAGGCGCCGGGACATACAGAGGCTATTCAGAAAAGGCCTCTGTACATACCCCGGCTGCAACTTGGACAGCCAGCCTATTTCACCCCGATGGTGGAATAGGTGCAGGCCGCAGCCCTTTTGGCGGCTGCCTGCCCCCACACATCATCGCGATGGCTCCAGACAAAGCCTGCCAGCACACCATGTCCTTGTGGGCCTCTGCTGATGGGTGGACAGCATTGTGCAGGGATCAGTGTCGGGCATGGTATTCCGTGACGATGGCTGGATGTATTGGTGCCATGGTGATGGCACGCTATTGTACCACATATCAGCTGTTGCATTGTATGCAGGGGATGGGCAGCCTAGGAGACATCTCCCTCCTGGGAATGCTGTGCACACCGGGCCATCTATCTGTCCGACTCCACAATCGCAGGGGCATATAGATCCCGTGGTTGCAGAATCGAGTCCATGTTTTAGGCCAAGTTTTAGGCGTGCACAGCTTGGAATCGGCCTCAATGTTCGTCTTGATTAGGTTGTAAGCTCTGACGAACAGGGACTGTGTCTTACATCTATATGTACAGAGCTGCGTATGTCTTGTAGCGCTATTCAAATGATTAGTAGTAATAATAGTACTTTTCAAATTCTCTTTGCCTGCCTTAGGATGCCTTGCATTTAACTTGCCAGCACTTATGTTTCTTGTTTTCATCATTTGGTTATTTTTTTCCATTTTCTGAAGGATTTTTTCTTAGCTATAACATCCTCTTTGACTTCACTTTTAAGCAATGCTAGCTGTCATTTGCCTTCATTCCAACTTTCTTAAAGTATGGAATAGATCTGGTGTGGGCTTTCCAGACAATATATTTAAGTAACACCCAAGCCTGATGTAAACTCTTAACCTTTGCAGTTATTCCTTTTATTTTTTTCTTAACCATTTTTCTCATTTTATCATGGTCTCCTTTTTGAAAGTTAAAGGTTAGCACAGTGGATTTTCTTGTTATCCTCTTGCCATTTATTAAATCAAATGTGATCATGTTATGGTCGCTAATGCCAAACTGCCCCAACATAATTACCTTTCACACTAGATCCTGCCTTTCGCTAAGAACTAGTTTTAAAATAGCTCCCCCTTGAGTTTGTTCCTGAACCAGCTACTCCATGAAGCAGTCATTTATTTCATCTAGAAACTATCTCCCCAGCATAGCCTAATGCAACACTGAACTGGGGTCAATTATTAGGGTAAATGAAATCTCCCATCATTACTGTGTTGTAAACTTTGCAAGCTTCCCTAATTTCTTTTAGCATTTCATCATCTGTCTGTTCATTCTGGCCAGACAGGCAGTAGTACATCCCCACTGCCATTCCTTTTTTATATGGAATTTGTATCCATAAAGAATCTACAAGGTCAGGCTGAAATTAACAGAACATGCAAACTGGATATTCTAATAGTGATGGGTGACTGGAAAGCAAAGGTTGGCAACAAAGAAGGCAAAGTGGTTGGAAAATATGGATATGGCAACAGAAATATGGAGAAAGACTGATAGAATTCTGCAAGACCAACGATCTATTCATCTCAAACACCTTCTTTCAGTAACACAAGCGCCGACTGTACACGTGGACTTCATCCAATGGATTGTACAGAAATCAAATTGACTACATCTGTGGAAGACAACGATGGAAAAGCTTGATAACATCAACAAAGAAAATCTGGAACTGACTGTGGTACAGATCAAACTACTAGTATGCAAACTCAAGCTAAAATTGAAAGAGCAAGCCACTCATGAATGTAGCAAAATATGACCTAGAGAATATACCACTAGAATTTAAAGACAACCTGAAAAATTGAATTGCTGGTTTAGATACAAATGACAGAGTTCCAGAAGAGTTATGGGATGACATTAAGAAGGTTGCGTTGGAAGAAAGCGAGAAGTCTCTACATAAGGTGAAAAAAAGCAAAAATGGCCAAAATGGATGACCGAAGAAATTCTGAAAATTGTCCAGAAACGCAGAGAAGCTAAAGTCAGAGGAGAAAGAGAGGCAATTGCAGAATTCAACAGAGATTTCCAACGGGCAGCAAGACAATACAAGGAGAAATACATTGACACATGCAAGGAAATATAATCATCAGAAACTATTAGAGGAAGAAGAAGATCGGCTTTTCTAAAGCTACAAGAGTTAAAGAAAAAATTCCAGCCTCGAACTGGAATGCTATAAGATACTCAAGGATCCATGTTGAATGATGCTGAGAAGATCAAGAAAAGGTAGAAAGAATATTCAGAGTCATTAAAGATCAAGTGAACGACAGCCATTTCAACCTGCACCTTATGATCAGGAACCATTGGAGATGAAAGACAAAGTGAAAGCAGCATTGAAAGCCTTATCAAAGAACAAAGCACCAGGCATTGATGGCATTCCCATTGAAGTATTACAGCAATCGGTTGAAGCTGTTACCATTCTTACAAGGCTCTGCCAGGAATTTTGGAAGACAAATTCATGGCCAACTGACTGGAAAAAAATCTGTGTTTATACCAATACTGAAGAAAGGTGATCCGACTGACTGGAAATTATCACACAATCGCTCTGATCCCATATGCTAGCAAGATTCTACTCAAGATCATTCAGCAGAGACTACAACCATACCTAGAACGAGAACTGCCTGAAGTGCAAGCAAGGTTCAGGAAAGGGCGAGGAAAGAGAGACATCGTAGATGTGAGATGGATCCTTGAAAAGACAAAAGAATACCAAAAGGATATCCATATGTGTTTTATTTACTACAGCAAGGCTTTTGACTGTGTAAACCATGAGAAACTCTGGGCCACATTAAGAAGCATGGGTATACCAGAACACCTGATAGCAGGGCCGTATCGAGCCAGAATCGCGCCCTGTGCGACTTGCACATTGGGCGTGCGCCCCACCCTCCGTCCAGCCGCTGCCTGCTCTTACCTTGCTGCTGCCACCACCTTCTTTTTTCTCCACAGCGGCGCCGCCAGCATGGCAAGAGCAGAAAGCGGCTGGGCGGAGGTGGGAGAGGAGAGGTGCCAACACTTTAAGCAGATCTGTCCCTCACTAGTCTGACATTGTGTCAGAGGAGGGAGGGATCAGACCTGCTTAAAGTACCACAAAAAGGCTTAGGGTGTGCATTTTGGTTGCCTGCTGTTGCCCTGCCGCCGCTGAGAGAACAAAAACAGGGCATGTGCATGTGCCTTTGTGCCCTGTGCGGCTGCACCGCTCGCACAGGGCTAGGTACGGTACTGCCTGACAGTTCTCTTGCACAACCTTTACAATGATCAAGAAGCAACAGTTTGAATGGAATTAGGTGAAACAGAATGGTTTAAAAATCAACAAAGGTGTACGACAAGGCTGCATACTTTCCCCCTACCTCTTTAATTTATCTGCAGAACAAATCATCAGCCAGGACTGTATGAAGACAACAGAGGTGTGAAGATTGGTGGAAGACTCATCAACAATCGATTCCAGAGGTATCGCAAGTGGGTTAAGACCCTTCTGCGAGCATCATATGGTAAACCTCACTTAAAGGCGTATGAGTGTCTTGTGGAGGGTTTCCTAGAAGCATAAAGGATATTCTTTACTTGAGAAAGGCTGAGATCCTGAAGCTCTAGGCCTTCAGCAACCAGGCCCTGAGATGCAGAGACTGGGGATTGGGATGCCACAGCGTCCCGTTCTCTTGGGAGAGAAGATCTGGAGCAGATCCCAACTCCAGAGGTGCAGCTTGAGAGAGATGTAGAAGCAGAGGGTACCACGTTTGCCATGGCCAACGTGGAGCTATGAGAATCATATGACCTCTGTCTCTCTGAAGCTTGAATAGTGTTTTAGGGATGAGGGGAATGGGTGGGAAGGCATATAGGAAGTCCTGACCCCAGTGAAGGAGGAAGGCGTCCCTTGCCTGATAATGTCGAGCCGGGATTCTGGAACAAAACCGGGGAAGTTTGGCATTCAGTGGACTTGCAAAGAGGTCTATGTCTGGGGTTCCCCAAATCTGAAATATTTGGGCAGCCTGGTCTGCATGGAGAGACCATTCGTGTGGTAGCAGAACTCAACTGAGTTTGTCTGCCCAAGAGTTTTGAAATGCCTGGAAGATACACCGCAAGGAGATGAATCTGATGCTCTCTGGCAAGGGCCCATAGTCGCAAGGCTTTATTGCATAGCGACAGAGAGCCTGTTCCACCCTGCTTGTTCATATAGAACATGGCTACCTGATTGTCCGTTTGAACTAGGACTGTCTTGTATCTGCGCTGGGTGTGAAATACTCGAAGAGCAAGGAAGATTGCTCTGAGTTCCAGGAGGATGATGTGAAGACAGGCCTCCTGTGGAGTCCAGGTACCCTGGGTAGAGAGATCGTGCAGGTGGGCTCCCCATCCCACTTGAGATGCATCTGTTGTTAGGGTGGCTTGGAATAGGGGTTACTGGAAAGGAGACCCCACAAGAAGATTTTTGAGCGATTGCCACCATTGGAGGGACGAAATAAGACGGTCTGAGTTTGTTATTTTGACCAACAGGCAACCTGAGGCCTGTGTCCACTGAGTGGATAAAGTCCACTGGGCTGCTCGCATGTGGAGGTAAGCATAAGGAACCACATGCACGGTGGATGCCATGTGGCCCAGCAGTTTTAGCATTTCTCGAGCAGTGAGATAAGGTTTGAGCACTGCTTGGGAAGCTAGCTGTATTATGCGAAGACAGCGGGGCTGTGGAAGGAAAGCCCTTGTATCCAGATGAGCTCCTATGAACTCTAGGGATTGAGTGGGAGCAAGATTGGATTTTGGGAGGTTTATGACTAGTCCCAAATACTGAAGGATTCGCATTGTGCAAAACAAAGCAGAGCTGGCTTCTGTCACTGTAGGGGCTCGAATGAGCCAGTCATCTAAGTAGGGAAAGAAATATTCCCAGAGTGCGGAGAAATGCAGCTACCACAGCCATGCATTTTGTGAATACTCTTGGTGCAGAAGCCAGGCCAAAGGGAAAGAGTAGTTACTCACCTGTAACAGGTGTTCTCCAGGAGCAGCAGGAATCAGTCCTCACATATGGGTGACGTCGGCGCCAACGGAGCCCTCATGCGGAGCATTTCCCCAGCTTTCAAGGAAAGCCTTTGGGAATGTAGCGCGCATGCGTGGTCCCCTTCCCGCCCAAGGGTGCCATCTTGCTCAGTCTGATGACATAGCTAAAAGACAGCAAAAATAAAAAATCAAAATGAATGATATGACTGATTCCTGCTGCTCCTGGAGAACACCTGTTACAGGTGAGTAACTACTCTTTCTCCAGAACCAAGCAGGAAGTCAGTCCTCACATATAGGACTCCCCAGCTCTAGGCTACCGGGAACCCTAAGCTGAAAAAATGGCTCCCTCTCAAGAGCCTCAGCATTCGTGATAACAATAACCTCTGAGAACAGCACTGTACGGTAGCCCAACACAAGGGCCGGAGGGTAGGAGATGCCTAAACCTCAAAGAGATTACAGAGTACCGAAAGCACTGTCCTTTTGGGACTCTCTCCCCAGGAAGTAATGGGCTGCAAAAGTCTGGCTTGAAGACCAAGTTGCGGCTCGGCAGATGTCTGCCAACGGAACAAAGCGGAGATGAACTACTGGCGCAGCTTTTGCCCTGACACGGTGTGCCTTGACTCGACCCTGCAAGGGGAGGTCGGCTGCCTTATACGCCCAGGCAATACAATCTGCTACCCAAGTGGACAATGTACGCTTGGAGACAGGTAATCCCATCTTATTAGGGTCAAAGGATATGAAGAGCTGAGTAGCCCTTCAATGCCCCCGCGTACGTTCTATGTAAAAAGACAACGCCCTCTTACAGTCCAGGGTATGCAAGACTGTTTCAGCCCGACTGGTATGCGGCCTGGGAAAAAAGCTCGGAAGAACCACCTCCTGGTTGAGGTGCAAAGAGGAGACCACTTTTGGAAGGAACTTGGGATGGGTCTGTAGACCACCCTGTTCCTATAGAACTGTGTGTACGGTCTATCAGAAACCAGAGCTTGTAGTTCACTTACACTTCTGGCTGAGGTAAGAGCCACCAGGAAGAGTGCTTTCCAAGAGAGGAAGCGCAAATGGCAAGTAGCCATCGGCTCAAACGGTGGGCGAGTAAGTTGCTGCAAGACCACGTTCAAATTCCACTCAGTCGCCGGTGGACGAACTGGAGACTTGAGAAGAAGCAGACCTCTGAGAAATCGGGACACCAAGGGGTGAACCAACAGACTGTCCTTCCACCGGTGAGTGATGCACTGACAGAGCACTGAGGTGGACCTGAACAGAGGTCTGACAGGTGACGTAGATACTGCCGTACTACTGGCAGAAGGCAAGAGAAAGGATCTTCATTGCGCTGAGCACACCATACCGTAAACCTACGCCACTTGAGGGCATAGGACTTTCTGGTGGACTGCCTCCTGGAGGCCAAGGCCACCTCCTCAACCTCCTTAGGTAGAAGTAAGGGAGCTAGCACTATCCTTTCAGCAGTCAGGCCATCAACTTGAGGGACCTGAGATTGGGGTGCAGAAGGGAACCCTGCTCTAGAGACAGGAGATCATGTTGCAACCCCAGAGAGAACGGAGTTTCCACCACCAACTGCAGCAGAAGTGGAAACCACGGCTGCCTCGGCCATCTGGGGGCTACCAGAATAACCGAGGCCTTGTCCCAGAGAATCTTGAACAGAGTTCGGGCCACCAGGGGCGTGAGAGGAAACGCATACAGGAGGCCCGTAGACGAAGAGATCAGAAAAGCATCTGCTGCCATCCTCAGGGGATGCGGCTGTCTGGAGCAAAACCTGGGCAGCTGACGGTTTTGTGGACTTGCAAAGAGATTGATGGATGGAAGTCCCCAGCGGAGGAAGATCTGCTGGACCACCAATGAATTCAACTGCCATTTGTGAGGCTGGAGAATCCTGCTTAGCTTGTCTGCTAGGAAATTCTCCTGACCAGGTAGATAAACTGCTTTGAGAAACATGCCTTGTTTGACTGCGAAGGAGCAAAGGGCCAGTGCCTCCTGACATAGGAGCCTGGATCCCGTGCCCCCTTATTTGTTCACATAGAACATTGCCACCTGATTGTCCGTCTGACCTAGGACAGACTGGTGAGAGAGGGCATGAGAAAATGCCTGCAGAGCTAAGCGGATTGCTCGCAGCTCCAAAAGATTCATTAGCTGTGTGGTCTCTCGATGAGGCCAGAGGCCTTGAGTGCACGTGCCCTGGCAATGTGCACCCCAGCCTTTTAAGGAAGCATCGGTCGTGAGCACCCCTTGTGTGTGCTGGAGCTTGAAAAGGTACCCCCTGAGAAGGTTTGGGAGATGTAGCCACCATTGTAAGGAGTCCAAAAGTGGTTTGGAAACCTTTACTCTGTCTCGGAGGTCGCCTGTGGCCTGCGTCCACTGATCTCTGAGGCACCATTGAGCAGCCCGCATGTGCAGACGGGCATTCGGAGTCACATGTACTGTGGATGCCATGTGGCCCAGGAGCCGCAGGTAGTGCATGGCGGAGACAGGAGACTTGCTTTGGAACTGGTTGGCCAAGTCTATCAGTCTGTGGGCCCTGTCTTCGGGCAAGTAAGCTCTTGCCTGAAGGGTGTCTAAGCTTGCCCCTATAAACTTTAGGTTCTGAGAGGGGAGCAAAGAGGACTTTGCGTAGTTTATGACAAAGCCCAGATGCTGAAGAAGAGAGACAGTGCAAAGAGTGGCTTGTCGGGCCTCCTGGAGAGACTGGCCCCATCCAGGTATGGGAAGACAAAAATTCCTTGATTCCTGAGATAAGCCGCCACCACTGTCAGGCATTTGGTGAAAACCCTGGGGGCAGAGGTTAGGCCAAAGGGAAGTACCCTGTACTGAAAATGGTTTCCTCCCACCACAAATCTGAGATATTGTCTGTGGTCTGGATGAATGAGGATGTGAGTATAAGCATCCTTTAGGTCTAAGGAGCATAGCCAGTCTCCGTGCTGGAGGTAGGGCAGCAGTATCCCAAGGGTAAGCATCTTGAACTTTTCCCTCTCTAGAAACTTGTTTAGGTTTCGCAAGTCTAGGATAGGCCGGAGGCCTCCTGTCCTTTTTGGTACCAGGAAGTACCTGGAGTAGAAGCCTTGCCCTTTCAGGTGGTGAGGCACCGGTTCCACCGCCTGTTCCTTTAGAAGACTTGCCAACTCCTGAAGGAGGAGGTTCCTGTGTAGAGGGAGTCTTGGAGGCTCCCCTGGATAGTAGGAGGGGGGTAGCTGGTGGAAGTGGGGCATGTAGCACTTTTGGACTATGCTCAGTACCCAGTTATCCTCTGTGATGGCTGGCCACCTGTTGGCGTACAGGATCAGCCGACCCCCTGTGCAGTCAAAACCCCGCTCCCTGCTGTGCAAGAGCCAGAGCTGGCGGCTTGGGGGTCTTCTGCCTATGGGGCCCATGCCCCTGCCCCTTGGCCTGCTGGCCCTGTTGGGGAGCTGGAGAGGCCTGATACTGAGGATAGGATTTGTAGGCAGCACCCTTCCTCGGGAAAAAGGGCTTCTTTCCCGAGCCCTTCTTTTTTTGAGAAGGGGCAGAAGTCTTTCTGGACAGCCTTGTCCTGGTGAGAGTCTCAGTCTCAATTTCTGCAGCCTTTTCAGTCATGGGCTTACCGAATAGGTTGTCACCTTGGCACGGGACATCAACCAACTTGTCCTGCACCCATGACTCCAGGTCCGATGACTGTAGCCAGGCCTAACAGTGTGCACTGATGCCGGCCGCGGCTACCCAGGGTGAAGCCTCGAAGCATTCATAGGCTGCTCGAGAGACAAACTTCGAGCACTCTCGGATCCCTGTCGACAAGGCTTTGAACCTCTGCAAGGGTTCCTCAGAGACGCCAGCTGAGAACCCGGCAATCTCCTTTGCCAGGTCCCTTAAGTACATGCCCATGTACAGCTGGTAAGTCTGGACACGGCAAGATAGCATAAAACCCTGGAAGCACTTTCTACTGAGGGCATCCAGGTTCCGGGCCTCCCGGCCGGGGGGCACCGAGGAGTGCATCTTTTGACTATTCAGGCGGTGCATGGCCAATTCCACAACTATGGAATTGTGCGGTAGCTGCGCCTTTTGGAACCCAGTGCTCTTACAGATTCGATAAATGGAATAGACTCGTTTGCTAAGAACCGGCGCCAAGGCCGGTGCCTCCCACATATGGAAGAGCAGCCGTTCCAGCATCGGAGGAACCGGTACAGTAAAGGCTTCCTTCGGAGGAAAATCATACTGGAGGGCATTGAGCTCCTCGGCTCGAAGCTCCTCCTCGGCATCTGCAGGGAATGCCAAAGCCTTGGCCATCTCCCTCACGTAGTCCGAGAACCGGGTATCCTCCGGGGGGGGGCCTTCTCCGAGGCTCGGACTCCGGGGAGTCCGAAGGGACGCACCGGGTCCGGAAGGTGTCAGGAGACTCCTCGTCTTCTGTCTCCCATGCCGACTCCTCTGAGGAGGAGTCGAGCAGCTCTGGCCATGTGGGCCTCAGTGCCACCCATCTCGACGCCAAGGGCTCCAGTGTCGACGACCTCGGCCCTGCACGGGAGGTTGAGGGGGACCTTGACCGAGGATTGGCTCGAGACTTGATGGACTCGAGGATCGGCTCGGCCTCCGGGGTTGACTTAGATGTCGAGGTCCCGGTGGTTGGGGAAGATGCACCGGTCAGACCGGCGATCAGCACCCACTGCTGTTCCATGAAGGCAGCCAAGCTGCTCTGCAAGGCTGTCAGCCTGAGTCCAAGCTCAGGAGACTCAGCAGCCCCCGACTTGGGGCCCGACGGTGTCGGGCCCGACGTCGGTTCTCCCGGAGGAGAGTCCACGAGGACAACAGAACTTACGTGATTCGGGGACTCCGGCTCCATGCGAGGTAGTTTGGACGATCTCTCCGACTCCAAGAGCCCGGGGTGGCGGTCAGGGCTACGCAACCTGCCCCTCGAGGACCCAGGGTCCTCCACCTAAGCCGCCCTCACGAGCTTCTTCCTTTTGTGCTCTCGGGTGGGAGACCCACTCTCAGAGGAACCACGACGGCGTTCAGGGTCAGATTCCCGAGATGTTGAGGCCTCTGACGAAGTCCAGGCCCGGCCGGACACGGTCTCTGAAAAAATTCTTTCACGTTGATGCTGATGGTTCTGAAGTGCCTTCGATGACATTTTGCCGCACGGGCCACAGGCCAGCAGGTCATGGTCGGGCCCGAGGTGGAATGGGAAGAATTTCTGAGAATGCTACCCTAGAAGCTCGGTTCAATTTTCTACCTAAAACTCTAAATTTAGCCTCCAGAATCTTCCTCCCATACTTTCCTATGTCATTGGTACCAATATGTACCAAGACAGCAGGCGCCTCCCCAGCACTATCTAAAATCTGATCTACGTGGGGTGTGAGGTCTGCTACCTTCACACCAGGCAGGCATGTTACCAGGCGATCCTCACGTCCACCAGCCACCCAGCTATCTACATGTCTAATTACTGAATCGTCAACTATAATGGCTGTCCTAACCTTTCGTTCATGGGCATATGGCCCTGGAGACACATCTTTGGTGCAAGAGGGCATTACAGTACATCACTTGGAGAATGGGTCCTAGCTATAGGATTGCTTCCTGGCACACCAAGGTGATATTCTCCTTCTATGTAACCTCTCTCCTCCATGGCAACAAAAAAGCTGACAGACTGGAGGTGGGACTTCTCTACTACATCCCTGTAGGTCTCATCTATATACCTCTGTCTCAGCTGCTCAAGTCTGCTAGTCTAACCTCCAGAGATTGGACTCTTTCTCTGAAAGCAGAGCTCTTTGTACTTAGTGCACACATAAGACCTCTCACCAACTGGGAGAAAATCATACATATGACACTCAGTACAAAAGACTAGATATCCCCCATCTCTCTGCTGAGCTGTTGTCTGCATCATAAGATTTAAAGATTTCTTTTATCTATTTAAAGTTATTCAGTTGTTTAAAGTTGTTATGGGAATAGGGATACTTGAACCTATACAATTATACCTATTATGTATAAGGGATTTTTAGTTTTCACCTCAAGGTGAACTGCAAGGACTTGATTAATCTACTGCTAAGGTCTAACAACTTGCTTATTAAGATAATCAGTTAAACCTGAAGATGAGCGAGATCACTCCCTTCCCTTTAACTGGTTTAGAAGGCTATAACTCAAGGATTATGTCTGGAGTGGATGAGACGGATATGATAAAGGTCTATAAATTAATGAATGGAGTGGAATGGGTCAATGTCGATCGGTTGTTTATGCCATCAAAACGTAAAAAGCGGTTAGTGTAGCAGTGTTTAAAAAAAGGTTTGGACAAGTCCCTGGAGGAAAGGTTCATAGAGCACTGGCTTGGGAGCCAAGAGACCAGGGTTCATTTCCCAATAGCACTCCTTGTAGCCTTGGGCAAGTCCTCAGAAAAATTCAAATTATTAATGTCCCTGTTTAATGTACATTATTACCAAGTTTAAGTTACAATGTAAACTGCTTTGACTGTTGTCTCCACACAAGAAACAAAAAGAAAAAGCAAGAACCACAGCAAGGGACCTATAGAGCAATCTACCATTCAAAAACAGCACAAACTTCCAAAACGCAAACAACAAGGAGCCTACCCAGAAAAGAGCAGCACGGTAAATACTGACATGGGTACTAGGTCAACTGAACAAGCCAGATTCTTAGATAGAAACTCCATGCTAACAGAACTCTTGGCTTCAATCAATCATACATCTAGAACATAGATAGACTCTCACCAAGTATAAAATAAGGGACAACAAACTAAAAATAGAAACATGTAGACAAAAATTAAATTGAAATCCCAAGAAGCCAGACTCCACTTGTCAGGTAACACTTGAGAAACTAGAAACATTAATGTATTTGCCACTGTACTATTCAAAATATAAAGGGCCATGCTTATTAATTCTTAGGACGTGCTATCTGGCACCATGCCCACAGGGGATAACATGGGTGCTGCAGCAGATAGTGCATTTAGTAAACTCAACGTACAAAGAGAGTCCAATTCTGGTTGTATCTCAGTAAAAGCACCATAAACCCTCTTCAGTATCAGACATATTGGGGAGTAATACAAACACCTTACAAAGGTTGCTCAGTATGGAGCAAATCTAGTGTTCTGCAACAGCACCAACAAGGCATCACCTAGAAAACAAGACAACAGTGTAAATACTGCAATGGGCCCCATAAAATCAATAGGGCCTACTGGGAAAACGGAACAAGGCAGATCCTTACACAGATACTTAATGGTACCAATGATACCTGGTCTCAGCCACACGTGCTGGATCAGTGCTTCCCAAACTCTTTTCTAGTGTCAAAAACGCACTCCAGATGGTCAACAAAGCAAATTATTATTCCAACATAATAAGCAGAACATTTTCTGTGTCTTTTAAATATTCAGTAACATAAATGCGTAAATCTTTAGTTATTAAAAGTAATTATCTGATGTACTCATCATGTCTGATGGACACGGACTTACAGACACACATAGATTCAGCTCCTCAAACTATTTCTGCAGCACAGCCACTGAGCTTGTTTAGGTGGAGAATAAGGAATGGTGGGGGGGGGGGGGGGTGCCTATAAGATCATAATTGAGGCTTCTGTGTGCAAATGTGCATGATCAAGTGGATTTACGTGGGGGGGGGATATCTTAGGTGGAAAGAGCATATATTGCTTTTGTCACAATGAATAAAGGTATGGCGGGCATTTGATTTCCTACCTACAGTAGAAGTCACGGACCACAATCTGGGTGAGGGCAGCAGTAGAGAGGCTGAAAGCCAAAACCCTGGAGACTGACCCCCTTCCCCTCACAGACCGAGGTAGCTAGGGCAAAGGGTGGTGTACACACAGAGGTGGAGGACCAGGTTGTCTTGGAAACACTGCCCTCTTTGCAAATTTTGGGGATTGTGCCCTGAGGAAGAGGGAACCCTCAAATTTCTCCATACCATGGGGCAAGCCGTCACACATTTGGGCTGGATGATGTGTCAGAAACCTCTTCTGAGAGCAGTGACCCAGCATCCAATATACTGTCATAGCTGCTGATACAGGGTCAGGGGCAGGAGGTGGGTGGGAAAGGGCAGATGGTCAGGAACAGGGGAGGGGATGAAGGAAAAAAGTAACATCCTTCCCTACTTTTCATCCTAAGAGGGGGTTGGAGTTGAAGGTCAATAAGCTGGTGATGGGGATGGAGTGGGGTCAGGGGGAAGATGGAGTGGAGATGGGCATGGGAAGTGGGTGTGGGGATGGCCGGGGGTGTAGAGGTGGTAGTTTTGGTAGTTGGGAACCTCACATATTGAACTGTATATCTTTCTGTATATTACATAGCAATATAGTATATGACGGCAGATAAAGACCAGGATGGTCCATCTAGTCTGCCCAGCAAGGCAGCAAGAGTAGGTACACCTGCTGCTCATTGCAGGTCACCCCTCCCCATGCCTTTGTATAGGGGTGGTACAAACTGCTCCGTGAAGATCACCCCTATTTGTTGAGATATAAGAGATAGTTATGTTTATTTTGATTTTATCCTGTTGCTATAAAGGAATCCACTGTGTCTGTCCCATGCCATTTTGAATTTTGTCACTGTATTTGCCCCCACCACATTCATCGGGAGGGCATTCCAAGCATCCACCACCATGTCAGTGAAAAAGTATTTCCTGACATTGCCTTTCAGTTTACCCTCTTGCAGCTTCATGTTATGCCATCTAGTTTTACAGCTTCCCCATCTTTGGAAGAGGTTTGTTTGTTCATTAATACTCTTAAGTATTTAAAGGTCTGAATCATATCTCCCCTGTCCTTCCTCTCCTCCAGAGTGTACATATTTAGGTCTTCAAGTTTCTTCCTACAAGTCTTCTGACGCAGGCTCCAAATCATTTTGGTTGTCTTCCTCTAAACTGTTTCCAGTCGTTTTATATCCTTCGAGAAATATGGTCTCAAAACGGCACACAATATTCCAAGTGAGGCCTCACCAACGACCTGTACAGTGGCATTAGTCCCTCTTCCTTTCTGCTGGTGATTCCTCTCTGTATGCAACCCAGCATCCTTCTGGCTTTTGCCACCACCTTGTCACGCTGTTTTGCCACCTTGAGATCCTCAGAAACAATCACTCCGAGGTCCCTCTCCTGGTCCTTGCACACCAACCTCTCGACCCCTATCATGTACAATTCCCTTGGATTTCTGCTTCCCAAGTGAGCACACTTCACTGCACTTCTTCACATTAAATCTTAACTGCCAAGCATTAGCCCATTCTTCCAGCTTTTGTAGATATTTCTTCATGTTCTCCACTCCCTCAGGGGCGTCCACTCTGCTGCAAATTTTCATGTCATCTGCAAAAAGACAGACTTTTCCATTCAGTCTTTCAGCAATATCACTCACAAATACACTGAACAGTACCAAACACAGTACAGCCTGTAGTTTGTCACTTCTTCCCTATTGCCACTTTCACAAAAAAATATCTGTGTATTGTGGCAAGGTCAGCCATCCAGAGCATGGGGGAGCTGAAAAGCATAAGGAATTCACCCTAATCAAGGGGCCCTTGTTAGGTGTGCAGGGTCAGAAGGCCAGAGCCACATTTCAAAAGCAGAAAACCCCCAGATGGAATAGGTTTCAGGAAATGCTTGATAGAGTAAGAGGGGGAGATTGCAAGCACGAGGACCAAAGCCCTTACTCTAACAAGTGCACTGATTATTCTAAGTTCAGAAGGCAGGGAGATTACAAACACCTGGGAGAGAAAGAGGTGGGGTTGGATCCCAGTGAGTATAAACCCTGGTTAGATTATGGAGAGCTGGAGAAGCAGCAAAGGAAGCCAGAGGAGCAGCAGAGGAAGCAAGAGAAGCAGCAGATGGGGAGAGGAACAGAGTCCAGAGCAGCAAGGACGATGGAATGCTGGAGAAGCCAGCGCAGGTGCTAACTCCTGGAGAAAGGCTGAGCTACCCAGAGCTGAGAGAGCTGTTTTCCCTGAATCAGGATGGCAACAGGGGTGGAAGCCAGGAAGGGGAGAAGCTTTCAGACCACCAGAGAGATTGTCAGCTGAGCAGTCTGATCAAGTGAGTGAGTCAGAGCCCATGCAACTGGGAGAACCAGAACCAGAGGTGGGGGAAGAAGATATGTTTATGGATTGTTCTTTATGTCAAGCTTTAGAATTGAAGTGTTGAAGAAAAGCCAGCCTTGAAAGAATTTTTCCTCTTGCAAAGGTAATCTTAAGGCATTAGCAGTAAAGAGGTAAATTCCTGTGTGTGTTGGAAAGGGAATTTACTGCCACATAAGTTTGTAAAGGAAGCTGTGTTTCATGCCTGATTATCAGCTGTGTTAGAACTTGGCAACAGTAAGAAAGATAATTGGCTACTTCAAGAGTTTGTGCTTTGCTCCTATATTATATGAAAAGCCTGCTAAGCTTTAGAATTGAAGTGTTGAAGAAGAGCCAGTCTTGAAAGAATTGTTCCTCTTGCAAAGGTAACCTTAAAGCGTAAGCAGTAAAGAGGTAAATTCCTGGGTGTTTTGGAAAGGGAATTTACTGCCACATAAGGAAGCTGTGTTCATGCCTGATTATCAGCTGTGTTAGAACTCTGCAACAGCAAGAAAGCTAATTGGCTGCTTTAAGAGTTTGAGCTTTGCTCCTGTTTTATATGAAAAGCCTGCTAAGAGTTCTGAGGACATATTTCATATTCACCTGGAAGTGCAGCCCAGAAAATTGAGGCAGTTGCTCCTGTTTTATATGAAAAGCCTGCTAAGAGTTTTGAGAACATTTTGAATGCTCATTTCATATTCACCTGGAAGTGCAGCCCAGAGAATTGTGGCTGAGTGAAGATAAACTGCCATAGAAGAATTAACCTTGTTTTCTTTGTGCTATGATTAACAAAGGACTATAAGAAAAGTGGCACACTGTTATCTGGGAAAAGGCTAAGCTTCTACATTTAAGAGGACTTTGAAAAGCCATTGATGAGCTGTTTGTTTTTGCCACCAGTTTGCTGAACCTTAAGCAAAAGCCTATAATTTATCCTGTTAATGGAACCTTGAACCTGATCTGTTCTCTTGTGTTTAAAATAAACTTTTTCTGTCATAAGCCTTACCCTCGGTTTGCCTCAACTACAATCCTTTTTACTTAAAGCATAAATATAGCTGATAGAGGAAGGATACATCAACCACCAAGCCCTCAACAACTAGAGACTAGTGGTTTTGGTGTTGTGCTTGTGACAGCTTGGCATTTCTTGTAGTGATGCCAAGCTGCTGAGCATGGGCTGTATTCTCCTGTCTCGAGGCTTCTACATCATCCTCTCTGTCTGTCTCCCATTTTTACTCCTTTGAGCAGCAGTTGGTGGCAACTGTTAGCCTGATTGTACAGCAGGATATGAATATTTGGCAGACCTTAGCTAGACTATAGAGGAGTTCTCCCCAGATCGTTCTAGCCACTGAAAGTAGCTAGTCAACAGGCCAAAGGTCCTCTTAGTGATAGGGCAGGTGTCTGTCTATGGGCCATGTTTTACTGCTCCACAATGATGGTGGTGAGGAGCCATCTCTTAGAGGGTAGCCTCTATCTTCTATGTGGGTAGAAAGAGTAAGAACAGATTAGAGCAAAGAGCCAGACTATTACTGTAGTGAGTAGGCACTGCAACAATGTGTTCTGTTTGCTTGATGTTGCTGCCAGGGACTGCAGAGACCTCCTAGCATGTGCATACCTAGGTAGCAAAATGGCTTAGTGCAGGGCTTACCTAGCAGCCATTCACTAATGATTTGTGTGCTTCCAAATCTTGCGTAGATGCCTAAATGGGTGAGAATGTAGGAGCCTGGGAACCTCAGTTATCACCCCCAGTGCACTGCAGACCACCTACATGTTCAGGGAGTAGAATGCTTATCTCTTGCAGTATGTAGCCTCCCTCCCTCATAGAGGCCTAATGGCTACATGTATGCAACGATGCCACCCAAAACAGATAAGAATATGGCTACATCAAAGTACTGGGTCAGAGTTTGCTGCCTCTATGCACACTCTGAAGGAAGGCTACATAGCATGCAGTGTGGGTGAAAAAGACCCTCTAACTCTGGGATGCACTGTGAGATTGATTGATTGATTTAACATTTCTTTTATACCGCCTTTCATATTATCAAAGCGGTTTACATAAAACAATAACTTAGGTATACATTGAACAGTAAGTAAATACTTAGAACAGGAGACTTGGGGGTGTGAAGAGAAACTGGTGTGGAGGGAGGGAATAGTGAGGGGTAACAGCATTAAACTATGAGGTGGTATATAAAACTGGATAAATAAAATAAAATAAAATAAATAAATGTACAATAGAAAGTACGGTATTGGATAAGTTTGCATCAAACTTTACAAAGAATTTCCCACTACTGGGTGAAGGGATGACATTAACATGGCATGACATTGAAATAGAGATGGAGGGAGTGGACGTTGGGGAGGCATTTTTTGTTAGGTATCAATACCTTAGTATTCTTGCAATAGATGTGTCTTCAGTTTTTTGAGAAATTCTTCACAGTTTTTGGTATCTCCTAGTGTTCTCTGGCAGGTTGCTTGGGTGCTGGTTGTCTTGAGTGCTGGGATGCTAAGTAAGTTCTGGTTATGCTGTCTTTATCTTGTGCTGGATGGTTTCTGGATGAGGTAATGGAGGCAAACTGGAGCTTGGTCATAATTAGATTTGTAGACGAGCATGATGGCTTTGTATTTAATTTGTACTTGTACAGGGAGCCAGTGAAGATTTTTTTAATAATGGGGCAATGTGTGTCATGGCATGGCTGTTATCAGTTTGGCTGCAGTGTTATGGGCCAGCTGAAGTAGATGAAGGGCATGTTTTGAGAGGCCTTGAAGGAAGTAAGAACATAAGATATGCCATACTGGGTCAGACCAAGGTCCATCAAGCCCAGTATCCTGTTTCCAAAAGTGGCCAATCTAGGTCATACGTACCTAGCAGTTTCCCCAAGAGACACAGGTTCCACAATGCTTGTATTGGGTCAAGCATTGATATCCTGGGTCCCTTCTTAATAATGGTTTATGGACCTTTCCTCCAGGAACTTGTCCAAACCTTTTTTAAACTCAGCTACACTAACAGCCTTTACTACATCCTCCGGTAACAAATTCCAGAGTTTGATTACACGTCGAGTAAAAAAATATTTTCTTTTATTAGTCTTAAATAGTTTACCCTGTAGCTTCATTGCATGTCCCCTAGTCTTTCTATATTCTGATAACGTAAACAATCGATCTACGTTTACCCGTTCCACTCTGTTCATTAATTTATAGACTTCTATCATATCTCCCCTCAGCCGTCTCTTTTCCAGGTTAAAGAGCCCTAACCTTTTTAGCCTTTCTTCATAGGAGTATCCTTCCATCCCCTTTACCATTTTGGTGGTTCTTCTCTGAACCTTTTCTAATAACGCTATATCCTTTTTAAGATACGGTGACCAGAATTGCACACAATATTCAAGGTGCGGTCTCACCATGGAACGATATAGAAGCATTATAATATCTTTTGTTTTATTTTCCATTCCTTTCCTTATGATACCTAGCATTCTATTTGCTCTCTTGGCCGCCGCTGCACACTGGGCGGAGGGTTTGAACATGTTATCCACAATGACGCCTAAATCTTTTTCCTGGGTGGTGGTTCCTAATGTGGAACCTTGCATTTTGTAACCATAGTTTGGGTTGTTCTTCCCTAGGTGCATAACTGCACTTGTCCACATTAAATTTCATCTGCCATTTTGATGCCCAGTCTTCCAATTTATCAAGATCCTCTTGCAATTTTCCACAATCCTCTTGGGTTTTAACAACTTTAAATAGTATTGTGTCATCTGCAAATTTGATAACCTCACTTGTTATTCCCTTTTCCAGGTCATTTATGAATACAGTCAAACCTCAGTTTTCATGATTAATCCGTTCGAAAAAGTCTGACTAAAACCGAAATGTATGAAAACTGAAGCAATATTTCCCATAAGAAATGTAAATCCAATTAATCCGTTCCAGACACCCAAAAATATTCAGAAAAAATACATTTTATAGAGAATAACTATATTTTTACATACAGAAAACAATGAGAAATAAATATAAATGACTAATGAAATGGATAAATGAACATTTAACATCTCAGCATCAGCATGAGCAGAACAGCTCCCGGCACTTCTCTCACACACCTCTGATTGCCGACTCTCTCCCCCACCTCCAATTCTCAGCATCAGCATGAGCAGAACAGCGTAAAGGCGCCAGCCACAGCCACCAGAAACACCACTCTCCCGCTCAGGCAACCTGGAACACAGAGCTGAGCATGCGTTCCAGAGCCATGTGGCAATGGCTGCAGCAGCACGGGCCCCTGAAGTCTCAACTAGGCAGCAGAACGACTCTCTCCCCCGCCTCCAATTCTCAGCATCAGCATGAGCAGAACAGCTCCCGGCACTTCTCTCACCTCACCAGACAGATCCCTCAAAGTTTCGCCATCAGCAGGGAGCGTCGGAAGCCACACTCTCACAGTACAGTACTGCAGGATCGCTGAAAGCAAAGAGCTGAGCGCCTCCCCTCACCCCCCCCACCCCCCCCGGTACGGACCATTTTAATTGTACGAAAACCGAGCGGATGTACGAGAACCAGGACAAAATTGCAATGAAAAAAAGTTGTTAAAAACCGAAGCAAACAAAAACTGGGGCATACGAAAACCGAGGTTTGACTGTATGTCAAAAAGCTGCGGACCCAGCACAGATCCCTGGGGTACACCACTATTCACCTTTCTTCATTGGGAAAAGTGGCCATTTAGCCCTACCCTCTGCTTTCTATCTTTTAACCAGTTTCTGATCCACAACAGTACACTGCCGCCTATCCCATGACTCTTTAGTTTTGCTAAACGTCTCTGATGAGGGACCTTGTCAAAGGCTTTCTGAAAGTCCAGATACGCAATATCAACCGACTCACCTTTGTCCACCTGTTTATTCACACCTTCAAAAAAACATAGCAGATTAGTAAGACAAGATCTTCCTTGTCTAAAGCCATGTTGGCTGTCTCCCATTAGGCCATGACTATTGTGATAAGGAAGCTTATCATAGCTCAGGAAGGAGCTATAGGAAAGGTGAAGTGACTCTGAACAAGCAACCTGTCAGTTCTGGTAGAAATAAGAAAACAGAATTTTCCCATAAAAGACTACCAGTCCCAGAATGCACCAGGTTTCCAACAGCCATTAGAGGAGCTGAAGTGAGGAAACGTGTGTTCAATCAGGAGGGCTATGAGGTAATCCCCAAGCACTCATCTCAAAGGGCAGGGCCTGATTCAGCACAGCTGCGCTGTGCTAGGGTGGAACACTCATCAAAGCAGAATAAAGGTAGAGTTTATTCTACAGAGAATTATCCTCATCCTCAGTTTCATCTGGGAGATCCTCATCCTCAGGATCAGCTTGGAGATCCTCATCTTGGACAGCTTCATCATCTGGAGGATCATCAGAAGCAGAAGCCAAACCGGACGGACAGAGAGGGCAAGAAACCCTTTGGAAGAAAGAAGAGAAAAGCCTTTGGGAGGTCTAAAGGAGTCCAGAGCAGTACGTATACTGGAAGGCATTCCAAGGGCCAGCATACACCATTGGCATTCCAAGGGCCAGCATACCAGGCGTTGATCATACCTCATTTTGACTACGCCAATGCCATCCTTCAAGGCCTGCCCCTATCCACCTTACACCCTCTGCAGCTCGCCATGAACGCTGCAGCAAGGGTCATCCACGGAGCCTCCAGAAGTGACCACGTTACACCTCTGCTGATACAACTACATTGGCTACCTATCCAGGCTAGAATAGTGTTCAAGACTCTGTTACTCACTTTTAAAGCTCTTCACAAGCTCTCCCCGGAATCAATAACTGCCCTCATCCACATCACATCTCCTAACAGAGCGAGGAGATCCGCAGCGACAAACACCCTAAAAGTACCGAAAGCTTTAACAGTTTGCACAGCAACTACAGCCAATAGGGCGTTTAGCATCAGCGCACCAAGATGCTGGAACGCATTACCTCCAGATATCCGGGCTATTGAAAGCCTCACACAATTCAGGAAAGCCCTTAAATACCATCTTTTCAATAAGTATCTCATAGAACCAACTCACTGAGATAGAGAGCCAATCCGCTAAGGAAATATATGGTTTCCCAACAACATGCCATTAAAGTTGCTCTAACAACAACATGCCATGAAAGTTTCTCTAACTCTTAGTGGTTCATTTGTATCTACTGAATCCCTTCCATATGACTCTATGTAACAATATTTGTAAATAGTTTACCACTGTTATCCAAGATTATGTAGCAAATGTTGTAAATAGTTACCCCTGTTATCCAAGTTTCTTACCCTGTTATCTGTAAACTCATACATGTTATCTGTAAACTCATACATGTTATCTGTACTGAGCATTTTTGTTCCATGTAAACCGCGCTGATGCTGAATAGTGCGGTATAGAAGAGACCGTAAATAAATAAATAAATAAATATTGGACTGGGGAAAGCCAGAGGAATGGTGCTGCAGGGCTAGGAATCTCCAGACGGTACCTGTGAGGGAGACGGCTGCACGTGGAAGGGACCCTAAGACCCGTGCCAGAAGGTATGTGAAGAGAGATCCAGTGTCCAGGGATCTGGTTTGGAAGGCTGGACATAAGAACTGGACTACATACTGGCCAGACTATTTAGAGAGGAACTCTAACAGCAATGGAAGCTCAGGTATGAACACTGATCTATGCCCTAGCTATAACCTTGAAAAACAGCAGGGAAACAAGTATTCTCCTGAAAGTGCTCCATTGAGAAATTCCTCTGTGCCAATCCCTGATATTGAACCCATGATTGTTGAAGAAGGGGAAGGAGCGGTCTTAGATACAGGCTGTGAATATATCTGGATTGCTCTCTGTCTAAACTCCTGTGGTAATTTTCTGTTACAAAGTACTACAACCAACACAAAGAAATACAAACTTGTTCTTTAATCTACTCAGAAAAGCTCCTGAATAGGATTTTGAGCCACGCAGTAGAAAGCAAGCCAGCTAAGGGGTTTCGGCTGGATAACTGCTAGCAATTGAGCCTTACCTAATTGCTTGTGAGCTCTGAGGGAATCACTTCTGAATCTATGTGTGAAGATATAAGAAGTTAACCTGAAAAGAACAGTTTTTCCCTTCTTTGTGGGTTTTGCTTGTTGTTTGAAACACTGCTAAGAAAATATTAGCTAAAGCCTACAGAAAAGACCTTTTTGTTACCAACCAGGTCTTTATTCTTTTGATTTGCTTGCCTGACAAGTTCAGCTGTTGTTTTCCTGATTTTGTTTTTCTAAGTTTAACACTGAAAGCAAGTATCCTGTTTTATGTGCTACCAAGCATATATGTGTTGGGAGAAATAACCCCATAAATAAATATCTTATTGGCTTTACCCTCAAGCACAACTAATTATTGTGAGCAGCTGTGTCTGGTGTGAATGGACTGCATTGCCCACAATCCCTTGCAAATCATATTGATATATGCACTTGCCAAGACTGTGAACATTCTCACCCAGGCAGCCGTTTGACACTATCTACATGCTGAATAATTTTGTTCTTTATGATGGTTTCTACCATTTTTCCTGGTAATGACGTCAGGCTCACCGGTCTGTAGTTTCCCGGATCACCCCTGGAACCCTTTTTAAAAATTGGCGTTACATTGGCGTTTCTCCAATCTTCAGGTATTACAGATGATTTTAATGATAGATCACAGATTACTAATAGCAGGTCTGCAATCTCATATTTCAGTTTTTTCAACACCCTTGGATGTATACCATCCTGCCCAGGTGATTTGCTACTCTTCAGTTTATCTAATAGTTGTAATACATCTTCTCGATGTATCGGTATTTCCTTTCGCCTCTTAGTGCCCCTTTAACCCCTCTATCATCTAATGGACCAACTGATTTCTCACAAGTTTTTTGCTACGAATGTACTTCAAAAAGTCTTTATTTTGCGTTTTTGCGTCCGCAGCAAGCTTCTTCTCAAATTCTCCCTTTGCCTGCCTTATCAATGCCTTGCATTTGACTTGCCAGTTCTTGTGCTGTTTCCAGGTTTCGTCGTTTGGCTCTTTTTTCCATTTCCTGAAAGATGCTTTTTTGACAACAGCCCCTCTGACCTCACCTTTAAACCATGCTGGCAGTTTTTTGGACTTCCTTCCACCTTTCTTAAAGTGTGGAATACAGCTGGTCTGGGCTTCCAAGATAGTAGTTTTCAACAACACCCAAGCTTGTTTTAAGTCTTTAACCTTTGCAACTGCTCCTTTTTAGTTTTTTCTTAACTATTTTCCTCATTTTATCATAGTCTCCCTTTCGAAAGTTAAAAGGTAATACTGTGGATTTCCTTACTATCCCTCCTCCACTAAATAAATCAAACACGATCATGCTATGATCACTATTGCCAAGTGGCCCCAACACCCTTATCTCTTGCACCAGATCTGGTGTTCCACTAAGGACTAGGTCCAATATGGCTTCCCCTCTGGTCGGTTCATCAATCAGCTGCTCCAAGAAGCAGTCATTTATTTCATCTAGAAACGTTATCTCCCTAGCATGTCCTACTGTGACAATGACCCAGTCGATACCGGGGTAATTGAAATCGCCCATTATTATTACAGTGTTGTAACTTTTGTTAGCTTCCTGATTTCTTTGAGCATTTCATCATCCATTTGTTCATTCTGGCCAGGTGGTCGATAGTACACCCCCACTGCCATCGCCTTCCCCTTTTTACATGGAATTTCAATCCATAGAGATTCTACAGCAAATTTTGTTTCCTGCAAAACTTTAATCCTTTCTGACTCAATGTGCCCTCTAACATAGAGCGCAACCCCTTCACCAATTTGATCAGCTCTATCATTATGATATAGTTTGTACCCAGGTATCACAGTGTCCCACTGGTTGTCCTCCTTCCACCATGTCTCTGATGTTCCAATCATATCTAACCTCTCATTTAGCGCTATATATTCTAACTCTCCCATCTTATTTTTTAGACTAATAGAATTTGCATACAAGCATTTTAGAGACTGTATTTTATTCATATTAATCTGGCTATTGGTAGACATGGGTAATTTGGGATCTTTAAGCTATGTCTGCTCCATACTCTAGGGCATTTGGGCTACTTTACTCTTTTTTGGAACCTCTCTGCTTTTGGTAGTATCCTTCGAGGATACATTCTTCCGAACCATGCGCTCTTGGGTGACTGTCAGCTTTCCCCTATTATCTAGTTGGGTTGGGTTCCACTGTCTAGTCTGCCAGGAGGCCTGCGAGATCCTGCTTGAGCAGCATCTGGTGAAGGGGTGTCCTGGGGGGCTCTCCCGGGAAGAATGGTGGGGGCATCTGGTGGAGGTAGAGGAGGTAATCCTCCCTCACTACCTGTAGGGTCCATGAGTTGGTGGTGATGGAGGGCCACCTGTGGGCGTAGAGTACCAGATATCCCCCCCATGTGCTGCGGGGCTGTGCCTCCTGGGGTAAGAGAGGCTATGCCTAAGGAGTCAAAAGCCCCCTCCAGATTGCGCTGATGGCACAGGATGGGGGTTTGGGGGCCTTAGGCTTATGCAGGCCATGCCCTATCCCTTGGCCTGCTGGCCCCGTTGGGAAGCTGGGAAAGCCAGGTACTGGGGGTAGTTTCTGTAAGCCTCCCTCTTCTTCGAGCATGAGGACTTTCTGTCTTCCTCCAGGAAGGGTCAGCGATCTTTTGGGAGAGCCTAGTCCTAGTCAGGAACTCAGACTCCAGTTCGGAGTATCATCGGTTTGCAGAAGAGATTCTCTCCCCGACAAGAACATCGACCAGTTTGTCCTGCACACACTGCTCCAAGTTGAAGGACTGTAGCCAGGCCTGGTGCAGAGCACTAATGCCCACAGGAGCTACTCTAGCTACCGACTCAAAACCGTCAAGACCCCTCGAGTGAGAAACTTGGAGTGCATTCTGACTGCGAAGGCCAAAGTCCAGAACCGCTGGAGGGGTTCCTCTGGGAGACCAGCCAAGAACCCGGAAAGTTCCTTTGCCAGATTCCGCAAGTACATGCCCATGTACAGCTGGATCTGGCTGACATGCATCAAGCCCTGGAAGCGCTTTCTGCCCAGAGTGTCAATAGCACGGGCCTCCCTACCCAGGGGCACAGAGGAGAGTGTCTTCTGGCTCTTGAGCCTACGCATAGCCGAATCCACCATCATGAAGTTGTGGGGCAGTTGGGCTTTTTTGGAAGTCAGGGCTCTGACAGACCCAACACATTGAGTCCAGCTGCCTGCTTACTACGGGCACAGAGGTGGGGGATCTCCCACATGCGGAGGAGCAGCCATTCCAGGATGGGGGGAATGGGCACCGTGAGTGCCTCTTTTGGGGTAGCCTTGTACTGGAGGATTGAGGTCCTCCATTCGAGGGTCCTCCTTCGACTTGGTGGTAAAGGCAAGAGCCTTCACCATGTCCCTCACAAAGTCAAGGAAGGTCATGTCCTCGGGCAGGGACTGGCACCGCATCTTCGGGAGAGATGGGTCCGAGGGCACATCCCGATTGTTGTGAGTGTCTGGAGACTCATCGTCTTCAATCTCCCAGTCTGACTCAGGACCGGACGAGGAATTGAGGGCTCTCTGGGCCTCGGGATCGTGCCCCGGCCCCAACGCCCCCAGTGGCTTGGCGCTCAGAGCCGAGGGCACTGAGTGAGGAAGACCACAGCCCCGAGGATTGGAACCAGGATCAATGCTGACGATTGGCTTGTCCTCCAAGAAGTCCCTCAAGGTAGAGAGCCTGCCTGGTGGTTGGGAGTGTTGACCTGGAGGAACAGGGCACCAGAGCCCTCTGCTGAGCCATGAAGGCAAACTGCACTCCAAGGCTACCATCCTGGCCTTGAGGCCAGATGGCTCTGCAGCCTTCAGTGTGGGCAACAAGGACTTCGGGCCCGGCACCGGCTCTGTCAAGGGAGGGTCCTCGACAAGAATGGCCTTGGAGGTACGAGGCCGATCCTGTGACATTGATGGTTCCCATCAGGGAACTTGGTTGGCCGTTCAGATGTCACCCTCGGCCTTGTGTTGGGGGCTGTGGGTCCGGGGCCCGTTGGACTTCCCCACTTTTCCTGACTTGTCGCCCAAAGAGGTCTTCGAGAGCTTCCTGCTCTTCTTGGTGGAGTCCTCATCAAAGGGCACTCTGGCTCAAGGCTCCATGGCCCCAGGGCTCTGAGGCAGCCCGGTCTCCGTGAGGGTCTGTGGTCCCATAGGGGGTCTTGGAGCGTGGTCTCATAGATAACTCCAGGGCTGAATCGGTCTTCTGGAAGATGGACTCACACTGCTGCTGATGGCTCCTGAAGACCTTGGGAGTCATCTGCTTGCAGAGATTGCAGACCAAGAGATCATGGTCCAGCCTGAGGCATTAGAGACAGCAGTCATACAGGTCCGTGCATGAGATGTTGTGTACACAGCAGTCGCACAGCTTGAAGCCACCGACCGAGCTCTTGATCCATTTAAGAGCAGATTTAACCACCATGGAATAGTGCAATAGCTCTAATGTCTCATATTATGCTCATGTCCCACATAGCATCCTACCAGCTCTTTATGAACATATACTTGCAGAACATAATGCTTGACATGCAGCAGTTCGCACACTCTCTTCCCTCTAGAGAAGATCCTGGATACTGACTTCTCCTTCCACACTCATATCTCCTCCCTTGTGCACCGCTCCCACTTTTTTCTTTGTCGATTCGAGCCATCAGTCCTGTGCTCTCCCCAGCATCCCTCACAACTCTTCTTCTCTCTCTAGTAATTTCATGTCTTGATTATCGTAATGTTGTTTTTGCCGGTATCCCCGGCTAACAACTTCACTGTCTACAGCTAATTCAGAACACTGCCACTCGTCTCCTCACTCATACTCCTCGCTTCAATCACATCACTCCCTCCTTGATCCACCTGCACTGGCTCCCCTTCCCCTACCGCATTACCTTCAAACTCCTAATCCTAACACACAGGGCCCTGCATCAGCACACCCCTCAGTATCTCCGGTTCCTGCATACCAACCACCTTGAGCTCCCCTCTCCTGCCTGTGCCCGCCTGGAGCAAACCCAGCATTCCACCTGCTGTTTTCTAGCCCCATCACTGTGGGATTCCATCCCTCCCCTAACCCTTTAAGAAAAATCATTTCCCAAATTCAAGTCTCTCCTGAAAACCCACCTCTTCTGTACTGCCTACGACCTCCCTTTCCCTGACCCTCCTGTTTCCTCCTCTCCTTCCACTTAGGCTCTTTTTCTCTTTAGTCCTGTACGGGTGTGCATTTTCCTGTCTGTCATTGTAGTTCCATTTCTTTATCTGGCTTTTCTAATATATACTATTGTTACTGTAAACCATCCAGATGACTCCCGATGAGCGGTCTATCAAATGTTTTAATAAAGATAAAGACAGCAAACAAAGCTAAATATAATTTTCTTTTACCTCTTCCATTTGTGAAGCCTTTAAGACAGTTAAAACATTCTACTTTATACCTCAGACACATTGTCTGTAAATCTCACTCTTTGGAACAATCCACCCTTGGCGTCTCTGGTTTGCACCAGAGGCAATGGAAGTTAAAAATGCCCAACTTCACTTGTTCTTAGTCTACTGCTCTAATTAGGCCACGCCATTTGATGCATGTGCTTGCCAGAGTCCCCATGCTCATTCATAACCTGCTGCTGCTGCCACAACCAAAACTAGGTGCTGCCGTTTTCCCCTATGCTGCTTCTGGAGCAGCAGCTCAGAGAAAAGGCCATGAATGAGGATTTGGGGGTGGGGTTAATGGGCCTGATAAAAGAAGTAATGGGTGGTATAATAAGTTTTTAAATAAACATAAACGGGGGTCTGTGGAAAGACTCAGAAATCTTTGCTTGCCAAGGGTCTAACACAATGTTAATCCAACCCAGTGCAAAGCATAGAATAAACTCAAATACATGTGACACCTATCTAATGGAAATGAGAAGGGAAAAGCGCAAGTCCTGGTGTCAGTTCAACCAGGAATCCTAGCCAAACTGAGGACACAACGTTCTCTTTCCCCTTCGTGATGACACTGACGATCAAAGCAGTGTACATCCTGATCCATATGGTCTCCTGCTCTCCAGCTGTGGTTCCTTACGATTCTCCTAGACACATCCTAGTCCCCAGCTGTTGAGTTGTCTGTCTTGTGTAGATTGTAAGCTGTGATGAACAGGGACCGTCTTTTACATGTGTCTGTACAGTGCTGCGTACGCCTTGTAACGCTATACAAATGATCTGAAATAGTAATAGTAGTAGCAGCTAATATCTTTCCTTACTATTATACTAGCACAGTGCTTTTATTCCTCTATTTACACATAGAAAAAGGTGTAGTCTGGGCAGTGGTCTCACATGCTTACACACGGCGCCCTGCCAATGTGCTACAAAAGGCCACCTCTCAGGGGAGCTGGAGAGACAGCAATGCAGTTTCCACGTTTATTGAGTTCTTGTCCTCCCAGCTACAAATTTAGCAGGCAGATTGCCAGTGAGTGATGAGAGTTTCATTGATTTGGACACCTGTCTTCTGGGAAGCGTGCTAAAGTCATTAGCTCTTTTCGCATTGGTCATTACAGCACTCCTGATGCCCACTGCTACAATCCCGAGATGTTTCTACACTGGTAAAACTAGAGATGAAACCTTTGTACTCCTGTGCCAATCTAACTTTCCCTAATCTCACTCTCTTCTGCAAACAGAGAGGAAATCATTCTCTATCCCGAGGAAATGAAATGGCAACTCTCATAAACTGATCGCATTCTGATGTAACAATTAATGAGAAGGGAAAGAAAAATCTTTCTCACAGCCCTGACCTGACTGCAGAAAAATGGATTATACAACCAGAAAATTCTCAAATTTTTTTCACTGTTTCCATTGCACTTCAGAGTAGAGCAGGCAGCATTACTGTAACCAACATAAGCAAACAAACCTGAGAAATGGAAAGGCAAGATGCAGACTACTGATGGGCTGTGAAAGGAAAGTCAATTGGCTACTAGTTAATGTGTGGTTTCATGCACATAGTTTATGCCTCTTCTATAAAGTGGCAGACGTGGCAAAGAATGTGCCATAAGTCAAGGCGTGATGATGTACACAGGCTTTAGACTGTGCCTAATTTTTCAGTGTCACGGCAGGACATGCTAGGGAGATAAAGTTCCTAGATGAAATAAATGACTGCTTCTTGGAGCAGCTGGTTCATGAACCGACCAGAGGGGAAGCCATATTAGACCTAGTCCTTAGTGGAACACCAGATCTAGTGCAAGAGATAAGGGTGTTGGGACCACTTGGCAATAGTGATCATAGCATGATCGCCTTTGATTTAATTAGTGGAGGAGGGATAGTAAGGAAATCCACAGTACTACCTTTTAACTTTCGAAAGGGAGACTATGATAAAATGAGGAAAATAGTTAAGAAAAAACTAAAAGGAGCAGTTGCAAAGGTTAAAGACTTACATCAAGCTTGGGTGTTGTTGAAAAATACTATTTGGAAGCCCAGACCAGCTGTATTCCACGCTTTAAGAAAAGTGGAAGGAAGTCCAAAAAACTGCCAGCATGGTTTAAAGGTGAGGTCAGAGAGGCTGTTGTTGCCAAAAAAGCATCTTTCAGGAAATGGAAAAAAGAGCCAAACGACGAAACCTGGAAACAGCACAAGCACTGGCAGGTCAAATGCAAGGCATTGATAAAGCAGGCAAAGGGAGAATGTGAGAAGAAGCTTGCTGCAGAAGCAAAAACGCGAAATAAAGATTTTTTCAAGTACATTCGTAGCAAAAAACCTGTGAGAGAGTCAGTTGGTCCATTAGATGATAGAGGCGTTAAAGGGGCACTAAGAGGTGACAGTTGGAAAATATGGACTTGGTGACAGTTGGAAAATATGGACTTGGCAACAGAAATGAAGCTGGAGAAAGACTGAAAGAATTCTGCAAGACCAATGATCTATTCATCTCAAACACCTTTTTCCAGCAACACAAGCGGCGACTGTACACATGGACTTCACCGAATGGATTATATAAAAATCAAATTGACTACATATGTGGAAGTCAACGATGGAAAAGCTCTGTAACATCAACAAAGACAAAACCTGGAGCTGACTGTGGTACAGATCATCAACTACTAGTATGCAAACTCAAGCTAAAGTTGAAAAAGAGCAAACCACTCATGAATGCAGCAAAATATGACCTTGAGAATATACCACTGGAATTTAAAGACTGCCTGCAAAATCGATTTGCTGCTTTAGATACAAATGACAGAGCTCCGGAAGAGTTATGGAATGACATCAAGAAGGTTGTGTTGGAAGAAAGCGAGAAGTCTCTACAAAAGGTGAAAAAGCAAAAATGGCCAAAATGGATGACGGAAGAAACTCTGAAAATTGCCCAGAAACGCAGAGAAGCTAAAGCCAGAGGAGAAAGAAAGACAATCGCAGAACTCAACAGAGATTTCCAACGTGCAGCAAGACAGGACAAGGAAAAGTACTACAATGACACTTGCAAAGAAATAGAAGCAGAAACTATTAGAGGAAGAACAAGATCGGCTTTCCTAAAGCTACGAGAGTTAAAGAAAAAGTTCCAGCCTCGAATTGGAATGTTACAAGATGCTCAAGGTTCTATGTTGAATGATGCTGAGAAGATCAAGAAAAGGTGGAAGGAATATACAGAGTTTTTATATGATAAAGATCAAGTGGACCAACAGCCGTTTCAACCTGTACCTTATGATCGGGAACCACTGGTGATGAAAGAAGAAGTTGAAGCAGCATTGAAAGCCTTATCAAAGAACAAAGCACCAGGCATTGATAGCATTCCCATAGAAGTATTGCAGCAATCTGATGCAGCTGTTACCGTACTCACAAGGCTCTGCCAAGAAATATGGAAGACAACATCATGGCCAACTGACTGGAAAAGATCTGTGTTTATACCAATACTAAAGAAAGGTGATCCAACTGACTGTGGAAATTATCGCACAATCGCTCTGATCCCACATGCCAGCAAGATTCTACTGAAGATTATTCAAAAGAGACTACAACCATACCTGGAACAAGAACTACCTGAAGTTCAAGCAGGGTTCTGGAAAGGGTGAGGAACGAGAGACATCATTGCGGATGTGAGATGGATCCTTGAAAAGACTAAAGAATACCAAAAGGATATCTATTTGTGCTTTATCGACTATAGCAAGGCTTTTGACTGTGTAAACCATGAGAAACTCTGGGCCACATTAAGAAGCATGGGTATACCAGAACACCTGATCGTTCTCTTGTGCAATCTGTACATTGATCAAGAAGCAACAGTTCGAACGGAACAAGGAGAAACAGAATGGTTTAAAATAAGCAAAGGTGTAAGACAAGGCTGCATACTTTCCCCCTACCTGTTCAATTTATATGCAGAACAAATCATCAGAGAAGCAGGATTGTATGAAGACAACAGAGGTGTGAAGATTGGTGGAAGACTCATCAACAACCTTCGCTATGCTGATGATACCACATTACTGGCTGAAAGTGAAGATGATCTGAAACATTTGTTTCTCACAATCAAAGAACATAGTCTCAAAATGGGCCTGCACCTTAATGTAAAGAAGACAAAGATCATGACAACTGGCATAATCAACAGGTTCATCGTTGAAGGAGAAGAAATTGAAATTGTGAACAACTTTAACCTACTTGGATCAACTATCAATAAAGAAGCAACAAGCAGTCAAGAAATCAGACGACGCATTGCTCTTGGCAGAATGGCTATGAAAGACCTAGATAAGATTCTCAAGAGCAGAGATGTCTCTCTCCATACAAAGATTCAACTTG
Organism: Ichthyophis bannanicus; assembly: GCA_033557465.1. Taxonomy (NCBI): domain Eukaryota; kingdom Metazoa; phylum Chordata; class Amphibia; order Gymnophiona; family Ichthyophiidae; genus Ichthyophis; species Ichthyophis bannanicus. Next base: position 104,516,600 of record CM066032.1, on the reverse strand, counting down.
TTCAAGCCATGGTATTTTCAATAACATCATATGGATGTGAAAGCTGGACAGTGAAAAAGATAGACAGGAAGAAAATTGATGCCTTTGAATTATGGTGCTGGCGGCGAATACTGTGTATACCATGGACTGCCCGAAGAACAAACCAGTCGGTACTAGAAGAGATCAAACCTAAGCTTTCTTTAGAAGCTCAGATGACAAGACTTTGACTTTCATACTTTGGACACATCATGCGAAGAGAGAGATCATTAGAGAAAGACATTATGCTTGGCAAGATAGAAGGTCAACGCAAAAGAGGAAGGCCAGCAATGAGATGTATCAATACAATAACAGCAGCTACGGATACCACTCTGTCAACAATGAGCCGCCTGACTGAAGACCGAACACAATTTAGGATAGCTATCCAGAGGGTCGCCATGAGTCGACTCCACCTCAACGGCACTTAACAACAACAAAAGAGGTGACAAGGCGATAGCGGAGAGACTGAATGAATTCTTTGCTTCGGTCTTTACTGAGGAAGATGTAGGGATGTTACCCATGACTGAAGTGGTATTTAAAGGTGCGGAAGAATTGAAAGAAATATCGATACATTGGGAAGATGTATTACAACTATTAGATAAACTGAAGAGTAGCAAATCACCTGGGCCGGATGGTATACATCCAAGGGTGTTGAAAGAACTGAAATATGAGATTGTAGACCTGCTATTAGTAATCTGTGAACTATCATTAAAATCATCTCTAATACCTGAAGATTGGAGGATCGCCAATTACACAACATTAGTAGATTGCTTCAACGCTATAGCAGACTGGCTCCTCTCCCAGAATATGCGAATAAACTACAAAAAAACAGAGGTACTGATCATCACGAAAAACAGAGAATTCTCACCCCCTGAGACCCTAAAAGTATGAGACGCAGACCTCCCAATCAAGCCCTCCATAAGATACCTTGGAGTAATACTGGACCATCGACTGGACTTTATAGAACATGTCAACCGCACGGTAAAAACCATTTATTTCAAGATAAGGACCCTGCGTCATCTGAAAAATATGCTTGACCCAGACAACTTCAGGACTATATTCCAAGCCATAGTCACACCCCACTTCGACTATGCGAACATAATACTCCATGGTCTCCCAAAAAACACCCTAAATACATTACAGCTAGCCATGAATGCCACAGCCCGGGTCCTATACGGAGCCTCAAAGAGCGACCATATTACACCCATCCTAATGGAACTACACTGGCTCCCCATAAATTCCAGAATTGCGTATAAAGCCCTTCTCATGACCTTTAAAGTGATCAACACTATAGCCCCTTCATCAATCTCAAACCTCCTCAATCACACTCCCAACACCAGATCCAGGAGGTCAGTAGCTGCAAATACCCTGGCTACACCACCAGAGGCCACAAAATGCACACGTTCAACAACAGACAGGGCTTTCGCGTACTACGCACCCAGATGTTGGAACAACCTACCTCCCACCACTAGAGCAATTACGGACCTCAAGCAATTCAGAAAAGCCATAAAGCACCACCTCTTCCTTCTACACTTCTCCCAGTTCCAATGCACATCATCAACCCTCTAACACATTCCAAGCCCTCATAGTAAAATTGTAAATACATTATTTACTCAAGATGTTAATAAGAAATTCTATCATTGTATATAGGTTCATAACAAATATGTACAAAGTTTCCCAAAGTTATAATCCCAGTTGAATTCTCCTGTTATATGTAAACTCACAACAGCCTGTTGCTTGCAATGAGTATTCTTGTTTAATGTAAACCGCGCTGATGAAAAAGAGTGCGGTATAAAAGAACTATAAATAAATAAATAAATGTAACACCAATTTTTAAAAAGGGTTCCAGGGGTGATCCAGGGAACTACAGACCGGTGAGCCTCACATCAGTACCGGGAAAAATGGTAGAAACCATCATAAAGAATAAAATTACTCAGCATGTAGATAGTCATGGCCTATTGGGAGACAGCCAACATGGCTTTAGACAAGGAAGATCTTTATTTATTTATTTATATTTCTTTTATACCGCACTCTTTTTCATCAGCGCGGTTTACATTAAACAGGAATACTCATTGCAATCAACAGACTGTGGTGAGTTTACATATAACAGGATAATACAACTGGGATTTTAACTTAGAGAAACTTTGTACATATTTGTAACATGTAAAGAACCTATATACACCGGATAGAATTTCTTATCTTGTCTTACTAATCTGTTATGTTTTTTTGAAAGTGTGAATAAACAGGTGGACAAAGGTGAGTCGGTTGATATAGTGTATCTAGACTTTCAGAAAGCCTTTGACAAGGTCCCTCATCAGAGACTTTTGGCAAAACTAAAGAGTCATGGGATAGGAGGCAGTGTACTACTGTGGATCAGGAACTGGTTAAAAGATAGAAAGCAGAGGGTTGGGCTAAATGGCCAATTTTCCCAATGGAGAAAGGTGAATAGTGGTGTACCCCCAGGGATCTGTGCTGGGTCTGCTGCTTTTTGACATATTCATAAATGACCTGGAAAGAGGAATAACGAGTGAGGTTATCAAATCTGCAGATGACACAAAACTATTTAAAGTTGTTAAAACCCAAGAGGATTGTGGAAAATTGCAAGAGGATCTTGATAAATTGGAAGACTGGGCATCAAAATAGCAGATGAAATTTAATGTGGACAAATGCAAAGTTATGCACCTAGGGAAGAACAACCCAAACTATGGTTACACAATGCAAGGTTCCACATTAGGAACCACCACCCAGGAAAAAGATTTAGGCGTCATTGTGGATAGCACAGTTACTTACCTGTAACAGGGGATCTCTGGGAACAGCAGGAATAAGTCTTCACATATGGGTACATCGGTACCGACGGAGCCTGCGTGGGAACGCTTCCCAGCGTCCAATCAGAAAGCTTTTGGAAGCATCCCACCACGCCTGCGTGCTGCCTTCCCGCCTTTCCCAACTGCCTCTCCTCAGTTAAGTTTTAAAGCTGAGACAAAGAGAGAGAGAGGAAAAGAAAGATAGATAGAGAGATACAACTCCTAGGGGAGGTGGGAGGGTTGTGAAGACTTATTTCTGCTGTTCCCAGAGATCACCTGTTACAGGTAAGTAACTGTGCTATCTCCAGGAACAAGCATTAAAGAGTCTTCACATATGGGGACTCCCAAGCTAAGATGCCTGGAGTCCCAGCATGTTATGGATTGGAACATGCTATACCTCATATGGCCAGGCATCCCAGGATGGTGGGAAGGAGTTGAAACAGAAAGGTGCTGTAAAAGACAGCTAACCTAACATAGGACTGCAGATAAGAAGTCCCTGTGTAGATGACAATTATCATCAAATATATTGAAAATGAAATATTGCAATATGGACCTCCCCTAACAGGATTGTACAAAAGTATGAAGGTTCATGGGATCTACTGGGGATCCAGTAGAGGAACCTCAAGGAGAACCTCACTGCAAAAGTAGAGGTAATAAACCTGTAGGAAAAGATAATGGAGGTCAGGAATTCTGAAAGGTAAGAGGTAACCCCAGGGGTAAACTGGGGTAGTACCAAAACTGTAAGCCGTCAGCGGAAGGCTTTATGAAAAAAGCCCAAACTCTTTTGGCTACAGAGTGACTCACTGATAGGAGCAAAAAGAGGAAAAGGCTGACTGATTTGGACAAACAGGCCTAATCCTTGTGGGAAGAAGGGGTATGGAAAACCCTTAAATCCCAAAAGAAAGGACAGATGCCCGAGGCGTTAGCCTCAGAATGACTGAAGATCTGCAATGTCTTTCCTAACGGATGTCAGGTAGGAAAGATACTGGAACATGGAGAGCTTCATGGGTACCTAATCTTTAAGGTTATGGTAGAAAGGTTGTTAACTACTACTGGAATGGTGGTGTGTGTAGCACCCCAAACATGCTGGAACAGCATGGTATGGGTAGAGCCCAACTGTCAGAATCATAGAGAGATATCTATCGGACTGTCTATGCTCATATAGATATATATAAGTATGTAAATACATATCTACCTATAATAACACACAAATGACAGACATATATATATATATATATATATAGGCCTATATATGTGTCTGCAATTAAGCAGACAGAGATATGCCTATAGAAAGTATATTCACATAGGAGATGTGAAGAGGAAAGATTCATCTAATAACAAGAAGGTGGAACCTACTTGAGAAGATATATAGAGAATCTATTCCCCCTGGTTATGATGGAAGGAGTCAGGGGAAAAATCTTCCTGACAATGAACAGACTAGATTACTGCAAGAATGCTAGCCAGTGAAATAACCAGGATGGTTAGGTGAAAAGCAGAGGATAATATTAGTCTGCAGGCAGCAAGTCCCGAGTCTCTCAGAACTCTGGCATGGTAAATGGACAGAAGACGCATAGGAATGAGATACCATGTTGACCTACTTGAGGGGCAAAGGGTATCATGCGTTCTTTAGCTAAATATGCGCTGTCCATGAAGGATTAGGATACCATGAGGACAAGCTGCAAGGAAAAAGAGAGCATATTCCCGGTGGGAATCCTGAGGACCAAACGAGGGAATTGAACAACTCTTTAAGCTTTCACGGAAGAGAAGGCCCATGTCCTTTGCTTTAGAAAGGAGATAGTAGGGTAGGAAGAACCCTTCCAGTCATGAGGGGCATGACTGAGGGAGCCTTTTCCAACCATCTAGGACAGCTGTTTGACGAAATCCTAATGCTCTCTAGCAAGGGCCCATAGTGGAAAGCTTCTCTGTAAGATTGCAGAGAGCATAATGCAGGAGAATTAGGAGATAGAACTGACTGCCCAGCACCTAGTTCGACTATGCTGCCAAACCCAAGGGAACTGGAGATGGCAAGAATAGAAAACAATCTGAGAAGCCTGTAGTGATAAGATTTGCCAAGAAAGATGAATGCAGCTTCTTGGAGTCACTACTAAGGCCAGAAAGAATAAAATGGAGGACAACTCTAGATGCTTGTGGGGAAGAACCAGTGGTCCAATCACTAGGGCTCCTGCATGGGCAGCTGCTAGTAAGACATCAGAAAGAACTTCCTGTTAAAAAACAGAAAGAACAGAGAGAACAGGAGTAAGAAAAACTCTGGACCTGTCTGAAAGCTGCCCCAAGCAAAAAAGAAGAAGGAGTTAACTCAGAGAGGAAAACTCCACACTGGAATAGTGACAAAACTAGAAGGGCTGAAGAGAAGCCCTCCAGTGTAATAATACCACTCTTACAGGGGAAATGCTTGATAAGAGGGTAGAGAAGATGGAGCTGAATGGAGACATACAATGTGGTAAGTCTATAGAAAGGAAAAATTCATGCTGGTACAGAAAACTATCGTTTGATAGTTGTTAAACCTCTTTCCCTAGCAGGAAGAAGAGGTGAAGCTGTGACCTATAGGCATGAACATCCTAAGAGCTCGTATAACAGAGAAAAATGGATGTCTTGTGAAAAGAGATCCATGCCTAGAGTTTAGAATGAAGCAGTGGAAGGCTTCTACTGAGAAGAAGCCAACTGCAGGCTCTAAACCCCAAGAGACACAAAAAATATGTGATTAATCAGAAACCCTGCAGATGCTGGGTTTGGTGAGCCTGGTGAGAGTTTGGATTCTTCAGACCAGGGTGATGTTTTCCCTGTTTGGGAACATCTGTGTGATGGGCAGAAGATGAATAAAACCTTCTCCCCCTAGGGGAAGAAAGTTTGGTAGGACATTTCCTACCTACTGGGAAAGAAGAGGGCGTAGGACAGCCCTTAGAAACAGGCAAGTCAGTGAACCACTGTGTAACCTGACGTAAAGACTCCTTATTGAAGAGATTTTCTCCAGTGCAAGGAGTATTACCCAGTCTTTGTTGTGCCCATTTGTCTAAGTCTGAAGCTAGGAGCCAGGCTCTACATGGTGCCCCTACAGCTATAGCAGAAGTCCTGCTAACAGACTCAAATGAGTCTAGGGAAGCACGAGTAAGAAACCAAGAGATATTTTGAATATGACTAAGCAGTGAGGAATAGTCTGCAGTCTTGGGTTCTGAAAGAAAGGGAGTCAAAAGATGCAATTTCTTTGTGACCTCCTCAAGAGATAGACTCATATAGAAAATATATGAGAGAATTCTTGCTGAAAGCATGGATGTCTGGAAGGTTTGACGTCCAAAGGCATCTAGTGTCTTAGACTCACGACCTGGCGGATAAGAAGAGTGCTTTTTGTTACTCTTCACCCACCTCATTGCTGATTCCACTACAATGGAATGAGGAAGTTGAGTCTTTTGAAACCCTGGAGAAGGGGGCACCTGATATAGGAGATCAGTTGCTGTGGAAGGTGGGGGTACCCTTAAAGGTGCTTCCCACATTCCTAGAAGAAGATCCTGCAAGGAATGATGCAAAGGAAGCACTATGTTTTCCTTTGCTTCGGTAGAAACAGAGCCTTGTGTAGGATCATGTCCAGGGATAGAGATGGCAAGTGATCTTGCCATATCCCAGAGGAAATTCTGAAAAGAAGGATCTCCAAAGAGAACCTCCCTTGGACAGGTTAGATCTGAGGAACTAGCCTGGGCACCAAAGGATGTATCTGCACGGTGCAATATGGGATCCTTAACGGATGGACGCTGGTACTGGAAGTCAGGACCAGCGACAGTCAGTAGCACATCGTCCATGCCAGGTATCGACTCCAAACTTGGTATAGAAGGGAGCGATCCTGTTGAAAGAAGCATGGAAGGAGCTGGCCACGATGCTACAGTGGATACCGGTACCGGTACCGATGCCGGTACCGATGTCGGAAGCGAACCAGACACAGACATCGGAACAGCCATCGGTGACATCTCAATCGGTACCGACGTAACCGAAAACTTTCGGCAGTCACCCTCAGCACCGAGCCTCCGGTATCGACAGGTCACGGTACCAAGGCGTGTCGGAAGCGCGTCTTCCAGACTAGAGATCGATTCCAAACTCGGCAATGAGGATAATGTAGACATCGGTACTGACTTCGGTACCGTGTCTGATACTGATGGATGAAACCCAGCCGGTGGCAATCCAAACGGCATTGGAGCAACCGAGAGTTGTGGATCCGAACCATTGGAACCGAGCCTTCGGTACCGACGGGAGCCGGTACCAAGGCAAGTCGGTACCCAGTCCTCCAGACTGGAGATCGATTCCAGACTCGGCATCGAAGGAAGCGAGTTTATCGATGCATGTCTGGAGGGTACCGACGTTGGAGGTAGTATCGGTGCTGGTACCGATAGTGGAAAGTCAGTCTGGAACGTATACACCGGTCCCGTAGGTACCGAGGATGGCAGACGATGATTCCTGGTGAGGAGTGTTTCGTCCAACACCAGTGCCGATGCCGGGGTATCGGTACCGCTCAAAGCGGATGCCACCACCGGACACGGCTCAGGAATGTTCTGTGGGGGGTGAACCCCAGGAACAACCTGAAACCCCACATAGGCTTTGGAGGCCGAAGACTCCCGCCAGGGTTTTGAAGCCAATGGGCCCTCGAGGGCAAGGCCGGAGCTGTCTACATGCTGTGCATGAGACCTAGCACTCGAGGGTTGGCTAGTTTTAACAGACTGTTTGTGGGTTACCTGATCCTGTGTAGAAGAAAAAATGGTCGGTGCCCTGAAGTTGGAAGGGAACCTCATATCGAGGGAAACTCGATGTTGAAAACCTCTTCTCACAATACTGTTGCCCGAGGGCTCCGGAGGAAAAAGGTCAGGACCCAAACAGCTTAGACACCAATTATGGGAGTCTAAAAATAAAGTTGTACTGCCACAGTTTGAACATTTCTTGGAGAAAGTGGCTGGCGGTTCCATGAAGGACATGGAGAGGCCTGGAAGGCCTGAAAAAACCGTAAGACACTGAGAAGAAAAAATATTCCCTAAAAGGAAAAAATTTTACAAGAAAAGAGAAAGAAACACCGGCGGTACCGGTGGCGTCGGGGAGACAGCCGCGACCACAAGAAAACTAAAGGATTAAAAGAAAAATTTTCTGCGGGGACAGGAGGACGTCCTGCCGGCTCCACGGAAAAACGAAAACTGAGGAGAGGCAGTTGGGAAAGGAGGGAAGGCAGCACACAGGCATGATGGGATGCTTCCAAAAGCTTTCTGATTGGACGCTAGGAAGCGTTCCCGCGCAGGCTCCGTCGGTACCGACGTACCCATATGTGAAGACTCATTCCTGCTTGTTCCTGGAGATAAAGCACAGCTACTTACCTGTAACAGGTGATCTCTGGGAAAAGCAGGAATTAGTCCTCACATATGGGTACGTCGGAACCGACGCGGGAAAGCTCCCCAGCTTTTCAGATGAAAAGCTTTTGGGGCTTCCCACAGCGCATGCGCGCTGCCTTCCCGCCTTCCTTACCAGCTCTCTTCAGTTCGAGTTTATAGCTGAGACAATAGAGAGAGGAAAGGAAGGTAGATAGATAGAAGATACAACTCCTAGGGGAGGTGGGTGGGTTGTGAGGACTAATTCCTGCTGTTCCCAGAGATCACCTGTTACAGGTAAGTAACTGTGCTATCTCCAGGAACAAGCAGGAATAAGTCCTCACATATGGGGACTCCCTAGCTAAGATGCCTGGGAGATCCCCCTCCAAGGGTAAACCATCTTCGTATGGATCTCAGGCATCCATTCAGGGAAGGTGGGCAGGAGTTGCTTAAGTATGGAACAGGTGTTTGAGGACAGCCTGACCAAACAAGGCATCCCGGCGGGAGTCCTTGTCCAAACAGTAATGGGCTGTGAAGGTATGAACCGAGGCCCAAGTGGCTGCTTGACAGATCTGATCGATGGATACAGAGTGAAGATGAGCCATAGAAGTAGCCATGGCTCTCACATTGTGAGCTGTGACATGGCCTTCCAGAGAAATATTCTTACTCTGGTAAGCAAAAGAAATACACTGAGCAATCCAATTGGAAAGTGTACGTTTGGAGACTGGAAGTCCCAAATGAGAAGGATCAAAAGCCACAAAAAGTTGGGAAGACTTTCGATGTGGCTGAGTCCTGTTGAGGTAAAAGGCGAGAGCTCTTTTACAGTCAAGAGTATGAAGGTTCCTCTCTGCACTGGATGCATGAGGAGCCGGGAAAAAAACAGGTAGATATACCTCTTGATTAAGATGAAAAGGCGAGACCACTTTGGGCATAAAGTGGGGGTTCGTCCTAAGGACCACCTTATCATGATGAAACCTAGTATAAGGTGGATTAGCCACTAAAGCCTGCAGTTCACTGATGCGGCGAGCTGAAGTGACTGCAATAAGGAAAACTACCTTCCATGAAAGAAATTTCAAGGAGGTGGAGTCCAAAGGCTCAAAAGGTGGCTTCATAAGCTGACCTAGAACTAGGTTCAAATCCCATGCTACCGGTGGAGGTCGGATGGGAGGTTTAGTTAAGGTCAGGCCTCTCATGAACCTTGCAACAAGAGGATGAGAGGAGACAGGTTGTCCATTTATAGGTTTTAAGGATGCTGCAATAGCACTTAAATGGACTCGTACTGAATTTGTCTTGAGGCCTGCATTGGAAAGATGCAGGAGATAGTCTAGTAGAGAATTCAAAGGAAGTGCCAGAGGGTCAAGACCCTGTTGAGCACACCAAATGGAAAAACGTTTCCATTTGAAAGCATAGGAACGCCTGGTAGAGGGTTTCCTAGAGGCATGAAGGATATCTTTCACTGGTTGAGAAAGATTAAACTCATGAAGGCTTAAGCCTTCAGTAACCAAGCTCGGAGATGTAGGGACTTGGGGTTTGGGTGCCACAAAGTCCCTTTCTCCTGAGACAGAAGGTCTGGCGCAGCTCCCAGGTCCAGGGAGGAGCCCTGGGAGAGCTGTAGAAGTAGAGGGAACCACACTTGGCGTGGCCAGCGTGGAGCTATGAGGATCATTGACCCGTGATCCCTCTGAAGTTTGAACAGAGTCTTGGGAATCAAAGGAATGGGTGGAAAAGCATACAGGAATTCCTGACCCCAATGCAGGAGAAAGGCGTTGTTGGCCTGAGCTCCCTGACACGGAGTCCTGGAACAGAACCGGGGAAGTTTGGCATTCCACGGACTTGCAAAGAGGTCTATGTCCGGGGTTCCCCATTCCTGAAAGATTCTGCGTATCTGGTCTATATGCAGGGACCATTCGTGTGGAAGCAGAACTCGACTGAGTCTGTCTGCCCGAGAGTTTTGAACTCCTGGAAGGTATACTGCCAGAAGATGAATTTGATGCTCTCTGGCGAAGGCCCATAATCTGAGAGCTTCGTTGCAAAGCGACAGAGAGCCCGTCCCTCCTTGTTTGTTGACATAGAACATGGCTACCTGATTGTCTGTCTGGACTAGGACAGTCAAGTTGACAAGGAGGGTGTGGAAGACTGTGAGGGCAAGGAAGATTGCTCGCAGTTCCAGAAGGTTGATGTGAAGGGTGGTCTCCTGGGGAGACCAGGTGCCCTGAGTGGAGAGGTGTTGGAGATGAGCTCCCCACCCTGTTTGGGAGGCATCTGTTGTGAGGGTTGCTTGGGGCAACGAAGGTTGGAAGGGGGTCCCCAACAGCAGATTTTTGGAGGATGTCCACCACTGGAGAGACCAAAACAGACGTTTTGAGGTGAGTACTTGGTCTGAGAGCGCTCCTGATGCTTGAGACCACTGGGTGGCCAAAGTCCATTGAGCTGCCCTCATATGGAGACGAGCGTAGGGCACCACATGGACCGTGGAGGCCATGTGGCCCAGAAGTTGCAGCAGTTCCCTGGCTGACAAGTGACTTCTGGACTGAGCCTGGGAGGCCAAGCTGATTAGTTGTTGGCCTCGGACCAGAGGGAGGTAGGCCCTTGCAGTGGTGGAGTCCAAGTGGGCCCCTATGAATTCCAGGGACTGAATAGGGATAAGTTGGGACTTGGGAATGTTTACCACAAGTCCCAGATATTGAAGAATACGCCTTGTGCGGTCCAAGGAAATCTGGGCTTCTGACTGAGATGGAGCTCGGATGAGCCAGTCGTCCAGATATGGGAACACGAAGACTCCCATGCCTCTTAGAAATGCGGCTACGACTGCCATGCATTTTGTGAATACTCTTGGAGCAGAGGCGAGACCGAAGGGAAGTACTCTGTATTGGAAATGTTTTCCCTGGAACAGAAATCGAAGATATTTTCTGTGGGATGGATGGATGAGTATATGAGTGTACGCATCCTTGAGATCTAGAGAACAAAGCCAATCCTGACTCTGAAGGTATGGAAGGAGAATGCCCAGAGAGAGCATTTTGAATTTCTCCTTGAATAGAAACTTGTTCAATTCTCTCAGATCTAGGATAGGTCTGAAGCCCCCTGTCTTCTTTGTTATGAGAAAATAAGGGGAGTAGAACCCTAACCCCTGTTGAGGAAGAGGAACCTCCTCTATTGCCCCTTGGGCAAGGAGAGAGGAGACTTCCCGACCCAACAGGGTCAGAAGAGATGGGGGAGAACTGAATTGCCTCACCATGGTATGGGGAGGAAGGCTGGAGAAATGAAGTTTGTAACCCTCTCGGATGATAGAGAGGGTCCATTGCTCTGATGTAATTTGCTCCCATCTGGGAGCAAAGTGAGCTAACCTTCCGGGAATGGTGAGGGGCTCTGGTTGTTCTAGAGCCAGAAATGGTAAGTTCTCTAGGGGCAAGTCAAAACCCCTGAGGGGGTTGAGCCTGCTGGGGTGTAGCAGACACTGCAGGCCTTGACTTTACTTGCTTAGATTGCTGACGTTTAGCAGCAAAGCGAGGCTGAGCAGATTGTTGGCCAGTATTTGTGGAAAAGCTGGCCTTCTTGTAGTAAGGCCTCTTAAAAGGCTTCTTTTTGGCAGGAGTAGAAGTAGACTTAGAAAGTCTATCTAGAGTGGCATTTTCTGCGTCCATTTGAGCAGCTTTAATTTGCCAGTCCTCACCAAATAAGTTCTCACCTGTACAGGGCAGATTCCTTAAGCCATCCACGACCCAGGGTTCTAGGTCAGAAGCCTGGAGCCAAGCAAGACGTCGGGCTGCAATAGCAATTCCCGAAGCCCTGCCTGCAACCTCAAAGGAATCAAAGGCTGCCCTGTTGGAAAACTTGGAGACCTCTGAAAGTTGTGTCACCACAGAAGTGAAGTCCTCCTTTCTATCCTCAGGGATAAAGGGGGCAAAATGCCGTACCTTCAGGGCAAGTCCTCTGAGAAACATGCCCATATAAAGACTGTAGGAATTGATCCTGGCTATAAGCATACTAGCCTGGAAGATCTTTCTACCAAAAGAGTCAAGGGTCTTACATTCTCGCCCTGGAGGGGTAGAAGAGTGCCTTTTAGGACTCTTTATCTTTTTCATGGCAGACTTCACCACAATGGAGTGGTGAGGCAGTTGAGTCTTTCGAAACCCAGGAGAAGGAGGGACCCGGTACATGGTGTCCAACCTACGGGAATGAGGAGACAGTGTTAGAGGAGTCTCCCACAAATCCATCAAGTGTTCTTGAAGGATTTCATGGATAGGCAGGGTAACTGCCTCTTTAGGAGCTTTGGAGTATCCTAAAATATCCAATTTCTTTGATCTTGGTTCCGTTCCAGAAGATGTAGCAATAGAAAGCCCTTTAGCTACATCAACAATGAAATCCTGAAAGGATAAATCCTCTGGAGGAGACATCCTCCTCTTTGGAGAAGAGGGCTCCTCAGGAAGATCAAGCTCAGCAGAGTCATCAGAGGAATTGAACTCATCAGAAGAATCTGAGTATTCTCTCTGTGCTTCCAATGCACGATACGCGTACCGACCGATATCGAGATCGGGCGTATCGGGCATGGGATCGGTATCGGGCAAAAGCCTGAATCCGGCATGCGGAACCGATCGACGCTTGGAAGTCGATGGTCTCGGTTCCGGTGTGGATACCGGAACCGGAGTCGGTACCGATGGAATCGGTACCGAGGGCATCGCAGCCTTAATGAAAGCCAGAACGGCCTGCTGCATGGTCTGGACAGTATTGCCCATGGACGCCACTGCTGCCTGGATGTCGGTACCGGTATCAGCCGGTACCCCAGAGCAGTCTAACAGGTGATCGGTCGAGGCCGTGCCATCGATGTCAACCTGTAACCCCATAGATGGTGCTTTGGAGACCGGAGCCTCCCGCCGGGGTTTTTTGGCTTGGGCAGAATCCTCGAACTCAAGATTGAGAGCCTCTCGATCTTTTGAAAGAGATTTGCTTTTAGAGGATTTGCCCACAGAAAGTTTGGTTACCTGAGATCCATCCGGAGAGGAAGACCTGGATGACTGTGATGCTGGATTATCTGAAGCAAACAGCACATGGAACTTGTTGGCCCGGTTCTGCATACCACGTTTAGACATCTGGGAGCAGAATGGGCAGTCCGGTATGGAGTGGTCAGGTCCCAAACATTTAAGACACCATTCATGGGTGTCTGTGAGAGAAATAACAGCACTGCACTTGGTACACTTTTTAAAACCAGGAGCTGGCCTCTCCATGAGGAGAATTTGTGTAGGCCTGAAGGCCTAGCAAAAGTTACCACGTTGTGCTGAAAATAAAAAAAGAGATTTTTTTTTTATTTTTTAGAAATAAATAAAGAGAGACCGGCAGTACCGGTTTTGGTATGGGGAAGGCAGGTACGCGGTCAAAAGAAACAAATTAAAATAACAATTTCTTCAGCGGTGACAGGAACACGACCTGCTGGCTCCGCGGAAAAAGAGAGAAACTCAAGAGAGCTGGTAAGGAAGGCGGGAAGGCAGCGCACATGCGCTGTGGGAAGCCCCAAAAGCTTTTCATCTGAAAAGCTGGGGAGCTTTCCCGCGCCGGCTCCGTCGGTTCCGACGTACCCATATGTGAGGACTTATTCCTGCTTGTTCCTGGAGATCATGTTAAAACCCTCGGCCCAGTGTGCAGCGGCAGCCAAGAGAGCAAATAGAATGCTAGGTATCATAAGGAAAGGAATGGAAAATAAAACAAAAGATATTATAATGCCTCTATACCGTTCCATGGTGATACCGCACCTTGAATATTGTGTGCAATTCTGGTCGCCGTATCTTAAAAAGGATATAGCGTTATTAGAAAAGGTTCAGAGAAGAGCCACAAAAATGGTAAAGGGGATGGAAGGATACTCCTATGAAGAAAGGCTAAAAAGGTTAGGGCTCTTTAACCTGGAAAAGAGACGGCTGAGGGGAGATATGATAGAAGTCTATAAATTAATGAACGGAGTGGAACGGGTAAACGTAGATCGATTGTTTACGTTATCAGAATATAGAAAGACTAGGGGACATACAATGAAGCTACAAGGTAAACTATTTAAGACTAATAAAAGAAAATATTTCTTCACTCAACGTGTAATCAAACTCTGGAATTTGTTACCGGAGGATGTAGTATAAAGGCTGTTAGTGTAGCTGGGTTTAAAAAAGGTTTGGACAAGTTCCTGGAGGAAAGGTCCATAAACCATTATTAAGAAGGGACCCAGAATATCAATGCTTGCCCCAGTACAAGCATTGCGGAACCTGTGTCTTTTGGGGAAATTGCTAGGTACGTATGACCTAGATTGGCCACTGTTGGAAACAGGATACTGGGCTTGATTGACCTTGGTCTGACCCAGTATGGCATATCTTATGTTCTTATAAGTGTGTGTGTAAATTATGTAATGCAACGTGTGCCTTTGAATCAATGCTGACTCCTGGCGACCCAACACCTCCTGGGTTTTCTTGGCAATTTGACTAGAAGTAGATTGCCAGGCCTTTTTCCAAGGTGATGAAGGGTTAAGTGACTTGCCCAAGGCCACAAGGAGAGCTGGTGGGAAATGAATCCTAGATTTTTGGTTACCAAGCAAGTGTGCTAATCATTAGGCTACTCTTCTACTCCACATGTAAATTACAGCATTCTATAATGAGTATGGGTACTTGCATGGTCCGCTCAAACTCCATCCATGTGCAGGTCCACAGCAAAAGAATCCACGACGCAAACAATATGTGTACATCAACACCAGTTGATATTTTATGAGGTCATTTATGCTTGCTAATGAAAAATACTGACATTTAGGAGCATTGTTGGCACCTAAAAATAGACTGCTCCTTATTAGGTTCTGATCCTCAAAAAGTGGGGTTGTATGTCTGGGTTGAATGTGCTTTTCTCAATATTTACTGGGACCCTATTCTTTGCCAACTGCTCCCCACATGTATAGAGGATTTGT
The DNA here is from genome assembly GCA_033557465.1 of Ichthyophis bannanicus. Taxonomy (NCBI): domain Eukaryota; kingdom Metazoa; phylum Chordata; class Amphibia; order Gymnophiona; family Ichthyophiidae; genus Ichthyophis; species Ichthyophis bannanicus. The sequence continues at coordinate 104,501,502 of CM066032.1, read as the reverse complement.
GCAGGGAGCACTGGGCAGGGGCAGGATGGAGGCGTAGAGGGGGCAGAGTGGGGGTGGGCCGAAGCACCTGGACATACAGGGCCTATTCAGGTCAGGGCTCTGTATGTCCACTGACTGGCTGTTGTACACCCAACTTATTCAGAGGTGGAATAAGTGCTGGGCGCCAGGGCGATCGGCACATGCAGCTCCCCACAAACTTTCCCAGCCTCCACGGAAGCACCCCCACTGCCCGATCCTGGCCCTGGCTGCCCCAGCCAAGGATCGGGGAGTGGGGAAAGGGTCTTTGGCAGCAGTCAGATACTGTGCGCTCAGGCTGGACATGCCGGTGCCATGGCAATGGGATGCCATAGTACCGGCACATCAGCAGGATCGCCGAGAGGGCTGGACAGGTAAGGTCCTGTATATCCTGTGCAATGAAGCTACAGGGTAAACTATTTAAGACAAATAAGAGAAAATATTTTTTCACTCAACGTGTAATCAAACTCTGGAATTTGTTACCTGAGGATGTAGTAAAGGCTGTTAGTGTAGCTGGGTTTAAAAAAAGGTTTGGACAAGTTCCTGGAGGAAAGGTCCATAAACCATTATTAAAAAGGGATCCAGGATATCAATGCTTGACCCAATACAAGCATTGCGGAACCTGTGTCTTTTGGGGAAACTGCTAGGTACGTATGACCTAGATTGGCCACTGTTGGAAACAGGATACTGGGCTTGATGGACCTTGGTCTGAGCCAGTATGGCATATCTTATGTTCTTATATCCTGCATCAGCATAAGGGGCACACCGGGCCGTCCAAGTGCCCTGATTCTGCGACCGCGGGAATGTATAGCTCCAGCGGTTGCAGAATCGGGTACAAATGTGGCCCATCCATTTTCTGAATATCCGGACGGCCTGGACGTGCCTCGCACAGAATCGGCCTCCACGGGGGCATTTTACTAAAGGGTGCTAGCTTGTAGAGTGTTTCTGGCATAGAGTAAAAATGCATTTTGGACACGCATTACCAGCTAGTGTGGGCCGATTCCCACTCTGGTGGGTGAGGTAGAGGTAGAAAGGGCATGGTGAGCTCAGAGCAGTTAGCGCTGGGTTCACACCACACACTAGCTATATTAACACAGGTTCATCTAACACCACCTCAATAGTTGGCGTGAAGTGCACCCACACTAATGCGGCCCGCGTTAGGAGAAAGTGCTCCACGCTAACTGCTGTGAAAATTCTTTCTACACCCCTGACAGTTAACGCGGTAGTTTTGCACCTAACACACTATAGTTTGGGTGCTGTTGGCATGATAGGTGCAAACCTCTAATGACCCTTAGTAAATAAATGCAATGTGTGCCTTCGAGTCAGTCCTGACTCCTGGTGACCCAGAAGCTCCTGGGTTTTCTTGGTAGTGTCACCGGAAGTAGATTGCCAGGCCTTTCTTCCGAGGCAATGGAGGGTTAAGTGACTTGCCCAAGGCCACAAGGAAAAAGACCCCTAAAAGGGCAGTTTTCAAAACCCTGGCCAGGTGGAAGGTCCTCAGGCACCTTTGCATCCAAGGACATCCAAGCTAATTTTCAAAATATCCAAGGAGTTTCTCTTTGAAAAGTAGGTTCTGCAAAATGTAGCTACGAAAGCAGCCTTAGATTATGCCCCCTGCTCACTGTTACCACAATCTAACAGCAAAGTCTACAGGGATATGAAACTTAAATCTTTGTGCATACTTTGCCTTGCTTGAATTTGCCCTGAAGTTTAACAGTCATGTGGCTAACATAAGGCTAGATTTAATGAAAGGCTCTACCACATTACTGTATACTAATGTGCATTTATGAGCTTCATTTACTGCAGATTCCATTTTATGCAATGGGATCTATTTACTAATAATGTCCATTTACTGCATTATTGTGTACTAACATGGTAGCTCACCTTAGCAAGTCTAGCCCATAGTACATAACATGGTAGATGACAGCAGATAAAGACCAATTGGCCAATCCAGTCTTCCCAGTTATTTGAGACTACACTACTAAGGATATATACCAGCTGTAGAGGTTTGACTGCATGTACGATACTGCACAACATCCATCAGTTTTTGTTGTCTATCTCTTTGGTTCTCTACCATCCTGAGAAGTCAATCATAAGGCTCCCATATTTAATTCAAATAACCTGATCCTGTTAATCCCCACTATTTTACAAAAACAGATTAGTAATACTAAACTTCTAATTCAAGTGAGGCTGTTAAATATTTAATAATATTATTTATATTTTAATAATAATATATTTATTATGATAATCTCCAGAAAGTCTACAAAAGACTACCCTATTTGAGCAGCTTACATCTTGCGCCAGTACCTAGGCAAATATAAACAGTACAATCCTAAGTCACTCATAGTCTAGGCAAATACTCTATCTGTATATTTATTTATTTAGACAGTTTTGTATACCACCTTATCCTTCAATCAAAGTGGTCACAACACAATTGAGGGATACATTTAACACAAGGGAATATGAGACACGTACACTGATACTTACAGGGAACATGGGCAATGGAGGGTTAAGTGGCTTGCCCAAGACCACAAGGAGCAACTCTGGGACTAGAAACCCCAGTCCTTCCGGCCCAAGGTTGCTGTTCTCTAGTGAGATTTGAACCCCTGACCTTCCGGCCTGAGGTAACTTGCTCCAACCACTAGGCCACTCCCCCCTCGATTCCTACATGATTCCTAAGTTCTCTGTTAGAACCCGAATCACAGGATTAAAACCACAATATAATACAGCATTTATATTCCACTTAGACCTAAACTGCTCAAAGTGGCTTACAAAACATCAAAAGATTCATACTAAAAATCAAACAACAAAAAGGAAATTAAATATGCATGATGGGTAAATTATCCAGATAATGACAGAAGTTATCCCTGACCAAAGTATTTAGTAAACAGCCAAGTCTTGAGCAATTTATGAAACAATGCATAAGAACACTCAAAACAAAGCCAGACATAGTGGTAAAGGAGAAGAACTCCATAACGGCATTGATTATAGAGATGTCAGTCCCAAGCGACAATTTTCTGAATCATCTAGAGGGGGAGAAGATTGTCAAGTACTAAATAATGCGGTCAGAGAGCAAGAAAATATGGCAGAAAGATAGTGAGTTATTTCCCATCGTGTTGGGTGCCACAAGCTTCATTAAGAAGAATTTCTAAGCACACGTTGATAAATTACTCATAGATGCTACTTCTTTGAAATTCAGAAGGAGGCTCTCTTTGGCATGATGCAAGTACTGTGCCAAGCATTAGCAGTAAATTTGAGACTGAGATCATATCCCACATACCATGGGGCTTGGGAGCGAGGTTATTGACTATCATAGCATGCAAAAAATTAACACAAAAAAAAATCAAAGATCACCCATAACGGAGATTCCCTCAACAAAATATTTTAATTCACTTTATATTAAATGAAAACAGCATTGTGAGTTTAAAAATACTATCTTGGAAGCCCAGACCAGATGTATTCCACGCTTTAAGAAAAGTGGAAGGAAGGCCAAAAAACTGCCAGCATGGTTTAAAGGTGAGGTCAGAGGCTGTTGTTGCCAAAAAAGCATCTTTCAAAAAAATGGAAAAGGGAGCCTAATGACAAAAACTTGAAACATAAGCATAGCAAGTTAGATGCAAGGCATTGATAAGGCAGGCAGAGAGAGAATTTGAAATAAAGCTTGCTGTGGAAGCAAAAATGCATAATAAAATCTTTTTCAAGTACATTCGTAGCAAAAAACCTGTGAAAGAGTCTTGGACCACTGGATGATAGAGGGGTGAAAGGGGCACTAAGAGGGGACAAGGCCATAGCGGAGAGACTGAATGAATTCTTTGCTTCGGTCTTTATTGAGGAAGATGTAGGGATGTTACGCATGACTGAAGTGGTATTTAAAGGTGATACTGCAGAAGAATGGAAAGAATGGAAAGAAATATCGATACACCGGGAAGATGTATTACAACTAATTGATGAACTGAAGAGTAGCAAATCACCTGGACTAGATGGTATACATCCAAGGGTGTTGAAAGAATTGAAATATGAGATTGCACACCTGCTATTAGTAATCTGTGAACTATCATTAAAATCATCTGTAATACCTGAAGATTGGAGGATGGCCAATGTAACGCCACTTTTTAAAAAGGGTTCCAAGGGTGATCCAGGAAACTACAGACCAGTGAGCCTGACATCAGTACCGGGAAAAATGGTAGAAACCTTCATAAAGAACAAAATTACTGAACATGTAGATAGTCATGGCTTAATGGGAGACAGCCAAAAACATGGCTTTAGACAAGGAAGATCTTGTCTTACTAATCTGTTATGTCTTTTTGAAGGTGTGAATAAACAGGTAGACAAAGGTGAGTCGGTTGATATAGTGTATCTGGACTTTCAGAAAGCCTTCCCTCTTCAGAGATTTTTGGCAAAACTAAAGAGTCATGGGATAGGAGGCAGTGTACTATTGTGGATCAGGAACTGGTTAAAAGATAGAAAGCAGAGGATAGGGCTAAATGGCCAATTTTCCCAATGGAGAAAGGTGAATAGTGGAGTACCCCAGGGATCTGTACTGGGTCTGCTGCTTTTTAACATATTCATAAATGATCTGGAAATGAGAACAAGTGAGGTTATCAAATTTCAAGGAGGTAGAAACCAACGGTTCAAAAGGTGGCTTCATAAGCTGACCTAGAACTAGGTTCAAATCCCATGCTACCGGAGGAGGCCGGATGGGAGGCTTAGTTAGAGTCAGGCCTCTCATGAATCTTGCAATAAGAGGATGAGAGGAGACAGGTTGTCCATTTATAGGTTTTAAGGATGCTGCAATAGCACTTAAATGGACTCTGACTGAATTCGTCTTAAGGCCTGCATTAGAAAGATGCAGGAGATAGTCTAGTAGAGAATTCAAAGGAAGTGCTAGAGGGTCAAGACCCTGTTGAGCACACCAAATGGAAAAGCGTTTCCATTTGAAAGCATAGGAACGCCTCGTGGAGGGTTTCCTAGAGGCATGAAGGATATCTTTCACTGGTTGAGAAAGACTGAAGTCATGAAGGCTTAGGCATTCAGTAACCAAGCTCTGAGGTGTAGGGACTTGGGGTTTGGGTGCCACAAAGTCCCCTCCTCCTGAGACAGAAGGTCTGGCGCAGCAACCAGGTCCAGGGAGGGTCCCTGGGAGCAATGTTCCCTCTAATTTTCTGTAGGCTGTGTGCGCATAAAATATCAGCTGTGTGCAGCTTTTGAAGGAAGGTTACATTTTTGTGCACCACATAACGACACTCAGAGTTATATACTTTAAAATTTGACTGCACGTCAGAATACAGTATGTACACCACATTGATTTTAATCAAATTAAATGAAAATAGACGATTACTAAATGAAGCGGAAAATTTATAGGAATTACAATCATAACTTTTAAATTTTAAGACATCTGTTTTGTTTTCTATCAGAATCAGAGCCGTAATTTTTGTGCGCTCTGTTGTAAAGTATGTGCGCTCGCTTGGCGAGGTGTGTGCGCGCGCACACGCGCACAGCTTAGAGGGAACAGTGCCTGGGAGAGATGCAAAAGTAGAGGGAACCACACTTGGCGTGGCCAGCGTGGAGCTATGAGGATCATCGATCCGTGATCCCTCTGGAGTTTGAACAGAGTCTTGGGAATCAAAGGAATGGGTGGAAAGGCATATAGGAATTCCTGACCCCAATGCAGGAGAAAGGCGTCGTTGGCCTGAGCTCCCTGACACGGAGTCCTGGAACAGAACCGGGGAAGTTTGGCATTCCACGGACTTGCAAAGAGGTCTATGTCCGGGGTTCCCCATTCCTGAAAGATTCTGCCTATCTGGTCCATATGTAGGGACCATTCGTGTGGAAGCAGAACTCGACTGAGTCTGTCTGCCCGAGAGTTTTGAACCCCTGGAAGATATACTGCCAGAAGATGAATTTGAAGCTCTCTGGCGAAGGCCCATAATCTGAGAGCTTTGTTGCAAAGCGACAGAGAGCCTGTCCCTCCTTGTTTGTTTACGTAGAACATGGCCACCTGATTGTCTGAACTAGGACGGTCAGGTTGACAAGGAGGGTATGGAAGACTTTGAGGGCAAAGAAGATTGCTCGCAGTTCCAGGAGGTTGATGTGAAGGGTGGTCTCCTGTGGAGACCAAGTACCCTGAGTGGAGAGGGATTGTAGATGGGCTCCCCACCCTGTTTGGGAGGCATCTGTTGTGAGGGTTGCTTGGGGCAACAAAGGTTGGAAGGGGGCCCCCAACAACAGATTCTTGGTGGACATCCACCATTGGAGGGACCAAAACAGATGCTTTGAGGTGAGGATTTGGTCGGAGAGCGCTCCTGAAGCTTGAGTCCACTGGGTGGCCAAGGTCCATTGAGCTGCTCTCATATGAAGACGAGCGTAGGGCACCACGTGAACCGTGGAGGCCATGTGGCCCAGAAGTCGCAGCATGTCTCTGGCTGTCAAGTGACTGCTGGACTGAGCTTGGGAGGCCAAGCACACCAGACGTTGGCCCAGGACTTGAGGTAGGTAGGCCCTTGCAGTGGTGGTGTCCAACTGGGCCCCTATGAATTCCAGAGACTGAGTAGGGATAAGTTGAGACTTGGGAAGGTTTACCACCAGTCCCAGATACTGCAGAATGTGCCTTGTGCGGTCCAGGGAAATCTGGGCCTCTGACTGAGATGGAGCTCGGATGAGCCAGTCGTCCAGATATGGGAATACAAAAATTCCCAGACCTCTTAGAAATGCGGCAACAACTGCAATGCATTTGGTGAACACTCGTGGAGCAGAGGCTAGACCGAAGGGAAGTACTCTGTACTGGAAATATTTTCCCTGAAACAGAAATCTTAGATATTTTCTGTGGGATGGGTGGATGAGTATATGTGTGTACGCATCCTTGAGATCTAGAGAACAAAGCCAATCCTGACTCTGAAGGTATGGAAGGAGAATGCCTAGAGAAAGCATTTTGAATTTCTCCTTGTACAGAAATTTGTTCAATTCTCTCAGATCTAGGATAGGTCTGAATCCCCCTGTCTTCTTTGGTATGAGAAAATAAGGGGAGTAGAATCCTGTCCCTTGTTGAAGAAGAGGAACCTCTTCTATTGCCCCTTGGGCAAGGAGAGAAGAGACTTCCTGACTCAACAGGCCCAGGAGAGATGGGGGAGAATTGAAGTGCCTCACCATGGTATATGGAGGAAGGTTGGAAAAATGAAGTTTGTAGCCCTCTCTGATGATAGAGAGGGTCCATTGCTCTGATGTAATTTGCCCCCATCTGGGAGCAAAGTGAGCTAACCTTCCAGGAATGGTGAGGGGCTCTGGTTGTTCTAGAGCCAGAAAGGTTAAGTTCTCTAGGGGCAAGTCAAAACCCCTGAGGGGGTTGAGCCTGCTGAGGAGTGGCAGACACTGCAGGCTTTGACCTTGCCTGTTTAGGCTGCTGACGTTTAGCAGCAAAGCGAGGCTGAGAAGATTGTTGGCCAGTATTTGTGGAAAATCTGGCCTTCTTATAGTAAGGCCTCTTGAAAGACTTTTTTCTTGGCAGGAGTAGAGGTAGACTTAGAAAGTCTATCTAAGGTAGCATTTTCTGCGTCCATTTGAGTGACTTTAATTTGCCAGTCTTTACCAAATAAGTTCTCACCTGTACAGGGCAGATTCCGTAAGCCATCCAGGACCCAGGGTTCTAGGTCAGAGGCCTGGAGCCAAGCAAGTCGTCGGGCTGCAATGGCAATGCCCGAAGCTCTACCGGCACCTTCAAAGGAATCAAAGGCTGCTCTGTTGGAGAACTTAGAAACATCTAGAAGTTGTTTCACTATAGAAATGAACTCCTCCTTTTTATCCTCAGGGATAAAGGGGGCAAAATGCCGTACCTTTAGGGCAAGTTCCCTGAGAAACATGCCCCTATACAGACTGTATGAATTAATCCTGGCTATAAGCATACTAGCCTGGAAGATTTTCCTACCAAAAGAGTCTAGGGTTCTTACATTCTCACCCTGGAGGGGTAGAAGAGTGCCTTTTGGTACTCGTAATCTTTTTCAGCGCAGACTTCACCACAATGAAATGGTGAGGCAGCTGAGTCTTTTGAAAACCAGGAGAAGGAGGGACCCGGTACATGGTGTCCAACCTACGAGAATAAGGAGACAATGTTAGAGGAGCCTCCCATAAGTCCATCAAGTGTTCTTGAAGGATTTCATGGATAGGCAGGGTGACTGCCTCTTTAGGAACCTTAGGGTATCCTAAAATATCCAGTTTCTTTGATCTAGGTTCTTTTTCAGAGGATGTGGTAATAGAAAGTCCTTTAGCTAGTTCTATAATGAAGTCTTGAAAGGACAAATCCTCTGGTGGAGACATTCTCCTCTTTGGGGAAGAAGGGTCTTCAGGAAGAACTAGAGACAGCTCATCAGAGTCCTCAGAGGAGTCAAAATCCTCAGAAGAATCAGAGTATCCTCTATTTGCTTCCAACGCACGATACGCATACCGTTCGGTATCGACATCGGGCATACCGGGTATGGGATCGGTATCGGGTGAAAACCCGGATCCGGCAGGCGGAACCGATCTGCGTTTGGAAGACGATGGTCTCGGTTCCGATATGGGAAACGATACTGGAACCGGACCCGGAACCGCTGGATGCGGTACCGAGGGCGTCGCAGCTTTAATGAAAGCCAGCATGGCCTGCTGCATGGTCTGAACAGTATTGCTCATAGACGCCACTGCTGCCTGGATGTCGGTACCGGTATGGGCCGGTACCCCAGAGCAGTCTAACAGGTGATCGGTCGAGGCCGTGCCATCGATGTCAACCTGTAACCCCATAGATGGAGCTTTGGAAGCCAGAGCTTCCCGCCGGGGTTGTTTGGCTGGGGCAGGATCCTCAGATTCAAAAGTGAGAGCCTCTCGATGCTTTGAAGGAGATTTGCTCTTTGAGGACCTGCCCGAAGAAGGTTTGGTTACCTGAGATCCATCCGGAGAGGAAGACCTGGATGACTGTGATGCTGGATTATCTGAAGCAAACAGCACATGGAATTTGTTGGCCCAGTTCTGCAAACCACGTTTAGACATCTGGGAGCAGGATGGGCAGTCCGGAATGGAGTGGTCAGGTCCCAAACATTTAAGACACCAGTCATGGGTGTCTGTGACAGAAATAACAGCACTACACTTGGTACACTTCTTGAAACCAGGGGCTGGTTTCTCCATGAGGAGAATTTGTGTAGGCCTGAGGCATAACCGAAGTCACCAAGTTGTGCAAAAATAAAGATTTTTTTTTTTTTTTTGAAAGAAAGAAAGAGAGAGACCGGCGGTACCGGTTTCGGTATGGGGAAGGCAGGTACGCGGTCTAAAGAAACAAACTAAAACAAGAATTTCTTCAGCGGTGACAGGAACACGACCTGCTGGCTCCGCGGAAAAAGAGAAACTGAGGAGAGCTGGTCAGGAAGGCGGGAAGGCAGCGCGCCTGTGCAGTGGGAGGCCCCAAAAGCTTCCTTTCTGGGAAGCTGGGGAGCTTTCCTGCGCAGGCTCCGTCGGTTCCGACGTACCCATATGTGAGGACTTATTCCTGCTTGTTCCTGGAGATTGACCTTTTCAATGCCTCGTTGGAGTCGGGAGTGGTGCCAAAGGACTGGAGAGAGGCTCATGTGGTGCCTTTACACAAAAGTGAATGTGGTTGAAAACTACAGGCCGATTAGTTTAACTTCGGTGGTGAGTAAATTATTGGAAACGCTGCTGAAAGAGAAAATAGTGAGGTTTCTGGAGTGCAGCGGATTACAGGATCCGAGGCAGCATGGATTCACCAGAGGCAGGTCTTGTCAGACAAATCTGATTGATTTCTTTGACTGGATGACCAGGGAGTTGGACTGAGGGAGTTGGACTGAGGGAGAGCCCTAGATTTGGTGTATTTAGATTTCAGTAAAGCCTTTGACACCGTTCCTCACAGGCGACTTATAAACAAACTGAGCACCCTAGGGATGGACCTTAAAGTTACTGCTTGGGTTAGAAATTGGTTGGGTGGGAGGCGACAAAAAGTACAGGTAAATGGAGCTCACTCTAAGGAGAAGGATGTTACCAGTGTTGTGCCCCAGGGATCTGTCCTTGGACCGATTCTTTTTAAGATCTTTGTTAGTGATATAGCGGAAGGGCTGTCGGGTAAGTTTTGCCTCTTTGCAGATGATACCAAAATCTGCAATAGAGTAGACACACAGGAAGGTGTAGATAACATGAGGAGGGATCTAGCTAAGCTTGAAGAATGGTCTAGAATTTGGCAGCTGGTATTTAATGTTAAAAAATGTAACGTCATGCATTTGGGCTGCAGCAATCCAAGGGAGCAATATAGTATAGGGGTGAAGTAATTTTGTCCACTAAAGAGGAGCGGGACCTAGGCGTGGTTGTGTCTGATGATCTTAAAGTAGCTAAACAGGTAGAAAAGGCGACAGCAAAATCTAGAAGGATGCTTGGGTGCATACGGAGAGGAATGGCTAGCAGAAAAAAGGAGGTGATAGTGTCTCTGTATAAGTCTTTGGTGTGAGCTCATTTGGAGTACTGTGTGCAATTCTGGAGACTGCACCTTCAAAAGGATGTGAACAGGATGGAGTCGGTGCTGAGGGTGGCTACTAAAATGATTAGTGGTCTTCATTATAAAGCATATGAGGACAGACTTAAGGATCTTAATATGTACACCTTAGAGGAAAGGCGGGATAGATGTGATATGATTGAGATGTTTAAATACCTCCATAGCATAAATGTTCAGGGGGAGAGCCTCTTTCAATTGAAAGCAAGTTCTGCTACGAGGGGACATGGGATGAGGGTGAAGGGGGATAGATTCAGGAGTGATATGCGGAAATATTTCTTTACGGAAAGAGTGGTGGATCCGTGGAATAGTCTCCCAGTGGAGGTGGTAGAGATGAAGACAGTAACTGAATTCAAAAAAGCATGGGACAAACACAGAGGCTCTCTAAAGGAAAAAAGGGGACTGTTGCAGTTGTTGATATGGAAGGACAGACTAGATAGGCCATGTGGTCTTTTTCTGTCGTCATATTTCTATGCTTCTATGTTTTCTGTCTGTCTCATTCCTAGGTTCCACCAAACCCTATCTATCTAGTTACTAGAAAGAAATCTAGGGGTTGCTATGTATTTGGCGGGGGGGGGGGGGGATGGGATCCCCATGCCTGCTCCTCTCCAGCACAGTTTTCATCCTAGGCGGGTGTACATTGGAATCAGCAGCAAAAGCAGCAAATCGTTAGCAAAAACTCCAAGTCTTTAATGGGAGTGGCATGAAAAGTGCGGCATGCTGAAGGTATCTAGGCCATGGAGAAATAAGGGAAAGGAGAGTGCCAGCAGTAGCTGACCACAAAGATGCTTGCGTGGTTAGAGCAGTGGTTCCTATATTTGATCACATTGTTGGTGGACGAGATCACAGAAACAGAGCCTGGCTGCCCCTCCCTTTGGACCTCCGGTTTATTGTGTGTTCAGTAGTGGTAGCCAAAATGGGGTTTGTGAGTCAGTGAACATTCACAGGCCTTGCACATTCCTCCTGGTTGGGTTTTCTGTTAAATTGGAAACCCATCCAGAGTACTGGGGTCTGTGAGTGCATACCGACACACAGGGCCCTGCCCTGCTCTGCTGCTACTGTGGTCACCACCCAGTGGCAGAACCTCAAATTAAGGACGTCCAAGCAAAACATTGGAAAGGGTCCCCGGAGCAGGGGGAGTCGCCTCAGAAGAACCAGGGGCAGCTTTAAGTGGGCCCCCTCCTTCCCTGGGGCCCCCTGGACTACAGGGGCTATTTGGGTAGAATTTATGCCTCTGCCACCATCGCTGCTGCTGTTAACTTCATGCTATGGATAAGTGGGGCAAGAGGAAGTGGATGGGGGAAAGGAGGGGAATGGAGATCTGCTAGTTTATTCTCATCATCATCTGAGGTTAGGTCAAAAAAGTTTGACCTAACCTCAGATGATGATGAGAATAAACTATATAGCTATATAGTTATAAAGCATAGTTACTCACCTGTAGCAGGAGTTCTCTGGGAACAGCAGGAATCAGTCCTCACAGCTTGCACGGTGACCTCTCCGTCAACTTTCAAAACAAAATGCCTTTGGCAGATCCATTAGGCATGCGTGGTTGCCTTCCCACTCAAGGGTATCATCTTGCCTCAGTATGACGACATAGCTCAATATGGCAAAAAGAAAAACAACTCCATGGGGAGGAAGGAGGGTTGCAAGGACCAATTCCTGCTGTTCCCAAAGAACACCTGCTACAGGTGATTAACTACGATTTCTCCGGGAATAAGCAGGAAGTCAGTCCTCACATATGGGATTCCTTAGCTACAGGCTACCAAAAATAAACCCTGTAAGCCACAAGCAACCCAAAAAGCAAACCATGAGGAACAGCAGAAAGTAGAGTTTCGTCACAAGACCTCAGCAGCAACCCCAGTGTCAACCAGGAAAACCAGCTCTCCAGTAGCCTGGACACACAGAAGGGCCAGCGGGCAGGAGTTGCCTCAAACCCCAAAACAGAGGGAAGGAGTACTGACTGGCCAAAAGCACTGTCCCGCTGGGATTCCTCCTCCTGGCAGTAATGCGCTGCTGAGGACCAGGTGGCAGCCCAGATCTCCAGCAAGGGAACTGATCAGAGGTTTGCCACAGATGCCGCCATGGTCCGGATGCTGTGCGTTGTGACATGATGCTCCAACGAAAGCCCAGCTTGCTTGTAGGTGAAGGTGATGCAATTCGCCACCCAGATGGACAGAGTATGCTTGGAGATCACTACGCCCAGATGATTAGGGTCATAGGAAATGAAGAGCTATGAGGAGCGGCGATGGGGCTTGGTCCGCTCCAAAAAATAGGCCAAGGCCTGCTTACAGTCCAGTGTATGGAGAGCGTTTCTGCCCTGCAGGCATGAGGTCATGGAAAAAAGGAGGGAAGCACCACCTCCTAGTTGAGGTGGAATGGAGAGACCACCTTAGGGAGGAACTTAGAGTGTGTCCGAAGCACCACCCTATTCCTGTGAACCCTGGTGTGGGGGCAAGAGCCACCACAGCTTGGAGCTCATTGATTCTGCGTGCAGATGTGAGGCACCATGAGGAAGACCAGCTTTCAGGACAGATACTTGAGATGGCAAGAAGCCAAAGGGTGGAGTGATGAGCTTCAAGAGGACCACATTGAGATCCCATGCCACCACCGGCAGTCTAGTGGGTGATCAAGAGAACAAATGGGAGAGGGGCTTCCCCTCGATGAGGTGATGGCGTGCCGATAGCACCCCTAATGGAGTTATACTTCAGGCCAGCATTGAACAGGTGCAGCAGATATTGCAACATCAGCAGGACTGAAAAAGAGAAAGGGTTGGCACCCCTCTCTGCACCCCAAACTGAGAAGCGAGACCACTTGAAGGTGTATGCCCACTGGATAGAATCCTTGCAAGATGCCAGCAGGACCTCTTCCACCTCTCTGGGCAAGTCAAACTGGGCCAGGGCTACCCTTTCAGCAGCCAGGCCATCAGGGCCAGGGACCCCAGGTTGAGGTGCAGGAGAGCGCTGTCCTGTAAAAGCAGCTCCAGGGTGCATTCCAGTGGGACTGGGGGCACCTGAGGAGCAGAGAGAACCACGGCTGCCTGGGCCACTGAGGGGCTACGATGATCAAGGTGGCCCAGTTGATTTGGACCTTGAAAAGAGTCTTGGCAATGAGTGGCATGGGAGGATAAGTATAGAGAAGGCCTTCCATCCCACGGGATGAGAAACATATCAGTTGCCACCCGGGAGGGGTGCAGTACTCTGGATCAGAAGCGGGGCAGCTGAGCATTGCCCAGGCTGGCAAAGAGATAGATCACAGGAAAATCCTAGTGAGCTGCCATTCGTGGGGCTGAAGAACCCGGCTCAGGATGTCCACCAGAACATTGTCCTGGCTGGGGAGGTACACGGACCTGAGGAGCATCCCACTCTTGCTGGCGCAAGTACAGAGATGGACCGCTTCCCAGCACAAGAGGGATGACCCCATGTCCCCCTTGCTTATTGACAAAGAACATCATCGCCTGGTTGTCTGTCTGAATCAGAATTGAATAGTTCCATAGGTGGTACTGAAAAGCCCCAAGAGCATAAGCAATGGCTCGGTGTTCTAGGAAATTGATCTGCTGGAGGCTCTCCACCAACCACAGGCCCTGAATGTGGAGGATGCCACAGTGGGACCCCAGTCCAACTTGGAGGCATCCATGGTGAACCCTGGAAGGGCATTCCCACCAGCAGGTTCTGCAGTTGTTGCCACTAGCCAAGGGATTCTGCGAGGGAACGAGTGACAGTCATCCTGACCTGCAGGCACCCCATCGCCTGGGGCCACTGGGAGCAGAGGGCCCACTGGCTCAGACGCATGTGGAGACGGGCGTCAGTTGTGATGTGCCAAGTTGAGGCCATGTGGCCCAGGAGGTGCAACATGAGTTGGATAGAGGCCGAGTTCTGGCCCTGAATCTCCCTTGTAAGGGCTGCTAGGCGCTGGGCCCTGTTGAGGGGAGGAAGACTCTGGCCTGTACCGTGTCTAGCAGTGCCTCTAAGAGCTCCAGGCATTGGGTCGGCTTCACTTAGGACTTGGGGTAGTTGATGATAAACCCCAGGTGCTCCAGAGTGAGAATAGTGTGGCATGCCACCAGCTGGACTTCAACAATGGTGCCGCTTTTGACAAGCCAGTCATCCAGATAGGGGAAGACAAACACCCTCTGCAGCTGCAGGTGGGTGGCGATCACTGCCAAGCACTTGGTGAACACCCTTGGGCTGAAGCCAGGCCGAAGGGCAGGACCCTGTACTGGTAATGGCATCCTCCAATGACAAAGCAGAGGTACTGCTGGTGGCACGGATGGATAAGGATGTGCATGTATGCATCCTTGAGGTCTAAGGAGCATAGCCGATCTCCCTGCCGCAGGTAGGGTAACAACGTTACAATGGAGAGCATTTTAAACTTCTCCTTTACCAGAAACCTGTTAAGATCTGGAAGAGCCGGAATAGGGCAAAAGTTGTTGGTCCTCTTGGGAACAGGAAGTACCAGGAGTAGCCAAGGACATAGCAGGGAAGACGGCACCCGCGAGATCAAACTCAAGAGTCCCAACCAGGGAGGGCACGAGGTTTCCCGCACAGTGAAGGAAAAAATCCCCGAAGAAAAAAGACCCGAGAAAACCACAGCACCGAGGTGGCAGCGGTCCTGAGAGGCCAGTAAGCACCAGAAAAGGAAAATAAGAACAAAGAAAAAAAAAAAGAACAATCAACCTGTAAGGGGAAAATAAGTATTGTAAGGGGGGGGGGGGGGGTTGCTGTTTGCAAACAGCCAATCCTAAGCAACTCAATTTAGCTAATACATTGTGACAAGATGCCCGCACTTCCTCAATTTTTTCACACAACCTTTTCCGGGGTGCAGATGAACATCTGATGGGCTCTGCGGAAAAAAGGAGACTGAGGCAAGATGGCATCCTTGGGCGCGAAAGGAAACACGCAGACGTGATGGATCTCCCAAAGACTTTCTTTGAAAGCTGGGGAGAGGTTACCATATAGGCTCTGTCAATGCTGATGCCACCTATATGAGGACTGACTTCCTATTTGTTTCCAGAGAAAAGGGGGTAATACTGGAAAAATGTTTGGGAAGCACTGGGCTCGAGAAACATCCGTGACAGTGAGAGCTCCACTGATGAAATGCTTCTTGAGATATCAAAGATTTCCCATAGAGGTGAAGACAGTAAAGAAGAGAAAGAAAACAGCTGGACTTTAGGCCATTAAAACCTGAAGAACTGACACTCCAACTCCACCGTCCCTTGAACTGAAGAACTGGTATGCAGCTCTGAAAATGAAAGAGATGAACTGCCGGACTGATCGGGAGTCCTGCAGGGAGCAAGGAGGTAAGTTCCTCCCCGCTTCCCACTAAGACCTCCAATTAACCCGGTGCTCTAATCAGCTCCAGCCAGCCTGCTCCTCTTTAAATCCAGAGCCGCAATCACCACCGGCCTCTTCCACCACGCTGCTGGACTGATCGGGAGCCCTGCACAGAGCAAGGAGGTAAGCTCTTTCCTGCTCCCCATCGAGACCTCTAATCAGCCCGGCACTCTAACCAGCTCCAGCCAGCCTGCTCCTCTTTAAGTCCAAAGCCACGCTCAAGGGCCTCACTAGAGGGCCTTTTGGCGAGGCCCTTAGGTGAGGCAAACAGGAGAGGACGCACCCCTAAGCCTATTACATCCCTCACTGCACAAGCAAAACCAAGACTACACAGGCATATCAACATGCATTCACGAAATAACGACATGGCTGAATAACATCAATTTAAAAATCAACATAAGTAATCATCACCACAAGGGACTCCACATTCACTCCTCCTACCACCATCAACATTTCAAATACACCAATCACTGTAAAAGAAGAGGTTTGGTACCTCGGAGTGATACTAGACAAACAATTTACTCTTCAGACACACATTAACAAAACATCCAAAACAGCCTTCTTCAAACTAGCAATGCTCCGAAGACTAAAACCTCTACTCAGCAAGGAACTTCTGTACAGTATGCCAGGCAATTATCACACCTGTGCTGGATTATTGCAACCTCCTCTTCCAAGGCCTACCCAAACAATCCACCCGTTCCCTTCAAATAGTTCAAAACACCGCTGCCCGCATCATTGCTGGCACATCACTACAAGACCATATAACTCCCATACTACAAGATCTGCATTGGCTACCAATCTCCTCAAGAGCAAAATATCAATCAGCGCTCACAATCTTCAAGATCAAAAACATGTCAGCAGATTTACTTGAAGAGCTCATCAGAACCAAAACAAAAGAAAGACCGGACGGAAACAGCACTAAAAACACAATACCAACTCCCAGATTATTTACAAATACCAATAAATCCACATCCATGCAAGCTTTCTCCCTAGTGGCCCCTGCTATTTGGAATGCACTCCCAGAGAAGATACGATCCACAACTGATTTAAAAGACTTCCACAAGTTACTCAAGACTACCTTATTCATTGAACATTATAACGAAGACCACCAATCTCAATCTTAATATGGGAAGTTACAAGACTGTCTACGTTTGAAATGCAATGTCACAATTTACAAATGAACACTCCTAGTAAAAGGAGCATGAAGTCACAAGCATACTTAAATTGTTAACATATGATGTTAATGTTTACAATTGAAAGTTCTTTGTAGAAGCTATTGTTATTGTTTAAAATTGATGTCCTTGTATAGGTTAATATTAAGTTATTGTTTGAAAGCTATTGTTATTACTTAAAATTGATGTCCTTGTATAGGATAATATTAAGTTATTGTTTGAAAGACCCCTTATGTATAAGTTAATATTAAGGACCCCCAATGTATAAGTTAATATTAAGTCATTGTTCGAAAGACCCCCAATGTACCCCTCTACCCTCATTGTATATAACCGTTTGTACATAGCTCATCCTGTAAATAGCACACCAAGAAATCATCACCTCCACTCTGTGTTAACACTGCATGCCTACCCCTACTGACACTGACGTTTGCTTGTTTGAAGTGTAAACCGCTTTGATTTCAGGACAAAGCGGTATATAAATCCCACGCTGGACCCTCTCCTAACTAAGATCACCCAACAGAAACAGGAGGACACACGCATTGATCTTCCATCATTTCTAAACGGAATCCTCCCATAAGCACAGATCTTTTGCTGTGAAATTCTCTCTCTAGACACTGTGGGAGGCAGTGCAGACTTTTTCTGTTTCTTAACCATTTAAACCTTGTACAAGAGTACGTGCAAACAAAAATCCTTCCTGGATCCAACAAGCACACCGCAGTAAGGGAAAACAGGCTCAGCTTTTTCTTGCATACTCATTAAATCTGCATTAGAATAAGCCACACATCTGAAATGCTCAACAAAATATGTTTGAGGCTGGGTCATGTTTCCAAAATCTGTATATAACAGCAGATAAAGATTAGTATCTTTAAGCGGCCCCACACTGTGCTGCACAGCCTGTCCACCAACAAAGAACAGGGTAAGCCCCACCCCTGATCCTGCACAAATCCAATGCGATGCCCCAGAAAGATATAAAGGCCTACAACCTCTCAGGCGTGCCTGCACTTAATGGATGAGACCCTTAGAGGAGGTCCTATAACAACAAATGCCTTAATCGACCATCCACAAGAGCTCCATCGTAAGGGATTTAACTGTACAACCTCTTCCACAAACAAGCAATAGGAGAGACCAGCGTACAATCACAAACCCCTCCTGTGATGACCAGCAAGCACCTCACCTCACCTCAACTCTCTCACACCAGCATACCTATACCAGGCACCTCAGCACACATGGTTAGTAACCCTCATACTCCAGCACCATCTGCAGATATAAAAGCAAATAGAGGTATTCAAAAACCCTAACAGAAGCCTGCATAACGAATAAGAGAATATTAACCCTTACACTCCTTATACTTTTACTCCTCAAAAGCTCCATGCTTCAATGCCAGGGACCCTAACTCCCACCAAACAGCACAGATGATTCCTATAATCCAAAGAAGCGGGCATGGCATGAAAAGGATACATATCCACCAAAATGTTCCCTGTAAAATAGTCATCTCCAAGTTATAATGCCCTGTTCAATGTAATTTCAGTTTGTTCAATGTAAACCGCACTGATGCAGAATAGCACGGTATATAACAGAATATAAATAAAATAAATAAATATAAATAAATAAAATATACATGGCAGACTACGCAGGCTTATCCAAATAAACCCCACCAACCTACCAAAAATAGCTCCAACTGAGACTTACCAACATAACCTACTCAAATGTGCACTAATTAATGCTCGCTCTATTCGGAACAAGTTCCATACTAAACTGGACTACATACAAGACCAAGACATAGATATAATATGGATCACCGAAACATGACTCTCAGACACAGACAATGCCATTATAAACCAAATGACCTCCCAACCCTCTCCTCTTATCAAACAAAAGAAAGTAACAGAACTGTCTCAAAAAGGAACATAGCTATATGCCTAATATACAGGGCACCAAGCTCTGATGCGGAAGAATTCTCAGCCATCCTTGAGGCAGTATGTGCCCACTCGATAACAAACAAACCTCCCCCTCTTTATCCTAAAAGGATGCAACCTCATTCACAGATGCTATGAAGGATCTACATTATACCCAGATAGAAAATACTCCAACACACAAGAAAGGGGGAACACTATCTTATATTCCTACCCAACCAATACATTGATCACAACCTAATGACACACCTTGACACTACCCCAATCCCTTGGTTGGACCATTACATGATCAACTTCTCCATTAATGCACCTGTGACAAAAGGAACATCAGCTGGAACCCTGAAAGAAAAGAGAAGGTGTAGAACCTTCAACAAGCATAAATTTCTGAAGCAAGTTCTACCAGAATTGGAACAGAACACACCTGATCTAGACTATAATTGATAACTGGAACCACACACTCAACAATGCAGCAATGGCCCCAAACAGAGTAGTCCAAGACAGAAGGAAACAACGCTCCTTGGTTCTCAACGGAAATCAACAGCCAAAGAAACTGCTACGGAAGTTAGAAAGAAAATGGTGTCAAAATAAAGACCAGGAACACCTAATCAAATACGACATGCAAGTCTTGTACCACAATATGATAAAAAGATGCAAGAAGGAATATTATACAAACCTAATTACGAGGTCACTCAATAATCCAAGAGAAGTTTTTGGTATAGTGGATACAATGATTAGCGATCCAAAATAGCCAAAGAACACCAACTCCCCAGATCCCCAAGAAATGGCAAACTATCTGATGCTAAAATACAGAAGTGTATCTTCCTGTTAGATCTGCAGCAGCCATACCTCAACAATATAAACTCATGAAAATCTTTTCACATTCCCTCAGAAGAACACCTGGAAGCCATCATAACCAGCATAAAGAGAACTACATCTCCTCTAGATCCATGCACAGCCACATGGATCAAACTCACAAAAGAATACTTAACATCCTTCCTACTGGAAATCACCCGGTCTTCACTCATGCAAGGATACTGTCACAAGCACAACACCAAAACCACTAGTCTCTAGCTGTTGAGGGCGTGGTGATTGATGTATCCTTCCTCTATCAGCTATATTTATGCTTCAAGTAAAAGGATTGTAGTTGAGACAAAACCTGAGGGTAAGGTTTATGACAGAAAAAGTTTATTTTAAACACAAGAGAACAGATCAGGTTCAAGGTTCCATTGACAGGATAAATTATAGGCTTTTGCTTAAGGTTCAGCAAACTGGTGGCAAAAACAAACAGAACTCAACAATGGCTTTCAAAGCCCTCTTAAATGTAGACGCTTAGCATTTTCACAAGAACAGTGTGCCACTTTTCTTATAGTCCTTTGCTGATCATAACAAGGTTAATTCTCCTATGGCAGTTTATCTTTACTCAGCCTTAATTCTCTGGGCTGCACGTCCAGGTGAATATGAAATAAGCATTCAAAATGTCCTCAAAACTCTTAGCAGGCCTTTTCATATAAAACAGGAGCAATAGCCTCAACATTCTGGGCTGCACTTCCAAGTGAATATGAAATAAGCATTCAAAATGTCCTCAAAACTCTTAGCAGGCTTTTCACAGATAAAACAGGAGCAAAGCACAAACTCTTAAAGCAGCCAATTAGCTTTCTTGCTGTTGCAGAGTTCTAACACAGCTGATAATCAGGCATGAAACACATCTTCCTCTACAAGCTTATGTGGCAGCAAATTCCCTTTCCAAAAACATACAGGAATTTACCTCTTTACTGCTAATGCCTTCAGATTACCTTTGCAAGAGGAACAGTTCTTTCAAGGCTTGGCTTTTCTTCAACATTTAAATTCTAAAGCTTGACATAAAGAACAATCCATAAACATGTCTTCTTCCCCCACCTCTGGCTCTGGTTCTCCCAATTGCATGGGCTCTGACTCACTCACTTGATCAGATTGCTCAGCTGCCAATCTCTCTGGTGGTCTGAAAGCTTCTCCACTTCCTGGCTTCCACCCCTGTTGCCAACCTGATTCAGGGAAAACAGATCTCTCAGCTCTGGTAGCTCAGCCCTTCTACAGGAGTTAGCACCTGCTCTGGCTTCTCCAGCATTCCATCGTCCTTGCTGCTCTGGACTCTGTTCCTCTCCCCATCTGCTGCATCTGCTTCCTCTCCTGCTCCTCTGGCTTCCTCTGCTGCTCCTCCTCTCCCCCTCTCCATAATCTAACCAGGGTTTATACTCAACTGAGATCCAACCCCACCTCTTTCTCCCCCAGGTGTTTGTAATCTCCCTGCCTTCTGAACTCAGAATAATCAGTGCACTTGTTAGAGTAAGGGCTTTGGTCCTCGTGCTTGCCATCTCCCCCTCTTACTCTATCAAGCATTTCCTGAAACCTATTCCAGCTGGGGGTTTTCTGCTTTTGAAACGTGACTCTGGCCTTCTGGCCCTGCACACCTAACAGAGGCCCCTTGATTAAGGTGAATTCCTTATGCTGCTCACCTCCCCCATGCTCTGGATGGCTGACCTTGCCACAATACCTACCCTCTCAACTTAAATAAGCATTGATAAGACCTATTCTAAAAGACAAGAACCTTAACACCAAGGAGATCAATTTATTTCGGCCAATATCAAGCCTACCATTCATAACCAAAGTGATCGAAAAAGAAGTCCTGCAACAACTACAAAACCACATAGATGAACATGCCCCATTAGACACACACCAGTACAGCTTCAAACCCAATCACAGTGTGGAAAAACTAATTACATCACTCCTTGACATCATAACAAATGGTATAGACAACATACAACAAGGTTTTATCCTGTTTTTCATTGACATCACTGCAGCTTTTGACTCTGTCAATCATATGACCCTGCTGCGAAAGCTTCACGAAATAGGGATCCATGTAACAGTGATGAACTGATTCTCATCTTACCTATCAAACCGGAAACAAGTGAGATCCAGCAACCAACAATCAAGACCATTCACACAGCAACAAGGTGTCCCACAGGGCTCTGCCGTCTCGGCATTGCTCTTCAACATTTACATACAGTCACTTTGTAGCATCATAAAACATAAAATCCGATACAAGATATACTCAGACAACATAATGGTCTTTACCCCAGTAAACATTGCACAACCCAATTACACACAGATCACTTCATGCCTCGAAGCAATGACTGGATGACTTAAGGAACAAAACCTCACTATAAACTTCAAAAAAAATCAGAAGCACTACAAATCACCAGGAACATACTATTCTCTCCACCTGAATCCATAAACATCTTAGACTATACCCTAAAAGTCAAGAATGAAGTCAGATACCTTAGAGTGACATTTGACAGACAACTCAACTTCCAGACCCACATCAAGAGAACAACTAAGACAGCATACCAAAAGCTAAAAACCATTCATAGACTCAAGTTTCTACTCATTGACAGTGACTTCAGATCAGTCTGCCAGGCCATTATAACCCCCACACTAGATCTATCAAGATCTCTCAAAGAAAACACTTGCACTCCAACTTGTACAAAACACTACTGCGCACATAACTGGAACAGCAAGATACTGCCACATAACCCGTACGCTACAACAACTACACTGGCTTCCAATAGCCACACGTTCCAAATACAAGGCCTTATTGATGATCTTCAAAATAATCCACAACCTGAAACCCCCAGTACTTCAACCGCTGATAAAAAAAAAAAAAAAAAAGACACTGGAGGACAGAACGAGAAGAACCTCAAATAACACTCTGAATATCCCCACGCACAAAAGAAAAGCCAAGCGAATGAAATGTAAGAGAGCATTCTCCTTATATGCTCCATCCTTATGGAATGACCTATCTAACTCAATAACAGCCATCAAGGATATATCAGACTTCAGAAAAGCAATAAAGACCTTCCTATTTACTGAATACTACGGGGACACCCCATGAACAACAGACACATACTGAAGCACCTCAGTATACAGGCCCATATACTATTACCTGTCTGCCTCCTATATCATCCCAACTGTGCCCCCATTCTGCTCCCCAACCCAACCTACCTCTTTCACCTAACCAGTTCCACCTTCCAAAGAACATACTCCCTATCTGCTGTAATGTGTTACCCACAACTCTAATACAAGTGAATCTATAATCCCATATAATCTACCAATTTTAATCATCCTTGTTCAATGTAACTTTTGATTGTAGGTTCATATTATAGGTAAATCGCTCTGAATCCTATGATAGGGTGGTATAGAAAAACTGTTAAATAAAATAAATAAATAAATAAACATCCCAGGAACAGCATAGTTACTCACCTTTAACAGGTGATCTCCGGGAACAGCAGGAATTTAGTCTTCACATATGGGTATCGTCGGTACTGATGGAGCCTGCGCGGGAATGCTCCCCAGCGTCCAATAGGAAAGCTTTTGGGAGCATCCCACAGCACCTGCGTGCTGCCTTCCCACCATTCCCAAATGTCCCTCTCCAGCTGAGCTTAAAGCTGAGACAAAAGAGAGAGGGAAAGAGAGACAGAGAGATACAACTCCTAGGGGAGGTGGGTGGGTTGTGAAGACTAAATTCCTGCTGTTCCCGGAGATCACCTGTTACAGGTGAGGAACTATGCTATCTCCAGGAACAAGCAGAAATGTAGTCTTCACATATGGGGACTCCCTAGCTGCAGATGCCAGGGAGATGGCCCCAGAGGTTGTGTGCCCTTGTGAAAGGGCTCCACTTCCCCCCATGGATCTCTGGCATCCTAGCAGGGATGGTGGGTAGGAGTTGATTAAGTATGGAACAGGTGTTGAAGAATGCCTGACCAAACAAGGCATCCCGGCGGGAGTCCTTGTCTAAGCAGTAATGGGCTGTGAAGGTATGAACGGAAGACCAAGTAGTTGCTCGACAGATGTCGTCGATAGACACAGAGTGAAGATGAGCCATAGAGGCTGCCATGGCTCTCACATTGTGAGCTGTGACATGGCCTTCAAGAGGAAGGTTTTTACTCTCATAGGCAAAAGATATACACTGTGCAATCCTGCTGGACAGTGTTCTTTTGGAGAATGGAAGTCCCAAATGACTAGGATCAAAAGCAACAAAGAGTTGAGGACTTTCTATGTTGCTGTGTCCTTTGCAAGTAAAAGGCCAAAGCTCTTTTACAGCCCAAAGTATGAAGATTCTTTTCTGCATTTGAGGCGTGAGGCCTTGGAAAGAATACAGGAAGGTAAGCTGCTTGGTTTAAATGAAAAGGTGACACCACCTTTGGCATAAAGTGTGGATGAGTCCTAAGGACTACCTTATGATGGAACCTTGTATAAGGAGGATCAGCCACCAACGCTTGCAATTCACTGATGCGACGTGCTGATGTGATTGCAATAAGAAAGATGACCTTCCAGGAAAGGAATTTCAAAGAGGTAGTGGCTAATGGTTCAAAGGGCAGTTTCATGAGCTGCCCAAGAACCAGATTTAAGTCCCATGCCGCCAGTGGTGGCTTAATGGGAGGCTTAGTTAAAAGAAGGCCTCTCATAAATCTCGCTATGAGAGGATGAGAGGAAATAGGTCGTCCATTTAGAGGCTTGAAAGAAGCTGAAAAGCACTCAAATGGACTCTTACTGAACTGGTCTTAAGCCCTGCATTCGATAAATGAAGGAGATATTCCAGTAATGATTACAGAGGTATCGCAAGAGGGTTAAGACCCTTCTGCGAGCACCATATGGTAAACCTTTTCCACTTAAATGCATAAGAGCATCTTGTGGAAGGCTTCCTGTAACCATAAAGGATATCCTTTACCTTCTGGGAAAGGTTAAGACTGGGGATTGGGATGCCACAGCATTCCGTCCTCTTGAGAAAGGAGATCTGGAGCAGATCCTAACTCCAGAGGCGGAGCTTGAGAGAGATGTAGGAGCAGAGGGTACCACATTTGCCGTGGCCAACGTGGAGCTATGAGAAGCATATGACCTCTGTCTCTCTGAAGCTTGAACAGGGTTTTGGGAATTAGGGGAATGGGTGGAAAGGCATACAGGAAGTCCTGACCCCAATGGAGGAGGAAAGCATCCCTGGCCTGACAACCTTGAGACGGAATTCTGGAACAGAACCGGGGAAGTTTGGCATTCAGCGGACTTGCAAAGAGGTCTATGTCCTGGGTTCCCCAAATTTGAAAACATTTGGCCACCTGGTCTGCATGGAGAGACCATGAGTGTGGAAGCAGAACTCGACTGAGTCTGTCTGCCCAAGAGTTTTGAATGCCTGGAAGATATACCGCAAGGAGATAAATCTGATGCTCTCTGGCGAGAGCCCATAGTCGCAAAGTTCGTTGCAGAGCGACAGAGAGCCTGTTCCGCCCTGCTTGTTCACATAGAACATGGCTACTTGATTGTCCGTTTGAACTAGGACGGTCTTGTAGCAGAGCTGGATATGGAATATTCGAAGAGCAAGGAAGATTGCTCTGAGTTCCAGGAGACTGATGTAGAGATAGACCTCCTGTGGAGTCCAGGTACCCTGGGTAGAGAGGCCTTGCAGGCGGGCTCCCCAACCCACCTGTGAAGCATCTGTTGTTAGAGTGGCTTGGGGTGGAGGTTGCTGAAAAGGAGACCCCACCAGAAGGTTTTGGGGTGACTGCCACCATTGGAGGGACAAAATAAGGCGATCTGAGTTTGCTATTTTGTCTGACAGGTAACCTGACGCCTGAGTCCACTGAGTGGAAAAAGTCCACTGGGCTGCCCTCATATGGAGGTGAGCATAAGGAACCACATGCACGGTGGATGCCATGTGGCCTAACAACTGTAACATTTCCCGAGCAGTGAGTTGAGGTTTTAGCACTGCTTGGGAAGCTAACTGCACAATGCAAAGGCAGCGGGGCTGTGGAAAAAGGCCCTTGTCTGTCTGGTATCTAGCAGAGCTCCTATAAACTCTAGGGATTGAGTGGGAGCAAGGTTGGACTTTGGGAAGTTTATGACAAGTCCCAAATACTGAAGGATGCGCATTGTGCGAGAGAGAGCAACCCTGGCCTCTGGCTCTGAAGGGGCTCAAATGAGCCAGTCGTCTAAGTAAGGGAAGATGAATATTCCCAGGGTGCGGAGAAATGCTGCCACCACAGCCATGCATTTTGTGAACATCCTTGGTGCAGAGGCCAGGCCAAAAGTAAGAACCCTGTATTGGTAGTGCTGCCCTTGAAACAGAAAGCGAAGGAAGTTTCGGTGAGTTGGATGGATGAGAACATGAGTGTACGCATCCTTGAGATCTAGAGAACAAAGCCAATCCTGACTCTGAAGGTATGGCAGCAGAGTTCCTAGAGAAATCATTTTGAACTTCTCTTTGAACAGGAATTTGTTCAATTCTCTGAGGTCTAAAATGGGTCTGTGTCCTCCTCTTTTCTTTGGAATAAGGAAATAGGGGGAGTAAAACCCTGTACCCCGTTGGGGAATGGGTACCGCTTCTATTGCCCCTTGAGCAAGGAGCACGGTGACCTCTTGACCTAATCGGTCGTTGAGAGAGGTCTGAGAATTGAACTGTCTTAGCATTGTAGAAGGGGGCATGCTGAGGAAATGAAGCTTGTACCCCTCTCTTACAATAGACAGAGTCCAATTTTGTGCTGTTATCTGATTCCATCTGGGGGCAAAATGACATAACCTTCCTGGGATGGTGGAGGGTTCTGGGCCATTCAGGGCCGGGAAGGCAAAGTTCTCTAGATAGGAGTCAAAGCCCCTGTGGAGGCTGAGTCTGCTGAGCCAGTTGAGGCTTAGCTGCTTTTGGCTTCCTTTGTTGCCTAGGTTGTTGGTGCTGTCCCTTTTTGGGCAGACTGACCTAAACGATGTCCCTGCTGGGTATAGGAGGGATAAAGCTTTTTCTTCTTGCTGAAGAATGGTTTCTTAGAGGATCTTTTCCTCGCAGGATCAGCTGTAGATTTAGACAATCTATCCAAAGTGATAGTGTCAGCATCTATCTCATTAGCTTTTTCCTGCCAATCCTTGCCAAAGAGATTCTCTCCTGTGCAAGATATATTCCCTAGTTTGTCCTGTACCCAAATTTCCAAGTCAGATGCCTGGAGCCAGGCAATACTACGTGCACCTATGGCAATGGCAGAGGTTCTGCTTATGCATTCAAAGCAGTCAAAGGCTGCACGATTCACAAACTTGGAAACATCTTGAGCATGTTTGACAAGAGCGAGATAATCTTGCCTTTTGTCATCAGGAAGGAAAGGGCTCATAAGCTCTAAATCTCCTGTGACCTCTTTAAAAAACATTCCCTTATACAAGATATAGGAACTGATCCTAGCAGAAAGCATGGAAGCCTGGAAGGATCGACGTCCAAAGGCGTCAAGAGTCCTGCACTCACATCCTGGAGGATTAGATGCATGCCTTTTTGCACTCTTTATCCGTCTCATGGTTGATTCCACCGCCATGGAATGGTGTGGTAAGTGAGTCTTCTGAAACCCAGGACTGGGAGGAACTCAATACATGGTGTCGAGTCTTCGAGAGTGAGATGTGGTTAGAGGTGTTTCCCACATCCTTAACATAAGATCATGCAAGATCTCATGAATAGGCAAGGTAGCTCCCTTCTTGGGAGCTTTAGGGTATTGTAGGATTTCTAATTCCTTTGCCCTAGGCTCTTTTTCAGGAGCCACTGTGATGGAAAGACCTCGGGACACATCTCGGATAAAATCCTGAAAGGACATATCCTCTGGTGGAGACATCCTACGCTGAGGAGAAGAGGAATCCTCAGGAAGAAGTACTCTGGTATCGGCAGAGCTTTCAGAGTCTACAGACTCATCCGAGGATTCGAAGTATCTCCGATCCGGGTGATCGTGCAAGGCACGGTACCGGTACCGAGAGAAGTCGGCATTGGAGTGGTCCGGTACAGACTTGTCGATGCCGGATAGAGACGCATGACTTGGTCCCAGTAGAATACCTGCTGATGTCGATGCAGTCGGTGCCGTTACCTGAGTCGGTGCTGGTACCGGTTGAATTGTCTGAAGCAGTTTCAGGGGCATCGAGGCCGTGAGAAGAGCCGCCAGACTGCATTCAATAGCCAAGAATCTCTGGTCTATCGACGCTGCCAATGCTTGGGTATCTGTGCCGGATGAAGCGGCCGGAACCCTACAGCATGGCACCAGTAGTTCTACCGAGGTTGAAGCCTCGAGAACATCCTGGAGCCCCGTTAGTGCTTTGGAAGCCGAAGTCTCCCGCCGGGGCAATTTTGCCAGTGAAAGTCCCTCAAGGGCAATGCCATAGGCATCTTGATGTTTAGAAGGAGATCTACCCTTTTAGGACTGGCTAGATTTATGTTTAGTTACCTGAGATCCATGGGAGGAAGACGAGGCCCTGGAAGACGTCGATGCCACGGAGGCTGCATCGGAGGGAAAAAGGGTGCTAAGAATAGCAGCTCGGTTTTGCCGGCCCTTTTTCGACATCATCCCACAGGCAACACACTCTGAAATAGAGTGGTCAGGATCTAAACATTTTGTCTCATGGGTGTCGGTGACGGAGATGGTACCGCCACACTTAGAACACTTTTTAAAACCCGAAGCGGGTTTTCCATTTTGAAGGAAAAAGTTGGGCCTAGTGCCCAAAATGGCACGTGGCACCTGAGGAGAAAATTACTGGAAAAGACTCCAGAAAGAAAGTTTTTTTTTAAATTAAAAAGAAAGAAGAACCGGCGGTACCGGTGTAGCATCGAGGGAAGGCAGACGCGACCACAAAAAAGAAAAATAAGAAGGGAATGTTTTCTGCGGTGACAAGATGTGCGACCTGTCGGCTCTGCGGAAAACGAAGAACTGGAGAGGGACAGTTGGGAAAGGCGGGAAGGCAGCACGCAGGCGCTGTGGGATGCTCCCAAAAGCTTTCCTATTGGATGCTGGGGAGCGTTCCCGTGCAGGCTCCGCCGGTACCGACGATATCCATATGTGAAGACTACATTCCTGCTTGTTCCTGGAGATAACAGGAACCAGAGCTCAAATAACCCAAAGTTGACAAATCAGTGACGACAAGGAAGCAAAGGTAGTGGTGATTGGTGACTCCCTTCTAAGGAGTACAAAGGCATCAATTTGCTGCTCCGACATGATGTCCCAGGAACTGTGCTGCTTACCAGGTGCCAAAATCTGAGACATTACAGAGAGTTTATCAAGACTCATCAAGCCTACTGACTATTATCTGATGCTGCTCATCCATGTTGGTATAAATGATACTTCCAGGTATCCCTCCAAGCGCATCAAAATATAGAAACATGACGGCAGAAAAAGACCATATGGCCTATCTAGTCTGCCCTTCCATATCAACTACTATAGTCCTTTTCTTCCTTTAGAGACCTTCTGTGTTTGTCCCATGCTTTTTTGAATTCAGATACTGTCCTCATCTCTAGTACCTCCACTGGGAGACTCTTCCATGCATCTACCATTCTTTCCATAAATAGATATTTCCACATATTGCTCCTGAGTCTATCCCCTTTCACCTTTCACCTTTATCCCCTCATTGCAGAGCCTTCTTTCAATTGAAAGAGACTTTCCTCCTGTGCATTTATGCAATGGAGGTATTTAAAGGTTTCCATCATATGTCCTCCCTCCCACC
Organism: Ichthyophis bannanicus; assembly: GCA_033557465.1. Taxonomy (NCBI): domain Eukaryota; kingdom Metazoa; phylum Chordata; class Amphibia; order Gymnophiona; family Ichthyophiidae; genus Ichthyophis; species Ichthyophis bannanicus. Next base: position 104,472,023 of record CM066032.1, on the reverse strand, counting down.
TTTCCTCTATATCTATTGAGATCTTTAAGTGTATCCCCATATGGCTTATAATGAAGACCACTGACCATTTTGGTAGTCACCCTCTGATCCCAACTCCATCCTGTTTATATTCTTTTATAGGTGTGGTCTCCAGAACTGCACACAATATTCCAAATGAGATCTCACCAAAGACTTATACAGAGGCACTATCACCTCTTTTTTCCTGATGGCCATTCCTTTCCCTATGCACTCAAGCATCCTTCTTGGCTTTTGCCATCACCTTTTCTACCTGTTTAGCCATTTTAAGAACATCAGAAACAATCGTGCCCTGGTCCCTCTCTTCTTTTGAGGACAAAGGTATTTCACCTCCTACACTGTGCCGTTACCTTGGATTTTTGCAGCCTAAATGCATGACTCTGCATTTTTTAGCATTAAATCTCAGTCGCAAAATTCTAAACCATTCTTCAAGCTTAGCTAGATCGCTCTTCATATTATCTACTCCTTCCTGGGTGTCTCCTCTATTGCAGATTTTGGTATCAACCGCAAGGAGACCAACCTTATCTGACAGCCCTTCCACAATATCACTAACAAAAATGTTACAAAGAATTGGACAAAGGTCAGATTCCTGCGGCACATCACTGGCAACATCCCTCTCCTCAGAGTGAGATCCATTTATCTGTAACCTTTGTCGCCTCCCACCTAACCAATTTCTAACCCACTCAGTCACTTTAGGGTTCATACCTAGGGTGCTCAATTTATTTAAAAGTCACCTGTGCGGAACAGTGTCAAAGGCTTTATTGAAATCCAAGTACAAGATATCTAGGGCTCTCCCTTGGTCCAACGTTCTGGTCACCTAGTCAAAAAAAAAATCAATCAGATTTATCTGACCTGTCTCTTGTAAGCCCATTCTACCTTGAATCCTGCAATCCACTGGGCTTCAGAAACCTCACTATCCTCTGTTTTAGCAGCATTTCCATTAATTTATTTATCACAGAGGTCAGACCAACCGGCATGTAGTTCTCAACCTCATCCTTACTGCCACTTTTGTGTAAAGGGACCACATGAACCTTTCTCTAGTCCTCAGACAGTGGAGCCACTAGAACATCCTCAAGTTCCTTCAATATTCTCAGATGTATCCCATCTGGCCCCAACGCTTTGTCTACTTTTAGTTTAACTAGTTCCTCACAAACACAGTCTTCTGAAAATTGTTCACTTCTGTTCCTATTTATGGGCATTTTCTGAGGTCCTGCTCCTGGCTCTTCATCTGTGAACACAGAACAAAAATATTTGTTAAGCAATTCCGCTTTATCCTAATCAGCTTCTACATATTCTCTCCCTTCACCCTAGAGTCTGACAATATCACTTTTGAATTTCCTCCTCTCGCTAATATATCTGAAAAATGTCTTGCCCCCCATTTTATTACATTGGCTATTTCTTCTTCTTTTTGTCTCTTTGCTTTCCTGACTACTTTCCTAGCTTCTGTAAGTTTTTCCAAATATTGATGCTTGTCTTCCTTTCTGTGATCTCTTGTATTTTTTGAAGGCCACTCTCTTTTACTTCACCTTTTCAGCTACTTCTTTTGAGAACCATAGTAGCCTCCTTTTTCTTTTACATGTCTTTACCTTTCTAACAAAAATATTGTTAAAGACTCCTTGGCAAAATTAATTTTCCTAAAGTCTAAGACCCTCACTTTTGAATGGACTTTATCAGCCATAGTCCTAATAATGAACCATACCATCTGGTGAACACTGGATGCAAGATGATCTCCCACTATAACATCAGAAACACTTTCCAAATTGATAAGCACCAGGTCCAGTATGGCCCTTTCATGTGTGGGTTCTGTTACCAGCTGCCAGAATAGTTTTCCCTGTAGAGAATCCAGGATCTCCTTACTTCTAGGTGACACTGCAGTAGGGATGTGCCAATCAACATCCAGCATATTGAAATCAGCTATCAGTAACATTTCTCCTTTCATGGCAATACTGCGTACATCTTCTATTAAATCTCTGTCCACTTCTTCTGCCTGATTAAGGGATCTGTATATCACACCAGTGCAAATGGATTTCCCATGCCTTCTTTCTAGTTTAACCCACAGTGCCTCCTTGCTCCCTCATAAGCCCTGTAATTCTGTAGCTTTAATATTTTTAACATATAGTGCCACTCCTCTTCCCCTTCTTCCTACCCTCTCCTTCCTGAATAAAGTATATCCCAGTATAATTACAGCCCAGTCATGGTTTCCATGAACTATATCTTTGTAACCACCACTAAATCCAAGTCAGCCCCCTCTATTAAAGCCTCAACATCTGGGATCTTATTTCCCATACTATGGGTATTTATGCATATCACTTTCCAGATGTTGCCTCTTTTAGCCATTTCTAAGAGGTATTTAATGTTTTACTTACTTACCTGAGGGCTTTTACTTATTTGTGGGCTTTCTTCACCCATCCCCAATGAATCTATTTTAAAGCCCTCTTCAGTAAGTTAGCCAGTCTGCTGTGGAAGAGATTTAATCCCTTCTTGGATAGGTGGATGCTATCTCTGCTCTGCAGCCCTTGGAAAATCATCTCATGGTTCAGTAAACCAAAACACTCTCGATGACACCATCCACACAGCCAGAGAGTTTGAAGAGAACACCGCCTGTGCACCTATCTGCTTCACCCTCTGTCCCAGAGCCATGAAATAACTCGATACGCACTAGTAAATTCTGATCTTATGTGCCCGAGGTATATAGATAAATGTGTTCCCTTTGTAAAATTACCTAATCAAAGCTTCTTCAAGAATATCAAACTGTTTACTTTTAGTAGATATCCAAATGTGGAACTATTTGCTTCCTAGATTTTCTCTACCAACCAATAAAAATCTGTTGTCTAAATCAACAAGTTAATTGGGGAGTTGCCCTTTATAGCAAGAATTCTCACATGAAGTGGATGGGAGCTGGGGTGGGAAGGGAGGGATCTAACACCTGAAGAGGTCAGGGACTTCAAAGGGCTTTCCTACTTCTTTGAACTTGTAGGCTAGAGGAGAAGAAAAATAACTCTAGCAGCCAATAAATAGCTTTGCCCAAAACCATAAAAATTCCCCAATATAGCAGAAAAATTCCCCAATATAGCAGAAAAAATTAGCTATTAAGAGTGATAGCATCGCTCTGAGAGACAGCGTGAAGCAGACAGGTGTGCAGGTGGTGTTCTCCTCAATCCTCTGTTGATGGTAAAGGCTGAGGCAGAGAAGCTCATAACCTGGAGATGATGAATGCATGATTGCGTGGATGGTGTCACTGAGGGTGTTTTGGTTTCTTAGACCATGGGATGATTTTCCAAGGGCTGCTGAGCAGAGATGGCATCCATATATCCAACAACGAGCAAAGTGTCTTCTGGAGCAGACAGGCTAAACTACTGAAGAGGGGTTTAAACTAGGTTCATTGACAAAGCCCCAGTTAAGTAAAAGCCTCAGGCAAGCAAAACATTAAATACCTCTGCAGAAAGGGAAAAAGGGGCAACATTTAGAAAGTGATATGTACTTATGCCCATTATACAGGAAATAAGATTTTGGAGCTAGAGGCTATAATGGAAGAGGCCGACTTGGATTTAATGCAGTAATGGAGACATGGTTCACAGAAAACCACGACTAGTATTTATACCTGGTTATAATTTATTCAGGAAGGACTTAATAGAAAGGAAGGGAGGAGTAATGGCACTATATGTAAAAAATATTGAAGCAATATAATTACAGGGCTTATGAGGTAAGGAGAGGGCATTGTGAGTTAATCTGGAAATAGGGAATGAGGCATCCATTTACACTGGTGTGAAATACAGACCTCCTTCATAGGCAGAAGTGGACAGAGATTTAATTGAAGATATTCACAGTATTGCTATGAAAGCTGTATGAGAGTACAGGAATTGCCAGCTGATTGATGGCTTGTATCTTATTCCTTCGCTATGCTGATGATACCACATTACTAGCTGAAAGTGAAGATGATCTGAAACATTTGCTTCTCACAATCAAAGAACATAGTCTCAAAATGGGCCTGCACCTTAATGTAAAGAAGACAAAGATCATGACAACTGGCATAATCAACAGGTTCATCGTTGAAGGAGAAGAAATTGAAATCGTGAACAACTTTAACCTACTTGGATCAACTATCAATAAAGAAGCAACAAGCAGTCAAGAAATCAGACGACGCATTGCTCTTGGCAGAATGGCTATGAAAGACCTAGATAAGATTCTCAAGAGCAGAGATGTCTCTCTCCATACAAAGATTCGACTTGTTCAAGCCATGGTATTTTCAATAACATCATATGGATGTGAAAGCTGGACAGTGAAAAAGACAGACAGGAAGAAAATTGATGCCTTTGAATTATGGTGCTGGCGGCGAATACTGTGTATACCATGGACTGCCCGATGAACAAACCAGTCGGTACTAGAGGAGATCAAACCTAAGCTTTCTTTAGAAGCTCAGATGACAAGACTTCGACTTTCATACTTCGGACACATCATGCGAAGAGAGAGATCATTAGAGAAAGACATCATGCTTGGCAAGATAGAAGGTCAACGCAAAAGAGGAAGGCCAGCAATGAGATGGATCGCTACAATAACAGCAGCTACGGGTGCCAGTCTGTCAACAATGAGCCGCCTGACTGAAGACCGAACACAATTTAGGATAGCTATCCAGAGGGTCGCCATGAGTCGACTCCGACTCGACGGCACTTAACAACAACAACATCTTATTCCATGATGTTAAAGCACTTTTCAATAATGATTTTAATCTTCTATAGTATTTTCTACTGATCTTTTCTCTGTGTTTTCTGCTTGGGCATCGTTCCTTCCTCCACTCCGAGATATTTATATCCTTGATGTCACAGCCCTCAGTCAAGGAGATGTTTCCATTATGCTCAATTTTCCTAAAAAAACAGTTGTCTTAGCACATTTATCAAGACCCAAACTCATCCTTGTGTCATCAGAAAAGCTTTTCACTACATGGAGGTGCTCTGTTAATTGTTGATCACTGGAACTATAGAGCTTCAGGTTGCCTAGAAATAGTAAATGGGATGTTACCTGTGGGTTGTTACCTTCATTAGGATTCAGGCTAAATACATATCCCAAAGAGCTGATGAGAGAACTCATTGGATTAAGCACCATACAAAAAACAGAAGTGGTGACAGAGAATCTCCCTGAAATATTCCTTGCTGGATCTTAATGTTAGGAATGATGTACTGTCCATCTGCATACTGCAAAACGAGTGTGGTTTGCCACATTGTCATGGTGTAATGTATTATATCAAACCAGGATTTATCTTATACATTTTCAAGGAATGTTATAAGCCAAGAGCGTGGAATGCAATTTATGTTTTGACTCGGGGCAGTTTCACCAAATGGGTTAGTTTAGCGCATACTATGACAGTCATGAATCCATGTTCTATGTGACAACCCAGATGATGTAGCTGATGTCACAAAAAGAACTGACTCACCCAGTCTGTCCAGTTATTTCTGCCCATGTTTCCAAGGATACTGCATATCCCAGCTGACAGCCATTGAATTCAACCTATTTGTAGGTTATCATTTCCTATCCAAGACCCAGCAGTTCTTTCTTGCTTCTTTTCTCTCCAGCTCAGTCAGAACCAGACTGGAATCTAGCACCAAAAGCTTCCATTTGCACAACCTCTGGATTTCCCCCCCTATTTTATATCCCCTCCCCCATACACTCAGTTGGGTTATTGCAGCGACTATCCTGGGCTGGGGCCATGTAGCCTAGCTCTCTTCAGAGCCTTACAATTATGGACCTGACTGACCATCTAGGCATCATTCCCATGCAATGCCCACAACTACTTCCACTTCCCAGGTCTGCAAACACAGCTTTTACAGCATACCTACCCCAACCGACATAGGGAACTAAAGTTGCAACCCAGAAATCTAAGCAAAGACCTTCTGCATGGTCATACACAGCACTTACCATTTGAGTTATCAGACCGGATCATCCAAGACAGTTTTCCTTATCTTCTTCTGTACCCCTCCACGCTCATACTGTAGGTAGGTAAGCATTCCGGTTCCCACTCTAGAATTCACACCCACTTCACCTTCCTTCCCACATTTAACCACAAAGCATTGTGATCATCTAAATAGCTACCAACACTACTGTGGCCATTGCCCAAACATCCAGCCTGCTAGATCGCTGTGGCCTTTCTCGATAGTACCGTGCCATCACTAGCCTATCACACTGACCTGATCAAAGTGAGGTGTTCATAGCCTACCAGACAGACCTGGATACCTGAACACCTATGTTCCTATTAGAGCTTCTAGCTACTCCCTAACTTGCAGCCTGCCAGACAAACCCACCTATCAGTCTCTCTTCAATGGGACAACCTCTCTTTTAATGATAAAGTCTTTACCTTCTAAGAATGTCCCATTAATGGGAATCATCCCTGATTAATCCCATAGTCCCTAACTTTACAAGACTTAAGTAGCGCAGCGATACCATATTATAGTATTTCTGCTCCTGGGAATCTCTTGATACAGTAAATATTTTCTGAAATAGTTTCTTTCTAATGTATTGGTTAAAGCAACAGGCTGAGAATTAAGAAACCCAGGTTCAAATCCTGTTTCTCCCCTTGTGAAACCTACTTTACCCTTCACTGTTTGAGATGCAACTTATCGTAAGCTCTCTTAGACAGGGATCTAACAACTGTACTCCAATATGCAACTCGCCTCGAGGTCAGTGATCTGGAAAAGGTGAGTCACTAATCTAAAATCCAAATGCAGTCTCCTATTATAATGTAAAATCAGTAATACATGCAGATTATTTCAGTACACACATTGCGTTCCCTTCTCTCTTGCTTGTTTGATTGTCTAATTATAATCAAAGAGCATGATTCATAATTGCATTATTGCAGCTTAAATCAGACACCATAAACGTGCACGGATAGAATGCAATGCGGTTCCATTGTTTTGGCTCTTTTTACCCGAGGCTGTGAAAACTGCCTCAAAAGCAGGGACACAACACATTCTCACTAGGAAGGCAACAGCATCACTGAAAGACGGCCATTTTCCTAACAACCTCATTCATCTCCACAGAACTCCATGTCATTACCTTTTTTTTTTTTTGTGCTGTCAAGTCAGTGCTGACTCCTGACCACCCTGCTGCCTCTGGGTTTTCTTGGCAATGTATCACCAGAAGTAGATTGCCAGCCTTTTCTTCTGAGGCAATGGAGAGTAAAGTGACTTGCCCAAGGTCACAAGGAGTGCCTGTGGGAATTTAACCCTTGATCTTCTGGGTACTAGGACAGTTGTTCTAACCACTAGGCTACTCCTCCACTCCCTCTTACTCTCTTAAATACCCCCATATCCCATTTCTGATAGCCTGCCTGATTTCAATGCAGATCAGAACATTATTCTCTCACTAGGATGGCTCAAATAACAAATGTGGTCTCCAAACCCCATGTATAGTATCATCTGTGAATAAGTTTCATACTGGTTCAATAGAAGGCTACTTTGGAGAACCAGATCATATAGGGTGGTTGAAGAAGTTTCAATGTGCACCTGCAGGCTATCACAAAACCAAACAATTTCAAAAAGAGCTCCATCACTACTGGCGTCCACACTATGGAACTCCCTCCCAACGAGCCTGAGGGCATTAGATGACCTCACAGACTTCCACAAAGACCTCAAAACACTGTTATTTATAGAAAAATATAAGCATTCAGACAATATCCCCTATACAAACAGAAATACAACCACCTCCGCCAACTAGGCACGCACTCATCCTATCTACACACACAAATTTAATATAATACGTTATTAAATACCCTCATATTAAATGTTAAATGTTACCCTCCAATTGTACTGTCTAAATGCTGTTAAGTAATTGTACTGACTAAATGTTTAAAAGTACCCTAATGTTAAATGTAACCCTCCAATTGTGATGTGACGTGACGTGACCACCTTGATTGAAGGATAAGGTGACATACAAATCTGTCTAAATAAATAAATAAATAAATGTGATTCCAGCGTATAGGAATTGGATAGTATTATTTTGAACTTCAAAGGTTTTACAATTTCTCAAATCAAATGTCTGGAACTGTGCGGGTATATTGTTAAGAAAGGAATAGCTTGCAATGCTTCTGACATTTTTATAAATTAGGATATTTCTTCCCATTTCTTAGAAACTGTTAGAAGGGATTATGGAAAACATGATTTTTTTGTGATTTATGAATTATGAATTATAATAAAAGGTCTCAGCAATGAAATGTAACAAAAAATCCTTTTTTCTTTTTTTTTTTGCAATTAAATTTTGAAAATGTTCTAAAAAAATTTTTTATACTTTTAATGTGGAAAAACTCTTGACTCTCAGTTGCAGACCTTTTTCACTATACGCCCATCTATTGTGGTGGCAGGTTGTTTAGAATCTATCACATCAATATTTAGCTGCAGTGATCAGCACATTTTTAAACGCTAGCCTTGCTATTTTAAAAACAGATATATTCATTGGTGCTGAATATATATATATAGACTGCTGACTGCCAGTAGCCATACATAAAGCAGCTAGCCCTATAGCATTTAGGATAGAATTTTTACTGACCTAAATTAAACTGCTTAGCTATACAGTTAGTAGCTGAATATCGCTGCTAGGCATATAGCTAGGTGAAAAGCTCTCATTCCGCTCCAGCACTATCTGGATAGTGCTAGAGCATTTAGAGGGAATCTTTCACAGCACTATCCATACACTGCCACTGAAAATTCATGGCTAGAGGACTTAAAAGTTTTGTGGTGGCCACTCAATGTATAAGTCCCTTTGAATATTGACCCGTATAGAAACTAAGACCAGGGCCATATCCGGCCACTGGCATTGAATATATGTGGGTCAGTCAGATAGCGTTGAAGCTAACACAGCAGCAGTGATATTCAGCTGCTCTCCAGTTAGCTTCGGCGGCGAAAGTTAGGACAGCCTTTACTGTGCCCAACTTCTGCCACCAAGGGATAACCAGGGGCTGAATATCATCGCTGCCTGGTTATCCCTGGGTGCCATCCCCGCTCCGTCGCTGGAATGCCCCTATGTTAGCCGACTAGTACTGGGGCATGCAGCGGTGGCCCCCATCGATATTCAGCGGCACAAACCACATTAGTGCCAAATGAATATCGTGGTCATCGCTGAATATCAGGCCCGGATGTGTCTATGAGCATGTATATATATATTTTTTTTAAATTTAACAAGCATTTATATACCGCAGCTTCCAGAGATCAGCTGCGGTTCACAATTAACAACAGTCAACAAAACATTGTTTGTTTTACATGAAACGTCATAACTATGTACAATGTAAAGTTACTAGAATATGTTAAACAGATTGGCACAGGACAGTGCAACACTATATACATTATATATACATTTACATTTTATGTGAGGTATAGTCATAATGAGTCTTGCTACTCTGACATAATATATGTCAGAGTAGCAAGACCAGGACACATTCTTTTTTATAGGGCCTGAGGTTAACATGGCAGTACGGAGGTTGACATTACCTTCATATTTCTCAATGGCTTGTGCCGCTGTTGCTGACTGGGTGGGCCTAACCCCAAAATGAGGGGGAGACATCCAGGCCCACCGGTGGTTACACCTCTGGAGGGTTATTTTGTGCACGTGAGAGGGGCTTCTGGAAGATATCACACTCAGGTACACACAGACTGTTCCTGAAAATGCAAAGACTTTACCTTGTTCTCGCCATCACGTTGTTCTTCTTGGGCTGCTGATTAACTGGACTTCCCACACTGCCGTTCTTCAGGGACCCCTTTCTGGCTAGCTCTCTCTGCTTCTCTGCACAAGAAACACAAAAGAAAACAGTGACGATCATGCATCTGTCTTGCACAGCTCCCTGGTAAGAGGCAAACACTTTGCGTTGTACTAATAAAAGCATTAATATGAAACCAAACAATACAAGTCTGTGGGAAGATCAACTGGAGGACCAAATGAGTTAATTATCCAACAAAATCCATTACCATATTTACACACTTATATTACGCTGTCCTCTCTCTACCTTTCGAAGTCCCATCTGAGGATGCACTTAATTCAGGAAAATAGTCTATTAGATAGTTAAAAGATCGTTAAAAGATTTTGCCTATTTTTGGATATTAGCCATGGGACGAATCTTTAGAGCTGAAAATCTCTCTCTTCCCACTCAAAAGGCATAAAAAAAGATAGGGCTGCAGGTGTTCCTAGGGTGCAGTTAAATTTTACGTACTCAGCACTGGGTGGATAGTTATGTGCATAAGTCTTATTTGGGATGACAATGTTGTTCTAAAGCTAGAAGGATAAAGCTATGCACATAACTTTATCCAGAAATATTAAGCAGCAGACCTATGCATGTAAGTCCCACTGCATAATCAGACAAAGTTTTGTGCATAACATTTTTGCTTGCCGCTGGCTTATTGGATATCGGCGGTTTAATTTGTAATCAGACTTCGCCCTAGTTGGTGTTTACAGAGTTGTAAAATATTTCCTTCTTGATCTGCTAAGTGTTCTCCACAACTACAAACGTTTTGCAATCGCTTCCCATACAAACCTCTTATGGACATCTCCCTTTCCTTTTCTTCCTAACTAGATGATGATGATATTATGACTATGTTTATTAATTATATACCCTGTTATCCGAGTTATATTCTCCTGTTTTCTGTAAACACAAATTACTGTTGAATTGTGTATCTCACTGTTTTTTGTGAACCGCGCTGATGCCTAATAGTGCGGTATATAAGAGTCTATAAATAAATAAATAAAATAAATAAATAGACGGTTTCTCATAGGTAGAGATCTGTATAAAGTGTAGTTACTCACCTGTAGCAGGTGTACGGGAACAGCAGGAAGAAGTCCTCACATATGGGTGACATCACCGACTGAGTCTGCACGGGAACAGCTTCCATGGAAGCTTTTGAGAGGTCCACTACACATGTGTGCCTGTCTTTCTGCCTGAAGAAGCCATCTTACCTCATTATGATGACATAGCTTAATGAAGCAAAAAAGGAATAATTCCATGGAGAGGAGTGAGGATAGTGAGGACTTATTCCTGCTGTTCCCGGAGAACACCTGCTACAGGTAAGGACGCTTTCTCCGGGAACAAGCAGGAAGCAAGTCCTCAAATACGTGACTCCCCAGCTACAGGATACTGAAAAAGCCCTGGAAAAAGCCCAATAGGGCAACCAGAAAAACAAACGGAGAGAAACAGTGTAAGTAATCTCTAAGGTTCTGAGAGCCAGTGTCCAGCACAGACAACATTATGATGACTCTACGGTAGCCTGGACAGACAGAAGAGCCGGTGGGAGGAGTTGAAACTAATTCCCAAACAGGTGCCCGAGTGCAGCTTGGGCAAAGTTGCTGTCATGCTGGGAACCTCCATCCAGGAAGTAGGGGGCTATGAAAGTGTGGATTGAAGACACACTGTAGCAGCCCTGTAGATCTCCACCATGGAGACAGAATGCAAGTTTGCCAAAGAAGCGGTCATAGCACAGACTTTATGAGTCGACATGCCGTTCCAGGCTCAGACCAGCTTGAGCAAAAGCAAGGAGATGCAGTCCACAATCCAAAGCATGGGGGGTTCGGTTAGGGAGAAGGTTGCAGTTACATGCATACGTTTGAAGATTCAGTCCTATACATGTAAATTAATCTTGAATATTTGTGTGCCCTAAAGAATAATTGTAAATGGAAGCACATAATTTTCTCAGCATAATTTTTACAGCAGAGATACATAAAAATTCTGCATGCTTTTGCTTTAAAAATCCTGCAAAAAGTAAAGTATGCATATTTTTTTACCGGTGCATGGTTATAAATTTACCACCCCCCAACAATATAAAAGCTAGGACATAAATAAAACAATATTATAATCTTTAAATTAGATGAGTATTTAATTATTAACGACCGTAGCCTCTCCACTCCCATAGACTGGCTACTTATTAAAATTTAAAAAGTTTTCATTCTACACAGATTACTGAAAGACTTTGAGAAGCACAGCGAGAAGAAAGTAACTAAGATAGATGTCTAGAAACATTAGGCCAGCAGATTTAAATAAACTTCAGGTTTCGGGTTTTGTTGAAAATTGGAGGAGAGAGATATCCAGAAATACTGACATTATTGCTTCACTTAAACTGTTCATGATACAACCAAAGAAACTGACAACTTGGGGTCCTTTTACTAACAGGAGCTATGGTGTTGCACCTAATGTGCTGATAATGAGCACATCCATGGCGAGTTAGGGCAGCACCATTGCACGTTGCTGGTAGCTACTGAGGTGCATGCAGCTCTGCCGCAATATGACAATAGTGAGGGTGCACGCCACGCTGCTTATGGAGGTGGCGGTGACCAGGAATGTACCAAGCGAGAAATGTACCCTGGTGCCCATTGCTTCTCCAGTCACATGCAGGAACTCACTCTTATCGGGCTTCCTGAAAGCCCCGCGATGACATGAGCGCCCCTTCCGTATTTGTGCCTTGTGCCGCCACATTGCTCACACAACTCTTGGTACAGTCCAGGTGGTGAGTGCAGCTCCGCTATGCTGCCTGCATGGCGTTCACCCTGCCCACTTTCCATCCATCCATATATATTAAACAGGTAGGGGGAAAGTATGCAGTCTTGTCGTAAACCTTTGCTGATTTTAAACCACTCTGTTTCTCCTTTTTCTATTCAAATTGTTGCTTCTTGATCAATGTAAAGGTTGTGCAAGACAACTATCAGGTGTTCTGCTATACCCATGTTTCCTAATGTAGCCCAGAGTTTCTCATGGTTTACAAAGTCAAAAGCCTTGCTGTAGTCAATAAAGCACAAATAGATATCCGTTTAGTATTCTTTCGTCTTTTCAAGGATCTATCTCACATCCGCAGTGATGTCTCTCGTTCCTCGCCCTTTCTTGAACCCTGCTTGTACTTCATGTAGTTCTCGTTCCAGGTATGGTTGTAGTTTCTGTTGAATAAGCTTCAGTAGAATTTTGCTGGCATGTGGGATCAGAATGATTGCGGTCAGTTGGATCACCTTTCTTTAGTGTTGGTATAAACACAGATCTTTTCCAGTCAGTTGGCCATGATGCAGTCTTCCAAATTTCCTGGCAGAGCTTTGTGAGTATGGTAACAGCTGCATCAGATTGCTGTAATACTTCTATGGGAAAGCCATCAATGCCTGGTGCTTTGTTCTTTGACAAGGCTTTCAATGCTGCTTCAACTTCTTCTTTCATCATCAATGGTTCCGGATCATAAGGTACAGGTTGAAACGGCTGTTGGTCTACTTATTTATTTTATTTATTTATTTGTTACATACCCCCCCCCCCCCCTTCCAGAGATCAGGGGCGGTTTACAGGGAACCCAACAGCAATTTACATAGAACAGGAAACAACTTTTGTACAGGATAAATTTTTACATAGAACAGGAGACAACGTTTGTACAGGATAACTTGAGTTTCTGAACAAGTTTAGGTATAGTAGTTTAAAAACATAACTATGTACAGGTTAACTACATACAGGAGATCTACTTGATCTTTATCATAAAAACTCTGTATATTCTTTCCACCTCTTCTTGATCTTCTCAGCATCATTCAGCATGGATCCTTGAGCATCTTGAAACATTCCAATTCTAGGCTGGAATTTTTTCTTTAACTCTCGCAGCTTTAGGAAAGCCGATCTTGTTCTTCTTCTAATAGTTTCTGCTTCTATTTCCTTGCATGCGTCATAGTACTTTTCCTTGTCTTGTCTTGCTGCATATTGGAAATCTCTGTTGAATTCTGCGATTGCCTCTCTTTCTCCTCGGGCTTTAGCTTCTCTGCGTTTCTGGGCAATTTTCAGAGTTTATTCGGTCATCCATTTTGGCCGTTTTTGCTTTTTCACTTTTTGTTGAGACTTCTCACTTTCTTCCAACACAACCTTCTTGATATCATCCCATAACTCTTCTGGAGCTCTGCCATTTGTATCTAAGGCAGCAAATCGATTTTGCAGGTAGTCTTTAAATTCCAGTGGTATATTTTCAAGGTCATATTTTGCTACATTCATGAGTGGCTTGCTCCTTTTCAACTTTAGCTTGAGTTTGCATACTAGTAGTTGGTGATCTGTACCATAGTCAGCTCCAAGTTTTGTTTTTATTGATGTTATAGAGCTTTTCCATCATTGATTTCCACATATGTAGTCAATTTGATTTTTGTACAATCCATTGGGTGAAGTCCATGTGTACAGACACTGCTTGTGTTGCTGGAAGAAGGTGTTTGAGATGAATAGATCGTTGGTCTTGCAGAATTCTATCAGTCTTTCTCCAGCTTCATTTCGGATGCCAAGTCCATATTTTCTAACCACTCTGCCTTCATCTTTGTTGCCAACTTTTGTGTTCCAGTCACCCATGACTATCAGCAGATCCTGTTTGCTTGTTCTGTCAATTTCAGTTTGTACTTGCTCATAAAAATCATCAAGTTCATCCTCTTCTGCAGCTGTTGTTGGGACGTAGACTTGACTTATAGTTGCGTTAATAGGCATTCCTCGTAGACGAATAGAAATTAAGCGCTCACTGACCACTGTATTTCATTACAGTTCTTGTAAGTTTCTTCTTAATTATAAATGCAACACTATTTCTTCTTTGTCTTTTATTTCTAGCATAGTAGACTATGTAATCATCTGATGCAAAGTGCCCGATGCCAGTCCATTTCAGTTCGCTGACACCCAACAGATCAAGTTGTACACGTTCCATTTCATTCTTGACCACCTCCAACTTCCCTTGGTTCATACTTCGTACATTCCATGTCCCAATATGTAAGACAACTTTGCAGCTTCTGACTCTTTTCATGCACTGCTACATCAGCAGTCAGACATCCTGAGGGCTTTGATCCAACCACATCATAAATGCTGGCTTTACTCTGAAAAGTCTTCAGCTCCTCCCCAGTAGCCAGTTGAGTACTTTCCGACCTGGGGGTCTCATCTTCCAGCACTAAAGTGCAATTTGTTTTGTTGTGACTATCCATTGGGTTTTCATGCAAGATATGGAAGGAGATTGCCAGGACTTTCTTCCGCACAATTTAAGTTTAGTGTTATTGCCGATGTCACCATCCTATTCTGCTGCTGCCCAGATGGGTGGTTTGTCTTGGTCTGGTACCTCAGCTGAGACCTGTCCATCTTGGGAGACCCTGCCAGTAGTTAAACTGCTGATAGCTTAGCCTTCAGCATCACTGATGCATACAAGCCTTAACAGCAGGACAAGCTGCATACCAAGTGAGAGAATTTCAAATAATGGAGCTTATTTATTAGCAGCAGTAAATAGTTAATGGGGATGGGTGGAGGGGGGAGGGGGGAGATTAGTGAATGCTAAACAGTACAATGGCTTCTCAGTGCACATTAATTCTTGGATTCAATGCTCATTGTGGAATGGGGTGGGGAGTTTGTGGAGCATCGATAATATGAGCGGGGGACTGTGCCTTATAGTCAATGTATGGTAAGCTATGCATGTTAGATGTTAACACAGCAGATAAGAGAAAATATTTTGCTCTGTTATATATTAGTCCGAAATGGGAGCTGGCTGGCTAACTAGATAAGTTCTTTTGAATAATGGCCCCGTAGCAAGTCCATGGAATGGCAATTACAGATACAGCCTTAATCATCTTACTGGGCAGGCTGAATGGATCATTTTGGTTTTTTATCTGCCGTCATCAACTGCTGCTAAGACTCATAAAAGCACAAGGAACAGTTTAGGAGATGTAGTGAGGATAAGGATGCAAAGAATAAAATATTCCAGGGGTTAAGCCCCCACGACTTATCCCATTCTCAGGGAATGACAATAAAAGTATAAAGTTGATCCATTTTTGTTGTAAATACTAAGGGCAAAATGTATTAAAGGGTTTTCCCTATTTTTGAGGCCAATTTTCAAACCGTTTATATAGGAGAAAGTCTGTGGGAAGGGAAGGGCTTTTGGATATACAGTAGCTCACACCTTTTCCAGGAGTAGCTAAGCGACTTGCATTCAGGTGAGCTAAGCATTTCACTATCCCCAGAGGGTTACAATCTAAGTCTTACTTGAGGCAAAGGAGGGTTAACGGACTTGCCCATAATCACAAGTAGCAGCAGTGGGATTTAGCAATTGCTTCCCTGGTTCTCAGCCCACTGCCCTAAACATTCGGTTACTTCTCCACTCTGGAGAAACTTAACGCCAGGTTTAAAAGTGAAAGTAAAAGTATATGCATAGTTTCACTTTAAAACTTGCTGTGACTGCACAGAAAGCACAGTTACTCACCTGTAACAGGTATTCTCCAGGGAAGCAGGAATCAGTCCTCACATATGGGTGACGTCGGTGCAGACGGAGCACACCGGAAGCATTTCCCCAGCTTTCAAAGAAAGTCTTTGGGATATGCTACCAAGCATGCATGGTCCCCTTTACGCCCAAAGGTGCCATCTTACTCAGATGACATAACTAGGTCAGTATGTAAGAAACTAAAACATGGTAGGGAGGCAACTCCCAGGGGAGGAGGGAGGGTCATGAGGACTGATTCCTGCTGTCCCTAGAGAACACCTGTTACAGATGAGTAACTATACTTTCTCCAGGAACAATCAGGAAGTCAGTCCTCACATATGGAAACAGGCTGCCGAGGAAAGAACCACGACAGCACCACCGGCGGCCAGGACAGGTAGCCATGAGTTGCAGAAGATGAGTCCCCACAGAGACTCTGCAAGACCCTAGCATTCAGCGGCACCATCACTCCGATATCCTGAACACAGACGGGTCGGAGGGCAGGAGCTGCCTACAAACCAAAAAGATTAGGGACTACCACCTGGCCGAAGGCATTGTCCCGACAGGACTAGCTCTCCAGAAAGTAGTGAGCTGTGAACATGTGAACTGAAGACCATGTTGCAGCCTTGCAGATCTCAGTTACTGGCACCGAGCACAGGTTTGCCACTGATGTGGCCATCACTCTCACATGATGCGTGTGAGCCAATGTTCCAGAGAGAGCCCAGCTCGCTTACAGGAGAGGGCAATGCAGTCCACCACCTAAGTGGACAGAATTCACTTAGTCATGGGAAGCCCCAGTCTGCTAAGGTCATAAGAAACGAAAAGCTGAGGCCCCAAGTCTGCTGTAGGTAGAAGGACAGGGCCCATTTGCAATCCAGTGTGTGGAGTACAATTTCCTCCTGACTGGTATGAGGCCGTGGAAAGCAGATGGGAAGAACCACCTCCTGGTTGAGGTGGAAAGGAGATACCACCTTTGGGAGGAATTTGGGGTGAGTCAAGAGCACCACCCTGTTCTTGTAGAATCTTGTATATGGTGGCTCCGCCACCAGAGCCTGAAGTTCACTTACCCTCTGAGCATACGTGAGGGCCACCAGGAAGGCAACCTTCCATGAAAGATAGCACAGATGACAAGTGGCTAGTGGCTTGAATGGCGGTCTAGTGAGCTGTCAGAGCACCATGTAGAGGTCCCACTCCACTGCTGACAGACAGGGGGCTTAGACAACAGGAGGCCCCCGGAGGAACCGAAAGACCAGGGGCTGACCCGAGAAGGGTTTTCCCTCAATAGGGTGGTGGTGTGCAGCTATTGCACTCAGGTGCACTTTCACCGAGTTGGATTCCAGCCTGGTGTGCAACAGATGCAGTAGGTACTGGAGTACTAACTGCACCTGGCAGGAGAATGGTTTCTCCCGTCTCTCCGCACACTATATGAAGAATCTTTGCCATTTTTTTTAAATTTATATTTATGCAAACATCATATCCAAGTAAATAACAATTGAAAGGAAAAAAGACAAGGGCAGAAAACCATACAATTCGATAGAGGACAGAAACGAATTAAATATACCTATGCCCATTGCCTCACTAGCCCTCAAACTAAAAAGGATCTAAGATAGATTAAGGAAATTAATTATAATACACTTAAAGGATAAACTAGGGTTGCCAAAACCTCGGGCTTCACTTATACCTGCACAGAGACAAGAATACCCTGCCCCCCTACTAGGAGACAGTGGCTAGGCGAGAGCTAATAAAGGTGGCTAGGTTAGTGGGGTCATAAAAGATATAGGAAATAGAATGTAATTTAACCAAGCATTTGCATGGAAATTTGAGGAAAAACAGACCTCCCAAGTGAACCACCCTTGGCTTTAAGATCAAAAACTCCCTCCTTCTTTTCCGAGTGTCATGTGATAAATCTGGGAACATACAGACATGCCTTTAAACAAAAAAAAAAAATATTTTCTTAAAATACATCCTAAGCAGCCATTCACGATCAGATACCAAGAGTAGAAGCCTCTGCCCCATAGGTGTTTGGGTACAAGCTCTACTGCATTGTCCCTGAGAAGACCTGCGAGCTCTGTGAGCAGCAGGATATGGTAAAGGAGGGGTCGCTATGGCTCTTCGGAAAAGAACCTGGGTGGAATCTGCTGTAGGTGGAGAAGGTATCCTTCCCTGACCACCTGCAGTACCCATTGGTTCGAGGTGATTGTAGTCCGTCTGTCGGCAAAGAGAGTCAGGCACCCCCCTGTAGGATGGTGAAGGTCTTCTGGGGGAGGGGAGGCCCTGCCCTGGGAGTCAAAATCTCCCCCCAGGCTAAGTGGGAGCTGGGGTCTGGGACTTAGGTGCTTCTGTCTTCTGAGCCCTGTGCCCTTGCCTTCTGGGGTGAGAAGCCTGCTGCTGGCCTGAGAAGAGCTGGTATTGGTGACCCTGCCTAAAGGACCCCTTTTTCCTTGGGAAATTGGGAAAAGGGGCTTCTTCCCCGATGTTTTTTTGCAGGGATGGGATGAGGACTTTTTAGAGAGCCTCTGGTGGGTCACAATGTCGGCCTCAATCTCAGCCACATTGTCGGCCTTGGGTTTGCCAAACAGGTTCTCCCGAGTGCAGGGGACATCAAGCAGCTGTCTTGTACCCATTGCTCGAGGTCAGAAGATTGTAGCCCAGCTTGGGGTCATGGCCCGATGCTGGCCCTGACTACCCGAGCTGCTGACTCGAAGCCATCATAGGCTGCCTGGGTGAGGAACTTGGAACAGTCCTTGATCCCCGAGGTCAGTCTGGAACCATTGGAGGGATACCCCGACAAGACCTGCTGCAAACCCCAACAGCTCTTGGGCCAGAGCCTTTAGGTATATGCCTATGTAAAGCTCATAAGTCTGGATCCGGCACCCGAGCATCGAGCCTTGCTAACACTTGCGCCCGAGGACTTCTAGGGCTCTGGCTTCCCTCCCGGGGGGGGGAACTGAGAAATAGGTCTTCTGACTCTTGAGTTTTTGCATGGTCGACTCGATGACCATGGAGTTATGTAGGAGTTGGGGTTTGTGGAACCCTGGGCCCTTCTGGACATAGTACATGGCATCGAGGCATTGGCTCATCACTGACACCAGCGTTTCCCACATCCAAAATAGTAGCCTCTCGAAGATGGGCATGGGCACCGTGAGGGTTTCCTTGGGTGGAGACTCATACTGAAGAATCTCCAATTCCTCGGTGTGCGGATCTTCCTCCACCTCAGTTTGCACCAAGAGGGCTCTGGCCATGTCCCTGACAGTCATGGAAGGCCACGTCCTCAGGAGGAGAGTAGCGCTGGGACACCGGGGGAGACAGGTCTGAGGGAATATCTTGGTGCCACTTGGTGTCTGGAGAGGCCTCGTTGTCCGTCTCCCACTCAGAGTCGAGTGGTGACAAGTCCGAGGCCCTGCGACTCAGAGGCCGGCATCAAGGGGTTGGCAGCCTGCCAAGGATCTGGGGTCTGAATCACAGACACTGGCCGGCGAGACCCAGATGCCCAAAGAACAGGACCAGGATCTCGACTGGTGCCAAGGGCTTACCAGAGGCCAGTGGCGCTCAGAGCTCGGCTTGACAACCGGGGACTCCCTCGCAGTCAAGGGACCGGTCTTTGGGCTGGATGAGGCAGATGAATCGGCCATCATCACGTGCTGCAGGGTCAAGATAGAAGTGATGTTCTGCTCCATGGCCACTATTCTGGTTTCCAGATCAGAAGGCTCTGCAGCCTTCGGCACAGGTACAGAGGATCTTCTTGGGATGGTGGAGAGCCCGACAGGGAAGGCAGTGAAGATATAGTGAGAGCCAAGCATGGCAAAATGCAGCTATTTTGCTGATGTGTCCAGATCGGGATATGGAAATACACCTTGGACAGATCCAGAGAAGCCAAGAATTCCCCTTGGCACACTGCTTGAACCATGGAGCGCAAGGTTTACATCTAGAAGCCAGGACGTACAAGTGCTCGTTAACACACTTGAGGTCCAGAATGAGCCAAAAAGAACCTTCCTTTTTTTTTTGGACACCACTAAATAGATGGAGCATCTGCCCTTGCCCAGTTTATCTAGGGGGACAAGTCCCGAGTCCAAAAGGGGAAGGGGGCTCTCCAGGCTGGTAGCGATGAAATTCCCAAGAACCCCGGGAGTCTGACCAACGCTCCAATGAGGAGTGGGTGGAGGCTGACAGAAAAGGAGCTCCTGCTTGGACCTGTCCTCCAGAAAGCAGAAGATTTTGTCTCAGCCAGTTAATTTATCATTGACAGGGCACAATTCCTGGCTGGTAGACATACCAGGTTGTACCAGGGCTGAATGGCCAATTTTTCCAATGGAGAAAGGTGAACAGAGGAGTACCCCAGGAATCTGTGCTGAGTCTGCTGCTTTTTAACATATTCGTAAATGACCTGGAACTGGGAATAACGAGTTAGGTAATCAAGTTTGTAGATGATACAAAATTATTCAAAGTTGTTAAAAGCCAAGAGGATTGTGAAAAACTGTAATCCCAACTTGATAAATTGGAAGAATGGATATTCAAATGGAAGATGAAATTTAATGTGGACATGTGCAAAGTTATGCACCTAGGAAAAACAACCCAACTATAGTTACACAATGCAAGGTTCCACATTAGGAACCACCACACAGGAAAAAGATTTGGGCGTCATCGTGGATAGCACGTTGAAACCCTCTGCCCAGTGTGCAGCAGCGGCCAAGAAAGCAAATAAAATGCTAGGAACCATAAGGAAAGGAATGGGGAATAAAACAAAGAATATTATAATGCCTCTGTATCGTTCCATGGTGCGATCGCACCTTAATATTGTGTCGCCGTATCTTAAAAAGCATATAGTGTTATTAGAAAAGGTATAGAGAAGAGTCACCAAAATGGTAAAGGGGATGGAAAAATGAAGAGAGGCTATGAAGAGAGGCTAAAAAGGTTAAGGCTCTTCAACCTGGAAAAGAGATGGCTGAGGAGAGGTATGACAGAGGTCTATAAGTTAATGAATGGAATGGGTAAATGTAGATCAATTGTGTACACCATCAAAATATAGAAAGACTGGGGGACATGCAATGAAGCTATAGTGTAACCTATTTAAGACTAATAAGAGAAAATATTTTTTCACTCAATGCTTAATCAAACTCTGGAATTCGTTACCAGAGGATGTAGTAAAAGCTGTTAGTGTAACTGGGTTTAAAAAAGGTTTGGACAAGTTTCTGGAGGAAAAGTCCATAAACCATTATTAAAGGGGACCCAGGAAATCCACTGCTTGCCACAATACAAGCATTGTGGAACTTGTGTCCTTTGGGGAAACTGCTAGGCACTTGTGATCTGTTTCCAACAGTGGCCAGTCTAGGACACTGAACTTGATGGACCTTGGTCTGACCCAGTATGGCATATCTTATGTTCTTACATGGCATCAGAAAGGAAGGCCGTAGCAAACTCCTATAGAGGGGCATAATCATCCAGTGGAAGAGACTGAATCCACTGGGGGCAAGGTCCAAAACATCAGGTCTGCACATACTGCCAGCTGAAGAATAGTAGCTGCCACAGTGAACTGGTTCTTCAACACAAATCCACCTTTCAGTTCAGAGAATCTTTCAAGTTCAATCCACCTTCCACAAGAATGGCGGTCCATCTCGTAACCGCAGTGAC
The DNA here is from genome assembly GCA_033557465.1 of Ichthyophis bannanicus. Taxonomy (NCBI): domain Eukaryota; kingdom Metazoa; phylum Chordata; class Amphibia; order Gymnophiona; family Ichthyophiidae; genus Ichthyophis; species Ichthyophis bannanicus. The sequence continues at coordinate 104,450,202 of CM066032.1, read as the reverse complement.
GTGCACATCCACCTAGGAAATATCAAATCACACAATGCACTCCGTCTCTGGGAGTGAGTGCATCTTTTTATACACCCTTACCCCTTAGGTGGGGAGTTTGGGGAAGCCTACTCCAACCGGAACAGACTCTTGAGCACCTCCAGGAATGGGAGTCAATAGTGGATTTCTGTATTCCTTGCAGGAATGAATGCCTCTTTGTTTCCTGCTCCATGCCTGGAGCATTCGCCAAGCTCAAGGTGGAGAAGACCCTGGGGGTCAACGCTTTCAGTTTCTACTCCCAGAGAACATCAGCCTCCTTACAGGCCTCTGAAGGTGAGAGTACTTCTTCATCCACATCAAACATCTCAATCCATGTCACAGTCCAAATCTCAGACAGAGCCCAGCAAATCCCCATCTTCAGGAGGCATCCTTTGTCGGGATGCTTAGCGATCAAACTGGGCTTCTACTCTCAGCCTGCCTCTCATGAGACTGTGCTTGGGGGAAACCAGAGGCTGCACGATCTGGATTTCCACACCAGAATGACTAGGCCTGCTGTAAAAGGAAAAGAATCCCACGGAGGACAATCTGGACTCCAGCAGCTCTCCTCATGGAAATGACCCCTCACTGGCAAGTTAGATGCAAGGCATTGATAAGGCAGGCAAAGAGAGAATTTGGAAAAAAGTTTGCAGGGGAAGCAAAAATGCACAATAAACCCTTTTTCAAGTACATTTGTACCTGTGAGAGAGTCAACTGGACCATTAGATGATAGAGGGATAAAAGGGGCGCTAAGGGAGGACAAGGCCATAGTGGAGAGACTGGATAAATTCTTTGCTTCAGTCTTTACTGAAGAACTTGTAGGAAGTTACCCATGCCTGAAATGGTATTTGAAGGTGATGTATCAGAAGAATTGAAACAAATTTCATAAACCGGGAAGATGTATTACAACTATTTGATAAACTAAAGAACTGCAAATGACCAGGATTAGATGGTATACATCCGAAAGTGTTGAAAGAACTGAAATATGAGATTGCCAACCTGCTATTAGTAATCTGGGGACTATCATTAAAATCATCTTTAGAACCTGAAGATCGGAGGAAAGGTCCATAAATCATTATTAAAAAGGACCTGAGAAATAACACTGTTTACCCCAAGACAAGCATTGTGGAACCTATGTACCCTTTTTGGGAAACTGCTAGGTACTTGTGACCTGGATTGGCCACTGTCGGTAACAAGATACTAGGTTTGATGGACCTTGATCTGACCCAGGATGGCATTTCTTATGTTCTTATGCTGTCAAAATGAGACAACAGAAATGCAGATAGACACCCAAGCACACAGAAGGGTTGAAAAGAATTGCATGACAATCTCTACATGCATTCCCCCCTTATGTTTTACAAAGTGGTATGTTTGATGCTGTAAAGGTATTTGCAAAGTTCTTTTTCTGTTCCTTAACTTTAGAACATTAAAAAACCCTGAGAGACTAATATTGTTCGTATTGCATAACATTAGAATTAGAAGAACTGCATTGTACAGAAGTACGTTTTAGAATCAGTGATCTATGGGGTTTCTTGTCAGATGAGGACAATTTAAATAACAAAGTGCAATACCAGCAGAGCAAAATATTGCTTGCATTATTCATGGGTAACATTTCAACTTCTTGTTAATCGTTGCTAGGACTGGCATGCAGCCACCGCATTTGGATGAGATTACTTTCTTAAACACGCCGTTATGTTAAACTGTTGATAACTCAGCTATAAATAGCAGTAAAACCAGCCTGGATGCTTGAGTCTCAGTTTGCCTTTTTCAGTTATATCTGCTATATCAGCTTTTCCAGTACTTGCAAACACCTCGATCATAAAGGGCTAAGATGTCCTTGTGCCGTCAATTACAGTTACAGCAAACAAGTGTGTGTGTGTGTGTGTGTGTGTGTGTGTGCTATAAACCAAACTTCCCAATGGGTGCAGGAAGTTTGGAAAAGACATGTGTGTGCAAGAAGGGATATCCAACCCAAAACAGAACATCTTAGTGCAAGAACTCTGAGCAGGCAACAACTGGAGGACATAGTGCCAGGCTGAAAACCGCTGATTTCAGCCTGTACTTGAATTGCGAGAAGGTCTAAGACAAATGGAGGGTAAGCCTGGGATAACAAGGAGGGAGAAAAGACCTGGGACAAAATGAAGAAATATAAAATACAATGGCAGAAAAGACCATAAAGCCCTCCAGTCTACTCATATTACCTTTTCATACACTGCCAGAGTTGATTTCTGGCTTTCAAACATAATAATTATCATTTTTATAATGCTATTGGATGTACACAGTGCTGTACAGTGGTGATAACTATTCAGGTACAATATATCCCCTGCCCCAAAGAGTTTACAGTCTAAGCAGGTATCTCAGGCAATGGAAGATAAAATGATCTGAGGAGAAGGAGGTTACCAGTGGTATGCCACAGGGATCTGTTCTTGGACTGATTCTTTTTCACATTTTGCAAGTGATATTTTAGAAGGGCTGTCGGGTAAGATTTGCCTCCTTGTGGATGATACTGAATCTGCAAGACACTTAAGGTGTAGATAACATGAGGAGGGATCTGGCAAAACTTGAAGAATGCTCATGAATTTGGCAGCTGAGATTTAATGCTAAAAACTGCAGGGTCATGCAATTGGGCTGCAAAAGTCCAAGGCAGCGGTATAGTATAGCGGGTGAAGTGTTTCTGTCCATGATGATCTTAAGTTGGCTAAACAGGTAGAAAAAACAATGGCAAAAGCCAGAAGGATGCTTGGGTGCATAGGGAGAGGAATGGCCAGCAGGAAGGAGGAAGTGATGGTGCCTCTGCTGAGACCTCATTTGGAGAATTGTGTGCAATTCTGGAGAATGCACCTTCAAAAGGATATAAACAGGATAGAGTTAGTGCAGAGGGTGGCTACCAAAATGGTTAGTGATTTTCATCATAAAGTATATGAAGGACAGACTTAAATATTTCAATATTTGTATTTTGGAGCAGGGGTTCTCAGCCCAGTCCTTGGGACACACCTAACCAGTCAGATTTTCAGGATATTTGAGGAGAGAGTGAATATGCATGAGAGAGATAAGCACGCACTGCTTCCATTCTATGCAAATCTCTCTCATGCATATTGTGATAAGGAAGCTTATCATAGCTCAGGTAGGAGCTATAGAAAAGATGATGTGACTCTGAACAAGCAACCTGTCAGTTCTGGTAGAAGCAAGAAAACAGAGTTTTCACATAAAAGACTACCAGTCCCAGAATGCACCAGGTTTCCAGCAGCCATGAGAGGGGCTGAAGTGAGAGAATGTGTGTGCAATCAAGAGAGCTATGAGGTAATCCCTAAGCACTCATCTCAAAGGGCAGGGCCTGATTCAACACAGCTGCGCTGTGTGGCGGAGCAGCACACATTAGAACAGGATAAGAATAGAGCTTATTCTTCAGATAACAGCTACAGAGGGAGGAAGAGATACAGGGACAGCAAAGGCTACAAGCTCAAGCACCAGTATCACCTGGAGAAACAGAAGCCAAGCCAAGCGGATAGAGAAAGAAGGAAACTCTCTGGAAGGAAGAGAAGAAAGCCCATTGGAAGGTCTGGGAGATTCCAAGGCAGTACCCATACTGGGAGGTATTCCAAATGCCAGCAGAGTCCATTGGACTGGATTCAGCCAGAGGAATGGATTGGCAGAGATAGGAATCACCAGTGGCTACCTGGAAGAGAGAAGACTGCATGTGGAAGGGACTTTCAGACATAGGCCAGAAGGTATGTGAGAGGAGATCCAGTGTCCAGGGATCAAGATTGGAAGGCTGGACATCAGAATTGGATTACATATTGGCCAGGCTTTACAGAGAGGAATTATGATGGCAGGAGAGGCTCAGGTATGAACACTGATCCAGACCCTATCTATAATAGAGAATGGCAGCAAGGGAATAAGCATTCTCATGATAGTGCCTTAATGACTCATCTGTGCCAATGTATGATATTGACCCTATGATTGTTGATGAAGGGGGAGATACAGCAGATGAAACTATTTATATGGACTGTTCTCTATCTAAATGCTATTGCTAGTTTTCCGTGAGCAAACACATCAGCCATCACAAAGAAACCTAACTTTGTTCTTTATTTCCACTGCAAACAGCTCTTAAAGCAGGATTTGGGCTCACACAGTAGCAGCCAGCCAGCTAAAGGCTTTCAGCTGGTCCATTGATAGTAATTAGGGCTGCACCTGATTGTGTGTGTGAGCAAGGGAGAATCACTGCTGAGATCGGCGTGGAAAATAAGCAGAAGTTAACCTAACCAGCAAAGTTTATTCTTTACTTTGTGCCTTTGTATTTGGTAATTATTTGCTAAGAAAACATTAGCTAATTGCCTGACAAGCTGAGGTTGTTTTCTGGTTTACTTTGTGACTTTTTGTTATCCATTTTTAAACACTGCAAGCAAGTAACCTCATTTATAGTGCTATCAAGCATCAATGTGCTGGGTGAATTAAACCCAATCAATAACAGAAGTATTTTATTGATCTTACCACTTGGTTTCACAACTCAAATTATTGTCATCAGCTGTGTTTGGGAGTGAATGAACTACAATACCCACAATACCTTGCAAGAATCATATGAATATATGCATCGTCAAGATTGTGTAAGTTCTCACCCTAGGCAGCCGCCTGACAATATTCATTGTGGTCATCCTGAAACCTGCCTGGTTAGGTGTCCCCCAAGGAGTTGGTTGGGAACCCCAGCTTTGGAAGAAAGGCAGGAGAGGGAAGATGTGATAGAGATATTTAAATACCTCCATGGCATAAATGCATAGGAGGAGAGCCTTTTTCTGTTAAAAGAAAGCTATGCAACAAGGGGGCATAGGATAAAGGTGAAGATAGGCTCAGGAATAATTTACAGAAAGAGAGGCACAGAAAAGTTTCCCAGCGGAGGAAGTAGAGACAAGGACTGTATCTGAATTCAAGAAAGCATGGGGCAAATACTAAAGGGACTGTAAATGCTTAATAGTATGGAAGGGCAGACTGGATAGCTGTATGGTCTATCTGCCATCATTTTTCTCCGTTTCGATGTCACAAAAGTGCAAGAGGCAGAAGAATGAGTTGAACCCCACCTTCCCTGGTTCTCAGTCCTTTGCCTAACCACTAGAGACTAGACCATATCCACCCACTTCATTGCAACTCACTGCATCTGAAGCCTTCTTGAATGTTCACTATTTTCACTTCCATCACCTTCCCAGCAGCTATGTCACACATCCTCCACCCTCTCTCTTTGAAGAAAAGATTTTCTGATGTTATTCCTGGGTCTACCCTCTTAGGAGCCTCATACCAGAAGATGTGTCTGATATAGTAAGTTTATTACGCTTAGCTGCATTGGGACCCAGCAGAATTTGACAGGCTGTAGGGACACATCAAGCCATATGAAATTTCTAAACTATTGAAAGGTTTGCTGTTGAGATCTTCTCTATTTTAAACAGGAAGTGCAAGAAATCTATTTGTGAGCCTAATCTTTGAACTTATAGACAATGCTGCACCGATGGCAGGGTAGTGCCAGCTTTAGGGGCCACCTCATACTTTAAAGGACTCCAACATTTTGCAGCAAAATATCTGAGGAGAGAGTGAAGCGTTTGCAAGGAAGTGGCTCTATTTGCATTTTAACATTCAGCTATCTAAGTCCCCTAAAGAATAAAAAAGATCCACAACACAACTCTGTAGTGGGTTAATATTCACCTAAATATAAACACCTTGGGCCCAATATTCAAAGGCATTTAGATGGTTTACAGACCTGTAAACCATGTGTGTGCCGTTGAGAGGGATATTCAAATGGCACTAACACGGTTAATGCCGATTGATATCCGCAGGTGCTGCTGCTCCACGCCCCAATGGTAATCGCGTAGCACTGAGGCGTGTCATGGGCGTTAAGGGGAGGAGCGGAGGCGACACCTGTCACAAACTGTGCAGTGGCGAAACTGAACTGCTGCCCAGTTAGCCACTCATGGATAAAGACAGGCATGGGAAAAGCTGACCTATCTTAACCCATGGGAGCTAAGCAGGCAGCAGCTTGACATTGCCAGTTAGCTTCTGTGCCAAGCGGCGACCCATATATTCAATGCTGGTGGCCAGATATGGCCCCGGCATTGAATGTCAGCGGCAACAGCAATGCACTTTAGAAGCACCAGCTGCCGCTGCTGAATATCGGGCCCCTTGCTTCTCATTTTGCATTCTCTCTAATAGTTCAGCGTAAATGGGCTTTGATAATATTTATGATATTCTCAGCAAAGTATTATGATGTAAGCAGAGTATTATGATGTAAGCAGAGTATTATGATGTATACATTTCTATTCTTTCCAACCTAACAGAAGTCAAAAGAATTCTACAGAAAGGGGTTGAGAATGTCTGTCTGCCTATCCATCTGTCTGTTAGCAGGCAAAATATCTCTGAAAGCTTAACGGAATGGCATTTAGGAAAAACTGGTGGAAAGAAGCATTGCATTCAAAAATAGGCCAAATAGGACTGGGGGTTCCAGAGAAATAAGCCCCCCCTCCAAATGGCCCAATGCATTTCTATGGGAGATGGAATTCCTGCTTCTACAGCATAGAAATTCACATACAGTGTAACATTGCTGTTAGGTAATTCCTCCTTTGAAAATCCTTCTCCCTGTTCTCTACTTTCCCAATCCTCCAAACTGCCCTACCCCTGCACACGGCCCACATTCCTATAAAATACTCCCTCGCAACTGCCCTACTATTCTGCTAAATGCCCCATTGAAAAAAATATCCACCACACAATTTGCCTTACCATCCTGCAAACTTCCCCACCCCCAGAAGTATACCCCACAATTGCCCCACCACACCATAAACTGCCTGACTCCAAAAAGCAACCTTCTGCAATTTCCCCACCACCCAAAAACTGTCCCATCCCAAAAGAATATTCCCTCACAACTGCCCCACCTCCATAAACTATCCCACACAATTGCCTCACCTCCCTGCACACTGCCCCACTCCTACAAATTTCTCCACAACTCTCCTACCACTTCACAAGCTGCTCCCACCCCTAAAAATACCCTTCATGATTGCCAAACCACCCCACCCCCACCCCCCAAAACTACACCCAATATTGTCCTACCACCTGGCCAACTGTCCCTGCAAACTGCCCCACCTCTATAAACAACTGCTGTGCAATTGCTCCACCACCCCCAAAACTACCTCCACTGCTTCCTACCATCTAGCCAACTGCCCCACCCCCAAAAACTCTCCCTACTACTGTCCTACCTAGCCAACTGTCTCCCACAAACTACTCCACCCCCAAAAACTACCATGCTGCAATTGCCCCACCACCAACTCCATCACTAAAAAATCCCCCATGCAATTACATCACCCAGCAAACTGCCTCAGCTCCAAAATGTATCCCCAATACAATTCACTATCGCAACTGTCCCATCACTCTGCAGACTACATACAACATACATACATATACACATATACACATGAGAAACAGTCCCTGCTCAATACAGCTTACAATTTAAGCAAGACAAACACAACAAACAAGAGACAAGAGACAGTTTTAACACACATGGGTGATAAAAGGAGAATAAAGAATCAGGATCCAAAAGCAGCCTCAAAGAGGTGGCTTTTCGCCTGGATCTGAATAGGACCAGAGATGGGGCCTGACAGACCGACTCAGGTAGTCTGTTCCAAGCAAGCCTGGAGACTGCTGGATAAGAGAAGGGCACCATAGAAGGGATTTGCTTGATGAGTGGAATTTCTGAGGAGGGGTATAGGAAGAGAGATAAGAGAGACAGGTAATGAGTGGATGAGTAGCCTAGTGGTTAGGCAACAGCCTAAGATCAGAAAGACCAGGGTTCAAATTTCACTGGTATTTCTTGGGGCTTTGAGCGACTTACTTAACCCCTCCACTGCTTCAGGTACAAACTTAGATTGTAAGCCCTCCAGGGACAGGAAAATAACTACTGTACTTTAATGTGACTCACCTTGAACTACTACTGGAAAGGTGTGAGCTAAATACTACTAAAATACATAAAAATGAGGAGCAGCAGAGTGAATGCACGTGTAGGTCAGTAGAAGAAGTTTTGAACTGGATCGGAAATGGATAGGGAGATAATGAATTTACTTGAGGAGAGAGGTTATGTGAACATAGCAACACTGGAGGAAGATTAGCCTTTTGTCATATTTTAGGTCTTTCAGCACCCTTGGAAGTATACCATCTGGTCCAGGTGATTATTGTCCTATTTCTTCATTGCCATTTTTGGCTATGGTTATGGAAAAAATTGTTCTGAGATAGCTTCGGGAATACATCGATAAGCAGGATATATTAGTGCTTTTCAATTTGGCTTTCGCCCACATCATGGCACTGAAACTTTGTTAGTATTACTGATGGATATCTTTCTTAGTAGTTTCGATGAAGGAAAATCTTATCTATTAATTATGCTGGATACCTCCGCAGCTTTTATTTATTTATTTTATTTATTTAACACTCATTTTTATACCGCATCTTCCAGAGATCAGATGCGGTGTACAAATAACAACAATTAACAACGCTAAGTTTGTTTTACATAGAACATAGCTTTTGACACAATTGATCATTCTTTGTTGTTGGCAAGACTGCATGAGATTGGTCAATCAAAATGTCCAATCAAAATGTTCTCTTCCTTTCTATCCGAGTGACAGTTTCAGGTGAGATCTGCAGGTAAATGTTCTTTCTGACAGCTTATTACTGCCGGTATACCGCTAGGGTCTGCTCTTTCTGAAATATTGTTTAACATTTATATTGCCCCTATCTTTAAGATCTTTAATGGCCTTGACATTACTTACAGAATTTATGCAGATGACATTCAGTTTGCAGTTCCTATATCTTCTTCATTGGATGATGCAATGGAGCATGCTAGTTTGTGCATTAGTACTATCAAATCCTGGATTACACACAACAGAATGACATTTTGCTCTTGTCCTGCATACTTCCTGTCCCAGTATCTATTATCGGGTGAGCTGGTGATTGTTGCTAGTCGGTTTTTAAGCTCACGACCTAGGGGTCGGGCTTTACACCCAATTGACTATACAAGTTCAGATACAGAAAGTTACTAAGGCTCCTTTTTAAAGTTTCATTTAATCCGCAAATTTAAACCGTTTTTGTCTTCTGTGAATCTGCATATTGTGGTTGAAGCTCTGGTTTTGTCACTATGTGACTACTGTAATAGTCTATTTTTTGGGGCCCCTCATATGCTATTCAGCCTTTGCAGTCGATACAGAATGCGGCGGCACGTCTTATTACTAATGGCAGAAGGTTTCAGCACATCTCTACTGATCTATATAAATTACATTGGTTACCAATTAAAATTCCAAATTTTATATAAAGTCATCATGTTGGTATTTAAGTCTCTCAATCATCAGCTCCACTTAGACTGTTGGATTCTCTGCGAGCTTACTGTCCTCCTCGTGTTTTACACTCACAGGAAACTTTACTGTTAGATGTTCCGTTATATCGGCAGATTCATTTTCAAGTGAAATAAGGGTTTTTCAGTGAATGGTGAACTAAATAAAGCAATACGTACAAGAATGAGGATTGGTGCCCTAATTTTTCAATACGGTGGATCCGATCTTGAATCTAAGGAACTGACTGAGGTCTTTTCCCCTCTATAGGAATATTAAGTCAGATTGATAATTATTATTTAATGATTATAAAAAATACAATAAAGTATTTCACAATTAATATTGAAGGAAAGCTAAAAAGTTTTTTTATGACAGGTGAGATAGCATTAGTTTTCACCTGCAGAAGCCTTTTTTCACATTGGAATGTGATCATAATGCATCTGATTTCCAGTAGATAAGGAGCACTGGTAAATTATTTCCTTTGCTGCTGCCAGGAGACTTTATAATTTTTATGAAAGATGAGACCACTTGCAAGACTCTAATAGGATTTTTGTTGTGATAAAGAACTACTGTGATTAATGTATTCTTGGTGAAGACGATGCAGGTTTGTAATAAAGTGATTGTGCTTTTGGCTCAGCCGTGATCGTCTGTCCATAAACAGCTGTAGGTTGCGGTTTTATGTCCAACTGACAAAGCTGCCTACCAGCCCCAAAACATCCAAGCGACCTGACAAATTTGCAGCAACAGCGTCTTTTATTCTTCTTCCTCCTCTGTTAACTGAGAGAGAGCAACAAAGTTCTTTTCTTGGCACAATGGTGTTCCCTATACACATAGCAGACCCTCATAAATAGGCAGCAAGTCCCACGTAACCATTTACACGCACCCTTTAATGCCATAGCACTGCTGCTCTGTCAAAGAGCTGCCGGCTTCCCAAGCTGTTTACAGGACGATCAGACCCTTTTACTAAAGGTCATGAACTGGCTAACGCGAGTTTTAGCATGCAGTAACTGGCAGGCGAGAATGCATGCAATGCATGGCAAGTACTGGCCACTAAAACGCACGGTAAGTGACCATCGTGTGCTAGGGGGGAAAGTGGGCAGGTTAGGGGTGCAGTATGAGTGTGGAGAGTACATTGCCAGTAGTGGTAGGCCAATTCCCATGCACTCTGTAGCAATGTGGCAATTAGAGATACCTCTATGGGTGTTGTAAGTGCACCCGTTTTAATAGCGCCCTGTTTTCCGGTGCTTGATCATGTGCTAACTGCTGGAAACTTGCTGGGCAAACCCCTGCCAGGTAGCACAAGATGGCGGCTTACTGCATGTTCTTTTTGCCGCTAATCATCAGCACGTGGGTACACTTACTGCTACCCACTAAGGTGGTGTTAATGCAATTACGCTAAAGGCAACAGGCGTGGTTAGTGCACACTGAAAATGCTCACATTAACCACGAGGCACCATTAATACCCATGTTCAGCTCCAGTCCCTGCCCTGCTCACCGGTTGGCGTGGGATTTTGAGCATGGGGCCCTATGCAGTTAGCTTGGCACATGGCAAACTCTACACTAATGGTTACTGAATATTAGGAAACATGCCCCTGTAACACTTATGTTGTATACCTTTCTTCATATATTTGCTCCCTGGCACCCAGCAACTGATAGCAGCAACACAATACTCTAGTGACAACACTACCTCCTTCTCAAACATAAGCTAGGACATCCATATTACCATACAGAAGAGATGTAAATAGTTATTGTTAGTTCACCTTGAGTGTCTACTATTATGTCCTTGCACACAGTTTAATGTATCACATATCAATGTACATAGTTACAATGTTTCATGTAACTGAGTATCTACCTGTTTATATACTACTCAGTTGTCAATGAAACCGCAATTGATCTTTGGAAATCGTGGTATAAACATTTTTAAACAAATAAATAAAATAAAATAAATAAGGTGACTCAAGAACGGAAGTTTAACACCAAATCACAGATTTTGCATGGGACGTTCTCATTTTTTAAAAGAAGCAAATAAACGCAGTGGAGGTGTTCAATGTTACTGCAACCATACGGCACAGGGAAGACTGGAATGTAATCAATGTGCTTTCAAAAACTTGTATTCTAATTATTCCCAATACAGACAACTTTTTAAAGACTTCCTTTAAAAATTGTAAAGATTTTCTCTCCCATAGGGGACATATTCAAAATGGTTTAGCCGATTAGCAAGACCTGCAATGATCCCTATATTTAGTGGCACTATCTGGATAGTTCTGCTAAATATCCCCACAGACCACAGAAAAAATGCCCAGTTAAAATAATTGCAAAAATCATTGAAAAGGTAACCCTCCTTCATCTCCAACATCACATTGATATAAATGCCGTCCTGGACCCGCAGCAACAAGATTTCCGCAATCACCATGGAGCGGAAACTTTACGAATATCCCTAAATGACAGACTTATCAAGGGTATAGAAAACATTCAATGCTTCATTCTCATCTTTTTGGACATTGCCTTGGCATTCGACACTATATGCCATGAGATCCTCTTACAGCGTCTCTTCAACATAGGAATTCGCAGCACTGCCCTCGAATGGCTTCGCTCCAATCTCACAAACCGCAATCAATTTGTACAAATTGGCCAGAAAACATCCAACCTATTCTGCCAGACACAAGGAGTCCCTCAGGGCTCAGCCCTCTCTGCACTCTTATTTAACATCTATACACAGCCGGTCTGCAACATTATAAGCCCCTTTAACTCCACTATCACCTGTATGCAGACGATATTATGATTTATGCTCCATATATCACCACAAGCGAAAACTACTCAACTATCATAATAAGCTGCTTCAATGCCATAGACCAGTGGCTATCAGAACAAACTAAAGTCCTATTCCTCAACAGGAAACAATCATTTCTCCCCCCAGAGGTGCTAAAGGTTGAAAAAAATGACCTAGAAGTTAGATCTGAGGTAAGATACCTGGAAGTTACCATCGATCAACATCTTACTTTCCAACCACACAAACAAAGTGACACAGCGCATCTACAGCAAGCTGCATTCACTCCAACAATTACAACCCCTACTTGACCCTCATGACTTCCGTTCAGTCTACCAGGCAATGATACTACCGCACTTTGACTTCTGCAACACAATTCTGCAAGGCCTCCCAACAAGCTTCCTACATCTGCTTCAATTCGCGCAACATACAGTTGCGCAAATTCTGACAGGCTCGCCTCAAGCCAACCACATCACACCTATTCTAAAGGAGTTGCATTGGCTACCTCTCTAGAGCCGCATTAATTATAAAACACTCATGACAACCTTCAAAATAATTCATCAACTATCCCCTAAATGTTTACATTCAATTATTACAAGAACAGTGGAAAACCGCCTAAGGAGAAACAACATATGAAACCTACTAAACCTGCCTCCAGCGCTAACCAAGTGTAACAAGTCAACTTGCTCCAGGGCATTCTCCCTGCATGTCCCACGCCTATGGAATGCTTTACCACCACAAATCAGAGATACCCATGACCTTGCAACCTTCTGTAAACTGCATAAAACTCGCCTATTCAAGGAACCTCTCACTTTTATTTATTTAGTTTATTTAGACAGTTTTGTATACTGCCTTATCCTTCAATCAAAGCGGTCACAACACAATTGGGGGATACATTTAACACGCGGGGATATGAGACACATACACTAATACTTACAGGGAACATGGGCAATGGAGGGTTAAGTGGCTTTCCCAAGACCACAAGGAGCATCTGTGGGACTAGAAACCCCAGTCCTTCCGGCCCAAGGTTGCTGTCCTCTAATGGGATTTGAACCTCCGACCTTCCGGCCTGAAGTACCTTGCCCCAACCACTAGCCTACTCCTCCCTGCCACTTGGTTTGCAGCTTGTCATGCTGTGAGGGCTTGTGTGCATAAGTGATGCTGAGGGCTAAACTATCGGTAGTTTAACTACTGGCAGGGTCTGCCAAGACTGACAGGTCTCAGCTGAGGTGCCAGACCAAGACAAGCCACCCATCTGGGCAGCAGCAGAATGGGACAGTATTGGCGGCGGAGGATCACATTTCTGTGACAATGGCAACACTAAACTTAAATTGCGCAGAGGAAAGGCCTGGCAATCTACTTCTGTATTTTGCCATGAAAACCCAATGGATAGTCACAACAAAACTAATTGCACTATAGTGCTGGAAGATGAGACCCCCAGGTCGGAAGGCACTCAACTAGCTATTGGGGAGGAGCTGAAGACTTTTCAGAGTAAAGCCAACATTTCTGATGTGGATGGATCAAAGCGCTCGGGACGTCCGACTGCTTATGTAGCTGTGCATGACATGAGAGTCAGAAGCTGTAAAGATGTATTACATATTGGGACATGGAATGTATGAAGCATGAAGCAAGGGAAGTTGGAGGTGGTCAAGAATGAAATGGAATGTGTACAACTTGATCTGTTGGGTGTCAGCAAACTGAAATGGACTGGCATTGGGCACTTTGCATCAGATGATCACATTGCCTTTCTTTCCAGCATAGCAGACAAAGAAGAAATGGTGTTGCATTTATAATAAAGAAAAACTTGCAAGAGCTGTAATGAAATACAATGCAGCCAGTGAACGCTTAAACTCTATTCGTCTACGAGGAATGCCTATCAACACAACTATAATTCAAGTCTACGCCCCAACAACAGCTGCAGATGAAATTGATGAGTTCTATGAACAAGTACAAGCTGAAATTGACAGAACATGCAAACAGGATATGCTGATAGCCATGGGTGACTGCAACGCAAAAGTTGACAACAAAGAAGGCGGCAAAGTGGTTGGAAAATATGGACTTGACATCTGAAATCAAGCTGGAGAAAGACTGATAGATTGTTGGTCTTGCAGAATTCTATTCATCTTAAACACCTTCCTCCAGCAACACAAGCGGTGACTATACACATGGACTTCACCCAATGGATTGTACAAAAATCAAATTGACTACATCTGCGGAAGTCAACGATGGAAAAGCTCTATAACATCAACAAAGACAAAACCTGGAGCTGACTGTGGTATGCAAACTCAAGCTATAGTTGAAAAAGAGCAAGCCACTCATGAATGTAGCAAAATATGACCCTGAGAATATATCACTGGAATTTAAAGACTGCCTACAAAATTGATTTGCTGCTTTAGATACAAATGACAGAGCTCCAGAAGAGCTATGGAATGACATCAAGAAGGTTGTGTTGGAAGAAAGCGAGAAGTCTCTACAAAAGTTGAAAAAGCAAAAACGGCCAAAATGAATGACAGAAGAAATTCTGAAAATTGCCCAGAAACGCAGAGAAGCTAAAGCCAGAGGAGAAAGAAAGACAGTCGCAGAACTCAGATTTCCAACGTGCAGCAAGACAGGACAAGGAAAAGTACTACAATGACACATGCAAAGAAATAGAAGCAGAAACTATTAGAGGAAGAACAAGATCGGCTTTCCTAAAGCTACGAGAGTTAAAGAAAAAAATTCCATCCTCAAATTGGAATGTTAAAAGATGCTTAAGGTTCTATGTTGAAAGATGCTGAAAAGATCAAGAAAAGGTGGAACGAATATACAGAGTTTTATATGATAAAGGTCAAGTGGTCCAACAGCCATTTCAACCTGTACCATATGATCTGGAACCAGTGGTGATGAAAGAAGAAGTCTAAGCAGCATTGAAAGCCTCATCAAAGAACAAAGCACCAGGCATTGATGGCATTCCCATAGAAATATTACAGCAATCTGATGCAGCTGTTACCATACTTACAAGACTCTGCCAAGAAATTTGGAAGACATCATCATGGCCAACTGACTGGAAAAGATCTGTGTTTATACCAATACTAAAGAAAGGTGATCCAACTGACTGTGGAAATTATTTATTTATTTAGCTGCATTTATATCCCGCTTTTCACCAGGTCGAAGCAGTTGGGGGATACATTTAACACGAGGGGATATGAGACACATACACTAATACTTACAGGGAACATGGGCAATGGAGGGTTAAGTGGCTTGCCCAAGACCACAAGGAGCACCTGCGGGACTGGAAACCCCAGTCCTTCCGGCCCAAGGTTGCTGTCCTCTAGTGGGATTTGAACTACCGACCTTCCGGCCTGTAGTACCTTGCCCCAACCACTAGGCCACTCCTCCCTCCTCCCCAATTATCGCACAATCGCTCTGATCCCACATGCCTCCAAGATTCTACTGAAGATTATTCAAACAGAGACTACAACCATACTGGAACAAGAACTACCTGAAGTGCAAGCAGGGTTCAGGAAAGGGCGAGGAACGAGAGACATCGCAGATGTGAGATGGATCCTTGAAAAGACAAAAGAATACCAAAAGGATATCTATTTGTGCTTATCGACTACAGCAAGGCTTTTGATTGTGTAAACCAGGAGAAACTCTGGGCCACATTAAGAAGCATGGGTATACCAGAACACCTGATCGTTCTCTTGCATAATCTGTACATTGATCAAGAAGCAACAGTTCAAACAGAACAAGGAGAAACAGAATGGTTTGAAATAAACAGAGGTGTACAACAAGGCTGCATACTTTCCCCCTACCTGTTTAATTTATATGCAGAACAAATCATCAGAGAAGCAGGATTGTATGAAGACAACAAAGGTGTGAAAACTGGTGGAAGACTCAACAACCTTCGCTATGCTGATACCACCACATTACTGGCTCAAAGTGAAGATGATCTGAAACATTTGCTTCTCATGATCAAGGAACATAGTCTAAAATGGGCCTGCACCTTAATGTAAAGAAGACAAAGATCACGACAACTGGCAAAATCAATATGTTCATCGTTGAAGGAGAAGAAATTGAAATCGTGGACAACTTTAACCTACTTGGATCAACTATCAATAAAGAAGCAACAAGCAGTCAAGAAATCAGATGAGGCATTGCTCTTGAAAGAATGGCAATGAAGGACCTAAACAAGATTTTCAAGAGCAGAGATGTCTCTCTCTATACAAAGATTCGACATGTTCAAGCCATGGTATTTTCAATATCATATGGATGTGAAAGTTGGATAGTGAAAAAGATAGGAAGAAAATTGATGCCTTTGAATTATGGTGCTGGCGGCGAATACTGCGTATACTATGTACTGCCCGAAGAACAAACCAGTTAATACTAGAGGAGATCAAACCTAAGCTTTCCTTAGAAGCTCAGATGACAAGACTTCAGCTTTCATACTTTGGACCCATCATGTGAAAAGACAGATCGTTAGAGAAAGACATAATGCTTGGTAAGGTAGAAGGTCAATGCAAAAGAGTAAGGCCAGCAATGAGATTGATGGATACAATAACAGCAACTATGGGTGCCACCTTGTCGACAATGAACAGCCTGACTGAAGACCAACCACAGTTTAGGACAACTATCTAGATGGTCACTATGAGTCAACACCGACTTGATAGCACTTAACAAACACCACCACCACCACTAACAGTTTTTACTACAGCCTCCGGCAATGATTACTCGTTGAGTGAAAAAATATTTTCTCCAATTAGTCTTAAATGTGCTACATTGTAGCTTCATTGCATGTCCCCTAGATTTTCTACTTCTTGAAGGAGTAAACAACCGATCCACGTTTACCTGTTCCACTCCATTAGTTATTTTATAGAACTCTTATCATATCTCCCCTCAGCAAGTTGAAAGGTGTACACTTAGAGTGCATAGCATTGCCTCCATTTGCAGAATCAGGTATGTGAAGGGTAGATATTTGGGTGTGTGTCATGTAGACTGTCAAGGGCGACGTGTGCATGTGTGTGTTTATCATGGGAAGTGTTGGGGCATGATTGTGTGTGCTGGTGTCGGTTTTGTGTGTCTTGACGGTTCTGTCATGTATGTGCATCGGTGCACTGTGTGAGCATGTATGTGTGTGTGTTGGGACGGTGTGTGTGAGGGGGTGTTTGAGTATCCATCCATGTGTGTTGGAGTGTTACGTGTGTGTCTGCATTTTGACCTGTCCTGCACCTACTCTTTGTCCCTCCCCATCCTCTTGCACTATTCCCATTTCCTATTTTTCACTCTTCTCTCTTACACTATCCCTTTTTCCCTCCACCCCCCCATGTACTCTTCCAGCTTTGCACTCTCTCAGGCATTTCACTCCCTCCCTTAATGCACTCACAGTCCCTTCTCCTTCTCTCCTCTAACTCTGCTCCTTCCCTTGTGCTCTACCACTTTCCTCATCTTCCACCCTTAGCCCAGCTCCTTCCTTTATGCTCCAACCCTTTCTTTCATGCCAACTCTACCCCTTCCCTTGTTCCACCCCTCACCCACTCCTTCCTTTAAGGTCCCCATTCTTTCAATAATGACCTTCTCCTCAGAAAGCAGTCCCAACACTGTGGCTTTTTGACATATTCATAAATGACCTGGAAAGTGGAATAACAAGTGAGGTTATCAAATTTGCAGATGACACAAAACTATTTAAAGTTGTTAAAACCCAAGAGGATTATGGAAAATTGCAAGAGGATCTTGATAAATTGGAAGACTGGGCATCAAAATGGCAGATGAAATTTAATGTGGACAAGTGCAAGGTTATGCACCTAGGGAAGAACAACCCAAACTATGGTTACACGATACAAGGTTCCACATTAGGAACCACCACCCAGGAAAAAGATTTAGGCGTCATTGTGGATTCCATGTTAAAACCCTCGGCCCAGTGTGCAGTGGCGGCCAAGAGAGCAACTAGAATGCTAGGTATGATAAGGAAAGGAATGGAAAATAAAACAAAAGATATTATAATGCCTCTATATCGTTCCATGGTGAGACCGCACCTTGAATATTGTGTGCAGTTCTGGTTGCCGTATCTTAAAAAGGATATAGCGATTTTAGAAAAGGTTCAGAGAAGAGCCACCAAAATGGTAAAGGGGATGGAAGGATACTCCTATGAAGAAAGGATAAAAAGGTTAGGGCTCTTTAACCTGGAAAAGAGACAGCTGAGGGGAGATATGATAGAAGTCTATAAATTAATCAACGGCATGGAACGGGTAAACGTCGATCGATTGTTTACCTTATCAGAATATAGAAAGACTAGGGGACATGCAATGAAGCTACAGGGTAAACTATTTAAGACTAATAAAAGAAAATATTTTTTCACTCAACGTGCAATCAAACTCTGGAATTTGTTACCGGAGGATGTAGTAAAGGCTGTTAGTGTAGCTGGGTTTAAAAAAGGTTTGGACAAGTTCCTGGAGGAAAGGTCCATAAACCATTATTAAGAAGGGACCCAGGATATCAATGCTTGAACCAATACAAGCATTGTGGAACCTGTGTCCCTTGGGGAAACTGCTAGGTACATATGACCTAGATTGGCCACTGTTGGAAACAGAATACTGGGCTTGATGGACCTTGGTCTGACCCAGTATGGCATATCTTATGTTCTTATGAAGGAGAGAGCATCTTCACCCAATGCTGTCCATGCACCGAGATTTCAAATCAATGCTACCAGACAGAGTAGGATGGATTGAATTACCGGGTGCATCAACAGCATCTGATGAGCCATCATCCAGCAGCACACACACACACAGCTCCTCTTTTTCATTCAATTACCCAGAGTTTCTTTGAAGTTCCTTGCAGGCAGCCTCTGCAAGTCCCTTTGGGAGGAACCTTCCCAGAGGACTTGGTGATTGCCTGGGCTGCCTTCAAGCAGCTTCAAAGAAACTAATTATTTTAAAGTAATTGAGTTACAAAAAAAGAGGTGTGTGTGTGTGTGTGTGCTGCTGCTGAATAATGACTCACCAGATGCTATGGATGCACTGGGTAATTCAATCAGTCCTAATGTCTTACAACATTGGCTGAATTACCAGAGCATTGATCCCTTCTTCCATTAGGTCTACTGCAATGCTGCCCCTAAAATTGACGTTCAAGGTAGCTGCCTAGTTTACCCAGAGCTAGGACTGGCCCTGGTAATATGTTTAATACAAAATGGAGGTAAATTAAGAACAGCTGCAAGAGATCTACATGTGTAAATGACGATTTTACAATGCTGTTATTTACATGTTCTTGCAGGATATACAGATTCTAAGAGGGCATGTTCTAGATGTGTTCTGGACAGTTCAAAAATATATATAGATTCCCAGTTTTGCATGGGGCTGCATCTCCTCCAAAGCACGCATAAGTGTCAGCAAACTGCTAATTTCAGCTAGGAATTTAGAAGAGTGATTGAAGGGCAATTGCCCCCAACCCTCTGGTATTTAAAATGTTTAAAAATGCCTTTCTGAGCTTGGCTGTCTAATGGGCTGCTCGCTGTAGCACTTAGGGCTATAGTTATTCGCCTGCGCTACTGATTAGTGTTTGTTAACATGGTTAACGTGTGCTATTTTACAAGTTCCATTTTACGCAATGGGACCTAGTTACTAATAACATGTATTAACTATGCTAACACATGCAAAACCAGCAGAAAATCATGTAAATGCTGCTCTGCAGAATATTCAGCGACTTTAACATGGTTAGCATCGGGGTGTGTCAGGACAGCACCCATCGCTAACTGGGCAGCAGCAATACTGAGCTGCCCAGTTACGGTAGCAACACGTGGTGAAAGTCAGGGTCAGGAAACACTGAACTAACTTTCGTCGCTTTAGCTAACCGAGCAGTGGAATATCACCGCTGCCTGGTTAGCTTCACGGCATTCCAGACATTCAATGATGGCCCCTGCATTGACTATCTGGGTTTAAAGTTCAGCACCAGTGACTAGCCGCTGGCACGAACTACTGGGTCAATATGTGTATAGCTGTTATATTCATGAGTTCTGCCCTGCATGGCTTTACATGAGTGAATGTTTTATGGATGTTCTTTATCACTGTATGCCACTAGAGAATATCATTGCAGATGAATGTACAAATGGAAGGTTTAATGTACATTTTTTTTATTTTATTTACATTCTCTTATATACTGTGCTATTTTGCATCAGTGTGGTTTACATTGAACAAACTGAAATTACATTGAACAGGGCATTATAACTTGGAGATAACTATTTTACAGGGAACATGGGCTATGGAGGGTTAAGTGGCTTGCCCAAGACCACAAGGAGCACCTGTGGGACTAGAAACCCCAGTCCTTCCGGCCCAAGGTTGCTGTCCTCTAGTGGGATTTGAACCCCTGACCTTCCAGCCTGAAGTACCTTGCCCCAACCACTAGGCCACTCCTCCACGCCATGTACATGTAGAGTAATTGCCAATTTTGGGGCATGTTTACTAAAGTGCGCTATCCAGCAACATAGGGGCTTGTTTACAAAGCTGTGGTAGCGGTTCGCGATCATTATCGGAGCCGCGACCCCATTGATTTCAACGGGGCCGCGGCTCTGATAACGACCGCGAACCGCTACCGCGGCTTTGTAAACAAGCCCCATAGAGTCTGACTCTCGCTAAGATCACTGCATGAACAGTTAGCTAAAAGTCCTGTACTAACAGTCCATGCATGACTGGGTGGGGTTAGGGACATAACATGGGCACTGATGGTGCTTCGCAGTAAGTGTGGGCTTTTTGGCTGTGTGCTACCTGTTGCTGTTAGCATGGGTGCACCTAGTGCCATCTCAATGGAGGATGTTAAGTGGATCTGCATGCCGGCCAGCAGAGTGCTGCATGTTAGCACTGCGCTACCACCAGGGGAAAGACCCCCCCCCCCACCCCAATGTCAGCACGGGCCTCCATGCTATCTTGGCAGCACAATCATACACTACCAGTGATACAGCAAAGTTACTCACCTGTAACAGGTGATATACACTGTGCAATCCAGTTGGACAGTGTCCTTTTGGAGACTGGAAGTCCCAAATGACTAGGATCAAAAGCAACAAAGAGTTGAGAGGATTTTCTATGTTGCTGTGTCCTTTGCAAGTAAAAGGCCAAAGCTCTTTTACAGTCCAAAGTATGAAGGTTCCTTTCTGCATTTGAGGCGTGAGGCCTTGGAAAAAATACAGGAAGGTAAACCTCTTGGTTCAAATCAAAGGGCGAAACCACCTTTGGCATAAAGTGTGGATGAGTCCTAAGGACTAGCTTATCATGATGGAACCTTGTATAAGGAGGATCAGCCACCAAGGCTTGTAATTCACTGATACGACATGCTGATGTGAATGCAATGAGCAAGATAACTTTCCAGGAAAGGAATTTCAAAGAGGTAGTGGCTAATGGTTCAAAGGGCGGTTTCATGAGCTGCCCAAGTACCAGATTCAAGTCCCATGCCACCGATAGTGGCTTAATGGGAGGCTTCGTTAAAAGAAGGCCTCTCATAAATCTCGCTATGATAGGAAATAGGTTGTCCATTTAGAGGCTTGAAAGAAGCTGCAATAGCACTCAAAAGGACTCTCAATGAGTTAGTCTTAAGCCCTGCATTTGATAAATGAAGGAGGTGTACTCCAGTAATGATTCCAGAGGTATCGCAAGAGGGTTAAGACCCTTCTGCGAGCACCATATGGTGAACCTTTTCCACTTAAATGCATAAGAGCGTCTTGTGGAAGGTTTCCTGGAAGCATGAAGGATATCCTTTACCTGCTGGGAAAGGTTAAGACCATAAAGTTTGTCAGACGGCTGCCTGGGTGAGAATCTTCACACTCTTGGCAAGTGCATATTTCTATATGATTTGCAAGGTATTGTGGGCAATGTAGTTCATTCACACCAGACACAGCTGCTGACAATAATTTAGTTGTGCTCTTGGGTAAAGCCAATAAGATATTTTATTTATGGGGTTATTTCTCCCAACACAGATATGCTTGGTAGCACACAAATTAGGTAACTTGCTTTCAGTGTTAACTTGGAAAAACAAAGTCAAAATCAGGAAAACAACAAATGAAAAGCTACAAAACAAGAAACAAACTGTTCTTAACCTCTGATTACTTCCCACATAGATACAGAAGTGATTCTCTCTTAGCTCACAAGCAATTAGGTAAAGCTTAATTGCTAGCAGTTACCAGCTGAAACCCCTTAGCTGGCTTGCCTTCCACTGTGTGGGTCAAATCCTGCTTCAGGAGCCTTTCTGAGTAGATTAAAGAACAAATTTGTATTTTTCTTGTGATGGTTGCTGTACTTTATAACAGAAAGTTACCAACGGAGTTTAGATAGAGAGCAGACCATATAAACAGGATCCTCATCTGCTATTATTCCCCCTTGTTCAACAAGCATGGGTTCAATATCATGGATTGGCACAGATGAATCTCTCAATGGAGCATTTTCAGGAGAATACTTGTTTCCCTGCTGTCTTTCAAGGTTATAGCTAGGGCATAGATCAGTGTTCATACCTGAGCTTCCATTGCTGCTAGAGTTCCTCTCTATATAGCCTGGCCAGTATGTAGTCCAGTTCTTATGTCCAGCCTTCCAATCCAGATCCCTAGACACTGGATCTCTCTTCATATACCTTCTGGCACAGGTCTTAGGGTCCCTTACACGTGCAGCCGTCTCCCTCACAGGTAGCCTCTGGTGATTCCTAGCTCTGCAGCACCATTCCTCTGGCTTTCCCCAGTCCAATGGTGTATGCTGGCCCTTGGAATACCTCCCAGTATACGTACTGCTTTGGACTCTTCTAGACCTCTCAAAGGCTTTTCTCTTCCTTCTTCCAAAGGGTCTCTATCCCTCTCTGTCCGTCCGGTTTGGCTTCTGCTTCTGATGATCCTTCAGATGAAACTGATGATCAAACTCAAGCTGATTCTCAGGATACTGAGGACAATTCTCTGGATATCCAAGGTGATCATGAAGATGGTCATCTGTAGAATAAACTCTACTCTTATTCTGCTAGATGAGTGCTCCTCCCTAACACAGTGCAGCTGTGCTGAATCAGGCCCTGCCCTTTGAGATGAGTGCTTAGGGATTACCTCATAGCCCTCCTGATTGAACACACGTTTCCCCACTTCAGCTCCTCTAATGGCTGTTGGAAACCTGGTGCATTCTGGGACTGGTAGTCTTTTATGGCAAAATTCTGTTTTCTCATTTCTATCAGCACTGACAGGTTGCTTGTTCAGAGTCTTTTCACCTTTCCTATAGCTCCTTCCTGAGCTATGATAAGCTTCCTTATCACATACCCCCCTGCTTAAGTTATTACGGACTGGTATAACTGGTGAAACTTCTTCTCTACAGTCCGTAATCCGGGAAAGGGCATCCGCATTCTTGTGTAACTTCCCAGCACGATGTTCAACTTGAAAATCAAATGCCTGTAAGGCCATGTACCAGCGTGTCAACCTGGCATTGTGGTTCTTCATTTGCTGCAAACCACTTAAGTGGGGCATGGTCCGTGACCAACTGGAAACTTTCTCCCCTGTAAGGTAAAACCTTAACGCCTCCACTGACCACTTGAGAGCTAAACATTCTTTTTCTATTGTGGAATACTTTTGTTCAGCCGGTGACAACTTCCTGCTCAGGTACATCACAGGATGCTCCTCCCCATCATGACACTGGGATAGAACCGCTCCTAGCCCTACATCCGATGCATCGGTTTGAACCAGAAAGGGTTTCTTGAAGTCCACCCCTTTCAATACCGGTCCTGTACACAATTTTCCTTTTAAGACTGAAAACGCTTTTTTCAGCTTCAGGTGTCCACTTTAGCTGGTTTGGACAATTCTTCCGCAGCATATCCGTGAAAATTGCACTTTTCTCTACGAATTGCGGTATAAACCTGCGGTAGTATCCAATAAGTCCTAAGAAACTTCTTAGTTGTTTCTTGTTGTTGGAGGAGGAAAATTCCTGATGCTATCTATTTTACTCATTAGAGGTTTAATTTTTCCTCTTCCCACTAGGTGGCCCAGGTATTTTACCTCCCTATTTGCAAAGGCACACTTCTTCGGGTTTAAAGTGATTCCCGCTTGCTTCATGGAGCACAAGACTGCCCTGATCCTCTTTAGATGCTCTGCCCAGGTGTTAACTATGGATTATGACATCATCCATATATGAAAAAGCATAATTTTGGTGGGGTCGAAGTACCTGATCCACTAACCTTTGGCAGGTAGCCGCTGCTCCATGCAGTCCGAAAGGCATCCTCTTGAACTGGAAAAGGCCAACGGGGGTGCTGAACGCAGTCTTCGGCTTCGACTCCCTGGTGAGAGGATTTGCCAATATCCTTTTGTCATATCAAGGGTGGTTAAGTATTGAGCCCGTCCCAGCTGGTCCAACAGCTCTTCAATTCTTGGCATTGGATATGCATCAAAAACTGATATGGCGTTTACCTGCCGGAAGTCAATACAAAATCTTAAAGATCCATCAGGCTTCGGCACCAAGACTATGGGGCTATTCCAGGGACTCTTTGACTCCTCTATTACTCCCATGTCCAACATCTCCTGGACTTGTGCCACTACTTCCTGTCTTTTGGCTTCAGGCAAGCGGTATGGCCTTTGACAAACTAATTTCCCAGGTGGAATTATTATTTCATGGGCAACCAAATGTGTCTCCCCAGGTATGGGTGTCAACACATCTGGGAATTCTTTAAGCAATTTCCTAATTTCTTCCTGTTGTACTACTGTCAGGTCCTCACCTATTTGGGGCTCTGATTTTTCTTTACAATCAGATACCTGGGGTCCCAAATCTTCCTCTTCATTCACCTCCCTCTCGGGCACAGGTGGCAGCTAGGCTTTTAACCCCTTTGGCATCAGTAGAACCAAAGCCTTTGGTTCCACGTTCAGAATTCTCCAGGGATGTGACCTCCTCCACAGGTGGAAAACCCAGCCTCTCACAGATCAATTGGGCAATTCTGTCTCCTGTCTTCACGTGATAATCATTCTGTCCAAAGTTAAATAACAGAACTTTAATATTGCCCCTGTAATCGGGATCAATTACTCCCGCACCCACATCGATGAAATATTTAAGGGCTAATCCGGACCTTGGGGCTACTCTCCCATAGCATCCAATAGGTATTTCCACTTGGAGACCGGTGTCAACCAGGGCTCTCCCTTGGCTAGGTACAGTCACATTTTCTATGCTGCACAGGTCAAACCCAGCAGCTTGAGGGGTTGCCCACTTAGAAGCTTGGGCCTTCTCTGTGACCCTATGGTACTTTAGGATGAATGTCTGCTTTGGGGTAGCTTGGTCTTCTGGACGCTTAACCATCTTTTTAGCTGGGGTCCGAGGACTTCCAAATAAAGGCCCGGGAGCTATTACCATTAAACCTTCTCCCTCCTTCTTTCCTAGTCCTTCCACTAGACCCTGCTTAAATCTTGGCCAGTCTCTTCCTAGAACCAAATCAAAAGGTAGCCTAGGCACCACTGCTAACAGGACTTCCTCTTGTCCCCCCAGGCACTTAACCTTTAGCCTATAGGTGGGATATGATGTTGCAGCACCATGAATGCATCTGATGTGAACTTGGCTTTCAGGGGTTCTAGGCACAAATCCTTCTTGGGCCTCTATCCTCTTCCAAAGCCTTTTTGACATCATACTCTGGTCTGCCCCAGAGTCTAACAAAGCATTTGTGGTAATTCCTTGCACATCAACCATCAAAAGAAATCCTTCTTTGGGCTGTTTTAAATCCACACCCATTAAGCTAGTGTGTGTCTGGCATCTCTTTTTTAAATGTCCCCACTTTCCACACTTGAAACATTTCTTTCTATTCCACTGTGTCATCTGGTTTGATACAATACATTCATTTTCAGAAACATTTTTAATTATTTTCTTTTCTGATACAGCACATCTAGCCTCAGCACCAATCTTCAGAGGGCCACCCATTCTATGGCAAGCCTGCGTGGCTTCCAAGAATCTTTCTGCTAGCATGGTTGCCTCTCCAAGATTTTGGCAATTTTGCTGTATAAGGAAAGTGTGCAAATCTTTAGGCACCCCAGACATAAATTGTTCAAGCATTATAATATCTAATAACATTTCTACCGTCTTTTGCTCAGGCTCCAACCATTTTACAGCTAAACCTCTGATTCTCTGACTCAGAGCCCTGGGTGTTTCACCCACTTTCAATGTAGTAGCTCTAAACATTCGCCTATACTCTGAAATAGACAACCCTAGGCGATCTCTAATAGCAGCCTTTACATCCTTATAATTCAAAGCCTGGGCTGCTGGCATTGCTCTGTAAGCTGCAAGCGCCTCTCCAGTTAATGAGGCTGCCAGCCTTACTGCCCACTGGGTCTCTGGCCATGCTAATGCCTGTGCCACTCTTTCAAAAGACTCTAGAAAATCATCAACATTATCATCTGGAGTTAGCTTCCCAAAACTAAATGCCCCAATCCCTTGATTGAGTCCCACACTGTCCACATGTGGTGTATCAGTATTCACTGCTGGTCTTGCATCTGTTCCACTTTGGTTCTTTAGCTCAACTAGGGCTTGCACCAGATCAAGCACTGGCCTCTGCTGGTCCATTAAGGCTCTCATAGCAGTGTCCTGAGCCTGCTGCGATAGCTCCTGTTGCTGCTAAATTGGGCTGCCATCCATTCAGCCATCTCCCTTGGATCCATCTTGATCCCTGCAAGAAACTACAAAGAAAAAAACCCACAGTGCACCACCTTCCAAACAGATGTTTTTTTCTAAACTCTTTTTTTTTCAATTACCCTGTGCTTACTCTCATCCACCACTAGACATGCCCAGGTACTTATTACCTTGTCTCAGTGATGAATCAAGCTCTGCACAGGGTCTTTTCCTCCTGGGACATCCACTTCTCCTTCAAAGTGCAGTTGAGGGAAAATCTTTTTTTTCCAGCTTTAAACTTGAACTGTAGTTGTAATCCTCAGCAAGTAAATCCCCTTTGTGCAAAAGCAATCCGAAAAACTACGCCATTTGTCAGACGGCTGCCTGGGTGAGAATCTTCACACTCTTGGCAAGTGCATATTTCTATATGATTTGCAAGGTATTGTGGGCAATATAGTTCATTCACACCAGACACAGCTGCTGACAATAATTTAGTTGTGCTCTTGGGTAAAGCCAATAAGATATTTTATTTATGGGGTTATTTCTCCCAACACAGATATGCTTGGTAGCACATAAATTAGGTAACTTGCTTTCAGTGTTAACTTGGAAAAACAAAGTCAAAATCAGGAAAACAACAAATGAAAAGCTACAAAACAATTAACAAACTGTTCTTAACCTCTGATTACTTCCCACATAGATACAGAAGTGATTCTCTCTTAGCTCACAAGCAATTAGGTAAAGCTTAATTGCTAGCAGTTACCAGCTGAAACCCCTTAGCTGGCTTGCCTTCCACTGTGTGGGTCAAATCCTGCTTCAGGAGCCTTTCTGAGTAGATTAAAGAACAAATTTGTATTTTTCTTGTGATGGTTGCTGTACTTTATAACAGAAAGTTACCAACGGAGTTTAGATAGAGAGCAGTCCATATATAAAACAGGATCCTCATCTGCTATTAGTCCCCCTTGTTCAACAAACATGGGTTCAATATCATGGATTGGCACAGATGAATCTCTCAATGGAGCATTTTCAGGAGAATACTTGTTTCCCTGCTGTCTTTCAAGGTTATAGCTAGGGCATAGATCAGTGTTCATACCTGAGCTTCCATTGCTGCTAGAGTTCCTCTCTATATAGCCTGGCCAGTATGTAGTCCAGTTCTTATGTCCAGCCTTCCAATCCAGATCCCTGGACACTGGATCTCTCTTCATATACCTTCTGGCACAGGTCTTAGGGTCCCTTACACGTGCAGCCGTCTCCCTCACAGGTAGCCTCTGGTGATTCCTAGCTCTGCAGCACCATTCCTCTGGCTTTCCCCAGTCCAATGGTGTATGCTGGCCCTTGGAATACCTCCCAGTATACGTACTGCTTTGGACTCTTCTAGACCTCTCAAAGGCTTTTCTCTTCCTTCTTCCAAAGGGTCTCTTTCCCTCTCTGTCCGTCCGGTTTGGCTTCTGCTTCTGATGATCCTTCAGATGAAACTGATGATCAAACTCAAGCTGATTCTCAGGATACTGAGGACAATTCTCTGGATATCCAAGGTGATCATGAAGATGGTCATCTGTAGAATAAACTCTACTCTTATTCTGCCTAGATGAGTGCTCCTCCCTAACACAGTGCAGCTGTGCTGAATCAGGCCCTGCCCTTTGAGATGAGTGCTTAGGGATTACCTCATAGCCCTCCTGATTGAACACACGTTTCCCCCACTTCAGCTCCTCTAATGGCTGTTGGAAACCTGGTGCATTCTGGGACTGGTAGTCTTTTATGGCAAAATTCTGTTTTCTCATTTCTATCAGCACTGACAGGTTGCTTGTTCAGAGTCACTTCACCTTTCCTATAGCTCCTTCCTGAGCTATGATAAGCTTCCTTATCACAAGTTCTAGGCTTTCAGCAACCAGGCCCTGAGATGCAGAGACTGGGGAATGGGATGCCACAGCATCCCGTCCTCTTGAGAAAGGAGATCTGGAGCAGATCCTAACTCCAGAGGCGGAGCTTGAGAGAGATGTAGGAGCAGAGGGTACCACATTTGAAGTGGCCAAAGTGGAGCTATGAGGATTATATGACCTCTGTCTCTCTGAAGCTTGAACAGGGCTTTGGGAATTAGGGGAATGGGTGGAAAGGCATACAGGAAGTCCTGACCCCAATGGAGGAGGAAAGCATCCCTGGCCTGACAACCTCAAGCCGGAATTCTGGAACAGAACCGGGGAAGTTTGGCATTCAGCGGGCTTGCAAAGAGGTCTATGTCCGGGGTTCCCCAAATTTGAAAATATTTTGGCCACCTGATCTGCATGGAAAGACCATTCATGTGGAAGCAGAATTCGACTGAGTCTGTCTGCCCAAGAGTTTTGAATGCCTGGAAGATACACCGCATGGAGATGAATCTGATGCTCTCTGGCGAGGGCCCATAGTCGCAAAACTTTGTTGCAGAGAGACAGAGATCCTGCTCCGCCCTGCTTGTTCACATACAACATGGCTACTTGATTGTCTGTTTGAACTAGGACTGTCTTGTAGCTGAGCTGGGTGTGAAATACTCAAAGAGCAAGGAAGATTGCTCTGAGCTCCAGGAGATTGATATGGAGATAGGACTCCTGTGGGGCCCAGGTACCCTGGGTAGAGAGGCCTTACAAGTGGGCTCCCCAACCCACCTGTGAAGCATCTGTTAGACTGGCTTGGGGTAGGGGTTGCTGAAAAGGAGACCACCAAAAGACTTTTGGGTGACTGCCACCATTGGAGGGACAAAATAAGGCGATCTGAGTTTGCTATTTTGTCTGACAAGCAACCTGACGCCTGAGTCCACTGAGTGGATAAGGTCCACTGGGCTGCCCTCATATGGAGGCAAACATAAGGAACCACATGCACGGTGGATGCCATGTGGCCTAGCAACTGTAACATTTCCCGAGCAGTGAGGTGAGGTTTTAGCACTGCTTGGGAAGCTAACTGCACAATGCAAAGGCAGCGGGGCTGTGGAAGCAAGGCCCTTGTTTGTCTGGTATCCAGAAGAGCTCCTATAAACTCTAAGGATTGAGTGGGAGCAAGGTTGGATTTTGGGAAGTTTATGACAAGTCCCAAATACTGAAGGATGCGCATTGTACGAGACAGAGCAACCCCTGGCTTCTGGCTCTGAAGGGGATCGAATGAGCCAGTCGTCTAAGTAAGGGAAGACGAATATTCCCAGGGTGCGGAGAAATGCTGCTACCACAGCCATGCATTTTGTGAACACCCTTGGTGCAGAGGCCAGGCCAAAAGGAAGAACCCTGTATTGGTAGTGCTTCCCTTGAAACAGGAAATGAAGGAACCTTCGGTGAGTTGGATGGATGAGAACATGAGTGTACGCATCCTTGAGATCTAGAGAACAAAGCCAATCCTGACTCTGAATGTATGGCAGCAGAGTTCCTAGAGAAATCATTTTGAACTTCTCTATGAACAGGAATTTGTTCAATTCTCTGAGGTCTAGAATGGGTCTGTGTCCTCCTGTTTTCTTTGGGATAAGGAAATAGGGGGGAGTAAAACCCTGTACCCTGTTGGGGAATGGGTACCTCTTCTATTGCCCCTTGAGCAAGGAGCATAGTGACTTCTTGACCTAACCGGTCATTGAGAGAGGTCTGAGAATTGAACTGTCTTAATATTGTAGGAGGGGGCATGCTGAGGAAATGAAGCTTGTACTCCTCTCTTACAATAGACAGAGTCCAATTTTCTGCTGTTATCTGACCCCATCTGGGGGCAAAATGACATTGCCTTCCTGGCCCTGAACGGCCCAGAACCCTCCACCATCCCAGGAAGATTAAGTTCTCTAGACAGGAGTTAAAGCCCCTGTGGAGGCTGAGTCTGCTGAGCCGGTTGAGGCTTAGCTGCTTTTGGTTTCCTTTGTTGCCTAGGTTGTTGGTGCTGTCTCTTTTGGGGCAAACTGACCTAAACGATGTCCCTGCTGGGTATAGGAGGGGTAAAACTTTCTTCTTGCTGAAGAATGGTTTCTTAGAGGATCTTTTCCTCGCAGGATCAGCTGTAGATTTAGACAATCTATCCAAAGTGATATTGTCAGCATCTATCTTATTAGCTTTTTCCTGCCAAAGAGATTCTCTCCTGTGCAAGGTATATTCCCCAGTTTGTCCTGTACCCAGATTTCCAAGTCAGATGCCTGGAGCCAGGCAAGTCTATGTGCACCTATGGCAATTGCAGAGGTTCTGCTTATGCATTCAAAACAGTCAAAGGCTGCATGATTCACAAACTTGGAAACATCCTGAGCATGTTTAACAAGAGCAAGATAATCTTGCCTTTTATCATCAGGAAGGAGAGGGCTTATAAGCTCTAAGTCTCCTGTGACCTCCTTAAGGAACATTCCCATATACAAGATATAGGAACTGATCCTAGCAGAAAGCATGGAAGCCTGGAAGAATCAACGTCCAAAGGCGTCAAGAGACCTACACTCACGTCCAGGAGGATTAGATGCATGCCTTTTTGCACTCTTTATCCGTCTCATGGCTGATTCCACGACCATGGAATGGTGTGGTAATTGAGTCTTCTGAAACCCAGGACAAGGAGGAACTCAATACATGGTGTGATGTGGTCGGAGGTGTTTCCCACATCCTTAACATAAGATCATGCAAGATCTCATGAATAGGTAAGGTAGCTGCCTCCTTGGGAACTTTAGGATATTGTAGGATTTTTAATTCCTTTGCCCTAGGCTCTTTTTCAGGAGTCACTGTGATGGAAAGACCTCGGGCCACATGTTGGATAAAATCCTGAAAGGACATATCCTCTGGTGGAGACATCCTATGCTGAGGAGAAGTGGAATCCTCAGGAAGAAGTACTCTGATATCGGCAGAGCTTTCAGAGTCTTCAGACTCATCCGAGGATTCGAAGTATCTCCGATCCGGGTGATCGTGCAAGGCATGGTACTGGTACCGATCGAAGTCGGCATCGGAGTGGTCCGGTATCGACTTGTCGATGCCGGATAGAGACGCATGACTCGGTCCCGGTAGAATACCTGCCGATGTCGATGCAGTCGGTGGTGGCACTGGTTGAATTGTCTAAAGCGGTTTCAGGGGCATCGAGGCCGTGAGAAGAGCCGCCAAACTGCATTCAATAGCCAAGAATCTCTGGTCTATCGACTCTGCCAATGCTTGGGTATCAGTGCCGGATGAAGCGGCCGGAACCCCAGAGCATGGCACCAGTAGTTCTGTCGAGGTTGAGGCCTCGAGAACATCCTGGAGCCCCGTTAGTGCTTTGGAAGCCGAAGCCTCCCGCCGGGGCAATTTTGCCGGTGAAAGTCCCTCAAGGGCAACGCCAGAGGCATCTTGATGCTTAGAAGGAGATCTACCCTTTGAGGACCGGCTAGATTTATATTTAGTTCCCTGAGATCCATGGGAGGAAGATGAAGCCCTGGAAAACGTCCATGCCACGGAGGCTGCATCGGAGGGAAAAAAGGGTGCTAGGTTTAGCAGCTCTGTTTTGCCGGCCCCTTTTCAACATCATCCCACAGGCAACACACTCTGAAATAGAGTGGTCAGGACCTAAATATCTGAGGCACCACTCATGGGTGTCTGTGACGGAGATGGTACCGCCACACTTAGAACACTTTTTGAAACCCGAAGCGGGTTTTTCCATTTTGAGGGAAACAAATTGGGCTTAGTGCCCAAAATGGTGCGTGGCACCCGAAAAGAAAATTACTGGAGAAGACTCTAGAAACAAAGGGTTGTGTTTTTTTTACCAGTATAGCATCGAGGGAAGGCAGACGCAACCACAAAAAAAGAAGAAGAAGGGAAATTTTCTGCGGTGACAGGATGTGTGACCTGTTGGCTCCGCGGAAAATGAAGAACTGGAGAGGGACAATTGGGAAAGGCGTGAAGGCAGCACAAAGGCACTGTGGGATGCTCCCAAAAGCTTTCCTATTGGACACTGGGTAGTGTTCCCGTGCAGGTTCCATTGGTACCGACGATACCCATATGTGAAGACTACATTCCTGCTTGTTCCTGGAGATCTTAGTAAACATGCCCCTCTGTAACTATCAGTGACTATATAGATGGTCACTTTATAATAACCTTACAACAGTTGTTGATTCATTTTATTGATAAAGCTTTTGTTTATTCATTTCTGTTTTGACTGTTTTTATTTACTGTCTGTTTCTGTTTTATAGGTGTGATCAGATAGTGATGGCATAAATAAACAATATGGATTTGTAAATTGGACCCCTGATGCAGGTGACCAGCTGAATATGGCCATACTGGGTCATTATTAAAGATATAAGGGGTCATTTGCTATTGGTTAGCATGTGCTATCTGCTGCAGGACACATTTTGTTCCTATGAGGCCCTGCCACAGAGAGCATGCACTAAAGCATTATCTTATTTATTTATTTATTTAGTTAAAGCTTTTCTATACCACGCTCTTTAAAATCAATGCGGTTTACAAGTAACATTTCTTTGTGCAAAGCAGGTTGGACCTGCTTTGGACTTACATTGAAGAGGTATAGCAACTTGGATTTAAAACTGGGGTAACCATATACAAGATAAGCAATGTGTCACTAAGCTGTTGTAGCGACATGGCATGCTCTAATAACTAAGTCAAGAATTGTTAGATATTTACACTTTAGATATTTATTTATTTATTTAGACAGTTTTGTATACCACCTTATCCTTCAATCAAAGTGGTCAACAAGACATTGGGAGGCATACATTCAACAGGAGGAGATATGATTCACATACGTAAAAAGCTATCTACTTGTAGGTCTAAATGGGGATGGGCAGTTGGGGCTAAGTGGTGAGGGTAGCTAGTGGGCCATTTGGGTGGTATCTAGTGCTTGGCAACTTAAGGTGGTTGCTCATAGGCCTCGGTGAAGAGATGAGTCTTGAGAGCTTTGCGGAAATCCCTGGTATCATTTAGGGTCTTTAAGTCCATGGGGAGGCAGTTCCATAATGCAGGCATCAGTAGCGAGGGAGCTCTCTTAGATGTTACTTGCTTAGTCTTTTGATAACCTGTGGGTAAGGTGATCCTGTTGTCATTGTTGGTTCTTCTAGGCCTGTTACTGACATCCTTGGTTATTACATCCTGGAGCGCATCTGCAGAGCGGTGGTGGAAGATTTTGAAAATGTTCAGGATTGATTTGAATTTTGCCCTTGCAATTATTGGGAGCCAGTGCAGCTGTCGCAGGACGGGGGGTGATGTGTTCAGATCTTGCAGTGCCCGTGATGAAGCGTGCTGCAGTATTCTGCACCATTTGGAGTGGGTGAATAGACTGCTGGGGGAGGCCTTAGTATAGTGAGTTTCCATAGTCTAGCAGTGGGGTGATGAGTGCTTGGCAAACTGTGCGGAAGTGGTCTTGGTCAAGGATTGGTTTGAGTTTTATGATGATCCTCAATTGGTGATAGGCTTTTGCTGCAGTTTTAGTAATGTGAGATTGTAGGTTCAGAGATCTGTCCACGGTGATGCCCAGGTACCTCAAAGCATGTGCTGTTAGAAAATGGCCCCCATATTGTATTAACTGTATATTTAAATAAATTATTTTGTGGTTGCTATCTGTTGGCCCCTGTCTATAGCTCCCCATGATATCTCATTTGAGCAAATGTTCTATAGATCCAGAAGACTGAACTCAATAGACTGATGTGGAAACTCAGCTACTATGTTAGCTGTGCCAAAACAAGCTATTTGTCTTTATCCAGATTTTCTGGTCAAAAAAGCGATAAATAAATCCATAAGTGAAAATGTATTTGTTTATTTATTTATTTGGCTTATAGACCACACATCAGGCAAAAAATGATCCATGTGGTTAACATCAGTACATAGGATGAGGGTGGAAGGGGATAGACTCAGGAGTAATATGCAGAAATATTTCTTTACGGAAAGAGTGGTGGATCCATGGAATAGTCTCCCAGTGGAGATGGTAGAGGCGAGGACAGTATCTGAATTCAAAAAAGCATGGGACAAACACAGAGGATCTCTAAAGGAAAAGAAGAGACTGCTGTAGTGGTTGATATGGAAGGACAGACTAGATAGGCCATGTGGTCTTTTTCTGCCGTTACATTTCTACATTTTATAATAAAAATACAAAAACACAGGGCCCAATATTTAGCGTGGCAGCTAACGCTGGTAAAGCGGCTAGTCACTGCTGCTGAACTGTAGACCTGGATATTCAATGCTGAAGACATATCCGGCCGCTGGCATGGAACATCCAGGTCAGCCAGACAGCGATGAAGCTAACCAGGTGATACCGAGCTGCTGCCTGGTTAGCTTCTGCAGCGAAAGTTACGTCAGCCTTTAGAACCCAACTTTTGCTTTGTAGCAATAGCAGGGCAGCGGCTCAATATTGCCGTTGCCCAGTTATTGCTGGGCGCAGCTCCCGCTCGGTCCCCGGAATGCCGGGGTGTGAAGCAGCAGCACCAACGATATTCACAGGCACTACTCATGTTAGTGCCACGGAATATCCTGGCCAAGCCGATGAATGCAGTTATCAGGTCTGCTAATCGCGGTCATTGCATTGAATATTGGGTCCACAATATGTAAAAACAGCCATAATAAAACAAGTAGAAAAAGCATGTAAAATAAAAAAATCTCCCATTCCCCTGCCGCAGGGTCCACTTGCTCAACAAGTCCTTACTTCCAAAATCCTGTAAAAACAAGTAGGCTTTAAGTTGTTTCTGAAATCTTCTATAGTCCTTCTCCCCGTAACACTCCAAGCAATGCGGTCCACTGTAGAGGTGCTGCTGCAGTAGAGAAGGCGGCTTATATTCAGCTTGGCCTCCTGCATCAATGGGGCTCTCAGCTGATCTCTCCGAGCAGCGTGCAGCAGACATTGTGGAGAACAGAGGATTCGCAGATACGCAAGATAATTAGGCCCCCCATCTTCCAAACCTTTGAAGACCAGACAAAAACGCAATGTGTGCCTTCGAGTCAGTCCTGACCCCTGGCGACCCAGAAGCTCCTGGGTTTTCTTGGCAGTGTCACCGGAAGTAGATTGCCAGGCCTTTCTTCCGAGGCAATGGAGGGTTAAGTGACTTGCCCAAGGCCACAAGGAGTGCTAGTGGGATTCGAACCCTGGTTGCTTGGTTACCAAGCCAGTGTTCTAACCACTAGGCTACTCCTCCGAAGACCAGACAGCACACCTTAAACTGGATTCTATAGAAAAAAGGGCTGCCTGTACAATAAGGATAAACAGGCGTTATCCGATCCTTAAACCCACAACTCAACAGGTGTGCTACAGCATTTTGCACAAGTTCTAACAAAAATTAAATAATCTGGCAGGCCTAAATAATGGTCATTAAAGTAATAGAGCGTAATCAGAACTAGGGGGTGAAGTACCATACAAAACTCCACCGCGGGCGGTCGCAGAAGACGACGTAACTTGGAAAAACCTGCTGCAATCGCAGATTTCACCTGTGCTGTGTCGCGCCCACTGCTGGCTAGGCGGTTGCCTATAGGCAGTGGGTGTACCTCCTATTGTCCCTTGGTATTATGGGTTCCCAGAGCCACGGCTTCTGGGGATTGTAGTTGTGAAAAAATGAGTAGCCGAGGGTTGAAGGCAAAATACAGGAAACATTTATTCTTTTCTTCTTTTGTCCTTTCAAACATACAGCAACAAAAGTAGGATACTTCTCCAAATAAAGAAAAAGGAACTTTCACAGTAATACCGGTAGCAACTGCTTCACTCAGTTTGTTATACCAGTAATATATCTTTTCCAGAGTTCAAGAATACAGCTTAAGGGTTCCTTGCTCAGTTCAGCCCAAATAACTGCTCTTCCAAACTGAGCACTAACTATGCAAAGCACAACCCACTTTACTTCTGGCTGTTTTATACGTTTAGGTAAGAACTTCTTAAACATTCAAATCAGCGCTTCTGAACATTCTCTGCCAGCTTTAAAATGTTAGCAACTTCATTCCAAACATTTCTAGCAGAACAGGCAAGTACAAAGCTTCTGGGTTTTCTCAGTTTTAAACCTCACAGCTTCTTCACCTTTGCTTTACACACAAAGAACAGTCCATTTGAGAGTCGGCAGAACTATTATCAGAATCATAGTTATCTACCTGCATGCTCTCATACTCGGGGTCAATTAGCATCTGGCTGGAATCAGCTTCTGGGATTTCAGGCTTTATTTCTTCTAATAACTTTAAAACCTTCTCCCAATGAGACCTCTTTCTATGCTGAGGAATGCTGGAAGGGCTGAGGGGATTCTTATCCTTCAATAAACTATGCAAGGTTTCAAATGGGCTCACCTTACTTCTAGTAACAGAGCTCTTTACAGACCTTCCTCAAGGTGAAGCTCTTCCCTCAGGTTCTGGCAGTGCTCAAAGACAGCACTTTCCTCAGGATAAACTCCCCTGTCTTCAGGGCCTGCTGTAATGCTCCTACAACATGGGCTTCCTTCAGAGCTGTAGTTTCTTGTGTGCTGGCTGCAACGAGAACCTTTCCTGAGGCTGCTTCTAGAACACCTCCCTCTCTCAGCTTCCTTGCAAGAATCTTCCCCTTCTCCTCCTGGCTGTTCCTTCTCTTCCAGGTCCCCCGGTTGTCTCCACTCTCCCAGGTTCCTCGGTTGCTCCCTCTCTTCCTGTTTCCTCAGGCTTAAATGACTGGGGCTGCCCTATGGCTTCAAACTCCGCCCCCGGGTGTTCCCCATTACCTACCCTGGTTACCTTGGAGCTAGGGCTTGGCTTGCACTCAGCAACTCTATGTGTGTGGGTTTTTTTTCCTTGGCTGGAGTTTCAAAGTCAAAACTCCCTGAACTATTCTTCTGCTTAGGGGTAAATGTTTGTTTTCTATCCATTTCCCTGGGCTCCACTACAGTCTCGCCACCACAGCTGGGAATGTCAACTATGAATCCATCTTAACATTTCAGTAAAACTAACAGATTAAGTTTTATTCAGCTTTCACTTTGGAAAATCAATCATGCACATTTGCTTTTAACTATCTCATAAAACCTGGAAAATAGAGTCCTGCAGTAGCTAATCAAATTGTCATTTTTATGCAGATTATCATCTGTAATACCAAACCCTTGTAGGTAGTGTCCAGTCAAATGATCTTTTTACAAGAAGTAGCACTCCTGCTTCTCTATGTCACAGGCTTTATCAAACATTCACTAATCAGCCTTTCAACGTCACAAACAGTTTCTGCAGCAATCCTGTTACCTTGTTACCTTGTTTTATTTGTAGATAACTTACTCCTCAGTTCATCTTCAATTCAGACTCTTCTGCGCTGAAAGGTCTCCCTGTCACAGCTGTTTTTCTTCAAACTCCCGACTCCTACTCTCTTCTCCCTTGCTCCCATGGTTCCTCAAACTAAATTACCACCCTTAGGCCTTTTGGGATTTGCTATCTTCCATCTTGAAAGACCTGTTACAGATGTTAACTTATACTGATTGCTAGTGGCTCCTTATTATATCTCATTGTTTTACTACTTTCTTGCTGTCACCTTTAACCTCTTGTTGCAGTACAAGATGGCTCCTTTGCACAAGCTGCATTTAGTGTGTCTTTATTTATAACTATAAGAACATAAGAACATAAGACATGCCATACTGGGTCAGACCGAGGTCCATCAAGCCCAGTATCCTGTTTCCAACAGTGGCCAATCTAGGTCATACGTACCTAGCAGTTTCCCCAAAAGACACAGGTTCCACAATGCTTGTACTGGGTCAAGCATTGATATCCTGGGTCCCTTTTTAATAGTGGTTTATGGACCTTTCCTCCAGGAACTTGTCCAAACCTTTTTTAAACCCAGCTATACTAACAGCCCTTACTACATCCTCCGGTAACAGATTCCAGAGTTTGATTACACGTTGAGTGAAAAAATATTTTCTCTTATTTGTCTTAAATAGTTTACCCTGTAGCTTCATTACATGTCCCCTAGTCTTTCTATATTCTGATAGCGTAAACAATTGATCCACGTTTATCCGTTCCACTCCATTCATTAATTTATAGACCTCTATCATATCTCCCCTCAGCCGTCTCTTTTCCAGGCTAAAGAGCCCTAACCTTTTTAGCCTCTCTTCATAGGAGTAGCCTTCCATCCCCTTCACCAATTTGGTGGCTCTTCTCTGTACTTTTTCTAATAACGCTAT
This sequence comes from Ichthyophis bannanicus, assembly GCA_033557465.1. Classification (NCBI taxonomy): domain Eukaryota; kingdom Metazoa; phylum Chordata; class Amphibia; order Gymnophiona; family Ichthyophiidae; genus Ichthyophis; species Ichthyophis bannanicus. Next base: position 104,411,493 of record CM066032.1, on the reverse strand, counting down.
GTCCTTTTTAAGATACGGTGACCAGAATTGCACACAATATTCAAGGTGCGGTCGTACCATGGAGCGATACAGAGGCATTATAATATCCTTTGTTTTATTCTCCATCCCTTTCCTTATGATACCTAGCATTCTATTTGCTTTCTTGGCTGCCGCTGCACACTGGGCGGAGGGTTTTAACATGTTATCCACTATGACTCCTAAATCCTTTTCCTGGGTGGTGGTTCTAATGTGGAGCCTTGCATCGTGTAACAATAGTGTGGGTTATTCTTTCCTAGGTGCATAACTTTGCATTTGTCCACATTAAATTTCATCTGCCATTTGGATGCCCAGTCTTCCAATTTATCCAGATCCTCCTGCAGTTTTCCACAATCCTCTTGGGTTTTAACAACTTTAAACAGTTTTGTGTCATCTGCAAATTTGATAACCTCACTAGTTATTCCCTTTTCCAGGTCATTTATGAATATGTCAAAAAGTAGCAGACCCAGTACAGATCCCTGGGGTACTCCACTATTCACTTTTTTCCATTGGGAATATTGGCCATTTAGCCCTACCCTCTGCTTTCTATCTTTTAACCAGTTCCCGATCCACAATAGTACACTGCCTCCTATCCCATGACTTTTTAGCTTCGCCAAAAGTCTCTGATGGGGGACCTTGTCAAAAGCTTTCTGGAAGTCCAGATACACTATATGAACCGACTCACCTTTGTCTACCTGTTTATGCACACCTTCAAAGAAACATAGATTAGTAAGACAAGATCTTCCTTGTCTAAAGCCATGTTGGCTGTCTCCCATTAGGCCATGACTATCTACATGCTGTGTAATTTTGTTCTTTATGATGGTTTCTACCATTTTCCCTGGTATTGACGTCAGGCTCACCGGTCTGTAATTTCCCGGGTCACCCCTGGAACCCTTTTTAAAAATTGGTGTTACGTTGGCGACCCTCCAATCTTCAGGTATTACAGATGATTTTAATGAAAGTTCACAGATTACCAATAGCAGGTCTGCAATCTCATATTTCAGTTCTTTCAACACTCTGGGATGTATACCATCTGGTCCAGGTGATTTGCTACTATTCAGTTTATCAAATAGTTGTAATATATCTTTCCGGTGTAGCGATATTTCTCTCAATTCCTCTGCAGTATCACCTTTAAATACTTCAGTCTTGGGTAACATCCCTACATCTTCCTCAGTAAAGACCGAAGCAAAGAATTCATTCAGTCTCTCCGCTATAGCCTTGTCTCCTCTTACTGCCCCTTTTACCCCTCTATCATCTAATGGTCCAATTGACTCTCTCACAGGCCTTTTGCTACGAATGTACTTGAAAAAGTCTTTATTTCGTGTTTTTGCTTCCGTAGCAAGTTTCCTCTCAAATTCCCGCTTTGCCTGCCTTATCAATGCTTTGCATTTAACTTGCCAGTGCTTGTGCTGTTTCCAGTTTTCATCATTTGGCTCTTTTTTCCATTTCCTGAAGGTTGCTTTTTTGGCAGCAACAGCCTCTCTGACCTCACCTTTAACCCATGCTGGCAGTTTTTTGGACTTTCTTCCACTATTCTTAATGCGTGGAATACAGCTGGTCTGGGCTTCGAGGATAGTATTTTTAAATAACACCCAAGCTTGCTGTAAGTCTTTAACCTTTGGAACCTATCCTTTTAGTTTTTTACTAACTATATTCCTCATTCTATCATAGTCTCCCTTTTGAAAGTTAAAAGGTAATACTGTGGATTCCTTTACTATCTGTCCTCCACTAATTAAATCAAACATGATCATACTATGATCACTATTGCCAAGTGGTCCCAACACCCTTATTTATTGCACCAGATCTGGCGTTCCACTAAGGATTAGGTCCAGTATGGCTTCCCCTCTGGTCGGTTCATGAACCAGCTGCTCCAAGAAGCAGTCATTTATTCCATCTAGAAACTTTATCTCTTTAGCTTGTCCTGCCGTGACACTGACCCAGTCGATACCGGAGTAATTGAAATCACCCATTATTACTACTCTGTTGTGACTTTTGTTAGCTTCCTTGATTTCTTTGAGCAACTATTAACCATGGTGTCAGAAATTTCTGAAATTGTGCTGTTTTCTTGCCTATGATGGAGAGAGTTTCCAGAGTGCAGTGGACTGAAGAACTGTGAGTGCACACCAAGGTTTGCAGTGATATTCATCGTCCTAAGATTACACGTGCTGTCCCCTTAACACAGACGCACTACAATCATTATAGTTTCATGGCAGCTCCTAATAGTACTCCATCCTCAGAAGACATGAAATTTCTTAGAAACTTAAATAGCAACTGAGAAAATTTCAGAACAGAGTCTGAGGACTACTCACTAGCAACAGGCTTATATGGGAAGCCAGCAGAAGTGAAAGCAGCTATGCTGAGAAGGGTGATGGGTGCTGAGTGCCACAGTGTTTATGTAAAGTCATTTTTATTGTTTTCACAGAAAGCATACAGTCAAAATACAGTCAGTCGGGCCGGCAAGTGCCCATTGATAACAGTCAGAAGTAAAATTCTTATACCAACAGAGGCATATGAACACAATCAGCACAAAGTCTAGAACGAAGGAAGTAACAAAGTGTGCAACACAAAGAGCAACGGTGTCCTATCTACCATGACAAAGTGCAGCCATATCCGAAGCCCCATAGGTTATATTCTTAAAACAGTATAGAAACATCCTTTGTGCCCCACCATAACAAGGATAACAGCGGAACCGGCCCCCCTCCCCTCTCCCGCTCCCCTAAACCACCCACCCCCGCCTTGTCTAGAAGGAATCTTCAATACCCCCCACCGGTCTCCCCTATGCTCAACAGCCTGGTACCCCCCTTCCCATATTAGAGTCCGCCTCCGGTGACAGCAACCGCGTCTTAAGCCTACTCCTGTTCCCCATTGGGATCTAAACTCGGGGTTGGTAACAATGGTGCCCAGATGGCTTGAAAGCGGGTCCAAGCTTTACTCCCAAGAAGTCGGGCCGTTCTACCTTCCATACGCCTGAGGTCATCCACCAGTCGCTCCCACTCCACTATCCCCGGGCCACCCTCCGATAGCCAGTGACATAAAATACAGTGTTTAGCTACTAGAAAACTCTTCTCACACAACCTCCTCTGGGCATCTATCCTCTGAACCCCCACATTCCCCACATGAAATAGACACCACAGTGGGTGCAGGCCTACCTCTCCTCCCACCCAGAATGTCAATTTATTCCTCACCGCCCCCCAAAAGATTTGAATTAGAGGGCAGAACCAAAAACGATGAGACAAGGTACCCACATTCCCCTTACAGAGACCACACACATCTGACGCCAGAGCCCCATCTTCCGCGCTCCAGTTTCAGAAACATACGCTCGCCACAGTAACTTAAATTGCAGCTCGCGGTATCGGACAGCCTCTGAGAGCTCTCGAATTCTATGAAAGGCTATCTCCACCAACTCTACCGTGAGATCCGCCACTCCATCCCGTTGCCATCACTCTACCAGCGAAAGTAATCTCCCCAAGCTTCTGGGGGGAATCAAGAGTTCCCTCAACTGCCTAGCCGTAAGATGCTCTTGGCACTGCTCCAATAATAACCAAAGGCTATGTTCACGTGAGAACAGCTCAGTTCCCCGAGGGATACTGCCCACATAGTGCCGCACCTGTAAGTAATAATAAAATGTCTCCTTCTGCAGATTATATTTTCTCGACAAAAGCTGAAAAGAGTCAAGCCGATCCATATTCTCCATTCGCAACTGCCCAAGGTACTCAATACCTCCCTGAGACCAAAGTCGGCCCACCTTGCTGGCACTCCCCGGCGTGAAATTCCCGTTGCCTTTCAGAGGCAAGCAGTCCGTGGCTCTCCAAGGCCTGCCTCGAGACAGACATAAGAATTTCCAAACCACTCGCAGCGTGCGCAGATAGGGGGACGCTCGCCACGCCAGTGGGAGCGCCATGCCCCCACAGTGGAGCAGATAGGCCCTATGCCACCTCTCAGAGAATTGATCGATCAGGGTGATCGGTAGCCTCTCGGTGTTCCCCATCACCAGATCACTTAAACGCCGCGTTACATAGCATAGATTATAGGACCGTAAGGGGGTCAGGCCTAAGCCCCCCTCTGCAACCGGCCGCATGAGTGTCTCTAGCGCTATACGTGCTCTCCGGGATCTCCACAGAAAGCGACCAATCTGTCCATGAAGCTCCCGCAGATCCCTCCCAGCTAGCCAAAGGGGAAGATTCCGTAACTGATACAACCAACGTGGCCACTCTATCATCCGTACTAGTGCAACCCGCCCCATCAGAGACAGGGGAGATCTCTCCACTTCTGCAGTTTCACTGTTGTAGACTTGAGAAGCGGTCGAACATTTACTTCATATAGGGATTGCAAACGGGCTGGAATTTGGACGCCCAAATATCGAATGTGCCCCTCCGCCCAACTAAGCGGAAATGCGCCCCGCCAATTACACCGCGATTGATTATCCACATCTAGAACCATCGACTTTGTCCGGTTAATGCAGAGCCCTGAAAATCCGCCGAAATGTTCAATCACATGGAGAGCCTCCGGTAAGGACCCCATCGGCCTCGTCAGACACAGCAAAAGGTCGTCCGCAAACGCGCTGACCTTGATGCTCCCTCCCCGCCATTCAATGCCAGTTATCTGCGTGGACGCTATTAGAGAGAGCAGAAGAGGTTCCAATTGTAACACATATAGTAGAGGGGAAAGCGGGCAGCCCTGTCGCGTACCGCGATGTAGGAAAAAAGGCTTGGAGCATACCCCCCGACGTCAACCATTGCCCGGGGAGCTGCATATAACGCTTGCAGCCCCTGCAGGAAAGCCCCCTGGAAGCCAAATCTCCGGAGGGCCGCAAACATATAGCGCCACGACACCCTATCAAAGGCCTTCTCTGAGTCTAGGCTGGCAAGAATCAGCGGATCTCGGGCAAGCAAGGTCCGCTCCATACCCAGCAACACCCTGCTGATGTTGACCGAGGCTTCTCTACCCTTGACAAAGCCAGCCTGGTGGGGATCCACGAGCTCAGGCAGGAACAACTGAAGTCGCGCAGCTAACACCGATGCAAAGAGCTTCTGATCTACATTGATCAGTGAGATAGGCCGATAAGAGGCAGGATCCTCAAGATCCTTTCTTTCCCTGCTTCGGAATCAATGTAATTCTGGCCATTCGCATATCTCTTGGGAAAGTACCTGACTCCGCAACCTCGGCATATACTGCCACCAGCGTAGGGACTACCGATACTTCAAACATTTTATACGCCTCATAAGTGAATCCGTCCGGACCAGGAGCCTTGTGCGCTTTCCTGGCTCGGATCGCTTTCTGGATTTCCTCGCCCTTGATCTCCTGATTCAACACTGCGATTTGCTCTGCCCTGAGCCGTGGGAGCGATACACGCTCCAAAAAGTCATCCATTGAGGCCTTATCCCCTTCCTCTGATGCATACAACTTCTCATAAAAGGAGCGAAACACCCGTGCTACCTCCTCTGCCCTGGTATGTCGCCTGCCCTCTTCGTCGCGAATCACCATCACCCCGCGGGGTCCACCCTGGTCTCTTACCAACCGAGCCAACAACTTCCCCGACCTGTCGCCGTAACGAAAGAACTGATGGCGGTAGTACTGTTGGGACTGAATGGCTCTTTCCTGCAGCAAGTCATTCAGCTGCTTCTGGAGCTCAAGATAACCCGCCAAGCCACTTGGTTGCCTGAGCGCCACACGCTTTGCTGCGCGAAGCTCCCCGGTTAGTCGAAGTACCTCCGCATTAATTCTCTTCCGCTCCGCACCTACATATGCAATAATATGCCCACGGAGGACAGCTTTCCCTGCCTCCCAAAAGGAAGCCATCGAGTTGACCGTACTCTCATTGAACTTAACATATTCAGCCCAATGCCTAGCCACAAAGTCACGGAAATCCGGCCTATTCTCAAGGTGGCTCGGAAAAGACCATTTGGTAGCTCCCGCCCGCTCACATCGCCACTTCAAACTGACCATGGCATGATCAGACACAAGAATTGGTCCTATCTCCGCTCGGATCACTTTTCCGAACCATTGCTGCGATACCAATATATAATCGATTCTCGACCACGTTTGGTGGGCACGCGACAGATGTGTATAGTCTCTGCTATTTTGATGTAGCACTCTCCAGGCATCCACCAGCTCTCCTAATTCACAAAGATAGCTAATTCCCCTTTTAATCCAGCCTCTCCCCGTGTAGGGGCGAGAGCGGTCCAAGAGGGGGTCATGAGGACAGTTGTAGTCCCCTGCTAGTATTACCGGGACCTTTGGAGCGTCCAAAACCCTATGTAGAATAGTTCTAAAAAAGTCATGATCATAGTTATTGGGGGCGTACACATTCCCAAGGAACAACTCTTCTCCCTGAAGCTTAACATGGGCGAACATAAATCTACCCTTGGGGTCCATCTCTACCTTTAAGATCTCACAGGTTAAATTCTCGTGAATCAGGATTGCAACGCCTTTTTTGCGCGTGTCTGAGGAGGCGGACAGAACCGTCCCCACCCAGTCTTGTTGCAGCTTGGAATGTTCTTTCGCAGTCAAGTGCGTCTCCTGCAACAGAGCCACCTGGGCCTTTTGTCTTTTAAGAGCTTGTATAATTTTGGTACGTTTCACAGGAGTAGTGATCCCACCAACATTCCAAGTTACAATGTGTAAGTCAGGGTGGGTAGTGTATTTTTTCGATGCACAAAATCTTAGGATGAAACAGCTGGAATTGAGCATGGGGCAGCCCAGCCTCTACCCCACCCCTTCTCAACTGAACTCTAGAATTTAGGATTTTCCAGACATGGAGAGACCACGACCCGTCTGGAGGTATGGGCCATTGCGTGTGCGAACCTCCCAAGGATTTCCCCTCCCCTCTTACCCCCCCTACTCCCCCCCCTACCCCTGCCCCCTTCCAGTTCCCCTCCCCAGCCCCCCTTAAAACCATCACCTGCCATAACCCTCAGTATCCTCGACTGAGGCCTCGGTCGTAGCAATGCCACAGGGCAGCCCCCGCAGTCCTCCCCGCTCCCCCCTGCCCCATAAGCTGGCTCAAGTTAACCATTACAAGATCCTATATCTTAACCTAGTATAGCATTATGTACCAAAAAAGGAAGAAAGTGACAAAAGACATTCAATAGATAATGCAAACTAGATACTAAACTGCACGTCCATGGACCCGCTTGGTCTCCCCTGCCACCAAGACCATGAGCCAGGGTCCTCCATCTCTGCAATGCTCCAGGCAATATCGGTCTGTCCCCACCAACATGATGGATATGTCCCCTCTCTGCGCTCCACAGCGTCATCAACAGCAGAGGTTGTTATCCCATCTCTCAGTCCTCCACCTGTTCTGCGGGTAATTCTGCCAGAAATTGCTTCACCTTCCCGGCTTGCTCAAAGGTGTGTGTCTTCCCTTAGAGCAGGGGTCTCAAACACGCGGCCCGCGAGAGCATCTTGTGCGGCCCGCGAAGTACCGGCGAGTAAAAAAAAAAAAAATCCAAACTTGCCGCCGCAGTATTAAGCGTCCCACAGGCCCCTCTGCCTGGTCCTCTCCTCCCTGCAGTATCAGCTCCACAAGCGGCGGCTTTCAGAGCCGCGAAGAGAGAGAGTTTCTCTCGCGCGGTTCTGAAGAGCAGCGCGAGAGTCTTCAGAACCGCGCGAGAGAAACTCTCTCTCTCTTCGCAGCTCTGAAAGCCGCCGCTTTTGGAGCTGAATGCTGCAGGGAGGAGAGGACCAGGCAGAGGGGCCCGCGGGACGCTTAATACTGCAGCAGCAGCAAATATACATTTTTTTTTCATCTAATTTGGCTGATGGTGGGAGGGGGGTTAGGACTGGTAATGGCCTATGAGGGGGTAACTGAAAATGGGGTGATGGGGGTACACTGAAAATGAGGTGATTGGTGGGCGGGGGGTTAGGACTGGTAATGGCCTATGAGGGGGTAACTGAAAATGGGGTGATGGGGGGTAACACTGAAAATGGGGTGATGGGGGGTTAGTACTGGTAATGGCCTATGAGGGGGTAACTGAAAATGGGGGGATGGGCGTAACACTGAAAATGAGGTGATGGGGGGGGGTTAGTACTGGTAATGGCCTATGAGGGGGTAACTGAAAATGGGGTGATGGGGGTAACACTGAAAATGAGGTGATGGGGGGGTTAGGACTGGTAATGGGCTATGAGGGGTAAGACTGGAAGTGGGCTATGGGGGGTTAGGACTGGTAATCGGCTATGGGGGGGCTAGGACTGATAATAGGCTGGGGGGTCTGCTAGGACTGGAAATGGGCTGAGTGGAAGGGGGGCTTGAACTGCAAATGGCTGATGGGGAGGGGGGCTTGGAATGAAAATGGGCTGTGAGGGGAGGGAGCTAGCACTGGAAATGGGCTGATGGGGGGGAGCTACGATTGGAAATGGGCTGATGGGGGGCTAGGACTGAAAATGGGCTGATGCAGTGACTAGAAGGGAGGGGGTACTGTGTGGGACTGGAACTAGCCGGGAGCTGCTGTTGGGGGAGGATTAGAATGGGATGGAGCTGGGAGAGTGAAATGGAGAGGGGAAAATATTTTGTGTGGGAGGGAAGACAAATCTACAATTGGCCAGGTAAGTGGGGATTGAGGATGGAGGGGTAAAATTTGAGTGGATGAAAATAGGAATGAGGAAAGAGCAAAAGGAGAAAGATTAATATGTTAAAGCAGATGTAGAGGGAGAATGGAAAAAGCTAGAAGAGAGAAGGACAAATGGACAGCAGACGATGGAGAGTTAGCAGAAGGCACGAAGAAACCAGAAGAAAGCGTCTGGAACTGAAAAAAAATGCACAAAAGGTAGAAAAATATCTTTATTTTGAATTTATTAACTGGAATATGTCAGTTCTGGGAAATGTGAATCAATAACGTCTGCGCTTTGTTTAGTACAAGAGGAAATTAATTTATAGTTTTATTTCTACAGTGTTGTTGTACATTCCAAGTTTGGCTTTTGGGGGGTCCAAGTTTAAATTGTCTTGTTTCTAAATTTTGATTCCTTGTTTTGTGATGGTTTATTCTGCATGTGTAACTGAGCGGAGGTATTCTGTTTATGTAATTCCTATTTGACATTGCTACTTGTTCTCTGTCCCCAGTAGGTCATGTATTGTTATTCTCTGAAATGTATTGATTTAATATTTGCAGTGTTGCCTTTTGATAGGTAGAGTATGGTGCTTTGTGAGTCCTGGTAGTGCTGTTAGGATATGGCGGGTTTGCTATGGGTTCTAAATGGGCAGTGTTTGTTTAGTAGTAGTTCCTAATGTGCCTGGCGGTTGCCACTGGATTATAGTAATGTAGAAATCTTTTAGTCTTTCTTTATTCATGCACTCATTAAGAGGCATGTTTACTAAAAGTTAGGGTATGGTAACATTATGCAAATATTTATGCAAATGAGGTCCCTTATGCAAATGAGGTCCCACGTCTCATGCGGCCCCCGGGTTATTTTACAAGTCCTCATTTGGCCCTCAAAGCAATTTGAGTTTGAGACCCCTGCCTTAGAGAGTGATCCTCAACGTGGCTGGAAAGGCCAAAGTAAAACGGGCCTTCCGACGGAATAGCTCTGCACAAACTGGCGCAAACTCCCTCCGTTTTGCTGCTACCGTCGCTGAATAATCTTGGAACATTAAGATTTTGCGATTGTTCAGCAACAGCTCAGGGATTTTCCTGTACGCTTGCAGGATTAGAGTCTTATGTTGAAAGTTTAGAACTCTCAATATCACCACACGTGGTCGGTCGCCATCCTCTCGGCGGGCTCCCAGCCGGTGCGCACGCTCGATTTTGAAGTGGCCTCGTAGATCCTCTAGGCCAGGGGTTCTCAACCCTGTCCTCGGGACCCACCTAGCCAGTTGGGTTTTCAGGATAACCACAATGAATATGTATGAGAGAGATTTACATACACTGCCTCCATTATATGCAAATCTCTCCCATGCATATTCATTGTGGTTATCCTGAAAACCCGACTGGCTAGGTGGGTCCCGAGGACAGGGTTGAGAACCCCTGCTCTAGGCCCAAAGCCTCCGGAAGCCAAGTTTCCAAAAAGGGGAGCAACTCTCTCTCGGCCTTCTCCTCTCCTATCCCCAGAATTCGCAGATTATTTCGCCGTGAGTGATTTTCTAGGTCATCCAGCTTCTGCTGCATCTCCTGCAAGAGTTGTGTGTGCTTGGTCACTTCCCTCTCGCGGCACCCCTCTTCACTCTCAAGACTCGCGACCCGATGTTCCAATTCATCGACTCGCTATCTATACTCTCACCTCCTGGAGAGGCGGGCTGCATCAGCACCGACGTGGAAGGCCCAGCTTTGGGGAGCTTTTCTCGCTCTCGTTTCGGCGCCAGCGGCATGGCAGGGGATCACGGGTTCCTACTGTAGGTAGCGTGCAGCTTCGGAAACACTCTCAGAGAGTAGGGGAGCGTTGGGGAGACAATTAGCAGAGTTTAAAGCAGATTAATTCTTGTGGCTGCCCCGGAGCGAGCGGAAAGCGTCCGCGCTCACTCACGCATCACGTGACCTCCGCCACAGTGTTTATAAGCACAATTTGAGCCTCACAGAGGAAGAACACCATTGTCATCCTAAACACAATAGAAGCTTATCTCCAGCCCACCAAAAATATAACGTATAAAAGATACGTGTTTTGGCAACTGCAAACAAGAGGAGAGTGAATCCATTGATAATTTTGTCATAGGTTTGTGAGAGAAAGAAGCAAAACATGAGCAAGGTCCATTGAAAGATTAACTCATTCAGGATAAAATAGTTCTTATTTATTTATTTTATTTGACAGTTTTTTTATACTCCTTTATCATTTCAGTCAAAGCAGTTTAAATTGTAACTTAAACTTGGTCATGTACATTGGCATTTGACACTGAATACACCAATTGGAACCTGAACTGCAGTACTACTGACTTGCAACTGAGAACTGCAGAACAGGATTGCAAGCTGAAAGTGTTAATACAACAGGAAAGCATAAGCAAGGTGTGGATGACTACTGCAAGAAACAAAAATAGTATAACCCAACTGCAACCAAATCTGCAACGTGTAAGTACTGAGGCATTGCACGTAATTGAGTGAAAGAACACTGTCCAGCATATAGAAAACAAGTTGGCTAGCTGGTTGTCCAAATCATTGGAAGAGGGTGTGCCTATCAAGCGAGAAGCAAAACACAGTAAGTAAGTTGCATAAGTTGGAAGAGATATAGACTCAGATGATGCAGACTTGCTCAATACTGATGCATTTTCTCAAAAGAGTGCCCTGGCATATGTGAACAAATGGACACAAATATTAATGAACCTCAGATTGAATAATATGGTATGGCCTTGTCAACTGGATTCTGGGGCAACATATAACATCACATGTCTGAAAGACAAAATGAGGTTGGCACCAAGAGCACCCCTGAAGCAGAGTACACCAAACTGATGCTATACTCAGGGGAGTTCACACCATCCTTGGGGCTTTTTCACACACGTTCCCGCATAAGTGGACATGTTCATAAGCTTGAATTTGAGATAGTGAAAGCAATCAGAAATCACTGCTATCTGGCTTGATATTTAAGTGCCTTAACACGATCCAGTTCACCATTTTTACTGAGCTGAACTACATAAAACATCGGTGAACCAAACTGCTGTTGAGACAACAGCTAAAACCAGAGGTGAAAGCCCAGCTAGAAAAGCATGAAGCTGATGGTCACATTGTACCTGTGAGTTAATCAACTGATTGGATCAGCAATATGAATTTGCATTAATCTAAAGTCTCTATACCTTGTACTGAAGAGATTTCACTATATGTTTATCTTGCCAACACTCAAAGATGTCTTACACAAGCTGCCCAGAGCTTGCTTGTTTACACTTGTTTATTATGCATGGGATGCATTCTTGCATTGTAAGCTAGATAAATCTCTTGGAGCAGGAAAAAATGGTTCAAACTACCATTAGAGTCTCTAGCACCAGAGGTATATCAGCAGAAGCAGCATGAACAAATGGTTGGTCTCAGTGGCATCAAGTCAACGGCAGATGTCATCCACATCCATGGCTGTGGTGGCTCTGATGAGGAAGCAGGTGAACCTTTGGCTCAATGTGAAGAACTTACAATTCAAGTTGAAGGAAGTCCACTTCCATGGACATATGTCTTCACAGGGCCTGAAAGCAGATCTGGATACGATTAAAGCCATACAGGATACGCTTCACTTGATTTGTATCTTACCTAGCAAAATTCATGCCACATCTGTCTAAGATATGTGAGCCCTTGAAAAGACTCCTGGAAAAAGATGCTATTTGGCACTGGCTCCTAAAACATGACCAGACAGTGCAGGAAATAAAGTGCTTGGTCACCGCTGCCCTTGTACTGAAGTATGATGATGTCACCAAGCCTGCTGTGATACAGAGCAACTCTAGAAAAAATGGGCTTGACTGATACTTAATGCATGAAGGTCCACCAATGACTTTTGCATCTAGGGCACTTATACCAGCTGAGCAAAATTATGCACAAGTCGAAAAGGAATGTTGGAGCTGTCTACCAGCACTTTCATCATTGCCTCTATGGCTGAGGCATAATTACAGTGGAAACTGACCACAAGCATCTGAGAATGATCTTCAAAAAGCCCCTTTTGTGTGCACCCAAGTGACTTCAGAACACGTTGACGAAGTAGCAACATTATCACTTCAATGCTATTTATAAGCCAGGCTCCGAGATGTTTATTAGCAACCCATTCGACTGAGTCACTGCAGATGTCCATCAGCAGTCCAGTGCTGGTACTAAACACCTCAGGATTTGTTGGGTGCAACAAGAACAAACTGGCAACCAGGCAGATTATCTGAATTTCACAGATCAGATCATATAGCACACCAGAAGAGACAAGACTTTTGAAGTATTGCAGTCTGTAGCCCTGACTGGATGGCCAAATATGAAGGAAGAAACATCAGCTCAAATTAGGGAATAGTGGTCATTCAGGGATGAAATTGGCATATAAAATGGCATTACATACAAAAGACCCAGGGTTATTATACCCAAATCATTGTGATCAGAGATGCTAACATGCATACATTCAAGTCAAATCAGTGGTGAAACATGTTACCAGCTGACATGTGATACCCTTTACTGGCCTAACATACAAGGTGAGATTAAAGACTGAGCAATTTTTCCACCTGCAATGAATATGTGCTCGAGGCTGAGCAGCAGATGAAAATGATGATGTCATAAGACAAACCAGTATGGCCTTGGCAGATTGTCAGCATGGACTCATTTAACTTTGCTGGGAAAGAGTTCCTGTTGACAGTGGATCACTTTAGACTTCCGATAAACTGAACTATTCCCAGAAATGTATACTGAAGCCACAATCCAGTACTGTAATCTACGGTTTTTATGGCTAAGCTGACCAAGTGATCTCTGTTAATGGCCCTCAATTTAAATTGTTTTCTGTGGAGGGAGGATTTGGACATGCTACAGTGTCACCAAGGCACCCATAAGTTAATGGCACAGCTGAATTTGCTGTGAAGACAGTAAAGAACTTGTGTAAGAAAGCAAAAAAGGATAGGGAAGTCCCATAAAAAGTTATAGGGAATATGAGAGCGCATGGATCACGGCACCCGATATCAAGGAGACTGAAGACTTCTCCGTCAATAGCCAGCAAGCTACTTGAGCCCTGTGTGATACAAGGTATATCAGGAAATTGTTGACGCAAGGTTGTAAGTCAAAATATGACATATCCATTTGGGAACAAATGATCTGGTTAGGAACAATACCTTTACAGAGCAAAGAAGCCTCCAGATTTTGAGAGAGAGGCTTAAACCCACTGTAAGCATTATAGCATTCTCATAAGTGCTACCTGCTCATGGTAAGGGAGAAGAGAGGCTGTATTGCATAATCAGCTTTTATATGTAACTCCAAACTTGGCGTAAACAAGAATGTTTTAGATAGAGGCGGTTGAGGCAATAGATGCAACAACAAAAGGCCATACCGTAATGATGGATTACATCTTTCTCCTGCGGGAAAAGAAGATCCTAAGTGAAACGTTCAAACAATACTGTATGTGGATAGGAGGTAACAGAAGGGAGAAAACAAGTACAGGATGTCAGCCCCAGCAAAATTAAGGTAATGTTGAAATTAGAAAGATGCCATCTTACCTGACACATCAATAACAAAGGGAACGAGGAGTCATGAATAAAACTATTCAAAACATAGGCAAGCCATCCAAAAATTGCTGGAAGGCAATGAGCACAAATGCTCACAGTGTGGCAACAAAGTTCCTGACCTGGATGCCTTGATGGTGGAAACAGACATTGAGGTCATTACGGAAACACGGTTCAATGATTCTCATAAATAGGAAATAGTCATGCCTAGCTATAATCTATTTAGGAGGGACAGAGGGCACCAAAGAAGGAGAAGTAGCCTTCCATGTCAGAAATAATATTAAAACAAAACTTAGAGGTCTTCTCCTTGAGGTCTCTGAATAGTAATACGTGGGCAGCAGCATTCGTTCAGAAAATAAAAGTGTTACGAGGTCCCCTGAGGAACCCGGTAGGAGAAACGCGAGGGCGCCTAAAAATACGGCGTTGGGGCTTTTAAGAAGAACAGAAGATAAGAAGTGAGAAGCACTGATTATTTGGCTGTATGGAGAAAATAGCATATACTAAGCTAAGTACTCCATCACATTTTTTGAAATATATTTATAGAGGTCATTGATGTTAACGGGCACATAACTGGGGATATATAATACCCAGACTTCTAGTGCCAACGTTTATCTGAGACCTGTGTTAGATAAAAATAGAAAAACAATATTAAAAGCAGCCAAAATACAGGGAACGTGAGGAAAAGAAAAGTTAGGAGATGGCACTACCATCCACACTGGCATAGTCTGCAGACCTACAACTCAAATGGAAGAAATAGACAGAAACTTGATCAATGACATTGCAAAGGTGGTAATAAAGAGAGAGATTATGAGACTGGGTAACATTAGTCTACTGGATATAGATTGGAGTATCCCATCTGCAAATCTGGAAAGAAACGGAAAGATCACGGATACCTTACCAGAGCAACTGGCGACAGAACCCACTAGGAAAAGGTTGACGCTGGCTCTAGTATTCAATGGAGATAGTAAGGGGCATGTTCAATGGAGGCGCCCAAATGCCCAAATCTTCAATTCCAGGACCATATCCGACCACTGGTATTGAATATCCAGGTTGCTCAGTTAGCGTTTTAGCTAACCGGTCAGTGGCGATATTCAGCTGTTGGCCAGACAGCTAAACCAGCCTTTTTCCTGCCTAACTTGCTGGTTAACTTATGTCGCTGCCCCTGGAACGCCATGATGCTATGTGGTTAGCGTCGGGCATTCCAGGGGAGGAGTGGGGGTGGCAACATAGCTCAGCGACGATATTCAGCTGCCAATTGGCTAATCTAAACTGGCTAAAGTCAGGCAGAAAAAAAGGCTGGGAGGGTCTGCTAACTGGCTAAACTACTTTAAATATGCCCCCCCAACTGTGTCTAATGTCCAGGTGGTGTCTACTTGAGCAGCAGTGATCATCACGGAATGTGATGTGAAATAAAAGCTAGGGCAGAGTCCAGTCACAGCAAACTCAGTCCTAGATTTCACTAAAATGGGAAAGGATCTGAAGGAAGATCTGAACAGGCAGGAAGACACAAGGGAGGTGGAAAATCATTAGACTCAACTGAACGAAGCTATAAAAAGGGCAACAGATCTTTATGTGAGGAAAGAAAAACAAGGAGGGAAAGGAAACCAATATGCTTCTCCAAAGAAGTGGTTGCAAAAATAACACTAGATCTGCTATACTGGGTATGACCAAAGATCCATCAAACGTAGTATCCTGTTGCCAACAGTGGCCAATGCAAGTCACAAGTACATATCAGGTTCCCAAAAGGTAGACAGATTGCATGCTGCTTATTCCAGGGGTAAGCAGTGGCTTTCCGCAGTCCACTTTAATAATAGTTTATGGACTTTTCCTTCAGGAACTTGTGCAAACCAAACCAAACTATGCTAACAGTTCTTACTATAGCTTCCAGCAATGAATTCCAGAGCTTGATTACACGTTAAGGGAAAAAATATTTTCTTAAATTCATTTTAAATGTATTACTTTGTAGCTTCATTGCCATGTCCCCTAGTCTTTGTACTTTTTGAAGAAGTAAACAACCGATTCACGTTTACTCGTTCCACTCCATTGGTTATTTTACAGACCTCTATCATATCTCCCCGCAGCCACCTCTTCCGCAAGCTAAAAAGCCTTAACCTTTGAAATATTTCCTCATAGGGGCATCCGTCCATCCTCTTTATCATGTTCATTGCCCATCGCTGTATCTTTCTAATGCTACTATATCCAGCAAAAAAGATGCCGACATTCACGTACAACTTTGATCACTAAGGAATCCGCCCCTACAGCAGCTGCACCCCATGCAACCAGCCATAGAATCTATGAAAATAAAACACCCACCCTCAAACTGCTACAGTACAAATCCCTAACCAGAAATTGCATGCTCACAAAATGTTTCATATTTGTCACCTATACAAAATATGGCTTGATCTCACCAAAGGGAGGAACAAAGGAACAGATACCAAGACTGGCAGATATTCAGGTTTGACCAAACCCCTTTTATTAACACCTACGCGTTTCAGCCGTAGGCCTTCTTCAGGGGGATATCAAAGAATGTCACGCTGGAGCATGGTCAATGTCTTTTATTTGCAAGGAAGTTTTTACTAAAAGGTTGCTTCCTCATTTGATATCCCCCTGAAGAAGGCCTACGGCCGAAATGCGTAGGGGTTAATAAAAGGAGTTTGGTCAAACCTGAATATCTGCCAGTCTTGGTATCTGTTCCTTTGTTCCTACATATCCTACAGATACTTTGTTGCTTCTTTTTGATCTCACCAAATACAGAATAAATGAGCACATATATGTGCAGACCAAAACTGCATTGGAAACCCGAACTAGGTGGACTCTGCCTGCAGTACCGCTCTAGTGAAATAGATTCAGACATAGATCTCCATCTGTACTGCTCAAAATGGAAAGATAATGGACTTTTAGATTTCCAAAGATGGCATATTCATACCACTAAACCAAAACTGAAATGTTATTTTCTACCTTTATTGTAGTCCATGTCTCCCACATTTTGCAGGGGGTGAGCCACTACCTGCTGGCTGCAGCATGCAACTCCATACTTTCCCTGGGCCTGCAGGGATTGACTGAAAAACTGCTTCTCTCAGGGGCAATTTCTCCATATGGGTAAGTCACAAACCTCACTTCTAAGCCAGGGTATGTGGAGTATGATCTCAGTCTCTCAAATTTACTGCTAACGCAGACACTCCGTATGTCTGGGGTGTGCAAAGGCTGGGCTCTTTCATGAATACTTTAGGACCATTGCTCAGTTTTAACCAGCTATGAAAAATGTGCTGGTACTCAGTACAACCGAGTTACCCCCTCAAAAAAAGCCCCGACTATAACTTTTTCTCTTTTTTTTTTTTTAGCTGTGGTGACCAGAACTGCACACAATACTCAAGGTTAGGTTGCACCATGGAGCAATGCAGAGGCTTATAATATCTGTAGTTTTATTCTTCATTCCTTTCTGCAAAATTCCTAGAATTGTATTAGCTTGCTTGGCCCCTGCTGCACACGAAGCAAGAAAGGAAAGACAAGCAGCATTCAAAGAATTCAGAAGATCACAAAAGCTGAAAAAGGCAAAGAGAAATCAGGATAGCAAAAGCATATGCAGAAGAAAAAGTGGCAAAAAAGGGGAAGCCAGGTGACAAGACTTTTTCAGGTATGTTGGGGAGAATAGGAATGTCAGAGATGGAATTGCAAGACTCGAAGACGCTGAGGACTGATGTATGAATAGTGACATGGAAAAAGCAGAAATGCTAAACACTTTGAGGCCAATTCCATTCATGTATGTCTAATCCCATGTACGGCCGGGCAGAATCGGGCGTGCAAAGAGAACCGATTCTGATCCTGCAGCCCCCGTGGGATCAGAATCGGGCTAGTGCCTGGACGTGCAGGCCCGGACCCAATTCTGTCCGGCTGTACATACCAGGAACTACCCAGCTAACTCAGTCGGTCCCATGAATGGAGCCGCGGTGCTATGGCTTCCCGTCGCCATGGCACCGCAGCTCCATTCATGAGCTGTGATCCTGGCCCACCCACAAACCTGGATACCTGTTCCCCACAGCCCAATCCCCAATCCAGCCTTCCAAGACCTGGGTTGGGCTGCGGGTGACCCCCTGCATCCCCCTCACCTGTGTCCCCGGGTCCCATGCCGTGATCCCCTTCCGTCCAGAGGGACTTATTCCACCTCTGAGGTGGAATAAGTCCCCTATCTAGATTCGAGGCCCTGGACGTATAGGGCCAACCTCTAAATCAGCCCTGTATGTCCGGGGTCACAGCCCGGCCATGCTCCGCCCTTGCTCCTCCCCCTCCTGCCCCCACCGAGGCCTTCCCGTACAAATCTGCTGTATGTACATGGAGGGTTTTGACAGGGCCAGCAGGGGAATGAATAGCAGGGATGGACAGAATGACCCTCTTTTACTCTGTGTTCATGAAAGAAAATCCTGGAGAAGGACCACACCAGATTGACAAAAATACTAATAGGAATGGAATAGATGCCACACCATTGGCGGAAGACAGCTCTTGACATGCTTTTAATATATATATTTTAATATAAAAAGAAACTGGTTTTTATGAGGCTCTCTTATTACAGGCAGCTCCTTGAACTTAAGGATTCCAGCCTTACAGCAATGGTAGGTTTTTGCTTTATATGTTTTGTTTTCTGGCTCTTGTACCTTTGGAGGGAGGGAGTCCCTAACCTGTTGCCTTTTTTCTTTGCTTCTGCTTTAGCTTGGTGAGTATCTGAGCATAAGAACATAAATACCTTACTGGGTCCAACCAAGGTCCATCAAGCCCAGTATCCTGTTTCCAACACTGGCCAATCCAGGTCACAAGTACCTGGAAGTTTCCCAAAGAGGCACAACAGGTTCCACTATGCTTCTATTTGAGTAAGCAGTGAATTTCCCAGGTCCTCTTTAATAATTCTCTCTCTATACCCAATCTCTTAGTGCTCTTATCTCTTCCCATGGCTTTCATTACCATCTCTATGCTGATGACTCTCAAATCTACCTCTCTTTGCCTGATATCTCTCCAGCAATCCATGACAAGATCACCATTCACCTTTCAGACATTGCTACTTGGATGTCTCACCACCGCTTGAAATTAAATATGGCTAAGACTGAACTCCTTATCTTTCCTCCCAATGCCTCCACTCCTCTACCCCCTTTCTCAGTCTCTATGGATAACTCTTTAATCCTTCCTGTTTCTTCCGTAACCTGGGTGTTATCTTTGACTCCTCTCTCTCTCTTTCTCCACTCATATCCAACTCGTAGCTAAGACTTGCCGTTTCTTCCTTTATAACATTAACAAAATTAGCCCCTTCCTTTCTGATGACACTACTAAAATGATTGTCCACTCCTTGATCACCTCCCGTCTTGATTACTGCAATATTCCCCTTGCTGGCCTTCCCGCAAACCATCTCTTTCCCCTTCAATCTATTCAACATTCTGCTGCTCGACTAATTTTCCATCAGCATCGCTTTTCCCATGTCACTCCTCTTCTCAAGTCCCTTCATTGGCTTCCCATCCGCTTCCGGATCCAATTCAAACTCCTCCTCTTGACCTATAAATGCATTCACTCTTCAGCCCCCCCCCCCCACTAACTATCATCTCTTATCTCTCCTTACATCCCCTCTCGTGTTCTTCGCAATTTGAACAGCCTTCGTCTATCTATGCCCTCCCCTTGTACTGCTAATTCTAGACTTCGCTCCTTTCACCTGGCTGTACCCTTTGCCTGGAACAATCTACCTCTGTCTGTGCGCAATGCGCCCTCTCTGGACCTCTTCAAGTCCAGATTGAAAACCCATCTCTTCTCTATTGCTTTCTGTTCTTGATTCTTGTTTTTGCTCTTCTTGTTTACTGTATACTTTGTCTTACTTGATTGTATTTGTATTTTGTGATCTTCTTGACTAGATTGTGAGCTCTGATGAACAGGGACTGTCTTTTCTTCATGTATGTACAGCGCTTCGTACGTTTGAAGCACTTTATAAATGTTAAATAGAATAGAATAGACTTTTCCTCCAGGAACTTGTCCAGACCTTTTTTAAACCCAGTTACACTAACAGCTTTTACTACATCTTCCGGTAACGAATTCCAGAGTTTGATTAGGCGTTGAGTAAAAAAAATATTTTCTCCTATTGGTCTTAAATGGGTTGCATTGTATCTTCATTGTGTTCCCTCTAGTCTTTCTACTTTTTGATGGCGTAAACAACCGATCTACATTTACCTGTTCATTTACTCCATTCATTAATTTATAGACCTCTATCACATCCCCCCTCATCCATCTCTTTTCAAAGTTGACAGCCCTAACCTTTTAAGCCTCTTCTTATAAGGGTATCCTTCCATTAGCTTTATCATTTTTGTTGCTCTTCTTTGTACCTTTTCAAATTCAGCTATATCCTTTTTAAGATATGGTGACCAGAATTGCACACTGGAGGGCATCGGTACCGGTATCTACAGTAGCATTGTGGCCAACTCCTGCCATGCTTTTTTCAACAGGATCGCTCCCTTCTATACCAAGCTTGGAGTCGATACCTGGCATGGACAATGTGGTAATGACGGTCGCTGCTCCTGACAGCCATTACCGGCGATCATCCCTTAAGCATTCCACACTGCACTGTGCAGGATCTTCTATTCCTATATATTTGGATAGCTCTGTCGGTGCTCAGGCTAGTTCTTCAGATCTAACCTGTCCAAGGGAAATTCCTGTTGGGGAACCCTCTTTTCAGAGTTTTCTCCTGGATATAGCAAGATCTCTGGCCATTCCTATCCCAGGACATGATCCTGCACAAGGCTCTGTTTCTACCAAAGCAAAGGAGAACATAATGCTTCCTTTGCATCATTCCTTGCAGGATCTCCTTCTAGGAATGTGGGAAACACCTTTAAGGGTACCCCCACCTTCCAGAGCAACTGATCTCTTATATCAGGTGCCCCCCTCTCCAGGGTTTCAAAAGACTCAACTTCCTCATCATTCCATAGTAGTGGAATCAGCAATGAGGCGGGTAAAGAGTAAGAAAAAGCACTCTTCTTATCCGCCAGGTCGTGAGTCTAAGACACTAGATGCCTTTGGACGTCAAACGTTCCAGACATCTATGCTTTCTGCAAGAATTCTCTCATATATTTTTTATATGAGTCTATCTCTTGAGGAGGTCACAAAGCAATTACATCTTTTGACTCCTTTCCTTCCAGAGTCCAAGAGTGCAGGCTATTCTTCACTGCTTAAGCATCTTCAGAATATCTCTTGGTTTCTTACTCGTGCTTCCCTAGACTCTGAGTCTGTTAGCAGGACTTCTGCTATAACTATAGGGGCACGACGTAGAGCCTGGCTCCAAGCTTCAGACTTGTACAAATGGGCACAGCAAAGACTGGGACATACTCCTTGCACTGGAGACAATCTTTTCAACAAGGAGTTTTTACGTCAGGTTACTCAGTTATCCACTGACATACCTGTTCCTAGGGGCTGTTCTGCACCTTCTTCTGTCCCAGTAGGCAGGAAATGTCCTGCCAAACTTTCTTCCCATAGGAGAAGAAGGTTTTATGCATCATCTGCCCATATTGCACACAATATTCAAGGTACGGTCACACTATGGAAACATACAGAGGCATAATATCATCCTTTGTTTTATTTTCCATTCCTTTTCTTATGATACCTAGCATTCTATTTGCTTTCTTGGCTGCCACTGCACACTGGGCAAAGGATTTCAACGTGTTATCCACGATGATGCCTAAATCTTTTTCCTGGGTAGTGGTTTCTAAGGTGATATTTTGCATCGTGTAACCATAGTTTAGATGCGTAACTTTGCACTTGCCCACATTAAATTTCATCTGCCATTTGGACATTCAGTCTTCCAATTTTTCACAATCCTCTTGGGTTTTAACAACTTTGAATAATTTTGTGTTATCTGCAAATTGGATCATCTCACTCGTTATTCCTATTTCCTGGTCATTTATGTTGAAAAGCAGTGGGTCCAGCACAGATCTCTAGGTACTCTACAATTCACCTCTCTGTTGAGAAAATTGGCCATTTAGCCCTACTCTCTGCTTTCTATCTTTTAGCCAATTCTTGATCCACAATACTACACTGCATCCAATCCCATGACTTTTTAATTTTGCCAAGAGTCTCTCATGAGGGATCTTGCCAAAGACTTTCTGAAAATCCAGATACACTATATCAACCAGCTCATCTTTGTCTACCTGTTTATTCACACCTTCAAAAAAAATATAACAGATTAGTAAGACAAGATTTTCCTTGATTAAATCCATGTTGACTTTCTCCCATTAAACCATGGCTATCTACATGTTCAGTAATTTTATTCTTTGTAATGATTTCTACTACCATTTTGCTCGGTACTGACGTCAGGCTTACCAGGCTGTAGTTTCCAGGATCACCCTTGGAACTCTTTTTAAAAATTGGAGTTACATTGGCCACTCTCTAATCATCAGGTACTACAGATGATTTTAATGATAGATCACAGATTATGAATAGTAGGTCTGTAATCAGTTCTTTCAACACCTTTGGATGTATACCATCCAGTCCAGGTGATTTGCTACTCTTAAGTTACAACAGTTGAAATACATCCTCCCGGTTTATCAATATTTCTTTCAATTCTTCTGTTACATCACCTTTATATACCATTTCAGGCATGGGTAACTTCCCTACATCTTCTTCAGTAAAGACAAAGCAAAGAATTCATTCAATCTCTCCGCTATGGCCTTGTCCTCACTTAGTGCCCCTTTTACCCTTCTATTATCTAATGGTCCAACTGACTCTTTCAGAGGTTTTAGTTATGAATGTACTTGAAAAATGTTTTATTATGCATTTTTGCTTCCATGGCAAGCTTCTTTTAAAATTCTCTCTTGGCCTGCCTTATCAATGCCTCGCATCTAACTTGGCAATGCTTGTGTTTCCCGTTTCCGCACTGGAAAAGTAACAAAACTAGAGAGGCTGAAGAAAAGCCCTCCAGTGAAGCAATACCGCTCTTACAAAGGAAAAGCTTGGTAAGAGGGTAAAGAGAATGGAGCTGAAGAATGGCAATACCGGTACCGATGTCGAAGTCGAGCCCGACAGAGACATCGGAGCAGTCATCGGTGACAGTTCAATCGGTACCGAGGTAACCGAAAACCTCCGGCCACTATCCTCGGTACCGAGCCACCGGTATCGATCGGTGTCGGTACCAAAGCGTATTGGTACCCAGTCTTCCAGACTAGAGATCGATTCCAAACTCGGCATCGAGGGCAGAGAGCCTGATAAGCGAAGCATGGAAGGCCCCGACCGTAAGGGTAATGAGGACATCGGTACCGACTTCGGTACCGTGTCTGATACCGGTGGATGAAGGTCAACCAGTGGCAACTCAATTGGCCTCGGGGGAACCGAGAGTTGCGGATCCAAATCATCGGAACCGAGCCTTCGGTACCGCCGAGAGCCGGTACCAAGGCGAGTCGGTACCCAGTCCTCCAGACTGGAGATCGATTCCAGACTCGGCATCGAAGGAAGCGAGGCTATCGATGCATGTCTGGAGAGTACTGACGTCGGTGGTTATCATCGGTGCTGGTACCGATAATGGAAAGTCAGTCTGGAGGGTATCCACCGGTCCCAAAGGCACCGAGGACGCCAGATGACCATCCCTGGTGAGGAGTGTTTCATCCAGCACCAGTGCCGATGCCGGGGTATCGGTACCGCTCGAAGCGGATGCCGCCAGGTATGTTCTGTGAGGGGTGAACCCCAGGAACAACCTGAAACCCCTGAGACCGAAGACTCCTGCTGGGGTTTTGAAGCCAGTGGGCCCTCGAGGGCAAGGCCGGAGCCGTCTACATGCTGTGCATGAGACCTACCACTCGAGGGCTGGCTAGCCTTAACAGACTGTTTGTGGGTTACCTGATCCTGTGTAGAAGAAGGGGACGGTGCCCCGAAGTTGGAGGGAAAACGTGTATCGAGGGGACCTCGATATTGAAGACCTCTTCTCACCAAACTGTTGTCAGGACCCAAACAGGTTAGACACCGACTTCGAGGGTCTAAAAATAAAGTTGTACCGCCACAGTTTGAACATTTCTTGGAGAAAGTGGCTGGCGGTTCCATGAAGGAAAAAGAAGAGGCCTAAAAGGCCTAAGAAACCATGGGACACTATGAAAAAAAAATATCCCTTGAAAAAGGAAGATTTTACAAGAAAAGAAAAGAAAACACCGGCGGTACCGGTGGCGTCGGGAAGACAGCCGCGACCACAAGAAAACTAAAGAAATAAAACAAGAATTTTCTGCGGTGACAGGACGTCCTGCCGGCTCCGCGGAAAACGAAAACTGAGGAGAGGCAGTTGGGAAAGGCGGGAAGGCAGCACGCAGGCGTGGTGGGATGCTTCCAAAAGCTCTTTGATTGGACACTGGGAAGTGTTCCCACGCAGACTCCGTCGGTACCGACATACCCATATGTGAAGACTCATTCCTGCTTGTTCCTGGAGATTATCTACTATGTTAGTGTGATCTGCCTATAAATAATTATCGAGTCAACATTTAAAAGCACTTATGTGGCCAACAGCAAGTGCTAATCATTGTCATGTACATAGGTCTGCACAAAGTACAAAGGTGCTAAGGGAATGTTCACAGGTATGACTTGAGGCCTTCAGTCCACTCTACAGCAGCCAATTATCCTTGCCTTAACAATAACAAAAAGCAACAGTTGGAACAGAATAAGGAGAAACAGAATGGTTTAAAATAAGCAAAGGTGTATGACAAGGCAGCATTCCTTCCCTCCTACCTCTTTAATTTATATGCCAAACAAATAATTAGAGAAGCAGGACTGTATGAAGACAACCGAGGTATGAAGATTGGTGGAAGACTCGCCAACATCCTTCGCTATACTGATGATACCACATTACTGGCTGAAAGTGAAGACAATCAAAAACATTTGCTTATCAAGATCAAATAACATAGCCTTAAAATGGGCCTGCACCTTAACATGATGAAGACAAGGATCCTGACAATTGGCAAAATCAATCATTTCATCCTTGATAGAAAAGAAATAGAAATAGTAGACAACTCTAATCTGCTTGGATCAACAATCAAAGAAACAACAAACACGCAAGAAATCCGATGACACATTACTCTTGGCAGAATAGCTATGAAGGACCTAGACAAGATTCTCAAGTGCAGAGATATATCTCTGAATATAAAGATTCAACTTGTCCAAGCTATATTTTTAATAACATCATATAGATGTGAAAGTTGGATAGTTTAGAAGAAAGCACAGTTACTTACCTGTAACAGGTGATCTCTGGGAACAGCAGGAATAAGTCTTCACATATGGGTACGTCGGTACCGACGGAGCCTGCGCGGGAACGCTCCCCAGCTTCCCAAAAAGGAAAGCTTTTGGGAGCATCCCACAGCGCCTGCGCGCTGCCTTCCCACCTTTCCTAACCGCCTCTCCCCAGTTCGAGTTTTAAAGCTGAGACAAAGAGAGAGAGGAAAGGAAAGATAGATAGAGAGATACAACTCCTAGGGGAGGTGGGTGGGTTGTGAAGACTTATTCCTGCTGTTCCCAGAGATCACCTGTTACAGGTAAGTAACTGTGCTATCTCCAGGAACAAGCAGGAATGAGTCTTCACATATGGGGACTCCCTAGCTAGAGATGCCTGGGAGATCCCCAAGGTTATGAGACCCTGAGAAGGGCTCTATCTCCTCCTATGGATCTCAGGCATCCATCCAGGGAAGGAGGGCAGGAGTTGATTAAGCATGGAACAGGTGTTTGAGAACAGCCTGACCAAACAAGGCATCCCGGCGGGAGTCCTTGTCCAAACAGTAATGGGCTGTGAAGGTATGAACCGAGGCCCAGGTGGCTGCTCGACAGATCTGGTCGATGGACACAAAATTTAGATGAGCCATAGAGGTGGCCATCGCGCTTACATTATGAGCTGTGACATGGCCCTCCAGAGAAAGGTTCTTACTCTGGTAGGCAAAAGAAATACACTGAGCAATCCAATTGGACAGTGTCCTCTTAGAGACTGGAAGTCCTAAATGAGAGGGATCAAAAGCAACAGAGTTGAGAAGACTTTCTATGTTGCTGTGTCCTTTGTAAGTAAAAGGCAAGAGCTCTCTTACAATCCAGGGTATGAAGATTCCTCTCTGCACTTGATGCATGAGGACCTGGAAAAAAGACAGGTAAATACACCTCTTGATTAAGATGAAAAGGTGAGACCACTTTAGGCATAAAGTGTGGATTGGTCCTAAGGACTACCTTATCATGATGGAACCTTGTATAAGGTGGATTAGTCACTAAGGCCTGCAGTTCACTGATGCGGTGAGCTGAGGTGACTGCAATGAGGAAAATAACCTTCCAGGAAAGAAATTTCAAGGAGGTGGTGGCTAAGAGTTCAAAAGGTGGCTTCATAAGCTGACCAAGAACCAGATTTAAGTCCCATGTCACCGGAGGAGGCCTAATGGGAGGTTTAGCTAAAGTTAGGCCTCTCATGAATCTTTTATTTATTTAACAAGAACTTATATACCGCAGCTTCCAGAGATCAGCTGCGGTTCACAAATAACAACCGTCAACAAAGCATAGTTTGTTTTACATGTAACATCATATAACTATAAGCAATGTAAAGTAAACAGAAATTGTTAAACTGAATAGCACAAAACAGTGCAACACTATATACATTATATACATATACACAATATGTAGGATATAGTCGTAGAGCGAGGTACAGATTCAGATAGGGAGGGTTTTCTTTTATGTTGTAGTGAGATGTCAGACAAAATTGGTTAGCCTTTATCTATTTCTTTTGAGGGCTGGTCTTTATTATTGTAGTGTATTGTAAATAGATGGGTTTTCAATTTTTTACGGAATTCTTTAACCTCTGTTAGCATTCTTAGTTCCTCTGGGAGGGAATTCCAGGCTATTGGGGCTGCATGAGAGAACGCTCTGTTTGTTGATTTATTTGTTTTTATGAAGTCTTTGGGGGTTTTTAGTTTATTTAATTGACCTTTTCTTTGAGTAGGTTTTGATTGTTCTTTAGTAATTAATTTACTTAATGTGCATGGTGCCAAATTGAATAGTATTTTAAATGTAGTTATTAATGTTTTGTATATTATCCTGGTTTGAATCTTGCAATAAGAGGATGAGAGGAAATAGGCTGTCCATTGATAGGTTTAAGGGATGCTGCAATAGCACTCAAAAGGACCCTTACTGAATTTGTCTTAAGGCCTGCATTAAAGAGATGCAGGAGATATTCCAATAGAGAATTCAAAGGTAGTGCTAGAGGGTCAAGACCCTTCTCAGTACACCAAATGGAAAACCTTTTCCATTTAAAAGCATAGGAACGTCTAGTAGAAGGTTTTCTGGAAGCATGGAGGATATCCTTCACCTGCTGAGAAAGATTCCAACCTTGAAGGTCTAGGCCTTCAGCAACCAAGCTCTGAGGTGAAGGGGTTTGGGTGCCACAAAGTCCCCTCCTCCTGAGACAGAAGGTATGGAGCAGCTCCCAAGTCTAGGGAGAGAGCTTGAGAGAGATGCAGAAGTAGAGGGTACCACACTTGGCGTGGCCAGCGTGGAGCTATGAGGATCATAGATCCTTGATCCCTCTGGAGCTTGAACAGAGTCTTGGGAATTAAGGGAATGGGTGGAAAGGCATACAGGAAGTCTTGACCCCAGTGAAGGAGGAAGGCATCCTTGGCCTGAACTCCCTGACACGGAATTCTGGAACAGAACCGGGGAGGTTTGGCATTCCACGGACTTGCAAAGAGGTCTATGTCCGGGGTTCCCCACTCTTGAAAGATTCTGAGTACTTGGTCCATGTGCAGGGACCATTCGTGTGGAAGCAGAACTCGACTGAGTCTGTCTGCCCAAGAGTTTTGGATTCCTGGAAGGTATACGGCCAGGAGATGGATTTGATGCTCTCTGGCGAAGGCCCACAATCTTAAAGCTTCGTTGCAAAGCGACAGAGAGCCAGTTCCTACTTGCTTGTTTATGTAAAACATGGCTACCTGATTGTCCGTATGAATGAGGACTGTCTTGTAGCTGAGCAGGGTATGGAAGACCTTGAGAGCTAGAAAAACTGCTCAGAGCTCCAAGTGGTTGATATGTAGAGAGGTCTCCCTGTGGAGACCAAGTGCCCTGAGTGGAGAGGTCTTGCAGATTTTATTTATTTATTTAACAAGAACTTATATACCGCTGCTTCCATAGTTCAGCTGCGGTTTACAGATAACAACATTCAACAAAGCATAGTTTGTTTTACATATAACATCAGATAGCTATAAGCAATATAAAATAAACAGAGTAATATTAAACTGAATGGCACAGAACTGTGCAACTTATATACATTATTTACATATAGACATTATGTGGGGTATAATCATGGAGAGAAGTTCAGAATATGATAGGGAGAGTTTTCTTTTTATGTTGTAGTGAGATGTCAGACAAAGAATGGTTAGCCTTTATCTAATTCTTTTGAGTGGATGTCTTTACTATTGTAGTGTATTGTGAATAGATGGGTTTTCAATTTTTTGCGGAATTCTTTAATCTCTGTTAGCATTCTTAGTTCTTCTGGGAGGGAATTCCAGGCTATTGGGGCTGCATGAGAGAACGCTCTGTTGTTTGTTGATTTATTTGTTTTTATGAAGTCTTTGGGGGGTTTTAGTTTATTTGAATGACCTTTTCTTTGAGAAGGTTTTGAGTGTTCTTTATTAATTAATTTACTTAATGTATGAGGTGCCATATCGAATAGTGTTTTAAATGTAGTTATTAATGTTTTGTATATTATCCTACTTTGAATTGGCAGCCAGTGAAGGGACTCTAGTATTGGTGTTATATGTTGATGAGAATGTGTTTTCGTTATTATCCTAGCTGCTGAGTTTTGTGCAATTTGAAGCCTTTTAATGTTTTGTTTTGTTGCGCCTAATAATATTAAATTAGCAAAGTCAAAGTGGGGGGTTATGGTGGCTTGAATTATGCTGATGAAATCATGTATGTATACAAGGGGTCTAAGTTGTTTAAGTATTTTAAGCTTGAAATAAATTTTCTTTGTAGTGTTTCTGATATGGGTGTCTAATGTTAAATGTTTATCTATAATTACTCCTAAGTATCTGATTTCGTTTTTTATTTTGATTTCCTGGTTTTGTAGTGTTATATGTGTTGGTGGGGTATAGTCTTGGTTTTTAGTGACGATTAGCACTTCTGTTTTTGAGTGATTTATTTGGAGATTGTGGGCGTTTAGCCATAAAGTTATATCATTGAAGCAATCTGATAGGAGTTGCAACGGTATGTTAGGGATTGTGAATGGGATGTACATCATAATATCATCTGCATACAGATGATAGAGTACACCATATTTTTTAAAAATATTGCAAACTGGTTTTATGTATATGTTAAATAGGAGAGCTGAAAGTGCTGAGCCTTGAGGTAAACCTGTTTCAAATTTATATGATTCAGACGTATGGTTGCCTATTATAACATTTTGGGTTCTATTGCTCAGATAGGATGTGAACCATTTATGAACTGTAGAATATATTCCTATATGTCTTAAGTTGTTAAGCATTATTGAATGGTGAACACTATCAAAAGCTGCTGATATGTCCATAAATAATAGGATGAAGGCTTTTTTGTGGTTGTCAATTCCTCTTAAAAGTGTGTCAGTTAGTACGGTCAGGAGTGTTTCAACTCCATGCTTGGGGCGAAATCCATATTGTTGGTCGTCAAGCGGATAGGATGAGTCTAGGAATTCTTGTGTCTGTATTTGTACAGTTTTTTCTATGACTTTTGCTAAGAATGGTATACTTGAGATCGGTCTGTAAGATTTTGGGGAGGTTTTGTCAAGTGTGTTATTCTTTAGAATTGGTCTGATTTGTACATGTTTAAGTGTAGGTGGGAGGTGACCTTGGAGTAGTGAAAGGTTGACCATAGGGAGTATGAAGGATAGAAGAGTTGGGAGTGTGTTTTTTATCCAGGATACTGGGCAGGGGTCGAGATAAGAAGTTGTTGTGTTGAGATTGAGAATGATATTTTTTAATGATGTTTTGGATATCGGGTGAAATTCTGGCCATTCGTTTAGTATATGAGGTGTGTAGATTGAGTCTAGGGTCATTGGTGAGTGTTTTGTTTTGTTTTGATAATAGTTGGCTAAGGTTTGTGCTGATATATCAGTGATTTCCTTGCTAGAGTCTTGGGAATTGTTAGTTAGATTACTAACAATGGAAAATAGTTCTCTTGGTCTATTATATGCTTTTGATAGGATTGTAGCATAGTAAGTTTTCTTTGAGTTATCTATTGCGTCTTTATAGATTGTGAGATGGTTGTAGTATAGTTCTTTCTCAATGGTGGATTTAGTTTTGCGCCATTTACGTTCTAAATTTCTTAGTTCTCTTTTCATTTGTTTTAATGTGCTATTAAACCATGGTGTACAGTTAGATTTTGAATAGGTTCGTTTTTTATTAGTATGATTTATTATGGCTGCGTTGTTTATGGTGGTATGCCAGTTTTTGACCGCTTCATCTAAGTTTGTTGGGGATAGTGTAAGGTAAGGGATTGTAGAATCCAGGAACTCAGTCTCATTAAATTTCTTAAATTTTGTAGTCTGGCCATTACTTGTGTGTTTTATGGTACAGTTGGTATTGTAGTTAATGTTTAACTTGATGAGGTGGTGATCAGACCAAGGTATTTGAACGCATTCTAATGAGTCGTGTTTAAACAGTTTGAAGATCGGGTTGGGTAGTAGGACAAGATCCAGAGTGCCACCTTTGGTATGTGTAGGTATGTTTATTATTTGATGGTAGTCTAAGTCAGATATGGTTTCAAGAAAAAGGTTGGATTCCGTTATTGGTAGTGATGGGAGGTTGAAATCTCCTAAAATAATTAGTGGGTTTTGTTCAGAGGAAGAGTTGAGGAGTTCAATTAGTGAGTGGAGGCTGTCTGCATTTTGGTTGGGGGGTCTATATATTAAACAGATGCTTATTTGATCTATTTTTATTATGAGAGTGTCACTATTGTTGTTTGAGTTGGCTTCAATCTTTTTAGCTTTTAGAGTTTTATTTGTGATAATTAGTACACCACCTCCTTTTTTGTTGGTTCTATGTGAGTGGGCGATATCGTAGTTTGAATTATCAAGTTGATTTAGGAGGACTGTATCCGTGTCAGAGAGCCAGGTCTCTGTTATACATAGTATATCTGGTTTTGAGTCAGTCAGTAGATCATTAATTATAGGGATTTTATTTTTCAATGATCGTGCGTTTATAAGGATGCATGATAAGGATGTTGATTTATGGTGGTGATTTAACTGGGTGGCATGTTGTGGGTTAATTTGCTTTATTTGGATAAGTCTTTGGTAGTTTATTTTCGTCTGGTTGTGAGGGTTGTTTGGGAGGCATCTGTTGTGAGGGTTCCTTGGGGCAACAACTGTTGGAAGGGGGACCCCAGCAACAGATTCTGGGTGGACCTCCACCACTGGAGAGACCAAAAGAGGCGCCTGGAGGTTGCTATTTTGTCTGACAGAGCCCCTGATGCTTGAGTACACTGGGTGGACAAAGTCCATTGAGCTGCTCTCATGTGAAGGCGAGCATAGGGGACCACATGCACTGTGGATGCCATGTGGCCTAGCAGTTGTAGCATCTCCCAGGCAGTTAAATGGCTCTTTGACTGAATCTGGGAGGCTAACTGCACTAGGCGTAGGCAACGGGCCTGAGGAAGATAGACCCTTGCAGTGGTAGTATCTAGCCAGGCCCCTATGAACTCTAGGGACTGAGTAGGGGTGAGCTGGGACTTTGGGAGGTTTACCACAAGTCCCAGATACTGCAGAATGCGCCTTGTGCAGTCCAGGGAAGTCTGGGCCTCTGACTGAGATGGAGCTCGGATGAGCCAGTTGTCCAGGTATGGGAATACAAACATTCCCAGAGTGCGTAGAAATGCAGCTACTACTGCCATGCATTTGGTGAACACTCTTGGAGCAGAGGCCAGACCGAAAGGAAGCAGCCTGTATTGGTAATGCTTTCCTTGGAAAAGAAAACGGAGGAACCTTCTGTGAGATGGATGGATGAGGACATGTGTGTACGCATCCTTGAGATCTAGAGAACAAAGTCAATCCTGACTCTGAAGGTATGGAAGGAGAGTGCCCAGAGAAAGCATCTTGAATTTCTCCTTGCATAGAAATTTGTTCAATTCTCTGAGATCTAATATGGGTCTGTAGCCCCCTGTTTTCTTTGGGATCAGAAAGTAGGGGGAGTAAAACCCTGACCCTTGTTGAAGAAGAGGTACTTCTTCTATTGCCCCTTGGGCAAGAAGGGAAGCCACCTCCTGACCTAGAAGGTCGAGGAGATATGATGGAGAATTGAAATGTCTCACCATGGTGTGAGGAGGAAGGTTTGAAAAATGAAGTTTGTAGCCCTCTCTTATGATGGAGAGGGTCCACTGCTCTGCTGTAATTTGCTCCCATCTGGGAGATAAATGAGCTAACCTTCCTGGAATGGTGAGAGGCTCTGGCTGTTTCAGAGCCAGAAAGGCTAAGTTCTCTAGCATCAAGTCAAAAGCACTGAGGAGGCTGGGTCTGCTGAGTTGCAGCAGCCCCTGTAGGCTTAGGCCTGGCCTGTTTAGGTTGCTGACGCTTAGCAGCAAAACGACCTGTGGATGATTGTTGGCCAGAAGCAGGATGGAATCTGCCTTTCTTGAAAAAAGACTTCTTGAAAGGTTTTTTCTTGGCAGGAATGGAGGTTGACTTTGAAAGTCTATCCAAAGCAGAATTTTCTGCATCCATTTGAGTGGCTTTTATTTGCCAATCTTTGCCAAACAGGTTTTCTCCTGTACAGGGAAGATTTCCCAAGCCATCCTGGACCCAAGATTCTGGATCAGAAGCTTGGAGCCAAGCAATTCTGCGTGCAGCTATGGCAATGGCTGAAGCTCTGCTGGCACCCTCAAAGGAGTCAAAAGCTGCACGGTTGGAAAACTTTGAAATATCTTGAGTATGCTTAAGCCAAATAAGAAATTCTTCCCTTTTATCCTCTGGAAGAAAAGGGAGGAAAGTGTGCAGTTTATCTGCAACTTCTTTCAGAAACATACCCATATAAAGACTATAGGAGTTGATTCTGGCAATGAGCATACTGGCTTGGAAGATTTTCCTACCAAAAGCATCCAAGGTCCTGCATTCTCTTCCTGGAGGAGCAGAAGAGTGTCTTTTTGCACTCTTTATCTTTTTCTTAGCTGACTCCACCACAATAGAATGGTGAGGAAGCTGTGTTTTATGAAAACCAGGACAAGGAGGGACACGGTACATAGTGTCCAACCTACGAGAATGAGGAGAGATAGTGAGAGGAGTCTCCCATAAGTCAATCATGTGATCATAAAGAATCTCATGAATTGGCAAGGTGACTGCCTCCTTAGGAACCTTAGCATAACCTAAAATATCCAATTTTTTAGCTCTAGGCTCTGATTCAGAGGTTACTGAAATAGCCTTTTAGCCACTTCTCTTATGAAGTCTTGAAAGGACAAGTCTTCTGGAGGAGACATTCTTCTTTTTGGAGAAGAAGGCTCCTCAGGAAGGGCTATAGATACTTCAGCAGATGCCTCCGATGCATCAGAATCTTCGGAGGAATCAAAGTATCGACTGTCAGGGTGCTCTTTCAAAGCTCGATACGCATACCGAGCCGTATCGACATCGGGCGTTATCGGTACCGGTTCGGATAGGCATCCCTAGACAGGGAACCGCTGCAGACGACACCATGGCCGATGTCAATGCAGTCGGTACCGGTACCGGCATTGGTGCCAGTACCTGGGCCGATACTGACAACTGAGTTTGTTGTGGTATCAGCGGCGTCGCAGCTTGGATGAAGGCCGTGATAGCCTGCTGCATGGATAGAACATTCTGATCCATCGACGCCATGAATGCCTGGAACTCGGTACCGGAAGGTTGTGCCGGTACCCCAGAGCATTCTAACAGGTGATCGGTTGAGGCCGTGCCATCGATGTCAACCTGTAACCCCATAGGTGGAGCTTTGGAAGCCGGAGCTTCCCGCCGGGGTAGTTTTGCCAGTGCAGGATCCTCGAGGGCAAACCTGGAGGCATCTCGATGCTTGGAAGGAGATCTACCCTTCGAGGACCGGCTGGATTTATGTTTGGTTACCTGAGATCCATGGGAGGAAGAAGAAGCCCTGGAAGATGTCGATGCCACTGAGGCTGCATCAGAGGGAAACAGCACATGGAACTTGGCTGCTCGGTTCTGTAAACCTCGTTTGGACATCAAGGAGCAGGATGAACAATCCAAAATGGAGTGGTCAGGACCCAAACATTTAAGACTCCATTCATGGGTGTCGGTAACAGAAATAGTACCGCTGCACTTAGTGCATTTTTTAAACCCGGAGGCTGGTTTTTCCATGAGGAAAATTTCTCGTGAGGCCTAAGGCCCAAAAGAGGAAAAACACACTAAGTGAGGGAAAAATATGTTTGTTTGTTTTTTTTTTAATAAGAAAAGAAAGAAAGACCGGCGGTACCGGTCCGACGTCGGGGAAGGCAGACTCGCGACCAAAGAAATAAAATAAAACAAAGAACTTCTTCAGCGGTGACAGGAACACGACCTGCTGGCTCTGCGGAAAAGAAGAACTGGGAGAGGCGGTTAGGAAAGGCGGGAAGGCAGCGCGCAGGCGCTGTGGGATGCTCCCAAAAGCTTTCCTTTTTGGGAAGCTGGGGAGCGTTCCCGCGCAGGCTCCGTCGGTACCGACGTACCCATATGTGAAGACTCATTACTGCTTGTTCCTGGAGATAGTCAGGAAGAAAATCAATGCCTTTGAATTATGGTGCTGGTGAAGAATACTGTGTATACCATTGACTGCCTGAAGAACAAACCAGTCAGCACTAGAGGAGATCAAACCTAAGCTTTCTTTAGAAGTTTAGATGACAAGACTTCGACTTTCGTTCTTTGGACATATCATGTGAAGAAAGAGATTATTTGAGAAAGACATCATGCTTGGCAAGGTTAAAGGTCAGCACAAAAGAAGAAAGCCAGCAATGAGATGGATGAATACAATTAACAGCAGCTATGGATATTATTATCAACAATTAGCTGCCCGACTGAAGACCGAACACAGTTTAGGACAACTAGCCAGAAAGTCTCCATGAGTTGGCACCAACTCGGCGGCACTTAACAACAATGTCAACAACAGATCAACAAAGGTACCACAACTTCACAAGAGAAAACTGAATCATCAATGTTAGTGAACAAGATCTGTAATCCTGGATGACATGGGATACAAACAGGTCCTCCTAAGCTGCCACTAAGAATTTTATTATATATACTTATATTTTATTAATACACTAGCTTAGCCACCGTTTTGAGACATTTTTGCAATCGTGGTCTGTCTGTTTCTTATTCCCTTAACACGCCTGTTTCTTTTTTCCGTTGGCCCGCCTGAATAGCAGACTACAAGACATTCCTTTGTTTCTCAAAGTTTGACTCTGCCTGCTGTGAAGTAATTAGCAACTCCTAGTGAACATCTCTCTCACTTGGTTTGCAGCTTGTCGTGCTGTGAGGGCTTGCGTGCATCATTGATGCTGAGAGCTAAACTATCGGTAGTTTAACTACTGGCAGGGTCTCCCAAGATGGACAGGTCTCAGCTGAGGTGCCAGACCAAGACAAACCACCCATCTGGGCAACAGCAGAATGGGATAGTGTTGACAGCGAAGGATCACATTTTTGTGACAACGGTAACACCACCAAACTTAAACTGCATGGAAGAAAGGCCCGGCAATCTACTTCTGTATCTTGCCATGAAAACCCAATGGATAGTTACAACAAAACAAATTGTGCTATGGTGCTGGAAGATGAGACCCCCAGGTCGGAAGGCACTCAACTAGCTACTGGGGAAGAGCTGAAGACTTTTCAAAGTAAAGCCAGCAATTATGATGTGGTTGGATCAAAGCCCTCGGGAAGTCTGACTGCTGATGTAGCTGCGCATGAAATGAGAGTCAGAAGCTGTAAAGACGTCTTACACATTGGAATATGGAACGTACGAAGCATGAACCAAGGGAAGTTGGAGGTGGTCAAGAATGAAATGGAACGTGTACAACTTGATCTGTTGGGTGTCAGCAAACTGAAATGGACTGGTATCGGGCACTTTGCATCAGATGATCACATGGTCTACTATGCTGGAAATGAAAGACAAAGAAGAAATGGTGTTGCATTTATAATAAAGAAGAAACTTGCAAGAACTGTAATGAAATACAATGCAGTCAGCGAACACTTAATCTCTATTCGTCTACGAGGATTGCCTATCAACACAACTATAATTCAAGTATATTCCCCAACAACAGCTGCAGAAGAGAATGAAATTGAAGAGTTCTATGAATAAGTACAAGCTGAAATTGACAGAACATGCAAACAGGATATCCTGATAGTCATGGGTGACTGGAATGCAAAAGTTGGCAACAAAGAAGAAGGCAAAGTAGTTGGAAAATATGGACTTGGCAACAGAAATGAAGCTGGAGAAAGA
The DNA here is from genome assembly GCA_033557465.1 of Ichthyophis bannanicus. NCBI lineage: Eukaryota > Metazoa > Chordata > Amphibia > Gymnophiona > Ichthyophiidae > Ichthyophis > Ichthyophis bannanicus. The sequence goes on along the minus strand of CM066032.1, from coordinate 104,374,983 downwards.
CTGATAGAATTCTGCAAGACCAATGATCTATTCATCTCAAACACCTTCTTCCAGCAACACAAGCGGCGACTGTACACATGGATTTCATCCAATGGATTGTATAAAAATCAAATTGACTACATCTGTGGAAGTCAACGATGGAAAAGCTCTATAACATCAACAAAGACAAAACCTGGAGCTGACTGTGGTACAGATCATCAACTACTAGTATGCAAACTCAAGCTAAAGTTGAAAAAGAGCAAACCACTCATGAATGCAGCAAAATATGACCTTGAGAATACACCATTGGAATTTAAAGACTGCCTGCAAAATCGATTTGCTGCTTTAGATATAAATGACAGAGCTCCGGAAGAGTTATGGAATGACATCAAGAAGGTTATGTTGGAAGAAAGTCTCTACAAAAGGTGAAAAAGCAAAAACGGCCAAAATGGATGACGGAAGAAACTCTGAAAATTGCCCAGAAACGCAGAGAAGCTAAAGCCAGAGGAGAAAGAAAGACAATCGCAGAACTCAACAGAGATTTCCAACGTGCAGCAAGACAGGACAAGGAAAAGTACTACAATGACGCATGCAAGGAAATAGAAGCAGAAACTATTAGAGGAAGAACAAGATCGGCTTTCCTAAAGCTACGAGAGTTAAAGAAAAAGTTCCAGCCTCGAATTGGAATGTTACAAGATGCTCAAGGTTCTATGTTGAATGATGCTGAGAAGATCAAGAAAAGGTGGAAGGAATATACAGAGTGTTTATATGATAAAGATCAAGTGGACCAACAGCAGTTTCAACCTGTACCTTATGATTGGGAACCATTGGTGATGAAAGAAGAAGTTGAAGCAGCATTGAAAGCCTTATCAAAGAACAAAGCACCAGGCATTGATGGCATTCCTATAGAAGTATTGCAGCAATCTGATGCAGCTGTTACCATACTTACAAGGCTCTGCCAAGAAATATGGAAGACAACATCATGGCCAACTGACTGGAAAAGATCTGTGTTTATACCAATACTAAAGAAAGGTGATCCAACTGACTGTGAAAATTATCGAACAATCGCTCTGATCCCACATGCCAGCAAGATTCTACTGAAGATTATTCAAAAGAGACTACAACCATACCTGGAACAAGAACTACCTGAAGTGCAAGCAGGGTTCAGGAAAGGGCGAGGAACGAAAGACATCATTGCGGATGTGAGATGGATCCTTGAAAAGACTAAAGAATACCAAAAGGATAACTATTTGTGCTTTATTGACTATAGCAATCTTAATGACACTATCGAAAGATGTACCCAGTAGGTGTCACCAAATTTCTTTCGATAGTGTCATTAAGATTGACAGCCATAAGTATTAGCGTTAATGGACTATATATTAATATGGTGAATTACATGAGCTTAATAATAATCATTATAGTTTTGAGCCATATTGATATGGAGAACTAAGAGGGTTAAATCACGATTGCTACACTTATGTTTATGTAAGCATTATGCTTTAGTCTGCTATCGTGGCGGTCATTGATGCGATCCGGCACAAACATTTCTATACAGACGTTTAAGTCTATGAAATCGGTGCCACTGTAAGTCTGAGACCTCCCGGTAGACACTGAGAAAATTGCTACACTGTTGAATGAGGAAAAAGAAAGAGTGTTAATTTATGGGAATAATTCCCTCTATGTTTCACTGAACGTCATAGTGTTATTTTGTGAAGTGATCCAACGTTCAAAAACAGACCATTTTTTAGCGTGATAAAAATACCATGGCTTGAACGAGTCTAATCTTTGTATGGAGAGAGACATCTCTGCTCTTGAGAAACCAGTCTTTTTAACAAAACTACTTGTCAAAACAGCAAACTTTAACACCAGCTCTCTCCAAGCACAGGCAAAACTTGCTGTCTTCCTTCTCCCTTCTTTGGCTGGGAGATCACTGATCATGTTTGAGAGGCACACCAATCCCTGACGACTCTGGCCTGCTCGGTAGCTGCCATCTTCCCATAACCCAGCCCCTTTTGGCCTGGTTTGCTGCTGGAATGCTAAAACTAAGAAAGTAAAAATCACAGTTGGTAGCTGGTTTCTTGATAGGCCATATTTCTTCTGAATCTACCGTGGGCGTCTTAGAAGAGTGCATTTTCATGGGATCAGGCAACTGTTGGAGCTGAGCTAGCCAGGGGTCAGGCAGGTTGCTCTACAGTGTAATGTCCTTCCCCTCCCTGGCCCCCATCACATTCTGATTATATTCTCAGGGAGGAACATCTGCCGCACCCTCCCTTTTGGCTACAGTGAAAACGGTTAAGTCATCAGCTTCTCCCCTCTTGAGCTAGGAATTGGTTCTCCCTTAGGGATTGTCCTACATTTCCTATCCCACGGCCTCAATTCTAGCCTCCACCCAGATATTTGTCTCCAATTGCTCTCCCTCAGGGAATGAAACTCTGAAATGTCTGATGGAAACCTCCACTCCCCCTTTCAGGGACGTTCTGCTTTGTATCCTGGGGAATTCTGGGATCTTTGGACACCTTAGGGGTGGTCTGTACTAGGGACTGCTCCTCCCTCAAGACTCACGAGCTCTCTGCCTGTCACACCACAGAAGTACCTTTTAAAAATTTGGTGACACCTACTGGGTACATTTTTGGATGGACTATTCAATATTCAGCCACATTTTATCTGTTTAGATTTAGGAAGGGCCAGGGCCAAAATTTATCCAGATAGCAATGGTGTTCAACCACTATACAGATATTTTATTCCCCTAAATAGATAAGACTTATGTGTTTATGTTGAGGAACCTAAACAGAGAGGGCCACTGAATAACATGCACCAAAGGTAAGCGGATAAATTATCCACTTATTATGTAGTAGTCATGTCTTTGAATACTGACCCCTAAGTAGTAGATCTGTTATCAGTTAGTGTGAAGCCCAATTCTACCTAGGTTATCTAGATCTGGAAAGGGATGTCCAAGTTGGGATGTTCAAAATTTGCACTGTATTTTACAAAAGGCTTGCTGAATATGGAGCTTTTTGTAAAATATGTATAAGGATGTGGAAAATACATGTAGTTGGCAACATGTACAGTAGAAAAAGTCATTTTACTAAAATAGAGCGGGGGCTTTGTGAGAGTAATTCTGTAACAAGTTGCCTAGACTGGAAGACTAAGCAGGCACCTAATTTTGGAGCTGCTCTATAAAGACATAAGCTGAGAATTGAGAAAAGCAGAAAAGAAATGGAGAAGAACAAAAACCCTAGCAAATCAGAAGAAATACATAAATGCCCTAAATTTATACAAGGAAAAAATAGACTGTGCTAAGAAAAACTACTATGCTAGCCAATTCAATCAATCGACCCAGAGAACTCTTTAGCATTGTACAGAATCTAACACATACAACTTAAATGAAACGGCAATAGATATACCCCCACAGACGCTAGCTCACCACTACATGAACAAGACAAAACCGCAAGCCCCACCCCTAAGAACACACAACACAACAACACACCCCGACAAGATTAACACCTGGTCAGAATTCAACCAGATAACCAAGAGCACCCTCAAATCAATAATATCCAACATAAACACTACCACATCCTACCTAGATCCATGCCCAGTGGACTGGATAAAAAAGGCACTACCAATACTGTCACAATTCATCCTTCCAATGATCAACCTATCCCTCAAAAAAGGTGAATTACCTCCATCCCTCAAACAAGCACAAATACGTCCAATTCTCAAAAATGGTAAACTGGACAAAACATCCCCCTACCTCTTATAGACCCATATCAAGCATACCCTTCATGGCCAAAATAATTGAAAAAAATAGTTCAAACCTAACTCCAGGATCACATTGGTGCCGTGGCCCCTTTAGACGAACAGCAATATGGCTTTCGCCCATTCCATGGAGTTGAAACGTTACTCACGGTACTATTCGACACACTGATAAGAGGAATAGATGACTCAAAACAAGCGTTCTTACTATTTCTAGACATCTCCGCGGCGTTTGACTGCATTAACCATACTACAATGTTAAACAGACTCCAACAAATAGGCTTAAACTCCACAGTACACAACTGGTTCACCTCTTATCTAAATTACAGAACACAAACAGTGAGAGTTAACAACCAAACATCAAATACATTCAAGCTAGAGCAGGGCCTCCCACAGGGATCTGCCCTCTCAGCGCTACTCTTTAATATTTACCTCCAACCAATCTGCAATATCTTCAAACACTTCCGTGTACAATACCATATCTACGCGGACAATATAATGATATACCTCCCATTCAGGATCCCTAACCCACCAATGCAACTAATCACAGACTGTTTTAATGAACTCACAACATGGCTAAATAATAACAACCTAAACATTAACTTCACAAAAATAGAAGTACTAGACGTCACAAGGAACAAAACATACACACCCCCAGCATCAATCATACTGCAGAACCATGAAATCAAATCTAAAACAGAAGTCAAGTATCTAGGAGTGATACTTGACAAGAACCTCAGTATGGAATCACACATCAGAAACACAACTAGAAAAATACACTATAAACTAAAAACCCTGAAAAAACTACACCCACTAGTTCACCTACAAGACTTCATAAAAATAATTCATGCAATTATTACACCCCACTTCGACTTCGCAAACTCAATCTTTCAAGGCATCTCCAAACAAAACCTTAAAAGACTCCAGCTTGCATAAAATGTAGCAGCCAGAACCATACTGAAGATCCGACCTATGGAACACATTACACCCATACTGGCTAAGCTCCACTGGCTCCCAATCTACTGCAGGACAAACTATAAAATCCTAGTAACTACCTTTAAACTAATAAACAACCTTGCCCCATCAACACTAAACACTTTAGTCACCAAAGGAAAAAAAAAAAAAAAAAAAAAAAAAGCTGCCTACGTCTCTCTATAAGATTGCTTCCTAAAACCTTCAGAAATCACTGTACAATGCACCCGCTCAGGAGTAGGTACAAATGTAAACATGTGAAGTGTGTGATGGGCCTGCTATTCAGCTATTATTATTATCAGCTATTATTATTCGGCTAGCTGCTGGCACTTAACAATAAACATGGACATTCAACGCTGGGGCCATATTCAGTGTCTCTCAACTGATGGCACTGAGCCTGGCGCCATCAGTTGAGAGACATGATGCGCAACGATCTCCCTGAGGAAGCCATGAAGGAGCGGTGCCACCACCAGCTGGGGTCAGAGGAGTTCTGGAAGTGGAGGTGCTTGTTTGCGTCATCGGATGACTGCCGTAGAGTGGAGATAAGTGGCATACTCAAGAGTTTTTGAATTTGTTTGAAGATAAGAATTTTTTGAGATTGGTTAAAGGACATAAATAAAGGCCATTAATAAATCCGGGATTTGGGAACTGTTGCACAGATCGTAGAAATTTCAAAAAGTCTCAAGAAGACAAGGGGGCTGTGATAAATGAAGTAGAGGTAATACAGAAACCTCAGATGCTGTGAGATTAACTGTTGTTAAATTTGAGCCCTTTATACTACCGCAGAGATACTGGATGTGATGTGGGTTGGTTTGAAATCAGCAGTGGGAAGGAGCATTTTTTGAAAGTGAATTTTGCTGACCGCATTTTTTAGAATTAATATGTTAAAAGGTTTTTGTGGTATCTTGGTAGTACTGACTATTAGCTTACAAGCTTGGTTCCCCCACACTCCATTCATCTGTGGAATATAAGGTTATTTTGCATTCTCAAAACCTGAAATGGGAAATTGATGTTAGATGTTTTTTCATTAAATATTGATTTACTGCAGCTTTCTTCAAATTCAAGTAGCAGCATTTTGCCCATATTTGTGTAACAAATTTTCAACCATGTGATGATCAGTCCCTGAAATGCCCGTTAGGACCACATAGACACCACAAAGTAGATGCTTTTCCTCTCCCCTCCACCATTTTCCCCAGTTTAAATCATCTCACAAAAAGGCAAGTCCACATGATACAATGATGCAAGATCTCCTTGCTTGAGCTGATATTTGCCTCGTGCTTTTTTTTTTTTTTTTAAATCTTCCAGCCCTATGAGGATTGGACTCCACTGGGGTATTGTGCCATGAGCCTTCATTAGCAAGCGCCAGGGCTTTCCCTCCTATGCTATATTCTTCCCCATCACAGCAACAATCCTTGATAGGGTTATCATCAACTGTGGCTCCTTCAGGAGCTTAATCTCTGGTCTCCAAATTCAGCCACTAGGTGACATTGTCTGCTACACAGTAATCCAGGAGAAGGCAAAATACAGACTATGGGGCTTATTTTCAAAGCCTTAATCACAGTATTCACATGGAAAATCCAGCATTTACTCATGGAAATGGCATTCACGTGATCTTAGAAAGGACTAGATTTCCATATGGATGTCCATAATAAGTAGACAGTCCCTGCTCAACAGAACTTACAGTTTCTTACATGCATATGTACAGCGCTTCATACGTCTAGAACAGGCCTTGAGAAATTTTGTGCGGATTTAGGAGCCAGTGCTTGTGACCTCCTCATGCCTCAACTCCAGTTATCTCTTGCGCTAGTCTCATGTTCTCAAGTCTCATGAGATCAGCATGAGTTCTTACACTGTGTGTCATCTTTAGATAACAGTTACAGCTTCAAATAACAGGTGTTTATGTGGGTGTGTGGTGCAATGATGGTGTGCCTGTCTGTGCGTGGGATGTGGCAATGGGTGCCTTTGTGTGGGTGGGGTGCAGAGTTGGGAAGCCTATGTGTGTGATGTGCAGAGGTGGGGTGACCATGTCTGTATGTGAATGTGAATTTGTGTGTGTGCAGTGTGGAGGTGAGGTGTCCATACGTGTACATAGCGTGGAGCTGGAATGCATATCTGTCCTACGGAGGTGGGGTGCCTGTGTGTGCTGTCGGGTGCTAATGTGTGTGTTCTGGGGAGAGGGTAATACATCTTTCAGCGAATATGCTTTCTACCTGTGATTTCTAGAAATCAAGGAAGCTAACAAAAGTCACAACAGAGTAGTAATAATGGGTGATTTCAATTACCCCGGTATCGACTGGGTCAGTGTCACAGCAGGACAAGCTAAAGAGATAAAGTTTCTAGATGGAATAAATGACTGCTTCTTGGAGCAGCTGGTTCATGAACCGACCAGAGGGGAAGCCATACTGGACCTAGTCCTTAGTGGAACGCCAGATCTGGTGCAAGAAATAAGGGTGTTGGGACCACTTGGCAATAGTGATCATAGTATGATCATGTTTGATTTAATTAGTGGAGGACAGATAGTAAAGGCATCCACAGTACTACCTTTTAACTTTCAAAAGGGAGACTATGATAGAATGAGGAATATAGTTAGGAAAAAACTAAAAGGAGCGGTTCCAAAGGTTAAAGACTTACAGCAAGCTTGGGTGTTATTTTAAAATACTATCCTCGAAGCCCAGACCAGCTGTATTCCACGCATTAGGAAAAGTGGAAGAAAGTCCAAAAAACTGCCAGCATGGTTTAAAGGTGAGGTCAGAGAGGCTGTTGCTGCCAAAAAAGCAACCTTCAGGAAATGGAAAAAAGAGCCAAATGATGAAAACTGGAAACAGCACAAGCACTGGCAAGTTAAATGCAAAGCATTGATAAGGCAGGCAAAGCGGGAATTTGAGAAGAAACTTGCTACAGAAGCAAAAACACGAAATAAAGACTTTTTCAAGTACATTCGTAGCAAAAGGCCTGTGAGAGAGTCAATTGGACCATTAGATGATAGAGGGGTAAAAGGGGCAGTAAGAGGAAACAAGGCTATAGCAGAGAGACTGAATTAATTCTTTGCTTCGGTCTTTACTGAGGAAGATGTAGGGATGTTACCCGAGACTGAAGTGGTATTTAAAGGTGATACTGCAGAGGAATTGAGAGAAATATCGCTACACCGGGAAGATATATTACAACTATTTGATAAACTGAATAGTAGCAAATCACCTGGACCGGATGGTATACATCCCAGAGTGTTGAAAGAACTGAAATATGAGATTGCAGACCTGCTATTGGTAATCTGTGAACTTTCATTAAAATCATCTGTAATACCTGAAGATTGGAGGGTCGCCAACGTAACACCAATTTTTAAAAAGGGTTCCAGGGGTGACCCAGGAAATTACAGACCGGTGAGCCTGACGTCAGTACCAGGGAAAATGGTAGAAACCATCATAAAGAACAAAATTACACAGCATGTAGATAGTCATGGCCTAATGGGAGACAGCCAACATGGCTTTAGACAAGGAAGATCTTGTCTTACTAATCTGATATGTTTTTTTGAAGGTGTGCATAAACAGATAGACAAAGGTGAGTCGGTTTATATAGTGTATCTGGACTTTCAGAAAGCTTTTGACAAAGTCCCCCATCAGAGACTTTTGGCGAAGCTAAAAAGTCATGGGATAGGAGGCAGTGTACTATTGTGGATCGGGAACTGGTTAAAAGATAGAAAGCAGAGGGTAGGGCTAAATGGCCAATATTCCCAATGGAAAAAGGTGAATAGTGGAGTACCCCAGGGATCTGTACTGGGTCCGCTGCTTTTTGACATATTCATAAATGACCTGGAAAAGGGAATAACTAGTGAGATTATCAAATTTGCAGATGACACAAAACTGTTTAAAGTTGTTAAAACCCAAGAGGATTGTGGAAAACTGCAGGAGGATCTGGATAAATTGGAAGACTGGGCATCCAAATGGCAGATGAAATTTAATGTGGACAAGTGCAAAGTTATGCACCTAGGAAAGAACAACCCACACTATAGTTACACGATGCAAGGCTCCACATTAGAAACCACCACACAGGAAAAAGATTTAGGAGTCATCGTGGATAACATGTTAAAACCCTCCGCCCAGTGTGCAGCGGCGGCCAAGAAAGCAAATAGAATGCTAGGTATCATAAGGAAAGGGATGGAGAATAAAACAAAGGATGTTATAATGCCTCTGTATCGCTCCATGGTACGACCGCACCTTGAATATTGTGTGCAATTCTGGTCACCGTATCTTAAAAAGGACATAGCGTTATTAGAAAAAGTACAGAGAAGAGCCACCAAATTGGTGAAGGGGATGGAAGGCTACTCCTATGAAGAGAGGCTAAGAAGTTTAGGGCTCTTTAGCCTGGAGAAGAGACGGCTGAGGGGAGATATGATAGAGGTCTATAAATTAATGAATGGAGTGGAACGGATAAACGTGGATCAATTGTTTACGCTATCAGAATATAGAAAGACTAGGGGACATGTAATGAAGCTACAAGGTAAACTATTTAAGACAAATAAGAGAAAATATTTTTTCACTCAACGTGTAATCAAACTCTGGAATCTGTTACCGGAGGATGTAGTAAGGGCTGTTAGTATAGCTGGGTTTAAAAAGGTTTGGACAAGTTCCTGGAGGAAAGGTCCATAAACCACTATTAAAAAGGGACCCAGGATATCAATGCTTGACCCAGTACAAGCATTGTGGAACCTGTGTCTTTTGGGGATATTGCTAGGTACGTATGACCTAGATGGGCCACTGTTGGAAACAGGATACTGGGCTTGATGGACCTCGCTCTGACCCAGTATGGCATGTCTTATGTTCTTATGTTCTTACCCTTTTGACCCCATGATTTTATCCCTTTAACATCCAAAAACCTTGCATTTTTCTTCCCCTCTCCAACCCCTTCACATTCTCTGTTCCAGAATCCCTCCTTTGGTACTCCCATCCTCCTGCCCTACATTTCCCCTATCCTCTTCCTTTTGTTTGTTTATTTTTTGTTTTTGTTACTGGCTCTTTAATTGTTTGTAGTTTTACTCCCCCCTCCTTCCTGTCTGACTTTTTTTTTTTAATTTGCACCCCCATCAGCTCTCTTCTTCTGCCTTCCTGGCCACGATTCTGGCCTTCCCCACCTGTTCTGCCCGTGAAGATCGTGGGCATAAGAGAAGGGGATGGCTGTGATTGTGTACCCGATGCAAGATGTCAATCCCCACGAGCAGACAGCTTGCATCCGGGTTGCCATCGCAGCAGCCATCCCCTTCTCTTCTGCCCACAAGGACCAATCTTCCTCGGGCAGACAGAAGGGCTCTTGCCCTGTGATCATGATCTTTAAAAGGGGGGGGGGCAAGTAAATCCCAGATGCCAGATGCAAATTTCTGGTCACAATGACGATCTGGCACCTGGGATTTGTCGAGCCCTGGCCTAGTAGCACTACAGAGATGTTACGTAGTAGTAGCAGCAGCAGCAGAAATTGCAATGGCATGACCTGAGTGGGTCAAAAATCATATGAGGGTCATTTTAAAAGGCATGGATGCGATCTGAATGTCTGAAAACGGCATGCAGACGTCCAAATCATTGATATTCCCCGGAGCTATTTTACAATGGGCTATTTATGACATCTCCGCTGCAGGGATGCCCAGGTAGGCCGGGGTGGGCCGGAGGCATGACCAGGGCAGGGCAATGAACGTAGACGTCCCCAATCGTTTCAGAATCTTCAGACATCTGCAACCTCGTCCAACTTTAGACATGCTCCAGGCACAAATAAGCATCGTGGAAAACGGTCATTTGGCCCTTAAAACATCAGGAGAGTGTAGAAAAAATAGCATTCTACTATCCTCAGTACGCTTCATAATCACAATGTTATTATCTGCATAATTCTTAAAAGTGTTTTATCTTTGTATCACCGCTGATCGTCTCTTAGACATCCCTGATCTTGGATACAATGCCAAGGATGCCCATGTTGATGCTCCCGCAGATGTCCCTATCAGGCACATTCATATTTGTGAAATTGTGCTTGAACTTTGAAGTCTGACTTTTTTTCAGCCGTTCTGGCTTGGACGGCACAGGTTGCACTTGGATATTCTTTAAAATGTGCCTTCACATGCGTAAATCCCATTTCATATAGGGCAGGGCTTGACAAATTTTCTTGGAATCACCACCTGCCTCTTTGAAGCTGAACAATGGCTCCGCTCAATCCATATGGACATCAACTTCAAAAAGACTGAAGCACTCTTCGTAACCAGAAATATCAACTTCACCCCTCCAACTACCATCAACCTTATGAACATTACTCTCCCAGTCAAATCTGAAATTAAATACCTTGGAGTTACACTAGACAAAACGCTAAGCATGACACACCACATAAAACAGACTGCCAAAACTATACTTTTCAAGCTGAGATCCATACAGCAACTCAGACCCCTCATTGACATCAACGATTTCAGAACAGTTGTCCAGGCTCTCATTATGCCACATTTAGACTTCTATAATGGCATACTCCAAGGGACATCTAAAAAGAATCTACACATCCTTCAAAGAGCTCAGAATGTCACTGCTCGAATCATTGTGAAAGCCAAAATATTCAATCACATTTTCCCCATCCTATACGCTCTCCACTGGCTTCCAATCTCTAGTAGGATTCAATATAAAACACTTGTCACCACTTTTAAACTCATTAATGACTTAGCCCCATCACAGTTAGCAACATTACTCCAGACTCCACCAGAAAACAGACTTAGAAGAAAAAACTAACCTCAACATGCTACTAATTCCCAATGCTGTGAGAAAATCGAAACAAATAACCACCAACACTGCTTTTTCATATTATGCTTCCAGCCAATGGAACAAACTACCACTAAACCTAAGAGAGATTAAGGACCTTACCTCTTTCAGGAAGGAACTTAAAACCTACCTGTTTAGTCAACACTACAGCAACCTACAACCTGCAACCAAATATACTACACAAGAATATACAACTAACCAAACACAAGTCTATCCTACCTAATTCTAGACTCATTTTTAATAACCATTCTAAATAGTCCTCCTCCCAACACTGTACTTGTGATTACAAATAACTATTATAAATAGTTTTTGTCAACCATGTAAATAATTTACACATTGGTTCTTTGTAGTATAGTTTTTATGTTCCATTATGTTCTTATGTAAATAACTTACACATTGTTTCCGTGTAACTTAATTCTTATGTTCACTGAATATGTAATGCAATATTGCACAGTTTGCTATATTGTTATTTAAGTTCCTTGTAAACTGCCCCTGATCTCTGGAAGGGGCGGTATAGAAAAGCACACAAATAAATAAATAAAATAAATTGGAATCTAGGAGCCAGCCACCAAAACCTAGGCCCCACCCCCAACAAAGTGTATGGCAGTTACTTTTTTAGCTTTTAGGACCTGATTTGCTAAGACTGTTTTTCCATTTTCTATGTGTGTGGTGGGAGAGGGATGCACCTTCTTCATATAGACACTCCGTGCCCTTTACTTCTCATGCATTCTTCTCTTCACCCTCTAACCCACTTGTACTTTTCCCCCCCAATCCCTCTCCTGCTGTCCCTTCTCCAATTCTGTTTCCTTTGCTAGACTTGAGACCCTGAAATGAATTCCATAAGTTAAGCCTTAGTGGCATGTGTACTAAGCTGGGCTAACGGTTAAGATGTGCTCTTTGTAATAGGCCCCATGTTATTCAATGGGACCTAGATACTAAGCCTAGTTAAGCTTGGCTTAGTAAACATACCCCTATGTAACTGTATTAGCTCTTGGAGTTTGAGACTCCCTGTAGAGACTGCTGTAAGAACTATCCACAGGCAGGCCCGGTTATATAGGTTTACTACAAAGACTAAGCATAGTTAATCACCTGTAACAGGTGATCTCCGGGAACAGCAGGAATTTAGTCTTCACATATGGGTATCGTCGGTACCGATGGAGCCTGCGCGGGAACGCTCCCCAGCGTCCAATTAGAAAGCTTTTGGGAGCATCCCACAGCGCCTGCATGCTGCCTTCCCGCCTTTCCCAACTGTCTCTCTCCAGTTGAGTTTAAAGCTGAGACAAAGAGAGAGAGAGGGAGAGAGAAAAAGAGAGAGATAGAGAGATACAACTCCTCAGGGAGGTGGGTGGGTTGTGAAGACTAAATTCCTTCTGTTCCCGGAGATCACCTGTTACAGATGAGTAACTATGCTATCTCCAGGAACAAGCAGGAATGTAGTCGTCACATATGGGGACTCCCTAGCTACAGATGCCAGGGAGAAACCCCAGAAGTTGTGTGCCCTTTTGAAAGGGCTCCACTTCCCCCCATGGATCTCTGGCATCCTACCTGGGATGGTAGGTAGGAGTTGATTAAGTATGGAACAGGTGTTGAAGAACAGCCTGACCAAACAAGGCATCCCGGCGGGAGTCCATGTCCAAGCAGTAATGGGCTGTGAAGGTATGAACCGAGGCCCAGGTAGCTGCTCGACAGATGTCGTCGATAGACACAGAGTAAAGATGAGCCACAGAGGCTGCTATGGCTCTCACATTGTGTGCTGTGACATGGCCTTCAAGAGAAAGGTTCTTACTCCGATAGACAAAAGATATACACTGTGCAATCCAGTTGGACAGTGTCCTTTCGGAGACTGGAAGTCCTAAATGACTAGGATCAAAAGCAACAAAGAGTTGAGAGGACCTTCTATGTTGCTGCGTCCTTTGCAAGTAAAAGGCCAAAGCTCTTTTACAGTCCAAAGTATGAAGATTCCTTTCTGCATTAGAGGCATGAGGCCTTGGGAAAAAACCAGGAAGGTAAACTGCTTGGTTTAAATGAAAAGGTGAAACCACCTTTGGCATAACGTGAGGAAGAGTCCTAAGGACTTCCTTATCATGATGGAACCTTGTATAAGGAGGATCAGCCACCAATGCTTGCAATTCACTGATGCGATGTGCTGATGTGATTGTAATAAGAAAAATAACCTTCCGGGAAAGGAATTTCAAAGAGGTAGTAGCTAATGGTTCAAAAGGCGGCTTCATGAGCTGGCCAAGAACCAGATTTAAATCCCATGCCACTGGTGGTGGCTTAACGGGAGGCTTAGTTAGAAGAAGGCCTCTCATAAATCTCGCTATGATAGGATGAGAGGAAATAGGTTGCCCATTTAAAGGCTTGAGAGAAGCTGCAATAGCACTCAAATGAACTCTCAATGAATTGGTCTTAAGCCCTGCATTAGACAAATGAAGGAGATATTCCAGTAATGATTCCAGAGGTATTGCAAGAGGGTTAAGACTCTTCTGTGAACACCATATGGTAAACCTTTTCCACTTGAAAGCGTAAGAGCGTCTTGTGGATGGTTTCCTGGAAGCATAAAGGATATCCTTTAGTTGCTGAGAAAGGTTAAGACCATGAAGTTCTAGGCTTTCAACAACCAGGCCCTGAGATGTAGAGACTGGGGATTGGGATGCCACAGCATTCCATCCTCCTGGGATAGGAGATCTGGAGCAGATCCTAACTCCAGAGATGGAGCTTGAGAGAGATGTAAGAGCAGAGGGTACCACACTTGTCGTGGCCAATGTGGGGCTATGAGAATCATATGGCCTCTGTCTCTCTGAAGCTTGAATAAAGATCTGGGAATTAGGGGAATGGGTGGGAAGGCATACAGAAAGTCCTGACCCCAATGGAGGAGGAAGGCATCCCTGGCCTGACAACCCTGAGCCAGAATTCTGGAACAGAACTGGGGAAGTCTGGCATTCAGCGGACTTGCAAAGAGGTCTATGTCTGGGGTTCCCCAAAATTGGAAATTTTGGCCACCTGGTCTGCATGGAGAGACCATTCGTGTGGAAGTAGAACTTGACTGAGTCTGTCTGCCCAAGAGTTTTGAATGCCTGGAAGATACACTGCAAGGAGATGAATCTGATGCTCTCTGGCGAGGGCCCAAAGTCGCAAAGCTTCATTGCAAAGTGACAGAGAGCCTGTTCAGTCCTGCTTGTTCACATAGAACATGGCTACCTGGTTGTCCATTTGAATTAGGACAGTTTTGCAGCTGAGCTGGGTGTGAAACACTCAAAGAGCAAGAAAGATTGCTCTGAGCTCTAGGAGATTGATGTGTAGATCGGTCTCCTGTGGAGTCCATTAACCCTGGGTAGAGAGACCTTGCAAATGGGCTCCCCAACCCACCTGTGAGGCATCTGTTAGAGTTACTTGGGGTGGGGACTGCTGAAAAGGGGACCCCACCAACAGATTCTGGGGTGACTGCCACCATTGTAGAGACAAAATAAGACGATCTGAGGTTGCTATTTTGTCTGACAGGCAACCTGACGCCTGAGTCCACCGAGTGGATAGAGTCCACTGGGCTGCCCTCATATGGAGGTGCTCAAAATATAATCCTGGGGTCAGTAAATATAAATCCAAAACAGTAACACCAAACCCATAAATAACCCCCAATGATAAAAGATTATTTTTGTCAGAAGGGGCTGGAGGAGACTGAAATTAGGATCCAGTCACACCAGACAGCTGATTCTTTTTTTCTTTTTTGTTGTACAGGAAAACGCTATACTTAGCTTTTTATCATAGTCCAGTGAAGCTTTATCACACCAAAATTAAAGTTCTGAAGCGGTCATTCAATTCACACGACGTACGTTTCGGGCCAACGGGCCCTGTTTCAAGTGTTTACTCTCATCCAAAATGTGCCGCAATAGAAAAGCTTCTATCAGCTGTACGCTCCACAGGGTAATTAAAGGGGGACCTCTACAACCATTGGCTAGCATAAACTGTCACTCATGGAGGAAATCCAATCAACCAAACGGGAGACCCCATGGACATTGGGGAATCCCTTAGTGTCATGGATATATCATAGCAAACTTAACCACTCAACCTCTTTGTTCAAGCCCATGGGGTGAACTGTCTGCAATTCAAAAATCAGCCGCTGCTCACATCGTTGTAAAGCTAACAGCCTATAAACCCCCCCCCCCCCCCCCAGGATTAGGAGGGACGAAATCCAAAACCGTCCAAACAAAATCAGAAGTAAATTGATGTTGATGACTTTCACAGTGCTCAACTAGGGGGGCCGTCAGAACTTTTTGCCGTATTCGAGAGGCATGCTCACCAAGGCGAACCCGAATTGATCGGGAAGTCCTGCCAATGTAAACCAGGGGGCAAGAACACTGCAGGGCGTAGACAACATAAGATGAATCACAGGATGTCGACCATCGACGCTGTACAATCCTCCCCGTATTAGGGTGCGTCCAATCCTTTCCAGTCAGTGCCATCGCACAATAATTACAGTGTAAACAGGTAGTATGTCCCCGAATTTCAGGATCAAAAGGCAAAGGGCGATCCAAGGGAGTTGCTGAACGTACCAAACGATCCTGTAAATTGTTACCCCTAGAGAAAGCTATCCGTAGGGGCTTTCGAAAGCATTCATGCAACCCCAAAACCCCCCCAGTGTTTTTTGAGCACTGCCACAACAGAGGAACTAAGAGTGGTAAAGGATAAAGTCCCCATTATGAAATCAGATGTCTGAGAATCAGAAGGTGTAATGTGGCGATTTTCAGCCAAAAGCCATTCACGGTGTGTATACAGGGCCCGCTTGTAGGCCAATTTAATGACTCGTTCTGGGTATCCCCGCTGAGTTAATCGAATGATAAGGTCAGAAGCCTGAAATTTAAAATCAGATGTTGTGGAACAAATCCTTCGCAATCTGAGAAATTGACCATAAGGCAAACTTTTTCGCATAGGTTCAGGATGACAGCTGTGATACATAAGGAGGCTGTTCCGCTGAACAGCCTTCCGATATAGAGTTGTACGGAAAGCCCCTCGTTCTTTTATCACCATCATATCCAGAAATTCAATTTGCTTAAGATCAAAATGAGCAGTGAATTTTATATTCGGTTTCAAGGCATTAAGCCAAATAAGAAAATCCTGGAGGCGTGGTAAGGTATCAAACCATAAGAAAAAAACATCATCCAGAAACCGTCGCCAAAAATGTACTGGTTTAAAGCAAACAGAAGGGTATAATAAGGTCTCCTCAAAAGCAGCCATATAAAGTGTGGCTATGGAAGGGGCTACAGAGGCCCCCATTGCTATCCCATATATCTGATGGTAAAACTGACCCTCTGAAAGGAAGTAATTTTTTGTCAAAACCAGACGTAAAAGATCACATAAAAATGCCTGAGGTAATCGGGAAGGAGCAAATTTAAACAAAGAAAGCATTAGTTCCAAGACTTCCGCCTGATCAATATTGGTGTATAGGGCTTCGACATCAAGTGTCACTAGATAAAAATCCCACGACGGTATAAATTCATTGGCTAATTGCTGTAAAAAATGTGAGGAATCTCTAATAAACGATTTGACCAGTGCTGCTTCTTGTTGTAAAAAAACATCGCAAAACTGCGATAACGGCTCTAACAAAGAACCTCTACAGGACACTATAGGTCTCCCAGGGGGGGCTACAAGAGATTTATGCACTTTCGGTACCATATAAATAATGGGCCGTAAAGGAGTGTCACTTTTCAAAAACGTATGTTCTCGTTTAGTGAGCCATCCCAAAGTTAATGCATCATTTATTTTATTTATTTATTTAGCAAGCATTTGTAGCCCGCTCCTTCCAGCGATCAGAAGCGGGTAGGATTACTATTGTGAAACTGCCGAATCAAGGCAGGTACAAATTTTGTTTACATACAGATTGTCAGAAAAGCACATCATACAGAGTTAACACTTCTTAGCTATGGGGGAGTTCATTTACATATATACATAAATACAGGATAATCTTCTTGGACTGTCGAATCAAGGCAGGTACAAATTTTGCTTACATACAGATTGTCAGAAAAGCACATCATACAGAGTTAACACTTCTTAGCTATGGGGGAGTTCATTTACAGATATACATAAATACATATATACAGGATAATCTTCTTGGACACAGTGGTCAGGGGCTGCTCCATCTGTGGGTTTAGTTCAGGTTGAAATGTGATTGGAAAATGTGCGTTTTGAGTTTCTTTCTGAAGTCTAGAAGGTCATTGCTAGCTCGTAGTTCTGGTGGGAGTTGGTTCCACAGTGTTGGCGCCACATATGAGAAAGCCCTGTGGCTGGTGTTAGTTTTGGCAGATCTTATATCTGTTGGAGTGTGAAGGATGTTGGAATTGTGGGTTCTTCTGTTTCGGGTAGGAGGTTGCAATCTTACTAGGTTGTTGAGGAAGGAAGGTGCTAAGTTGTGGATGAGTTTGAAGGTGGTTGTTAGTATTTTGTATTTTGTGCGAGCTGTTATGGATAGCCAGTGTAATTGAATTAGCACTGGTGTGATGTGGTCACTTAGATTTTTCTTCATTATGACCCTGTCAGCTACATTTTGTGCCATTTGTAATATGTTTAGGGTTTTTTTAGGTAAACCTTGTAGGATGGCGTTGCAGTAGTCAAAATGTGGCATGATGAGTGCTTGGGCCACTGTTCTGAAGTCTTGGGGATCAATAATATTCCGAATGGGTTGGAGCACTCTAAGCTTGTGGAAAACTGCTCTGTTGGTCTTTCGGAGGTGTTTTTCCATCTTTAGGTCACAGTCAAATGTGACTCCTAGATACTTTATTTCTTTTTTTGTTTGGTAAGTGTTGTTACATAGTGTTATTGATGTGGGAGGGTCAAAATTCGGTTCTTTGGAGATATACATTACTTCGGTTTTTTTGTGATTAATTGACATGCTACTTTGTTGTAACCAGTCTTGCATCTCTCCGATACATGTCTCCATTGGGTTGTAGTCTGGGTTTTTAGTGTCTAGTTGTGTGTATAGCATGATATCATCGGCATAGATGTGGTAATTAATTTTGTGCCATGAGAAAATTTTGCATAGTGGCTGCATATATATGTTAAACAGAAGTGCTGAGAGAGCAGAGCCTTGGGGGATTCCCTGTGTTTGTGAGAAAGATTCTGCTTTTTCTCCGTTGAATTGAACCTGTTGTGTTCGATTTGAGATGTAGGATGAGAACCATTTTAGTGGGGTTCCTGTTATTCCTATTGATTTTATCCTATTTATGAGGGTCCCATGATTAACTGTATCAAAGGCAGCTGAGATGTCAATGAATACAAGAATGTACATTTTCTTTTTGTTTTCAAGGCCCTTTAGGAGGTTGTTAAGTAGAACTAGTAACAGGGTTTCAACTCCATGATGTTGCCTGAAGCCATATTGCTGGTCATCAAGAGGAGCACTGTCAGTCAGATGGTCTTGGAGTTGTAGAAGGACCGTTTTTTCTATGATCTTTGCCAGGAATGAGATACTTGATATGGGACGGTAGGAGGCTGGGTCTTCTCCGTTGAGTGTAGTGTTTTTTAGGATTGGTCTAATGACTGATTTCTTTAGTTCTGAGGGCATGATTCCTTGTTGTAGGGAGAGGTTAACTATGTGTGCTATGTGAGGTGCTATGTCTTGTTTCACTGCCTTGATCCAGGATGCAGGACAGGGATCTAGTGGGGAGGTGGTGCTTTTCAGGCTTGTGACAATGGCTGTGATTTGCTGGGTTCCTATTTTGTGGAAGTGCTCCCATAACTGGTTTTGCGTTGTGTTGTTCTCACTTCTGATTTGTGGTGTTGGTGGGGGGGGGGGGTGGAGGACCAGGGGCCGTCAGTTTGGTCGCATAGTGGTTTGCCAGTGTTTGGACCTTGATGGATTTGTTGAGGTTGGCATTTTGGTCGGTTTTGGTTAGTGATTTGACTAGTTCAAATAACTCTCGTGGGCGATTGATTGCCTTGTTTAGGATGTTGGTGTGATGTAATTTTTTTACATTGTTCACGTCACGTCATCAATAAGAGCCTTAATCTCTTGTTGAAGTGGTATGGTGGGATCCGTAGGAAGTAAACAATATGTTCGTCGATCAAGTAGATGTTTACGTAGGACTTCCATATAAGCGTCGGTTGATTGCACCACCACCGCTCCACCTTTATCTGCCCGACGAACTATGATATTCGTGTCCTGTTGAAGTGTAGTCAAAGCTTGCCATTCAGTTTTACTTAAATTCGACCGAACATGATGCCGCTTACTCTCCAAATTCTGCAAATCCTTAAGTACTAAATTCTGATATGTTGCTTCGGAACTTTAATTTTGGTGTGATAAAGCTTCACTGGACTATGATAAAAAGCTAAGTATAGCGTTTTCCTGTACAACAAAAAAGAAAAAAAGAATGAGCTGTCTGGTGTGACTGGATCCTAATTTCAGTCTCCTCCAGCCCCTTCTGACAAAAATAATCTTTTATCATTGGGGGTTATTTATGGGTTTGGTGTTACTGTTTTGGACTCATATGGAGGTGGGCATAAGGGACAACATGCACGGTGGATGCCATGTGGCCTAGCAATTGTAACATTTCCCAAGCAGTGAGGTGAGACTTTAGCATTGCTTGGGAAGCTAAGTGCACAATGCGAAGGCAGCGGGACTGTGGAAGATAGGCCCTTGTCTGTCTGGTATCCAGCAGGGCTCCTATGAACTCTAGAGACCGAGTGGGAGCGAGGTTGGATTTTGGGACGTTTATAACAAGTCCCAAATATTGAAGGATACGCATTGTGCGAGTTAGAGAAAACCTGGCCTCTGGCTCTGATGGGGCTCGAATGAGCCAATCGTCTAAGTAAGGGAAGATGAATAGTTTTAGGGTGCAGAGAAATGCTGCCACAACAGTCATGCATTTTGTGAACACCCTTGGTGCCGAGGCCAGGCCAAAAGGAAGAACTCTGTATTGGTAGTGCTTCCCTTGAAATAGAAAGAGAAGAAACCTTCGGTGAGTTGGATGGATGAGAACATGAGTGTACGCATCCTTGAGATCTAGAGAACAAAGCCAGTCTTGACTCTGAAGGTATGGCAGTAGAGTTCCCAAAGAAATCATTTTGAATTTCTCTTTGAAGAGGAATTTGTTCAATTCTCTGAGGTCCAAAATGGGTCTGTGCCCTCCTGTTTTCTTTGGAATAAGGAAAAAGGGGGGATAGAAGTTCTAGAACCCTGCACCTTGTTGATGAATAGGTACTTCTTCTATTGCCCCTTGGGCAAGAAGCAGACTGACCTCGTGATCTAACTGGGAGTTGAGAGAGGTCTGAGAATTGAACTGTCTTATCATTGTAGGAGGGGGCATGCTGAGGAAGTGAAGCTTGTATCCCTCTCTTACAATGGACAGAGTCCAACTTTCTGCTGTTATCTGCCCCCATCTGGGGGCAAAATAATATAACCTTCCTGGGATGGTGGAAGGCTCTGGCCCGTTCAGGGCCAGGAAGAAAAAGTTCTCTAGATGGGAGTCAAAGTCCCTGTGGAGGCTGAGTCTGCTGAGCCGGTTGAGGCTTAGCAGCCTTTGTTTTTCTTTGTTTAGGTTGTTATGATCAGGAACCATTGGTGATGAAAGAAGAAGTTGAAGCAGCATTGAAAGCCTTATCAAAGAACAAAGCACCAGGCATTGATAGCATTCCCATAGAAGTATTGCAGCAATCTGATGCAGCTGTTACCGTACTTACAAGGCTCTGCCAAGAAATATGGAAGACAACATCATGGCCAACTGACTGGAAAAGATCTGTGTTTATACCAATACTAAAGAAAGGTGATCCAACTGACTGTGGGAATTATCGCACAATCGCTCTGATCCCACATGCCAGCAAGATTCTACTGAAGATTATTCAAAAGAGACTACAGCCATACCTAGAACAAGAACTACCTGAAGTGCAAGCAGGGTTCAGGAAAGGGCGAGGAACGAGAGACATCATTGCGGATGTGAGATGGATCCTTGAAAAGACTAAAGAATACCAAAAGGATATCTATTTGTGCTTTATCGACTATAGCAAGGCTTTTGACTGTGTAAACCATGAGAAACTCTGGGCCACATTAAGAAGCATGGGTATACCAGAACACTGATCGTTCTCTTGCACAATCTGTACATTGATCAAGAAGCAACAGTTCGAACGGAACAAGGAGAAACAGAATGGTTTAAAATAAGCAAAGGTGTAAGACAAGGCTGCATACTTTCCCCCTACCTGTTTAATTTATATGCAGAACAAATCATCAGAGAAGCAGGACTGTATGAAGACAACAGAGGTGTGAAGATTGGTGGAAGACTCATCAACAACCTTCGCTATGCTGATGATACCACATTACTGGCTGAAAGCGAAGATGATCTGAAACATTTGCTTCTCACAATCAAAGAACATAGTCTCAAAATGGGCCTGCACCTTAATGTAAAGAAGACAAAGATCATGACAACTGGCATAATCAACAGGTTCATCGTTGAAGGAGAAGAAATTGAAATTGTGAACAACTTTAACCTACTTGGATCAACTATCAATAAAGAAGCAACAAGCAGTCAAGAAATCAGACGACGCATTGCTCTTGGCAGAATGGCTATGAAAGACCTAGATAAGATTCTCAAGAGCAGAGATGTGTCTCTCCATACAAAGATTCGACTTGTTCAAGCCATGGTATTTTCAATAACATCATATGGATGTGAAAGCTGGACAGTGAAAAAGACAGACAGGAAGAAAATTGATGCCTTTGAATTATGGTGCTGGCGGCGAATACTGTGTATACCATGGACTGCCCAACAACAACAAGGTTGTTGCTGACCCTTCTGGGCAGACTGTCCTGAACAATGCCCTTGCTGGGTATAGGAGGGGTAGAACTTCTTTCTAGTGAAGAATGTTTTTTTGTAGGACTTTTTCCTTGCAGGATCAGCTGTAGATTTTGATAATCTATCCAAGGTGAGATTATCAGCATCTAGCTCATTAGCTTTCTCTTGCCAATTTTTGCCAAAGATATTTTCTCCTGTGCAAGGAATATTCCCCAGTTTGTCCTGTACCCAAAGTTCCAAGTCAGATGCCTGGAGCCAGGCAATCCTACGTGCACCTATGGCAATAGCAGAAGTTCTGCTTATGTACTCAAAACAATCAAAAGCTGCACGATTTACAAATTTGGAAATATCCTGAGCATGTTTGAAAAGTGCAAGATAATCTTGTTTCTTATCATCAGGAAGGAGAGGGCTCATAAGCTCTAGATCTCCTTAACTTCCTTAAGGAACATTCCCATATATAAAATGTAGGAACTAATCCTGGCAGAAAGCATAGAGGCCTGGAAGGTTCGACGCCCAAAGGCATCAAGAGTTCTACATTCACGTCTTGGAGGATTACATGCATGTCTTTTTGCACTCTTGATCCTTCTCATAGCTGATTCCACCACCATGGAATGGTGGGGCAGCTGAGTTTTTTGAAATCCAGGACAGGGAGGAACTCTATACATGGTATCGAGCCTACGAGAATGAGGAGAAGTGGTGAGAGGTGTTTCCCACATCCTTGGCATGAGATCCTGCAAGATCTCATGAATAGGCAAAGTAGCTGCCTCTTTGGGAGCTTTAAGATACTGTAAAATCTCCAATTCCTTTGCCCTAGGCTCTGTTTCAGGAGCCACTGTGATGGAAAGACCTCAAGCCACATCCCGGATAAAATCCTGGAAGGATATATCCTCTGGAGGAGAGAGCCTACGTTTAGGAGAGGAAGAATCCTCAGGAAGAAGTACTTTGGTATCGACAGAGCTGTCAGAGTCTTCAGACTCGGAGGATTCAAAGTATCTCCTGTCCGGGTAATCGTGCAGTGCACGATACCGGCACCAATCGAAGTCGGTATCGACAGGGTCCGGTACCGACTTGTCAGTACCGGAGGGCACAGCATGCGTCAGTACTGGTAGTCCAGCTGCTGACGTCGATGCAATTGGCCCCGGTACCGATGTAGGTGCCGGTACCGGTAGAATTGTCTGAAGCGGTTTGGGGGTATCGATGCCAAGAGAAGAGCCGCCAGACTGCATTCAATAGCTAAGAATCTCTGGTCTATCGACACCGCCGATGCCTGGGTATCGGTACAGGACAAAGCGGCCGGTACCCCAGAGCATGGCACCAGTAGTTCTGCCGAGGTTGGGGCCTCGAGAACATCCTGGAGCCCTGATGATGCTTTGGAAGCCAAAGCCACCCGCTGGGGCAATTTTGCCGGTGTGAGTCCCTCAAGGGCAACGCCAGAGGCATCTCGAAACTTAGAAGGAGATCTACCCTTTGAGGACCGGCTAGACTTATGTTTAGTTACCTGAGATCCATGGGAGGAAAACGAAGCCCTGGAAGATATTGATGCCACAGATGCTGCATCAGAGGGAAAAAGGGTGCTAAGTTTAGCAGCTCGGTTTTGCCGACCCCTCTTTGACATCATCCCACAGGCAACACACTCGGAGATAGAGTGGTCAGGACCTAAACATTTGAGGCACCACTCATGGGTGTCGGTGAAAAAGATGGTACCGCCACACTTGGAACACTTTTTAAAACCCAAAGCGGGTTTTTCCATTGTAGAGGAAAGTTGGGCCTAGTGCCCAAAATGGCGCGTGGCACCAGAGGAGAAAAAAGCTGGAAGACTCCAGGAAAAGATTATTTTTTTTTTTATAAGGAAAAGAAAGAACGAACCAGCAGTACCGGTGTAGCATCGAAGGAAGGCAGACGCGACCACAAAAAAGAAGAAGAAATGGGATATTTTCTGCGGTGACAGGAAGTGCGACCTGCCGGCTCCGCGGAAAATGAAGAACTGGAGAGAGACAGTTCGGAAAGGCGGGAAGGCAGCACGCAAGCACTGTGGGATACTCCCAAAAGCTTTCTAATTGGACACTGGGGAGCATTCCCGCGCAGGCTCCGTTGATACCGACGATATCCATATGTGAAGACTACATTCCTGCTTGTTCCTGGAAATAAAATATTCCCTTTTTCTGATGATGGTGAAATCTATTTCCTCTTAGACTCAGATTCCCTTTAGTTTTGCTTTTTGCTCCTAAAATAAAAAGATTACTTGCAAGATCCTTAGAGTTAACTAATATGTTTATATAGTGCAAATAAAAACTGTCCATCAAAAATCTTTCCTGGATTAGCTCAGTTTGGTAATATCTAAGCACATACAAGGGAATAAAAAGTTTATTTTCTATATTTTCTAATATTTCAATAACCTTTTCAGGGAACTTTGCACTCCAAATGTGGCCTAATGAAGGCTAATCCAGACCTTCTCAACCTAGTCTTCGGGACACACCAGGCAGTCAGGTTTTCAGGACAGCCACAATAAATATGCATGAAATACATTTGCACTTACAAGGCTCTGCCAAGAAATATGGAAGACAACATCATGGCCAACTGACTGGAAAAGATCTGTGTTTATACCAATACTAAAGAAAGGTGATCCAACTGACTGTGGAAATTATCACACAATTGCTCTGATCCCACATGCCAGCAAGATTCTACTGAAGATTATTCAAAAGAGACTACAACCATACTAGTATCTACTCTCGTCCTACTGTATTTTACTGTTGTCACTATTTACAGTTGCCAACAACTACTCTCATTCTACTTTAATGCTACTGTGGTACCTTCTTCTATTGACAGTAATCACTACCGTCACTCAACAGAGTTTACTATTGCCAGTACCATTCAATTTTCACTGTTTCAATTATTACCATAGTCAGTAGCCTCTCAGAAAGCACCAGAATCACATAATCCCTCACATAAAGTTACCTCATCCACTTCAACAAAACCCCAATGGCTCTACCATTCAATACCCTGGCGATCTGCCTCTTCCTTCTCACAAGCTGGCTCAACGAAGCCCTTGCCTTATATCACACGGCTCACCAAATTCCAATACTTCTGAGTCATGGAAAAAGAAGGGCAGAATCTTCCTATCCCAACTCAAGAATGGAGACCCCCACACGCCACTCTCACCTCATACATATAGCCCTTCAACAACCAAAGAAAAATAAGCAAGACAAACCCCTTCAACCCTTTTACTTAAACTGTGCTCTCATAAATGCACGGTCTATCCGCAAGAATGGCCAGTCATCACTGACACAATTTCTTCTCATAATCTAGACATCCTCATGATAACGAAACCTGGTTATCTGACGCGGATAATGTAATCCTTAATCAACTCATACCCCCCAACTTCTCTGCCCATTCCCAACATAGAGAGAGCAAGAGAGGAGGAGGCATTCTCATACTTACCAAGAATGACCTAAATTTCCACACCGTGGACTCCACAAGCTCAAACAGCATGGACGTATTATCCATCACAAATGAACAATGCCTCATCAATTTAATTTACAGAGCGCCCTCACCCTCCGCGGATGACCTGCCTTAAATTCTAGATCTAGCAGCTAACTCAAGCAAGCCCAACATTCCCATCTGGCTATTAGGAGACCTCATTCTCCCAACACTACATCCCAGCCATTCCTCAGCCAGCATTGTTGCTATCAACTAACTAGGATACAAGCCAATTGTTGACACACCCACGCACGAGAAATGATACATCCTTGTCATGATCTTTGCCCCTCTTACAGCTCTCGACTCCAACATAGACTTGACAACTCTGTAACCCCAGTACCTTGGTCAGACCATAATTTAATCACTTTCCCCATCCTCATCAATGGCAAACAGTCACCACACAGAAACAAAAACTCCATTGACTCAACAAGAGTATCATCTCGAAAATTCAAAACCCTCAACAAAGAACATATAGTTATGGAAACCCTCCCTCTCCTACATGACACCTCTCTCAATCTGGAAAATCTGATCACATCCTGGAACAGCACTATCAGTACCATTGCACTGCAACCAGTCCAGGGTAACAACCCAAAGAAAAGAAAATCTTCTCCCTGTTTCTCACCTGACCTACGAGCCTCCCTCACACACCGAAGAAAACTGGAGAAACGATGGCGTCGCTCACACTCATCAGAAGACCAAGCAGCTTATAAAACCTCTATCTGTACACAGGGAGTAAGTCATGGCCAAGATGAAACTAGTCCATACCGATACGCTGAAAAGATCACTAAATAAACGTCGCGATCTTTTCTATTTAGTCAAAACCTTATCTAAAGAACCTTCACCAAAACATCCTGAACCCATCCATCCCCAAGCATTCGCCGATTTCCTGCAATCCAAGTTGCTTCAAACCAACAACATTGCAACAATCTCCTCTCAAGTCACCATATGCATATCAAACCTATCCATGTTCTCCACACCATCCAGAAAACATGTTGAAGACACCATCGCTGCGCTTAACACGACTACTGCACAAACTGACCCTTGCCCAGCCCACTGGATAAAGGAACTACGCCAAGATCTCAGCCCCATCATCACTAAAATGATGAACTATCCTTTACAACCGGCTCCTTCCCACCAGCCCTCAAGAGAACATCCATAAGACCCCTCTTGAAAAACCACAAACTCGACCCACAAAAGGTTGAATCTTATAGACCCATAGCTAGCATTCCCCTACTAGCGAAAATAATTGAAAAGGAAGCTCAAAGACAGTTACAGGACCACATTGACACCGTCTCCCCTCTGGACCACTGCCAACATGGCTTCAGAGAGTTCCATGGTGTTGAAACCCTCCTCACCACTCTCCGCAACAACATCATCACAGGCATTGATAACATCCGCCAAGGCTTTGCTCTCATCTTCTTAGACATTGCTGCGGCTTTTGACTCTGTACATCACGATCTGTTAATAGGGCGACTAAAAGAAAAAGGCATCAATACACTGCCCTAGAGTGGTGCAGTCATACCTTGATCAGAGATGGCAGTACGTTACCTCAGGGACCACAACATCCACACCATACCACCAAAAGCAAGGCGTACCACAAGGATCATCCCTATCCTCACTCTTTTTCAATATATACATACAACCGGTTTGCAACATCATCAGGTCCTTCAAGGTTGAATGCTTGATATACGCAGATGACATCCTCCTATATATGCCTTTCTCCACAGTTCATATGGACCTTTCCCCCGCTAGCTAAATGTTTTGATGCAGTATCCGAATGGCTTCAATCCCAGAACCTCCGAATTCAACATAAAAAGACCGAGGTTCTCTTCATCACCACGGACCCACATTGCACCCCCCCATCCCATAGAACGGTGAAAGAAGCTGAGCTCCTATCAAAACTTCCATTCGCTACCTTGGAGTCACTTTTGACCAACGCATGGATCTGAAACTACACATAACCAACGTAGTCAGAGCAATCTACCTCAAGATCCGGACTCTTCGACATCTTCGCCCCCTGCTTGATCCTGATGACTTCAGAACTATATTTCAAGCCTTAACCTTACCAAACCTTGACTATGCCAATGCCATTCTCCAAGGCCTCCCACACTCCACATTAAACCCTCTGCAACTCGCCATGAATACCGCTGCTAGAGTCCTCTACGGAGCATCAAGAAGGGACCATATAACACCCATCCTAGAGCAACTCCACTGGCTCCCCATACATGGCAGAATATTATTCAAAACATTACTCCTAACTTTCAAGGCCACTAAAAGCATCACCTCCTCCTCCCTAATAGACTTCATTCAGGCCGTCCCACCCAACAGATCCAGGAGAACGATATCAACAAATACTCTAATCATCCCTAAAGCAGCGACAAAATGCCTATCAGTGACATCTAACAGGGCCTTCAGATTCTATGCCCCTAAGTACTGGAACGCTCTACCCCCAGAGATTCGTGCTATCAATGATCTATCCCTTTTCAGGAAGGCACTCAAATCCCACCTCTTCCCCCAATATTACTTGACCAACTAACCAATCTTAATCACTACCCAAACTAAGAACAAATCCTGTAATGTATACTTGTAAATACTCTTGTAAATACTCTTGTAAATAGTTGCAGTAATGACGTTCCATGTTTTATTCCAAGTTCTCTGACCTTGTTCTCTGTAAAACCTAACAGTTTGTTGTTATGGTATGTTGTTATATTGTGAACCGCGCTGATTCTGAATAGAGCGGTATATAAGAGCCTGTAATAAATAAATAAATAAATAAACTACCTGAAGTGCAAGCAGGGTTCAGGAAAGGGCGAGGAACAAGAGACATCACTGCGGATGTGAAATGGATCCTTGAAAAGACTAAAGAATATCAAAAGGATATCTATTTGTGCTTTATCGACTATAGCAAGGCTTTTGACTGTGTAAACCATGAGAAACTCTGGGCCACATTAAGAAGCATGGGTATACCAGAACACCTGATCGTACTCTTGCACAATCTGTACATTGATCAAGAAGCAACAGTTCGAACGGAACAAGGAGAAACAGAATGGTTTAAAATAAGCAAAGGTGTAAGACAAGGCTGCATACTTTCCCCCACCTGTTTAATTTATATGCAGAACAAATCATCAGAGAAGCAGGATTGTATGGACAACAGAGGTGTGAAGACTGGTGGAAGACTCATCAACAGCCTTCGCTATGCTGATGATACCACATTACCAGCTGAAAGTGAAGATGATCTGAAACATTTGCTTCTCACAATCAAAGAACAGTCTCAAAATGGGCCTGCACCTTAATGTTAAGAAGACAAAGATCATGACAACTGGCATAATCAACCGGTTTATCGTTGAAGGAGAAGAAATTGAAATCGTGAACAACTTTAACCTACTTGGATCAACTATCAATAAAGAAGCAACAAGCAGTCAAGAAATCAGACGACGCATTGCTCTTGGCAGAATGGCTATGAAAGACCTAGATAAGATTCTCAAGAGCAGAGATGTCTCTCTCCATACAAAGATTCAACTTGTTCAAGCCATGGTATTTTCAATAACATCATATGGATGTGAAAGCTGGACAGTGAAAAAGATAGACAGGAAGAAAATTCATGCCTTTGAATTAAGGTGCTGGCAGCGAATACTGTGTATACCATGGACTGCCTGAAGAACAAACCAGTCGGTACTAGAGGAGATCAAACCTAAGCTTTCTTTAGAAGCTCAGATGACAAGACTTCAACTTTCATACTTTGGACACATCATGCGAAGAGAGAGATCATTAGAGAAAGACATCATGCTTGGCAAGATAGAAGGTAAACGCAAAAGAGGAAGGTGAGCAATGAGATGGATCAAGACAACAACAGCAGCTACGGGTACCAGTCTGTCAACAATGAGCCGCCTGACTCAAGACCGAACACAATTTAGGATAGCTATCCAGAGGGTCGCCATGAGTCACCTTCGACTCGACGGCACTTAACAACAACAACATTTGCATGCATTTCTTTCCATTATATGCAAATCTGCCTCATGCATATTCACTGTGGATGTCATGAAAGCCTGACTGGTTTAAGTATATCCAGAGAGGCATTGGTTTAATGCACACCAACATGGCCTTCGCATTGTCCTCCTTTTGCAATGACCACTTGCTTTGGTTCACTTATTCTTTCTTTTTTTTATTTTAAATCAGCTACCACAACAGGCACTTTTTCTTGTTAACTAACAAATATTGCACTTGTGCCTCCAAACTACATTATCTTTCACTTTGTCACATTTATTCTTATATCCCTCAGCTAATATAGCAGTTTCTGGGATGGTACTCTCTGTTCAAGGAGCATTCAATATTTACGAGTTACCCTAGACTTGTATACTATGCTACAGTGCATTAAAATGAATGCAAATCCCTACTGTTTACAATAGGACAATGATAATACAGCTTGTGGTGAATAGGGCCCACATGACATGGAGAGGCTTCCCTGACCTGACAGGCATAGTGATAGAAAGGCCAAGCCCCTAGACAAGCTTCCTACTAGGATTAGACTAGTTCTCTTTAAGGAGAGGCTGGAACAATTCAGCAGAGACTTTTACCTATAGAAAGCCGGCTGATTGCCAGATAAGTGGGGGCCAGCCTGGAAGAAAGGGGAGGCCCCAGAAAAGAGGAAGCCCTATGTTTTAGGCCATGAGAAGCCAGGACAGCAGACTCAAGTCCCATGTGGCTAAGACAGAACAAAGGCTTCAAGTCCCACCAGCTTTGCAGAGAAAGACAGAGCGAGTTTCTACAACAGCAATAAAGCTGGCTGATAGCAAGAGGCTGATGGTAAGCCAGCATTTACATTTTCTTTATGATGGGCTGCAGGAGGAGGGGAATGCACTGAGCATAAGAACATAAGATATGCCATACTGGGTCAGACCAAGGTCCTTCAAGCCCACTATCCTGTTTCCAACAGTGGCCAATCTAGGTCATACGTACCTAGCAGTTTCCCCAAAAGACACAGGTTCCACAATGCTTGTATTGGGTCAAGCATTGATATCCTGGGCCCCTTCTTAATAATGGCTTATGGACCTTTCCTCCAGGAACTTGTCCAAACCTTTTTTAAAACTGGCTACACTAACAGCCTTTACTACAGAGTTACTGGAATAAGGTGCTGCCAGAACGATGCCTGGGCCTGGCAAGAAGACCCAGGACACAGTCTTGGAAGAGAAGCAGGATGGAATAGACCATGACCAAGGTACTGAATGCTGTTAACTTTGTTGAGAAGTGTTTGTTTTGTCCTTTTTATTTGGGGAGCAACATGGGGTAGTTAGCAGTGGATCTGGAAACAGCTGGAAATTTGCTCCCATTTCTTTATTCTTTCTTTCAGCAGCTGGAGGGCTGAGGAAGGTTATCAAAGAGCGTGTGAAATGACTGAAGTGTTTTTGCTTGCCATTTGCTGTGCACAAGTGGTGGAGACAAATAGGAGGAGAGGGGGGATGGGAGCTATTCCTCTTCCCCTGAAGACAGAGACTGCAGCCCTAGCTTAGGCCAGCTGACTGCAACCTCTGGGCTGGAACAGTCTGTTCATGGCAATTTGTCAGGAAGTAAACAGGATTAGATGTATTGTTCCAGCTTACCTGTGATACTGTGTGATTGGGAAAGGGCTGCATCAGAATTGTAAAGGTACTGAACTCAAAGCTTTCACCATCTTTAAACATGCCAGTGTTTTCTTGTGTTGCTAGGAATAAATTAATTTTTACGGTGGTCTCTGGAGCTTCAGCGTACGGTACATTAGGCTTCATCTCTGGCCCTTTTCAAACCCAGGCTAAAAACTCACCTCTTCCTTTTTGGATCCTGATCCGCATAATCTCCTGCTCTCAAACTATCAGGCCGATGCAGAAAGCCGGCACTAGAAATGCTCTGGATCGACTTATGTTCTTGACAACGCACACATTTTAACGTATGATGCAAGGAGGATAGGGTATGCAAATGAATCCAGCGGTAACCTTAGACAAGAACAGTTAACTAGCAAAACCCTCACAAGTGTATACAGCGATACACTGTCAGAGCGACGGACCCATTCACATCTTTACATAATAGTTAGACGCTGTATATAGTTGCACATGGTTAGAGTGAGGGACATGTTTCCATTTTATGTATATAGTTAACTCTGTTCTCTGTAAATAGTTACAAATGTTCTGTGTTTGTTTATTTATTTATTTTGTGTTTTTTCTATACCGCCCCTTCCAGAGATCAGGGGCGGTTTACAAGGAACTTAAAAACAATATAACATACAGTGAAATATTGTATTACATAGAACATTAATGAAAATATAATAACTATGTTACAAAGAGAAACAGTTTGTAAATTAATTACATGGTTAAAACAAATCTATTTACAATAGTTATTTGTAATCGTATGTACAGTGTTGGGAGGGGGGCTGTTCTGAATAGTTAATAAGGAGTTGGTTAGGATTTACCTGGTTAGAAGTATCAGAATGTAATACGAATAGGTATCCCTATTGTTATGCCATTCGTAAAATTGTTATATGTAAACCGTGTTTGAACCTATGGGAAAGTGCGGTATATAAGCAATCCATAAATGAATAAAATAAAGAAATAACCATGCACATGGGCCACTTCAGCATTAAACTGGGAGAGCAAGCCAAGTGCATACACACAAGAAGTCTGTGCTAGTTTGACTTGCTCTCCAGGCACCGCATGGCTAATCTGCATATCAGCCCCTTATTTTGATGGCATCTGGAGGATTGCGGCATCAGGAAAAGCCCCCAAGGCCATCGAAATACTGTCAGGGGCTAGTGCCCCAACAATAAGAGAATCTCTGGTGGTCCAGTGGCCCCGTTCACCCCCCCCCCTCCACGCCGGACAGTATTTTGATGGCACTGGGGATGATCGTGGCATCGGGAAAAGCCCCTGATGCCATCAAAACACTTTTGATAGAAAGTAAGTACCTGGTGGTCTAGTGGCCCCTGTACCACCCACCCACCCCCCAAGTAAAATAAAACAAACTAAAAATCACCTGGTGGTCTAGCGGCCCCAGTACCACCCACTACAAGAATATAACCTGTGGTCTCGTGGCCCCTGTACCCACCAACCCTACCCCAAAGTAAAATAAAATAAAATAAAAATCACCTGGTGATCTAGCAGCCCTCAAATCCAACCCTCCCCCCCAATACCTTAAAATACGCGGGAGTGCTGCCTACATGCTCCCGCTCTGGTCCACCATTTTGTAAAATGGCGATGCCTGGCCCCACGCGGTGCATCCTGGGGAACACCTGGTGAAGTCTGACTGTCATATAAGGTAGACTATGCCTTATATGGCAGTCTAACCGCACCCGGTGCATCCCAGGATGCACTGCAGGGGGCCAGGCACTGCCATTTTTCAAGATGGCGGACTCAAAACGGGAGCACGTAGGCAGTGCCCCCACCGATTTTAAGGTATGGGAGGGTTGGCTTTAGAAGCTACTAGATCACCAGATGTTATATTTATTTTACTTTGGGGGGGGGCGGGGGTACAGGGCCACTAGACCACCAGGTTATATTCTTTTGGTGGGGGGTGGGGGTACAGGGGCTGCTAAACCACCAGGTGATTTTATTTTATTTTACTTTGGGATGGTGGTTGGGGTACTGGGACCACCAGATTATATTCTTTTAGTGGAAGGTGGGAATACAGGGGCCACTAGACCACAAGGTACTTCCTTTCTATCAGGGCACCAGCCCCCGACAGTGTTTTGATGGCATCGTGGGCTTTTCCTGATGCCTGATCATTTGAGGAAAAGATGATCTACTGTAGGCATCGGGGAAAACACCTGGTGCCATCAAAATACTGTCGGGGGCATGCGTTTGAGGTTTAAGTCACCTCAAATCCTGCAGAAAAAATATTGGCACTATGTTTAGTTGTGAAATCCTCTATGCCTGTCTCTGCATCGGGCATAGCCATGATTTGCATACCAGACCATTATGTGCAGCTGATTAAAACACAATTAAATACGTGTGGCGTTAATTAAGCACTAGTTTTTCCGTCTGTTTCCTGCATTTAAAAGGTTTGTAAAGTGTGCTTAAAAACGTGGCGTTATGGGTTCTTAAAGGCCGCGTTAGCTTTCTGCATTGGCCTATACGTGTTTCCTTACCATTCTCTTAGTCATATCCTAGTCCCCAGCTGCTGTTGTGTTGTCTGTCTTGACTAGATTGTAAACTCTGATGAGCAGGGACAGTTTTTTCTGTGTGTCTGTGCAGCGCCGCGTACGCCCTGTAGTGCTATACAACAGTAGTAATAGAAGGTAGTACTAGCATTGCTTAGTGTCTGGGCCTGTGCATGAAAAGCATAGTTACTCACCTGTAACAGGTGATCTCCGGGAACAGCAGGAATTTAGTCCTCACATATGGGTATCGTCGGTACAGATGGAGCCTGCGCGGGAACGCTCCCCAGCATCCAATTAGAAAGCTTCTTGGAGCATCCCACAGCGTCTGCGTGCTGCCTTCCCGCCTTTCCTAACTGCCTCTCTCCAGTTGAGTTTTAGAGTTGAGACAAAGAGAGAGAGAGCAAGGGAAAGGAAAAGAGAGAGATAGAGAGATACAACTCCTAGGGGAGGTGGGTGGGTTGTGAGGACTAAATTCCTGCTGTTCCCGGAGATCACCTGTTACAGGTGAGTAACTATGCTATCTCCAGGAACAAGCAGGAATGTAGTCATCGCATATGGGGACTCCCTAGCTTTAGGTGCCAGGGAGAGACCCCAGAAGTTGTGTGTCCCTGAGTAGGGCTCCACTTCCCCCCATGGATCTCTGGCATCCTACCAGGGATGGTGGGTAGGAGTTGATTAAGTATGGAACAGGTGTTTGAGAACAGCCTGACCAAACAAGGCATTCCGGCGAGAGTCCTTGTCCAAGCAGTAATGGGCTGTGAAGGTATGAACCGAGGCCCAAGTGGCTGCTCGACAGATGTCGTCAATAGACACAGAGTTCAGATGAGCCATTGAGGCTGCCTTGGCTCTCACATTGTGAGCTGTGACATGGTCCTCCAGAGAAAGGATCTTACTCTGATAGGCGAAAAATACACTGAGCAATCCAGTTAGATAGTGTTCTCTTGGAGACTGGAAGTCCCAAATGAGAAGGATCAAAAGCAAGAAAGAGTTGAGAGGACTTTCTATGTTGCTGTGTTCTTTGTAAGTAAAAAGCTAAAGTTCTTTTACAGTCCAAGGTATGAAGATTCCTCTCTGCATTTGATGCATGAGGTCCTGGAAAAAAGACAGGTAGGTAGACCTCTTGGTTAAGATGAAAAGGCGAGACCACCTTAGGCATAAAGTGTGGATGAGTCCTAAGGACTATCTTGTCATGATGGAACCTTGTATAAGGTGGATTAGCTACTAGTGCTTGCAATTCACTAATGTGGCATGCTGATGTGATTGCAATGAGAAAGATAACCTTCCAAGAAAGGAATTTCAAGGAGGTGGTAGCTAACGGTTCGAAAGGTGGCTTCATGAGCTGCCCAAGAACCAGGTTCAAGTCCCATGCCACCGGAGGTGGTCTAATGGGAGGCTTAGTTAGAAGGAGGCCTCTCCTACATCTTGCTATAAGAGGATGAGAGGAAATAAGTTGTCCATTTAGAGGTTTAAGAGAAGCTGCAATAGCACTCAAATGGACTCTTACTGAATTTGTCTTAAGGCCTGCATTAGATAAATGGAAGAGATACTCCAGCAAAGATTGCAGAGGTATCGCAAGAGGGTTAAGACCCTTTTCCGAACACCAAATAGTAAACCTTTCCCACTTGAAAGCATAAGAGCGTCTAGTGGAAGGTTTTCTGGAAGCATAAAGAACATCTTTCACTTGCTGAGAAAGATTAAGATCTTGGAGATCTAGGCCTTCAGCAACCAAGCCCTGAGATGCAGAGACTGGGGATTGGGATGCCATAACATTCCGTTCTCCTGAGATAGGAGATCTGGAGCAGACCCTAACTCCAGGGAGGGAAGCTTGAGAGAGATGTAGAAGCAGAGGGTACCACACTTGCCGTGGCCAATGTGGGGCTATGAGAATCATGTGGCCTCTGTCTCTCTGAAGCTTGAACAGGGTTTTGGGAATTAGGGGAATGGGTGGAATGGCATAAAGGAAGTCTTAACCCCAGTAAAGGAGGAAAGCATCCCTGGCCTGAGCCCCCTGAGCCGGAATTCTGGAACAGAACCGGGGAAGTTTGGCATTCCACGGACTTGCAAAGTGGTCTATGTCTGGGGTTCCCCAAAGTTGAAATATCCTGGTCACCTGGTCTGCATGCAGAGACCACTCGTGTGGAAGCAGAACTCGACTGAGTCTGTCCACCCAAGAGTTTTGAATGCCTGGAAGATATATTGCCAACAGATGAATCTGATGCTCTCTGGCGAGGGCCCACAGTCGCAAAGCTTTGTTGCAAAGCGACAGAGAGCCTGTTCCCCCCTGCTTGTTCACATAGAACATGGCTACTTGATTGTCCGTATGAATGAGGACTGTCTTGTAGTTGAGCAGGGAGTGGAACACTCGCAGATCCAGGAAAATTGCTCTGAGTTCCAAGAGATTGATATGCAGACAACTCTCTTGAAGAGAACAGGTGCCCTGGGTAGAGTAGTCTTGCAGATGAGCTCCCCAACCCTTTGGAGAAGCATCTGTTGTGAGAGTTGCTTGGGGTAAGGGCTGTTGAAAGGGGGACCCCCAACAACAGGTTTTGAGTGGACCTCCACCATTGGAGAGACAAAATGAGGCGACTTGTGTTTGCTATTTTGTCTGACAGACACCCTGATGCCTGGGTCCATTGGGTGGATAAAGTCCACTGATCTGCCCTCATGTGGAGGCGAGCATATGGAACCAAATGCACGGTGGATGCCATGTGGCCCAGCAACTGCAACATTTCTCGAGCAGTTAGATGAGGCTTTAGCACTGCTTGAGAAGCTAACTGCACCAAGTGAAGGCAATGGGCCTGGGAAAGATAGGCCCTTGCCCTTGTGGTATCCAGAAGAGCTCCTATGAACTCTAAAGACTGAGTGGGAGTCAGACTTGATTTTGGGATGTTTATTACCAGCCCTAAATACTGAAGGATACACATTGTGCAGGATAGAGAAGTCTTGGCCTCTGACTGTGTTGGAGCTCGAATGAGCCAGTCGTCCAAGTAGGGGAAGACGAATATTCCTAGAGTGTGGAGAAATGCTGCTACCACAGCCATGCATTTCGTGAACACCCTTGGTGCTGAGGCCAGACCAAAAGGAAGCACCCTGTATTGGTAGTGCTTTCCTTGAAAAAGGAACCGAAGGAACCTTCTGTGGGTTGGATGGATGAGGACATGGGTGAACGCATCCTTGAGATCTAGAGAACAAAGCCAATCTTGATTCTTAAGGTATGGAAGCAGAGCTCCGAGAGAAATCATCTTGAATTTCTCCTTGACAAGGAATTTGTTCAATTCTCTGAGATCTAAACACAGGTCTGTATCCCCCTGTTTTCTTTGGGATAAGAAAGTAAGGGGAATAGAACCCTGTGCCCTGTTGATGAAGAGGCATTTCTTCTATTGCCCCTTGGGCAAGAAGGATGGCAACCTCCTGACCTAACAGGTTGATGAGAGAGGTCGGAGAATTGAACTGCTTCACTATTGTGTGAGGGGGCATGCTTGAAAAATGAAGTTTGTACCCCTCCTTTATGATGGAGAGTGTCCAATGCTCTGCTGTTATTTGCCCCCATCTGGTGGCAAAATGACATAACCTTCCTAGAATGGTGGACGGTTCTGGTCCTTCCAGAACCAGAAAGGCTAAGTTCTCTAGCTGAAAGTCAAAGGCCCTGAGGAGGCTGAGGCTGCTGGGCCGGTGGAAGCCTAGCAGCCTTTGCTTTCTTCTGTTTGGGTGGTTGCTGACATTTGGCTGAAAACTGACCTGCAGAAGATGCCTGCTGACCATAAGCAGGATAAAATCTTTTCTTTTTAGAAAAAGATGTTTTCTTGAACAACTTCTTTCTAACAGGATCAGCAGTGGACTTGGATAGTCTATCCAAGGTGGAATTTTCAGCATCCATTTCATTGGCTTTTTCCTGCCAATCTTTACCAAACAGGTTCTCACCAGTACAAGGGATATTTCCCAATTTATCTTGTACCCAGAGCTCTAAATCAGATGCCTGGAGCCAAGCAATTCTACGTGCACCTATGGCAATAGCCGAGGTTCTGTTTATACACTCAAAGCAGTCAAAGGCTGCACGGTTGGAGAATTTTGAGACATCATGGGCATGTTTGAC
Source organism: Ichthyophis bannanicus (assembly GCA_033557465.1). Classification (NCBI taxonomy): domain Eukaryota; kingdom Metazoa; phylum Chordata; class Amphibia; order Gymnophiona; family Ichthyophiidae; genus Ichthyophis; species Ichthyophis bannanicus. The sequence continues at coordinate 104,337,045 of CM066032.1, read as the reverse complement.
CCAAGTGAGAAAGTCCTGTCTTTTATCCTCAGAAATGAAAGGACTTAAAGTCTGTAAATTATCTGTGACCTCCTTTAGGAACATTCCCATGTAGAGACTATAGGAACTGATTCTTGCAGCAAGCATGGAAGCTTGAAAGACTCTTCATCCAAAAGCATCCAGGGTTCTGCATTCACGTCCTGGAGGATTAGAGGCATGTCTTTTTGCACTTCTAATCCTTCTCATAGCTGACTCCACCACAATAGAGTGGTGAGGAAGCCGAGTCTTATGGAACCCAGGACAAGGAGGGACACGATACATAGTATCTAACCTACGAGAATGAGGAGAGGTGGTTAAGAGGTGTTTCCCACATCCTCAACATGAGATCATATAGAATCTCATGAATGGGTAAGGTAGCTACCTCCTTAGGAGTTTTGGGATATTGTAAAATTTCCAACTCCTTGGCCCTTGGCTCTGTTTCAGGGACCACAGTAATGGACAGGCCCCGAGCCACCTCTCTGATGAAGTCTTGGAAAGACATGTCCTCTGGAGGAGACATCCTGTGTTTAGGGGAGGAGGACTCCTCTGGAAGAAGCATCGCTGCATCGACAGAACTTTCAGATTCCTCAGATTCTTCTGAGGACTCGAAGTATCGTCTGTCCAGATGCTCCTGCAGAGCCTGATACCCGTACCGACCAAGGTCGGTACCGGGAATAACCGGTACCGGGGAATCAGTATCGGAGGACAGAACACCGGCATAGCAGACACCGATGCTGGTACCGGTGGAGTTTTCTGTCGCGGTACCAAGGGCGTCGATGCCACAAGGAAAGCCGCCAGACTGCGTTCCATGGCCAGAATTCTCTGGTCCATGGATGCCGCCAATGCCTGGATGTCAGTACCGGTGGAAGCCACCGGTACCCCAGAGCATGGCACCAGGAGATCTGTCGAGGCCGAGCCATCTAGAACATCCTGGAACCCCGATAATGCTTTGGAAGCCGAAACCTCCCGCCGGGGTAATTTCGCCGGTGCAGAATCCTCGAGGGCAACACCAGAGGCATCTCGATGCTTAGAAGGAGATCTACCCTTCGAGGACCGGCTGGATTTATGTTTAGTTACCTGAGATCCACGGGAGGAAGAAGAAGACGTCGATGCCACCGAAGCCGCAACAGAGGGAAACAGGGTACTGAGCTTGGCAGCTCGGTTCTGCCGACCTCTTTTAGACATCATGGCACAGGACACACAATCCGTGATGGAGTGGTCAGGACCTAAACATTTTAAACACCATTCATGGGTGTCGGTGACGGAAATGGTACCGCCACACTTGGTGCACTTTTTAAAACCTGAGGCAGGTTTTTCCATGTTAAGGAAGTTTTTGGGCCTAAGGCCCAAAAAGGCAGGTGCACCTGAAGAAAATGGAAAAAACACACTTTTTTTTTTTTTTTTTTTAGAAATAGGAAAAGAAAGACCGGTGGTACCGGTAGAGCGTCGAAGAAGGCAGACGCGACCACAAAAAGAAATAAAGAAAAAGAAAATTCTTCTGCGGTGACAGGAACACGACCTGCTGACTCCACAGAAAAAGAAGAACTGGAGAGAGGCAGTTGGGAAAGGCAGGAAGGCAGCATGCAGGCGCTGTGGGATGCTCCCAAAAGCGTTCTAATTGGACGCTGGGGAGCGTTCCCGCGCAGGCTCCATCGGTACCGACGATACCCATATGTGATGACTACATTCCTGCTTGTTCCTGGAGATCTAGTGCTATCCCGAGTTACTTCTAATTCTCTCTTTTGTCATGATTTAAACAGCCAAACCTGGACTTGGTTTTAAAACCGTCCAGAGTCAGAGTGATTTTGTGAACAAGATCTGGGGCTATCGAGTGAATTACTCCTACAATAGCTGGAGCTCTTGCCTGGCTGTGCCTTACAACCTCCCCATCCTGGGACAAGCTGTTGTATTACTTTTTCTATCTCACTGATACAAGTATTGCCCAACAGTGATCCCAGTACAGACCCCAGCAGTGCCTTGCCTGTCACTTCATCCCTTATTTGAACAAAAGCAATAACGAAAAGATGCTGTATCAGTTGACAAACTGCTTGCAGAACCGCACTACAATTTTCAGAAAACCGCAGTTATTTATTTAGACTTATTTGATTGCACTTATTCCACTTCAGTTCCTGCCAGTAGGACGTTTTACTCTCCTGGGTTCAAAATTCACTTTCAGTAAGAAATGTTCAAACATGCATTTAGATTCATTTATTTTAAAACCTGTACTATCTACAATTCTGGGCAGAGTGCAAAATACATACATAATAAATCAAATCAAGGGAAAATGCACCAACTAGCTGAACGGAATATATACAACATACCAGGTCCTGATAATGGTTACAAAACATTTAGGATACACTGGGGGTTACTGTAGAAGCCTTGTTCACAATTTTCAAGTGGAAAATCCAGCATTTACGTGTAGAAATGGCACCCAAAAAATAAATGGTGATTTTAGAAAGGACTTCATTTATATGCGGATGTCCATAATACGTAGAAATTGCAAGGGGGCCAATCGGGGCATGGCCTAGGTGGGTCAAAATTCTGCATACAGTATGTAGTCCCAATTTCACAGAGGGAATCTATATGGATGACTAACGTTATCCACATTGGGATTTACAGCTGTCCCTGGTTTGTATAGCTTCTAAAATATGTTCCTTTCGGTCAGTCCTTTAAAGGAGGGATTAAGGGTGTTTTTCAACCTTAACCTGCCTTGTTCATCTTCCCCTCCAAATTTAAGATAGTGGATCTCTGTAGTTAATTGGGAGCATTTATAGATATAGGTTTGCAAAATTTCAACTTACACATATAAGTTGCTGAGTTGCCTCCCTATATTTTTTCCCACATGTAGAATTGTAAAATGGTTCCTCCAGTTCTATGTGTCAGCAAATATACATGCACTCCTGCATGTTCTTATATGTGTTTTTTTTTAACAGAGTGCACATTTGGCAGAACCTTTTCTAAAGTACCACCTCGGTGTCCCAATGACAATCTTCATGTACTAAACTCAGACTAAACAGCATAAAACAATCATAATCAACATAAAACAAAATATAGAACATGATACCATATATATAAAACCTAAAAGAATTAAACTAATAATCCTCAATATAAACAAAACCATAAAAGTGACTAAAAAATAATAAAACCAGCTGAAGCTAAAACAGTTAAAATAAGAGTCAATGTAGCATGGAAATATTGTTTTCTAATCTGAAATCATCAAGAAGAGAATTCTACAGACAGACCAGCCAATGTAAAAGCAATGCAAAAGAGTGTCTGAGTGAGGTGTAGAAGATGTGTTTAAGGGATACTTAATAAATTTCCAATCTCAACATGGAAGAAGGCTTGTAAAGTTTCAACACAATAGTGATTCATAATGGCACATCACCGCCTAAGGTTTTATGAATTAAAATCAGAATTTTAAATGTAATGCGCCATTGCACAGGAAGCCAATGAGTGCAAAGTTGGCAAAATATGCTCAGAATGTCCTCCTCCATTGTACGCAATCCGCGGTGGAAGCGGTGCCATCGCAGGTATTCCAAAATCAAAGGACTCGATTACTATAATTCTGTTTTATTATGAATGCTTGAAGAACTGTCCTAAATTCATTAGGGCATAGAAAAGCTTTTAATTTACACAGCAATCACAATTTATAGCAGGAATTCTTAACCAACTAGAAACTCAATGATTTAAGGAGATAGGAGAATCAAAAATAAACACCAGTTTTCAAACTGAAAGGGGGATAAACCACCCATTGAGCTTCCTGTAAGGAAGACATTTCAGACAGAACCGTTTTGCTAAGAACCATCAATTCTTTTTTCCCAATGATAAGTTCAAATCTGTTTCAAGAGGTCTGAGATATATTAATCACTGGATACGCAAAAACAGAGACTGAAGCATTCTCTAGTGTAGATGCCACAAGTAATAAGAACTGAATATAAATCAGAGAGAAATATTACGAGATGTGGCACTTGATGCAAAATCTTGAACTCCCTTTTTTCAATGGAAACCAAGCGGCCGTACTAGCTCCAACTCTTACTTGCTGCATACTGACTTCCAAATGCGAAGAAAACTATTTCAAAGCAGTAGCAGAAATGCCTGTTTGCAAAGACAGAATAGTGTTCTGATTTATAGTGCTGAGCTTAGCTGCAACGCCTAACACCTAGCACCACAAGGATAAAACTTGTTCCTGTGTTAAATCCTCAGAGCAGTGTCTAAACTGAAAAGAATCAGTGTTTCTGTACTATGGGTAGACCAAAATGCAATCTGAATTTGATCATATTTGTTTTAATTTCATTTATTTATTTAAGAGCCTTAATAAGCCACATATAAGCAAGCATCAAGGCAATTTGAGTTATCAAGCTAGACCATGAAATCCAAACGCAGATGATTAGACACGATACAAGGTGGAAACATTAGGAGAAAAGTTACAATATTTGTAAAGAAGATACAAAACAGGAGCACCAGGGGCCACGTTATATCCATAATTCTGAGTCCTTCATCTATAAAGCCTGTAGCTGCTTCAATACGACCTTTGCAATCACTCTGGATAGAAATGGAAGGTCTGTAACGAGAGCGCTCGGGAGGATCTAAATTTGACTTTCAGAAGAGGCCAAGTACTTACTTGGTTCAGTAAAGGAACAAAAAGCTAACAGTGGAAAAACTGTTTGCATTATATAGAAAGAAGGGCTCAAGTGGTATATTTATAGAAACATAGAAAAATGACGACAGAAAAAGACCACATGGCCTATCTAGTCTGTCTTTCCATATCAACAACTACAACAGTCCCCTAGATTATAGCGGATTGTGAAAGCTGATTGCTTCATAGGATCTTCTTTGATGGCAAACTTTACCAGTCAGGCAAACAAACTGGCTGAATGCATTTTCCATACCAAAGCTCATCAAAAGGGAGGAGATATTATGAGCTTGAAAACGATACCAAAATACTCCATAAATGAAGCACTGCCTGTGTCTCTCAAAGCCCACCTGATCCTCCGGTTACAAGATCGGGTATAAGGGGTGCCAGCTTATCTGTGATATCTTGGTAAAAAGTTTGAGATTGAAATTTAACAGCAAAATCGACCAGTTTGGGATCAGATTTATTCTTTATCGAGACTTTCAATACCGCCCTTTCACAAATATAAGATACCTTGGAGTAATATTGGACCATCGACTTGACTTCAAAGAACATGTCAACCGCACTGTAAAAACTATTTATTTCAAGATACGTACCCTCCGTAACCTGAAAAATATGTTCGACCAAGACAACTTCCGGACCATATTCCAAGCCATAGTCACACCCCACTTCGACTATGCTAACATAATACTCCATGGCCTCCCAAAAAACACCCTAAATACATTACAACTAGCCATGAATGCCGCTGCCCGTGTCCTTTACGGCGCCTCAAAAAGTGACCACATAACACCCATCCTAATGGAACTACACTGGCTCCCCATATACTGCAGGATTACTTATAAAGCCCTTATTATGACATTTAAAGCGATCAACATGATTGCCCCTTCAGCAATCTCAAACCTCCTCAATCACACTCCTAACATTAGATCCAGGAGATCCGTAGCTGCGAATACCCTAGCCACACCATCAGAAGCCACAAAATGCACGCGCACAACCACAGACAGGGCTTTCGCACACTACGCACCCAAATGTTGGAACAACCTACCATCTACCATTAGAGCAATCACGGACCTCAAGCAATTCAGAAAAGCCATAAAACACCACCTGTTCCTTCTACACTTCTCCCAATCCCAGTGCCCATCATCAACCCTCTAACACATTCCAAGCCCTCATAGTAAAATTGTAAATATATTATTTATACAAGATGTTAATAAAAGCTCTATTCATTGTATATAATTTCATAACATATATGTACATAGTTTCCCTAAGTTGAATCCCAGTTTAATTTTCCTGTTTCTTGTAAACCTGTTGCTTGCTGTGAGTATTCTTGTTCAATGTAAACCGCGCTGATGAAAAAGAGCGCGGTATAGAAAAGCTATAAATAAATAAATAAATAAATTGCATCAGAGTGTTGCGGGTTACATAGTTATATAAAAAAAGGTAATATCAAGGAAAGGAACTCCATATTGTTATGAAAAAGTGAAAAAGCAAAAAAGCAGACAAAGCTACACCTTTACTAATAACCTGAGTGGATGTCCCAGGCTGGGCTCCGATCCCATGCCTCCTCCTTTTAACAGCATGAGTTTGGCTGCTCAGAGGGATTCTCTATGCATCTGAGACCAGCCTAAACTGGAAAGGGAGCGATTTAAAATGCTGTGTAAGTCAGTGGATGTAGAGATGCGAGCAAAACTCCCCAAGGTAGTGCAGGAGAGGGAGAAGAATGGGAAGATGACATCAGAGAAGGTAGCTCTGGCAGTCACGCTGCAAGAGGAAGCGATCAGGTAGCTCACTCATAGTATTACAGCGGTGCCAGATGGTAAACTCTCCAAGCTACGAACGTCTATTGATGATAGTACAGAAAGCCTGGAGTAGCGGGCAGAAGAGCGGATGGCAAGGCAGGAGGAGCGGGCGGAGAGCCTAGAAGCACGAGTCCTAACATTGGAGCACAGTCGGCAGGCCCCATTGGATAGGACTGATGATCAAGAAAATAGAAGCAGAAGAAGCAATATTCATTTGATTGATCTGTCTGAGTCTATAAAGGCAGACGAGCTATGGGGAGTAGTTGAGAAATGGCTGCCGCAGACACTGGTCGCATGAGGGTGTAGCGTGTGCACCAGGTAGGGCTGCAAAGAGAGAGGGCTGATAGGACTTGGCTGCGAACTGAATTTCACGGAGAAAAACATGAGCTGGTGGGATTGTATAGACCGAAGAGAGACCTGGATTATAAAGGTGATTGAATCCTTTATTCAGCCATGGTGGTGCACTGAGATATACGGTTTGCATTGCAGTTTTCCGCCGGATACATACAAGACCTACCTGTGGAACATTTGTGGCCAAACTCCTGCGGGTACGAGAGGCAGTGAGGAATAGAGGACAAGAGGCTGAACTGTTTTCAATGCTGTGGTTCAATGAATAGGCGCTGTGGTGGAGCTGCTACAGAATGAGAAATGGTGTGTGCACTGAGGTGCTACTATTGACACGGTTCGAAAGTATGCAGACTGTATTTTTGTTCCTGACAAGGCTCGAGGGGGAAGCATTGCTCGAGGGAGTGTGGAGTGGTGTGATCTTGAATGATGGAGGAAGCCACATCTGCGCGGGAGTGCCGGAAGCAACACGGCAGAGAGGAAAGGAAGCCATTGACTGAGAGATGTGACCAGCAGTGAGGAGGAGAGTCCCGTTTCAAAGACTGCCTGCATGTTATACCATGGACTGATGTTTCATACTAAAGGGGCTTGTTGGGGTGTTTTAGGCCACAGGGATGGGCGAGAGGGGGAATTGTTGGGGGTTTGACTGAGAATGAGAGTATGGTGATTGGTGGGGATTGCTTTGGAATGGGAATAATTGATTACTAGGTGGAAATGTTAATAGGGATGGGAGAGGTGGAGCGTGCCGATTAGGTGAGGAATTCCAAGGGGGTAAGAGTGCGGTGGACGGAGGGGAAAAGGTCGAATATGTGGTATAGGGGGAACAGAAATGGCAGGGGATGATGGAGGGAAGGGGTGGGGTTAGTCGAGAGGGTGCAAGATAACACACCTAAGGCAGCTGAGGAATTAGATGAAGGGGGCAGTGGTGGTGCTTGGCTGGGAGGCACTCCTGCTGCTTTGGTATGAGAGGAGCCCAGAATGGGTGAGCTTGCAGATTAAGTGGGGGTTAGATAAACTGAAGATTTTTACTGTCAGTGTGGGCTGTATCCATTCGCTGGTTAAGAGAACAAAAATACTTAATCATTTCCAAAAGGAATATGTTGATATTGTAGTTCTACAAGAAACACATCTTAGTTCAGGAGAACATCACAAATTACAAAGGGGATGGGTGAGAGAAGTGGAGTTCTCATCCTACAACAGCAGACAACGGGGTGGCCATGCTGGTGCTCCAGAAGGTGCCATTTGTTATACACAAGAGTGCTGTGGATCCAGAAGGTAGGTTTCATATCAGAGGAAGGGGGAGGAAAATAGTGCTTTGTAATGTATACACCCACAACATCTACATGCATGGTTTTTTCTCCTCTCTGATGACAAAGCTCTTGGAATTTGAGGAGTACCAGCATATTTTGTGAGGCAACTAACTTATCTAAGGACCATCTATCTAGTGGACCGTAGGCCTCCCAGGACAACCTAGAGACAGTCAGAGGAAGGGGGTTAATTTCTTGCTAGAAGAGCTGAACCTCTTGGACACGTGGCAAATCCTGCAACCTGGGGAAGCGGATTTTACCTTTTATTCTAATGTCCATGGGAACTACGCAAGATTGGACTACTTGCTTATTTCGGAGCTCCTATTCAGGAATCTGGAAGATACAAGCATTGGAGATGTAGGGTTGTCGGACCATGCACCAGTGTGGAGTATACTCCTACTGGGGAAGGGGAGGAAGGCCATAGAGGGTGGTGCTTGGAGAATGAACCCTACCTTGTAGAAGGATGCTCTGTTCCATAAACATCTTAAGGGGCCCTGACAGAGGTAATGGAGGGAGACTGACCAGGAAAGCGCTAGCAAATGGGTTTTGTGGGAAACGGCAAAAGCGACTATGAGGGAAGAAATCATAGAAACATCACAGCAGAAAAAGATCACATGGGCTATCTAGTCTTCTGGCCTTCCATGCCAACTACAATAGTCCCCTTTTTTACTTTTAGAGATCCTCTGGGTTTGTCCCATGCTTTTTTGGCATATATTAGTGGAGTTAGGAAAAAGAGGGAAGTCCTGTAAGCTTCTTGAGCTATCAAAGAAACTGCAGTACTACCAACACGGCACATACATGGCCTGGACAAGGAGGAGAGGGCTCAGTAGGCAGTGATGAGAGGGGTCATCAACAAATTACTGATTCAAAGGGAGGAAGGTAACATTAAATTATATAAATTTACTTATTTAACATTTTTATACTGTTTTTCTACAAGTCAAGGCGGTTTACAGGAAACAATGTGCATAGAACAGTAACATGTTGTATGTGCACTTACATTTAACAGATGGATAACATGGAAAAATACCAGTTGCAAGTTGCACTGGTGAGGCAACAAATGTGGAAGATTGCTGGCTAAATTGGTGAGTCCCGCTAAAAAGAGGTTTGATGTTTCCTGGCTAAGGAATGCCCAGGGCCAGGTATTTGACAGGGAAGCTGACATACGGCAGCAATTTGAGCAATATTATAGTGCACTGTATGACACTGCACCTAGGGAAGATGGGAAAATGGAAGAGTTTAAGGAACTGGAGATGCCACCATTGGATAAGGAGTAGGTGGAGAAGCTCAATGCTCCATTTACTAGAGCAGAAGTCTCCAAGGCAGTTAAAACTTAAAGCTCGCTAAGGCCCCTGGCCCTGATGCGCTAGGGCTGAGTTTTAGAAAGTCCTAGGGGATGGGATGGTAGCACCCTTTCTCGCTCAGTGTGAGGAAATGTTGTTAAAGGGGGATGTGGGGGACCACCAGAATCATGCCACTATTGCAGTGCTGCTTAAGCCAGGCAGAGACAGCACCCAATTGGGATCAAACAGGCCCATATCCCTTTTTTTTAAATTTTTCATTTATTGAATTTTATACAATCAAGACATAGGGGTATGTTTACTAAACCAGGCTAACGGTTAACCTGGCTATCTGCAACTAAGTCCCACTGAATAATATGGGACCCAGTGGCAGATAGCCCGGGTTAATCGTTAGCCCGGTTTAGTAAACATACCCCATAATCTCAAAGAAAAAATATATAATGGCGCAAATATCAAAAAACATAAAAGAAAAACTTAGGAAACAAACATCCACGATCTCTTGTAGCCCACATGATGAGATGGGGAAAGGTGAATAGGCCGGAGAACCCCAGGCACCAAGAAAATAAACAAAAAATACAAGTAAAGGCAAAAACCAAGAATAGGCGCAACATTTCTCAAGACTATCATAACATAGAGAGAGTTATTGAACATCTAACCCTGGTACAGACTTATTTGATTATTTAGCATTAAAAAAGGCAGCAAGATCAGCAGGTTGAGAAAAAACATATCTAACAGATTTGTTTATCACCAAACATTTACAGGGAAATCTCAAGTAAAAAGAACCCCCAATCTGCAACACCCCCGGCTTATGGAGGAGAAACAGCTTCTTCCTCTTTTGCGTTTCTTTTGCGATATCAGGAAACTTATAAATAGTAAAGCCACAAAAAGTTTCCATTCTTTTCTTGAAGAACATTTTGAGGAGCCAATCTTTATCTGAAACCAGTGCAAAAGAAACCAACAGTGTAGCAGGAATATAATTCTCCACAACAATACCTTAGAGTAACTCAGAAACATTCAAAACTTCCAAATCAGAATCTTCTCTTGAAGTTGCCGGTTCTTTCTTCCCCATAGGGAGATAATATACCCTTGTTAAAGGTGGAATTATGTCTGGAGAAACTTTCAGAACTTCAGTTAAATAACGCTTAAACATATCCAAAGCTGTAATGCTCAATTTAGGAAGTTCAAAACCCTGAGGTTCATAGCTCGTGCTGCATTATCCAACACCTCCAGCTGATACCGCAATGCAACATTATCTTTAACTAGATCAGCGTTCATGTCAGATAATCTTACCAGCCAACTTGCATGGTCTTCCATCTGCAATTTAATAGTTTCCAAAGTCCTCACATTGGAATCTATTCTAACTGAGTTCTCCTGGATCTTGAAGGAGAGAACCGATGTTTGCTTGGTCACTGCATCAGAACGTGATACAATGGCTTCCCAGAAAACTTTCAAGTTAAAAACCTGTGGACGAGAAAGCAAAAGAGGCACCAGTGTAGAAATTACAGCAGCAGGGGGCCGAGATAATAATCCTTCAGATACAGAGTTGCTCGCCAGGAGAGGTTCTTCTTGCCGCACAATGTCCAAATCCTCCCCGGTCACAAAGGGTGACACCAGAGCCAAACCACCAATTCCGTCCCCTCAGAAGGCGTCAGCCCTATCAACAACAGGTGAGGAAGGCGGCGCTTGACTTAGGGGCGAGGCTCAGGGCAGCCGGGCAATGTGGTGGCATTCTCCCTGCAGTAGACAATGAGATCACAAGGTCCAAGAGCGGCAGCGTTCCCTCCTCTGAAGCAGCAGTCAAGCCGGCACGAATCTCCTGCTTTTACTCTTGAGAAATCTCAACAAAATGATCCATTGGACCGCAGATGGAAGGGAAGGGCTCCAAGGGAAAATCCCTCGCTTTTCTCTTCCGTTTAGGCATCTGGTAAGCGACACAGTGCAACAGCCATCTTGGTTAGCCATCCTCCCCCCGTGAAGCCCAACCCTATATCCCTTTTGAATCAAGATGTTAAGCTAATTGCTGCCATCTTAGCAAGTAGATCAGGGAGAGTGATAGCGCATCTAGTCCATGTTGATCAGGTGGGATTTGATCCGGGAAGGTTTGCCTCAGCTAATCTTTTGAAGGCACTGGGAAGGTGATGATGTCATTGCCAGCCTAGATACTGAAAAGGTGTTTGACGACATCTCGTGGGATTATCTCTTCTGGGTGATTGCAGCATTTGGCATCATGGAGGGCTTTCTGGAGTGGGCGAAGGTGCCGTATCACAATCCCATGGTACAGGCTCTGGTGAATGGGATTTTACTGTGGTTGTTCAGTTGAAGGGGACCAGGCAGGGATGCACTGTCTCACCACTGCTTTTTCTGCTGTCCCTTGAGCCCTTGGTGGTGAAGGTAAAGACTGGGAGGGCATTAGGATAGGGAAGGAGGTTTTTAAGATATGCTCCTTTTAATTACTCAGGCTAGTAGGAGTATTAGCCGGGTGATGGGCACTATCTCACTTTTTAAGTCCTTTTCAGGCCTTAAAATTAATTTGAGCAAGTCAGAAGCAATGCCAGTTACTAAAAAACTGTGCAAGTTATAGCCCGAGCATGGGCGGGGAAGTATTTAAAGTACCTGGGAATTCAGTTGTGCATGGATCGGGAGGGGGGGAGGGGGGGGGAAAATCGACCAAAAAAATGTTTGTGAAAAGCTGAAAAAGATACAGGAGTTGTGTGGGCAGTGGAAGGAGCCGTCACTCTCCCTGTTCGGGAGGATCACTCTGGTGAAAATGGTGAAGGCTCCCCAGGCTGCTGTATCCGCTGTAGATGTTATTCTGTTTTGGTGAGGGACAGGGAGGAGCAACTATATTAGGGGGTGCAGAGGATGTTTCTTTAGAGAGGGAGGGATGGAGGCCATGGTTAGCTGTGCCAAGCTCACAGTAGAACGGGAGATAGGGGGAGCCGGATTACTGGACCTGCGACAATAATATAACCACTTTATTTTATTTATTTATTCTTAAATACTACATTTCCGAGGATCATTGTAGTTTACAGAGAATAGAACTTCAACATTACATATAATTAATGCAATGGATCCACAGGGAGTAGGCCAGGTGTACACCTGAAGGTCTCCTGGACGCCTAGAGCTTGCCATAAAGTCACTGTAATATAAAAGATGATGGGACATAAAGATCAAAGTGGCCCAGCGTAAGAGGATAATTTTATAAATGTTTTTTTGCATAAATATGACAGAAAATGTCTTTCATAAAATTCCCTCCTGAGTACAAGTGTGTGTGGTGAAAATAATGCACACATTTGTACACAACGCAGGTGTAGGTGGTGTGGGGGTGAATTTTTTGTTGAGTCACCATTTACGTGGGTCTGAGTAAAACATGCACATTCGGATGTACATACCAGTTCCCAAGCTGGTGTAAACGTATGTGGCTTCATTACAGCTGTAACTTCTGCAGCTTTTGTGGGGCAATTTATAAAGACACACAGGTGCCTATGTGTCTTTATTAAACAGACTTGACTGCTCAACCTAGGCAAACTGTTAGAAAATAACCCTCTAAGGGTTGCATCTAATGCTTTGTACAGGTTACCTCAGGCTTTCTTGGAAGCACAAGGTCATTCCACTGTTGTTTTGGGCTTAACCACTACTGTGTGTAGGATTAAAAGATACTCTGTGTTCATCCCGCACCTTTTTGAATTTCATGACTGGTTTATTTCCTACCATCTCCACTGACCATAAAAAAATATTTCCTGACGTTATTCCTGAGTCTATCTCTTCGTAGCTTCATATAATGACCCCCGTAGTTCTACGGTTCCCTTTCCTTTGGCAATGATTTCTTTCTTGTGCATGAATATCATTCAGCTATTTAACTGTGTTGGAAGATGAATTGCCCCTGGTTAGAAGACACTCATGGTCTACTGGGGAAGAGCTGAAGAATCTTCAGAATAAAATCAGCATTTATGATGTAGTTGGAACAAAGCTCTCAGGACATCAAAATCAGAACCTGCTAAGACATCTTTTATATTGGGAAATGGAATGTACGAAGCATGAACCAAAGGAAGCTAGAGACGATAAAGAACAAAATGGAACGTGCACAGTTCAATCTGTTGGGTGTCAGAAAGCTGAAATGCACTTTGAATCTGACGATCACATGGTATACTCTGAAAGACAAAGAAGAAATCCTTGAAAAGCCAGTGTTTCACTGGCCACAGCAATGCCTTTGATTGCATACATCACAAAAAGCTCTGGGCCACATTAAGAAGCATGGGTATACCAGAACACCTGATAGTTCTCTTGCACAATCTTTACATTGATCAAGTAGTAACAGTTCAGATGGAACAAGAAGAAACAGAATGGTTTAAAATCAGCCAAGGTGTAGGATATGGCTGCATAGGTTCCCCATAACTGTTTAATTTATATGCAGAACAAATCAGAGAAGCAGGACTGTATGAAGATAACCAAGGTTTGAAGACTGGTGGAAGACTCATCAACAATCTTTGCTATGCTGACGATATCATGTTACTGGTTGAAAATGAAGATGATTTATAATATCTTTATGTTAAGATCTTGGAATATAGTCCTAAAATGGGCCTGCACACCTTAATGTGAAAAGAAACATTCTGACAATGGGCAAAATCAATAATTTCATCCTTGATGGAAAAGCAGTAGAAATAAGAAAATGGATGCCTTTGAATTATGTTGCCCAAAGATCAAATTAATTGGTATTAGAGGAGATCTAACCTAAGCTTTCCATAGAAGCTCAAAGACAAGACTTTCTTTCATACTTTGGACACATCATGCGATGAGAAAGATCACTAGAGAAAGGCATTATGTTGGCAAGGTTGAAGGTTAACAGAAAAGAGGAATACCAGTAATGTGATGGGACTGATAAAGTAACAGCAGCTATGGATGCCACTCTATGAATAATTAGCCACCTGACTGAAGACCGAACATGGTTTGGAACAGTGGCTCCCAAACCTCGGGTTGGAATCCCAAATGGGGTCATATCATCAGTGGATGGTGTCACAGAAACATGGCCATTTCCCCATCTCTCTGGACCTTCACTATGACCTATGCCAAGTCACCAGTCAGCATATGGCCTGTGAGCCAGTGAACATTTGTAGGCCTTTCCCCTCCTGGATAAGCTTCCCGTTAAACTGGAAACCCAAGCTGAGAACTGGGGTCTGAAAGCACCCACTGCACACTGACACGAGGGACTCTGTGCTGACTGCTGTTGCTACTGCCTTCTGACCTTAGATGAGTGAAAGGTTGCTGGAGATCTACCAGTTTAATTTCATCATCATCTGGAATCACATGAATTTTCAGTTGCTAAAATGGGGTCATACGGGATAAACGTTTTTAAAAAGCAATGGTTTAGAATAACTATCCACAGGGTCGCACTTAAAAACATCTCCTCTGTTCCTTCACTCCTGTCAGGTATAAAAATTTAGGTCCTCAAGTCTTATTTCATATGCAGTTTGGTGCAGACCCTTTCTCTGTTTTTTCTGAGCTACAGCCTTCAAAACTGAACACACGATTCTCAGCGAGATATCACCAATGACTTGTATGGGGCATTATTACCTTTTTTTTCTGCTAGTTCCCAAGACTCCTCACTGTCCCTGGAAAATACCCACAAGGGAAAACTTCTAAAAAAAGAGATCAGCACATGACCAGCTAAGGAACAAATATATCTTTGATCTGTTGTAGTCCTAAACAGTGAGCAGAGATGAGGGAATTCTAAACAAGATGGTCAGTCAGTTTAATGACAATTTAAAAAAAGGCAGCACTAAT
This sequence comes from Ichthyophis bannanicus, assembly GCA_033557465.1. Lineage (NCBI taxonomy): Eukaryota > Metazoa > Chordata > Amphibia > Gymnophiona > Ichthyophiidae > Ichthyophis > Ichthyophis bannanicus. The sequence goes on along the minus strand of CM066032.1, from coordinate 104,321,864 downwards.
TTGCATTGTTGACTTCATGGACAGGTGATGGGAGGGATTACTAGCAGCTCCTTTCTACCTAACTGATGCCTTTAATCATTGTCTCATAGGTCAAAGTGCCATCACATTAACCAATGATGCACCTAAAGTGCAGATCTATTCTCTTCTACAGTGCGGCCTTCCTGGTGTCCTGACCTGTGCTAGACCAATACAGCTCCACTGATTTTGACTAAACCCATTGGTAACCCATAGTAAAATCAGCCAGTGATACACACTGCCAAACCATAAAGACAGGGCCGTGTAAAACATGCTGGGCTCCAGTGCAGAAATTCATCAGGGGCTCCCAAAGTCCACCAACAGGCTGTATCTCATTTAGTTTTAAACAGGTCTGGAAGAATGGGGGCCCAGGGCAATTACCCTGTTTGCACCTCTCTAATGCTGGCCCTGCATAAAAATGGCCCTCACTGTATGTAATGAGAACCAACTTAGTAAGGAAGCAAAAGAAAAGACACTGCCCCCTAGGGGAAGCCCACTGTTACCATGATGATAATTCTCTGGTTCTAACAATGTAATTCTCACAGTTCCTATTATCTGCCCATTAACTTTACATGGTTTGCTATTTGGATAGTGGGCTGAATATTGTGGCTACTGCTTATATGGATAGTGACACCGATCACCACAGTATGTGGATATTCAGCACTGCCCACAAGTCTCCCCAGACTTGTTCTGGTCGCCCCACAGGTACTCTGATTTTAAGGATTTGTACAATGACTTTGCATGACAGATTTGCATATACTGTTTGCCAGTGTCTGCAAATTGATGTCATGCTTATTCACTGTGATTATCCTGAAAACCTGACTGGCTGTGGGATCATTAGGACAGGTTCGGGAAGCCCTGTCTTAACACAGAATCTGATTTACAGCTAGAGTTTACTAACGTGTCATTGTGCGCTATTGCATTGCTACAGACTAACCACCTTAACACACGCAACTAGAGCCCATGTAGCAGTGGTTCCCAAACTGTGGTCCGTGAGACCATTGCAGGATGTCTGCAGGATATAAAATAGAAAAAGAAAGAGGCTGGTGGGGATTGGCTGGGGGCAAGAGAGAAACTGGAGTGCACTGGCTGAGAGGAGGGAGAGGAAAGAGAGAGAAATGCTAGACAGGAAGGGGAAGTGAGATTGAGAGGTCTCAACCTAGGTGAACAGCCCTGTTTGGCGCTGAAGGGAAGGGATCCAGAAAGAGTGGTGGAGATCCTTGAACTTTCTGGAGGTTAATAAGGGGTCCACACAAGCAAAATGACTGGGAACCTCTGCCATGTAGAAAGAGCTTAGGACAAGAGTCAGAGAGACTCTGAATGGGGGTGGGAGGAATTAAGATGACGGCATGATTACTCCCAGTTTCGGTTGTGTTTAAGCTGCCAACTGCTCTTTTTCCTGTTAAATGTTTTCTCCTTATGCTTCATAAATGGAAGGGCAAAGTTAAGCCCCTTCCATCAGAGGAAAATTAACTAGTTCCTGGTCAGCAAACAATTAGTGGATTTATGGGGCAACGCCCTGGTAATCTCATCTCAAGGGCCAGTTCCCTGTATCAGTATCTGGTAGTGGAAGAGGGGTCCCTCAGTCCTTGAACCATTCTACCCCAGAGCCAGTGCAGTTTGAGTTGGTGGTTAAAGAACTTCTAAGCGCTCACTTGGAATGCCTGAACACCCTGCAGGAGGGGTGGATGTCTTAAAAACTACTTACTCGCTGGTAGTAATGAGTGCCGATATTCAGAGAGTGCCGACAGCTGGTGATCATTTGAGAAGAGTGAAGTGAAAGTGGTGCATATGCAGCCATTAAGCGGTGGAATTTCTGCGAGCATGGCTCCGGGAGGTAGTGGAACACCAATGAGATTGGCTCCAGAAGTGATTTTGCTATCTATTTGGGAAATGTTAGTGAAGTTGGAAGCATTGGTTTCTGAGTGTTCTATGGATAAGTGTGCATTAGTACAGACTGTAGGAACTTTAAATCAAAAACAGAACTCTCCAAACCATATATACACCAGTGATGTAGAACACCTATGAGCTTCGAGCAAAGTCGCTATCACTGAAGGAGCATAATCTCTCTTCCTCAACTTTGCCCTCTCAAGAGCCATGCCGTAAGCAAGAACCGATCCACCTGTGGCATTTGGATGGGACCCTGGGTCAACAGGTCCTCTCAAGCTGGTAGATGCTACGGCCTGTCCTCCATCATCTGCACCAAATCCACGTACCACAGTTGCCGTGGCCAGTCGGGGGCAATAGTAGCACCAGCTCCCCCATGCGCCTCTACCTGTTGCACTATCCAGCCTATGAGGGGTCAGGAAGGAAAGACAGGCCCTCGGTGGGCCACAGTAGTACTAGCACATCGAGCCCCTCCAACATGCATTCTCTCCTTCTGCTATAAAACCGTGTCACCTTGGCTGAGTCGAAGGTTGCCAGCAGATCCATGATAGGCTGCCCCTACCTGCACACCAAGCGCTCAAAGACCTTCTGATGTCCACTCCGCCGGGTCGATCTTCACCCTGCTGAGATAATCTGCCTTCACATTCTTCCATTTGGCCATGTATGCCGCAGATAGTGCAAGAAGATTGCTCTCCGCCCATTCCAGCAACAGACCGGCCTCCTCTTCCAGTTGCACACTGCCCATACCTTTCCCTTGCTGGTTGATATATGCAACCGTCACAGTGTTGTCTGGGAACATTCTCACTGCTTTCCTACGCAACCGTTGCTGGAAGCCTTGCAGTGCCAGGAAACCTGCTTTCAGCTCCAACCAATTCACAGGCCACTGCACTTCGTGCTCCGTCCACAGTCCCTGAGCTTCGCAATGTGCTCCCCAGCCTACTAGGCTGGAATCTCATGAGCTGCACCCAGTGCAGGATCTCCAGGGGCATGTCTTTCTGGAGCGTATCGAGTTGAAGCCACCACTGAAGTACATTCCATGCCTCCAGAAAGCATTACTGTGCAGATGGTCAGGACAGGTGCTGCAACAGGAGGTGCACCTGCCCTGACCATCTGCGCAGTAACGCTCTCTGTAATGGCTTCATATGTGCTCATGCCCAAGGGACCATCTCGATTGACTATGCCATACAACCCAACACTTGTAGGCAATGCCATGCTGTGGGCTTTTGCATCTGTAGAAATTGCCAGATCTGCCCCTGTAGCTTGTGTACTCTGCCTCCCGATAGGGACAATGTACCCACATCCATCTGAAATCGTGCCAAGATAGTCCAGGTCCTGAGACAGCGTAATCAGATTCTTGGCAAAACTGACCACCCATCCCAGGCTCTGGAGGAACGCAGTGCCGCATTCTGTCACCTTCACACTCTCCTCACGGGACTTTGCTTTTAATGAGCCAATTGTCCAGATACAGGTGGACCAGGATGCCCTCCTGCCTCCACCACCATGACTTTGGTGGAGGTCCAAGATGCAATCGCTAGCCAAAGGGCAATGCCCAGAACTGGAAGTACCCCCCGGTATTGCAAATCGGAGAAACTGCTGGTGCTCTTTCTGCACCAGGATGTGCAGGTAAGCCTCTGTGAAGTTGAGAGAAGTTAAAAACTCTCCCCCTCTCACCGCCATTATCACTGACTGCAAAGTTTACATGTGAAAGTGCGGCACCCTCAAGATCCAATTGACGTGCTTGAGGTCTAGAATAGGCCGAAAAGTACCTTCTTTCTTTGGAACCATAAAGTAGATGGAGTATCAACCACATCCTCTTTGGCTTTGGGGCACTTCTACTATCGCCTGCAGATCCTACTTCCACTGCCTTCCTCTTTATTGGTGCCCTGCAGGGGGAATCGACAGGGGGAAGGGCAGAGTGAATTCCAGGGCATAGCCTTCCCAGATGACCTCGAGCACCCACCGGTCGGTCGGGATTCAGATCCAAGCATCATAAAACTCCCGTAGCCAACCCCCTACAGGCATCAACTCCACCTGGCCCGTACTCTGTTCATTGTGGTTTCTTGGGAGCTAAAGATGAAGACGAGTAAAACCCTCTTCCTGCACCTTGGAAGCCCCGAAAGGATGGCCCCCTTGATGGAAACCATCTTCTCTGATAGGGAGCAAACCACTGAACCAGAAACCTCCAAAACTCTTTTGGCTGACCTCTTCCTGGGGTCAATGCCTGCCCCAACTTCTGCTTGTCCTCCAGTAACTTACTTCCTTTGGTTTCACCGAGTTATTTTAGTAGCTTCTCCAGATTTTCCCCAAAGAGTAGCTTACACCAAAATGGGAGCTTGCTCAGTCTGGACTTGGAGGAGACATCCGCTGACCAATTGCGGAGCCATAAATACCTCCTTGCTGCCACCACCGAGGCCATACCCATGGACAAGCATCTAATGAGGTCATAGAAGGCATCCGCTAAATACACTCCCCCAGACTCCAACTTTGCTATTTCTGGAGATCGCGTTTGCTCCTTGTCGGAATCCCCGAAGAGCCCTTGTGCCCAACGGAGACATGCTCTGGCCACAAATGCGCCACATACTGAGGCCTGCAATGCCAGCGCATTAATATCAAAAGCCTGCTTCAGGAGCATTTCCAGTTTGCAGTCCTGTACATCCTTGAGGGCCGAACTACCTTTCACTGCGATCGTAGTCTTCTTGGTCACTGCTGCATCCACTTTAGGAGTGCGCAAAAGTTCTCTGTCCTTCTCTGGAAGGGGGTAAAGCCGGGACATCAATTCAGGTTCCTTGGAGTGCCCCTTCAAGCACATCCCATTCCTCCTGAATCATACGTTTCATGACTATGCAAGGGAAACCCCCCTTTTGTGTTGACCTGACCGCCTGGAACAGTGGATCCTCTAGAGCAGTGGTTCTCAACCTTTTTTGTACCGTGACCCCTTTTACCATTGGTCAACTTGTGGTGACCCCCAATGATAAAATCAAATGCATCTCTCTTCCTTTACCATTAACGCATTGTCGCTGTAATCATTTGTTGAATTATTAATATATTATAGGCCTTTGCAATATGTTTTTATTTATAAAATTTACTTATTTAAACCACAATAATTAATCACAATAACATGTAACAATATTTGATTTCAAAATTATGATGATTTTGTAGTCTAATCACTAATATGAAATAAAATTATTTTTTCTACCTTTGTTGTCTGACCAATTTATTCTCTGATTATGCTGGTCTCAATCTGAGGCTTCTGCTTTCCTGTCTTCTCTTAGCTCTCTTTCTGTGGTCTATGGTCCATCTGCCATTTCTTATCTCTTCTTTCATTTTCTTCACTTCTTTCCATCAGCCTATTTCCAGTCCCAGTAACCCTCCCCAGTATCAGCCCCTTTCCAGTTCTCACTCTCAGTACCTTCCAATGTCAACTTGCATTCCCATGACTGCCACTGATGTCCATTCCCTTCCAGTCCCCCTCCTTCCCCACTGACCAGTCCCTTCTAGTACAAATACCATGGCAGCCCCTCTCAGATCCACTCCCTTTCAGTTCCATTCTGCATCCCCTTGTATCAGCCCATTTGTAGCCTTAGCCCCCAGTTTTCTTCCCCTCCCCACAATCAGCCCATTCCCAGTTGAAGCTCCCCAATCAGCTCATTTCCAGTGCTAGTCCCTCCTCAACCCCATTACCAGTGCTAGGCTCCCCTAATCAGCCCATTACCAGTCCTACCCCCCCATCAGCCCATTACCAGTCCTAGCCTCCTCTAATCAGCCCATTTCCAGTCCTAACCTCCCCGATCAGCTCATTTCCAATGCTAGCCCCCATCAGTCCATTACCAGTCCTACCCCCTATCAGCATATTACCAGTCCCAACCCCCCCTTGATCAGTCCATTCCCAGTCCTAGCCTTCCCTAACCACCCCTTTACCAGTCCTAGCCCCCCCCATCTGCCCATTATAATCCTAACCCGCACTGTCTCTCCCCTCTGTCCAGCATTTATCCCGTTTGTCCAGTAGGGCCCCCGGTCTCTACCCTTTATCCAGGCCAGCCCCCCTCCCTCCCTGTCCGCCCCACTCCATCCATGTCAGCCCCCTCCCTCCCTCCGTCAGCCCCCTCCCCCATGTCAGCCCTGTTGCAGGTTCCCTGCTCCCCTCTCCCCATGTCTGCCTCCTTCTTCTGAAGCTGCGGCTCCCTGTCTCTTAGGGAACCGTGGCTATGCCTGTAAAACCGTTGCGGAGCCTTTCTGTCTCTAAACGAGCTCTGTGCAGCATTGTCCCGCCTCTAAAGGAAGTGGTAAACAACTTCCTTTGGAGGTGGGACAATGCTGCAGGGAGACCGTCGAGAGGCAGGAAGGCTCCACAATGGTTTTAAAGGCATAGTTGCCATTCCCTAAGAGGCAGGGAGCCACGGCTGCAGAAGATTGGAGTCTGTGAGTTTGCCACTGTCGAGAAGCGGACTCGGCAGCAACTTGTGTGCTTTTTTTTTTTTTTTAAACAGCGGAGTGAGGCAACCCCCGCTAAATCCTGTGGCGACCCCCGTGGGGGTCGCAACCCACAGGTTGAGAACCACTGCTCTAGAGGCTCCTCTTCCTCTGGGATCTCTGTGCACACATTCAATATCTTTGCTGATTGTGCTATTAATGCCACTAGTTCCTCTCTGTGGAAAACCCGGACGATGCAAGAATCTTCTGACTACGGGATCTTATCTTCTTCCAACTCAGAGTCCAAAGCTGCCTCCTTGTCCTGATCCTCCGCCCCTAGTGGAGTGTCTTCCAAGGGGTCTTCTCCATCTGCTGCTTACTGGAACCCGGCTCACTCTCCATGCCCTCAGGCGCGGAGTCCACATTTGGGGACTGCCTCTTCCCCACTCCTGGGAGACTGTGTTTCCTGCCCCATGCTCTGCTTCAAACAAAAGACCTTATGTAATAGCAGGACAAATTCCGGCAAAAAGACCCCCTGTAGATCTATCGCATGCTCCTTCCTAGGGCCTTTCACCTTTGCCACTTTCTTTGCCTTGCCCTTCAGGCCTTGGTGGGCAGAGGGCCACCACCTTCTATCCTCAGCACTGGTGGAACCACTGCTGCGGTGATTGTCGAAGGCCCGGCCACCTTGGGGCCTTCCATACCCCCAGGAGACCTCTGTCCTGTCCTCTTGCAGGCCTGCCTCCACCGACTGGGATTCTGCCTCACATCCCTTGCAGAACCCTACTGAGGATAGTGAACCTCTGTGGAACCCACAGGCTATGCAGAACGGTTTTGTAGGCATATCTTCCAATCTTCTGTTCCTTATTTTTCTGTCTTAACCTCTGGAAACCATAAAAATCACCAACAAACAATGAAAAACAGTTTGAGGAAGGGAGCCTGCTGACCTGAACCCCCCACCTACTGCTGCTCCTTCTTCTACTTGCAATTTCCTGCTCCACACAAAATGGCCGCTGCTACCACATGGCTTCTCCGACTGCTGTGCTAAGCCCCGCTGCCATTCTGAGCTTACCCATGCTTTATCTGCTGCCGCCGCCGCCGCTCAGCCAGCTTCAGGCTTTGGCGGACAGCTAAACGAGAGGCAGCAGCTGTTCGGGTCTCCTGCTGTGCGATGACTCCTCACCATTCAAACCTGTGGCTCTGTAGCAGCAAGCGCTGCTGTGAAGCATTTGCCAGGACTCTCCTTTATCGCCTGAACCTGGCCCACTACCACCACCTCCCTCACAGGGAGCTTCGTGAATCTGGCGGATCACCTCTGTGCCTTCTTTTTTTTGTTGTTGTTTTTTAAACTTTCAATGCAAATCGCGGCACAGAGCAATGCTCCAGCAGTTGCTGACAACATTCTCCAGTCCCACTGTCAGTGCTGTCTAGGTGATCCAGACAATCTTCTCTCTCAGTACTATAAATTGAAAACATTTTCCCTCCCCCCCAATTAAAAGCCTAATGTTCCTTCAGTGAGTCCTAGCAAAGGATTTACATTTCTCCAGCTGCTTAGAGACTGAGATACTGGAGGATGGGGGAGGAGTCAGCTGGCTATCCAGGGGGAGGTCATGAAAAGCATGACATGCTCAGTCTCCAAGCTGCTGGTGGGGTGCCGGGACTGGACTGAAGGAACGAAATGGAATATTATATTTTTAAAAAAACAGACTGTGGTTAGGATCCAGCCAATGGGAAGGCACCAGGGACAGGAGCACCGGGAAGCTGCTCTGGTCATAAGAATAGGGTGTGAGTTGGGGGGGAGTTACTATGCTGTGCAAATGAGACTTCTGCTCCAGTTTTTGAAGGTGTGAATCAACATGTGGATAAAGGTGAGCCAGTTGATACAGTATCAGGATTTTAGGAAAGACTCCTGAAGAAATTTATTTGTGTGTGTTTTTTTATACCGCTTTATCCAAGATCAAAGTGGTTTACTGAGAACAATGAACATGTGCAGAACTTGAGGTATATAGACTGACAAATATAATCGAGATTGCATAAAGGATGTGAAGGGAGTTTGTAACAGGTTTAAAACGGGGTTGAGGGATGTAATGGTGCCAATGCAAAGGTGTAATCTAGGGAGTAAGCATGCAAGGCAGGGGATGAAGTAACAGGATTAGTATCTTGGGACAGATTTTAAACTGGGCAAGTATTTGGTCAAGTAATTGTCCCTTCAAAGTGTTCTGTGAATAAATATATTTTGAGGTGCTTATGGAATGATGATACATCCGGAATCGTTCTTATCTTTTCTGGGAGAGAGAGTTCCAAAGACTGGGGGGCGGTCTTTGGAACTCCCCACTAAAACGTCATGGGATAGGGAGCAATGTGCTAATGTAGATACAGAACTGGTTAAAGGACAGAAAGCAGAATAGGATTAAATGGCCAATTTTCTCAATGGAGGAAGGTGAATAGTGGAATATCCCAGGGATCTGTAACGGGATCAGGGCTTTTTAAACAAATGTACAAATGGGAACAGTGATTGAGGTCATTAAATTTGCAGGTGACAGCAACTTATTCAAAGTTGTTAAATCGCATACGGATTGTGAGAGATTGAAGGAGGACCTTGCAAGACTGGGAGACTGGGCAAAGTGATGCACATAGGGAAGAAGAACTGAAATTATAGCTACAATGCTATTGTTCACATTAGGAGTCATCATGGACAATATATTGAAATCTTTCCTCCAATGTGCAGCGGCAGCCAAAAAAAGAAAACAGAATATTAAGAATTATTAGGAAAGGACTAGAAAACACCACAAAGAATATCATAATGCTTTTTGACTGCTTCATATGGTGCAACTGCACCTTCAGTATTGTGTGTAAGTCTGGTCGCTGCATCTTTAAGTTATATTGGGATTAGAAAAGGTGAAGAGAAAGATGATCTAAATGCTAAAGGGGATAGAAGGACTCCCATGAGGAAAGGCTAAAGAGGTTAGGGCTCTTCAGCCTGGAGAAGAGTCAGCTGAGGGGAGATATGACAGAGGTCTATAAAATCCTGAGTGGAACAGAATAGTTAAACGGGAGTCGATTGTGCCTTCAAAAAGTACAACTAAGTTACAAAGTAATGCATTTAAAAGAAATAGGAGAAAATATTTGGAGTGGAGGAGTGGCCTAGTGGTTGGGGCAAGGTACTTCAGGCCGGAAGGTCGGGGGTTCAAATCCCACTAGAGGACAGCAACCTTGGCCTGGAAGGACTGGGGTTCTAGTCCCACAGGTGCTCCTTGTGGTCTTGGGCAAGCCACTTAACCCTCCATAGCCCATGTTCCCTGTAAAATAGTTATCTCCAAGTTATAATGCCCCGTTCAATGTAATTTCAGTTTGTTCAATGTAAACCGCACTGATGCAGAATAGCACAGTATATAAGAGAATGTAAATAAATAAAATAAATAAATAAGAGGCATTTTTTGGTTACCTCCTGATATTAGCCTAATAAATACTTTTGAATATTGACCCCAAGATATCCTGATTATTGCTGGGAATAATATTGTGGAGAAGTAGCCTAGTGGTTAGAGCAACTGCCTAGTACCCAGAAAGTCAAGGGTTTGATTCCCACAGGCACTCCTTGTAATCTTGGGCAAGTCACTTTACCCCTACTGATCTCTTGCCTATACTTTTTTTTTTTTTGGTCTTTGCTGAGTTTAGCAAAGTTGTCCTGCTGCCTATGCAAGATAACCTGGTGAGGTAACCTCTCCTGAACTATACCCTTGAGCATTTCAAAGCGCTACTGCTGCTCCATGACATCGATTTCGCCACCTCTCTTTGAGAGCTTGGTGCATCCCTAGTCTTCTTCCATATGAGCTGGCTTTCTCGTTTCCCCCTTTTTCATCCTCTAAATGCTCATAGTAGATGGATATGTTGTTTCCACACTTAAACCTGGAGCTAAGTCTCTCGTCAGTTTCTTTTCCTTCACTCTCCCCTCCATACCATTCTCTCTGCCTAATGTACTGAGAATTTTTTCCTTATACTAAAGGATTTTTCCCATTTTGTGTCTACTTGCTCCAATTTGTCCCAATCCTATATACTATAGATAAACTAAGACAAACCATCTATTAAGAGATAAACTAGAAGAATTCCATAGCTAAGCTCAGGATCAGAGATCTGGTGCCTAATAAAAGTTTAGCTAGTTCTGCTCATTAGAGCTTCCTTTACATTCAGAACTCTTTGTATTCTCTCTTCCACATCTAAAGCGGATCCTTAGGACCCTAAAAGGAGCACCAAATAGCCTCATATATATTTTAGGCAATACTTTTGGCTGAAGAAAGATCATGGTCACTCCTTGTATTTTGGGGGTCTAAGAACCATTTTCCCTAGCTATACAAGTTCCCTTAAATGCTTCTCAATAGAATATAATCCAGGTCTTGACAAATTTTATGTGGATTTAGGAGCCAGGCCAAAATCTTAAGAGTCAGTACTTGTGCACCCCCCCTCCCCGTTGTCTCTCACAGTGGTGTCGTTCTCAAATCTTGTGAGCCTAGCACCAGAGTTCCTATACCATGTGTCATCTTTAGATAATACTTCTAGCTTTAGGTAGCATGTGGCTGTGTGGTGCAATGGTGGTGTGTCTGTCTGTGTGTGGGATGTGGTGTTGGATGTGTGTAGCGTGAAGCTGGTGTGTGTATAGCTGGGGTGTGTGTGTGTGTGAGAAGCTGGGTTATGTGTGTGTGTGTGTTGATGAAGTGGGAAGCTGGGGCATGTTATGTCATGTGGAGGTAGGGTGCTTGTGTGTGTCTGTACTGAGAGGGTGGGTGCTTGTATGTGTGTAGTGAGAGGGTAGGGTGCTTGTGTGTGTGTCTGTAGTGAGAGGGAGGGTGCTTGTGTGTGTGTGTAGTGAGAGGGAGGGTGCTTGTGTGTGTGTGTAGTGAGAGAGAGGGTGCTTGTGTGTGTGTCTGTAGTGAGAGGGAGGGTGCTTGTGTGTGTGTGTAGTGAGAGGGAGGGTGCTTGTGTGTGTGTGTACTGAGAGGGTGGGTGCTTGTGTGTGTGTGTAGTGAGAGGGTAGGGTGCTTGTGTGTGTGTGTAGTGAGAGAGAGGGTGCTGGTGTGTGTTTCTAGTGAGAGGGCGGGTGCTTGTGTGTGTGTGTAGTGAGAGGGAGGGTGCTTGTGTGTGTGTGTACTGAGAGGGTGGGTGCTTGTGTGTGTGTGTAGTGAGAGTGAGGGTGCTTGTGTGTGTGTCTGTAGTGAGAGGGAGGGTGCTTGTGTGTGTGTGTAGTGAGAGGGAGGGTGCTTGTGTGTGTGTCTGTAGTGAGAGAGAGGGTGCTTGTGTGTGTGTGTAGTGAGAGGGAGGGTGCTTGTGTGTGTGTGTAGTGAGAGGGAGGGTGCTTGTGTGTGTGTGTAGTGAGAGAGAGGGTGCTTGTGTGTGTGTGTAGTGAGAGGGAGGGTGCTTGTGTGTGTCTGTAGTGAGAGGGTGGGTGCTTGTGTGTGTGTGTAGTGAGAGGGAGGGTGCTTGTGTGTGTGTCTGTAGTGAGAGTGTGGGTGCTTGTGTGTGTGTGTAGTGAGAGGGAGGGTGCTTGTGTGTGTGTCTGTAGTGAGAGGGTGGGTGCTTGTGTGTGTGTCTGTAGTGAGAGGGAGGGTGCTTGTGTGTGTGTGTGTGTGTAGTGAGAGGGAGGGTGCTTGTGTGTGTGTGTGTGTGTGTAGTGAGAGGGTGGGTGCTTGTGTGTGTGTCTGTAGTGAGGGTGGGTGCTTGTGTGTGTGTAGTGAGAGGGTGGGTGCTTGTGTGTGTAGTGAGAGGGAGGGTGCTTGTGTGTGTGTGTAGTGAGAGGGTGGGTGCTTGTGTGTGTGTGTGTGTAGTGAGAGGGAGGGTGCTTGTGTGTGTGTAGTGAGAGGGAGGGTGCTTGTGTGTGTGTCTCTAGTGAGGGTGGGTGCTTGTGTGTGTAGTGAGAGGGAGGGTGCTTGTGTGTGTCTGAAGTGAGAGGGTAGGGTGCTTGCGTGTGTGTGTAGTGAGAGGGAGGGTGCTTGTGTGTGTGTCTGTAGTGAGAGGGTGGGTGCTTGTGTGTGTGTGTCTGTAGTGAGAGGGAGGGTGCTTGTGTGTGTGTCTGTAGTGAGAGGGAGGGTGCTTGTGTGTGTGTAGTGAGAGGGAGGGTGCTTGTGTGTGTCTGTAGTGAGAGGGAGGGTGCTTGTGTGTGTGTCTGTAGTGAGAGGGAGGGTGCTTGTGTGTGTGTAGTGAGAGGGAGGGTGCTTGTGTGTGTCTGTAGTGAGAGTGAGGGTGCTTGTGTGTGTGTGTAGTGAGAGGGAGGGTGCTTGTGTTTGTGTCTGTAGTGAGGGTGGGTGCTTGTGTGTGTCTGTAGTGAGAGGGAGGGTGCTTGTGTTTGTGTCTGTAGTGAGGGTGGGTGCTTGTGTGTGTCTGTAGTGAGAGGGAGGGTGCTTGTGTGTGTGTGTAGTGAGAGGGAGGGTGCTTGTGTGTGTCTGTAGTGAGAGGGAGGGTGCTTGTGTTTGTGTCTCTAGTGAGGGTGGGTGCTTGTGTGTGTAGTGAGAGGGAAGGTGCTTGTGTGTGTCTGTAGTGAGAGGGAGGGTGCTTGTGTGTGTCTGTAGTGAGAGAGAGGGTGCTTGTGTGTGTGTGTCTGTAGTGAGAGGGAGGGTGCTTGTGTGTGTGTGTCTGTAAGTGAGAGGGAGGGTGCTTGTGTGTGTCTGTAGTGAGAGGGTGGGTGCTTGTGTGTGTCTGTAGTGAGAGGGAGGGTGCTTGTGTGTGTGTCTGTAGTGAGAGGGAGGGTGCTTGTGTGTGTGTCTGTAGTGAGAGGGTGGGTGCTTGTGTGTGTGTAGTGAGAGAGTGGGTGCTTGTGTGTGTGTGTAGTGAGAGGGTAGGGTGCTTGTGTGTGTCTGTAGTGAGAGGGTAGGGTGCTTGTGTGTGTCTGTAGTGAGAGGGTGGGTGCTTGTGTGTGTGTGTAGTGAGAGGGTGGGTGCTTGTGTGTGTGTCTGTAGTGAGGGTGGGTGCTTGTGTGTGTGTAGTGAGAGGGTGGGTGCTTGTGTGTGTAGTGAGAGGGTGGGTGCTTGTGTGTGTCTGTAGTGAGAGGGAGGGTGCTTGTGTGTGTCTGTAGTGAGAGAGAGGGTGCTTGTGTGTGTGTGTAGTGAGTGGGTAGGGTGCTTGTGTGTGTGTGTAGTGAGAGAGAGGGTGCTTGTGTGTGTGTGTAGTGAGAGGGGAGGGTGCTTGTGTGTGTGTGTAGTGAGAGAGAGGGTGCTTGTGTGTGTGTCTGTAGTGAGAGGGAGGGTGCTTGTGTGTGTGTGTAGTGAGCGGGTAGGGTGCTTGTGTTTGTGTGTAGTGAGAGGGTAGGGTGCTTGTGTGAGTCTGTAGAGAGAGGTTAGGGTGCTTGTGTGTGTCTGTAGTGAGAGAGAGGGTGCTTGTGTGTGGGTGGAGTGAGAGGGTAGGGTGCCTGTGTGTGTGTAGTGAGAGGGTAGGGTGCTTGTGTGTGTCTGTAGTGAGAGGGTAGGGTGCTTGTGTGTGTGTGTAGTGAGAGAGAGGGTGCTTGTGTGTGTGTCTGTAGTGAGAGGGAGGTGCTTGTGTGTGTGTGTAGTGAGCGGGTAGGGTGCTTGTGTGTGTGTGTAGTGAGCGGGTAGGGTGCTTGTGTGTGTGTGTAGTGAGAGGGTAGGGTGCTTGTGTGTGTCTGTAGTGAGAGAGAGGGTGCTTGTGTGTGTGTGTAGTGAGCGGGTAGGGTGCTTGTGTGTGTGTGTAGTGAGAGGGTAGGGTGCTTGTGTGTGTAGTGAGAGAGAGGGTGCTTGTGTGTGTGTGTAGTGAGAGTGTGGGTTCTGGTGTGTGTGTGTAGTGAGAGAGAGGGTGCTTGTGTGTGTGTCTGTAGTGAGAGGGAGGTGCTTGTGTGTGTGTCTGTAGTGAGAGGGTGGGTGCTTGTGTGTGTGTGTAGTGAGAGAGAGGGTGCTTGTGTGTGTGTCTGTAGTGAGAGGGTGGGTGCTTGTGTGTGTGTGTAGTGAGAGGGAGGGTGCTTGTGTGTCTGTCTGTAGTGAGAGGGTGGGTGCTTGTGTATCTGTTCTGGGGGGGGGGGGGTACGCCCTTTTTGTGCCCCTCCATTCATTCCTTTAACCTTCAATACCTTGCACTCTTTCCCATCCCACCTTCGCTCTCCATCTCCTCATATTCCTTTTTTTTTTAAACTACTGACCTTTTAAGTTTTTTTGCCTCACTCCCCTCCCTTCTAACTTGTTTTTTTTTTTGCAGGCCCTGATTATCTATTGCAGCATTCCCCCCGTGAGCAGACAGAAGGGGCTTTGCAGCATTGCAGCTCTCCTCCTCTTCTTCTGCCTTTGGGGGCTAGGATCTCTGCCGAGCAGCCTGTAAGCCACATTCGCATTCCCCCAGTTCTGCCCACAGGGATCCGATCTCCCGCAGACAGACAGAAGGGGTCTTTGTCACAAGTGAGGCCATCCCCATCTCTTCTGCCTGCAGGGGATGCGATCCCGGCAAGCAGCAACTAGCTTCTGGGCTGCAATCCCAAGTGCCAGGTTCAAATTTCTGGTCACCATAGCAACCTGGCACCTGGGGTTATAACCATGTATCTTTATAGCCTGTGAGCAATGCCATCAAGAACATTAGTAAACTACTACAGGAATTGCGCTCATCAGATCAATCCATTGAGGCACTGGGTAGAACGTTAAACCTCCGCCACTTATCATTCAGGAGACTCACCTAACTTCACTTGAAGTGGAGATGGTTTATAATTCATGGCTACAGTCTCGCCTTCCCTTGCATCGCAATCTCCGTCAGAGATGCATGCGGCCGCTGGATCCTGTTAAATAAAAAAAGAAAGGCAGAAAACTGGTAAGAGGAAGCGGCTACTTATTATTTACATTAGAGTTATTTCTGGATGAAGGTGGACTTGCAGCAGTCATCCAGTATAAAATCGGTAATGTGTATTTTTAAATTGTGCCCTTCAGTCAAGCAGATTCCAAATCTGTTCTAGTTCAGAAAACGGAAAGTCGTCACCTCTGCGGGATGCAGAACAGCAATTACTGGTAGCAGGACTGCACAGGAGCTCTGTAACATATTCCCTCGAGGTCTTCATTTCCTGACCTTCTAACTCTCAATGCTAATGAGGGCTGTACAAGGCTGAAAAAACGGCTTTATTTTCATTTCTCTGTTTGTTACGTGAACACTAAACAATACATGATCAAATGCACATCCTTAATGTTAATTCTGTAGACTAAACAATCTTGAGGCTGATGATCTCTGGCACTAAGGGACACCCCCCCCCCAACCCTCCAATATTCCCTCCTTTGCTACTGTAGAAAGATAAAAGCAATATGCTTCCTTCTCATTGCCCTTCTGGATCTTCATCCCACGTCAGTACTCATACCTCATAATTTACATTACAACAAAGAGCACTATGGATTTGCTTGCAGAGTATGTAAGAGTGTCACCAGCACATGCGTCCTCATTGTGATGAGCACAGGAGTCAAATTCCAAGCTCCCTGCCGGTCACTTTGCATATTTCCATTCAAGCATAATGTTTGCTTATTACATGACTGCCTACTCCCACATAATAGTAATATTAAATAGCACAGCTGGAAGAGAGGAACCAAACAATTGCCTGCGCATTAGCAGTTATACGGCTTCTGGAACGGGGTAACTCTAAGCCAGCTGGACCTCTAAATAAAGCAGGAGTTCTCAACCTAGTCTTCTGGATACACCGAGCCAGTCAGGTTTTCAGGGTAGACACAGTAAATATGCATGAGAAAGGTATGTTTGCAATGGAGGCAGGGCATGCAAATTTCTCTCATGCATATTCATTGTGGTGATCCTGAAAACCTGGCTGGCTAAGTCTGTCCTGAAGAGTGGGTTGCGAATCCCTTCTCCAAAGTAAGGGCACCGAAGTGAAAATATATGGGAACTGCATGCGTCCGCATCACGGTCCACGCTCGTTGAAATATTTGCACCCCCTTTCTTAAATTTAAACATCTTTTAACACAGATCATTTTTAGCAAAAAGAGATTACAAAGGCAAGCTACAAAAGGTTTGCGAGGTCAGTTTTCTTATGCACGATTCAAATAGCTTATATTATGCACAAGGCTTGAATGTCCCAGCATGGATACAAAGTAATTATCTTTATTTCTTTTTCTATACTGGATCCGAGGGTGCATGGATTCACCAGAGGCAGGTCTTGTCAGACAAATCTGATTGATTTCTTTGACTTGGTGACCAGGGAGCTGGACCGAGGGAGAGCTCTAGATGTGGTGTATTTGGATTTCAGTAAAGTCTTTGACACCGTTCCTCACAGGCGACTTATAAACAAACTGAGCACCCTAGGGATGGACCCTAAAGTTACTGCTTGTATTACAAATTGATTGAATGGGAGGCGGCAAAGGGTACATGTCAATGGAGCTCACACTGAGGAGAAGGAGGTTACCAGTGGTGTGCCCCAGGGATCTGTCCTTGGTCCGATTCTTTTTAACATCTTTGTTAGTGATATAGCGGAAGGGCTGTCGGGTAAGGTTAGACTCTTTGTGGATGATACCAAAATCAGCAATAGAGTAGACACCTATGAACATGTACATAACATGAGAAGGGATCTAGCTAAGCTTGAAGAATGGTCTAGAATTTGGCAGCTGGGATTTAATGTTAAAAAATGTAAGGTCATGCATTTGGGATGCAGAAATCTAAGGGAGCGATATGGTATAGGGGGTGAAGTACTTTTGTCCACTAAAGAAAAGCAGGACCTAGGTGAGGTTGTGTCTGATGATCTTAAAGTAGCTAAAGAGGTAGAAAAGGCGACGGCAAAAGCTAGAAGGATGCTTGGGTGCATACGGAGAGGAATGGCTAGCAGAAAAAAGGAGGTGATAGTGCCTCTGTATAAGTCTTTGGTGCGACCTCATTTGGAGTATAGTGTGCAATTCTGGAGACCGCACCTTCAAAAAGATGTGAACAGGATGGAGTCGGTGCAGAGGGTGGCTACTAAAATGGTTAATGGTCTTCGTTATAAAGCATATGAGGACAGACGTAAGGATCTTAATATGTACACCTTAGAGGAAAGGCAGGATAAAGGTGATATGATTGAGACGTTTATAATACCTCAACGGCATAAATGCACAGGAGGAGAGCCTCTTTCGATTGAAAGATGGGACATGAAAGAGAAATGAGGAGCTAAGATGTGGCATATCTAATATCTATAAAACTAATACTCAAAGTGACACACTGCGGAAATGTGTCTTGAAATGAACACCAATGACTAAAAAAACCAAGTTTGTAAAAAATAAAACAGGAATCAGTCAAAAAACAAAATTGTTGCATCAATGGCGGAATCCCATGTATAATGTTACCATATCCAGTGAGAAGATAGTTATATCTATACCCTCAGCAAAACAGAATAAGGATAATAACTTTCATTTTTGATTTGAAACAGAGGCAATAGTAGGGAAGGGGAGGAATACGCATCTGCACCATATCATTTGATTCTGAGCGACAGCAGAGGGTCAGAGGAAGCAAAACACAAATAAAAAAGGAGGTGCTTTAAGCATGTGAGTAACGAAACTCATGGTGAAGCAATCACAGTCATTTAATAAACAGCATAAGGCTTATGAACAATTACATTCCTTACCCTACAAGAAGCAGAAGAACACACCGTAGTGTGTTTGCAGTCATACAGTACAATACTAAACTCGTGCGCTGGAGCCGGAGCACTTTTAAAACCCCTTTTCTTTCGTGCCCAAAAGGTCAAGGGTTACTAATTTGTATGCGCTCCACACATAATAGTAATTTGCATGCGCCCCGCACATAATCTCCGCATGCGGGCAAAAACAGCTCCAAAGAAAGGGATGGTTGCCGCCTAGTATAAACCAGAATGAAAAAGTAAAACCAGGCTAATAGGGATTGCCCGAGCACCCGATCATACTTCTTAAAGTGTTAGACAAAATAAAAATTTTAAAAATTTGGAAGGCAAAATAAAAATTCTACAATGGCGTGAAAAGAGGAGGAGAGGGGAAGCGGGGAGGGGGAGGGACAGAGAGAGAAAAAGAGAAGGGGGTAGAAGGGACAACCCAGGAAATAAAAGCAAGCAGTAAAAAAGTAAAACCAAGTGCTACAAACCAAAAAATTAAGAGATTAAAGAGGTGAGCATTCACTATAAAACTTAGGGAAATAAATATGAACCAATAGGGGCCATCACTTACAACCATTAAATCTTAAACCACTCTATGGATAACCAAAACTCTATTTTGTGTCTATTTTGTATCTATAACCATTCACTTCAAAATATAGTTAAATTGCATATATGGTCTCAGACTCATCGGCATTAGTTTGCTGACTCAAAATTTGTCAAAACTATCAGTGCCTGTTTGCATCAATGACCAATTTAATGCAAACAGATCACAGTCCTTCTTAAAATTATGTATTGAAAAAATATGCTTATCTTAACAATTCTTTTTCATGTTTGTCATAGCTTTTTTCTTTTAACATTTCTGTTTCCCCAACGTCTCTTGTCGGCGCCTCTCCGCGTTTCACTCTTTCGAGTTTCTTCAGGGGTTGATCCCACAAAATTTAGAAGAACATTCTTGATGCTGCACACGTTTGCCTTGTACTAAGCTGTCAGCTTTCCAAGTAGAAAAAATGCTGTGCATTAAATTGGTCATTAATGCAAACGGGCACTGATAGTTTTGACAAATTTTGAGTCAGCAAACAAGTGCTGATGAGTCTGAGACCATATATGCAATTTGACCATATTTTGAAGTGAATTGTTATAGATACAAAATAGACACAAAATAGAGTTTTGGTTATCCATAGAGTAGTTTAAGATTTAATGGTGATAGAACATATCGCTCTGAGAAAAGCCCAGTAGATTTTGCCATCACTTATAAAACAAGTGTGGATACAAATAAAATGGAGAAATAAAAACAAATAGATAAAAAATGGTGCAAAATAAAAGAACTTAAAATGATAAACCCCCAATGGAAGTTAAAACAATATTCAATAACCAATAAATATATAAAAAACATAGGAGGGGCGGTCCTCCAAATAAAAGGCACCACTTAAAAATAATAAATACTTAAAAACACATCAGAAAGAACTGTATTAAAAGCAAATAAACTGCAAACCGAGGGGAAAGCAGGGAAGGGAGGAAGAAAGGAAAGAGAGAATGGGGAAGGGAGGGAGAAGGGAGGGGAGGAAAGGAGAAGGGAGGGGAGGAAAGGGGAAGGGGAGGAGAGAGGGGGGAAGGGGAGGAAGAGAGGAAGGGAAAGAGGGGGGGAAGGGGAGAGGAGAGAGGAAGGGAAAAAGAGGGGGGAAGGGGGGAATGAAAAAAGGGCGAGGGGAAAGAGGAAAGCGGAGGAGGAGGAGGAGGTAAAAAAGAAGAATGAAGAAGAAGGGTGGGGGGAAGGGAAAGGAGGGGGAAGGGGGACAGGAAGGGAAGGGAAGGGAAAGGAGGCAGGAGGGGAAGAAGAGGAGGGAAGGGGGGAATGGGAGGGAAGGGGAAGGGAAGGGAAGAAAAGGGGGAGAAAAGGGGAGGGGGAAAAGGGGGAAAGTGGAGAGGAGGAGAGGGAGGGAGGGAAGGGGAAGGGAGGAAGAGGAGAGGAGGAGAAGGGGGAAGAGGAGAGGAGGATAGGGGGAAAGGGTAAAAAGGGGGGAAGGAGGAAGAGGAGGAGGGAGGGAAGAAGGAAAAAAAAACATGCAAGGCAATGACAGAGCAGGGGAGCCCCTCCTATGTTATTTATATATTTATTGGTTAGACAGCAGGGTTATGCAGTCACACTCTATGGCAGCGATGGCGAACCTATGGCACGCGTGCCAGCTGTGGCACGCGAAGGCCTTGCAGCTGGCACGCGGGAAGGTCCGCATTTAAAAAAATTTAAAAAAGCTGTCTTCTGCCGCTTCCGGGGCCGCCGCGGCAGAATCGAGTGTGCCGCGGGGCCCCCCCTGTGCCTGGCAGAACCTGCCCTCCAGATCCTGCCTTCCCCGGTATCAGTCCCTGTTTCCAGCTTGTCACACGCGCCGGCTTTCAGAGCGCGAGGGGAGAGTTTCTCCCTCGCTGCTCTGTTAAGCCCGCGGGGGCTGATGGGAAGTTCCCATCAGCCCCCGCGGGCTTAACAGAGCCGCGAAAGGGGAAACTAGTTCCCTTCGCGCTCTGAAAGCCGGCGCGTGTGACAAGCTGGAAACAGGGGACTGATACCGGGGAAGGCAGGATCTGGAGGGCAGGCTCTGCCAGGCACAGGGGGGGCCCCGCGGCACACTCGATTCTGCCGCGGCGGCCCCGGAAGCGGCAGAAGACAGCTTTTTTTTTATTTTAAATTTTGGCTGGGCTGGGCTGGGCTGGGGGGGTTAGGAGTGGTGATGGGGCGCTGCGGGGGGATTAGGAGTGGTGATGGGCGGTGGGGGGTTAGGAGTGGTGATGGGCACTGGGGGGGGTAGGAGTGGTGCTGGGTGCTGGGGGGGTTTAGGATTGGTGATGGGCTATGGGGGGGGGCATAAACAAAAAAGTGGGTGTTGGATTAGGACTGGAAATGGGCTGGTGGGATTAGGACTGGAAGTGGCTTGATGGGGGTTAGGACTGATAATGGGCTATGGGGGCTTAAACTAAAAATTGGGTGATGGGGGATTAGGACTGGAAAATGGGCTGGTGGGATTAGGACTGGGAGTGGGCTGATGGGGAGGTTTAGGACTGGTAATGGGCTATGAGGGGGCTTTTAAACTAAAAAATTGGGGTGATGGGGGGAGATTAGGACTGGAAATGGGCTGGTGGGATTAGGACTGGGAGTGGGCCTGATGGGGAGGTTAGGACTGGTAATGGGCTATGAGGGGGCTTAAACTGAAAATGGGGTGATGGGGATTTAGGACTGGAAATGGGCTGGTGGGATTAGGACTGGGAGTGGCTATGGGGGGCTAGGACTGGGAATGGGTTGGGGGGGTTGCTAGGGACTGGAAAGGGGCTGAGGGGACGGGGGGGGCTTGAACTGCAAATTGCTGTGGGGGACGGGGCTTGGAATGGAAATGGGCTGAGGGGAAGGGGGGGGCTTGAACTGCAAATAGCTGATGGGGACGGGGCTTGGAATGGAAATGGGCTGAGGGGAAGTGGGGGGCTTGAACTGCAAAATAGCTGATGGGGTGGGGGACTTGGAATGGAAATGGGCTGAGTGGAAGGGGGCTTGAACTGCAAATAGCTGATGGGAAGGGGGGCTTGGAATGGGCTCTTAAGGGGAGGGAGCTAGGACAGGAAATGGGCTGATGGAGGGGCTAGGATAGGATGGACTGGGAATTGGGTGTTGGGGGAGCTAAGTTTGGAAATGGGCTGGTGTGGCCGCTTGGATTGCACTGACCTCAGGGAGGGGCTAGCCCTGGAAGTCGTCACATGGGGGGCTTGGATTAGAAATGGGCTGAGTGATGGTGGGGCTAGGAAAGGACTAGAAATGGGCTGATGGGAGGCTGGTATTGGAAATGAGCTGATGAAGGGACTCGGATAGGATTGGAAATGGACTGATGGGGGGCCAGGACTGGAAATGGGCTGATGTGGGGACTAGAAGGGAGCGGATACTGGGTGGGGCTGGAATTAAAAAGGGAGCTGATGTTGGGGGGGAGATTAGAAGGGGATGGGGCCTGGGAGAGTGAAATGGAGAGAGGGGAAAAATATTTTGTGTTGGGAGGGAAGAAAAAATGCACAATTGGTCCGGGTATTGGGAGACTAAAAAAGGAGAAAGATTATTATGTTAAAGCAGATGAAGAGAGAGAGAATGGAAAAAAACTAGAAGAGAAGAAAGGAGAAATGGACAGCAGACGATGGAGAGATAGCAGAAGACACAAATAAACCAGAAGAAAGTGGCTGGAAACAATTGCAACTGAAAAAAATGCACAAAGGTACAAAGATATCTCTTTATTTTGAATTTATTAACTGGATTATGTCAGCTCTGGTAAATGTGCATCATTAGTGTCTGTGCTTTGTGTTAGTACAAGAGGAAATTAATTTATAGTTTATTTCTACAGTGTTGTTGTACATTCCAAGTTTGGCTTTGGGGTTCCCAGTTTAATTATTGCCTTCCTGTTTATAAATTGAATGAAATCATTAAAACATTATAAATTGCCAATAATTTGAAATGAAAACAAAAGGATTGTGAATCAAATTGATTCTCTGAAAATACAAAGATTCCAAACTTTACAAATGATGTTACATAGTTCAGGCAACTTTATAAAGAGTTTTTAGATACTAAAATCTTGTTGTTAAGGTTTAATTGACGTGCTGGCACTTTGAGGAAATTCTTTGGTTTTGTGCGGCAGTTTGGGCACTCGGGCTCAAAAAGGTTAGCCATCACTGCTCTATGGCATCGCCCAGATGGTGCCGGGTGCTCTCCTAGCATGTGCATGCGCAGTAGCTCCCTGACGCGATTCCCGCCTAAGCTAGTGCTGTTCAGAGCTGCTGAGCAATAGTTCTAAAAATGAAACATGTATACGATGGGATTAGATCTGCACAGATCACAAAAACAAAGTCTTCTACTTCTTTGAACTGAATGCTTTTTTGTTTGTTTTTGTGGGGTGGACGGCGGGTGAGTGTGGCTGCATAACCTTGCTGTTTATAGAGAACCCCATTACAGTTAAGCAACTCCACTTTCTCCACAGACAAGGAGGGGATATGAAGGCACCCTGCATGGTGAGTCCAGAGCTGAGGGTCACATAGTAATGATTGCAGATGCGTGGCCTGGGCTACAAGCTATGATAGGTGGAAGGTGAAGTAAGAACTCAAAAGGCAAAGATGTTTTGGAGGACTGCTTGTCCGAAGGTCGAGTCTCTTGCTGTTGAACAATCCAAGCTGTAGTGTCAGGTAAATGCATGAATGGATGACCAGGTAGCCCCTCTGCAGCTATGTTGGATGGAGGTTGTGGCTAAACTGGCTACCGTGCTGGCCACTGCACGCAATTGATGGTGCCCAAGTTAACCTGGCATTGACAAATGAACTTGGGCATGGCAGAAGAAAATGCAATCTCAGACCCAGGATAAAATAGTCTTTTCTGAAACTGGCCATCCAGGGTTGTTTGGAATGAAAGTGATAAAAAGTTGCAAGGATGATCTCAAATCTTTGGTTGCATGTAGGTAATAAAGTAGTGCTTGTTTGCAATGCAAGGTATGGAAGTGAGGTTCTGGTGAGTCTGCCTTGAAATCAGAAAAAAAAGGTGGTAAGCACAATGGACTAGTTCAGTTGATACTCCAATTCAACTTTCAGAAGGAACTTAGGATGTGTCCTTAAGAGCAACTTGTTATGAAGAAACCGCGTGTATGGAGGGTAATGCACGAGTGCTTGAAGTTCACTGATCCTCCTTACAGAGGTCATTGCCACAAGGAATACTGTTTTCCAAGTAAGAAGCTTTAGAGAAGTTGATCTGAGGGGTTCGAAGGGAGCCTTCATGAGCTCTGCTAAAACCACATTTAGGTCCCAAGCCGGAAGAAGTGGCTTGATGGGAGGTTTGGTGTTCATGAGGACTTTCATAAACCTTGAGGTAAGCGGGTGAACCGAAATGGGCTTGCCTTCCACTGGGGAATGGGAAGCTGCTCTATCAGAGAGGTGGTAATGGACAGACGTGGTTTGCCGACCAGAGCTGGATAGATGCAGTAGGTAGGACAGGACCTTTCCCCAGAGGATAGTGAATAGGGCCCTGATGATGTTCCTTTGCCCAGTGCACAAAGTGGGACTAATTACTTCAGTAGGATAGCCAAGAAGTCTGTTTTCTCAAGTCTTTCTGTGGGGAAGGAGGTAACTCTTGTTGAGGTACCTGGATCTTCCAAGCCACTAATGAGAGGCTATGGAGATTGGGGTGGAGTAAGGTGCCTTGATGTTGAGTGAGTAGAAAGGGAACCATGCCCAGAGGTTGCGGCAGCTACATCGTCAGGGCAAGAAAGTGCAGGAATCAAGCCTGTCCGTGGCCAGAGATATTATAAGATGATTGACGCTTTGTACTGATATTTTTTATTTATTTATTTTATTTACAAGCTTTTATATACCGCGCTATTCATCATCAGCTCGGTTTACAAATTAACAACATTATACTTAAAACATATAACATATGTCAAGTTTACAGATAACAGGGAATAAAACAGGGACAACTGGGGTAAGAAATATTAACTATGTACAGTAAATATATCTTGAGAAGAACACGACTGATGAGTGGAAAAGGAGGGAAGGCATAATAGGGCCGGTGACTCCAAAAGATGGCAAAGGCATCATGTGTGCATTGGTGAGAACTTGGTCAGATGCAGCAGGAGAGCCTGCATTTTGCATTGTTTGTAGTAGCAAAGAGATCTATATCTGGGGTGCACCACTGAGCAAAGGACATGCATACCACCGTGGTGTTGAGGGACCATTTGTGAGGGTCCAGACGTCGGCTCAGTGAGTCCGCTAGTTGGTTCTGAGCTCCTGGAAGGTAGGTTGCTCTCAGTGAAGTGTGTATTGAGAGGATAAAGAGCCAGAGGTGCGTGGCAGACTCCATCTTGTTTGTTGATGTAGAACATGGATGCTTGATTGTCTGTATGAAGAGGACCTTGTTGCTGGCCCAATGTCGGAAGACCTACAGGGCATAGAGGACCACCCAATGCTCCAACAGATTGATGTGAAGGGGCATTCTCATGGTGACTAGAGTCCTTGTGTGGACAGATGAAGTAAGTACACTCCCCAACCATACATGAACATGTCCGTCATTAGGGTGGCTGAAACAGATAGATGTGATGTTACTGTCCACCAGCATAAACTGTTGTGAAGGTCTACATTTGCACTTGTGCACAATGGTATTTTCATCCGTAGGGTATGTGTGTGTTGATTCCAGTGCACTCTGAAGTGCCACTGATGAGGTGGCATGTAGAGTTTTGCAATTGATACAACATATACAGAAGCTGCCATGTGGCCAAGCAACTGAAGGAGGTTGCAAGCAGCCGTAGCTCGTAATTAAAGTATTCTGCTATTGAGATGCCACAGACGTTTGAGCACATCATTAGGAAGGCTTTGCCCTTTCTTGTATCCATGCATGCCCCAATGAAACAAAGATTCTGTTGAGGATTGACCTAAGATTTTTGTTAGTTTATGACAAAACCGATGGCTTGAAGGAGGGTTATGGTGTCTTGAACAGTTTGGCTCATTGCCATTGCAGATGATCTCGATATGAGCCAGTCTGCCAGACATTTTGTGAAAACATGGGGTGCAGCAGAAAGGCCGAATGGAAGTTCCTTGTATTGGTAGTGTTGATCTTTGAACTTAAAGCAAAGGTATTTCCAATGCAGAGGGTGAATGAAAATGTGAATGTAGGCATCCTTCAGGTCCAGCCAGTTGTGTTAACTGAGCAAGAGGAGGATTGTACCGAGAGAAGTCATTTTGAATTTTTCCTTTTTGATTTTATTTATTTATTTATTTTATTTAACACTTCTTATATACCACGCTATTTGTCATCAGCGCGGTTTACATTGTAACAATAAAACACATAGGCCAGATAATTTGGCCTTCGTTTACAGATAACAGGGAATTAACATAGAGGTAAACCAGGGAACTATATACAATCTTAGGAACTACCTGTTGGTAGTTGAGGTCCTGGAGGTCTAAGATGGGACATAAGCCTCCAGTCTTTTTTGGAATCAGGAAGAAACTCAAGTAGAATTCCTGGCTGTGTTGTTCGTGACAAACTACTTCAATGGCTTGATTGCATAGGAGCTTGGCAACTTCCTGTTCCAGGATCTGTAAGTGTTGAGCCACAGGCATGGGCATGTTTGGACAAGGATGAGGGTATGGAAGTTGGAGAAAGTTGATCTTGTACCCCCTTTCAATGTTGAGTACCCACTGATCGGTAGTTATGGAATACTATGCCTCTCTGAAGTACTGAATTCTGTCTCTATCAGCAGATAGTCAAAGACTAGTAGTAAGTTTGGTGGCAGGAGTTGGGTTAGAGGGTTGTTCTTTGCCCCATTGCCTGGAGCGTTGAGGGTAAGATGATGCATTAGGGTGTTGTGATGGCTGCCTGGAATATGGATGGTATTTCCAGCGAGGGTAAAATTGCTGGAAATATTGATAGGGATAAGCTTTCCGGTAGTGAGGAAGTTGAGAGCATCTGGGTTGTGAGCAGCTAATTCCTTGACTGTGGAGGAATGGTCTTTAACCTCTGAAACTGTTTCTTGCACCATAGATCCAAAAAAGCTATCTCCTTGACATGAGGCATCCACAAGATGATTATAAAGGTCCTCATGGAGTCCAGATAACTGGAGCCAGGCTGTGCATCTGGCTGAAATAGCCATGGCAGCAGAGTGCACCATTGAATTAAAGGCATCATATAAAGTGCAGATGATAAGGTATAAAGACTCGTGCAAATTAGTGAGAAGTTGAGCTTGCTCTTCCACTGTTGAGGCTTGAGTATCATGCAGCTGTAAGAGAAGGTCATGGTGGTAATGTAAGATCTGGAGCTGATCCGCCAGAACTCTCATGGCAAGACGACTAGTCTGGTAGGTCTTCAGACCAACCGCATCAAGAGTCTTCTGTTCTTTGCCAGGTGGAGCATGGAAAGCTGATTTAGAAAACTGACTTTTTAAGGACAGCTTTAGAGACTATGGATTGATGAGGCAATTGCTCTTGGTCAAACCCTGGCACTGATAGTAGTACTTTATACTTCATATCAAGATGCTGGGAGGTACAAGGGGAGACTGGTACCAAATAAAACTAAACAGCAGAGAGATCATTTGGACTCCGGAACCAAAGCGTGCCCGTAACTTTCTGTTTCATTACAAGGCCAGAGACTTATCAGCCCTCACTATTAGCATGTACTGAATTGAGATTCTTCCAAATGGAGGATTGAAGGATTTATTTATTTGCGTGTGTGTGTGTGTTTTTATACCGCTTTATCTGGAAATCAAAGCGGTTTATATACAACAATGTTAATGAAACTTTGATTTGATGCACTGGTAGAGCTAATCTGCTTCGGTGCACTACAAGCTGAAAGTATAGACCTGAAATCTCACTTAATGGTACGAGTTTGGGAGTCGCTCAGAGCCAGGGCCTTAGAGATCTTCTGCAGGAATTTTGGAGAAGACAGATCTTCATGTATTTCTTGCAAAGGTACTGGCAGTGGCAGGGTATCTGGGAAGTCCTCATTTATCCCGCAGCTAGTGTGAGAGGAAGGAACACTAAGCACAGGACTGGCCTGTTCGCTAGGGGAATCTAAGTGGTCACCTGGGGTGGCAGACCTCTCTGGGCAGCATGGCACACATGGCCTGCCGCCCCCTCATACTGAGCTGAGCCACATTGTGCTGCCGCCGCCCCCCACCGCTTCTGATTCCGGCGGTGGGGTCAACTCAGCTGCAGCGGCAGGCTAGGTGCCTGCCACTGAGCTGAGCTGCCCTCAACCCCATTGCCAGAATCAGCAGCAGTATAGCTCAGCACAAGGAAGGGGGAGGGTGGCATGCCAGGACCTCTGCTTAGGGTGGCAGAAACCCTTAGGCCAGCCCTGGCAGAGAAGAGGCATCGTCTTCCAGTTCTGTGGGTGTTCACCATGCTATCAGAGAGGGTGACTTTGGGTGTCCCTGATGCCTAGGATCTGTGGGTACATCCAATATGCTACTGAGTGCAGGAATCCTGGAGTTTTCAGATGCCGCTTTGAGGATGACTGCACGATCCTTAAACGTCCTTAATAGTGAAAGGAGGGAAGAGTTTGGGCTTGTGATCCCTGCTGGTTGCAGTTGTTCAGGCATAGTGTGAACGTATTGCCTCTGAGTTTTCTTAGAGGGCTGCATCAACTCTAAAGCGTCAGGCAGGTGAGGGCGCTTGGGTACCTAACCTGCTGAGCTCTGTCTATCCTTACCTCCAGCCACGCTGCTTTCAGGCGCTGAGGTGGTGAAGGAATTGA
This sequence comes from Ichthyophis bannanicus, assembly GCA_033557465.1. NCBI lineage: Eukaryota > Metazoa > Chordata > Amphibia > Gymnophiona > Ichthyophiidae > Ichthyophis > Ichthyophis bannanicus. The sequence goes on along the minus strand of CM066032.1, from coordinate 104,293,743 downwards.
GCCCCCGGCCTGAGTAAGCAGGCTTTGGGTAGTCTGCTAGGACACTGGTGCTGGTAAGGAGTCTGGCCCTGGACATGCAGCTGCCCTGTGGAGCCCCGATCGTGCCTGGTCTGGGCCCAACAACGCAGAGCTCCCTGAAGATTAACGAGACATTGAAGAATGCTGGAAGGTTAACAGTCTGTTGTGCTCTGTCAGTGCTACTGCTCCTTTCTCTTTTCTCTTTTTTTTGTGAGGGGCCTCATAGCAATGAGCTGTGAGCTGTAGTGCCAGCTTTTCAAAGGAAAAAATGATAAAGAAAAACAGTCCGCGGAGCCGCCAAAGGAACAAAAAGCAAAATGAAACTAAACGCAGTGAAACCGACCTGAGCAATTGCAGTTATAAAACAAAAGAAACAAAGTAATTCTGGAGAAGGGGAGAGCTGTGGCGATCCGGTCTGCAGAAGAAACTGGCTTAGACGGGAATCACATTGGACTTCTCCAAACATGCGCAGTAGCTCCCCCCAAAGGACTTCTCTAAGCTAGGGGTAGCCTGGCACAGTGGCGCCATCAGCGACAGAACCATGAAGTGTGCCTGCATATCTCCCGCTTGTCTGCGGAGAAAGGCGCGCGCTAAACCCAATTTCTCTTCCCTTCTCCAGCTACCGCTGCATTGGGCCAGCTAAAGAAACCAGACGGGATTTTGTGGAATAAACCTGTGTCTTTCCTTTGCATTTGACTGTCATAAAAGGTGAAGGAAAATGCGAGCATTCAGGCTGTTGTCATACCACAATCACCATATCAGAACCTAGCAGCCTATATTTTTTTTTATTTATTTTATTTAATTATTCCTCATTCTTTTTTCACACCACAACCTACCCATTAACACCGAACATGTGAATCCTAGACAGCCGAAGACTCATTCCCTTTCTGACACAACATATTAAGAAATCTCCGGTGCAAATGTCTGCTAAGCTGAGGGGAGGGCGAGACATAAAGGAGCAATAAATCAATGGTCTGTCTTTCATGAGACAAACATGTCACCAGTTCAGTCGCAGCTATTGCTGCTCAGTTTAGAAATCACCTGTTAAATCAAGACAAGCAATTACTGTCATAGGACAAAAAAATCCAGAAAATCTGGTGCTCTTTCAACTCCTACTCCCAGTGTCTGCTGAATTAGATGGCTGTATTGTGTTCCTACTGTCTCCCGGTTCATCTAAATCCACCCACACGCTTGACTCTTTTGTTCTTTAATTGTTCCTTCCATTCACACCTACGCAAATAATTGTCTGCCTTTCACTTGCTGGATGTATATTTTCAGAAATGCCTTTTCCGCTAGGGGTTCTTGACATCTTGATCAGGGTTCTTAAGTGCAATGTCATGGGTCCCATTCCCAGTCTAAAAGAAAAAGAGTCATCAGAATGAAGCAGAGGCAGGGTACACCACGTATCTGGGCAGACTGGATGGATCATTTGGTCTTAATCTACTATGCACAAAATAAAAGATGCAATTTTAGATGAACACCAGTTTAAAAAACCCCTTTGTAATGGTAAAATTGGCATATGCACATAAGCAACAATTTTAGAACAGGCAGTACTGGTACATGTATTCCTATGGCATGCACAGATTTGAAGGAGGTATGTTCTGCATAGTTTAGGAGGCAATACACATATACGTCAAAACATTTCCCCGCTGGCATTTACGTCTGCTTTGAGTCATACATGAGTGCAGGCTACTACTCAGTGGGATGGACTTGTGGGGGAAGCTCAAGGGGGAAACTGTGCTTGTCCCTCAACTGTTGACAACGACGTCAAAAATGCCAAAATTTGAATTTTGCAGTTTGGCACTCCTGAGATGTGCAATTTTAGAAAATCTGGCAAAATCTGCCTCCTAGGAAAAAAGGGAGAGAGGAAATTCTCCGCAAAGAATCAAAACCAAGCAAGGAGCGGAGAAGACAAACCACAGCCACACTGGAGTGAACTTTAAGCCCAACTTTATTGGGTCCTCAATAAAGTTTACTCCAATGTGGCCGTGGTTAGTCTTCGCCACTCCTTGCTTGGTTTTAAATCTGTCTCCTACACATTTGAGTGCTACTTAGACGTACAAAGCTCTGACGGATGCCACTCTTTTATATAAAATCACTGCTCCCGCTATACATTCCACATAATACGAGTATTTCCTTCTGCCCTTTACCTACTTTACCAAAGATTCCATGTGTAGACTTCCGGTGATGCGGTGAGAGCGAGTAGTCGGGTACTGCTCGACCTCCGATCGCCCTCTCCTTAAACCGGCTATTTGAACCGTACCTTTTGGCCCCCCAGCCCCCTCCGCGCAAATATCAGAGCGCCAAGCACGCGGTGCCTACCTCCGAGTTGTCTACCGGGTGTAGTGAGGATGGCTTCGGCTCTTAGAACGGGGAAGAAGGAGCGGGACCGGGGACCGGGTCCCAGCAAGATGGCGGATGGTGCGGCAGTGCCGAGCTCCCCGACCCCCCCGGCCAGAGTGGAGGAAATATCGGCGGCGGTGGCAGAGGCGCTGGCGACTCAATTTACAGCCCTGCGAGAAAAACTGGATACCATGCAGAACCTTATGGAATCCTACGGCAAGAGACTGCAGGAGGTGGAGGACCGTGTGGGGCAGGTCGAAGATACCTCCACGGGGCTACAGCAAACAATGGTCACAATGCAGGCCCAGTTGCAAGCCCAGGAGGCAAAGATAGACGATTTAGAGAACCGCTCAAGAAGAAATAACCTCCGGTTGATGGTCGTACCGGAATCGATAGCGGACAAGGATCTGCCGCAGTACCTGGTAGAGCTGTTTTCCCCCCTCATCCAGAGTGGCGGTATGGAGGAACAGATCCACATTGAGCGAGCTCACCGGGTGGGGAATCGCAATGCCAGAGAATCCAGACCCCGCGTGGTTATGGTGAAGCTTCTCCACTTCCCTCAAAAAGAGCAGATTCTGCGAGCGGTTCAAGCACGTGGGGGTTTGGAGGTGGAAAACTCTAAAATTCGAGTAGCGCAGGACTATTCCTTACATTTGAGCCAGCGCCGTAGGGCATATGCGCCGGTCTGCCAGAAACTCATAGACCGCCAAATAAAATTTATTGTTCAGTATCCGGCCCGCCTCCACGTCTTTATGAGGGACAGCGGAAGATTTTCGAGACGGCCGAGACAGCGGCGACATACGTGGAGAGCCTGGCCCCGACGGGTGGAGTATGCTGAAACCTGGCCACCACAAAAAGTAACGCCTTCGGGAACCAGAGATCCGAAAACTTCAGTGATGGCTGGATCTACTGGGGGAGCAACTGGACCTGGACTTAGCTCTGCGAGCTCCGTGGCAGAACTCCCCGGGATCAGAGACCCAGCTGATGGGTTTACTCCCAGGCCTATAGCTAGAGAACTTTACCGTACTGAAAAGGCTGGAGGAGTAACTTAGTTTCTGTAAGTTATATAATGTTACAACTAGCTGATTCTTCTCTGTTACTTTGTGTTTGATGGGGTATGCTTGCTACATGCATTTGTAAAGCTTGTTTGGTTGGGAGGGGGTGGAGGGTGTTCAGACGGGATCGGTTACAAAGTTACTGCGGGCCATGTTCGGGGACAGGCAAAGGGGAAGAATTGGGAAGCATGCAGCAGGCCTCAGATACCCCCCTTTTACTTCACATGTGCAGGTGGGCCGGGGAGGAGGGGGAGGGCTTTTGTGGGCAGAAGCGAGGGGGAACACACGCGAGATGGCGGATAGGACCCCGTGGGTGGAGGGAGCAATGCCCCCGTGGTTGCCGAGCTGCGGCCGGAGGGCCGGGGAGCTTGACGTCCTGGGGAGGACCGGGTCCATAGGGGACGTTGCCTGACCTGCCGCAGTTTTGGAGCATGCGGGAGGAACCTCCTCTGTTGCAGTTACTTCGAGGGCATTACCCCTGGCCTCAGGTTAGAATACCCGGGATGGGGCGGGGGCTAGAGGGGTTACTCGGTATGTGCACACTATATCCTGTTGCAATTGACTGGCGTCTTAATGTTTTAGTTCCTGCTGGGGGATGTTTGATGTAAGGCTCTGTGTGGGGGGTGTAGTTGAGGGAGGGAAGCTAATTCCGCTGCCACGGGCGCGGTGGTTGAAGCAGGGGGGGAGGCGGGGGTGCGGGGCTGGGGGAGATGTGGGCTCAGTATAAGTGGGGGGCGATGGAGCGCACCACCGAAAGATCTATGCGGGAGGGGAGTGGTGAGAATGGGATAGGAGTGTATGGATTAGGGGGGGGGATTAGAGTGGGGGGGAGGGAGAGAAGGGGGGGCGGGGGGGGAGGAGGGGGGGAGAGAAGGGGGGGCGGGGGGGGAGGAGGGGGGGAGCGAAGGGGGGGGAGGGGGGAGAGAAGAGGGAGGGGGTAGGGGGGGGGAAGGGGGGAAGGGAAGGGGAAGGGGAAGGGGTAAACCGCATGCCCTGTAAACTTTTGCTGTGGCCAAAGGCTCAGAGAGCGGGGAGGGGGTTCCAGGCTGGGAGAGCCCCGTCCCGAAGGGTTGATAGAACAGGTTCGGAGATGCTTGACACTGCCCTGCCACCCTGAAAATTATTACGTGGAATGTCTGCGGCCTGGGCCATCCCATTAAGCGATACAAAATACTGCAGGCGCTATCTAGGCATGATTGCGACATCGCCCTCCTGCAGGAAACCCACCAGACGGCGGAAGAGCATGACAAGTTGCGTCGAGGCTGGGTGGGACAGGTTTGGGGGGCGCCGGCCGGTGGGAAGGAAAGGCGGGGTGGCCATCTTGGTCCACAAACGGGTCCGATGGGTCATGGATGTAGCAGTGCAGGACGAGGCTGGGCGCTATTTACTTCTGCAAGGCCGGTTGGAAGGACAGCCGGTCATATTAGGGACAGTGTACGGACCGAATGCTTTAGATCCCCACTTCTATGCCACTGTGGCCTCTAAGGTGGAGCAGATGCCTGATGTTCCCCTGGTGATGGGGGGTGACTTCAATGGCGTTTTGGATGTGGACCTGGACACCACCAGGGGGGGGGAGGCACGAGAAAGAGGACCAGTGACTCGTGTTTTGCAGCGCTTCAAAGCTCGCTTGGGGCTGGTAGACCCCTGGCGAGTTCTCCACCCCACTGAGAAGGATTTCACCCACCAGTCCAGGGCGCATGGCTCCAGTTCTCGTATAGATTTTATATTGCTGTCTAAGAGCTTATTTGCAAGGGTGGGGGAAACGCAGATTGGGCCTTTTATTATATCGGACCACGCCCCGGCATGGGTGGACCTAGGTTGGGGAGGACAGTCGGAGCGAGCGCGACTATGGCGATTCCCACTAGAATTATATAAAGATGCGCAGTTTCATAAGTTTCTGGAACAACGCTGGCACGACTTTGCCGCGGTTCATCAGGTGCATCGAGATGACCCAGAGCTGGTCTGGGAGACGGCCAAAGCAGTGCTGAGAGGGGAGATTATCGGATATGCGGCCCGGAAACGGCGGATGATGGCAGATCGTATCGTCCGGCTGGAAAAGCGGGTATCATTCTTACGCCGTCAGCTAGCGCAGGCCCCGTCTACGGGACTGCAAAAAGAATTGTGGGAAGGCCCGGGTGAGTCTGGACGAATTGCTTCACCAGAGGGCCAAAAAGTCCATGTTATACTATCGCTATCGACTCCAGTGTCATGGGGATAGTAGACCTGGGCGGACTGTTGGCTAGCTGCCTGCGGGGACAGCGGGGTTCTAACGTGGTGGCGGGTTTGAGGGACGAACAAGGGCGCCTACAGAGTGATTCTCAAACGATCGCCCAGATATTCCGGGGTTTTTTTCGGAAACTTTATATGAAAGACTGCGTCTCGCTATCGGCAGCCTCGGAGTATCTCCAGAAGTTGAACCTCCCGTCGTTATCAGCCGAACAACGCCGGGATTTGGGTCGCCCAGTCACTTTGGAGGAGGTGGGGTCGGTTATTGCGTCGGCTAGCTGCTATAAAGCACCAGGACCGGACGGCCTGGGAGCTGAGTTTTATAAATTACTACAAGGTTTGGTCGGTCCGGCATTGGTGGAGGTGTATGCGCAGCGAGTAGAGCAGGGGGGATTTCGCTGGGGCTCGAACAAAGCCCATATTACCTTAATACCCAAGCCGGGCAAGGACCCCGAGCTACCTGCGTCCTACCGCCCGATCTCCCTATTGAATTTTGATATCAAGATTTTTGCAAAAGTGCTGGCGAATCGACTGGCGGAATACCTGGACATTCTAATCCATGACTCTCAGGTCGGCTTTGTAAAGGGTCGATACATTGTACGGAACATGCGAAAAATTTTAGCGTCGCTGGAGTGGGTACATGACCGGCATTTGTCTTCTCTATTGGTAAGTTTTGATGCAGAGAAGGCCTTTGACCGGGTCGACTGGAGCTATCTGAAAATGTTGTTACCTTGGTATGGACTGGGCGGCTCGTTCGGTGCTATGATTGATTGTTTGTACGCCACCCCGACGGCGGGCATACTCTGTAATGGGGTGCTATCGGACGACTTTTTGCTGGAACGGGGCACCAGACAGGGCTGCCCGCTATCGCCGTTGCTATTTGTTTTATCGTTGGACCCGCTGATCCGAGCGATTGAGGCCTCGCCGGTGATCCAGGGAGTGCGTATAGGAAGTCAAACTTTCACAATCTCGGCATTTGCAGATGATATTCTGGTGCATCTCTTATCGCCGGAGGAGTCCCTGCCCCGGTTGATGGCTGAATTCCAGGTCTATGGCCGTTTTTCCGGCCTACGGATTAACGGGGACAAATCCGAAGCCTTGGATGTTTCTGGAGCCTTGCGACAAAGCTGGGTGGGTCGATTTCCCCTGCAGTGGGCGGATTCTTACTTCACCTATTTGGGCATCCGTCTGACCAGACATCCGCGGGACCTTTACAAGAGTAATTTGGACTGGATGGTGACTCGGATACGCTCACAACTGGCAGCATGGGGACCGCTACCATTATCGCTGTCGGGACGTGTGGCAGCAATTAAGATGGTAATTCTGCCGCGGCTATTGTACTGGCTGCAGACACTGCCGGTCTGGCTCTACCGGAAAGATCTGCGCCACGTCGAGCAGTTGTTCCGGTCATTTTTGTGGCGTGGAGCACGGGCTCGTGTCCCTCTAAGACGGCTGGTGGGGAAGTGGCGCGAAGGGGGAATGGGGCTGCCAGACCTGGGGACTTATGCTTTGGCATGTCAGGCCCGCCACCTCGGGGACTGGCTAGGGCAGACGACCACATACACTCCCACTCTTTTAGAAGAGGCGTTGGCAGCACCCCTCTCGTTGTTAGGGGCCTTACATACCCGGCCTAAAAATCTCCCAAGCCTATTGGCAAATAGTGTCTTATTTGGTTCGGCACAGCGGACCTGGAGATACCTTAACTCTCAATGGAGGACGCCTTGGACAGTGTCTTGCTGGCTACCTTTGCAGGGCAATGTTCATTTTACTCCAGGTTCCGGATCTTGGGGGTTCCGGGACTGGAGACAGAAAGGCCTACGCCTTGTTGGACATTTAGTAGAGGCCAATGGCCGCTGTAAATCTTTCCAGGCCCTTAGTCAGGAATATGATTTGACGCCTAAACATACCTATGCGTTTTTGCAGGCTTCACATTATATTTCTTCCTTGCCTCGGGAAGCGCTGGTGTCGACACGTTCTGAGCAGCTGTTAGGGTTCTTTGCTTTAGGGGAGGACTCCCCTTCCACGATAGCAGGCCTAAGGACCCGCCTGGACAGCTTCTGTGCACCCATCGACTATGGTGGGGTGGAGGCGGCTTGGGGAGTGGAACTGGGGAGGGAGGTGGCCCCGGGCACTATTAGGGCAGCATTATGCCGGATTGCTCGTTTGGCCTTGGGGGCGAAGTGGAGAGAGATACAATTCAAGTGCCTTACAAGAGCCTATTTTTCACCGCGTCGAGCCTACCGCAGCTGTATCACCGAAGATGGCCGATGCCACCCGCTGCTGCTCGGCTCCCCTGGCTAATCTACTGCATATGTGGTGGGCGTGCCCCCACATCCAGCCCTATTGGGCTAGGATACGAACCTACATCAGTGACCTGCTGAAGATGCGGGTGCGCTGGACAGGAGCCTTCGTAGCCTTAGACAAACTGGACCCCCCTAACCCGACCCGGCGCATCGATCGCTTGCTTATGCGTAAGGCTTGTCTGGTGGGGAAGGGCCCTATTTTACGCTTGTGGCGGGAGCAACGTTCTCCCACGTTCATGGAATGGCGAAACTCTTTTCACCAGGTTATGCTGATGGAGCGGTGGCAGGCGCGGGGCAGTGTCAAGCACTGGACTACCTTCATTCAGGTGTGGGGGGTCTATATTGAAACCTTGGGAGCCCGGTGCCGGAATGAGCTTCTCCATATTGGCTATTAGAGGGTGGAGTACGGGAGGCAAGCGGGCATTGGCCGACAGCAGGGGTAGCGGAGATGGGTGGGTGGGTGTGCTGCGGGGGGAGGGGGGGGTGGGGTTAAATTATAAAATGCTGTATTCATTACATAATGCTGCCCTCCGGGCGGGGATCAGAGCACACCCCCCCGGAGTCGGATTGTTATTTTCCTTTGCCTGTTTTTGTTTATGTACTGAATAAAATAAAGCTTTGAAAAAAAAAAAAAAAAAAAAAAGATTCCATGTGTACTGAGCCTTTTGTAAAACACAGCGTAAATTTTGATCATGACGACTTTGGTCATAGCTAGACATCCCATATGAAATGGGGCTGAAAGATTAGTAAATAAAAAACAAAACAATAAAAGATGAGACTTTATTGGCCAAATATAGGGGCATGTTTACTAAACCAGGCTAACAGTTAGTGTGGGGTTTACCGCATGTTGCAGTGACCATTACCATGAGCTAAAAATCCTGTACTAGTCACTTAGCATGAGTCGGGCCAGAGACTGGGTGGGTTGGGGGCAGAGAGTGGGTAGCAACTGTGCACTGTGGTTAGCAGATCGTTAGCGCGTTCCCTGCCAATGTCACAGCTCTCACCGGTGCACTGAATAATGGTAACTGCGCCTGCAGTAATCGTGGCAATTGACGTAGCACAGAGGTGGCACTGGAAGCCTACCAATGGCACAGGGAAATGCCGTGCACACCCCTATTCGTTAGCTCGGCTCCGTTGCCACCCAAGCGCCAGATTTTGGGGATGAACATCCAGTAACTACTGCATTTTAGCAAGCGTATCCCTTAGTAACTTTCTTGACTAGCTTTCATAAGCTAGCGCTCTCTTCCTCAAGTCAGAACTTTGGGAGTTATCTGGACAAATCTTTTCGTATGAAAATCTTCCCGCTGACCAGCTTCGTTTTGTCTAGCCAGCTCGTCAGCTGCACAAAATGTATCTGGTTAAGGGAAGGCTGTGTTTATTTATTTATTTATTTATAGTTCTTTTATACCGCACTCTTTTTCATCAGCGCGGTTTACATTAAACAGAATACTCATTGCAAGCAACAGACTGTGATGAGTTTACATATAACAGGAGAATACAACTGGGAATTTAACCATGGGAAACTTTGTGCATATTTGTAAAAACTTTGTGAAACTTAGTACATATTTGTAAAGAACCTATATACTTTGAGAAACTTTGTACATATTTGTAAAGAAGAACCTATATACAAAGGATAGAATTTCTTAGTAACTTCTTGAGTAACTAAGGTATTTACAATTTTACTGTGCATTCTGGGGAAAAGGGTTAGAATTTAGCTGGGCAACCCTGATATTCATCACTGTCTGGTTAAACGTAACTGGATAAGTTGAACCATATAATAGCTTTATCTGGATCGCTAACAAGTTATATTCAGCAGCAGACTCGCTCTGCTAAGCGTTGGGCAAAATGATAGAAGCCATTAGAAAGAACAAAATTACTGAACATGTAGATAAATCATAGTTTAATGGCAGAAAACCAACAAAGGTTTAGTGAAGGAAAGTCTTGTTTCACAATCTTAGAAGGAGCACGTTGGGTCGTCTGGACGGCCCTGACCAGAATGGGCCCTTTTGGGCCAGATTCTGCACCGTGAGAGCAAGACGGCCCTGCGGGTGCAGGACTGGGTCCTGGGAGATGGCCCAGCATGCCTCTGCATTACCACGGGTACGTCCGCCCCATGGCTCAATCTGACTGCTACCTCGGATACCCCCCTCCCCCCGTTTCTACACCACCCAACCCTGATGGGGGCAGCTAAGACCCGGATCGGGCAGTGGTTACTACCCCTGCTCTCCACCATCGCCACTGGGGGGCTGGCTAGCCAATCGGGGGGGGGGCAGTGCTTATTCCACCTCCAAGGTAGAATAAGCTGGCCATCCCCCTGGCGATACCTGGACGTACAGGGCCATCACCAGAATTGGCCCTGTATGTCCGGAGGTCAGTCCCGCCCATGATCCAGCCACTCTCTGCCCCCATCTCCCGCAGCATGCACAGCAGCTCTGTGCTTGCGGGGGGCCAAGAGGCAGCATACGGTAAAGGCAGATAGCGGGGCTACATGTCCCAGTAGGACATGCAGCCCCGCTATTCGCCTTACAGAATCAGGGCCATAGTGTATCTGGACTTTCAGAAAGCCTTTGACAAGAACCCTCATGAAAGATTCTTGGCGAAATTAAAAAGTCATGAGATTAGAGGCAGTGTAGTATTGTGGATCGGGAACTGGTTAAAAGACAGAAAGCAGAGGGTAGGGCTGAATGTCCAATTTTCTCAATGAAGAAAGGTAAAAAGTGGCGTACTCCAGGGATCTGTGCTTGGTCTGTTGCTTTTTGACATATTTGTAAATGAACTGGAAATGGGAACAAGTAAGGTGATCAAATTTACAGATGACACGCAATTTTCAAAGTTGTTAAAGCACAAGAGGATTGTGAAAAATTGCAAGAGGACCTTGATAAATTGGAAGACTGGATGTCCAAATGGCAGATGAAATTTAATGTGGACAAGGGCAAAGTTATGCACCTAGTATAGGAGGTGAAGTACTTTTGTCCACTAAAGAAGAGCGGGACCTAGGCGTAGTTGTGTCCTATGATCTTAAAGTAGCTAAACAGGTAGAAAAGGTGACAGCAAAAGCTAGAAGGATGCTCGGGTGCATACGGAGAGGAATGGTTAGCAGAAAAAAGGAGGTGATAATGCCTCTGTATAAGTCTTTGGTGCGACCTCATTTGGAGTATGGTGTGCAATTCTGGAGACCGCACCTTCAAAAGGATGTGAACAGGATGAAGTCGGTGCAGAGGGTTGCTACTAAGATGATTAGTGGTCTTCATTATAAAGCATATGAGGACAGACTTAAGGATCTTAATATGTACACCTTAGAGGAAAGGCGGGATAGAGGTGATATGATTGAGATGTTTAAATACCTCCGTGGCATAAATGTTCAGGGAGAGAGCCTCTTTCAATTGAAAGCAAGTTCTGCGACGAGGGGACATGGGATGAGGGTGAAGGGAGATAGATTCAGGAGTGATATGCGGAAATATTTCTTTACGGAAAGAGTAGTGGATCCGTGGAATAGTCTCCCAGTGGAGGTGGTAGAGATGAGGACAGTAACTGAATTCAAAAAAGCATGGGACCAACACAGAGGATCTCTAAAGCTAAAAAGTGGACTGTTGTAGTTGTTGTTATGGAAGGACAGACTAGATGGGCCTTGTGGTCTTTTTCTGTCATCATGTTTCTATGTTTCTAGTAAAGAACCCAAACTATGGTTACACAATGTAAGGTTGCACATTAGGAACCAATACCCAGGAAAAAGATTTAGGTGCCATGGTGGATAACATGTTGAAACCCTCTGCCCAGTGTGCAGCGGCGGCCAAGAAAGAAAATAGAATGCTAGGAGCCATAAGGAAAGGAGAACAAAAACAAGGATACTACAATGCCTCTCTTCATTTCATGGTGCGACCGCACCTTGAATATTGTGTGCAATTCTGGTCGCCATATCTTAAAAAGGATATAGCAGAATTAGAAAAGGTATAGAGAAGAGCCACCAAAATGGTAAAGGGGATGGAATGATACCCCTATGGAGGAAAGGCTTCAACTTGGAAAAGAGACGGCTGAGGGGAGATATGACAGAGGTCAATAAATTAATGAATGGAGTAGAAGGAGCAAACAAAGATCGTCTGTCTATGCCATCAAAAAGTAGAAAGACTACAGGATACGCAATGAAGCTACAATGTACCCGATTTAAGACTAATAAGAGAAAATATTTTTTCACTCAATGCGTAATCAAACTCTGGAATTCATTACCGGAATATGTAGAAAAGCTGTTAGTGTAGCTGGATTTTAAAAAAAAAAAGATACAAGTTCCGGCAGGAAAGGTCCATAAACCATTATTAAAGAGGACCCGGAAAATCCACTGCTTGCCCCAATACAAGCATTGTGGAACCTGTTCGTCTATTTGAGAGCCTGCTAGGTACTTCTGACCAAGATTGGCCTTTGTTGGAAATAGGATATTGGGCTTGATGGACCTTGGTCTGACCCAGTATGGCATTTCTTAATGGTAATGGAGTCTCATGGTGGTTGTCATTGTTAAAAATAATGAAAGTGGAAGGGAATCAAATATATGTCGTGGGAAGGAACTTGACCATTTCTGTACTGAGTAGGTAGTCACAGTATGCCCATGGATTCTAAAGATAAAAGGTAATTTTTATGGAATGAGTTAATAAGATATGGGTTGTTTTCAAAAGAATCCAGACAACTTCAACTAGTTATTGCCACCCTGCAGAATATTTTAACATTTTATTTTGATAGAGTTTTTCTTTTCGTACTCAGAGTGGATGGTGGGCAGGTTTGATGTTGGAGGATTCTATTGTGCTTTTGGATTCTTCGGTCTAGTGTTTATTCGCTAGTGCAACCTGGATGGTACCTTCAGGTTTTAAATACAGATTATATCGTAGAATGTTTGGTTTTTTTTAGCTGCTTTATCTTGATCCTATACATCCTTCACTCTAGGATAATTACGCCACCGCATATATTTTACAATATAGGGTCATATGTTTTTTCACTGTACAACGATCCAGGCTGCGTTGAGGGTTTGCACTGGATCGGGGAGTGTGGTGGTGCAGTGGAGTCCTCTGGCATTGGATTTGTTTGGTGCTGTCTCACTCTGAGAATTATGCATATGCAAATCAATTAGGGGCAACCTTTAGTTCAATTCAAACCTTTTTTTACATGGTACTTTTACCTTGTTTACTCTAGCGCTATTTGGCAAAATCCCTCTTAACAAACACGTCTTCACTGGATTCAATACTGTTTTGCGAGATTTGATGCAAATTAGACTCAGGGTTTTAAAAGGCCTTCCGGCAGCACAAACACTTTTTGATTCCAACTACTGCGTGTATGTATTTGCAGCCAGCCAGGCAAGGCTTCCGCTTTCACTATCTATAATACAGACGACTGTGGGTATTTCACCTTAGACGTGGCATTACGTTATAGTTTTCTTTTTCATCTTTCAGATATCCTTTCTTTCTGTTTTATCTAGATGGTTGGCCTCAATTTTATGTAAGACGGTTACAGAATACAAGTATTTGTTTCACCTCCCGTCCTTGATCATTTACAACACGACTGGCTTCTTATATGCAGGTGATATAAAAGTATAGTACTCTCCTCCCTTTCCCTTGTCCTCCTCATCCTTTCACAAGTATGACGCTGGGGTTTTAATTTGATTATGCATTAGCTCTTATGCTATTTTAGTGCCCTTCTCATGTGTGCATTGATTATGGATGTTCCCCATAATTTCCCTACTATGCAATATATCGCATTATCCCTTTTATGTACATTCATTTTATGGTTTTATATTTATTTTTATGTGTGTTTTTAATTACCTGTTAACATTTTATTGATACTTTTATAGGTGACTGACATGTTTTAATTATTTATTTAGTTATTTGTACATGCCTTTGGTTTATATATGGATTTTATGCATGTTTATGTATTTTATGTATGTATTTATATTTTTGCTATTCCTTGAGGTTCTGATCCCCCTGAAGAAGGCCAAGACGGCCGAAACACATCGGGGTTCTAATAAAGTCCTGTTCACCGCCAGTGTATGTAGAGATCAGAATTGAGACGCTGGCGGTATTTTAGCCTGTCGTAAATTGCATAAAATGAAACGCAGGAGTGCACATATTTCTGCTGACATGGTGAGCTGGAAGAACCACTTTACAAATCCATACGTGGGTAAAACCAGTCGGAGCAAAACAACAACTTATACGTGTACTGTCAGCATACATTTCATGCAGCTTTGGACTCTGGTGACTTCAGTCTCCAAAGGTAATAGGACAGTTTACAAGATGAGATTAACTCTGACCCCCTGGTGATTTCATTCTCCAAGGCCTGTCTGAAGCCCCTCCTTGCTAAATCAAGAATAGCAGACCTTAAAGGGAGTGGCTAGCAGACCTCAAGGGGAAGTGCTGGAAAGGATTCAATTCACTATAAAAGACAGAAACACGTCCTCTCTCTCTCTCTCTCTCTCTCTCACCATCCAGCGGACATGAAGGACAGGAGGCTCTGATAATCAATTCCCTTCACCCCTCCCCCTCCCCCGCTCTCGCTCTCTCTCTCCCTTGCCATGAGGCTCTGAGCCACATGTTCGGGCCTATCTCTCTCTTACACTTCACACATGCACATGCACACACAGATTCATTGATGCACACTGAAACAGCTCTGTAACAATCACCATATACCTCTGTTCAATACCTATGTATTAAGCCTATTTCTACATAAAAACCTTTCTCCAAGCCACACCTGTTTGGTTGTTTTATTGCAAACCCTACTGCCTCTGCGAAGTGAAATGAACCCAGGACCTACAGAAGAATAACTGACCAAATCTTACATGTACATTTGTAATTTGCTACTTACACACGTACAGTAAGCTGGTATTTTGCAAGCCTATACATTCAAATGCCGTCAGTTAAGTACAGAGGTCATTTATCTTTAGTTCATTTCAATTTGGAGGGAGAAATAAACAGAGGATTCAGAAGGATAACCCCCTTAATCCTTCAGTGGAAGAGCAGCCTAGTCAGACCAATAGCCTACTAACCCAGGAGATCTGGGTTCGATTCCCACTGGCACTCCTTGTGACCTTGGGCAAGTCACTTTACCCTCCAATGACTCGGAAGAAAAGGCCTGGCAATCTTTTTCAGGTCATACCTTGCCAAGAAAACCCAGGGGCTGCTGGGTCGCCAGGAGTCAGCATTGACTTGAAGACACTTAAAAAAAAATAAAAAAGGACTAGTCAAAATGAGCTTTTTTAGAAAGCTAAACATGCCAAGGAGCAGCTTATAAATCCCAATGTGGACAATTTTGGTCTTACGTATGCATTCCCAATATGAAATGGGGAATATGCATGCAGAGTTTTGACCCGAGACCATGCGTCTTGCAATTTCTTTGCATTATGGACATCCATGGGCAATTTAACCCTTCAGAAAAATCACATTTTCCACGTTTAAATGCCACATTTGCCATGTGGAAAATCTGAATTAAGCATCTAAAATAATCCTCCCCCCATATGTATCACTCCAATTAAATCAACAAAGTTAAAATCCAATCCTAGCTGCTGGATTACTAGATTGTTTTAAGTTATGATTGTATGAAAACATTCAACTAGCATGGGAAGGAAATTCAGAGAGAAGTCACCCTTGAGGTGTTTGCATTTACACAAAAAGTGTTAATGCACCCTGGCAGGCAATTTACGGGGAGTCTGCACAGATGCATGTGTTTGCATAATTGCAGCACTTACGTTTCCAGCGTTGTCAGCTTAGTATCTTGACTAGCAGTAAAATAACGGCTTCGATTAAATGTGGTCCTAGAAAAATCTTAGGTCGGTGCTGACTTAATGCTCTTTCCGGGTCACCTCCATGGGGTCTGGAAGGATTTTCTTGTTATTTAAGAAAAAATTGCACTTGTTCTTGTCCCCAGATTATGAGGCAAGTACAGTTCTCTGATGCATCACCTAGTTAGTCTCAGGGACTTGCTTCTAAACATTTTTTTCTCACATCACAGGCACCACAAGGGACCAATGTTCCCGGGCAGCACTTCCCTCTACTGGCAACAGTGTTAGGGGAGGGGGGAGGGGAGGAGGACTCCCACGCAGCTTTGCAGAAATGTTGCAAGGGACAAAACTTATAATTCAAATGCAAAAATCTTTCATCTACCAATCCTCGCTGTTATACCGTTCAGCGAAAAGAATACAAGTAGAACAGAAAGCTCAGCAATTGCAAAGCTTTTTCAAAAGAGCAGTCTCAGTATAAAAAACAGACAAAATACAAAATGCCGAACAGGATGGATGGGAAACACAGCCTGCAGAGTTGTTTCATATGAGAGCACTAGGCATAATGAATGAAGCTTTCCATCTATGGAACTATAAAAGTAACAGAATTTGATTGTTCTCTTTCCTTTAGTGAAAAACATCACTTCCTGCCGCCAGCTGTCAAAGTACAACATTTACTCCTTCCAAGCTCGGCAGTGCTCTGATCTCAGGTTCATTCTTTGTACTGGCGAGGCTTGGAATAGGAAGAGAATGAGCATCTTCAGTCCAACAGATCCTTAACATGCTTTACAATTACAGCACTGAAGTTGTTTCTGGAATATATGATCGGCTAGCATATTTCGGATACCAGAGGAGACAGAAGGGAAGGGGTTAGGGATTTTGGATTTAGTTCATGCTTTTTTCAGAAGCAGCTATGGTGAGTTACATTCAGGTATGAAAGGGATTTGTGTAATCACTTGGATGTATGTAGTCCTTGCAGTGGCTAGGATTTCTCACAACCATCCAAGAGCAATGCTGGGTCTCTGCTCCTGGGTAAAATTTAGTGGCTTCTTGGAACAGAACCAGTACATACTAGGAGGCCTTGGCACTTAAAATTCTATTCACTCCTATTCCCTTTCTCACAGTAATAAGAGTCCAGGCCAGAATTTTGTGCTCTGAACCAAAAAAGGTTTAATTAAAGAACTTCAGGGTCATCGATACAACAATAGTAACAGACAGAGACAAAAAATGTAACTATATTACAAGCAGTTTAACTCCTCCTTCCTCTCAAATATGTTACAAGCAGTTTAACTCCATATCATCTCAACTGTATGACAGGCAGTTACCTCTGGTTGCTCCTTCTGGAAGTTTTGCAAGCTATTTACTCGGTTCACTCTCCACATTCTCTATGGTTGCCCTGGGAGGAAACCCTTACCCCCTGCACTATATTCTTACACAGAGCTGCTAACTTCTGTAGATGAAGAGCCCCGATACCACAGTGCAGGTGCTCCTGGCTCTGGTGTCCCTGGGTTGTCTGAGATAATGCTCCTGTTCCTCTCTCCTTCCCCTTTGGAATAGCTGGCTTTCCACTGTGCAGTCCTGGACGCCTTCTCCTTTCCACGAGTGAACCTGCTCTCCTCGTGAGCTACATGGGGGTGATGGCATGCTTAGCACAGTCACAGAGGAAACTTGGTGTAGGCTTGAGCCCAAGACAACTTCCAATCCCTCCGCTCACTCCTCTCACAGCTCCTAGCCTTGTGGCTCCCTCCTGTTGCTATAAGGGTTTGTGGATACCTGCTGCCACCTACCCCTATGGGCAGACTGCATCACTCCATAAGGAGGAGGAGGAGTGGCCTAGTGGTTGGGGCAAGGTACTTCAGGCCAGAAGGTCAGGGGTTCAAATCCCACTAGAGGACAGCAACCTTGGGCCGGAAGCACTGGGGTTTCTAGTCCCACAGGTGCTCCTTGTGGTCTTGGGCAAGCCACTTAACCCTCCATTGCCCATGTTCCCTGTAAAATAGTTATCTCCAAGTTTTAATGCCCTGTTCAATGTAATTTCAGTTTGTTCAATGTAAACCGCACTGATGCAGAATAGTGTGGTATATAAGAGAATATAAATAAATAAATAAGGAAAGCTTAACTTTGATCCCCTCTAGTATTGATTGATGTGTTCTTCAATCAGTCCATTGTATGCACAGTATTCTTCGCCAGCACCATAATGCAAGGGACATTGATTTTCTTCGTGCCTATCTTTTTCACTGTCCAACTTTTGCATCTATATAACGTTATTGAAAATACCATGGCTTGGACAAGCCAAATCTTTGTTTGGAGAGAGACATCTCTGCTCTTGAGAATTTTGTCTAGGTTCTTCATACCCATTCTACTAAGAGCAATACACCGTCGGATTTCTTGACTGCTTGTCATTTCTTTATTGGTTATTGATCCCAGCAGGTTGTCCACCATTTCAATTTCTTCTCCATCAGTGATGAACTTATTGATTTTGCCAGTTGTCAGGATCTTTGTCTTCTTTACGTTAAGGTGCAGACCCATCTTAAGATCATATTCCCTGATCTTGAGACGCAAATGCTTCAGATAGTCTTCACTTTCACCAGTATTGTGGTATTATTAGCATAGCAAAGGTTATTGATGAGTCTTCCACCAATCTTCACACCTTGGTTGTCTTCATACAGTCCTGCTTCTCTGATGATTTTTTCTGCATATAAATTAAATGGGTGAGGGGAAAGTATGCAGCTTTGTCGTACACCTTTGCTGATTTTAAACCATTCTGTTTCTCCTTGTTGTGTTCGAACTGTTGCTTCTTGGTCAATGTAAAGATAGTTCTCTTGCACAATTAGGTTTTCTGGAATACCCATGCTTCTTATTTATTTATATTCTCTTATATACCACGCTATTCTGCATCAGTGCGGTTTACATTGAACAAACTGAAATTGCATTGAACAGGGCATTATAACTTGGAGATAACTATTTTACAGGGAACATGGGCTATGGAGGGTTACGTGGCTTGCCCAAGACCACAAGGAGCACCTGTGGGACTAGAAACGCCAGTCCTTCCGGCCCAAGGTTGCTGTTCTCTAGTGGGATTTGAACCCCCGACCTTCTGGCCTGAAGTACCTTGCCCCAACCACTAGGCCACTCCTCCACTCCACTCCACTCCACTTCACTTCTTAATGTGGTCCAGAGTTTCTCATGTTTTACATGGTCAAAAGCCTTGCTGTAGTCAATAACAAACATATAAGTATTCTTTTGGGGGGGGGTTTTGTCTTTTCAAGGATCCATCTCACACCGGCATATGCAATACTGTACGTATAGATGTATGAGAGAGTCCTTGCTCATTACAGCTCATCAACTACAATAGTCCCCTTTTTTCCTTTTCCATGCTTTCTTGAATTCAGATACTGCCTTTGTCTCTACTACCGCCAATTGGAGACTATTCCACGCTTCTATCACTCTTTCCGTAAAGAAATATTTCCGCATATTACTCCCGAGTCTATCCACTTTCACCCTCATTTTATGTCCCCTTGTAGCACAGCTTGCATTCAATCAAAAAAGGCTCTCCTCTTGTGCATTTATGTCACTGAGGTATTTAAACATCTCTATCTTATCACCTCTTTCCCATCATTCCGCTAACATATACATATTAAGATCTTTAGGTCTGTCCCCATATGCTTTATAAAAAGATCACTAACCATTTTAGTAGCCACCCTCTGCACAGACTCCTTCCTATTTATATCCTTTTGAAGGTGTGGTCTCCAGAAGTGCACACAATACTCCAAATGAGGTCACACCATATACAGAGGCACTATCACTTCCTTTTTTCTGCTGGCCAATCCTCTCCCTATGCATCCAAGCATCCTTCTAGCTTTCACCATCACCTTTTCTACCTGTTTAGCTACTTTAAGATCACCAGAGGAGAGACCTGCTTTGTCGGGAGAGCTGCCACGGTTCGTTTTTCCACCGCGGAGCAAGTGCTTGGCTGGAGTCCGGTGCCTGCTGTGTCATCTGCAGGCAGAGTGTGGCCGCCCTCGGGAGTGGAGGACCCCCCCACGAGCCCTACAAAGCCCGGCTGTGTCAGACCTGCTGGTGAGAGACCTGCTTTGTCGGGAGAGCTGCCGCGGTTCATTTTTCCACCGCGGAGCAAGTGCTTGGCTGGAGTCCGGTGCCTGCTATGTCATCTGCAGGCAGAGTGTGGCCGCCCTTGGGAGTGGAGGACCCCCCCACGAGCCCTACAAAGCCCGGCTGGTTTACACATGGCTGCGTGTTCGCGCTTTAAGGGGCGCGGTACAAGGGGCATACTCTGCTCCTTATGTGCTCCTTTGGTGCTTCTTGGTGGAAGTAGAAGCGCCAGCAGTTTGGCCTGCCCATGGGGAAACGTAAGGCGAAACCAGCAGCCAAGACATCGTCAGGAGAGAGAGGTAAGGTGTCTGGTCCCATGGACAGGCATGTAACTGCCCTTCCGCTTGCTAGCCAGTCTTTGGAAGGGGCGTCTTTGAGCCCTGTTCTGCGGACACCACCTCCTTTCCCTCTGCCTACCTCCTCATCTACTCCTTTGAAGGTACTTTCATCAGTTGTCTCTCCGGTGTTAGTTCCTGTAAGCCCTGCTGCATCTACTATTGATTCCCTCCCAGTTAAAAGTGAGGTGACTCTTTCAGATATCTGGTCAATGCTTTTGAATATTGAAACACGTCTTTCTACCACTGTTACCTCATTATGTAATTTTACTCATGATGTTGTCAAAAAGGTTAATGTAATCGATGATCAAATGACTAATCTTGCAGGCTCCTTATCTCTGGTGGATTCCCAACTCCAATTATACAAGGATTCCCATTTGGGTTATCTGAAAGATATTTCCTCTATTTCTTACCGATTGGAATTGTTGGAAAATCACCAGCGAGCTAGGAACCTACGTTTTCTTAATTTCCCCTCCACCCATCTGCTTTCTCCTGAGATCTTATTGAAAAAGTATTTGTCTGAAATTTTGCACTGAGATGACTCTGTAAATATTGTACAGATGTATTCCTTTTTTCCTAAGGTTAGGGCCTCGGACCAGGCCAAGGAGCTTCCTTCCTTGGCTAATTCAGTTGGCTCTAATCTTACAGAGTTTTTGCAAGATTCACTTGATGTCATCCCCAAGAGGTGTACCTTGGTGGTGACTTTCGGGTCGGAATCAGTTAAATTGAAAATTATACGTGCTTATTTCAAGTACAAAGAATTGTTGTTTTGTGGGTATAAAATGCAGGTATTTCCAGATGTGGGCAAGGTTACCCAGGCTCGCCGGAAGCAGTTCCTCAAGCTTAGAACTAGAGTGGTCGCCTTGGGGGCTTCTTTCTTTTTGAAGTTCCCTTGTCGCTGCTTGGTAACTTATGAAGGTCATGATTATGTTTATATTGATGTAGCCTCTCTTTGTCAGTTTTTAAATGACAGGGAGGGTGTTGGTGGGTGGGAGGGTGTTTAGGTGGGAAGGCTTTATATTTAGCTCTCTGTTTTGGAGTTGTCGTTAACTCTTATTTTCTTTTGTAATTTGCTTTCCCTTCGGGGTAGTGATGCAGTTTTCTCTCCTTGATGTGTTTCTATAGGGTTATGGTGTTTTTTGTCCTTAAATGTATCTTAATGAGTGGATATTTGTCTTGTATATTATCTTGCATTTGGGAAAATTTAAATAAACAATTTAAGATCACCAGACACAATCACACTTAGGTCCTGCTATTCTTTTCTGAAGTACTTCACCCCCCTATACTTTACCGCTCCCTTGGATTTTTGCATCCCAAATGTATGGCCCTGCATTTTGTATCATTAAATCTGTCAAATTCTTGACCATTCTTTAGGCTTAGATGGATCTCTATTCCTTCCTGGGTGTCTACTCTATTGCAGATTTTGATATCATCCACAAAGAGGCAATCCTTAACTGAAAGCCCTTCTGCAATATCACTAACAAAGTTGTTAAAAAGAATCAAACCAAGGACAGATCCCTGTGACACATTACTGGTAACATCCTTCTCCTCAGAGATAGCTCAATTTACCTATACCCTTTGTCGCCTCCCAGTCAACCAATTTCTAACCCTGTCAGTCACTTTGGGGTCCATCCCTAGGGTGCTCAATTTGTTTATAAGACCTGTGCGGAATGGTGTCAAAGGCTTTACTAAAATCTAAGTAAACCACATCTAGGTCTCTCCCTCTGTCCAATTCCCTGGTCACCCAATCAAAGAAATCAATCAGATTTGTCTGACAAGATCTGCCTCTGGTAAACCCATGCTGCCTTGGATCCTGCTATCCATTAGACTCCAGAAATCTCACTATCCACTGTTTCAGCAACGTTTCCAATAATTTATTTACCAGAGTTGAGACTAACCAGCCTGTAGTTCTCAACCTCATCCTTACTTCCACTTTTGTGTAAAGGTACCACATGTGCCTTTCTCCAGTCCTCCGAGATCACTTCCAACTCTAAAGACGCATTGAAAAGGTCAGTCAGTCAGAATGTTCCTAAGTTCCATCAATATTCTTGGATGTATCCCATCTGGTCCCATAGCTTTGTCTACTTTTAGTTTAGCTAGTTCCTCATGAACACAGTCTTCTGAAAATCATTCAATATCCCATTCTCTTCTCATCTTATTTGTGAACACAGAACAAAAATATTTGTTAAGCAATTCTGCTTCATCCTCATCAGTTTCTACATATTCCTCCCCCTGAGTCTGAAAATACCACTTTTGCACTTCCTCATCTCACTAACATATCTGAAAAATGTGTTATCCCCACATTTTATTGCATTGGCTACTTCTTTTTGTATCTTTGCTTTCCTGACTACTTTCCTAGCTTTACGTTTTTCCAAATATGGATGCTTCTTGTCATCTCTCTATAATCTCTTATATTTTATGAAGACCACCCTTTTTTTCTTCTTCTTTTGAGAACCAAAGTGGCCTCCTTTTCCTTTTACATTTATTTACTGCGACACCCTTGCTTGGGCCCGAAGGCTTACAAGCATAGAGCAGCCTTATAGTGTCCTTTTAAATAAAGCTTCCATTGTTTGTCACCAGAGGGATTCTGGGACTTGTAGTTGGCTTACTTATATAAGGACAAATGTAGTTGTGAGACCGGTGGTTTAAGGCAGCAAGAAAATTTATTTTTTTGTGGGATTCCAAGGCATTAAAGCTCAAAACGCAAAATCAAGAGGATGCTTCTCCAACATATGAGTAAATCAGGTTAACAGAGTAAAAATGTAACAAAAAGCCTTCTATCACTGGGCAGCAGCTTTCTTCCCAATAAACTTTCACAAAGCACAGCTTCTGGTGGTCATTCAACATAACAGGTAAACTTTTAACAGCTGCTGTTTTCTTTTCCCAAAGCAGACTTTTACTACAGACAGCTTCTTGGCTTCAGAGGCTCACATACTTAGTAGAACACATTCTTGGTTTTTTCCAACTCTTTGAAGTCATAAAAGGTAGTCGCTATATTGTTTCACAGTCTTTCAAGCCTGCTCAACAATGCTCAGTTCTCCTTTAGACAAAAAGAGCAATCCATTGGTGACAATTCTGACTCAGATTCTGGCATACAAGAATCCACCTGCATCTCTTCTATGGACACCAGGTACTTCTTACTTCCACCAGTTTTATACACTTGCCCAGGATTTCCTGTCTTCTAAAAACTCTTGGAACTGCTTCAACAGCAAATCACCCTGAGAAGACACACTTGTATTGGAAGGGTAAAGCTTCCTCTCTGCAAACAGTTTTCCTAATGCTTCTAGTGTTAAAAGCTCAGTTTCTCTGCTCTTATCTGGGTCTCGGTTCTCTTCATACATACAACTAACCACCCACCTCTTAGCAGACGTTAGGCCTGGGTCCGGGACACTAGCTGAAGCAAACTGTTTCTCTGCAAGCTGTTCAGGTTTACACGTACTGGCTTTACCTTGGGGCAGGTCTCTCAGACAGCTACTGATTCCTTTCCTCCTGATATTTTTCAGGCTATGGAACTCAGCCTTCTGGTGCCTTTTCCCACTCCTTCCCAGATAGGTCACTCTCTTGAAAGTTTCCTTGGAACCTTTCTCCCTTTCCAGGATCTCTCAGAGTTTCTCCTTCTTGTGCCTCTGCTGCTCTGTCTGCTCTGGCTGCAGATCTGTTCCTTTCCAGCTTCCCCTGGATGTGCTGGCTCTACTCTCTCTGCTGCGTCTCCTGTGTGTGTGTCTCCTGCGTCTCCTGGGTCTGTGTCTCCCCTCTCTGCTCTGAGTGTGTTTTTAAAAACCATTTGCTGCCGGGCACTCCCTTGCCTTTGCACAGGTGTGACCAATCACTAAGCAAGCTTGGCTCCCCGTCTGAACTAGGGCGTGGCCTGGCCTTAGCAGAGAGCTGAGCTTTTTCCTTGCCTGCCTTGCAAGCACTGTGCACAACCGAACTGTCACTTGTTTTAAAGGGAAAAACAGGGGTTTCTTCCACTTCCATCTCTTCCTGGGAGCTCTCCTCACCACATTACTTTTCTATCAAAAAGTATTGTTGCCCATAAAATATCCCCTTTCAGTTTTGCTCATTGCTTTTCTATATCCTTCAGTAGTTCCCAAATCGCTAATGACTCCTTGAGGTATTGTCCCATCTTGGCAAAGTTAGTTTCCCTGAAGTCTAAGACTCTCCCTTTTGAATGGATTTTCTCAGTTCTAATCCTAATACTAAACCACACCATCTGGTGATCACTGGATGCGAGATGATCTCCCACTATGACATCAACAACACTTTCCCCATTGGTAAGCACCAGATCCAATATAGCCCCTTAATGTTTGAGTTCTGTTACCAGTTGCCAGAATAGTTCTCCCTGTGGAGCATCTAGGATCTCCTAGATAACACCACAGCAGGGATGTGCCAATCAACATCCGGCATATTGAAATCACCTATCAGTAGCACTTCTCCTTTCACGGCAATACCACGTGTGTCTTCTATTAAATCTCCATCCACTTCTTCTCCCTATGAAGGTGATCTGTATATATCACCAATGCTAATGGATTTCCCTTTCCCTCTTTTTAGTTTAACACGCAGTGCCTCCTCATTCACTTTTAAGCCCTGTAATTTGATAGCAAGATTGTATGAAGACAACAGAGGTGTGAAGATTGGTGGAAGACTCATCAACAACCTTCGCTATGCTGATGATACATTACTGGCTGAAAGTGAAGATGATCTGAAACATTTGCTTCTCACAGTCAAAGAACACAGTCTCAAAATGGGCCTGCACCTTAATGTAAAGAAGACAAAGATCATGACAACTGGCATAATCAACAGGTTCATCGTTGAAGGAGAAGAAATTGAAATTGTGAACAACTTTAACCTACTTGGATCAACTATCAATAAAGAAGCAACAAGCAGTCAAGAAATCAAACGATGCATTGCTCTTGGCAGAATGGCTATGAAAGACCTAGATAAGATTCTCAAGAGCAGAGAGGTCTTTCTCCATACAAAGATTCAACTTGTTCAAGCCATGGTATTTTCAATAACATCATATGGATGTGAAAGCTGGACAGTGAAAAAGACAGACAGGAAGAAAATTGATGCCTTTGAATTATGGTGCTGGCGGCGAATACTGCGTATACCATGGACTGCCCGAAGATCAAACCAGTCGGTACTAGAGGAGATCAAACCTAAGCTTTCTTTAGAAGCTCAGATGACAAGACTTTGACTTTCATACTTTGGACACATCATGCGAAGAGAGAGATCATTAGAGAAAGACATCATCATGCTTGGCAAGATAGAAGGTCAACGCAAAAGAGGAAGGCCAGCAATGAGATGGATCGATACAATAACAGCAGCTACAGGTACCAGTCTGTCAACAATGAGCCGCCTGACTGAAAGCCGAACACAATTTAGGATAGCTATCCAGAGGGTCGCCATGAGTCGACTCCGACTCGACGGCACTTAACAACAACAATTTGTTAGCGTTAATATTATTTTTCACTATAGTGCCACTCCTCCCCTTCTTCCTGCCCTGTCCTTCTGTAATAAAGTATAGTCTGGTATAATTACATCCCAGTCATGGTTGTCGGTGAACCATGTCTCCTTAACCACCACTAAATCCAAGTCAGCCTCTTCCATTAAAGCCTCAACATCTGGGATCTTATTTCCCATACTATGGGCATTTATGCACATCATTTTTCAGATGTTGCCCGTTTTACCAATTTCTACAGAGGTATTTAATGTTTCACTTTACCTGGGAGCTTTCTTTACCCATCCCGAACGAATATAGTTTAAAGCCCTCTTAAACAATACATGCTGGAAGTTTGTTGTACCTGAAGCCCCTGAATCAGCTGGGCATATACAATAAATGAAGGCTTTCTGTGAGGATTTCAGGAGTTATAGATGACCACAGATGACTACAGATAAGCGATGCCATTGGTTTTGCTTTTGTTACAGTTATTAATTTATTTCAGCTTGATGTGGGATCATGAACGCTTTGTAGAGAAAGTGACTGATTTGATCACTGTTTTGATTAATGTAATAAAAGGAGAAGAGAAAACTGAAATCCATAAAACAGCGAAATTATGCTTTATTAATATATTTTACGAGGAGTTTTTTCTGACCATATCCCCTGTGGTAAGGGATTTCTCCAGTGCCTTGTAGAGAGACAGGTTACAATACAATACTGAGGTCTTTTTCTTCTCATGATAGTTTGTATTGTTTAAATATCCTTGGGAAAGTCTTCCTTTGATTTTTCAAATCGTTATTTAAGGGAATTTTTTTGTATATTGTATACTTAAACCAAACTAGAGTCAAGTATTGTTGGAGTTCAGCCTCTCCCCAGCCTCAAGAAAACTAATGGATCGTAAAATGAAAAGGTTTTATCATTCAAACAAATATACTTAGTAGGAAATTTAACAAAGATAGATATGTTTAGCAGATATGTTTCGCTTGGGTTGCTCTGGAGAAGTACAGGTATACCCTAACTTTCTTATTATAGAAAAAAAAAAAAAAGAAAAAAAAAGAGGAGTCTTTATGATGGAAAGTGATTTAACGGTCCAAACCGTATCGGGCTCTAAAGTAAACACCAATAATGATGCATGTGTTACTACTTCCACAGAGGTTTCCAAAAATGTAGTCAATTTTAGGCTAACTGCAGTCAATTTCCCATCAAGAGGTTCTCCTCTCAGCTCAGTTTTCTTAGGCACATAGTACAAGTTAGAAATCGGTGGCAAATAGTACAGCCGAGGCAAACTCATCAGTTTCTTCAGAGCCTCTGGATGTTTGCACACTCTCCAAACCCTGCATTTGGCAGTGCAACTGAGCAGGGCACATTCTTCCTCTGAGGACCCATCACCTCTAACAGTGTCACTAACCTGCACTGATAAATCTGTTCTGTTGTCATATCACCTGACTTCTTGGCAAAGGCAGTGGGAGAATATATTCTCCGGAGCTTAGTGAAGCTTCAGAGAATGCTGAAGAGGCCTGGGATACCTCTGATGCCAAGGATCTGGCAGCCTCCTCCCAGGCCGTATACTGGAGATGTTTTAAAATGGGACCCACCAAGGTTGGAGCTACTATTGGCTGCTTATTTTAATGTCTTCCTCCTATTCCTTGGGATCAAAACCAGTGGAGTTCAAACGGACCAGGCAGCAATGTCCAACATCATAGATTAGCTGCTTCCCCAAAATCTGCATAATGGAGCCAGTGCTTGTGACCTCCTTGTTCCCCCACCCCACCCCTAGATGTCTCCCGCGCTAGTCTCAAGTCTCCTGAGATCAGTGCCAGAGTTCTTACACTGTGTGTCATCTTTAGATAACAGTTACAGCTTCAGATAGCAGGTGTCTATGTGGGTGTGTGGTGCAACGATGGTGTGCCCGTCTGTGCGTGGTATGTGGTGGCAGGTGCCTTTGTATGGTGGGGTGCGGGGCTGCGATCCGTGTGTGTGTGTACTGCAGAGCTGGGGAGCATATGTGTGCGATGTGCAGATGTAGGCTGCCCGTGTCCGTGTGCGAAGGTGAATGTGAGAGTGTGTGTGTGTGTGTGTGTGTGTGTGATGCAGAGATAAGGTGCATATGTATGCATGTGTAAGTAGTGTGGCGCTGGGATGCATGTCTGTGTGGTGTGAGGTGCGTGTGTGTGTGCTTTGTCCCCATGATTTCAACCTTTTTGCATCCAACAGCTTGCACTCTTCCTTCTCCCCTATAACCCCTCCCCACTCTCTGTTCCCCCTTCCAGTCTCTCTCCTCTTCTCCCTAGCACTCCCATCCTCCTGCCCTACATTTTCCCATCCTTTTTCCTTTGTTTTGTTGTTTATTAGCCCTTTAATTTTTTGCAGTTTTACTCCCTCCCCCTTCTGTGTAACATTTTATTTTTTGGAATGGCCACACCCATCAGCTCTCAGGCCGTGATCCTGACCTTCCCCAACTGTTCTGCCTATGGGGATCTGATCTCCCACGGGTAGAAGAGAAGGGGATGGTTGCGATCGCAGCCCTGATGCAACTGTCTGCCCATTGAAGATCGGATCCCCGCAGGCAGACAGCTTGCATCGAGGCCATGATCACAGCCACCCCCTTCTCTTCTGCCCACAGGAGATCAGATCCCCACGGATAGAAGAAAAGTAGATGACTGATTGCGCGGCGATGCAAGCTCTCTACCCAATTGACCTCACAACTGCAGTCATTGTGATTTGTTTTGGGGGAGGGGCAGCAAGTAAATCCCAGGCACCAGATGCAAATTTATGGTTGCCATGGTGACCTGGCACTTGAGATTTGTCGAGCCCTGTCCTAAGTGCATAAAGTTGCATTTGTCCACATTAAATGTCATTTCCCATTTGGATGCTCAGTCTGCTAGTTTTGTGTCCTTTGAAAATTTTATCACCTCACTTGCTCCCAATTCCAGGTCATTTATAAATATGTTAAAAAGCAGTAGGCCTCATACAGATTCATGAGTTAGTCCCCTATTCACCTTCCGCCATTAAGAAAACTGACTATTTAGCCCTACATTACTTGCACTAGAAAATCCCAGGGATATGTCTAATTCACTTACATTGGGCTCCGTGGAAAACAGGAAACTGGGGAAGTCCTGCCTTTGTTCAATAGATCATTCTAGAAAGCTCTAAAGCTTTGCTACATTTCTTCATCTTGGGCTCCATTAGATGACGCCATCCACTTAGGGAGGGACAGTAATATCTTGCTTGTCCTCAGAGAAATAAATAAAAGTTGGCTGAAATGAAATGTTTAATTTATTCAGTCTTGTGGCATCTGATCCAGTTATTTTCACATTAAATTAATCCTTTCCGCTGATGAATAACAATATGGATTTATAAAGCTCCTGTTGTCAAAAATAGAAATCTAATGTACTCTGACGTTGAACTGCCTTACAATAAATTTTGGTGCTTGGACCATGCAACAGCTTTTTAATATGAATTTTTTTCTATTAGATTCTAACATCACCATGTAATATTTATTACACATATTTTGATTGGATTTTTATTCTTTTTTTTATTTCAAAGAACATTTGGGTAGGTTCTTTACTAACAAATATATATTCTAATAACGTAAACACTTGCTATACAACATTACGTACCGTTCACCCAATAATGCAGTCACAACACAGGTCTCATCAGTACGCTAGGAAATAACAGCACGGTTTAGAACAGAAAATATGATCCTGCTCTATGTATGCAAACAATGATGGAGGCTCTGGTTTAAATCTCCCTGCCTTGGTGCAGCATGGAAGTGCCTGTCCTTGGAGCCTGGGTGACAGAGGGAAATGACTGCTTGTACTAATATGACTCCTGAGGAGTAACCTAGTGGTTAGAGCTTAGGAATCAAGAGACCAGGGTTCAATTCCCAGTAGCACTCCTTGTGACCTTGGGCAAGTCACTTAATCCTCCATTGCCATGGAAAACAGGCTTGGCGATCTACTTCCAGTCACACTGCCAAGAAAACCCAGGAGGTGCTGGGGTGCCAGCAGTCAGCACAGACTCGAAGGCACACGTTATCAACATGACGCCTGCTAGAAGGACAATAAGTAGGTTTTAGTCTACACTTTTCCTTTGACCTTTGGTAATCCAGCCAGACCAGGTCGAGAATTGAGAACGGGACCAGTTAGAGACCTTGAGTAAGCCAAGGCCAGAGAGAAAACAACTGTCACACCCCTAGACATCAAGGATTGGCAAGGGCTCATTAAAAAGGGAGGGGGGGGCATTGAAAAGAAGGAAGATGCTTGCAGCAATCTGTAGGTTTATAAGCGAGCTAGCTATCAAGCCACCGTATGAGGAGTCTCTGTTGCCAAGTCTATCTGCTGCAGGTCTATCCATGCTGACTCCAGTTACATGCCAGCAGCAGCAGCAGCAGCAGCAATTCACTTCCATTCCCTGCCCCGACTCCAGTTCTGCTCCAGCTCTTGCTACCTGCAGGTTCCCGGTCTGCACATCTAGCTAGTGCAGCCCCTAGGTGCTTTCGAGTCCATGCCTGGCTCAGCCTGAGTGCCCAGGCCCCGAGATCAGTCTCACTCCATGCGTTACTGTATCTTAAGGACAGTCAACTGGCACAATCCTAGGACATGTGTAAAGGACTGGCCTAGGAGAACGGTAACAAAACAAGTGAAATAAACACCCTGACCTCCTGCGATGAGGCAGCTTATAAGCAAATTTAAATGAAAAAAATAAAATATCAAATGGCCAAACTCTGGATACAACAGCTACTGCCACTTTTTAAAATGTACTTTCATCCTTTTCCAAGAAACGCCCCCATGCCAGGCAGTGTGCTTGGGCGACTTGTGCCCTTGCTGGCCAGGATGGCTAATGGAAAGTCTTATCCTTGGTGTCACTCCTTTAGCTATCATGGATCTGCATGACAAAGCAGGGGAGCAGTTAGAAAAGCAGGTTGCAAAACAGGGAAGCCAGGGTTCAAATCCTGGTTCCCCTGCTGTGACCTTCTCGCGATCTTGGGCAAGTTGCTTCACTCTCCACTGCCTCAGGCACCATAAGAAAAATGGTGAGCAGGGGCGTCGGGGAACTACTTAAATCAGTGGTGCCCCAAAAACGTGCGCTGCCATGCAACCGAAAAACAAGAGCAGCTCCTTTAAGTTGGCGGCGCGCATGCACCGCTGATGCTGTGCCCACGACTGCGGGCAGGGAAATAACTTGTTTTGCTGAGTGTAGCTTGCCTCGAGCTTGGATTTGGAAAAGGTGAGTAACAGATCTAAATGCAATTATGGGCAGCCATATCTCTTTCCTCACGGTGTATTAGTGCATCTCAGTCGCACAACTTGCCTGTGACGCGATCATCTCCACAACTAAGAACAAAGGTAGCTGCTCAAATGATCAAATATTTGCAATCTTACCTTGAAACATTACAAAACAAACATATTCAGTATACGGTTCTGATGGGTAAGAAGGCAAAATAAAATTCAGTAATATATCAAAATGAAACACAGATGGATGTGGCAAGGGGTCAAAGCGGGATCAGAGATCCTAGGTCAGTCACTAGCTCTTTGTCAAAGGCAGATCGGTTTACAGAAAATTTACTTCTATCCAGAGTGCCTGAATTATGTGTCAAAAGATTACAAGAAGAAATAGACTCTTCTGTCCAAACTTTGTCCCTAGAAAATATATACAGTATATCATCAGATAAGTCAATGGAAAGCGTATCGTTGTTCTGAAAATTCCTAAAAATTGTAGAAAAAAAAATGATTTCTTTCAGTTTGCAAGAGAGGACCCCAAGAAGTCTGCTTATATTTCCTTACAGCCTTTAATCAGCCCTGCGGGAATTCTGAATTTTCAACATAACCTGCATTTTCATACGGCTTCCGACAAAGGCTCGGGAAATGATCTTTCACGCTGAAGAAAAAAAAAAAAAAAAAAGAGTCTATAGGGAATTGTCAATATGGCTAAAAAGGGAAAGGCGAGGACCAGGAGGAGAGCAGAGGAGATCCTCGTACAACTCATGAATGCTTACAAAGTCTTTTCAAAAATACAACCACACCGTTCAGCCTCACTGATAGTATTTGAGGTACAAGAGAAGCAAAACTGCAGACATTTGTTTGAAAGAATTACAAATCTGAATTACAGCTCTGCATATAGACAAAATGAACACCAGCTTTGCTTTTTCAGGTTTCCCTTAACACGTTAGAGAACTCCGAAGGTTAAGTCACATGAGTCCGTCTCTGTGGCCTCCTTTTAGTTTGCACACCAGGAAGGTGCTGTCATCAGCAGTAAACCAGGTGAGGTGTTCGTGCTAACACTGTTAAGATATATCTGGAGTCCATTCACTTAATTGGAGATAGGGGAAAGTTAGAAACAGTGCTTTGGCACACAGCAGGAGTGAGTAGACATGCCGTGCACTTTACAGACAAGAAGACAGATCAAATATGGAGACATGGAGGTGGAGAGGAACATCTGGTTTAAGATGCTCGTATCCTACAACCCATGTATATACACTGTGGTAGTTCGTATGTTCACAAGTAACAGCAGGTCCACCCCTGGGCTAACCAGCACTCACAGCACTGCACTGGAGAGGGCTGCTCCCATCTAAATACCAACAAACTGCACAAAATGCCCCTCTCTATGAAATGGCCGGGGAATAATGTGTGTGCAGCCACGTCTCTGGAGGGATCTACCACCATGGCCAGAGCTTGTAGTAGCGGCGGTACAGTGTAGTGGTACCTTGCCCTCTGATAAGACGTGCAGGCTCCCCTCTGGCATCATGGGTGGGCGCATCTTATTCACGGCTGCTGTAGATGAAAGAACTATTAATCCAACATTCAAATGAAGTTCTACATTCACCGAGAGCTATGATGAGTTGTAGTTCCTTTCTATCTTTGATTTAGCTTGTAAACCGCTTTCCTATGTACATTCACTATGGTTTATTAAGGTTTAAGAAACCATAGTGAAAGTACAGCTTCACTATCCGTGGATTGTCAGGATTTAGATGGACAGTATTGGGCCATGTTATAAGGATCCGGATTTTGGGAGGAGTGAAGGTGGACTGGATATTTAGCTGCTATTCCCGATAATCTAGATCTATATGTTCAGCACTTATACAGACAACAGCGCTGAATAGATGCATTAAGAACAGATAAGGGATTTTTTTAAAAAAAAATTTAAGGAGTCTATAAAATTGGCTCTTTTCAAAACATGGATTTTGAGATTTATTATTTATTTATTAACATTTCTTATATACCGCACTATTTGCCATCAGCGCGGTTTACACAGAACATAAACATCCGACAATATACATATGTCTGGTCATTACATTTAACAGGAAATGGAACTTGGAGAACCGGGTAAACTATATACATATGAAGTTGGATTGTCTTTTCATCGTATGAGAATTATTAGGTTATAACTGAAATTTTCATCGTATGAGCTACATACAGGACTGAGGACGATAAAAAATTGCGCAGATTCAATTATGAAATGTTTGCTCTCCAAACGAAATTTGATGGTCCCTTTGATATTATTAGGCAATTGTTTTGAGCAGCAACATTGTATTTAGATATTTATCTTGATCTCCTGTAGTTTCTTTGTTTTTGATTGGTGTGTCCCTTAATTTAAGAGCAGGCACTGAAATTACTCCAGCCACCATGCATGCTGAATATTGACCCCTATGTTAAAAGCCACACTTACTGATCAATTCCAGATAATGACAGAACTTCTTGGCTTTAAAACGCCACTCCCACGTCCATGTATATCCAGTGGGAATACACATTTTGGTCTTCTTCCTCAAGAGAGTTTAGTCCTCGTTGCTGCCAAAAAAACAGTTCACCTCGAATTTAATCTGATATCTAAGCCTATAACACCAATCCTTATAGAGAGAGGCCCACCGCTGGGGCAATGCGGAGGGGGAGGGGAAGGTCCCTATGGATAATGCTGTGGACCCGCTAAAAGCTCAGGAAAGTTCCTGTTCTTGCTTGTACTGCTGCTATAGCATTGGTGCAGGTTGGAGCCCTAAAAAGGGATGTTGTTCCCCAGGCAATCATCTGCCTCACTCATCACTTCTAGAGGATTAACTTACTGGGTCCAAATTCTAATCATTCTGTAAGCTGCCTTTAGCACCATTTGGAAAGGATGGGCAAACATGGTTTCATTTATGATTTAGCTCTGAGTTTATTCCTCCAGGATGTCAACAGAACTGGGTCAGAATACCGAGGCAATCTGATGCAAAGCTACAGGGGTGAACACCGACTGCTCAGTATACAGTATACAAAAACTGACTCTGTAGCACAAATAAAGGTGCAGTTAAATGTCAGCCCACCAGAGTCTGCTTGAAATCAGAGGATCATGGAGTGGAACAGGCAAACATAGATCGATTGTTTACGCCATCAAAATACAGAAAGACTAGGTGGCACGCAATAAAGCTACAGGGTAATCTATATTTAAGACTGATAAGAGAAAATATTTTTTCACCTAATGTGTAATCAAACTCTGGAATTTGCTACCAGACGATGTAGTAAAAGCGGTTAGTGTAGCCGGGTTTAAAAAAGATTTGGACAAGTTCCTGGAGGAAAGGTGTATAAACCATTATTAAAAGGGACCAGGGATATCACTGCTTGACCCAATACAAGCATTGAGCAGCCTGTGTCTTTTGGGGAAACTGCTAGGTACTTGTGACCTAGATCGGCCACTGTTGGAAACAGGATACTGGGCTTGATGGACTTTGGTCTGACCCAGTATGGCATATCTTATGTTCTTATCAGTGGAACCTGAGCTGCTACTGAAAAGGTGTGAGCCAAATATATAAATAATGGTTCTAAAGGCAAATTACATTCAGGAACAGTAGAAATTACAGTCAAATTTTGCATACGGACAGTGAAGGATTAAGTGATTTGCCCAAGATCACAAGGAGCATCAACAGCTGTTCTGAGCCATGGTAAAGCATAGTTACTCACCTGTAACAGGTGATCTCAGGGAACAGCAGGAATTGAGTCTTCACATATGGGTGACATCAGTACCGATGGAGCCTGCATGGGAACACTCCCCAGCATCCAATAGGAAAGCTTTTGGGAGCATCCTACTGCACCTGCGTAGCTGCCTTCCCTCCTTTCCAACTCTCCCTCGTCAGTTGAGTTTGTAGCTGAAATAAAAGGAGAGAAAGATAAGAAAAGTACAACTCCTAGGGGAAGAGGGTGGGTTGTCAAGACTCAATTCCTGCTGTTCCCGGAGATCACCTGTTACAGGTGAGTAACTACGCTATCTCCAGGAACAAGTAGGAATGTAGTCTTCACATATGGGACTCCCTAGCTTGGAGATGCCAGAGAGATGACCTCAGAGTGAGCTGTGGAACACAGGCCTAAGTAGTAGGTCATACTGTATGGAGTGGAGGAGTGGCCTAGTGGTTGGGGCAAGGTACCTCAGGCTGGAAGGTTGGGGGTTCAAATCCCACTAGAGGACAGCAACTTTGGGCCGGAAGGACTGGGGTTTCTAGTCCCACAGGTGCTCCTTGTGGTCTTGGGCAAGCCACTTAACCCTCCATTGCCCATGTTCCCTGTAAAATAGTTATCTCCAAGTTAAAAGGCCTTGTTCAATGTAATTTCAGTTTGTTTCAGTTTGTTCAAGGTAAACTGCCTTGATATCATGAAAGGCAGTATATAAGAAATGTTAAATAAAATAAATAAATATATCCTCTAAGGATGTCTGGTATTGAAACACAGGATAGGGGTAGGAGTTGATCTAAGTCAAAGAGATGCTGGAGAACAGCTTGGCCAAACGAGGCATTCCAGTGGGAGTCCTTGTCCAGGCAACAGTGAGCAGCAAATGTATGGACAGAGGACCAGGTTGCTGCCTTGCATATCTCATCAATCACTACAGAATGTAGATTTGCCAAGGAGGTAGCCTTAGAACATAAGAACATAAGATATGCCATACTGGGTCAGACCAAGGTCCATCAAGCCCAGTATCCTATTTCCAACAGTGGCCAATCTAGGTCATACGTACTGTGACAAGGCAGAGGCTCAGAAACAGGAGAAAATGGGTTTAAATCACTTTCTGTCACCTCAGAGGCTTGGAGAGGCAGGACAGGAAGGGGTTAAGTTTCCAGCACACAAACATTCTCTGCAGAGAAGAGCAGGGAAGGAACCACACCCTAGCTCTAGGCTAACCCAGAGACAGAGCCAATCAGGGAGGTGGGCGGAGTCAGACCGGATTGGGCCACTCAACACTCATAACCAGGAAGCAGCAGTTAGCAGTAGATTCAGATTCGGATCCGGAGGTAGAGAGAGATCCAGACTCGAGAGAGGAATCAAGGAGGAGAGGAACTGGTTACAGAGCAGTGCAAGCAGAAAGGCTGAGCCCAGAGGAACTAAGGAGAGAACCAGGGAAGGGAGAGTTCCTGCAGGTGGTCCTGGAAGAGGGACAGGCAGACCTCAGCTCCATGAGAGAGAAAACCCTGGAGGTGACCTAGAGCTGGATTCAGAAGCCTGGAATACTGACTTGGAGTCAGGGGAGTTCCCCAGAGGCAGGCGCTGCAAAAACCAGGTCAGAGCAAACTCTTCTAAGCCTTGTAAAGTAAATAGCTTTGAGAGAAGTCAGTCTATAGGAACTGACAATAGACTGCTTGCTAAAAGAGGCAGGGGTAAACCAGACCCTGAATATATACCTGAAGTTAATAGAAGGAAGAGGGGCTATAGAAAAGTCCCTGTTAGAAAGCTACAAACATTTCCATGGTATAGACAGCGTGACCTAAGCTCTAGTTCAGAGGAGCACACACCTGCTTGTCAGCAAGAGGCTAATTGGCAGCAATCATGCAGAGAGCTAAGGGAACCCTTTGAGAACCAAGAGGAAGCAATGGAATTGGGTGCTCCATTATCTAGTTCCAGTGAGTCAGAAATGGAATGTGGAATTTGCATGTTAGAGTGAAGAACCATAAGTATTCCTAATTGATGTTTGAGTGCTGAGAAGCCTTAAGCCAATGTTCTAGAACTTGCATGAGAGATAGCAGCGTTCTAGTGAATGGAATGAATCAAAGCTTCATGTGGTACAGCTGTGAATAGAAGGCAATAGAGAGAAACTGCTCCTACACAAGAAGGCAGTCATTAATAAGCCAGCGTTGTGGAGATTGCCATTTCTATGGGAAGCTGTTTAACACTAGAAAGAAGTACAACAGGAGAAAGATTCTTTATTACCAGCAGATACTGAGAAAGCAGTACTAGAGGATTGAAACCCTGTTGTAGTAATGAAGCTGGAAGAATGATGAAAGCTTGTAAATATTTTATGTGTCCCTGAGAAGTATCAGGAGAAGCTATATGAACACTTGAACTTTTATTTGGTACAGAAGGTTACCATTATACTTCTGTGGCGGGGGAGTAAGTCCTGTACGGTGTCCTTTGCTATACTTTGTGCAAATACCTTATGCATGAATAAAGCATCATTTACTTTGGAAACCCAACCTTGGCTGTTGTCACTCACTCCACAACTACAGTAGGAAGGCTTCAGCACTAACAAGGACTCTTTTAAACTCACCCCACTGTGTGGCTCACATCCCCTTGGCCTGCTTACGCCACAGGCTAGGCGGTGCGTTGTCACAGTACCTAGCAGTTTCCCCAAAAGACACAGGTTCCGCAATGCTTGTACTGGGTCAAGCATTGATATCCTGGGTCCCTTCTTAATAATGGTTTATGGACCTTTCCTCCAGGAACTTGTCCAAACCTTTTTTAAACCCAGCTACACTAACAGCCTTTACTACATCCTCCGGTAACAAATTCCAGAGTTTGATTACACGTTGAGTGAAAAAATATTTTCTTTTATTAGTCTTAAATAGTTTACCCTGTAGCTTCATTGCATGTCCCCTAGTCTTTCTATATTTTGATAACGTAAACAATCGATCTACGTTTACCCGTTCCACTCCATTCATTAATTTATAGAGTTCTATCATATCTCCCCTCAGCTGTCTCTTTTCCAGGTTAAAGAGCCCTAACCTTTTTAGCCTTTCTTCATAGGAGTATCCTTTACCATTTTGGTGGCTCTTCTCTGAACCTTTTCTAATAACTCTATATCCTTTTTAAGATACGGCGACAAGAATTGCACACAATATTCAAGGTGCGGTCTCACCATGGAATGATATAGAGGCATTATAATATCTTTTGTTTTATTTTCCATTCCTTTCCTTATGATACCTAGCATTCTATTTGCTCTCTTGGCTGCCGCTGCACACTGGGCCGAGGGTTTTAACATGTTATCCACAATGACGCCTAAATCTTTTTCCTGGGTGGTGGTTCCTAATGTGGAACCTTGCATTGTGTAACCATAGTTTGGGTTGTTCTTCCCTAGGTGCATAACTTTGCAGTTGTCCACATTAAATTTCATCTGCCATTTTGATGCCCAGTCTTCTAATTTATCAAGATCCTCTTACAATTTTCCACAATCCTCTTGGGTTTTAACAACTTTAAATAATTTTGTGTCATCTGCAAATTTGATAACCTCACTCGTTATTCCACTTTCCAGGTCATTTATGAATATGTTAAAAATATGAATATGTCATTGCCTGAACATTATATGCAGTGACGTGACCCTCAAGGGAGAGTCCTGCATTGTCGTAAGCAAAGGAGATACAATCTGCTATCCATCTGGAGAGAGTTTGCTTGGTGACTGGAGTCAAAAGCGATGAAAAGTTGGGAAGTTTTTCTGTACTCCCAAGTTCTCTGGAGATAAAAGGCCAAAGCACATTTGGAACCCAGAGTATGACGGGCTATTTCTACCCTAGAAGAATGAGGTCTAGGGAAAAAAACAGGGAGGTACACCGACTGGTTTAAGTGAAAGGGCTAGTCCACCTTTGGCATTTATTGTATTTATTTATTTAAAAGGATTTATATCCCACCTTATCCTTTAATCAAAGCGGTGTACACAGCAACCAATCGAATATATTGACATTTGTGTGATCATTCAGTGTTATACAGTGAATGAGTGTGTGTGTAAGTTGGCGTTGATTCGTGGTGGGCTATTTACAGCATGAGCTACTTTACAATGTTATGTACATGAGGGAGAAAGGGTGGGGGGTTGGTATTAGTCCAGGAGTTGGTGGGCACAATTATGTGCTATCACCGTCGTGCTCAATGAAGAGCATTGTCTTGAGTTGTTTTCGAAAGTCCTTAATGTCTTCTGTTGATCGTAGGTTGTCAGGGAGGGCGTTCCATATTGCAGGTGCCGCTATCGATTGAGCTCTTCTTGTTATTACGAGCCTTGGTGAAGTCTTTTTTGTGTGTTTATGGTGTCTGAGGTGCCTCTTCTCCTCGGTCTTGTGCTGATGTCGGGTTGTATGAGTGGTTGTAGGCCGAGTGCTGATGTCCAGTGTTTGATTTTGAATATGTTTAAGACTGTCTTATATCTGATGCAGGTGCTGATTGGAAGCCAGATATTATGCGTGCTGCTGTGTTTTGAGCCATTTGCAGTGGCCTGAGTGTCTGCTTAGTTAGGCCCAGATAGACTGGGTTGCAAAATTCTAGGATGGGAGTTATTAGTGCTTGACAAACTGTGCGGAAATTATCTTGAGCAAGGAGGTGTTTGAGGCGTCTGATTAGTCTCATCTTGAGGTATGTATTTTTGGTGGTTCTGCTGATGTGTGACTGTAGGTTTAGTTCCTTGTCGAGAGTCACTCCGAGGTATTTCACTTCCAGTTTTATGGGTAGTGTTGTGTTGTTGACCTTGATGGAGGGTGGCGGAATGAAGCTGGAGTTTCGGGTGATGAGTAGTGCCTCAGTCTTGTAGTTTATGGTCAGGTTGTTGTTTTGAAACCAGCTGGTCATATGTTTGAGACAGTCTGTTATTCTGGTGTAGTCAGGGTTGTCGAGGTTGATTGGGGTATATATCATGATGTTGTCGGCATGGATTGTGTATCGTATTTTGTGTTCTTTCATGATGTTGCAGATCGGTTGAATGTAGAGGTTAAATAAAAGTGCTGATAGGACTTGTCCCACAAGGCTCCGCACTAAGGACTACCTTATCATGGTGGAATCGTGTATAAGGAGGATCAGCCACCAAAGCCTGAAACTCACTGATGTGCCTTGCTGAAGTGAGGGCAATAAGGAAGGTGACCTTCAAGGTAAGAAACTTCAGAGAAGTAGTGGCTAGGGGTTCAAAGGGCGGCTTCATAAACTGTCCTAAAACAACATTGAGGTCCCATGCCACTGGGAGTGGCTTAATGGGAGGCTTAACTAATAGAAGGCCTCTCATGAAGCGTGCTACAAGCAGCTGAGAAGAGATGGGCTGACCATCTAAGGGCATGTGAGAAGCCACAATGGCACTTAGGTGGATTCTTACCGAATTGGTTTTGAGTCCAGAAGAAGAGAGGTGGAGAAGATATTCAAGTAATGCCTCCACCGGAGCTGAAAAGGGGTTAAGATATTTAGCAGTGGCAGCTAATAAGAGTTTTAGTGGCTAGCCATGATCACTGAAATGTAAAGCCAGATATTCAATGCTGGGGTCCTATTTGGCCACTGGCACTTAATACCCAGGTTGACAGGATAGCAAAGAAGCTAACCGGGCAGCGGTGATATTCAGCCACTGCTCAATTAGTTTCTGCAGCAAAAGATAGGCCAGCCTGTAATGTGTCTAACTCTTGCCAAACTGGGCAGTGGCTCAATATCGCCCCTGCCTGGTTATCACTATGTGCGACCCCTGCAATGCCCCATAGCTAGCCGGCTAGCATCAGGGTGTGCAGAGGCAATACCCATGGATATTCATTGGCACGAGCAGGTCTGGACAGGGACCATCCAGGTTCTTAGACTGCCCAGGCCATGCCTCCCCCATGCCCTCGCACTGGGGGGCATCCACAGATCTGGCTTCTAAAATAGGCCACTTTTGCAGACATCCAAATCGCAAATGATGCTTTTAAAATAATGTCCATAGAATCTCTGACCTACAGAGGACTTAACAAGCTTTACCGCTCTGTATTTTAGAAAGAGTAAGCAACGACTGGAGAGGGGGCGAAGGGGGGTGGCATTCTCCTTTTCTCTTGCATGCAAGCTTTACAGGGACAGGGGTACGGAATAATCATATCAATTGTGTAAACTCAGGCACATATTCACAGGCACAGTGAAGCCTTGAATTCGTGTCCTATTTCTCCTGACTTAATCCAATGTCACACCTCTCTAAAAATTCTCACTAATATAGAGTTAACAACAAAACTGAGAGATCACTTTATACTACAGACTTTTTGCATTCTTTTACTACTAAGTATCTTTGCTCACATCATACTGTCCCCTTTGCCTGGAAGGGGACTTAACACTGTTATTACTCCATATGCAGGAGGCACAGGGGAAGGCAATCAAAACCTCTTTGATGAGTGCTATTACCTTTAGAACAACTGTAATTTTCCACTGGCTGGTTTTGGTTTACAGCTTACGTACTGCACTCAGAGTTGTTGCTCGAGTCAAAACAGTGAAAGGGATATCACAATACCAGGAAATGTCGCATTTCTGTAGTGAGAAAAGTCTATGTTCATTTCCTTTTTTCTTTTTATTTTCTATTTATAAAATTTTACAACATAAACCAAGCGAAACTTGGAAATAAGGAATACAAGCATTCAGTCAACAAAGTAATACTAAGAAAATTACATAAACAAAGGGGAAAAACATACCCCCAAAGGGGAACAAAGACCAAATGCAAATAGTCCAGAATATTGGAGGATCCAAGAATCACAATCCAGAGGAGTGGAAGGGAAAAAAAGAAATATAAAAAAGTGTGAAGAACAAAACAGAATGGCAAAACTTATACTACAATAAGGCCCCAAAGAAACCCCCAACTCCACTCAACCCCAATCAGCCCTACAACTTCTTAGCATCCAGAAAGAAGCGTAGCTGAGAAGGCTCAAAGAAATGCTATACAGAATTCTGATAATGAAGTATACATTTAAATGGAAATCTAAGTTGGAATTTTGCACCCAGTGTAACCACTTCAGTGCGCAGTTCCAAAAACGTCTTCCTACGGAATTGTGTCCAGCGGGACACATCCGAAAAAATCTGAATCTTACCCCCCATGAAGGCAATATCTGTTTTCTTAAGAAACAAACATAACAATGCATTCCTATCTTGAAGAAAAACAAAAGAAACTAATAAAGTCATTCTAGACCCTACTGTTTCAGATGATTGTACCAATAATGCAGACAAATTCCCCAAGTCAAGAGAATCCAAAGAAACATCAGCTTGAGGATCAGGAACTGTAGCAGTAGAGTCTCTGGTGACTCCAGATGCAAAGGAGGGAAGCCAGGATCAGGATAGCCAAAGATTTCCTTCAGGAACCGATGAAAAAGTCCGGGCCAGAGAGCCAGAAACACAAGGAAAATTCAAAATCCTCAGGTTCAAAGACCGGGAAGCGTTCTCTAAATTTTCAATCTTACGTAGAAACATCTATTTATCCTGAGAAAAAGTCACCTGCTGATCTTTTACCCATTGAACTTTCTGATCAAGCACTGTCAACAGTCCCTGCTGGTCATCCAATCTCTTCTCCACACTCTCCAAATGATTGGAGAGTGGAGTCAGAACCTGAAACGCCACAACACACACTTGGTGTACCGACTGGAGGGCAGACCAGATTGAGTCCAACATCACTTTTTGTGGACACCGAAGAGGAGGAAAGGCCAACTGGGAGTCAAGGCTGGAATCGGAGGGAACCAAACTCCCCCGATCTGTTGCACCCACCCGAGGCACCGTTAGCAGAGCTCCTCAGAAGATGCCAAAAAAACAGCTGCCTCTGAGCTTCCACAAGGGAGAGGATCTCCACCTACCGCTGCTGCACCAGCAACCGCCACACTGGGCGCGGGAGGAGTATTTTATTTTTATTTTTTTATTTTTTTATACTGCACTCTTTAGAATCAGTGCAGTTTACATGTATACTAACAGGTACTTTTTATTCACTTGTCCCCGAAGGGCTCACAATCTAAGTGTACCGGAGGCGATGGAGGTTAAGTGGCCATGGGACTAGAGACCCCAGTCCATCCGGCCTGAGGTTGCTTGTCCCCATGCAGGAACTGAACCCCCGGCCTTCTGGCCGGAGGTAACCTGTCCCAACCACTGAGCCAACTCAGTGGTTGGGACAGCAGGATTCAGTGAGACATCGCTGCCCAGACCGAGGCTCTCCTCCGCCGCCATCACCAGGACGCCCAAATCCTTCGCCACCGCATAGCTCTCCATAGTTTGCTGCCCCAAAGGTAATCCTCCTTTGCCCTTAGCCTTCCGTTTCAGCATAGGGCAGCAGGAAAGCAAATCCAAAGAAGCAAGAAGACGATAAGGTAAACAGAGCAGCTTGCACCGTGTCATGTTAAGCTGCCATCTTGGATCCCCACTACAACACTTATTTTTAAAAAAGGAAATGAAACCAAAAGTAGAAGTATATTACTATAGAGGTTAGGCAGCTGTAAGAACAATTGCTAAAAGAAAGCAAGTTATCAACAATTAAAGGTGGCCTTGACCAAGGAGCTGGGGACACACAATATGGTGGTCATCCTAAACGCAGCAGGAATTAAAACTTGAAGCAGCCTCCCAGTAACAGCTGTGATTTAAAACTTAGGTGGGAAAGGAGGATGGGGGGGGGGGGGGGGAGTCTGTAAAGGGAGAGGAGACTGCAAGCTAAATTCTCTGTTAGGTCTGAGAGAGAACAGTGGAGAGTAGTAAGCCAGAAACAAAAAGGTGGACAGAAGCAGTAGCAAAGAACAGTCTAGTCATCAACTCAATAAAAGGGCTGCCGCAACCATTAGGCAAGACTGGCCAGCTGTATAGGGCAAAGAGCAGCAGCAGTCAAAGCAAAACACTAGATCCTGACAGCCCATCAGCACATTCTTTCACCTGCAGGGAGTGTGGACACCAACATGTGTGCAAAAGCAAACGTTTAATATGATGTAATTCAGTTCTTGTAAAACTGTTCCATATAATGTTGAAGTGTGGTTCTCTGTAAACCGCACTGATATTCGGAAATGCGGTTTATAAGAATAAATGAATAAAAATACATTATTACTTTAAAAGTATGACATCCAATGATCCCTTTTTACAGGATTGTTGTGGAAACAGTGGTGTTATGATAACCTCGGGGGGGTCATAAGGCTGAAGGTTCGCCTTGGGCACCCAATACCCCTGTACCGGTCCTGCTCCATAGTTACCCAGGAGGTAGAGTGTGCAGAATTCATGGAAACAAGCACAGAGTGAATGCAGAGGATTCAGATGAGGGCAAGAGACTGGCTCATGATGCATATGTGTAGTGCTGTGTATGCCTGTTAGCGCTGTACAAATGTTTAGTAGTAGTAGTGTAGAGTTGCACAATTTAATCCAGGAAAAGCATGGAGACTCAAGGTATCTTGAGGTATCAGAAGATGTTCAGCAAGAGACACAGGGAACATCCCAATGGCACCCAGAAGACGGTGAACACCAATACTAGCTACCAATAATGTGTGCAACTTCAAAGAGCACAGTTAGAGAAAGTCAAATTTATAAAATATGAACAAGGTAATGAAGTCCAGCCAGATCAAAGCTTTATAAGAAGACATCTTAAATGGAGTAAGAGCGTGAATAGTGGTGGCTGTCTACAGAATGGAACATATACAAGAGTTCTTCACGAGCTTCAATAAGAAGGAAGGGAAAATGGTGAACAAAAACTGTTTGATTGCCCTTTATCGGGACACTGAAGTATCATTTACCTTTACAAAGTTGTGCTGTGCCTAAAGGAAGCTTACAGTGTTATGCTAGAACATATCAAGTTGGCAATTTGGGAATACATGTTTTAAAGAGTATCTTGGGCAACTATATAGGTGTTAAAAATCGTAGTGATAACTGCTTATATTTGCAAAAGGAGAATGGGACCTAGGGGTGATTGTTTCTGATGGTCCTAAGGTGGCCAAACAGGTAGAAAAGGAAATGGCCAAAGCCAGAAAGATGCTTGGGTGTATAGGGGGAAAAATGGGCAGCAGGAAGGAGGTGGTGATGACTCTCTATAAGTTTTTGGTGAGACTTAATGTGCAATCCTGGAGACCACACTTTCCAGATGATATAAGCAGGATGGAGTCGGTGCAGAGGGTGGCTACC
The DNA here is from genome assembly GCA_033557465.1 of Ichthyophis bannanicus. NCBI lineage: Eukaryota > Metazoa > Chordata > Amphibia > Gymnophiona > Ichthyophiidae > Ichthyophis > Ichthyophis bannanicus. The sequence goes on along the minus strand of CM066032.1, from coordinate 104,249,120 downwards.
AAAACAGTCAGTGGGCTTAGTCGTAAGGCATATGGGGACAGACTTAAAGATCTCAATATATACACTTTGGAAGAAAGACTGGAGAAGGGAGCTATGATTAAAGATGTTTAAGTACCTCACTGGCATAAATGCAGAGGAGGAGAGCCTCTTTCCGCTCCACTATGAGGGGGTATACGATGAAGGTGAAAGGGGATAGACCCAGGAGTAATACGTGGAAATATTTCTTTATGGAAAGAGTGGTAGATACCTGGAATAGTGTCCCAGTGGAAGCATAGAGAGAAAGATTGCATCTGAACTGAAGAAAGCATGGGACAAATAGAACACCTCTAAAGGACAAAAAGGGACTATAAAGCTTAGTACTTGGTAGGAAAGGGCAGACTGGATAGGCCGTATGGTCTTTATTTGCCGTCATGTTTCTATGTTTCAATTTGGTATAGGGAAAAAACCCCAATAAAATGGCATCAAGCAAGCTAGACAGGTTGAAGGAATTCTCAACATAAATGGGCTTCTTTATTCTTCAATCCAGTAATGAAGTTGAGGGGGAGACATCCTGGCTGATTTATTTTAGTCTTAAGACACAGGGCATGACCCTTCTTCCCATCATGTGCTCTAGCTGCGAACTGGGAACTGGGATGCACTTCAGGGATTTCCAGATGACCTTTTCTTATCCCTGCAATGCTGAATCTGTTTTGCATAGTTACATTATAGCAGTTTTTCTCTTTAAAACAAATGCTGGAGTGTCAAGAAATGGGTAGCTTATAAAATAAAAAATAAAAATTGCAGCAGCATATACTAGAGAAGCAATGCATACTAATGATATTCCAATTACTCAAGCAAGCATAGAATCTTGGGGGGGGGGGGGGGGGGGCGGTAACATGAAAATACTGTTCCGTTGAATATGCACTTGTGCAGCCACTATCCGCCCTGTGCCGGGGGTGTTCCAGGGTGGCACCTATCAGTAACCACACAGGGGCGATATTGAGCCGCTGCCCAGTTAGTGACACATGTGAAAGTCAGGCACAGGAACCCCTGGCCTAACGTTCGCCACAGAAACTAACCGGGCAGCGGCTCAATATCGCCCCTGCCTGGTTAGCTTTGCGGCAATCCAGATAGCCTGGATAGTCAATGCCAGATCCCAGATACGGCCCCAGCACTAAATCTACAGGTTTAAATTTCAGCATCGGCAGCTAGCTGCTTTAGTAAGAGTCAATGCAATAAGAAGCTGTTTTAAGAAACGGAAAAGTGCTCTAACGTGTCAGATCACAGTGACATAGTACATGACGGCAGATAAAGACCAAAATGGCCCATCCAGCCTATCCAATAAAGTGATTAGGGATATACTTCTTAGCAGAAACAGCATTATCGGTTTCTAAATAGCTAATCTGGAAGGATGTGACAAAATGGTTATTGGTTGGTGCCTCTCCGTCTAAGTTGAGGAAACAGTGGGATATTTTCTTTAACTGGATATTTCTACTCTGCTATCTGGCAGCATGGGGCAATGAAAGAACAAAATTAAACCCACTTGGTGTCCTCTCTGGTTTTAGCAGGTGCCGTCGATCAGTTTGTTCTGTGGCGGGCGGTTCTAGCCCTGATGGAGCTCTTGGACTGAGCTGGAAAGATCATGCTCAATTCTCAAGATGTTTCTTTGAGCCCTAGCCCTGGGCCCCCTTATCAGCTCTGTGTGGCACCGCAAGAGTTGGGAGAGATCTGGAAGACACCGATGGGCCCTGTAGCTGGAAGAACTCTGGCAGGAGCTATGGCGCGCGCTACACCCAACTCTACCAGCCATCTCTGCATTCCAGGGCTAAATGGAAGGATTTACCTTCAAGAAATAGAAGTAGCAAAATGATGTATTCTGAAATTTTGCAATGTTGGGCAGGTAGAACAGTCTACGCTTTTGAACTTTTGAGAGCTGGAGCTGTGGTTCAACTGCCAAGAAGTGTCCCTGTGAAACCTCAGACTTTGAGGACATTTGTAATGCTGAGCTGGAAATCTTCAGTATCAAGTCTGATAACTCAACTGGTATCTTTTGCAAAAAGTGAGTAGGTTAGAGATTAGGCTCCAAAGTACTATAGTACACCTCGCTGTTCTTAAATCCTTTTATAACTCCATAAGGACTGTTGTGCTCAATTACAAACTGAATTGATGGAAAATCTCACAAAGATGAACTTAAGGTTTATTAAGTTTTCTAAGCAACTGAATGTTCTAACGTTTGCTTATACTTGAGCACAGTGGATGAGTGGACTTGTGGTTAGCATAATGGGCTGAGAACCAAAGTAGTCAGGTTTCAAATCCCATGTCTCCCACCGATACTCATTTTATTCTTTATTAGCAAGACTTGATAAACCGCCCCTGCCAAAGTGTCAGGGCGGTGTACAATAAAACAAAGTGGTGGCTGCAGGAAAACATCAGAAAAGGAAAAAGAACGCCAATATCAGACAGGAAAGGAAATAGAAAAAGAGTGTCATAGAATAGGATAGAGAAAGAAGAGGTAAGAGGGTCTGGAGAACAGGACGGGGTGAAATAGTTGTGATCGGTGACGTCTGAGTTCTCTATGGAGGAGGGTCGGACTGGGGAGGGCCAGAGCCATCAACGGCGGGGGAAGGTCAAATGCATGACAGAAAAGGTGTGTCTTGAGAAGTGATTTAAAGTGTAGGAAGGACAGTTCGATACAAAGAGAGTGCGGGAGTGAGTTCCATAGGGCAGGACTGAGGAAGAAGAATGTGGAGTGTCGGGCAAGCTCGAGGTGGGCCTGAGAGGGAGAGGGAAGAAAGAGACGGTTACCGTGTGCAGAGCGGAGAGAACGTGGGGCAGGCTGGAGGTAGATAGTATCGGCCAGGTATTGTGGGGTACTGGTATGTAGGACTTTATGGGTAATAGTGAGAAGTTTATAGATAAAACGAACCTTGATTGGAAGCCAATGTAGAGAGAAAAGAGAGGGAGTAATATGGGCGGTAACGGGAGAGGATGTAATCAAGCGGGCAGCAGCATTCTGGACTAGTTGAGGCGATGTAGTTGGTGGCAGGGGAGACCGGCCAAGATAGAGTTAAAGTAATCCAGGCGAGTGATCACAAGAGACATAATGAGAGTAGTGACAGCAGAAGAGGAAAGAAAAGACTGGATGGATCTATGATTCAGACGGCATCACGGCGTTGAAACACTACTCCTAGCGCTGCTAGACAACCTCCTTAAGGGTCTAGAAGACAAAAAGAAAATGTTTCTACTTATATTCATCGACATATCAGCCGCATTCGATACTGTTCACCATGGAACCCTCATAAACAGACTAAAATCAATAGGAATAGCGGGAACCCCACTAAAATGGTTCACTTCGTACATATCGAATAGAATGCAACAGGTACAGTTCAATGGGGAAAAGGCAGAACCTTTCACACAAACTCAGGGCATACCACAGGGCTCGGCCCTCTCTGCGCTCCTGTTCAATGTGTATATGCAACCACTCTGCAAAATTTTCCAACGGCATAATATCAAATACCACGTCTATGCAGACGATATTATGTTGTACACGCAACTGGACACGGTCGACCCGAACTACACCCAACTAGAGGAGTGCCTAAGCGAGATGCAGACCTGGCTGCACCAAAGTAACATGGCAATAAATCACAAGAAAACGGAGGTAATGTACATCTCCAAAAAGCCGAACTTCAACCCCCCCGCAACAATCACCCTATGTAACAATACATACCAAACAAAGGACGAAATAAAATATCTGGGGGTGATGCTCGAAAGCGACCTTAAGATGGAGAAACACCTCCGCAAAACCAACCGAACCATCTTTCACAAGCTAAGAGTCCTGCAACCACTAAGGAGTATTATCGAACCCCAGGATTTCAGGACAGTGGCGCAGGCACTCATCATGCCACATTTTGATTACTGCAACGCCATTCTGCAGGGTCTCCCAAAGAAAACCCTAAACATTCTGCAAATGGCGCAAAATGTAGCCGCCAGGGTCATAATGAAAAAAGGATTTACGGATCACGTCACCCCGGTATTGATTGAGCTACACTGGCTCCCCATTTCTGCCCGCATAAAATATAAGACCCTCACGACCACTTTCAAGCTCATACGCAACACAGCCCCGTCATTCCTCTCCACCTTGATCTGCTCTCAACCACTCAACAGAAGCAGGAGAACCATCAATACTAACACCCTGATAGTTCCATCAGATATTAGAGCTGTTAAAACTAGCACAAGCAACAGAGCATTCTCATACTCTGCACCAACACTCTGGAACCATCTGCCGCCAGAGTTACGAGCCAGCAAAGACCTAACTGACTTTAGGAAAAACCTCAAGACTTATTTGTTTCAGAGTCATTTCAATTTGTTTTAAGCCCAAAGCTTAAGATTATTCACAGCAATAATCCATTGCATACCTATGTACACCTGATAGTTTATGTAAATTTATATTTGGTTTTATGTATACTGGTTATTTGTATTTATGTACATATTCCACATCAGTATATTTATGTAAACAGTGCCCCTTATACCCAAAGGTATGAGTATACATGTATCCAGATATACATGTAACAGATATACTTATACTTATACAGATATACATTTTCACCACTTGTGTGATGTGCCTACCCTCCGAATCAACCTATGCGCGCCCCAAATTCTCTTGAATATGTTGTGTGTATACTGGTTTATTGTATATTTGTACATATTCCACATCAGTGTATTATGTAAACAATGCCCCTTATACCCACTTGTGTGATGTGATGTGCCTACCCTCCGAATCACCCTATGTGCGCCCCAAATTCTACTGTACTGATTTGACAGTTCTCCTATTGTAATCGGACCGCTGCTGATCGCTGGAAGCGGCGGTATATAAATGTTTGCTAAATAAATAAATAAATAAATAAATAAAATAATTCTACGAAGATGGAAGAAACAGGAACGCACCACAGAGGAAATATGTTGGTGGAAAGAGAGAGAAGAATCCAGGGTGACCCCCAAATAGCGTAGGGTAGAGACAAGAGGAATGGGTTGGCCGGACATTGTGGGTGACAGATCAGGAGGGGAGTTACGAAAGGAGAACCAGATCGCAGAGGACTTGGATGGATTAACGTGAAGAAAGTTTCACGTGAACCAGGAGGCAACGAGATCAAGGCAGTCATTGAGTGGAGAGAGATTAGGTGCAGAAATGGAGGTGTGGTGGACCAGAAGAATGTTGTCGGCATAGATATAAACAGAAATTCCAGTTTGTTGGATGAGCAAGGCGAGAGGGGCAAGAAAGACATTGAAGAGAAGGGGGGCAAGGATGGAACCCTGAGGAACACCGCATTGCAGCAGAAAGGAAGGTAAGACGTTAGAGCCCATATGCACAGCAAAGGAACGTGAGGAAAGAAAAGACCGAAACCACTGTAGAACTGTACCTGAGACACCCGAGTCAGACAGGCATGAGAGAAGGGTGCGGTGATCAACAACATCAAAGGCAGCAGAGAGATCAAGGGATACAACCAGAGAAAGGTCACCTCGGTCGTGAGAGCGGTGAATCTCAGAGAGAAGTGCCAGAAGAATAGTCTCAGTGCTGTGGCCAGGACGAAAGCCAAATTGGCGAGGGTGGAGGGAAAGGGTAGAATCAAGATGGGCGGAGAGATGGGAAAAGACGAGCTTTGAGAGTTTTAGAAAGAAATGGTAGATTAGCGACTGGACGCCAGTTACTGGGAACCGCAGGGTCTAAGGTGGGTTTAGAGGGACATCCCAGAAGAATCTGGGATATTGAGAGCAGATTGTCCAAAAATCTAGGGGAGTGGCAGCAGTGCCTTCTGAAATCACTCCGTCTCCACCCCAGAAAATGAATGTCCCAATAACTGGTTCTGGAGACGGGCCTGGCACAGATGGAAAGGCTGGCTACGCACATGAGTTAGGCAACTTCGCAAATGTGGACATCCCCAAAGTGAAAGCTCACAGAACTGGGCACTTTGACATCCCTGCCAGGGTGGTTCATAAGGGGGGGCGACTATGTTCTAAGACTAGCACGTCCTGCGGGTTGCCATTTCAGATATTTAGACATGTGCAGTGGGCTGTGATATGTTTGGAGTATATATTTACATGCAGGTTTCTTTGGCCAAGGAATATTAACTGTGGAGATGAAAACACATTTTGCTGATCCCCCTGAAAGCGTTGTAATCATCAAATGAGCACTTTTTTTGCACCTTATTCATGATATAAATGCCTGAACAAGCAGGGACAGGCATGATCGCGCCGTTCTGAAATCACATTGCAACATGCATCTCCCTTGCTCTGCCCAGGGCACATCTCCACCACGCCCCTGTGCTAATGGACATACTGGCGCCAGTATATACTTGGCTTTCTAAAATGGCTCCGAGGACATCGCCATGATTTGCATGTCTACGTGCCCATTTTCAGATCTCCAACTCATGAATAGGGTTTCTATAGTGACTTCCTTTATGTCCCTGAGCAAATCACATCACCCTCCATTGCCTTAGATACTCGCCCAAGAGGGTTTGCAACGTATCATCTGTTTCTGGATATGTAGCTCGCCTTAAGCTCAGATCTGGAAATGATGAGTAATTTAAATCAAAAGCATTCAAAAGTTGACAGGGTTCTGCAGAAGCGTTCCTCTGTTTTCCATTGTTCTGCTCTGTGCACTTCCTATCATCGGCTCAGAAACCAGCATCACTTCTTAAGTTGCTCATCTCACCGTCGTCACGTTTATTATTCAGATGCTGGAATATTTGCAGGAAGAGATAGGACCTTGCAGATTTTATTTTCTCATTGAGATACAAAACATCACGTTACGGTGTCCTCAGACTTCTCTGAATATTGTATATAGCTCCCTTGTTCAAGTCCAAGTTTCATTCCCCTGTTTCATTGTAAGTGTCGACCGGCACAATATTCGTTTTATGTAAACCGCGCTGATTTTTAAGAGTACGGTATATAAGAAGAATAAATAAATAAATAAATAATCCAGAGCTAATCACTCTGCTTCTTAATTTTCATGCTAATACAGCTCTGCTTATGATACTTATTTTAATTTTAGTTCCAGAATTAGAACTGAACAATAGAAAATATATTTTAAAAAAAAAGGCTACAACCTTTCACTCTCAGGTAGTTATAGACCACTGTTCTTTCTGTAGGTCAAATGATCTGGTTTTGTACTATATCAGTTTACTGCTAGATATCTACAGAGTGCAGGAGCAGCCTAATGATTAAAGCAGCAGGCTGAGAACTGGGGAAAGCCAGGATTCAAATCCCACTGGTGACCCTGGGCACATCACTTTATTCTTCACTGCCCTAGGTACAAACTTAGGGGGTGATAAAACAACATGCTGACTGCTGCACGTTGAATACACACTGACCACTGCAAGTAAAAAAAAGTGCAGATGTTCAGTAGCAAGATCCGAATAGCAGCTTCTGGTGAATACCTGGTTTATAGACTATGACGGTAGATAAAGACCAGCATGGTCCATCTAGTCTGCCCAGCAAGGTAGCCAGAGTGGTCGCAACTGCAGCTCCGTGCTCTTTGCCTGTGCCCAGGGCCACACCCGCTGTTTTAGTAGAGGAGGGGCTGACCTGCACAAAGTCATCTAAGTTTGCTTTGATTTCATCCTCTCTTCATAAAGGGATCCACTGTGTCTGTCCTACGCCACCCCGAATTCCACCACTGTACTCGCCCCCACCACCTCCATCCGGAGGCATTCCATGCATCTACTATCCTTTTAGCAGCAACAGGAGCAGCTCAGCCCAGCACTGCAGGAAACATCGCCGGACTGACAGAGACAGCTACAGAAGACACTCTTCAACTGACAGCAGCCAACCCAGCAGCAGGTACAGCATCCAACGTGACCTCTCCCCACTCCTGGCTCTCGCTCCTTCTCCAGCCACCCCGGAACCTCAGGAACAATTCCTAATCCCCACGGATCCTGCTTGCTCTGCTCCCGGCCCCCCTGAGCCACGCGCACAGTTCTCCTTCCTTTCGGATCTGTTTGCACAATGGACTTCCACAGCACAGATCCCTACTGCGAAAACCCCTCTCGGCTCTCAGCTTCCTTTCCCGGCACTTCTCAAGGTCCCCGACCTGGCCCCCATACCCTGTGATGTCGCTGAGGTGAACACAGCACAAGAATCCACAGGAGATCCCCCCCCCTGCGGATCTCATCTTCTGCACTGTCAGCCGAGACTCCGGCGGACGTCTCGACCAGCAGCCCAGAGGACTTAACCTACCCCAAGTTCCTCAGGAAGGTCGCCACCGCCCTCAACCTCTCCAGTACCTGCGACTCGTCGGACCAGCGCCCGGAGACCCAAGCAGCAAGAAAGTTCCTGGAGGCCCCATGACCCTCTGCATATATCCTGGTACATCCCCTACTGAGAGAGAACCTCCTCTCCCTATGGCAGAACCCTACCTCAGGGGCAGCCATCTCATGGAAGCTGGATGCCAAGTATCAAGTTCAGGCCTCCCCGGGCTTCGACAAAACCCAGCTCCCTCACAACTCCACAGTGGTAGAGTCCGCGCTCAAGCGCTCAAAGACCAACTAGACCCACACCGACCACCCCTCCCCCCCCAGGTGACCTCAAACTCCTGGATGATATCGGCCGAAAGACATTCCAGGGAGCAATGCTCTGTGCCCGAGTCTCCGCCCACCAGTTGCAACAGGCCCTTTAACTGGACACCCTGGTGGAGCAGTTAAAGTCATCCCTCTCCGCTTCCAGCCTGGAGACACAGACAGCTACCTCCGCCACCATCGCGGACCTGCAGGAGTGCACCAAACACCAGGTGCGGGCAGGGCATGCTTTGATGCAGTGGCTCGCACGGCAGCCACCTCTATTTCTGCTCGCCGGCTAACCTGGCTCAGAGCGTCTGGCCTGTGGGAAGACACCCACGACCGCATCGCCGACGCCCCCCTGCACCGGAGACACCCTGTTTGGTGAAAAAGTCAATGACACCGTCAACGCCCTGAAGGACCACTGCAGACCCTCGCCGATGAGGGCATGGAACGGCCCAACCGCAAAAGCTTATACCAGCAGAAGCCCTACTCCTTCTCTTCACCCAAGCACCAATACGGGTCCTTTCGGAGATGGCAGCAATCCCACTACAAATCACAGCCTCATCCTTCACAATCGGCCTAAAGGCAAAAGCCCCGCCAACGCGATAGGAAGCAACCGCAGAAAAACTCCCAACTGGGACAGGGAAAGGCCAACCAGGCCTTTTGACGCGAAGCCTGGGGCCAACCCTCCTATGGGGGACGCTTGGCCATGTTTCTGCCGGCCTGGAAATCTATCACTACGGATAAGTGGGTCCTAGCAATCATTTCCAACGGATACCGGATAAAATTCCTGTCTCCCCCATTACAGCGGGTGATTCCAGCCTGCAAAGATTCTGCCTCCTCCTTAGAGAAAGATTTTGTCCCTCCTAGCATCCAGAGCCATCGAACCGGTTCTGGAAGCAGAGTGGAACACTGGCTTCTATTCCAGATACTTCCTAGTCCCCAAAAAGTCTGGTGGCATGCGGCCTATCCTCGACCTCTGCAAGCTCAACCTATTCATCGCAAAGGAAAAATTCAGGATGCACTCCCTCGGATCCATCCTGCCCCTCATCCAACCCAAGGAGTGGCTCACATCCCTGGATCTCCTGGATGCATACACGCACGTTCCCATACACAAGGACCACAGACAGTACCTACGCTTCCAAGCAGCGGGGCAACACTTCCAGTACAAAGTCCTCCCATTTGGCCTGTCACCCGCACCACGGGTGTTTACAAAGTGTGTTGCGGTGGCAGCCGCACACCTCCGCAAACAAGGGATTTGCGTTTTCCCCTACCTGGACGACTGGCTGATCTCCGCCCCCTCCTCGACGAATTCCAAGCGCTCAATTCAGACAACCATCTCCCTGCTGACTTCCCTGGGGTTTCTGGTGAATTATCCGAAATCGCATCTCCATCCCTCACAGTGGTTGGAGTTCATCTGAGCACTAATAGACACTGTCCGCTCGAAAGCCTTTCTCCCCCGGCTACGAGTAAACACCATCAAGGACCTGGCACAGCTTGTGCAAGCAGAACGATCCCCTACGGTGGGAGTACTCCTTCGCCTCCTGGGTCACATGGCGTCGGCCACTCAGACGGTACCCCTAACGAAGCTCCACATGCGCTGCCTCCAGTGGCATCTACAGGCTCACTGGTCCCAACACTCACAACCTCTGGAAACTACTGTTCCTCTGGACAAGACAGTGATCTCCTCCCTCCTTTGGTGGACCCGTGGAAGGAACCTATCATGCGGGAGACCCCTCTCCCAACCCATACATCAACTGATTATCACCACCGATGCCTCCCCAGTGGGCTGGGGGGCACATTGCCTTCACCTCCGGACTCAAGGAGCCTGGTCGCTGCAGGAACAACAATGCAACAAAAACTTCCTTGAGCTCAGGGCCATGAGATACGCTCTGGAGGCTTTCCAAGGCATGATCAACGACAAAATAGTCCTGTTACAGATGGACAGCCAAGTGGCCATGTTTTACATTGTCAATCAGGGTGGCACAGGGTCACGGACCCTTTGCAGGGAAGCCCTTCGGATCTGGGCCTTCGCAATCTCACAATGCTGCACCCTCCAGGGCTCCTACCTCCCCGGTCTGCAGAACGAGCTAGCGGATAGACTCAGCCAGCAGCTCAACCCACACGAGAGGTCCCTCAAACCCCAAGTGGCCCACTCTCTCTTCCAAGAATGGGGCCAACTGACAGTCGATCTCTTCGCTACAGAAGGGAACACGAAATGCAAGACCTTCTGCTCAAAACGCCCCTCTACTCGGAGCCACGCAGCGGATGCATTCAACGTGTCATGGGGGGAGTGGTCTCTAGTGTACACCTTTCCCCTCATCCCGCTGATTTCCAGGACCATCCAACACATCATCTCCGACAGAGTGCAGGCCATCCTAGTGGCCCCACACTGGCCACGCCAAGGGTGGTTCCCGCTTCTTCACCGACTGGCAGTGCGCCCTCCGATCCGGCTTCCCCTGGAACTGGACCTACTCTCACAGGACGACGTGAATGCCCTCCATCCCAACTTACGAACACTTGCCTTAACAGCCTGGAAGCTGAGTGGATAGCCTTGTCCCCTTTTCACCTTCCACATGAGGTCGAACAAGTGGTCCTTGAATCCTGCCGCCCCTCGACCAGAAAGTCCTACAGCCTCAAGTGGCAGCGCTTCACCGCCTGGTGCTCCTCCCAAGGGCTAGATCCTTTCTCCTGCCCCATACCAACCATCCTGCAGTACCTGAATTCTTTATCTCAACAAGGCCTGCAGACACAGTCCGTCCGTGTCCACCTAGCAGCCATCGCGGCCTTCCACGACCGCCCAAGGGACAGCTCCATCGCACAACTTCCCATCATCACATGCTTTATGAAGGGCATCTCCAACCTTCACCCCCAGTCAGGAAGCCCGTACCACACTGGGACCTCAACGCATTCCTCAACCAGCTAACCCTACCTCCCTTCAAGCCCGTGCAGTCAACTGACATCAAGCTCGTCTCCTGGAAGACCCTATTCCTGGTCGCCATCACTTCGGCCAGGCACATCAGCGAACTCCAGGCTCTGGTGGCACACCCACCATACACACAGCTCTCCGGGGACCGCGCTTCCCTCCGGACACACCCTAGATTTGTTCCAAAGGTAGCTTCGGCCTTCCACATCAACCAAACTATAGAACTTCCTACCTTCCACCCGGAGCCCCATGCTTCCCCCGAGGAGAAGCGGCTACACAAACTGGACTGCGTCCCAGAGACGAAGCACGCAACTCTGTCTCCTACGACCAAAACAAGCCGGGCCGACTGGTCACCAAGTGTACCCTATCCCTCTGGATTTCTGCTTGCATCTCCTTCTGCCTGGACCAAGCCGGCACTGGGCCCTCACCACCAGCAAACGTGCACCAGCTAAGGGCGCTCTCAACTTTAATTGCCAACCTACGCTCGGTACCAGTAGCCAACATATGCAAAGTGGCTACCTGGTCCTCCCTCCAGACCTTCCAAAGACACTACTGCCTTGACTTGCAGACTGGCTCCTTCGGACAGGCGGTCCTGGCGGCCGCCAGCAGACCACCCACCCCGTGAACCATGTCTGTTCTGGCCACTTGACACATGAACCTGTAAAATTGCACCTGGACACAGGTTGCTTACTCAGGGTTGTTTGCACAATTGCTGCAGTTCGCACACGTCGTTGATTTGCACATGTCTTTGCTGGATTGCACATGTATTTGATTGATGATTGTTTACATGTGTTTTGCGTCTCACATGTGATGTTCCACATGTTATTACTTGCATTACACATGCTATTGATTTGCACATGCTGTTTGACTTGCACATGTTATATTGCTTGGGTTGACCGGCAAAATAAAGCCTTGTCCCAACCCACTATGTGTGGTACCACTTCTGTTTTATATTCCGACAGGACCCCTTCCACCTCAGCCCTTTGCAGCGCGGCGTTCTTCTGCGGTGATCGGTTGTGAGTCTCCATTTGACAAAATTTCCAAAAGCAGAGTTGGTAAGAAATGTGTGTAGCATCATAGTAGTGATAAAAGACTAGAAGATTAATGATCCCCTGAAGAAACGATCAATGTGAAACGCTATGAAGGCGCCAAGGGGAGGCGTAGGGATCAGTGAGCAATAAGAAGAATTTCAAATATTGGTGAAGAGTTCAACAGCCATTGAGTATTGAAATAACACAATTGAACGTGCATATGATAGAGTTTTGGAAAAAAAACGTGTTCTTGTAGTGTATGCAATTTAGTTTGGAGTCGAGAGGAGACAGAAATTCATGCTCATACTTGTGACGTTTTCAGTCTTGATCATAAAAAAGTCGGAGGTCATTGATGCAATGCAAACACTAAAGTTGGACATTTCAAGGTCCAGAAAGTTGTGTTCAGATAAGTGTGAGACCTCCGACGCTATACAAAAAAAACAAAATAAATGATAAGTAACTGTGTGAAAGAAAGGATAGTTAAAACCTTTAAGAGTAGGTTCTATACAGATAAATTTGAAGCATTTGTATAAAAGAATTAGATATTGTATTGAATAGCAAAGACAGGGTATGACGCACAAAGCCCAGTGAAAAATGCTGGAGGACTACTCTAGCTCTACATCTTTTTTTTTTTTTTAACTTTCTTTTTATTGAAAAATTTTTTGTTCATTTTATAACACCATATCCAGTAACAAGGAAGAAAAAGGAAAACATCATACAATAACATAGCTGCTAACTCCCATACAAGCCTGGCTACACATTCCAACACAAATACCCAAGCACTTAAATCCCCACACCCCTTCCCTTCCCCTAGGGTCACTCCACCGCATCTAGCATACCACCTACACAATCCCCACAGCTACCCACTAATATCCCCTAACCCCCCCACTACCCTCCAACCCCCAACCCCCCTTCCCTTCCCACCTACTATTACTCATCCTTCCTCAAATAGTCCAATAAAGGTTTCCACTGTTTATCAAATTTAACCCCTTTGGCTCTACGCATCATTGTCAATTGCTCCATCATGACAATCCTGCGCAGCCTGACCACCCACGCCGCTATGCCTGGAGATTGTTTCTGCTTCCATCGCCAGGCAATCTCACACCGAGCCGCTATTAAGCATGCTCGTATGGGTCTATTCCAGCAACTCGGCAGCTCATCCGGCCAGACTCCCAGCAGAAAAAATCTGGGGCAAGTGGTTACCCCCAAATCAAAGATGGCTTGAATTTGATCCTTGATTCCCTCCCAATAGCCACGTATGATGACACACTCCCACCACATATGCATATAGGTCCCTTGGCCCCCATACCCCCTCCAACAACGATCCGAAGCTCCCGGAAACATCCGACTGTATCTAGAGGGGGTATAGTACCAGCGCATCAAGATCTTATATGCATTTTCTTTTATTAGCGTACAGATTGATGATCTCTTGACCTCTCTGAATACCGTACCCCATTCTTCTTCTCCCCAGCTCACCCCTAAGTCCCTCTCCCATTCTTCCATATAGCGGAATTTCTCACCCTCCTCCCTCGGAGGGCACAGGCTGGCATACAAGGCCCGTATCATACCCCGTGATTGGGAATGTCCCCACCAAATCCCTTCAATACCATTTAGCCCTTCTGTAATCGTGGCCTTATTCTGTTTATGTTGCAAAAAATGAGCCACCTGGAGATACGCAAAGAAATCTCGGGGTCCGAGCTGATACTCCTCTTGTAATTGGGAAAATTGTTAATTTCCCCCGAGTCAAGCAAATGCACAAATCTATCCAATCCCTTCTCCGCCCATCGCCGGAAAAACCCCTTCCCTCCCCGGTCCAAAAGACTGAGTATACACTATGGAGGCTAGCATAGAAATCGACTCCCTGGGTCGGGAATTCACCCTCCGCCACCCCCTCTGCCACTCTTCCCAAAGATGTTGAAGGTATGGGTTTCCTCGTCCAATCCCTACGCACCATCCCCTTCTGCAGCCAGGGGAGATACCGCAAATCGTGCTCCCCTGCCCAATACTGCTCCACACTCCCAAATCGTTTAGTTCCCCCCGATTCCCTCCAATCCATGGCCTGTCGCATTTGCGCAGCTAAATAATAAACCCCAATTGCGGGCATTCCTAATCCCCCCTCCTTTGTGGTACTATACAGCACTGTCCTGGCTATCCTAGGAGGTCGGTGGCACCAGACAAATAAAAACATCTTCCGTTGTAGCTTTTGCAGAACCAACCGCGGCACCCTCAAAGGTAGCACCTGAAATAGATATAGCAGGCGCGGTAAGATCACCATTTTTAAGGCCGCTATGTGCCCCAACCAAGAAAAATCCTCCTTATGCCATCTCTCCATATCCTTTTCGATCTGAACAAGCAAAGGTGGATAATTTGCCCCATACATTCCCTGAGAATCTCTATGCAACTGAACCCCTAGATATTTAATGGACCTCTGGGCCCATCGAAATTTAAAGTTCTGTTGAAGATGATGCTCCAAGCTATGTCCTAAAGACACTCCCAAGGCCTCAGTTTTATCCCAGTTAATTTTAAACCCAGACATCCTTCCAAACCGTTTCAACTCCATCATATATATAGGTAAGGCCAATAGGGGCCGGGTGATGAACAATAAAATATCGTCCGCAAATAAGGCCACCTTATGCTCGTCCTCCCCCACTTTCAACCCTGTTGCGTCCCAGTTCTTCCGCAACCGCTCGGCTAAGGGCTCCATCACTAACGCAAAGAGCAATGGAGATAAGGGGCACCCCTGGCGTGTCCCCCTCTTTAACGGAAAAAATTCCGAATACTGTCCATTGATCTTAACCGCTGCCTCAGGCCTCTCATACAGAGCCGCAATCCACGCCAGTAGTCCTGGTCCTACCCCAACCTTGCGTAGCACCGAAAACAAAGCCCCACTCGACCCTATCAAAGGCCTTTACTGCGTCTACCGCTACCAGTAACATTTCTTGCTGTAGATTCTGAGCCGACCAGATAACTTGAAGAGCCCGCCGGATATTATCACCCGTGCACCGTCCTTGTACAAAGCCGGTTTGATCCGGGTGCACCAAACGTGGTAATACCCGTCCCAACCTGCGGGCCAGAATTTTAGCCAATATCTTGCCATCCGTATTTAAAAGGGATATGGGTCTATAAGACCCGCACAAGGCGGGATCTCTACCAGGCTTGGCAAGGACCGAGATCCCCGCCTGCAACATAGAAGGCGCTAACCGGCTCCCTTCTAACACCCCACTAAACAACCTCTGCAGCACCGGGGCCAAGTGGTCCCTAAACCTTTTATAAAAACTCGCAGGGAGACCATCCAACCCTGGGGATTTATTGCCCGCCAGTTCCTTGATTACCATATCAATCTCCCCTATGCCTATCCTCTCATCCAGACGATCCCTTTCTCCTTCAGTAAGGTGCCCCAGCCCTTCCGTATCCTTCAAATACTCTTCCACCTCCAAGATCGAACTCCTAATCTCACTAGTATATAGTCTTTGATAATAGTTCTTAAACTGCTCTCGTATACCCCCAGTCTGGAAGATCAGTTGATCCCGCTCCCCCTTAATTTTTACTATGCTGGTCCGACGCTCCCGCTCTCGCAACCGCCGAGCCAATAATGAGCTGGTCTTATTATTAAACTCATAATATTGTTGATTGACCCTTTGCAACTGAAACCGTATTTTTTCCAATTGCAGCTCTGCAAGTTCTGCCCGAACTCGCTCTAATTTCCCCCGAACCTTTAACCCCCCATCCCGCTTATGCTGGAGCTCCAAGTCGGTTAACTCTCTGGTCAGGTGATCCACAGTAGCCTCCCGTTTTTTCCTAGCCCCCCACTTCACTAATACCCCCCTGAGAACGGCTTTCAGCCCATCCCTTAATATCCCCACCTCCACCTCTCCCGTATCATTCACTGCCAAATAAGTAGCAATTTCCTCTTCCACCTCCGATACTACCCTTTTATCCAGCAACAAGCTCTCGTTAAGCCTCCAAAAAGTTCGGCCCCCGCGATCCACACCCCCCCAAAAATTCCCCCCATAAAGGCCCATGATCTGTCCACGTTTGCGGCCCAATCTCCACCTGCACAACTCTTTGCCCCCATGATTCATCCCCCAATAAAAGATCAATCCTGCTATAACTGTGGTGCACATTCGAATAGTATGTATAGTCTCTTCGCTGTGGGTACACATTCCGCCATAGATCCTGTAACCGAAATCGCTGTACCAATTCCACTAGCCCAACCCGTCCCTTGGTCCCCCCTTTATTGCCTATTCCGGACCGATCCAACCGGGGGTCCAGAACCTCATTGAAATCCCCCCCCACCAGCAAAGCACCATGAATCTTATCCACTAACCAATCCCCTAACTCCTTCCAAAAATCAGCTCCCGACTCATTTGGCCCATAAATATTGACCAGTGTAACCTCCTGGCCTTGTAATTCCCCCATACTAATAGCACCCGTCCCTTAATCCCTTTCGACACACCCCCTACCTGAAAGGGTACATCACCCCGAATTAAAGTCGCAACTCCCGCCTTTTTATTATTTATTTATTTAACTATTTCTTTTATACCGCCCCTTCCAGAGATCAAGGGCGGTTTACATATAACAGATTAACAGTCTTGTACACAATTTGTATACATTTTACATAGAACAGTAGAAATCAACTATTTACATTGAACAGTAAATATAAACTTTGTAGGTATTGTAACAAAAACAACTTATTAGCTCCCTCTGCATTAAAAAACATGTGAGCAAAGGCCCCACTTCTCAACAGGTGCTCATCCTTTGGCAACAAATTCTTGTAAAAACACCACCTGCCATTGCCAGCTCTGTACCGCCTTGAAAAGCAACTTCCTCTTCTGTGGAGTATTTAACCCCCGTACATTTAGGGATCCTATTCGCAGCCCGCCCCCAGAACCACCCTTCAACCCCCCAATTGCTTTGTAGTCCCCACAATAGTTGCCCCCCCTACCCCTCCCCCTCCCTGACTACCATTCCCTACTCCCCTACCCCCCCTATCCCCCTCCCTCCCCCATCCCTACCAGCAGACCTGCTTTCTGCTGCTCCTTTCTTAGAGTACATGACCCCCACCTCCCGGGACCACCCACCTCCAATAGTTAGACCTCTCCCTTCCCCCCCGCCACCCGGCCCCCCATCTCCCCTTCCATACTCCCACCTTAAGCTACCTTACATCCAAATTATTCAACGATATAACAACAATCGCCCCGAACTTAGCCCCCCTCCTTAAGAACCTTAACCTATCACAATGAGAAAAAACCAGGTGCAAACTCTTACATACAAATAGAACCTCCCGACCCCCTCCCCCTCCCAACTCTGCACCCTTTATCAAGAATAGAACTCAAAACCCCCTCATTTCCAGTTCAAGTATTGGCTGCTGAAGTGCTGCCATGCTCGCTGTCCTTCCTGGTCTCGTTATCTCTCGACAGACGCCTCAGGCGGTGCCCCTTCTCTGGAATCCGCTGCCATCTCAGTTTATCTAACACAGTCCCTTGAGTTCTCTCCGATTCCAATGATCTCCGATTCAGTTCCGGTAAATTGGGAGCATTACTCTTTTCCAAGATCTCCCAAGCTTCCATTTCAGTCCGGGCTCTCTTAGGTGATCCTTTAATTTCAAACTGGATCCCAAATGGAAAGAGCCACTTATACTTGATATGTTCTCGCTGCAAATACCCAGTTACTGGCCGAAGAGCTCTCCGCCGTTGTAAAGTAGAGGGTGCCAAATCTTGAAATATCTCGATCGAGGCATTCCCCCAGGCCATCTTGCCCTTCCTTGCCGCTCGCCGCATAATTTCCTCTTTCATCTTGTAGCTCGTCAAACATGCTATAATGTCTCTCGGCCTCGTTGCTAACTGGGGTCCCAGCGCCCGGTGAGCTCTTTCTATACCAATGTCTGGTTGCTCTACCGCAGAGCCCGCTTCACCATCGCGCAGCAAGGCCTCGCAGATTTCCTTCACAATCTGCCCCGCCTTCTGAAATTTAGCGCCCTCCGGGACCCCCCCGAATCCTAATATTGCAGCGCCGGGAGCGATTCTCTAAATCCTCCAATTTATCTCTCAGTTCATCCCGCTCCTTTTGCCAGCTACTGATGGACTCCTGAGCATTTTGCGCCGCCAGCACCACTACATCCACGTGCTCCTCTAGGTAGTCAACCCTTTGGCCCAGCGCTTGCAAGTCCTGGCGCAGCTCTTTAACCACTTCAACCTCCAGCTTTCCAGCGATCACCTCTCTCTTGAGCTCCTTGCACCAACGCCAAAGGTCCCCCCTCGTGCACTGCTCCTCCGCTTTCTCAGGCTCCTCATCCGTGTCGGCCTCCATGCCTGTACCACTATCACTCTGCAACGCCAGAGGTGCATATGAGGATCGAAATTGGTCCAATGTTTTCCTCACGGACATCCTGGAGGGCTCCACCACCTATTCCTCTCGTAAATGGGAAAAGAGGATCCAACTGCACTGATTAATAGCTCGTATTCTCTCTGTCCCGAAGAGAGCTCTACTCTCAGGTGGCCATACCAGGTGGTGACGTCACGTCCTCTCTAGCTCTACATCTTTGCTGGAAAACTAAAATCATGCATGGAGTCAGCCTTAGTAAGTGGGACAGGCAGGGTGTAATAGATTTTTGATAAAGAAGGTCCTTTACCTCCTTCCCTCCATCAGTATTGCTCTATGCAAACTTAAACTTTATAGATAACGCGAAGGAGTACATTTTCCCAACTTTCTTTTATATCTTTATGCATTCTTGCCATGACAAGGTGCCTATTGGGTATAATTGGAGAATCAAATTTCTGTCCCTGCCTGTCCAGATTTGTAATGTTCACAACTTTATCAATTTGAAATATTTATGGTCCTGGCATGGTTAGATATAGAATTTTACAAGACAACTTAATATTACTGCTCACGTTCCATGCATATACGCAGATTCAAAAATTTCTAAACTCATCCCCCCTCCTTAGAGCACACCCTGAGAGCACAGTGTCAGAACTGAACATTATTAACCAACGGCAGGTGACAGCTAGCCTTTAAACACAGCAAGCCGTAAAAATGTTCAGACGAGATTCATTTTCCTCGTCCATTTCTCAGGTGGCTCCCAAACAACAGAAAATGTAGCCAAGTTATTCCAACGTATCGCAGTCAGTCTAACCATAGCATAAACATAATGAAGCTTTCTAATTAAATGGTCTCTTGGGGGGGATCTTGTCCTGCTTTCATATTTGTGCCAAAGCTATTCGTGCTGCAGTATACACCTGCTCAATCGAACTATTGCACCATTCACACCAGGCACAGGCCAATTAAGTAATATGACTCCCCCCTGAGTTCTGTGCAGTTTATCACCCAGATTCTCCTGTACCAAATCTTAATATGTACACTTTAGAGGAAAGATGGGATAGAAATGATATGATTGAGATGTTTAAATACCTCCGTGGCATAAATGCATAGGGGGAGAGCCTCTTTCGATTGAAAGCAAACTCTGTTACGAGGGGACACAGGATGAGGGTGAAAGGGGATAGATTCAGGAGTGATATGCGGAAATATTTCATTTTCAGAAAGAGTTGTAGATGCATGGAATAGTCTCCCAGTGGAGGTAATAGAGACGAGGACAGTATCTGAATTCAAAGGCGCATGGGAAAAACACAGAGGATCTCTAAAGGAAAAAAAAGGGACTATTATAGTAGTTGATATGCGAGGGCAAACTAGATAGGCCATGTGGTCTTTTTCTGCTGTCATGTTTCTGTGTTTCTAGTACCATCTCCCAATAATGTTCAGCTTTAGGGCAAGTCCACTATATATGTTTAAAAGTGCTTCTTTTTCCAAATTTACAGCAGCAGAGGACTTGCCCCCCACCATAAATCGTATTGAAGTGATCAGAGGTATAATACTAGTGATAAAGCATCTTATACCCATTCTCCAGCATATTACTGGCAAGGAATCCTTTTAATAGCCCATCATGTGTTTTCTTTTGAAGCTTCCAATCCAACAAATGGGCTACCCTAAGGGGCAATGCCTGATATAATCATGAGATCCCTCCCCTGGAGTGGCCCGAGGCTAAAGAACTTTCCAAAGGGGTTTCCTCTAATCTCAGATCCCTTCGGGCCTTCATCTTTAAAATATGATGCTCCTGCACATATTGAAATTTAACTGCAGGACACAGCCCAAATCCTCCAACTCCTCATACCCCATCAGTTCCTCTACATACAAGAATTGCCCCAATGCTTTTAACCCTGCCCATTCCCATCAAGCATATATCTGTTCCCACTCCAGGGGGAGGGAGTCAACTCTTTCTAAAAACATTTCTGTTCAGGAATTACTTCGGTGAATTACTTAACACAATGTACTCAAGGCTAGCCTTTAGATCCAAATTCTCCAAGTAAAGTCAGCACCTCTTTCAATAGTCCTACTCTTCTAACATGATTTTCTATTAAAGACAGATCAGTCTAAAGCTCAAATTTCAGTTTTATGTAATTAGTTTTTAATTTTAATTCACTTGTTTAATATTTTAAAGTTACTTTTTCCTTATCCCCCAGCACTCCTTGTTAACGACGTTTCTTGTATAATTTTGTTGAATGTATTTTTTTCTTTGAGTTCATTGTAAACCACTTTGATTCTTGAAAATAAATAATAAATAAAATAAAATAATTAAAGGGGGGTGGTCATAAAATAAACCACTCCTGGTAGGACGCAACCCCTCTCCAGACTGCAATAGTATGTTTTGTAAAAACAAGGAGCCCGATATTGAGTTGTGATGGCTGTGTGTTTCTAAGGCACAGAGCCGTCGCTGCCAAACTAACACTGGACATTCAATCCGGGGTCATATCCTGGCACCGGAATTGAATATCTGGGTCTTCCACAACATGCCAAAATGCTCCGCATGCCACAGAAGCTAACCGGCAGAAGCGAGAGTTTTAAACCGATTATCGGGTCCAAGGTGTTTACCCATATTAGATGCTCTTCTTGTTATTTTGTTTAACCTCATTTTAAAAAATGCAAAGTTGAATCGCTCCTCTACAAAAATTGCAATTACTGATGAAAAGCACACTTCAGTTAATACTCAGTCTTTTACCAAGTCTTATTTGATGAGAAACAGCTCTATTTATTTATGTTTCTTTTACAGGCATCCATCCAATGCATTGAATCTAGCAAAGTCCTCATAGATTAGAAACTAAGGGGCTTGTTTACAAAGCCACGGTAGTGGTTCGCGATCAATGGGGCCGCGGCTCCGATAACGATCGCAAACTGCTACCGCAGCTTTGTAAACAAGCCCCTAAGGGGATCATTTTAAATCACTTAGAAGCAATCTGGACATCTGAACACATACATGTGGACATCCAAATCACGGCGATGTCCTCGAAGTGATTTCAAAAATGGGGCTTTTAGATGTCTCTGCTGTGGGGACATCTAAATAGGCAGGGGGTGTGACGGTGGTGTGTCCGGAGAGGAAAGTTAAGCACAGACATCATCGATCGATCCTAGAACCCCTGGGAATGTCTGCGCCCATGTCCAAACTTAGACCTGCTCCAGGCACGAATAGGCATTGGAAAGATACTCATTTAGGAACTAAAACCTCTGGAGTGTATCATGAAGTTGACACTACACTATCCTCAGCATTCTTCACGACGACAATGCAATGTTGTCTATGCTTGGGGAACTTGCTTTGGGTTTGCACCATCGCTGCATGTCTCGAAGACGTCCCCTGTATTAAATACTATACCGGGGATGTCTATGTAGATGTCCCCTGCAGACATCCACATTGGGCATGTCCACATTTCTGAAATCATGCTTGAAGTTGGACGTGCTTACCTTTTTAGGGACATTCAGGCTTGGACATCTGTCTTGAGCATCCTTTTTAAAATGTGCCTTTAGTGTACGGTATCTTGACTAAAGCAGTGCTTCCTAGATATCTTCATAGCATGTTGGGCCACTACTCCATTATTTTGGGCTACAGCTTTAACATTTTTTATTATAGCTATCCATTCTGAGAGACCTACACAGAGATGTGCTGGCTGTTCGTTTCTTTTTCATTTGTCATTCCTTGTGATGGTGGACTATCTTAAATTAGTTGTGAAGTATGTTCATCCATCACCATGGTGTTACTTCCTTGGCAGTGAGACAGAGTTAACGTGAAAGGACTGGACGCTTCCAAATGCACTCTACGAAAGTGACCAACATCTTTTCCCTTACACTTATAAAATTCCATTCTATAACTGTTTATATAAGCCTTTGTACTAATGTGATTCAATCATTAACCTGCACCGCCTCTAACATACATAAGAGCATTAGAAAATGTTATCACTAGATCGGTGGTTCTCAATCGAGGTATCATGAAACACTAGAGCATTATCAAAAACATGGCAAAGACCACAAGCCTGCACTTTCCACAGCAGCCACATGCACCTGTTGGCTCAGGAGTGCAGAAGGCATCTGAAATCCCAGTCACCTCTTCCTCCAGTCCTGGTCAGAAATGGTGAATCGCGTTTGCTGTTCTCCCTCTCCTGCCAGTTCTGATCACTAGGTGGAAAAAGCGAGTTTTAAGAAGGGGGACTGGCAGAAGGGAAAAGAAAGGGGAGTAAGCCCAGGGGAGGACAGAGAGAGGGGATGAAGCTGAGCAGGTGTGTGAGAAAACGTGAGTGTGTACGAAAAGTGGACTGGCCAGCTGCATCGGAGAAGCAACCATCTTCCCTGTGCTGCTCCCCCTTGCAGTGTGTCATACATGTGAGCCTCATCTGCCAAGTATGTCACGATGTGAGAACCACTGAACTAGATATAAAAACACTATAAAGCAGTTTTAGCTGCTAAAAATATAAGTACCGTTCAGCATTCTCTACGTCTCTAACCACTGTTCACAGTACTTGTTCATACCAGACTAGAACAGGAAGACCTTGCCTCCATGAGATCCGTTTGTCTTTTTTTTTTTTAACACGGTTTGTGTCAGAGCACATAGAAACTAGAAAATGGTACTCTAAAATTACTCTAAAATTGCAGTTGCAAAGATATGTGCAAAGCCCTTCCTCGATTCTCAGAAGGGATGTCATGAGAATATATGAAGCACAATTTTGCATAGGTCCTCTAGGTCCTTAAAGGACCATCCAAGTTAGGACATTCACAATTTCCAAAGTTTTACATAAAAGGCTCGCTGAACAAACAGCCCTCTGTAAAATACCTATAAACCTACGGAGCATTATTTCACAAAGAAGCACGTAAAAGAGCAGCATCACTCAGAGCTTTCAATGTGTAAGTGGTGATTTTGCAACCTGGGAGCCAATTAAAGAGCCAAGCTACAAAATCCAAACGTTAAGATTAAGGCGGTTTTAATGTCAGAGAGGATAACATAATTGCTCCCCCATCGTGCCTTCAAACAAACATTTGGCTGACACACATACCTTGGGGAAGGTGTAAACGCTGACATCTAAAGCTTCAGGTAGACAAGTATTTCCTTTGCAAACCAGAACACACATGCATACTTTTCATGCCCAATATATACCCCTTTCAAAACTGTGCAAACCAACTATTTACATATGCAAATACCATGAGACCCTTCTAAAATGACCAAGAGACATGCCATACTGTGTCAGACCAAAGATCTATCAATTCCAGCTTCCTCTCTCTGACAGTGGCCAATTCAAATCACAAGAGGGTTCGTCCCCATCAGGATGAAGCTATATTTCAAGGCCTTACTGATGAAAGCAGGCAAACTGCACTTTAAAACTTCTCTGATTCACAGTTACAAAGTGAAATTTTGTTTCTAGGAAGTTTTTACAGATGGCAATTTACTGTATTTGCAAGTCCATGCAATGCCTCGTTGTCCAGCTTCAAACCCTTTTCCTCCAAGTGCATTAAACAAGGTCAAAACTGCTAAAGGCAATGCCTGTTCCAGTCAGACCGTTCTTCACTTTCAAAAGAACCATGCAACACTGGTAATGACTTAATTCTTTCCAAACCAATTGAAGTTGGGAAGAAGTATATAAAACATAGAAACATGACTGCAGAAAAAGATCACATGGCCTATCTAGTCTGTCCTTCCATATCAACCACTACAACAGTCCCCTTTTTACCTTTAGAGATCCTCTGTGTTTGTCCCATGCTTTTTTGAATTCAGATACTGTCCTCATCTCTACCAACTCCACTGGGAGACTATTCCACGGATCCACCACTCTTTCTGTAAAGAAATATTTCCGCATATTATTCCTGAGTCTATCCCCTTTCAACCTCATCCTATGTCCCCTCGTAGCAAAGCTTGCTTTCAATTAAAAGAGGCTCTCCTCCTGTGTATTTATGCCACAGAGGTATTTAAACATTTCAATCATATCACCGCTGTCCCGCCTTTCCTCTAAACTATACATATTAAGATCCTTAAGTCTGTCGTCATATGCTTTATAATGAAGACCATTAACTATTTTAGTAGCCACCCTCTGCACTGACAGCAACCTGTTTATATCATTTTGAAGGTGCGGTCTCCAGAGTTGCACACAGTACTCCAAAGGAGGTCGCAAGCCACCTAACCCTCCATTGCCTCAGGTACTGTGGTGGCGAAGACAGCCAGGTCCCTATGGAGATAGAAAAAGTACAAGCAGTTTCCCCTAGTCAGAGGGAAAGGGAAAGAAATGGTCATTTTAAAAGTGCAGCTAAGGTTGAGAAAAACCTGTCAAAAGTTGTTGTCCAAAAGCCACGCCCCAGCTCCATGGCAACTGAGGGTGGTAATGCAGGACAGCTGGGGGCGGGGTGGAAAGATACAAGCCAGTCCCACTCATATAAGCCCCAGGGAACAGGGAGAGATAGATTGCCAGGACCAGCAAGATTGCCAGGACTGACAAGGCAGGCAAGACTGGAAAGGCAGGCAAGTTTGCCAGGACACGAGAGGAAGAGAGCTGACTCTGATTCAGAGGCGGAGTCTGAGAGGGAACCTCATTCG
Source organism: Ichthyophis bannanicus (assembly GCA_033557465.1). Lineage (NCBI taxonomy): Eukaryota > Metazoa > Chordata > Amphibia > Gymnophiona > Ichthyophiidae > Ichthyophis > Ichthyophis bannanicus. The sequence goes on along the minus strand of CM066032.1, from coordinate 104,223,737 downwards.
GAGCAAGAGTTTCACTCTTGCAGGAGGAAGAGAGACGAGAGGGCTAACTTAACCAGGAAACAGCATGGCCAGGGAAGTGGCAGTGAAGCATTGCTGAAGAAACTCCCAAAAGGTATTGCTGCTAAGGTTACTAGCCAAAGGTCTCAGGAAAAGTTCCCAGACAGCAAGGGGAGGGAAGGATATCCCCAAAGCCAGCTCCAGCAGTTTAACCAGCACCAGGGTTATAGGAAGCCTGCAGGTGGTTCAAGAACCCAGGAAGGGCTGGTAAGGAAGCCTCTCAGTAAAGAAAGTTTGAATGTTTTAAAACTGGTAAAATGTATGCTAAAAGACCAGGAAGTAACCTGGGGAGAGAACAGTTCTGTGTACCGAGGGAAGGCTCGAGGGGAACAGCTGTTTTCTAACGACGTCACAGAACAATCGTGTTCAGAATGGGAGTCAATGGACATCGGGGAAAATGATCTTTTGAGTGAGCCTGAACAGGCTATGGAATGTGAGTTGTCCCTGGTAGTGAAGTAAGAATGTTTGGAAATATAAGTTTGAAGAAAATTCCATTTCTGTGATATGCATGTTGTTTCAAGGAGCAGAGAAGTTTTAATTAGTATGGCTGCTGCTTTAAATGAGACCTGCTAAGGAAGACGGCTTGAAGTCTCTGGATAACTAATTGAAACCCTTAAAGCTTTTGAAACAAAGAAGAAAAGTTTGTTTGCTAGAATTTTGCTGCATTGAAGTTTCAATGAACATTTTGAGTTTAGTTAAAGCACTGTGAAGTGAAGCTTTAGTTTTGGAGAAATAACATTTGTTTGCTGAAGTAAGCAAGAGCAATTCTTACCTTTGGTTTCTTGTGGATGTTTGTACACGTGATATACCAAGCTTCATTTGAAGTTCCCGCTATTAAGAGAGGCGAATAAAAATATTCCTGCATTTGCTTTCAACTCTCGGCTCAGCATTTTATTACAACTACATTTGCTCAAAGTACTACAACTCCCAGAGGCCTTTGCCCTGGAGTTTATTGAAAGGAACATTCGCACACCCTTTCCTCGTCAGGCAGCCGCCTAGGCGGGGGAAGGGCGCGACAGTACACATAGATTGTAAGCCCTCTGGGGACAAGGGAATGTATCCAGTACCTGCTTGTAGTGATTACATAATGTAAACCGCTTTGATTGAAGGATAAGGCGCTATAGATAACTGGCTAAATATAAATAAATAAATAAATAAATAAATGTCTTATTCAGAGGCACCATCACCTGCATTCTTCTGCTGGCCATTCCTCTCCCTATGCACCCAAGCAACCTTCTAGCTTTTGCCATCACCTTTTCTACCTGTTTAGCTACTTTGAGATCATCGGACACGATCACACCTAGGTCCCATTCTTCTTTCATGGAAAGAAGTACGTCACCCCATATACTGCACCGCTCCCTTGGATTGTTGCAACCCAAATGCATGACCCTACATTTTTTAGATTAAATCTCAGCTGCCAAATTCTAGACCATTATTCAAGCTTAGCTAGATCCCACCTCTTTTTATCTTACACCTTCTTCCTGGGTGTCTACTCTGTTGCAGATTTTGGTATCATCCACAACGAGGCAAACTTTACCCAATAGCCCTTCCGCAAAATCATTAAAAGGGGTCGAGAATGTCTGTCTGTCTATCTGGGGCAAAACAACTCTCCAAATATTTAACTGTATCGAGTGAAACTTAGCAAGTGAGAAAAACTGCTAAGATGACACATTCTGTTTGAAAACAGGCCAAATTGGACCAGGGGTTCCAGAGATATAAACCTTACCCCCCCCCCCCAAAAAAAAATAGCCTCAACACATTTCTATAGGAGAAGGCGATCCAGCTTCTGAGGTACTTAAACTTACAAACAGGGAAACCTAGCAGTTAGGAAATTGCTCCTTTCAAATTCCCTGTTCTCTACTCTTCCAACCTGCACCCATCCCCACAAATAGCCCCCCCATAACTGCCCCAGCACCGCACACAGTGCCCCAAATTGCAAAAATATTCCCTCAAAACTGTCCTATCAACCTGCTAAACGTCTCCACAACAAAAAAAATAAAGCCCCGCAAAACTCTCACCACCTGCAACAGTCCCACCCCAAGAAACTACACCCCCTCACCACAACTGCCCTATCTCTTGGGCACATTGCTAAAACACTTGAACTTGCCATTGAAAAGAAATCTCAGTTGTGAGGAATCAAAGAAAGCATATTTAACCCCAGATAAAGCTTAGTTACTCACCTGTAACAGGTGTTCTCCGGGGACAGCAGGAATCAGTCCTCACATAAGGGTGACATCGGCACCGACAGAGCCCTCACAGAAGCATCCCCCCAGCTTTCAAAGAAAGCCTTTGGGAGATGCCACCACGCATGGTGGTCCCCTTCCCATCCAAGGGTGCCATCTTGCTCAGTCTCCTTTTTTTCACGGAGCCCTTCAAACGTTGTCTGGCTTGCCCCGGAAAAAGTTGATTATTTTGTTCCCCGAGTTTCCAACTTGCCTCGGGTATTGCATCAGTACTCTTCCCGCCTACTGACCTCGGTGCCAGGTTCGGTTTAATTTTTCTAGTCTTTTTGTTATTTTCTTTTTCTGGCGCTTTTTGCACTTTTTTTCTCCCGCTGGCAGCCCGGAGGGTCTTCGACCTTGCAGGGGTATTTCCCCTCCCCCCAATGGCTACCTGTGGTTTTAAGAAGTGTGATCGGTGCTCTAAAATCATGTCTTTGACAAACACAGACTACCGTGCCAGAGGAGTCTTCTGAATAACCTCCTCAAGCACCCTGGGGGCCTCACGAATGTGAAAAACTAATGTCAAGAGTCTCATAACTGTCCTCTGGGGACACCCACACAGACTCTATGGAAGAGGGTTGTAAGAGTTGTGACTCATTCCGGAGCTTGCTTACCAGGCAGGATGCACATTAGAAACATACAAAAATGACAGAAAAAGACCACATGGCCTATCTAGTCTGTCCTTCCATATCAACAACTACAACAGTCCCCCCTTTTCCTTTAGAGATCCTCTGTGTTTGTCCCATGTTTTTTTGAATTCAGATATTGTCCTCATCTCTACCACCTCCACTGGGAGGCTATTCTACAGATCCACCGCTCTTTCCATAAAGAAATATTTCCGCATATCACTCCTGAATCTATCCCCTTTCACCCTCATCCCATGTCCCCTAGTAGCAGAACTTGCTTTCAATTGAAAGAGGCTCTCCTCCTGTGCATTTATGCCACAGAGGTATTTAAACATCTCAATCATATCACCTCTATCCTGCCTTTCCTCTAAGGTGTACATATTAAGATCCTTAAGTCTGTCCTCATATGCTTTATAATGAAGACCACTAAGCATTTTAGTAGCCACCCTCTGTACTGACTCAATCCTGTTTATATCCTTTTGAAGGTGCGGTCTCCAGAATTGCACACAATACTCCAAATGAGGTCACACCAAAGACTTATACTGCATTACATTGCTCTCAAATATCTCCAGGGGTGAACAGGCAATAGAGGACTCTACCTCTGCCAGCACTACTAAAACTGCCAAGGATGAAGATGGTCCGATTTACTGGAGGCATGAGAAATTGTGAAGAACTCTAGCAACACCCTCTGCCCATCCACCAAATGAAGAAAGGCTTACATTTAAAGACCCTTCTCTACAAAGGAAGGCAAGCCCACAATCTAATCAGAATAACAAAATGAGGGAGGGGGAGCTTCCTTGAGGAAAAGGACAGCAAAGGCTTCATGCAAAGAAGGAGCTATCCAAAGAAAGGCATACTTGAAGCCAAGGGCCATAGCACAAACACCCTTCAATGCATACCAAGGACAGAAGGAATTTATCGTAAAGGATGAACCTCCCATGGAAGTCTCACACATGGACCTCCCTGAAGTGTCCTCCCAGTGTCCTCTACCAGAGAAGCCCATCAAGACCTAACAGAACACTCAGGTGGGTAGAACTGCTTCACTCCTGCTGAAAGAAGTCTCACTGAGATAACCAAGGCATCCTTTGTAGGCAAGGCCTATAGAGAACAGGGCCTCTACTCGAGCCCCAAGGGTTCCAGGTCAATCCGCAGTCCAGGTGGAACTGCTAAAAGACTAACATCCGCTAAGGCACCAACACTCACCAGGTCCTAAGCAGGGAGGCACTAAGCAGTTTAAACATACCAGTATGTACTCACCTAAGCAGGCAGGCAGCAGGGAACTGTCTTACCAGGAGCCCCTGCCATGCTTCTTCTGTAGGCTCATTCCTGACCAGGAATAGAAAAAAAACATTGTGTTTGGCCCAAGTGTCCGTAAAACAGTGCGCAAGTTCAATCTGGGACCCATAGGAACACAGAATCAAGCGGGCTGCTACTTGTGCTGAAGATTGCTCACCCAGGGTCAGTGAGAAGGCTATATAGCATCCCTCCACTAGGCCATCCCAGAGGAAGGGTCTCCCAGCCTGCCTTCCACAGAATTCCCCTGTGTTTAAAACCAATACACAACTGGCATACACCAGAGAGGCAGACACATGGGGTACTGGAAGGCCAATTCTTCACACTAAGATATCCAGTGTGGAAGGACTAAATTCTCACTTTGACCGGACTCGTGGAATTCTGACACAGACAAAACACAAGTTACCGGACCGCATGCTAATGAAGCTTGCGATATGCACTGCAATAGGGCAACCTGATGCTCCTCTGCCAAAACAGTACAACTATATAGCCGCAAGAACCGCTCTGGACCTGTGAACTCTGCTTCAGTAGAAGGCATGCGCAACCATCAGGGCTATGTTCAAGAACATTCAGAACATTGCTTCCCTTAAAGGAGATGTAAGCTGCTGCAGGATCAATGTGATTGCTGCGGCCTCTATGCAGAAGATCCTCCCCGGGGTCTCTTGGCCAATTGGACTGGGTCTCACACATCCAGCCCTTCTGGCTAGAAGTCAGGCTGACAAGTCTCTCCCCAGGTGCTTCCCACAGCATACTGCTCAGGACGTGAAACTACATCCACTACTTCACCTGCTCCTTGGTCTTCCGGGCAAGAGGAGGAGCCTGGTTGACTGACAGGGAACACTGGAGACCAGACTAGGTGATTCATCTCAATCAAGTGCCTGTGCACAGTAATGCAAGAATCCAGCTGCAAACTGAAGCTACATGCCCAAGGGCCAGAGGAAATCAAACCAATTGAGCTGCCAGAGGATCAGATGCTCTGAATCAGCAGCATCTTAAACAAACCTTCTGTTGACAGTAAATACACAAGAGTAGTAACCATTTCCCAGGGTCTCACCTCCTGGGAGGTAATCAGGCTGCTCTTAGGACATCTGTCTCTCGACTCCAGACTTTCTAGTCCAAGCTCCGAAGGCTTGTGCCATTTTCACTCTTCGCCAAGGACACTAAACTGGGTCAGCTCGACATCCAGACATGAGTAACCGAGCCCTCTGCTTGCAGAAAGGCATTGCTATCACCATTACCCCCTTGAGAAGGGTACAGGGAGCCACAAAGTAAGAAGCCTGATGAAGTCCAGAGGTAGGAGCACTCTCCACTGGATCAATGCAACAGACCCACAGGACCCCATATGAAAAGGAGAGACTCTGAAGCTGAAGACAACTAGCTCTAGGACCAGAAAATGCTGGAAGGAACATCCCCACCAGGATCCGCATATATCCAGGATGTATCACTGGTCCTGCTGCAGAGGGAATAGGAGAAACAACCTGTCACTGCCAGCGGTGGTAAAGAATATCCACAATCACCCCCTACCTGAGCAGACAGTCTCAAGAAGCCTCTCCTCAGAAGATTTTGCAGCCACTACTGCTACTTATATAACACACTTCAGAAGTCCCAGGCTGGTATGGGTCAACAACTTGCAGGACTGAAGACAGGTGGCTTGTGATGGTGCTGATAAACTCTGATCTTGCCTAAGTACCCTGAAAATTACTAGCTTAACATGGTATGGGTACACTCAGAAGAAACAGACTGAGCCCCTCGGGTCGGTCTACCAGCACCAGTGAGTGGGATTACAGGCTCCCAGCGGTGCCTGGAGGTGACCAGATCCTATGAGAATCTCAACCAGAACTGCCCCTATCACAGTGGAGGCCACTAATGGCTCCCCTTCATTGAAGGGAAACTACAGGCTATATGCCCAGCCCTAGAAAGTCCCCTGACCCTTGTAAGTCTATCCTTCCAATTTGGCTACAGTCAAACTGCTTCTCATGGAGAGAAAGCTGCCTCATAAGTGAAAGGGATCCACCACAATCTGGAGCTATCTGTGGAAGAACGCCAGAACTACTAACTGTCTGCTACCACTGCCATGTTGCTGGGAGAAACTCCAAATCAGCCTCAACTAGCAGCCACCGCCTCAGCGGTCCACTGCGAGCCTGCTAGTCTTCAGAAGGTGATTGGGTTCGCTGACCATTTGCCCCAACTCAAGTCAGGTGTTCCCAGGAACAACCTGCAACCAAAGAAATAAGGGACCATAGCCCTTATGACTGGAGGCATCAGGCTACCGGCAGAAGGTGGAGCACTTATCAGAGGACTATGCTCCAGGTATGCCCACTGCACTGCCTGCCAGTTGAAGATGGCTAAAGTAAAGGTCTTCTGAACAACCCTGAGCCTTCCAAACCGAGACTTCATAATTGCAGCAACCCCCGCTCCTAGGAGGGTCATGCGCCTCATCACCACTGAGAACTGTATTTCCACCCCAGGGGGCCCAATGGGCTTGTCCAGCTTGTCATTGGCTGAGGGTGCAGCAGAGGCAGGACCTCAAGGACCCCAGGCATAGCTCAGGATTATGTCCCCTAAAAGCCCACACACTACCGCTAGGGACCCGGAGAAGGAGGACTATCACAGAGCTACGGGTCCACCAGGGACAAAGAGGACCAGTCTGAAATCCTTGCCTGAAAACCAGCGCATAAATTTAAGGAGCTGCCATAACGTCCCCTAAAGTCTAAATAGGGCATGGCTGAGGAAGATGGATCTTGCAAGGATCCCACCTGGCCTGTGAGGGAATCACCGCTCCATCCTCCTCAGACCTTGCGGCAGCTGGAATAGCAGTTGAGATCTTCAGACATCCCTCATAGGAAAAGGCTCAGCTTTCAAATGAACAGAGGAGTGCAAGGATGAAGCAGGGGCCGTGACTTCTCTAGCTGCCTATAAGAGCAGCACTCAGGGGCTCTGGGTCTCCAGAGAGTACGCTTTATTTATTTTATTTATTGAACAGTTTTTATATACTGCCTTTAATTAAGATCAAAGCAGTTTACATTATAACTCATACGTTTACACTTGGGTCACAACTAGCCAGCTGAATATAGCCCAAAGACTGTTTCAGTAGCTGCAGCACAAGCCAACCTGCAACTGGGGACTTGGGTCCCCAGAATGCCCTCAGGGATCCCTGGTACTCAGCTAGTGACATATTGCCATGCTCCGCTCTCGCTGGGCCCACACAGTCCACCAAAGTGGCTGCAGAGCTCACCAGCAGCAAAGGAAAAAAGGAGCAGTAGGGGCCACAGGAACAGCATCGGGCCTTGGGCCCTCATGGGGGGGGGGGGGTGTCAAGATGCTGATCTAAAGGTGTCCTGGGCATCGGAGCCCAACCGGGATCAAACAACTGCAGCTACAGTAAAAAACAAAAAACAAAACAAAAAAAACCCTAGGGATCATGGCTGCACTGGGCTGAGAAAAAAAAAACTGCGGCAGCAAAAGAAAAAACAAACAACAAAAAAAAATTGCCCCCACAAAAAATGTAGCAGAGCCGTGGCAAACAGGAGTTCCGAAAAGGGAATCCCGAGACTTGTTGGGCAGACTGGGGAAGCCCTATTAGCAGAGTTGCCAGTTCCATGAGTAAGATTTTCAGCAAGTCCTGGATTTCTAATGCATTATGGGATCTGCAGCACTTATTCCAATGGGTAAAATCAAGGACTACTACTCTGTATTAGAGAGGCTTGAGGAGGGGAGGCAAGGCTAGGGAAGGTCTTTTTTACCCCTTTGAAGCTTCCTTTTGAATTGAAATTGCTTTATCCAAATCAGCTGAGAGCCAATGGGGAGAGCTTCCCCATTGACATCAAAGGGAAAAAAAGGGGCTTAGAAAAGAAATTAAAAAAAAAATATGCAAAAAAAGATGATGATCAGAAAAGGACTGCAAGAGGGAAAGGGACCAGGCCCAACTTATTGACCTCCCTCAGGAGCCTCGTGGGGGTCCTCTTGCTCCTCTTCCTGCCCACCAGCGCTAGTAACCTGAAGGACCAGCATGGACACAGGGCGGCTGTCTGCTCCAGAAGACATGGGTATACCCGCACTCCAAACCCATTAGGCTTTACAGAACTCAATCCAAGCCTCTGCACCGAAGTGTAGGAGAGGAGAGTCAGGCCTATCTTCACTGCTGTGCCAGTCCACGCACCTTGACACCTGCTGGAGGCAGACAATACTGGCTTCTCTCATTGCTGTATCAGAAGCTAATACCAGCTGATGACATCACTGAAAGTTAACATAAGAACATAATACAGTATGAGAACATAAGATATGTTCAGGTCTACCTTCACCTGCTGGCAGGGGGACATAACTCACTCATCTGGACTAGTCTAGTAGGATGATAAGGAACTATCTTAACAAGAGCTCAAATCAGCTAAACAAATCTAGACACTATAGACCAAATTCAACATGTATTAGAAATCACACCACAGTGCTACAGCATGCAAGACAAACACTAGAATATTTTATTGGAATATCCAAAAACTTCAAGTCAATATTTCCTGTCAATAAATAATATGAATAATGGGACAAGTATTCATGGATTCTTAAACTCTCTCTCAGACAACCACCCCCAAACCCTGCAAATCCCAACACGTGTGTAGAGAAAATCAAGTTGAAAAGTATACACTTGAAGGGCAATTTCTCCAAATGGGTGAGTTTTGTGCATACCATGACAGTCATGAACCTCACTTCTAAGCCAGGATATGCAACGTTCGATCTCGGTCTCTCAAATTTACTGCTAATGCTTGGTGTAGTACTTGCACTGTGCCAAAGAGAGCTTCCTTCTGGAGTTCATAACATGTAATATCTATGAGTAATTATCAAGGTGTTCTTGGAAATTCTCCTTAATCGAGCCTGTGGCACCCAACACGATAGGAAATAACTTAGTATCTTTCTGACATTTTCCCCATTTGCAGAATCAGGCATGTGAGGGGGTCACAGGAAGCATTGAAGTGTGTGTGTATATATATGTATATGTTGGGAGCCACATGAATGCACGTGTGTCATGGAGAGTGTTGGGGCTTGGGGCTGCATGCATGTGGGTAAGTGTGTGGTGTGTGTGTCCAATGACACCCTTCCCCTCATTTAGTCGCTTGCTCACTCACCAATTATTTAACCTGACTGCAGTTTCTTAAAAACGTGGTGCTTGACACTTTCCCCCCTGTGATCGGCTCTCTGCATGGTCGAGCTGCACAGAGGAGGAAGCTCAGGCTGATCTCACGGCACATTTACAGATCACACCATTATTATGGCTACAATTGGGCCGGTATTCAAAGCAAGTTATGCATTTGCTGGCATCTGACAAATGTCTAATTTGCTTTTCTATTTATTTTTATAAACTAGATAGATAATATTGGGCTATAATATCTGTACAATTATGGGCCTGGGTTAAGGACTAGGTGGAGGTGGTGTTAAAAATTATCTCCCTTTAGCAGTGCTACTTGAATAGCAAGCCTAAACGAAATGAGTATTGCCAGCGTAGACACTGCTGAATACATATTTTCAGGGCTGCTACCTAAATGGATAGTGGCATCGAATTTACATATTAATTTAAGCATCAGTGTCAGCACTTAAATTCCTGTGGTGATTGTAGCGTCTCAGAATTGGCCCCAGTTTTTTTAAGCTGAAGAGTTTCCAGATTAAAACTCTGAAAAATGACAGGTTAGGTCTTCTTTACGATTACATGGATAAGGACTGAAGCAGAATTTTCATGTCTGCAGATGTGCATGCCAATAGATATTTTATATCATTGCTTCCCAGTGTGCCACAGCACCCTAGTGGGCCTTCAGACTTGATCAGGTGGGACACGGAAAAGGCCCCACTGCTTGTTATGCAGATGCAGATCAACCCCTGGGCTCTGAACTCAGCATCTTAAGGGCAGACTAGAGAGGCCATGTGGTTTTTTTCTGCCCTCTTGTTTCTCTGCCTATCTTGCACTAACAAATCCTTACCAGTGATAGCTCTTTCCTAGGCACCGTCCACACACATGCTTCTCCTTTCTAATGCATCAGCCCTAGACACATTGCACACAGCACCACCTTACCTTTCTTCTGTCTCCTTCTATGAATCCTTCCAGCCTGTCTTATTCACATCTTTCAGCCTTGCGGATCCTCTCCATGCCCCACAGAGGATGGTGTACGACACTATCCTTTTTCTTTTTTAATGTAGATGTGCCTTGGACTTCAGAAAGTTAGAAAACACTCTTCTACACAACCAGTCCTGACAGGAAAATGAGACTAATTCAACACCAACAACAATGTGACAGCAGTCATGTTCCAGCCTGGTGGGGCTCATAATAGTTTAAAAGTGGCAAGCCACCTGTTGCCGTTGGCAAACCCGATTCTAAATACTGGCAGACTACTGCCCAACTGAGTCACAAATAAGAACTGTCAAAACAAAACCTGAGCTATGTGCTGAAGGCAGAATCCTTTTGCAGCTCTGTCCTGTTAGCTGGGGGAAATACTGCAAGACTCTTTGGGTTTATCTCCCTTCCCCAAATCCCTGCTCCTTGCACTACATCGGCAAATTATAGCCACGGGTCAAAGCCACTAATTGTTGCAAAGCTACAAAGAGGAAATGGACAGCTAACCTCAGAATTTAGGTGGCACTGTATCAACAGCTTACTGTCCCTAATGGCTTTCAGCCTGTCATCATCCTGCAAACTGACAGATAACAGGGCTCTGCATTTTGACTGAAGCTGCATATTTCTATTAAATGTCTATCCACTGCAGTCTAGCCTCTAGGACAGTAGAAGAACTAGCTTTCAAGCTCATCTCTGAGAAAATCCTATTTGGCAGACTATACACAGACCACTGCCTCGGAAAAAATAACCGTACTATGTACTTTGAAAATTGTACGCTACGCTCCAAGCAAAATGTCAGAGTTTCACATCAAAAGCTCACAAGAAGAAGTAGAAGTCATTTGTGTATTAGACAGGACCATACAGATTACAGCTAAAAGGATGAAAGCCAGGCAGCAAAGCAACACACTACCCAGGCAAACTGACTCACTGCCCCAGCTTTGAAGCAGGTTGTATGGGGAAGCTAGACGTCGGGTGGGCTTTAATGTGCTATGTTAGGACAGCTTGTGTAATAGGCTGATGCAGCGGAGCTCTGGGACAGTTATTATGGAGGAGACTGCTCTGCTGTAGCTTTGGGACAGTGTCTATGATTGGATGTAATACAATGATATAACATACTGTATTCTCTTATGTGCAATGCTTTGGGCAGTCCCAAATGGTGGTACTGGGAATTTAGTAACCAGCATACATTCTCTCTCTCTCCTCACTTCCCAGGCACTCCTCACTCTCTCTCTTTCCACTCCCTCCCATCCAAGTCTCTCTCTCCCCCCCCCAGTCCCCTCTCCAACTGCCCTCTTCCCTCTTCTCCTCGGCTCCCTGCCAGGGCTTTTCCTGTGAGCTGCGCTTTTCAGGTGCATCTCAGCTCTTGACCTCTAGCTGTGGCAGGGCCTATTTGCTCTCTAGATTTGGTAGGGCCACGCACGTTTTCAGAGAGGAAAAGAGGAGGCAGCGTTCAGATGTATGCCCACATCATCCAGCGGCAACAAACAGCCCCCAACTCCATGCGTTATTCTATACAGAGATCGTGCTCCACGTGAAAAGAATGCATGGCTTACTGATAAAACTGGAACACAACATGCCTCCATCTAAACCTACAGAGGTGAGCTTATGTACTGACAACCAGCCCAGAATGGGGAACAGTGAAGGCAATTTTCAAACTAAACCCATGGTCTTTTCACCAGTTCTCAAAGTGAACTTACACACATAGCCTCGCTTTAAAGATTGCCTAAGGAAAAACGCACTCACAGACACTTGCACCTTGTTTTTCTGCAGGTATATTTTTTTTTAAACCAAAAACACTGTACATCCTTTGGAAAATTCGATCCTGGAAATGCAATGTGTTTCATCAAGGCAATGGAGGGTATAGCAATTTGCCCAAGATCACAAGGAGTACCAGTGGGAATCGAATCCTAGTCTCTTGATCACTACGCCACTGCTCTAACCATTAGGAATAGGAGTATGGAAGAACTGAATTGAAAGAAATAGAGAAAATTTATTACAACTATTAGATAAACTGAGAAGTACCAAATCACCTGGACTGGATGGTATACATCCAAGGGTGTTGAAATAATTGAAATATTAGAATGCAGACCTAATATAACTAATCTGTGAATGATCATTAAAATCATCTGTAGTTCCTGAAGATTAAAGAATGGCCAATGTAATGCTAATTTTTAAAAAAAACGATCTAAGGATGATCCTGGAAACTACAGATCAGTGATTCAGATGCCAGTACCAGGCAAAATTGTAGAAACCATTATAAAGAATACAATTATAGATTGTCATGGTTTAATGGGAGAAAACTAACATGGATTTAGCCAAGGAAAGTCTTATTTTACTAATCTGTTATATTTTTTGAAGGTGTGAATAAACAGGTAAGCAAAAGTGAGCCAGTCAAAATAGTGTATCTGGATTTTCAGAAAGCCTTTGGACAAGGTCCCTCGTGAGAGACTCCTGGCAAAATTAAAAGGTCATGGGATAAGAGGCAGCTTACTATTGTTGATCAGGAACTGGTTAAAAGATAGACAGAGAATAGGACTAAATCGGCAATTATTTTAATGGAGAAAGGTGAATAATGGAGTACCCCAGAGATCTGTGCTGGCCCTCTGCTTTTTAACACATTCATAAATGACCTGGAAATGGGAATGAGTAAGGTAATCAAATTTGCAGACGACACAAAATTATTCAAAGTTGTTAAAACACAAGAGGAATGTGAAAAATTATAAGAGAACCTTGATAAATTGGAAGACTAGACGTCCAAATGGCAGATGAAATTTAATGTGGATAAGTGCAAAGTTAAGCACATAGGAAAGAACAACCCATACAATGGTTACAATATGCAAGGTTCCACATTAGGAACTACCATTAAGGAAAAAGATTTAGGAGTCATCGTAGATAATACATTGCAACCCTCCACCCAGTGTGCAGCAGCAGCCAAGAAAGCAAAGAGAATGATAGGAAACATAATGAAAGGAATGGAGAATAAAACCAAGGATATTATAATGCCTCTGTACCATTCCATGGTGTGATCGCACCTTGAATATTGTGTGCAATTCTGGTCATCATATCTTAAAAAGTATATAGCAGAATTAGAAAAGGTACAGAGAAGAACCACGAAGGATATCTCTATGAGGAACAGTTTAAAAGGTTAGGGTCTTTAATTTGGAAAAGAGACTGATGGGGGGAGATATGATAGAAGTTTATAAATTAACGAACGGAGTAGAACGGTTAAACGTAGATAGGTTGTTTACACCATCAAAAAGTATAAAGACTAGGGGACACGCAATGAAGCTACAATGTAATCTTAATTAAGAGTAATAAGAGAAAATATTTTTTTCAATCAATGTGTAATCAAACTTTGAAATTTGATACCGGAGGTTGTAGTAAAAGCTGTTAGAGTAGCTGGGATTAAAAAGGTTTGGACAAGTTCCTTGAGGAAAAGTCCATAAACCATTATTAAAAGAGGACCCAGGAAATCCACTGCTTACCCCGGGACGAGCATTGTGGAACCTGTGTGCCTTTTTGGGAACCTGCTAGGTACTTGCAACCTGGATTGGCCACTGTTGGAAATAGGATACTGGGCTTGATGGACCTTGGTTTGACCAGCAAGGCATTTCTTATGTTCTTATGTATAACTATATGCTCAAATGTATCTTCATCTAGGGCAGAACATTTTTAAATAGCTCATTTCCACAGGTAAAATACCAGTTTAACCATGAAATGGCTTTGGAAACCTGCTGCAATATATAAATAACTTGTGATGCCCCAGCATTCACCCCCTGCTTAACGGCATCAATGCTGCTGTCTCCTTCTTCCTGTTGCTGCTGTTCTCCTACCACTGCTTCTTCCAACCCACATGGGGTGATCTAGTCATCTTCCGGACCTACTGACCCATGTGTGGTGAAGAAGGCAGAAGTCAGAGGAAGGGGGCAGCATCAGTGCCATTGGGTGGGGGGCAAGTGCTTGTGCTGCCACAAGTGTTTGTCAGGTGTTCCAGAACCTTCTTATCCCAGCATGTCATGGAAGTAGTTCTGTGGCAAGGGATCCACATGTGTTAGTATTTGCTTATCAACAGATAGACCCCATTTCCTGGTAAGTGTATTTGTTATTCCATGGGCACTTTCTATAAACTAAGTGAACTTAAGTTGTTCACGTTATCTGCAAGTATACACTTATCAGACCACCATGCAATGCTTCACCTATTGGAGACAAATTGCTCCTTCCCTACTTGACCCTTCACTATCTCCAGGAAGACTCAGTTGCTAAAAGGAGTCCAGAGACAAGCTTTCCTGTGAAAGTTACTTTATGGCTGAGTGATACAAAGTCCCTGATAAGAAGAGCACACGTCAACCTAAGCATACATATTGAAGAAGCACACGATCCTTTCAAGTACAAACCAGTGCTAAGTAGGTTACGCCACATAGAGAAGATATGTTTATAAGATGATTTTTGCAGGACACATTGGTGTCCAAATAGTTGAGGAAGATACTTGCATCCTAAGATGGGTTAAAAAACACATCAGTGCAGTTGATGAAGGGATTCCTCGTTTGTTCTTGTAAGGGTGTCACAAAAGCATCCCTTACTAGCTACATCAGTGATCCTACTGACACTCAGTGATGGAGGTCAGAGAGAAAGAGTGTATAAAATTTCAGATCTTCCCCAGGGTTCAATGTCTTTCAAGGAGTTTGTTTCTCTTTTTAATTCTCGTTCTTCCTGGTTATTATCCTAGGAGTGCCATCCTGGTGGGGTCAAACATAGTGAAGGAATTCAAAATGGTTTGGAGTCCCATGGTAAGAAAACGGAAACCAAGCATTAAGCATCTCAGCTTAGAAAGCATAGTTACTCACCTGTAACAGGTGTTTTCCAGGGACAGCAGGAATCAGTCCTCACATATGAGTGACGTCGGCGTTGATGGAGCCCTTGTGAAAGCATCTTCCTAGTTTTCAAACAAAGCCTTTGGGAGATGCACCACACATGCATGGTCCCTTTCCCACCCAAGAGTGCCTTCTTGCCTCAGTCTAATGATATACAAAAGTTTTAGGTCAACTTCCAGAAGTGATGAATATTTACAACCATAAAAAGGAAATCACTTCATTAAAACTGGTAGCAATGTGGCATCACACATAACACTTGTAGCTACAATTTGTAGAATCAGGGCACAAAGGTCTCAGACTCAATGACAACAAATCTGGATAAAATATCCAACGATGTTGGTAGCATCAATGACCCGAATGCCCGTATTGGTTTTGTTTTGTTTTAGCCTTGCCTCAAGTGAATGCCTTCACAAAATTGTCCTTCATTAGAAAAAATGGGCTTGTTAAAAGTTTGTGAATCACAACTACTTAGCTTTCGTGCTGTGGTTTCAAACTCCTTCCCCGGAAACAACTTTATTCTTCAGACGACTCTTATGTTCAGCCATACGAGATTTAAATTGTCGAATGGTTTTCCCTACGTACAATAACTCGCAGGGACAGCGTATTATGTATACCACATAGGAGGAATTACAAGTAGTATTATGGGCTAGATAAGATTTCCCTCGATGTTGAAAACTTCGTAGCACCACAGTAACAGCACATATATTACATTGATCACACTTATTGTGCCCCCCTATCTGTTGCCGCTCTTCAATTCTCAAGGGGCGAAGCGCCGCTGGGCTAAGTTTTTCTTTTAAATTTTTATCACGAGTCCAAACACATCGAATAGTTTTATCACAAAGTCCCGGGACCCCACTCAAAACATTACTATGTCTCCGCAATATCTTTTGAATTTGATAGCTTAAGGGGGAATACTTAGTTACAAGATTTACATGATCGTCCACAGTCACTTCTTCTTTATTCGGTCGAGAAGGTGGTTCCAACAGCCAGGTGCGATCATTAAACAGAGCTCGATGGTAAGCCTGCTGGATCACCTTTCTCGGGTATCCTCTTCTCAAAAAACCTTTAGCCAAAATAGAAGAGTTCCGTTTATAATCATTCTCCGATGAACAATTTCTGCAATACCGCAGAAACTGGGAGAATGGCAAACCATCCTTAAGCTTACTTGGATGGGCACTTTCATAATGTAACAGAGTATTACGATCAATAGATTTTCTATAAATTGAAGTAACCCACCCACTCTCCTGTTTTATTACTCGCACATCCAAAAAAGTGATCTCTTTAACATGAGACGTTAAAGTAAACTGAATATGCTGATCCAAGCTGTTAATCCATTTGAAAAAAAGACGACAACTGGTCGGTAGATTCTTTCCAAAGAATGAACACATCGTCAATATAACGATACCACATCTTAATATGAAATGAATAAGGTGACGAGGGCAACCAGCGTTCCTCAAAAAAGCTCATTAAAAAAAGATTGCAATAGAAGGGGCACATGTCGCCCCCATCGCCACATCTGACACCTGATGATATAGAACGTCAGCAAATGCAAAATATCGTAAACTTTGCCAAGACTAGCAGACGTCCCTCGGAGAGGTCCCCCCGACCCCTCAATTCTCATTCCACTGTTTCAAAGGCCCGTTCTTGAGGTATATTAGTATAAAGTGAAACGACATCCAATGTCACAAGAACAATATACGGATCCCTTGACCATCTGGAGTGAACTTCCAAAAGTTTCAAAAAATGAGCCGTGTCCCGTATATACGAAGATATATCCAGTAGTAGAGGGCGCAAATAAGAATCCAAAAAAATTGATGCTGGCTCTAACAGTGTCCCGGAGGATGTAAAATATCCTTATGGATTGTAGGGACAAGATAAAACTGAGCTATACGCGGAGATGGTATCATCAAAAAACGTGATTCTTTTACTGAAATAGCCTTATTTTCTAAAGCTAGCGCCACTTCCTCCCGAATTTGACTCTACTATTATGCAACTATGCGCGGAGGCTCAAGTAAGGAGTTTGTGGGCACCAACGAGAGGGTGTGTGGTGGGAATTCAGGAACATCCTTAATAAGGACCCTGAGATTGGGAATGCTAGAGGCTAAAGTTGATGAAAGAGGAGTTAGACCATACTCCTTTTGTTTCACTAAAGAGATAAACCCCACATCTCTAATAGTTGAGCTGAGTTGGCAGGAGGCCTGGTTAGTCAAATGGAAATACTACATAGCTTCTCTCTGAAAGGGATTTAGCAGGAGCTCATAGGCAGGATTCCAGTTGTGTTCAAGAGAGGGAGAGTATGCATCTGATTGTACAGGTTCCCATATGTAGAAAACCAGGGAGGGTGCTTGCCTCTCTAAAATGTCTTTGCTAGGGAGTGTTTGTTGAGGAAAGCCTTAGTGTGTGTAGATTTCAAATAACTATTTTTGTAGAAAACACCGATTTTGGCTTTTCTGTTTGGATTGCCTCAAACTTAAATAACACTGGTCAACATTGAAATCGTTACTGAGTTTAAAAGGCCCTAATCTGTAGTATCTTGGTGAGCTGAACATGAATATAACATTAAAAAATTTTTAATGGCTCTCGTTTAGAAGATATTGCATGTAGTTCATTTTTGATGTTTCACCGTGTAAATTTATCCAATAGGACATCAACAACATCCCAAATAAGCCTTGAATGATGTAATATTGCATCACATTGCATAATACCAGCATGCACACATCATCCAGAGTTGATTGCATCATTTTCTGATGCAATGCAATACTACTGCCAGACGGCTGCAGAAGCCATCTGACATCAGCAGTGTACTATACGCAGTCGGAAAGGTTGAGCATTTAAAATATTTCAGACTGTGTGAGAGACAGTTTAAGCTACTGTTACATGTAACTTTTATTAATCATATAATTTTAGCCATTTAGGTACCATACAGAACAGTAATGCCGTGAAAGTGCGTTAATACCATTGACAATTTCTGCTACATTTGTGGGGAAGTGACATTTGCCAACCAGAAGAAAAGTATCACTTCTCAACTGAAGAAGACATATCATCTTTACTTCAGATGCAAGATTGGTGACCAAGACAAGCCTTGGGCCCTGCATATATGCTGCGCTACATGTACAACACAGCTTTCACAGTGGTTGAATTGCAAAAGACCATCAATGCCGTTTGCAGTCCCCATGGTGTGGAGAGAGCCAAGAAACCACATAAATTGCTGTTACTTCTGCTTGGTTCCTCCTTTTTCCAGCAGAATAACGAAGCAAAAGAAGTCAAGCATAGTCTACCCAAACATTCCGTCTGCATTGAGACCAGTTCCACATGGTGAGGGACTTCCTATTCCAGAACCTCCATCAGAATATTCTCTTGATTCATCTGATGAGGACAAGGGTGAGCCGACCTGTTCTTCTCCTGGTCCGTCAGCATGCAGTGACCCAGATTTTCACTGGGATGCATTATCAACTCCACATAGAATAACACAGGAAGAACTAAATGACCTGGTTCGTAATTTGGACTTATCCAAGAACAAGGCAGAATTGCTAGGATCAAGACTCCAACAATGGAATCTTCTAGATGATGTCAACATTACTCCATATCGAAAGCGCCACCAGCAGTTGGAGCCTTTCTTCAGAAAGGAAAGTAATCTGGTATTCTGTTCCGATATTGAAAGCCTCATGAATGCCTTAAAAATCACTCATGACCCACAAGACTGGAGACTATTTATAGATTCTTCGAAACTGAGTCTGAAGACTGTGCTTTTGAACAATGGAAACCATCTTCCATCTATTCCAGTAGCACATACCGTCCACATGAAAGAGACATACGATAACTTAAAGCATCTACTGACTTCCATTAACTGTAACAAGTACAGCTGGCACCTCTGTTGTGACTTGAAGGTAGTTGCCCTTTTAATGGGACTGCAGCAGGGATATATAAAATACATGTGTTTCTTATGTGAGTGGGATAGTTGAGCATGGGATTGGCACTACTTGCAGAAGGAATGGAATCGCAGACAAAATGTAACAGTTGGAGAGAAGAATATCCAGCACCCAGCTCTGGTTGAGGCTCACCCCTGCTACCACCCCTTCACATCAAACTAGGTTTGATGAAAAACTTCCTGAAAGCCATGGACCGCACTTCACCAGCTTTCCAATACCTGCAAGATTAAAGAGGGAGTTTTTGTGGGTCCTCAGATTCGAGAGCTCTTCAAAGATGACCGGTTCAACAACTTGCTGCAGATTGATGTGAAACAAGCATGGAATGCTTTTCGCCTAGTGCCAACAAACTTTCTCGGGAATGTTAGGGCAGAAAACTACAAGGAACTAGTAGAAGACATGCTGATGCAGTATCAGAAACTTGGCTGCAATATGTCTCTAAAGATCCATTTCCTTGATTCCCATCTCGATTTCTTTCCTGACAACTGTGGTATGGTTAGCGATGAACAGGGCAAATGTTTTCACCAGGATATCGCAACGATGGAGCAAAGATACTAGGGAAAATGGTCCACTACAATGCTGGCTGACTACTGCTGGACACTCCCCAGAGAAGCTCCCGAACAGCTACACAAGAGACAGGCGAAAAAATCTAAGAAATAGTCTATGACTTGTTTTTTTTACAGGTATTAACCGAAGGCCTATTATATTTACTATTGACATGCATTTCGTGATGTAAACATTAATTCTTGTAGATTACAAAAAATCTAGAGCCAACTTCTCAATTTCACTGTCATATTCGTGTTCAGCATATAAAAATTGATAAGAAATGACTTTTTATTTCAGTAACATGACTTTTGTAAAAATTTGTTGACCGGTGTAATTTGCAATCAAATACCCCGATACATTGTTTAATTTTGAAACATTCCCATCTTGCAATGATTATGTTGGATTGGTTTGTTTTTCTGGGAAGTGCTAGTGGATTTCTACAGTCTCAAGGGCCTTGAAAGAAAGACTATCTCTCCCCGTTCAGTAAAGGATATGGGGGCATGGAAATCACCTCTTGAGCTCCCTGAAAACCCCTGGAATCTGAACTTAGAGAGAGGTGGGTGCTCAGTCCAATAAAAGGAGGGGCCAAGGTTTGCATCCTTATCACTTCCTTGACTCTGTATTAAACATCCTTACCCCCCCCCCAACATGGGCTGCAGAGGGATGTCTACCGCATAGCCCTCATCTACTTTCATTCCTTAGGTAACGGGCAAGAGGATTCAGATACGAGTCCAGAGATGGTCAGTTCTGTCCCTCTTGCATCAGCATAGTCCTGGAGGAAGAAGAGAATCTGGAGCTATATCTGTCACTTTGATGCCGGCTTCAAACATGCAAGTCTCTCGCATCAATGGCGGCCTTCGTACAGTTCTGTTCTTTAAAGCGAGCAACACCACTCTTTTCAAGTTCTGCTTGCAAAGCCTTTTTAAACAAATCATCTGGAAATTTTTTTAGGATTACTTCAGGAGTCCAACACTATGAAAGATTAAGAGAGAAATTAATGCGCTTCTGAGCATGGTAGAATGACTGACTGCCACTCTGCTGTTACTGCACCAAGGAATGCTCGGTACGTGCAGCTTTCATGTAAATGCCAAAGAGCGCTCAGGAGGCAGCCTGCAGATAATTAAATGTACCAATTCCCTTTGAACTCAGCAAGCTGAGAGTAAGAGAGCAGGAGTCGCTTGGGATACCGTCTGAAGCAGAAATGGCAGCCATGCCAAAAGCTCAGCTTGAACAGAAAAAATGTCCGAATAGCTGCCTCATTCTCAAATGGAAGTTTAGCTGAAACATTTCCCATTTCCGGAGAGAGCAGGTTCACTCTGTTAAAAAAAAAAAAAAAGTTTTAAAACTGAGCATGGCAAGACGTACGACCCTTTAACTTTCTGTTACAGCTATTTCCTTGGAGGATTAGCTATGGGGGCGGAGAGAACCATTTGTTACATGTGTTCCTAAACAGCTTTGGGGTACTATGGGGATATTTTGTTCTGTAGGGAACGGCTGGGGTTTGAGTGGAATGCAGGCCTCAACTGTTTTATTGCTATGTTAGCTTTTATGGTTTTCCTTGACTTGTTAGGTAGCCCTTGGCTCATAGCCAGGGCTTTTATCTTTTCTGTGTGTAATTTGTTCTTGTAAAATGTATTTCATGGTTTATGAAGCAGTGTTTGTAATAATTCTCTCTTTTAGTTTTGTGCACCATAACTCACTTTGAGCACCATCTCACAGTCCATAAACAATAGCTGAAATCTGCAAATGGAATTTGTAATGAACCATGCTGTGGTATCACTGTGCAGTAGGTGTGTGAGGAGGAAGAGGGTTTCAAATTCTGGTCTGGTCCTGAAAGTGTGATTTGGGGAGGGAGGGAGGGAGGGAGAAATGCACTAATCACGATGGACCCTGTATTCATGTTATGTGACTGCTAAAGCTGAAACATCTTGTGAGCTCCTTCGCTACGAGGTGCTGCACAAATCTTAAATTAAATGTCTCCTGGTTAATGCAGTCTTGTGTCAGATGTCAAGCACCGACAGACTCATGTTCAGGCTTCAGTGCACCATTGCAAACAGAATACTATAAAGCCACCGATGTGGCCTGTTGAAGGTCAGTATCGAGTACCACAATACAGCGTCACTAACGCCAGTGCAAAAAGAAAACCACTTCCCAAAAAGGACTTTAACTGTGCAGCAACAATAGCTTAGCGTGTGGGCAGCAAGGACAGTGGCGAAGCCTTCAGGGGGCAGAAAGAAGAAGCTACGGTGGGTGGTCACTTCCTCTGCAGATCAAGTCTGGCTACAAATATCTTGGCACCCCCATAGTAGGGTCTGTTGAGTAATACTTAGTCCTGGAGCTCTTTCGTGATCAAATAAATGCTGTATTACATGTTACAACTGAGTTTTATAGTGCACCTTTGAAGAAATTCAGCTAGCAGAATATGTGAGCAACCTGTGAGTGCAGGGGGATGTGGAATAGAGAGCAGGGGGTGCTTTACAGGGCGAGATGCAAAGCTGTAGCTTATGCTTCATGGAAAACTGTGGATCAGGCCTGGCTTTAGGAATAGGTAGTATAGGCAACTACTTAAGGTGTCATTATTTTAAAGGTGCCAAGTACCCAAGCCAAATAGGAGCCTTAGGGCTATGTGTAGAGGTACCGCTATGGCATTATGGTCCTTCCTCTACTTCTCTTCTGGCTCTCGACCATTCCAACCCTTTCCCGCTCTCTGAGAAGTGCTGTGAGGTCTTGCCCAATGCTCATAGGTGCCAGAATCTTAAATCCAGCCCTGTCGTGGATGCGTTTTAAGAGCAGGTCAGCTGAGTTCATGAAGGAGAAAAAGATCAGTGGACAGCATAAGCTGTTTTAGGGCTCAACATAGGAGACAACTATTTGGCGAACCGTGAATGTATTTCTTTCAAGACATGCTGTATTTTTGGTCTCCTGTTAGCCTAAACTACTATTTATTTGTGGGTTACATTTATATGCTGCCTAGCCAAACAAATGCTCTAGGTGGTGTACCTTGTTGTAAGGAATTCTTTGTAATCTCTTCTGAACTGTATTAGTAAAAACTGGCTAAAAAAACTAAATTAAATACACTGAAAATACACAGACTATAAAGTCAAACACAAAGTGAAAGCATAAAGAAAAATTAGAAACAAAATGTATCCCAAAATACTACAGATGTGCACCAAATACTTGTTTTGTTTTTATTTTCACCTTTATTTCATACCTAGTTATAGAACATTTTGGCAGTACACCTACTTAAACTATGTCTTTAGCAGTCCCCTCACCCTCAATCTTCCCTCCCCCCACCCAAGTAATCCCCTTCCCTCCTGACATTACCACAACAGTTACCTGATATCTTTCATAATAAATATATAAAGTGAGTGCGTTATTTAGATTCTCCTGGTTGTTATTGTTTGACTTACTGCAACAAGTTCCATGTAAAGTGCTTTGACACTCTGAAAGGCGGTATATAAACCCAGCAATAAATAACTCCTCCCTTTCTGTGACTGCAGCAGCACTTGAATATTCCTCTGCTGCAGCCTGCCCATCAGGGCCAGCTAAAGGGGTTGCAGCACCCGAGCCAACTTTTGCTTTTGTGCACCCCCCTCCCCCCCTTTCCGAGTCCGATCTTGCAGAGCATGCAAGGGTAAATTTTCAGCCCACTGGCTTGTTAAATGCCACCCTCCCATTTAACTTAATCTGTCTATTCTGGGTCACTATCCATACAGATAGCGCGCTGAATATACAGAGAGTGATGCTGAGGTTATTGTATTATCTGTTTAGGCCAGCCCTGATATTCCACAGACCTACTGTAAACTAAACGTGTAACTTACCTGAATATTGCCACTATCTGGATAATTTTCTGGTTTACCCTTGGGTCCTCCCCTAACACACCCCACAAGTACACAGATAATATCTGGCTATTCTGCAATTTAAAAGCCTGATATTATCTGTGTGTTTTTTCAAAAAACACGGTTAGGCTAATTATGCATTTGCCAGCAAACACCTAATTGTCTTTGACTATCAGTCTGATAGGGCATAATAATTCATTCATATGAAACACTCCTAGATCCACCAATAAAACTCTCCCAACAATAGATGCAGAGTAGAAGTAGGGTTCTTCACTTTACATCTGAACACACAAAAAGTTCTAATCAAATTCTTGTTGCCAATCAGTGACAACACCATTGACTCCCTCCACAACTAGACATTGTGCATCATAATACAAAACCCTACAAATGGACACTCGAAACCAGCATCAAGAACTCAAACTGCACCAAACCTACCTATGGAAAATCAGCACTGCAAATATTCCTATAAGAGTTAAAGAAAAAAAAATCCAACCTCAACTTGGAATGCTCCGAAATGCTCAAAGATCCATGTTGAATGATGTTGAGAAGATTCAGAAAAGGTGGAAAGAATATATAGAGTCATTATACCATAAGGATCAAGTGAACCAACAGGCATTTCAACCTGTACCTTATAATCAGGAACCATTGGTTATGAAAGAAGATGAGGCAGCACTGAAAGCCTTATCAAAGAATAAAGCACCAGGTATTGATGGCATTCCCAATGAAGTATTACAGCAATCAAATGTAGCTGTTACCATACTTATAAGGCTTTGCCAGGAAATTCGGAAGACAAATTCATGGCCAACTGACTGGAAAAGATCTGTTTATACCAATTATGAAGAAAAGTGATCTGGCTGACTATGGAAATTATCGCACAGTTGCTCTGATCCCTCATGCCAGCAAGATTCTACTCAAAATCAGAGACTACAACCATAACTGAACAAGATCTGCCTGAAGTGCAAGCAGGGTTCGGGGAAGGACGAGGAATGAGACACATCATCGTGAATTTGAGATAGATCCTTGAAAAAACAAAATATCAAAAAGATATCTATATGTGTTTACTTGACTATAGCAAGGTTTTTGACTTTGAAAACCATGAGAAACTCTGGGCCACATTAAGAAGCATGGGTATACCAGAAACATGATAGTTCTCTTGCACGACCTTTACA
Source organism: Ichthyophis bannanicus (assembly GCA_033557465.1). Taxonomy (NCBI): domain Eukaryota; kingdom Metazoa; phylum Chordata; class Amphibia; order Gymnophiona; family Ichthyophiidae; genus Ichthyophis; species Ichthyophis bannanicus. The sequence continues at coordinate 104,199,094 of CM066032.1, read as the reverse complement.
TTGCTCAAGAAGCAACAGTTTGCATGGAACTAGGAGAAACAGAATGGTTTAAAATAAGCAAAGGCGTTTGAAAAGGCTCCATTCTTTCCCCCTACCTCTTTAATTTATATGCAGAACAAATCATCACAGAAGCAGGACTGTATGAAGACAACGGAGGTGTGAAGATTGGTGGAAGACTCATCCAGAACCTTCGCTATGCTGATAATACCACACTACTGGCTGAAAGTGAAGACAATCTGAATCATTTGCTTCTCAAGATCAAGGAACATGGTCTTAAAATGGGCCTGCACCTTAATGCTTAGAAGACAAAGATCCTGACAACTGGGGAAATCAATAAGTTTGTCATTGATGGAGAAGAAATTGAAATAGTTGACAACTTTAACCTATTCGGATCAACAATCAATAAAGAAATGACAGGCAGTCAAGAAATTTGACTAAGCATTGCTCTTGGCAAAATGGCTATGAAGGACTTGGACAAGATTCTCAAGAGCAGAGATGTCTCCCTCCCATACAATGATTCGACTTGTCAAAGTCATGGTATTTTCAATATCATATTGATGCGAAAATTGGACAGTGAAAAATATAGACAGGAAGAAAATCGATGCCTTTGAATTATAGTGCTGGTGACGAATACTGCGTAAATCATAGACTACCTGAAGAACAAATCAGTCAGTACTAGAGAAGATCAAACTTAAACTTTCCTTAGAAGCTCAGACAAGACTTCAACTGTCATACTTTGGATACATAATGCGAAAAGAGAGATAGTTAGAGAAAGACATCATGCTTGGCAAGGTAGAAGGTCAATACAAAAGAGGAAGGCCAGCAATGAGATGGATAGATATAACAACATCAGCTATGGGTGCCACTCTATCAACAATGAGCCACCTGATTGAAGCCTGAACACAGTCTAGCTCAACTATCCAGAGGGTTGCCGTGAGTTGACACCAACTTGATGGCACTTAACAACAAACAACAACCCCTAGTTGGGAAAGAAAAGAAGCTGAACTACTATAGATTCCTAGAGAGAACCTACATGTTAACAGAATCCCTTATCTCAGCTGCACATGGAAAATACAGACCATCACCAATTAAAGAATAAGAAACTACAAAAGACAAAAACTGAAATAGAAAACCCCAAAATCAGACACCAAATTGTGAAACATGGAAGAAAGAGGAACAGAAATGCATTTTTTCCTGTAATGAACTATATAAGAAATGCACGTTTTCAAAGCTGACATTTTATTCTCTAAAAACTGATGCTCTTTTGTACCTTATCTAATCATCTTATTTTTCCAGTTGAGTTGGTCCTAGTCTCTAGTCTCTATTTTTACTACTTCCTCTTGTTGGTTTTCTTCTAAGTTCTTTTCCAAGTTCCCATTTCCATTTTCTGTTTCTTCACACTCCCTATCTGTCCTTTCCTTCACTACATCTCTCTCTCTGACACTGAGACTTATTTCTCTCATTTGTCTTTTACCTAACTATAGCTTCATGCCATTTCTCTTTCTCCTTCCTATAATCTTCAGTCTTCCTCTTTTCACTGTTCACCTACTTACCAACCTTCCATTTCCTAATCTTATTTCCCTAGTCTTTCCATTCCATATTTATTTATTTACTTATTAGCTTTTATATACCGCACTATTTAGTATCAGAGCGGTTTACAAGAAACGTTAACAGTCAAGCAACTGTCTCATTGCTTTGCCAACATCCTACCCACTCCTCCTTTCACCCACTTTCAAGTCTGCCATTTCCTCCCGCTGCATTCATCTCCTTCCCAATCTCTTTTACCATCACCTGCTTCTCATCCCTTTACCAGCCCCAGCTCATTCCCTAACACTTATCCCTCCATCTCCAGGCCCTTTCTAATGTCTTACCCCCAATCAGGCTTCCATATTTCCTTTCACTTCTCCCATTTCTACCCTCTCACCTGCTTTATGGATGATCTCTCCTTTCCTGTGGTTCTCATCCACTCCATAGCATTCTGTCCTTTTGAACTGCCCCCAACCCCTCCCCAAACCCTCTAGGTCCTTTAAAAATCTTCTCCCCTCCCCATTTTTCTGTACTTGGTCTCAAAGCCCTACTCATACCCTCACCCATTCATCTTGTCCCCACTGCGCTCTTAATCTCTGCTCAAGCTCTTAGTCCCCACTATCCCCCCCCCCCCCCCAAGAAAGCACAGTTACTTACCTGTAACAGTTGATCTCCGGAACAGCAGGAATTAGTCTTCACACGTGGGAGACGTCGCCGACGGAGCCCGCATGGGAATGCTCCCCAGCATCCAATCAGAAAGCCTTTGGGAACATACCCCGCGCCTGCACGGTGGCTTCCCGCCCTTCCTACTGCCTCTCCCCAGTTGAGTTTCATAGCTGAGCCAGAAGGAGAGGAGAGGAAGGAATAGAGAAAAAGAGATACAACTCCTAGGGGAGGTGGGTGGGTTGTGAAGACTAATTCCTGCTGTTCCGGAGATCACCTGTTACAGGTAAGTAACTGTGCTATCTCCAGGAACAAGCAGGAATGAGTCTTCACACGTGGGGACTCCCTAGCTAAGGATGCCCGGGGAGATCCCATAAGCGCAGCCCAGGACGGGATGGCATTTGCCCAGCCTGAATCCCTGGCATCCCCTGAGGGATGGAGGGCAGGAGTTGAATAGAGGAACAGCGAATCTAAAGACTACAGAGGGAAGTCTTTAGAGAGCAGAACAGGTATCATTAAGATACAGCAAAAAAAAAAACAGGCTACAGGAAGAGTAGTCAGAGGGATGCATAAATAGTATCAGTAAGCATTTAATGAGTAAATGACCTAGTACCATATAGAGCTTACCGGCCATTAAGTTTTAATGAATTAATGGTGTGGAACCCTGTAGAGCTTACCTACCGGGTTGCCGGAAGCAGACCTGTGATGAAGTCACCGTAGACGCAGTAGCGAAGTCGTCAAGGAAACTTCGCCGCAGCGAGGAGGAAGTTCCAAATCTGGAAGGCTAGGAGATCCAGGCGTCAGCTGGGTCAGGAGAAGGACGGCAGGTCTTCCAGGAGGCTTAGTGCAAAGCTGAGCACTCCCTTAGGAGAAGAGTCCAGAACTCAGAGGACTAACAGTAGAAGACTGGCCGAACCAGAGAGCCCATTCCGGAGGAGTAGGGGTGTACCCCGGAGCAGAAGGAGTACACAGGCTACCCTAGCGAGAGATAGGGAGACAAGGGTCCGAACCCCCGGGAGGAGGACCTAACTGAAAAGGGAGCTGTAGACTTCACAGCAGTAGAGTACCACCAGTCTGCGGCCCGATCGAGGAATAGGCAGGCGGACTGGCCAGACCCCGGGGGGGGGGGCGTGAGTACCGGCCATAGAGAAATTAGGCGGTAGAACACAGGTACTGTGGGCATCCCCCCAATATGCGCCTATCGCGCAGGTGATATCTAGTATATCTAAGCCGGTGGGCATGAGGGCGCCCACTCCGGTACTAACGCAGGTATGCCGAGGGGCCTACCTCCCTGAGCATCACCCTGGTAAGGCGGATCTGCCATTGATCCACAGAACGTCCACCTGGGAAGGTGGCAGCAAGATCCGTCAGTAGAGGGATCTATTCCGGAGGACAAGGGCAGATCGGCGAACCAACAGCGCGGTAGCGTGGGGGACGGAGGATAGCATCAGTCCGGTAGAACGCCATAGGGGCTGGAGGCCCTATATGTGTCCCCAGGACCTGCACGCAGAAAACTCGCCCCCCGCACAGACGGGGGACAGGAGGGTATAGTCCTGGCAAGCATTGGGGGACTATAGCGGCTGGAGGGGAATTCCGGTACGGAAGCAATCAGCAGGGGGATACTGGCTGAGAAGGGTTCGGAGACGTACCGAAGGGTAATTAAGTTGGCCGTGGGCCATAGCTATCACGGAATAGAGGTGGTCTCCCTTCCAAACGGAAGGAGAATACCTGAACCCCTAGATAAGCCTCCAAACCATTTGTCAACTGAACGAGCCCCAGAGTAGAGCTCAATTTTTAAACTTCCGATAAGAGGGTTAAGTGCAGGCAGCCGCCCGCCTAAGCCTAAAAATGCTTAGTATGAGAGTCCTGGCGCGGGCCCGGGGGCATCAACCCGGGGTGAGAGGTCCCTTGCTTGGGCGCGCCTGGAGGGTGGGCGGAGGGCTGATATTTCCTCTTCCTAGGGAAGGGGGGTCTGGAGAGGCGTTTACCACCGCCGGGGGGCCGAGCCCTAGGCTGGCTGCTAACTCTGGGAAGGTTAGCGAAGCACTGTGCGACCTGACGCAAGGCTTCGCTATTGAAGAGGTGATCTCCATCGTAGGGAGAATTACCCAGGATGTGCTGTGCCCATCTACACAACTCGGACGCCTGCAACCATGCTGTACGGCGTGTTCTAATGGCAACAGCAGAGGCTCTGCTGACCGACTGGAAGGAGTCCAGCGAAGCACGAGAAAGGAACCCGGAGATATTCCTGCAGTGATAAAGGAGCAGGGAATATTCAAAGGCCTTGGTTGCAGATACGAAGAGGGATAACCGAGACAACCTCTCGGTGACCTCCCGGAGCGACAGACTCATATAAAATATATATGAAATAATTCTGGCCGTCAGCATAGACGTCTGGAAGGCTTGACGTTCTAGAGTATCTAGCTTCTTTGAGGCGCGGCCTGGGGGGCGAGAAGCATGCTTCTCCTTGCTTCCGGCCTTCCTCAGCGCCGATTCCACCACAATGGACCGATGTGGAAGCTGGTGCTGCCGAAAACCCGGGGACGGAGGCACCCGATACAGAGCCTGCATCGCAGTCGACGGTGCCGGAACCCTCAAAGGCGACCGCCAAGCCCCCAGCAGGAGATCCTGCAGTGAGGCATGCAGAGGAAGCATCACGGCTGCCTGTTCCGCAGGGCCCGGGCTCGGGGTAGGGATGGCCAGCAAGTCCGCCATGTCAAGGAGGAAATCCTGAAAAGGTGGCTCTGCCAGAGGGGTTATGGCGGGGGAGGCTGCCAGGGCACACAGAGGCCGCTCAGGCCGATGCCCGCTGGGCAGAGGAGGGGACCAACCGACCCGGATCGGGGCAGTCCCCATGGCGTCGTCGGCTCCTGGGATTGATTCCAAGCTAGGCATCGAAGGGGTCGATGGCACCGACGGCGCCGCAGGAATCGGCCTCAGCCCCGAACCCGGGGGTGGTGCTGCTCCCGGCGATCGAAGTGGTTCCGCGGCCGCCGGAGGGCAGGGGCCAGCGGTCTCCGCTCTGCGTCGCGGGAGGGGACAGGGACCGATCCCGAGACGTGTAGTGTCCAGGCTTTCAAGGCTGGATACCGACTCCAGGCTGGGCATCGAACCGAGCGAGGAGATCGACTCCCTTCTAGAGGGCCCCGGCGGGGGCGACCGCGCCGGTGGTGGAGATCCCGGAGCGCGGATCGGAACTGCGCCGATCGGTGCCGTGAGCATCATGGGTCCCCGAGGGTGGAGCTCGGTGGAGAAGGGGTCATCTGACGCCGGCGCCGATGTCGATCGGCGGGCACTGCCCGATGCCGGGCTCCCTCTCGAACCCGTCCGACCCGGAGAGAAATCCTTCTGGGGCATACGGCCTGTCCCCGAGGGGACCCCGGTCACCCGATGACGAGTCCCTGCGGGGGGGGGGGGGGAGTGCAAAGCCCCTGCGCCGACATCGGGGTACCGTTGCGGGGCGGCGCAGATCCAGATTGGGTCGAAGCGGTCGAAGACCCCGAGGCCCCTTCTCTAGGAAAGGGCGGGGCCCTCGACGGCCGCGTCGATGCCGGGGAGTCGCCCGTGCGCTGGCCGACATACTCCGAGGTCCCCGGGGAAGGTCGGTGGTGGTCCCTCGTGCTCGACGCCCCTGCCGTCGCCGGCGGAGCGGCGCCACTCAAACCCGGTACCACCCTTGCGCAGGGCTGGGATACCGGCGACCTGGTGCGGCTCGAAGCGAGTGGCCCCGAGGGGAGGGAGGCCAGATGACCATCCCCAGCGCGGGGCGGAACCACTGACGCCCGCGCGCTCGAAGCGGGTACTACCTCCGTGCATGACCTGAACGTAGGGCCGTCAGACAGTGTCGAGTCGATCGGCCCCCGAGGTGCTGAGGGCAGCGGCTGGCGATCCCCTGTGGGGAGCGGGTCACTTGACACCGACGCCGACGGATCGGCACCGCCCAAAGCGGATACCACCCCGTAGGAACGCCATACCGGTGCGAGTCGGTTGGCCCCGGAGGAGCCGAGGACCGCAGCCGCCAATCCCCGGTGAGGAGCGGAACGCTCGACACCGACGCCGAGGGGTCGGTACCGCCCGAAGCGGGTACCGCCCACGCGCATGGCAGGGATGGAGGAACGCCAGGCTGGACCGAGTCGATCGGCCCCGGAGGCGCCGAGGACAGCAGCCGACGATCCTCGGTGAGGAGCCGAGCGCTCGACACCGACGCCGATGCCAGGGGCTCGGTACCGCCCGGAGCAGCTACCACACCCGAGCATGGCTCGGATGTAGGGAGGTCAGACCCGGTCGAGTCGATCAGCCCCAAAGGTGCCGAGGACACCGGCTGACGATCCCTGGCGAAGAGTGGAACACTCGACGCCGATGCCGGGGAATCGGCACCGCTCGAAGCGGGTACCTCCCTCGGGCATGGCTCGGGAATGTTCTGTGAGGAGCGAACCTCAGGAACATCCCGAAACCCCGTAAATGCTTTGGAGCCCGAGGACTCCCGCCGGGGTATATCAGCCAAGGAGGACTTGAGGGGTTGGCCGGAGCCGTCGCCATGCCGCGCATGAGACTCGCCCCTCAAGACTCGGCTAGTCTTAACAGACTGTTGTGTGGTTACCTGATCCTGGAGAGAAGAACAACCCGACGACCGCGCCTTGGGTGCGAAGACGTCGTCGAGGGATACCCGAAAGAGGGAGGGTCTTCTTCCGACACTGTAGCCCGGGGAATCCGGGAAAAAGGGATCAGGCCCCACACAGGAGAGGCACCAGGCACTGGAGTCCACGTGGAAAATTAAGTCCCTGCCGAGAGGCTGGGAGGAAGAAGGCTCCATGCCCCGGTCCTCAGCGCCCAGAGGCGGTGACGAAAATTAAATGAAAAATAATTAAAAGAATGAAAGAAAAGGGGGGGCACAGAGGTGCCACCGTCGGCGGGAAAGCCGCGACTACAGAAAAAAGGAAAAATTTCTGCGGTGGCAGGAGGGACATCCTGCCTGCTCTGCGGAAAACGAAAAACTGGGGAGAGGCAGTAGGAAGGGCGGGAAGCCACCGCGCAGGCGCGGGGTATGCTCCCAAAGGCTTTCTGATTGGATGCTGGGGAGCATTCCCGTGCGGGCTCCGTCGGCAACGTCTCCCACGTGTGAAGACTCATTCTTGTTTGTTCCTGGAGATATACAGGTTCCCACACACAATCCCATATAAGCCCAGAGCCCCCACTTAAAATCCCAATACCCAGTCTTAGGATATGGGAAGGCAGGAACTCTCACAGGTGGAGATTAAGATTGGGCAAGAAACCAGAAGAAAGACTCTATGTCCCTAGTACCTGCCCTCCTGCTCCTACTCCTCTTCCCCAGCACCCATCCATTTATCTCCTTCTCCAATATTCCTTAACCTTGTCCTTCCTCCTTCTTACCCCAACATGCATTCTTATACCCCTCCCTCTCAACCTTCTCTTGGTTGACTTTGCCTCTGTTTCACTCCTCAGAATATCTGTCTTCCTCTCCCTGCTCACTCCCGCAGCATCTCCCTTTTTTTCCTACTCCAACCCTAGAATGTGCCAGCATTAGCCTCTTTTCAATCCCAGGACCCCATCACTAGAATTAGCTCTCTTCCAGTACCAGCCCTTTTCCAGTCCCATTGCCCCAGACCTAGTATCAGCTCATTTTCAGTTCCTCCAGTGCCAATAATCAACCCATTTCTAGTCCCAGCCCCCATTCCCAGTATCAGCCCATTGCCAGACCCCCCAGCACCAGCCTCAGCTCATTCCCAGTATCATCCCATTGCCAGTATTAATCAGCCCCCCCAGCCTCTGAATCAGCTTCTTTTCAGATCCCCCCAATCCCAGTATCAGCCCATTTCTAATCCCCCCAGCCCCAGTATTAGCCTGTTTCCAGTATTAGCCCCCCATTCCCAGTATCAGCCTATTGTCAGTATCAGTATAACTATATGTTCCATGTTATTGTTCATTGTTCATGAAAAGTCAATTGTACATAGTTTGAAAGAAAAAACACTGTTCTATGTAAAACCCTGTTCATTAAATGTTAACTGTAAACCGCATTTGATCTTGGGAAAAAGCGGTATAGAAGAAAAGCATAAATAAAATAAATAAATAAATAAATAAATCAGTGTGCTCCTCAGTTCCTGTATCAGCCCAGTCTCAGTCCCCCAGCCCAAATTAAGTTTAAAGAACTTAAAACCCATCTCTTGAAGGAACACTTCCATAGTGAAACATGAACCATCAGCTCCCCCACCTCTCCAAACTCATAATGTACATATTCCTTTGCTCCTCCATTGTGATAATGTTGTAGTTCAATGTATAGGATAATATTATCATCTTTGAAGTTCTGGCCCCAGGCTCCATGTATCAGTTTGTTGATCAGTTTATTGTAAAGAGCTTTGATGCTGAGATAAAGCTGTATATAAAAATAGCTAAATAAATAAATATCAGCCCATCTCCAGTCCCAGTATCAGCTCATTTCCAGACCCATTTCTGCCCCCCCCCCCACAGCCCTAGTATCAGCCATCCCTCCCCCATCCATGCAGCAACATAGCCATGGGAGCATTTGCTTTTGCTCCTACGGCTGTATTAATGCTCAGCTCAGCGATGGGACAAAAGCAAATGCTCCCTTGGCTGTGCTGAGCTTTAATATAACTGCTGGAAACACTGCTAAAACAGAGGATAGTGGGGTTTCTGGAGTCCAATGGATTGCAGGATCTGAGGCGGCATGGGCTTGCCAGAGGTAGGTCTTGTCAGACAAATCTGATAGATTTTTTTTGACTCTGTGACCAGAGAGTTGGACAAAGGGAGAGCCCTAGAGGTGGTGTACTTGGATTTCAGTAAAGCCTTTGACACCATTCTGCATAGGTGACTTAGAAACTGAGCACCCTAGGGATGGGCCCTAAAATGACAGGCTGGGTTAAAATTGGTTGAGTGAGAGGCAACAAAGTGTACAAGTAAATGAAGCTCACTCTGAGGAGAAGGATGTTACCAATGGTGTGCCACAGGGATCTGTCCTTGGTCCCTTTCTTTTTGTTAGTGTTATTGTGGAAGGGCTGTCGGCTAAGGTTTGCCTCTTTGGTATTTGATATGGAAGGGCAGACTAGATAGGCCATATGGTCTTTTTCTGATGACATGTTTCTCTGTTTCGGACTCTATATCTAATAGGGATTAGGCCAGCGTGGTTTAGTGCTGGTTCAGCAAGTGTGAGTAGTAGGAGGGGACAAGGAGTTTGCAGATAGTAGCTATGGAGAGCATAGTTATTCTGTGTAGAGAGTTTTGTGTTTGCTGTGGGTTTGATAGACTTGGGCAAATTTGGATTGCTTTGGCAAAGCTGCGGCTTGCACTAGAGAGGTGATGAATGTGAAGAGGTGTTATGACGCTATGAATGAGTTCTGTGTTTATTGTCATTGGATTATTGGACTGTGAGGTTATCGGTGTGGGTGTTTAGCTCTCTTGGTGCAGGGTAGTAGTTTCTTGTTCTTACTATGGTGGTGTGATATTGTCTTTGCTGGTTGTTGGGGCCATGCTTAAGGGCCCACCAGGTGCTGATGCGCTGCAGCGCTGTCCTTATGTGCAGGGGGAGTGGTGGGGATGCCGGGTGATGATGCGTACGCCATGGGTGGAGCTTATCACTGCGTGGATGCTGGCCCGATGAAGTTCCCTTGTTCTATGGAGTCTCCCCCAAAGCCCCAAGGTTGATGGGAGCAGGTTTATTCACTTTGCACCTGCAGCACTGTCTCTATGTTGGGATGCTGGGTGATGATGCTTACATCTACTGGTCCTCAGTCTCTTAACTGAAATCCTTGGGACCAGATGCATTTCAGATTTCAGAATGGTAGTATCTATGTACTGTTGCAGAACCCTATATGCAAACATAATAATTTTCAGTTGCTTCATGATCAGAAGAACATGTTTCAACCAGTTTTCAGATATTTTATATAATGTTGCTTCTTAAATTTCTGCAACCAACCTTCTGAATATTCACACTCACCTTCAATGTTTAGTTCTTTCTGTCATATTCTAGCTTGTTTCATGACCAGCTAAACAGTCAGTGGTACATATTCACTGCTTGGTTTAATCCAATCTGAGCACATGACTGAGATCTTCATTTTTGCCTTATGCAATGTTCTCCTAATTTACATTAGTTTCTGGTCATCACTATTACGGTAAAACTTCAACATCTTGTTTTTTTGCTTCTTTAAGTCTTATGAGGTGGTAGTTCCCATACCATATTTGTCAGTAAGATGCCACACAGACACACTATGATCAAGCTTCTGCAGTAATTCCACCTTCTATGCTACTGATAATGAGAGATGCTTCCTTTTCTTCTTCCCACTGCGAAACACTTGGGTATCTGTTTTTTTAATTTTGGAGTTGCGAATAAGGGATTGTGAGCCCGTAGGTAAAATTTCAATAATGGCATACCTCTAGTCTGGGGGGTAGATCCCACTCAGTAAACTGAGATTCTCTCTTCTTCCAAGCAACTAGACTCTTCTGTTACTGGATTCTGCAATCTGCCTGTGAAGATTTCTCAAGTGTGGCACAAACAAAACCTTTCATAGCTTATCTCCCTGTTTCTAAAACTTTACTGCGATTGTTGAGCCATTAAATAAATCTCTTTACATTATTCACCTTAACAATATAAATTCCTGCTGACAATCTAGGAAGAAAGACGCCTTTGAACATTTCACTCAATAATAACCATTTTTTGCAAAGAATGGCTTATGAAGAGAGAACTGGTATAACTACCTTCCCAAAGGTCTCTACAATTGTTTTCTCAAGGGCGTTGTTCTCTTTTTATTGAGTTCTTTGTAGATAAAGGATGAAACAATTTCTAGCACAGAGATGAAAATATAGCTACTGTATGCTGGAAAAGATAGGAACTTAGCCTCGAAATCTTCCTCAGTCTTGAAAGTTCAAGTACTTCATCCAACTGGCTGTCTAAAAGGGACATGGCTCCCAAAGGTGTATTCTGAATGATTTTGTTGCTGCTATTGCCTCATCTCCTTCTACCCACTGTCCAACCCCTTGAGAGATTTACCACCAAGGCCCAGTTTGTCAGGTATAGGGCTATAATATAACTAAAGACCATTAGATAGTTTAGTCACAGCAGTTCTCACTGCATTCCGGTTAGGGTACTACAATTTTCATAAGGAGAGCAGAAATTCAACTCACATATGTCCAAAGAGATGGGAAACTGACATGGTTCAGGTGTTCCTATACCTAAGGGTATTATGTGGTTTACCACACACAACACAGCCCCTTCAGTCATCTGCCATCACCCAGAAATCTCTCGGTATGAAAACGTTCTGCATAACTCTGTCCTTAGTTATCACTGTGTGACTATGACCACATTTGCTTTGCCATAAATTTACAAATCTTTTCCCATTATTGATCATCTTCTCTACTGATCTGGATATGTAGATCTCTCTGTAGATACAGATAGATATTTAAAAATGTACAGCATGCTACCAAAACACCATTCTCCATATATTTCTAGTGTCCTTATGTTTCAGCTCTTCTGATAGCTGCTTCATGGACTGTGAACTATCATCAAACCGCTCCTCTGGAGCAGGAAATCTCCCAAAAATTATTAGCATGGGCATTAAGTGTGTTGCTGGGCAAGTAATAGTTGCATAAAGCACTTTCCATTTAGCAAGGGAAAAAATATCTGTGTTGTTCACACTCATGAATGCCAACATATTATGCGGAATAAAAAGAGAAAGATGTCTTTGCTGTTATAGAGGATCTGCAGTGGAGGAGGAACCTAATGGTTAGAGCACTGGCTTGGAAACCAACTGATCAGTGTTTGATGCCCAATAGCATTCCTTGAGGCCTTGGGCAAGTCAGTTAACCCGGAATTTTCTGAGGCAATGGAGGGTTATCAATGTCCCTGTTTAATGTACATTACCAAGTTTAAGTTACAATGTAAACCGCTTTGACTGAAGGATAAAGTGGTACAAAAAAATTGTTAAATAAATAATAAATCTGTCTACATAGAAAATATATCCATCACATTACAATCTTGAAACTCAGAAGAAAGCAGTTGCCACACCAGGATGCAAATCTACCACACTCACACTTTTCATTCGATAACCTTTATACATAAATTCCCATTGAATTTACCAGTGTTTAAAGAAAATTAAATATGGATGAAAAAAAAATGGCATAACTAATGTTCAACATTATTGCAACACAAACTGGCAGCAACAATATTCCCCCTGTTGAGTACAGAGCCAAAAGATTCCAAATTACACTTATGAACTGAAAACCAGATTAATATGAATTAAATACAACCTCTAAAATGCCTGAATGCAAATGCTGGAAGTCTAAAAAACAAGATGGGAGAGCTAGAATACTACATGAAAGGTTAGATATGATTGGCATCTCGCAAAAGGAAGACAACCAATGGAACATTGATACTTGGGCAATGTTCTCTCTAATTTTCTGTAGGCTGTGTGCGCATAAAATATCAGCTGTGCAGCTTTTGAAGGAAGGTTAAATTTTTGTGCGCCACATAACACCACTCGGAGTTATATACTTTAAAATTTGACTACACGTCAGAATACAGTATGTACACCACATTGATTGCACTAGAAAATATTGTAGAACTTGTGAAAACCATAAATACACAACAACTTTTCAATTTTAAGAATGTCTGTGTTGTTTTCTATCAGAATCAGAACCATAATTTTTGTGCGCTCTGTTGTAAAGTATGTGCTCTCACTCGGCGAGGTGTGTGCGCGCGCACACGCGCACAGCTTAGAGGGAACAGTGTACTTGGGTATAAACTATATCGCAATGATAGGGTAGAACAAATTGGTAGAGGGGTTGCGCTCTATGTTAGAGAGGGCATTGAGTCACATAGGATTAAAGTTTTGCAGGAAAAAAATACACTGCAGAATCTCTATGGATAGAAGTTCCATGTAAAAAGCAGAAGCTGATGGCAGTGGGGGTTTACTACCGACCACCTGAGCAGAATTAACAGATGGATGATGAAATGCTAGAAGAAATCAGGGAAGCTAACAGAAGTTACAACACAGTAATAATGGGTGATTTCAATTACCCCGGTCACAGAAGAAGTTTCTAGATGAAATAAATGACTGCTTCTTGGAGCAGCTGGTTCATGAACAGAAAAGAGAGGACGCTATTTTGAACCTTGTCCTTGGTGGAACACAAGATCTGGTACAAGAGATAAGGGTTTTGGGGCCACTTGGCAATAGTGATCATAGCATGATCGCAATTGATTTAATAAATGGAAGAAAGACGGAAATAAAATCCTCAGTACTACCGTTGTTTGAAAGTACTATATTTGGAAGTCCAGGCCAGATGTATTCCATGATTTAAGAAACATGGAAGGAAGACCAAAAAACTTCCAGCATGGTTTAAATGTGAGATCAGAGAGGCTGTTGCTACCAAAAAAGCATCCTTCAGGAAATGGCAAAAGGAGCCTAATGACAAACACCAGAAACATAAGCATTGGCAAGTTAGATGCAAGCCATTGATAAGGCAGGCAAAGACAGAATTTGAAAAGAAGCATGCCGATGAAGCAAAAATGCATAATAAAACCTTTTTCAAGTATATTTGTAGCAAAAAACCTGTGAGAGTCAGTTGGACCACTGAATGCTAAAGGGTAAAAGGGGCGCTAAATATCAATAAACCGGGAGGATATATTACAACTGTTTGATAAACAGAACAGTAGCAAATCACCTGGACTGAATGGTATACATCCAAGGGTGTTGAAAGAACTGAAAGATGAGATTGCATGCCTACTATTAGTAATCTGTGAACTATCATTAAAATCATCTGTAGTACCTGAAGATTAGAAAGTGGCAAATGTAACTTCAATTTTTAAAAAGGGTTCCAAGGATGATCTGGGAAACTACAGATCGGCAAGCCTGTCAGTACCAGGCAAAATGGAAGAAACCATTATAAAGAATAAAATTACTGAACATGTAGATAGCCATGGTTTAATTGGAGAAAACCAACATGGATTTAGCCAAGTAAAGTCTTGTCTTACTAATCTGTTATATTTTTTTGAAAGTGTGGATAAACAGGTAGACAAATGTGAGCCGGTTGATGCAGTGTATCTGGATTTTCAGAAAGCCTTTGACAAGATCCCTCATGAGAGACTCTTGGCAAAATTAAAAAGTCATGTAGATCAGGAACTGGTTAAAAGATAGAAAGCAGAGAGGAGGACTAAGTGGCCAATTTTCTCAATGGAGAAAGGTGAATAGTGGAGTACCCCAGGGATCTGTGCTGGGCCCGCTGCTTTTTAACATTCATAAATGACCAAGAAATAGGAATAATGAGTCAGATGATCACATTTGCATATGACACAAAATTATTCAAAGTTGTTAAAACGCAAGAGGATTGTGAAAAATTGCAAGAAGACTAGACATCCAAATGGCAGATGAAATTTAATGTGGGCAAGTACAAAGTTAAGCACCTAGGAGAGAACAACCCAAATTATGGTTACACGATGCAAGGTATCACCTTAGAAACCACCATCCAGGAAAAGATTTAGGTATCATCGTGGATAATATGTTGAAACCCTCTGCTCTGAGTGCAGCGTCAGCCAAGAAAGCAAATAGAATGCTAGGAATCATAAGGAAAGGAATGAAGAATAAAACTAAGGGGTATGTTTACTAAACCGTCTCAATGTTTCTGGTGCTAGTTGCAGTGTTAATGTGAAGAATGCCATATAAGGTAGTGGGCAGTCCGGAGGGAAGGTTGCAAGGAATCAGTATCGCGCAATAGTAGGTGCCGTGGCACGTTAACGCGCGTTAACCCTAAGGTCATGCCAGCGAAGTGTTAGAAGCTATAAAGATGTAGCCCACTGGTTACTGCAATGACTGCGGAGGCAGAGGTCATGGGTTCAATCCCACAGTGGTGTTATGTAATAGGCTGTCTGAGGCATTTCCTTTTAATTTAAATCAGTGCCGCCAGCAAAAAACACCCTCACAGTGCGGTAACCTAAGGTGCCGCATAAGGTGCCCTATAAGGCACTCCATAGGGCACATTATAAAGTGCCCTGTCCGCCAAGGCACCTTATAATGTGCCCTATAGGGCGCCGTACAGGGCGCCTTATGAAGCACCCTAGGCTACGGCACTGTGAGGGTGTTTCTGTTGGTAGCACTGATTTAAATTAAAAGCAAAAGCCTCAGACAGCCTTATTAAATACCACCACTGTGGCATCAAACCCATGACCTCTGCCTTCACAGTCATTGAAGTAACCAGTGGGCTACATCTCTATAGTGTCTAACCCACTGCTGGCTGGCTACAGAAAGACTGCAGGCATTGCTATGGGACTCAATACTGTTAGGGTCACTCCCCGGGGTGGTAAACACTGTCAGAAACAAAAATTGAAACACTCCACAGATATCAGAAAGGTTGCTATGATGAATCTCTGTCAACAAATTGTGTTTAACTTAGGATTTGTTATCTGCCATTAATCATAGCAACCTTTTGATATATGTGGAACGTGTTTCCAGGTTTAGGACGGCATTGCTAAGGTATGCAGGTGCTAGTATTGGGAGATGCTGCTCCGCACAGGGCCCAACAGCCTGACTCTCCATGAGGCTTTGGATAGTGGAGCCTGTGGGTGTGGGTGTGGGTGTTTCTGCCCCTGTTGGCCGCTGCTCTAGGGCAGAGGTTCCCAACTCCGGTCCTGGTGGGCCAAACACGGTTCAGCTTTTGATGCTGTCCCTAATGAATATGCATGGATACATTTGCATACAATGGGGGCGGTGCATACAAATGCATCACAGGCATATTTATTAGGGACAGCATGAAACCTGAATGGTGTCTGGCCCTCCAGGACTGCAGTTGGGAAACTCTGCTCTAGGTATTGCACATGTTTATGGTGTATGTGCTCTGTAGGGTAAAATATAGGCGTTTATGGCGTGTTTATTTTATCTGCAATAAAGGTTCCTTCTTTATTACCATGGTTTAGTACTGGGTAAAATATAGGGACATGGTCTGCAGGAGCCACAGCTGGGACTTGAACCTGTGACCTTCTGCCCCTGAACATACTGGCTGTATGTACTGCACCAAACTGTTGCCACAGAGGCAGGTCATTCCCTGGGGATACCATTACTGTTTGTCAGACAGACCTTGTCTGTTGCAGTGCACGGCACACACCTAAACAGGGCTTGGCCTTGGTCTGCTGTGGGCAGATGCCACTGCCCCCTCCACCACCATGCTGACATGTCCTTATGCCGGTGGTGCGCAGTCCCAGGCCATCCAGTGTGCCGGTAGGCGGCCGCCTATGGTGCGTGATATGGGGTAGGGGTGCTGACATGGAAATCAGTACTTCCCCCTGGCACCGCCTGCCAATGTTCTGTGCCCTTGGGCGTACCTGCTAGGTTCTGTCCCCTGGGACACTGTGGGATGCACACTCGTGACCATGTTGGACCCTGGTCAGTTGCTGTCTTGCTGCTTTTCAGTTTCTGCATTCCTATGTACCAGGTAGGCATCTGCCTAGTCCACACTGTGCCCCAGCTGGCCCACTGCATGTGCCGCCTGCAGCCCCCTGTACCCCATTTACACCATCATAGTACCCTTTCCTACGTGGCCACTCTGCTGTTGCTGCAAATGTGAAAGCCACATAAGCAAGCTGCCCAATATACACCACAGCAAACCCTCATCATCACTATTAATGTTGGAACATTCACTTTGTAGGGGGAATCAGACTTGACCCTTCCAAACGTGACATCTTCCTTTTTATTCTTTATGGGTATTGTTGATTACCGTTTAGCATTGCTTTTTCTATTGGCCAGCTCGGTGTTTTGTATTTCTATTTTGGTTCTGGTCATTATCTCTCTGGTTTTTGCATGTTTTGTTACTGCACATGTATCACTACTATCACTTATCTGGGTCTCCCTGCCTTTGCTGTACATTGCTGACTGAACTGGTTTCTCTCTCCTGCAAATGTGCCTCTAATGCAAGGTTTTCAGTGGCATTAATTTTCAGACCCTGATTTCACAGCGTTAGTGTGCCTGGGGCCTCTCCCTGCCCACTCTCTGCCCATTGACCCCTTATCTCCGCCCTCTGGGGAGCCTTACTGCACCCTCTGTGCACCTTAACGCCGCCGGAGACGTTATCGCACAGTAATGCGCCATTATCACGCGATAACGTCGCAGTGCGCTGTTTAGTAAACATACCCCTAAAGATATTATAATGCCTCTGTATCATTCTATGGTGTGGCCGCACCTTGAATATTGTGTGCAATTCTGGTTGCCATATATTAAAAATGATATAGCTGAATTAGAAAAAGTACAAATAAGAGCGACAAAAATAGTAAAGGGAATGGAAGGATACCTCTATGAGGAGAGGCTTAAAAGGTTGGGCTTCTTTAACTTGGAAAAGACGGCTAAGTGGGAATATGATAGAGGTCTATAAATTAATGAATGGAGTGAAACAGGTAAACGTAGATTGGTTGTTTACGCCATCAAAAAGTAAAAAGACCAAAGGACACACAATTAAGCTACAATGCCCATTTAAGACTAATAAGAGAAAGTCTTTTTTTTACTGAACACATAATCAAACTGGAATTCATTACCGGAGGATGTAGTAAAAGCTGTTAGTGTAGCTGGGTTTAAAAAATGTTTGGACGGACTTCCGGTGATGTCAGCGACCTGCATGGCGGCGTGAAAACGAGCTCCGCCGCAGCCTGCAGCAACGAGGTGGAAATTCCCTGCCGGGGAGAGCGCAGAACGGGGCAAAGTGGAGAGGCAGTGGTTAAGGACGAGTAGAGGCAGTGAGCGGTGGCGAGAGACGAGCCGCGCTGACGTTCGGGCCCACTGAAGCAGTGCCGGTGAGGCGTAGAAGCACGTGGAGCTGGAAACGGGGAGCAGTGCCGGAGCGGCGAAGGCCTGAAACGCACTGAGGACCGCTGGAAGGAGAAGCGAGCCAAAGCTATTGTGCGGGAAGAGAGGTGCCCTGGGGGAGAGTTTCATCACCCGGGGGCCTGAAGAGGAGGCGGAGAGCACTGCGGCCCGACGAGAAGGCTGGTCGGCACAGAGGCCTATAGATACCTGATACCAGGCAAGGTGAGCCGGGCCGGGCCGAGAAGGCTGTAAGTAGGGGAGAAGGAGAAGGGAGCCCGGTGCTCTAGGGCAAGATCAGTGAAGCCCCGTTTGTCCCGAAAAGTGAGGAGAGCAACAGCGCACAAAGAACTGGGGGACAATAATGTGAAGGACAACCTATTGCACATGGGGTGTGTCAAGAGCTGCAATAGCCCCCCGCTGTAGCTGAGCTCGGGCAGAGAGGCAGAATAATCCCCATAGTCCACGGCCCCTGCAGTGAGGAGGAAAGAAGAACAGGGAAGCTCGGGGGCCTATTGATCGACACTAGAGCTTGTGCGGCACAGTGAGTGGGCTGAGTGTCGGAGAGGGTGCGCAGCAGTGGGCCTCCAGCCAAGGACTAAGGGAGGTCAGGTGGAAGTACTGTATACAGACTGAAGCAGATAAGGAGCACTGCAGGAACAGAGTTGCAAGCAGTCATAGAACCTGGACAAGGAAGTGTTCTACAATCAAGGCGCAGAACTGTGAATCAGTGAGGAAGAAGCAGAGCAGTGTCAAGAAGATCTAGCACGCTAGCCACTATCTGGGATAGGCATTACACCCCACCATAAGCCAGGAATTGGGCGGAGGGAAGTCATGGAGAAGAGCAAAAGCGGTCCCTCCGTCAAGAAGAAGCTAGCGGAATTCCGCTCTCCCTACGCTACGCCGAGAGGAGGTAGAGAAGGGGACAAAGAGGGCAACTCTCTCCCCAATACATCTACAGTGACGGAGCTAGGGGTGGAGAAAGTAAGCAGTCCAGAGCTGGCCACCATGATCAAGGACTGGCTCATTGAGTTGAAAGATGAGCTTAAGGCAGAACTGGGGGGAGTAAAGAATGAACTAAAAGAATCAATCCAAGGACTGAGACAAGAATTGATGGACCTAGGGGGCCGTGTGGAGGAAACTGAAACAAAGTTGGAGCAGCAGGGCGAGGCCTTGGAGGAGCTCCACAAAGAGCTCGAAGATCGCTGTGGAATACAGAGAGAAATGCAATTGAAATTAGAGGACCTAGAAGATCGATCGAGGAGGTGCAATATTCGAGTCCGGGGCCTCCCGGAAGACAAACAATACAACAGGTCCGAAGAAGTGGTTTCTCAAATTTTCAAGGCGCTGATGGCTGCGGGTTCAGTTGAGGGGGAGGCCACGGAAGACCTGCTCCTTATCGAGAGAGCACACAGAAGCCTAGGCCCCGCGAGGGATAATAAGCCTCAAGATATAGTAGTTAGTCTCAGTTCCTTCAAAAGCAAAGAGAAATTGCTGGGGGCAGCAAGGAAACTCAAACAGTTCACCTGGGAAGAACATAAGCTAGAGTTCTTCCAAGACTTATCGCCAGGAACTTTACAACGTAGACGAAATCTCCGAGAGGTGACAGCATTTATGCGGAGGGAGGAGCTGCGATATAAATGGCTGTTCCCTTTTGGACTTCTAAACACTGTGAAGGGGAAATCAAGAAGGGTGGAGTCGAGCGAGGCAGCGTGGAAAGCGTTGCGAGATCTGGGAGCGGATCATCTACCGGAAGGAGCGGAGGTGATCCAAGGAAGTGAGAAGTCTGTAGGGGCGCACAGTCCTAAATGGAGGAACCAACGCTGGCATCGCGTCCCAGTCCGAGGGAGGAGAGTGGTGAGACTGCATCGTGGAAGCGGGGATGCACATGAAGACGACAATTGAGAGAGCTCCTACTTAAAGACACTAAAAGGAACTGCCTGTTGAGTGGGTGGGGGCGGGAGGCGGGGGTTGGTGGAGGAGTCGGGGGGGGAGTGGGGAGGGGGAAGGTGGGGGGTTAGGAGGGGGAGAAGAGGCAGGGGTGAGCGGTAGGGGAGTCAGGGCGCGGGCAGGTGTAGGTCCCGGAAGATGTCACAATTCTGGAAGTCGGATACCCCACTGGGGGGGTGTGCAAAAGGGAGGGAAGGGGAGGATGGGGGGGGGGTTGAAGGGGGAGGGGGTAGAGGGTAGAGGGTGGGGGGGGCAGGTCGAGGAGGGGCAAGAGGTGAGGGGAGACATTCATGGGTGACTTGAAAATCTTCACTTTAAATGTGAAAGGCCTGAATTCACCTTTTAAAAGGCAACGGCTGTATAGAGAGATAGCCAGGCAAAAGGCCTCGATGGTCTTACTACAAGAGACACATCTCCTGCGGGGTCATGAACAGCTAGTGAGACCTAAAGGGTACACGGAGGTGCTTTTCGCCGCCTCCAATCAACAGGAACGGAAGAAGGGAGGGGTGGCGCTGCTGATTAGTGGGGTTCTTCAAGCAGAGGTGCACACAGTATTCAGGGACAGGGGGGGCAGGTACTTGATGGCAAGACTGAAGGTAGGGGATGAATGGTACTGCGTGATTAATGTGTATGCACCCACAGGGCCGCAAAAGTCCTTTTGGAGAGAAGTGGATGAGAAAATGAACTTGCTGGGCGAAGGAGTGAGAATCTGTGGAGGGGATTTCAATATGACTTGGGAGGTGGGGTGTGATTCCACGGGGAGGGGAGAGGGGAGAAGTGCGGATAGAAAACGCTACCAGCAATTTGTGCGAGATAATGACCTAGGTGATGTGTGGCGGCTTCTTAACCCTAGTCGCCGTCAGTATTCATTCTTCTCAGCAGTTCATGGCATGTACTCTAGGATAGACGCTATCTGGGTGGAGAAAGGAATAGCGGGTAGGCTCCTCGACAGCGTGATAGAACCCATTACCTGGTGGGATCATGCCCCGGTGGTGGTAAAGCTCCGTGGTCGGCAAGAAGATCGAGGGGTACAGTTTTGGAAACTGAACGAAGCTCTGCTAAAGGATGATAGGGTAGTGCAGGAGTTAAAGGATCTGATCCCTGAATATTTTCTCCACAATGACACCGGTGAAATCTCTAGGGGGGTGGTTTGGGATGCGTTCAAGGCAGTGGTGCGAGGAACCTTGATTAAATGGGGATCCAGAATTAAGAGGGAAAGAGAAGAGAAGGAGCTTAGTCTGAGACAGCAACTTGTAAGATTGGAAGGGGTGGACGCCGGGGGAGGGGGCGGCAAGGTACGAGGGGAAGTGTTAGAAACTAGGGCTAAGCTAAACGCGCTGGAAGCAGACAAAATTCAGTATCGGCTGCAACTGCTCCGCCAAGAGTTTTTTGAGGGAGGGAATAGGGCAGGTAAGTTTCTAGCGCGGAGGTTGAAGCAGAGACGGAATAGGACATTAATAACACAAATTAGGGGCAGAGAAGGGGTGGGAAGGGAGGGGAAGGAAATTAGAGACGAATTTGTAGATTATTATCGGAGGCTCTATACCGCTCTGCCCGATAGATCTGAGGAGGAGTTGGACGCGTATATGAGGGAGGCCAGCCTTCCGCGCTTGGAGGAGGGCGAGCGGGAGGCCCTGGATTCAGAAATAAAAACTTCAGAAGTGGCGGCAGCTATTAAGGGTTTGAAATTAGGGAAGGCCCCGGGTCTAGACGGGTTGTCAGCCAGTTTCTATAGGATGTTTAGGGATCTACTGGTGCAGCCGCTGACGGATCTGTTTAATACCCCAAGGAAGGGGGGAGGACTGGCGGACACGATGGGGTGGGCAGGGATCACGCTCATACATAAAGTGGGCAAGGACCCCCAGGAGTGTGCCTCATATCGGCCTATCTCCCTGTTAAATCTTGACGCCAAGTTGATGGCTAAAGTCTTGGCAGGGAGGCTCAATAACCTTCTGGGGAAATTGGTGCACGAAGATCAAGCAGGGTTTATTCCTGGGAGGCAGGTGGCGGACAACATCCGGAAAGCATTAAACGGTATATGGACGGCTAAGTCCCGGCAGGAACTTGCTTTGCTGCTTTCGTTAGATGCTGAGAAAGCCTTTGACCAGGTGTCGTGGCGCTTTCTGTTTTCGGTATTAAAGCACATGGGGTTTGGGAAGGGCTTTCTAGGTTGGGTGAAGGCATTGTATGCGGGGCCCAAGGCATGTGTGAGGGTGAATGGGGGGTATTTGGGATTTTTCCCGTTAGGGAGGGGGACGAGGCAGGGGTGCCCACTATCCCCACTATTATTTGCCCTATCGCTGGAACCGTTGGCAGGGAGGATTAGGGCAGACCCACGCATAGTGGGTATACCTGTTGGACAGCGGGAGTTTAAAATGGCTATGTTTGCCGATGACATCTTGTTGTTGGTGGGGCAGCCGGAGGGGTCGTTGCCACAAATAATGCAGGAAGTGCATGAGTATGGTGACTTGGCGGGGTTCAAGATTAACTGGAACAAGTCGGAAATTTTGAATCTGACAGTGGGGGAGGAGCTACGGAGGGGCTTGCAACAAACATTCCAGTTTAGGTGGGCCAATCGATCTATCCGATACTTGGGAGTATATCTTCGGCGGGAGCTGGGAGACTTATACGAGCTGAATTATGTGACACTGTTTCGGGAAGTCGAAGCTCAGTTGGGAGCATGGAATAGGGGATTTATATCGGAGGTGGGGAGAATGGCAGTGGTCAAAATGATGCTACTACCCCAGTTTCTGTACTTTTTCCAGGTGTTGCCAGTGGTTGTTCCGGTAAAAGAGTTAGTCCGGTTGCAAAAGTTTGTGGATAGGTTTATATGGGGAAAAAAACGTCCTAGAGTGGCGGTCAGAACGTTGCAAGTGGCAAGGTTGGAGGGCGGAATGGGGGTGCCAAATTTTAAAAAGTACTATGCGGCGGCTCAGTTAAAGGCAGTATACTCGTGGCTAAGAGAGCAGCATAAGCATTGGGTGCAGATGGAGGCAGAGAGTCTGCGACCAGGGGTTTTGGAGAGATGGGTGTGGAGCAGAAGAGGGGGTAAGTGTGAGAATCCGATGGTGAATCATACGCTTGCGGTGTGGCAGGAATATAGGAAGAGGTTGGTGGGGGAGAGGAGGTGGACGAGGGTGATGTCAGTGCTGGCCTGCTGTGAGGAAGGGCAGGGCCCAGAGGTGGTGGTGGCGCAAAGGTGGGCCCGGCAGGGGCTGACACAAATATCCCAGGTACTTGATGGACGGGGAGTGCGGGATTTTGAGGGAATACGGGACTTGTATCAGTTGCGGGAATCTGATAGATTCCCATACTTGCAGTTGAGCTCATATATCAAGCAGAGAAGACATTGGCAGGACTTCATGAAAGATTTGGAGTGGTTTGAAGGGAGCTGCCTCGGCTCGCTGGGGAGAAAGGGAATTATTTCTCGGATTTACAAAGGGCTCACGGCGCGAGGGCCGGAAAAATTAAGTTACATGAAGGCCTGGGAGAAGGATCTGGGCACATCGTGGGAGGTAGAAGAGTGGGAGCAAATAGCTCAAGGGATAGCGAGGGCATCCATAGCAACATCATTACGAGAGAATGGATGGAAGGTGCTATCTAGATGGTACTTAACACCAGAGCGACTGTTTAAAGCGAAGGTATGTGAGACGGATGAATGTTGGCGGAAGTGTGGTGAGAAAGGGACTTGGTTACATATGTGGTGGTCCTGCCCAGTAGTGCAGGCGTATTGGGAGGCTATAGGGGGAATCATAGAGAATATCATAGGGGAAAAGATTGATCTGTCCCCGGAACTTTGTCTCCTTCTAAAGAATACTGGTACGAGAGAGGGGAATTGGAGCGTTGTGTGGCAGTGCATTATGGCGGCCAGATGTGAGATAGCTAAGCACTGGAAGAGTGGCCATATGCCCTCCCTAGCTCAATATGCACAACGGTTGGCAGAGCTGTATCAAATGCATCGGTTAACAGGGTGGAGAAAGGGGAAAGAGGAGCGAGTAAGGAGACAGTGGGAAGGGGTGTGGAGATGGTTAAATGGGGGGGTAGGGCGGCCGTAGGGGGGGGTAGGTCCCTAGGCTTGGGGGCGCAGGGAGAGTGGAGGGTCACCCACGAACTTTTTACATGTAGAGCTGGTAGATGGGGGGGGGGAGGCGGGGGAGAGAGGGAGGGGAGGGGGGGGGAGGGGGAAAAATAAAAAATAAGCAAGAACGCACAGGTTCAGAGTTGAAGCGTTCTTAGGGGATGGTTGGAGGGATATTGTATATGGTTTCAAGAGGAGATGAACGTTTAGCTTCTCTGTTAGTGCTTTAGTGCATTTTTCTGTTTATGCCACTGTGTGATGTTTGGTTGAAGTTCTTGCTGAATAAAACTTTAAGATACAAAAAAAAAAAAATGTTTGGACAAGTTCCTGGAGGAAAGGTCCATGAACCATTATTAAAGAGGACCCGGGAAATCCACTGCTTGCCCTGGGACAAGCATTATGGAATCTGTGTGCCTCTTTGGGAACCTGCCAGGTACTTGTGGCCTGGATTGACCACTGTTGGAAACAGAATATTGGACTCTGGTCTGACTCAGTAAGGCATTTCTTATGTTCTAACCAGAAAAGAAGGGTCTGCTTGAGAGGACAATTCTGTTTCTTACTTGATGTGAAAGTTTCTACGACTGTAATGTGAGAGAGGAGTGGAGGAGTAGTCTAGTGGTTAGACCAACTGCCTAGTACCCAGAGGATCAAGGGTTCAATTCTCACTGGCACTCCTTGTGACCTTGGGCAAGTCACTTTACCCTCCATTGCCTTGGAAGAAAAGGCCTGCCAATCTACTTCCAGTGATACATTGCCAAGAAAACACAGGAGTCAGCACTGACTTGATGGCACTAAAAAAAAAAAGTGAGAGAATTCTTAAGCCTGCTTTACATCCACACTGCTGGGCCACTGAAATGGTCTTAGGAAGTGGTCAAGGTATCAACTGAAGCATGGCTCTGAATAGAGCTCATTTGGCTTAATTGCTTTAGGGGGTAGTGTGGAAATACAAGGAAGGCTTCATAAAACCAATTCTGTGATGTGAAGAGGCAATTACACAGTGCCCTGATATTACACGCAGCTAGCATTGAGGGTGGTACCTGAAGATAAGTGGTCAGGGGCAATATTCAGCCATTGCCCAGTTATCCCTCAGTGGTGTAAGTTAGGAGCAGCAAAAGCCTATCCTAACTTTTGCCACCAAAGCTAACTGGTGGCTGAATATCACTGCTGGTGGTCAAATATGTTCATGTAATTTCTTGATATACCACCTAAGCTGAAGGGCATCAGAATGGTTTACGTACACGGGGCTTACAATCTACATGTGTACGTGAAGCAACAGAGGGTTAAGTGGCTTGCCCAAGGCCACAAGGAGTGCCTACAGGACTAGAAATCCCAGTCCGTCCAGTCTGAGATTGCTGTCCCTAAGCAGGAATTGAACCCACAGCCCTCCAGCCTGAGGTACCTTGTCTCAACCACTAGGCCACTCCTCCAGCTGGGGATGTCCACAGAACTGTGGCAGGTGCAGGCCTGTGACCCACGGTGTCTGACATAGGCAGGCCAGCATGGCTAGCTTGACCTGTAAATGAGGCCTGTGGAGAGGCATATAGGATTGCACATCCCCCAATATGCTGCTATTGTAAGAAAGAACTCAGTAGAAATATTGAATTAGCTTAGATAAGCAGAATTGCAGAATTAAGAAATGGAAAAATACAGAAAAGATGTGTTTTAAAGTTACTGATAAGAAAGAGTACATTTGCAGAGAAATATTGAGGAGTGCTGACAGATGAGTTACAGAACCTTGCTCTTCTGCACGCACAAATGGTCCCATAGCCTTGAAAGTGTGAAAGTAACAAGTTGATGAACTGACCATTGTAATTGGGACTAGAAGGGGGGCAGGCAGGTGTCATGCCTACAGAAGCCCACAGAAGGAACATAATTGGAGAAACTTATCAGTACCGGGACCAATAGAAGGGCTACGGGAGGTACGGGAGCGTACCGGGACCAATGAAATGTTTTTCTATACCTAGAATGGAACAGAAGTCTATAAAAGTTGTTGTAATGCTTGAAAACTTTGCTCAGCCATTTTGAAATTGTCTTGCTTGAGACTTGTGCACAAATAAATGATTTGGACCTTCTGAACAGACTCCTGGTATCATTGGTTTGTCTGCGCTTTGCTGCTACATATTCCTTGGTGCGTTGGCCGGGAAGTTGTGGAATCAAAGTGTATATAGGGCGATATACCACGACTTTCCGCCTCTATAGGCTTGGTCCTGCCGGGATCGCGCCCTTCCGACGAGGGCCGCTCCCTGGCGCCACCGGTCCCTTGTATCGGAGGGAGCTGGTCGGACCTCGGCGGGTGACGAGCCCGGCTGGAGTCAACGCCTCGAACCCGAGTGAGGGGAGTCCGAGGTCCAACTCATGCGCCTGCTTGGGAAGTTTGAGGACCGGATCCGGTGAGTATAGTTTTGATTTTGGGTCTAGACAGAAATAGAAAGAGCAGTACTGCCATTGGAACTTGGAATTTGGAATTTGTAATCTCGAGATATTGGGAATTGGTAAGAGAGCTTGATCAACTCTCAAGGAAGAGCCGAGTAGCCTGGCATGGGAATTCGCTAGGTGAAACCCTCATCCTTTTTGTAATTGTACTTGGAAAAGACTAGTCAGAATAGATAGAAACGAATGCATTCTGGGAATACGTTGCTAGCATGATTGTGTGAACGAAGTGTGATTGAGAGGTCTGGCAGCACGGACCAAGTGAAAGCTGACCCCTGATTAGCGCATTTCCTGACCGGGCGACCGCGTTCAGGTCGCGAAAAGGGGGAAGCGATTGTCGTCTTGTCTTGTTATTTGTACTCCTTATACGTTTCCAGGGCCGTGAGGACCCCTTACCCACGGTCCGCCCACCTTTTCCCTTCTGTCTGTTGTTGCGCGCACACATCGAAATGGGAGGGGCGGAGTCTACTAGGAACACTCCATTAGAATGTATGATCGCACATTTTAAAGAGGGATATTCAGGAGATTATGGTATTAAAATGACCGCAGCCCGTTTGCAGATTTTGTGTACTAGGGAGTGGCCCGATCTAGACCCCATCTGGCCCCGAGAGGGAACGTTCACCGTAGAGATTATCCAGTCAATACACCGTAGAGTGCGGGTAGCGCACCCCGATCAGTACCCCTATATAGATTCCTGGTTAAGTATTTGTGAAGATCCGCCCTCCTGGGCGCAGCGCTGTTATGAGGAACAGTGCAGAATAATGTTAGCTAAAACAGATTCTAGACAGAGAAAGGAACAGCCTAGAATGAAAGAGCAGGATAAGAAAGCCAAGAAGAAACCCATCTTGGCAGATCCCGATTCCCCAGAAGTAGTCCTCAGGCAGCCCCGAACCCCAGGTCCAGTAAGAATAGCCCGGCGGCGTCCTGCCCCAGCACCCCAGAGACCGCCGGAGCCGAGGCGAGACCCAATCCCTGACCTCCCTCCTCCTGGAGAAGAGGAAGAGAGAGAGTTAGCGGGAAGAGAAGAGGAGGATGTAAAAAGTGAGCCAGAAGCGGAATTAGAAGAAGAAGAAAGAGAGGATCCCACATAATAGTAAGAAGATGAAAGTGTACAAATAATTGAGGAAGCTAGCGCCAGCACTAGCAAGCCAGTGAAAGAAAAACCCAAAGCAAAACCAGTTGAGAAAAAGACAGCAACTCCTGCAAAGACAACGACAATAGCCCTTAGATCCCAGACTCAAATGACGCCGAGGACAGCCAAACTGTTTTCCCTTAAGGCAAGTCCCGGGGGTGCCCGTAAAGAATGATAATGATGAAGTGGTAGCGGGACCCCTAACTTATGTGTATATCCCATTCTCTACAACTGATTTATTAAATTGGAGGTCGCACTATGCCTCCTATACTAGCAAGCCCCAGGAGCTGACAGAATTAGTAACTAGTATTATGGAAACTCACCAACCCACTTGGCCAGATTGCCGTCAGCTCCTGACCACCCTATTCACTACAGAAGAACGAGCGAGAATTAGAAAAGCAGCTATTGAATGGATGGCAGAAAACCCTGCCGCTCCGGCGCAAGGGCAGAATATAATAGATCGTAGAGAAGCAGCTCAGAGAGAATTCCCAAATGAAGACCCCCAATGGGATCCAAATACAGATGAAGGATCCACCGCCCTAGCCCGTTTTCGCCAAGGCTTTTTACAAGGCCTGCGAAGAGGAGGCCAAAAAGCTATGAACCTTTCCAAAGTAGCAGGAATTATCCAAGGAATAGATGAGAGCCCAGCAGATTATTATGAAAGATTAACTGAAGCTTATAGAATGTATACTCCCTATGATCCCGAGGCACCAGGAAGTTTATGCATGGTGAATTCTGCTTTTGTAAACCAGTCTCAACCAGACATTAGACGTAAATTACAGAAATTAGAAGGGTTTGCGGGCATGAATGCAACACAGTTATTGGAAGTCGCTCATAAAGTGTATGTGAATCGTGATACTGAAAGACAGAGAGAATGTGATAGAAAGATGAAGAAGAAAGCTGATTTTTTGGCTGCGGCCATAGTTGAAAAGAAAAGGGGAGGTGTCCCTAATCGAAGGAGCAGAGGAAGAGGGCGGGGTCAAGGCGGAGGCCGGACCCAGAGACTAGGCGTGAACCAATGCGCCTATTGCAAAGAGGAAGGACATTGGAGAGATACTTGCCCGCAACTCGAAGACGCCCAGCAAGATGACGAATACGATCATCAGTGGCGAGAAGAAAGACGAGGCCGTCCCCGAGGCCGAGGAGGAGCCAATCGAGAACAATTCCAGAGAGAGAGGGGAGGAGGAGCCATCCAAGCATTGGCCACACAGGCCCATGATGAGGATGACGTGGATTAGGACAGACCGGGCTCCAAGTTTGCGTTAGGTCTCCAGGAGCCTATGGTCGAAATACAAATAGGAGACCAATTTATGAACTTTATGGTTGATACTGGAGCAGAACATTCAGTAATAGACAAAAAGATAGCCCCATTCACCAAGAAAGCAGTCACCATTATAGGAGCAACTGGTGCCAAAGCCACAAAGTCTTTTCTACAAAACCGAATATGCAGTCTAGGAGGACAGCAAGTAACGCATCAATTCCTTTACATGCCCGAATGTCCAGTACCCCTACTGGGACGAGATATGCTAGCCAAGCTTCAAGCCCAAATATCTTTCTCTGAGCAAGGAGAAATGCAAATGACAGTGAATTCTCAAGCCAAACCAGCAGGAATAATGCTGCTGACAGTACCCCGAGAAGAAGAGTGGAGATACTACATTGATGATTCGATTCAAGATACCTATTTTGAACAAACTTTAAAGAACATTCATGCACCACTTGAAGTATGGGCAGAAGGCAGTCCCCCAGGCCTAGCCAAACATATAGCTCCAGTGATTGTAACCCTCAAGCCTAGCGCTACACCAGTGCACGTCAAACAGTACCCTCTCCCAAGAGCTGCAATTGAAGGTATTCATCGCCACCTACAGAGATTACTTGAGTATGGCCTACTGAAAGTATGTCAATCCCCATGGAACACTCCACTTTTGCCAGTAAAGAAACCTGAGACAGATGATTATCGCCCAGTGCAAGATTTGAGAAGAGTAAATGATGCAGTTGAAACTATACACCCAGTTGTACCCAATCCTTACACTTTACTAGGATTGATACCCGCTGAAGCTACCCATTTCACTGTACTAGATTTGAAAGATGCATTCTTTTGCATAAGATTAGCCCCTGTAAGCCAAATATTGTTTGCATTTGAATGGCAAGACCCCATCTCTGGAAGAGGGGGCCAACTCACCTGGACAAGATTACCCCAAGGATTCAAGAATTCACCTACCATCTTTAGTGCTGCACTAAACCAAGATCTTTCAAGCTATCCAGTAGCCCCGGGGAGGAGAGTACTTCTCCAGTACGTGGATGATCTGTTGATAGCTGCCATATCAGAAAAAGAATGTATACGAGCCACCAAGATCTCTTGCGGTTACTAAATGAAGCTGGATATAAAGTTTCCAGAGCCAAAGCACAACTATGCCAAACAGAAGTGAAATACTTGGGTTTTCGTATTACCCAAGGGAGTAGAAGATTAGGCAGAGAAAGAAAAGAAGCAGTATGCAGAATTCCAACTCCAACAACCAGAAAGCAAGTCAGAGCCTTTCTGGGAGCAGCAGGATATTGCCGAATCTGGATACCCAACTTTGCCCAAATTGCCAAACCACTGTATGAAGCCACAAAAGGAGAAGAGAAGTCACCACTGGAGTGGGGACTTGAGCAGGATACAGCCTTCCAGAAGTTAAAAGAAGAATTGATGTCATCACCAGCACTTGGACTACCAGATGTCCACAAACCTTTCCACTTGTTTGTACATGAAGCACAGGGAAATGCCCTAGGCATGTTGACTCAGAAATTAGGAAATTGGGAACGACCTGTAGCCTACCTATCAAAACAATTGGACCCTGTGGCCAAAGGATGGCCACCCTGCTTGAGAGCAGTTGCAGCTACAGCACTACTAGTGAGTGAAGCAGACAAACTCACATTAGGACAGAACATACGAGTCACTGTGCCACATGCAGTCCTTGCCCTTATGGAACAGAAAGCAAATTATTGGCTCACCAATTCCCGAATGTTGAAGTACCAGAGCATGTTATGTGAAAACCCACAGATACAACTCGAAGTGAGCCATGCTCTGAATCCAGCCACCTTGATACCCATCAGTGAAGAACTCCCAGAACATGACTGTATCGAAGTCATGGAAACTGTGTTCTCAAGTCGACCTGATCTAACAGATGTGCCCATAGACAATCCTGACCAGATCTATTATGTTGATGGGAGCAGTCTCATCCTTGACGGACGACGCTGTGCCGGATATGCAGTCGTCACTCAACACGAAGTAGTTGAATCATCAGCTCTAGCCTCAGGCACATCAGCCCAGAAAGCCGAATTGATAGCACTCACCAGAGCATTGTTGTTAGGAGAAAAACTTGTGCTGAATGTATATACAGATTCCAAATATGCTTTCACTACCTTGCATGCCCATGGAGCTCTCTACAAAGAAAGAGGACTCATCACATCCGGAGGAAAATCAGTCAAATATGGTCCCGAGATATTGATGTTACTTGATGCAGTCTGGGCCCCAACACGTGTAGCTGTCATGCATTGTAGAGGACATCAAGCAGGAAAAGGAGAAGTTGCTCGAGGAAATAGATTTGCAGATGCCTCAGCACGACAAGCAGCTATGACAGGACAGATTGCCCCACAAGCTATGCCAATGCAAGCAGCATTGTTTCCAGTACCTTTGAATCTATGGACCCCACGATATACCACCAAAGAATTGGATTACTATTGTGACAAAGAAGATGGAGTATTGAAAGACGGATGGATTGAGCTGCCACCAGAAGAAGGTAGTCAACCTCCGGGAAGAATAGTAATTCCGGAATTGTTAGGACCATCCTTTGTCAAAGCTTTTCATGAAGCCACCCACTATGGAAAAAGTGCCATGGAGAAAGCACTCAGACCACATTTCTATATTCCTCTGATGACAACCATATCAGCCTCAGTAGCACGACAATGTCAAATCTGTGCCAAAAATAATGCCAAGCAAGGCCTTATTACAGCACCCCGAGTTCAGTCAAGAGGTGTGACCCCCCATGCACAACCTCCAAGTTGATTTCACCGAAATGCCAAAAGCTAATGGATACCATTACCTACTAGTATTAGTTTGTACTTTCTCTGGGTGGGTAGAAGCATTCCCAACCAGAACTGAGAAAGCCCGAGAAGTTACCAAAGCCTTAATGAGAGAGATTGTCCCCAGATTTGGAATTCCAGCAGTAATAGGGTCAGACAATGGACCCTCATTTGTCTCTCAAGTTACTCAGCAGTTAGCAAAAGCTTTGCAGATACAGTGGAAGCTCCACACTGCATACAGACCCCAGAGTTCAGGGAAAGTTGAGCGAATGAATCGTACATTGAAAGCCCAAATGTCTAAGCTTTGTCAGGAGACACACTTGAAATGGCCCCAAGTGCTCCCCATAGCTTTACTCAGAATACGCTCAGCCCCTGTAAAGTCAACAGGATTTTCCCCTTTTGAAGTTTTGTATGGTAAACCCCCACCAATAGTGCAGGGAGTTAAAGGAAATCTAGCCCAGATTGGTTCAGAAGTAACCAGACAAGAACTCCTAGCTCTTAGTTTTGTTCTGCAGACTCTCCATACGTGGATCCAAGACCAGTTGCCTATCAACTTGACGGAACCCTTGCATCCCTACCAGCCTGGAACTTCGGTGTGGATCAAAGATTGGAAGAAGATACCGTTGGAACCCCATTGGAAGGGACCGTACACCGTCATCCTGTCTACCCCAACTGCAGTAAAGGTAGCCGAGATCGACGCCTGGATCCACCACAGCAGAGTCAAGCCCGCCGCCGATCCTGAACCAGAGCGGTGGACAGCAGAGCAGCACCCTGATGTACCCTTGCGAGTTACTTTGAGACGGCAACCAGCAGTATAGACACTTCATCACAAGTGCTTTGCAGTAGCCAAGTCTTTCGAAGAGGATTGCTGTTTTCCATGCAGCAACAGTTTTGTTTCAACGAACCCAATCTGTGTGTGTGATTTGACACACTACGTCGAGACTACATTGACTAAGCCAGACTTCACAAGCCAACTGAATTGCTAAGTTGGTTAATGTGTGCTGGACATCTTGAGGATCTTCAATCAACACTCAGCACCCGTTAAATTGCTTCATTAGCAAACGGGACGAAGAATAATAGACCGTCGTGATCAAGATCAGCAAGCTGAGGATTCAGAAGAACTCCAATCAACATCAACATGTATCTTTGCTTCTGCTTTGCCTTGATTGCCTTCTTTAGAGGTTTTGAACAGACTTATGCTCTACCTCCATGCACCGCTTGCATTACCTCTACTAGAACTGGACTGAAAGTAACTCAGACTTTGCTTTACCATTCTTACTATACCTGCAAGGGAACAATAACTCGGTGTATCTATAACACCACTGAACTAAATGTTTGCACTCATGGCAAAATTAAAGCATGCTATAATCCGCATCAGAATCCATCCTATTACACGTTGGAAATAAGATGGAAGGATGCAGATGGACCTATATTAGCTGCTACACCACCACTTAAGGACATTACTAAACCTGCTGTTTTGAATTTTGATGCATGTAATGCTATTAATAGAGATAGTCAGTCCACCTGTGGTACATGGGAGAAAGCGTATCGGAATGACCATAAGTATATGTGTCCAGAAGGAGCCACAGGATGGAGGAAGTGTACAGGTAAAAAGGAACCAGGGTATAGTACTGCTACAGCGGCAGACTACTATTGCCCGTATTGGGAATGTGTTTTTTATGCTACCTGGAACACTGGTATAACTGATGAGAAAATAGATAAGCGGATGGCTACTCTAACCAAGCCAACCACAAATGATAAATGTCAGAAAGATGCTTGTAACCCTTTACATTTGCGTGTACATAACCCCCATGCATGGAAACAAGGATATAAGTTTGGTTTACGTATTGCTGGAGGAGGAACAGATCCAGGGACCATTGTGTATGTTAGATTGAATACTCAAGCCCACAAGTCATCTAAATATCATATTCATAATACCTTTTATGAAGCTATGCATGTAAATAAGTTTGAGATCCCTCACCCTTCACAGAATTTGTTTCTAGAATTAGCCGGAGCAGTAGTATCTAGTCTTAAGATCACAGATTGTTATTTCTGTGGCGGAACCCAAATGGGAGACCAATGGCCCTGGGAAGCCCAAGAATTGAATTATTCCATGATTTACAATCAGACTGAATTACACAAGACAACCAGTGAATGGGTGTTAGCGCACTCAATCGTTGGACGTCTTTGCTTTGCCAGAACTGGACCCCAGTTCACCCAAAAGGTAGGACAGCTGGTCTGTCTTAGCCAGAAGTACTATAATGCCACGACCAAGAAGGTAGCATGGTGGTCAGGAATCAGACATCCTGAACCTCCTAACCCATTAGCCAGATTTCCTGAACTTGCAGGTCTATGGACTAACCTTGCCAAAGTCCAAGCCTGGCAAGCCCCACCTGGCCTATATTGGATCTGTGGAAAACCGAGCATATGCGCAACTCCCGCCACAATGGGGAGGAGCATGTGTCTTAGGAACCATCAGACCTTCGTTCTTCCTGTTAAACACTGAACATGGAGAACAATTAGGATACCCTGTATATACTACCCACAAACACAAAGGAGCATCTAGGCAGAAAAGAGAGGCCTTACAGATAGGCAAGTGGGAGAAGTGGCAAGGTGATGATTGGCCACCTGAAAGAATTATTGAGTATTATGGACCTGCCACTTGGAATGATGATGGTATGTGGGGCTACCGAACCCCAGTCTACATGATTAATCGTATTATTCGCTTACAAGCAGTAGTTGAAATAATAACCAATGAAACTAGTCATGCTCTCACGCTCTTAGCTAGACAAAGTACTCAGATGCGCACTGCCATATATCAGAATCGCTTAGCCCTTGATTATTTGCTAGCAGCTGAAGGAGGAGTATGTGGTAAACTGAATTTAACCAATTGCTGTTTGAAAATAGATGATAAAGGTCAAGTAGTTGAAGAAATTGCTAAAGATATGCAAAGACATGCTTATGTGCCAGTACAGACTTGGCACGCCTTGAAATTTCCTAATTGGTTTGCTAACCTTTTCTCTTGGCTGGGAGGATTTAAGACTTTCGTTATCTTAGTACTAATCCTTGTTGCTGTTGTCCTCTGCTTACCATGTTTAATCCCATGTTGTATGCGTTCCCTTCATAGTGCTATTGATAGTACAGTAGAGCGGAAGACCGCAACTAGAATAATGGCTTTATACAAAGCTAGCCCTAGTGGAACTAGTAAGAATCGCTTAATCAGGATGTGAATTTTCTGGAAAGTGATTTAATTCTCACACCTTATTAAGTAATAGGGTGAGATTAATCAAAGGGGGGAATGTGGCAGGTGCAGGCCTGTGACCCACGGTGTCTGACATAGGCAGGCCAGCATGGCTAGCTTGACCTGTAAATGAGGCCTGTGGAGAGGCATATAGGATTGCACATCCCCCAATATGCTGCTATTGTAAGAAAGAACTCAGTAGAAATATTGAATTAGCTTAGATAAGCAGAATTGCAGAATTAAGAAATGGAAAAATACAGAAAAGATGTGTTTTAAAGTTACTGATAAGAAAGAGTACATTTGCAGAGAAATATTGAGGAGTGCTGACAGATGAGTTACAGAACCTTGCTCTTCTGCACGCACAAATGGTCCCATAGCCTTGAAAGTGTGAAAGTAACAAGTTGATGAACTGACCATTGTAATTGGGACTAGAAGGGGGGCAGGCAGGTGTCATGCCTACAGAAGCCCACAGAAGGAACATAATTGGAGAAACTTATCAGTACCGGGACCAATAGAAGGGCTACGGGAGGTACGGGAGCGTACCGGGACCAATGAAATGTTTTTCTATACCTAGAATGGAACAGAAGTCTATAAAAGTTGTTGTAATGCTTGAAAACTTTGCTCAGCCATTTTGAAATTGTCTTGCTTGAGACTTGTGCACAAATAAATGATTTGGACCTTCTGAACAGACTCCTGGTATCATTGGTTTGTCTGCGCTTTGCTGCTACAGAACCAGCTTCTATAATGGCTCCAGGGAAGTTTCCATGCTTTGGCTGTTTCTATGCCAATTTTCAGACGTCCAAAGCATGAATAGGGCTTCTAAAATAACCTCCTCAGTGTAAATAGATTTTTGCTGCTGGTGAAAGGATTCAAAAATGAGACTGGGAGGATCTCAAAGATCTGGTTAGAGCATAGAGAGTCAGCAAGTCTGATAAATATTTAGGCCAACCAGTGAGGAGAGCCTTAAAAGCCAGGATCAGAATTTTAAATCTTACCCTGCAGCTGATAAGTACTTAGTGATGAGCAACCCAAAGATGGATGATGTGATTGAATCTTTGGGCTAAACAGAGCAGTGCCATAGGAAACGTCTGCATCAACTGCAGGAGACTTACTGAGATGTTTACGATTCCAGAAAGAAGAGTATTCCCATAATCAAGCTGGACCACTAGTGCATGTAGAAGAAGTTGAATATCCTTCAAATCTAATCACTGAGATAGCTCTGACCTAGGAGCAAATGGTGCCAGAGGCCTTGGTTTCAGATCAGATAACTGACACAGAGAAAAATGATGGCAGACAAAGATCACACAGCCAATCCAATCTGCCCATGTACAGCAACTGCTAAGCTCTACAATCCCTTCCTCTCGTCTGTGATTGTCCCATGCTTTCTTAAATTTAGAGAGCATGCTCAACTTTTACCACCTTCAGTGGGAGGCTGTTCTACACAACCATCACCCTTTCTGTAAAAGAAGATTTCCGCAGATTACTCCTTTCCCCTTTATCCTATGACCCTGAAAGAGGACCACCTCCTTTGCATTTATACAGAGGTATTTCAACATCTCTGTTATATCTAACCTCTTCTTCCCCTTTTCCAAAGTATAAATATTTAGATTTATAAGTCTGTTCCCATATGCTTTATGATGAAGACCAATGACCACTTTAGTAGGTGCCCTCTGGACTGACTCCATCCTGTTTATATCTCCAGAATTACATGCAATATTCCAAAATGAAGTCTCACCGGGAGAGACTTATACAGAGGCACTGCCACCTCTCATTTTCCTGCTGGCTATTCCTCTCCCTGTGCATCCAAACTTTCTGACTTTTACCATCCCTTTTCTACTTGTTTGTATCTTATTATTTTAAGGTGGCCAATCTCTTCTGGATCTTGCTGTTCTTACTGTGCACAGAAATACTTCACCCCTATGCTGTACTGCTCTCTTGGGTTTTTGCAGCTCAAATGTATGACCCTAGTTGCCATACTCTAGATAATTTCTCAAACTTCGCTAGATCTCTCCTCGTGTTTTCCACACTTCCAGAGTGTCTATCCCATTGCACATTTTGGTATCATCTGCAAAAAGGAAAAAACTGCCCAATAGGCCTTCGCAATATCGCTTACAAAAATGTTGAAAAGAACAGGACCACAGATAGATCCTTGTGGCACATCAGTGGCAACAGCCCTTTCCTCATAGTGAGTTCTACTATTTACCACTATCCCTTGTTGCTTCCCGTTCATAAAGCATGTGGAGACAGACTTAAAGATCTAAACATGTATACTTTCGAAGAAAAGAGGTAGAGGGGAGAGATGAAAGACAAATACCACCATGGTATAACTGAACATGAGATATACCTCTTTCAATTAAAAGGAAGCTCTGGAATGATATATCATTTATTTATTTATTTAGACAGATTTGTATGCCACCTTTTCCTTCAATCAAGGTGGTCATGTCACATCACAATTGGAGGGTTACATTTAACATTAGGGTACGTGTAATCATTTAGACAGCACAGCTACGTAACCGTATTTAGACAATGTTTAGACATTACAATAGAAGTAACATTTAACATAAAGGTATTTACTAATGAGGTGTGTTGAATTTGTGTGTGTGGATGGAATGAGTGTGTATTTAGTTGGCGGAGGTAGTAGTGTTGCTGCTTGGGTAAGAGATGTTGCTTGAATGCTCATAGGTTTTATGAATAACCATGTTTTGAGGTCTTTGCGGAAGTCTGCGAGGTCTTCTAAAGCTCTCAGGCTCAATGGTAGGGAGTTCCATATTGTGGATGCCAGTAGTGATGGTGCTCTTTTTTAGGTTGTTTGGTTTTGTGGTAGTCTGCAGGTGTGTCGATCATGTTGTTGTTATTGGTTCTTCTTGGTCTATTGCTGATGTCTCTTGTTATAACATTTTGGAGTACGTCTGCTGAGAGATGGTGAATGACTTTGAAGATTATCATGATTGTTTTGTATTTAGCTCTTGCCACCATTGGAAGCCAGTGTAGTTGTTGTAGGATGGGAGTGATGTGCTCG
Source organism: Ichthyophis bannanicus (assembly GCA_033557465.1). Classification (NCBI taxonomy): domain Eukaryota; kingdom Metazoa; phylum Chordata; class Amphibia; order Gymnophiona; family Ichthyophiidae; genus Ichthyophis; species Ichthyophis bannanicus. Next base: position 104,161,186 of record CM066032.1, on the reverse strand, counting down.
GTTCTTGGAGTGTCTTTGATAATGCGTGCTGTGGTGTTTTCACCGCTTTGACCCGGTGAAAAGCGGGATATAAATGCAGCTAAATAAATAAATAAAATAAAATAAATTGTACCATTTGTAGTGGGTGTAGTGTCTGATGAGGAAGGCCTTGATATAGTGAGTTTCCATAATCAAGCAATTGTGTAATGAGTGCTTGGCACACTGTGCGGAAGTGGTCTTGACGGAGCATTAGTTTGATTTGTCTGACTATTTTCAATTGATGATATGCCTTGTTTGCAGTTTTGGTGATGTGGGATTTTAGGTTCAGAGCTCTGTCTAGTGTTATGCCCAGGTACTTAACTTCTTCTTTGACTATTATGTGTTTGTCCAGGATGCTGATATTTTGTCATATTTTATCATATATCATAGGATAAAGGTGAAAAGGGATAGACTCAGGAGTAAAGCGTAGTTACTCACCTGCAAAAGGTGATCTCCAGAAACAGCAGGAATCGGCCTTTACATATGGGTGATATCCCCGATGGAGTCTGCGTGAAGACACTCCTCAGCATCCAATAGGAAAGCCTTTGGGATCTCTCCTCTCTGCACCTGCATGACTACCTTCCCGCCTTCTGAACATCTCTCCTCAGTTGAGTTTGTAGCTGAGAAGATAAAAAGAAGACAGCAAGAACCCTACAGCTCATAGGGGAGGAAGGTGGGTTGTGAGGACTGATTCCTGCTGTTCCCGGAGGTCACCTGTTGCAGATGAATTACTACGCTATCTCCAGTAACAAGCAGGAATGTGGTCTTCACATATGGGATTCACTAACTCCCAGATACCAGACTGGTATGGAAGGCAGAGTATTGCAATCCCTGAGGCAAAAGCCTGTAGCTGGTGAGTTTGGAAGAGATGTGGGCTATTGGATTCAATTCCAGAAGCTGATACACCCCCAGTGATAGTCTAGTATCTTGTAGGAGTAAGATATGGAGGGTAGGAGTTGAGTTTAAGTCCCAAAGAGGGGCTGGAGTACGGCCTGGCCACAGAGAGTGTCCCGATGGGAGTCTCTATCCAGACAATAAAGGGCATCAAAAGTATGAATGGAGGATCAGGTGGCTACCCGGCAGATGTCCTCAATGGCTACTGAATGGAGATTAGCTACAGATGTTGCCATAGCCCGCACATTATGAGTGGTGACATGACCCTCCAATGAGAGTCCTGCTTGTGCATAAGCAAAAGAGATGCAATCTGCTATCCATTTAGATAAAGTATGCTTTGTCACTGGTAGACCCAAGTGACTAGGATCAAAGGAGATGAATAACAGAGGTTCTTCTGTGATCTTTAGTTCTATCCAAATAGTAGGCCAACGCGCGCTTGCAATTCGAAGGTGTGTAGAGCTGCTTCAGCCTGAGACGCATGTGGTCTAGGGAAGAAGGTCAGGAGGATTACAGACTGGTTTAGATGGAAGGAGGAAACCACCTTCAAGAGGAAATGTGGATGGGTTCAGCGGAAGAGGGAGAACAGGCAGCATCTGGACTGCACTGGAGAGCCACAGCAGACACTTTTTTTTATTTTTTAAAGAAAATGCAGCCGTGGTTTTTCACAGATGTTGAGGCAGGGCAGGAGGACAGCTTTGGGCTGCGATCAGGGCTGTCAGTGGCTGAGGTGGGCCTGAGTCAGCCCTGGGCAGCAGCGGCAGAATTTAAAAAGAAAAGTGAAACCATGGGGCTGGGCTCAGGCAGCATATGGGGGCCATGCAGACACTGGAGAGAGCTGTGATCACAGTGGTTGCTCCTGTTTAAGGTCTGCCGTGCTTGTGACAACTCTAGAGTGCTGGACTGCTGTGAGGATTGCAGCGGCAGTGCCCAGGAGTAGCCACAAGCACCGTGGGCCTTAAATGGGAGCAGCCATGGTGATTACGGCTCTCCCTGGTGCCTGCATGACCCCATATGCTGCCTGAGTCCAGCCCTGTGGCTTCACTTTTCTTTTTAAATTCTGCAGCTGCTGCCCAGGGCTGACTCGGGCCCACCATGGCTGCTGATAGCCCCATTTGCAGCCCAAAGCTGTGCTGCTGCATGAGTACGGCCGGCCCTGGCAGGGCTGTGCTAGGGTTTCTGGCGCTCCCCTTCAACCTATAGATTGGCGCGCCCCTCCCTCAGTATTATTAATGCTGGCTACACCCCACCCTCCTTTTTCCCAAAACTCCTTTGTGAACTCTTTTCACATGATGCTAGTATTTCTCTTTCAAATCCAATATTGTAAGAAAATTGCAGTGAAAGGGCAAATGCATCGACAGAATAGAACTAACTACTTAGCAGTAAATACTTAGCATCACTGAAACAAGCTGTGATTGTCCAAAAAAAATCTGATTCTGATTATCTCACTAACAAACATTCTCCAGTACCAGGCATATAGGTGAACTAATATAAAACCCTACAAAAGTAACCGAAAATCTATAAGGCCAAATCTACCAGAGCATACCAGCATAAACTTCCAAAACTCATACAACAAGCAGCCTACCCAGGGGGCCCTAAAACATCCTTACACCTATTTGAAAAGCTGAACGTCAAAATTACTACAGTACAGTTCAGATCCCTATGTACAAATTCCATGTTAACAGAACACCTGGCCTTGGCCACACACTCAGAACACAGACCCTCACCAAGCACAGAATAAGTGACTACAACCTAAAGTGAAAATAAAAATATGTAGACAAAAGTTAAACTGAAACCCCAAGGAGCCAGACTCTGCATGCAATGCAACATCAGATAAATAAAAGATGTAGTTCCCCATACTGTGTAAAATATAAAGATGGTGCAAAGTCCAATCACTAAATTGAAAATAAAATTATTTTTTCTACCTTTGTTGTCTGACCATTTTATTCTGTGATCATGCTGGTCCCAATCTCAGACTTCTGCTTTCCTGAGCTCTCTTTCTATGGTCTATAATCCATCTGCCATTTCTTGTCTCTTCTTTTGTTTTATTCACTTCCTTCCATCAGCCTATTTTCAGTCCCAGTAACCCTCCCCAGTATCAGCCCCCTTACCAGTCCTCCCCTCCCAGTACCTTCCAATGTCAACCCCCTTGCATTCCCAGGACTGCCACAGGTGTCCATTCCCTTCCAGTCGTCCTCCTTCCTCACCGTCCAGCCTTTTCTAGTCCAAATACATCTCAGGTATCAGCTCACTTCCATTCTAAGTGCCAACTCCCCTCTCCCCATGTCATCTCACTTCCAGTCCCAGTGCCCCCTCCCTTCCAGACCCACCCATTACCCAGCCACCTACCAGTCCTACCCCCAAGGGTCAGCTCCCTTCAGTCCCCCTCCAGTACCATCCTCAGGTATTAGCTCCCTTCCAGCCCCCTCCTTTCCCCAGTGTCAGCTCCCTTCCAGCCCCCACCTTCCCCCAGTGTTGGCTCCCATCCTGCCCCCTCTTTCCCCCTATGTCAGCTACCTTCCTACCACCTCGTTCCCCCTCCCATGTCAGCTCCCTTACAGCCCCCACCTTCTCCCTCCAATACCATCCCCATGTATCAGCTCCCTTCCAATCCAGGGCCCCCTCCCTTCCAGCCTCTCCCCATTACCCAGTCACCTACAAGTCCCACCTCCAAATGTCGACTCCCGTTCTGCCATCTCCTCCCCCCTTCAGCTCCCTTCCTGCCACCTCCTTCCCCCCCCCATGTCAGATCTCTTCCAGCCCTATCCTTCCCCCCCCCCCATGTCAGCTCCCTTCAAACCATCTCCCCCCGGGTCAGCTCCCTTCCAGCCCCCTCCTTCTCCCATGTCAGCTTCCTTCCAGCCATCTCCTTCCGCCTGGGTCAGCTCCCTTTCAGCTCCCACCTTCCCCCGTGGATGTTGGCCAGTTTATTCTGGACCCAGTGCTTGAGGTCTGAGGTCTGTAACCCAGGCCATTATGCGAGCCCCAATGAAGATTGAGCTTACCAGCAGAGCTTCAGCAAAGGCATCAAAAGTGGTCCTGGTAAGGAACTTAGAAGTGTTCTAACTTTGCTTAATGAGGGTCTAGAATGCACCCTGCTTATCCCTGGTGACATCCTACAGAAACATGCCCATGTAAATTAGCATGTAAATGTTGATCCTGGAGGCTAACATGTATGTTTGGAAAATTCGGAGGCATGGATGAAAAACTTCTGTCTATAGGCCCACTGAAAGAAAATGTAATGACACATTTACTGCAGTTTGCAATTTTACAACCCTAATGCAGGAGTTGAATTCCCTGGCTTCATTCGATGAATGAATGTCATTGAAACCTGGGCTTTTCACTGGTTCTTTTCCGCTACCAATCTGCTGTTAGGGGAACATAAACCACTTGTCTGGACTGGTCTAGCAGGACTCAAGGAAAGAACACTAACCAGTAAGTAAAATGTCACCTTTATCCCCTGAAGAAGGCAACTGGATAGTGCCAGGGCAATGTGGGGGCAGTCTCCAGGATTATACGGCTAATAGCGATATACAGTCTGCTAATTGGATAGCAAACCACAATGTTAGGCCATCTCCCTCCCATGCCTCTATTCGCCTCAGCCACCAGAGGTCCCCCAGAAATTTGTCCTAAAGCATATGAGAAAAAAACATGGTAAGCCTCACACAGCCTCAATGGTGGGTAACCATGAGTAATCAACAGTTGGGAACTATGTACAGAAAAGCATAAACACAAGATGAACCTGCAGAGTCAAGTATAAAAATTATAGCAGACCCAAAAGGTACCTCAGCAGAAGAGCAGAGTAAATACAGTTTCAGGGACAGGCCCTGGACTTGTTTAGCAGGACTCAAGGAAAGGACATTAACTGGTAAGTAAAATGTCACCTTCCATATCATCCCGCTAGAGCAGTCCAGATAAGTGGGACATAACAAAGCTACAACACTGTTGGGCAGGAAGAAGACAGTAGCTCGCAAAACGTTTGAGCCAAAGGCTGTATCCACCCAATCGTGGACATCCAAGCAGTAATACTTGACAAAAAGTGGAAGCGATACCCATGTTGCTGCCCAGCAAATGTCCCAAGAACAACAAAAAATCGCTCATGTATCAATAAAGGTGAGTGCAAAACTTTCTCCTTTCAATAATAGTTCAGAAAATATTCTTAAATAATCGAGGTCTCAGACTCATTGGCTCTGCCATTAGGACTCACGTCCATATCGAAGCAGGTTGCCCATTTGCATCAACGACCTCATAGAACTCAACAGGTGACTATACTCAGGTAAAAAATCACTTTCCACTACAAGTTCTATCAGTGTACTTGATTTTTACCTGAGTATAGTCACCTGTTGAGTTCTATGAGGTCGTTGATGCAAATGGGCAACCTGCTTCGATACGGACGTGAGTCCTAATGGCAGAGCCAATGAGTCTGAGACCTCGATTATTTAAGAATATTTTCTGAACTATTATTGAAAGGAGAAAGTTTTGCAATCACCTTTATTGATACATGAGTGATTTTTTGTTGTTCTTGGGGTATTGACCAATCGTTCAGTAATTGACCAATTTTTGGTGTGGCCCAGCAAATGTCTGTAAGCGCTACCGAGCTTTGTTTTGTCCACTTAGATGCTTGTGCTCAGGTAGAATGGGCACATAAACCCTCTGGAACTGGCTGTGTCTGCAACAGATACCCCGAGGCAAGAGCAACCTTAATCCAGCACCTCAAAGTCGACCTGGCTGCCGTTTCACCCTTGCGTGGACTTATGAATGGAATTCATAACCTCCAAGTACCAGAGAAGCATTCTCTGAACATCCAGAAGGTGAAGATCCTTATCCTTCCCTTGACAGAGAAGAAGGGTAGGCAGACCACCTGGTTCATGTGAAGGGAGACAGCACTTTAGGCAAGAAAGAAGACACAGGCCAAATGGAAACAGCCTGCTTCAAAAAAGACAGATAAGGATCTCGGCAAGATAGAGCCTGCAGCTCGGAGATCCACCTTGCAGAACAAATCGCGACCAAGGCCTAATATTCATTATGTGGATAGTGCCACTGATTATTATCTCTGACCAACTCAGCACTGTCTGGATATTGCCAGGACGATGTGGGGGCAGTCTCCAGAATTATACAGTTAATAGTGATATACAGTCTGCTAATTGGATAGCAAACCACAAAGTTAGGCCAGCTCCCTTCCTGCTCTCTCTCTCTCTACTTTTGGATAAGTATTAATTTCAATTGTCTTATCCACTCTACCTCTGCTCTCTGCAGCCTTCTCCCAGTTTAAAATCTCCCCCTCCCTGCCTTCCTCCTATTACTGTGTGCCGAAAGTATAACTCCTCCCCCAATTGAAGCATCGTTAACCCACTTCCCCATGTGTGCTCAGCCATTTGCCTTCTTGCTGTGGAACGTGCAAGTCTGTTACAGGCTGTGCTGCTAGCTTCCAGTTAGGGTCCGGCTTTTTAACCGCTTGCTTGTAAGGTCTGTCTGCCTGTATATATTATTTATTTATCTTATTGTTAGAGTGCCTGACTTTTCAGTATTTTTGTATGTGATCTTGTTCAACTCTCCCTCTCCGTTTTCAGCTGTGTGTATGTCTCTCTCTCTCTCTCTCCCCCCTCTTCCTTATTATCCCACCCTCTCTCCCCCCACAGCCCACCCACCCCTACCCACGATCACTCACAGGTGCAGCTTATCCCCTGCAATTTCTACCACCTATCCTTTTATTTCTTTTGACTTCTATTCTCCTCTTCATCTTTCTCTTTATGGCTATTCAACACCTTCTCTTCCTATTGCTCATACTCTCTAATTGTCTCCCCTCCTACCAACATCTTCAAGCCCCTCCCCCTTATCACCCCTTTACTATCCTCACTTCCCCCACCATCTACTCTATCACCTCTTGAGCTTCCCCACTTTTTTCCTCTCATTCGGCCATTTGCTCTCTCTCTGAAACAATCTCATCCTCGTTACCACCATGCTGTCATCTCTCTGCCCCGCACTCTTCTACTTCCTCCTCTCTTCTGGAGATATTAATCCCAACCTTGGTCCCCCCCTAGACTTCTGTCACACTCCTCATACAACAGCTCTAATCTTTTTCATATCCTTCTCCTTTCCCCCTCTCTCTCCCTTTCTCGTGTGCCTTGTGGAACGCGCACTCCATCTCAGATAAACTTGCCTTTACTCATGATCTCTATCTCTAATGTTTTCCATCTCCTTGCTCTAACTGAGACCTGGCTCCTCCCAGAGGACTCTGCTTCAGTCGCTGCTCTCTGTCACGGTGGCTATCAGTTCTCCCACACGCCTCGTCCCACTGGCCATGGTGGTTGGGCTTCTACTCTCCTTCCTGTCAATTTCAACCCCTGCTTCTGCCTCAGTCTCACTCCTTTTCCTCCTTTGAAGTCCACTCCATCCGACTTTTTACTCCACTACCTCTCCGATTAGCTGTTATTTATTGACCCCCTGACAAGTCCATCTCTACCTTTTTCTCTGACTGACTCAGGGTTTTCCTTCTTTCTGGATTCATCTTCCCCCTCCCTTATTCTCAGGGATTTTAACACTCATGTTGATAACCCCTCTGACCCTTATGCTTTAAAGCTCCTCTCCCTTACCTCATCATTCAACCTCCAGCTTTGCTCTACTGCCCCTACTCACCAGCAAGGCCACTGCTTCAACCTTGTATTCTTCTCTAATTGCCTACCCTCATTGTGGAGGAAGAAGAGGTAATGATACTGTGGAGGAGTCTGCTGATGAGGCCGTAGCTTCCTGTAACACTGCACTCTCCTCTGCTCTGAATGCTCTTGCTCTGCCCATGCCATGTCCTGTGAGGCATACTGTACTTCAACCCTGGCTGTCTTCCACTATCTGCTATCTACATTTCTGCATCCGCTCATTTGAGCATGCTTGGCACAAATTCCGCACCCTTGTGGACTTTCTATACTTGAAACTCATGCTTATCTTTCCAGTCAGCCATAGCACTCTCCAAACAAGACTATTATTTCCATCTGACAAACTCTCTTGCTTCTGACCCTCACCATCTCTTTATAGCTCACAACTCTCTCCTCAAGGTACCTCCAACCTTAGACCCCTCCCCTCCTTTTCTGCCCAAACCCTGGCTGACTACTTCCATGACAAAATCCACAAGATCACACTCCAATTCCCTACGAGGTCAGCTACTTCCCCTCCTCCCCCTCTTCACTCCCAACTTCCCCCCCCCCTCCAACCCTACCCCTGCTACCCTTTCTTACTTTTCCATGATTTCTGTGGAGAAAATCACTGACCTTCTTTCCTCATCCAAACTCACTAACTGCTCCTCCAATCTACAATCTCATTCTTGTCTATGTCCCTCAATACCAACGACAGACTACAACTAATTCAAAATACCGTGGCCAGGCTTATTACCTATGCCACTCACCGGGATCATATAACACCCATTCTCTGTCAGCTTCACTGGCTTCCGTTAGATTTTTGTATTCAGTTCAAAATCCTCACCCTTGTATACCAAGCAATTTATACGCATAGTCCTCAATATCTAGCAGACCTACTCGTCTTTCATAATCCCTCCCGAAGCTTGCGTTCTGCACATATTAACTGCCTTCACCTCTCCTCCCCTTCCCGTGCATGTCTACAATCTACCTGTCAGATATATGTCCACCAGGGAGAAGTAACAGCACACTGCCACGTAAATACGCAGAGACAGTTCCAAAACGTAGGCAGGATTCGAGAACTCACAAAAATATTTTATTGGTCCATATATAATAGAGGGGGGCCAGACCCGACACAGGCCGTGTTTCGAAAGGATCTTCCTCAGGGGTGAGGCACACCATATACTACAAAAAACATTAAGATGATATAAATAATAATACATTAAAACCTAATGTATAAACAGATAAAAAGAATAAGAGTATCAAATAAAACCATAAATATCCTAAAAACATAAAATGTTAGAATCATAAAACACATTTGTCCATTAACCACATGATGAAAAAGCAACAACTGTATATAATACTAAATAAACTGAATGAAAACAAAATAAAAAGAACCCTTCATAAACATGTTACAAAAATAACCAACATAACGTCTAAAAACATCATAATTATTCTATAACAAAGAATAATGTGTGATGACAGAGTACATGCAAATTGTAAACATTCCCTGCAGCCTTCAAGCATGTTGTGGTCACTCCTCTAGTCAAGAAACCCTTACTAGACCTACCTGTCCTTCTCACTATCGACCCATCTCCCTCTTCCCCTTCATTTCTAAACTACTTGAACATGCAGTTCACCGCCATTGCCTCAATTCTCTCTAATCTCAAGCCCTTCTGGATCCTCTACAATTTGGCTTTCATCCTTTACATTCTACCAAAACGGCTTTTGCCAAAGTCTCCAGTGACCTGTTCCTGGCAAAATCCAAGGGCCTTTACTCAATCCTCATCCTTCTTGACCTTTCTGCTGCTTTTGACACTGTTGACCACAACCTTCTCCTTGATATCTTGTTTTCGCTTGGTTTTAAGAAGAGAACCAGGAAAGAACAGACCCCTTATCTCTCCCATTGCTCTTTCAGTGTTTGTTCTGGTGGATCCTCCTCTACTGCTATCCCACTCAGTTGGTGTACCCCAAGGATCCGTCTTGGGTCCACTCCTTTTCTCTTTCTATACCCAATCCCTTGGTGCACTCATCTCTTCCCATGGCTTTGAGTACCATCTTTATGCTGATGACTCCCAGATCTACCTCCCTACTCCTGAAATCTCTCTGGCAATCCTGGCCAGGATCTCTGCCTGCCTTTCTAACATTGCTGCTTGGGTGTCTCACCGCTGCTTGAAATTGAACATGGCCAAAACTGAGCTTCTTATTTTTCCTCCTAACCCTCCTCTCCCCTTCCTCCTTTCTCAGTCTCTGTGGATAACTCTCTATTCATCCCTGTCTCCTCAGCTCGCAATCTTGGGGTCATGTTTGACTCCTCTCTCTCCTTCACCACACACATCCAGCTGATAGCTAAAACCTGCCGTTTCTTTCTCTACAACAACAAAATTCACCCATTCCTTTCTGAACACATTACTAAGACACTTATCCACTCCTCAGTCACCTCCCGTCTAGACTATTGTAACCTGCTCCTTGCTTGTCTCCCTCTGAATCATCTCTCCCCCCTTCAATCTGTTCAACACTCTGCTGTGCGGCTAATCTTCCGCCAGCCTCGTCATGCTCATATTACCCCTCTTCTCAAGTCACTTCATTGGCTCCCTATCCGTTTTCATATTCAGTTCAAACTTCTCCTGCTGACCTATAAATGCATTCATTCTGTAGCTCCTCACTATCTTTCCTCTCTCATCTCTCCCTATACCCCTCCTCAGGAACTCCACTCTTCTGGCAAATCATTTCTATCTGTGCCCTTCTCATCTATTGCTATCTCCGGACCGCTTCTTTCACCTTGCTGCTCCTTATGCCTGGAACAAACTACCCAAGTCAGTGCTTCAGGCGCCTTCTCTGACCCTTTTCAAATCCAGGCTGAAAACTCACCTCTTAGCTGCTGCTTTCAGATCTTGACTCGCCTGATCTCCTTTGTTTCCTTACCATTCCCCCTAGATGGATCTGTGTTGTCTGACTCAACTAGATTGTAAGCTCTGATGAGCAGGGGCCCTCATTTACATTGTGATGCAGCAGACCAGTGGGGAACCGAAGAAAATATTTTAAACACAAAAAAAGGCATGCACAAGCTGCAGTATTTTCAGGAACCTGATAGGGGGAGCAAGAGGGACCTCCGGAAGACTGAGGATCCACGCTCCACAGGATGTGACCAAAACGTCAGCCAGCCTCCAATCCAGGAAGGCAGGAACTCCTCTTAAAGAAAGTCTGGAAGACTGGAAAGAGAGAAGTGGCGGTAAAGGCGAAAGTGGCGGTAACGGCAGAGAAGGCAGAGAAGTTACAGAGCCTGCAGAAGCCGGAGGAGCGGCAGGAGCTGCAGAGGTGGCAGAAACCGCAGAAGCTACAGATGCTGCTGGAGCGCCGGAAGGAGGAACAGGCCAGAGAGACCTGAAAGGACGGAGAGTACGGAAGGATCCAGGAGATCCGGGGACATGGAAGCAGTACTGGGACAGCTGTGTGAAGTCAACCGAAGGACGGTTGAAAAACCCACGCCAGATTGCAGGAGCAGGGCAGAATCTCAGCAGGAGTAGGCCGCAAGCCTTACCCCAAGGAGAGAAGCCAGCACTACAAGGTAACCCACACTTAGTTGGGAACAGCCTTCAGAGAGCTAGCCTGTGGAGAGGACAGGAAACAGAAGGTCCCTGTTCATGTAACACTTCTCATGATACAAGGTATGAAAAGCTTTTATCAAATGAGAGACTTTTGAATAAGCAATGTTTGCAGGAAGCTAATATAAAACCTATGAAGAGGGAAGAATATTCGCCTTGTAGAACAGTTCATGACCGACGCCCCACTCTGAAACCAAGGCATTGGGAGGTCATACAGCGTTTGGCTGAAAAGCCCACTTATAGGTTTGCCCAGAACCACGGACTCTGTTTCAGAGGCGTATGATCAGGAACCGATGCAAGTGGAAGTGGTAGAATCCCTTTCAGATGAGGAAATGGATTGTAGTTATTGTACCACTGGAAGCTTGGAATCCTTGCATAGCATGTGAGCAGTAAACTGATGAAATAGGAAATGTTTGTTTTGTATCACTCTATGAAGAGAACAGTTGTTGCTTTGAACCCGAGTTTTACTTTTTCTAACCTGATGTAAGGACATTTCTTTTGTTTTGGGACTGATCCTTCGAACCTTTACAAGACAAGGGAAATAAAGCCTTATTTTCCCTCCACTTGGAAACCTGTGTTCTTTGGGTATTGGGTAATAAGGACGCTACCAAGGCTATACATCCCTGGGCCCTGAGAAATACGTACCCATCCCAACCTTATCTTTATTTGTGTCTGACCTACCTTGGCGCCCATTAGCCACCAGGGTGGCATCGCGACAACATATATCTGTGCAGTACTGTGTACTCTTGTGGCACTATACAAATGTTCTGTAGTGTTGTTATTAAGTGCCGCCAAGTCGGAGTCGACTTATAGCGACCCTCTGGATAGCTGTCCTAAATTGTGTTCGGTCTTCAGTCAGGCGGCTCATTGTTGACAGACTGGTACCTGTAGCTGCTGTTATTGTATCGATCCATCTCATTCTTGGCCTTCCTCTTTTGCATTGACCTTCTATCTTGCCAAGCATGAGGTCTTTCTCTAATGATCTCTCTCTTCGCATGATGTGTCTAAAGTATGAAAGTTGAAGTCTTGTCATCTGAGCTTCTAAAGAAAGCTTAGGTTTGATCTCCTCTAGTACCAACTGGTTTGTTCTTCGGTATACACAGTATTCACCGCCAGCACCATAATTCAAAGGCATCAATTTTCTTCCTGTCTATCTTTTTCACTGTCCAGCTTTCACATCCATATGACGTTATTGAAAATACCATGGCTTGAACAAGTTGAATCTTGGTATGGAGAGAGATATCTCTGCTCTTGAGAATCTTATCTAGGTTTTTCATAGCCATTCTGCCAAGAGCAATGCGTCATCTGATTTCTTGACTGCTTGTTGCTTCTTTATTGATAGTTGATCCAAGTAGGTTAAAGTTGTTCACGATTTCAATTTCTTCTCCTTCAACGATGAAACTGTTGATTATGTCAGTTGCCATGATCTTTGTCTTCTTTACATTAAGGTGCAGGCCCATTTTGAGACTACGTTCTTTGATTGTGAGAAGCAGATATTTCAGATCATCTTCACTTTCATCCAGTAATGTGGTATCAGCATAGCGAAGGCTGTTGATGAGTCTTCCACCAATCTTCACACCTCTGTTGTCTTCATACAATCCTGCTTCTCTGATGATTTGTTCTGCATATAAATTAAACAGGTAGGGGGAAAGTATGCAGCCTTGTCTTACACCGTTGCTTATTTTAAACCATTCTGTTTCTCCTTGTTCCGTTCAAACTGTTGCATCTTGATAAATGTACAGATTGTGCAAGAGAACGATCAGGTGTTCTGGTATACCCATGCTTCTTAATGTGGCCCAGAGTTTCTCATGGTTTACACAGTCAAAAGCCTTGCTGTAGTCGATAAAGCACAAATAGATCTCTTTTTGGTATTCTTTAGTCTTTTCAAGGATCCATCTCACATCTGCAATGATGTCTCTCGTTCCTCGCCCTTTCCTGAACCCTGCTTGCACGTAAGGTAGTTCTTGTTCCAGGTATGGTTGTAGTCTCTTTTGAATAATCTTCAGTAGAATCTTGCTGGCATGTGGGATCAGAGCGATTGTGCGATAATTTACACAGTCAGTTGGATCACCTTTCTTTAGTATTGGTATAAACACAGATCTTTTCCAGTCAGTTGGCCATGATGATGTCTTCCATATTTCTTGGCAGAGCCTTGTAAGTACGGTAACAGCTACATCAGATTGCTGTAATACGTCTATGGGAATGCTATCAATGCCTGGTGCTTTGTTTGATAAGGCTTTCAATGCTGCTTCAACTTCATCACCAATGGTTTCAGATCATAAGGTACAGGTTGAGTAGTAGTAGTAAAAAAAGATGCCCTAAGTTTATGCGGTTGTTATCCAGCTAGTGGCTGAAACTGGATATACAGCACCAGCCACTATCCAGATACTGATGCTAAATATTCCGTTTTAAATTTAAATGCTGTGGATTGCATTTATTTAAAAAAAAAGAAAATGCAGACCTCAAAGATTAAATATCACTTTGTACATGTTCAAAAATGTTGTTCAGAACAAGCTCCATGGAACAGGCAGTGTGGATATGGGAGAGGACTCCGCTAGGACAACACCAAGAGCTCGGACAGAGAAGAGATTCTACCTGTTAAAGAGCTAACCATTTGTGCCTCTTACTGCTGTGAGGTGCTGAGAGCAGAGCAGAGCCCGTGCTGCTTTGGACCTCAGTATCAGGCAGTGGTGACCTGTTCAAGTCTAAAGGCACACCAGTATGCCCCGACACACTTGCCCTCCTTTTCTGGCACCGATTTCCCCTCTCTCATAGGCACACAGACACACACACACCTGATGCTAATCCCCTTTCTCTTATGTCTACCCTTTAACACTTTGCTCACAAATGCACACACCTATCTTTCAGTCATGCTAATCCTTTTTTACCCTGTCAATTCTCACCCTCTTCTCTATCCCTTGCACAATTCTACCTTCCTCTGTCTGCACTGATTGGCTGAAAGCAGGAGGGGGAAACTGCAGTGGTCCCCTCAGGCTGTCTTCCTCTATCACCCAGGATCTGACTCAGCTTTGGAAGCCTGCAGGACACTATATTGCTCTATGGTTCAAAGTGCCAGTAAGGTTCAGTGCAAGAAGGAATGAAGCCGCCCAAGACAATGCTGCTCTCCTCCTATTGGCTGCCATGGCACTGAGGGGGAAAGGACAAGAGTGAGAGTGAGCGGGATCATTGTGAGGTAAACGCAACGATATCTAGCTAGCAGAGCCCGCTGCTCTCTCTATCCCCTGATCTCCTGCAATTTAGCAGAGGACTGTGAAATTCTGTACGCCTTGCTGCAGCATATCACTTGGGAGTCGGGACAGAGGCTTTGCAGATTATAACGAGGGCCTCCAGTTTTCTCCAGGACAACACAACTGTTAGAATTACCCTACAGAAATATTGACATGAGAGTACTTTCCGCTTTGCAAAGAGCTGTAGGTGGTCTTGGCATATGTCCATCCACACAAACCTGATTACGATTGAGAGATTTGGAAGCACTGACGCTTGAATGCTTATTCACCTAAATGCTGCACTACTGAGGTTGAATGAATGGGAAAATGTAAAAAACAGCTTGTTCTGACCAAGGGTCTGCATTTAATTGGCATGTTAAGCAATTTTCATCCTCCCAACTACCATCAAAACAGGGAGAGAGCATATCAATTTCTAGACAAGTCATTCAGCACTTCCACACAAATGCGAACAGTAGGATACACTGTTTTATTCTGTTTTATTATTTCATTTGGACCGTGCAAGTTCTTAAGACTTTGAAAGCTACTCCTGCCTAGCCAATCAAACCATTCTGTATGGAATGCTGCTAAAAACGGCAGATTTCCCTGCTGTGCTACACCCACTAAGAACAGATCTGAACAACAGGAATTGGCTGATGGGACTAATTTGTGATGTTATATCAATGTTGTTGCACTCAAGAGAAAGTACTACTGTAATCTCACTAATCTTAAACAAAATACAGATCAGTCCATAAATTAAAACCCTATTATGATATTGCAATACTGAGCAAACCAGGATACCTGGCTTGTGTCGCTTGTCACACAAGATATATTGGATAGACCAGAGTAATATGTCCCCCTAGAACTATATTCATGGTGCAGATAAGATGTTAGGGTTAGTGTTTCTTTCAGAAAACCAACATGGAGATAACTTCTCACTGAAGGATTCACACTCTCTCAGCTACATAGAAATATAGAAACAGAAAAATGACGACAGAAAAAGACCACATGGCCTATCTAGTCTGTCCTTCCATAACAACAACAGTCCCCTTTTTTCCTTTAGAGATCCTCTGTGTTGGTCCCATGCTTTTTTTAATTCAGATACTGTCCTCATCTCTACCACCTCCACTGGGAGACTATTCCATGGATCCACCACTCTGATCTCAAAGGGCAGGCCAGGGACTCGCACCTTTGGTTAGTGGATTGTGGAATACCTGTGGGTCAGTCAAAGAGGCTGATTCTGTCCTGATTTTCTCTCACTACATGTATAGAGCTGTTCTGATCTTCCTAGGAAAAGTAGGACTACAGTACATCTCCATGCATGCCATGGGGCAAAACCAGGGCTGGATCAGTTGGCTTGGGGTGATCCATGCAAACTGGCAATCTTACTTGTGGATAATATGGAATGCTTAAACCAAGATTACTCAGTTTAAAATTTGGAGTATAACATATGGGTCGTGGTAGCACATAGGGTCAGTACAAGGGTATTAGGTACCCTAGTGACCTCCAGTCTTACACTCTTCCTCTGACAGAAGGCCCTGACACAGAATCACTTCTTGCTCTCATCCTCTGCCCATCCAGCATGCCCCTTCCTTTGTCCACAATGCCAGCATCTCTTCTTTATTCCCCTCTCCTTGCCCCAGCATCTTCCTCTTCTTCCCTCCACCTCCTGGCCAGTACATCAGAGTCATCCCAATCTCTTTGCTCTCCATCTGCAGTGCCTGGCATCCTCTCTCTCTCTACCCCAACCTCATCTGCCCAGCATCCTCTCTCTCTACCAATCCTCAACTACCTGTCTCTCTCTCTCTCCCTCCATGCCCAACCTGCTAAGAATCCTCCCTCTCTCTCCATAACCCAACTACCCAACATCCTCTCTCTCTACCCCAACCTCATCTGCCCAGCATCCTCTCTCTCTACCCCAACCTCATCTGCCCAGCATCCTCTCTCTCTACCCCAACCTCTTCTGCCCAGCATCCTCTCTCTCTCTACCAATCCTCAACTACCTGGCACTCTCTCTCTCTCTCTCTCCATGCCCAACCTGCTAAGAATCCTCCCTCTCTCTCCATAACCCAACTACCCAACATGCTCTCTCTATCCCACCCTCACTTACCCAGAATTCTCTCTTACTCCATGCTCCACTTGCCCAGCACGCTCCATGATCCACCTAGCCAGCATCTTCTCTCTCTCTCTATCCCACCTTCACCTACCCAGTCTTCTCTCTCTCTCCATATTGGAGTGGAGTGGAGGAGTGGCCTAGTGGTTGGGGCAAGGTACTTCAGGCTGGAAGGTCGGGGGTTCAAATCCCACTAGAGGACAGCAACCTTGGGCCGGAAGGACTGGGGTTTCTAGTCCCACAGGTGCTCCTTGTGGTCTTGGGCAAGCCACTTAACCCTCCATAGCCCATGTTCCCTGTAAAATAGTTATCTCCAAGTTATAATGCCCTGTTCAATGTAATTTCAGTTTGTTCAATGTAAACCGCACTGATGCAGAATAGCGCGGTATATAAGAGAATGTAAATAAATAATTAAATAAATAAATAATGTTCCACCTGGCCAGCATTCTCCGTTTCTCTATTCCACCCTCACTTGCCCAGCACTCTCTCTCTCCATGCTCCCCACTTCCCTGCATTCTCTCTCTCTACCCCACACTCACCTGCCAGGCACTCTCTCTCTCTCCAAGACCTGCCTGCCCATCACCCTCTCTCTCTATTCCACCCTCACCTGCCCTCTCTCTTGCTCCATACCATCCTCACTCACAAAGCATCCTATTTCTACCCACCCAGTAACCTCGCTCTTTCTCCATAGCCACCATCCCAGCACCCTCTCCTTCTCTCCACTGACCCAGCATCCTCTCTCTCTCTCTCCCCCCCCCCCCCTCCTAATTCTGGTAGCTCCGGGCTTCTTCAACTGTTTGGCTACATTGGCAAGATGAATTCTGCCAGCAGACTCATGTTTGTTCTACAAGCATTTTTGCTACCTCTCCAAATCCTGGCACCTTAGGTGCCTGCCTAGTTTGCCTCATGCAAGAATCAGCCCCGAGATCATCCAATGAAGCTCATGCAAATTACAGTATAAAGAAAGGACAGAGATAAGCTTTAGGCAGAATGAGCACTGGAAGATTTCAAAGCAGACGGACAAGTCTATATATGTAAGTGACTCTGAAGTCTATGTGGGGTTCACTTGCATCACCTTCCCAACATGAAGCAATTATCAAGATGGGAAAGGGTGCAAGAAAAATTGGGGCTTATGACTCAAATCACGTCCACTTATGCTCCTTTAAAAAAAAGTGTCATTACTGCAGCTGCTCTCACAGGTTCGATGTAAGACCTTCAACAGGATTTACTTAGCTCTCAAATAGTTACTCTTCTAATATTTTTAACCATCTGCTTAAAATCATGTTAAAGATTTGTGGGACTATGTGATGAACCAGAAGATTGCCATCAGAAACTGAAAACCCCCCAGCAATCCCCAGATGGATTAAAAAAAAAAAAAAAAAAAAAGAACCATATTTGTTCAAACTAAAATGAAGAATAAAAGAAAACCAAACACTTATGGGCTTAATGACAATAAAAGAAAAAGAAAACTGAAAGAAGCTTCTAGAATCTCTTAGGCAGATATACGATGTGGCTAATGTACAGCGGACTCTTCAGTCTGGAACATTTTGTTTCTGGTGACTTTTCACAACCCACACGACCAGAACAGGACACTATTGATTTGGTAGCAATGCGGTCTTACAGGTGGAAAACCTGCCTGCAGTAAACCTGCTGACAGAAATACAGGCCGAAATAAGGTCAGAAACCCTTTGACACACTCACAGCTACTGCACACTGATCAGCTCCTTGCTATAATTCACAATGTAAGCTATTCATTACTGAACTGCCTCTTGCTCTCTCTCCAAGCCAGGCACTAAAGAAAACAGCCTTGGGTCAAGAGCCCAGATAAAGCTTCAAGTCACGAGATTCAGCAGTTCAGATCATGAAGGCAGTACAATAATTATGGCAGAAGCATAAACGACACAATCAATATTTTAATTCAGGTGGCAGTTAAAACAAACAAGATCGCTAACATCTCCTTTTGATTCCCGTTTCCATGCTTCAGTATATTTGTGTTCTCATACGCCTCTCCTATTTAATAACTCACTTATCCTAAGCTAAGTAGATGAGGGTGCTGTTGTGTTGATCGTCATTGGCTGCCCTGCAGCTAATCAATGCCTTTTTCAAGGTCTGACTCTGATTCACAGACTCCCAAAGGGCAGCCATCCTACTTATCTGAAGAAAAATGCCTCACTACACTCCATCAGAAAGTCTGCACCCATCTAAGGTGGCTTTATTAGTTAGGCCGAAGAAGTTACAAATCTGGATGGATTTCTATCTTTCTTTATTTGCGGCGATTTGGTATACCACTAGTGGTTTAAGCACATTATAGCGGTTTATAAAGAATACCGAGTTTCTCGATGGCAGGAACTACAAGGACAAAGAAGACAGTCAGAGGACAAGCAGCAAAACATTGAGGGAGGGGGCAGAGGAGTGCACAACAATTTCAGTCCAAGAACTGATAAACAGTAGGGAAGGGGGATCCACTTCTAGCTAGATTTATTCAAGGGCCGGATTAAAAAGCCGGGTCTTCAACCCAGATTTAAACCTTATAAAGGAGGATTCCATCTGGAGTACAGGGCGGCAGGGTGTTCCATAGATAAGGGGCTTGGAAACAGAAGGCAACAGACTTCTAGGCCTACTGTACGTTTTGCAGGAAATTGATATGTGATGAACAAAAGGTACGGGAAGAATGGTAGGATATGGAGTTTTCTGGTTTTGCTCCGAGATACTGGAGACAGACACCCCTTGAGAGTTTCTGAAAATGACTTCCTGTTCCATAAGGCATCAAGACTTTGCTTTTTGAACAGGCTTTTGCATAGAACAGATACGTTTTGGCTGTTTAGGTGGCATTTGGCCAACTGACTGCTTTTAGCGATAGTCTGTGTAATTACTTAGCTGTATTTGGTGTTATTTTCTTATGTACCATGTTCTATTTTTTATTTTTGCTTTGTAATTTGTGCTATTTACTGATTTTTTATTTTGGCCTGTGCTAAACATATCTGTACTGCACTGTAACCCTCTGCAGGCATTGTTCCTATAAATAATGCTGCAAGTACTTTCAGAATCCCTACATACTTTCCCTGTGTGGACGGCTTAAGTAAAAAGTACTCCCAGAGATCCACACCTCCTTTTTTTCCTTCAAACATCGTGCTTAGCTTTGAAAATGCAAACACTGCATGAGTTGTAGCATTCCACTGCTTAACCCTGGAATGCCCATGGGAAACTGGAGGACAGCAGCCTCAGGCTGGAGGGATTGGGGTTTCTAGTCCCACAGGTTGCTCCTTGTGGCCTTGGGCAAGCCACTTAATCCTCCATTGACTCAGGTACAAAAACAGATTGTGAGCCCTTCAGGGATAAGGGAAATATATACCGTACCTGAATGTACACTGCTTTGACCCAGTGAAAAGCGGTATATAAGCATTGCTAAATAAAAATAAATAAACTATGCAAGGTTCCACATTAGGAACCACCACCCAGGAAAAAGATTTAGGCATCATTGTGGATAACATGTTAAAACCTTCCACCCAGTGTGCAGCAGCGGCCAAGAGAGCAAATAGAATGCAAGGTATCATAAAGAAAGGAATAGAAAATAAAACAAAAGATATTATAATGCCTCTGTATCGTTCCATGGTGCGACCGAACCTTGAATATTGTGTGCAATTCTGGTCGCCGTATCTTAAAAAGGATATAGCGTTACTAGAAAAGGTACAGAGAAGAGCCACCAAACTGGTAAAGGGGATGGAAGGATACTCCTATGAAGAAAGGCTAAAAAGGTTAGGGCTCTTTAACCTGGAAAAGAGATGGCTGAGGGGAGATATGATAGAAGTCTATAAATTAATGGATGGAGTGGAACAGGTAAACATAGATCGATTGTTTATGCTATCAGAATACAGAAAGACTAGGGGACATGCAATGAAACTACAGGGTAACCTATTTAAGACTAATAAGAGAATATTTTTCACTCAACGTATAACCAAACTCTGGAATTTGTTACCGGAGGATGTAGTAAAACCTGTTAGTGTAGCTGGGTTTAAAAAAGGTTTGGACAAGTTCTTGGAGGGAAGGTCCATAAACCATTATTAAAAGGGACCCGGGATATCACTGCTTAACCCAATACAAGCATTGTGGAACCTGTGTTTTTTGGGGAAACCTCTAGGTACTTATGACCTAGATTGGCCACTGTTGGAAACAGGATACTGGGCTTGATGGACCTTGGTCTTATGTTCTTATATGGACTAGTAAGCAGGATGACCGTGCCAGACAAAATGATAGAAGTTATTGTTAAGAACAGACTTACTGGGCATACAGTATGTACAGCCTTGATGAAAGAGCCTCTATGGTTACAGCAGAGGATAATAGTTACCAATCTAACAGAATATTTTGAGCAGTATTCAGACAGCCAATTCATGTAAGCAAAAATTGTTCTTGAAAAATCTTAATACATCATAAAACAGCCAGAGTGGACTCATATTTACCAAAATGGGTGATTGGGCCATGTGATGGGCTAGATCAGAGATTCCCAAACCTCTCCGGGTTACCCCACAGATGTTTTGTATTTTATAGTATCAACAATTTAACCCTCCATTGCCTCAGAAAAAGTCCAAGTTATCAATGTCCCTGTTTAATGTCCATTACCAAGTTTAAGTTACAATGGAGTGGAGGAGTGGCCTAGTGGTTGGGGCAAGGTACTTCAGGCCGGAAGGTCGGGGGTTCAAATCCCACTAGAGGACAGCAACCTTGGACCGGAAAGACTGGGGTTTCTAGTCCCACAGGTGCTCCTTGTGGTCTTGGGCAAGCCACTTAACCCTCCATAGCCCATGTTCCCTGTAAAATAGTTATCTCCAAGTTATAATGCCCTGTTCAATGTAATTTCAGTTTGTTCAATGTAAACCGCACTGATGCAGAATAGTGCGGTATATAAGAGAATGTAAATAAAAAATAAATGTAAACAGCTCTGACTGAAATAATAAAAAACGGTATAAAAAAAAAACCTGTTAAATAAATAAATAAAACAAACAATGAATATGTATGAGATAAATCTGCAAATAATGGGTCTCCATTCAAAATAAAACGTTAAAGCAAAGCCTTATTAAACTTCAGGCTAAGGCAGTCATTTTAGAAGCCTTATTCACAATCTGGATGGCTGGAAATATGCATGCGGATGTCCAAATCATGAAGACGTCCCCAGAGCCATTTTATAAATCGTGTTTGGAGACGTCCCCAGTGGGGACATCTACGACCTCAATCATTAGACCTGCTCCAGGCACGAACAGACATTGGGAAAGTGCTGGTTTGGACTCTAAAACATCTAGAGGGTGTGGAGGAGACGGCACTCCAGTATCCTCAGTACGCTCCACAATCGCAAAGTTATTTTTGGTGTAACTGATAGAAGTGTTTTGTGTTTGTACCACTGTTGAACGTCTTAGACATCCCCGGTCTTGGATACTACGCTGGGGACGTCTATGTAGATAACCTGCAGACATTCATATTAGGCACGTCCATGTTTGTGAAATCATGCCGGAATTTGGACGTGCTTGGCTCTTTTATTTTTGGATGTAGTGGCTTTGACGTTCAGACTGCACTTGGACATTCTTTTGTAAATTGTGCCTTCTCATGTTAAATGATTTGTAGGAGGATCCTCATGGTTAGCGCGGCAACCTCGGAAACAAGGAAGCCAGGGTTCAAATCCCACCGCCACTCCTTGTGACTTAATACTTCATTGGCTCAGGTACAAACTTAGGGACTGATGCAGAAAGTATGTGTTAAGCTTCTGCAATAAAGCTCAGTGCAGAGTTTCCTAACACAGAGGTAACAGAAAAGAATTTTTCCCTGATGCACTAAGCAAACAGAATGCAAATGGGTTGTGTGCTAACATGGGAGAGCACACTAGATGCGTGCGCACACGGATCTGCACTAGTGGCAGCTGAATTTGGTGCACAAGAAAATTGTACTGGCAACCAAAGTTGCATTCACATACATCCACATAGCTGCTGGAATGCTATTCCAAGCATACAGTTTTTGCATTGCTGTTGTTTAAGCCCAGAATAGCATTTCAATACATGCACATACATTTGCGCATTTAACTTCAAAGTGCCAACATGCAATTTTTGCAAATTGTTCAAGTACATTTCCCCTCAATCCATCCTCTTCAAGGAAATAAGAAAAGGTTGTGGATTCTATAGTGCCCTGCGCAAGTATTCATTCCCTTGGTTTTTGTTCTGTTTAGTCGCATTACGTACAACCTGGAATGAAAATGGAGGTCCAAATTGGTGAAGTGAAATGACAATAAAATACTTTGTATATATAAAAAACAACTAAAAGCTGAAAAAAGTTGTGAGTGCATATGTATTCACCCCTTTTGCTATGAAACCCCTAAATAAGATCTGTTCCAACCAATTAACCTCAGAAGTCACATATTTTATTTATTTATTGAGTTTTATATACCACCTTTTTCTTCAATCAAAGTGATTTACAGAGTGGGGTTAGGTGCATATTAAGGTGGGAGGGTTAGGTGCATATTAAGTTGGGGTGATGGATAAATATATGAACAATACAAGTGTAGGTGGCTATGGGCTTTGTGTGGGTCCGTAGTGTTCATAGAAAAGAAGGGTCTTCAGCATCTTACGGAAATCCTTAATGTCATTTGTGGTTCTCATTGGTTCAGTGAGTGCATTCCAAGGGATGGTGCTCTTTTGGTTGTAGTTTGGTTGGATCATTGATAAGCAGCAGGTGTGATGAGTTTGTTTACCATGCTGCTTTGCCTGGGTCTTGTGCTGGAGTCCTTGGTGAGTATGCTCTGAAGGGTGGTGACCGAGCATACTCACCAAGGTTGACTAGGGTTCCCCCTGTGTGCAATCAATGTCATATGATCTGTCACATGATGCTTGTATAAATATACCTGTTCTGAAAGGCCCCTGACTCTGCAACACCACTAAGCAAGCAACATGAAGACCAAGGAGCACTCCAAACAGGTCAGAGACAAAGTTATAGAGAAGTATAGATCAGGGTTGCATTATAAAAAAAATCATCTCAAATTCTAAATATCACACGGAGCACCATTAAATCCATTATAACAAAATGGAGGGAGGAGTAGCCTAGTGGTTGGGGCAAGGTACTTCAGGCCGGACGGTCGGGGGTTCAAATCCCACTAGAGGACAGCAACCTTGGGCTGGAAGGACTGGGGTTTCTAGTCCCACAGATGCTCCTTGTGGTCTTGGGCAAGCCACTTAACCCTCCATAGCCCATGTTCCCTGTAAGTATTAGTGTACTTGTCTCATATCCCCGCGTGTTAAATGTATCCCCCAATTGTGTTGTGACTGCTTTGATTGAAGGATAAGGCAGTATACAAAACTGTCTAAATAAATAAATAAATAAAATAGAAAGAATATGGCACCACTACAAACCTGACAAAAGAAGGCCGCCCACCAAAACTCACAGACCGGGCAAGGATGGCATTAATCGGAGGTGTTACAAAGACATCAAGGTTAACACTGAAGGAGCTGCAAAGATCCACAGCAGAGATGGGAGTATCTGTCCATAGGACCACTTTAAACCATACACTCCAGAGTAGAGCTTTATGAAAGAGAGGCCAGAAAAAAAGCCTTTGCTTAAAGAAAGAAATAAGAAAACACATTTGGAGTTTGCACAAAAGCATGTGGTGGACCCCCCCAAACACAAGGAAGAAGATTCTCTGGTCAGATGAGACGAAAATTGAACTTTTTGGCCATCATGGGAAACGCCATGTGTGGCACAAACCGAACACTTCACATCACCCCGAGAACACCATTCCCACAGTGAAACATGGTGGTGGCAGCTGTCGGGATGTTTTTCATTGGCAGCGATAGGAAAACTGGTCAGGATTGAAGGAACGATGGATGGCACTAAATACAGGGCAATTCTTGAGGACAAACTGTTTCAGTCTGCTAGAGATTTGAGACTGGGACAAAGGTTCACCTTCCAGCAGGACAATGACCCTAAACATTCTGCTAAAGCTGGTTTAAAGGGAAACATTTAAATGTCTTGGAATGGCCTAGTCAAAGCCCAGACTTCAATCCAATTGAGAACCTGTGGCATGACTTGACAATTGCTGTACACCAACACAACTCTTCTAACTTGAAGGAGTTGGAGCAGTTTTGCCTTGAGGAATGATGGGTGAAAATCCCAATGGCTAGATGTGCTAAGCTAATAGAGACATACCCCAAGAGACTTGCAGCTGTAATTGCAGCAAAAGGTGGCTCTACAACGTATTGACTTGGGGGGGGGGTGAATACATATGCACACTCCTGCTTTCAGGGTTTTTGTGTCTTTGTTTGTGTCAGAACAAAGAATATTTTGCACCTTCAAAGTCATAGGCATGTTGTGTATAGCAAATGGTGTTAACTCCCAAAACTCCATTTTAATTCCAGGATGTAATGCGATAAAACAGGACAAACACAAAGGGGATGAATACTTTTGCAATGCACTGTATATGCTTCACTTAAAGAGAAGAACTAGGCATAAATTCTTCGCTCGTGCTGACTGCAAAACAACGAGCTCAACCTTTTCTCCTACTCAGACTTTGTGTTTAAACCTCAGCACTGCTCTTGGCCTTTGGGTCTCTGCACAAGTCTCTGCCATCTGCACTGAATAGCTAATTGCTTCATTACCATTTATTCAAATGTATTCTCCGATCTAAATATTCTTGGTGGATTACAATATCACATTCGTAATATGTTACATATGTGATGTATTATTTTGAAGTCTTGTAACAAGATAATAAACACAACATAAAAGCCTTAATTAAGAATGCAAATACAATGTGTGCCTTCGAGTCAATGCTAACTTCTGATGACCCAGCAGCTCCTGGTTTTTCTTGACAGTGTAACCAGACGGCCAGGCCTTTCTTCAGAGACAATGGAGAGTTAAGTGACTTGCCCAAGGCCACAAGGAGTGCTAGTGGGAATTGCAACCTGGTCTCTTAGTTATCAAGCCAGTGCTCTAACCACTAGGCTACTCCTATAAACTTGAGTAATGAAGAACTCATGGAGTTAAATGTGCTGTGCGTGGTCTACCCAAGGCTTTCTGCACAGTTAGCTCATATGCAAAACTCATTTGGGAATAGGAAAATACATGCTGAACCTGAATGTAACTCAACTTAAGCTTCTACTGAATAAAGTGTAAGCTAAATCCCAAACACTATGGCCACACTACCCTGAATGTGTCCGATCTCCTCTGATCTCAGGAGCTAAGCAGGGTCAAGCCTGACTAGGCCTTAGATGGGAGGGCAGAATACTTGGTGCTGTGGGCTTACTGCACAGTCCTGGCAATATACTTCCAGTCACACCTTGCCAAGAAATCCCAGGGGATAGTTACAACATGGGTAACTACCCAAGAGGTCAACAGGAGTCAACATCAACTCAATAGAACCTAACATCCTCTTCCCCATAATTAATGTAGCTTTGGTTATCTGAAAATACCCTGAAGGAACAAGTAAAAATAACTAGATGTTTATTTAAAAAAGGTCTGAAAATGATTTTAAAGGAGTAGGTACCCTAACAAACCAACCAAGAAGGCAGGTGTGATTTTGTTCCAGGCCATAGTAAGTACTTAACATCACGAACAGTATGAAAAGACGACAAAACGAATACCTAGGAATAAAATCAAAAGAAAAAAGCAGGTTGACATTTTGAAGGATCTAGTGAATAGTTCCGTTTACAACCTTACAGATGAACCAAGCAAGATTCATCATTTTCAGCTATGTACGATTATGAAACAGCTTCTCTAATGATGTTAATATCAATAAAACTAATATTTAGACAGGATCCAGGATGGCGGAGGAGTGAGACGCCGAGGTGTGGTGCTCTATGCCGGCTCCTACACTTGCTCTTCAATGGGGAAAAAGAGAAAATGACGATCTCAGAAGTTCCCCGAGTCCTCAATCCCATCGAATAGATTGGTGCAGGCGTTTATTGCTTGGTTTTGCACGACCTCTGGTGCTATGGCTTCGGCGGATCCACTGATTGACTTGGTGGATCTGAGCGTAGAGGGGGTGGTGTTAAGCCCCGAGCAGCTGCCTCCTCCTCAGCCCGGGAGCCATCCCGGGAAAGGTCAGCATAGTCAAGCTTCTCTGCGAGAGGGGGCTTTACTGGCTGTTGGGAGTTCACCCGGGAGGTTACAACTATCGGTAACGGAACCTGGAGTAGAGTTGGGTGCTGCTGAAGAAGATCTGCTGATCTCTTCTCTTTGTAGGGGAGGCCGGCTGGTGGAGCAGTCGACACCTAGTTCCTCCGGCATTTCGACGTTCCGGATTCCTGAGGTGGTGGAGAAACCAGCGCAAGTAACGTTGGATAGCTTGTGGGAGGCTATCTCGGCTCTTCAAAGATCTCTCCTGCCTTTATTTGGGTTTTTTTCTCAGGAATTGGTGGAAGTTAAAGCACGGTGTGATTTGACGACTGTGGAGGCTGTGGCACAGTCAGAAAAAATATCCTCACTTGAATCTAGGGTGGAGGGCCTGCAGTCTCTTGGAACTGTTGGTGTTTAGGATCGGTTAATTCAGGCAAGGAAGATGGAATATTTGGATAATCAGCTTAGAAGGAAAATCTTAGATTCCTGAACTTTCCTCGATCCCCTCTGATAGATTCCATTGACTTGGTCCGTAAGTTCTTTATCAAAGTACTTTTGATGCCTGCAGGGACGTTGCCCCCGATAGTGAGAGCTCAGTATGTATCAATATCGGCTGGGGAGGCTGCTACTCAGCTGGGGATACCTGCTGAAAGAGGTTCCCCTCATATGGATCTTTCTGATTTCCTTGAAAGCTCACTCGAGGTGGTGACTAGCAGGGCTACTTTATTGGTTAAATTTGCTTTTGAGTCTGATTGAAATAGTGTGTTGCAAATGCAATTATATTTCCGTCGTATGTCAGATGCCTTGTTTTTGGGTTCATAAATATCTATATTTCCTGATTTAGCAAGGGAAACAAAAAAGGCGAAAAGCGTTCCTGGAGTTGCGCCAGAGGACACTTGCTTTGAGTGCGCAATTTAAACTTAGATATCCATGTAAGTGTGTTGTTAGTTTCCAATCAAAACAATATTTGTTCTTTGAACCCAAGCAACTTTTGTCTTTTCTTTTAAGTAGGGAGGGGGCTGGGGCTGATTTGTCTACCATACCGGCTGCCATATAATAATACTTACGCTCCTATAATGTTCTAATTGTGTTAGGTGATCAACCTTGTATAATTTCTTTTTTCTTGGATCCCTATTGTGGGTTTATTGGGGTCTATACCAGTTGTTAGTATATATTTCTGTAGGGCTGTCTTTATGGCAGCTCTTGTTGCTGTTAGTTCTTTATTGTACATTTAATCCTGATTTAGAATGTTTTCTGGAATGTTGTATAAACTGGATAAATATTACATTTAAAAAAACAAACAAAAAAACCCCAACTAATACTTAGAGGCCAATGCAGAAACCCTGCGCTGAAGCCCAGCACTAAAACTTTAGGGTTTCCTAACATAGAGGTTTTGTTCCGCAATAAAGTAAGCAAACAGCATGCAAATGGGTTGTGCGTAAAAGGTCTGTGCTAAACGAGGAGAGCACACCAGGCGCGTGCACACACAGGGGTCTGCGTTAGCAGCATCAATCTTATGCGCAGAAAGAAAACCAGTTTGGCCCCTGTGCACGTGTGCTGGATTTGCTAGCTGGCACCTAAACAGCAATATTATTCTGCGCATACGTTCTGCTCAGAACAACACTGTATCGGTGTTTATGTGCAGATTGTATCCAAGCACATGCGCCTAATAGGATTCCAGCACATCACCTCTGCCGTTTTTTTTCACCGCTGCCTTCAATAATTCCAGAAAAAGTGTTGCAGGTACTGTACGCACAACACCAACTGCAGATCTATGAGCTAACTCAGACCTCGCATTAAAATCCCACCGTCGAGCTCAGCCTTCTGCGCATTTCGCTGAATAGCTAATTGCTTTATTGCCATCTGTTTAAATAAACTGAAAATGCGCTGCTGGCTGGTCGAGGATTTGTGCATGGTTAGCTCATGCGCAAAACTTGTTTTTGCACCGGTAGCGCATAAGTTTGTGTGCCAAAACTGAGCTAACCTGTGCACAAAGCTTAGTGGCAGTAAATATTTGTGAATAATAATTACCTTCCCCAAAGAGCTTACCTGAGGCAATCAGAGGTAAAGGCAACTTGCCCAAAGTTACAAGGAGAGGGAGTGGCAGAAGTAGGATTTCAACTCTGGCTTCCACAATACTCAGGCCCAATACTGAATTGCATTTAAGGAAGACATGAGCAGATGCAGAAGAATATTAACCAAACCCTAGCATACCTTTCAAGAAATAATGCATCTATATACACAGCTCTCTTAACACCTCTTAGTAAAAACATGCCGGAATTGCAAAATTCTGCCTCCCATCTTCCTCATACTCACTTTGCGTGAATTCTCACCCCCCCTGAAGTGTGACAAAATCCAAATCCTCTGAAGGTTTGCAAAAGGTTTCAAAGCACAAAACGGTGCCAGCAAGACTGACATGGGTGCCCTGTGTCTGCAGAGCTGCCTGCCAAACCTTTGCCTCGCCCATGCCAATCTAGCCAATCCCAATGAGACAAATCTCACAGGAACTTGCAAGAGAGCCTACCCACCTTCCCAACAAAAACAAGGCGTGAGGAAATCACTGTCTGGATCTGCAAAACAAGGGACAAGGAAGATGCTGGGGATCTCACTGACCGGACTCTGCCTGTTCCCTTTTAGGAGCAGATTTGCCAGGAACTGGTTTCTGATGCTGGACTGATTAAAATCTTAAAACCATTCAGCAAATAAGATACAAGGACAAGTGAGTACAGCAAGCAGCAGAACAAATATCTGTACATGCTCTTCTCCTGTCATCGAAAAACAAGGAGAAAAGAAATCCAAGAAATTAAGAGAGACTTATTTTTGTTTTAGTGATTCAGTTATGATTTGACTGGCGTATATGCATTTAAAAAGAACGGAACATTTTTTGGAATGTGAATGGAAAAATATGGGGGGGGGGGGGGGAGGTTTGAATTTAGTTCATATCTTTTCCAGTAGTAACTAAAGAGGAATTACATTCAAAGGCAGGAGCTGAATTCAGGAAAACATGGGAAGGAAGAGCTCCGAGGGGGAGGAAGGGACTGTGGTGCTGAGCTGTTGCTGGGCAGAGAGGATAGACTGTCACTCTCTAGGCTTCTCTGTTTCTTACACATAGAGAAGGTCCGTAAGGCATTTCCAGTTTGCTCAATATCATTCTTGGCACAATGTTACAGATCGCTGTTGACCTCTGGCTTTCCTCTCACTTCTTCACAATTAGCCATCCTCTGTGAACTACAGAGATTTCTATCTTTTTGTTTGGCAGCCCTTTTAACCCACACCGTCCTTCATTTTAAATTTCCTCCCCAGTGCATCTGTAACTGCTGTCAAAGCAGTTTTCGTGAGAATCCAAAATAATTGGAGAAAGTAAATTTAATTCATTTCATTTGTGAAATGGTTCTTCTCAACATGAAGTAACAACAGGTATGATATAAAGCAATATACAATTACCATAGTTACAGGGACAGCACAAGGATACTGTGGGCCTTAGGCGAGCCTTCGGTTTTATG
Organism: Ichthyophis bannanicus; assembly: GCA_033557465.1. NCBI lineage: Eukaryota > Metazoa > Chordata > Amphibia > Gymnophiona > Ichthyophiidae > Ichthyophis > Ichthyophis bannanicus. The sequence continues at coordinate 104,131,123 of CM066032.1, read as the reverse complement.
CCCCCCCCCTAATTAAACTGAACAGTCATGATCATCGCAATGTCAACCCTCCAACAACAATCCTGAAAATGCATAATTAGACAACATACGTTTAAATATTAAACTTGCTTTGTTATCTGTGCCTGCGTCCACTCTCCTTGCAGGTAAAGGAATGTGCTGATGGCTCAGAATTTGTTGACCGTCAGGATCTAGTGCTTTGCATTCATTGCTACTGCCCTCTGCTGCCCTTTAAAAGCTGCCGCCCTAGGCAACCTCCTAGTCTTGCCTAATGCGTGGCCGGCCCTGCAGAATTAACACAAATTCAATAAAAAATTCTCTCTCAAAGTATACATGTATTGCAATAAAACTTAAATGCATGACCAAAAAACATAAATCAAATTACAATATTATAGGGGGGGAGGGGGGGGTAGGTGATAATATGCGTTAAATGACGACAAAATCCTTACTTTTTCCTAGCTGGGATCACTGGGTCACTAACATGTGACCTTATACTCCTGGGCACTAATCTCAAAGAGGCTAGAGGTTAAAAAAAAAAATAAACGACCCCATAACCCCAATGCCCCTCCCCTGTCCCTCTTAGCCTCCTAGAAGAATAGTCTAATGCTTGGCAGTTAAGATTTAATGTGAAGAAGTGCAGTGTCATGCACTTGGGAAGCAGAAATCCAAGGGAATTGTATGAGATATGGGGCGAAAGGTTGGTGTGCACGGACCATGAGAAGAACCTCTGAGTGATTGTTTCCGAGGATCTCAAGGTGGCAAAACAGTGTGACAAGGCGGTGGAAAAGGCCAGAAGGATGGTGGGTTTCATACAAGCGTAGTTACTCACTTGTAACAGGTGTTCTCCGGGAACAGCAGAAATCAGTCCTCACATATGGGTGACATCGGCGCCGACAGAGCCCTTGTGGAGCATTTCCCCAGCTTTTAAAGAAAGCCTTTGAGAATGCTACCACGCATGTGTGGTCCCCTTCCTGCCCAAGGGTGCCATCTTGCTCAATCAGTGACATAGCTAAGATGGCAGTAAAAAAAGAAATCAAGCAAGGTAGGGAAGGCAACTCCAAGGGGAGGAGGGAGAGCTCTAAGGACTGATTCCTGCTGTTCCCGGAGAACACCTGTTACAGGTCAGCAACTACACTTTCTCCAGGAACAAGCAGGAAGACAGTCCTCACATATGGGAATCCCTAGCTCCAGGCTGCCGAGGACTGAACCACGACAGTACCAACGGCAACTGGTCGGGTAGCCGTGAGTTGCAGAAGTTGAGTCCCCACTTGGAGACTCTGCAAGACTATTACTCCGGAGGCCTGAACACACAGGGTCGGAGGGCAGGAGTTGCCTACACTCCAAAAATATTATGCAGCACTGCCTGACCAAAGGTACTGTCCCTGCGGGATTCACTTTTCAGGCCGTAATGTACTGCGAATGTGTGAATGGATGACCAAATAGCAGCTCTGCAAATTTCTGTCACCTTCACAGATCAGAAATGGGCCACCGACATGGCCATTACTCTCACGCGGGGCGCTGTGATCTGGTGCTCCAGGGAGAGGCCCACTTGCTCATAAGCGAGGGCGATGCAATCTGCCAACCAAGAGGATAGGGTATGCTTGGCTACTGGGAGCCCTAGGTTGCTGGGGTGATAGGACAAAAAGCCGAGGTGTTTTCCGGTGGCTCTGGATCTGCTGCAGGTAGAAACACAGGGCCCGCTTACTGTTGTGATGAGGAGAGCTCTGCTGAGCCCATGGAAATAGAGGAAAATTGTAAATATACCTTTAAGGAGAGAGACAGGCAGAGAATTCACAGCTTTCAGAGTGCAGGTAAAGGAAGAAAACACGCAGTCACTGAAGTCAGGCCACACCCAAGCTCTGCTAACCTAAGTGCAGGCTTGGGGAGTAATGAAAACCACCTGAGTAGGAAGCAGTGTACGCTAATTAGGAAACAGCCTTATAAACCCAGGGGAGGAAAAGGAAAGGAGCCGGCACCGGGGAACAGAAAGAAGATCGCCAGGGAGGAGAACGGTGAAGATTTTGGTGAGGAGCTCAGCAGTGAAAGTAGCAGCCATAAAGAAAGCCAAGCTTACAGGAGGAGGGCTGTTAGTCCTGAAGCCAGCCGAGGTGTGGCTAGGAGAATTGCTGACGAGGGTCAGGCTGCAGTTCAAACGGTACGTGGACCAGCTCCAAGAGTTCAGGCTGCCAAAAGGTGGGTGGAAAAACTCACAGCTAGAAGTGACCAGAACCCAGCTTGGGGGAAAGAACCAGGGCTGAACAAGTTAGAAGAACTGAGGCAGTTGATCCAAAGAAGGAATCCTCACATTCCAGGTACAAATGTTCCTTATTGTGGAGAGCACTTGTGGAGAAATGTCCAGGAGCTCTTACAGAGCATTAAGCCAGAAACAGTTCCTGAAAGCTCAGAGTCAGACATACATGCTGTAGAGCAGGAAGAGATGCAGGTAGACTGTCCTGAGCAGGATTCTATAACTGAGGAATTAGCAATGGACTGTTCATTGTGCCAGAAGGCAGATTGAAAGCTTTCTGATAAAAAGTCTTTAACCAAGAAAGCACTGAAGAAACAGGGTGAGTTAACCTATCTGGGTTAATGCTAGGAACCGCTTCTAATAAGAAAGGATACTTGCATAATTAGTATTTGAATTACTAAAGAAGCAGAAAATAAAAAAAATGGACATTTTTGCTTTGCTTGAAGGAAGAAGCTATGTTTTGTTTGCTGAACGTTTGATGAAAACAGCTACACATGTTAAAAGGCTTATGAAGCAGTTTCAGTTCTAGTTTGTGTATAATTTCCTGATGTTATTGCCTGGAGAAGAATCCTAATGTTTGTGTTGAGCCTTAGTGCTTTTGGGGAAGATAAATAAATTTGTTTGCCTTTAAAAAAAAACCATTGGTTTCACACTACTGTCTTTAAATAAGGAGAAACAACTACAAGTCCCAGAAGTCCCAGCTGTGGACAAGAATAGTATAATTCTTTATTTAAGGACTAACATTGGCAGCCCTGCGCCTAGGCCTTTGGCCCAGGCTAGGGTGACGACACTGTCCACTGTGTGGAGTATGAGCTCCTCCCTGCCGGCATGAGGTCTTGGGTAAAAGGTGGGGAGTACCACCTTCTGGTTGAGGTGAAACAGGGATACCACCTTCGGGAGGAACTTAGGGTGAGTGCAGAGAACTACTCTGTTCTTGAAGAACCTGGTGTACGGAGGATCCACTACCAGCACTTAAAGCTCACTGACTCTGCAAGCTGAAGTCAGGGCCACCAGGAAGGCCAACTTCCAAGATAGGTATCTGAGGTGGCAGGTGGCCAGGGGTTCAAATAGTGGTTTGGTCAGCTGGGAGAGCACCACATTGAGGTCCCATTCTGCCGCCGGAGGGAAGATAGGGGGCTTTGATAGTGGAAGGCCCCATAGGAACCGTGAGACCAGGGGCTGGCTGGATAAGGGCTTGCCCCCTACTGGGCGGTGGTGAGTGGCTATGGCGCTCGGATGCACCCAGACCAAGTAAGACTTCAGCCCCATGTGCGACAGATGCACTAGGTACTGGAGTACCAGCTGTACATGGCAAGAGAATGGGTTTTCCTTCCTATCCACACACCACAGGGCAAACCTGTGCCACTTAAAGGCATAGGTTCTTCTCGTGGAGGGCTTCCTAGAGGCCAGCAGGATCTCTTCAACCTCCTGTGGCAGGTTGAGCGGGGCCAGGGCTATCCTCTCAGCATCCAGGCCGTTAGTCAGTGATCCCACATTGGGGTGCAGGAAAGAACCCTCCTCCTGAGTCAGGAGGTCCAGGGGTACTGGGAATGTCACCACCAGCCAGAGCTGTAGTGGGTGGGAACGCATACAGCAGTCCCTCGGACCATGAGATCAGGAATGTATCTGCCTGCAGCAGAAGCGATCCAGCTGTGTGTTGTCCGGAGAGGCAAAACAGGTCCATCTCGGGCCAGCCCCAAACGGCAGAAGAGCCTCTCCACCACTGCGGGATCAAGATGAGGGCACAGGACTCTGCTGAATCCGTCCGCCAGGTAGTTGTCCTGGCCCAGGAGGAAGATAGCTCGCAGGAGCATGCCGTTGTGCACTGTGAAGGGGAGGACAGCTACAGCCTCCTGGCAGAGGAGTACGAGCCTGTGTCCCCCGGCGTGTTTATGTAGAACATTGCAACCTGGTTGTCCATCTGGACCAAGACAGGTCTGTTCTGCAAGAGGGTGCAGAATGCACATAGGGCAAGAAATACCATACGGAACTCCAGGAGGTTGATCTGAAGTAGAGACGCCTCCTTGGACCAGCAGCCCTGAGTGCACATAATTCCACAGTGAGCACCCCAGCCCTGGAGAGAGGCATCTGTGGTCAGGGTCCTCTGCAGTGGGGGTGCCTGGAAGGGCATTCCTGCCCGGAAGAGGCTTAGATTTTGCCACCAGTCGAGGGATCTTGCCAGCTGTCGGGAGACCCTGACCCTGTCCCAAAGCCAGCCCGTGGCTTGGGTCCACTGAGTACGCAAGCACCACTGGGCTGCCCACATATGCAGGCAGACTAGGGGCATGACATGGACTATGGGGGCCATGTGTCCCAGCAGGTGGAGGAGGAGGCGGCGAGCCGGCACCATTCTGCAGTGTTGGCCCTCCCCTGCCAACTGTTTGAGGCATTCTGCCTTGTCCCGAGGGAGGAGGGCTCTGGCCCGCATCATGTCCAGCTGAGCACCGATGAACTCTAGGTCTTGCACCGGAAAGAGATGTGATTTGGGGTAGTTGATGAAGCCCAGGTGCTGCAGGAGGATGATGGTGCGTTCCGTGCCCTGGCTGGCCTCTGTGGCTGTGCCACATCTGATGAGCCAGTCATTCAAGTAGGGGAAAACGAATACCCCTTGTAGGCGCAGATGGAAGGCTACCACTGCTAGGCACTTTGTAAAGACTCTTGACGAGGAGGCCAGACCGAAGGGGAGTACCCTGCATTGGTAGTGGCCTCCCTCTACCATGAATCTCAGATATTACCGGTGAGAAGGGTGGACCAGGATGTGAGTGTAGGCATTCTTTAGATCCAAGGAGCAAAGCCAATCTCCCTGGTGGAGGTAGGGCAACAGTGTCCCAAGGGAGAGCAGGAACCTGTTCAGGTCTCGGAGGTCTAGGATGGGCCCAAGACTTCTGGTTCTTTTAGGGACAAGAAAGTAGCTTGAGTAGAAGCTCTTGCCCCAGAGGTGCTGGGGAACAGGCTCTACTGCCCTGTCCCTTAGTAGGCCTGCTAGCTCTGCGAGTAAGAGAGCCTGGTGAAGGAGAGGACATAACGGCTCTCCTGGAAAATGCCCCGGGGTGGCAGCTGGAAGTGGAAGCGATAACACGCCTTCACCACTTGGAGTACCAACTGGTCCGAGGTGACCTCGGGCCACTTGTGGGTGAAGAGTGCTAGGGGGCCCCCAGTGGGCTGGTTTGGGTCTTCCAGGGGGAGGGAGACTCCACCCTGGGAGTCAAAAGCCCTCACCAGGTTGGGCTGAGGCTGGTGCCTGAGGCTTGGGGGTCTTTGGCTTCCAGGGAGCGTGTCCTTGACCTTTAGGCTGGGATCCCTGATGCAGCTGGGTCTGGAATGTTTGGTACTGGTGACTCTAGTGGAAGAGACTCTTCTTTCTTGAGAAAACTGACCTTTTCCCCAAAATGTTTCTTATGGGGAAGGGTAGAGGTCTTCTTAGAGCATCTCTGCCTGGTCACCACCTTGGCCTCAATCTCGGCCGCCTTATCGGCCATCAGCTTACCAAACAGATTCTCCCCAGTGCATGGGACATCCAGCAGCTTCTCCTGGACCCATTGCTCAAGGTCTGAGGTCTGCAGCCAGGCCTGGCACCAAGCACCGATGCCTGCAGCTGCTGCCAAGGCTGCAGCCTCAAAACCATCGTAGACAGCCCTGGACAGGAACTTAAAGCAGTCCCGGGTGGTCACCACCAAGGCCTGGAAGCTTTGCAGGGGTTCCCCAGTGAGTTCTGCAGAGAAGCCAGCAAGTTCCTGGATAAGGCTCTTAAGGCACATCCCTATGTAGAGCTCATAGGTTTGTATCCGGCAGCTCAGCATGGCCCCTTGAAAGCACTTGCGCCCTAAGGCATCGAAGGCTCTAGCTTCTCTACCCAGCGGTACAGAAGAGTACGTCTTATGACTCTTGAGCTTCTGCATCGAGGGTTCCACTACTATGCAGTTGTGGGGCAGTTGGGACTTCTGGAAGCCTGGACTCCTCTTGATGCGGTAGATGGCATTGAGGCATCAGCTGACCACTGGCACAGAGGCCGGGGTTTCCCACATCTTGAAGAGCAGACGCTCTAGGATGGGTTGCACAGTTCCTTGGTGCACGGGTCCTCATCGAATTCGGTGGGGACCGAGTGTGCTTGGGCCAAGTCCTGGACAAAGTCATGGAATGCCACGTCCTTGGGTGAGGAATGACAGAGGTTCTGGAGGAGACTGCTCCGATGGGATGTCTGATGTCGTGAGGTCTTGGGAGAGGCCTTAACGTCGGTCTCGCAGTCTGACCCCAAAAGTGTCGAGAAGTCCGAGACTTGGAACTCCCATGCCGTGAGGCCTTCATCAGGGAACCAAGATCCCCCGAAGGGTCTTGGGTCAGATTCACGGAAACAAGTCGGGGAGGACCGACTTGATCGGTGCACAGGGCTTGCCCGAGGCCGATAGCACTCGGGGCCTGGCTCGATGCCTGGGACACCACCATAGTTGGGGGCCCGATTTTTGGGGCAGATGATGCAGACGAACCTGACATCATTGCATGGCCAGGATGGCAGAGATACTCTGTTCCATGGCTGCCATTCTGGCCTTGATGCCGGTGTAAGGCTCCACAGCTTTCGGCGCAGGCACAGAGGATCTCAAGTCCGGCACCAGCACTCTTGCAAGTGCATCCTCGACGAGGACCATGGCCTCGGGGAACCTAGCAGGGTCACCACCGGCTGAGGACTCCTTTCTAGAAACCTTAGGAGGGTGCTACTTGGAGTTGCCCGAGTCCTGCTGCGGGATCTTACCGGGTTTCCCTGGTGGAACCTTGCCTAGCTTTGAGGATTTTTTCTTTTTCTTGTTGGGGTCCGGTGTCTTCCTGGAGGAGCTGCCGCTGCGGGACTCCGAAGACACCTGGACTTCACAGGACGTGCTTGGCCTTGAGCTCAGTGTTGGCGATGCCGGCGCAGAGCCAGACCGCGGGAACATCTTCTCCTACAACTCCGACCTTTTCTTGTTGGTTCGCAGAGTCATGGCCTGGCACAGGTCAAAGGAGGTACTGTCATGGTTCAGGCCAAGGCAGTGCAGGCAGCAGTCGTGGGTGTCTGTGACATAAATGGTTTGAATGCAGCAATCACATTTCTTGAAGCCACTGGGAGACATGGTGGCTCACACCCAGGTGGGATAGACGACCTCCAGGTGATAGAAAGGCGCTAACGCTGATAGGGCAAGCCTTGGTAATAAAAAAATGAAAATAAAAAAAAGGAGAAGAGAGGAGAGGAGCCATGAACAGCACCAGGAAGGCGCCGGCTCAAAGTGGGAAGAGAAACCAGTACACAAACCGGGAGAAAGTCAACTAGAAGGTAAATTTTTAAAGAGTTTTTCCAGGGATACAGGATATGCGTCCATTGGGCTCCACAGAAAAAAGGAGACTCAGCAAGATGGCACCCTTGGGCGGGAAGGGGACCATGCATGCGGGATAGCATTTCCAAAGGCTTTCTTTGAAAGCCAGGGGAAATGCTCTGTACAGGCTCCAACGGCGCCGACATCACCCATATGTGGGGACTGACTTCCTGCTTGCTCTGGAGAAAGAGGAATTACCAGCAGAAAGGAAGAGGTACTAATGCCACTGTACAAGTCGCTGGTGAGGCCTCACTTGGAATATTGTGTTCAGTTTTGGAGACCGTATCTCGCAAAGGTTATAAAAAGATTGGAAACAGTTCAGAGGAAGGCGACCAAGATGGTTTGCAACCTGCATCAGAGGCTTATGAAAAGAAGACCTAAATATGAACACTGTGGAAGAGAGGAGGGATAGGGGAGCTATGATTCAGACCTTTAAATACTTAGAGTATTAATGAACAAACAAACCTCTTCCAAAGATGGGGAAGCTGTAAAACTAGAGGGCATAACATGAAGCTGCAAGGGGGTAAATGAAAGGCAACGTCAGGAAATTCTTTTTCACTGAAAGGGTAGTGGATGCTTGGAATGCACTCCCAATGGAAGTGGTTGGGGCAAATACAGTGACAGAATTCAAAAAGGCATGGGACAGACACAATGGATCCCTTTATAGCAATAGGATGAAATCAAAACAAACAATATCTCAATATCATATTATATCTCAACAAATAGAGGCAACCTACATGGAGCAGTGGGTACACCCCTAAACAAAGGCATGGGAGGGGTGACCTGCATGGAGTGGCAGGTTAACCTATTCTTGCCGCCTTGCTGGTCAGGCTAGATGGACCATACTGGTCTTTATCTGCCATCATATACTATGTTACCTCTGCAATCCTTGGTGTCTAGTGATAGGGGGAGGGGATCCACGCTTCAGTTTTTAAAGCATTGGCCCCTTTAAGAATGCAGCCTGGAAGCATTGAGCCATGCATTAGAGCCTGATGCTCACTGGGAGAACAATTCTGCTTGCGAAGTTGATTGTAAGTTATGGGAATTATTTATTTGCAGCGTTGAATTACCACAGGCTAGTGACGTCCTTGGTAAAGGGGGGGAGGGGGGGGGGCTGATAGCTTTCTGTTTTGTTACAAGACCAGAGACTTAAGGGCATACTTCAATTCCGGAGGTCTGAATGATCTCTCTGCAGTTTCATTTTTTTGGTACCTCATATTCAGCCCCTTTTTCAGCAGTTAACTCAGTGGCAGAAATTCACATTATGGGCCTCCAAGCACAGTTATTAAAGGGTCCCTAGAAAGGGACACTGCCAAGAAAACCCAGGAGCTTCTGGGTCGCCAGGAGTCAGGACTGACTCGAAGGCACACATTGCATTGCAGAAAGGGAAGAGTCCACTTCAGAAGATAAAGAACAGCTGCAAGTAGGCCCTGTTCTTCCTTGGGGCCCCCTGCAGTGCAGGGGCCGCTTGGGCAGAATTTACATCACGGGCAACTTGAATATAAAATGATTAAATTTGACTAAAAATAAAAAAAAAGTTTTAAATCGGTTCTCAGTTCTTAAGGCAACAAATTCACTGTTCCCCTAAATGGTCTCTCTCTTTCTCTACTATGTTCCAAGACCATTTGCTCAGGGGCAGCTCTGCTCAAAAAGGCAGATTGACTTGATGTTAATAATCAACCAGCAAAACATCTAAATAAATACAATTTCATTTCAAAGAACCCAGATCGAAAGCTTGAGAGTTTTGAAATTCACAAACAGTTTAACAGGATGTCAGTGTAAAGAAATAAACATAGGAGGAGCCCTTTCCCATCTATGACCTCCAGTAACAACCCTGGATGCTGCATTTTGTATAATATGAAAAGAGAAATTAGACTTACCTGCTAATAGTTGTTCCCTGAGGAACTCCAGTTCAGTCCCTCACTGCTGGGTTGTGTACCTCCGCCTGCAGCCTGGAGACTGGATCCATTAGAATCATGACATCACTGGAGGCATTCCGCTGGTCTCTCCCATCAACCCCCAGTGTTCTATTGACAAAGCAAACTCAAAGGAGCAACAAATAAGTAGCTATAGCAATAACATGCAATAAATAACACAATGTTGTTGTTTTTTTTAATCGGATTAAAATAGCTCCCTCTGAACTGAGGAAACTCCTTTCTCTTCTAATAAAAAAACATAAAGAAAAGATAACTGAAAGAATACAACTTCTATTAAAAACTTTTGAATGTCTTATCCAAAATGTAAACGTAACCTATGTTAACTAACAAATCCCCGGGTGGGTATTGGGACTGAACTGGAGTTCCTCAAAGAGCAACAATTAGCAGGTAAGTCTAATTTCTCTTTCCTTATCATCCCTCCAGTTCAGTCCATCACCGCTGGGATGTAACAGAGCAGTAATTATTGGGAGGGACCTTTCCACCCAGACCGCAAAATCGCAGACCCGAAACAGGCATCGTGTGCCGCCTGAACATTCAGGCGATAATGTTTACTGAAAGTATGAAGAGAAGACCAAGTGGCTGCTCTGCAAATTTCCAATCGGCGGAACCAAACTATGTTCCGCCCAAGAAGCTGCTTGTGCCCTAGTAGAATGAGCCCGTAACCCCATGAGCACCTGACGACCTTTCAAAATATATGCTGACGCTATTGCCTCTCATATCCATCTGGCAATTGAAGCTTTAGCCACCGCTTCACCTTTACGTGGACCCCCAAAAAGCACAAACAAGCATTCCGATTTGCGAAAAGACTCCGAGACCTTCAAGAATCGACGAAGGACCCTCTTTACATCCAACCGCTGCAAGCTAAGATCCGAAGCCTCCTCCCCTGTAATACCCAACACTGGCAAAGAAACCACCCGATTCACAAGAAAATGTGAAACTACCTTAGGAAGAAAAGCCAGAACCGGTCTTAATACCACCCGCCTCACACAGCAAGCTCCCCCGAATGCGATCGGGGTGGAGCAGGAGGAGAGCTTCCGGCCGGCAGCCAATTAAAGCCAGCGTCATTGGGCGTGGCCTCGCCAGAGGGCCCTTTGGCGTGGCCCTTAGGCGCGGACCAAGTAGCGGCCAAAGATCCGCGTCCCGGGCCCTCTTCTATGCACATCGTATCTCTCTGCCCCCGCGCGAATACTGCTCCCTTGCCTGGACAATCCATTGCTTGTAGATTAATTGCATAGAACTTATTACCCATTGTTTGCATTGTAAAACAACTCACGCGGCACAGCCTATTAACTAGTAACTCCACTACCACCTCATAGCTAGACTACCAACCAACCACAAGTAACACACAGAGTAAAGACATCACTACCAATGCAGAACTACACATATAGGACCCACAGAATTACACCTATAGGACCCAACTCAAATTGATCCCAGGTCAGTAAACCACAAACCTAATCCCAGGTCAGTAAAATACAAATCACAAAATGCACTCCACTACCCACTACCTCATGGTCTACCTCACACTCCTACAAATGTTCGCACCCTGCACACATAGCATCAGACTCAACGAGCAAATCCCCTTGATCAACCTACACAACACCCAAACCAGATGCACACCAGCATCACACCTATCCAAAGAATGCCAACAACCAAAGCATACAGCCCACAAACCATACAATGCCACACGTAATACACCAACACACCACACAAATAATGAACATACAAACCCAATCATAACAAACATCAGGTGTGCTCTTCTAAACGCCAGATCTATTACGAACAAACCAAATACTATCCTTGACCTAATCCATGACAAGAAGCTTGATATAATATGCATCATCGAGACCTGGCTAGACGACTCGGACCAGGTCATATTAAACCAAGTAACCTCAACAGGATACTCGGCATTTAACTGCATCAGAGCACAAATGAGAGGAGGAGGAGTATTAATACTTACCAGAAAAGAATACAGATTCAAAACAATCGTCACCACTAACACAATTGAATCTAACACACTCACTATAGCCAACAAGTACCTAAGCATCTCCCTCATATACAGACCACCTGGAACCACAACTGAACACCTATCCACAGTAATCAAAATAATATGCGCACATAACAGAAGACACAAACCTCTCACTGCACTAGGAGACTACAACCTAACATCCGCACCCACCAGAGAAACCGCAACATTCTTAAAAGCCATGGAGTCATTAAAATACTGCCAGACAATTAACGCCCCAACATACCAGCATGGTACAAATCCAGACATGGTCTTCATGCCAATGCAATTAGTGGAACAGAACAAGACCACAAAACCAACAATCACACCAGTCCCCTGGTCAGCCCATCATGTGACTGAATTCACCATGACTCTGAATAACCCTGCCCAGCGCAAAGAAGATGAAAGAATAACTAGACAGTTCAAAACATTTAACAGAGACTCATTCATAAACGAAATCACTCCACAACTTCAACAGGAACACGACACCCTTGACCTAAACATAGAAGAATGGAACACAATAATATCCAACGCAGCATCTGCCCCAGCCATCAAAGAACCACAAACACGCAAGAGATCCAACGCCCCATGGTACTCATATGAAATAAGAGTTGCAAAACGCACACTCAGAAGACTGGAAAGAAAATGGAGACGGAACAAATCACACAACCTCCTAACCCAATACAGAGACAAACAACGGGAATATAACAATCTAATAAATGAGTGCAGAAAGCAACACCATACCAACCTAATCATGAAAGCTACCAATAGACCAAGAGAACTCTTTAGCATTGTCCAAAAGCTCACCAAGGATGACACGCAACAAAGCACCCACCATCTTGACCCACAAACATATGCAGACTACATGAAGTCAAAAAACACCAACCAAACATGCTCTACTACACCACAAAAAAATGATCACACGATAAAAAAATATCAAACATGGGAGAGCTTCAACATACCAACAAAGTAGCAAGTAGAAGACATTATATCTGGACTAAACAACAACTTCACCGTCAGACCCATGCCCAGTGACGTGGCTCAAAGCTACAAAAAGCCAACTCTCTCATCACATTCAAAAAATCATCAAAGATTCACTCCAACAAGGATACATGCCGCAACCCCTAAAGCACGCAATGATATGACCAATACTTAAAAGTAGCAATCTAAGCCCCTCCGAACCAAAATCATACCGTCCCATCTCCAGCCTGCCATTCCTTGCTAAAATCATGGAAAAGGCAGTGCAAAGGCAACTGCAGGACCATATTGATATAAATGCTCCACTAGACATACATCAGCATGGATTTAAGCCCCAACACGGCATGGAAACACTACTAACCTCCCTCTTTGACAATCTCCTAAGAGGCATGGACAACATAAAAAACGGCTTCCTGCTAGTGTTCATGGACATCTCGGCGGCCTTCGACACCAAGCTATAGCAACACTCAAAACAGATAGGACTATGCAAGAATACCCTGAAGTGGTTTACATCATACTTGGAAGGGCGAACGCAACAAGTCAAATGCGACCAAAAGAAATCACTACAATTTCCCTTCACACGGAATACCTCAAGACTCAGCCCCATCATCAATGCTCTTTTTTTTTTTTTTTTTTTTTATAGACTTTATTTATAAACCACCAACAAATACAATATACAATATACACACATCTCCAAGAGGGGTGTACTCTGATCCCCTCCCGGAGAATTATCAGAAAAGAATAGGTGGAATATTATTTTTCCGTTTTGTTATTCCCCTTACCCCTACCTCCCTCTACCCTACCCCTCTTCCCCCCTTCACTCACAGCACACTCCCCTACAAATTCTGTAAGCCCCCCTTTGGAGACTAATTCCACTTCACACCTCCCACCAGCAGCTCTCCTCCATCAACTACCAACTTGCAATATCTCATTGCGACACCGAGCACCTAGCTGTTGAATATAAGGCTCCCAGACACGCATAAAGGCTGTCCAACGTTTGACACTGCCCCGCGCCCCCCATCTCTCCGTTAGCATCATTTGATGAAAACAATTACGCCACTCACCAAAGGTAGGTGGGTTGTGGTCTCTCCAAAGACGGAGAATTGGCCCCTTCCCCACTAGGCAGGCTTTATGCACCAACAATCGTTCCCCTTCTGTCACAGGACATGGAGGGTCGAGCCGATCCAACACCACAAGGGCCCCGGACCATGGCACACGCCGCTGCAGTAATCTATTTAGAAAAGTACATATCTTAGCCCAATAGGATCTCAATAGTCGACAGCCCCACCACATATGCAATAAGGTCGCCAAGGGCTCTGAGCATTTAGGGCAGCGACCGTCAGTGGCGAGCTGACTACGCAGCACCCTCCGCGGGAAGAAGTGTACTCTAGTTACGCATTTAAATTGTATCTCCCGCCAGCGTGCCTCCTGCGCCAGCCCCACTATCCCTTTCAAAGCCTTACTAACCGACCCGGGGGATATTGCTCCACTCAATTCCGCTTCCCAGGCCGCCTCCACCCCTAGATAGTCAGGGGCGGTACTGAGCCGATCCAAACGCTTCTTTAAATCAGAAATCGACGGGGGGCTTTCCCCCCCTAACCCCAAAAATTCCAATATTTGTGCTGACCGGTCAATATGCAATGCCTCCCGGGATAGGGAAGACACATAATGAGAGATCTGCATATAAGCAAAGCAATGCTTAGTGGGTAAATCATATTCCCTACTCAGGATCAAAAAGGATTTGCACTGCCCTGACGGATCCACCACATGTCCTATATTCCTTATTCCCCGATCACTCCAATCCCGAAAAATCACCGTCTCCGAACCAGGCGTAAAATTAGCATTACCCTGCAATGGTAGCCAACTAGAGATCTTCCACGATGTATTCCATCTGACGTTAAGTTGTTTCCAAGTTCTCTTAGCCGAACCAATCAACTCACTTCGCACTACATGACTAGGGAGATCACGGTGCGCCCCATGTAAGACCCCCAGCAATGTTAACGGCGCTACAAAACACTCTTCTAGAGCCCGAGGCGTATATACATCTGTCCCTCCCAACCAGTCCCCATGATGTCGAGCCTGGCAAGCCAGAGCATAAACCGTGAGATCCGGAAGACCCATCCCCCCTTCATGCCATGTCCCCAACATCTGCGACCATGAGATACGCGCCCTGCCTCCCTTCCACAAGAAGCAGACGACTGCTTCGAACTGGCGCACATCTTGACGCAACAGCCAAACCGGCAATGTCTGAAACCAATACAAAAGCCGTGGCAATATCACCATTTTGACCACCGCCACCCTCCCCGACAAGGATAGCGGAAGGGGTTCCCATGCTTTCAACTGTATCTGCAGCCGCCTCAGAGAGCGCTCAAAGTTACGCGCGTATATCGCCCGAGGATGTCGAGTCAGCACTATGCCCAAATAAATAAATTAGTCGGCCGCCCACTTAAGAGGGAAAGCCCCCACCCAACGCCCTCGCAACTGAGCCGAAATATCTAGGGCTTCTAATTTATCTTTGTTGATGCGCAGCCCCACAACTCTACCATATCTCGTAAACTCCTCCAACAACTTCGGTAGCAAATGATCAGGGGAGAGCAGGTGTACCAAAAGATCTGCGAAAGCTGAGAGTTTAAACTCCTGGGAGCCTATTCTTATTCCCTGTATCTCACGTGAGGCCTCAATAGTCCGTATCAAGGGATCTAGTGACAGGACAAATAATAGAGGGGAAAGGGGGCATCCCTGTCGCGTGCCCCGCTCCAAGAGAAAATCGTCAGAGTACTCCATTGCACAAAACCCCAGCTGTCGGCTATGCATAAAGACTCTCCACCATCCTACAAAAATTGACTCCCAAACCATAGTGTGGGAGAAGGAGACCCAGAAGGAGACCTGGAGACCCAGCTCCAGCCCTCCCAGCCAGCTCTCCCAGCCGGGGATCGAGCAGCCGGGGCTGCAACCTCCGGCCCCAGCTTTCCTGCCGCTGCCGTTCGGCTGCCCAATCGGGGGAAAAGGCAGCGGGACTTAAAGGAAGTGCCATCCGGCACGCCCGTGCCTGGCGGGCCCGCGCCTGAGGGCCTCGCCAGAGGGCCCTTTGGCATGGCCCTTAGGCGGAGGCCACTCTCCATCAGACGGACATCTGACCGGCACGAAGCAAGATCGAAGCACCTTCAAGAAAGCGCAAGTAAAACCATACTCCCTGACCTCAAAGCGGAAACACTACAACATAGCCATTAGACATAAAGACAGCCGGGCAACATACCCGTCACTGTCAACCATACTAGAAATAGAACTATCTACCTATCCCATTGGAAGAAAGCGAGAAGTCTCTACAAAAGGTAAAAAAGAAAAAACGGCCAAAATGGATGACGGAAGAAACTCTGAAAATTGCCCAGAAACGCAGAGAAGCTAAAGCCAGAGGAGAAAGAAAGACAATCACAGAACTCAGAGATTTCCAACGTGCAGCAAGACAGGACAAGGAAAAGTACTACAATGACGCATGCAAGGAAATAGAAGCAGAAACTATTAGAGGAAGAACAAGATCAGCTTTCCTAAAGCTACAAGAGTTAAAGAAAAAGTTCCAGCCTCAAATTGGAATGTTACAAGATGCTCAAGGTTCTATGTTGAATGATGCTGAGAAGATCAAGAAAAGATGGAAGGAATATACAGAGTTTTTATATGATAAAGATCAAGTGGACCAACAGCCGTTTCAACCTGTACCTTATGATCTGGAACCATTGGTGATGAAAGAAGAAGTTGAAGCAGCATTGAAAGCCTTATCAAAGAACAAAGCACCAGGCATTGATTGCATTCCCATAGAAGTATTACAGCAATCTGATGCAGCTGTTACCATACTTACAAGGCTCTGCCAAGAAATATGGAAGACAGCATCATGGCCAACTGACTGAAAAAGATCTGTGTTTATACCAATACTAAAGAAAGGTGATCCAACTGACTGTGGAAATTATCGCACAATCGCTCTGATCCCACATGCCAGCAAGATTCTTCTGAAGATTATTCAAAAGAGACTACAATCATACCTGGAACAAGAACTACCTGAAGTGCAAACAGGGTTCAGAAAAGGGCGAGGAACGAGAGACATCATTGCGGATGTGAGATGGATCCTTGAAAAGACTAAAGAATACCAAAAGGATATCTATTTGTGCTTTATCAACTATAGCAAAGCTTTTGACTGTGTAAACCATGAGAAACTCTGGGCCACATTAAGAAGCATGGGTATACCAGATCGTTCTCTTGCACAATCTGTACATTGATCAAGAAGCAACAGTTCGAACAGAACAAGGAGAAACAGAATGGTTTAAAATAAGCAAAGGTGTAAGACAAGGCTGCATACTTTCCCCCTACCTGTTTAATTTATATGCAGAACAAATCATCAGAGAAGCAGGATTGTATGAAGACAACAGAGGTGTGAAGATTGGTGGAAGACTCAACAACCTTCGCTATGCTGATGATACCACATTACTGGCGGAAAGTGAAGATGATCTGAAACATTTGCTTCTCACAATCAAAGAACATAGTCTCAAAATGGGCCTGCACCTTAATGTAAAGAAGACAAAGATCATGACAACTGGCATAATCAACAGGTTCATCATCGAAGGAGAAGCAATTGAAATTGTGAATAACTTTAACCTACTTGGATCAACTATCAATAAAGAAGCAACAAGCAGTCAAGAAATCAGACGACGCATTGCTCTTGGCAGATTGGCTATGAAAGACCTAGATAAGATTCTCAAGAGCAGAGATGTCTCTCTCTCCATACAAAAATTCGACTTGTTCAAGCCATGGTATTTTCAATAACATCATATGGATGTGAAAGCTGGACAGTGAAAAAGATAGACAGGAAGAAAATTGATGCCTTTGAATTATGGTGCTGGCGGCGAATATTGTGTATACCATGGACTGCCCGAAGAACAAACCAGTCTGTACTAGAGGAGATCAAACCTAAGCTTTCTTTAGAAGCTCAGATGACAAGACTTCGACTTTCATACTTTGGACACATCATGCGGAGAGAGAGATCATTAGAGAAAGACATCATGCTTGGCAAGATAGAAGGTCAACGCAAAAGAGGAAGGCCAGCAATGAGATGGATCGATACAATAACAGCTACGGGTACCAGTCTATCAACAATAAGCCGCCTGACTGATGACCGAACACAATTTAGGATAGCTATCCAGAGGGTCGCCATGAGTCGACTACGACTCGACGGCACTTAACAACAACAACCACCTATCCCATAGCCTGATACCAATAGAACCACTCTGAACTGCATATTTTGTTGCTCTAAATGCAATATCCATAGTACTACCTAGTACTACCACTGACACCCGCGCAGACCACTGTGAAATGTGTAACTGTGTAATTTGTCTGGCATAATTGTGAGATTTACCATTTGTGTTATTTGCTGTCACCATTTGCCTCTGTTATAATTGTGTTATTTACCATCTGCATCTACCGCTGTTACTGCAATTGTCACCTGACCTGGAAACTTACCCACCACCAGAACCCAGGACTCCACCTCCAACCGGAACCCTTACTTGGCACCTGTGTGCCACATATCAACCCACACCGGCTTCATATAACAGGCAAACTGCCTCACTGCACAAGGCAATAGAATCACACATAGCCACTCACTGGTCCACCAGCCCAAAGCAACAGCACAGCGTACCTCGGTCTGACACAGACCTCCCATCAACCATTACACCACCTGCCAGGCCAACCCAGACCACAAACACAAAATGGCCTTATCTAGCATCATCACAGTTGCCATCTACCTCCTTGCCATAGGCCTAGGCAATGTTACAGACCCACCCACAAGTTACAATCACATACCAATTCGCCACAATCACAGGAGGAGATGGACAAACACCCCCTTCTACAACCCAATGGAAACTACCCAAACACACCACCACCATCTTTTACACATCACATTACAACACAACAAGAAAACAAAACAAGAAGAAACACTCCTCCCCCAATACCTGAGATGTGCACTCAAACGCCCGATCAGTACGGAAGAAATGGCCGGTCATCTCTGACATGATATCACTACACAACCTCGACATACTCCTGATCACTGAGACATGGCTCTCCTGCGATGACAACGTCCTACTCAACCAACTCCTCCCCTCCAAATTCTCTATCCATACGTGCCACAGGAATGACAAAAGAGGAGGAGGTGTTCTCGCCATCACCAAATCTGACCTTCAGTTCCGCATGAGTGATGCAACCAGCACACCACTACTGGATACAATCACAATAGCAAACAAGAGCTGCAATGAATCAGGCAACAATTTGAACAAGGTAGGAGATTGAACAATGTAGCAGCTTGAACAGTATAGGGAGCAGCTGCTGGAGTCCAGGCCCTCACTAGGCCATTGGGCCTCTCTCCTCCAGGAAGACATCGAAACTCCATCCACACTGGTAACACATGCTTCACGAGGGCGAATTAGCCCGAGCATTCAGGGTATCCAGAAGAGCGGCAGCCGCTGCCGGTGTCGTCAGGTAGCGTGTCTGTCCATGGACCTCCACCCGTAGCCGAGCAGGGTACAACAAAGAAAATCACACTCCTTTGTTCAGCAACTGTGTACAGACACCAGAGAAGGCCCGTCGCTGCTGGCTCACTAGGGCTGAGTAGTCCTGAAACACGAGGATTTGTTCCGGATCCTGTTGCTGTAGATTTCGGCCCCGGGCAGCCTTCAACACCGCCTCTTTTTGTCGATAATCCAAAAAGTGTGCAATAACCGCTCGTGGACGCCTCGCCTGATCCCGTCGCTGGCCAAGTCTGTGCACGCGTTCTAACTTTACTGGGTCATCGCCTTTGCCTTGCAACAGTTTTTCTATCCAAGTCTGCAAGTAGCCGAATAGGGCGCCATCAGCCACGCTCTCCGGTATCCCGATGAAACGCAGGTTCTTGCGCCTCCCCCGGTTTTCAAGTTCGTCCAGCTTATCACCCTGTTGCTTTACCAGGGTCTCTAAGGCCTCCACTTTAGCTTTCAAGGAGTGCTGGGCATCTTCCACGTCTGAGATGCGGGTCTCCACTTGGTCTATCCTCCCTATAAACTCAGTGAAGCGTTGGCTTACATTCTGCATCTGGTCCGCCAAGTCTTGAAAGCGGGTATCCAGCGCCTGTACCACCGCGGCACTCACTTCAGTCACCAAATCCTGGGTGTCACTTGATTTCGGGCTGGCTGGCGCTCCCTCCGCCATTTTACCCTCGGTGACTCGCGGCTTCTCCCTCCATGGCGGTTTCGATGCCATCGGGTTACGTGTCGGTAAAAAACTGCTCCCAGCACTAGGTTAGTTTTGCGGGGCAGAGTACCCGGAGCTGATCGTAACCAGTCCGATCAGCTCATTGCCAAACTGGAAGTCTCATCAATGCTCTTTAACATCTACATACAGCCCATATGCAACATCATAAAGCACCACAGACTTCACTATCACATTTATGCTGACGACATCATGGTGTACGCGCCAATCAACCTACTAGCACTAAACACCACAACAATAACCAAATGCCTCGAAGACATGAATGACTTATCGTAGTTGACCATTAAGTTGTTGGCTATGAGCCAAACTGAGGCAATGTTCGTCACCAGAAACCCCACCTTCATACTCCACAAACTATCAGCATCCTAGACAAACACATAGTAGTCAAAGAAGAAATGAAGTATCTGGGCATCACACTAGACAGAGCTCTAAACCTGAAATCCCACATCACCAAAACTGCAAACAAGGCCTATCAACGATTGAAAACAATCAGACAAATCAAACCAATGCTCCGTCAGGACCACTTCCACACAGTGTGCCAAACACTCATTACACCACTGCTTGATTACGGAAACTCACTATATTAAGGCCTACCTCAGCAGACACTCCACCCACTACAGATGGTACAAAACATCACAGCACGCATAATTACAGACACACCAAGGACCGAGCACATCACTCCCGTCCTACAGCAACTGCACTGGCTCCCAATGGTGACAAGAGCTAAATACAAAACAATCATGATCATCTTCAAAGTCATTCACCATCTCTCAGCAGACGTATTCCAAAACGTCATAACAAGGGATACCAGCAATAGACCAAGAAGAACCAACAACAACATGATTGGCACACCTGCAGGCTATCACAAAACCAAACTTCAAAAAGAGCACCATCACTACTGGCATCCACACTATGGAACTCCCTCCCAACAAGCCTGAGAGCATTAGATGACCTCACAGACTTCCACAAAGACCTCAAAACATTTTTATTTATAGAAACACATGAGCATCCAGGCAACATCCCATACCTAAACTGAAATACTACTTACGCCGCCAACTAAGCATGCACCCATCCTATCCACACACACAAGTCTATCATACCACGTTATTAAATACCCTCATGTTAAATGTTACCTTTAATCGTACTGTCTAAATGCCGTTATGTAACTGTACTGTCTAAATGTTTACACATACCCTAATGTTAAATGTAACCCTCCAATTGTGATGTGACGTGACCACCTTGATTGAAGGATAAGGTAACATACAAATCTGTCTAAATAAATAAATTAAATACAACGACTTTTTCCCTAGAGGAAGATAGAAACGGTTTCCAACAGGACAACGCCTGAAACTCCGAAATTTGATGAGCCAAACAGATGGCCACCAAAACCACCGTCTTCAAAGTTAAATCTTTGACAGAAGCCAGATTCAAAGGCTCAAAAGGCTCCCTGGTCAAAGCTCCTAGAACCAAGTTGAGATCCCATGGAGGAGAAACCAACCTACGAGAAGGTTGTAAATGGGATACTGCTTTCAAAAAATGAATCACATCGACATGTGACCCCAAGGGCACTCCTTGGATCTTACCCCGATAACATGAAATAGCTGCCAGCTGAACCCTTAATGAACTGGCCGCCAAACCCTTATCGAAACCATCTTGCAAAAAAAACGTAATACCATAGGCACTGCGAACTTGGATGATCGAAGTTGACACTTAGCGCATCAATCTTCGAAAATACGCCAGACACAAACATACGCCAGAGAAGTGGATCTTTTTCTAGCCATCAATAAGGTAGCAATTACCTTTCCAGAATAACCTTTTTTACTTAACCGAGCCCTTTCAATGGCCAAGCTGTAAGCGAGAACCGATCCATCTGAGGCATTCGCAGAGGACCTTGAACCAGAAAATCCGCTGTCGTCGGTATTTGCCAAGGCACACCGTCGAGAAGACTACCAGATCTGCATACCATGGACATCACGGCCAATCCGGCGCTACTAACACCACTCTCCCCTGGTGAGCTTCGATACACTGAACCACTTGACCTATGAGCGCCCACGGAGGAAAGACAGAGAAGACCCTGCTTGGGCCATTGTTGCATCAAAGCATCGATGCCTTATGACATTCTTTCTCGTCTTCGACTAAAAAACCGACTCACCTTGGCCGATCAGAAGGTTGCCATGAGATCCATCACCGGAGGCCCCCACCTGATGACTATCTGAGCAAAAACCTCCTAATGAAGCTCCCATTCTCCGGCATCCACTCGAACTCTGCTTAGAAAATCCACTGTCACATTATCCGTTCCTGCAATGTGTGCTGCCGACAGAGCCTGAAGCCGAGGCTCTACCCAGGCGAACAACATCTCTGCTTCCTCCTCTAGAGCCATGCTTCCCGCACCGTCTTGACGATAGTAGCTTCTCAGTCGCGGCAATGTCTGACAGTACACGCACTGCTCGACCCCGTACCGAGTTTTTGAATGTCCGAAGAGCTAGCACTTCTGTCCGCAACTCCAACCGGTTGATCGACCATTTAGCCTCCTTTTTGTTCCAACGTCCTTGTGCATATAGATCTCTGCAATGAGCTCTCCAGCCTGAAAGACTTGCATCTGTTAATAACGGAATCCATAGTGACTGCTCTAGTAGCATGCCCGCGGTCAGATTCTTCGGGCAAAGCCACTACTGAAGAGACTTCCTGACCAGCAATATTTATTTATTTATTTACATTTTCTTATATACTGCGCTATTTTCCATCAGTGTGGTTTACATGGAACATTTTACATACACATTTCAAATGACTTGATTTGTGTTTACAAATAACAGGAATAGGAACTTGGAAAGAAACAGGGGTAACTATTTACATCTGTACAATGCGAATTGATTGTACATTTGCGTAGATTTGCCTAGCTGGATGGTGAGTGATCAGTGGTGCTGTCATCCGGGTAATGTAAGAGGAAGAGGTAATGTTTCATGGCTTTTCTGAACTGGGTTAGGTTGGTGATATCACAGATACTGTGTGGAAGGGTGTTCCAGCATTTAGGTGCAGCAAGCTTAAAAGCCTTGTTTGTTGTGCTTTGGCAACACTTGGTCGTTTCTTTTGGGACTACTAGTTTATTGGCGGCATGAGATCTTCTAGATCTATTAGGGGGGGTTATCAGTATGAGATCGGATAAGGAAGATGGGGCGAGTCCGTTTATGATCTTGAAGGTCATTAGTATGGTCTTGAATGTGATCCTGCCTTTTATAGGGAGCCAGTGTAATTGTTTCAGGATGGGTGTCATGTGTTCCCTCATGGCAGCGCCCTGGAGAACTCGTGCAGCTGAGTTCATTGCTAGCTGTAATGGAAGCAAAGTGGATTGTGGTAGACCATGGAGTATTGCATTGGCACAGTCGATATGTGGCAATGGGCAAGGAAGTCGTTTGCACATGGGATCCTTATGATGCGACCAACGCCTGAGCAACGACCTCTAACGGTCGCATGTGCACTCTGACCCAAGGTACTACGTCTATTGTCACAGCCATCATTCCTAGAACTTGAAGGTAACTCCAGGCTGAGGGCGCTGGAGTCCTTAAAAACTTGCGCACCCGACGCTGAACTGTCGAACCGTACTCCTAAGTACACTGGAATTTGAGATGGACTTAAATGGCTTTTGGATACATTGGACTACCCAACCGAGACTCTGAAGAAACTGCACTACTCTGCTTGTTACTTGAATACTCTCCAACTTGGATTTCGCCTGTATCAGCCAATCATCGGGATAAGGATGTACTAATATACCTTCTTTTCACAAAGCCACTGCTACCACCACCATTACCTTGGTGAAGATGCACGGAGCTGTCACTAGACTGAAAGGCAATGCTTGAAACTGAAAATGACCGCCCGGAAGCACGAACCTTAGGAAACTCTGATGGCTTGGCCTGATAGGAATATGTAAATACGCCTCGGTAAGATCGAGTGACGTCAAAAAAACTCTCCCTTTCGAACTGCCACTATTACCGACCGTAATGTTTCCATTCGAAAATGAGGTACTCTCAGAGAGCGATTCACACCCTTGAGGTCTAGAATAGGATGGAATTACCCGTCCTTTTTTGGAACCACGAAATAGAGTAGAGTATCGACCGACGCCGTAAAACTCTCACGGAACCGGAACCACTGCTTCCAATTGAAGAAGATGCTCCAACGTCTGCGGTACTGCAGTCACTCTTTCCTGTCCTCTGCAAGGGGAGAAAACAAAAGAGTCTACTATTGGACGAGCAAATTTGAGAGCATAGCCTTTGCAAATGACTTCTAACATCCACTGATCGGATGTTATCTGGACCCAGGCTGGGAAAAACTTTTGAAGTCGACACCCAACCAGCTGAATTCCTGCCCGGGCCCGCCTCACTTCATTGTTTATTTATTTAGTATACATTTGTATACCGCTACTTCCAGCGATCAGCAGCGGTTTGATTACAGATTGGAAATTGTCAAATCATGACAGGAAATTTTTGAGGTATAAACACATTGATTAGGCAGGAAAGCACAGCACACAGAGAACTATTTTACAGGGAACATGGGCTATGAAGGGTTAAGTGGCTTGCCCAAGACCACAAGGAGCACCTGTGGGACTAGAAACCCCAGTCCTTCCGGCCCAAGGTTGCTGTCCTCCAGTGGGATTTGAACCCCCGACCTTCCGGCCCGAAGTACCTTGCCCCAACCACTAGGCCACTCCTCCACTCCTAAGCGCTGCGGTAGAAGAACTAGCAAATCCTCTGCCCGCCCCTCGAAAGCCTCAAACCTTGACCTCATGAATCAAATCTTCTTCTTTGAAAACCTCCAAACTGTGAGGTACAAAACCGCCTAAAGTCCCGAACCTGACCTCGCACAGCTGGTTACAAACTACCTTGCTTCAGCTTATCTTCTGGTAAACGTCCACCTTTTGATTCCCCCAAATCCTTGACAAATTTGTCAAGATCCTCTCCAAACAACAACTTCCCTTTAAAAGGAAGTTTACTAAGACAAGACTTGGAGGAACCATCTGCAGCCCAATTTCTTAACCATAGATAATGACGTGCGGCAACCAATGAAGCCATACTGTCTGCCAAAGCTCTGATTAAATCATAGTGAACGTCAGCTAAGTAGGCCGACCCTGACTCAAGCCGTGCCACATCAGCTAAACTCTCCTGTGTCTGTAGTGTCGGCTGTTGTAAACACTGCGGCCACCTTAGACAAACTCTTGATAACCAAGCTCCACAAATAGAAGATTGTAGTGACAGAGCATTAGCCTCAAAAGCTTATTTCAACAAACCATCCACCTTCCTATCCTGCACATCTTTCAACGCCGCGTTGTCTTCTACTGGAATAGCTGTCTTCCTTGTGACTGCTGAAACCGCTGCATCTACACATGGAGAATGAAACATCTCTCTCTCTTGAACAGCCAAGGGATAAAGGCAATTCATAGATCTAACACCCCGCAAACCAGCCTCTGGCAAATCCCATTCACCTTGGATCATTTGTTTAACTACTCAATGCACCGGGAATACAGCACGAGTTTGACACATTGCTTGGATAAGGGGATCCTCCAAGCCCTCTTCCTCCGTTGGATGGACCGAAGAAAGACTGAGTGCCTGAAGGGACTCAGTAATAAGCACTGTTAACTCCTCAGGCTCCTGAATTTCACCTTCCTCAAGATCCTCCACTCCTAATTCTGGATCTAACTCAATATCATCTGCATCTGGCCAGTCTGAAACCAAATGCTAATCCTCCAAAGACCGTGTCCTTTTAAGAGGTCTCACTAGACCACTTACCAGCTTATCTGAAGCTGATGCTGCCAGCGGTGAAGGGTCTTGCTGACGCAAGCAATAAGCCTGATGCATTATCATCAACACGAAATCTGGTGAAAAACCTCCTAGGGCCAACGCCTGAACCACCGGAGCACCAGAACTAGTTGAACCTGTCGGATTTTCCATTAGAGGCCCGGATGAAGCCTCAAGAAGTGATTCATCCTCCACTGTTCTAGGTGGAGTCCGAGTCCTCTCCTGAATCTCCTGCTCCATATTGCTTGATTCAGTACTGCAGCCCCGACAAACCCCCACGTCTGAGACTGCGCCCCATGTGACCCGCACACGAGACACTGGACGCGACGGCATTAACCACTAGCAAATAAAACTTAGCATAGACAGAAAAAAATAAACCTGCCTTTTTTTTTCCTTCAATGTAAGTGTATATGTACCTTTAAAACAAACGGAATAGAATAAATTTTAAAAGCATGCCAAACCAAAATTAAACCTCAACAAAACAAAACACCTATATAAGCTCTAAAAACTCTTAAAAATCAAGATAACAATCTGACATAAGACCTGGGAAAAAAACAGCTCACAAATACACAAAAAACATCAAACACAACGTAGCTCAGCCAAAAAATGCCTAACAGACTCCCTGGTTGCTGTAGGCTCATTCACCTCCGCTGCCGAAACTGAAAATCACCTCAGTTTCAATTTTTTTTTTTTTTTTTGAACTTTAAATTTTTTATTCAATTCCTTTGTTATACAAAACACCAATTGTGCATTACAGATATATCTGTACCATTAACAAAACTGGGTGTACATTCTTACCAGCTAACTTCTAATATAGATTCATCCACAGTACAAACATTCTAGAATAAACCAACATTGAACGTCTCCTACATTTGTAATGAATACTTCTTTTCTATTCTTTGTAGTTAGTACATAAAGTTTACACAACAAAGACCCCACCACCTTACCCCATGCCGGACTTCCACGTCCCATTTTGTTACAGCCAAGATGAGATCCATATCTCTTAACGGCTCGGTTGCTGTCGCTAGCTGAACCTCGAAAAACCCCGGCCCTTACTCCGCCCCTCGCTTTTAACTTGCTGGCTGTAAATACCCCCCCAACCCTTCCCCCCCTCCCCCTTCCCCTTCCCCCCCCCCCCACTACCGGATCTTGCTTAATTACCACCGGTATTGACCTAAGTACGCCCTCCAATATTACTCAATCGTCGCCTCCCCACCCCTGCTTAACCATCGCCACACACCCTCCCACTGCCTTTCCACCCTATCCCCGTTCCCCTTCTTTAGCCCGGTTAATTTATGCATTTGATACAGTTCTGCCAGGCGCACTGTATATTTTCCTATGGGCGGCATGACCCCCTGTTTCCAATGTTGTGCTATTTCACATCGAGCCGCCATTATACATTGCCGCACAATACTCCAATTCCCCTCTGCTACTTCATTCTGCTTTAGTAGGAGACATAACTCCGGTGTCAAGGGAATCCGGGTGCCTAATATACCCTCCAGGATGTCCCCAATTTTTTCCAAATATTGGCGTACTACTGGGCACGTCCACCACATATGCAGCCAAGTTCCCTGCTCACCACACAGTCTCCAACAATCATCCGTCCCTCGAGCCCCCGCTTTGCACAGTCGCTCAGGCGTCAAATACCACCTAGACAGCACTTTCCATCCATTCTCCCTCAGGGACGTGGCGATGGACACCCTCGCTATGCCTTGAGCTATTCGCTCCCACTCCTCCACCTCCCACTCAACCTCCAAGTCCTTCTCCCAAGCCTTCATATAACTTAATTTCTCTCTCCCTCTCTCTGTCAGTCCTTTATATATTCTGGAAATAATCCCCTTCCTCCCCAGCGAGCCCAGACAGCTGCCCTCAAACCAGCCTGGTTCCTGCAAAATGTCTTGCCATTGCCTTCTCTGCCTAAGGAGTGAACCCAACTGTAGATAGTGGTACCGGTCTGTTTCTTTCAACCGATATAGATCTCGGACGCCCTCAAACTCTCTTATCCCTTGCCCAAAGACTATCTGAGACACGTTTTGCAGCCCCTGCTGTGCCCATCTGGTCAGTACCAGCACATCAGGGCCTATTCCCTCTTCGCAACAGGCCATCAAGGACATCCCACGTGCCCACCTCTTCTCCCCTATCAACGTCCTCCTGTGTAGCTGCCACATCCCCAGAGTATGCCCCACATTGGATTGTCTCCCTTACTCCCCTTCCCCCCCCAGACGAGTCTTTCCAGCTCCCTGGGCCGGAGTCCCGCTTCCTCCATCATCACCCAGTGCTTCTGTGGTTCCCTCAACCACAAGTACACCGCCCGCAGCTGTGCCGCCATGTAATATTTCCGGAAATTGGGGACCCCCATGCCCCCCTCTATCCTAGCCACTTGCAATGTTCTAGCTGCCACCCTGGGCCTTTTATTCCCCCATATAAACCCCCCGACTTGCTTTTGCAGCCTAGCTAGCGTCTTAGTGGGTATCGCCACTGGCAGCACTTGAAAAAGAAAAAGAAACTGGGGGAGCAACATCATTTTTCACCACTGCCACTTTCCCCAGCACTGAAATGATCCCCCTGTTCCAGGCTCCCAATTGTGCCTCTACATGCCTAAATACCTTCAGGTAGTTTAGCTCAAAGAGATCCTTCAGATCCCGCCCTAGAGAAACGCCAAGATACCGAATAGATCTCGTCGCCCACCTAAATTTAAATTGTTGACGTAAGCTCGCTTGCTGCTCTTCCCCTACCGACAAATTCAAGATTTCCGACTTATTCCAATTGATCGTAAAGCCCGCCAGTTCCCCATATTCCTGCACCTCCCTCATGATCTCTGGAACCGTGTCCTGTGGCCTAGTGGCCATAAGCAGGATATCATCAGCAAACATTGCCAATTTGTATTCCCTCTGCCCTACGGTCACCCCCCTAATGCCTGCGCTCTTCCTTATTCTCCCCGCCAACGGTTCCAGCGATAAGGCGAACAGCAATGGTGAGAGTGGACACCCCTGTCGCGTCCCCCTCCCCAGCGGGAAGAATCCTGAATATCCTCCATTTATACGCACACAGGCCGTAGGTCTCTCATATAATGCCCTAATCCAGCCTACAAACCCATTCCCAAACCCCATGTATTCCAATACGGAGAATAGAAATCTCCACGACACTTGATCGAAGGCTTTTTCTGCATCCAACGATACAAGCAGTGCTGGCTCTGGATTGCGTTTCACTGACCAAATTACATTTAGCGCTTTCCTAATGTTGTCCGCCACCTGCCTCCCAGGTATAAACCCCGCCTGATCCTCATGCACCAACTTCCCCAACAGTTTATTAAGTCGCCCTGCTAACACTTTAGCTAGTAGTTTTGCATCAGTGTTGATTAACGAGATCGGCCGATACGACGCACACTCCAGCGGGTCCTTGCCCATTTTAGGAATCAGCGTTATGCCAGCCCATCCCATCGTTTCCGCCAATTGCTCCCCCGCCCTAGGGATATTAAATAGATTCGTCAGGGGCCCCACCAGCTCTCCCGTGAATTTTTTATAAAAGCTGGCTGTCAGCCCATCTAAGCCGGGGGTTTTCCCTGTTTTGAGACCCCTAATTGCCCCCGCCACCTCGGACGCTTGTATTTCCCCTTCTAGCACCTCTCTTTCCCCCTCATCCAAATGGGGGAGTCCGGCTGTCGCCAAATAATCCCTCATCTCGTCTTCTGGCCTATCCGATTTAGCCTCATATAGGCCCTTATAGTACTCCACAAAGGATTCCCGGATTTTCTGCTCTTCTCTAGTAACCCCCCCCCCCCTCCCCTTAATCTGCACAATCCATGACATAGTCCGCTTCTGCTTCAGTCTCCTCGCCATATACTTTCCTGCTCTATTCCCTCCCTCAAAGAACTCCTGGCGTAGTAATTGTAACCGATAATGAATTTTATCTGCTTCGAGCGCATTTAGCTTAGCCCTAGTCTCTAAGACCTCCCTTCTCAGTTTCCTGTCGGCACAGCGGGCATCTGCCCCTTCGAGCTGCACCAGTTTCTGCCGTAATTGGAGCTCCTTCTCCTCCCCTTCCCTCTTTATTCTCGCCCCCCATTTGACTAGTGTGCCTCGCACCACCGCCTTGAAAGCATCCCACACCACGCCTTGTCGAACGTCTCCCGTAGCGTTATGCGTGAAATATTCTGGTATCAATCTTTGTACATCTTGCACCACCCTAGCATCACTCAAAAGGGCCTCATTCAATTTCCAGAAGCGGGTTCCCCTATCTTCTCCCCGCCCCCTCAATGTCACCCTCACTGGTGCATGGTCTGACCATGTAATCGGCTCCATCTCGCCTTCGATAATCCTACCCGCGATCTCCTTCCCTACCCAGATAGCGTCTATCCTAGAGTACGTACCGTGCACTGCTGAAAAGAAGGAGTATTGACGCCGGCTAGGATTGAGCAATCGCCAAGCATCAATCAAATCATTAGCCCTTATGAATTGCTGGTACCTACTCCTATCTGCCCGCCTCCCCTCCCCCTTCCCCGTTGAGTCTCTCCCCACCTCCCATGTCATATTGAAATCTCCACCACATATCCGCGCTCCCTCTCCTAATGCATTCATTTTCTCATCCACTTCCTCCCAGAAATCCTTTTGTGCCCCAGTGGGTGCATACACATTAATCACACAAAACCATTCATCCCCTATCTTCATTCGCACCAATAGGTATCGACCTCCTCTATCCCGAATTACTGTGTGCATTTCCGCTTTGAGTGTCCCACTGACCAGCAACGCTACCCCCCCTTTCTTCCGCTCGCGCAGATTAGAAGCAAACACTAACTCAGTGTATCCTTTGGGCTTCACTAATGATTCGTGTCTGCGTAATAAATGAGTTTCTTGCAATAGGACCACTGAGGCTTTTTGCCTAATTATTTCCCTGTACAATTTCTGCCTTTTGAAGGGTGAATTTAAGCCTTTCACATTTAGGGTGATAATTTTCAAGTCACCTGTGTCCTACCCTCCCCCTGGTCCGCCCCCTTAGCCCAACCTGCCCCTTCCCCCCCTCCATCCTCCCCCTCCCTCCCCCCACTCTAACCCTCCCTCCCCCCGTCCTCCCCAACCCCCACCCCTGACCCGCCTCCCTTAGGGGAGTCCCGACTTCCTTACTCGTGACTATCTATCGAGCCTAAGCCTGCCCTCTCCCTTCCTCCCACCTCCCCCTTCTCACCCCTCTCTTCCCCCCTTCGTCCCTACCCCCTACTTGTCCACCACACCCACCTCACTCCGCCACTCCCCCCCAACCCCTTACACCGCAACTCTAATCAAAACAGCATGCAAAATCTTAAGCTCAGCTCGCTCCAGTGGTCTCAGTCGGTGTTCTTGCACTCCCTCGGTTCAGTCTCGCCAGTCTTCTCCCTCCAACTGGTGCTCTGTGCCAGCGCTGTGCGTTCCATTTTGTAGTTGGAGTCCCTGTGTCTTTTATACTTCCATTGGATGGCTGTGTTCCCTCTGGCAGGTGTATGGCACCTAACTCTCTTAATGCTTTCCACGCTTCCTCGCATGACTGCACTCGTCTTGATCTGCCCTTTACTGTAATCAGCAGTCCAAATGGAAACAGCCATTTATAGCGCAAATTTTCCCGCCGCAGATACTCCGTCACTTCTTTAAGGTTTCTTCTACGTCGCAACGTTCCGGGGGACAAATCCTGGAAGAATTCTAACTTATGACCTTCCCAGACATATTGTTTCATTGTCCTTGCAGCCCAAAGTACTTTTTCCTTGCTCTTGTACGAGCTGAGACATACTACGATATCGCGAGGCTTGTTGTCCCGCATCGGGCTGAAGCTTCTGTGTGCTCTCTCTATCCGCACAGTCGCTCCTGTCTCATCTTCCACTGTAGCCGCCGACTTTAGCAGCAAGCTGAAAATTCTTTCCACCACTTCTTCTGAGTTCTTGTATTGTGGCTCTTCCGGGAGGCCTCGTACCCTTATATTGCATCTCCTAGATCTATCTTTGAGGTCCTCCAATTTCACTTGCAATTCACTTAAGCCACTTGAGTGTTCCTCCCATCCTTTTTGTAACTCTTCTAGGGCATCACCTTGTTGTTCCACTTGCCCTTCCGTTTCTTCCACACGGCTGCCCAAGTCTACTAAATCTTGTCGCAGTGCTTGAATTGTCTCTTTTAACTCCTTCTTCACCCCGCCGAGCTCTGACTTAATTTCCTCTTTCAATTCAACGAGCCAGTCCTTGAGCATGCTCCTTAACTCTGAGTTGCTCTCAGTCTCCACCCTCGGTTCAGATTCATTTGGCGCCGGGGGAGGCGATTTGCCTTCCTTATCTCCTTCGTTTCCTCCTTTGGCTGTAGCGTAGGTGGAGCGGTACTCAGCTAGCTTCTTCTTGGCTGAGGGCCCACTTTTACCTTTCTCCATGGTCTCTCTTCTGCCCACCCGGGGTATTAGCTCCGCTGTCTCAGGGATTCCGGGCGCAGAATTCCTTGCGTCTTACACCTCCGGGAAGAACTTCTGCTATTTGTGTTATATGGCGCAATATATAGGAGGTGGCAGAGGTCTGTATTCAACCAGCAGGGGCTGGGTCCGTATATCCAGACTCTCAGGCACTCTGCTCCTCCTTGATAGCTGAGTATTCTAGCTCTTAACTCTGTCCTTGCTGCTCACTCCTCTTCACCAGCTTGGGCCTTGAACTGCTCTATAACGCTCCCCCTCAATCTCTGCTCGGGATTCAAGTCAACTGCTCTTCCGCCGTGCTCGGGGAAATCGCCGACAGTCTGCCGCTTCAATTCTGCAGTATGGAGTTTGCTCTCTGCAGTTCTGCCGCCCCGCATGCACTTTTCTGTCTCCCCCTCCACGTGGTGCTACGGTCGGCCTGCTCTTCCCTCAGCCACGTGGCGCTTCTGTGCCCCAGAGTCCCAGCGCACTCTCACTTCCCGCCTTCTCTTACCGGGCTGCCTCCACTCAGTGTCTGCTGCTGCCGGCCGCCCGGTATCATGCCGTGTTCCTTCTCCGGTGTGTTAATTAGCCACGCTCACGTCGGGGCTCTCTCCTCCGCTATGCTGCCGCGCCGCATTCACCTCCGCTCTGCACTGCACCCCGCTGGCTCCCGCAGCTCCGGGTTAAACATCTACTAACTATTTCTGGTACAGCTGATTGTGGGGAGCAGCGGCTCTTATTGCTCCTACATCCCGCCTTATTTGCCTTCTAATTCGGGGTATTTATGCCCGTTTTGCAGGCATTGGCAGCGGAGCTTGGTCACTTCGCTGCCATTCCGCTCGGTGACGTCACCGGAAGTCCACCTCAGTTTCAATTTTGCTGCTGAAAATCACCTCCGTTTCAATTTCGGTGTTGAAAAAACTGCAGCCCTGCCAGCCACGGCACTGCTAAGTAAGGCCCGAAGCAGCTGCCACCGCGAGGA
The DNA here is from genome assembly GCA_033557465.1 of Ichthyophis bannanicus. Taxonomy (NCBI): domain Eukaryota; kingdom Metazoa; phylum Chordata; class Amphibia; order Gymnophiona; family Ichthyophiidae; genus Ichthyophis; species Ichthyophis bannanicus. The sequence continues at coordinate 104,098,171 of CM066032.1, read as the reverse complement.
CACATAGAATCCTGCTCCTGCTTGAAAGAAACCGCCGCTGCCTTGTAAAACCTAAAGGCAGCCATTTACCTAACCTGCACAACTCCCCTCCGTCCAGACTAGGAGGGGAGAGCAGACGAAATACTAAAATCAGCCCGAGGAGAGAGAAGGAAATCTCGGTTCGATCCCTTCTCCGACTTCTCTTTAAATTTGTTTCAAAAAAAAAAAAAAGTATCTCCCCAAAAAGTAAATAAATAAATTATAGTGAATCCAAATAAAAGTAAAACCTGACTAAAATAGCTAACTGCTCCTTATCCGTTCCTCTAGTGAGCCCAGCACTTAGGCTCACTACATCCTCCTGCTGCATGGAGACTAGACACACTGGGGGTTGATGGGAGAGACCAGCGGAATGCCTCCAGTGATGTCATGATTCTGATGGATCCAGTCTCCAGGAGGAGGTACACAACCCAGTGGTGAGGGACTGAACTGGAGGGACAATAAGGAACTAAGATACCAATTTTTTTTTTTTTCTTTAAGGAGACCAAGATACCAAGAGCTACAACAGTCAAGGTGACTCCAGGATATGACCTGCATTATCACCCTCAAATCTGAGCTGTAATAAGATGAAATTAGACTTACCTGCTAAATGTTGTTCCTTGAGGAACTCCAGTCCAGTCCCGGAATCTCTGGGGTAATGTACCTCCTCCAGCAGCTTGGAGACTGAACAATGATACTCTTCTGAAGTCACTGGTATAAGTACCCGAGGGACCGCCTCCTTGTTCCAGTAACTTATTGACAAAGCAGACTCACCGGAGCAATAATTAAGTAGCAAACATCGCTATCAAACTCAAACAACTAACTATAAACTGAGCCACAGGATGTGCTCTTAACATACTACTACTGTTGTCCTGTTATGGTCCGCCCTCCATCTTTATTGAGGAATATGATCGCCTTAAAATCCCCGTTCATTTACCCTCCCTTTATGGACTGTAATTTATATAATTAACCCCTGAACTTACCGTGTTAAATACTATACCTATTTGCTTCAGGCTGTATTGACCAAACAAAGGGAGGGATGCGGGACTGGACTGGAGTTACTCAAGGAACAACAATTAGCAGGTAAGTCTAATTTCATCTTCCTTATTGTCTCTCCAGTCCAGTCCTGGAATCTCTGGGGATGTAACAGAGCAGTAAGAAAACATCTTTAACGGGAGGGACCTGTTAGACCAGCCTGAAGAAACGCCGATCCAAAACAGGTATCCCTTTCTGCCTGTACATCTAGACGATAATGTTTGACAAATGAATTTAACAAAGACCATGTAGCTGCCTTACATACATCAACCGCCGGTACCAAACTGCACTCATCCCAGGACGTCGACTGCGCCCTTGTTGAATGCGCTTTAAGCCCGACAGGTATTGTCCTGCCCTTCAACAAATACAAATGAAGCTATGGTTTCTTTTATCCATCTGGCAATAGACTCTTTGGAAGCTGCTTGCCTTTTTCTTACTCCTCCAAAACGAACCAACCTTTCTGACTTACGGAATTCTTGTGTTCTTCGCAAATACATCTTTAATGCTCTACGTACATCTAAAAGATGTAATTTTTTAAAATGTTCTTCCTTGTCACTATCTTTAAATACTGGTAAAGAAACCACTTTATTCATATGAAAAGCCGAAACCACCTTAGGTAAAAAAAGATGGTACTGGTCTTAATACCACTTTCTTTTTGTAAAAAGATAGAAATGGCTTTTTATAGAATATGACCTGTAACTCTGATATTCTGCGTGCTGATGATATGGCTACCAGAAAAACCACTTTGAGAGTAAGGTCCTTTAATGAAGCACGTGACAACGGCTCGAACTGCTCTCGTACCAACGCTTGCAAAACCAAATGCAGATCCCAAGTTGGTACTGTCGGTCTACATTGCGGCCTCAACAGCGACACCGCTCTCAAAAAACGCTTAACATCAGGTTGCGCCCCTAGCACATCTCCATTTACCTTGCCTCTATAACAAGAGAGCCCTGCCAACTGAACTCTCAATGACAACGCGGCTAAGCCTTTTTCAAACCTGTACTGTAAAAATGACAAAATTTGAGAAATAGGAGCCTTTAATGTATTAAGACATTTCTCGTCACACCATGCTTCGAATATTCTCCAGATTCTAATATATGTTAAGGAGGTAGATCTCCTTCTTGCCTTTAACAATGTGGAAATCACCGCAGATGAGTATCCTCTGGCCCTTAGCCTCGCCCTTTCAAGAGCCAAGCTGTAAGAGAGAAGCGAACCACCTGCGGCATGCATAATGGACCCTGCATTAACAGGTCCTCTCGAAACGGTAGTAGCCATGGTTGGTCTACTAATAACCTTATTAGATCCGCATACCACAGCCGCCTTGGCCAATCTGGCGCTAGCAATATTACGTGTCACCTGTGTAGTTCTACTCTCTGCAGAACACGAGCTATCAACACCCAAGGGGGAAAGACGTACAGAAGTTGCTCTTCTGGTCATCTTTGCATGAGAGCATCTAGGCCTTCCGACATTCTCTTTCTTCTTCGGCTGAAGAATCGGTTGACCTTTGCAGACTTGAAAGTCGCCATGAGATCCATTATTGGCACTCCCCAACGAGACACTATCATGTCAAATACCTGTGGATGTAGAACCCACTCTCCAGGATCCACCTTGACTAGACTCAAAATCGGCCTCCACATTGTCCACCCCCGCTACATGTGATGCCGACAGTGCACCTAAATTTATTTCAGCCCAAATGAACAGCTGCTCGGCCTCGGATTCCAGAGAGATACTGCTTGTGCCCCCTTGGCGATTGATGTAAGCCACTGCAGTCGCGTTGTCGGATAGTACCCGAATGGCCTTTCCCTGAAGGTAACACTGAAACGCTTGCAGCGCTAAAGCTACCGCTCTCAATTCCAATCTGTTGATTGACCAAACCCTCTCTTGTTTGGTCCATTGGTCTTGAACGAAAAGTCCTTCAAAGTGAGCTCCCCAGCCCACGAGACTGGCATCAGTCGTAAGAGGAATACAAGCGGGTGTTTCCAAGTGCATTCCTATTTCCAGAATGTCTGGTCATAACCACCACTGAAGAGCCTGACGTGTCTCTGGTGGGCAGGGTAATCTCTGCGAGAGAGGTTCCTTCTGGTGAGACCACCTCCTGAGTAGCGCACTTTGTAATGGATGCATATGGGCTCTTGCCCATGAAACTAGCTCCAGTGTTGCCGCCATGGTACCTATCAACTGTAGATAATGCCATGCCGTAGTATTCTTTCTCCCCAGAAAACTGTGAACCAACTTTCTCAACTCTAGTGCCCGCCGTTGAGGAAGAAACACCCTTCCTTTCTTTGTATTGAAGAGAGTTCCTAGGTATTCTAGATTTTGTGATGGTGTCAACCTGCTCTTCTGCACATTGACTACCCAACCCTGTCGTTGTAACAATTGTACTACTCTGGACGTTGCCAACTCACTTTCTCTTTTGGACTTTGCGTGAAGTAACCAGTAGTACAGGTATGGGTGAACTAACACTCCTTTTCGCAATGCCGCCGCAACTACCACCATGACCTTGGTGAATGTTCGTGGAGCAGTTGCCAAACCGAATGGCAACGCCCGAAACTGGAAATGCCCCATGGGCAGTGCAAACCTTAGAAACGTCTGATGCTCTAGCCGAATCGGAATATGTGTATATGCTTCTGACAAATCCAGAGAAATTCTCCTTTCCGTACCGCCATTATGACAGACCTCAGTGTCTCCATACGAAAATGAGTCACCCGAAGACAACGATTTACTTTTTGTAGATCCAAAGTTGGCCAAAAAGTTCCTTCCTTTTTTGGAACCACAAAATAGATGGAGTATCGACTGTAGCCGCACTGGTCTGGAGAAACCAGAACTACCGCGTTCAAGTTCAGAAGTCTTTGCAAGGTTTCTCACACAGCTTTGTACTTGTCACATCCCTTGCAAGGAGACTGAACTGAAAGAATAGACTACTGGGTGTTGAAACCCCAGAGCATATCCTTCCCGAATGACCTCCAACACACAGCGATCTGATATGATCTGGACCCAGGCTGGATAAAAATCCCGTAGACGACCTCCCACAGGTACTAAACCTGCCTGGGCCCTCCTGGCTTCATTGCGACTTTCTAATGTTCGAGGAAGAGGTGGTAGTAAAACCCCTGCTTGCTCCTCTAAATCCCTGAAAAACCTGACTCCTGTAAGACGGACGTCCTCTCTGAAACTGTCCGAACCGAGGGGAACGAAAACGACGAAAATCCCTCTATTGACCCCTGGTCGCCGGAATTGAATGCCCGAGCTTCTGCCTGTCTTCTGGCAGTCTACCGCCCTTGGATACCAGCTTGTCTAAATCTTCACCAAACAGAAGCTTACCCCTAAAAGGAAGCTTACCAAGCCTTGCTTTAGAAGATCCATTGGCAGCCCAATTACGCAACCAAAGATATCTTCTTGCTGCAATTACTGAGGCCATACTCTTAGACAGCCCCCTGATAAGGTCATAATGAATGTCAGCCAAATAAGCTGTCCCGGTCTCCAACCGAGAGGCTTCTGCTGCAGAATCCTCCATGTGTTCTCCCTGAATTCACTGAGACCAACGAAGACAGGCTCTGGCTACCCATGCACCACAAATTGAAGCTTATAATGTAAGCAAAGGATTGTTCAAAAATTTGTTAACTGTAAACCGCGCTGGTACCAAAGAGCGCGGTATATAAGAACTATAAATAAATAAATAAATAACGCATTAATATCAAACACCTGTTTCAACAATGTATCTAGCTTTCTATCTTAAACATCTTTAAGAGCGGCACTACCTTCCACTGGAATTGTCATCTTTTTGGTAACTGCCAAGATCGCTGCATCCACTTTGGGAGACTTAAACAACTCTCGATCTTGGTCCACCAGAGGATAAAGGTGAGCCATAACCTCGGGGAGGAGTGGTCTAGTGGTTAGGACAAGGTACTTCAGGCCGGAGGGACTGGGATTTCTAGTCCTATAGGCACTCCTTGTGGTCTTGGGCAAGCCACTTAACCCTCCATTGCCCATGTTCCCTGTAAGTATTAGTGTATGTGTCTCATATCCCCTCGTGTTAAATGTATCCCCCAATTGACCGCTTTGACCCGGTGAAAAGCGGGATATAAATACAGCTAAATAAAATATAATAAATAAATAACCCTGGATCCCTTAAGTCCTGCCTTGTGCATGTCCCATTCTTGTTGAATCATGTCCCGCACTACTCTGTACACCGGAAAAGCCCTTTGAGTCTTCCGAAATGCCTGCAACAACGGATCCTCTAAAGTGACATCCTCTGCCGGTTCTGAGGCCGGCATATTAAGAGCTTTAAGTGTTTCAACAATCAGCGCTGGTAACTCATCTCGGCGGTAAACACAAACTACTCTGGCCTGGTCCTCTTGTTCAGCGAGTTCTCCTTCCTCCAATTCTTCTTCTAATTCTAAATCTGAATCTAAATCTTCAGAATGGGCCTCCTCCGAGGTCAACGAATGCTCTTGACCTCTTTGTGGGAACAGAGCCCTCAGCCACCTCCAGCAGAATACCCAGGCGCTTTCCCCTGAGTTCCCCCCCCAGTATAGGAGGACTGTGGACCCTTTTGTCCATTATCAAAGGCCTGTTGAAGTACAGAAACAAACTCTTTTGAAAATAATGCCGCCAAACCTCCAGGCAAAATTGATTGTGACCGAGGCAAATCTGGAGCGGAGGAAGGTCCTGCTACCGGATCTTGTAAAGGTACAGGAGGTAACACAGCTTCTGTCAAAGACAAAGCTGTTCCTTTAACACCTTCTGCACTGATGTCTAAAGTTTGTTCCATAGCTGCTGCCTCCCGGACGCAGCCTCTACAGACTCCTGTGTCTTGCACAACACCTCTTCTAGTGCCACAGACTAAGCAATGTGGCCTAGAAGGCATTACATCACTAAAAATCTCTTTAGATGAATAGATCACTTGATAACTGTTGGTATAATCTACTACCACAGCCACCTATCTGTTAACTAAAACATAAGTATAAAAACTGTTTTTTTTTTAAACGACCAATAGGATCTAGCTGTCTCCCCCAGTAACATTTAATGGGGAAAAAAACAAAACGAGGCTCCCCTCCTTTAAACCAGATCCCTCTGGTATAGTAAAAACTGATGATTTGTGCAATCGTTTCCCATGCGCATGCACAACACGGCGCGTCTCGCACCCGACAAACCGTCTGTTAAAAATTAGGCCCCAGAAATAAACCGCCGACTGTCTTTTTTACGGCGTCAAAGGCCCTCTTACCTTGCCGCTCCTTTAAAATCAATAGCTGCTTTTGCCAGCCTGTCGGTCTCTCTGTACGCTGTAAATGGGGGTGCTTGTTGTGAAAGTTCCACAATCTTGGCAAAGACAGGAATTTACTTGACTTGCAAAGGATTGTGGGTGTTGTAGTTCAATCACACAAAGCCAGCTGTTCAACAAGAATAGAGAAATGTAGTTGCTCGAGTGTAAAGCAAAAAAACAGATTTTATTTATGGGGAGTTATTCCCTTGCATAGATATGCTTGGTAACAAGATAATTTCTTCAGGAATTATATTCAGGAAACAAAACAAGTAAGGCAACTGAATTACTTATGCAACAACTTAGTAAAGACCTTGATGGAACAGAAAAGGTCTCTCTTCTAGCCCCTGCTAATAAACTTTCTTAGCAGTGCTGGAATGAAAAATAAACCCAAAAGGAAAATTCTCTTTATCAAAAAAACAACTTTCTTCCTTTCACACAGTGAAGAAGTTCTCTTTCCAAAGTTCCACGTGCACTTGTGCCTTGCTCTAATCACAGGTGCTTGACCAGCTGCAAACCATTGCTGGTCCACTCTCCACGTGGCTCCAACTTTCCCCAAAGCTCTCGCTCAAAGAAACTTTTCTGGGAAGCTAAAAAAAACCCAGTACAGTTCCTTTTGGTGTTTGATGCTTAACTAAGGATTACTTTAGAACAGCAGCCTAGAAAGAGAGCAATCCATGCATTCCACTTTCTCATTTGATATTTCCCCTTGCTCTTGAAATATCATAGGATCACTTTCATACACTGGCTCAGAGGAATTCTCTGATCTTTACCAGGATAGAAACTGTTTCCCTGCTGTCTTCCTTGTGCAAAGCTAGGGAACAGATCAGGGTTCATACCTGAGATCACGTTGTCATTAGGTTTCCTCTCTGGGTATTTTGGCCAGTAGGTAGCAAAGCTTCTGTGTCCAGCTCTCCAGTCAGAATCTCTGGACTTTAGGTCTCTTTTCTCATACCTCCTTAAATAGGTATTAGAGCTCCTTCTTTCTGAAGATGCAGCCGTCTCCTTTACAGGTGCTCTCCGAGGGTTCCTGGCTGTATATCTCCAAGCCTCTGGTTTCTTCCAGTCCAATGAAGAATGCTTGCCCCAGGAATCTCTCCCAGCATACGTACTGCCTTGGGCTCCTTTCTTAGACCTCCTGGATGTCTTGCTGTTCTTCCTTCTGTTCAGGCTCCATCTCTCCTTCTCTTGCTGTCTTTGCCACCATTGCTCTCTGCATTCTCTTTGCTCTTTCTGTTGCTTCCCTTGCTGTCTGTCTGAAGAATTTCTTCTAGCTTTAAAGTGCCTAGATGGACACTCCACCCTAGCACAGTCCAGGTGTTCTGAATCAAGCCCTGCCCTAGGAGATGGGTGATTAGGGATTACATCATTGCTTCTCTGATTAGGCACACGTTTCCCTATTCCAGCTCTCCTAGAGGCTTTCTGTAAACCAGTGCATTCTGGGTCTGGTAGTCTTTTAGGTAAACACACTGTTTTAGTGCTTTTACCAGCCAGCACAGGTTGCTTATTCAGAGCCAATTCACCTCTTGTATTATTTCTTCCTGAGCTATAAGCAGCTTCCTTATCACAACTCTCAGCCGTAATTGCGGCTTCAGCGTTTGAGAGACCGGACAACTTTGTGAATCCGCCGTTCAGCACTATACTTTTCTACGACCTGTGTCAGTGCCGGCGACTCCTTGGAACCCTGGCTCCTCACCCAGAAGTAGTGGGTTTGGGAGCGGGAGCACATCTATTAAAATCTGCTTCTAACCCCGCAACGTAAAATGAAGCAGTAGTGGCAAAGGTAAGAGAAAAAGAGGGGGGGGGGGGGGCACACCACAGGACTGCTATGCATCTTAGGCTAAAAACTATCTTGAGAATTAGCTAAACAAATAAAGTTTAATCAATTAAATAATTAAATTAAATTAACCCTTAAAGCTAAAATTTAAAAATTCATCTGCTTAATTATCCCTCTAGTGCAGCGTTTTTCAACCACTGTGCCGCGGCACACTAGTGTGCCGTGAGATATTGTCTGGTGTGCCGTGGGAAAAATTCCAATTTCATCCGTAACATGTGGCCTCGGCTCACAAATTAGGGTTGCCAACCGGCTGGTTTTCAGCTGGCCTGGCCGGTTTTTCCATGGCCAGGCCGGCTGCCAGCACAGTTGTAAAACCGGCCATTGAAAAGCCGGTTTTTTGCTCTGGCCGCAAGATTGGGAGCAGCCAGAGCAAAAAAACGGCTTTTGTGCCGAAGTCCGCGGCGCGAACGCGATCGCGATTCCCTATAGCAGTGCAGCCGCTGGTTCTGCTTTGTACAGAGCAGCGGCTGCACTACACTTACATTGAAAAGTAAAGAGAAACTGTGTCAGGAGCCCTCCGATCATGCAGAGCCCGAGGAAGTGATGTCATGGGGGCGGGCTCCTCACAGGCTGTCTTTCCTTTTCAAATTAACTTTAGCTGCAATAAAGTTAATTTGAAAAGGAAAGACAGCCTGTGAGGAGCCCGCCCCCATGACATCACTTCCTCGGGCTCTGCGATGACCGGAGGGCTCCTGACACAGTTTCTCTTTACCAGGGCCGGATTTACCTATACGCCATGTACGCCATGGCGTAGGGCCCACAGCCGGCAGGGGCCCACAAAAAAAAAACAAGTTCATTTTTTTTTAAAATAAAATTTAAAAAAAAACCTGGTGGCTGCCGCCGCGGGGCCCCCTCTGCTGCCGCGGCAGCACCGACTGACCCGCGGGGGCCCCGTCTACAAGCTGAAGCCGTCGGTTCCCTCCCTCCCTCCCTCCGTGCAGGCTGCAGGCTGTGAGAGACGCGAGAGTGTCTCCTCGCGTCTCTGTTAAGCCCGCAGGGGCTGATGGGAAATTTCCCATCAGCCCCTGCGGGCTTAACAGAGACGCGAGGAGACGCTCTCCTTTCGCGTCTCTCACAGCCTGCAGCCTGCACGGAGGGAGGGAGGGAAGAACCAACCGAACCGACGGCTTCAGCTTGTAGACGGGGCCCCCGCGGGTCAGTCGGTGCTGCCGCGGCAGCAGAGGGGGCCCCACGGCGGCAGCCACCAGGTTTTTTTTTTTAAATTAAATTTTACTTTAGGCCGGGGGGGGGGGGTAGGACTGGTAATGGGCTATGGGGGGGGCTGGGGCTGGAAATGGGCTGGGGGGGGTAGGGCTGGAAATGGGCTGGGGGGGGTAGGGCTGGGAATGGGCTATGGGGGGGGTAGGACTGGTAATTGGCTATTGGGGGGGCTGGGGCTGGAAATGGGCTGGGGGGGGTAGGGCTGGTAATGGGCTATGGGGGGTTAGGACTGGTAATGGGTTATAGGGGGGCTTAAACTGAAAATGGGGTGATGGGGGGTTAAGGACTGTAAGTGGGGTGATGGGGGGGCTAGGACTGGTATTGGGTTGGGGGGTTGCTAGGACTGGAAATGGGCTGATGGATGGCTAGGACTGGAAATGGGCTGATGCAGGGACTAGAAGGGAATGGATGCTGGGTGAGGCTGGAACTAGAAGGGAGCTGATGTTGGGGGAGGATTAGAATGGGATGGGGCTGGAAGAGTAAAATGGAGAAGGGAAAAATATTTTGTGTGGGAGGGATAAAAAATCTACAATTGGCCGGGTATTGGGAGAGTAAGTGGGGATTGAGGATGGAGGGGTAAAATTTGAGTGGATGAAATAGGAATGAGGAAAGAGCAAAAGGAGAAAGATTAGTATGTTAAAGCAGATGTAGAGAGAGAATGGAAAAAAATCTAGAAGAGAGAAGAAAGGACAAATGGACAGCAGACGATGGAGAGTTAGCAGAAGACACGAAGAAACCAGAAGAAAGTGGCTGGAGCAATTGCAGCTGAAAAAAATGCACAAAAGGTAGAAAAATATCTCTTTATTTTGAATTTATTAATTGGAATATGTCAGCTCTGGTAAATGTGCATCATTAACGTCTGCGCTTTGTTTAGTACAAGAGCAAATTAATGTATAGCTTTATTTCTACAGTGTTGTACATTCCAAGTTTGGCTTTTGGGATTCCCAGTTTAATTATTGTCTTCCTATTTCTAAATTGTGATTACTTGTTTGGTGATGGTCTATGTTCTGCATGTGTAACTGAGCTGAGGTGTTCTGTTTATATAATTCCTATTTGACATTGCCACTTGTTCTCTTTCCCCAGTAGGTCATGTATTGTTGTTCTCTGAAATGTATTGGTTTAATATTTGCAGTGTTGCCTTTTGATTGGTAGAGTATGGTGCTTTGTGAGTCCTGGTAGTGCTGTTAGGATACGGCGGGTTTACTATGGGCAGTGTTTGTAGTAGTTCCTAATGTGTCTGGCAGTTGGCACTGGATTATAGTAATGTAGAAATCTTTTAGTCTTTCTTTATCCATACACTCATTAAGAGGCACGTTTACTAAAAGTTAGTATATGGTAACATTATGCAAATATTTATGCAAATGAGGCCCCTTATGCAAATGAGGTCCGCACCCCCCTTGGGCCGCCCCTGCTGGGGGCCCACAATTTTTGTTGGCGTAGGGCCTCACTCAAGGTAAATCCGGCCCTGGGCGTAGGGCCTCACTCAAGGTAAATCCGGCCCTGCTCTTTACTTTTCAATGTAAGTGTAGTGCAGCCGCTGCTCTGTACAAAGCAGAAGCAGCGGCTTGGGCAGAGGGGGGGGTGTGTGTGTGAGTGAAACAGGAAGGGGGGGGGAGTTTGAGTGAACCATCAGTGGAGGGGGGGGGGTGTGAGGGTAACAGCAAGGGGGGGGGCGCTGGTGTGAGTGAACCAGCAGGGGAGGGGGGGTAAGTGAGTGAGTGACCCAGCAGGAGGGGTGAGTAAGTGACAGGGGGGTGGGTGAGTGAACCAGCAGGGGAGGGGGAGGTGGTGTGAGTGAACCAGCAGGGGAGGGGGGTTGGTGTGAGTGTTTGATTCCTATTCAAGAGAATTACTTTATATATATAGTCAATATAGGCACAGAGGTAAATTTTTTTAACATTTTCTAATGGTGGTGTGCCTCGTGATGTTTTTCATGAAAAAAGTGTGCCTTTGCACAAAAAAGGTTGAAAAACACTGCTCTAGTGAGCCCGTAATTTTTGGGCTCATACAACCTCCAGCTGCTTGGAGACTGAATTAACTGGAGCAAGGAGGCAGTCCCTCGTGTACTTATACCAGTGACATCAGAAGAGTGTCATTGTTCAGTCTCCAAGCTGCTGGAGGAGGTACACTACCCCAGAGATTCCGGGACTGGATAGGAGAGACGATAAGGAACACCTTTTTGGCAACTGTAGTAATCTGATTTTTCATAGAGCCGAGTTCAAGAAAAATGCTTAGACTTTTGACTTGCACACACTAGAGTCAGGATCTGACTACTAACAAACAGATGTTCATGCTGTTGGTCATCTCTAGATTAGATTACTGTAATTTGGTGTATGTGGGGCTCTCTCAATGCCAACTGCAACGATTATGATTCATTCAAAACATGACATCCCATATTATCTCAAGAGCTGGCCAGTGTGAGCATGCATGTCTCATTCTACAGTCTCTACATTGACGTCCAATCCAACCAAGGATGGCATTCAAATACTCTAATAGATAAGATTGTACCATCATCTTCATTATCGAGATATTGTGTATAACTACCAGCTGGTTGGAATATTACAATCACCATATTACAAGCTCCAAGCTGTCAAAGATTGATAGCCACTAAGAAGAGGGGCCTTTTCATGTATAAGCCCATGTGTATGAAACAAACTACCATTGGCTCAGAAATTACTGGACAACTTGATTTTTTTTCCATTCTATATGTAAAGCTTAGCTTTTAGAGAAGACTTTCAAGTAGATTCATAGTTTTTTGCCATTTTTGTCCTTCAGTACTGGTCTTGCTAGGTTTTGTTTTACAGATTGAATGCTGCTTTACAACCAAAATGATGACATAAAAGTAAATAAAAGTATGGCACATCTCTTTTTACCCACAATAAATTGCTTTTACTCAATTTCATTTTGTAGCTTGTGTTTTGTCCTTGGTCTGATTCTGTTTAACATCTTTGTTAGTGATATTGTGGAAGGACTGTTGAGTAAGGTTTGCTTGTTTGCAGACAATACCAAAATCTGTAATCCAGTAGACACATAGGAAGGAGTCGACAATGTGAGGAGGGATCTAACTAAGCTTGAAGAATGGTCTAGAATAAGGCAGCTGAAATTTAATGCTAAAAAAAATGCAGGATCATGCATTTAGGCTGCAAAAACCCAAAGGAGCTGTACAGTGTAGGGGGTGAGGTACTTCTGTCCACAAAAGAAGAGCAGGACCTGGGCATAATTGTGTCCGATGATCTTAAAGTAGTTAAACAGGTAGAAAAGGTGACTCCGAAAGACAGAAGGATGCTTGGGTGTATAGGGAGAGGAATGGCCAACAGAAAAAATGAGGCAATAATGCCTCTGTGTAAGTCTCCAGTGCGACCTCATTTGGAGTATTGTGTGCAATTCTGGAGATCACACTTTCAGAAGGATATAAGCAGGTTGGAGTCGGTGCAGAGGGTGGCTACTAAAATGGTTAGTGGTCTTCCTTATGATGCATATGAGGACAGACTTAAAGATCTTAATATGTATACTTTAGAGGAAAGACTGGATAGGGGCGATATGACAGAGACCTCTTCCATAAATGCACAGGAGGAGAGTCTCTTTCAATTGAAGGCAAGCTCTGCTACGAGAGGACATAGGATAAGAGTGAAAAGGGATAGACTCAGGAGTAATATGTGGAAATATTTCTTTACAGAAAGAGTGGAAGATGCGTGGAACAGTCTCCCAATGGAGGTGGTGGACACAAGGACAGTATCTGAATTCAAAAAAGCATGGGACAAACACAGAGGATCTCCAAAGGTAAAAAGGGGTCTATTTAAACATTTTTTATATACCGCCCCTTCCAGTGATCAGGAGCGGTTTACAATGAACAGAACACATTTACAAAGAACATACAACATATCAAACTATATTACAAGGTACTATTTAAAAATCAGCTGTTCATATATACAGCAGAATAGCGGATGCTGAGGCAGTTGCAGTTGCATATTATAGTTGATATGGAGGGGTAGACTAGATAGGCTATGTTGTCTTTTTCTGCCATCAAGGTACTTCAGGCTGGAAGGTCAGGGGTTCAAATCCCACTAGAGGACAGCAACGGAAGGACTGGGGTTTCTAGTCCCACAGGTGCTCCTTGTGGTCTTGGGCAAGCCACTTAACCCTCCATAGTCCATGTTCCCTGTAAAATAGTTATCTCCAAGTTATAATACCCTGTTCAATGTAATTTCAGTTTGTTCAATGTAAACCGCACTGATGCAGAATAGCGCGGTATATAAGAGAATGTAAATAAATAAATAAATAAAATCATGTTTCTATGTGATGGCTTTGAAATAAAATTTCCAAATCACTTGACAGTGAAAGTTAAAGACTGTAGTGTTGCTTTCCTCATTGTGCCAGCACAATCCCCCTCAATGAAAATGTCTCCATATTTTATTACTGCTTATCAATTAAATGTTTTTTTCTTATGCAGAGTGTAAAGTAGCTACAAACCAATGCAACTGGCTATTTCAGTTGAAATTGTATGAAATATTGTTCTGCTATGGTATGATATTTGTTTATAGACAAGAGACATGATTCCAGAACAAACTGTCATGAACTCGGCCATGTACTTCTTTTTAAGTGACACGGAGCCTTGTCCTTGTTGTTTTCGATTCGTTTGAGGCTGACCCGAGGTCTTAGTCTTGCCAGTAAGTGGCCGGCACCAACACAGCTGCTGAATGAAGAAGCAGACAGCAACTTATTTCCCCTCTCTCACTATCCAAGTCCAACAGTCGGCTTGGCCAAACAATGTAGCCTTTTAACGTGCAGTGCAACCAGGTTATGCATTCAGCCTAGCAGATAAACGCTGGCTCCAATCACTATGTTGAAGGCTCAGTGTATCATAGACAGGTGCAGAACATTTGCACAGGGTCTGTGTAAACAGAGTATGCAGGCTTTACCTCCATAAACCTGCTAGATCAAGCCATAAGGTTCATCATTCGATCTAGGCACCTTTGTGAGTTGCTGCCCTAAAAACAGACCAACTGAAAGGACAAAACACAAACGTTTGGGATCGAACAGTTCACAGATGCCCGCAGAAAATTCTTCAAGTGGGGGAGGGGAAAGAGGAGACACTGGGAGGCAGAGGAAAAAGAAATAGGGGTTTACAGAAACAAATGCCTAATAAAAATAGCTACCAAAAAAGGTAATAAATTTAATTTCATAACATTTTAAAGTTGAAATTACAAACAGAAGTAGTAAGAAATCAGAAATAAAACAGGTAGTTACAAAAACAAAGGTCACACAAAGAAAAGTGAACTCTTAATATTTGAAATCCAAACTGTGCTATCTACCAAAATTTATATATTACTCAATTACTCGGATGAAAAAATTAGGGTCCGCTAAACATAGGAGCGTGCTCTCCATGGATGTTCACCATTATCCAGTGAAAACGCCAAACGCTTCAGCCTGATTCGGACAGTGCTGGGGAGGAGTTAGAGTAGAGAATGGACCGAAGTAGCTACACATAGAGCAGCGATATTCAGCCACTGTCTGTATAGCTAAGCAGATTAATGTAGGCCTACAAAAAAAGCAGGCCTCAATTAAACCCCTTAGTGGCTGAATATCACTGTTGTATGCCTAGCTGCCAGCGGTGACTACATTCTATGTATAAACAGTGCCACCACTTCTCTGTATAATAGCGTTGAATATATGTATTTTTTAAACACCATAGCCAGCATTTAACCCTTTCCACTTGGATACATTTTCTAGGTCGCTCATGCCAGATTGGAATAAAAAATTTTTTAACAAGAAACTGGCCAAATTACAACCAATACGACATATACATTCTACAGTAACCAGTCATGTTGTATTTTGAGCCCTAAACTAGCATGTTATTTATATGTCCCATAGGGTGGGACAAACAATCGGAATGGGAAAATATATATGTTCCATGGGGTGGGGACAGCAGAGTGGAAAGGGTTAAAAAATGGATCACTGTTGCCGCCCTTTACAGAGAAAGTTACCTTTTATAGAAATATTTACAAAAACATGTCATTTAAACAGTTTCTCATTGAACTAAAAAGTGGTTACCAAAATTATCACCTTCATCTGCAAACCTGGAATCCTTGTTTACGTTGTCTTCATGAGCAGTGAGGGTACAAAGACAGTCCAACTTATTGCCTCTCATTGTAGATGTTCTCCATGCTTTAACCCTTCTGAAGATGCTAACAGATCTTTCAGTTGTACATGATGTAAGCAGTAAGGACAGTCAAATTGTTGCAGCTGTAGTCACTGGTGGGAAATGTAGTTGAATGATTCAGCTGACCAAGTCAACAGTTGTCATATCATGAAACAGAACTCAACGACATATGTGTCATGGAGTCAATATCAGTCTTTTTTAGGGACTTCCTTTAATGGAAGCCCTGGCTGGGCCTCTGACAAAAAGTTATCCAATCAATGTACCCTGTTAATATTTTTTGCTATATCCATACACCTACTGTGCCCCAAGATTTTCATTTTCCTGTGGTGTAATGCCAACAAATTATATGATCGTTGGTTTTCTTCAGAAAATCCATCTGACATTGTTGTAAAAAGTGATTCTAGATGTGTAATAGAGCTACCTCTGTAGTAACACTTGATCGATGCTGAACATCCCTCATCAGAGCTTACAATCTAGTCAAGACAGACAACATAGTAGCTGCAGACATGGGATTTATCTAGGGGGAAAGGTAAGGAAACACAAAGGAGATCAGATGAGTCGAGATCCAAAAGCAGCAGCGAAGAAGCGAGTTTTCAGCCTGGATTTGAAAAGGGTCAGAGAAAGCGTAGTTACTCACCTGTAACAGGTGTTCTCCAGAGACAGCAGGAATCAGTCCTCACATATGGGTGACGTCGGCGCTGACAGAGCCCTCGTGCGGAGCAATTTCCCAGCTTTCAGATGACATAGCTAAAAAGACGGTAAAAAGAGAGAAAAAAAACCTAATAGGACTGCAACTCCAGGGGAGGAGGGAGGGTCGTGAGGACTGATTCCTGCTGTCCCTGGAGAACACAGGTGAGTAACTACGCTTTCTCCAGGAACAAGCAGGAAGTCAGTCCTCACATATGGGACTGCCCAGCTATAGGCTACCGAGAACCTTAGCTGAAAAATGGCTCCCTCTAGAAGAGCCGCAGCAGCCGTAAAAGGATTTTCTCCGAGAACACAACCCCCACGGTAGCCTGACACCAAAGGGTCGGAGGGTAGGAGTTGCCTAAACCTCAATTGGGTTATGGAGTACCGCCTGGCCAAAAGCATTGTCCCGCCGGGACTCTCTCTCCAGGCAGTAATGGGCTGCAAAGGTCTGGCTTGAAGACCAAGTTGCGGCCCAGCAGATGTCTGCCAACAGAACAGAGCGGTGGTTAGCCACTGATGCGGCCTTAGCCCTGACATGGTGGGCCATGACTCGACCCTGCAGCTGGAGGTCAGCTGCCCCATACACCCAGGTGATGCAGTCTGCCACCCAAGTGGATAACGTGTGCTTGGAGACAGGTAGACCCAGCCTACTGGGGTCATGAGAAAGGAAGAGCCCTCCGATGTCCCTGCGTAGGCTCCAGGTAGAAGGTGAGCACCCTCTTATAGTCCAGTGTATGCAGTACCGCCTCTGCCCGGCTGGCCTGCGGCCTGGGAAAGGAGGTTGGAAGTACAACCTCCTGGCTGAGGTGGAATGAGGAGACCACTTTCAGAAGGAACTTGGGGTGAGTGCGAAGGACCACCCTGTTTCCATAAAACCTTGTATACGGTCTATCAGATACCAGAGCTTGCAGCTCACTCACACGTCTGGCAGATGTGAGTGCCACCAGGAAGAGCACTTTCCAGGAGAGGAAGCGCAGATGGCAAGTAGACATCGGCTCAAAAGGTGGGCGAGTAAGCTGCTGCAAGACCACATTCAAGACCACATATAAGAAGCAGGAGCAGCAGCTGCAAGGGGAAAGAGGTGGCAGAAGGGACTGACAGGTGGAAGGTCAGGGCTGGAAGAGAGCTGAAAGAGGGGGGAAGGAGGTTGCAGGAAGGGACTGACAGGGTGAAGGAGGTGGCTGGAAGAGAGCTGAAAGGGGGGGGGGGTAAGTGGCTGGGAGTTGACAGAGTGGGTAAGGAGGGGGCTCAAAGGGAGCTGACACCTGGTAATGGTACTGGTAAGTGACTGGGTAATGGGGAGGAGGCTGGAAGAGAGGGCACTGAGACTGGAAGGGAGCAGAAACATGGGGATGGCACTGGAAGGGGGATGGACAGAGGGTAGGGTGACTGGAAGGCGCTGACACGGGGAAGGCACTGGGAATGGAAGTGAGCTGATACTTGGGATGGTATTTGGACTAGAAGGGGCTGGACAGTAAGGAAGGAGTGGGACTAGAAGGGAATGGACACCACTGGCGGTCCTGGGAACAGAAGGGGATTGACACTGGAATGTAATGGGAGGGGAGGACTGGAAAGGGGGCTGATGGAGGGTTACTGGGACTGCAAATAGGCTGATGGAAGGAAGTGAAGAAGAGAAGAGACAAGAAATGGCAGATGGACTATAGACCATAGAAAACGAGCTAAGAGAAGACGGGAAAATGGAAGCCTCAGATTAGAACCAGCATGATCAGAGAATAAAATGGTCAGACAACACTGGCAAGTAACAATATTGTTACTTGCCAGTATTTTCTTTCATTCTTTGTTGAATGTATAAACAAAAACTTAATAAAGATAAATTTGGAGATAAAAAAAAAATGGTCAGACAACAAAGGTAGAAAAAATAATTTTATTTTCAATTTAATTTTTGTTTTGTGCTCATTTATTGATGAAGGTGTGTGTGTGTGGGGGAGGGGGGCATGGGCAGAGTGTGAGTAGTCGCAGGTGGCGGGTTTTTCTCTTTCAAAAAGTTGGCAACCCTAATGGAGACAGAGCCTTGGAGGCTGGAAACTGAGGACTCTGCAGAGCCCATGGAAATAGAACCTGCCGGATGATAACAGTTTGTCAGGCCTACCAGAGGACAGTGAAATGCAGATAAATTAAAGGAAAACCCCCACTTGTTTCTTTGGGGATTCTTTTACAACTCCTCTGTGGGAACGAAGAGACTGACTGTTCATTATTCAGAGTTTTTGCTTTATTTGTTTTTGGCTGCACGGGAGGGTCAGTGAAAATGAACCACTGATAGGGTGGTTGCTGCCACAGTCTAAGGGTTACTTGGATCACCAGGCTGCAACTTTTCCTTTTGAGAATATGGAGTTATAAATAAATAAGAGACTAAGATCGGTATAGGGAGCACCTCCTCCTCTCATTTGATCAAGAGGAAAGGGGGAGGGGGTCCTGGACAAACTGAATTGATAGACAGCCAAAGCTGCATGGTTTAAAAATAAAGGAATACTGCACAGCTAACTCAACGGACTAAGCTTAGGCTGTGTTTGTGCTGTTTTTTTTAGGTCGTTTTGGTTGGACTTGGAGAATGGTGTTATGAATTCCATACCCCACAGGAGCCCAATAGACCCCGACAAGAGGCACTAACACCTTCTTCCTGCTGGCCATTCCTCTCCCTATGCACTCCAGCATCCTTCTGGCTTTCACACTTGTCTTTTCCACCTGTTTAGCCACCTTAAGATCATCAGAAGCAGTCAGTCACCACTAGGTCCTGCTCTTCTTTCATGGATAAAAGTACTTCACCCCCTACAATGTACAGCTCCCTTGGCTTTTTGCAGCCCAAATGCATGACCCTGCATCTTTTAGTGTTAAATCTCAGCTGCCAACTTCTCAACCAGAAAAGTGTGTTTGATGGCTCTTCCAACAGATAAAATATAAGATGGATAATAGTCATGAAATTCACATGCAATACTTTTCCTCACATGATCAGGGACAAGGACGTGGAGACTGGATAGCTCAGAGGAATGGTCACCGCCTTTTCCACCCAAGGTCACTGGTTCAAATGCCAGCTTAGGTAGCCTACGTGAAATGAGACCGTGATCTTGATCCAGCTCCAAGGGTCATAGCAGAAGCATTTATATCACTGTTCCTGCCGCATTTCTCTGACTCTGGAAATTGGTTGTCCATCTTATTACAGACCTGTGATAAGAACACAGCGAGAGAGGGTGATGGAAAAGGAAGTCGGTGAAGCAATTCAAGCAGATCAAGTTTTATTGTTTATTTTCTGTATATAAAAAAACCCCTTTCCACTCGTGCTCCAAGCAACAAATCTATTTAGATTACAATGACAGAAGCCAGTGACAGAGGTACAGCTGGCCACATGGCATTATGAGGCAATTTCCCTTTCGAAAAACTGAGGTTGAAAGGCAAACAAATTACACTATCTCTAATAATCTGTAATGAAGTTGGAAGAGGGAACACAAAAAATAAACAGTTCGGAGGGCCTGTAATATGGCAAAGTACTGCCATTGCGTTGTTCAAGCAACCCAGGGTTAAGAATGTTGTCATCAGCTCTATATAAGAGGGAGAAAGGACAGGGGTCTCTAGCACTGCTCAAAAATTAGAGGGAGGAGTAGCCTAGTGGTTGGGGCAAGGTACTTCAGGCCGGAAGGTTGGGGGTTCAAATCCCACTAGAGGACAGCAACCTTGGGCTGGAAGGACTGGGGTTTCTAGTCCCACAGATGCTCCTTATGGTCTTGGGCAAGCCACTTAACCCTCCATAGCCCATGTTCCCTGTAAGTATTAGTGTATGTGTCTCATATCCCCATGTGTTAAATGTATCCCCCAATTGTGTTGTGACCGCTTTGATTGAAGGATAAGGCGGTATACAAAACTGTCTAAATAAATAAAAAAGAGCCACCACTGGCTGGGTCAAGGGCACGGGTCTTTAGGAGAAAAGCATAACCTAGAGCCGGCTTAAGGCAGGCCTTGATACATTTTCTTGGACTCTGGGAGCCAGCATAAAAATCTAGGGACTGCCGCCAAAACCAAAGTCTCAGTGCACGCTCACGCCCACCCAAAAAGGAGTTATAGGTTTTAGGCCCCTACTCCTCCTTCCTCTCCTACTGAATCCTTTAAGTTACATCTGTGTTTGTGTGGTGCGGAGATGGGGTGCCTGTAAGTGTGGGGTGCTGAGGTGGGGGTGCTTCACCCTCCCAGCACTCTAATCTCTCCTCTGCTGACACCCCCCACCCTCATTTCCTATCCCAGATTCCTCTCCCCTTGCACTCACTCCTGCCCTCCGTCCTCCCCCCTCCAACATTCCTAAAATCAAACCTGCTGCCCCTTTAAATTTCTTGGGCCTCTGCACTCTGTTTTTTTGCAGGCTCTAGGCAATTGCAATACTTCTGCTGCAATGGTGGCTGAGATCGGCACTGTCTGCCCACAGGGATTTCCATCTCCCACAGGCACATAGCGCTGGTCTCAGCCACGTTTACAGCACTTCTGCTCACATGCTATGGAATCCCCACAGGCAGAAGAGCTGCAAAAGCTATCTACCCGCAGGAAATGGGATCCCCGTGGGCAGACAGCACCGATCTCAGCTGCCTTTCTGTAATTGCTCTGAGCCCCAGACATCAGGTCTCATTTTTCAGTCACTATGATGACCTGGCACCTGCGGTTTGTCGAGCCTGGCTTAAGGGTGACCCAGTGAGGTGCTAGCTTGGGACATCCCTTCACAATTGAGGGAGCATTTTCCTTCACTCCCATGGCTGTGCTGTGCTATGCCTCAGCCATTAGCAGGAGGTAGCTGTGTTTGCCTTTTAAAGATGCCTCAGTGCTGGAGACATCAGCACAGCACAGCCATGAGACTGAAGGAAAGCACTCTTGCTGCTGTGTAAAACATTAATATGGAGGGAAGGGCGAGAAGGTGGTAGGTTGGGATTGATGTTTGCAGCTGGGACAGCGACTGGAACTGGAATTGGACATGGGCAGATGCTGGGGTCTGCGCCAGGACTGTACCAAGATAGAAATTGGCCCTGTGTGACCCATGAACCTGGTGCCCCCTTCCCCCCCATCTATGTGCAGTAACTCACTCTTTTTGAACTGCCTGGAAGCCCACTAATGATATCAGCGCTCCTTCCATACTTGCATCCTGGGCAGCCTCACTGCTTGCATAGCCCTTGGTATGGCCCTGGTCTGCACCTGGAAGGGGGCTAATGTGGGGGCTGGGAATGAAAGGAGCTGATGAGAGTCTGGGAGTGGAAGGGAGCTGATGATGGGGTGCTGGAATTGGAATTGAAAGGGGACTAATATGGGAGCTGGAAATGAAAAAGGCTGTTGCTGTGGAGGAAACTGGGAATAGAAGATTGACACTGGGGCTGGGGGTTGGAAATGGAAGGGGGCTGATGACGGGGGCTGGGATAGGAAAGATGGAGGGATGGAAGGGGGCTGATGCTGGCCCAATGCTGGGGTCAGAGTAAAAGAAAAGAGGAGATGCTATAGGCAAGGGCCAAGGCAGAGGAAGGCCAAGAGGGAAGGACACAGGGATGGATGCAGGGGAAAGGCGGAGTTAATAAATACTGAAGGAGGAAGTAGATGGACGGATGCTGGGGAAGAGGAGAAGTAGGAAGGCAGATACTTGGACTTAGGTAAAGACTCCAAGAATAGATAAGAGACCAGGAGAAGGGGGAAAGGGAGACACTGGGAGCTGAGGGGGGGGCACTGGAAGAAGACTGCTACTGCTTGGGGGCTAGGAATGAAGGAGGGAGTGGGGATGGAAGAGGACTGAAAATGGGTGGATGCTGAGTGATGGGGGGGACTGAGACTGGAAGGGAAATTATGGGGGGCGGGGGGAGGACTGGCAGGGGGTGATGCTGGGTTTGGGGGCTGAAAAGGGGCAGATGCTGGGGTCAGGGTGGAGAAAAAAAAAGAAGCTGGTGGACTGAGAATGGAGAGAGGGACAGATAGGAGTAGTTACTCACCTGTAACAGGTGTTCTTCAGGAACAGCAGCAATCAGTCCTCACAAACGGGTGACGTCAGCACCGATGGAGCCCTCATGCGAAGCATTTCCCCAGCTTTCAAGGAAAGCCTTTGGGAATGCAGCGCACATGCGCGGTCCCCTTCTCACCCAAGAGTGCCATCTTGCTCAGTCTGATGACATAGCTAAAAGACAGCAAAAAACAAAATGAAGGATATGACTGCAACTCCAGGGGAGGAGGGAGGGTCATGAGGACTGATTTCTGCTGCTCCTGGAGAACACCTGTTACAGGTGAGTAACTACTCTTTCTCCAGGACCAAGCAGGAAGTCAGTCCTCACATATGGGACTCCCCAGCTCTAGGCTACTGGGAACCCTAAGCTGAAAAAATGGCTCCCTCTCAAGAGCCTCAGCATTTGTGATAAGAATATCCTCTGAGAACGCCCCCGTACAGTAGCCCAACACAAGGGCCGGAGGGTAGGAGTTGCCTAAACCTCAAAGAAATTACGGAGTACCGCCTGTCCGAAAACACTGTCCCTTCGGGACTCTCTCTCGAGGCAGTAATGGGCTGCAAAAGTCTGGCTTGAAGACCAAGTTGCAGCCCGGCAGATGTCTGCCAACGGAACAGAGCAGAGATGAGCTACTGATGCGGCTTTCACCCTGACACGGTGGGCCATAACTCGACCCTGCAAGGGGAGGTCGGCTGCCTTGTACGCCCAGGCGATACAATCTGCTACCCAAGTGGACAACGTACGCTTGGAAACAGGTAACCCCATCTTATTAGGGTCAAAGGAGATGAAGAGCTGAGTAGCCCTTCGATGCCCCCGCGTACGTTCTATGTAAAAAGACAACACCCTCTTACAGTCGAGGGCATGCAAGACTGTTCCAGCCTGGCTGGTATGCAGCCTGGGAAAAAAATGTCGGAAGAACCACCTCCTGGTTGAGGTGGAAAGAGGAGACCACTTTTGGAAGGAACTTGGGATGGGTCCGTAGGACCACCTTGTTCCTATAGAACCGTGTGTACAGCCTATCAGAAACCAGAGCTTGTAGTTCACTCACACATTTGGCCGAGGTAAGAGCCACCAGGAGGAGTGCTTTCCAAGAGAGGAAGCGCAAATGACATGTAGCCATCGGTTCAAACGGTGGGCGAGTAAGTTGTTGCAAGACCACGTTCAAATCCCACTTAGTCGCCAGTGGACGAACCGGAGGCTTGAGTAGTAGCAGACCTCTGAGAAATCGGGACACCAAGGGGTGAACTGACAGAGGCTGTCCTTCCACCGGTGAGTGGTGCGCTGACAAAGCACTGAGGTGGACCCGAACAAAATTAAGGCCTAGGTCTGACAGGTGAAGAAGATACTGCAGTACTACTGGCACAAGGCAAGAGAAAGGATCTTCATTGCACTGAGCACACCATACCATAAACCTACGCAACTTGAGGGCATAGGACTTTCTGGTGGACTGCCTCCTAGAGGCCAAGACCACCTCCTCAACTTCCTTAGGTAGAAGTAAGGGAGCTAGCACTATCCTTTCAGCAGCCAGGCCATCAAATTGAGGGACCTGTGATTGGGGTGCAGAAGGGAACCTTGCTCCTGAGACAGGAGATCGTGTTGCAATCCCAGAGGGAATGGAGTTTCTACCGCCAACTGCAGCAGAAGTGGAAACCACGGCTGCCTCGGCCACCTGGGGGCTACCAGAATCACCGAGGCCTTGTCTCGGAGGATCTTGAACAGAGTTCGGGCCACCAGAGGCGTGGGAGGAAATGCATACAGGAGGTCCGTAGACCAAGAGATCAGAAAAGCATCTGCTTCCATCCACAGGGGATGCGGCAGTCTGGAGCAGAACCTCGGCAGCTGACAGTTCAGTGGACTGGCAGAGATCGATGGATGGAAGTCGCCAGCGGAGGAAGATCTGCTGGGCCACTAGTGGATTAAACTGCCATTCATGAGGCTGGAGAATCCTGCTTAGCTTGTCTGCCAGGAAATTCTCCTGACCAGGTAGGTAAACTGCTTTGAGAAACATACCCTGTTTGACTGCAAAGGAGCAGAGATCTCGTGCCTCCTGACATAGGAGCTTGGATCCCGTGCCCCCTTGCTTGTTTACGTAGAACATTGCCACTTGATTGTCCGTCTGAACCAGGACAGACTGGTGAGAGAGGGCATGAGAAAATGTTTGCAGAGCTAAGCGGATTGCTCGCAGCTCCAAAAGATTGATTTGCTGCATGGCCTCCCGAGGAGACCACAGGTCTTGAGTGCACATGCCCTGGCAATGTGCACCCCAGCCCTTTAAGGAGTCATCTGTCGTCAGCACCCTGGTGTGTGCTGGAGCCTGAAAAGGTACACCCTTGAGAAGGTTTGGCAGATGTAGCCACCACTGTAAGGAGTTCAGAAGTTGTCTGGACACTTTTACTCTGTCTCGGAGGTCGCTTGTGGCCTGTGTCCACTGATCTCTGAGGCACCATTGAGCAGCCCGCATGTGCAGACGGGCATTTGGAGTCACATGTACAGTGGATGCCATGTGGCCCAAGAGCCGCAGGTAGTGCCTGGCGGAAACATGAGAATTGCTTTGGAACTGGGTGGCCAAGTCCAGTCTGTGGGCCCTGTCTTCGGGCAAGTAAGCTCTTGCCTGAAGGGTGTCTAATCTTGCCCCTATAAACTCTAGGTTCTGAGAGGGGAGCAAAGTGGAATTTGCATAGTTTATGACAAAGCCCAGATGCTGAAGAAGAGAGACAGTGCGAAGAGTGGCTTGTCGGGCCTCCTGGAGAGACTGGCCCCATCCAGGTATGGGAAGACAAAAATTCCTTGATTCCTGAGATAAGCCGCCACTACCGCCAGGCATTTGGTGAAAACCCTGGGGGCAAAGGTTAGGCCAAAGGGAAGTACCCTGTACTGAAAATGGTTTCCTCCCACCACAAATCTGAGATATTGTCTGTGGTCTGGATGAATGAGGATGTGAGAATAAGCATCCTTTAGGTCTAAGAAGCATAGCCAGTCTCCCTGCTAGAGGTAGGGCAGCAGTATCCCAAGGGTAAGCATCTTGAACTTTTCCCTCTCCAGAAACTTGTTTAGGTTTCGCAAGTCTAGGATAGGCCGGAGGCCTCCTGTCCTTTTTGGTACCAGGAAGTACCTGGAGTAGAAGGCTTGCCCTTCCAGGTGGTGAGGCACCGGTTCCACCGCCTGTTCCTTTAGAAGACTTGCTAACTCCAGAAGGAGGAGGTTCCTGTGTAGAGGGAGTCTTGGAGGCTCCCCTGGAAAGTAGGAAGGGGGTAGCTGGTGGAAGTGGAGCATGTAGCCCTTTTGGACTATGCTCAGTACCTAGGTATCCCCTGTGATGGCTGGCCACCTGTAGGCATACAGGGTCAGCCGACCTCCTGTGCTGAGTGGAGCCACTGGCAGAGAAGAGGCTATGCTGTGGGAGTCAAAACCCGAGCTGGCGGCTTTGGGGTCTTCTGCCTACGGGGCCCATGCCTATGCCCATGCCCCTTGGCCTGCTGGCCCTGTTGGGGAGCTGGAGAGGCCTGATATTGAGGGTAGGATTTGTAGGCAGCACCCTTCCTCAGGAAAAAGGGCTTCTTTCGAGCCCTTTTTTTTTTGAGAAGGGGCAGAAGTCTTTCTGGATAGCCTTGTCCTGGTGAGAGTCTCAGTCTCGCTTTCTGCAGCCTTTTCAGACATGGGCTAACAGGGTATTGGGAGAGTAAGTCGGGACCACTGTTCCCTCTAAGCTGTGCACGTGTGCGCGCGCACACACCTCTCCGAGCGAGCGCACACAAATTAAAACAGAGCGCACAAGGATCTGCTTTGGCTTTTTTCACTTCATTTCATTTCAAATCTTGGATGTTTTAAAGACCATGCAGCGCTGTGGCTGCGCCGGCGATCTACATCACTTCTGAGTCCTCTTCTCCTCTCACACGTGACATGAGTCATGAGTCCGACCTCGACCAATAGGAGGGCAGTAAGGAGCCTAGGACTAGGAGGAGGGGGGCAGAGGAGGCTGTCTGAGGCACCACCAGCCAGCCACGTGGCTTCACATTCCCTGCCCTGGTCATCTGTGTGGTCTGCATTGAGCCGGAGGAAGCGATTCCAGGCCCTCATCACCGAAGCTGGGGAGCACGGCTGAACGCAGGGCAGACAGGCAGCATCGCAGCCCCTTTCGCAGAACGGAGGCAATGGCAGAAACAGTGCAGGTAGGGTTGCCAGTCTGGATTGCTAATTTCGGGAGCTGGGAGGTGCCGGGTTAGGCAGAAGGCCTCTGTAGGTGTTTTTGAGCACACGGCTGCGGGCTGCTTGGTTGAGGAAGGCCTAGCAGCTGTGTGGGAGATTTGTGGCTGTTTCCTGAAGACTTTGGTACTGAGCAGGAAGGGGGCTCGAGGGGGGACTCTCCTTCGCGGTCTTTTCAGGATTTCTGCTGAGAACCTTCATTTGCTTAGTTTACAATGAACCTTTTTGTTAGGAAAGAAAAAGTAAGAGGAAAAGGAGGCTGATAGGATTTGCAAACGAAGTAGCTGAAAAGGTAGGGATAAAGAGGTTAACCTTAATAAATTATAAGCACAGAAAAAGGAAGACAAACAGCAGTATCTGGGGAAGCTGGTAAAGTAGTCGGGAAAGCAAAGATGCTAATGTAATTAAAAATAGCCAGTATGGTAAAACATGGGGACAAGACATTTTTTTCAGGTATGTTGGTGACAGGAGGAAGTGCAAAGGTGGAATTGTGAGACTTAATGATAAAGGGGAGGAATGTGTAGAGGCTGATGAAGATAAAGCAGAATTGCTTGATAAATATTTCTCATAGATGAAGGGCTGAAAATGGAACCTACGAAAACACAAATAGAAATGGAAATGAAGTAGAACTCAAAACTATTTTCAGAAGATGGTAAGCTAGCTAAACTTAAAATGGACAAAGCAATGGGCCGGACCAAATTCATCCCTGGGTATTGAAGGATGTGCCGTCAGCTCCGCTGTCTGACCTTTTCAATGCTCCTTTAGAGTCAGGAGTAATCCCAGAGAACTAGAGATAGGCAAATGTGGCTCCTGTCCATAGAGACAGAAGTAAGGAAGAGATTGGTAACTATGGGCCAGTTAGTCTGACCTCTGTAGTGAATAAATTAATGGAAATGCTGCTAAAGCAGAGGATGGTGCAGTTTCTGAAATCCAAGAGCTTAATATTCAAAGGATTTATGCTCCTAACTTTGAGAGTTATGCTCCGAAATTGGTCTCTTTGAAAATGTATTAGGGCTGAGTGCCTAAATATTTTCTTAAAACTTCACTAAACTCCTAAAGTTAGGAGCATAAAAAGTGGGTGGCAATGGGGGCAAATTTAGGGAAGGAAAGGAAGTTAGGAGCTTAATACTGATTTTTCAAAACTAGGTGCCTTAAGAATAAAATTACTCAGCATCTAGATAATCATGGCCTAATGAGAGACAGCCAACATGGCTTTAGACAAGGAAGATCTTGTCTTACTAAATCTGTTATGTTTTTTTGAAGGAGTGAATAATCAGGTGGACAAAGGTGAGTCGGTTGATATTGTGTATCTGGACTTTCAGAAAGCCTTTGACATGGTCCCTCATCAGAGACTTTTGGCAAAACTAAAGAGTCATGGGATAGGAGGCAGTGTACTATTGTGGATCAGGAACTGGTTAAAAGATAGAAAGTAGAGGGTAGGGCTAAATGGCCAATTTTCCCAATGGAGAAAGGTGAATAGTGGTGTACCCCAGGGATCTGTGCTGGGTCTGCTGCTTTTTGACATATTCATAAATGACCTGGAAAGTGGAATAACGAGTGAGGTTATCAAATTTGCAGATGACACAAAACTATTTAAAATTGTTAAAACCCAAGAGGATTGTGGAAAATTGCAAGAGGATCTTGATAAATTGGAAGACTGGGCATCAAAATGGCAGAAGAAATTTAATGTGGAGAAGTGCAAGGTTATGCACCTAGGGAAGAACAACCCAAACTATGGTTACATGATGCAAGGTTCCACATTAGGAACCACCACCCAGGAAAAAGATTTAGGCGTCATTGTGGATACCATGTTAAAACCCTCGGCCCAGTGTGCAGCGGCGGCCAAGAGAGCAAATAGAATCCTAGGTATGATATAAGGAAAGGAATGGAAAATGACACAGATTGGTTTCAATTGCTTATTGGAACACAGAGGTGCACTTCCATTTTGTCATTAATCACAACCTTGTATTTAGGGGAAAGATTTCCTGAAAATGAAATTGAGGAATGGTCTGCTTTGACTTGACAGCAATAGCACAGTGTGATTATGAATTTGGAATTGAAAACGTCCAATCACTCTGCTTAAAGTATAAACAATTTCTTATGGAGGAACATATTGTTATTCAGCAGTACAATGACTTCAAGTTTTTAGTCGCAGAAAAAATCAAAAGCAAACTGATAAACAGTTTTACAGATATGGTGACTTTGGTGTTTCAGAATGCTCACTTTGCAGATTTAGCAAAATTGTGGATATTGGTGGAACATTTTTGGCTTCTAGTGCAGATTGTGAGCATGATTTCAGCTTGATGAACAGTTTAAAAACCAAAATAAGGAATCGCTTACATTTCGAACATTTGGAAATGTTGATGCGTGTTAAGAGTCATCTTCAAGATGGCGGATCAGTAGACCTTGATAAAATTTATTCAGACTGGGTACATTTGAAAGATCGACGAGAGAAATTTTGAGAACATAGTAAGTGACGGCAGATAAAGGCCAGCATGGTCCATCTAGTCTGCCCAGCAAGATGGCAACAGTAGGTGCACCTGTTGCTCTGTGCAGGCCACCTCTCCCCATGTCTTTGTTTAGGGGTGAACCCACCACTCCATGTAGGACACCGAACTCTTCTTCCATACATATATTATTTACATGGAATAACAATGGCTTTCAATAAAAATTAACTGAAATACCACATTTGTGATTGTAATTACTAGAAATTTTCCGCTTCATTTAATAATCGTCTATTTTCATTTAATTTGATTAACATCAATGTGGTGTACATACTGTATTCTAATGTGTAGTCAAATTTTAAAGTATATAATTCCAAGTGTCGTTATGTAGCGCACAAAAAATTTAACCTTTCTTCAAATGCCGCACGGCTGATATTTTATGCGCACACAGCCTACAGAAAATTAGAGGGAACATTGGTCGGGACTGAGGCGGCAGGCCCAGGGTTGGCACAACTCATTGTGTGTACAGCTCCAGCATCAGAATGATTGTGACATCGTGCAGCACCATCCCCAGCTTCATCTCTCTCTTTTTCTCTCTCCGAGTCAGCAACAGTCAATGTTGCCCATAGCATTCACTTCCAGTGCCCAGGCCCATTCATCGGAAGTGAATGCTACAGGCAGCACTAGTTGTTGCGTGTTGATTCAGAATCTGGGGATGGTGCTATGTAAATATTTCTGCTGCTGACTCAAAGAGAAAAGGAAGACACCAGGGATGGTTCCACACAATATTCTTTTCTGGGGGGAGGACAAAGACGAAGAGAAAGATAGATGGAATACACTGGATGGGGGGGGGGGGGGCACAGGCCAGCCTGTCCATTATGCGGGAATGTTGTTCGCACAAGGCCCCGCGCCAACTTCATCTCGCACATGCTGTTCAGCTCCCAGCAGGACCAGCTTCAGAAGGGGCTGGGGAGGCCCGAGGCCCCGGCTCACCTCTGCACAGCCACCGGAGTGAAGAGTGGCATTTTCCTTCACTCCAGCAGTTGTGCTCTTGTGTAGTCCGCTGGCACGCTGGAGGTTAAAGGGCATTTTCTGTTTCCCAGTAGTCAGCGTGCCAGCGGGCTACAGAGAACAGAGCTGCCAGAGTAAAGGAAAATGCAGACAGGCTCAGGGCTCTTCAGGGGGGTGGGGGGGCCTAGGACTGGAAATGGGCTGATGGAGGGGGCTAGGACAAGTAATGGGCTGATAGGGGGCTGGGACTAGAAGGAAGCGGATGTTGGGGAAGGGTTAGAAGGGGATGGGGCTGGGGGGCTAGGATGGAGGGGAAAAAGATTGTGTGGGAGGAAAGAAAAATCTGATTGGTTGGGTATTGGGAAAGTAAGTGGGGATTGAGTATGGAGGGGTGAAATTGGAGTGGATGAAAAAGAAATGAAGAAAGAAAATGGAGGAATGAGCAAAAGGGGAAAGATCAGTATGTAAGAGGCAGATGTAGAGAGAATGGGAAAAAACTAGAAGAGAGAAAGGACAATGGAGAGAGTTACCAGAAGACATGAAGAAAACTGGGGCAGCTGCGATGGAAAAATAAAAATACCCAAACAAAAAGGTAGAAAAATACTATTTTATTTTGAATTTATTAATTGGAATGCCAGTTCTGGGAAATCTGCATCGCTAACGTCTTTGCATTTTGTTTAGTACAAGAGGAAATTAATTTATAATTTTATTTTTCTAGTGTTGTTGTACATCCCAAGTTTGGCTTTTGGGGTTCCCAGTTTAATTATTGTCTTCATATTTCTAAATTATGTTTCCTTGTTCTATGTTTGGTGATGGACTAGTTGAGTTGTGGTATTCTGTTCATATAGTTTCTATTTCACAGTGCCACTTGTTCTCTTTCCCCAGTAGGAGATGCATTGGTATTCTCTGAGATGTACTGGTTTAATATTTGCAGTGTTGCCTTTTGATAGGTATGGTTTGGTGCTTTGCAAGTCCTGGTAGTGCTGCTATGATACAGCAGGTTTGCTATGGGTTCTATGGGTTTCTAGTCCCACAGGTGCTCCTTGTGGTCTTGGGCAAGCCACTTAACTATTTTACAGGGAACATGGGCAATGGCGAGATATCTCCAAGTTATAATGCCCTGTTCAATGTAATTTCAGTTTGTTCAATGTAAACCGCCTTGATACCATGAAAGGCGGTATATAAGAAATGCTAAATAAATAAATGGGCAGTGTTTGTAGTACTTCCTAATGTGCCTGGCGATTGGCACTGGAGTATAGTAATGTA
The DNA here is from genome assembly GCA_033557465.1 of Ichthyophis bannanicus. Taxonomy (NCBI): domain Eukaryota; kingdom Metazoa; phylum Chordata; class Amphibia; order Gymnophiona; family Ichthyophiidae; genus Ichthyophis; species Ichthyophis bannanicus. The sequence goes on along the minus strand of CM066032.1, from coordinate 104,067,063 downwards.
GAAATCTGGTAATCTTTCTTTATCCTCACTGCCCATGCAAATGGTATTCAGACACTAAGGGGCAGGTTTAAACATTAATGCGTATTCATAAATGTTAATATACACCAAGGGGTATGTTTACTAAAACCCCGGTAAAGTGCATGCCGCGGTAGTGTGCGTGTGCCATATAAGGAGTGGGCGTTCCGTCCTTAAAAAGAAAAGCCGGAATTTACATATGCGCTAAGGTGCGCGGCGCCCATGTGCGCCCTGCACCTTAGCGCATGAGATAGCTGCGTGGGAGACATAAGTGGCGCGCTGAAGTGCAAGAAAAAGAGCAGAGCCACAGCACAATGGTTAAGACACTGACCAATGGTGCAGGGATCAGGGGTTCAATCCCCCAAAGTGCCCAATGAACAAGGCTGGCTGAGGCAGAACATATTAAGGGGAAGATTGCTTTAGGAGGCATTTTATTCATATTTTAATTAGCACTACTAGCAAACGCACTCCCAAAGCGTGTTAACATAAGGTGCCCTATAAGGCACATTTTAAAGTGCACTGTCAGCCAAGGCACCCTAGAATGTTGCTTATAGGGCGCTTTAGAGGGTGCCGTATGAGGTACCGCAAGGTCAGTGTACTGATTTATGGCAGCACTGTGCAGTTTAAGGAATGAAAAGCATAAGTAGGTGCGCTGACAGGCAAGGAGGAGCAGCAGTGGAGCACAATGGTTAAGGCACTGACTGCTGATACAGGGGTCATGAGTTTGCTCCCCAGGGTGCCTAATACGTAAGGCTGGCTGTGGTATCAGCTTTGCATTGTACATTATTTTGTCCTGCAGTACTTTAATTTTATGTTATTAATTGCTGCCAGCAAACACGCCCTCACGTGCCGTAATGGAAGGTGCCGTATAAGGCACCCTATAAGGCACTCCATAGGGCACATTAGAAAGTGCACTGTCCGCCACAGCACTCTAAAATATCCCCTATAGGGCACCCTATAGGTTGCGTCACAGGATATTGTATAGTGCACCTTATATGGACGGGAACCATAAGGTGCACTATAGGGCACCCTATAAAGCACCCTCAGAGGCACCTTATGGGTACAGTACGCTGAAAGGTGTTTTTGCTGGCATCAAAATATGTACATTAAAAAAAATGCGTTGGACAACCCTATCAAAACATCCCACTGTGGGTTTGAACCCATGACCTCTGGCTTCAGAGGCAGTGACGTAACCATTGGGCTACAGCTCTATAGCTGCTAGCAAGCCCCTGGCTGGCTGCAGAGAGCCTGCACGTCACCACACAGACAGTCTGCTGTGGTCACCAGGATAGGGTTAGCCCACCCATACCCATGATGCACTGCACATGCAAATCAGCTGTCCACAGATGAACACAAGATGGGCAATGCACCCCCACAGCACCTCGGCCCGGTAGAGGGATGTGACCATGTGCACCCACACACCACCTCGGCCTGGTAGGGGGTACTGACCGTGTGTTTTACTGGCACAGAGTAGCTACACACCGTCACATTGTGCGGGTACTGTGCTCACCCTGAGGGTGCAATGAGGCGCCCAGGACCAGGTCCACAACACCTTCCATGGCTGACAGAGGCCATGCCGGAGGTCCAAAGCAGTGTTAATGTGTGAGATGGGTAGTTCCTGCACAAACACCTTGGATATCTCTGTCTGACTCAGTCAGGTGTAGCCCCTATGGACTCCTAGGTGGGCCATGTACCACCACCCCCCTCCTCCAGGGCTGAGGGTGGCAAACAGGGTCTCCTATCAATAGATCCACATTCTACCTCCCTGCAAAGGTGGCAGTAGAGGGGTCCATCAACCCCGGTCCTGCTGAGGAGCAGACACCCCACAGGGCAGTCAATGCAGCTCTATACACATCCATAACACAATAGCAGACAGATATTAGGCCTGGATATGGTGAGCTGCACCCCACCTCTATCTGATATTCTCCTGCAGCAAGTCATCAGCCGCTGCACCCTGCAAGCTGCTCCATCACAACACATACCAGCTGCAAACAGTGTGCTAGTTAGTCCACAGTGCATGTTCCCAGTGGAGATGCATGCACCCAGAACTGGGATGTCAGCATACACAGCAAGCAGATAAATCAGTGACTGGGCCCCAAAAGGAAACCCATATCTATCACATGAGAGAAATACTATATAGCACTATGGGGGTGCCTAGCCATGCTGTGGTCACTGCACAGTCAGGGTGAAAGTGATCTCTCAGCAGGACATACTGAGGTCACCCTGTCTGTGTAGGTGGTGGCCGGGCACTAAAATGTCCCAGTCAGTGCCCTATGCCCTGTGCAGATGCACCCTGGCCAGGCCACCCTGTCCGGCCTATACCCATGGTACCTTGCTCCTCATTATGCACATTGGCAGCCCAATACTGGCAACATTGCTGGCAGTGTGGGCTGTGGAAGGTGTTTGCAGCCACCACACACTGGATAGGCAGACAGCCACCCCCACACCTATGCCAGCATTGTGCTACTATAGAGGAGTCCAGCAACCATACCCACCACACCAGTCCTGGGCACAGTACAGGCATGGATATGGTACGCACTACTGTTGGGGGTCACTCCCCAGGGTGGTAAACACTGTCAGAGACCAGACCTGCAGCGCACACCGCAGACATCACAATGATTGTTATGGTGGAGATCAATGAGCAAAATGTGCTTAACGTAGGAATTGATATCTGCCAGTTATCATGGGCAACATTTGATAGCTGTGAACCATATACCCAGGTGTAGGGTGGCAGTGCTAAGGTATGCAACTGCTAGTATTGGGAGATACAGGCAGGGCCCAATGTCCTGCCTCTCCAGGAGGCATTGGCCAATGGGGCCTGTGGGGGTGTGTGTGGGTGTGTCTGGCCCTGTTGGATGCTGCTTTACGGCAGAGTGTCCCAACTCCAGTCCTGGTGTTCCAACCACTATTCGGGTTTTCATGCTGTCCCTCATAGATATGCATGAGCTACATCAGCAAACCATGGGGGTGGTGCATAGATATGCAGCACAGGCATCTTTATTAGAGGCAGCATGGATCATGAATGGTGTGGGGCCCTCCAGGACTGCATTTGGGATACTCTGCTCTAGGTAATGTGGCTGTTTATGGTGTCTGTGTTTGGTGTGGTAAAATATAGGCATATGAACCATGCGTATGTTCTCAGCAATAAAGGTTTGTCCGTACTATCACAGTTTAGTTGTAGGAAAAATATGTGGACTGGATTGGCAGTAGCCCCAGCTGGGCTTTGAATCTGTGACCTTCTGTTCCTGATATGCTGTTCCAGATATGCTGTGTTCCCTGGGGAGTCCATGACTGTACATCCGACAGAGCCTGTCTGTTACGGTGGACGGTGCCAGCCTGCACAGGCCTAGGCCACTGTCTGCTGTGGTTTGCAGCCACTGCCCCCTCCACCACCTGTACCCTTCCGCCAACATGCAGACATGTCCCTATCTGGGAAAAAGCATATGACCTGATTGAGTTGTAGCACTCCAGGACTGACTTTGGGGGACTCGGCTGTAGGTAATGCCCATTGTTATGGTTTGTGTGCGGTGTAGGGTAAAATATAGGTGTTGGAATCATGCTTATGTTCTCTGCAATAAAGGAGTGTCTGTACTATCACCGTTTAGTGGTGGGTAAAACTATGGGGACTGGGTTGGCAGGAGCCCCAGCTGGGATTTGAACCTGTGACCCTCTGGTCCTACAGGCACTGGCTGTGTCCGCTGCACCACACTGTGGCCACAGAGACAGTGCAGTCTCTGGAGATAGGAAACCTGTCCGCACGAGTCAGACACCCTGCTCTGCACAATTTTACTGTGGGCTCGTTTACCTTGTATGGGGACAAAGGTGCGAATAAACCTCACAAATGCCCTCCAAAAAAGGGGATGAAACCAAAACCAAGCTGCGCAACAGTGATATCAATGGGCAACCTGGAAAACACTCCCAGGAAAGCTCCATTAAAATGCAGTGCTTTTGAATGAGTCTACGGAGCATAGACCCTTCCAAAAATCATTTCTATTTTTTGGAGCTTTCCTGGGAGTGTTTCTTATGGTTGCCCATTAATATCACTGTTGCCCAGCTGGATTATAATTTATTTGGAATTTGTTGTGGTCATTTTCAATTTATATTTGCTATTTTGTTCTGTGCACATGTATCACACTGCTCACGTTTTGCTTGTTTCCCTGGTTTTGCTGTACATTGCTGACGTAAATGGTTTCTCTTCCCTTTAAATCAGCTCTAAACGCGAGGTTTTCACTCGCAGTATTTTTGTGCCGAAATTCAGCCACGCTCCTGTGCGGGGAGCCTCTCCCCTCCCACTCTCCACCCATTGACCCCGTCCCTCCGCCCCTCGGGGGCCTTCCTCCGCCCTCCGTACGCCTTTCCCCGCCTCTATCGCACATCAGCACCCCGCACACGTGCGCGGGCCCTTTAATGTGACGCGCACGCGTACGGGGCACTTAAGAGCACTTAAGTGCATCGTTAGCGTACGCTACTGTGCGCCGTGCACGTGGGCGCGGTTTAGTAAACATACCCCTAAGTGCAGGAATACCCATTTATTTCTACTGGCACACTGGCACTTAACACACATTAATACTTAGTAAACATGCCCCTAAGTCATTGCCAGGAAAAAAGAGAGGCTTGTGAAGGACTTTTTTGAAAGCCACCTATAATTTTAATAGGCAACATATACATTTTTAAATAAAATAAATTTATGCAAGTGAGGTCCAGTGGATATGCAAATGAGGCCCTGCACATGGCCCCACACCACCCTTGGACCACCTCTGGGGGGCAGGACCATACTAAGTTAGAAATGCACCCTGTGCAACTCGTGATCCTGGTCTCCCCTCCTCACACAACCAAGCACAGGAACTTGGTCTTGTTGGGCTTTCTGGAGGCCATTGGTGACCCTTCTGCACTTGTGCAGCCCTGGGGGATATATAAAGAGAGATTTTCAAGTTATGAGAGAAGGGATATATTGGCCTGGGATGGAGAGGGCTAAAGGGAGAGAGAAAAAAAGAAAGAAGATGCTCGGCTGGCAGGGGAGATAGGAGAGAAGCCAGACCACTGGAAGCTGAAGGTCTGTGGGGGAGGTGGAAGAGAAAGTGTGAGATGCTGGACTTTGGGGGTAAAGCAGAAGGGTTAGGGGATTGGGAGATAGATGGTGGACATGATGGCAAGGAGATGAGAGAGAGGAGGATGGTGATTACGGAGGGTGGTAATGGGGAATGGGTGAAAAACAGAGAAATAAGAGGTCAGCGAAGGAGTGAGATGGGAAATGGGGGAGTTGAGCTGGTGGTTAGAGGAGTAGATGCAAAGTTGCTAGGCTTAAAGGCAAAAGAAGACTGAGGATGGAGGAGTGAAATTTGAGTGGATGAATGAATAAAGAAAGAAATGGAGAAAAGAACAAAAAGTGAAAGATCAGTATGTCGGAGGCAAATGTAGAGAGAGAATGGAAAAAAATTGTCGAAGCGTGAAAAAAGAACAAATGGGACAACTGTAACTGAAAACTAAAATGCCCAAACAAAAAGAAAATAAAGGTATTTTTATTTTATTAATTTTATTAACTGGAATATATCAGCTCTGGGAAATGTGCATCGCTGATGTCTTTCTGTTTCTGTTCAGTACAAGAGGAAATTAATTTTATAGGTTTATTTCTCCAGTATTTTTGTACATTCCAAATTTGACTTTTGGGGTTCCCAGTTTAATTATTGTCTTCAAGTTTCTAAGTTATGATCCCTTGTTCTGTATTTGATGATGGTCTGTCTATGTTTTATGTGTGTAACCATAGTTTGGGTTGTTCTTCCCTAGGTGCATAACCTTGCACTTGTCCACATTAAATTTCATCTGCCATTTTGATGTCCAGTCTTCCAATTTATCAAGATCCTCTTGCAGTTTTCCACAATCCTCTTGGGTTTTAACAACTTTAAATAGTTTTGTGTCATCTGCAAATTTGATAACCTCACTCGTTATTCCACTTTCCAGGTCATTTATGAATATGTCAAAAAGCAGCAGACCCAGCACAGATCCCTGGGGTACACCACTATTCACCTTTCTCCATTGGGAAAATTGGCCATTTAGCCCTACCCTCTGCTTTCTATCTTTTAACCAGTTCCTGATCCACAATAGTACACTGCCTCCTATCCCATGACTCTTTAGTTTTGCCAAAGGTCTCTGATGAGGGACCTTGTCAAAGGCTTTCTGAAAGTCCAGATACACAATATCAACCGACTCACCTTTGTCCACCTGATTATTCACTCCTTCAAACATAACAGATTAGTAAGACAAGATCTTCCTTGTCTAAAGCCATGTTGGCTGTCTCCCATTAGGTCATGACTATCTACATGCTGAGTAATTTTATTCTTTATGATGGTTTCTACCATTTTTCCCGGTACTGATGTCAAGCTCACCGGTCTGTAGTTTCCCGGATCACCCCTGGAACCCTTTTTAAAAATTGGTGTTACATTGGCGATCCTCCAATCTTCAGGTATTAGAGATGATTTTAATGATAGTTCACAGATTACTAATAGCAGGTCTGCAATCTCATATTTCAGATCTTTCAACACCCTTGGATGTATACCATCTGGCCCAGGTGATTTGCTACTCTTCAGTTTATCTAATAGTTGTAATACATCTTCCCGATGTATCAATATTTCCTTCAATTCTTCCGCACCTTTAAATACCACTTCAGTCATGGGAATAAAGAAGGTAAAATCTTGGCCAGTAGGCTAAAAGCTAAAAGACAAGCTGTTCATATCAAAGGGATTAGGAACAAAATGGGGGAAATGGTATATCAAACCTCTGAGATACAGCATGTATTTCGGGAGTTCTACAAAGGCTTGTATAAAAGCGAAGCAAAAGGGGGCCAAGAACAAGGGGATCAATTTTCGGCAGAATGTAAACTACAGAAATTGACAGAAGAGGAAGAGAAACGGCTAGGGGAAGACATTAGTGAAGGGGAGGTGAGGGCAGCTATCACTGCTCTTAAGGTTGGTAAAGCACCTGAGCTCGATGGGTTAACAGCAAAGTTTTACCGCCTGATGCAAGACCAAATAGCACTGGTACTAACACAGGTTTTGAATGGGACTTTTAAAGGAGAGGGGATACCGGCATCAGTGGAAGAAGCGGGAATTACAATCCTGCCAAAACCAATAGTGTATGTGGATCTTACAGGCCAGAATCTAAATTAATTTACAAGATTAAATTGCTGGCCAAAGTCCTAGTGACCTAGCTTCAAAAAGTAATAACAAAGTTGGTCCACAAGGAGCAAACAGGATTTATATAGGGTAGACAAAGCGGTGATAATATCAGGAAAATGTTAAATATTGTATGTTATTTAAACCATACGGGAATAGAGGCAGCACTTCTTACGGTCGACACTGAAAAAGTGTTTGATCGGGTGGAGTGGCAATTCATGTTTCAAACAGTAGATCAGATGTGGGGGGGGGGGGGGGGGGAGTTCTTGAAGGGAATTAAAGCACGATATGCCAATCCAAAGGCACATATGCGAGTCAACTTGGGTTTTTCAGACAGTTTTACACTAGAGAGAGGGATGCATCAAGGAGCCCCCCTATCGCCACTGCTGTTTGCCTTAGCGACAGGCCCCTAGAAGCATACATTAGGCAGCAAAGCAACATACAAGGGATCAAGATAGGAAGAGAAGAAGACATCTGCAAATACTGCTATTTTGTTATTTTCACATTGAGCAAACCATTTACCACTCTCCAATACTGATGAAAGCAATTGGCAGATTCAGTGACAGGGCAGGGTATAAATTGAACCTTAACAAGACTGAAATTCTAGGGATTAATCTACTGCAACAGTTGATAGAAAAAGGCTGAATAGTAGTTTCCCCTTTAAATGGGTAAATAAAACATTTTGGTACCTGGGAATTCAAATAGAGTCTACCTTAGACAACCTTAAAGAATGGAACTATAAGCCCCTGATAGAAAATATCCGCAGAGATCTTTTTAGATGGTCTGGGCTACACGTGACATGGAGTGGGTGGATAGCTGTTATTAAGATGAATATACTCCTTGGGATCCTGTATCTCTTTACATCCCTACCATGTGCAGTACCGCAGGCTACAATAAAGAGCTTACAAAGCCTTCTAATGAAATACATATGGGGAGGGAAATCCCCAAGAGTGTCATGCCAGGTCATGTTTAGAGCAGAAAGGAAGGGGAACTCTAAGTGCCATGCCTGAATACATATTATGAAGCATCCCAACTCAGGACCCCGTTTGCCTGGAGGAGAATTGGGAAACCCACAGTGGGCACTGATGGAGAAGGAAGATACAGAATTATTGGAAGCACAGATCTGGGATCCAGGAGGGTAGACAGGGGGGCAGGGTAATGGAAAAGCCCTTCAAAAGAATAACAATGCAAATACGGAAAAAATGCCAGAAACATTTAATGGGAGGGAAGCAGTTATCTAGGAGGGCCTTCATTCTAGGATTGAAGGAATTCACCCCTGGTAGGGAAGGGGGACATCTTTAAGGACTGGGCACAGAACGGTAAGTCAACTGATTGATCAGGAAGGGGAAGTCAAAGCATTTGCTGAGCTGAAGGATTCCTTTGTACTAAGCCAGGGAATCAGATTACTATGCGTATATTCAGTAGTAGTATTTTTTGAAACAAAGAGAGGTGGTCTAATTCACAGACAAAACCTACAATATTTGAGGAATTGATGGAGAAGAAAAATAAGCAGAAAGGACTTCTCTCCATCTTATACCAAGTGCCTCTCGGCAACCTCCCTGGTAGAACTCATACACTTGACACCAGACAATAGAGTTAGGAAGACAAGCATGGCTAACACTCTCACCATACCTGCCTCAACTAGAAAAAGCTCCCAGACTGCCAGGTACCAAGCCTTCACCTTATACGCGCCAACGCTCTAGAACTCGCTCCCTGCCCTGATCCATGTCAGCTCTGACCTGTCTACCTTCAGAAAAGTAATAAAGACACATCTCTTCCAGCTATACTTTGAACATGTAGCATAGCTGACTCTGGACCTACCTCCTTACCATAGCCCATACCCACCTACAAGATGATTGGAGGACTATGATGTGTAAACAGTTGCCCAGGTTCTACCCAAGTTGACTCTCCTGTTGTAATAATAAAGGTTAATGTTCACTGTGTTATAAAAGGCTACTGTTCACTGTAATTTCTGTTTTCTGTTTACTTGTTCTATGAAAACCTGTTCTATGTAATTAGTTGTTTCGCCGTAAACCGTGGTAAATAAAACCAAATAAATAAATAAAATAGTCAGAACGATGTCTAAATTGTCTGGGTATTTTTTTAAAGAGTTTAGCTCTACAGCTCGCCAATGCATCCCCCTCACTGTGCAGAGTAAGTGGTAGGTTCCAGCCAATGGAAAGGCCGCACCGGTCACAAGAAGGGTGGGTTCATTTTCTGCACAGGGTCTGGGAGAAAGTTAGTGGAATAAGTTAGTTTCTTGGTAGGGGTGAGTGGGGTTCCTGAGAAAAGGGTAGAAATATACAAGGAATGGGGTAAAGTATGAGGGAGGCTAATGCAGGCTGAGATAAAGAACTGGGGGCATTGAAGTAGAGGAGTGCAGAAGCAGCATAGCAGCAGTAGACAGTCGAGACAGAATCTGTCTGTCTGAAAAGTGCTAGTGTGCATGTGTGTATCTGATTGGGGGGGTGAATGAATGCATGTACGTGTGTGTGTGTGTGACTGAAGTACAACAGAGTGCATGCATATGCATATGTTTCTATGTCTCTGATGGAAATAGTCTCATATAAATCGAGTTTCCCTTTGAAAATTTCAGCTGGAGTGGAGAAGTCCGCTGGTACAAATGTGGAGAAGTGTAGGAGTGGGACACGTGTTTTAAAATAGAGGACATTTAGGCATCTTGACTGAAGTAATATGATTCCAGGAACAAATCCTTAAAACATGGGACAGTTGGTCACTTTAGAGAGGTGAAGTGAGCTGAAAAGGCTTTTTCAGGGGATAAGCAACATAGAACTAGCAACTTTTGGGATATGTCAGGTATTGGTAACCTGGATTGGCCACTGTTAGAAACAGGATACTGGGCCCAATGGCCCATTGGTCTGACACCACTATTACAGTTCTTGTGCACCATACATGAGAGAGTGTGTTCATGTGAAACTTGCAGACTTGAAAATGGGCAAAGTATGGACCTGCTGAAAGCTGTGTTCAATAGATCTTTGGAGATGGGACTGGTTCCAAAGCCGTGGTGATGGGTGGTTATGGTCCCTCTTCACAGAGAAAATTCTACTGAAGAAAAGGAGAGCAAACGTTTACAGTCAGCGGGGTTGCAAGATCCAAGGCGGCATGTTCTTAACAGAGGGAGGTCATGTCCAACAATTTTTATTCTGTCACACAATTGAAAAATCAGATCAAGGTCTTTCACTAGCTGTGGTTTACTTAGATTTTAGCAAAGCTTTTGATAATGCACCACATAGGAGGATCAAAATGAGCAGTCTGACGGTGATAGTAGATTGCATAGCATCCTGTATCTCCTACTCACCTCTTGCGCTCTGCAAACGGATTCTGAATGTTCCTCCTCCATCACACAGGTCAAGGCCCCATCTTGTGGAATGCCCTACTATAGAGTCTGAGAAAAGAAGCTGATATTCTGAAGTTTAGGAAGGGAGTTAAGACCATACAGTTTTAGGAGGCCTATGGTCCAGAATAAGGGAGACATATTCTATTTATTATATGTAAGGGGCTTGGGCATGTTTGTATATATTTTGTATTGCAAATTTCGAAGAGGGGGTATTGTGATGGTCTGTATGTTTGTACATTTCCCCAAGTGGAAGTGTTTTCCAATTTGGCATCTAAAAAGAAAAGCTTAGAAATAAATCCATTAGAAACTGGTTGAATTCTCAAGCAATTGGCCCAGGGGCCAGGTCTGTTCAATATCCTTGTAAATGATAACGTGGAAGGGTTATAACGAATAGTTTGCTATTTATAGAGGACACAAATATGGCCAATAGAGCGGATAGCCTGAGGGACTAGACGGAATGAGAAGTGGTCTAAAGAGAATGGGGGAGTGGTTGAATGCTTGGCAGTTAAACTTCAATGCATAAAGTGCAAAGTCATCCATTTGGAGTCAAAGAAAAAAAAACCCCAGGAGATGTATGCAATGGGGAATGAAAGGGGTGCAGAAGAGGCTGATGTCTAGTGACTGGAGAGAGACCTTGAAGTGATCATATCTGATGATCTCAAAAGTAGCAAAAAAAAGAGTGATTCAAAGGGATGCTGGGCTGCATACAGAAAGCATATAGTACCCGAACATACACCATTTTGACTGGTAGAAAAGCAGTATATAAGCTAGGCTTATCTACTGCTTTTCTATCAGTCAAAGCTGTGTACATTCATGTACTGTATATATGTGAAGCCTTCTGGAACGAGGGAAAAATAATCTTGTTTTGTACCTGAGGCAATGGAGGGTTAGGTGGCTTGCCCAAGACCACAAGGACCACCTGTGGGACTAGAAACCCCAGTCCTTCCAGCCCAAGGTTGCTGTCCTCTAGCAGGTTTTGAACCCCTGGACCTCCAGCCCAAGGTTACTTGCCCTAACCACTAGGCCACTCATCCCTCTACTGCTCCTGTACAGACAACTGGTAAGACCTTACTTGGAATATATTTTCAGTTTTAGAGGCTATATTTCAGAAAGAATAGAGGTGGTCCAGAGGAAAGCAATCATAATGGTACGGAATCTGTTAAACCTAATTTCCACCTCTAGAACATAAGAAATGCCATACTGGGTCAGACCAATGTCCAATAAGCCCAGTACCCTGTTTCCAACAATGGCCCATTGAGATCACAAGTAACTTGTCAGGTTCCCAAAAAAGATACAGATTCCACAATGCTTATCCCGGGGTAAGCAGTGGATTTCCCTGGTCCTTTTTAATAACTGTTTAGGGACTTTTCCAAACCTTTTGTAAATCCAGTTATACTAACAGTTTTACTACATTCTCCGGTAACAAATTCCAGAGTTTGATCACTCGTTGAGTCAAAAATATTTTATCTTATTAGTCCTAAATGGGCTACATTGTAGCTTATTAAATGTCCCCTAGTTTTTCTACTTTTTGAAGTGTAAACAACTGATCTGTTTACCTGTTCCACTCCATTAATTTATAACCCTCTATCATATCTCCCCCCAGCCATCTCTTTTCCAAGTTGAAGAGCCTTAACCTTTTAGGCCTCTATGGGAAGGTCCATAAACCATTATTAAAAGGGACCCAGGATGACACTGCTTGACCCAATACAAGCATTGAGGAACCTGTATCTTTTGGGGAGACTGCTAGGTACTTTATGACCTAGATTGGCCACTGTTGGAAACAGGATACTGGGCTTGATGGACCTTGGTCTGACCCAGTATGGCATATCTTATATTCTCTTTATAGAGGTATCCTTCCATCCCTTTTACCATTTTGATGGCTCTTCTCTTTTCTAATTCTGCTATATTCTTTTTAAGATATGGTGACCAGAATTTCACATAATATTCAAAGTGGAGTCTCACCATGGAACAATACAGAGGCATTATAATATCCTTGGTTTTATTCTTCATTCCTTTCCTTACGATTCCTAGCATTCTATCTGCTTTCTTGGTTGCCACTGCACATTGGGCAGAGGGTTTGGACATATGACGCCACCTAAATCCTTTTCCTGGGTGGTGGTTTCTAAGGTGGAGCTTGCATTGGATAACCGTAGTTTGGGTTGTTCTTCCCTAAGTGCATAACGTTGCACTTGTCCACATTAAATTTCATCTGCCATTTGGACATCGTCTTCCAGTTTACCAAAGTCCTCTTGCAATTTTTCACAATCCTCTTGTGTTTTAATAACTTTAAATAATTTTGTATCATCTGTAAATTTTGTCACCTCAGTAGTTGTTCCCCGTTTCCAGGTCATTTATGAATATGTTAACAGTGGGCCCAGCACAGATCCTTGGGGTATTCCATTATTTACCATTCTCCATTGAAAAAATTAGCCAATAAGTCCTATCCTCTGCTCTCTATCTTTTAGCCAGTTCCTGATCCACAATAGGAATGGAGGAGTAGCCAAGTAGTTAGAACATTGTCTTGGTAACCAAGCAACCAGGGTTCAATTCCCACTAGCATTCCATGTGACCTTGGGCAAGTCACTTAACCCTCCATTGCCTCGGAAGAAAGGCCTGGCAATCTACTTCTGGTCACACTACCAAGAAAACCCAGGAGCTTCTGGGTCGCCAGGAGTCAGCATTGACTCAAAGGCACACATTGCATTTTTGATCCACAATAATATACTGCCTCCTATCCCATACTTTTTAAATTTCACCAAGTCTCTCATGAGGGACCTTGCCAAAAGCTTTCTTAAAATCTAGATACACTATCTCAACTGGATCATCTTTATCTACCTATTTATTCACACCTTCAAAAAAATATAACAAATTAGTAAGACAAGACTTTCCTTAGCTAAATCCATGTTGGCTTTCTCCCATTAAACAATGGCTATCTACATGTTCAGTAATTTTATTCTTTATAATGGTTTCTACCATTTTGCTTGGTACTGATGTAACTGCAGCTATGGGTGCCACTCTATCAACAATGAGCTGCCTGACTGAAGACCGAACACAGTTTAGGAGAACTATCCAGAGGGTTGCCATGAGTCTACATTGACCCGACGGCATTTAACAACAACAACGATGACGACTGATGTCAGACTCACCAGTCTGTAGTTTTCCGGCTCACCCCTGAAACCCTTTTTAAAAATTGATTTTACAATGGCCATTCTCCAGGCTTCAGGTACTTCAGATGTTATATAATGATAGTTGATAGATTACTAATAGAATGTCTGCAATCTCATATTTCAGTTCTTTCAACACCCTCGAATGTATACCATCCAGTCCAGGTGATTTACTACTCTTTAGTTTATCAAATAGTTGTACTACATCTTCCCAGTTTATCGATATTTCTTTCAATTCACCTTTAAATATTATTTCAGGCATGGGTAACTTCCCTACATCATCTTCAGTAAAGACCAAAGCAAAGAATTCATTCAGTCTTTCCGCTATGGTCTTGTCCTCCCTTAATGCCCCTTTTACTTCTCTATTATTTGATGGTCCTAATGCACTGAAGTTAATTTTACTTCCATTTTACTGCACTTTTCTATTTTAATTCCATTTAGCACAGATATTTTACTTCAGTGAACTTTGCATATCATTAGTTTATTACACTGTATGTAAACTTACCAATTAACTTAAAACAGTGACTGTGCCAAGAGCTATGTTCAGCACCACTGTCCATATAGGTAGTGGTACTGAATATACACATTGGCCAATGACCATGCTGGAATTATCTGTTTAGTTTAGGCCATACAGTAGCTGAATATCACTACTAAATGAATAAAATTTTAGGACCACTTTCAGTCCATCTCTAAGCTGGTCCACATGTATATGGATAGAATTGAACAGTATAAATAGCTAAATGGACTGATATTATCTGTAAAGTTTTTTAAAATCTATGGATAAGCAAGTCATGCATTGGCCGGCATCCATTGAATACATAATTTGATTTGCATACTGGCGTGCTTAAAATTAACACTGACGTAAAAAAAAAAAAATTAAACTCTAAGGCTGATTTTTAGTGCATTCTTATAAACAATCGGCCTGTATGTTTGCTACATTTTTTTTTAAAAGATGACTGAGTGGAGGAGTAGCTTAGCGGTTACAACCCTGGCTTGGTAACCAAGAGACAAAGGTTTGATTCCCACTAGCACTCCTTGTGGCCTTGGGCAAGTCACTTAATCCTCCATTGCCTGCCTGGCAATCTACTTCTGGTCACACTGCCAAGAAAACCCAGTTACGGGGTCACCAGGAGTCATCATTGATTCAGAGGCACACATTGCATTTGCATCATTCATCAAAATACCTCGGGGGTGGGGAAAGAGAACATACATTTCTTTTACAGAAACCTGGCAATACCTTTCCCACTGATTCACATTTCTCACAAGTAAATGGGACTAGCCATCTTGCAACAGGCTAACCATCCCTAGCTGGGGGGGAGGGGCAGGAAGACAAATGCTGGACCAGGGCCAGCACTACCTGGTAAGTGCAGCGGTGGGTGCCATCGCTAGTCGCCCACCCTCCACTCCTCATTCAGGATGGCCTGAGAAGCGCCGGTGGCCTAGTGAAGAGCCTGCCCACGGGATACACTGCTCCTGCAGGCAGAAGGCTGTGACTGGTGATTGCAGCCTCTCACAGCCTTCTGCCCACAGGAGCAGCATGTCCTGCAGGGAGGCTCTCCACTAGGCCGCTGACACTCCACAAGTCATCCTGAATGGGGAGTGGGGGAAGGTGGGCGGCCTGCGACGGCACCCCCCCCCCCCCTGATGTTGCTCCTGCAGGCATATTCTATTTCTCTGGGCCGCAGTCACGGCTTGCACAGCCCCTGCCTGCAAGACATGCTGCTCCCGCAGGCAGAAGGGTGTGGGAGGCAATGATTGTGGCCCAGAGAAGTAGAGCCTGCCCATGGGATCAGTATGTCCTGCAGGCAGGGGCTGTACAAAGCCAACTGTGCCCTGCTGCTCTGGGCTTGGATCACAGCTTGCACAGCCCCTGCTCATGGAGCATGCTGCTCCATGGGCAGACTCTGCCTTTTGTACATAATGGGGGGGGGGGGGGGCATTGGGAGGTGGGACTGAGGATGTAGTAGATTAGCTGGGTTTAAAAAAGGTTTGGACAAGTTCCTGGAGGAAAGGTCCATAAACCATTATTAAAAGGGGACCTTGGAAATCCACTGCTTGCCCCAATATAAGTATTGTGGAACCTGTGCCTTTTGGGGAACCTGCTAGATACTGTCACAACCCCATCCCTTTAGCCACGTGCTTAAAGGTCAGGGTGGACATTATTGTTGTATTGAAGGTAGAAACTTTTGTTAGCCCAGAAGCCTTCTGGTACTAGCAGTCCCTTTCTTCATAATGAATAGTTGTGTAAGCCATGTGCATGGTAAAGTATAGGGTTTTATTCCCTTAATGCACAAAAGGTTCAAAAGAAAACAGGATTTTCACCTTGTTCAGGATTTTCACATAAGGTATTTACATAGGTCAAAAACTTGGATATGTTTCACAGACTTTGTTAGTTATGCAGGGTTCAAACAAAACAGGTTATATAAACAAAAGTAATGCTTCTTCTTTCAGCTTGTCAAACAAAACTGTTTCAAAAGTATATCCTGCATGCTATATTTCTCTCAAGGATTCTAAACTCCCAGTACAACAAAACGTACAGTCCATAGGGCATTCAGTTAGCAAAGGGTCAGGTTCAGCAGGGTCTATCTGCATAGCCTCTTGTTCTGCTGAGATATCTGTGGCCCCTGTCACCACCAGGTGGGCAGGCTGCCGCCTAGGGTTGCAGATCTGTGTCTGATGGTGATTAAGTAGTTGTGAGCACGAATGGTTTAAGGTAAAAGGATTTATTTCCCCTCCTGGGGTCAGATTCTTCAGGTAATAACAATACTCAAAACAAATAAGCCATACTTTCTGGCAAAACACAAAGGAAATTCTAACAGCTTTTTCTTGCTTCTTAAAGTAAAGAGTAAACGTTAAACAGGCAAAACTCAGCACATATCTTCCACATGTGCAAAGCAGCACTCTGCACTGATAGTGTTTTCCCTCCACACTAAACAGCCTTTTGACTAGCGAAAAGACGTCACTTTATCAGAGAAAATCAATGTGCAGTCCATTGGGTCACTATCAAATGAACATTCACTGACTGTATCAATGACCATAGGCTCCTGCATACATTCAGAATTGTCTGAGTTCTCCTTGCCACAATACTTCTGCAAGTTCCCCTGTAACGTGCCGTCACAGAGTCTCTCTGCACAACCTCCTCTAGGGCTGGAATAACAGCTACCATATTCCTCGGTGTTCGGGAGAGAGGGAAGCCACCATTCAGGATTCTTAGAGTTTAATTCCGTCTGGCAGGTTCTACCCTTGGAACGCTTATAAGCTCTGGCTTCAGGCTTTGCAAAAGAATATTCTTCTCCCCTGTTAACACCAGGTTTAAGCCTGCGGGGTTTTCTCTGAGGCTTAGGAACTGCTAATATATCTTCCTCAGACATGCACACATCTTCAGGGAAATACCTTTCTCTCTCTGGGGGTGTTAACTGCTCTCTCTTCAGCTCGGTGCTCACATCCCTTGGCTGGGTGTTCCTGCCCTGCCCCCACCTAGGATTTATCACACGAGGCTTCTCAGCGTTAACCCTGTAGGTATTCCTTTTATCAGTAAACTTTAACTTCCTATCAGAGACATTCTCCAGGCTACAGCTCTCAAATACATATCGTTTGTTTTTAGGCTTCCAATCACTCCAGTTGGAACGTTGCCTCTGAGCTCCAAACAGCTTGCAATCAGCAGAACACTTGCAACTGTTCTCTGACCTCACTGGCTGCTTTCTCCTGCAGTGCTCTGGGTAGTTTCTGTGGTGAACCCTTCCTGGTTCTGGCTCTGACTCACGTCCTGGGTCAGAGTCTGAAACTCCTCCTTCTTCCTCTAGACCAGCTGGTTCAGTTAGTTCAGCTAGTCCTCCTCGTTCTACCCGGTGTCCTCGTTCTACCCCGTCTAACTCTGTATTTCCTGCATAGCTCTTATAGTGGCTATAAGCTCTTCCACTTTCCAGGTGCAAGCTATTAGGAATTGGGGAATGTTTCTCAGCTGGGCTTATTTGCAAACCCCGTGGCTGGTTTGTTTATGTCGCCCCTGACAACTGCTGCTCACATGGCCTGCCTGCCTGTCAGCTTCAAGACTAGAACTCAGTGAATCCTGTGTTTTTAAGGTAGGAAATGGAACTTCATCACACCCCTGAGCTTTCCCCATATATTCCTGGTTTTACTTCAGAACTTCTTTCTAAGGCTCTCCAGCCTGGCTGTACCCGGTCTAGCAAATATGCAACAGGAGTTTTGGTAAGCACTCTTTCTATAGGTTCCCAAACCTTTCTCCAGCTGCCTTGGCTGCTCTTATGGCTCCCTGGCTTCCAGGCCTTTCTGTGACCCGGCCTCAGTTCCTGGTTCAGATCTGTATTTCTTAGACTCCTGGACTGAGTCTGGTTCACCCACCTCTGAACTCCTTGGGACTCACATACAGGGGAAGAAGCTTGAAGGTACCTCTGAACTCTTGGGTCTGTGTCTCTGGTATTCTCCCTACCAGGCACTCTCCCGGTTCTCCTTCCGTCCTTCCTGAAGACTTCCTTCGGGAGCTTCCCAGCCCACTGTTCCCTCTAAGCTGTGCGCGTGCACACACCTCGCCGAGCGAGCGCACATACTTTATAACAGAGCGCACAAAAATTACGGTTCTGATTCTGATAGAAAACAACACAGATGTCTTAAAATTTAAAAGTTGTTGTATATTTACGGTTTTCACAAGTTCTACAATATTTTCTAGTGCAATCAATGTGGTTTACATACTGTATTCTGACGTGTAGTCAAATTTTAAAGTATATAAGTCCGAGTGTCGTTATGTGGCGCACAAAAATTTAACCTTCCTTCAAAAGCTGCACAGCTGATATTTTATGCGCACACAGCCTACAAAAAATTAGAGGGAACATTGTCCCAGCCTGAAACTGGCTCTCCTGGAACTTGTTCTTTCCTGTAAGGGCTGCAAGTTCAACTGCCTTTTCTCCTCTCTTTGGAGCCGTCTCCTTTCTCTTTCTTCTCTATCAGCAGCTGCTGCAGCTCGCGCCACTCCTCTCCTCTCTGGCTTGTCTATGCTTTGCTTATAAAGCTGTTTCTTAGGTAAGGATTCTGTCCCTCTGACCAGGTGTATCTGATTATGCTTTGAATTAGTTCTTGCATCATCCCAACCTGGGCGTGTCAGCCTACCTTCTGAATCTCCGTGCATGCTCCCTCTAGCTGCACTTCTCACTAACTGCAATTTATGTATATCATTTCCTTTAAAGAGATCAGTGTTTTCTTCTACCTCCGTGGGTTTTCTGGCGTCTGCTTCATCACAATACTTGTGACCTAGATTGGCCACTGTTGGAAACAGGATACTGGGCTTGATGGACCTTGGTCTGACTCAGTATGGCATATCTTATATTCTTATGAATGGGCACAGGGAGTCAGAAGAGAGATGCTGGATGCAGGGGGGGAGGTGGGTATAGGGAGGCAGTGGGGATAAGATTGAGGTGGGGGGCTAGGGAGATACTGGACATGGAAAGGGGCGTAGGGAGAAGCAAGGAGTGGTGATGTTGGCCAGGTTATAGGGGAACTATGGGAAAATGCTAAACTTGTAGAGGGAGAGACAGAAGGGAGATGTTGTACACTGGGTAATAGGGAGAGAAGGAAATGGGGGGTAATAGGGAGAGGGGAAAAGATGGACATGGGGTAAAATAGGTTGAGAAAGACAGAACGATGCTAGACATGGGACTAATAGGGAGGGGATGGTATAGTATGGAGATGGCAGACATGGAAAGAAAAGGAGCAGAGGTACTGGATAGAGAGAGAGAGAGAGAGAGAGAGCGAGCTGGGGAATGGAAGGACTGAGGTGAAGGTTGAAAAGTGGAAGGTAGATGGCATAAAGAAGTGGGAGATTGAGAACTGGACAGTAAGGAGTAGTGAAATCTGGGTGGACAGAGGGAGAGAGAAATAAATGGAAGAAAGGTGGAAGGAGAATAAAAATCAATATCCAAGATGGAAGGAAGTGAAGAAAATAAAAAGGAGAGATAAGAAATGGCAGAAAGAGAGCTAAGAGAAGACAGAGGAAAGCAGGAACCTCAGATCGGGACCAGCATGATCAGAGAATAAAATGGTCAGACAACAATCTCTCATATTTCCCTTCCATCTGTCATATTCTCAACCTATCACTCTCCACTGCAACAGTCCCTGCAGACTTCAAGCATGCTGTGGTCACACCTCTCCTCAAGAAACCCTCACTTGATCCCACCTGTCCTAATTATCGATCCATCTCCCTCCTTCCCTTCATTTCTAAACTACTTGAACGTGTGGTTCACCACCACTGCCTCGACTTCCTCTCCTCTCATGCCCTTCTGGATCCTTTACAGTCTGGCTTTCGTCCTTTACACTCTACTGAAACGGCTCTTGCCAAAGTCTCAGTGACTTGTTCCTGGCAAAATCCAAGGGCCTTTACTCTGTCCTCATCCTTCTTGACTCCTCTGCTGCTTTTGACACTGTTGACCACAACCTTCTCCTCGATACCCTGTCCTCGCTTGGTTTTAAGGACTCTGTACTATCCTGGTTCTCCTCCTATCTCTCCCATCGCTCTTTCAGTGTGTGTTCTGGTGGCTCCTCCTCCTCTGCTATCCCACTCCCAGTTGGTGTACCCCATCTGTCTTGGGTCTGCTCCTTTTCTCTCTCTATACCTAGTCCCTTGGGGCGCTTATCTCTTCCCATGGCTTTCAGTACCATCTGTATGCTGATGACTCCCAGATCTACCTCTCTACACCTGAAATCTCTCCAGCAATCCAGACCCGGATCTCTGCCTGTCTTTCTGACATTGCTGCCTGGATGTCTCACCGCCGCTTGAAATTGAACATGGCCAAGACTGAACTTCTTATCTTACCCCCCCAAAACCTCCCCCCCCCTTCCTCCTTTCTCAGTTTCTTTGGATAACTCTGTACTCCTTCCTGTTTCCTTGGCCTGCAATCTTGGGGTTGTCTTTGACTCCTTTCTCTCTCTCTTTCTCCACACACATCCATCTGATAGCTAAGACCTGCCGTTTCTTTCTCTAAAACATCAGCAAAAGCCACCCTTTCCTTTCTGAACACACTACTAAGATGCTTATCCACTCCTTGATCACCTCCCATCTTTACTACTGTAACCTACTCCTTGCTGGTCTCCCTTTGAATCATCTCTCTCCCCTTCAATCTGCTGCGCGGCTAATCTTCCGCCAGCCTCGTCCTGCCCATATTACTCCTCTTCTCAAGTCACTTCATTGGCTCCCTATCAGTTTCCGCATCTAGTTCAAACGTCTCCTGCTGACCTATAAGTGCATTCACTCTGCGGCTCCTCACTACTTTTCTTCTCTTATCTCTCCTTGCAACCCCCATCGGGAACTCCGCTCTTCTAGCAAACTGCTTCTATCTGTGCCCTTCTCTTCTATTGCTATCTCCAGACTTTGCTCCTTTCACCTTGATGCACCTTACGCCTGGAAGAAACTATCTGTGTCTATACGCCAGGCACCTTCTCTAACCCTCTTCAAATCCAGGCTGAAAACTCACCTCTTTGCTACTGCTTTTGGATCTTGAATCACCTGATCTCCTTTTTCTTTTTCTTTCCCCTGTGTTTTATCCCTGCCTACACCTTCTGTGTTGTCTGTCTTGACTAGATTGTAAGCTCTGATGAGCAGGGACTAATCTCTTACATGTCTGTGCAGCGCTGCACGTGACTTGTAGCGCTATACAAATGCTCAGTAGTAGTAGTAATTTTATTTTCTATTTAGTGATCAGACTTTGTGATATCTTTATATTTTATAAAGTGCAGGGAAATTCATCTTTTTATTTCTCTAGTGTTGCATTGTATGCAGAATATGACTACTAGGAGTTGCAGCTTAATTTTTATCTACATATGGTTATTTTTAGGTTATGGTCACTTATTCTGTACTTGGCGAGGATCTGTGTTCTAAATGCGTGACCAAGGCCAGGTGTTCTGTTAACATGGAGTTTGTATGTAGGGATCTAGTAATCTGAAATTTTCAGCTTTTCATCTAGGTATTGGATGGTCCAGGGCCTGCTGCAGTATTTAGTGATTTTTTTTTTTTTGGATGGGCTCTTTATGTGAGTTTTGGAAGTTGGTGCTGGCATGGTACGGTAGATTAGCTCTATAGATCCTCAGTGATGTTTGTAGTATTTTATTTAACATGCTTTTTATACTGCTTTTATCATTTTGAGTCAAAGCAGTTTACAATGTAACTTAAACTTGGTAATGTACATTAAACATGGACATTGATAACTTGGATTCTTCTCAGGCAATGGAGAGTTAAGTGACTTGCCCAAGGCCATAAGGAGTGCTAGTGGGAATTGAACCTGGTCTCTTGGTTCCTAAGCCAGTGCTCTAACCATTAGGCTACTCCTATTAGTTCACAATATGCCTGGTACAGGAGAATGTTTGTTAGTGAGATGATCAGAATCAGATTTTTTAGTATTGAGATCTGTGGGAGAATGTCCTAGTTCTGTTCTACACTAGTTCTACACATAAGAGAGACCCCTCTCCAATAAGCTCGCCTCTTCAGGTGTTAACCGTTCTCCTGTGAGATTTACTACCAGATTCTGAGAGGCTATGGATGAACGTGAATCGCAAACCCAGAAAAACGAGGCGGCATGTTTCCTTTGAGGACACCACTGAAGATGGCGGGAGTTCAGACTCCAGTAAATCTTCAAAGGAGAATTTTTTAGAAGACGACCGCGAAGGCCGTCCCCGCAGGAAGAAAGTTTTACAACCTACTTCAGGTCCCAATCAGGGCCAAGGACGGGGCAAGCCGAAATCCAAGGGAAAATAGCCTCTCAGAATCTGGTAGTAAATCTCACAGGAGAACGGTTAACACCTGAAGAGGCGAGCTTATTGGAGAGGGGTCTCTCTTATGTACCTTTCATCCATTTTGATCTTTTTCAATTCCATATAGATATGGAGGGATTGATACGTAAGTTACACTTGAAAGATTATTTTTTTCAGTCTGATGATGTGCCCTTAGTGGACCCTTTGGTTTCAAAGAGAGTCCAATTACCTCTCCGTTCCACCTGGACCCCCACAAATCCATTACATCCAGCCATACAAATCTTCAAGGATTTGGTATTGCGCGACGTTGAAACCTTAGTTACTACTCGTTCCATTCACAACACTCGCCTTTCTCGATCTCAGCATGATGCATTGAAAAAACTTCAAGCTCGAACGGATTGGGTAATTCGTCGAGCTGACAAGGGAGGTGCTATTGTTATACAAACACGTGAATATTATCTTCAGGAAGCCCTGACACAACTTCGGGACCCCATTACTTATACCATTTTGGAGACGGACCCCCTTAGTGAACTTCAGGCCACTATCAAGTTTCTAACACAAGGAGCCTTACAAGACAAACTTACGGTATCTCTAAGAAAGAGTATAATTATTTGAATGTCTTTGCTCCAAGGACGGCTCAATTTTACACCGTTCCAAAAATCCACAAAAGATTATTGAGCCCCCCAGGACGTCCGATAGTATCCACGAAGGGCACAGTCCTTGAACCCATTTCTACATACGTGGATTCTTATTTGCGTCCATTGTTGCAAGACATTCCTTCATACATTCGTGATACCACTCATTTTTTAGTATTACTACAGGGTTTAACACATTGGGCTGGTGATAACGACATCTTATTGGTGACTCTAGATGTTCAGTCACTTTATACGAGCATCCCACAAGCGGCGGCTAGTGCCATAGTACAAAAAGCATTGACCGCCAGGGGAGATTTGTCTTCAAACCAACTACAGTTCTTACAAGCATTGACAGATTTAGCTTTATTTCGCAACTATTTTGAATTTCAAGGGAACTTGTATCATCAAGTATCAGGAGTGGCGATGGGCGCTACCTGCGCCCCTTCAGTAGCCAACCTATATATGGGAACATTTGAAGATCTACATTTCTCTATTTTTCCCTATAAAGATAACATCAAAGCCTGGTATCGTTACATTGACGATATCTTTATGCTCTGGCAAGGGATTGAGAGTTTGTTGAACGACTTTCTCCAATGGTTAAATGCTCGTGATCACCACATTCAATTTACAAGCACTTGTCATAAAGATATTATAACCTTTTTGGATGTTCAAATACAACGACGGGCTGTTGGTTGGGACACCACAGTCTATCGTAAATCCATTGATCGCAACACCTTTCTTCATCATGATAGTGCACACCCGCCCAATTTGAAAGACAGTCTTCCTCTCTCACAATTCTTGCGCTATCGTCGCAATTGTTCAAGTATTGAGTCTTACAAGACTGCATCTAAGACATTAAAGGCTAATTTTTTACAAAGAGGTTACCCTCCTCCAGTGGTACACCGCGCTTATCAGCGAGCGCTTTACAGCAATAGAGATTTACTCTTGACTCCGAAAAACAGTGTAACACATCAAGATGACGTTAAACATGTTAACTTTATCACCACTTATTCACCAGTGAGCTCCAGTATACAACACATTCTCCGACAACATGCGAACGTTCTAACTACAGTACCGGGTTTACAGGAAAAATCAATCCGTTGTGTGTGGAAAAGAAGTCGGAATCTGAAAGAGTATTTAAGTCCCACCCAGTTACGAATTCCATTGTTAGCTCAGAGTGGTTGTCAAGAGCCCGGACACCGAAAATGCGGGAGTTGCGCAATTTGTGAGATTACACACGAATGTCAGAGTTTTACCCACAATGGAGTCATTTATAAATTACGACAAGCCACTACTTGCGACTCCATTGGGGTAGTGTACGCCATACGATGCCCGTGTGCTCTGTTATACATTGGCAAGACTATCCGTTGCTTTCGGGTTCGTATACAAGAACACGCCAGTCGGCTTCGATGCGCCCGGAGGGAAGCTCCTTTAGTACAACATTGCCTATCCCATCATCATACTTTTTCACAGCTTCGCTGCTGGTGCATCGAAATGTTGGCCGGACCTGCTTCAGGCAAAACCCTTGACCAGCGACTTTTATACAGAGAACAGAAATGGATCTATACATTAGCCACAGTACAACCCACCGGTTTGAATCAGAGCATTGATTGGGCGGCGTGTACCTCTTGATTAACCAATGGCAAGTTTCACATTGGGACATTTAAACAGTGACGTTACAGCTGCTAATCCGCATGCGCGGCGTTCATTGAGTCTTCCAGGTTCATCAGGAGGAGACCGAACTTTTGAGTTACTGAGCCACTCACTTCTACAAGGTTTTTGAATCTTAGAATCTTTCATTGAAATGTATTTAAAAGCAATACTCTTTGTTATGCCTATATTGAATTGTTTTTGCGCAGATCAATCATTTTCAATGTTTTCCTTCACAGAAACATTCCACGTTATGTTATAAGTCCCTTGAAAAACCCATTTGGCGAAACGCATGGGCGCCTTTATTAATTGGCGTTGGGACGTGGTTTACATCAGCAATTATTTGTGGAAGAAAGTCACATAAAAAATAAAAAACGACAAATGAAACAAAAAGAAGAGAAAGTTTTATAAATAATGAGTGAAATATTCAGCACAGTCCTATGGCTTCAGATGAGCTAAGTATTTTTTTGTTATTTTTGATATTATTGCTCAAATATAAGAACTGATGACATGCTCTACTAATAAGGACATTCAGCCATTGATGTAAACACCGGCACGAGTCTGGGAGTATAATACGTTTAACCCAGAATAAATTAAGTGTCCAAGGTTGTTTCTGAGGCTGTGCTGTGACTAACCTTTAGGATTATTGATTCTGGTAGCACTGTTTAAGAGTTGAATGAGGTATTCACCTATTTATATAAGTCATTCACGAAGAAAACCCACTCCTATTTATTTAGCAAGTGCAATATGGGACATCTAAGCCAGAATGTCTGAAAAATAAAGCAGGCATGTCTAGGTGCCGAGATGGTTTTACAAATGTGGATGTGCCCATATGGATGCCTGTGCAGGTGTCTACATAATGTCCCCAGAATAGTATTTCAGAACCTTACCATCTAGGAAGATCATAATGGTTAGAGTAGTGGATTAGGACCAGGGAAGTCAGGATCCAAATCCCACTGCTGTTTTCATTGTGATTGTGCGGAGTACTGGAGATGGAGTTCTACTTTCTCTACACCCTCTGGATTTTTTCAGCCCAAAGGAGCACTTTTCTAGTGCATGGTGCCGGTCTAAACTTAGATGTGACTCCAGAAATCCAGGATGTATCTCAGATCAGGCAGCGACAGCCAGGTTCCTGGGAAAACCCCAGCCACACTTCCACCATGGCCTCGTTCAGACTTGAATGTCCTCACGCTGTGG
Organism: Ichthyophis bannanicus; assembly: GCA_033557465.1. Taxonomy (NCBI): domain Eukaryota; kingdom Metazoa; phylum Chordata; class Amphibia; order Gymnophiona; family Ichthyophiidae; genus Ichthyophis; species Ichthyophis bannanicus. The sequence goes on along the minus strand of CM066032.1, from coordinate 104,041,121 downwards.
ACATCCACAGACTTGACTTCTAAAATGGGCTCTGGATGCAGCTCTATGCTTCGGACATCTCTATGCCCATTTTCAGACATCGAAAGCGTGAATAGGCCTTCCATAATAACCCACTGTGTATGCCTAAAGAGCAAATCAGTCAGCACTACAGCAGATAAAACCTAAGTTTCTTTAGAAATTCATATGACAAGACTTCTACTTGCATACTTATGTGGAGAGAAAGATCATTAGAGAGAGGCATCATGCTTGGCAAGGTTGAAGGTCAACACAAAAGAGTCAGGTCAGCAATAAGATGGAGCAATGCAGTAACAGCAGTTATGGATACCACTCTGTCAACGATTTTCTGCCTGCCTGAAGACCAAACACAGTTTAGGACAACTATTCAGCATGTTGCCATGAGTCGACATTCAAGGAGGAACAACCACCATCATACACGCATAAAAGCAGACAGTAGGAAAATTTCCTGGAGTGGAATACAAGTACAGCAGGATCAGCACTTATGTATATCTTATGTATATACTTTATAAGTGCCGATTCTTATTGGCCCATACACACAAGATTGCAACTGCTTCAGAGCAAGTATAACCGTGTGGGAGATTTCTTGGAGCGCTCATGAAGGGGAAGGCAATAATGCAGTTGGACGTGTGAGCATGCACATTCACTCAAAGGCCCTTGTTACTGCTGCAAAATGGCTACAGGTGCATCTAACTCCACCTACTGAGCTGGCGCGACTTGTGCCAGACACAGGTAGCGCAGGCTACAAACAGCCACACTGGCTGTGCCACCAAGGGAACACCCCTGTCCTGTTCAGTTGTCGTCCCCATGTGCTCTACCAAGTTAGTGCTGGGTTTTTCATGTGTTGCCCCATGCTACATTTTAGCATGGTAACAGAACAACACGCTAAAAATGCCTCTTAGTTTGAAGCTCCAGGGTGGAGGACTGTGGAGACTTCATCGTGCTTGGCCCAGCCACGGTAGCCAGGAGAAAGGCGTGCCAGAGAAGAATGGAGTAGGGTGGGACGAGGACACGGTGGGGAATATGTGGGAGGGGATAGAAGGGGAAGAGACCACCCTCCCCATTCTGAACTCCCTAAAGGAGGTCCTCCACCCTTCCTGCTCTCAGATATTCCACTCTGGACTGTATAGCACTCACAAGGTTTGCTTGGGGTCTGGAAATCAAACATGTGCCACTGACTTGTGGTGATGGATAATGACTTGTTGACGCTGGCACCAAAATTTCTAACCAACATGTCAGCAACTTTTCTGGTCTCTCTTCATTGTGTATTTACTCTGGCTTTTTCCTTTCTTTACCTCCTCTCCCCATGATATTGTCTCCAGGCCTTCTATTCCTGTTGTGCAGGTGTTCTTCAATAAAAGTATTAATCTCATCCAGTGAACATTTCCTCACCCCCCACCTATGGCTGCAAATCACCATTTGCTTAATGAGGCCTAGCTTGCTTAAGCTGTGCAGCGTTTATTCATTTATCAAGGAGACTGCTTCTAAGCAACCTGACAGTGTGCAAGTACTGCTGAGCCAAAGGGCTGCTTTTGTCTGACTAGAGACGCCATTGTAAACCCCTGGGGCGTGGGAGGAGTGGCAAGGTAGCTCTAACATCTCAATGATGTCTCCCATTTCTGTGCCGATGGGAAAATCCTCTGAAGCTACAACTGGGGCTTTGGTGTTTATATTATCTGAGGCTGGTTATCTGAAAAAAAGTAAGCTGAAGTTTTATTTGCAGGGCGCTCAAAATATGTTCTTCATCCAAAGGAAATCTGCAGACTAAGGCATTTGCTGTGTCTTCATATAAAACATTTCAGGTAGCCATTCATTTGCGGCTTTGTCCTCTGGTTGACCTCCTGCAGAGGGATCAACCCTTCCTTGGCCCCCCAAGGACAACAGACTGCATAGTTGCCAATAATTATTTTATTCTTTAACTCCTTCCATCCTGAGAGCTGGAGATGATAAAATGAATCTTGTGGAAGGTGTTTACAACACTGAAGTAATATTCCACATTCAATATTTGCTATTTGAATTGATGTGAACCAAGACTATGATATGCAATTGCTATTTAAGGATGTACATGTACTTGCGTTTTTTAGTTGAGTTTTGATGAGTGACCAAATTCGAAATCATTATTACATGTTTTGGTATTTTTAGAGTTTGTCTTAGATGTGGCAAAAAGTATTGTGATCATGATTTAAAATGCCACCCATTATCTAGTATTATATTATTGGTCAGGTGATTTTTATTTTATTTTTACAAAGCACGAAATAGGGAACTTCACTAAGCCCTCCCTTTGTTTTTTTTTTTTAAGTCTGCAGTCTGGGAAAACCTAAAATAATTCCATCAAGAAACCACTACCTGTCCAGTAATGACTAAGGAATGAGTGGAGTTTTATATATCAGTAATAAGTGGTGTATTTACTAAAGATAAACTTTTGTGTTTAATGTACATGAAGTGCTGCTGCACTCATAGAAATGAACGGCTCGCGGAGGCACTTAATGCTCATTAACGCACGTTAACCTTTAGTAAATATGCCCTGTACCTTGACATTTTTACACATCTCTACTTTGCATATGACAAAAGGTGCTTCGAATGCACATTTTTCATGGTTCAAGTTTAATTTTGTAAGTTTATGAGTCACGTGGGGGAAAAGACAATACAGACTTGATAGAAACAGAAATATGACGACAGAAAAAGATCACATGGCCTAACTACAACAGTCCCCTTTTTCCTTTAGAGGATGGTATCCAATAGCCATTCACCTGTGATTGTTTCCACCAGTAAGAAAAATCAGATGAAATAAAAGGCCTCCTCCTCCCCCCAAATTCCATTTAGCCTATGTGCAAAGTGCACATATCCAGGGCCGGCGCAAAGAGATGAGACACCCTAGGCGAACCTCATTTCTTGCATCCCCCCCCCCCCCCGCGCAGTCATCACCAACACTGCTGCCTCTCTCCAAGACTTGCAGTGGCCGCAATCAGCCCAGTCACATTTACCTTTAAACTCTGCTGCCACAGGGCTGTTTACCAGGCTGCTACCTGAACCCTGAAGAAACAAAAGTGCCAAATCTTTTTTCTGATTCCTGCTGCAAAAAATCTCCAAAATTGAAAGACTATGCACGCTATAAGGAAATGAGAGACCAATCTATCCTGATAACATATCTTGATAAAGGCCATCGAAATAGATATCTTAACTGCAAGAGTTGCTATCACTTCCTTAGAGAAGACTCACGGGTGGCCTAGACCTTGAGAAGGCAAGACTGCAAAAGAGGGGACAGAGATGAATCCTCCAGAAGCCTCTGGTCTAGAAAATCCCCTGGAATGAAGGGGCCACAGTTGTTTCTCCAACCTGATTCTCATGAGATCAACATACCAAGATCTCATGACCCACTCTGAGGCCATGAATATTACTACACCAAGGGGTCTGCTATCCTCTACAGAACCTGACCTATCAGTAGACATTGGGGAAACCAGGGATGGCCCATCCACTAGGCAGCTGCCTAGGGTGGCAGATTTCTATGGGCGGTAGGCCATGTGCTTCGGCACACATGGCCTGCCGCCCCACTCCCGTGCTGAGCCACGCTGCACTGCCACTGATTCCAGCAGCAGGGGGAGGGATGGCTAGGCTCAGCGGCAGGTCATGTGCTTCGGCATGCATGGCCTGCCGCTTCTGAACCCCCAAAATTATGATGGAGGGGGGATCAGAAGTAGCGGGCCATGTGTGCCGAAGCACATGACCTGTCGCTGAGTCGAGCCGTGCCGCTGAGCCGAGCCCCTCCACCCTCGATCCTGCTGCCGGAATCAGCAGTGGCATGACTCAGTGCACAGGTAGGTGGCACGGCTGGGGCTTCTTCCTAGGGCGGCAGAAACCCTTGGGCCTGCCCTGGGGGAAACACACACAGAAGCCCTTTGGGAGGCTATGGCTGAGCCAGGGCATCCAAAACAATGGAGCCCATCTCCTTCCTACAGCTGAAGAAATCTGATGTCTTGAAGTTTCTCCAACTTGCCATCAAGTCCATCTGCACACTGCCCTGCCTTTTCATAATCAGAGCAATAGTGCAGACTGCTAATTTATCATTCTCCACAGTCTAAGGCTTGGACATGATCTACACCTGCAATATGAGCAATCAAAAAAGATATATATATATAAATATGTCTCCTACTCAATTTAGTAGCAGACTAACCTCTTTGGCTACTTGCAGAGTCCCAGTGCCTCTGTGCTCACATATGCCACTGCTGTGGTATTGTCCAACAGTATCCAAACTACTGTTCCACAGATAAAAGGGAAGAAAGGACTGAAGTGATGGTTCAGATCTCTGGCTAGTTATGGTCCATTTGTTTCCATCTGGGATCAAGGCCCCTAAGCTACCCAATTCTGGCAAAGCACCTTTCAACCTTAAACTCATATCCATTTATTTATTTAGACAGATTTGTAGGCCACCTTTTCCTTCAATCAAGGTGGTCACGTCACATCACAATTGGAGGGTTACATTTAACATTAGGGTACATGTAAACATTTAGACAGTACAGTTACTGGAAGGATGCTTTAGATCCAGACCCTTTGGGATGTTGTAAGTGGAAAGTCATCAGTCTAGGCTCTGCCTGGACTTTTCTAGAAGGGGGAGTGAAACATCACAGGCCTGAAACTAAGGGAACCACCTTGAGAGAGGGCCCCTCCAAAAAGGATACATGTGAGCCTGTGCCCACAAAACGAAATCCAGTCCCACTGCCATAGACTAACACCTGAAAATACTCTAGACCCTTGAGGCCTAGAACTCTAAAGCATCCGAGTCTGGGACAACATCTTGCACATCCCAAGGTCATAAACCCCTTGCCTCTGTCAATAATGACGTGTCTCTAGGGGCTGTAATAGTACCAAGCTTGCTCTTTGTTAAGTTTACCACACAGAACAGAAATTCTTTTGTTTTTTTCATTTAAATTCTTTATTCATCCAAACATAATACAACAACAAATCCCCATTAACATTTTTCAATTACCCCCCTCCCCTCCCCCCAGACACGCCATAACTCTCCCCAATCCACAAAAAAACATATCCACTTTCTGTCTCTTTGCTGCCATTAGTGTTTCCATGAGAATAGTATGCCTAAGCCTCCCCTCAAATTCCCTCACCGAGGACGCCTCCTTCTGTTTCCACACCGCTGCAATTTCACATCTGGCTGCGCACAAACAGGCCCGCACCATTGGTCCCCCCCCCCCCCCACCAAGATAATAAGATGATGCCTGGCTGTAAATCCACACTCACCCCCAACTTTTGTTGCATCCACCCCTGTATCATCTCCCAATAAATGTTAATCTTTGTACACCCCTGCCAAAATGTTCCAACTTCCCCACACTCCCGCCAACATCCCGAAGAAACCCTCGGGAATATCCTATGCAATCTCTCCGGAGTATAATACCACCGAAACAGAATTTTATACCAATTTTCCCTAATACTGCTCGCCCAGGGCAGCCTCTTCACTTGATCCCATACTTTCTTCCATTCTGTGTCATTGTCGCTCCCAACTCCTTCTCCCAATCTCCCATATATCGAAAGTTCTGTCCCTGTTGCCCCCTCACCCCCTTATAAAGAACTGATATCATCCCCTTTGACCCCGTTTCCCCAAACCATATAGCCTCCAACTCTGACAACTCTCCGACCATCCCTCCCTTCCCCAGCAACCCCTGTAGAAAGTGCCCCGCCTGTACAAAGGGTCTCTATCCTTGTTCTCCAAACCGTATGCCTCCCTCACCTCCTCAAATGGAAGCAACTCCCCCTCCTCTACCAACTGATAAAAACACTTCAGCCCTTTGTTAGTCCAATCATCAAACCCCCCCCCCCCTCCCATCCCGGAGTAAATGCTCTCCACCCCCTCCAGGGCGTCATCATAGAGAGCTTCCCCCCTCGCTCCTTATTCTCCCTCGCTCGAACTCCATCCCACACCCCCACCACATGACTCATAGTTGGTGACCCCTCCCCCAAATCCTTGCGCTCCTTCCGAGGAGCCCATAGCCAAGCCTCTAACCTCCCTCCCTTCACCAATGTACGTTCCAAGGCCACCCATGGTTTTATCCCTCCCCCCACCAATCCATAACATGCCGAAGTTGCACCGCTCGGTAGTAATCCCTAAAATTAGGAACCCCAACCCTCCTTCCGCTTTAGCCGCATACATAACCTCTCGGGCTATCCTCGGTGGCTTCTTTTTTCAAATGTACTGGAACACCTTTCTCTGTATCCTCCGCAGCACCCCCACTGGCAGGGCCTGAAATAAATACAACAACCTAGGCAATATATTAATTTTAACCCCTGCTATCCTGCCTAGCCAAGACACTTCATACCGCATCCATCCATCCAAATCCCTATTGATCTCCCCCAACACCTTTGGATAATTCACTCAGAACAGAAATTCTAAGGAATTACCCTGGCGGTTGACTCTTGGCTTTCCCGCTCTGATTTGGTGCAAATCAACAAATTGCTGAGGAACAGATGCTCTGTTTGTCTCATCGGATCTATTGTCACCCCTACTCCCATATTCTAAATTTCTAGGGAAAGGAATTTGGATTTAGCTCGTACCATCTATCAGAAGTTCAAGGTCAGTTAGATTGCAAGCTCTCTGGGAGCATACAAATGCCTACCAGACCTGAATGTAAGTTTGCACCTGAAGCAGTGGAAGGTGAAGTGACTTGTCCAAGATCTAAGGAGCAGCAGTGGAATCTGAACGTAGTTTCCCTAGTTCTCAGCCCACTGCTCTAACCATTAGGCTCCTCTGCCACTCTTGATTTGCAGTATATCAAATGAATAAACTATACGGGGCCGGTGCTACCATTAAGCAAACTAAGTGATCGCCTAGAGTGTCAATGGTGCCGGGAGCAGAAGTGGTGGTAATGGTTTTAAACGGCATTGCAGTGCTCGCCTAAACCTTCAGTGCTGCTGCGGTGCTGTTCTTGCTTCCGCCTTCTCCTCAGATCTTTAATATGTTATGGTGAAGATATGAAGATAAGAACAAAGGAAAAAGGAAAAGAAAAACTAGAGATGAGTGATTGTGGGGGGCAAGTTCAAAGTGGTTTAGCAGATTAGCAAATATGCTAACTGGCTAAACTGCAGCAATCCTGATATTCAGTGACGCTATCCAGGTCTTGCAGCTGAATATTTCCGCAGACTGCAGAAACAATGACTGGTTAAAACCAGGTGGTCTCTATGTGGATCAGGGGTGGTCCCAATCGTCATCCAGTCAGTAGCGATATTCAGCTGCTAACCAGATAGTTCAACCAGTTAACGTTAGGACAGGTCAATCAATGGTTGAATCTAACTTTAACTAGTTTTTGCTATCCAGCTAGTGGCTGAATATTGCTGCAGATTGGATAACAAAACCAAATATTCAGCGCCCAACCTTGGATAAGTTCTGGCGTTGAATATCTGGTTTAGATAAAGCGGTGATGGCTTGGAGCTTTAGAAGTGCCTGGCCACTGCTGCTGAATATTGGGCGCTATCTTTTTACTTTTATATAGAATAATGATTGGACCTATGATGAACCTGATTGAGAAGCAACTGAACTCTTGTCCAATTCTTTCATGAATGTCCCAAAATTTAAAAAAAAACAAATACAACATTTAAAAAAAAAAGTGTTGTGAAGATATTAAGTGAATTTATGCTTAGAACATTGCTGATGCTTACTAAGGCATTATCAATTTTATTTTCTAGTTTCAATGAGTGTTTTTTTCTCTTCATGTCAGTACTTGGGCTTTCTCTATTGATTCCTACGTTCCTGGGGCAAATAAGTGTTTCAGAAAAAAAAAGTGTAAAAACGAGGCACTGTGAAGACTGCAGCGTGGGTAGGCACTTTTAGCTTCTTGCCTTTAGAATGAGCTAATGCTGAGGGTCGAACATGTTCAATGCTGTATCTATGCCTTTTTCTTTTCATAGGGAAACTGTTGTCATCTGAGTAGTCTTGCATGTCCTGAAAGGCTAATGAGAATCACGCCTAGTGTAATGAGGCAACTAATACATTCCACACAGGGAAGCAAGAAAGCCTGAAACGCTTTATTATATGCTCATCTCTTCCCAATTCACCACTACTCAACCTTCTACACAGCCTCTACTCCAGCACTGAAAAGTGATATCATCTGCTGCTCTTCAGCCTCCTTTCTGACCTCAAAGAAAATGAACTGAGCACAGGCGACTTAAACAAGCCAAGCACCCCTGGGATGGATCCTAAAGTTGTTGCTTGAGTTAGAAATGAGTTGAGTGGGAGGCGGCAAAGGGTGCAGGTAAATGGAGCTCACTCTGAGGAGAAGGAGGTTACCAGTGGTGTGCCCCAGGGATCTGTCCTTGTTCTAATTCTTTTTAGCATCTTTGTTAGTGATACAGCAGAAGGGCTGTTGGGTAAAGTTTGCCTCTTTGAGGATGATACCAAATCTGCAATAGACACCCAGAAAGGTGAAGATAACATGAGGAGTGATCTAGCTAAGCTTGAAGAATGGTCTAGAATTTGGCAGCTGGGATTTAATGTCAAAAAATGCAAGGTCATGCATTTGGAAGGGAGCAATACAGTACTTCTGTCCACAAAAGAAGAGCAGGACCTAGGCGTGATTAGCTACTTTGAGATAGTCAGACACAAACAGGTAGAAAAGGCAATAGTGAAATATAGGAGGAGCTTGGGTGCATAGGGAGGGGAATGGCCAGCAGAAGAAAGGAGGTTATAATGTCTCTGTATAAGTCTTTGGTGCAACCTCATTTGGAGTATTGTGTGCAATTTGAGACCCCATCTTCGAATGGATATAAACAGGTTGGAGTCAGTGCAGAGGGTGGCTGCTAAAATGGTTAGTGGTCTTCATTATAAAGCATATGAGGACAGACTTAAGGATCTAAATATATATACTTTAGAGGAAAGGCAGGATAGAGGCGATATGATTCAGACATTTAAATAACCTCCATGCCATAAATCACAGGGGGAGAGCCTCTTTTGATTGAAAGCAAGTACTGCTATGAGGGGACATAGGATGAGGGTGAAAGGGGAAAGACTCAGGAATAATATGTGGAAATATTTCTTTATGGAAAGAGTGGTAGATGCATAGAATAGTCTCCCAGTGGAGGTGATAGAGATGAGGACAGTATCTGAATTCAGGAAAGCATGGGACAAACACAGAGGATCTCTAAAGGAAAAAAGGGCACTATTGTAGTGGTTGATATGGAAGGGCAGACTAGATAGGCCATGTGGTCTTTTTCTTGTTTCTGTAGTGATCATTACCCATTTACAGCTTGATAATCTCAAGTACAGTGAAGTAAAGATATTTGCTTAAGGTCGCACCTAGCAACAGCTAAATGAGACAGGATGATCCAGGCCATTTAATTTGAGCGGCAGATATGTGCTAACACATTCTTAATTTATAAAGAAACATGTGTGTGTAAATGCTGTTATAACATTAGCCCACCGCAATAAGCTTCTTTTCAAAGTTATATTTTCTGTGCGGAATGCATAATGTTCCCAGTTTATTTTATGTGCATATTTTATATCATAACCACTTAAGCCCTAACTCCACCCTCAGGAATGCCTATGCTCATTCTAGGTGAACATATATGCATATTTTTAAGTGCGTATGTCCTGGGCAATTTTATAAAAACACCTATGTCTGTGCTTAAAATGCCTTTTTACCTCAGAAATGGTTTATAAAAATGACACCTTTCATGAATGAGACATATGCATGTAGTGTGCAGGGGTTTTTTGTTATAGCTTATAATAAAGCATTCAGAGTTTGTCTGTCTATCTTTTGTTTTAATACATAGGACCATTGATGTGAGTTAACGTTAAGACAAAAACGGGGACAGTATGCAGAGCATGGCTCTTGCAATTCTTCCAACCCTTCCGTGTGTGTACAGAGTTGCCAAGTTACCCATTCCAGGAGTGAGATTTTTTGCCAGCTCTGGTTTTAAAGGTGAAATTAGACTTACCTGCTAATTGTTGTTACTTGAGGAACTCCAGTCCAGTTCCAGAATCTCTGGGGTAGTGTACCTCCTCCAGCAGCTTGGAGACTGAACAATGACACTCTTTTGATGTCACTGGTATAAATACTGGAGGGACCGCCTCCTTGCTCCAGTTTACCTATTGACAAAGCAGACTCACCAGAGCAATAATTAAGTAGCTAACATTGCTATCAAACTTTAACAAACGTTAACAAACCTCAACTATAAACTAAGACACAAATTGTGCCCTTAAAGTAACACTATAATTGTCCTGTCATGGTCTGCCCTCCATCTCTATAGAGGAATATGACCTCCTAAAGATCCCCAAACTTTCACCCTCCCCATATGGACTGTAAGTCATATACCTGGCCCGTAAGCTTACCGTGTCAATACTATACCTCTTTGCTTCAGGCCGTAGTCCAGACAAAAGAATATTAGGGAGGGATGCAGGACTGGACTGGAGTTCCTCAAGGAACAACAATTAGCAGGTAAGTCTAATTTCACCTTCCTTATCTCTCCAGTCCAGTCCCAGAATCTCTGGGGACGTAACAGAGCAGTAAAAATCTTTAAAACGAGTGGGACCCGCTAGACCAGCCTGAAGCACTGCCAATCCAAAACAGGTATCCCTTTCCGCCTGTACATCTAGACGATAATGTTTTACATAGGAATTTAATGATAACCAAGTAGCCGCCTTACAGATGTCCACTGGTGGTACCAAACTGTACTCAGCCCAGGACGCAGCTTGCGCCCTTGTTGAATGCGCTTTAAGCCCGTCAGGTATTGCCCTACCTTTCAACAAATACGCTGAAGCTATAGTTTCCTTGAGCCACCTGGCAACAGACGCTTTGGAAGCTGCATGCCCTTTTCTTGCACCCCCAAAAAGAACAAAACAGCCTGTCTTACGGAATTCCTGTGTTTGCTTCAAATACGTCTTTAATGCTCTACACACATCTAAAAGATGCAATTTTCTGAACTGAACCTCTTTGGCACTATCTTCAAATACTGGTAAAGAAACTACTTGATTGACATGAAAAGCCAACACCACCTTGGTTAGAAAACAAAGGCACTGGTCTCAATACCACCTTCTTTTCGTAAAATAATAGAAAAGGCTTTCTACAAGACAATGCCTGTAATTCCAAAATCCTCCATGCTGATGATATAGCTACTAGAAAAACTACCTTGAGAAAAAGATCTTTCAATGACGCTCGCAACAACGGCTCAAATGGCTCGCAAACCAAAGTCTCCAACACCAAATGGAGATTCCATGTCGGTACGGTTGATCTACATGGTGGCCTCAGTGAAACTGCTCTCAAAAATCGCTTCACATCTGGGTGTGCCCCTAGCACCTCACCATTTATCTTACCTCTATAACAAGAGAGACCTGCCAATTTAACTCTCAATGACACAGCTGTTAAGCCTCTGTCAAACCCATCCGGCAAAAGAGATAGAATTTGAGAAATAGAAGCCTTTAATGCTTCAAAACCTGTCGTCACGCCATGTTTTGAATATTCTCCAAATTCAAATACGCCAAAGAGGTAGACCTCCTCCTTGCTTTCAACAAAGTGGAAATCACTGCCGATGAGTAACCTCTGGCCTTTAGCCTCGCCCTTTCAAGAGCCAAGCTGTAAGCGAGAATCGAGCCATCTGCGGCATGCGTAATGGACCCTGGCGCAACAGATCTTCTCTCATCGGTAAAAGCCATGGACGGTCTACTAATAACCTCATGAGATCCGCGTACCATGGTCGTCTTGGCCAATCCGGTGCTATCAATATTACGTGTCCCTTGTGCCGTTCTACTCTTTGCAGAACACGCCCTATCAATACCCACGGAGAGAAGACGTACAGAAGTTGTTCCTCTGGCCACCTTTGAATGAGAGCGTCTAGGCCTTCTGACATTCTTTCGCGCCTTCGGCTGAAAAACCAATTGACTTTGCCGACTTGAAGGTTGCCATGAGATCCATCATGGGAGCTCCCCAATGATTCATTATCAATTGGAACACCTGCGGCTGCAGAACCCACTCTCCTGGGTCCACTTTGACCAGACTCAAAAAAAAAATAAAAAATAAAAAAATAAAAAATTTCAGCCTCCACATTGTCCACACCTGCTACATGAGACGCAGACAAAGCTCTCAAATTCATCTCGGCCCACACAAACAATTGCTCGGCTTTGGCTTCCAGAGAGATACTGCTTGTGCCCCCTTGACGGTTGATGTAAGCCACTGCGGTCGCGTTGTCTGACAGAACACACAAATGGCCTTCCCCTGAAGGTAACATTGAAATGCTTGTAGTGCTAAGGCTACCGCTCTCAACTCCAATCTTTTGATTGACCAAACTTTTTCCTGTTCGGTCCATTGGCCTTGAACAAACCTTCCTTCAAATTGAGCTCCCCAGTCCATGAGACTGGCATCTGTCGTAAGAGGAATCCAAACAGGCGATTCCAGATGCATTCCTACCTCTAGAATCTCTGGCTGTAACCACCATTGGAGAGCTTGACGTGTCTCCGGAAGACAGGGTAGTCTCTGCGATAGAGGATCCTTCTGATGCGACCACCTCCTTAGTAACGCTCTCTGCAATGGTCGCATATGAGCTCTTGCCCATGGAACTAACTAACATTACAGTTGCTCGGAACCATGGCAGCAAATAATGCCATGCAGTGGGATCCTCTCTCTTCAAGAAACTGCGCACCAGGTTTCTCAACCCTAGCGCTCAAGTCTGAGGAAGAAACACCCTTCCTATCCTTGTAGCGAAGCAAGCTCCCAGTTGCTCTAGATTCTGCGACAGAATCAACTTGCTGTTTGCCACATTGACAACCCAACCAAGGTTTTGTAACAACTTCACTACTCTGGTTGTTGCCATTTCGCTTTCCTTTTTGGACTTTGCCCGAATTAACCAGTCGTCCAGATATGGGTGAACTAAAACTCCTTTTCGCAATGCTGCCGCAACTACCACCATCACTTTGGTAAAACGTTCGCGGGGCCGTTGCTAAACCGAACGGCAATGCCTGAAACTGGAAATGACCCATGGGAACTGCAAACCTTAGAAATTTCTGATGCTCCAGACAAATTGGAATGTGTAGATACGCCTCTGATAAATCCAGAGATGTAAGAAATTCTCCTTTCCTTACAGCCATTATTACAGACTTCATTGTCTACATACGAAAATGAGTCACGCGAAGACAACGATTTACTTTTTGAAGATCCAAAATTGGTTGAAAGGACCCTTCCTTTTTTGGAACCACAAAGTAGATGGAGTATTGACCGGAGCCGCGTTGGTCTGGCGGTACCAGAATGACAGCTTTGAGATTCAAAAGTCTTTGCAAGGTCTCGCGCACAGCTGTGCACTTGATGCGCGCCTTGCAAGGAGACTGAATGAACAAATCGACCACTGTGCGTTGAAGCTCCAGAGCATATCCTTCTCGAATGATCTCCAACACCCACCGATCGGAAGTGATCTGAACCCAGGCTGGATAAAAATACCGTAGACGACCTCCCACGGGTATCAAACCTGCCTGGGTCCCTCTGACTTCATTGTGATTTTCTAGGGTTCAAAGAAGAGGAGGTTGCAAATCCCCTGCTCGCTCCTCGAAAACCTCGAAATCCCTGACTTCTGAAATATTGACGTCATCTCTGAAATTGTCCGAAACGAGTGGAACGAAAATGATGAAAGTCTCTGTGCTGGCTCCTAGTCGCCCGAGTTGAACGTCCCGGCTTCTGCTTGTCCTTTGGCAGCCTGTCGCCTTTGGACTCCCCTAAGTCCTTTACCAGCTTATCTAAGTCTTCACCAAAGAGTAGCTTACCCCTGAAAGGAAACTTACTGAGCCTTGCTTTAGAAGAAGCATCTGCCGCCCAGTTACGCAACCATAGATATCTTCTAGATGCAATAACAGAGGCCATACTCTTAGACAAACCCCTAATAAGATCATAATGAATATCAGCCAAATAAGCTGCCCCAGTCTATAACCGGGACACTTCTGCCACAGTGTCTTCCACGTTTTCTCTGTGTACTCTCTGAGACCAGCGAAGACAGGTGCTGGCTACCCATGCACCACAAATTGAAGCCTGAATGGATAAAGCATTGACATCAAAACACCTGTTTTAACAACATATCCCACTTTCTATCATGGCTATCCTTAAGGGCGGCACTACCTTCCACCGGAATTGTAGTCTTTTTCGTAACAGCCGATACTGCTGCATCTACTTTGGGAGACTTAAACAACTCCCGATCCTGATCCACTAGAGGATACAACCGAGCCATGACCCTGGACCCCTTTAGTCCTGCTTCGGGCATGTCCCATTCTTGTTGAATCATCTCCCTTACAACTCTGTGTACCGGAAAAGCCCCTCGCGTTTTCCTAAATGCCTGCAACAAAGGATCCTCCAATGTGGAATCCTCCGCTGGCTCTGAGGCCGGCATATTAAGGGCTTTAAGCATTTCCATAATTGATGCTGGCAACTCGTCTCGATGGAAAACATGAACTACTCTCGCCTGGTCCTCTTGTTCCGTGAGTTCTCCTTCTAATTCGTCCTTCATTTCAAAATCCGGATCCAAATCCTCCGAGTGAATCTCTCCAGAGGTTACCGAATGCTCCTGTTGATCCTTCCGTGTTTTAGCTTTCTTAACAGGAACAGCTCCCTCAGCAACTTCCAGAGGAATACCCGGACGCTTCCCTCTGAGTTCCCCCCTGGCAGAGGGTAGTGGACCCCTTTGTCCTTTCCCAAATGTTTCCTGAAGCAGAGATACAAACTCCTGCAAAAACAACGCCACCAAACCTCTAGAAAATACTGATGGTGCCTGAGACAAATCTGGAACAGAAGGCGGCCCTGCAACCGGTTCTGGCAAAGGTTCAGGAGGTGACCCAGGGTCAGGTATAGACAAGGAAGCAACTTTAGCACCTTCTCCACTCCTCTCTAAAGCCTGCTCCATAGCTGCTGCCTCTTGGACGCAGGTTCTACACACTCCTGTGTCAGATAAAGCTCCTCTTCTAGTGCCACAGACCAAACACTGTGGCCTAGAAGGCATTACTTCACTATAACGCTGAAGTAATAACTAGTTTGCCTGGTAATTCTTTTTTTTTCCAGAAGGATCAGCTTCACTTATCAAACTGTTTAAAAGCACTTAAAAACAAAACAAAACAAAAAAACAACAACTAATCCAAAACACCTAATTCTCTTTAACAGCTACCCCCTAGGGTAAACCTACCAAAATGGGAGTCCCCCCCCCCCCAACCAGACTCCTCTGGTATATTAAAAAATCTATTTTATTGTACTGCCGTTTTTCCGTGCACGTGCAACACGGCGCGGCCTGCACCGACATCAACTGCCATTCTCTCTCTAGCTGCGCCACAGGGCTCTCTTACCTCTGTGCTGCAGTGTTAGAAAATCCCTTTACTTCATTGGTCCTGACCAGTTTTCCTCACGCTCGGCCGTAAAGACGGCTTCAGCATTGGAGGAGAAACCGGAGCCGCTGTACAGCGATGTTTCTAAAAACAAAACTGCTCACAGCTTTGGCGGCTTGTTTTAATCTCCGCTCCTCACCTAAAACAAGTAGGTTCGGGAGGTGGAAACCTGCTTATTAAGTTGGGACGGACGACTCAGCAGCAGTATAAATAATCGCGGCTTTAAGCAGGGAGAGGAGAAGAGAAAAAGAGAGGGGGGGGCGCATCTCAGGACTCCTAAGCTTCTTTAAATTAATTATATAATTAAATAAATAAAATTAAACTAATTAAAATAAATAAAATTTATCCAGTATACTGCTTAATTGTATACTCTGGGCTCATACAACCTCCAGCTGCTTGGAGACTGAACTAAATGGAGCAAGGTGGTGGTCCCTCGAGTATTTATACCAGTGACATCAAAAGAGTGTCATTGTTCAGTCGCCAAGCTGCTGGAGGAGGTACACTATCCCAGAGATTCCGGGACTGGACTGGAGAGATAAGGAATTTGCATTTCAGTGCAGTATGGTATTTGTAGTCCCCGATTTTACCCATTGGAATCGGTGCTACAGGTCCCACAACGCATAAGGATGAGATTGTCAGAAATCCAAGACTAACTTGAAATCTCACTCATGGAGCTGGATAACCTGGCAACTGTGTGTATGTGTGTGTGTATGTACACACTTGTCTGTATCTGCATTGTCTGTGTGTGCGCATTTTTTTTGTATGTTTAGCATTTTGTGTGTGTATGCTTCTGGGTTGGTATGTATGCTTGTTTATGTGTCTGTGCATGCTTACATGTATGTGGCCATTTGTGTACATGTTAGCTATGTATGTACGTGTGTATTTATATCTGTGATATTCCTCAGTGCGTCTGGGGACTCGGAGATGAGATGGTAGGGCTGTTTGACAGGTGCAATTCTATAATCACTGTGTTACTGTGAATCAGTGTTTATATGCCTCAGCTGATAGAACAGATTTTCCTATACATATGCATTGAGGCACTTAATCTTTTTTTTTTTTTTGGGGGGGGGGGGGGCTTTTTTTCTCTTCTATTTCCCAACACATGCAGTGTCTTTAACTCGTAGTCACATGAGATACCCCCAGCTCACCTCCTCCCTTCCTATGACTGGAGCAGGATTCCAGTGCTCCATCCCCAAAGCCTTCCTATTGGCTGGATCCTACCCACAATCTCTGCTGATAATTACATTGCAAGCAGGCAGGGCAGACTCAATCACACAGGGGAGGATTACAGAACTGCAGACAGGAGGTTTTAAATTCAGAAAAAAAGTGCAGACATGCTAGACATCCTTCTAGTTTCCAGACTCTACTAGAAAATCAGTAGAATCCTGAAAAACAAAAACAAACAAAAAACCCCCAGGCAATTGTCAAGCCTATTTGAGAAAGCCTCTCTAAACTTTGGAAGCTAGGTAAGTTCCTACCTTGACAATTCATTAATTCTGTTGCCATGTGTGGGGCTAATTATTTGCCAGTACACGTTGTAACCAATAAGAAAGCAGTACAAATCAATCAGCTTTCACAGGAGAAATAACAGCACAGAAAATGAAAAACAAACAAACAAAGATTTATATAGACGAGCTAGGTGGGCAGCTTTGTGCCACTCCTCTTTTGCCTGCGGTAAGCCATGTACTTCAGTACACATGACCTGCTGCTTCTGATCTCCCTTCAAACGCAACTTACTGTCGGAGAGGGGCACACGCAGTAGGCCATGTGTGCAGGAGCACATGGCCTGCCGGCAACAAAGCAGCTGCTTTTAAAACACTGCCCATGCCGCTGCCCACCTCCCCTGAAGACAGAATCGGCAGCAGCACAGCCGGGGTTTCTGCTTGGGACCAGAAACCCTTGGGTTGTGGGTTCTGTGTGTGCTGTGCATTTGTTGTACCTGTGGTTGCAGTAGCTGGGGGTGGGGAGCATTTCCATGTTACGTAGTTGTGGGGATGGGTCCAGATGCAGGGAGGTAGTTTTGTGGGTAGAGGTAGATTGCAGGGTAGTGGGGAAGATGCAGGCAGGTAGTTTTGGAGGTGGAGTAGTTTGCAAGGTGGTGTGGCAGTTGCAGGGAGGAACTACTTTGGGGCAGGGTAGTGGTTTTTGAAGGAAAGAATAGGTTTGCAGGACAGTGGGGAAGTTGCAGGGGGTAGTTTCTGGGGAAAGTGTTTTTTAGGGTACTGGGCAATTGGAGGGGCAGTTAGAGCAGAACAATTTATGGGGGTGGGGTAGTTTCTGGGGTGATAGGGAAGTTGGGTGGGATATTTTATTGGGATATTTTATAGGGTGGTGGAACAGTTGCAAGAGGGGTTAGTTTTATTCTAGTCAGGCAGTTTTGCAGGGTAGGGTGGCAGTTGAGGTATTTTGTTTTGTGGGGGAGGACAGTTTGCAGGGTGGTGAAGCAGTTGCAAAAGGTTATTTTTGGGGATGAACAGTTGCGGTGGGGTAGTTAACTGGGTGCTTGTGGGGCAGTTGCAGGAGGGGTTAGGTTTTCCCGGTGGAGCAGTTTTTGGCATGGGGGTATTTGTAAATGAAATTTGCGTCTGTGGTAGGGTATCTCAAGAAGGTAAAGCATTTATGAAGCATGTATTCTTGGGGGTTGGTGACAGTTGTGTTGAGGTAGTTTGGGGTAATTTACAGGATGGTGAAGCAGTTACAATAGGGAGTTTTGGAGGTGGGATATTTGTATGGGGGGAGTTTTTGAGAGAGGGGACATTTTTGGTGGGTAAGGCAGTTTGCAGAGTGGTGAGGCAGCTTTGGAGAGTAGATTTTGGGGTGGGGTGATAGAGCAGTAATTTTTTGTGGTGGGGCAGCTGCAGGAGGCACTTTTTGGGGGTGGGGTACTCGTGGGGCATTATGAGTAGGGCAGTTTGAGGGGTGGTAGGGAAGTTGTGAGGTAGTGCTTTTTAAGGATGGGGCAGTGTGCAGGTTGATGGGCGGTTACAGCATGATAGATTTTGGGAGTGAAGCAGTCCAAGGGGTAGTTTTAGGGGTTAGGATGTTGGAGCAGTTGCAGCGATATTTTTTAGGAATAGGACAATCTAGAGAGCGGTAGGGCAGCTGTAGGAGGTTTTTTTGAGAGTGAGGCAGTTTGCAGGATGGTAAGGCATTTGGGTGGGGACAGCTACTGATGTGAAACGGCAGTTGTAGGGGTGAGGTTTTTGATGGTAGAGCAGTTTGTAGGATGGAGTAAGTTGGGTGGGGGTAATTTTTGTGGTGGAAGTATTTGGTGGGTTGGTACAGCAGTTGCAAGGGTAGTATGGGATGCAGCGTGCGATTCAGCTAGCATGCGAAAAGGCCACATGGGGTCGTGTGGCAGAAACTCCGTACTACCTTGGTAGTGTGCATTGGGGTGGCAACTAGGCGGGATGGGGGTGTTCCCACCCTGCTGCTGCTGCTAGCGCAAGCCTTTGTAACCCGCACTGCCTGTACTCAGCGCATGTAGCACAAGTGCGGATGGCTGGGTGCATAAGGAAAGGAATGGTCAGCAGGAAGGAGGCAGTAATGGTGCCTTTGGTGAGACCTCATTTGGAGTACTCTGTGCAATTCTGGAAACTGCACCTTCAGAAGGATATAAACAGGATGACGTTGGTGCAGAGGGTGGCTACTAAAAATGGTCAGTGGTCTTTGTTATAAATCATATGGGGACAGACTCAAAGATGTATGTATACGTTAGAGAAGTTTAAATACCTCCGTGGCATAAATGCAGAGGAGGAGAGCCTCTTTCAATTGCAAGAAAGCTCTGCAATGAGGGGGCATAGGATGACATTAGCAGCACAGGGCTTAGTAAACCTTCCCTAAGTCTGATGACACTAAGAGTTGATAATATATTTTCTTAGGCAATAAGAGGCGTACATAAACTGAACTTATGTCAAATAATCTAAAGGAAGTGCCCAGTAATGCAGAGAACTTTAATTATAACGTTTTCCAGGACTGAAGGCGTAGCCTAGTGGTTACAGCAACAGTCTAGTACCCAAGAGATCTGGGTTTGATTCCCACTGGCACTCCTTGTGACCTTGGGCAATCACTTTACCCTCAGAAAGAAAGGCCTGGCAATCTACTTCCGGTCATACCTTGCCAAGAAAGCCCTGGCGCTACTGGGTTGCCAAGAGTCAGCAATGACTTGATGACACTTAAGAAAAATTAAAGTTTTCTTCTTTAAAAGATCTTCTTGTACCCTTAGTGAGGAAGGATGAATCTTTATTATATATCAAGGCAGTCAAGTACATGATGTAGCAAGAAAACAGAGAAATTCATGAAAGGAAATGTGTGATCCTTAAAATAAGATTTCACCTCAAATAAGGCAAAGAAATGTGTGTCGATATTACAGAAAAAGACATATCTGTTCACAGATTACGATGATATCAAAATGTTTACAAGAGTGAGTAATCTGATGTCCTTTCAATGGGAGATCTCAGAATGATTTTATTGACTTTACTAGATACAATGTGTTTTGTTATTTGCTCTTGATCCTTTGACTATATTTGGACATTTTATGTTACTATAAGAGTTTACATATGTCTGGTTTTATTCCCACCCTTAGAGGTAAGTGGGATTGTTTTACATCCAGCAACCATTTTTGGATCATTTTACTTGGTTTTTATTTTTAACTAATGAATGTTTTTTGTCTGTTTTAGGAGATTACTTATTATATTTTACAAAACAGGCAACAACTGAAGAAAACAATTTTGTTTGCATCCATTAGGCAAGAGTTAAGGAGGGTCATATCCAACACAGCAATACTTATCTTGACACTCGATACATCTGTCTTAGGCAAATTAGAAAATTATGCATCACAAAGTTGTAAAAGTAGATGACAGAGAGCATATGGCAGAAATAAACAAGCTTCAGAAATGTCATTGCTTCAAGACACAAGATAAGCAACACTAGTATAATTGGTAACAAATATCTACACTGTGTATCAAGCACATGACAAGAAGGTCCGCCTTACAATCAAAGTTAGAATAAAAGCAGAAGAAATTTGCCCTACATCATCCATTGCTGCACTACTCACTGAAGTAAGGAAGGTCGATGTGTCTCATGGTACATTAAACTAACAGCTGAATGGAGACCTTGAGGCTTATGTATCATTCACAAGGTTCAAAAGAAAAATCGGTTTGGGCAAAGAAGGGGCGATAAAGAAATAAGTGACCACACCTGCACTGACCACTGGAAGTATACAAATTCAAAGGTCGCATCTGATCTAGCACCGGCCTAAACCAATGCAACTGTAAAGCAAATGCCCCTAGCAGCTTGCTTCAAAAGCAATAAACCCCCGCAGGTCTTGCCCCTTATAAACTGCTTCCTGCCACCTGGCTATACAGCTCAATATCTTGCGCTTCATCACGTGCGCGTGTTATGGGTCTAAAGCACAATTCAAGTGCCAAGACCGAGCAAATCAATCTTAGGCTTACAAAAGTTGCAGGCACATCATTTAAAGTCAAAACCAGTAGTGCGCTCGATTCTCCTGCACACAGGCTATGTGGGCTGCCTCAGAAGTTACATTTTGCAGTAATCTGCAGGCACGTAAATGTGAGAAAATTGCCACCTTGCCCTTCAAAATTAAGCGCTAGGAAAAAAAATTAAACTCATTGATAACCGGTGACTTCAAAAATCCTGATCAAATTTAATAACTTTTTATTAGTGCAGCATTAAAAAAACCCAACTACCATAAGATCTTGATCTTTGTCGTTGAAAGAAATTACTTTTGGGGAGGAATTCTGGCAATCGGAACAAGCTAGGCGTGAAACCATATGGAAAATGGACATTAAAAAGCCAGTGCTGCAGCATAATGGGTGGGTTTATTTATAAGCTTCAGGTAAAAAAGGCTGTTACATAGCAAATGACCTCGGAGAAAGAGCAGACACGGCCTCCCCAGTCTGCCCAGCCGAAAGAACTATTCCATTCTGCAATCCCTTCCTCCCTCTCAGCAAAGCACAAGCTCCAGTGCAAAACAGCATTTTGTGCCTCTTACACCGAGAGAGGCTAGCACAAGACACTAATCAGAACCCATTGTCATCCCTCCCCTGGTTTAATCGTCCTTCGGCAATCAAATCGCTTTGCATTCAGCTTGGGTGTATTCAGGCTTGGTCAGCACTTTGTGCAACAACAAATAAATAAGGGAGGTAAAGAACACTAGCGAGTGAGAGGAGGTGCGTCATTCCTGGGAACTGCTGGCTTTCTGTCCCCCCAGCACTGCTCACTCCAAGACTCAAGCCGAGCGACGCTCACTCAGCCTTCAGTAAGCAAACTGCTCTGCTTTCAAAATGGCTGCTCCATTCCCGTAGCACTAGGAGCCCGCTTTTCTTTACAGCGGTACTATTCGCCTACAGTGGTCGATGCGCGCAAACAGGTTGGTTTCTGGATATCCCGAACGCGTACGCACAAGACAGACTTCCGTACAGCGGAGAGAGCGCTATACGTTCCCTGCAGCAGAATAGGTGCGATCGCCTCCAGCTCCAGGGCACATCCTGATAATACTTGCCGGGCTCTGCTTTGTGAAACTCTTTACCTCACGGTATTGGGTGGGAAACATCGATCGTATACCAAATTTAAAACCCGCATTAAAAACCTTTTTATTTTGCGCGGGCATCCCCCTGCATTTACCCCGATTGGTTTGTAGCATGAACAATGCAGTGCATGCCAAGAAAACGCTGGGTCAGTATTGTCCCAATGGCACGGTGCTACTGGAAGTAGATTGTCAGGTAAAGTGACTTGCTCAAGGCCACAAGAAGTGCTCATGGGAAGTTAATCCTGATCTTTTGGTTACCAAACCACTGCTCTAACCAGTGAACTACTCCTCAACCCAGAATCAACACCAGTATTTGCAAATAAGACATAGTAACCTAGTATATAACAGCAGATAAAGACCAGTGTGATCCATCTAGTCTGCCCAGTAAGGTGGCAGGGGTAGGTGCACCCACTGCTCCATACAAGTCACCCCCCTCTATGCCGGTAATGCCTGCTGCTCCGTGCAGGTCACCGCCCCCCCTCTCTTTGTTGAAGTATAAAAAATAAATAAAATAAGAGGATACAATCAAAATAAGTTTAACAGGTCTTTTATATTGCTTTTTTTTTTAAGTAACTTAAACTTGGTAATGTACATTCTTCTGAAGCAATGAAGGGTTAAGCGACTTGTCCAAGGCCACAAGGAGTGCTAGTGGGAATCAGTCCCTAGTCTCCTGGTTCCCAAGCCAGTGCTCTAACCACTAGCCTATTCCTCCACTCCTCATGCTATAAAAGGATCCATTGTATCTGTCCCCTGCCATTTTGAATTCCGTCACTGTATTTGACCCCCACCACCACCACCATCAGGTGGACATTCCAAGTATCCACCACCCTTTCAGTGAAAAAATATTTCCGGATGTTGCTTTTAAGTTTACCCCCTTGTAGCTTCATTCTATGCCTTCTAGTTTTACAGCTTCCAATTTCTTTGAAAAAGGTTTGTTCATTAATACCCTTTAAGAGTCTGTATCATATATCCTCTGTGCCTCCTCTCCTCTAGGGTATACATATTTAGGTCTTCAAAGTTTCTTCTCATACTTTTTCTGGCGTAGGCTTCAAATCATTTTGGTCACCTTCCTCTGAACCGTTTCAAGTCTTTATATCCCCTTGTGAGATATAGGGGCTTGTTTACAAAGCTGCGGTAGCAGTTCGCGATCGTTATCGGAGCTGCGGCCCCATTGAAGTCAAAGGGGCCGCGGCTCCGATAACAATCGCAAACCGCTACCGCGGCTTTGTAAACAAGCCCCATGGTCTCCAAAACTGAACATAATTCTTCAAGTGAAGCCTCACCAATGACTTTTACGTGGGCATTAATACCTCTTTTCTGCTGGTTATTCCTCTCTGTATACAACCCAGCATCCTTCTGGCTTTGGCTACCGCCTTGTCACATTGTTTCGCCACCTTGAAACGCTCAGACACTAGCACTTTGAGGTTTTTCTCCTGGTCTGTGCACACCAATCTTTCGTCCCCCTAGTGCATACCCATTCCTTTGGCTTTCTGCATCCCAAGTGCATGACTCTGCACCTTGAATATTGTGTGCAATTCTGGTCGCCGTATCTTAAAAAGGATAAAGCAGAATTAGAAAAAGGTACAGAGAAGAGCCATCAAAACAGTAAAGGGGATGGAAGGATACCCTTATGAGGAAAGGTTTAAAAGGTCGGGGCTCTTCAATCTAGAAAAAGAGATGCCTGAGGGGAGATATGATGGAGGTCTATAAATTAATGAATGAAGTGAAACGAGTAAATGTAGATCGATTGTTTACACCATCAAAAAGTACAAAGACTAGGGGACACGCAATGAAGCTAAAATGTAACCCATTTAAGACTAATAAGAGAAAATATTTTCACTCAATGTGTAATCAAACTCTGGAATTCATTACCGGAGGATTAGTAAAGGCTGTTAGTGTAGCTGGGTTTAAAAAAATGTTTGGCCAAGTTCCTGGAGGAAAGGTCCATAAACCATTATTAAAGAGGACCCAGGAAATCCACTGCTTGCCCCAGTATGAGCATTGTGGAACCTGTGTGCCTTTTTGGGAACCTGCTAGGCAGTACCGTACTTAGCCCTGTGCGAGCAGTGCAGCCGCACAGGGCGCAAAGGCTTAGGGGGTGCATTTCGGCTGCCTGCTGTTGCCCTGCTGCTGCCACTTTTTCTTCTCTCAGAAACAGCAGGCAACTGAAACGCACCCCCTAAGCTTTTTCACAGCACTTTAAACAGGTCGGTCCCTTCGTCCTCTGACACAATGTCAGAGCAGGGAAGGGCAGATCTGCTTAAAGTGCCAGCGACTTGCACATTGGGCGCCTCCCCCCTCCAGCCACTTTCTGCTCTTTCCCTGCTATTGGCACCGCTGTGGAGAAAACAGAGGGTGGCGGCAGCAGTAGGGCAAGAGCAGGCAGTGGCTGGATGGAGGCATGGGGAGGAGGGGGAGGGGGCATGTGCCCGATATGCAAGTCACACAGGGCGCAATTCTAGCTCAGTATGGCCCTGCTGCTAGGTACTTGTGACCTGGATTGGCCACTGTTGGAAGGATACTGGGCTTGATGGGCTTTGGTCTAACCCAGTTTGGCATTTCTTATGTTCTTATCTTAACTGCCAAGCATTAGAACAGTCTTCCAGTTTTTGTAGATCTTTCCTCATGTTGTCTACTCTCTCAGGGGAGTCCACTCTGTATAAATATTCATTTCTTGATTGTAAACCGCTCTGTTGCATATATGAAGGGCGGTATATCAAATACAATAAACAAACATAAATGCGTCATCTGCAAAAAGACAGATTTTTTTCCCCTTTATTCCTTCAGCAGTATCACTCACAAATACATTGAACAGTACTGCTCCCAGGACCGATCCCTGGGGCACACCATTACTCACCTTCTTTATTTTCTGAGCAAGCTCTGTTTACCACTACCTTCTGTCATCTGTCAGTCAACCAATTTCTGATCCAGTTCACCACCTTGGGACCCATCCCCAGGCTGCTCAGTTTATTGATAAGCCTTGTCTGAGGAACAGTATCAAAGGCTTTGCTGAAATCCAGGTAGATCACATCCATCGCATGCCCTTTATTTAGTTCTCTGGTCACCCAGTCAAACAACGCAATCAAATTTGTTTGGCATGATCATCCTTTAGCAAAACCATATTGCTTTGGATCATGCAACCTATTGGTTTCTAAAGTCTCCACTATTTTTTCTTTCAAGAGCGCCTCCATTACTTTTCCCGCCACCGAGGTAAGGCTTACTGGCCTATAGTTTGTCACCTCTTCCCTATTACCACTTTTGTGAAGAGGTCCCACAGCAGCCCTTCTCCAGTCCTATGGAATCTCTCCCGTCTCCAAGGATCTATGAAAGCATCCTTTAAAGACCCTGCCAGAACCTCTCTTTCAGTATCCTGGGATGTATCCCATCTGGTCCCATGGCCTTGTTCACTTTCGATTTTGCAAGCTATTCAAGGATATCATCTTCTGTCAATAGTGTGATATCTGCTCCATTCCCATTTGTATATTTGTCAATTATACGTGGTCCTTCTCCAGGATTTTCTTTAGTGAATACAGAACAAAAGTATTAGTTCAGCATTTTTGCTTTTTCAATATCACTTTCCATGAATCTGTCCTTGGCACTTTTGAGTCTTGCAATAATTCCACCTCTGATCTTCCTCTTCTCCTGAACATAGCTGAAAAGGTTTTGTCTCCACGCTTCACGTCTTTAGCCATCTTTTCTTCTGCCTTTGCTTTTGCTATCCTTATTTCTCTTTGTCTCCTTTAGCTTTATCCTGTATTCTTTTCTGTGTTCCTCCGTTTGTGATCTTCTGAATTTTGTGAAAGCTGTTTTTTGCCTTTATTTGTACAGTCACTTCTTTGGAGAACCATATAGGTTTCCTTTTCCTCTTGTTTTAAATTTACTTTCTTTACATATATAGCTGTTGCCTCTTTTAGTTTAGCCCACCGCCCTTATCTCCTCCCTCCCTGCCAACTTCTCCTTCAGGTACTTTCCCATTTTACTAAAGTCAGCATCTTTGAAGTCTAGGACTTTGAGCATGCTGTGATTGGACTGCCTTGGCACTGACCTCAAACTACACTAGGTGAGGATCACTGCTGCTCATGTGGGCACCCACCCAGACATTCAATATGCTATCTCCATTGGCAAGAACTAGATCCAGCATCAAAAGCTTTCTGTGGTCAGTTCCATCACCATTTGTCTGTGCAATACTTCTTGGAAGTCATTCACAATCTTTTTACTTCTTTCCAGATTTGCAGAAGGAATACTCCAACTCACGTCTGGTAGATTAAAGTCACCCAATATGATCATTTCTCCACATTCTGAATTTTTAATGGAATATTATATATTCTCCTTAGTTAACAATTAATCAGTTAACAACTTATGGAATAACCATATGTCCAGTTCCCTCATGACAAAATTACCTAAGACAGTTAACCACAAATCTAAAGGTAAAATATTCCATAAATCAGATGCAGCTCCCATAAATGACTTTCACAAATTTTCCTTTAATCAAAGGTTTAGGAGAAGGAAGAGAAATTTGACTCATATCCATTGATCTCGATATTAGAGTAGGGATGTAAAGTGTAGTTACTCACCTGTAGCAGGGGCTCTCCACGGACAGCAGAAATAAGCTCTCACAACCCTCCAACCTCCCCAGTGTCTTATTTTGCTACAGCTTTGCTATCATACTGGGGAAGAGGACACCATGGCAGGTGGGAAGACACACACACAGGCATGGTGGAGCCTCCCAAAAGCTTCCAATAGAAGCTGGGGAGTGTTCCCATGCAGCAGTCTGTCAGTGATGCTACCCATACATGAGGACTTATTCCTGCTGTCCAAGGAGAACACCTGCTACAGGTCAGTAACAACGCTTTCTCTGGGGACAAGCAGGAATGAAGTCCTCACATATGGGACTCTCAAGCTACAGGCTACCGAAAACCAAGGAGGAAAAAACCCAACAGGGGCAACAAGCACGAACTAGAGAATCAACGAGTAGTAGCAGAAGTAGTTTCCTGAGGGGAACGCAACTGACAAACTCTGCATCATACAGCTTCACACATAAGTGTTAATGCTCTATAAGTAGTCTCTTTTTGATAGCCTGGGTGGACAGAAGGGCCTTGGTAGGAAGGAGTTGAACCTAATCCCCAAAGAGGTGCCAGAGCACAGACTGGCCAAAGTTGCTGTTGCATCAGGAATCCCCCTCTAGACAAAAATATGATGTGAATGTACGGATCGAAGATCGCGTTGCAGTTCTGCAGATCTCCACTGAAAGTGTGCAAAGTTGGCTACAAATGACGCTGTGGCCATGACACGACCATCAAGGCTCAGGCTAGCCTGGGTATAAGCAAAAGAAATGCAGTCTGCCAGCCAAATTGAAAGAGTGTGTTTGGAAACAGCAGCCCCGAGCTTGCTGGGGTCAAAAGAGACAAACAGCCGAGTGGACCTTTGCTATGTCTTCATTTGCTCAAGGTAGAAGGCCAGGGCTCGCTTGCAATCCATGTGCAGCGCCGCCTCCCCCTGTGGTTATGTGGTCTGGGAAAGAAGATGGGCAGTATAACTGACTGGTTAGGATGGAAAGAGTAAACCACCTCCAGGAGGAAATGTAAAGGAGTGTGTAAGACCACTCTCTTATGATGGAACCTGGTATTTGGCAGGTGAGCCTCCAGGGCCTGGAGCTCACTAGACACAGAATGCAGACATAACCGCCACCAGAAATAAGACCTTCCAGGTCAGGAATCTCAGAGGGCAGGAAGCAAGTGGCTCATAAGGAGCTGACATGAGCAGCATCAAAACCACACTGAGGTCCCATGCAACCGCTGGGGCCCTGAAAGGAGGCTTAAAGAGGAATAGGTCCCACATAAAGTGAGTCACTAGAGGATGAGCTGAGATAGTAGGCCTGAGCTGTGATGGCAGGCCCTGAAGCACTCAGGTGAACCCAGATAAAATTGGATTTGAAACCCAACTTGAGGTGAAGAAGGTACTCAAGCAACCTGTCGATGGAGCAAGAAAAATGATCCAGGGCCCAGTTAGTGCACCAGGAGGCAAACCTTTTCCACTTGAAGGGATAAGACCTCCTCTTCGGAGCCTTCCTTGAGACCAATAGATCCTCCGCGACTCCCTCAAGCAGGTTAAGCTCCGACAGGACTATTCACTCAACATCCATGCTGTGAGGGCCAAGGACCAGACGTTGGGGTGGCGCAAACTCCCATCCTCCTGAGAGATGAGGTCTGAAGTGAAGCCCAACCACAGAGCTGAAGCAGCAGGGGAAACCATAGTTGCTTGGGCCAATACAGCGTGATGAGAATCATCGAGCTCTTATTGGCCTGGAGCTTCAACAAGGTCTTCGTTATGAGAGGAATGGTGGGTGGGGGGGGGGGGCGGATATGCCTAAAGCAGGCCTGCTTCCCAGTGCAACAGGTAGGCATCCGGCACCAGCCTACTCCTCGAAGTGACCCTTGAGCAGAAATGACCCACCTGTGCGTTGTTTGGAGTGGCAAGCAGATCTATTGATGGAGTACCCCATGACTGAAAGATCCGGGCCATGACCTCCCTGTTCAGAGTACACTCGTGTGGCTGGAAGACACAGTTCAGCTGATCCACCAGGGAACTGAGTTCCCCAGGCAAATAAGTGGCTCTCAACTCCATACCCTGGGCGATGGAAAACATCCACAGGTGGACCACCTCTCAGCACAGGAAATATGACCCCATGCCCCCCTGCTTGTTGATGCAGTACATCACCACCTAATTTTTGGTCTGGATCAGAAAAACCTGGTCAGCAAGGTGATCCCAGAATGCCTTGAGGGCGTTCACAACAGATCGGAGCACCAGAAAGTTGATCTGGTGGAGGCTCTCCTGCTCGGATTACACACTTTGCATGTGAAGACCGTCCAGATGTGCCCCCCAAAAGAGCTTGGATGCAACCATCATCAGCATCCTCTGGGGAGGTGATACATGAAAAGGGGAGACCTCTGAGCAGGTTTCGGAGAGTCCAAACACCAGTGCAGGGACTAGATCAGAGGGGCAGTGATGGCCACCTGGTCTCAGAGGCAGGCAGTGGCTTGCTTCCACTGAGTGCTCAGAGTCACTATGCTTGTCTCATCAACAGACTAGCCAGGGGAGTGACATGCATTGTCGAGGCCCTACGGCTGAGCACCCTCAACATACCCCGAGCCATTATCTGATGCCTCTGCTGGGTATCGTGGACCAAGGCCATCAGTCTCTGCACACGGTCCAGGAAGGCCTGAGACCGAGTGGTGTAGAGGAGGGCCCCTATAAACTCCAGCTGTTGGGAGGGCTGGAGGTGGGAAATGGAGTAGCTGATCATGAACCCCGACATTTTGAGCACCTGGATAGTTAGCAGAGTTGATTGCTGGACTCTGTCTGAAGTGGAGCTCTTTATGAGCCAGTCATCCAAGTAGGGGTAGATGAACACCCCAAGGGTCCAAAGATAAGCAGCAACAACCGCAAGGCACTTCGTGAAGACCCAGGGCACCGAGGCAAGGCTAAAGGGAAGCATATTGTAGTGAAAGTGTCAGCCCCCCAGGAGGAATCAGATATTTCCTGTGAGCGGGATAGATCAGTATATATGTGTACGCATCCTTGAGATCCAGGGAGCATAGCCAATCTTTTCTCTGAAGGTAAGGGAACAGAGTCCCCAGAAAGACCATCTTCAATTTTTCTCGCATTAAGAAGGTGTTGAGGTTTTAGAGGTCCAGAATTAACCAGAACTCCCCCCCCCCTCCCATCTTCTTGGGGACCAGAAAGTACCTGGAGTAGAACCCTGCCCAACCTGAGCTGGAGGCACAGGCCCTATGATGAGATCAGCCAGAAGGGTGGAGATTTCTCCTTGCAACAGGTCTAGGTGCAGAGGGTTGAGGGGATATTCCCTCGGTGGGAGGCAGATCATCAAGATGCAGCATGTAGCTGTTTTGGACTATCTGCAAAACCCATGAGTCCGAGGTGATGAGAGGTCAACCTGTGGGTAAAAAGGATGAGCCATCCCCCCCACCGGAGGGTTCCCCTCTGTGGCAATTGGTAGATTGGCTATGCTCCAATGGACCCAGTCCACCCTTCTCCCCCCCCCCCTGGCTTGGGCTGCGGGGCAGGCTGGGCCTTCTGAGGCTTCTCCTGCACCTTTTGCTAAGAGCTTTGAGGGGTTTGAGAAGTACCTGTGCTCACACTGGTAGTAAGTTTTCTTCGGCCCCTGGTACTCGTGAGAGATGGGGCAGTCTTCCCTGAAAGCCTGGTGAGGGCGAGGGTGATATGCTGTTTCTCTATGTCACCAGATTTAGCCTCCACCTGCTCCATGAAAAGATTTTTCCCGATGCATGGAACATCCGCCAGCTTGGAAACAAGGAGCGATGCGTAAAACAAAGTCGTCCTTTATTAAGCAAATACCCCAACATGGCCATGTTTTGGCAAATGCCTTCATCAGGGGGAACCTAAAAAAAAATTGAAATACATCCAATGGTAAATCAGTAAGACAATAACAGCTAAAATATAATTTAAAAAAATACACAAAACAAACTTACATAAATGTAAAAAGAAACACAAATCCAGACCTTGAGGGCCCAAAGCCATTTCTCTAGGGCTGCCATTTCCAAAGGCTTTGGGGCCAGACCAGCTTCAGCCACTGCTTCTGGCATCCCCTCGGGGGCATTGAGGTCACAGGCACTGGGGGATGAATGGCGCTCCTCCGGCATTCTGAGAGTCTATTGTTCCCGCCAGGGCACTTTGGTGGGCTGTTCCCAGCCATCGCTATCGGCATCGTGTTGGGAAGGGCTCCAATGCCTATGCACATAGGCTTTAGCCTGGTGCTTGGACAGGTCCCCCTTCGACACAGATGGGGGAATCGATGTCAATTCCTTCCTCGGCTCCATTCAATGGTTGATCGAAAGCTGCCACTCCAGGCCACCACGGCCCCTTGGTTCAGAGTGAGCACAAGCACCCCCTCAATGTCTATGCCTCAGCATGTCCTAGTGGGGCCATCGGGATTGATGCCAGAGCCAAAGATGCAGACTCAAGAGTACTGTCCAAAGAGGGACTCCATCTGCTACTCCCAACCCTTCAGGCTCCTTCTTGTCATCTGCAGACAAAGATTACAAGAGGAGGGCTGGTGGTCGGGGCCCAGTCATGAAGGTACCAGTTGTGCTTATCAGTGGCCAAGATGGTCCTGGCACACTTGATGCACTTCTTAAAACTGCTAGCCAGCTTTGGGACATGTCCAGAAAAACAGCCACGGCCAGGTCGAACGGCTCGATGGTACTAAGCTGCATGGAACAGCCAAGGAAAAACAAGAAACAGCAAAGGGAAAAAAAAAGAAAAAGGAAGCATCAGAACCACATGAAACCAATGACTGTGGTAGTAGAGCCTCCCAAAAGCTTTCAGTAGAAACTGGGGAGTGTTCCCATGCAGGGCTCAGTCAGTGAAGTCACCCATACATGAGGACTTCATTCCTGCTTGTCCACAGAGAATACTGGATTAAGTTAGCCTTGACAAATTTTGTTTGGATTTAAGAGCCTAACCAAAATCTTAGGAGCCAGTGGCTGTGACCTCCTTGCGCCACCCTAACCCAGATTGTCTCCATTCTCCATTGAAGTTCAGGAGCTGGGGGTGGGAGGAATCTCCTCTGAGGTGGTTTACCACAGCTTCTTTAAGGCCAGATTTGCTAAGGCTGTTTTCCCATTCTATGTTCAAGAAGAAAAAAAGCTCAGTAAACGAGGTCCTCAATGCTCCCCTGAAAGCCAGTGGCAGAATACACAGTTGGCAGCGCACCTCCCTGGTTTGTTTTTCTGTTGTCACCCAGTCTTGTAATCTCTCTGCCTTCCCACCTTTGTCACCTAGTCTTGCACATTCTCTCTTTCTCCCCTCCTCACCCTCTCATCACCCAGTCTCACTCCTTCCTTTAAAATCGGCCACCCCCCCCCCCCTGCTTCAATCTCCTGAAAGTCAGTCAGCTCTGTCCCAGCTAATCATTCAGCCCCCACACCCTCTATCTCTACCCCTATTTTTTTCGGTTACTTGATATACTGCTTAAACCAGAACATAAAAGCAGTGTACAATAAACAAAAATGACTGCTGAGATAGGAGGAAAAGAATGCCATTAATCAATAGGACAGCAGAAGGTGGACAGCAGCGGAGAGAAGAAAGAAGCAAAAGGAGAATGGAGACTCAAGGAGGGATGTGTGGAAGGTTTAAGGCACACTGAAACAGATGGGTCTTTAAGTCAGCCTTGAAAAGGGCAAAGAAGGGCTGTAACCGAAGGCTGAAGGGGAGTGAGTTCCAAAGGGAGGAGGGCAGAAAGAAAAAAAGCAGAGGAGTGGGTACATTCAAAGCATGCCTAAGTAAGGGAAGAGTGTGCCAGACGGTAATTATGGACAGAGCGTAGGAGATGATGAAGAGTATGATGATGGAGGTCTGCAAGATATTGAGGTATGGAGGAGCAGATGGTTCGGTGCACAAAGATAAGAATTTTATACTGAATCCTAAAACGTACTGGAAGCCAATGAAGACATGCCAGGAGAGGAGTGACGTTCATAGCGAGAGGAGGAGATAAGAATATGGGTGGCAGTATTTTGTAAAAGCTGAAGTCAGTAGATTTGGGAATGTGGAAGGCTGGCGAGAGTGACATTACAATCAATCCTAGAGACTACGAGGGTTAGAAGCAGCATGGTTAAGGAGGAAGTGAGGAAAGGGCAAACACACGCAGTTGTCGAAGATAAAAGAAATCACGATGAGTGACCGAGGAGATATGTTCAGAGAAGGAAAGGGAAGAGTCAAGGGTGACACCAAGGTATCTAAAGGACGAGACCAAAGGAATGACAGTAGAAGCAAGGGAGGGAGCTAGAGAGGGAGTGGGAAATCCGAATGTGATCCAAGTAACAGTAGACTTCAAAGGGTTGAGCTGCAATCCAGTTAGCCACCTCTCAGCTAACCAGTCAGAGCCCCAACCCTTATCCCTGAAAGCCTTTCATCCCGCCCAGGATCTACCCCCACCTTTGCAAGTCAATCAGCCCTCTCGCCTCCACCCAGCTAATCAGTCAGTTCCCACAGCCTCCCCTCCTAGCTAACCAGTCAGCCTCTCCAGCAAGCCAGTCAGTCATTCTCCCACCATAGGCTGCCCCTAGCTAGTCAGTCAGCCCCCCCCCCCCCCAACTACAAGACAGTAACCTACCTCCAGCAAGCCAGTCAACCCCCCACTCCTGGCACCATGGATCCTGAGCTTGATGTTTGGCTGCCCTCAGAGCAGGAAGTTCCTTATCTCTGCTTTATGCGGCTCAGCTTCCCACAGAGCTGACAGATGCAGAGATAAGAATTTCCTCCTCTGATGGCAGTCAGACGACATTGCTGCATCGCATGTCTTGGTGCAAGTGTGCTGTGCTGCGCAGTGCAATGCATGAACTTTCACGCTGGTCTCATGTTCTCAAGTCTCATGAAACTAGCGCCAGAGTTCCTGTGCCATGTGGCTCAGACTCGCAGAGACATACAGTGCAGAGAGAGAGTCAACCTCCTCCTCCAGCAGCAGCAGTGCAACACAGAAAACAAAAAAAAAAAAAGGAAGGGGGCAAGAAAATCCCAAGAGCCAAGTGCAAATTTCTAGTCTGGGATGTGTCAAGCTGGGTTAGGTTTATATTCTGGGGCTTTTTCTTTTTTTTATTTTGGAGTGCCGTCAAGTCAGTGCTGACTCCTGGTGACCCAGCTGCCTCTGGGTTTTCTTGGCAAAGTATCACCAGAAGTAGATTACCCTCCATTGCCTTGGGAAAAAAAGGCTGGCAAAGTGACTTGCCCAAGGTCACAAGGAGTGCCAATGGGAATCGAACCCTTGATCTTCCGGGTACTAGGCAGTTGCTCTAACCACTAGGCTACTCCTCCACTCTGAAGAGAAAGTCAGAAGAGAGATTAGAAAGGGGCTAACCCTTGTAAAATTGTAACAGTAAAAAAGATAAGTCTGAAATGGACTATAGCTATGATCAGCAACCAATGAAATATATAGAGACCCTGTACTATCTTGAATTCCAAAATATCAATTTAGCAGCTGCATTTTGTAATGTTTGTGATCATCATATCTGACATTTTGGAGGGCCCAATAAAACCAAATTACAGTAACCAAAATTAGAGGGGCACGGTTACTAAAGTGCGGTACCTGAGAACGTGGGGTTTAGAGCAGGGCTAACACACAGTAGACAGAAGCATGAGGCCAAAAGATGACCATACTAAAAACACCATGCTACCTGAGCAGCGTGCAAATAGGTAGAATTAAGGTGGAGAATGGGCGATGACAGTGTGCAGCTAGTTGTGTTCAAGTGGGACAAAGAGTAAATTAGACTTGCCTGCTAAATTGTTGTTCCTTACGGAACTCCAGTCTAGTCCCGGACCTCTGGGTTGTGCACCCCTCACAGCAGCTTGGAGACTGAGAAACGTCATCCTTTTGTGATGACACTGGTATATCCTTCCAGGATCCGCCTCCTCATCTCAGTAACCTATTGACAAAGCAGACTCCTCGGAGCAACAATTAAGTAGCAACTTCCCTTAACAATGGAACTTAGCATAACTAAACTCAGAACGAAAAACAATAAAAAAAATATATCGAGGTCTATCCTTTTTTTTTTTTTTTTAAATATATGGGGAATCGAGATGAAAAAACACTTTTTCCATACCCCTATGCCGGAACTTTACCTGTTACTCCGTTTTACTTCAAGCTGACTACTCCAGCCAATCCAGGAGGGATACGGGACTAGACTGGAGTTCCGTAAGGAACAACAATTAGCAGGTAAGTCTAATTTACTCTTCTTTATCGTCCCTCCAGTCTAGTCCCGGACCTCTGGGTAAATAACAGAGCAGTGAAGAAATTCACCGGGAGAGTCCCGCTAGGCCAGTCTGAAGCACTGCTGACCCAAAACAGGTATCCTTCTCCACCTGAACATCCAGCCGGTAATGCTTGACAAAGGAATTTAGTGACGACTAGGTGGCCGCCCTACAAATCTCCACCGCCGGCACCAAGCAGAATTCTGCCCAAGATGCTGCTTGTGCTCTTGTCGAATGAGCTTTCAAACCTTCCACGACTTCTTTGCCTCTCAAAATATATGCTGATGCAATAAGCTTCCTTAAGCCACCTGGCTATAGAAGCCTTCGAGGCTGCATACCCCTTCCTAGGACCTTCAAAGAGGATGAAGAGCCTATCAGACATACGAAAACTGGCCGTTCTATGGATGTATATCTTCAACGCTCACCGAACGTCAAGACAATGTAGTCTAGCTTCAGGAGCCCGCGCGGAATCCTCTCGAAACACTGGCAACACTGATTGAGGTGAAACGCTGACACCACCATTGGTAAAAAGGAAGGAACTGGTCTCAACACTACCTTAGACTCAGAAGGACAAAAAAGGTTTTCTACAGGATAAAGCTTGCAATTCGTAAATTCTTCGGGCCGAGCATATAGCTATCAGGAACACCACCTTAAGAGTAAGATCTTTTAACGATGCCCCTGACAACAGTTCAAACGGCTTTCCTCTGAGAGCCTCCAACACCAAAGGAAGACTCCATTTGGGCACCACCTGTCTACTCGGCGGGCAAATGAGTGAGACCGCTCTTAGGAACTGCTTGACATCTGGGTGACTTCCTATCTTTCCCCTATAACAGGATAATGCTGCGACCTGCACCCTTAAGGATGCAGCCGCTAAGCCATTTTCCAAGCCACCCTGCAAGAATGCTAAGACCTGCGGAATCGGCACTCGTAACGGTTCCACGTGATGATCCCCACACCATGCTTCAAACACTCGCCAGATCCGAATGTACGCTAATGAGGTAGTCCTCTTCCTAGACTTCAACAAAGTCGTTATTACGGTTGAAGAGTAAACCTTTCGCCCTTAGCCTTGCCCTTTCAAGAGCCAAGCCGTAAGCGAGAACCGATCCACCTGTGGCATGCGCAGAGGACCCTGCGAAAGCAGATCCGCTCGTTGAGGCAGGCGCCAGGGCCTTGCCACTAAGAGCCTCATCAGATCTGTGTACCAAGGCTTTCTTCTTGGCCAATCTGGTGCTATCAAGATTACCTGTCCTCTGTGTTGTTCGATGCGTTGTACCACTCTTCCTATTAATACCCAAGGAGGAAAGACGTACAGTAGCTGCTCTTCTGGCCACTTCTGCAGTAGAGCATCCAGGCCTTCCGACATCCTCTCTTCTTCTGCTGAAGAACCGATCAACCTTTGCCGACTGGAATGTGGCCATGAGATCCATCACTGGCTTCCCCCAACGGTCCACTAACAGGTTGAAGACGTCCGGATGAAGAACCCACTCTCCTGGGTCTACTTTCACTTGATTTAGGAAGTCGGCTTCCACGTTGTCCACTCCTGCCATATGCGCCGCCGACAGAGCCTGAAGATTCATCTCGGCCCATTCA
Source organism: Ichthyophis bannanicus (assembly GCA_033557465.1). Taxonomy (NCBI): domain Eukaryota; kingdom Metazoa; phylum Chordata; class Amphibia; order Gymnophiona; family Ichthyophiidae; genus Ichthyophis; species Ichthyophis bannanicus. Next base: position 104,004,840 of record CM066032.1, on the reverse strand, counting down.
AACAACTGTTCCGCTTCCGCTTCCATGGGAACACTGCTGGTACTGCCCTGTCGATTGATAAAGGCCACGGCGGTGGCATTGTCGGACAATACCCATACAGTTCCCTTGCTTAGATAAGGCTGAAAGGCTATCAATGCGAGTCTTACCGCTCTCAGCTTCAATCTGTTGATCGACCAGGTCTTCTCCTGTGCGGTCCACTGGCCCTGGGCGAACCTCCCTTGAAAGTGAGCTCCCCATCCGAAAAGGCTGGCGTCCGTCATTAAGGGGATCCAGTAGGCGTTTCCAATGGCATCCCCCTGATGATAAAGTCCGAAGTCAACCACCAGTGTAGGGCTTGCCGTGTCTCCAATAGCCAAAGTAGCTTCTGGGACAAGGAATCGTTTTGATGAGACCATCGCCTGAGTAATGTTCTCTGCAAGGGATGCACGTGTGCTCTCGCCCATGGGACCATTTTGATTGCCGCTGCCATGGTTCCGAGCACCTGCAAATAATGCCACGCTGTGGGCATAGTTCTGCCCAGAAACTGTCGCAGGAGAGTCTTTAATCCGTCTGTTCGGTGGTCCGGTAGAAAGACCCTCCCCGCCTCTGTATTGAACTGAGCTCCCAAGTACTCTAGTCTTTGAGACGGAACCAGATTGCTTTTTGTCATATTGATCACCCAACCAAGACTTTGCAGCAAGGTCACCACCCTTGTTGTAGCGGTCTCACTTTCGCTTCTGGACTTCGCTCGAATTAACCAATCGTCGAGATACGGATGCACGAGAACCCCCTCCTTTCTCAATGCCACCGCTACCACTACCATTATCTTGGTAAAGGCCCTGGGAGCTGTAGCCAGCCCGAACGGTAACGCTTGAAACTGGAAGTATCCCATGGGCACCACAAACCTGAGGAATCTTTGATGTACCAGTCGAACTGGAATGTGGAGGTACGCCTCCGACAGATCTAGGGAAGTAAGAAATTCGCCCTATCACTGACTTGACTGTCTCCATCCGAAAGGAACTACGAAATAAATAGAGTACCGACCGGCACTGCATTCATCTGGGGGGACCTGTACTATTGCTCTGAAGGCGAGAAGTCTCTCGATTGTCTCTCGGACTGCGCTGCGCTTGAGCAGCGACTTGCACGGGGATCTTACAAAGAATTCCCTTACTGGTCGCTGAAACTCCAACGCATACCCTTTTTGAATGACTTCCAACACCCATTGGTCGGATGTAATCTTGGCCCAGGGAGGATAAAAATCCCGTAGCCGACCCCCTACGGGAATCAGATCTGCTTTGGTCCTCCTGATCTCATTGTGACTTCCGGGAATTTGTGGAAGAGGTAGAGGCCCCAAACCCCCTTCCCGCTCCTCGAAAGCCACAAAACCCCTGACTTCTGGCAGGGAACCTTCCTCGTTGTGCTTGACAAAACCGTGGATACCGGAATCGCCTAAACTCCCTCTGCTGCCCTTTGAAACTGCTAGCAGAGCGTCCTTGCTTCTGTTTGTCCTCTGGCAGATGGCCCCCTTTGGACTCCCCAAGATCCTTTACCAGTTTTTCCAACTCCTCCCCAAAGAGCAACTTTCCTTGAAAGGGGAGCTTGCTCAGTCTGGATTTCGAGGACCATCTGCTGCCCAGTTGCGTAGCCAGAGATAATGTCGTGCCGCTACCACTGACGCCATACTCTTTGACAAACCACAAATGCGATCATAATGAACATCCGCTAAGTAAGCTGCGCCCGACTCAAGTCTCGCCGCTTCTGCATCCGTGTCTGCCACTGGTCCTCCTTGTACCTGCTGTGACCATCGCAGACAGGCTCGGGCTACCCAAGCTCCACAAATAGTGCTTGAACGGACAAAGCGTTGACGTCAAAGACCTGACGCAACAAGGTATCAAGCTTTCTGTCCTGGGTATCCTTGAGCGCAGCACTACCTTCCACTGGAATGGTAGTCTTCTTTGTCACTGCCGAGACAGCCGCATCGACCTTTGGAGGCTTAAATAACTCGCGATCCTGGTCCACCAGGGGGTAAAGCCTACCCATCACTCTGGCCCCTTTTAGAGAGAGTCGCCTCTGGCATGTCCCATTCTTCTTGAATCATTTCCCTAATGACTCTATGAACCGGGAAGGCTCTCTGCGTCTTTCTAAACACCTGCAGCAAAGGATCCTCTAATGAAGCATCCTCCGCTGGTCCTGGTGACGGCATATTGAGCACCTTAACAGTCTCCGAAATGAGTGTGGGCAACTCGTCCCTCCTAAACATCCGAACGACTCTTGCTTGATCCTCTCTATCCGTGATCTCGCCTTCTTCCAATTCCTCGTCCAAATCTAAACTCTGGGTCTCCCTCATCCGATTGAAATCCCTCAGAGTCCACAGACTGCTCCTTTTCCAATCTGGCTTTCTTCATTGGCTGTCCCAACCTACCCGCATTCAAAGGGGTTCCCGGTCTCTTTTCCCCACGGGAGACTCCTATAGAACTCGTCTCTTGTTCCTGCCTGGGATGACCCAAGGCTTGCTGAAGCAGCACCACAAAATCTTGGAAAAAATGGCTGCCAGACCCCCTGGCTTCCTTTAATGGGGAAGATAAGGAAGTGGGATCCTGTGAGCTGACGGGGTCCTTCTGACCCTCAGCTGCACCTTCCAAGCTGTGCTCCATGGTAGCAGCCTCCTGTGTGCACCGCTTGCAAACTCCTGTTTCTGCCACAATGCCCCTCCTAGAACCGCAGACCAAACAATGCGGTCTAGACGGCATACCTCCTTATAGAGGCTATGGAGTCCTTTAACATGTGCAGAAATTGTTTTATTGCTTGTTTAAAAAAAAAAAAAAAAACAACCTATCTGCTAATCCCCCCTAACCTAAAAATGCAGAGTTTCTGCTAAAAAGGAGGCTTCCCGTGCAAAGCAGAAGACTCTACAGGGCCTGCAGAGCCGTTGGTGTTTCCCGCGCGAGCGCCATGCGACCAGGCCCTCCACTCTGAGGAAATAAAATGCCGCCTTACCTCCTGCAGCCTGGAAGGTTTACTCTCTCCCCATTCCACAGATCCTGCTGGCTACCTCTTCGGAAACCGGAAAGGATGAGGGACCTAGAATCGCTCTCCACTTCCATTCTGTTCTACCAATGAGCAGTTGCAAGAGCGCCGGGAGCGGGCGTGGCTGAGCAAGAAAGAAAGAAAGCGGCGCTGCTTTTCTCTCTCTGCGGCCGCCTCTCTGCCTTCCCGAGTGAAGCTGCTGACAGCGTCGGGAGCAGAGAAGACGCAGGGCTCGCCATCAACGCTCTGTGCCCCAGCCGTCTGTAGATCTCCACAGCGCAAGCCGGCAAGTCTTCCGCAGGCGCTGACTGACCATTCTGCCAGAGATTTCCCCAGATTCAGTCAGCTTGAGCCCCACACTTGACACAGAGGTAGCACGAGGGACCCAAGCAATTCTTGCCCACAAGCTATTTTCCTGAATGAACTGAGGGCCGGGGAGGTGGGGGGGAGGGGGAGAGAGGAAAATTAAAGAAGGGGGAAAGACCTCAATACTCGCCCTCCCCCCGCAGAGACAATGGTACTTTTCCCCTTTTCTTTGTTCTTTTAAATTCCTAACACCTAACTCTCTTTAATTGTCTCTCTGTGGAGCCCGGACCTCCAGGCTCTGCTAACCTCCAGCTACTTGGAGACTGGAGTTAACTGGGATGAGGAGGCGGATCCTGGGAGGATATACCACTGTCATCACAAAAGGATGACGTTTCTCAGTCTCCAAGCTGCTGTGAGGGGTGCACAACCCAGAGGTCCGGGACTAGACTGGAGGGACGATAAGGAAGAGGCTGCTAGTGCAGATTGTCAGAAGGCTGCCTGGGTGCGAATGTTCACAGTCTTGGCAAGTGCATATATCAATATGATTTGCAAGGGATTGTGGGAAATGCAGTCCATTCACTCCAGACACAGCCGCTCACAATAATTAGTTGTGCTTGAGTGTAAAGCCAATAAGATATTTATTTATGGGGTTATTTCTCCCAACACAGATATGCTTGGTAGCACATAAAACAGGATACTTGCTTAGAAAAACCAAATCAGGAAAATAGTTGAAATTGTCAGGCAATCAAATCAAAAGAATAAAGACCTGGTTGGTAACAAACTGGTCTTTTCTGTAGGCTCTAGCTAATATTTTCTTAGCTGTGCATCAAACAACAAGCAAAACCCACAAGGAAGGGAAAAACTGTTCTTTTCAGGTTAACTTCTAATATCTTCACACAGACTCAGAAGTGATTTCCTCAGAGCTCACAAGCAATTAGGTAAGGCTCAATTGCTAGCAGTTACCCAGCTGAAACCCCTTAGCTGGCTTGCTTTCTACTGCGTGGCTCAAAATCCTACTCAGGAGCTTTTCTGAGTAGATTAAAGAACAAGTTTGTATTTCTTTGTGATGGTTGTTGTACTTTGTAACAGAAAATTACCAAAGGAGTTTAGACAAAGAGCAATCCATGTATTCACAGCCTGCATCTGCAACCCCTCCCCCTTCTTCAACAATCATGGGTTCAATATCATGGATTGGTACAGAGGAATTTCTCAATGAAGCACTCTCAGGTGAATACTTGTTTCCCTGCTGTCTTTCAAGGGTATAGCTAGGGCATATCAGTGTTCATACCTGAGCTTCCATTGCTGTTAGAGTTCCTCTCTAAATAGCCTGGCCAGTATGTAGTCCAGTTCTTATGTCCAGCCTTCCAATCCAGATCCATGGACACTGGATCTCTCTTCACATACCTTCTGGCATGGGTCCTAGGGTCCCATCCAAGTGCAGCCGTCTCCCTCACAGGTACCGTCTGGAGATTCCTAGCCCTGCAGCACCATTCCTCTGGCTTTCCCCAGTCCAATGGTGTAAGCTTGCCTTTTGAATGTCTCCCAGTATACGTACTGCTCTGGACTCCTTTAGACCTCCCAAATGCTTTTCTCTTCTTCCAAAGGGTTTCTAGCCCTCTGTCCGTCCGCTCTGGCTTCTGCTTCTGATGATCCTCCAGATGATGAAGACGTCCAAGATGAAACTGAGGATGAGGATAATTCTCTGTAGAATAAACTCTACCTTTATTCTGCTTAGATGAGTGCTCCACCTTAGCACAGCGCAGCTGTGCTGAATCAGGCCCTGCCCTTTGAGATGAGTGCTTGGGGATTACCTCATAGCCCTCCTGATTGAACACACGTTTCCTCACTTCAGCTCCTCTAATGGCTGTTAGAATTTTGCCATAAAAGACTACCAGTCCCAGAATGCACCAGGTTTCTGTTTCTTATTTCTACCAGAACAGACAGGTTGCTTGTTCAGAGGCACTTCACCTTTTCTATAGCTCCTTCCTGAGCTATGATAAGCTTCCTTATCACAAGATGCAAACATCACCTGCCTCTGACTAGGTGGTAATTGCACTCAACTTGCCAGCATGTGAGGTCAGTACATGAGTGCTATAAAATATGAAGGCAGAAACAAGGCAACCACATAGAAGAAACAAAGGGCTATTGGCAGTATCAGCATAATACCTAGGCACCTTTCAAGGGCACCCTTTCAGAAGGGCCGCATGATGCAGCTGCCATGGCAATTTGCCCTCACAGCCCGACAGCCACTAAACCAGGGCCTGCAGATCAGGAATGACCCTGCTAGGACAGTGGGCAAACATCCACAGAAACATCAAGAGCTGTCTTGACTGACTGCTGTTCATGTCTGCATATGCACTGGATAGTTCTCAGGGCTGTTGGTGTACTGTGGTGTGGAGGGGTCAGGAGATCAGGCCTATGTGCTTCAGCCAGTACTGGCCACATAGCCAGAGTTGGAGCCAGCAGAGTACATTGGGAGGTGGGGCATACAAATGAAGTGTTAAACATACCAGTAACATGATGGTTTGGCATAAAAGGTGCTGTCTGACCCTCACCTCCCTTGCATGGGGAGCATATAGTGGTGCATACGTGTACCTAGGAGGCCATATTCCTGTGGCAGATGGCCCCTCACCCTGACCATAGGAAGTTATATATCTGCTCAGAGCTGGTAGGCCTCAGCCATAATATTTATAGCACTGAATATGGGCTTGATTTGTTGGAGACAAGGAGATGAGGCATTTCATGGACCCGAGGACCTCTTGTGGGCTTCCAAGGTCCTGTTGGTCTTTGATTCCCTGTCAGATGGGTACAGAGCACTTCCCACTGGTTGAAGACTGGGTGTTCAATGTGGATGTCTCCTCCTGACAGATCGGTCTGGTCACCCTACCATATGGGGTCCATAGTATCCTTATACCTAGCCGAACTGTCTCCTCCCCACATATCTGTGTACTCACTGTGTTCAGCCTCCATATTCATTGGTTTTAGGATGCTGTCCAAGCTATATGAGGGGAGTGACAAAGGCAGATACCATCTCCCCCTAAAACACCAGAGGCCTTGTACTGGGCTCACTGCAGCCTAGGTGAACAGGCACTCTGGGTACATATCCATTCGTCAGTGGACACTGCAGACACCCTGTCCCTTCAGATGCCATGTTTGCATCCCGTCTCTGTATGGACTTTGCTTGTGTTTGCTTTCCTAATTTGCTTGCCCTGCAGCCCTTCTCTATTCTGCACCGACCTGTTTCTACTGTTGTAGGTGAAATAGGGACTCATATATTACAGTCTGCAGTGGTTTTATCACCCTAATAATGCATTTGCAGCTAACAACTGCTGAGCACACATTGTGAGCTGTGTACATGTGCTATGGCCACATGTTCACAAATATCGTGGTAGTGACACAACTAGCATTGTGGTATATTCCCACCATGGCCACACCTCTGCATCTACCACAGCCGCTATGCTCCTGCCATGATAAAAACATGTGCTAACCGCGCATTTGTCCCACACTACCCGCTGCACCTTAGTAAACATGTCCCAGAGATGATCACTGTCTACACATTTTTTCTAAACGAATTGATGGAAAAATAATCTGACTTGTTGTAGCAGTATTAGTAAAGAAAATAATTTTCCAAGCTATACTTGACTCACAAATTCCCAAACTATGGCTGGAGCCAATAAAAACACCCAGTAATCTCAGATGGGAATCAGTGACATGTGTTGAGAAGCATACCGTCATCCCTCACTTTTTTTCCAGTAATTTAAGGTTTTGCAGATTTACAAAAAAAAAAAACCAAAACACACCAGAAGAAGCTTGCTGCGGAAGCAAAAACGCGAAGTAAAGACCTTTTCAAGTACATTCGTAGCAAAAAACCTGTGAGAGAGTCAGTTGGTCCATTAGATGATAAAGGGGTTAAAGGAGCACTAAGAGGCGACAAGGCGATAGCGGAGAGACTGAATGAATTCTCTGCTTCAGTCTTTACTGAGGAAGATGTAGGGTTGTTACCCATGACTGAAGTGGTATTTAAAGGTGCGAAAGAATTGAAGGAAATATCGATACATCGGGAAGATGTATTACAACTATTAGATAAACTGAAGAGTAGCAAATCACCTGGGCCGGATGGTATACATCCAAGGGTGTTGAAAGAACTGAAATACGAGATTGCAGACCTGCTATTAGTAATCTGTGAACTATCATTAAAATCATCTCTAATACCTGAAGATTGGAGGATCGTCAATGTAACACCAATTTTTAAAATGGGTTCCAGGGGTGATCCGGGAAACTACAGACCGGTGAGCCTGACATCAGTACCGGGAAAAATGGTAGAAACCATCATAAAGAATAAAGAATAAAATTACTCAGCATGTAGATAGTCATGACCTAATGGGAGACTGCCAACATGGCTTTAGACAAGGAAGATCTTGTCTTACTAATCTGTTATGTTTTTTTTGAAGGAGTGAATAATCAGGAGGACAAAGGTGAGTCGGTTGATATAGTGTATCTGGACTTTCTGAAAGCCTTTGACAAGTTCCCTCATGAGAGACTTTTGGCAAAACTAAAGAGTGATGGGATAGGAGGCAGTGCACTATTGTGGATCAGGAACTGGTTAAAAGATAGAAAGCAGAGGGTAGGGCTAAATGGACAATTTTCCCAATGGAGAAAGGTGAATAGAGGTGAATAGGGATCTGTGCTGGGTCCGCTGCTTTTTGACATATTCATAAATGACCTGGAAAGTGGAATAACGAGTGAGGTTATCAAATTTGCAGATGACACAAAACTATTTAAAGTTGTTAAAACCCAAGAGGATTGTAGAAAATTGCAAGAGGATCTTGATAAATTGGAAGACTGGGCATCAAAATGGCAGATGAAATTTAATGTGGACAAGTGCAAGGTTATGCACCTAGGGAAGAACAACCCAAACTATGGTTACACGATGCAAGGTTCCACATTAGGAACCACCACCCAGGAAAAAGATTTAGGCGTCATTGTGGATACCATGTTAAAACCCTCGGCCCAGTGTGCAGCGGCGGCCAAGAGAGCAAATAGAATGCTAGGTATGATAAGGAAAGGAATGGAAAATAAAACAAATTATAATGCCTCTATATCGTTCCATGGTGAGACCGCACCTTGAATATTGTGTGCAATTCTGGTCGCCGTATCTTAAAAAGGATATAGCAATTTTAGAAAAGGTTCAGAGAAGAGCCACCAAAATGGTAAAGGGGATGGAAGGATACTCCTATGAAGAAAGGCTAAAAAGGTTAGGGCTCTAACCTGGAAAAGAGACGGCTGAGGGGAGATATGATAGAAGTCTATAAATTAATGAACGGAGTGGAACAGGTAAACGTAGATCGATTGTTTACCTTATCAGAATATAGAAAGACTACGGGACATGCAATGAAGCTACAGGGTAAACTATTTAAGACTAATAAAAGAAAATATTTTTTCACTCAACGTGTAATCAAACTCTGGAATTTGTTACCAGAGGATGTAGTAAAGGCTGTTAGTGTAGCTGGGTTTAAAAAGACAAGTTCCTGGAGGAAAAGTCCATAAACCATTATTAAGAAGGGACCCAGGATATCAATGCTTGAACCAATACAAGCATTGTGGAACCTGTGTCCCTTGGGGAAACTGCTAGGTACGTATGACCTAGATTGGCCACTGTTGGAAACAGGATACTGGGCTTGATGGACCTTGGTCTGACCCAGTATGGCATATCTTATGTTCTTATGTAATACATGATCTACAGAATCATTACCTGGGGAACGCGCATCATGCATCCAGAAAAGTGTCATGCATTATTTATTTTACAAGTTTAGAAGGCGGTTTACATTGCAACTCAAAACCATTACATAGAACTTACATTGGAAAACATAACTCAAACCATTGCAAAGACCTCTCTATGTACAATAAAAGGGAGGGGGGGGGGTCATGCAGGAGGTGCTAAATAGCACAACCTATGTACAGTGGAAGAGATATACAATTGCTCGTGAGATGTATGCATGCGTCCAGAGACTGCTGAGGTTTTAGTGGTTACCACTGAAGTGTTCAATGAGAAGGAGGGTCTTGAGCTGCTTCCTAAAGTATTAGCCCACATTACGAGAACAACAAAACATAATTAACCCAACTTACTATTCAGAAATTAAAGGGTAAGAGGAGAAACCCTTACTAATACCTGGGCATATCCTTATCACAAACCCCTTTATATTTACACCTTCTTATCAGACAAAAACCTCTAATTGTACAGAATCAAAAAAGGAAAACGTATTCGCCTGCAAAGTGACAATGCACTTGCAAGGGAACCGCAAAAAGAAGGTGCCACCTATGCTTAACACCTTGGGCTTCAAAGCCAGAAATTGCTTCTTACGTAACTGTTTCTAGAAACATCTGGAAACACGCAGAGCTTCAAATCACAGAAAAGTATAGCCTTATACTTAAAATACAGCGTCAAAACCCTATTCTTGTCTGCCACAGACCGAAAGGAAACCAACAGAGTAGCTTGTTTGGATATAAAATACGATGAGTCCTCAAGAAATTGTGATAAATCTTGACTAGGTCCCGAGATCAATTCATCAACCCCCTCTATGTTGGGATCCTTCACCCATATCTTAGTTGGTAAATAATAGCATCTCTATATAGAAATCATATCTGAAGAACTTCTCAAATATTTCAAGAGAATCTCAGGAGACAGTAAGTGCGTCCCAGGAAAATTTACAAATCTCAAAATTATTAACACGAGAAAAATTCCCTAAAGTTTCTAATTTGTAATGTAAAGACAAGGAATCTTTAATGGAAGAGGAATCTTTAATGGAAGCCATGGGTTTGGTTTGAACTGTTACTAAATTGGATAGCCAACTGCAAAGACTGCAGTTGGCTATCCAATTTAGTAACAGTTCCAACCAAACCCATGGCTTTAGTATCTAAATCTTGCAGCAACTTAACTGTCTCCTGAGAGAATTCACATAAAGAGGAAACTGTTGAAGACAGCTTCATATCAATATTAGATAACACTGACCATAAATCTTTTAAAGTAATATCATGAGAAGGGTCTTCTATCTTCTGTGTCCATATTGGAAGAGATACAGGCTTGGGGAGAGGACACAAACTAGGGCTGGAAATCAAAACATTAGATGTATCTAATATCTCAGTAGAGAACAACAAGGGGTTAGGCGGAGGCGGTGGGATCCTTTCCGCTGGACTGAGGGAGGCTCCCTATATTGATGACTGAGAAGGGCCAACAGCGACTAAATGGTGATCCAATGGACCAACCACTTCAGTCATGGGTCCTGGGCTTAGTAGTGAGCCGTACGTTTCCCCATAGCAGCAATGGCAACTCACCAAATAAAGAAACCAAACAATACCTTACAAAGAATATTCTCAGAGTCCACTTATTGCTACTTCGTTGCACTGAAGGGGCACCAAAGGGGCATGTCCTGCCCCTTAAGGCAGGCCCAGAGGGCCTCAAAAGTAGATGATATAGCTCCAGGATGGATCTCTTTCCAGATGACGTCAGCGGGAGTCGTCCAAGAAGCTGCCAACCAGCTGCACTGTTAGCTGCGGGACCTCCTCCATTCAAGCGCAACCGAGTGTACGGCCCAGAGAATGCTGCCTTGATGTTCCCCATCCCTCACTTTTAAGGTGGTGTGGGAGGGTCGACCAGCATATTTAGGGGGACTGTTGGAATGATATTAGCTAAAGCACTTTAGTTGAGTTGGTGTCATCTGTTAAGTACTCTGGACTTTGAGCAGGTGTGTTTGAAACAAAAGTCCTGCCCATCAATTTCTGCAGACGCAACAATATTGTGAAATCATCTATCCCTAGATGTTTGGCAGAAACAAGATTGGAAACTATTTGAGCAGAAGTTAAGACTTTCCTGTTTTCTAAACCGGAGGGGGAGGTGTCTGGTTAGGAATTTGGATGGGGATGGGAGGATGGATGGTTGGTCTATGGATTGAAGATATATGGGGGGGGGGGGGAGAAATATTCAGTGATGGCGATGCTGAACGTAAGATCTAGATATTCAATGCCAGGGCCATATCCGGCCCCTGGCATTGAATATCTGGGTCAGCCGGACAGGAAAGCAGCTAAGCAGGTAGTGGGAATATTCAGAAGCTTCCCAGTTAGCCTCTGTGGCTAGCATTGGGGGTGTGCAGTGATGGCAACCACTGAATATCTTGGTCAGCGCGATTAACACAGTTCACAGTTTACTAACTGTGTTAATTACTTTGAATATCCCCCCCAGCCTTGCACTTTACTACTGCTTAATTCACTGCCAGAGTCACTAAAATGTGATAGCCTAGGACTATCAGGGCATATGGTAGCGGACCGATGCTCCCAGGGAGGAAACATTAATGCCAGCTTTAAACAGGCAGTAGTTTTCCTTTGGAATAACGTAGTTTGCGAAGTTCAGTGCAAACTGCGCTATTTCTTTACCACAGGAGTCACTGACCTGCGGTAACTCGGTACTCAGCAATTTACTTTGCTAAGAAAGTCCAGGGCTGCTGGGTCACTAGGAGTCGGCATTGACTCAATGGCTCACAATGCATTTGTAACATTATGTTTTGTCAACGTCGTAACAGCTGCGATAATTCTGTTACATTTGTGGCGCGTATACACGTAAGCCTCAAAGATGCAGCATGACTGCACTTATTAAGAAAGTCTATGAGACTCTAATTCGGTTGTAAAGACAAATCCTGGGCTCCTCACATTTGCTGTGTGACATGTGCTGCCAATCTCAGAGCTTGGCTCAGAGGTACACTGAAGTCAATGCTGTTTGCAGTCCCGAGAACAGAAGGATCACGTGATGGACTGTTACTTCTGTCTGACCAATGTATCCAGCTTCTCTGCTAAAAATAAGAAAACTATTGAATACCCCAGTCTGCCTTCAGCCAAGAGACCCGTGCCGCAGGACGACAGTATGCCAGTACCGAAGCCAAAGACATGGAACCTAGATGAGGCAGACAAAGATGCCACAATACATGGGCCAGATGTGGAAAAACGACATGGATCCAGATTCTGAACCACTTATGTCTGGTGTGCCTCATCTGATAACACAGTCAGAAGTAAATGACCTGGTGAGGGACTTAAGTTTGTCAAAAACAAAGATTGAACTACTTGGGTCAAGATTGCAATGATGGGGTTTGCTGTTGCCAGGTACAAAAATTTCTGTCTCTCAGACCCGCCAAGAAGATATGAAAAATTTCTTTGCGCAGGTTGACAACCTCTGTTTCTGCACTGACATTGATGGGTTGTTCACGGCTTTGGGTTGTGAGCATGACCCACAACAATGGCACCTTTTTATTGATTTGTCACAACCATGCTCTTCTTTATCTGTCATCATATACTATGTTACTATGTCACTCTTAAGCCTGAAAGCTGTCTTGTTACACAATGGCAATGTCCACCCTTCAATACCTATTGCCTATGCAGCACACATGAAAGAAAGCTACGAAAACATGGAACTGTTGTTGAAATATACAACACAACAACTACAACTGAACATGTGTGGTGACCTAAAAGTAATGGTATACAAAGTACTGTTTCATTTGCGAATGGGACTACTGTGCTACGCATTTATTTATTTAAAATACTTTTATACCTCAGAACTCCCAATTACTAATTGGATCAGCGTGGTTTACAAATAAAAATTTGTTAATCAATTACAATAAAATTACTTGGAGAACAGCCAGGTTTTGTGTTTCTTTCAGAACACTAAAACAGATTCACTTTCCTTCAAACCTTTATGGTAGCCTAGACCAAACCTCGGCTGCTTTATATGGAACGGTGTACCCAAATCTCTTCTTACTGATAATCCTCCCACTTGAGGGGAAGAGAAGAGTCATATTACCCTGCAAGCGCCTAGACTTAGAGAGTCTTATTTCATTAAAAAGAACTCACGGCTCCGTAAGCTTTTGGTTCCAGGACAGAGAAATGTGGTACATGAACCACTTGTCAACACAAGAAAGATATTTTTCCCTCCTCTTCATATAAAACTGAGACCGATGAAAAACTTCACGAAAGCGATGAATAAGGAAGGTGAAGGGTTTCAATATTTGAGACCGATGTTTTCAAGAATAACTGATGCCAAAATTAAGGAAGGCATTTTTGTGGGTCCACAAGTCAGACGTGTCAATGACAAGTGGTTTGAAGAACTGCTAGTGGGGCCTGAGAAAAATTGCATGAAAGACATTCAGGGATGTTGCTGAGAATTTTCTTCGCAATTACAGGGCACCAAACTATATGCAGCTGGTTGACAACATGCTTCAAGCATACAAAACCATGAAGTGCAATATGTTGTTGAAGATTCATTTTCTGCAGTCACACTTTGACTTCTTCCCTGCAGTCAGCAACGAACATGGTGAGAGGTTTCAACAGGACATTGTGACAATGGAAAAGCGGTATGAGGGCAACTGGAACCCATCAATGCTGGCCGACTATTGTTGGACACTGAGATGAGAAGCATCAGATGCTGAGTACAAACGAAAACCAGGAGCAAAACATTTTTTTAGCTCAGGTTTACAAGTGCAATATGTCAGCATCAATGTGTGATTAAACAAGCTAAATTCAGTGAAAAATTTGATTTCATATTTCTCCATATTCCTACATGATGCAAAATGCAATGTGTGCCTTTGAGTCAATGCTGACTCCTGGCGACCCAGCAACTCCTGGGTTTTCTTGGCAGTGTGACCGGAGGTAGATTCCAAGGAAATGGAGGGTTAAGTGACTTGCCCAGGGCCACAAGGAGTGCTAGTGGGAATTGAACCATCTTTTGGTTACCAAGCCAGTGCTCTAACCAATAGGCTACTCCTCCATTCTTATGTGATGGTCAATCTGATGGACAGCTTCAAGCTGAACACAATATAATCACTAAAACATTTTCAGGAAGCAAAACGTTTGAAGAAATTTGCCTTCGGAGGGGGGGGGGGGGGAGGGAGTTTCTTTACCTGTAAGGAGCAGTCCCTATAGCCATTTGAAAGAATGTCAGAGGCATTTCATGGTTAACAAACCAACTGAGGATGTGTATGAGATCTTTTTCCCTTTTTACAATTATAATATTAATCGGTGATTTTGTTATGATTTAACATTACTGACTTCTACCTTTAGTGTATGGTTCTTGTATAATATAATGCTATCTGGCTTCACATTCTATTTTGTTTTTGGATTTTGTGCTTGTCTTCTAAAAGAGAAAAAAAACCCCCACCTGTAGCTAGCTATGCTCCACCCATGCGCATCACCTGCAGAGAGGGCAACAGTGGAGGCTATAGAGTCTTCAGGCTATATCAAAAGGGGGGGGGATTAAAAAGAGGTTGAATAATGGGCCCTAACTCAGACTATTTAGGTATCACTGATGCTTTGAGCACATTTCTTCCAGCCTACATGGTTTGTCTATAGGAAACTTGATGCACACAGATGAATTAAGTCAGTTATTGAAACGGGAAAAAAAGAGATTTGGTTCTATCCTCCAAGGTTGCTTCCAGCCCAATGGCTGAGAGACGTAAAATCCAGAAATACTCATGTACAGTGTGTATAAGCAGCAACAATAAAATTCTATCCACCGAAATGAAATCTCCAGGAAAGCAAGTCATACAATACAATGCAATGGGTTGTTAAATTGTGGGTTTTTTTAACCAATAAATCGCTTTGGTGCAATAGCTGTTAAAGGCAATAAATCAAATGAACCCAACAAAGGTTTATCCCATGTCTTCCTATTCTGGTCCCATACCAATTTATCTCATCTAATTACTTAGGTTGCTTTGCTTGGCCCGAGAGCATTAAAAGTAGCAATACGAAGTTTGGTGAGTCAGGTCCTTGTGCAAGCAGAAACTTTAATTTCATTTCTTCATGACTCCCAAACCACTCGTTCTTCCTTGGCAGAAAAGCAACTAAACAACTTCTGCTTGGCTCACATTTCACCAGGAAACAGGTTCCCCAGGAGTGAAAAGTTAAGCGCATTAATCTGGGGCCCAAAGATAATAACTGGTGAGGAAGAAGGAGAAACAAATGCACGATACTGTCATGAAGCTGAAGCTACTGAGAGTGCAGACTTAGGAAAAAAAAAGCCCTGTCTTTAACAGAGCTGTTGATGTGCAGAGGATGCAATTACCTTGCAGCCCAGCTAGAGGGAGCAGGAGCAAAACTACTGAGCCTGAGTTAACACACCCAGCCACTGATTATGTAAGAGCTAATCAGCTGCACCTGACGACAAGCCCGGGAAACTCAAAGGTAGAATGCCTTTATAAGAGAAAGGCAGTCCAGAGGAAAGCAGGCCAGCAGAAGGAACCAGTCCAGAGGAAAAGCAGGCCAGCAGGAGGAACCAGTTCAGAGGGAACCGGTCCAGAGGGAAGCAGTCTGGAGGGAAGCAGTCCAGAGAGGGACAGTCAAGAGAGAGACTGCCAGGAGAAGCACTTCAGACGGAAGGAGTGACACCTCCAGCCCAAGCAGCGTAGCTGGATCAAGCAGAACGCCCAGAATAGTAAATGCTGGAAAAGGAGCAGAGAAAGTCAGAAAGAAAGACAGCTCGAGGAGAGTCAGTCTGGAGAGAGACTCGGTAGCAGAGGACCACAGAGGCAAAGAGCTTGGGAGGAGAAAGTCATGCTTTGAGAGAGGCCTACGCTCACCGGAGGAGTCTGAATCAGGATTAAGAGGTACAAGAAGGAAAGGTTCTGATAGCAGAGCTACCTTTACCCAGTGCCCTGCCCCGCCTAGAGCCGGTGACTCTAGAGCAAGGGTGACCTCTACTTTGTCTTCAAGTGTCCTTTTTGACTAAGGTAGCAGCAAGGGACGCTGGGAGTTATAGTCTAGGTTTACTATCAAACAAAGGTGTTGTGGCACGAGGGTCATTTGAACAGATACATTTTTATTTGGGGTTTTCCCTTTCACACACAGATTCTTGGCTCAAAACATGACACAGATTACTTTCCAAAACAATAGGAAACAGGAGCAATTCAAAGTTAGAAAATAAAGCATATGGCAAACTGTTTCTTCACAGCAAACATTCAGGAGAAAACAACTTTGCATTACCTTCATGCAAAGGTTGTCTAACGTAGGTCCAAGTGATCAATCTCACATAAAGAACAATCCATCTCACAGATATCAGTTGTATCAGGAGTGCTTTCTACGTCAACAATCATCTCCTCGCTGCAATCATTATAACTCTGCTTAGGGGAACTTCTAGACTACAGATCACTGAGAACTTCTTGCAGCTGTTCAATAAAGTTGTCCCTCTGATTGGCAGTAACTTTCTCTAGTGCAGGAAACCGATTCTTACGTAAGCTCTTAGCAACAGCCTTTACGTCTGTTTCAAAACACTTACTAAGAATGTTTCTGACTGGAACTGTTTTCGCAGCAGTGCTCTCTGCTCTTATTAGCACTGTTCTTTAACTGCTGTACAATCTCCTCAGCAAGTCTCTGGCTAGGAATTATGGCAGATGTACCTTTCTCACTCGCAATGCCTTTTCTGTAATCAGAGCTTTCCTCCCTCGTATAGGTAAACTCTTCTACCTTTTCTTCGGGTAGTTTCCACAGAGGTTTTGGCTTTGCTTCTAGTGCTCTCAAGGTAAAGGAAATGGACCCTCCAGAATCCTCCTTTGCTAGTTCTGGGTTCCAAAGTTTCCCTCTTTGCTGCTCTCCTCTTTGCCTTCCTTGCCTGCGTTGCTCTGTCTGCTGTCGTTGCTCGCCTCGTGGCTTCTGTGTGCTCTCTCTCTCTCTTCCTGAACTCTAGCTCTGAAGCAGGTTTAAAACGGCTTCCTTCAGCAGCCACACCCCTCTGGCTACTCAGGTGTAACTCATTAGAGCTCCACTCAGCTCCTACGTCACTACTATAGCTGGGCTCAGTTCTAGTTAGAAGCTTTCAGTTTCTATGGGAACCTGACTTGTCCTTACTCTTAAAAGGTACAATGCTCATTATCTTCCCAATCCATCTGCTCAGCATTGCTGTCATTATCACACCAGAAGCAAGGAAATCCGGATTCCTCACCAGGTTTTCCTGAACTACAGAAAGGTAAAGCACTGCTCAGAAGGTTCCAAGAGAAAGCCTGCTTCCAGAGAGAGGTGCCTCAGAGAGAAAGCTCCAGTTATACCGGCTACAGGAGGAAGCCCAGGTATGGTGCCACTTCATTTATAAAAGAAAGTTTATCTCCTAGAAGCTCAGTGCAAGAGAAAAGGAAACAAGTCAGAGCTTTACAAACAGTATTTAAGGGCAGAAGAACAGGCCATGTTCGTTTGGGAGCCTTAGAACAGCCCTATTGGAACAAGCAAAACAGAGACAGAGTCTGGGAAAGTATAGCAGCAAGGGAGACATCCAATTCAGAGGGAGGGGCCAGTGACCTAGAGTCCATGGAAATAGACCTAGAGAATCCTATTCCCATGCCTCCAGATGAATTTATGGATTGTACCTTGTGTATTGCTAGTAGCCTTGAGTCATTAGCAGAACTGTGAATTGAACAGACCTTTTTGCTTTGAGAATGCTCATGTTTTGTGCTAAATGCCAGAGAACTGTTTTTCTTATTTAATTTGTTCTGAAGTAAGAGAATCTTTCAGTTAATCTCTCCAATCAACTGTGAAACTTGCAACAGTTTTTCTTCTTGCTTATGTTTGGTGAAACCCTGAAAGAAAGGACTTTATTTCTGTGCCTTAGCGTTAAAGGGGAAATAAAAGCCTTAATACCCTCTATTTGGCTTATACAATTTGTTCATACAAGGAGCTGGACTACAAAGACCAACCTGCACTTGGCCTTAAAGAGCCCTTTCTTCCTTGAAACAATAAAAATGCTCAGCCTACCCTTACCACCACTGGCCACTAGGGAGTGCTGAAAACAATACCCATATCCCAACTGAATATTCATGGTCCGCATATACTGAAAAGATGTGAAGTATATTACCTCCAAAAATACTGTCACCCTCACAAAGGTGCTCTACAGGATTCAGAGTCATTAAATTTTGCTTATATACTTTAAAGCAGTGTTTTTCAACCTTTTTTGTGCAAAGGCACACTTTTTTCATGAAAAAAATCACGAGGCACACCACCATTAGAAAATGTTAAAAAAAATTTACCTCTGTGCCTATATTGACTATATATAAAGTAATTCTCTTGAATAGGAATCAAACACTCACACCAACCCCCCTCCCCTGCTGGTTCACTCACACCACCCCCCCCCCTCCACTGCTGGTTCACTCACCCACCCCCCTGTCACTTACTCACCCCTCCTGCTGGGTCACTCACTCACTTACCCCCCCTCCCCTGCTGGTTCACTCACACCATCGCCCCCCCCCTTGCTGGTTCACTCACACCATCGCCCCCCCCCCTTGCTTGTTCACTCACACCACACCCCCCCTCCACTGCTGGTTCACTCACACTCCCCCCCTTGCTGGTTCACTCACCCCCCCCCCCTTGCTGGTTCACACACACCCCCCCCCCCCTTGCTGGTTCACTCACACCCCCCCCCTCTGCCCAAGCAGCTGCTTCTGCTTTGTACAGAGCAGCGGCTGCACTACACTTACATTGAAAAGTAAAGAGAAACTGTGTCAGGAGCCCTCCGGTCATCGCAGAGCCCGAGGAAGTGATGTCATGGGGGCGGGCTCCTCACAGGCTGTCTTTCCTTTTCAAATTAACTTTATTGCAGCTAAAGTTAATTTGAAAAGGAAAGACAGCCTGTGAGGAGCCCGCCCCCATGACATCACTTCCTCAGGCTCTGCGATGACCGGAGGGCTCCTGACACAGTTTCTCTTTACTTTTCAATGTAAGTGTAGTGCAGCCGCTGCTCTGTACAAAGCAGAACCAGCGGCTGCACTGCTATAGGGAATCGCGATCGCGTTCGCGCCGCGGACTTCGGCACAAAAGCCGGTTTTTTGCTCTGGCCGCTCCCGATCTTGCGGCCAGAGCAAAACACCGGCTTTTCAATGGCCGGTTTTACAACTGTGCTGGCAGCCGGCCTGGCCATGGAAAAACCGGCCGGTTGGCAACCCTAATTTGTGAGCCGAGGCCACATGTTACGGATGAAATTGGAATTTTTCCCACGGCACACCAGACAATATCTCACGGCACACTAGTGTGCCGCGGCACAGTGGTTGAAAAACGCTGCTTTAAAGGACACTGAGGTGTTGCGCCTAACATAGCACTGTGGGGTTGCCATCTTGTGCCGTAGATTTACACATTATTGGTAACTGCTGTCAGAACGGAAAGCATATTCCCAGCGGTTACCATGGTGAACGCAGCCATGCCGTGGCATAACAGCATGGATACACTCAGCGCCATCTGTGGAGGTGGCGGCAAGTGCAGCTGCGCTACTTCCCAACCGTGCAGGTAGCATGAATGCGCTGGCTGCACACTGCTCACTCTGCCCCTAACCCTCCCACTTGCTATGGACAGTGGCACCGTCATCGCCCTGCACTACCTGTCAAAGCGTGCCAGACCTGCGCTGACAGCTAGTGGCCATTAGTAGAAGGGTCCCTCTTTTACTAAAGTGTGTTAAGCAGTTGTGTGGGGGGGGGGGGGGGTGAATGGTGCACACTAACAGTAAACACACTGAGTGGAGGAGTAGCCTAGTGGTTACAGCAATTGCTTAGTACCCAGAAGATCAAGGGTTCGATTACCACTAGCACTTCTTGTGACCTCGGGTAAGTCACTTTACCCTCCATTACCTCTGAAGAAAAGGCCTGGCAATCTACTTCCAGTGATACATTGCCAAGAAAACCCAGAGGCAGCCAGGTCGCTAGGAGTCACTGACTCGATGGCACAAAAAGAAAACAAAAGACAGTAAACACAGTGGCTTAACATTCGGCATTAATTCCTGGGTTAGTTAACAAACAAGGAATGGGTCAGGGACCACTCCTCACAATTAATGTGTGGTACCATAATGCACATGAACTATAATGTTATTTGCTGTGTTAACGCCAACTCAATAGGAGGGGTTACGTTCATTCTTATGATCTGCAATGCAGTTTATGTGCAGTCAGGGCTGGCTCCAGAGTTGGTTCAAGATGTTGGCCCCCTAGGCAGACTTTATGCTTTCCTCCCTTGACGGTCAAAATGAATGTTTAGCTTTGGATGCCCCCCCCCCCCATGAACTGCCACTCTAGGCAACTGCCAGGTGTGCTTGATGGTTAGGTGGCCCTGCATGTGGTAAGTGTATTGTCTGTGCATTAGCTGTGGGGGAATATGCTGGACATGCCCCAGCAATTAATGCTACAGCTCTAGTTACCATGTGCTAAGTTTGGCCATTAACACAAGGTAACAGTTTAGTAAAAGAGGCCCTGTTAATAAATGACTCCTTAAGTTCTCTTCTAGTACTTTAACACTAGAAGCCCCAAAAGGCATTTTACCTAAAAACCCCAAAGTGTGTCAACTGACGCATTATCATGACGACTGTGTTTAGCATGAAATGCAGATGTGAATTAATTTGAAGTTACTTATTTGTTTAATACGTGCAGTATGTGATGTCATTACATGACGTCATCGTGTGTTTATTGTTTTGTAATTTCGGAGTAAAACTGTAAACAGTGAATGATTTAAAACCGAAATTTACTCTGTTACACAGGTATGTACAATGTTGTGACTTTCGAACACGCCCTAGAACAGGCCGACACTCCAGAACTTTTAGCATATCGCTTCCTCTCTGAAATTTTATTCATTGTTTTTCTACGATTCTATTTACAGAATGCTGAAACCTTGTAAGAAGACAGCAGTGCCTAGATGTGCTGGTGCAAAATCTGTTGATCTGTTGCCAGCGGCGGCTACCACTTTGATGCGGAAAACGAGAGAACCGTGTCCGCAGCACAAGCACTTGCCAAGCTGCAAGATATGTTGGAAATTGACAGTGGCTTCGATTCAACTGAATCGGATTCAGACATTGACCTACATCTTACAGGTTGTGCAGGCGTAGGACTACAGCAGAAACACTGATGGAAGTGATGATGATGCTCATTACCCAATAATTGCTGAAAACAAGAGCAGGACGACAGGGTCAACAGTGGTAGCAAAAGATGGGACTGAATGGAAGATGATGCCACAAGGTGAAATCAGTGGCAGATTGCAGGCCCAAAATGTATTCACTGCTAAAAGTGGGGTTACTGCATATTGTCGTAATGTTGAAACACCAGTGGATGCATTTAGATTGATCGTTGACCCCGGTTTTGTGAGTCACATCAGGAGCTGCACTGTGGAGTATGCCCGTTTATCAGACCCATCATGGGATGTAGCCGAAGATGGAATAGATATGCCAGTCCCAGAAATGCTTCTAAGAGGTTTCTTGAATACCAAAAAAACTTTCCAATTGATTTGATGTGGTCTGAAACTTAATGGCTGCGCAGCATTTAGGCAAACAACGTCATGACACAGATACGAAGAAGTAAAGAAATTCATGCGATTTGATGTCAGAGCTTCACGGCAGGAAAGAGTGAAGTGTGACAAATTTGGCCTAATGACAATGGTGTTATCCAGATTTGTTGATAACAGTCAAAAGTGTTACGTACCAGAAGAATCACTTACTGTAGATGAACAACTATTCCCAACGAAAAGCAGATGCAAATTCACGCAGTACACGCCAAATAAGCCAGATAGATTTGGAATAAAGTTCTGGATCTTGGCAGAATTGCAGTCCAAATACTGTTTGAATGTGAAATTGTATACTGGGAAAGATGATGAAAGAGTTGGCAGTTTAGGAACGCATGTGGTCATGACTCTAATGCAGCCATATTATCAGTGAGGATACAACGTTACGGTTGATAATTTTTTTTATGAACTGTGACCTCGCTGAGAAACTATTGGAGAAGTGCACTTCGTTGGTCGGGAACATTCGTCTGAATCGCAGAGAACCACCATCACTTACAAAACTCGAACTGTACCAATCCAAGTTGTACACCAATGGATCAATGACTGTACTATAGTAGCAGACGAAAGAGAAGATGATTGTTGCAGTTTTGTCGACTTTGCACAAAGGTGCGATATGTGAAACCAGTGGCAAGCTGAAGCCTCAAAGTGTGTTGTACTACAAGAATAAATGTGGTGTCGACATGCTGGACTCAATGTGCTGTCAAATGTCCACCAAATCTGCATGTCTTAGATGGACACTAGCAGTTTTCTTCAATATTCTCGACTTGGCGGCTATCAATGCCTGGATTATTTTCTGCAAGCAAACCGGTGTCACCATGCCAAGAAGACAGTTTCAACACACACTGTGGGAGCAGCTGCGACAAACTTATGCTGCTTGACATTCATACTCCAATGCCAGCCACTGTTGCAACAAATAAACTGGCAAAGCGAGTAACGTGTGCAGTCAAGGCCAACTGCAAACGAAATTGCATTGTCATGCTGTGTGCTAAATGCAAGCGTCCAGTTTGCGGACAGTGTCTGTCGACAATCTGCACCAGTTGCGCATAGACTCTAAATGTACAACAGCAAACTGTACATGCTTATCCTGTTCGTTTGTTAACTGACATGGACTTTGCAGTTACTTTTGAATTTGCAGTTACTTTTAAAATTTAGTTAACCCTGTTCTTATGTTAGTCGTTGTAAGAAAACTGGTGAAAACCACTCAATTTTCTTGGTTGCATCAATTGACGTACTTTGGGGCTTCTAGGTATAAATTCATTTTCCCGCTGGTATACAACTTCGAAGATGCATTTGCATCAATTGACGTATTTGGGGCTTCTAGTGTTAAAGTCATTTACATTAAAGAAATCCAGAAAATGGGATGTCTACTGAAATAAGAGACATTCTACTCCCTTCCTGCCCATGTGAAAAGACATACTTAGATTCTAACCAAACATAAGTGTCCTTCCGTGTGCACTGCAGACTTGCACAAGCCAGTGGGGTAGGGATGATGCTCTCTAGCTGTTACTGTGAAGTGATGTCAAGTGACCCCTCTCACCAAGAGCTCTGATTGCCACCTCTGCAGCATTCCTGGGCTGGGATCCTGCTAGTTACAGGTCCCCACGTTGCAACCGTATTATGCTAGGAACAGACAATATTCTCTGTTGATTTGCAAGCAGTGTCATATTGCTGGCAATATAAATATTAACATCCCAGGCTTTAAAGATCACAGCAATGTTTTTCTGTTCTAAATGTTCTATATTCGTCCCATGTAAAAATCAAACTGCTAGAAATTCCCAAGATGCTAAAAATTGATTTTGCTGACAGCCTCATTACGCCATGTGGCTTATGTACCACCTAATCTCAGAGCCAAGGCGGTTTACATGGAACAGATAACAGATATTAAAAAAAATCAAGTGTGATGAGAATCACAATTCAAGAACAAATCCTCTGGTAAGTACCTTCTGTGCCCAGTGGTATCAAAGCAGAAGACAGGATGCCCAAGTATCATGCACTGTATTGATGAGTTCCAGACAATTCTACAGGAGATTAAAAACATAAGATGCCACACTGGGTCAGAGGAAAGGTCCATCAAGCCCAGTCTCCCGATTCCAGAAGTGGCCAATCCAGGTCACAAGTACCTGTCAGCAGCGCCATACCTA
The DNA here is from genome assembly GCA_033557465.1 of Ichthyophis bannanicus. Taxonomy (NCBI): domain Eukaryota; kingdom Metazoa; phylum Chordata; class Amphibia; order Gymnophiona; family Ichthyophiidae; genus Ichthyophis; species Ichthyophis bannanicus. The sequence goes on along the minus strand of CM066032.1, from coordinate 103,981,066 downwards.
GCCCCATGCGAGCGGAGCAGCTGCACGGGGCGTAAAGGCTTAGGAGGCAAATTTCAGCTACCTGCTGTCACTTTGTTTTTTCAGCAACTGTGGTGGCACCGGCAGCAGAAGAGCAGACCTGACTAAATTTAAAAAACCCCAAACCACATGGGTCTTTCTGCAGGTCTGGTTCCTCCTCCTCTGATGTGACGCCAGGGATCAGATCTGTTTAAAGTTAGGTCTGCTCTGCTGCTGCCAGCAACTTGCACATCAGGTGTGCCCCCCTCACCCATTCCTCTGTCCAGCTGCTGCCTGTTCTTGCCCTGCTGTCGGCACCATCATAGAGAAAAGAGAGGGCAGCAGCTGGACGGAGATATATGGGGGAGAGGGGGGCGCCCGAAATGCAAGTCGCACAAGGCGTGATTCTGGCTCGGTACGGCCCTGCTTGTCAGGTTCCCAAAAGGTGGACATTCCATGCTGCTTATCCCAGGGGTAAGCAGTGGTTTTCCTAAGAATGGTTTGGACAAGTTCTTGGAGGAAACGTCCATAAAACCATTATTAAATTCAGCTACATTAACAGCTTTTTGTGTCATCTGCAAATTTGATCAAATTACTCATTGTTTCCATTCCAGGTCATTTATGAATATGTTGAAAAGCAATGGGGCCCAGCACAGATCCCTGGGATACTCCACTATTAACCTTTCTCCATTGAGAAAATTGGCCATTTAGCTCTACTCTGTTTCCTCTTTTAACCAGTTCCTGATCCACGAGAGAACACTGCCTCCTATCCCATGACTTTTTAATTTCCTCAACAGTCTCTCATGAGGGACCTTATCAGAGGCTTTCTGAAAATCCAGATACACTACTGGCTCACCTTTATCTACCTTTTAGTCACACCTTCAAAAAAAAATAACAGATTAGTATGACAAGACTTTCCTTGACTAAAACGTTGGCTTTGTTTCATTAAACCATGACTATCTATTTGTTTAGTAATTTTGTTCTTTAAGATCGGCTCTCCTAAAGCTACGAGAGTTAAAGAAAAAGTTCCAGCCTCGAATTGGAATGTTACAAGATGCTCCAGGTTCTATGTTGAATGATGCTGAGAAGATCAAGAAAAGGTGGAAGGAATATACAGAGTTTTTATATGATAAAGATCAAGCGGACCAACAGCCGTTTCAACCTGTACCTTATGATCGGGAACCATTGGTGATGAAAGAAGAAGTTGAAGCAGCATTGAAAGCCTTATCAAAGAACAAAGCACCAGGCATTGATAGCATTCCCATAGAAGTATTGCAGCAATCTGATGCAGCTGTTACCGTACTCACAAGACTCTGCCAAGAAATATGGAAGACAACATCATGGCCAACTGACTGGAAAAGATCTGTGTTTATACCAATACTAAAGAAAGGTGATCCAACTGACTGTGGAAATTATCGCACAATCGCTCTGATCCCACATGCCAGCAAGATTCTACTGAAGATTATTCAAAAGAGACAACCATACCTGGAACAAGAACTACCTGAAGTGCAAGCAGGGTTCAGGAAAGGGCGAGGAACGAGAGACATCATTGCGGATGTGAGATGGATCCTTGAAAAGGCTAAAGAATACCAAAAGGATATCTATTTGTGCTTTATCGACTATAGCAAGGCTTTTGACTGTGTAAATAAACCATGAGAAACTCTGGGCCACATTAAGAAGCATGGGTATACCAGAACACCTGATCGTTCTCTTGCGCAATCTGCACATTGATCAAGAAGCAACAGCAAGTGCCACATCTTTTAGTTGGTGAGATGTCATGTGTTCCTTCAGTGCAAAGAGCTCCTTGCTCTCAGGGAATGAGTCTGATCTCTAGAGGCAAGAGTAGCAGACTTGGAGATGCTGAGGCCAACAGAGGAGGTATATAGAGGAGACTTACAGGAACATAGTAGAGAAGTCCCACCTTCAGTCTGGCAGCCTCTTTGCTGCCATGGAGCAGAGAGATCACCTGAAAGGAGACCACTACCTTGGTGTGGCAGGAAGTGATCCTGTGCCCAAGGGGGAAGGTTAGGACAGCCAATATAGTTGTTGATTTGATCATTAGGCATGTACATAGATTGGTGGCTGGTGGACATGGAGGATTGCCTGGTAACGTCCCTGTCTGGTGCAATGGTTGTGGTCCTGACATGCCACCTAGATAAGGTTTTAGATAGTTCAGGGGACTTGGTTCATGTTGGTACCAATGACATAGGAAAAGTGTGGGAAAGAGGTTCTGGAAGCCAAATTTAGGCTTTTAGGTACAAAGTTGAAATCCAAAACTTCCCGAGTAGCGTTCTCAGAAATGCTTCCTGTTCTACCTGCTGGACCGAAAAGGCAGGCAGAGCTCCAGAGTCTCAATGTATGAGACGATGGTGCAGGGAAGAGAGTTTTAGATTTGTTAAGAACTGGGCAACATTCTAGAGAAGGAAGGGTGGCTATTCAAAAGGATGGGTTCCACTTTAACCAGGGTGGTACTTGGCTGCCAACATTAACCTTTAAAAAGGAGATAAAAAACAGCTTTTAAACTAGAAAATGGGGGAAAGCTGACAGTCGCCAGAGTGCATGGTTTGGAATATACTAGCAAAACAGGGAAGTCAGGGCATTCCAATAGAGAGGTTCCAAAAATGGTAGAAGTAGCCCAGAGGCCTTTAACCCTTTCCAGGCCGAGCCCAAAACTCTTGGGATCCAAAATTCTGACTAAATATTCCTATCAAATGGTATATAATACATGATCATAGCAGAAGGAAAATCACTATTAGAACATATTGAATAAGACGGGTACAATTTTCCTGAAATATGCAAAAATTAACCCGGCTGCAGAATGTGGATTAAAAATTTAAAGTAGGCCTTGAAAGGGTTAAGTAAAAACCAGACAGACAGATTTAAAAGATCCAAAATTACCCCCATCAACTGATAAACAAACAAACAAAACAATCTAGTTATTTGTTCGTTCATATGAACACTTTGAAATGTCTGTATACAAAATGTTAGAGGTCTGAAAAATAAGATGGGAGAGTTAGAATATAACACTAAATGAAAGATTAGATATAAATTGGCATCTCAGAGACCTAGTGGAAGGAGGACAACTGATGGGACACTGCAATACCGGGTGCAAATTATATCACAATGATAGGATAGATCAAATTGGTGAAGGAGTGGCACTATATGTTAAAGATGGCATTAAGTCAAACAGGATAAAAATTTTGCAGGAAACAAATTACACTGTAGAATCCCTATGGCTAGAAATGTCATGTAAAAAGGGGGAAAGGCAATTGGAGAGGGGGTGCACCACCAACCGTCTGGCCAGAATGAACAGATGGATGATAAAATGCTAAGAAAATCAGGGAAGCTAACAAAAGTTACAACACAGTAATAATGCTGAATTTCAATTGCCCCAATATCCACTGGGTCAATGTCATATCAGGACATGCTAGGGAGATTAAGTTTCTGGATGGAATAAATGACTGCTTCATGGAGCAGCTGGTTCGTGAACTGACACAAGGGGAAGCCATTTTAGACTAGTGCTTAGTAAAACAAGATCTGGTGCAAAAGGTAAAATGTTGGGGCCACTTAGCAACAATGATCGTAATAGGATTACCTCCGATTTAATAAATGGGAGGACAGCAAGGAAATTCACAGCGCTAACTTAACTTTTAATTGGGAGAAGAGGAAGATCAGAGGTGGAACTGCAAGACCCAAAAGTACCAAGGACAGATCTGTGGAAAGTGACATTGAAAAAGTGAAAATGCTAAACAAATACTTCTGTTTTCACAAAAGAAAATCCTGGAGAAGGACCACATATATGAGTGACAAATATACAGATGGGAACGGAGCAGATATCACACCATTCACAGAAGATGATGTTTTTGAACAGCTTGCATGGGACCAGATGAGATACATCCCAGAATACTGAAGGAGCTCAGAGAAGTTCTGGCAGGGCCTTTAAATTATGTTTTTGATAGATCCTTGGAGACAGGAGAGGTTCCACAGGACTGGAGAAGGACTGATGTGGTACCTCTTCAAAAAAGGGGTAATAGGGAAGAGGTGACAAACTATAGGCCGGTAAGCCTTACCTCTGGTGAAAAAAGTAATGGAGGCGCTCTTGAAAGAATGATCCAAGGCAACATGGCTTTTACCAGGGGAAAATCATGTCATACAAATCTGATTGACTGGGTGACTAGAGAACTAGATCAAGAGCATGCAATGGATGTGATCTACCTAGATTTTAGCAAAGCCTTTGATACTGTTCCTAATAGGAGGCTTATCAATGAGCTGAGCAACCTAGGGATAGATCCCAAGGTGGTGAACGGGATCAGAAGGTAGTGGTAAATAGAACTCACTCAGAAGAAAGGAAGGTGCATGCCTCAGGGATCAGTCCTGGGACTGATACTGTTCAATGTGCTTGCGTGTGACATTGCAGATGGACTGAATGAAAAAGTCTGCCTTTTTTGCAGATGACACAAAATTTTGCAATAGAGTGAACCCTTCTGAGGGAGTGGATAACATGAGAAAATAATCAAAAAACACTGGGAGAATAATCTAATGCTTAGCAGTTCGACTGAATGTGAAGAAGTGCAGAGTCATGCACTTGGGATGCAGAAATACAAAGGAACTGTATACAATAGGGGGAGAGAGGTTGTGTGCAAGGACCAGGAGAGGGACCTCGAAGTGCTAGTGTCCGAGGATCTCAAGGTGGAAAAACAATGCCGTAGCCAAAACTAGAAGAATGCTGAGGAACAACCAGCAGAAAGGAGGAGGTATTAATACCCGTGTACAAGTCACTGGCGAGGCCTCACTTCGAGTACTGTGTTCAATTTTGGAGACCATATCTCACAAAGGATACAAAAAGACTTGAAATGGTTCAGAGGAAGGTGACCAAAATGATTCGGAGCCTGCGCCAGAAGATGTATGAGAAGAGACTTGAAGAGCTAAATATTTATACCCTACAGGAGAAGAGTGACAGGAAGATATAATACAGACTTTTAAACACTTAAAGGACATCAATGAACAAACAAACCTTTTTCAAAGAAGGGGAAGCTGTAAGACTAGAGGGCATACAATGAAGCTGCAAAACGGTATACTTAAAAACAACATCAGGAAATACTTTTTCACTGAAAGGGTGGTGGATGCTTGGAATGCCCCCCCCCCCCAATGGAGGTGGTGGGGGCAAATACAATAGTGAGATTCAAAATGGCATGGGACAGACACAGTGGATCCCTTTATGGCAAGAAGATGAAATCAAAGCAAACAAATATCTTTTAATAGAGGGGGGATGATCTGCAAGGAGCAGCAGGTACAACCTTAAACACAGGCATGGTGGGGGGGATGACCTGCATGGAGCTGCAGTTATAACCATTCTAGCCACCTTATTAGGTAGACAAGATGGACCATACTGGTCTTTATCTGCCTTTATATATTATTATGTTACTATGTAAGAAAAAGCTAACAGCAGCTGCAAAGATTAAAAGGTTTACATCAAGCTTGGACATTGTTTAAAAATACTATTTTGGAAGCCCAGATAATATGTATTCCATGCTTTAAGAAAGGTAGAAGGAAGGCCAAATGACTACCGACATGGTTTTAAAGGCGAGGTTAAAGAGGCTGTTATACCCAAAACAACATCTTTCAGAGAATGGAAAAAAAAAGGGAGCCAAATGATGAAAACAGGAAACATAAGCACTGGCAAGTTAAATGCAAGGTATTGATAAGGCAGGTAAAGAGAGAATTTGAAAGAAAGCTTGCTGTGGAAGCAAAAACTCATAAAAAAATGTTTTAAAGTACATTTGTAGCAAAAAACTCGTGAGTCAATTGGACTATTATACAACAAAGGGGTAACATAGTAACATAGTAAATGATGGCAGATAAAGACCAGTATGGTCCATCTAGGTCTGCCCAGCACAATGTCAAGAGTAGGTACACCTGCCGCTCCGTTGCAGGCCACCCTTCCCCATGTCTTTGCCCAGGGGTGAACCCACCACTCCATGTAGGACGCCCCTATTTGTTGAGGAATTTGATGGGTCAGTTTATTTTGATATTTTCTTGTTGCTGTAAAGAGATCCACTGTGTCTGTCCCATGCCCTTTTGAACTCCGTCACTGTGTTTGCCCCCACCACTTCCATCGGGAGGGCATTCCAAGCATCCACCACCCTTTCAGTGAAAAAAGTATTTCCTGACATTGCCTTTCGATTTATCCCCTTGTAGCTTCATGTTATGCCCTCTAGTTTTGCAGTTTCTCCATCTTTGGAAGAGGCTTGTTTGTTCATTATTTTCCTTTAAGTATTTAAAGATGCCGCTGTACAAGTCACTGGTGAGGCCTCACTTGGAATACTGTGTTCAGTTTTGGAGAATGGCCATATCTTGCAAAGGATGTAAAAAGACTGGAAACTGTCCAGAGGAAGGCGACCAGAATGATTTGGAGCCTGCGTCAGAAGCCTTATGAGAAGAGACTTGAAGACCTAAACATGTACACTTTGGAGGAGAGGAGGGACAGGGGAGATATGATAAGCCGTGTTTTCAAATCTTTTATGGGCACGCTGCAAACCCCACACCTTAGGATTTTCATGGTTTTCTTGAAAGGAAGAGGGCACTTCATTCATTTGGTCGCCCAAGGTTCTACCATTTTACTGTCTAAATAAATAAATAAATTTTGCTTGGTTCCTGACATTTTTGCCCTGCTTACTATGCAAACACTATGGTACCAAACATAGTATTATCTCTATTTTACAATTAATAATAGAAACAAAAAGGCAGCTCCTGCATGTTACCGAGTACATATACTTCCACAATGCCAGGCTTTATACACTTAAGTACACTGTAAGATCATACAGATTCAGACTAGTTGTGGGGTCATGAGTTGCAATTTATCTGCTGGGAAACGATCCAACTGGCTAATCAGATTGCTAGATTCAGTCTTTGCAGGGTAACAGGGCCAAGCTATATTGTGGCAGAGGTTGTACAAATACCTTGAATCAGCTCCCATCATCAGGTTGGATACAACACGATAAGGAGTTATTTTGTTATTCAAAGGCTAAAGATAGATATCCAGTACTGCCCATGTTACCACAGTACAGGAGGAAAGGGACACCGGGTCTGGTGGGTATTTATTTATCCTCATGGTCTATGTTCTGCATTTCCCTGTATAAGCTAAAGATAGATATATTCCATAATACACAAAACAACAAAAATGGATAAATACAGAAAAACAAACCAAAAAATTAAACCTGGCCCAGCTTTTTGTTTCATAAAGTGTAACCAGGGCTACAAGAAGCTATAAACAGGGCTCCATGATCTGCTACAAATAAATGAAAACACTATGTGCTCATTAACTATGAAATACAGTTTCTGTTCAATACACACACATTTGCCACTGCAATAACAAGAAATTACGATTCTTTTTTTTAATTTTTTTTTTTAACTTCGCAACCTTTTTTAAGTTAAGCCTACAGCTTCCCTAACCGAGAAGTCAATATTGAAAGAACGAGGAGAGTGGATGGCTTAGAGGATTTGCACAGAAATACAGACCCTTTTATCTGCACAAACCTGGAAAGTTCAGGAGGATCGGCCGCAGGACAGAAAGGCTTTCATTCTTTAAGACTCACTGAAGTAATGTTTTCATTGCATGCATCCACTTAAATTTGACAGGACAGAAATGTCAGTAAACAAGCTGCAAGTGCCACCTTTCCAGTGGATTAACTTGGGGCCTTATTTACTCGTGTGCTACAGTGCGTGTGATCACTAGTGCCATTAATGTGTGATAGCAGTAAATGGGTCTCATTGAATAAAAAGGGACCTGTGCTAAGTTAACAAGCATTCACACCATAGCACATTTTAGTAAATAAGGTACTTAATGCTTTTGTTGATAACCTTCAAAACTTTTACTCTTTGTCAGATCAGGTTAAAATGAGGCAAGAACAAAATTAAAAATTTTGGTTGCAAGAAAACCTTGTGCTTGGTGAGTGGTAGGGGTTTCTAGTGTTTAGTTTTGGTTTCTTCTGTCATAATAGCACCCTAGTATCCTCCTGTACATTCCCTGCGTGGGATACCCTGTGCTGGTAGAGGAGAACGAATATGCTGGTATTTTCCCTATGAGAAGTAATGTATTATTTTGGGATACGTGCTGGCACCATTGACAGCATACCTTTCCCCCATGGCTGAAGTTTTCCCATAAGTTTGCTTTTCACCCATTTTTGTTTGGGGGTCAATGGTTGTTGTGAAACTAGAACAGAAAAGCAGGGAGTGTTTGCTAACAGGCATAAATAAATAGAAAAAAAATCACATTTTGCTATCTTTTCCTTTCCTCATGTCTTAATAAAAGCAAGAAACAAAAATGTAGTAGATGGAAAGGCAACCAAATACATTCATTCAGGTCGAGTTTCCCTCGCTCCACTTTTTTCAGGAAATCCAGGTAGGACTTGTGAAAAACACAAATATTGATGAGTCAGCCTTGTGGCTCAGGCCATTTTTTGTATGCTATGACATTAAAGACTTGTGTCCAACAAACCCAGCAGGGATCAGAGTATTTCAGGCCAGTGAGTGAAGAGACTTGCTGCTACTCTGCTAGTGCTGATTTTTTTGGGTCGCTGAATGTACACAACCCATCTGGGATGGAGGGATTAAGAATGAAGGAAAAAAAGCAAAGAATAATCTGTACTATATAAAAATAATTGGGCCTGTCCCAGAGGCAATATGACCAGGATAACGTCAACATAGGGTGAGGCAGTGAGATATATTTCTGGTTCAAGGGGGACAAAAAAAAATCAAATAAACCTCCATGTCTACCCAGAGATGAAGTGGTATTAAACACTATAGGTGAACATTCAGTCTCCTTCCCAAATACCAGCCCTTCAAGAAAAATCCTGTCAAAATGCATAACGGCACATCACATTAAAATGTTAACTTTTCTATGTGTAAAACATGTTTACATGTGCAACATGCTTTATAAAATTAGCACCAATAAGAGGAATTTCCAAAAACCATGTGCTCAGTTAAAATATAGAAGCTACTGTGTCTTTGAATTAATGTGGCTGTCAAGACCTATTGTTTTGTCTTGACAGCAGCTGATCCCACCATGTTCCTCTGTTTAAGAGCAAATTAGTAAAAAGAAAACAAAAAACTCAAATGCTGTAAATACATGGTTTTTCCAAACTCAGTTCTCGCAACCCTCAACCAGGCCCAGTTTTTAGGCTAAATAGTTTTGCATATCACTGACACGATATTCTACTGGACTTAAGTTTGTAAAGATCAGATGAAAACAGCATCTTTTTTGAAGGAGTATAGATTTGCCCAGCTAATTTGCTGCCTTTTATTTCTATTACTGTGACTAAATGATTCAGCAAGAATTACATACTCCAGGTATACAGATCCTCTAGTCTAGACCATTGCTTTGCATCAGCCTGAAAGGGATATACAGTTTATATCATCGCAAAGCCACTAGCTAACCTGAGGCCTTCAACTTTTTTTCTTGAGGCCATCATCACTATCACTGCTGCAATGGCCAGCCCCATCTACACACTGATGTGTAAATTGTGAATAGCCACAAATCTGGCCACACCCTTGGATGGTTTTCAAAACAAGATTTAAGTATACTGGCTAGAGGGAAGATTGATGGGGTGACTGGGCACGTTCTGGATGTCACAAGAGGACCTGTGGTTGCAATGATGTCAATCTGGCACCTTTCACAAGAGCTAGCAAACAATATATTTAAAAAAAAACCCATTAATAACAACCCTGCCTGATGTCAAAAGGTTTAGGAGAGGCAGCTTTTGTGCACTAACTCCTCACATGACTAAGCAAGCTAGTAAATAGCCTTACTGAATAAGCACAAGAGCCCTGCTGCTGAAAAGGTAGGTTCTTCGGACTAGTTCTTAGACAGACTTGCCTATTATTACTCTACGAACTTCAGGCAATGTTCCATTAATCTGCGACCTATACATCTAAGACAGCTATGCATCTAAAGCGATGCAAAAAGGCTTTTTTAAAAGCACAGTGTTCGGATAGATACAAGGCCACTTTCACGAACCCTTAGCATGTGCTATCTACCACGCAACTCATAGGAATAAAAATGGTCCATGAAAGTAGATAGCACATGCTAAGTGTTAGTAAAGGGGCCCATAGTCAGTACAAATACAAAAATATTCAAACCTTGTTCGTTTGGTATACACAGAACTACATGACGTCCCGTTTGTTTTTTTCTTTTAGAATCAATTATCATATGCCGTAAAGAAAAATATAATTTACTCTTTCTAGAATGTTCTCCTTGGTACTGAAAATGAATATGTACATTATTATAATCAGCATTTTGCAATATATTTAGTGTGCGGATAACAAAATCAGCTCCCCTTGGTCTATTAGAAAAGGGATAATGGAACAAATGTAAATCAAAGCCATCTTAATTGTAAGGTTGTTAGAAACGACATGCATGTGCTATAATTAAGATGCCGCGCTTCAGTTTTAGAACCCGTTCAAGAAACATACATCTATGATTCATGGTCAGGCTACTAGCAAAGGGCAAATGCTGTTTCTAGACTTGACTGAACGCGAATCGGAATGATGTCAGATGCCTGGCAATAACTGTCCTGGAAATGAGTTTTCTAGTCCTCCATACTGTCACGATCTGCGTTACAGGGATTTTCTACTCATACCGATATGAAATTAAAAATAAAAACGGAATGCAAAAGATAGACGATGAATACACACGTAGCATATAATTCCATATTATATGCACGTAGCACATAGCATGCAGCTCGAGTCCCCCTTATTTAATCGTCTTGTCAGCCTATACGCTATTGCACTGCGGTACAGTAGTTCCAGATTCACAGAAATAGTTAAGGATTACATCACTGGATCTGCTCGCCGACCAGTCGGGAATCCACCTTTACAAACTCCTTACTCAGACCCCAGCAGCATTTATACAGCCAAATCCTTGGGGGGAAAAAATTAGGCATGCAAATCCGGACAAAATAAAGACTCCAACATAAGAGCAAAACAGCTTGCCATGGAGGAAGAAAAGGAAGAGGGAGCCCAAGTGCCCGTTTCTGCTTAAGCCCTCTGGGACTATAAAATCAACAGAATTATAGTCAACGCTTTGGGAGAAAAATAATGCAAAGCACTTGTGCAGTGCCAATCCGCCCGGGCAGGGCTCCTTCCCCCTTTGCCCTCCCCGCCCATGATGCCTTACCAGGGGCTGCATCTCCGAGTGCACCGTGGGCACTTGAAACCTGTCGATTTCCTCCATCATCCTGGCAGCGAGCTAGGGGGAAGGGCCGGGCAAGGTGTTGCTCTGTCACCCTCTCAGGGCCGGGAGGTGGAGGATGCTGAGTCTGATGCAGCCGTCGTTTTCTGCTTCATCTCCTCCTCCTCCTCTGCCAGAGCCCGGCGGCGTCAGTGCGGTGACTCAACAGCTCCGCTTCCGGGTACTCCGGGCTGCGAAGGGAGAGCCGCGCCCCTTATTCATGAGCAGGGAGGGGGCGAGAACGCAGAGAGGCGATTCATTATTCAGGAAGGGCGGGGCGTTTGCTGCCTCTGCAGCCCGCCCTCTTTTTTCTCTCTCGGCGACGCAGTCACAGCGGCTGCCAGTGGTGCTTCTCTGTCTTTTTACCTCTGCTAAACTTGATTTCTGGGCGAGGAAATAATGGTAATAAGAAGGGCGGTGGGGGGGAAGGCCGAAGGCCGAAGGCCGAAGGCACTGCTCCTTTGTTTTAACAAGATTGGTCTATGCCTATAGACTCCTCGGCAAAGGCAAAGTAGTAGTGTACAGCTGGCGGTGCTGAATAAAGCTGCATTGATTTGAACACTCCATCGGCGAGGGGGGGGAGTTGAATGTCTCTAGGTTACGGCGTGGTTTATTATATATGTATTTCTTTCACCTGGCGCAGCCGCCCCCAAAAACTATTAAGAAAGAACTCGGCGTCATTCTTTCTGCTGCTGTTGCCGGCGTCGGCGGAATGCTTTCCTGGAGAACGGGGAGGGGGTTAAACGACCCGTTGCTGCCTGAGGCCTGGCGTTCGGCGGTGGCGTCCTGGTTGCCCAGGTAACGCCTGTAAACTTCCGGCGCTGGATGGCCGGCTGAAGGCGCCTGCTGCAGCCATGCTCACGAGGAAGTTATCGAGCAAGCCCCGGCAGGTAACCGAGAAGGGGGCTCCGAGCGGAGAGCCATGCTCTCGTCTATGGGAAATTAGTTGGTGGACTTCTTCCCAGGGCCGGTGCAAGGGTATTGGGCGCCCAGTCTTGCGCCTTCCCCAAATGAGATTTTGATAACAGTGATGGTCACTCACCCCAACAATATTCCACCCAAAACTTCCTTTAAAATGCATGGTTAGACATCCTAGTTTTAAATATTAATTGAATTTGTGATTTTATCTACAGCTGCCCTGACTAATGGTTAAGCTAGTTCTATCTCTTTACTGCTGCTAATCGTTTTTATAACAGCACCAGATGCATGTAGAACTGTATAGACAAATATTAGAGATCCACATACCTTATAAAATTGTACGTCCGATTTATCCTCTGTCTGGCTACCCACCTTGATTTATTCAGATTCCTTTGTCTTACCACTCTTGTTTGCCTGTGTGTCCCAGCTCCACTTGTCCCCTCTGCTGACTATTAAGATGTTCCCTTTATTTTTTTTATAGACTGCTTTAATAATCAAAAAGGTTTACATGCAACATTAACAACATTGCATAGTTAAATTTAATGCTTTAACAGAATGTGCATTCAACAAGGAGTGTACAATATGTGCCAAAGGGGATACAAGTCAAGAGGGAGGGTAACTTGGTGGCTAACTGAGGAAACCTGTCCATTCTAATATGGAGTAAGGCACTGTATATGTGCTATGTTTCATTTCTAAAGTGTTCTTGAAATAAGTACATTTTTGTTTCATTGCAAATGTTTGCAAGATCTTTGTTGGCCCTGTCCTTTTAGGGAGTACATTCCACAGGCTTGGTGCATATAGGGAGAGAACCCTGGAGGAGGTCATATGGGAGGTTCTTGGTTCTATGGTTGGGATAAAACATAGGCTATATGGTCCTTTTCTGCTGTCCTTGTTTCTATCTATTCTACCCTCTGTATCAACTACTATAATCCCCTTTTTTTCCTTTAGAGAGCTTCTGTGTTTGTCCCATGCTTTCTTGAATTCAGATACTGTCCTTGTCTCTACTACCCCTATTGGGAGACTATTCCATGTATCTGCCACTCTTTCCATAAAGAAATATTTCCGCATATTGCTCCTGAGTCTATCCCCTTTCACCCTCATTCTATGTCCTCTTATTGCAGAGCTTGCTTTCAATTGAAAGAGGGTCTCTTCCTGTGCATTTATGCCATGGAGGTGTTTAAATGTCTCTATCATATCTCCCTTATCCCACCTTTTCTCTGTTGTATACATATTAAGATCTTTAAGTCTGTCCCCATATCCTTTATAACAAAGAGCACTAACCCTTTTAATAGCTACCCTCTGCACCAACTCCACTTTGACTGCAAGCAGGATTGATTGTAGCTGCTGCAGCAGCAGCAGAGAGTGTGATTGATCTTGGGCTAAGACCTAACATTGTGCCAGCTGACTGTCGCTCCCTGCTACCATGCTGCCCTGATGATAACGATGCCGGCACTGCCCAGTGATAGTTTAACACTGTCCCAGCAGATTTGTGCAGCCCCTGAAAGTGTGCTACAGTTCTTGTGCCCTCCTTGCAACCCCAGGCGCCAGGTTTTTTTTTGTTTTTTTTTAGTAGCCATGATGGCTTGGTACCTGGGGTTTGTCCAGCCTTGTATTATATGAATGTGCTGTTAATGTGTACGTTACTGATTTTGAATCATATTATTGCTATTAGTATGATTTAATTTGCCCATTTATACATTTTAATAAGTACATGTGTGGTAAATGCAAGGGGCATGCCCAGCATCTGCCCTGCATTTAGCATACAGGGCAGACATCAGATAGGAGCACCCACACTACCCGATGAGACGGAAGATGGACTTGGTGCCAAAAGGCAAGCAACAATGACTACAATTTTTGCCCCCTCCAATTCTCCCCCCCCCCCCTCCATGGTACAGTCCCTTCTCCGAAACATCTTCCTTGCAGTAGTACTGCTAGTGATTGACCCTAGTGGTAATACTATGAAATACTGGCTGGGGTTGAAGGCCATCATTTCGGATGCCTTGCATCCAGGGAATAAACAGAGGGTGATCACTTCTGCCCCAAAGACCACTAGAAACCAGGGGTGCTTGGGGGGGGGGGGAGGAGAGTGAAGGGGAGGGTCAGGCTCAGGGCATTGTGAGTGAGTGTGTGTGTGTGTGTTCTGTTTGGAGAGGGACTTTGACTTGACAGTAACTTTGCTTTCTGAAAGGGATTGGAAAGATGGTTACTGTTTAGATAAGGGTGAGATCAGTGGAGGGGACTGTGTTTGAAGGAGTGCCTCTGGATGGATGGGTGGGTGGGTGGTATTGCCATGGCTATCACAACTTTTGTCTTGCTGTGCTGGACAGCAGACATGCTATTGGACTGCTGCAGGCTCCATGCCAGCCCTCTATTTGTTGAAGTATAAAAGATATTCAAAACAAACTTAAATATCTTTTATATTTCAATAAATAGAGGGCTGACATGGAGCGGTGGGTACAACCCTAAACAAAGGCATAGAGGCGTTTGACCTGCACAGAGTCTTTACAGTAAGTGACCTTACTGGGCAGACTAGATAGTCCATTCTGTTGTTTATCTGCCATCATATATTGTGTTGATAGTACAGCTGCACGTAATGCTGCTTCTTGAGGTGGTGGTAAGTGCAGCTGTGCTATCTACATTTGTGTCCGCTAGTGCATGGTAATATCTCATGCACTAGTTGTCACCAGCCAACATACTCGCTGTTTGCCCCGATCATGCTCTGTCGTGCTCAAAGTAGTTAGTGTAGGATTTTTATTGTGCCGCCTGCTTTTAGTGCACAATAGTGGTTACAGCAGGACTGCTATAATGCTTAGCGTACACTAAAATATGCTCTAATGGCACACTTTAGTAAACATGCACCTAAGGAGTGGAGGAGTAGCCTAATGGTTAAGAACACTGACTTGGGAACCCAGAGACCAGGGTTCGATTCCCACTAGCACTCCTTGTGACCTTGGGCAAGTCACTTAACCCTCCATTGCTTCAGAAAAATCCAAGTTATCAATGTCCCTGTTTAATGTACCAAGTTTAAGTTTCAATGTAAACCGCTTTGATTGAAATGATAAAGCGGTATATAAAACCTGTTAAATAAAAATAAATAAATAAATAAATGAGGAACAGATTCCCAACAGAAAAAATAAATACATTCACTACAAATAATAAACCTAATTTAAGATCAAATAAAACAAATTACATAAACACAAAACATGTCACATGCTACTATAAGCATAATACAAATGCTTTCCCCATGCAGGTTTCAGCTGCAGCCTTCTCTTCCTCCTCCTCCTTCTCCTCTTGATTCAGTGTAGATTGTAGCCATGCTGCTCACTGCAGGTCCATGCAAGCCAATTCTATGCCAAAGTTTAAAATTCTGCATTGCATAGTAGCACAGAATTTCTCCAGGAATAATATAGTGCCATAGCCCAATAAGTTAGAAATCATCATGCAATCTCACGCTGATGACTGAGTGATGCTAGGCAGAGTACCAGGCAGGCAGTAGTGAACTTTCTTTTCCTAATCGTACCTCAAGGCCATGCCAGCAATGCATGGGTTGCCACTGCCCACCAGCAGCTGAGGGTTGAATGTGACAGAATCCTGACATCACCACATAAGAGCTCCTCCCCCTGCTCCAGGATCCAGTCTTTCAGTCCTCAACAGCTGAGTAGGCAGCCCTGGGGTAGTAGCCTGCCTGAGGGCACGATTATAATTGTTTTGTCCACATCTAATATCTCTCCAGCAATCTAGACCAGGATCTCTGCCTGCCTTTCTGACATCCCTACCTGGATGTCTCATCGTTGCTTGAAGTTGAACATGGCCAAAACTGAACTCCTTGTCTTCCCCCCAACTCCTCCCCTCCTCTTCCCCCCTTCTCAGTCTCCCTGGATGGATCTACGATCCTTCCTGTTCCCTCGGCCCGCAACCTGTGGGTTATCTTTGACTCCTCTCTCTCCTTCTCCACACATATCCTGCTCCTAGCTAAGACCTACCGCTTCTTTCTCTACAACATTAGCAAAATCCGCCCCTTCCTTTCTGAACACACTACCAAAACGCTTATCCACTCCTTAATCTCCTCTCGCCTCGACTACTGCAACCTACTCCTTGCCGGTCTCCCCGTGAGCCATCTCCTTCCCCTTCAATCTATACAAAATTATGCTGCTCTACTAATCTTCCGCCAGTCTCGCCATGCCCCCATTACTCCTCTTCTCAAGACGCTTCACGGGCTCCCTATCCAATTCAGCATCCAATTCAAACTTCTCCTGCCGACCTATAAATGCATTCTCTACGGCCCCTCAATACCTCTCATCTTTTATCTCTCCCTACATCCCCTCTCGGGAACTTCGCTTCGCTAACAAATTACTTCTATCTAGGCCTTTCACTCGCACCGTTAACTCCCGTCTTCGCTCCTTTCACCTTGCTGCACCTCATGCCTGTAACAGTCTACCTGTGTCTATACACCAGTCACCCTCCCTGGCCCTCTTCAAGTCCAGGTTGAAGACCCACCTCTTCACTATCGCTTTCAGATCCTGACTTCTATCCTTTATCTCAACCTGACTCCCGTCAATTTTTCATGACCGAATTGTAACAACTATATTGTGCTTTGCACCGAATTGACTGATGCTCTGTATTGTCTCAACTAGTTTGTAAGCTCGGACAAGCATGACTTTGACGAGCAGGGACCGTCTCTTGTATGTTTGCCTGTACAGCACTGCGTGCATGGCGCTATAGAAATGCTAAATAGTAGTAGTAGTAGTAATTTTGGGTGTCAGGGAGGGGTTGCCTAGCAGGCAACTCGGAGGAGAATTTTTTTTGGAAAAAGTGACATTTGGGGAAGTGCCGTGGGGAGTAGAAGCCATAGAGCTGTCAGAGCTTGGCAGCCTGGAGCCTGAGATTTGATTACCTGGGTGCCCCTGGTGTCCTTAACACTGCCCACAGCCTTGAAGGAGCCTGCAGCAGGATAGCCTGGTACCTGTGAGCTACAGATGACCGAGCCGACTTTCCTCACATAACAACCCCCCCCCCCCTCCCGGCACGGACAGGCCCCAGGCTCTCCGCTCAATCTAAAGGATGTCGAAAGGTCTGGATGCCTTACTTCAGCAGTGGCCCACGCATGGTCTCCTCTACATTTTTCCTCCTTGGGCTCTCATAGGGCATGTGATTCAGCGCATCGAGGCTCATCGGGGGAGAGTAGTTTTTAGTGGCTCCAGATTGGCCTCATCGGCCGTGGTATGCCGATCTGGCGCGTCTTGTTGGGAGTCCATGGCGACTACCGGTTCGGGAAGATCTTCTGCTTCAAGGTCCTCTGTGGATGCCGGTGGATCGGTTCTCGCTTACGATTTGGCCCTTGAAAGGGCAAGGTTAAGGAAGAGAGGTTATTCCAATGTGGTTATTGCCACTTTACTGTTGGCCAGGAAGAGGTCGATGTCCTTGGCATATATACGCATATGGCATGTTTTTGAGAACTGGTGTGAGCAGCGTCAAGTTCATCCGGCTACGGTGTCAGTTCCATTGGTGTTGAGTTTCTTGCAGGATGGTTTTGATAAAGGATTGGCGGCCAATTTGTTAAGAGTACAGCTGGCAGCTATTTCTTGTTAGCGAGGTAAAGTTCAAGGGGTCGCCTTTGGGGCCAATGTAGTACATTTCTTGAGAGCAGTTTCCTGTCTGCATCCTTCGTGCAGGGTGGTTTCTCCTCCACGGGATCTCAATCTGGTTTTAGGAGCTTTGATTAGGGAGCCCTTTGAATGTTTGCATCAGGCTTTGCTAAAGGGTTTGACTTTGAAGACAGTGTTTTTGGTAGCCATTTGCTTGGTGCGTCGAATCTCGGAGTTGCAGGCCTTGTCCTGTCGGGAACTGTTTCTGACTTTTTTTCTAGGGGAAAAAGTGGCGTAACGTCCCACTCCGTCTTTCCTGCCAAAGGTAGTTTTATCTTTTCATGTGATTCAATCTGTCCCTTTGCCAGTTTTGTGTTACTCAGATGATAACGCGGCAGACCGTAGTTTGCGTTTGTTGGATATAAAAAGAGTTCTTTGGCGATACTTGAAGGTCTCGGAGTCCTTCTGCAAGTCGGAGTGTTTGTTCATACTCTTTGGAGGTCCGCGTAAGTGTGAAGCGGCAGCCAAAGCTTTGATTTCCAGATGGATCCATGAAGCAATTGCCTCAGCGTATATCTTGCAAGGTCATCAGGTGCCCTTAGGGCTCATTCTACTAGGGCACAAGCGGTGTCATGGGTGGAACATAGCTTGGTTCCTCCGGTTGATATTTGCAGAGTGGCCACGTGGTCTTCTTTGCATACTTTCAGTAAACATTATCGTCTGGATGTTCAGGCGGTGGGAGATGCCTGTTTCGGGTCTGCGGTCTTGCGGTCCGGGTGGACAGGTCCCTCCCATTAATTTACTGCTCTGTTACATCCCAGAGGTGAGGGACTGAACTGGAGGGACGATAAGGAAAGAGAAATTTGACTTACCTGCTAATTGTTGTTCCTTGAGGAACTCCAGTTCAGTCCCGATTCCCGCCCGAGTTGTGGTAAGTTTCCCCAGAGTCCTTTTCTTGGTAAGGATGGTTGGCAGCAGCCAAGCAGTAGAAAATCGACCATTTTTTTCTGTAATCGGGCAATGTATGATCTGTATGCTACCTTCTCTCTCTCCTTTCTGTTCTGTTTTTCATTCTAATGGGAGAGGAAGAGTTATCCTCTACTTAAGGGGGGTTTAGTTCAGTTTGCAAGTTAGATGTTATATTTAATTCTATAGCTACTTATTTGTTGCTCCTCTGAATCTGCTTTGTCATTAGGTCACTGGAAGCTGGTGGGAGGTGCCAGCAGGATTTGTACAGTGGGCGTCACAAGTCTGACATGCCCAGTCTCCATGCTGTGGGAAGAGATGCACTACCCAGAAGTGAAGGACTGAACTGGAGTTCCTCAAGGAACAGCAATTAGCAGGTAAGTCTAATTTCTCTTTTTCCCACCTTGGTCAGAATAACCTCTGATCAATGGGTGTTAAAGATCATCCAAAAGGGGTATGTGCTAGAGTTTGCATGACCTCTATCAGAAGCCTATGTCCTTTTGCCTTGCAAAGCTCAGGCGAAGGCCAAGGTGGTCCACGACACACTTCAGCGCTTGTTGCGGCTTGAAGCTGTGGTGCCGGTCCCTCAAAACTAGTGCGGTTACAGTTGATACTACATTTATTTCGTGGTACCCAAAAAGGAGGGCTCCTTACACTCCATTCTCGACCTCGAACGTCAGTCGCATGCTACGGTTGCTGCATTTCCGCATGGAGACTTTGAGATTGGTCATCCTCGCAGTACGGCAAGGCAAGGTGTGTGGTGTGTGTTTTTTTTATCCACACTGGATCTCTGAGGCATATTTGCATAACCCAATCCAGCCGGAACACCAGAGATTCCTGTGCTTTGCGATGCCAGAGGGGCATTTTCAGTTCAAGCAATGCTCTTCGGACTAGCTAGCACATTCACCAAGATCATGGTGGTCATGGCAGCGGCCTTATGGAAGGAGAGGATTCTAGTGCATCCCTACCTGAATGACCGGCTCATCAGAGTGAAATCAGAGGCAGAGTCCACTCTGCCACATGTCGGGTGATAGAGGTTTTGCAGAGTCTGGGTTTGGTTGTCGACCTGGCCAAGAGCCATCTGCAGCCAGTACAGAGGCTGGTTTACCTTGGAGCACAGTTCGATACTCTGGTGGGACAGATATCTCTGTCAGAGGACAGAGTTCTCAAAATTCAGGTGCAAATTCTCAGTTTTTAGGCGTCGGTGGGGCACACCGGTGATGGATCTCATGGCGACATTGAGCAATGCCAAGGCAGCATGGTTCTTTAGCAGACAATGAGAAAACGTGTCCGAAGGTCTTGACACGCTCTCTGAGGTATGGCCGACGAACTGGATTTTATATGTATTCCCACCGTGGGCACTCATAGGCAGACTGCTGCAACGCATAGAGTGCCATCCGGGGGTTAGTGATTCTGATTGCACCAGATTGGCCGCAGAGGCCATGGTATGCAGACTTGATTCAAATTCTCGCAGACAGACCCTGGCATCTCGTGGACAGGATGAACCTTCTCTTCCAGGGGCCGGTGCTCATGCTGCAGGTGGATTGGTTCTTGCTTACGGCTTGACTCTTGAGTAGGGGTATTCGTCTGTGGTCGTAGCGACCACATTAAATCTAGGAAGAAGTTGACTTTGCTGGCTTATTTGCGTGTCTGGCGTATATTCAAAGAATGAAGGATTCCACATTAGGAACCATCACCTAGGAAAAAGATTGACGTCATCGTGGATAACATGTTGAAACCCTCCCCTCAGTGTGCAGCAGCGGCCAAGAAAGCAAATAGAATGCTAGGAATCGAAAGGAAAGAAATGGAGAATAAAACAAAGGATATTATAATACCTCTGTATTGTTCCATGGTGCGATTGCACCTTGAATATTGTGTGCGGTTCTGGTCGCCCTATCTTAAAAAGGATATAGCATTATTAGAAAAGGTACAGAGAAGAGCCACCAAAATGGTAAAGGGGATGGAAGGATATCCCTATGAAGAGATGCTAAAAAGGTTAGGACTCTTCAATTTGGAAAAGAGACGGCTAGGGGAGATATGATAAGAGGTCTATGAATTAATGAATGGAGTGGAACGGGTAAACGTAGATCGATTTACGCCATTAAAATATAGAAAGACTAGGGGACATGCAATGAAGCTACAGTGTAGCCTATTTAAGACTAATAAGAGAAAATTATTTTTTCATTCAATGTGTAATCAAACTCTGGAATTCGTTACCGGAGGATATAGTAAAAGCTGTTAGTGCAGCCGGATTTAAAAAAAAGGTTTTGACAAGTTCCTGGAGGAAAGGTCCATAAACCATTATTAAAGGGGACCCAGCAAATCCACTGCTTGCCGCAGTACAAGCAACAGGGAAACTGCTAGCTACTTGTGACCTAGATTGGCCCCCTGTTGGAAAGAGGATACTGGGCTTGATGGACCTTGGTCTGACCGAGTATGGCATATCATATGTTCAGGGAATATAGAGCCATAGTGGCTTCTCTTTCACAGGTGTTGCATTTCCTGCATTGTGGGCTTCAGAAGGGATTGTCTCTCAGTACCTTTAAAAGTGCAGGTGGTGGCAGTGGCTTGCTACAAGGGATGGATTGGTGGAAGTCTGTTGGCAAACCATCTGGATGTTGGAAGTTTCCTTAAGGCAGTCAAGCAGATCCATCTTACCTTGAGACTGACAGTGCTGCCATGGGATCTTAATTTGGTCTTGGAGGCCTTGACCGATTTCCTGTTTGAGCCTCTGGCAGGGGCAACACTAAGGGAGGTTACCTTGAAGACCGCATTCTTGGTGGCTATTTGTTCAGAAAGACGTATTTTGGAGCCACAGGCTCTATCTTGCAGGGAGCCATTCCTGTTGCTTTCCAAGGAAAAGATGGTCTTGCAGCCAGTACCCTCCTTTCTTCCCAAGGTACTTTCCCGTTTTCATTTGAGTCAAACAGTCTTGTTGCCGGGCTTCCCAGTTCTGGGTGACTCCGAGATGGATTGTCAACTCCATTTTTGGATTTGCACAGGGTGCTCCGCAGACACCTTTGGGAGACAAGTGCGATATGCAAGATGGATTGTTTGTGGTGTTTGGCAGAGTATGGAAAAGGGAAGCAGCCTTAAAGGCTTCCATTGCCCATTGGGTGAAGCTGGCCATTGCTGCAGCTTACAGGGCACAGAAGAAGGTGCCTCCTAGGTACTCCAGGCTCATTCTACTTGGGCAGAGTCAGGCTTAGTGCCATCGGCAGAGATATTAGTAAGGCCGCAACTTGGTCATCTCTTCACACGTTCGTGGGGCATTACCAATTGAACGTGCCAAGGAGTTGCGGATACACAATTTGTGGCTTTGGTGCTTCAGGCATGTAGGCACTGCTTTGTTACATCCCAAGCATAGCTGGCCTGGCCTGGAGGTATGATTATGAAGGCAAAATTGGACCTTACCTGCTAATTGTTTTTCCTTGAGTACCTCCAGGCCCGGCCAGGACCCTCCCTGGTAGTGCACTGCACGGCAAGTTACTTTATTCAGGCTAGTTGGTACAACAAGGAGGTGGGCAGAGCCTATGATTTAAGTAAGGCCACGTAGGGCTTTTTGGCTAGATGGCTTTAATGGTTGGATCTGGCTCTTGTAAATTTAAATTTAAAAAAAAAAGTTACTGAATTCTCAAACGCTGGTTTATAGTATTCTTCTATTTCCCACAGACATTCTTCAAGTAGTGTTCCCATACAGTTTTAGTGGACATGGTCCTTTGAGTGTAGGGATCCTGCAGACTGCTTTATCAATAGAAGACTCGAGGGGAAGGAGTAGTTCTTATGCGGTGATGTCAGGATTCTGTCACATTCAGCCCTCAGCTCCTGTTGGGTGATGGCAACCCACGTGTAGTTGATCTAGCCTGGAGGTATTCAAGGAAAGACAATTAGCAGCAACTTCCTCCTGCTTCCTTTGTGCTCCTAGATCAGTGGGAACCAGGGTCAGGATCCTTGCACCATGATAGTCTTTACTGTTAAACTTGAACAGTGACCATGACCCCTGTACGACTGTGAAAGCCGCTTTCAGAACTTACTGATAATCGAACCCTGTGGATTGTAGGCTATGCATTTACCATTGTGACTTATAGTGGGTCAGGCTGTAAGTACCCTTATCCCTGGGTGTAAGGTGTGTTACACGAGGCTTGCTCAGCCCTCCCTAAGAGTCCTAGCTGCTTCCACTAATGAGGCCACCGGGAGGGCATTCCAGGCATCCACTGCGCTTTTCGTGAAAGTATTTCCAGGCTTTGCTTTGGAGTTTATCTCCTTGCAGCTTCATTCATATCCTCTAATTCTACAATTTCTCCTTCTTTGAAAAGGGTTAGTTCTTTCAGTAATACCCTTTAAGTATTTAAACGCCCATATCATATCTCCCCTGTCTCTTCTCTCTTCAAAGTTATACATATTTAGATCTTCAGGTCTCTCCTTATTTGTCTTCTGGTGCAGGTCCCATATCATTTTGGTTGCCTTCCTCTGAACCGTTCTCTTTTATATTCTTTGCGAGGTGTAGTTTCCAAAATGAACAAGTGAGGCCTCACCAATGACTTGTATGGGGGACATTAATATCTCCTTCCGTCTGCTGGTTATACCTCTCTGTATGCAGCCTAACATCCTTCTGGCTTTGGTCACCTCCTTGTCACACTGCTTTATCACCTTGAGATCTTCAGCTATTGCCTTGAGATCTTTCTCCTGATCTGTGTAATGAACCTCTAGCAGCCTATCATAGATTACTTTTTTTGGATTTCTGCATCCCATGTGCATCATTTTGCACTTCTTCGCATTAAATCTTAACTGCCAAGTGTTGTACCAGTCTTCTAATTTCTGTAGATCTTTTCTCATGTGTATTCCCTTTGGGCTTTCCACTGTGCTGCAAATCTTCATGTCATCTGCAAAAAAGGAAACTTCCTGATCGTGTATCTAGTCTAGTCCCGGACCTCTGGGTTCCCTATCTCATCCAGCAGCTTGGAGACTGAGAAACTCCTCCTTTTTGTGATGTCACCGGTATATCCTCTCGGGATCCACCTCCTGTCATCAGTTACCTCAGTCTTGAAGCAGCTGGATGGATTAGAGCCCGGAGGGCCGGGCTCACTGGAGAAACAATTAAGTTTAGTTAGTTTATTTAGTTGGTGTCTAGATGAATAGACTCTAATTAGTTAGTTCTGAGGAGGAGTGTTGACTTGAGATTCTGTGCCTTTAAGTTGGTCAGCAGGCTTCTCTCTGTCCCCCCCCCCCCCTCCGTTTTGCTTTATTCCTAGGGGCCCTGCGAGGTGTTCCTAAGCGGCAGCTAATTTACTTCAGTGTTTCCGGTATGTGTAGCTGCAATTTCTGAGGGGGGAAGAAACAGAGGAGAGTCCAGCCAGCGCCGCACAGAAGTTTGCCTGTTAGCGCGCATGGCTGGCTCAGCCCGTTCACACTCATTCTTGATCTGTGCGAGTGTGACAAAGCCTCTTTGTCCTTATTGATCTCGGGGACCGCCGACAAGCTAGGCTGGTGGAATCTGGCAGTCTGCTTGTTTTGGCAGCGCTTAAGGTAAGGGAAACCTGTTTTGGCAGCGTGATGGTATGAAGCGCGTTTTGGCGCTATGGAGTCTGCGGCGGGCCTAGCCGCGTGGCGGGGCCGCGTGCAAATGCTGGTCTATTCTACAGTTAGTCAAGTGAGTCTGGGACGGTCTCCGGAACCCCGATAAGATTTTGTTTTGTAATTGCTGGTATAGGCAGAGATATTTTCTTTGCGCTAGGGTTTAGTTTTTATTAAAAAAAAAAAAGAGAAAACGCACATAGAAGGGAGCACAGGATTTGCCTTGCTCTAGGCTCGCAGGGCTGCTGAAGCTGTTTTCTTTCCAGTGTGTGGGGAAACAGCCTGGCTGGGCTAGATTCTATCCAATTTGTTTGAGTTTACCATGCCATCTAAGCCACTTTGTCTAATCTGTGGCATGAAGAAAGGCACTGCTTCAGGCGTGTGTAACTCCTGTGTGAGGGAGGCAGCGTTCATGGAGCAGTCCAGGGACGAGAGGGGAAGCGCAAGAGGCCGAGAAGGAGAGCTCGGGTTCACAATTGCATGAGGGGCCACAGGTGAAGCCGGTGGCTGGGCCTTCTTCGGCCCTGGACATGCCTCTCTCTCAAACTCCGTTCCCAAAAGGATTAGCGGCTATTTTTTCTCAGGATTTTGTTTCCCTGCTTCAGCATACTTTGGTAACGCTCAGCAGCGGAAAGGGATGGAGGAAACGAGCGGGCTTAAGAGATCCGCTTCGCACCTGCAGGCGGATGATCTTTCACGCGGGGCTAAGAGACCTCGTACGGAGGGAGTGACTGGAGAGTTCTCTGTAGCCTCGGAGGGTCCGCTGTCGGATGATGAAATCCACAGTTTAGAGGAAAAGCTAGAGGAAGGTGAGCTTTCTGAAAAGGAGGATCAGACAAGAGTGGTGCGGGTCTTCAGAAGGGAAGAGCTACCGGCGCTTATAGTTGAGGCGTTAAAAGAACTAAATATGCCGGTGCCAGGAGCAACAGAAGAGGACTCGCTAGAAGATCCTTTGTTGCAGGTTTTCAGGAAGAATCAAAGAGCTTTCCCAGTACATAGGGTTTTTCGGGAGATGATTCAGGATAAGGAGGTTTTTAAGTCACCCAAGGTAGATGTGGCCGTGTCGGCAGTCACCAAGAAGACTACCATTCCTGTAGAAGGTAGTGCGGCCCTTAAGGATTCTCAGGATAGAAAGTTAGATGTGTTGTTACGACAGGTGTTTGAGGTGAATGCCCTGTCGCTCCAGGCAGCTATTTGCGGGGCGTGGGTGGCTAGAGCCTGTCTTCGCTGGTCGCAACGGGTGCAAGCGAGCCAGGACAGTGTAGAGTCTAGCGAAGCGGCCAAATTGGACTCTGGCGCGGCCTATCTAGCAGACATTCATTATGATCTGTGATAAGGAAGCTTATCATAGCTCAGGAAGGAGCTATAGGAAAGGTGAAGTGACTCTGAACAAGCAACCTGTCAGTTCTGGTAGAAATAAGAAAACAGAATTTTCCCATAAAAGACTACCAGTCCCAGAATGCACCAGGTTTCCAACAGCCATTAGAGGAGCTGAAGTGGGGAAACGTGTGTTCAATCAGGAGGGCTATGAGGTAATCCCTAAGCACTCATCTCAAAGGGCAGGGCCTGATCCAGAACAGCTGCGCTGTGTTAGGGAGGAGCACTCATCTAAGCAGAATAAAGATAGAGTTTATTCTACAGAGAAGCAGCTTGAGCTTGATCATCTTCATCATCAGGAGGATCATCAGAAGCAGAAGCCAAACCGGACGGACAGAGAGGGAAAGAAACCCTTTGGAAGAAAGAGGAGAAAAGCCTTTGAGAGGTCTAGAAGAGTCCAGAGTAGTACGTATACTGGGAGGCATTCCAAGGGCCAGCATACACCATTGGACTGGGGAAAGCCAGAGGAATGGTGCTGCAGAGCTAGGAATCTCCAGACGGTACCTGTGAGGGAGACGGCTGCACGTGGAAGGGACCCTAAGACCCGTGCCAGAAGGTATGTGAAGAGAGATCCAGTGTCCAGGGATCTGGATTGGAAGGCTGGACATAAGAACTGGACTACATACTGGCCAGGCTATATAGAGAGGAACTCTAGCAGCAATGGAAGCTCAGGTATGAACACTGATCTATGCCCTAGCTATAACCTTGAAAGACAGCAGGGAAACAAGTATTCTCCTGAAAGTGCTCCATTGGGAGATTCATCTGTGCCAATCCATGATATTGAACCAATGCTTGTTGAAGAAGAGGGGGTGATAGCAGATGAAGAATCTGTTTACATGGACTGCTCTGTCTAAACTCCTTTGGTGATTTTCTGTTACAAAGTACAGCAACCATCACAAAGAAATACAAACTTGTTCTTTAATCTACTCAGAAAAGCTCCTGAGTAAGATTTTTAGCCACGCAGTAGAAAGCAAGCCAGCTAAGGGGTTTCAGCTGGATAACTGCTAGCAATTGAGCCTTACCTAATTGCTTGTGAGCTCTAAGAGAATCACTTCTGAATCTATGTGGGCAGATATAAGAAGTTAACCTGAAAAGAACAGTTTTCCTCTTCTTTGTGGCTTTTGTTTGTTGCTTGATACACTGCTAAGAGAATATTAGCTAAAGCCTACAGAAAAGACCAGTTTGTTGCCAACCAGGTCTTATTTCTTTTGCTTTGATTGCCTGATAAGTTAAAATGTTTTCCTGATTTTGTTTTTCCAAGTTTAACACTGAAAGCAAGTAACCTGATTTATGTGCTACCAAGCATATCTGTGTTGGGAGAAATAACCCCATAAATAAATATCTTATTGGCTTTACCCAAAAGCACAACTAATTATTGTGAGCAGCTGTGTCTGGTGTGAATGAACTGCATTGCCCACAATCCCTTGCAAATCATATAGCTATATGCACATGCCAAGACTGTGAAGATTCTCACCCAGGCAGCCGTCTGACAGATCTTATGTGTGGTCTCTCCAAGAGCATGGTGTCTGCAGTGGCAGCATGACGGTACTTGTGGCTGCGCAACTGGGCGGCGTATAGTTCCTCCAAAGCGCGGTTAAGTAAGCTTCCCTTTAAAGGGCACCTGTTGTTCGGGGAGGATTTAGAGAAGTTGGTTAAGGACTTAGGGGAAACCAAAGGTGGTAAGTTGCCAGAGGACAAGCCTAAGTCAAACTGAATGTTTCCACCTGGTAGGGGACAGCAGCGGGACGTTCGCTGGTCTTGGTTCCAGAGATTCAGTTCAGGTCAGCGAGGACGGTTTTCCAATAGAAGTCAAGGCTTCCGGGGGTTTCGAGGAGCGGGACGGGGATTTGGTCCTTCCTCCTCCTTGTCCTTCGCTGCCAAAAAGCAGCAATGAGATACGGGGGACCCGGGCAACCTTACTTCCGGTAGGGGGGCGGTTGCAGGAGTTTTATTCTGCCTGGGTCCGAGTAACGTCAGATCAGTGGGTACTAGAGGTTATTCGAGAGGGTTTTGCACTGGAATTGTTGAGACCAGTGCGAGAGGCCTTCGTACAGTCCCCTGGCAAATTGGCCGCCAAGTGCACGGCTTTGCGGGAGACAGTCCGAAGGCTGCTTGAGCTCAAAGCGATAGTGCCTGTACCGCCAGACCAACGCGGCTACGGTCGATACTCCATTTACTTCGTGGTGCCAAAAAAGGATGGAGGCGTCCGTCCGATTCTGGATCTCAAAGGAGTAAATCGTTGCCTTTGGGTGTCTCATTTACATATGGAGATGCTGCGATCTGTCATCATGGCGGTGCAAAGGGGAGAATTCCTTACCTCCCTGGATCTGTCAGAGGCCTATCTCCACATTCCGATAAGACCGGAGCATCACAAGTTTCTCAGGTTCGCAGTCCTGTTCGGGCATTTTCAGTTCCGAGCGTAACCGTTCGGGTTAGCGACGGTGCTGTGAACCTTCACCAAGGTCATGGTGGTGGTGGTGGCAGCAGCCCTAAGACAGGAGGGAATCCTGGTACACCCTTATTTAGTCGATTGGCTGATCCAGGCGAAGTCAAGATCCGAGAGCGAGACGGCCACTGCCCGAGTGGTGTCCTTTCTGGAGGAGCTTGGTTTGATTAGTCAACATGTCGAAGAGTCAATTGGTTCCCTCTCAGAATCTGGAATATCTGGGAACTCGCTTCGACATGGGGACAGGAAAGGTGTTCCTAACTTCAGAACGAGCGCAGGGCCATCGGAAGTTAGTAAAACAGTTTCTTCGAAACAAGACGCCCTCAGCGTGGCATTATCTCCAACTGCTGGGCACGATGGCCGCCTCCATAGAGACGGTTCCGTGGGTGAGGGCCCACATGAGACCGTTGCAGAGAGCATTGCTTCGCCAATGGTCGCATCAACAGGATCCGTTATCATGGAAGTTGCGCTGTCCAGCAGAGGTCCGACAGTCCCTTCAGTGGTGGTTGCTTCCTGCGTCGTTGGAGTGCGGGAGGATGTTGGACGCTCCGGCCTGGGTGTCGGTGATGACAGACGCCAGTCTCCTGGGCTGGGGAGCGCACTGTCAAGGTATGTTTGTGCAGGGACTGGTTGGCTAAAGAGAAGACATGGTCAATCAACAGGTTGGAGTTACGGGCAGTGTCCCTAGCGTTGCAGGAGTTTCAGACATTGGTCGAAAGCAAAGCAGTTCGAGTGTTTTCCGACAACGCCACAGCGGTATCCTATGTCAACAAGCAAGGGGGAACCAGCAGCGCAGCGCTAGAATCCGAGGCCGAAGCCCTGGGCGGTTGGGCGGAGGCAAATCTTCTGGACCTGTTAGCAGTGCATGTGGCAGGAGTGGACAATGTGCAAACCGATTTTCTCAGTCGGGTGAGAGTGGATCCGGGGGAATGGGCCCTTCATCCCGAGGTCTTCGACATGGTGGTGCGCAAGTGGGGCGCACCGGCCATGGATCTCATGGCGACCTTCGCCTCGGCAAAGGTCAGCTGCTTTTTCAGCAGACGAAGAGAACGGATGTCAGAAGGCTTGAATGCGCTCGTTCAGGACTGGCCGGTAGAGCGTCTGCTGTATGTGTTCCCGCCGTGGGTCCTGATAGGAAGAGTTCTGCAGCGAATCGAGCGGTTCAAAGGTCAAGTAATTCTGATAGCCCCAGACTGGCCTCGCAGACCCTGGTATGTGGATCTCGTGAGGTTGGTAGTGGCAAAACCCTGGCGACTTCCCCCTCGTCCGAATCTGCTGTCACAGGGGCCCCCTCTTCATGCCTCACGTGGATCGGTTCTCACTTACGGCTTGGCTCTTGAGAGGGCACGGTTGAAGTCGAGGAGGTATTCCGTGGCAGTTATAACTACCCTGTTGAAGGCCAGGAAGAGGTCCACTTCCCTAGCATACGTCCGTATCTGGAGGGTTTTCGAAGCTTGGTGTGTAGAAAAGAAGTGCAAGGCCTTAAAAATCCTCCATCCCTCTGATCTTAGAATTTCTGCAGGACGGATTTGACAAAGGACTAGCTGCTGCTTCGCTGCGGGTGCAGGCAGCAGCTTTGTCATGTTACAGAGGTAGGATAGGAGGTCAGACCCTCGGGTGTCAGTGGGATGTTAAGTGGTTCCTCAGGGCGGTGTCGCTAGCACGGCCTCCGGCTAGACAGATCATTCCTAAGTGGCACCTACCACTCGTGCTGGACGCATTGGAGCATTGGAGCGCAAGCCCTTCGAACTGTTGTCTCGGGCGTCGATCAAAGATCTCACTCTCAAGGTGGTGTTTTTGGTGGCCATCTGTTCGGCGAGAAGAGTCTTGGAATTGCAAGCGCTTTCCTGCAGAGATCCTTTTCTGTTCTTTGCAACGAAGGTGGTTTTAAGAACTGTGCCGGCTTTCCTCCCTAAAGTGGTTTCGCCTTTTCATGTAAATCAGGAAATTTCCTTACCGGTGTTCTCCCCGGACGTGGGGGCGTTGGGATCCAGAAAATTTCACCTGTTGGATGTCCGTAGGTCACTGAAGAAATACCTTCGGACGTCCAGTTTCCGCAAGTCGGACAGACTCTTTGTCCTCTTTGCGGGCTCGAGCAAGGGAGAAGCGGCGTCAAAAGCGTCCATCGCAAGGTGGATTAAAGAGGCCATTGCGTCAGCTTACATACTGAAAGGTAAGTCGGTGCCAGAAGGGCTTAGAGCACATTCCACTAGGTCGCAAGCCTCTTCCTGGGCAGAGGTGCGTTTAGTGCCTCCAGCGGAGATTTGCAAGGCAGCGACTTGGTCGTCCCTACACTCTTTTGTGAAACATTACCGTCTAGATGTGCAAAGGGCGGAAGAGACCTATTTTGGATCGGCAGTGCTGCATGCTTGTCTACCAGGTCCCTCCCATGTTTGAAGTTCTTTTCACTGCTCTGGTACAGACCCAGAGGTCCGGGACTAGACTGGATACACGATCAGGAAGGTGAAATTAGACTTACCTGCTAATTGATGTTCCTGGAGTGTAGCCAGTCTAGTCCCGGACCTCTGGGTTCCCTATCTCATCCAGCAGCTTGGAGACTGAGAAACTCCTCCTTTTTGTGATGTCACCGGTATATCCTCTCAGGATCCACCTCCTGTCATCAGTAACCTATTGACAAAGCAGACTCACCGGAGGCACAAGTAAGAATATAACAGAAGTACTAACTACTTAACCCTTAAACCACAAAATCTGGAATCCCACCGGATTACATAACGGAAATTCCACTAAAATACCGTGACTTTAACTTAAGCAGGCCACTCCCTCCTCCATCAGAAAGGGAAAAGCCCCTAACAGCAATGAAAAATAAACATTGTCTTTTTTTATTTTTTTCATTTTTCATTTGCTGTATTCATATTTGAGCAAATAGGTTACTGATGACAGGAGGTGGATCCCGAGAGGATATACCGGTGACATCACAAAAAGGAGGAGTTTCTCAGTCTCCAAGCTGCTGGATGAGATAGGGAACCCAGAGGTCCGGGACTAGTCTGGCTACACTCCAGGAACAACAATTAGCAGGTAAGCCTAATTTCACCTTTTTTTTCCCTTTTAACCCTTTGGCAATATCACTCACGAAGATCTTGATCAGTAACGGTCCCAGGACCAATCCCTGAAGCACTCCACTACTCACTTTCCTTTCTTCTGAGTGATTTCTATTTGCCACCATCTGCTGTTGTCTATCAGACACCAAATTTCTGAACCATTTCACCACATTAGGATCCATCCCCTGCCTATTCAGTTTATTCATAAGCCTACTATGAAGTACACTATCAAAGGCTTTGCTGAAATCCAAGTAGATCACATCCATTTCATGCCCTTGATTCAGTTCTCTGGTCACTCTGTCAAAAAAAAAAAATCAATCAGATTTGTTTGGTGCAATTTCCTTCACTGAAATCATCTTACCTTGGATCCAGCAATCAATAGGAAAAGCAATGGAAACACTTCCAAAAAAAGAGAGTGAAATTTCTGGAATCCTATCACCTAGGTAAGGCTTATTGGCCTGCAGTTTGCCATCTCTTCTCAGCTACCACTGTTGTGAAGAGGGACTACACCAGTCCTTTTCCAATCTCATGGAATCTCCCCCATCTCCAAGGATGTATTATACACATCCTTCAAAGGTCCTGCCAGAATTTCTGTGAGCTCTTTTAATATCTTGGGATGTATCTCATCCGGTCCCAAGGCTTTGTCCCCTTCATTTTGCAGGTTGTTCATAGACACCTTCTTCTATGAATGGTGTGGTGTCTACTCTATTCCTATGAGTACCTTTGTCAATCAAGCATAGTCCTCCTTCAGGATTTTCTTTTGTGAACATGGAACAGAATTATTTGTATAATGCTTCTGCTTTTGCCTTGTCATTTTCCATAAATTAGTCCTCGCCACCTTTGAGTCTTTCAATTCTACATCTGGCTTGCTTCTTACTGATAAGATCTTCGTGGGTGATATTGCCAAAGGGTTAAAAGGAAAAAAAAGGTGAAATTAGGCTTACCTGCTAATTGTTGTTCCTGGAGTGTGTAGCCAGACTAGTCCCGGACCAGCCACAGACAGAACAAAAGAAGTGGAGGAGTGGTCATCATCATCAGAACGAACCTCCAGTTCAAAATGGTTGAATCCAACAGTATCAACAACCTGGAAACGGTATATATCTCCAACAACATATGCTCCATAAACCTAATTTATAGAGCTCCATCAGCGGATCCAGACGACCTGTCAACCATCATAAACCTAGCATCCAACATCCAGGGTCTAAATAAACCTAATTGAATCTTAGGGGACATCAATCTGCCATCTCTACAGGACAATCAAGCAACTGCATTTATAGAAGCCCTAGAGATCCTGGGATACACGCAACTGGAACCTTCTCACGCAAAAGGTAATATTCTAGACCTCATATTCGCCCCGCAGGCAGTTCTTGATCAACCACAAAACATCATGCTATCAGTGACAGCAGTCCCATGGTCTGATCATAGACTCATCACTTTTCAGATGCCTACCCTCAACAAGCCACAAAGGCCCAAAATGGATACAAGTAAGACCTCTAACCCAGCGGCCAGAAGTTTCCACCCGTTTAATAGAGAACGCATCCTCGCCGAAACGGGCACGCTCATTGAGACTTCCCTAAACCTAGATGAGCTGATCACTGCCTGGAACAGCAAACTCAGCTCAATCGCGATCCGTTCTCCAACAAACAAGGCCCCGAAGAAAAGATCATCTGCCCCATGGTTCACAGCC
The DNA here is from genome assembly GCA_033557465.1 of Ichthyophis bannanicus. Taxonomy (NCBI): domain Eukaryota; kingdom Metazoa; phylum Chordata; class Amphibia; order Gymnophiona; family Ichthyophiidae; genus Ichthyophis; species Ichthyophis bannanicus. The sequence goes on along the minus strand of CM066032.1, from coordinate 103,948,230 downwards.
GACCTAAGGGCATCACTAACCCTCCTACGGAGGCTGGAAAAGCGCTGGAGGAAGTCACACACCAGCAGTGACCAAGCAGCATACATCCAACACCTGACTGCACATCGCAAAGCCATCACAGACAAGATGAGACAACACCATACAGACACCCTGAGATGCTCATTGAACAAGCCGCATGACCTGTTTAACTTAGTCCAAACGCTTGCGAAAGAACCAACCCCTGAGCACCTTGGCGATATACACCCGCAGGACTATGCGGTCTTCATGCAATCCAAAATGTGCAAGACCGACAAAATAGTAATACCTGACCCCCCCCGACGAGCAAGAGTACCCAGCATCGCTAACATCTTTCTCTACATCTTCAAAGAAAATTATCGAAGATACCATCTTAGCCCTAAACACCACCACCACACACACAGATCCTTGTCCGGCATTCTGGATAAAAGATCTGCGATGTGACCTCGCTCCAATTATAGCCAACATGATAAACCAATCCTTTATCACTGGGTCATTCCCCTCTACCCTCAAGCAGACCTCCGTCAGACCTCTTTTAAAAAACGCCAAGCTAGACCCCCAAAAGGTGGAGTCGTACAGGCCCATATCTAGTATTCCTATGCTCGCAAAAATCATTGAAAAGATAGTGTACAGGCAATTACAGGACCATATCGACACTACTGCCCCACTAGATCCCATCCCAACATGGATTCAGAGAGTCACATGGAGTGGAAACACTACTCACAGCCCTTTTCAACAATATAATTTCAGGCGTTGACAACATACGACATGGTTTCGCACTCATCTTTTTAGATATAGCAGCAGCTTTCGACTCTGTTTGCCATGAGATTCTCTTATGCCGGCTAAGAGAAAAAGGTATCGGTGGAACAGCGCTTGAATGGTGCAGATCCTACCTGTCTGGAAGATGGCAGCATGTTCGAGCAGACGGGGCTACATCGGAACCATTTCAACAAAGTCAAGGAGTGCCTCAAGGATCTTCCTTATCATCCTTGATGTTTAATATATACATCCAACCCATCTGCAACATCATTAGATCCTTCAATGTTAGTTGCATGATATATGCTGACGATGTGCTGTTATACATGCCAGTATCATTGGATAGACTAGACCTTGCCCCTCTGACTAATTGCTTCAACACCATATCTGAGTGGCTCCTATCACAAAATCTGCGAATCCAACTCAAGAAGACGGAGGTTCTTTTCATCTCTAGAAATCCCAGTTTCATACCACCCAGCTGTGTGAAGGTAAATGATGCCGATCTACAAGTGAAACCTGCTATATGTTACCTTGGGGTGACGTTGGACCAAAATCTCGACATGAAGAAACACATAGCCAATACCGTAAGAGCGATCTACTTCAAAATTAGATTCCTCAGACACCTACGCCCTTTACTCGAACCAGATGATTTCCGCACCATTTACCAAGCCCTGATCATTCCTCATTTCTATTATGCAAACTCCATACTACAAGGACTCCCCCGATCCACCCTGAACCCCCTGCAACTTGCTATGAACAGTGCAGCGCGGGTACTCTTTGGAGCATCCAGGAGAGACCATGTGACACCCCTCCTGAAACAGCTACACTGGCTTCCCATCAATGTTCCCTCTAATTTTCTGTAGGCTGTGTGCGCATAAAATATCAGCTGTGCAGCTTTTGAAGGAAGGTTAAATTTTTGTGCGCCACATAACGACACTCGGAGTTATATACTTTAAAATTTGACTACACGTCAGAATACAGTATATACACCACATTGATTGCACTAGAAAATATTGTAGAAATTGTGAAAACCGTAAATACACAACAACTTTTAAATTTTAAGACGTCTGTGTTGTTTTCTATCAGAATCAGAACCGTAATTTTTGTGTGCTCTGTTATAAAGTATGTGCGCTCGCTTGGCGAGGTGTGTGCGCGCGCACACGCGCACAGCTTAGAGGGAACAGTGCTCCCCATTCAAGCCAGGATCAGTTTTAAGACCTTGCTGATGACTTTCAAAGCTGGCAAGGGGCTTTCCTCCTCTCTATCTGACCTCATCCAACCACTTGCACCTAACAGACCAAGAAGAACCGCAGAATCCAACATGCTAGCAATACCAAAAGAAATGACAAGCTGCACCAAAACAACAGCTAACAGAGCCTTCCGACTCTGCGCCCCAAGTCTATGGAATACCTTACCACCACATATCAGAGCAATCCCCAACTTGAGCCAGTTCAGGAAGGCTCTTAAACATTTCCTCTTCATCAAATATCTCACTGACAGCTCCGAACCCCAGACATACTCGAATAGCGAGCACCTCAACATTAGTAGTAGTCAACCAGACTAGCCCCCGCAACAGGCATCCCCAACAATGTAAAACATCAAACAGTATCCATTCTCATTACACCTCCTATGTATATAGTTTACCCTGTTCTCCAAGTTCCATTTCTTGTTAAATGTAATGACCAGACATATGTAAATTGTTGGATGTTTCTGTTCCATGTAAACCACGCTGATCGCAAATAGTGCGGTATATAAGAAATGTTAATAAATAAATAAAAATAGACCTGTGGTGTGCTTTTGCCCACCCTGGTTTCTCTCTTTGCCTCTTTCAGCATTGCATCTTTTTGTGTTCCTCTTTTTATGATCTGAAATTTGTGAACGCTGCCTTTTTACTATTAACATCTAGCACAGCATGTTTTAGCATTTAACATTAGTTTAATACTGTGTCTACTAGATACACTCACACTAAAAACTAATCGGTGAATACTGAGCCAATTAAAAATTTAATAATGGAGTTAAGTATTTCATGTGGATGCTCCAGGTTTATAATATCAGTACAAGAATATAATTTTTATTCATTGCATACTTTCACAGTTTTCTACTGTGACTGAAATAATGTATATCCAGAATTATCAAAAACAATTACATTTGCATTGCCTTGTCAGTTGTTTTTCTGCCAGATAATCAATTGTTCCTGTAGGCGTATTTTATAGAGAGCAAAGGATAACATCTGTGCTTGCTTGCTTTTATTAATGTTAGGTGAGTGTTCCCGTGGATGTTCTAAGCTTTCATTCCTTTAATATTGACAGTTGACATCCAAAGGGAGCCTATATTTACTTCTACATTCCTTCTCATCCACCTAGCTAGTGTGGGTTATGCTCACAGCCAGCAGGTGGGGCAGACTTGAGCAACTTTCAGTGATGTTATCACTTCATATATCCTCTGGTGCAGCACTGAGAGAAGCCGGTAGTTGTCTGCCTCCAGCAGGTGGCAAAGTATGTGGACTGATGCAGTAGTGCAGATAGGCATGTTTCCCCTGGCCAAGACCATGATCCAGTGGTTTGTGTGGTTGAGACTTGTAAGCCCAATGGTTACTTAGAGCTCGGGTATGCCACTCTCTCTTCAAACTGACAGCTGCTCTGTGTCCAGCACTGTTACCCATGGTTTCCAGCACTAGTGGGCCAGAGAACAGATAGGGGGACCTGAGGGTGATGGTAAGTTTGGGCCCAGGCCCCCCTTCCCTCTTTCTGTCCTCTATCTACTTGTTGGGCTTATTTATATTTTTTCTTTTCTCCCATTGATTTCAATGGGCTGTATTTAGCTCTCTTAACGATTTGCAATAAAGCAGCTCTAAATTTAAAAAAAAAAACAAATTCTGGCAGCTGGATCTCTTAAGCCTATGTTGGCGGCTAGGGTAGTCCTTTCCAGGCCCCTGACATGCTCTGGGATTCCTTTCTTGGGGTTTCATTTTTGCTGTGGCTGTAGCAGCAGGTTCGGTGGTGTTTAGATTTTTTTCAGGGTCTTTTTTTTTCTCTTTGCCACTGCATTGCTCAGCCATGTGACCCATTTTGAATGGCTGTTTGGTCCTTGCAGAGGGGGGAGAGTGGTGGGGTGGTGATGGTCTTAAGATCTCTGCCCCCTAGAAGTCTCAGAGCTCCCTTTATAACCAGCTCGAACAGTAGCTCTTGAAACAGCTCACAGGCTGTTTTTCAGTTTCCTACTGGATGCTTGGCAGCTCCCTTCACAGGGCCTCCCTTATGGGAGACACCTGGGGCTCTCAAGTGACACTGATGGTAAAGAGGTTAAGTTCTCTCCGTTCATACTTTCACCTGTCTGTTCCTATGGGAGCCCAACCTTATCTGCTATGGGGTGGGGGGAGGGGGAGTTGTAGAAGTGGTATCCTTGTCTTCTGAAAGTGAGTTGGAGGAGGAACGGGAGATTCCCCTAACAGAAGGTGAGGATCCTTTTGTGATCCACCCGTTTCACAGAGAGGATCTCCCATCCATATGCAATAGCGGCTCTACATCATGTAGAGCAGGGATGGCCAACTCCGGTCCTAGTGCACCTCGATCCAGCCTAATTTTCAGGATGTCCCTAATAAATATTCATGAGCTATATTTGCATCCACTGCCCCCATTGTATGCAGATATATCTCATGAATATTCATTAGGAACATCCTGAAAAACAGGCTGGATTATGGTGCACCAGAGCCGGAGTTGGCCACCCCTGATGTAGAGTCTACTCCCATACAAGTTTCTAAATTGGACCTTATTTTGGAGGGTTTCTGGTATTCTTCTGGATTTTTCCTGTTTCTGAGCCTTTATGGTGGCTTGTAGTCTCCTAGTGGGAGACTCCCGAGCTGGGTCTTAGAGGCTCTCAGGTCCTGTCTTGGTTGTACCCGTTGATCTAGGGTGAGCTGGATCATCTTTGTGAGCTCCCTTGGGTGGACACTCTCGTCATGGCAGTGACAAAGTGCACAACCGTCCTGGTGGAAGGGAGTGTTGTGCTCAGAAGTCTCATGATAGAAGGACCTCTACCTTTCTTAAGAATGTCTCTACGTCTTCTGTCATAGGCTCTCAAATGGCGTTGTGTGCAGGCTTTGTGGCCTGAGTCCTGTTGCACTGGGTCCAGCATCTGCTGGGCAGCCCAGAGGCTGTTAGATTGGAGCTTGGAGTTGCATATGGAACTGATGTCCTGCAGAAGTTGATCAGGATCTCTTCCAAATCCATGGCAGCAATAGTAGTGGCTAAGTGGTAGCTGTAGTTCCCCAACTGGTCAGCTGATGCTGCCTCCAAATTATAGCTGAGGAAGCTCTCCCTTAAGAACAAGTTGCTCTTTGAGGAGGGCTGGTGAACTGGGTTAATGACCTTGAAGAGACTTGCTCACAGGGGCTTCCATAAGCCAGGCCCAGTGGTGTTAGGCATTCCTCTTGTAGGGCCTTGCATGGAGGGCCATCAGACTGCTAGGAGTCCAGGTAGGACCTATTCATCTTGTGAGTCTGAGCCTAAGAAGGGTCAGCCATTTCGGAGCACTTGGCTTTCTTGAGACTCAGCTGTGGCTCCCTCTGAAACCAGTAAATCCTCGCAAGTCATCCAGCAGATCCCTTCTGGGGTGCAACTGGTTTGGAGGTAGTACCTGCTATTTCTCTGGAAATGGATCATGTTATGTTAGACCAATGGGTACTCGAGGCCTTCAGGCAAGGTTACATACTGAAGTCTGCAGAGTTTCTTCAGGATGCGTTTGTGGAGTCTTCCTGTGGTTCCCCACTCAAGTGGGTGGTGATCAAGGGAACTATATAGTGCCACCTGTGATTGAAAGCTTTTCTACCCATGCCCTTCAAATAGCAGAGTCAAGGGCATTATTCCATCTACTTTGTGGTGCCCATGAAGGGGATGTTCTTTCCAGCCTGTTCTGAACCTGTGATCGGTCAGTGCCAAATTCCAAATCCTTCATTTCCATATGGAGAACATTAGGTTGGTCATTGCATCAGTCCAGCAAGGGGAATTTCCAACCTCCCTGGATCTTGCTGAGGCATACTTTCAGGTTTCCATCCAGGAGCAAAACCAATTATTTTTTTTGTTTCCTTTGCTTCTGTGTCCTGGGCTACTGTTTCCAATTCCAGGTTCTACCTTTTCGGTCTGGCCCCGGCTCCTCACACCATTGGAGTTAAGAATAGAAAAACATTTAGCTGGCAATATCATCCCAATCACACTCCAAGCTTCAGAGATCATCAAAATTTAGAAAGATTAGGGGACATGCAATGAAGCTACACAGTAACATATTTAAGACTAATAAGAGAAAATATTGTTTCACTCAACGTGCAATCAAACTCTGAAATTCATTACCGGATGATGTAGTAAAAGCTTATCTCCAGGAACAAGCAGGAATGAGTCTTCACATATGGGTAAGTCGGTACCGACAGAGCCTGCACGGGAATGCTCCCCAGCATCCAATCAGAAAGCTTTTGGGAGCATCCCTCGCGCCTGCGCACTGCCTTCCCACCTTTTCCACTGCCTCTCCTCAGTTTTCGTTTTTCTGCGGAGCCGGCAGGATGTCCTCCTGTCACCGCAGAAACTTTTTTCTTTAAATTCTTTATTTCTTGTTTTCTTGTTGTCGCGGCTGTTTTTCCCGCCGCCACCGGTACCGCCGGTGGGTTTTTCTTTTCTTTTTCTTAAACTCGGAGATTTTTCCCTCTGTTTCTGTCTTAAATATTTTGGGCCTACAAGGCCTCTCTATCATGGAGACTTCTTCTCCTAAGAAGTGCCTTCACTGTGGAAGCACAGTTTTCTTTTTAGACTCCAATGCCTGGTGTCTAACCTGTTTGGGTCCTGACCCTTTTTCCCCTGAACAATCAGGCTGCAAAACTGTGAGAAGAACTTCCCTCTTTCGAGTTTCCCTCGATACCGTTTTCCCTCCCGGAGTGAGGGCACCGGCCTTTTCTTCTCTACAGGATCAGGTAACCCACAAACAGTCTGTTAAGACTAGCCAATCCTTGAGTGGTAGGTCTCATGCCAAGCATGATGACGGCTCCGGCCTTGCCCTCAAGACCCCATTGGCATTAAAACCCCGGCGGGAGTCTCCAGGCTCCAAAGCATTTCAGGGGTTTCAGGTTGTTCCTGGGGCTCACCCCTCACAGAACATACCTGAGCCATGCTCGGTGGTGGCATCCGCTTTGAGCGGTACCGATACCCTAGCATCGGCACCGGTGTTGAGTGATCCACTCTTCACCAGGGACCGTCATCTGGCGTCCTCGGTACCTTCGGGACCGATCGATACGTTCCAGATTGACTTTCCTGTATCTGAGCCATGCTCGGTGGTGGCATCCGCTTTGAGCGGTACCGATGCATCGGCACCGGTGTTGAGTGATCCACTCTTCACCAGGGATCGTCATCTGGCGTCCTCGGTACCTTCGGGACCGATCGATACGACACAGATTGACTTTCCTGTATCGGCAACATCGCTGATACCACCACCGACGTTGGTACCCTCTAGACATGCATCGATAGACTCGCTCCCTTCGATGCCGAGTCTGGAATAGATATCTAGTCTAGATGACTGGGTACCGACGCATCTCGGAACCGACCCTTATCGTTTCCGGATACGCAGTACCGAGGATATTCACCAAGCATTTCTGGTTGCCTTGGTACCGCTTGAGCAGCCTCCGATGACTGACTGCTGCGAGGGCGTTACCGTCTCCGATTCCAACTCAGCTACCGGTATCGGTATCGATGTCGGTTCCTGCAGTTTGTAAACGGGGGCGCTGGGTGAGAATGTCCACAGTCTTGGCAAAGGCAAATATTAATATGACTTGCAAAGGATTGTGGGAAATGTAGTCCATTCATACCAGACTCAGCCATTCACAATAAATTAGTTGTGCTTGCTCGAATGTAAAGCAAAGATGATATTTTATTTATGGGGTTATTTCTCCCAACACAGATATACTTGGTAGCACATAAAAAGGAATACTTGCTTTCAGTATCATACTTAGAAAAACAAATAAGGAAAAACAACAGCTGAACTTGTTAAGCAATCAAATCAAAGCATAAAGACCTGGATGGGAACAGGAAGGTCTTTTCTGTAGGCACCTGCTAATATCTTCTTAGCAGTGCTTCAAAGAACAAACAAACCCCCCCCCCCCCCCCCCAAAATAGGAAAAAAACTGTTCTTTTTCAGGGATAACCTCTTGTATCTTCATACACACTCAAAAGTGTCCCTTCAGAGCTCACTGGCAATTAGGCAAGGCTCAATTGCTAACAATTACCAGCTGAAACCCTCTTGGCTTGTTTACTTTCTATTACGTGGCTCAAATCCTACTCAGAAGCTTTTCTGAGTAGATTAAAGAACAAGTTTATATTTCTTTGTGATGGTTGTTGTATTTTGTAACAACATTTTACCACAGAAGTTTAGACAGAGAGCAATCCATGTATTCAACATCTCCCCCTTCTTCAACTATCATAGGTTCCATATCATGGATTGGCATAGAGGAATTTCTCAATGGAGCACTCTCAGGACAATACTTGTTTCCCTGCTGTCTTCCCAGTGAAAAGCTAGGGCATAGATCAGTGTTCATACCTGAGCTTCCATTGCTGTTAGAGTTCCTCTCTAAATATCCTGGCCAGTATGTAGTCCAGTTCTTATGTCCAGCCTTCCAATCAAGATCCCTGGACACTGGATCTCTCTTCACATACCTTCTGGCACTGGTCTTAGGGTCCCTTCCAAGTGCAGCCGTCTCCCTCACAGGTACCGTCCGGGGATTCCTGGCTCTGCAAATCCACTCCTCTGGCTTTTCCCAGTCCAATGGTGTATGCTTGCCTCTGGAATGCCTCCCAGTATACGTACTGCTATGGACTCCTTTTAGACCTCCCAAATGCTTTTCTCTTCTTTCTTCCAAAGTGTTTCTTTCTCTCTCTGTCCGTCAGCTCTGGCTTCTGCTGCTGATGATGATGATCAAGGTGCTTCTGCTCAAAATGCCTCTGATCTTCAAGATGATTCTCTGTAGAATAAGCTTTTTTCTTTTATCCTGCTTAGATGAATGCTCCACCCTAGCACAGCGCAGCTGTGCTGAATCAAGCCCTGCCCTTGGAGATGAGTGCTTGGGGATTACCTCATAGCTCTCCTGATTGAACACACGTTTCCCCACTTCAGCTCTCCTAATGGCTGTTGGAAACCTGGTGCATTCTGGGACTGGTAGTCTTTTATGGAAACATTCTGTTTTATTATTTCTACCAGAACAGACAGGTTGCTTGTTCAGAGTCACTTCACCTCTATTATAGCTCCTTCCTGAACTATGATAAGCTTCCTTATCACAAGTTACATCGGTACCATCGATCCTTTCTATGCCTAGTTTGGAATCGATACCTGGCATGGATGATGCAGTACTGACTGCCTCAAATCGTGACTGCCAGTACCACTATCCATCTAGTGGGGTTCTTCTTCTGCACCAGACCAGTACATCCTCTGGTGCTCAGGCTGCTCCTTCAACCTTAGCCTACCCAGGGATAATTCCCATTGGAGATCCCTCTTTTCAGAGAATTTCTCCTTGACATGGCAATATTTCTTGCTATTCCTATCCCTGGCTGTGATCCTACTCGAGGCTCTCCTGCAGAAAAGGAAAATATAATGCTTCCTTTACATCATTCTTTGCAGGATCTTCTTCTGAGAATATGGGAATCACCTTTAAGGGTTCCCTCACCTTCTACAGCAACTGATGTTCTGTATCAGGTGCCCCCCTCTCCAGGGTTTCAAAAAACTCCCCCATCATTCCATTGTAGTGGAATCAGCAATGGGGAGGAGTAGCCTAGTGGTTGGGGCAAGGTACTTCAGGCCGGAAGGTCGGGGGTTCAAATCCCACTAGAGGACAGCAACCTTGGGCCGGAAGGACTGGGGTTTCTAGTCCCACAGATGCTCCTTGTGGTCTTGGGCAAGCCACTTAACCCTCCATTGCCCATGCTCCCTGTAAGTATTAGTGTATGTGTCTCATCTCCCCACGTGTTAAATGTATCCCCCAATTGTGTTGTGACCGCTTTGATTGAAGGATAAGGCGGTATACAAAAACCGTCTAAATAAATAAATAAAAAATAAATAAATGAGGAAGGTAAAAAGCAAAAAGAAGCATTCTTATCCGCCAGGTCGTGCATCTAAAGCACTTGATGCCTTTGGACGTCAAACCTTCCAAACATCTATGCTGGCATCAAGGATTATCTCTTATATATTTTATATCAATCTATCTCTCCTGGAGGTCACAAAGAAATTATCTCTTTTGACTCCTTTTCTATCAGAGCCTAAGGCTGCAGACTATTCCTTGCTTCTTAGTCATAGCCAGAATATCTCTTGGTTTCTTTCTCGTGCTTCTCTAGACTCTTTTGAGTCTGTTAGCAGATCCTCTGCTATTGCCATAGGAGCACGTCGTAGAGCCTGTCTCCAGGCTTCAGACTTGAGCAGATGGGCACAACACACACTGGGTAATTCTCCTTGTACTGGAGAAAATCTCTTCAATAAGGAGGCTTTACGTCAGGTTGCTCATTGCTCCACTGACTTCCCTGGTTCTAGGGACCATCCTAAGCCTCCTTCTTCCCCAGGAGGTAGGAAATGTCCTACCAAACCTTCTTTCCCTAAAAAAAGAAGGTTTCACTCTTCTCCTGCCCATCATCCTGATGTACCCAAGCAGGGGACACCTCGTCCTGGTCTGAAGAATTTAAACTCTAACCAGTCTGAGCATACCCAGCAACCATAGGTTCCTAAGGGTTGCAACCTACAGTTAATCTCTTCTTAGCAGAAGTTTGTTCACTGTTTTTTTCTTTAAAGCTCTACACATGGCTTCCTTTCTTCAGGATGTACTGAACTGTCAGGATATTCTTCTCTATGGGTTACAGATTTCTCCTCTTCTTCCTACCAAGAAGAGAAGTTAACTACTATCCCATGATAGTTTCTGTCCCAACATGAACATTTTTTTCTTCAGCTGACTCACCATATGGTAAGTCACCCTTCAGTTCCTGTTTTTCTACCCTCTCATCCAGGTTTTCTCCTGAATGAGTGGTGCCATACTGTACACCTTTCATTCCAGTGTAGAGTTTTTTTCTTTGAATAAATTCTCTGGACAGCTTATCAGACAAGGACAGGACTATTTCCTCTCCCTTTGTCTGTTCTCTCTGTGTTTCACAGGAAGATTCTCTCTGCTGTCTCCTTCAGCTGCTGTTCATGCAGGAGTTCCAGTGATTGATCTACTGGTACTTTCCCACAAGTTTCCAGTCTGTCTAGCCTTAGTAGTGATTCCACGATAGTCCTCATCTATCTTGGATAATCCTATTCACTTCAGGCTTCTCAAATTATCTTCTTTCTGGCCATCTCCATTTCCTTGGATGTGGCAACACACCTGCCCTACAGTCAATTTTATCTCCTAATTCTCCTGCATAATGCTCTCTGCAATCTTCAGAGAAGCTTTCTACTATGGGCCCTTGCTAGAGAGCATTGAACTTTGTCTCTGATGGCTATTCTATATAGTAGAAAAGGCTTATCAGTCATTTTCCATGACTGTGAGGGTTCTCCACACCCTCTTGTCTCCTGTTATAGTACAGGATATAAGCTTTTTCTGCGTGAATATCCAAAGAGTTTCCCAATCCTGCAGGAATATGCTCTTTTTTTTTCCTTACAGCTTGGCCTCATGCTATCCTACTCTTCATGGACAGCACATATTCTACTAGTAACGCATGATACCCCTATGTCCCTTCAGTGGGTCATCCTGGTATCTCCTTCTATGCGTTTTCTGTCCATTTACCATGTCAGAGTTCTACAGAACTCACAACTTGCTCTCTACAGACTGATATTATCCTCTGTTTTTTCACGCAACCATCCTGGTTATTCCACTGGATAGCATTCCTGCACACTCTAGCCCGGAGAAATAGATTCTCTATATATCTTTTCAAGTAGGTTCCACCTTCTTGTTATTAGATGAATCTTTCTCCTTCACATCTCTTATGTGAATGTTCTTATGGGGCTTAGTTGCAGACATGTATCTTCAAACTTACATATTCATGTATGTATATATCTCTATATATTTCTATACATACATATGTCTGTAAGCTGTATGTGCATAGCTTATGCCCCTATATATCTATATCTATATATGTATCTGTCGAGATGCTTTTTATAGGTAGATATGTATTACATACTATCTCCCTAACTGTCTATGCTATAAAGGTCTTTACCTTTTTAGAGGTTCCAGACAGTGGGCTGGCATGTCTCCATACTGTCCCTCGGTATGTGGAGACTTATGCACACAACCACTACGGTGGTACTAACAGCTTCCACTTTACTCTAGGTCTCGCTATCCCTGAAGCATCATGCTTCAATATCTTTCCTATCTCTCACCAGCTAGGAAAGACATTGTAGATCTTCAGTAGTTCTGAGGTTTCAGCCCTTCACACATCTGTCCTCCTTGGAATGCGGACTTTTTTCCATACCCCTGCTTCCCTCCAGGACTGGGCTACTTGTCCAAATCGGTCAGTCTTCCTCTTTTACTCCTCAATGTTAATGACTCTGTAGCTAAAAGAGTTTTCAGCTTTTTTCCATAAAGCTTTCCACTGAAGACCTGCCTTTCTTATACTACCCCAGTTGACACCTGGGTCACCTGCCAATTCCAGATTTGGACCTTCACCCTCACTGCCGTGAGGTCACCTTGAGGATCCTCTACTGAATCTCCAGTAGACTCTATCACGCTTTCTACTTCCTACAATCCAGTAGGTAAGCTCCATTTTGTGATTGTTCATTAAATAATTTTAATGGTACTTATCATACATACCAAGGACTCCTCTCCTATAGTCCTTAGCTTTGCTGTTTTTTCTTACAGCTCCTCTCCTTTCAACTCCTACCCACCATCCCTCATGGGATGCCGGAGATCCATGTGTGGGAACTGCAGTCCTGATCCAGGGACACGCATTTTATGGGATCTCCCCTGGCATCTATAGCTAGGGAGTCCCCATATGTGAAGACTCATTCCTGCTTGTTCCTGGAGATAGCACAGTTACTTACCTGTAACAGGTGATCTCTGGGAACAGCAGGAATTAAGTCTTCACAACCCACCCACCTCCCCTAGGAGTTGTATCTATCTTCCTTTCCTCTTTCTCTCTTTTTGTCTCAGCTATGAAACTCAACTGAGGAGAGGCAGTGGAAAAGGCGGGAAGGCAGTGCGCAGGCGCGAGGGATGCTCCCAAAAGCTTTCTGATTGGATGCTGGGGAGCATTCCCGTGCAGGCTTCGTCGGTACCGATGTACCCACATGTGAAGACTTATTCCTGCTGTTCCCAGAGATCACCTGTTACAGGTAAGTAACTGTGCTTTAGTGCAGTCGGGTTTAAAAAAGGTTTTGGACAAGTTCCTGGAGGAAAGGTCCATAAACTATTATTAAAGGGGACCTGGGACACCCACTGCTTGCCCCAGTACAAGCTAGACGGATGCTTGTGTGCATACGGAGAGGAATGGCTAATAGAAAAAAGGAGGTGACAGTGCCTCTGTATAAGTCTTTCCTGCGACCTCATTTGGAGTATAGTGTGCAATTCTGGAGACCGCATTTTCAAAAGGATGTGAACAAGATGGAGTCGGTGCAAAGGGTGGCTACTAAAATTGTTAGTGGTCTTCATTATAAAGCATATGAGGACAGACTTAAGGATCTTAATATGTACACCTTAGAGGAAAGGCGGGATAGAGGTGATATGATTAAGATGTTAAAATACCTCCATGGCATAAATGTTCAGGGGGAGAGCCTCTTTCAATTGAAAGCAAGTTCTGCTACGAGGGCACATGGGATGAGGGTGAAAGGAGATAGATTCAGGAGTGATATGCAGAAATATTTCTTTACGGAAAGAGTGGTGGATCTGTGGAATAGTCTTCCAGTGGAGGTGGTAGGGATGAGGACAGTAACTGAGTTCAAAAAAGCATGGTTCAAACACAGAGGATCTCTAAAGGAAAAAAGGGGACTGTGGTAGTTTTTGATATGGAAGGACAGACTAGATAGGCCATGTGGTCTTTTTCTGTCGTCATGTTTCTATTGTGGAACCTGTCTTTTGGGGAAACCGCTAGATACTTGTGACCTAGATTGGCCACTATTGGAAACAGAATACTGGGTTTGATTGACCTTGGTCAGACCCAGTATGGCATATCTTATGTTCTTATGACCCAAACCATAAGGACAACTAAAGAGTGGACTGACCCTCAATTGGGTATATTTACCTGCTTAGGCTGACACCTACTTGCCAATCCATGTGGCTTATATATTTAATTATTTGTCCTTGTCTTAAGGTGTATGTGGTTTGGACCGTCCATAAGATCAAAATGAGTCTCACTGAACATAAATCTCACCTTTCTAATTAAGTTGTAAGAGTGCCGATTGTACAGCACTGTTTGGATTTCCATCATCAGTTGCATCATCTCCAATGGCTTGTGACTGATGGCATAAAGACTCCTTTGTATGGTCAAACTGAACAGTGTTTAGCACACCTTCAGCAGAAGTGGATTTTTAGTTTGAACACAGGCCAACCAATGGGATTGAATGAAACCTTGGATCGGTTCACAGCTTTGTAACCTGATTGGTGGTTGCTTGTGCTTGCTTGTTTGCTGTTCCGCTTCCATTTAAACAGCTTTGAGTAAGTTTTTTTTAAAACTCTGAGGGCTTGTTCACCACCATCGTTCGACATGTCCTGATGAAGCCAGTTTAAAAGTAGGCAAAACTCGAGTTGACTGTCCTTATAGTTTGGTTTTGGTCTCTGAAGCTTGGAATGTGATTGGATTGATATTGCCAGCTAAGTGGGTTTTTTCTAAATACATTTTTTAAAATTGTAAAAACATACACACTGTTTTAGAAGCCTATGAATGACAATCGGGGGCAGCTGCATGAGCTGTATTGGCAGTTGAAAGCTGCCGTGTTTCAGCCGTTTAGCCCTGGTTCTGAAGCTTCTTCTCCACTCTAATAAGGGTGATTGTTTGTCCCCTTAACGCTTCATGTAGTAGGACCTACAGGTTAAAGAATGTTCGAGCCTTTTAGGTTTTGAAGTTAGATATATATTGCTATCCCTTGGTTTGAGTAGATGTTGAAAGTAAGAATGACATTGTATGAAGTCATTAGAAAATGCTGCTGCCATTTTGAGAGGGAGCACCATAAAGAACAAGACGGACTGCAGATCATTCACGATATTAAACTGAAGAAACATGGCTCAGATAAGTACTAGCAGAAAATGATTTATGATTTTCCCTGAAGCAGAACCTTTTGCAAAGATGATAAATTAGAAACATGTAAGAAGTTTGTTTCATGTCGGATAGTAGTCTGAAGCTTTGGAATTGAAGTAAATATAATGAACTGCAAAATAAGTGACATTTTTGCCCTACCCCCCATTCCGCTGGGCTAGATATAAAACAGAAAGATCCAAGAAAAATAATTTCTGTAGTTTGTGTGGTTCTTTTTCACTTCACCCAAACTGTCATCTTGCCCTTGCTCTCTAAGAGAACCTTTCAGACAGACCCCTCTCTATGTCTAGTAGACATGAGGAGGACATTATTTAGATACCTAGAGATTACTAATCCCTTCCATTGATCTGATCTTCTCTTGTCCTCTTCATCAGCGGTCCGAGGAAAGGACAGGCAGTGGTAAACATGTGCCAGGAGTTGCAGCTCACTTCACTAGTGCACATACCACCACTTGGGTGAAGTTCATCTTGGTGTCTCCAGAGGATATCTGTAACACCTGGTCATCTCTGAGCACCTTTGTGAAGCACTACAGGTTGCATGTGGGAGCTGGAGCAGATGGTGCCTTTTGGCAGGGCAGTTCTGATCAGAGAATTGTCTTCCTCCAATCTTGGATCCTGATTGCTTGGATACATCCCATTTGTCTGGACTGATCTAGTGGGATGATAAGGAAGAGGAAATTTTACATACCTAATCATTGTCTTTTTTTTTTTTTTTCTTGAATCCTGCTAGATCAGTTCAGAACCCCATGGGTATAGTTTGCTTCATTTGGAGGGGGAAGACCCTTGGATGTGGTGAGGAACAAGTCACTGGAGACTTTGGCAAGAACTGTTTCTGAGGAATATAGAGGACGAAAGCCAGACTGTAATGGATTCAGAAGGGCTTGAGAGGAAAGAAAGTCAAGACAGCAGCAGTGAACTGCTTGTTCAAATAATTTTGAAACAAAGGGAAGGGGAGAGATGGGGCAATAGCTGGAAGGACAGACTGGGTATAATGGGGGCTTTTTGAGGAGAGGCGTGACCAGAGCATGCTTGAAGGCCACAGGAACAGTTGCAATGGAAAGTGATAGGTTAAGAGTATGACAGATGGAAGGAATGACGGTGGAAGAGAGAGAGCTAAGTAGACGGATGGGAATGGGATCAGAGGAGTAGGTAGTCAATTTGGAGGAGATTTGCAGTTTCCTCCTCAGTGATTTCAGAAAAGGAAGAAAGGTGAGGGAAGGATTTGGGATTGAATAGAGAGAGAGGTGGAGGTGAACCTGTGGAGAATTCAAGGCTAATCTTTTGGATTTTCTTATGGAAATAGTCAGCCAAGGTCTAGGCAAAAAGTGAAGGAGGGACCGAGTTAAGTGTAGCAAATAGACAGCGAGGGTCAGAGGCAAGAGAGTTAGTCAGATGAACTGAAAAAAGGTTAGCATGAATTTGAAATGTAGGTAGTTAGCAAGCGTATGTGATTTAAGCCAAAGACTCTCAGCTGAGCAGGCACAGGAACATAGTAGCGGGTTGTCAAGGATAGCCAGAGTTGAGGTTCGGTATGCCTCACAGAGCATGGAATGGGAGGAGCAAGTGCATCCAGAGCAGAAGAGAGTATGGTGGTATAGGAAGATACTGCCTCATCAACAAACTCATGACATAGTTATGGAAAGAGGTGATAAAGTAGCAGTGGAAAGAGCTGAAGGGTCAATGTGAAGATTCCTGAACAGTTTGGTGGAGATCAGGTGAGACCAGGAAAGGGGGGGAGGGGAGTGACTGTTAGCAAGTGATGGTTATGTAAAGGAAGAACTGAGGTGGAGAAGTCTGAGGGTGAGCAGTTGGAGAAGAAGATGCGTTCAAGACAGTGGCCATGCTTGTGGTAGAGCATAACTGGAGGTTGAATGAGGTAGTTAGGGAAAGGAGCTTTAAGGCATAAGGGTCAGAAAGGTCATCAATGTCATCAAAATTTCTTCACGGGCGACTCTCTAATTGTTACTTTTGTTGCTGGATTAGATAAGGATCGTGTTCTGCGTTTTTGTATTTTACCAAGAACAAAAGGTTTTTTGGGCAGTCTAGTCAGTTTCTCCCGTATGTCTCTAAATTTACCCAGAAACATAGGAAGGCACTGTTAGAACTTAGGTCTAGGGACTTGCTCTTGGTGCCTCCTTTTTCCTTAAGTATCCCTGATCAAGGGTTCAATTCCCACTAGCATTCCTTGTGACCTTAAGCAAGTCACTTTACCCTCCTTTGCTTCGGAAGAAAAGGCTGGCAATCTACTTCCAGTGATACATTGCCAAGAAAACCCAGAGGTAGCTGTGTCGCTATGAGCCAACACTGACTTGATGGCACTTCAGAAACAAAAAGGATATATGTATATGTATATGTATTGTCGTGCCCTCTCTGGCCAAGCGGTAGCCACTGGTATTGCAAGGCTCTGGAGGGTGGTAGTTGTGCCTTCACTGATATAAACCACAAAACACTTCTTTCCAAATTAAAGGGTTTTATTCCCCGTCCCTTGAGGGTACTTTATCTTCAGGAACATAAATCAAATGCCTTGCTTGGACATATAACATAAAGTAACAAAAGCAAACAGAACTTGCTTCCTTCAGCTTCCAAAACAACAAATAAATGAAAAGAACAAAACAGCTTAAATACTTCAATATGGTTCTTTCTCCTGTAGCTGACAGCACAGCTTATATCTGCTTCACTTAGAGAGAGCTGCAGCCTGTTGCTTATAACACTAAAGCTAGGACACAAACTAATTACTTATCTGAGAGAAAACTCAGGTTCAATCAAGGTCAAAGAGCAGTCCATCAATTCTGGCATATCATTTTCTTCTGCATTTTGATATTCCATTAACTCCGGCTGACTGGAAGGTTCATTCTGGACCTCAGCAGTAACGTGGGAGAATGGCTGGTTAACCTTGTCAGACAGGAAGTTCCTCTCTTCCTTAGAGCTAGTGTGTCTCTGGGAATTACCATGTATTCTAGAGTTGAGCTTTTCAGGGCACTGCCCCTGCTGGTATTTTAGAATATAGCTCAACTCCTGGTTTGCTCTGCTAGTGGGATAATTAAGGGAATTTCTCTGCCGGTTCAGGCTTCCCTTTTGTAACCCAGCTGAGCTAGATTGGAGAGCTCGGGACGGAGTTTCACAGGGAGCTGTGAGCTTACAATGACTACAAAACTCTTCAGCTTTATCTGGTAAGTAAAACCTTTTTCTTCTAGGGTTTTTAAAACCAGAAGAAGGGATATTTTCAGCCTCTAGATAGTGGGACCTTGTGTGCCTATTTCCATACCTCCAGGGTTGTCTTCTTTCATATGGCAAATCACTCTTGCATTCACTCTGTGCACTGGAACCTGCAACTGCAGTCTTCTTGCGTCTCTCTGGCTCAAACACACTATCTGGCTGTTGATATCTCTCTGCATCACTCAGGTCTTCGGTTCCCCTCTGACCTTCACGCTGGCTCTCTAGTTGCTCCAAAGCCTCATTGTCACTCTCTCTTACATTCTCATACCTGCTCCATGCTTCCCAGGGTTTTAGCTGCCTTTGCTGTATTCTCTCAGAGTGTGTCCGTGGCTGCTTCAGCTCCTCTCTCTCTCTGATTGTCTGGGAGCCTATTTTATCCCAGTGTTTCCTTGCTCCACCCCCACCCAGCTGAACCCTGTCAGGTAAAGTGAATTCCCTTCCTTTGCTGGCTGGGTGTGTCCTCATTGGGCTTTTGCACGTGTTTCTAGGTTGCTCACGGTAACCATCTGACATTTCCTTGTTTACCCTGTCACTTTTTCTGTGCTCCTTTATACTGAACTGCATTTTCTCGGGTTGTTCGGGGTCTGCACTGTTACAGTATATATATGTGTGTATATATATATTTTTTTATCAGTTGGAGAGGTTCCTACAAGGGAAAGAGTAACTGGCTATGTTAAGAGGTTTTTTTTTCTTTTCAGGGATCATTTGTGTGTCCTTAATGGTTGTCCTCCTTGATATGGACTTGAATTTGTATAGTTGTGCTAAATTGTTTCTCTGTATAATTTTGAACTCTAATTTAAAAAAAAAATCCTCAAGAATAAGGGAAGGGGAAGATGCATCCAGAAAGGAGGAGAGTGAGGAGTCAAAGTCTGTGAGAAAGGTAGAGGTGGACTTGTTGGGCGGGGCGGGGCGGGGTGGGGGGGGATGTTGATAAATGACAGCTATCTGGAGAGAGAGTGGAGTAAATAGATGGATGGCATGGACTTCAAAGGAAGCAAAGGAATTAGACGGAGGCAGGAGGGGCTGAAATTGCCAGGACTGAGAGAATAGAAACCCAACATTGCCACCACGGCCAATGGGCCAAAGTGTATGGGAAAATAGGTAGTCTCCATGACAGAGGGCAGCGACTGAAGCAGAGTCTTCAGGAAGAAAGCAAATTTCAGTAAGAGCCAGGAGATGCAGAGTATTAGCAATAAAATGGTCATGAATGAAGGCAAGTTTATTGGAGATAGAATGTGCATTCCACAAGGCGCATGAAAAAGGGAGAGAAGAGAGGGATATAAACCAGATTTGAGAGGTTATGTATTGATCTGCCGTGGGAGTGTGAAAAATGTCTAAGGGGGGGGCAGGGTTGGGATTGATATGTCCAGATGAAGAAGGAGCAGGAGAGAATGGGGGAGAGAGGAGGCGGCATGACGGAAACGAGAGTGAGGTTCCCTCATTGAGAGTAGAGATGGTTGAATGAGAGGAAGAAAATGATGAAGCTCAAGGGTAGAAAACGTGTAAGAAAAGGGCAGCGGAGGTGGGGACAGCAAGGAGTGGGTAGAGAAGTAGGGCCATGGAATTGTTGGAATGAGGGGAACAGATTAGGGAGAGATAACAACATCAAGAACACAAAGTGATGTGGAGCCATACAGTTGTGTTCAATATTGGCACCCTTGCATTTTAGGTATATTGTGTACAATATCTTGAGAAATTATTGGAAATATTTCAACTGTATGTCATCATAATATTTTAATAGAACGTTCAAAGGTATACAACAAAATAAACAAGATATCTGTGCAACTTAGACATAGTAATTTCTGAGAAAAAAACAAAATGTGATCTAGACAGGATTAATGGCACTCGGCGTCATACCTAGCCCTTTGTGAACAATGTGGCTGCACAGGACGCAAAGGACATATTTGTGGCAGATGTGCAAGTTGCACAGGGTGCATTGATGGTTTGGTATGGCTCTGATGGCACCCTTCACTAATATTTGGTTGCACCACCCTTGGCAGTGATGACAGCCTCTATGTGTTTCTTGTAGCCATCTAAGTTTCTTACATTTGTCTGCTGGTAGTTTCTCCCATTCTTCAACTGGCATTTGTTCCAGCTCATGAAAACTTCCAGGATTCTTTTTATCAATGGCAGATTTCAACTCTTTACAAAGGTTCTTGATTGGATTGAGATCAGGACTCATTGCTGACCAGTTTAAAACAGTCCATTTGTTCCTTTTTAATCATTCCTTTGTACTTTTGGATGCATGTTTTGGGGCATTGTCTTGCTGGAGGACCCATGACCTTCAACCCAGACCTAGCTTTCTGATACTAGGGTAGCATATTTCGCTCCAAAATACCTTGGGATTCCTCTGACTTCATGATTCCTTTAATATATTCCAGGTCTCCAGTTCCTGAGGCAGCAAAACAGCCCCGCAACATTATGGAACCTCCACCATGTTTAACTGTAGGAAGGGTGTTTTTCATTAGCTTCATTTTTTCACCTCTAAATGTATGGCTGGTTTGCATTGCTAAAGAGCTCAAGTTTGGTTTCATCAGTCCATAGAACATTTTCCAAAGGATTGTGGTTTCTCAAGGTGGGTTTGGGCAAATATCAGGCATGCCTTTTTATGTCTGTTTTTGAGCAGTGGGGTCCTCCTTGGCCTTCGCCCATGAAGTCCTCCTTTGTTTAGTGTGTGGTATATGGTGTGGGTTGAAACTACCATTCCAGATTGCTTCAGGTCAGCCTTAAGCTCTTTGGATGTTGTATGCAGTGTTTTTCCATCAGTTCACACTAACCAAAGACTTTTTGGATTAATTTTCCTCTTCCCACCACGTCCTGAGAGATTCTTGACCATTCCATGAGCAGAAACCTTAATAGCATTGCGAACTGTAGACACAGGAGATAGCCTTGTACCCCTTTGAAGGTAGCTCTCGTGTCTTCACCATTATGAAAATAGAACAGGGAGTGAATGTGGCCATTTTAAACATTAGAGCCATCATTCATTGGCTGATTCAAGTCATGTGAGTACTGACAATTGGTCACAGGTGTGTCTAATTTTACTCCAGTGGTAATGTGGTTCTTCTATTCAAACTGATTTGAATTGTTTATAAGGGTGCCAATAGTCATTTTCTCTACAAAAAAATCAAGTGGAACATTTTTAATAAGAAAAGAATCTCTCACCACCAGAGCACCGATCATAGGCATGAATTATCTTAGCCCTTGACCCATTGTTCAACTCTGTCAATGATTCAGAAAAACTCCTTATGTGAATATTTATGTATTTATTCATATTTATTCTCTTTCAATTCAATTTAATTAATCTTCTTCATTCCATCATTATTGCTCTTTCATTGTCCCCAGCGCTAATCCAGACGCTGTCAATAGCATTTCGCGCCAACTTCCTCATGGGATCATACACTCAGACAGTGCTGTGTGGGATGACAGGTCCATTTCAATAAACTTATCAAAGTTTCTTATTACATAAAAACCATATAGGCTAAAACTGAAGTCCACTGTGTCATTCATAAATAAAGCAGACGACCACTGATGCCACATCAGAGGGGCAAACCAGCCGGGCCGTGCACACGAATGGAATGATGCACAGGCCGTGCTTTTTTTGTCTCATTTTCAGAGGCCCCTACCGCTACTGACAGCAACAAAAGGAAAAGCGGTGGCAGGCAGGGACTCCAGGGAGAGATAGAAGGTGCTGAAACAGGGACGGAGAGGGGAGGAGAGAGATAGGGCTGTGAGGGAGGGGAAGAAAAAAGAGAAGAGTGAGATGCAGGACTGTGAGGAGGGACAGAGGAGATGATGGTGAACTGTTGGAGGGGGCAGGAATTGGAAAGGAAAGGGAGATATGCCGGCTATTGGGGATGGGGGAAGAAAGGCTAAGTGGAGATAATGCTGGGCTGTGGAGGAGGGAATGGTAAAGGGAGGAAGGATATGTTGGGCTAAGAAGGGTGATGCTGGATTGTTAGGGGGATGGGAACCCCCTTCCCATCCCCCTAACAATCCAGCATCACCCTTCTTAGCCCAACATATCCTTCCTGAACTGTGGAGAATGAGAGAGGGAAGAGTCTGGATTGTAGGTAGGAGAGGAGAGAGAGAAGGGAGAAACTGGGCATGGTGGATCCATGTGGGAGAGGTTAGCATGGGGAGATTAGTCGGGAGGGAGTCAGAGACTGGGTGGGATAAGAGACAAAAGAAAGAGACCAGAGAGGTTGTCTGACAGGGAAGTAGAAGGAGGAGAGGGAATTGGTAAAAGACAGAAAGGGATAAAAGGCTTGGGAAGGAGTGAATGTATGAGAGGGGGAATGGAAAAGCTAGGAAGAGGGGAAGATGGGTTGGGGAAAGAGAGAGAAGGAAAGGGAAACTTGGTAGGTGAAAGATAGAGAGAGATTAGTAAATAGAGGGTGAGAAGGAGCGTGTAATTTGAATGAATAGGGAAAAAAGAAAGAAATGGACAAAAGAGCTGAAAGAAAAAAATAAATGCCAAAGAAGATGTAAGGGAGGCATGGGAGAGGAGAGGAGAAGAGAGACAAAATGGCAAATGGACAGCAGATAGTAGTATGCTAGGAAAAAGGCAAAGGAAAGCAGAAGAGGGGGATCAATGCAACTGGAAAAATAAAATGCCCAGACAAAAGCGGTAGTAAAAAAATATTTTATTTTGACTTTATTAATTGGAACTTGCCACCTTTGAGAAATGTGCATCTCTTATAACTTTGTATTTTGCACAATACAAGAAGAAATGCATTTGTTTCTATTCTTTCAGTGTTGCACTGGAGTCTGACGACTTAGGGTTTTCAGTAAAATGTTTGTCTGCCTATTTCTATTTCTAGCTTGTGGTTCCTTGTTCTGTATTGGCTTTTGTGTTTTGCTTATGTGATTAAGGTGTGGTATTCTGATAACTTGTAGTTTGCCATAGGCTCTGAGCTTTTTGCAGAATTTAGGAATACTTCATCATGTACCTGGCAGTTGGCACTGGAGGGAAGTTGTGTAGAAATCTGGTGCCCTTTCTCTAACCCCAGTGCACGTCTAAGTGGTGTTGAGACACTTAAGTTATTATTGGGACAAAAGCGAAACTTGTGAAGGGATCCATTAGAATTCTTGGGGGTGGGGGCAACACAGCAATCATTTGCACAGGGATACAGAATATATGTTTCGATTTAATATAGTATGGGGGAGAATGTGTATGTGTTGGAGCAGGGGTGGGCAATTCCGGTCCTGGAGGGCCGCAGACCAGTTAGGTTTTCATGGTGTCCCTAATGAATATTTATGGACCTATTTCCATACAATGGAAGGCATTGGATGCAAATAGATCTCATGAATATTGATTAGGGACATCATGAAAACCTGACTGGTCTGCGGCCCTCCAGGACCGGAATTGCCCACCCCTGTGTTGGAGGATTGAGGAGGGGACTGCGATTCAGTGGGGGTTGAATAGTGCAACCTCTTGTACTCCCCACCTTCCCCCATCCTGATATGGCCAGCAGATGTTGAAGCTTGCACTGCTGCCATCACTGTAGTTTTTGGAGGGTGGGGCAGGGGAGTGGGTAAGGGGTGAGGTGGGGGGGACAAGGGGTGGGGCACAGGCACAACATATGGTGGATTTTTCTCTTTCAAAAACTTGGGCAACCCTTCTTGGGGCACATTTCTTTTTGGCAATTTAGGGACTTCCCCCATGGGGAGACCCTAGGCCCAATGTCAATTTTACCATCTCTATCGCATCTCCTGCATTTATTCTCATTGGGAAGAGCAGCCATTATTCTGGATGGCTACGTGATCCTGCGGGGAAGGAGTTTTTAGTCTCCAGCAGGCATGCCCTGGAGACCCTTCGGGGTCCCAGGGCATATTTTTGACCGGCTTTGGACTGCAGCTTCTTAAACAGCTCTAGGGCTGTCTTCAGCCTCTGGTAGCTGTGAGACAGTCTCCTTCATGGGAGTCTGAGGCCCAGGCCTACAGCAGCTCCTGAAACAGCTTGAGGGCTGTCTTCAGTCCTTGTTAGCTGCACGGTAGTCTCCCTTGTGGGGGCCCTTAGCCTTCAGCACCCCTATGGGAAACTCGGGGCCCTCTGGCATCTCCTCCTCTGCTGGAAGGAGGGCTTTGGTGTCCACACCTGTGTTGGTGCCTTTCTGTAACTCCAAGAGACCAGTCGTCCCCCCTAGTAGGGGGCGTGACTAAGGAGAAAAGTGAATTCCTGTCTCAAAAGATAGGAGGTTGTGGAAATTGCTCTAGTGAAGGAGGAGATCTGTCAGCTTGCACAAGGGAGGTCCTTCTGCCCTCGAACAGGTCACCATAGCAGATCCCCACTGGTCTACAATTTTCTTTAACGTTTTCTGCTCCCGAAACAAAATCTATCAGTTCTTATGGATTTTGATGCACTGAAGTAAGAAATGACAATTAAACCACTGATTGGCTACTGTTTCCAAGATATCTAAGCTGTTCCATTTTAAGTGTGTGTGTGTGTGTGTGTGTATATGTATGTAGATATATATATATATATAACAGTGAGAACATCTCGTAAATTAAAAGCTTAAATAGTTTACTTATTTACCTTTTTTAGCTATATAACGTCTTTATTTTGACAATTTCCATCGCCATCTTTTTAAAAAAATTTGTCAATCATTTACATCTGTCTTTTTGACTTTTTAAATAACTTATATGCTACGAGATGTTCTCACTTTTTTTGGGACACCCTGTGTGTGTGTGTGTGTGTGTGTATATCGTGTTGGGTAGTAGTGTTTTAATCACAAATTATCATAAACCTAGTTCTTTTCATGTATTTATGGTTGCCATATATATGACCTTCATAATATTTCACCTGTCATCTTTGTTTAAAAATCAGTCAAAGAGTTACTGTTTAAATTAATTGTATTTAAATAAGATACATAAAGAAAGAAATGACTATGTATGCATTAGTATTTATTTCAGACCTTATTCAGTGTCTACTTGGCGTTTCTTGGCTTGTCTCTTGTATTCTGTAAATGGAGTATCTCTTGTCACTATCCAGCAATAGTCTGCAAGCATTGACAGGCTCCATTTGCCTTAATATCTTTTCTCCATCACTGCAATGTCCTGATGAAATCACCCGCCATGCTTATTGCTCCACGGTTTAGTGGAAAAAAATCAAGATGAGAGTGCAAAAAATGTATCTAATGACATGTTGCAGCCCAGACGTTTGTATGCATTGAGGAGTCTTTCCACCAACTCCCTGTAGTTGTCTGCCTTGCTGTTTCTGAAAAACACTTGTTGCCACTAACTGGAAGGCTTTCTATGTCATCCTCTTTTTGCCACGTAGTGCACAGTTAAATGCATCATCTTAAAGAAGCTCACGAAACTGAGGACCAAAAAAGACACCTTCCTTTATCTTAGCCTCACTTATCTTGGAAATTTCCCGCTAGATACTTGAAAGCTGGTTTTGTTTTGTCCATGGCCTTGACAAAATTTTTCATTAGACCCAGCTTAATGTGTAAGAGTGGTAACAAAATCTTCCTTGATTCAACAAGTGGTAGATGCTGCACGCTTTTTTTTTTTTCCAAGCTCCAATGACTGTCGGAGTGGCCGCTCTCTCTTGATGTAGTGGGAATCTTTCGCACGACTATCCCATTCACAGAGAAAACAGCGATACTTTGTGTATCCAGTCTACAGACTGAGCAACAGAGCAACAACTTTCAAATCACCACAGAGCTGCCACTGATGTTGGTCATAGTTTATGCATCTCAACAGCTGTTTTATATAGTCATCTGTTTCCTTCATATGGACCGCGTGACCAACTGGAATTGATGGCAAAACATTGCCGTTATGCAGCAAAACAGCTTTAAGACTCGTCTTCGATGAATCGATGAACAGTCTCCACTCATCTGGATGATGAATGATGTTGAGGTTTGCTGTCAGACCATCGATGTTGTTGCAGGCTGCAAGATCACTTTCCATGAAGAAGAATGTAACAAGATCCTTTTGACATTCACAGAACATGGAAACCCTAAAACCACCTGACAGGAGATTCCACTGCTGCAGTCTGGGGTCCAAGAGCTCTGCCTTACTCCAAATCCCTGACAAGATCATTCA
Source organism: Ichthyophis bannanicus (assembly GCA_033557465.1). Classification (NCBI taxonomy): domain Eukaryota; kingdom Metazoa; phylum Chordata; class Amphibia; order Gymnophiona; family Ichthyophiidae; genus Ichthyophis; species Ichthyophis bannanicus. Next base: position 103,921,961 of record CM066032.1, on the reverse strand, counting down.
ATTCACTTTGTGTTATGAGGTGTGGTTCAGAAGAAGATGATAGGAGAAAGTCTGGGTCATGTGACATTGATGGTTCAGGACCAGAAGCTTCATCCCCTTCCTCTTCCTCGTCTGATTCAAGTGAGAATGATTCTGAAGCATCAGGAACCAGCAGCCCTTCTCTGTGGGGGTACTGGTCGTATAGCTGATGGAATGTATGGATACTGTACAGTCCACTTTTTCTTCTTTGACAAACTTTTCCCAATAGGAGGCATCATGCAGAAGTAACAATTGCTGACATGATCTGTTGGCCCTCTCTAAATCATTGGCACTACAAAAGGCATAGATTTTCTTTTTCTATTCAACCACTGGCGAAGATGTGTTGCAGCGTATGTGTGGGGCCCAGCTCTTGTCCTGATCTCCTGTTTTGCAGCCAAAGTAAAGGTGGTAGGCTTTCTTAATCAAAGCGGTTATACTGCATTTTTGTGATCCAAAAGTCTCTTCACTGCAAATGTAGCAGAAGCAATCTGCATTGTTCAATTACGAGGCATCTCTCACTTTGGCTAAACTGAAAAAAATCAAACACTGAAAAGACTGGTCTACAGCCAAAATATTACTGATACGTCATGTTCATTAAAAAAAAAAAAAGTTGCACAATTTGTTCTGCAGTGTGATGCAATTTAAATTGAGTTAGGATTGCATCATTTATGACTTCTAGGAATAACATGATGCAATCCATATAATGTATGACACAATAGCACCTTCAAATTGCATCATTCATGAATTGTTTTGCCTGAACAGCAAGTACTGTTGAAACAAAAACATAGTTTTATCACAAATCCAGTCAAAGATGTGCATGTATTTTAAACAATAAATTGAGATCCCTTCCCATTATAATTTGCATATCCTTAGCACTTCTGAAGTCGAGGTTGTATGTACTGACCCGGTAGTGTAAATTGAAAACTAGAGCCAATAAACATTTTTAAACATCATTTTTGTTCTCAGCGACCTAGACTTCGTAAAGTGTGACAGTTTATTTCGGAAGCATTTTGGCTGTAGAACAGATCTGTACCTTGCTGAATCCCTTCTGAGAGGGATTTTTACATGTGGACTCTATAGGTTTCGCTAGCTTCTAATCCCTCAGGAAGCTCATGGCCCCATTGGGAGACACTGGAGCAGGAGCTAAGCGATACTAAGGTCTTGTGCAGTTGTATCCTCTACTCCAAGGGGAGATGGAACAGCCCTCTCCTCTTCCTACGGTAGATGCCTTGATTAAGGCAGTGACACAGCACGCTGTATCTTGTGGTACAGGGAACTGCACTGCAGGAGTTTATCGTTGGGAGGCCTATAGCTCTCCTTGAATGCTTTCTTGGCTTCAGCCATGGGCACTTGGGCTACTCTTGTGTGGGCGTGGGGTACCCAAGCGCTTTGTTGAATGCAGTTGTTATTAGTTAATTTGCATGTAACAAATGGCATCTCCTGTGTCATTGGTGGCTGAGGCCCTATATGGCATGATAGATTATCTCGAAGTCTAACTTGATGATGCCTCTAGCTCCGGAGCTGAGCTGCTGGTACTGTGTCCAAACTGGCTGAGCAAGCTCCCCTTGAAAGGCACTTTGCTCTTTGAGGGACATCGGGAACAGCTCGTGTAGGACATGATGAATGCTTGCCTACATGAACTCCCAGAGATCAGATCCAGGAGTTGCAGGGCATCTTTCTGTAGAACATGTTGAAACGGGGGACTTGCTTCAGGGCTGAAAGGATTTCAGGTACAGCCTACACATCTTGTGGCATCCAGCCCAAGTGCAGTTAGTCATTTGAGGTTCCTCATGATCCTGAAATGCAGCGGGCAGCTCCATGGGAGCTGGCAAGCACTGTTCCCTCTAAGCTGTGCGTGTGTGCGCGCGCACACATCTCGCCGAGCGAGCGCACATACTTTACAACAGAGTGCACAAAAATTACGGCTCTGATTCTGATAGAAAACAACACAGACGTCTTAAAATTTAAAATTTATGATTGTAATTACTAGAAATTTCCCGCTTCATTTAGTTTGATTAAAATCAATGTGGTGTACATACTGTATTCTGACGTGTAGTCAAATTTTAAAGTATATAACTCCGAGTGTCGTTATGTGACGCACAAAAATTTAACCTTCCTTCAAAAGCTGCACACAGCTGATATTTTATGCGCACACAGCCTACAGAAAATTAGAGGGAACATTGTGGCAAGCCCTCGCAATGGGATCTGCCAGGTCTCTTCTGAGGGGCAGGCAATCAGCAGACTTCAACTCTTTTACCTGAGCCCCTTGTAATGCGTGCACACTGGAGTTTTCAGGTTCTCTTATGGATGCTTGTTAGAATCTACTCATGACCCATGGCCAGGGATGTGGCAATTTTAGAAACTCTTCAGTGCCTCCTGTAGTTGCAGGCCATGGTAATCATGCCCTTTGCCAGAGCAGAGTCAGGGCCAGGGGCGGTGTTTCATTTGCCTAGTTCCTTCTGCCCATTCTGGGCCTGCAGGCAGCCACTGTCAAGCCAAATTTGTCCCATTGCCATATTTTCATATTCCTCTCTGGGAATAGGATTTGTGTGTTTGCTTTTGCGTACTGGGCTGCCATTTTTGGGTTTATACTATGTCATTCAACCTAGCCAAGCTGCTTTGCACCTGCTTGACAGTCAGGTGGTGGTGTTGGCATTTCTGTGCAAGCAAGGAAACCAGGTTCCCGCATACTTGGACTTCTGACTGATTTGGTCCAACTCCTTGAGACAATTCAGGACAGACATAGACCAGAGGATCTGGTGGTTGGAGAGGCTGGGATAAACTACAGCAATAGTAGACTATTCCCTCACAGATCTTTGCAATATCTGAATGCCTGCTTCAATGCAAGGCACTGATGTCTCTCTTTCTGGAGAGATTGAGTGAGTTACAGCTACAAATCAGTGTTTCTGCTCTTGGGCAGCTCTCGGGGCCTGAGACTACTTGCAGCTCCTGTGATCCATGGCATCAACACATTGAGCCTGACTGTACATGTGCCTCCTGCAGGGACACCTTGCAGCTCTCTGGTCTCCCTGTTCCAAGATGTTTGATCGTGCCATCTCCTCTCCCAGCATATCAAGGAGGAATCAGTGTGGTAGCTTCAGGTTCACCCACTGTTGGCTGGGATGGCTTTCAAGGATCCAAAGTGGGAGATAGTTCCATGAATACTAGCTTACGGGGCTGAGGAAATGCATTGTCAGGGGCCATTTGTTCAGGGGCAGCGGTCCTCTTCAGAAGCTTTTGGATTGTTCATAAGGGTGGAGGTTATCTCCCTGGATCTGGTGAAATTTCAGATCTTTCTGCAATGCAAAACAGTCAAGATGTTCTCGGACTAGACCACAGCAGTGGCATATGTTAGCTGCCATTTCAGCACTTGCACAGCAGCAGTGGCTGCATAAAGGATGACCGTTGGTGGCTCCTGTAGCCAGAGTGGACTTTATATGTGCCAACCTCTTGAGTTGGGACTCCGCAGATCCTGGTGATTTGGTTTATGCCCCTGTGTGCCTGTTCTCATTGTGCAGAGAGGGGGTCAGCCCATGTCCAATTTGATGGCTACCTAAGGGCTCACCAAAGTCATGAATTTTGTCTGCTGCAGAAGGGATCTGCGCATGGTGGACTTGGATGCTGCCTTTCATGAAGGGGCCCAGGAACGTGTCATTCTTCTGTGGTCCTTGGTGAGTTGTTTTATTCACTAAGTACATTCTTAGCCCAGCTTGGTCATTTTAAGGATGATGGTTTTGGCCACGCACAACTTGGTATGTGGATCTCTTGAATTTATTGAGAGGATCCCCTCTGTTTCTCAGATAAAGGCCTACTGTGGCTAGGCCCCTAGTCCAGGAGGATCCCTTACCCTTTCCTAGACCACTTATGCTTCCAAAGTATTATAGTAACATGACGGCAGATAAAGACCAGTATGGTCCATCAAGTCTGCCCAGCAAGATGGCTGGAGTAAGATGGCAAGAGTAGGTGCCACTCTGTGCAGGCCACCCCTCCCCATGTCTTTGTTTAGGGGTGAACCCATCACTCCATGCAGGACACCCCTATTTGTTGAGAAGTTAGATGGTTCAGTTTATTTTGATTTTATTCTGTTGCTATGAATGGATCCATTGTCTGTCCCATGCCATTTTGAATTCTGTCACTGTATTTGCCCCCACCACCTCCATCGGGAGGGCATTCCAAGCATCCACCACCCTCTCAGTGAAAACGTATTTCCTGATATTGCCTTTCAATTTTCCACCTTGCAGCTTCATGTTATGCCCTCTCGTTTTACAGCTTCCCCGTCTTTGGAAGAGGTTTGTTTGTTCATTATTTCTCCTTAAGTATTTAAAGGTCTGAATCATATCTCCCCTATCCCTCCTCTCCTCCAAAGTGTACATATTTAGGTCTGTTTATGCTGTAAACAAAAAGGGAATTTTGGAATGGTGATTGATACCCTGTTGAGGTCAGGAGGACTTCATCATCCTAGGCCTATGTCACAGTTTGGAGGGTCTTCAAGAGATGGTGTTCTCTCGGTCCCCAGATGCCAAACAGGTGGGCATAGTTTGTTTGTCTTGCACTCAGGTTTAGCGCAGGGTTTCCTTGGATTCTCTGAGTCCAGCTGTCAGCCCTTGAGTACTTCCTGGTTCGAGTGTAGGGCATGTCCTTACCAGAACATCCCAAGATGTCTTGTTTCTTTGTGGCAGTGAAGTTCATTTGTCTACCTGTGCACCTGATTGTGCCAAAGTGGAATTTGTCTGTAGTCTAGAAGGTGCCCCTTTGGAAGGTTTTTCTGCAGGACCTTTCCATAAATTGGTGTCTATGATGTTTGCCAGGAGGATGTCAGGGCTAGAGGCCTTGACCTGTTGCAAGCCATTTCTGTTCATTTCAGTAGTGTGCATCTCCTTGACAGTGGTTTGTCCGTTCTCCTGAAAGTATGGTGTTCCTTACTCCTTAATCAGGTGATGGTACTGCCCTTTTTTGCGGAGTAGGACATATGAGCTTATCCCTGACTGTATCTGTTGAATGAGTGAAAGGCCTTCCTGCAGTCTCCAGAGGTGGCTATCTCCTTCTCTTATTAGGATCTCCTCTTTGTCCCATTCAGTGGCCCAGGGAAAAGGCAGATAGCAGCTAAATCTTCTATTGCCTGCTGGATAGGAAAACTGTCAGCTCAGCATGTCTCTGTGTGACAAGTGCTTGCCAGTGGGAGTTAAAGCTCACTCCACTAGGGCGCAAGCCCCTGGGTGATTCTGCCTTGGTGTATCTGCATGACATCTGTAGGGCAGCTCCCCAGTCTTCCCTGAGCATGTTGGTGAAACACTTCAGGTGATATGCAGGAGCTGGCACAGATGGTGCCTTTGGTGGAGCAGTGCTGTTCAGATCATTGTCTTCCTCTCATCCTGGGCCCGTACTCTCACTCGTCTAGACTGGTCTAGCAGAATAATAAGGAAGGAAAAATTTCTTTACCTGTTAATTTTCTATCCTTGAATCCTGCTAGGTCAGTCTAGGACCCACCCTGTAAGGTTTTTCTGGAGGTTTGGGAACCCTGCTGCCTCTTGAGTGCTTTGTTTGTTGGGCTTCCTTGACACTGCCTGTTCAGAACAAGGTAATGCAACAGAGCCTAAGATTTTATATAGTTCTTGTTGATAAACTCAAATTCATAGAATAATTATTCAGTCTTGCTTACTGCTTGATAAGTATCACACTGGGAGTGGAGATGTAGCCTAATGGTTAGAGCACTGGTTTGGGAACCAAGAGACCAGGGTTTGATTTCTCACTAAGCACTTCTTGTGGCCTTGCCTCAGAAAAATCCAAGTTATCAATGTCCCTGTTTAATGTACATTACCAAGTTAAAATTACAATGTAAACCGCTTTGACTAAAAATGATAAAGCGGTATAAAAAAAACCCTCTGTTTAAATAAATGTTACAGTAGCTTTTTTCAGTGCTACACCAGCTTACATCCACGTGATGGCATCACTGAAAGTGACTTGTTTGCCTTCATCTTCTGGCTGGGGAGCATAATCCACTCTGGGCTGGTGTAGCAGGATCCAAGGAAAGAAAATTTAACAGGTTAGGAAATATTTTTCATAATTTAATTGGATTTAGCTCTTTTCATTGGTAGCTCAAAATGAGTTACATTCAGGTACAGAGAACCATCCAAATTTGTACTTGAAGCAACAGAGGGTGAAGTGACTTGCCCAGGATCACAAGGAGCATTGGAGGGATTTGAAGCCTGTCTTTTCTACTTTCTAGTCCCTGTTTTAACCACTAGGCTACCCTTACATTCATTTAAGAGCATACCTTTAAGGCGCCTAAATGCAGATGAGTTTTAAATGTAAACATTAGGCTTCTGAGTTGGGTTCCTAAATTTGTCCCCTATTTTTAGCCAAACTTAGGTTTCCAAATTTAGGAGTTAAACTTTTTTTTTTTTTAATATCAGCCTATTCGTAATCAGTAACTGAAATTATTTGCTCTAGTTCAAGACCGGTTTGGAGAGAACAGAAACTGAAAATATGAACAGCCTACTACTTTTATTATAAAATATTTATTTATTAACAATAATTGATAGATCACAAGTCTATAAAGGTTTATGGTTTATTAAAATTTGATATACCGCCCTTCGTAACAGCAGAGTGGTGTACAATTAAAAACAAATAGAAGAAATGGAAAAAACCATCAATAAAATCATAGTAAAGCTGAAAGGAGGAGACAGTAAGGGAAAATTGGAGGGGGGGTGAAGGGGGAGAGAACCAAGAGGGTATGGGGAGCAGAATTCTAAGAGACCTGTGAAAGAAGATTGAAAGCCAGTTGGAACAGATGGGTTTCAAGAGAGATTTAAAGTTTGGGAATGAGAGCTCAAGGCGGAGGTCAGCAGGGAGAGAGTTCCAAAGGCTAGGTCCCAAAAAATAAAAAGACGAATGTTGTGGGGATTCGTAGTGGGCCTGTGAAGGTGAAGAGAGGTGGAGATGATTAGCATGTATGGATCAGAGAACTCATGTTGGGGCATGTGGAATAATACAGGAGGATAAATAAGCAGGAGTGCTAGAGTGCAAGGTGTTATAAACAAGAGTGAGAAGTTTGAACTGGATCTGGTATGTAAGAGGCAGCCATTGGGACTTGATAAATGGAGTAGAAACGTGATTGAATTTAGTGGCGTGATAAAGCATGCGAATGACTGACTGTATTCTGGATGGTTTGGAGGTGCTTAAGCTGATAGTGAGGAAGACCGGCATAAATGACATTACAGTAGTCTAAGTGAGAAATGACTAAAGCCAAGAGCAGGGTGACGACATGGGAATCAGGAAGAAGTGAACGGATAGAATGTATCCACAAAGAACAAATAGAGCCTTTTACCACGGCACTAATTTGATCTTGAAAGATAAGACTAGTGTCGAGGATAACCCCAAGTTAATTAAGAGAGGAGACTATGGGAATAGGGAATTCATCAAGTGAGGGCGACTCTGAGGGGAAGTTGGAGGAACCTGTAAGCCAAATAGCAGAGGTTTTGGATGAATTCAATTTTAGGAAGTTAGAGTGCAGCCATAAGGTGACCAAGGAGAGACAGGAATTAATAGCAGTGAGATCTGAAGAAATTGAGTGTGTGTGAAAAAGCAGCAGGATGCCGTCAGCATAGTAATATGCTGAGACACCTTGCTGTTGAATGAGAGTGGCTAGAGGGGCGAGAAGGATGTTGAAAAGCAAGGGAGCCAAAATTGAACCTTGGGGAACCTGGAAGGGGAGGGGGAAGTAGGTGGACATGAGGGCTCAGAAGGAAACATAGTAAGATCGATCAGTGAGAAAATACTGAAAGCAGTGTAGAACAGAAGTATGCAATCCAGCAGCTTGCAGATGAGTGAGAAGGAGAGAGTGATTGATGAGGTCGAACGCAGAAGAGAGATCAAGAGAAATAGCCAGAGATATATCACCCTTATCCTTTGATTTCTGTGGTTTGCTGAGAACAGATAAAAGAATGGTTTCTGTGCTGTGTCCAGCATGGAAGCCTGATTGTCTGGGATGTAGGAAGTTGGTCTTTTCAAGGAGTCTGAAAACTGGGTGAAAACAAGTTTTTTTTTTTTTTTTTCCCAAAAGTTTGGATAGGAAAGGAAGATTAGAGACCAGACAATAGTGAGTGAGAACAGTAGAATTCAAGGAAGAGTTCTTTAAGATAGGACGAACTAATGCGGTTTTCCAGCATTGCGTGACTGCTAAAGAGAGTGAGGGTCAGGGAAGAAGGGCCAAGGAAACAACTGGAATCTAAGAAGAGGGAATTGGGTCAGAGGGACAGGTAGTCTTTGAGGAAGTGGCGATAACTTTAGTGATGGAGTCCATGGAAATAGGGTTGAACAGGGGGCCACATGTGGGCTAGAGTGTGACCAACTGCAGGTTGTTCCCCCCTCCCTCCCCCCTGCATTGGAGACAAGGAGATCCTGGTTGGATGGTGGAGGGGGAGTTCATGGAGCTGAAATTATATTGCAGATAGAGATTTTTATCTTCGAAAAATTAGGCAAGCTGCTCTGCTGTAAGAACAGTTGCCAGAGGAGCCAGAGAAGAAGAGTGCAGGAGTTGAGAGATAACAAATTAGAGTTTCTTGGGCTGGTTCTCGGCGTTAGAAATAAGTTCAGTGAAGTATTGCTTCGTGGCGGCTGATATTGCCAGTCTTTAGTAGGCATGGAGGTCCTGAAAGGTGATGAGGGTGGAAGAGGTGCAGAGGCGGCCTGAGGTCCGCTTAGCTTTGTGAAGTTGATGGCGAGTGAGGAGGAGACTGGGGTAATACCAAGGATGATAATGGAGTTTCTGGGGGACGGGTCTAGGGATCAGAGGGACAAGTGAGTCTAAAGCCATGTGAAGGACTGCGTTCCAGGAGTGGGCCTGTGAGTCAACAGAGTTTCAAAATTGGCTAGAAACAGAGTCTGAGGGGGGAGGAGGAAGGCCGAAAGAGTGGTGTTTATAATTGGGTGCCAAAGCCTTACTGGAAAGGGAAGGATTGGAGGAGGATTATGTGGGGAAGGATGAGAGAGGAGAAAGGGAACCCCAAAATGATCCGTCCAAGGGAGAGGTAAGTAAGGGGAGAAGGCTAACTGAAATGAAGATGTGGCAGGTGTGACGATAAAGTCTAGGATGTGGCCAGCCACACGAGTAAGGAACAAGACATATTGGCAGAGGGACAAATCTGAAATATGAGAGAGAAAAAGTTTCATGATGTCTGATGGGCTGGTCAACATGGAAATTAAAGTCACCTAGAATGAGTAAGTCAGGAAAAGCTATGGCTGTTTGTTTCTGCCAGAGTAGTCAGAAGGGAGTCCCAGAGACAAGCAGTGAGAGATGGCAGGGGAGCATAGAGTAATAGAATACAAAAAGTGTGTGGAGTGGGAAGACAGACAAATAATGACTCAGGATAGTTCAGGGAAGAAGAAAAGACCTCAGTAAGTTGTTTGTTTTAAGTAATCCCGAAAGACGATAGCAATGCCCCCTTCGCCCCCCCCCCCACCCTCCTTCTGGACAAGCAGGAGGTGGACAGCACATGGAAACCAGGGGGGAGACAGCGGTAGAGAAAAGCTGCTTCGCCCTTTCTGAGCCAAGTCTCAGAGAGGAAAAGCAAGCCTAGCAAGTGTTGTGTAAAGAAGTCAAGGATAAATGCTGTTTAGGTACGAATAGGGGTCTGCTGTACGCTCCTCAATTGCTGTTCTATTGGGGGAGGAAGGGAGGGTGATGATAGGTCTGCTGGAGACAGAAGTCTGTATGGAACAAGTACCCTGGGTCTCAAATGAGAAGAGACTCTAGGCGGGTCAGTAGGGTGATATCCCCAGAACGCAGGGACAGACAGACATGAGAAATATGCTTAAAACCCAAAGTATCTTGAATGATGGGAGAGTTCCAGAGCATAAGAACATAAGACATGCCATACTGGGTCAGACCGAGGTCCATCAAGCCCAGTATCCTGTTTCCAACAGTGGCCAATCTAGGTTATACGTAACTAGCAATATCCCCAAAAGACACAGGTTCCACAATGCTTGTACTGGGTCAAGCATTGATATCCTGGGTCCCTTTTTAATAGTGATTTATGGACCTTTCCTCCAGGAACTTGTCCAAACCTTTTTTAAACCCAGCTATACTAACAGCCCTTACTACATCCTCCGGTAACAGATTCCAGAGTTTGATTACACGTTGAGTGAAAAAATATTTTCTCTTATTTGTCTTAAATAGTTTACCCTGTAGCTTCAGAGAAAAGGTGAGGAGAAGTAGAATGAGATTGGCCCTGATGCTGGAATATCCACATGGCGCCGCCCCAAGGAGCCTGCCCAAGCAGCAGACCTGCTCTTCAGGTGCGCTTCTCTGGTGCACAACACCACAGTGCTGTTGCTTAAATGCAGATTTCTGGTCACCTGACATTGGGGGTGGGTCACATGGTCAGCATTAGCTGGAAGAAGAAAGTGTAATGCAGACACAGGAAAAATACAGGAAATTAATAAGGGGACAGCACAACAGTAATAATACTGGTGTACAACAAATCAAAAGTGTAGTAAAACATGCAAATCCAATTAAAAATGTAAAAGAATACAAAAAATAGTTTTGTAATGATATGTTTTCCAAAGCACAAGTGAGAGAGAGAGAAACCTTTGGGATCACTTTCCCTCTGCAGCTACAAAGTATTAGCCGCAGTGTGCATTGCTCATGGAGGGCCCATACCACCATCTGGCCCGTCTCTTGCCAGAGTGAGGCACCTGGCGGCCTGCAGGGGCCCCAGATGGGCCGGATCCCACATGATGAGTCCAGCTGCCGATGTCATGGACTCCTCACTAAAGTCACTTGACATCATTTTGTTACAAATTATTGAAATCAACTTTAATCAATTACTGACAAACTGACCGACAAAGCTGACAATCATATGTCCACATCACAATTCACAAACAGCTGTCAGCCTGTCAAACACTTAACAATCGAATTGGAAATTTACAGTTTCAAGCATTCTAACTTTGCAATGCATTAATGCACATTCCACGTGCTGACTGCTGACAGCTAACAGCTAAGTATAAGAACATAAGGTATGCCATACTGGGTCAGACCAAGGTCCATCAAGCCCAGTATCCTGTTCCCAACAGTGGCCAATCTAGGACATAAGTACCTAGCAGTCTCCCCAAAAGACACAAGTTCCACAATGCATGTACTGGCTCAAGCATTGATATCCTGGGTCCCTTCTTAATAATGGTTTATAGACCTTTCCTCCAGGAATTTGTCCAAACCTTTTTTAAACCCAGCTACACTAACAGCCTTTACTACATCCTCCAGTAACAAATTCCAGAGTTTGATTACACATTGAGTGAAAAAATATTTTCTTTTATTAGTCTTAAATAGTTTACCCTGTAGCTTCATTGCATGTCCCCTAGTCTTTCTATATTCTGATAACGTAAACAATCGATCTACGTTTACCCGTTCCACTCCGTTCATTTAATTTATAGACTTCTATCATATCTACCCTCAGCCGTCTCTTTTCCAGGTTAAAGAGCCTTAACCTTTTTAGCCTTTCTTCATAGGACTATCCTTCCATCCCCTTTACCATTTTGGTGGCTCTTCTCAGAACCTTTTCTAATATCGCTGTATCCTTTTTAAGATACGGTGACCAGAATTGCACACAATATTCAAGGTGCGGTCTCACCATGGAACGATACAGAGGCATTATAATATCTTTTGTTTTTATTTTCCATTCCTTTCCTTATGATACCTAGCATTCTATTTGCTCTCTTGGCCGCTGCTGCACACTGGGCTGAGGGTTTTAACATATTATCCACAATGATGTCTAAATCTTTTTCCTGGGTGGTGGTTCCTAATGTGGAACCTTGCATCGTGTAACCATAGTTTAGGTTGTTCTTCCCTAGGTGCATAACCTTGCACTTGTCCACATTAAATTTCATCTGCCATTTTGATGCCCAGTCTTCCAATTTATCAAGATCCTCTTGCAATTTTCCACAATCCTCTTGGGTTTTAACAACTTTAAATAGTTTTGTGTCATCTGCAAATTTGATAACCTCACTCGTTATTCCACTTTCCAGGTCATTTACGAATATGTCAAAAAGCAGCGGACCCAGCACAGATCCCTGGGGTACACCACTATTCACCTTTCTCCATTGGGAAAATTGGCCATTTAGCCCTACCCTCTGCTTTCTATTTTTTAACCAGTTCCTGATCCACAGTAGTACACTGCCCCCTATCCCATGACTCTTTAGTTTTGCCAAAAGTCTCTGATGAGGGACCTTGTCAAAGGCTTTCTGAAAGTCCAGATACACTATATCAACCGACTCACCTTTGTCCACCTGTTTATTCACACCTTCAAAAAAACGTAACAAATTAGTAAGACAAGATCTTCCTTGTCTAAAGTCATGTTGGCTGTCTCCCATTAGGCTATGTCTATCTACATGCTGAGTAATTTTATTCTTTATGATGGTTTCTATCATTTTTCCCGATACTGACGCCAGGCTCACCGGTCTGTAGTTTCCCGGATCATTCCTGGAACCCTTTTTAAAAATTGGTGTTACATTGGCAATCCTCCAATCTTCAGGTATTAGAGATGATTTTAATGATAGTTCACAGATTACTAATAGCAGGTCTGCAATCTCATATTTCAGTTCTTTCAACACCTTTGGATGTCTACCATCCGGCCCAGGTGATTTGCTACTCTTCAGTTTATCTAATAGTTGTAATACATCTTCCCGATATATCGCTATTTCCTTCAATTCTTCCACACCTTTAAATACCACTTCAGTCATGGGTAACATCCCTACATCTTCCTCAGTAAAGACCGAAGCAAAGAATTCATTCAGTCTCTCCGCTATCTCCTTGTTGCCTCTTAGTGCCCCTTTAACCCCTCTATCATCTAATGGACCAGCTGACTCTCACAGGTTTTTTACTACGAATATATTTGAAAAAGTCTTTATTTCGCATTTTTGCTTCCGCAGCAAGCTTCTTCTCAAATTCTCCCTTTGCCTGCCTTATCAATGCCTTGCCAGTGCTTGTGCTGTTTCCAGGTTTCGTCGTTTGGCTCTTTTTTTCCATTTCCTGAAAGATGCTTTTTTGGCAACAGCCTCTCTGACCTCACCTTTAAACCATGCTGGCAGTACTTCCTTCCACTTTTCTTAAAGCGTGGAATACAGCTGGTCTGGGCTTCCAAGATTAGTATTTTTCAACAACACCCAAGCTTGATGTAAGTCTTTAACCTTTGCAACTGCTCCTTTTAGTTTTTTCTTAACTATTTTCCTCATTTTATCATAGTCTCCCTTTCGAAAGTTAAAAGGTAGTACTGTGGATTTCCTTACTATCCCTCCTCCACTAATTAAACCAAATGCGATCATGCTATGATCACTATTGCCAAGTGGCCCCAACACCCTTATCTCTTGCACTAGATCTGGTGTTCCACTAAGGACTAGATCTAATATGGCTTCCCCTCTGGTCGGTTCATGAACCAGCTGCTCCAAGAAGCAGTCATTTATTTCATCTAGGAGCTTTATCTCCCTAGCATGTCCGGCCGTGACACTGACCCAGTCGGTACCGGGGTAATTGAAATCACCCATTTCACGCTGTCATGCTGTCACGCTTTAACTTTTGTTAGCTTCCTTGATTTCTTTGAGCATTTCATCATTCATTTGGTCATTCTGGCCAGGCGGTCGATAGTACACCCCCACTGCCATCGCCTTTCCCTTTTTACATGGAATTTCAATCCATAGAGATTCTACAGCAATTTTTTTCTCCTGCAAAACTTTAATCCTTTCTGACTCAATGCCTTCTCTAACATAGAGCGCAACCCCTCCACCAATTTGATCAGCTCTATCATTATGATATAGTTTGTACCCAGGTATCAGTGTCCCACTGGTTGTCCTTCCACCATGTCTCTGATATTCCAATCATATCTAACCTCTCATTTAGTGCTATATATTGTCGTGCCGGCATCTCCTAGTGGCCAATGGTGGTAAGGGCATGCTGTACAACATTTATTTTCAAGAAGCGTGGGGTATTTTAAGGCCAAAATGGAGATTGGTCTTAGGTATTTCAGCTCCTTGTGAGAACTCAATAATTAAGCCACGAGTGTAGGGAAACAAGGCTTTTATTTCCCCTCTGTGCAAGGGTTCATTAAGACACTAGAAATCAAAAAATGTCCTTTGTTCATAAAGGTTCCAGTAATAAGCAGGTAAAACCAATTGTTAATATCTTCACAATTAGTTGTAAGGGTTAAAGGGAGGAATTCAATTCATTCCAGGGCAAAGCAATTTAAACAAGACTTCTTCTTATTTACAAGGTTGCTATGGATTCTAGGCTAGAAGCCATACACAAACTACAATCCATAGCTTCTTCCTGAGGAATGGGAATAGTGTTTGCATCGTCTGTTTCCATAAATTCTGCTTCACTATTTTCCCCGTCAGAGCACACGCTGTCCCTGGCAGTTACATGTTTATATGGACTGTCTCTGGTATCTTGCCTCCAATAAGACTGTGCTTTAAAGTCTTTTGGTAGTTCTTCAAACCACTCTGGTTTCTTTCCTCTTCTCATAAACTGAGTTTTTTGGATTTAGCAGTGCTTTTAGGAGTTAAGCTTTCTTTAGCAGGAACAAAACTTTCATACCTTGAGTTTCTGTAGCTGGAGGCTCTGGAGCCTTCTCTCTCATGCACGTCTCTGTGACAACAGGTTCTCTGTCGGTCGCTTCTGGGCAGTGCTGGACTTCCTGAAAGCTTAATAAAACTTGGTGCGGATTCTCCAGCTCTATGCTTCAGTGACAAAGTAGCTTTGTTAAAAACTCCTTCCCTTCGGGTACCTGGTAAAGCTTGTTCAGCATACTCCAATGCCTGCAGGCTTTCCTCCAAGCCTGGCTCTCTGGCTCTCTGTATATGTCTTTCAGCTTTGGACTCAGGAACGTTGCTTAAACAGGGAGTGGCATACCCTCCAGCCTGACTGCTTTCCTTAGCAGACTCCCTCTGAACAGCGGCTCTCGTAGCTTGGCCCCTCTGAACTCTACCTCTGTGGATTCTGTCCTTTTGGGCTTGCTCAAGGAGGATTCCTTCCTTCAGGTCTCTCCCTCTTCCTTCAGCCGTAATCCTTGTTCTTTCTCCTTCTGCTGTTCTTCCTGCTGCTTCTGCTCCTCCTCCTTCTCCTTCTGCTGTGCTAGCATTAAGCTTCCGTTTATAAAGGGATCTTCCCTTTGAATCTCCCGGGCTCATTTCCAGTTGCAACTGGTTATGTTTTATGTTTTATTGTATTTGATAAAAACCGCCTTTCCGGGAACCAAGGCGGTGTACAAGTAAAAACAAAGCAATAAAAGGAGGCCAAGGCCCATGGAAAAGGAAAGGAAATGTACAATCTTTTAAAAGGACAGTGAGAGAGAAGGAGGAAGACAGGACAGAACATAAACAGGGGGACATCACAAAAGGAAAGGCAGAGAGAGGGGGAAATCACACAAAGGGAGAGGGAACATTAAATGCTTGGGAGAATAGGTGGGTCTTTAGATTGCGTTTGAATGGTTAGCTCTTCTAGCCTCATTAACTTCTGTAGGATCACTCCTGCCCCCTCTAGCTGTGCTTTGAGGTAATTGCACACCTAGAACTCTGTGAAAACCAGAGTTTCTTTTCAACTCTGCATCTTTATTGGCACCAGCCTCATGACAATATTCTAACTCTCCCATTTTATTTTTTAGACTTCTAGCATTTGCATACAAGCATTTTAGAGACTTTATTTTATTCATATTAATTTGGCTATTGGTAGACATGGGTAATTTGGGATCTTTAAGCTCTGTCTGCTCCATACTCGAGGGCATTTGGGCTACTTTACTCTTTTTTGGAACCTCTCTGCTTTTGGTATTATCCTTCAAGGATACATTCTTCCGAACCATGCGCTCTTGGGCGACTGTCGGCTTTCCCCTATTATCTAGTTTAAAAGCTGCTCTATCTCCTTTTTAAAGGTTAATGCCAGCAGCCTGGTTCCATCCCGGTTAAGTTGAAGCCCATCCCTTCGGAAGAGCCCCTCCTTTCCCCAGAATGTTCCCCAGTTCCTAACAAATCCAAAACCCTCATCTCTGCACCATTGTCTCATCCACGCATTGAGACTCCGGAGCTCTGCCTGCCTTTTGGGTCCTGTATGTGGAACGTGAAACATTTCGGAGAACGCTACCCTGGAAGTTCTGGATTTCAACTTCCTACCTAAAAGCCTAAATTTAGCCTCCAGAACCAGTGCTACTATGTACCAAATTGCTGGAAGAGTGGAGTAGAGGAATGTTTTCAATGGATTAGGAGTTAATATTCTACAGTTTCTTACTGTGTATTGCATAGAAAGCACTGGAGATTCTTTTTTTGGAAGCTTAGGGCCCATGATTCAGCCTGTGATGGTCAGCATTTAAGCACGTGGTCATCGTAGGCAAAGGTGAAACTGGATATTTAGTGCCAGAGTCAGGATATCCTTTGACACTATGGCCGTCATTCACGATTGTGGGTTGTGGGGCTGTACATCCTGCCAGGACATGCAGCCCCGCAATCAGCCTAAACCCTATTTCTGCACTGGCTCTCCCTATACGTCCTGTGCTTCAGGACGGGGAGAGACGGTGGGGGGGTGGGCCACCCGGCAACACGTACAGGGCCGATTCAGGTCACAGCCTTGTACGTGCTGCCAGGCCTGCTGGGCCATACTACTCATACCACTTCAGAGGTGGTATAAGCAGTATTTTTCATGGGATCGGGGCACGGCAGCCACCCACGGGGCCGGGAGTGGGTATGGGACGGTCCCTGCTGCCCGTTCCAGGCCGCGAGAGGCCAGCTGTGGATTGGGCGGCAAGGATATTGGGGGCTGGACTGCAGTTGTCTGGGGTGCCTGTGGGGAAGATGTCGAGATGTTCTCTGGCCCGATTCTGGCTCCCGCAGGAATGTTTTGTTCCCGCAGACCAGAATTGGGTTCCAGCAGCCCTGTCTTCAGCAGAGACGCCCAAATGTCCCACTTCAAGAATCTGGTTGCACATATCCAGTAGCAGACTGAAAATCTGATAAATACTAGGACCACCCTCACCCTGTCCACGGATACCCCAGCACTGTCCAACTTGTGCCGCAGCAGTTAGGGATGTTCCGCAGCATTGACTGGTTAGTGCCACTAAATATCTCTCTCAGTGGGGTTTATCTAGTTAGCAAGTCCTGATAACCAGATAAACCCCTTTGAATATTGGATCCTTAGTTTTCAGAAAATAGTAACTTGATGTTTCTGGTTTTTGAACTCAGCTGAGATGATCGTATTTGTTAAATTTCTGTCTTTTTTGGAGAGTTACCAGGCCTATGGACAGACTGACATCAATCCCTTTTATTTATTCTTTCCAACATACTATGTTTGAAAGCATAAAAATGAAAAGGAGTTCTTAGTTTGGTGAATGAATCTATACAAGAACTTTCTAGGGTAATTTCTCCAAATGGATGAGTTTTGCGCATTAATAGAACTAACTGCACAAGGGTTAAACTAACACAACATAAACCAACACCCTTGACCTTATCTTTATCAATACCCCAATTTCTTAAACCAATTTATCTTTTCTAATACTGTTTTTACTCTTTAATAAGGCACAAAAGACCTCAGGATGATCGTACCCCGACATGTGGCAAACTAGTCACCATAGGGTTTAAGAGCAGACACTCACATCATGGGTTACTGCCTTTATACTTTTTAGTTCAAAGGCAGTAACCCATGATGTGAGTGTCTGCTCTTAAACCCTATGGTGACTAGTTTGCCACATGTCGGGGTACAACCATCCTGAGGTCTTTTGTGCCTTATTAAAGAGTTAAAACAGTATTAGAAAAGATAAATTGGTTTAAGAAATTGGTGTTGGTTTATGTTGAGTTTTGCACATACGATGACAGTCATGAACCTCACTTCTAAGCCAGGGTATGTGGAGTATGATGTCAGTTTCTCAAATTTACTGCTAATGCTCGGCATAATACTTGCAGCATGCCAAGGAGAGCCTCCCTCTGGAGTTTGTAAGACGTTACTGGTATGAGTAATTTATCAAGATGTGCTTGGAAATTCCTCTTAATTAGGCCTGTGGCACCCAACATAATGGGAAATAACTCTGTATCCTTCTGCCACATTTTCTTGGTCTGCAGTTTTTCTTGTAGGAATTTTCCTTTTTCTTCCAGTTTTTGGCGGATCCTCTTTGTATACCCTCAATTAAAATATAGGGTTTTTAGCATTCAAATAGCAGTACCTTATCTCCTCTTTATTTGCAGCAGTCCACTTAACTGTAGTTAGTTTTCTTAACTTTTTCATTAATTTCTGTAGTTTAGCTCCTGCCACAGTGGGTCCATGAACAGGCTCACCATGGCCTTTATCTGTGGCAGGGATGTTATCTACATCTGCACTACTTGCACTGTTGTAACCACCATCATTAGCCCTAGTGTGTAAGCTATGGGTGGGCACTTTTTTATTTTATCCTGGGTAACGTGTGGCCAGTATGTATTTTTCTTTTTTGTTCTACCATACTTCAATTGTAGTGTCGCCTTGCTGTGATTTAGTATGGATATTATACGACGGGGTCACCACGTGAAAGTATTCAGCAAGACTTGAGGAGGGAACTTTCTCTCCCCTAAAGAGACGTATAACAATTCCCCAACAACTGTTAGTGAACTTTGATGTTGCACACCCCTTTGACCTCTTTATTATGGAATAGAAGATATACTGTTTTGCTGATGACAATAAGATCTTCAACGGGCTTGATGCAAGTGTGGATGAGCAATTGGTTTACTAAACCCAGTGCTCTATCAAGTCTGTCAACTGAACTTTGATCAATGGAAATTAAATTGGTTTGACAGAATTAACATTTATGTTGTTTCTTTCTAGAGTGCTTCCCAAAGTCTAGGACCGACAGCTAAGTCAACTGTTCAGAAACATCCCAAAGGTGCAGCAAAGAAAAAGGTAAGGAAACTATTTTCTCTTCTGAACATCAGTTTTGAGAAGGGAGGAAACGCATAGTAATCCCATATTCACACACAAACAAAAATGACACGTACTGATGAGATGGTTTTCCTGGCACTTTAGTTATGTAGTAATCTTGGCTCAAATTATACATGAAGAAATAGAAAGGAATTGCATTGTCAAATAAAAATCGGACATTTCATTTTGCAACGTTTCTTTATTGGGCAGATCAAACAGAGTAAAGAAAACCTGTTCCAATCTGAGCATAATCAAACAAGAAGAGGCAATCATAACCCATGAATATATAGGGAATTGCAGCACAAAGGACCATCGGCTTTAGTTCGCCCGACAGCTAACTCATAAGCAAATTGAAATGCACAGTAATACATAGAGATCAAGGAAAAAGAGACCGGTTCATATACATAAAAAACACTAAAGTAATTGTATACCAATCTTCTCAAAGATGCTCAGAGAAAGAAAACCAGTTCCCAGGAAACCCCTCCCATGCTCAGTAATGAATACCCCGAAACACTCATGTTCAACAATCAGGTGACATAGAATGAAGACGAAGAAAAAACAAAAAACAAAAGAAAACTCATACACAATATGGAGGGCACATCAAAGCTGCAAGCAAGCAGCAGCAGTCCTTAACCAGAGGACTTTACAGATACGTCACTAACTGTAAAACACCAAATTATAGTAATTATCTTTCTAATGTAACTGGTTGTTGCTAGAGAATGTAGGAGAAATGGATTTAAGTGATCTTCATTCCAGAGTCACGAAAGATCTGCAGCATGAAATTGCTAACCTGTTACTAGTAACCTGTAACCGGTCATTTAAAGTGGCCACAATATCTGAGGACTGGAGGGCTGCTGATGCAATATCAGATTTTAAGAGTTGTAGGGTTGTACCTGCAGCTCCATGCAGGTTACTCCCCCCCCCCCTCTATTTTCGGAATTGTAAAAGTTATTTCCTTATCGTTCCTCCAGTTCAGTTCCGCACCTCTGGGTTGTGCACCTCTTCCTGCAGCATGGAGACTGGGCATGTCAGAAGCTTGCCATATGTACCGGTGGCACCTCCCACTAGCTTCCAGTGTGTCCAGTCTCCATGCAGCAGGAGGTTGTGAGCCTCAGGTGTAGGCTCAGCTGAAGGAGCACATAAGGAAAGTTAGGTGTTTAGTTGGTATAAATTGGAGGTTTTTCAATTGTTTTGGCAGAAAGTTTTGATACTGTGCCTTTAATTTATTTGGAGTTGTTGTAAAGCAAAAAAAGAAAAAAAAAAAAACAGCCAAAGGTGCCGGTAAGGGCAGGGAAGGGAAGCAGTGGAGAGGATTCCTGCTTCTCCTTCTCGGTAAGTCTTTCATTTGACTGCCCGGTTACACTCCCTACCTTGATCAGACGATGGGGAGTTGTATTAGCTGTGCTGAGCTGCTGTCCGGTTTAGTTGGCAGCAGGGGAGAAGCGGTGCAGGAAGGTAAAGGTCTCTCTCAGCATCGCAGATCACCGGCAAGGAGTACAAACAGCTGCTGCAGGAATCCAGGTATTTCTTTATTGCTTTCCTTCCGAATTGGCAGGAAAAAGGGGCAGATAGTGTCTTCAGGGCTGTGGGGATGGTGGCTGCCGGTTGAGGCTTGTTGCCTCGTGGTAAGCAGGGGACTAAATTTTGACGGCGGCCATTTTGTGTTCGGGAGTTTTTTCCCCGCAGTTTTTGCAGAGCACATTTGCAGTGCAGGCAGTCCCTGAGGCTAGTGGCCACTTCTTTTTCAGAAAATATTTATTTGGAAGCTTGTCCCCAGCCTCTGGCAGTTAAAAGAAAAAAAAAGGTGTGTTTGAACAGATTGGTACCGCACTAGTTTTGAGAACAGAACTCACTTGGGGGGGGGGGGGTAACCTCCAACTTGGGTGGGGTTCAGGGTGGGCGCGGATGCCTGCTCGACTTCGGTGCCTGGTGTGTGGTACCTGCAGGGGCACGATTTCAGTGGACGGTGTGTGCCGAGGCTGCGCAGCGGAAGCGGTGCAAATGGAGCAAAATTTAAAGGATCAGAGTAAGGGTGAGCCGCTCCCCCTGCCGTTAGGGGGTGAGAAGGGGGGGGATAGCCCCTCCCCGATCGCCGCGAGCGTCGACCTCGACACTTCCCGGTACGGTGGTCCCACAGGGGACGGCTTCCAAAGTTCTGGAGGAGTTCTCCCCAGATTTTGTACTGCTGCTGCATCAGGCATTCTGTCTTCGCAAGCGGGGTGCAGGGCCCGGCTTCATGCTGCTTGCTTCGGAGGCTCAGGCAGCAGGGAGGTCTCAAGTGAGGCCGGCCAAACGTCCGTGGTTAGAGGAGGAGACCCATCCCGTGGAGGCCTTCGATGAGGAAGGCTTAGAGGGTGAATTAGAGGATCAGATGGAGGATCTTGAAGAGGGTGAACTTCAGGAACCAGAGGATCAGGCCCGGATTATTCGGGTGTTCAGGAGGGAGGAGCTGGCAGCGTTGATATCAGAATCGCTGCAGACTCTTAACCAGCCGGTAGCCGCGGTGGTAGAAGAAGATGGTGTGGAAGATCCACTCATTCAGGCAGTACAGACAGCCCAGGCGGTGTTTCCGATCCATAAGGTGGTTAGGCGGATGATTCAGGATGAGTGGGACATGCCCGAGTTGGCCCTCAGGGAAGGGAGGTCTATGACTCGGCTCTATCCATTGGCTGATCAGGAGCGGGACCTGTTTCGCTCTCCTAGGATAGATGCGGCGGTGTCAGCAGTGACGAAGAAGACAACCATTCCGGTGGAAAGTAGCGTGGCATTGAAGGATGGACAGGACAGGAAAATAGATACAATGGTGAAACAAGCTTTTGAGGCTAATGCCCTGGCTCTGCAGGCCTCTATTTGTGGGGTGTGGGTAGCGAGGGCTTGCCTGCGCTGGTCTCAGCGTTCACAAGGGGTGGACTTGTCGCAGGATCCATTGCAGGACTTGTCCAGGTTGGAGTCTGGTGCGGCATATTTGGCAGATGTTCATTATGACTTGGTTCGGATGCTAGCTAATAGTATGTCATCTTTAGTGGCGGCGCGCAGATATATTTGGTTACGGAATTGAGCGGCAGATGGGGCGTCCAAGTCGAGGCTCAGTAAGCTGTCCTTTAAGGGTAAGCTGCTGTTTGGTGAGGACCAGGACAAGCTGGTTAAGGACTTGGGAGAGTCCAAAGGGGGATGGTTACCGGAGGATAAGGCAAAGACGGCTAGGCCCGGGACGGCGTTTAGGGGTCAAGCTCGTGATTTTCGTCATTTTCGGGCGACACGTTCGGATCTTTTCAGAGAGGCCGGTATCCCTTTTGGGGTCAAGGTTTTTGCGGTTTCAGAGGAGCGGGCAGGGGGTTCACAGCCCTGCCGGCTACCGGTTTTAAAAAGTCGCAATGAAATGAGGAGAACTCAGGCAGGCGTACAGGCCGTGGGGGGTCGCCTGCGGGAGTTCTTGCCTGCCTGGGTTCAAGTTACATCCGATCAATGGGTGCTGGAGGTCATTCGAGAGGGGTATGCTCTCGAATTTGCATGGCCGGTACGAGACTCTTTGCTCCACCCCCTGCAAGGAGAAAGAACAAAACAGTTGGCGGTTCGAGCAACCTTGTCGCAGCTCGAGCAGTTAGGAGCCGTAGTGCAGGTGCCTCCAGATCAGTGCGGCATCGGTTGGTACTCGATTTATTTTGTGGTTCCAAAAAAGGACGGGGCGTTTCGGCCGATTTTGGATCTCAAGGGCGTCAATTGGTGTTTGCGGGTGCCCCATTTTTGCATGGAAACGCTAAGGTCAGTCATGGTAGCGGTGAGACAAGGAGAATTTTTAACTTCGCTAGACCTCACGGAAGCTTATCTGCACATACCGATTCATCCGGAGCATCAAAGATTCTTGAGGTTTGCAGTCCTGTGGGGTCATTTTCAGTTCCAGGCTCTACCATTTGGACTGGCAACGGCTCTGCGCACGTTTACCAAGGTGATGGTGGTGGTAGCAGCTTTTCTCCACAGAGAGGGGGTGCTAGTGCATCCCTACTTGGACAATTGGTTGATTTGAGCGAAATCCAGGGCGGAGAGCGAGAAGGTGACGAGCAGAGTGGTTCAGTGCTTAGAGTCATGGTTGGATAGTCAACGCCGCGAAGAGTCAGTTAGTACCGACACAGTCGTTGGAGTATCTCGGGATTCAGTTCAACACCGAGGTCGGAGCGGTCTTCCTTCCGGAGGCTCAAGTTCGGTCAATGTGGGCATTAGTGCTTGGGTTCTTGAAGCTGCGGGCGCCGATGGCGTGGCATTACCTGTGAGTGCTAGGTACCATGGCGGCGACCATCGAGGTAGTTCCTTGGGCGCGTGCACATATGCGACTGTTGCAGGGGTCGCTGATCTGGCGTTGGTCACACCAGAAGGATTCGTTGAGCAAGCATTTGTCCTGCCCGGGGAAGGTTCGGGCATCCCTCCGATGTTGGCTTCGGCGAGAGAAACTGATGGCGGGGATGCCATTGGAACAGCCGCATTGGGTACCGCTAATGACAGATGCCAGCCTGGGTGGCTGGGGTACTCATTGCGAAGGGCTTTTCGCACAGGGAGTGTGGAGCGTGGAAGAGGCTCAGTGTTCCATCAATCTTCTGGAGTTGCGAGTGGTAGCTCTGGCTCTGAAAGCCTTCGAGTCTGTGTTGCTCAGGCGAGCGGTTAGAGTGCTGTCCAACAACGCCTCTGCGGTGGCGTGTATCTATCGGCAGGGCGGAACGGGCAGCGTGGCGCTGGAAAAAGAGGTGGAAGGTCTGTTCGAGTGGGTGGAGCATCGGATTCTGGCTGTGTTGGCGGCACACATTGCAGGAAAGGACAATGTGATGGCGGATTTCCTCAGCCGGGTTCAGGTGGATCCCGGAGAGTGGGAGCTGAATCCGGAAGTATTCAGGCAGTTGGTTGCCAGGTGGGGAGTGCCGCGGATGGATCTCATGGCGATTTACGACACGGCCAAGGCCGAATGATTTTTCAGCAGAAGAAGAGAGAGGATGTCCAAAGGGATCAATGCCTTAATTCAACGGTGGTCGGACCACAGTCGTCTTTGTGTTTTCTGCCCTGGGCACTCATAGGCCGGGTGGTGCAGCGCATAGAGAACCATCAGGGTCCCTTAGTCTTGATAGCACCAGATTGGCCGCGCCATCCATGGTACGCAGACCTCGTGAGGCTTCTTGACGGGCAGCCCTGGCACTTTCCAGTTCGGGAAGATCTGCTCCTACAGGGCCTCTGCGAATGCCACAGGTAGCTCGATTCTCGCTTACGGCTTGGCCATTGAGAGGGCTATGTTGAAGAGGAAAGGTTATTCGCCGGCGGTGGTAGCTACTCTCTTGGCAGCTAGGAGACGTTCTACTTCCCTAGCGTATAATCGCATTTGGCATATTTTTGAAGGATGGTGCGATGAGCGGCAGTTGCGGGCATCGGTTGTCTCAGTTCCGGAGGTGCTGTCTTTTCTTCAGGATGGATTTGATAAGAGGTTGGCAGCCAGTTCTTTGAGAGTTCAGCTGGCTGCTATAGCTTGTTATCATGGTAAGGTGCAAGGTCGTACAGTGGGGACTCACCCGGATGTCTTAAATTTCTTGAGAGCGGTTTCGCAGTTGCAGTCTTTACGCTGTGCGTTGCTCCCGCCGTGGGATCTTAATTTGGTGTTAGGAGCGCTGACAGGTAGGTCTTTTGAGCCATTGGAGGAGGCCTTGGTTAAAGACTTGATGTTGAAACCATTGTTTTTGGTGGCTATTTGTTCAGCTCGTAGGGTCTTGGAGCTGCAGGCGTTTTTTTGCAGGGAACCTTTCCTAGTGTTTTCTAAGGGAAAGGTGGTGTTACGCCCAGTACCTTCATTCTTGCCAAAAGTGGTGTCACCGTTCCATCTGAATCAGTCAGTCTCTTTACCGGTGTTACGGTCTTCTGGCAGAGTTGCGGTTGATCAGGATTTACAGTTGCTGCATGTGAAGAGAGTTCTTCGGCATTATCTGTGGAGGTCAGATAAGTTTTTCGACGGTCGGAGCGTGCATTTGTTCTTTTTGGAGGGCCGCATAAGGGTGACGCAGCGTCCAAGGTGTCTATTGCTAGGTGGATTAAGGAAGCGATTGCGTCAGCTTATCTCTTGCAGGAGCGTCAGGCGCCATTGGAGTTGAGGGCCCATTCTACGAGGGCTCAGGTGACGTCTTGGGCGGAGCACAGTCATATTCCGACGGCCGGGATCTGTAAGTCGACCACATAGTCGTTGTTGCATACCTTTTAGTAAATATTACCGTCTTGATGTGCAGGCGGTGGGGATGCTGATTTCGGGTCAACCGTTTTGCGGGCCGGTTTTTCGGGTCCCTCCCATTAAAGTACTGCTATGCTGCATCCTAGAGGTGCGGAACTGAACTGGAGGAACGATAAGGAAAGAGGAATTAGACTTACCTGCTAATTGTTCCTTGAGGAACTCCAGTTCAGTTCCGATGCCCACCCAGTTTCAAGATTCAGTCAATGGTCTCAGGACGTTAGAGGGGCCGTCCACGCAAGAGAATTCTACTGGTAAGTGGCTGGTGTCTGTGTAGGTATGATTGTGGTGTGAATGGCGGTTCTCTTCGAATTGCCTGACTGTCTTTTTTTCATACGTTTCTTCACTTTACTGTTGAAGGTCTTGGGGGGGAGGGGGAAGCAGTTATCTCTCCTCGCAGGGCAGGTTGTGGTGTATATTAAGGCCACTAGTTTACAGTTCATAGTCATTATAACCAGTTATGTGTTGCTCCATAGAGTATGCTTTGTCAATAGGTCACTGGAAGGGCGCCACCGGTACATATGGCAAGCTTCTGACATGCCCAGTCTCCATGCTGCAGGAAGAGGTGCACAACCCAGAGGTGTGGAACTGAACTGGATTTTCTCAAGGAACAACAATTAGCAGGTAAGTCTAATTCCTCTTTATTCTTGCTTTGATTCCATTCTCTTGCTATAGACGTATCCTCTGTGTTTGATCCATACCTTTTGAAATTTGTCACCATTTTTTGTCCCCCATCAGCTCCATTGTGAAGGCATTTCAGGCATCTACCACTTTTCATGAAAAGATATTTCCTGATGTTGCTTTTAAGTTTACCTCCTTTCAACAGCTTCCCATCTTTTAAGTCATTAAATGTCTATCATATTTCCCCTGTCCTTCCTCTTCTCTAGGGTATACATATTTAGGTCTTCAAATCTCTTCTCATATGTGTTCTGGCACAGGCCCTATATCAGTTTAGTTGCCTTCCTCTGAACAGTTCCAAGCCCCTTACATAATATGTTTTCTTTGTTTCTGGGCAGCCAGGGAAACTGCATTCGAGGAGAGCCCACGGCACAGTGCACTGAGGGAGGGGAGAGTTTGGCCTCTTTGGATTGCATGTGTTTTGCGTTCGGTGTCGGAAGTGGTTTTGGGCAGACTCTGTGCATCTTGGTCAGTGTAGGCTGGGTCTCTCTTACGTGGTTTTGATGATTGGTTTGCTTCCTGTGCTGCTCGCGGTTTTAGTTTTGTTTTGCAAGGTCACCTGTCAAAGCTGCTTGCGTGGTGTGTGGGGCCCACCGGAGCAGCCTCTCTGCAGTGGGGTATGTAAATCATATGAAAAGGAGACCCCCTCGGCAGAGGAGGCTATTGCTGATAGCAGGGCTGGATTGGGGGATTCTGCCTCGGGGGATAGTGTGTTACCGCGACTGGAGCAGTTTCCCTCGGTCTCCCGCAGTTTTGGTGGGAACGGAAGCAATTTTAGTTGCAGCAGGTCAGGCAGGGGCTGAGATGGCTGCCAGGCAAGATTTGATGTTCCTGACTCCCGTGACCAGTGAACACCAGAAGGGGCTGGGTGGATCGGTCCCCCCCATTTCCATTTTTGCCAGAATTTGTCCTGCTTTTGCATCAGGCATATTGTCTGAGGTAAGGGTCAGCAGCTGTATGCAGAAAGGTAGAACTGCAGACAGGAGCCCTTCAACATAGAGAGGTGGACGCTGGGGAGACCCCAGCTAAGCATCCCTGCTTGGAGGTAGACCTTTGGAAGGACCCTAATGCTGAGTGTTTGGATGCCTCGGAGGATCCATTGGATGGGACCTTGGACATGAGGGAGGAGGGCCCTCCAGTGGACATGGAGGAGGGGGAAATTCCTGCTGGGGAGGACCCCAATGTTGAGAGTGTTGCGTAGAGAGGAGCTTCTGGCTCTTATTGTTCACTCGCTGGCAGTCCTAAATATTATCCAGAGTGCTCATCCCAGTAAGGAGCCCTTGGAAGACCCTCTTCAGGGGTTTAGGAAGTCTCAGACTGCCTTTCCAGTGCCATAGGGTTATCAAGCAGATTGTCGAGGCTGAATGGGAGATGCCGAAGTTAGGGCACTGCGGTAGCCGAGCAATAGCTAGGTTGTATCCGTTGCTGCATCAGGAGAAGGAGCAGTTGAGATCTCCAAGAGTGGATGTGGTGGTGTCCACGGTCACGAAGAAGACCACCATCCTGGTGGAGGGTGGTGGCGTGGTGCAGCCTTGAAAGATCTCCAGGACAATAAACTGGAAGCGTTGCTTAAGCAAGCATTTAATATTAATGCCATGAAACATAGAAACATAGAAATATGATGACAGAAAAAGACCACATGGCCTATCTAGTCTTTCCTTCCATATCAACTACAACGGTCCTCTTTTTACCTTTAGAGATCCTCTGTGTTTGCCCCATGCTTTTTTGAATTCGGTTACTGTCCTTATCTCTACCACGTACAACACCAAAGAAGCACAACTCACGCTGAACACAGACACAGTCACAGGCATGAAGAACCAAGAAAGACAGAGTCCTTTATTAAACCAACGGCCGCCCGACACAGGCCGTGTTTTGTACCCTTCGTCAGGGGCTAGCCAGGCAAAATAACTAAAAACATAAACATATTAACATCAGAAGTAGTAAGGAACAGCAAACCAAGACTCAAAACATATAATAAAACACAATTAATAAAACAATAAATATGTGTTAGTTAAAACCAAAAATATTATAAAAGCATAAGGTTAAAAAACAATAATACCATCATACATATACATAATTGTCAAATGCAACAAGGGGGGAACAACAGTGCTCGGGACCTGATGAGAATGTGCTGAAAACAAAACTGAAATACTAACCTCTGTTGCGATGTATAAACCAAATGTCACTTCACACTCTTTGCGCAGAAAATTAGATTATATGCTAATGCCAAGAAACATAAAAATTATTCATAAAAATCTAATGAATAAAACCATACACCAAGACATTGCATACTCAATTACATAAATTGACAAGCAAAAAATATAGAGAGAGGAGGAAAAGGACAGGAGACGCCAGATAAGTAAAATTGTCAGTACATATGACACAATCATAAAGCTGCCATAAAAAAGGAGGGAATTAAAACTAAGGCAGACAGGAAACAAAAGCGGAGTGAGTCTGTGGAAAGCCAAAACAAACCGCTGCCATGGGTAATGGAGTTTTAAAAAAAGGAGTATTTTATAATAGAATTTTGTTAAAAAACCGTTGCATCAAACAGGAGCAACAACCATGCTTTGTAGTAATGCTTTTTATAAAGGTTTTAAAACACATTTAAAAAAAAGGGGGAATAAAGAATGAAGTATAACCCTATGTTCAAAATAGGTGTCAAAAACTGATGTGGCCATCCATGTATATCAATATCGCAATTTCCAACAGCCCCAAACAACCTTCTAATGCATCTGCTTCTTTCTTTGCAAAAAAAAAAAAAAGGGGGAGAGAGAAGAAGAGAGGAAGCACATGCACGGGGGAGAGAACCACGATTATATGACAGGTGGAAAAACCTTAATCAAAACATATAAAGCTTTCCGAATGAATCAGAGTAACCACACGAATCAGCAAATGCACAAGAGAAAGAGCCATACCTCAGAAAAACTGCCGTCACTGCTCAGTTGACGCGCAGAGGAAGGAAGACGCCAGCACATGCGCATATTTATTTATTTATTCACTATTCTAATTATTTACCTGAGTAGTGTGGTATTCTATAGTTTTGCAGTGTTTCCCTCAGGGATCGGTTATTCTCTTAATGGTTATATAAGTCAGGTTAGTTGCTGCGGTTTTCCTGTTTTTTGTTTTTTAATTTTTTAATTCTCTACAGTATCGATTAATCAGTTTTCATTCCTCAAGTTTAACATTTATGAATGGCTGGATGTGTGATTCTCCGGTGGTTTGCCTTTCAGTGGCACCATTCTATTAATTGTTTTCAATCCTTTCCTTCAGCAAGTAGGTTTAAAAGATCGTTTTTCAAAACCTCGGTCTGATTTCTATTTTACATTTGACACAATTGACGTTTTTCATTAGGATATGTTTTTATGAATGGTGTGCCATGATTGACACTGCACGGTTTGTCCCTTTGGTTTTGCTTTCAAACTCCGCCCATTATCAGCTTCTCCTTTCTTCATATGCGCATGTGCTGGCGTCTTCCTTCCTCTGCGCGTCAACTGAGCAGTGACGGCAGTTTTTCTGAGGTATGGCTCTTTCTCTTGTGCATTTGCTGATTCGTGTGGTTACTCTGATTCATTCGGAAAGCTTTATATGTTTTGATTAAGGTTTTTCCACCTGTCATATTATCGTGGTTCTCTCCCCCGTGCATGTGCTTCCTCTCTTCTTCTCTCTCCCCCCCTTTTTTTTTTTTTTTTGCAAAGAAAGAAGCAGATGCATTAGAAGGTTGTTTGGGGCTGTTGGAAATTGCGATATTGATATACATGGATGGCCACATCAGTTTTTGACACCTATTTTGAACATAGGGTTATACTTCATTCTTTAATCCCCCTTTTTTTGAAATGTGTTTTAAAACCTTTATAAAAAGCATTACTACAAAGCATGGTTGCTCCTGTTTGATGCAACGGTTTTTTAACAAAATTCTATTATAAAATACTCCTTTTTTTAAAACTCCATTACCCATGGCAGCGGTTTGTTTTGGCTTTCCACAGACTCACTCCGCTTTTGTTTCCTGTCTGCCTTAGTTTTAATTCCCTCCTTTTTTATGGCAGCTTTATGATTGTGTCATATGTACTGACAATTTTACTTATCTGGCGTCTCCTGTCCTTTTCCTCCTCTCTCTCTGTTTTTTGCTTGTCAAATTATGTAATTGAGTATGCAATGTCTTGGTGTATGGTTTTATTCATTAGATTTTTATGAATAATTTTTATGTTTTTTGGCATTAGCATATAATCTAATTTTCTGCGCAAAGAGTGTGAAGTGACATTTGGTTTATACATCGCAACAGAGGTTAGTATTTCAGTTTTGTTTTCAGCACATTCTCATCAGGTCCTGAGCACTGTTGTTCCCCCCTTGTTGCATTTGACAATTATGTATATGTATGATGGTTTTGTTTTTTAACCTTATGCTTTTATAATATTTTTGGTTTTATTTAACATATATTGTTTTATTAATTGTGTTTTATTATATGTTTTGAGTCTTGGTTTGCTGTTCCTTACTACTTCTGATGTTAATATGTTTGTTTTTAATTGTTTTGCCTGGCTAGCCCCTGACGAAGGGTACGAAACACAGCCTGTGTCGGGCGGCCGTTGGTTTAATAAAGGACTCTGTCTTTCTTGTTTCTTCACGCCTGTGACTGTGTCGTATCTCTACCACGTCCACTGGGAGACTATTCCATGGATCCACTACTCTTTCCATAAAGAAATATTTCCGCATATCACTCCTGAATCTATCTCCCTTCACCACAGAAACATAGAAATATGATGACAGAAAAAGACCACATGGCCTATCTAGTCTGTCCTTCCATACTTCCATGACTTTGCAGGCTTCCATCTCTGGAGCCTGTGTTTCCTGGGCGTGTCTGCATTGGGCTCAGGTCCTTCTGGAGTCAGGAGGTCCCTTGAAGCAACCCTGCAGGAGGTGGCCTGTCTGGAGTCTGGGGCTGTCTTCCTGGCAGATACCTTTTACGATTTGATTAAGGCCTCGTCCAAGAGTATGGCCTCATTCATTGTGGCACGGTGTCTTTTGTAGTTGCACAACTGGGCGGCGGATGTTTTGTCCAAGTCACGCCTCAGTCGACTCTCCTTTAAAGGTAAGCTGCTCTTTGGGGAGGCCTTGGAGAAATTAGTGAAGAGGTTAGTTGAGTCCAAGGGCTCTAAGATCCTGGAGGATAAGCCGAAGCTGACCAGAGGATCGGCACCCGCAAGGGGCCAGTCCCACGATTTCTGGCGATTTTGTGTGGCCCGCTTTGCCCCCTTTCAGAGAGCATGTTATCTGAGCAGGGGCCAGTCCTTTAGGGATGGCAGAGAAGTTGGCAGGGGCTATTACTCTGCCACTTCTGTGGCCCCAAGAAATCACAATGAGGCAAGGGGGGCCCAGGACAGGGTGGAGCCAGTTGAGTGGTGTATTCAGTGGT
The DNA here is from genome assembly GCA_033557465.1 of Ichthyophis bannanicus. Taxonomy (NCBI): domain Eukaryota; kingdom Metazoa; phylum Chordata; class Amphibia; order Gymnophiona; family Ichthyophiidae; genus Ichthyophis; species Ichthyophis bannanicus. The sequence goes on along the minus strand of CM066032.1, from coordinate 103,890,695 downwards.
TCCAGTCTGCCCGGATCCAGGTCACTTCCGACCAGTAGATCTTGGAAGTGATAAAAGGATATGCTCTGGAGTTCACACACCCATTGTTGGACTCTCAGGATGTCCCCATGCAGGCCTCCAAAAAAGATCAAGGTGATCCAGGAAGTGGTTGGAGGCGGAGGTGCTGGTCCCTGGAGATCAGTCTGGAAGCGGTCAATACTCCATCTACTTTGTGGTTCCCAAAAAGGAAGGGTCCTTTTCGACCCATTTTAGACCTCAAGCAGGTGAACAGGGCCTTGCAGGTCCTGCACTTCTGAATGGAAACTCTGCATTTCATCATCATCACAGTGCATGAGGGAGAGTTCCTCAAGGTGCGCGATCTCATGGAAACCTATCCGCACATTTCAATATGCCTAGAGCATCAACATTTTATCCGCTTTGCTGTGCCTATGGGGCACTTCCAGTTTTGGGCGTTGCCGTTAGGACTGGCCACGGCTCCCCAGACCTTTACAAAGGTCATGGTGGTCGTGGTGGCAGCATTGCATCAGGAAGGGGTGCTTGTGCATCCTTACCTCGATGATTGGCTGATAACAAGCAAAGTCATATGAGGAGAGCCACCAGGCCACCCAGCGTGTGATTTCATGCCCTACAGCAGCTGGGTTGGGTGATCAACTTTGCCAAGAGCCACCTAGAACCTTCACAGGATTTGATATGTCTGGTGGTGCAGTTTCAGATGGTGGTGGGCAGTGTCTCTCTGCCCCTGGATCAGGTGCAGAAGTTGCAGCTTCAGGTTTGCCACTTTCTGCAGTTGCCTCCCCCTCAGTGTGGCACTACCTACATCTGTTGAGATTGATGGTAGCCACATTGGATTTGTTTCCTTGGGCTCAGGCACACATGTGGTCCCTACAGTGGGTACTACTAACATGGTCACTGCAGAGTCAGGCTCTGTCTATGAAGCTAGTATGTCCGATGACCACCCAGATGGCTCTTCACTAGTGGTTAGTCCCGCTCCAAGCACAGAGACTCCCCAAAGATATCCTCTGACAGTGGCCATCAAGCCCAATGCCCCCGGCATGAGGACCTGTCCTCCAAAGCCTCTGTGGGGAATGGGGAGGCCTCCGGTGCCGTGCTCTCCGTACGGTGGTGCAAGCCCTGTTCTGTCTCTGGACCAGACACTGGCAATCTCGTTGGATCAGTTTATGCTGTCCATTGAGAGAACCTCAGCAGCTTTCCTAGCAGCCTCGGTGCCCCAAACACCGATGACTCCAGGACCGCTTACATCGGTATTGACATCTATACTGACAGTAGAAGCGGTATCGGTACCATTGCAACTACCTGATGTCCCCATTCCCCATGCCTCCGCTCCACCGCCGGACCAGTGTCGGGCGCTCCGTCAACTTGGTCGATATCAGGTAAGACAGCAAGGGGAGGACATCGAGCTCAGTCGGTACCAGCAGCACTGTTCACACAGTCATCAGCACAGACAGTGCTCACTGAACTCAGATTCTGAGGCCTCTGATTCAGACCATCAGTCCTTCTATTCTGAGTAGCTGCTGGATATGGCATGGGCATCAGAGCTGTTTCCTCCAAGTACTACCTCCCACCGAAAGTCCCCCCTGGAGGACATGTCCTTCCAGGAATTTATTCGGGCCATGGCGGCAGGTCTATCGATACCAGCTGCAGTGGAACTGGAGTCCCAGGCAGAGGAACTGGAGATTCTCCAGTACCCCATTGCCCTGAAGGAGGCAACGATCTTACCAGTTCATAAGATCCTACATAACCTGATGCTTCGCTTGTGGGAGATACCGCTTACTGTCTCGCCATCAGCAGATGCCTCGATACCATGTATCAAGTACCAGAGATCCCAGGCTTTCAAAAGATGCAGCTACCACATTCCTTGATTGTGGTAGAATCAACGATGCACCGCATCAAAAGTGGTAAGACACATGCGTCGATACCCCCAGGCAGGGCGTCGAGGAACCCCTATTCCATTCCTTTCAAGCCTCCATGCTGGCAAGTAGAATTAATTGCTACACCTTATATATGAGAATGTTCCTTAAGAAAATCAATAAGGATTGGGAAGCCTTCATTCCCATCATTCCAGAGGAGAAGATAGAAACATAGAAATAGGCCATGTGGTCTTTTTCTGTCGTCATATCTAGTCTGTCCTTCCATAACAACTACAACAGTCCCCTTTTTACCTTTAGAGATCCTCTGTGTTTGTCCCATACTTTTTTGAATTCAGTTACTGTCCTCATCTCTACCACCTCCGCTGGGAGACTATTCCATGGATCCACTACTCTTTCCGTAAAGAAATATTTCAGCATATCACTCCTGAATCTATCTCCCTTCACCCTCATCCCATGTCCCCTCGTAGCAGAACTTGCTTTCAATTGAAAGAGGCTCTCTCCCTGAACTTTTATGCCACGGAGGTATTTAAACATGTTAATCATATCACCTCTATCCCGCCTTTCCTCTAAGGTGTACATATTAAGATCCTTCAGTCTGTCCTCATATGCATTATAATGAAGACCACTAATCATTTTAGTAGCCACCCTCTGCACCGACTCCATCCTGTTCACATCCTTTTGAAGGTGCGGTCTCCAGAATTGCACACTATACTCCAAATGAAGTCGCACCAAAGACTTATACAGAGGCATTATCACCTCCTTTTTTCTGCTAGCCATTCCTCTCCGTATGCACCCAAGCATCCTTCTAGCTTTTGCCGTCACCTTTTCTACCTGTTTAGCTACTTTAAGATCATCAGACACAACCACGCCTAGGTCCCGCTCTTCTTTAGTGGACAAAAGTACTTCACCCCCTATACTATATTGCTCCCTTGGATTGCTGCAGCCCAAATGCATGACCTTACATTTTTTAACATTAAATCCCAGCTGCCAAATTCTAGACCATTCTTCAAGCTTAGCTAGATCCCTCCTCATGTTATCTACCCCTTCCTGGGTGTCTACTCTATTGCAGATTTTGGTATCATCCGCAAAGAGGCAAACCTTACCTGAAAGCCCTTCTGCTATATCACTAACAAAGATGTTAAAAAGAATCGGACCAAGGACAGATCCCTGGGGCACACCACTGATAACATCCTTCTTCATGCCAACTTTTGAGACGGTCCTCGGAAACGGCCAGAATGTCTCAACGTTTGTGAACAGGGCAGCCTTCAATGCATTCGAATCCACCAGCAGAGTATCGGTTATTGCAATTGGTGCTCAAAAGCATGGTTACAGGCCTCAGACTTAGAGCAAGGGGTCCAAGATAAACTGGGAGACATCTCCTGCACTAGGGAAAATCTTTTTGATAAAAACTGGAGAGAAAAGGCTGGAGAACTTGAAACTGATGATACCACTTTGATGATGCTCTCCAGAAAGACTGTTGACCTCTCAAATAAGAAACCAGCAACAAAAAGGTGTTATCCTAAAAAGAAGTTCTACCCCTCTTATTCACAACCATTTTACCAGCCCCAGGGCAAGCAGCAGGGGCCTAAAGCAGCCCAGAACTGCTAAGCAACAGCTAGCCGCTCAGCCACAAGCAACACCGCAGCTTTTGACTCCGTCCTGGGGAGCATGGTCATCTTGCCCCTGCAAAGGCCCAGTCTAACAAAAATAGCAGGTCTGCTCTGTTTCTTTGCCAACCATTGGCAAATGATCACCTCAGAGCATTGGACCATAAACATCATTCAAGAGGGATATTGATTAAACTTCAAACAACCACCTCCGCCTCACTTCAAAGGCGAATATATTCTTCGACCTATCCTCAGGGCTCTACTCATAGAGGAAATCTCCAAAGGAGGTTCCACAAAAAGAACTTCATGAGGGCTCCTCTCCTTACTACTTCATACCGAAGAAGTAATGAGGATATAGGCCTATCCTCGACCTCCAAAATCTCAACAAATTCCTGGTCAAGGAAAAGTTCAAAATGATTTCCCTTGGAACTCTCCTACCCTGTTTGCAGGAACAAGACTGGCTATGTTCCCTAAATCTCAAAGATGCATATACCCATATCCTGATATATCCAGGACACAGGAAATATCTTCCCTTTGCCTTTCAAGGGACCCACTACCTGTACCAAGTCCTCCCCTTCAGCCTGGCATCAGCTCTCAGGTGGTATGCAAAATGCATGTCAGTGATTGCAGCCCACCTGCGAGGCAAGATCTTTGTCTTCCCTTACTTAGATGACTGGTTGATAAAGGCAGACTCTCCAGGAGAACTCTGCACTTTACTCCAAACCACCCTCGCAATGCTGCGACACCTGGGATTTATAGTAAACTTCCCAAGTCCCATCTAACCCCAACTCAAAGATTAGAGCTATAGGAGCTGTGCTAGACACTCAGCTATCCAGAACCTTTCTACCACTAGACTGTATGCACCAACTAGTAACTCCAGTTGTCCACATGCATCAACAGAGAAGCTTGACAGCTTGAGACTTCCTTCGTCTCTTAGGTCACAGTGCACATCGGTACTGACGTCACCCATATGTGAAAACTAAATTCCTGCTGTTCCTGGAGATCACCTGTTACAGGTAAGTAACTGTGCTTTTTCTTCAGGATAAACAAGAGCTATTGCAGCTATATTATAAAGCCTGTTTTCTTGGAGCAGGAGTGCAAATTTTTCCAGATGTCTCTAGATGGGCTCAAGAAAGAAGGAAAAAAAATTCTCTATTGGTGCTAAGTTTCAACTCGGGTTTCCTTGTAAATGTATTAAATGTTTGGAGGATAGAGTATATACTTTTTATGACCCCTCTCAATTAGGTTTCATTTTTTGGATTCAAGGAGATTATTTTGTTTCATAATGGGCTAATTCAAGCAGTTATTCCATAGCCTGCTGCAAAATTGGCCATAGGACAAATCTTTTTTCTGTCATTGGTTAATGGTCACCTTTACTTGTCCTGCAAGAGAAAAGTTATTATAATCTTGCCTTTCAAAGAAAAAAGTTTCAATGATGCTGCCCGTAAAGACATCTAGTTTTAGTAAGCAAAAGTGCTAGAATAACATCAACATTTTATACGTTTTTTAAAAATATATTTTAAAAGTGTCAAGTTTGCTATAATAGCAATAAATTCCAATGAAATAAACTATCACAACTACTCCTTGTTGTGTGTTAATACTATATTTAACACTGCTTATGCATATTTCATGGAGGAGTAGCCTAGTAGTTAGAGCAGGGGTTTGATTCTCACTGGCACTCCTTGTGACCTTGGGCAAGTCACTTTACCCTCCATTGCCTTGGAAGAAAAGGCCTGGCAATCTACTTCCGGTGATACATTGCGAAGAAAACCCAGAGGCAGCTGGGTTGCCAGGAGTCAGCACTGACTTGGCAGCACCAAAAAAAAAAATATGTAAATTAATTTTGTTACAGACAAGTGGATACTAGGAATGAACCCCTCATCAAAGGCATCACAATTAATAGGCTTTGACAGAATACTATTATTCTTTAAAGTTCTCAGTAGTAACTTCTATTGTTCGAAGATGTGACCAGGGCTTTGAAATTTGATGCCCAATATTCAGAGACAATGATTTGGATAAGGGCTGCTGTTATCCAGAGAATTGCCCTATCCACCCCTATCCATTGATATTCAGCGGCATTATATGGATCTTGCACTGAAAACCATTGCACACTGCCCCTGCACTCTCTGGATAATGCCAGAGTAAAGCAAGGGCAGAGCATGGGCATTTAGCTCAAATATCCAGATAGTTATTCAAATAATGGACTAAATATTGCTGCTATGCAGAACGCAGTGGCACTCCATTGTTGTATGGGAGAAATTTTATAAGGTGTCACATGTCATCTACGCTCGTAAATCATGCATTTTAAATTTATTTATTTATTTATTTATTTAAAGTCTCTTTTATACCGCGCTATTCAGCATCAGCGCGGTTTACAATAAACAGTGAACATACACATTTCCAATAGTACTTTGTGTTTACATATGAACAGGATAATCAACTTGGCTAACAGGGTAACTATGTACAACCATAAAATATACAATATATACAATTTGTAGGCTGATCATGTGTTTGTGTGGTTTTAGACAGTAGTGATTTGGGTGGATTCGGCAAATGGTGCTGAGTTTCTATTAGGTTCAGGGTAATGTATGAGGAAGAGGTAGTGTTTCACGGCCTTCCTGAATTGGAATATGTCTGGGATTGATCTGATGTTGTGAGGAAGGTTATTCCAGATCACCGGTGCATAAAGATTGAAAGTCCTGCTGGATGTTGACTTGGAGCATTTAGTTATAGATCTTGGGACTATCAAGGTGTTTTGAGCTACTGACCTTCTGTCTCTGTTGTGGGGTGTCATCTGGATTAACTCAGTTAGTGAAGTTGACGAGAGACCTTTGGTGGCTTTAAAGGTGAGCAGCAAGGTCTTGAATGTAATTCTACCTTGAATTGGGAGCCAGTGGAGTTGTTTCATTATAGGTGTGACATGGTCTTTTCTGGATGCTCCGTGCAGTACTCTTGCTGCGGTGTCATTGCCATTTGCAGTGGGTTTAGGGTGTTTTGGGGGAGACCTTGAAGTATTGCATTTGCATAATCGAAATGCGGGATAATTAGTGCTTGATAGATAGTCCTGAAGTCATCAGGCTCCAGCAGAGATCTTAGGTATCTAAGGGATCTAATTTTATGATATACTGCCCTTACAGTATTACTTATATGAGCTTGCATATTTAGGTTCTGGTCTAGTGTGATGCCGAGGTATCTGATCGCGGATTTGGTCTGGAGGTCTGCTTCCTTCACTTTCAGTACTGTTGGGGCATTGAAGTTACGGTTTCTTGTAATGAACATCACCTCCGTCTTCTTGTGTTGAATCCGGAGGTTTTGGGATTGTAGCCAATTGGATATTTCGTTTATGCAGCATGTTATTGGTTCGAGGTCTGGGTTATCTGTTGTAAAAGGCGTGTATAATAGCACATCATCTGCGTATATCATGCAGTTAATGTTGAAAGACCGGATCAGGTTGCAGAGAGGTTGCATGTATATATTGAATAGTAAGGCGGAGAGGGAGGATCCTTGTGGGACACCTTGGCTTTGGTGGAATGGTTCTGATGATGTGTTTCTGGATCTCACCTGCTGCCATCTGTCCGAGAGGTAGGACCTGCACCACTCGAGTGCTTTACCGGAGATTCCTTTTTCTTTGAGGCGTTCTAGGAGGCACTCATGGCTAACGGAATCAAATGCTGCCGCGATGTCAAGGAAGACAAGGACAAAGCCTTGGCGGGTATTGTCGATGCCTGATATTATGTGGCTGAAGAGTGTGGTGAGAAGGGTCTCGACCCCGTGAGATTCTCTAAATCCATGCTGGCATGGATCCAGTGGTGCATTGGAATCAATGTGATCTTGTATTTGTCTCTGAACTATCTTTTCCATTATTTTTGCAAGCAATGGTATGCTTGCTATGGGTCTGTAGGATTCTGGTTTCTGTTGGTCGAGCTGTTGTTTTTTAGTAGAGGTCTTATTGAAGTTTGTTTGAGGGTGCGTGGGAAATCACCTGTTGTGAACGATTGTTGAATAAGTCTGGATATGATTGGACTGAGGTCAGTCCGGAGTTCCTTGACCCAGAAAGCTGGGCATGGATCAGATTGCGCTGTGGACGTATTGATGGCTGCTATGGTGTCTTCGATGCATCGTTTGGATGGAGTTGAGAAGGTAGTGAGTGGTGTTTGATTGTAGGGCTGAAGGATGATGCTGGACGCTGGGTTGTTGTTTATCTGACAAAGTTTAGTTTGTAGATAATCCGCATATGTTTGAGGATGGATTCCATTTGTTTGTTCTGATGCAGGTTCTGTTGTAAGTTGCTTAACGAGGGCAAACAGGTCACGAGGTTTGTTGAGGGATCTTTTTAAAGTGTCGGCGTGGTAACGTCTCATGGTTTCAGTGACTTCCAAGTGTAGATGGGCCTTTATGTGCGTACTTTAGCTGGTTGCGATTTTATAAGTATGCACGTAAGGCTGAAGGCACACACTTTCATGGTGGGCATTTGCATAAGCAGAGTACGCAAGTACATGTGTATTTTATAAAATAAGGGAGTTTGTGCATTAGATGTGCATGGGGTTGGTGTAAGTGCTCGCACCTAATTTAATGTGCTTTTTTTGGGCAACTTAGGCCCTTATTTTATGAAGCAAACTATGCACACATACTTGCATCTATAAAATTTGTCAAATATGTACGTTATCTATGTAGGAGTTTATAAAATTCCCCCTATGGATATTCAGTGCCACTTGCCTTCCCAGATAGTAATGCTGAATATGTGCTTTATTTAAAGGCCGTTTTGTTCAACTGTTGATCTGTGAATGACTCACTAAATCTTTTCTTATGCCAGGAAGATGACGATTCCACTGAAGTAGGAGAGGGGGCAGACGACTGGGCACAGCCCAAAGCACTGATCAAACCGTTAGATCAGCTGGAGCTAACAGAAGCTGTGAGTATGAGCTGAACATTTACATCATTTTAATAAAACTCGGCTGTGAAACTGGAATTTAATGAGGCATAAAAATGTCTGTAGAAAAATGATATTCATTAATTGGAAGCAGACATTTGAAACAGTAAGACTATACAGTCTTAATTTCTGCTGTAGTGAAGTAAGGGTATTGACATTTTCACCTTACAATATGCCAAATTAGTCAAGATACCACTCTCTGGAGGGCGGAGCCTGATGTCCAGCGGGTAAGACGCTTCGCGCTGAAGCTCCCGAGAGGCCTACTTGGAATCCTGACTTAATACCTATACAAACTTACTATTTCGCTCCGGGCTGACCGGGGTACCTCGGGGGGGGATGGCGGCCCATAAACCAGCGCGCTTGGACTTCGGGTCTCCTTCTTCTTCTCACGGAAAACGCTCCAAAACAGAGGTGTCCTCCCCACAGAAGATGGTTCCATTTCGGGAAAACCCCGAAATGCACCTGGAGATTTTAGAGGAAATACGCGGCGTGAAGGAATTGGTGCAGTCCAATGGAGAAGCGCTTAGAGCCATGCGAGAAGACTTTGGAGTGCTCCAGGACCGACTTGAAAGTCTCTCATTACGGCAGGACAATATGGCGGGGGTCCTCGACTCGCACGCGGTGCGCTTGGGCACACTGGACAAGGCTGAGCGCCAGATACAGAATCTTCAAAAGGAGTTAGAAGATAGCAATAATCGAGCCCGTCGCAACAATGTGAGGCTCATTGGAATACCGGAGGGGGTGGAAGCGGGAGATATGAGAGAATTCCTGCTCAAAACTCTTCCCTCCTTGCTGAAGATCACCTTTCATAAAGAACTGGAAATCGATCGTGCACACCGTGTTCCTACCCACATGGCGCTCAACCGAACGACCCCCCGGCCTATTATCTTTCACTTGCTACGATATCAACAAGTGGAACAAATTTTAAATGCTGCCCGGGCGAACCATCATTTGGAATATGAAGGTCACAAAGTCTCCTTCTTCCCTGATTTGGCAAAGCCTACCGTTGACCGACGGAAGAAACTCCTTGCTTTTCGCCCTCGACTTCAACAGCTACAGGCTCGCTTTGGCCTGTTGTATCCCGCGAAGCTCCGAGTGACTCTCCACAACCAAACCAGGACATTCGAAGATCCTGATCTACTATCAACATTTTTAGACTCCAAAGAAGCAGAGCAGATGCGCTAATCCAACGACTTGGACTTTTATTTGCCGGCTCTGTCCGCCATTTTGAAGGGCCCGATGCGGCGGTCATAGTCAAGCACAGAGACTACCTGGACTTTCTTTCTTTCTTTCTATGACTTTTTGTTTTTTGGTCTCCTATCCCTCCATGATGTGTGCCTCGGTCGGATTCGGAGCACGCACAGTCCTACAGGTTATGTGTTTTTTTCAATTTCGGCCTTCTCTGGGGCTTCTCCCCGCAGACACATGGTCGCCAGTAATTTTTGGGGTTTTGCTTCTTCTCTACCGCGCTGCGGTTTTTCTTTTTTAATGTGGGGCGCTTCATTGTATTATCTAAGCTTATTTTCTTTTATGCCATATGTACAGCCAGATACAGTCAATATGAGGGACATTGTGAAATTATGTGCGCTATCATGTTCAGAATTTTTAACTTGTCTGAATGGCCTTATGTAAAATCTTATCACTCAACGTAAAGGGCATTAATAGTCCAATCAAAAGAAAGAAAATCCTTAGCTATCTTAGCCATGAGCATGCTGATTTAGCGTTTCTTCAGGAAACGCACTTAAACTCTGCTGAAACACTGAAACTCAATGTTAAGCCTTACATGGTGGCTGCCTATTCTCCCGCCGTTTCCAAACGGTGCGGGGTAGCCATTCTGGTTAAGAAATCTTTGCAAGCTACTGCACTTGATACTAGCGCTGACAAGGAGGGTAGATGGGCCCGAGTACATCTTAAGGTTGGAGATAGTGAATTTACATGTATTTGCATTTATGCCCCGAATGTGGACAACCCTGCTTACTATGCAAGTATTGCGCAGTTGGCACAGGCCTCTGCCAATATTCCATTAATACTTGGTGGTGATTTTAATCAAGTGTTAGACCCTCTGATAGATAGACAGCCGCCTAGAACGAGTAGTCCACCAAAGAGTCTTGCTACCCTTACAGCTCTGATGCAAGATCTTGCGCTGGTAGATATATGGAGGCTGCTTCACCCCTCCGACTTAGAGTTCACTTTCTTTTCTGCCCCCCATCACTCCCAATCTAGAATAGATTTCTTTCTCATTTCCAAAGCACTGATTTCTCAAGTAGACACGACTAGGACTCATCCTCTCCATATTTCAGATCATGCTGCCATATCTTTATCATTACATGTCACTGCGCGGGACGATTCTCCCCGAGCTTGGTTTTTTGATAGATCCTTACTGGGTCAAAAAGATTTTCAGGTTGATATAAAGGCCGCTATCCAAGATTATTTTCATTTTAACTCACCCCATGATACAGCGAGCTGGGCTTGGTGGGAGGGTTTTAAAGCATCTATCCGTGCAACTATAACTAGCTATCAAATTCGGCAGGGGAAACAAAGAAAGCAGCATTTACTGATTCTAGAGCAGCAGATACAAGCTGGGGAGCGTCTCCTCACGTCCCGTACTGACCCATGTATTTTACTCCGTTTACAACGCTTGCGTTTTCAATACAATCAGCTTTTGTACACTGCTGCTGTTAAAAATATTGAATCACAACAAGGGCTATATTATCGGGAAAATAACCGTGCTGGCAAATTATTAGCAAATGCCCTAAAAGGCCAAAAAGAAGCCAAGCGTGTTACCGCCCTCCGTAATCCGTCGGGGGGGGGCTTAGTCACTAAAGATACCGAAATCTTAGAACTCTTTCGTGATTTTTATACTCGGCTTTATCAATCTGAATGTGATTTTGAGCCAGATGTATTTGAACGCTTACTTTCAGGGGTACAAAGACCGACCCTATCTGACGAAGATAGAGTGGCCTTGGACACACCATTTACTGTCTCAGAAATTCATTCTGCTATCAAGAAATGTGCCTCAGGTCGAGCCGCAGGCCCAGACGGTCTCCCTGCTGAATTCTACAAAACCTTTCACGCTGACTTAGCTCCAGTTTTGAAACTTTATTTTTCTGCTCTGGCCGAGGAGGGTTCTCCTTCTGGGTCCTTTTCAATGGCAAATGTAGTAGTTTTTGAGAAAGAGGGGAGAGACCCGCAACTAACAGCTAATTATCGTCCAATTTCCCTCCTAAACGCGGACTATAAAATATTTGCCACCATTCTCTCTACCCGGCTCTCTGATAGGATGCCTACCTTAATACACCCAGATCAATGCGGTTTCATTCCTGGTAGATCAACTGCTGACAATGCTCGGACTCTATGCCATGTACTGACTACCGCAGTTAATCTTGATCGCCCATTTGTTGGCCTCTCACTTGATGCTGAGAAGGCCTTTGATCGCTTAGAGTGGCCCTTCCTGTTTGCAGTCCTCCGCTGGTACGGATTCGGGGAAGGTTTTCTCCGTTGTCTTCGCACCATGTACGCACAGCCTACAGCCAGTATATGTGCCAATGCTTTAAAGTCTCAGCCTTTTCCCCTTCAACGCGGCACTCGCCAGGGATGCCCACTGTCTCCACTTCTCTTCGATCTTGCACTCGAACCCTTGGCTTTACTAATCCGGCAATCGGAGGAGATTCATGGAGTCCCCTTCACCCATAGGGAAATCAAAATTTCAGCGTATGCTGATGACCTTATGCTTTTTGTCTCTATAGACTCAGTACCGGCTGTCCTAGAGCAAATTGGTAAATACTCACAACTGTCCGGTTATAAGATAAATTGGACCAAGTCGGTAGCCTTTCCATTAAATCCTTTGCTTCATCAGGCAGATATGCAACCCTTCCCCTTTTTATGGCAACCTCGCATGGTCAAATACCTTGGGGTTCACTATTGTTCTCCTTTGGAAGACACTATCTCCTTCAATGCCAAAGACTTAATCTCTAAAGTCCGGGCGCTTACTCACCGCTGGACTCCTTTAACACTTACCTGGTGGGGTCGATTAGAAACCATAAAAATGATGATTGTTCCGAAAGTGAATTATCTCTTAGAAATGTTGCCCTGTCTCTTACCTCGACGTATATATAAAGATATAGAGGGCCTTCTGACTAGATACTTGTGGCAAAACAAGTCACCTAGGATAGCGAAACATAAGCTGCAAGCAGATAAGGAAAATGGGGGTGTCAGATTCCCTGATTTCCTGAAGTATCATCAATCTTTTCTTCTCAAACAAGGCACTCGTTGGCTGGAAGATCCAGTACCGAGTAGACCTGTGTGGCTAGACATAGAAGAGGACCTTTGCAAACCGATTCCTCTTACTTTTCTCCCTGGTATGACTCTCCCATCAGACTCCCACTATCCACCAATGCTTTTAGACACCTTAGGTGCCTTTAATACTCTTATGCAATCTTTAGACTCCCGACTCTGTCCGTTAGACAAGCTCCCACTTTGGTACAATACTCGATTTCGAATACAAAATAAGCCGATGGCGTGGAGCCCCTGGTACACTAGGGGCATTTGGATTCCTAGTCAGTTGTTCCATGAAGGTCGCTGGAAAACTTTTAGTGAATTGCAAATTGAATTTGGTCTCCCAGCGAAACACTACTTTCAGTTGGTGCAACTTCAGCATTGCCTTCGGAGTGCTAAGGTGCTCCCGCCATCGGCCTCCCCTACACAAGGTTGGTCGGAGACTATCCGATCTATCGGTAGTTCACCGGGTGTAGCATCCAATTTTTACAAAACCTTATGTAATGCTATAACTAGAGATACCCCTATAGCGCAGAAAGCATGGGAGAGAGAATTGCATGTGACTTTGACCCCGGAGCAATGGAGCCTTGTCTGGAGTAGAGTGACACGGGTCTCCCGATCCGCCTCACTCACTCAGACACTCTTCTTTCTAGCCCACCGGTGTTTTTACACTCCTGACAGATTAGCCAAATGGAACACTACTCAGGGCAATAGTTGTTGGACATGTCATGCGGCCATTGGTTCACTACCTCATGTTATGTATGAATGTCCCGCACTACAGTATCACTGGCGTCGGGTCTGGGGTCGTATCCAGTCTATTTTGCACTTTCAAGAGCCCCTTTCTTGGAGGATAGTGGGACTTCGCTCAGCTGCGGGGATCCCCTCTCTTCCAAAAACGGCTTACTTCTTTTTGGACTTTATGCTTGGCATTGCTATTTCCCTAATTACGAAATACTGGAAAAATAGCTCCCATCTGAGCCCCAATGAATGGTGGAATCATGTCTGTCTCTACAGTAAATATGAACAAATACCTCGTATGTTTGCTTCCCCCATTCAGACTCCTCATCGGTCTAAATGGAAGATGCTCAATGACTATGTACATTCTGCTCAATGCTCTCATCTGACTGTCTAAATTTGTATATATCTTTGTCCCATGATTATTCTGTATCGTAGATACTCTTTTGATTGTTTTGATGTATAATCACTGTTGTTTGGAAGCGCTCACATGCTGACATAATCAGCTAGAGAAGAAGCGTGGGGGTGGGGGGTAATTGGGTTTACTTTTCCTTATTGTATACTTGTTTTGTCTCCTTTGGTGTGTTTCTTTTGTAAGTTGCAAAATGAAAATAAAAGTTAAAAAAAAAAAAAGATACCACTCTCTGAAGCACGTAAAGAAGGAATTGATCCTTTCTCATGGGATCTTATGAAAATAGAAAATTATCCTAGTCATGTAACAAATATGGCAAGTTCAAGGTAACAGCGCTAGACTGTATTCACTTATGTTCCCCTTTATCAGAAAAAAAGGAAGTTGTGAAGATATAGGACTTGTATATGCAAATAGGCAAAACTTTGCATTGTGCAGTTGCACGGAATTCCCCCAGAAGTAAGGGCTGTAAGGTGAGATAAGAGAGGAAAGGTAGTGAGGGGTCTCAGAGTGAATGCACTTATAGGTCAGGGACTGAGTGTAGAGAGAAAAGCCCTGAGGTACACCGACTGAAAGTAGGATAGCAGTAGAGGATGATCCACAAGAATGTACACTAAAAGTGTGGTGGGAGGGATAGGAAGAAAACCAAGTCAGGACAGAACACCTAAATCCAAGCAAAGACAGGGTATCGAGGAGAAGGTGGCGATCAATAGTATCAAAAGCAGCAGAAAGGTCAAGAAGGATGAGGATCGAGAGGCCTTGGATTTGGCTAAGAACAAGTCATTGGAGCCTTTGGCAAGAACAGTCTCAGTAGAATGCAGAGGGCAAAAGCCAGATTTTAGTGGCTTCAGAAGGGACTGAGAGGAGAGAAAGTCGAGAGAGTGGCGGTGAACCGCACGTTCAAGTAGTTTAGAAATAAAGGGGAGGAGAGAGATGGGTTGATACATACGACAGGTAGGATCAAGGGGTGGTTTCTTGAGGACAAGTGTAACCACAGCGTGCTTGCAGGCTGCAGGAAAAGTGATAGGTTGAGGATATGACACATGGAAGGGAGAAGATGGAGTTTAGTAGATGGCTGGGTAGAGGAATGGCATCTGATGTTAATTTGCAGCGTTTATATGTGTAGTTTGTGAAATGGTCCGCATACACATCTAAGTGCTGCTACTTACAGTACATGTGTAAGTTATTGGGTTTTCTCGGTTGATTTTTTTTCCCACTTATGGATTTGTAAAATGGGCCTTCTGGCTCAATGTATTGACAAATGCATGTGCATTCTTACACTATTTTACAAAATGCCCCATGTTTGGGAAATACTTTTCTAAAATACCACCAGAACTGTGTACACCCGCACCTTGAAGTCTCAGTTCCATTCTCCATGTACTATCTAAAATGTGCCTTATACTGCAAGAATAAATGTTTTCTTACAACGCAGGCATAACTACAGTGGTATTTTGACTTAGTGGAACAAATAATCTAATAACTTATTTTTACATTATAGTGTTTTATCGAACATATTTCAGTCATTTACTGATGTAACTAGGATTTTCTTTAATCTCCCTTCCTAAATTTGGAAATCCTAAATACGAAAATAGGAACCTCTATCAGGAGCTGCTTTATCCTCTTTGAGTGTAGTTATTGCTGCCCTCCTCCCACTCCTAAAGTATTAAGTAATATTCTGGGATCTTTTATGTCAATAAAATTTCAAATAAGTTGACAAGATTGATATTGCAGATCTTTTATAAAACTCAACAAATAAATCATTGAGGCTTAAAATTAGGTAATAATTCCAGGATGCCATAAAGCTCTGTGACCAAACGCCATCCTCTGAGAGGTTTAAATCCTCCAGAAAAGCTTCCACTTCTTTTTGAGAGCTGGTCTTAAGTACAGAGTGTATCATGAAAGTCTCTTAGGCTAAAATCGGGAAGCATGCCATCTCATTCCATTCAGGTGCTGTAGTTAAAATGTTCTCTATGTGCCTGTGCCTAATCTGATAAACCAACAATTTATCTGCTGTATTAGCCTCTTCTTAAAAGGTTTATTTATTCTGCTTGTGAAGGTTATTGGCTCTTTCCACCAGTAGCATATTAATCTGATCCTTAAAAATTTGCCTAACAGCATGGAGACACCTGTTTCTTCTGTATTTTTCCGAAAATATTTAATTCTGCTACAGTATAATTCTCTTTGCCTTTTTATGGCAGAGACAAACACCTTGAAATTTTCCTCACTATAGCCTTCAAGGTATTTACTATGTCTTTCCTTGCCAAGTTATCTTTAAGAGGATAATTTTATAAAGTCCTGCATAATGAATGTGTTTTCTATATGTATTTCATGTTGTCAAGTATGCACATACTTGGCTTTATAAAATAGGGGCATAATGGTTGGAAACATGTTAGATTTAAATTAAGGTGCAATCATTTATAGCAGCCTTATTTATAGCTGTGTATGAAGTCTTTAAATCCCACCGAGGCGCCACTCCGCTGCTGCTGCTGCTGCTGCGTTGTTTGAGCTGTTTGTACCTGTGCTGTGTTTATGCTATTGCTGCCTGCTGCTTGTTGACCCTCTGCCTCTTTCGTAGGCTTTTTACACCCTGCTGCTCCTCTATTGGCTGTCTGCTACTGTCCCTCCCACCGGAAGTCATCTTCAAGGTACCCTGCAGTCTTTAAATCCCACCGAGGCGCCACTCCACGCCGCGGGCACGTGCCGAAGGAGTGCGCCCAAGGAGCAGATCCTGCTCCTTCGGCGAGCTCCTTGGGGCGACGATTGGGGCATTCCATCTTTCTCGTTCCTTAGTCGTTCGACCTCTTGTGCTTGGCCTTTTCTGGCTCTCCTTCTGCTATTTCCCCTTCTCGCCTCTCCAGCTTTTCCCCTGCCCCCGCCCCGCGGTCTCCCAACCGGTCATTCACGTTTCCCTCTTTCCTCTCCCTCTGCTCATCAGTGTGTCATGGCCTCCATCCCCGTTCTCTGGGGACATCGTCCCTTGTCTGGCCTCCCGCCCCCCTCAGGCTCCACCTCTCGGGTCCTGAGTAACCTTCACGTCTGTACCTCTGGCTCCTCCTCTCTTGCCCCACCACTCCCTTCTGCTGTCTCTCTCTTGACTCTCTCTCTTGCTCTTTTAAATTGCAGATCACTTCGTGCGAAAACCCCTTTGATCCATGATCTTTTGTTGCACCACTCTCTTGATGCCCTGTTTCTTACTGAGACCTGGCTTCGAGAGGGTGAGGACAGTCTCCTCCACTGGTGCCTTCCTCCCGGCTACTCCTCTTTTCACGTCCCCCGTCTCCGCCGGTCTGGCGGAGGCGTGGCGCTTCTGTACAAGTCCTCCCTTCCCTTCTCTCTCGTTTCCCCTCAACCCCGCTATCCTGAAGCCCTCTTGCTTCGCTTAGGACTCCACGACCCGGTATATTTACTCCTCCTTTATGCTCCTCCCTCCCTTCGTCCTGATCTCTGGCACTCACTTCTTCTTACCCTCTCGGAATCATCTCTCCTTCCTTCTCATTTGGTTATTCTCGGGGACTTCAATGTCCATCTGTCCTCTCAGGCTCGCCCCCGTGACCGGACCCTTGGTTCCCTTTTCTCTGACCTTGGCTTAACCCAACACATCGATTGCCCAACTCACTCCTCTGGCTCTACCCTTGATCTTCTTCTTACTTCCCCCTCCTCTCCTTTTATCCCCTCCAACATCTCTTCTCTCCCCCTTCCCTGGTCCGATCATCTATGTCTGTTGTTCTCCTTCCCCTCCATCCATACTCCCTTCCCGTCCTCTCTCACAGTCCCTTCTACATCTCTCAGGCGACGTATTACTCCCCTTACCCTCCAAGCCTTCCCCTCGGCCGACTTTCTCCTCCCTCCCGACTTTTCTTCCCTCCCCACTAAACAACAGGTGGATTCCTGGTCCTCCAGTCTCACTACTGCTCTGGATTCTTTGGCCCCCCTTCGTCCCATTCCTGATCGCCCTGTGTCTCACCATCCCTGGTTCCACTCAGGTCTTCACTTACACCGCGCCTTCCTTAGGCGTGCTGAACGTCGCTGGCGCAAAGCTCCCTCCGTTTCTTCTTTGGCCTCCTTCCGTTCTGAACTTCATTGTTACCGAACCATGATTACAGAAGCTAAAAAGTCCTACTACTCCGTTCTCATCACATCCTCCTCCAATTCCTCTCGATCCTTATACCGTGTGCTCCACTCTCTATCCTCCTCCTCGGCTTACCCCTGCTCCACTGCTCTCCCTCCAACCGCCCCAGCCCCACCCGTCTTGCCTCCTTTTTTGTTGATAAAATCCAGACCATCCGCTCCTCCTTTCCATCCTGCCCCCCCCTCTTTCTCCCCTCCCCTCCCCCCTTATTTCCCCCCTCTCTCCTTCCTCCCCTTCTTCAGGTCTCCCCACTCATGCTTGGCACTCTTTCCGCCCCATCACCTCCGCTGAGCTTTTTCATGCCCTCTCCACGTCTCATAAAACAACCTGCCCTCTCGACCCTATCCCTTCTTCCTGGCTTCTCGACCCCTCCCTTCATTTCTCCCCTTTCATCCTATCTATGATAAATTCGAGTCTATCCACTGGTTGTTTTCCCTCCCGATGGAAGCATGCCCTGGTTCGTCCCCTTCTGAAGAAACCCACCCTGGATCCCGCCCTCCCTACCAACTGCCGCCCCGTTTCTAATCTCCCCTTTCTTTCTAAGGTTCTTGAAAAACTAGTCTTTTCACAGCTCTCTGCACATTTGGATTCCATGCTTTTCCTTCATCCTCGGCAATCTGGTTTTAGGCCCGGGCACAGTACCGAAACTATCATGCTTGCACTTCTTAGTGATCTTCACCGCTCACATGATCAGGGTAATCTCTCTATCGCTGTTTCTCTCGACCTCTCCGCTGCTTTCGATGTTATTGACCATCATACCCTTCTCACCTGTTTATCTGATGCTGGTATCTGTGGCACAGTACTTTGCTGGTTTCGCTCCTTTCTCTCCTCTCGTACTTTTTCCGTCCGCTCCGGTACCACTGACTCTGCTCCCTCTCCTCTTCTTTGTGGTGTTCCGCAGGGTTCTATTCTTGCCCCCCTTCTCTTCAACATCTTCCTTGCTCCACTTGACCTTCTTATCCAACAGTCTGGTCTCTCCTGTTACTTTTATGCTGATGATATTCTTCTTGTCGTCCACACTAGCTCTGTTTCTCCAGATCTTTCCCCTCTCAATTCTTGTCTCGACCTGACTGCCTCATGGTTCTCCACTAATTTTCTCAGTGTCAACCCCTCCAAATCATCGGCTATTTGGTTTTCCTTCTCAACTTCCCCTCCCACCTTGGCTCCTTTAATGTTATCCCTGCCCATTCCTCTTGTATCCTGCCTTCGTTATCTTGGTGTAACCCTTGACACCACCTTGTCTTTCCACTCCCACATCTCCTCCTTGGTCCGCAGCTGTTTCTTCCACCTTCGTCGTATCAGGTCCCTTCATCCTTATCTTTCCTCTAGTTCTCTCACTACTTTAGTCCTCTCCCTTGTAATTTCTCGCCTTGATTACTGTAACTCCATTTTTGCTGGTCTCCCCTCCTTTCAGATACGCTGTCTCCAACTTATTCAAAATACCGCCGCCCGCCTAGTTACTTTCTCCTCTCCCCGTGATCACATCACCCCTTGTCTCCTTTCCCTCCATTGGCTCCCTATTCGATACTACTTTATCTTCAAATACCTCATTACCATTCATAAAACCCTCCACTCCGGTATCCCTCAGTATCTCTCCAATCTCATTTTTCACCAGCCTGTTCCTCGCCTTCTTCGTTCCTCCCATGGTAACCGTCTCTTTCTCCCTTCCCCTTCTCAAGCGCACCTCGAACTTACTCGCCACTCCGCTTTCTTCTTCCTTGTTCCTGCCCTGTGGAATTCCCTCCCCCTTCTCCTCCGTACTGAGCCCTCTTTTCCACAATTCAAGTCCCTCCTTAAAACACACCTCTTTTCACAAGCTTTTGATCTTCCAGTTTCTCTTTGATACTATTGGCTCCCTCATTCATACTTACTGCTCCCAGTACCCTCTAATATTTCATCACCATTCATAGAACCCTTCGCTCCGGTACCCCTTACCCTCGTTTACCCCCCTCAGTCCCCTCTCTCTTGTTGTAAGTTTCTATTTGTGTCGCTCTGCCCTTTTTACTCTCTCTCCTCTTTTCTCCTTTTCTTTTCTTTCCTGTCATACCATGGCGTTCTTTTCTATCTTTCCTCCCTGCAGCCCATTTATTGTACACCGCTTTGATGCCTTATGGTTTAGGCGGTTTATCAAGAACCCGAATAAAGATAAAAGATAAAGTGAGTCAGAAGCTGCAAAGATGTCTTACATATTGGGACATGGAATGTACAAAGAATGAACCAAGGGAAGTTGGAGGTGGTCAAGAATGAAATGGAACATGTACAGCTCGATATGTTAGGTGTCAGCGAACTGAAATGGACTGACATCGGCAGTTTGCATCTGATGATCACATGGTTTACTATGCTGGAAATGAAAGACAAAGAAGAAATGGTGTTGCGTTTATAATAAGAAACCTGCAAGAACTGTAATGAAATACAATGCAATCAGTGAACGCTTAATTTCTATTCATCTTTGAGGAATGCCCATCAACACAACTATAATTCAAGTATATGCCCCAACAACAGCTGCAGAAGAGGACAAAGTCTATGCGTTCTACGCACAAGTTCAAGCTGAAATTGACAGAACATGCAAACAGGATGTCCTGATAGTCATGGGTGATTGGAACGTAAAGGTTGGCAACAAAGAAGAAGGCTAAGTGGTTGGAAAATATAGACTTGGCAACAGAAATGAAACTGGCAAAAGATTTTGCAAGACCAACTTTCTATTCATCTCAAACACCTTTTCCCAGCAACACAAACGGTGACTGTACACATGGACTTCACTCAATGGATTGTACAAAAATCAAATTGACTACATCTGTGGAAGTCAACGATGGAAATACTCAACAAAGACAAAACCTGGAGCTGACTATGGGACAGATCACCAACTAGTATGCAAGCTCAAGCTAAAGTTGAAAAAGAGCAAGCCACTCATGAATGTAGCAAAATATGATCTTGAGAATATACCACTGAAATTTAAAGACTACCTGCAAAATTGATTTGCTGCTTTAGATAGAGCTCCAGAAGAGTTATGGGAAGACATCAAGAAGGTTGTGTTAGAAGAAAGTAAGAAGTCTCTACAAAAGGTTAAAAAGCAAAAACAGCCAAAATGGATGACCGAAGAAACTGAAAATTCCCCAGAAATGCAGAGAAGCTAAAGCCAGAGGAGGAAGAGAGAACTCTATAGAGATTTCCAATGTGCAGCAAGACAAGACAAGGAGAAGTACTACAATGACACATGCAAGGAAATAGAAGCAGAAAGTATTAGAGGAAGAACAAGATTGGCTTTTCTAAAGCTGCGAGAGTTAAAAAATTCCACCTCGAATTGGAATGTTATAAGATGCTCAAGGATCCATGTTGAATGATGCTGAGAAGATCAAGAAAAAGTGGAAAGAATATTCAGAGTTATTATATCATAAAGATCAAGTGGACCAATAGCTGTTTCAACCTGTACCTTATGATCCAGAGCCATTGGTGAAGAAAGAAGAAGTCAAAACCGCATTGAAAGCCCTATCAAAGAACAAAGCACCTAGCATTGATGACATTCCCATTGAAGTATTACAGCAATCGGATGCAGCTGTTATGATATTTACAAGGCTTTGCCAGGAAATTTGGAAGACAACATCATGGTCAACTGACTGGAAAAGATCTGTGTTTATACCAATGCTAAAAAAAGATGATCCAACTGACTGTGGAAATTATTGCACAATCACTCTGATCCCACATGCCAGCAAGATTCTACTGAAGATTATTCAGCAGATACTACAGCCATACTTGGAACAAGAACTGCCTGAAGTGCAAGCAGGGTTCAGGAAAGGGCGAGGAACGAGAGACATAATTGCAGATGTGAGATGGATCCTTGAAAAGACTAAAGAATACCACAGTCTGTGTTTTATTGACTACAGCAAGGCTTTTGACTGTATAAACCATGAGAAACTCTGGGCCACATTTAAGAAGCATGGGTATACCAGAACACCTGATAATTCTCTTGCACAACCTTTACATTGATCAAGAAGCAACAGTTCGAACGAAACAAGGAGAAACAGAATGGTTTAAATTCAGCAAAGGCTGCATACGTTACC
Source organism: Ichthyophis bannanicus (assembly GCA_033557465.1). NCBI lineage: Eukaryota > Metazoa > Chordata > Amphibia > Gymnophiona > Ichthyophiidae > Ichthyophis > Ichthyophis bannanicus. The sequence continues at coordinate 103,868,663 of CM066032.1, read as the reverse complement.
CCTACCTGTCTAATTTATATTCAGAACAAATCATCAGAGAAGTAGGACTGTATGAAGACAACAGAGGTGTGAAGATTGGTGGAAGACTCCTCAACAACCTTCGCTATACTGATACCACTTTTACTGGCTGAAAATGAAGACGATCTGAAACATTTGCTTCTCAAGATCAAGGAACATAGTCTTAAAATGGGCCTGCACCTTAATGTAAAGAAGATCCTGACAAAAAGGAGGTGATGGTGCCTCTGTATAAGTCTTTGGTGCGACCTCATTTGGAGTATTGTGTGCAATTCTGGAGACCACACCTTCAAAAGGATATAAACAGGATGGAATCACTACAGAGGTTGGCTACTAAAATGGTTAGTGGTCTTCATTATAAAGCATATGAAGACGGAATTAAGGATCTTAATATGTACACCTTAGAGGAAAGGCAGGATAGAGGTGATATGATTGAGATGTTTAAATACCTCCATGGCATAAATGCACAGGGGGAGAGCCTCTTTTGATTGAAAGCAAGTTCTGCTACGAGGGGACATGGGATGAGGGTGAAAGGGGATAGATTCAGGAGTGATATGCGGTAATATTTCTTTACTGAAAGAGTGGTGGAATAGTCTCCCAGTGTAGGTGGTAGAGATGAGGACAGTATCTGAATTCAAAAAAGCATGGGACAAACACAAAGGATCTCCAAAGGAAAAAAGGGGACTGTTTTAGTTATTGATATAGAAGGACAGACTAGATAGGCCATGTGGTCTTTTTCTGTCGTCATTTTTCTGTGTTTCTATGTTTCTAACTGGCAAAATCAATAAGTTCATTGTTGATGCAGAAGAAATCAAACTAGTGGACAACTTTAACCTACTTGGGTCAACTTGATCAATAAAGAAACAACGAACAGTTGAGAAATCTGATGACACATTGCTCTTGGCAGAATGGCTATGAAGGACCTAGACAAGATTCTCAGGAGCAGAGATGTCTCTCTCCATACACAGATTTGACTTGTTCAAGCCATGGTATTTTCAATAACATCATATGGATGAGAAAGTTGGACAGTGAAAAAGATAGACAGGAAGAAAACTGATGACTTTGATTATGGTGCTGTTGACGAATACTGTATATACCATGGACTGCCCGATGAACAAACCAGTCAGTACTAGAGGAGATTAAACCTAAGCGATCTTTAGAAGCTCAGATAACAAGACTTCGACTTTCATACTATGGACACATCATGCGAAGTGAGAGATCATTAGAGAAAGACATCATGCTTGGCAAGGTAGAAGGTCAACGTAAAAGAGGAAGGCCAGCCATCAGATGGATCAATATAATAACAGCAGCTATGGGTGCCACTGTCAACAATGAGCCACCTGACTGACGACTGAACACAGTTTAGGGCAACTATCCAGAGGGTCGCCATGAATCGACACCGTCTTGACAGCACTTAACAACAACATGACTGGTGTAAATGCCTCACATCTAGATTTGTCAAAAACACATGTAAAATAGAGTATTTTAATTCTCTCCGTTTCCTATACGCTTGCAGTAGAAAGTTTTATGCTGAAAGTTCAGAATCCTGGCCAGTACTGGACGCGGACGCTCTCTGACCTCCATCCGTTGACCAAGCCTGTGGGCTCTCTCCACCTTGATATGACCAATCAGATGGTCCAGGCCTAGCTCCTTCGGCAGCCACGTCTCAAACAAGTCCAGTAGTTGATGATCCAAGCGAGTTTCAGGCACACCGACCAGTCTTAAATTGTTTCGCCTGGATCGGTTCTCCAAATCGTCCACTTTAAGCATCAGCGCCTCAATTTGTTTCTGCTGCTTCTGACTGGTTCTCTCTAGTGTCAGCTCCCCTTCCTCAAGCACCGTCACATGCTGCTCCACTTCTTTAATTCTCCTGGTCAGCTCTGTAAAAGTTTCGCCCATAACCTCCAACTTTTGCATTACATTGTCAAATTTAGGCTCCAGTAATCTGACTACTTCTTGCGCCGTCTCCTCGGGAGCTGTTTCACCACTTTCCTTCTCCGGGGATCCCTGCACAGTACCTCCTTTCAGGCCGGTCTCCATTTTGATTTCTCGGGACGTGGCAGTCTTTTCTCTCCTCGCCGCTGCCTTCATCGCACTCCGACTTGCGTCCCTCTCGGTTCCAATGATGCCCCGCACACTCCGGTAGTCTCCAGCAAGTTTTTACCGCGGCTCTCCCACTTTCGCCTCAGTTTTATTCAAAAGGCTTCCGAGCAGCCCGGGAGGGTGGCAAGGAGCACCTCACCCGCTCATGTGCTCACGTGATCCCTCAAAATAGAGTGTTTTATAATGTACGCATATACTTGCGTGCTCTGATCATGGTCTGTCCAAACTTTGCCCTTGCACATATCCACAGTGAAAATATGCACCATTGGCCCTACACGCTTACTTATGAAATTGTGTCTGGCTAAAGTACTCACCTAAATACTCATTAACACATGCAAAATCACTAAACACCCCCCCTCAAAACCCCCCCACTGATTCTCTGGGAATAAGCAGGAAGTCAGCCCTCAAATATGGGTGACGTCTGCGCCGAAAGAGACCACGCGGATCCACTCCCCAAATTTCACAGAAAGTCTTTGGGAGGTAAACCACGCATGCACGGTCACCTTCCTGCCCAAGGGTGCCATCTTACTTCAGTCTTCTTTTTTCCACAGAGTCCTGCAGATGTACTGTCTGTGCCCCTGGTCAAAGTCCATTTTTTTTCTATCCTTTCTTCGTGAATTTTTCAGATCACCTCCTATCATCTTTCCACCACCCAAGTCCACTGCCTTGGCATTGTGTTTTTCTTGGATCCCTATTTTTTTTCCTTTATTTTTTTTGGCACGCGGGTCTTTGCTCGTGGCTTAGCTGATTGAGACTTTCGAGTTTGACCTCGTGGGTGCCGTCTTTTCTGCTATGGCCTCAATCATCAGTTTCAAGCAATGTGGCAGATGCTCCTGCCCATAATGGACTGCCACAATTGCTGTATAAATTGCCTCGGGTGGACCACGACTTGTCTACCTGCTCACTCCACCAACAGATGTCAGCGAAGACCTGGAAGGATCATAAAAAGCAGTAGGGGGAACTGTTTCGATCAAAGTCTGCCTTGGGACCAACATTGGGGGTGGAATCCCTGCCCTCAGAGCCGGCATCTGATGACTCGTAGTCATGTGCTCAGCCTTATTTTGAGCCCTGAGGTCACAGAGCCTCAGACAGGGGATTGTCCTCCGAGGACCACCTCTGTGGGTCCATGATGTCATCGAAGCCAAAGGTGAGGTTCAATCCTGGACCATCAGGTAAGACCTCCATTATCTGGCCTTGGAGTCCTCAACCTGACTGACAACTGGGAGTGGCCTTACAAGTAGCCCCGGCGGGGTCAGATCCCCCGACGCCATCGCCATCAGTGATTCCCTGACGAGGGACTCTGCTTCAGGCTTGATGACCTCGAGACATGTGCCAACCACTTAGGAGCCAACTAGAATCGAGACCAGGATGGTGGCCCTGGAACAGAGCTTTGCTGCATTCCTCGAGGCGCAATGGGGCCCGATACCCAGAACTCAATGAGGAGGAGGTCCAACCTGTCCTGGAGAAATTTGCTCAGCTGGTGCTGACTCCATCAGCGTCAGACTCCAAGGCATGGCTCGCCACCAGGCGCCGCAACTGTGGAGCACTGGCATTTATTTATTTATTTATAGCTTTTCTATGCCGCGCTATTTGTTATCAGTGCGATTTACATTCAACAACAGGTGTCATCGACAGAGTCAACTCAAGGATTGCTTGACATTTTTTACAACTCCGGGTTGGGAGATGGACAAGGAGTCTCCCGACACCATCCTCCACCAAGACGTCCCTTCTCTCCGGTTCCACCTTGCCAGCGTCTGAGATCTCCACTAGAGTATCTCGCCTTTCTAGATTTCATGAGGGAGATGTCTCAGGCCCTTGCCTTCATGGCGGAGCCCGAGGACAAGCTCCGTACTGAGAATCTGGAGATCCTCCAGTATGAGGCCCCCCTGAAAGAGTCACTGATGATGCCCATTCCCCATATCCTTGAACAGGTATTGTTCAGGATGTGGGAGAATCCATTGACGGTGCTGATTGTAAACCATCGACTTGACTCTAATATCAAGCCGGCCAGAGACCTGGCTTCCAAAAGACACAACTGCCTCATAACTCTATAGCGGTGGAGTTGATCATGCATCGAATAAAGAGCCAGAAGACGCACTCATCGTTGCCCCCTGGTAGAGAGGCACGGACCACTGATGCCTTTAGCAGAAAGTGTTACCAGGGCTCCATACTCACAGCCCAGATCCAGGCATATCAGCTGTACATGGGCATGTACCTGAGGGACCTGGCAAAGGAGCTCGCTGGGGTGGCAGGTGAACCTCTTGAGCGATTCAGGGCCCTAGTCTCCTCTGTCAAGGAATTCTCCAAGTTTCAAACGGGCAGCCTTCGATGACTTCGAGTCGGTGGCTCGTGTAGCTGTGGTGGGTATTAGTGCTTGCCGCCTTGCCTTGCTACAGTCCTCCGACCTGGAGCAATGGGTGCAGGACAAGCTGGCCAATTTCTCTTGCCGGGGAGAGAATCTCTTCAGCAAGCCCATGATAGAGAAGGCGGCCGAGCTGGAGACCAAATTCCTGATCAGAACTAGGCTGTCCAGGAAGATTGTAGATCCTTCCTGTCAGAAGGCTCCAGGGAAAAAGCCCTTCCACCTGAAGACCAAGAAGGCTTATGGGACATACCCCCAGTTTCCGGCCTGTCGGTCTCCCAACAGGGGCAGCAGGTCAAGGGCCAGGGGCATGGCCCCCATAAGCAGAAAGCCCCCAAGTCCCAAACAGCACCCCAGCCACAGCCTGGGGTTGGGGGCTTTTGACTCCTTGGGCATAGCCTCCCTCCCCCAGGAGGTTGCAGGCCTTAAGGTTCACGGGAGGATGGCTGGTCCACTTTGCGCACCTCTGGCCGGACTTCATCACAGATGCTTGGGTGCTGCAGGTGGTCCGGGAGGGCTACCTTCTCTGCTTTGTCCAGCTGCCTCCTCCCTTCTTCCCAGGGAAATTTCCCATGGATTCCTTGCACAGGGATAAAGCTGTAGAACCAGTTCCCTAGCCTCTTTGGAGCAAGGTGTTCTACTCTCGCTACTTTCTTGTGCCCATGAAAACGGGGCTTCAGGCACATCCTGGATCTGTGGGACCTCAACCGCTTCCTGGTCAAGGAAAAGTTCAAAATGGTATCCCTTGGAACCTTGCTGTCTTACCTCCTGTGGGGAGATTGGCTATGCTCCTTGCTTCTCAAAGATGCCTACAACCACATCCTGATCCATCCAAGGCACTGTCAGTACCTCCGTTTCATACTCTGAGGCCACCACTATCAGTACAGGGTGCTTTCCTTTGGCCTAGCCTCAGCTCCTCAGGTGTTCTCCAAATGTCAGGCCGTCATTGCCACCCGCCTCAGTCTTTTAGGGGTTTTTGTCTTCCCCTACTTGGATGACTGGCTCATCAAGGCCAGCTCGTCGGAGGATGTGCACCACACAGCACATCGCACCAGAGGGCTGCTGCAGCGCCTAGGGTTTGTGGTCAACTTCCCGAAGTTGCACCTGCTCCTGGCCTATCGCTTAGAGTTCATAGGTGCCCTCCTGGATTCCACCCAGGCTAGGGCCTTCCTCCTGCAGGATCATGCACTGTGCCAGTTTGCCTTGGCCAAGGATATACAGGGCTGCTTGGTGGTGCAGCAAGACAAATGCTAGGCCTGCTGTGGCACATGACCTTGACAGTCCACATCATGCCCTTTTCCCCCCTTCAAATGCAGCAGGCCCAGTGGACACTGAGCTCCCAGTGGACCCAGGCCTCTGGCTGCTTGGAGGACAGGATTCAGGTCACGCTGGACCTTGCAGTGCCCCTTATCTGGTGGCAGAGCCTCCACAACCTCAGGGCTGGCCTACCCTTCTGGGCACCCTGGTACAGTGCATTCTCATGATAGATGCGTCAAAGCTGGGCTGGGGAGCTCAGTACAACTACCTGCAATTGCAGGGCCCATGGTTGTTAGCGAAGAGTTACTTCAGATCAACCTGCTGGAGCTCAGGACTGTCTACAATGCCCTTCGGGTTTTTCAAGACCATCTGACGGGACAGATGGTTCAAGTCCAGACAGACAACCGGGAAGCAATATGTTACCTCAACAAGCAGGGGGACATGGGGTCATACCACCTCTGCTGGGAAGCTGTTCGTCTGTGAAACTTCATCGTGGTGAGACAGATCTCCCTTCAGGCAGTTTACCTGCCAGGCCAGGACAATGTGCTCATGGACCACCTGCACTGGGTCCTTCAACCCCACGAGTGGCGACTCAATCCGGAGGATGCTCAATGTCTTTTGCTGCTGGGGGACCCTGGAGATGGATCTCTTTGCCAGCCTTGAGAATATGTAACTGCTGCTGCTGCGCTTCTGCTCTCGGAGATCAGCCTAGGGGCGGGAGGCAGTGGATGCTTTCTCTCTTGATCCACGGGCCTCCTGTACGCATTCCCGCCTACACCTATGGTTCGCTGGACTCTCCTCAAGATACAGTTGGAGGCGGCCTCCATCATCTTCATTGCTCCCAGGTGGCCCAGGCAACCGTGGTTCCGCCTGCTCCTGCAGCTGTCCCGGAGACAGGGCCGGCCCTTCCATTGTGCAAGAATGTTGTTTGCACAGGGCCCCACGTTTTAGGGGTCCCTGTGCCAACTTCATGCTACACATGGTGTTCGGTTTGCAGAGCTGGCTTCAGAGGGAGCCGGGGAGGCACAAAGTCCCGGCTCACATCTGCACAGCCCAGCCGCCAGAGTGAAGAATAGTGGGTTCCTTCGCTCCGGCAGCTGTGTTCTCATGAAGCCTGCTAGCATGCTGAGTGCTGAGAAACAGGAAATGCCCTTTAACCTCCGGTGCACCAGCAGGTTTCATGAGACACAGCTGCCAGAGTGAAGGAACATGCCACTCTTTACTCTGGTGGCTGTGCAGAGTTGAGTCATAGCTTTGGGCCTTCCCAGTTCCCTCTGAAGTTGGTTTGACAGGCACAGGGCTCTTCGGTGGGGGGGGGGGGGTGTGGAGGGTTAGGACTGGAAATGGGCCGATTGGGGGGGGGGGGCTGGAACTGGAAATGGCTGATGGGAGGCTAGGATTGGAAATGGGCGGATTGGGGGGCTGGCAATGGAAATGGGCTGATGTGGGGGAATGAGAGAATGGGACTAGAAGGAAGCAGATGCTGGGTGGGGTTGGAACTAGAAGGGAGCTGATATTGGGGGAGGACTAACAGGGGATGTGGCTGGGGGGGCGAGGATGGAGAGGGGAAATATATTTTGAGTGGGAAGGAAGAAAAATCTATGATTGGCCGGGTATTGGGAGAGTAATTGGGGATTGAGGATGGAGGAATGAAATTTGAGTGGATGAAAAAGGAATAAAGAAAGAAATGGAGGAAAGAGCAAAAGGGGAAAGATCAGTATGTTGGAGAAGATGTAGAGAGAATGGAAAAAACTAGGAGAGAAGAAAAGACAAATGGACAGCAGACAATGGAGAGTTAGCAGAAGAGACAAAGAAAATAGAAGAAAGTGACTGGGGCAGTTGTGATGGAAAAATAAAACGTCCAAACAACAAAAAGGTAGAAAAATCCAATTTATTTTTGAATTTATTAACTGGAATGTCAGCTCTGAGAAATGTACATCGCTAAAGTCTTTGCTTGTATTTAGTACGAGAGGAAATTAATTTACAGTTTTATTTCTCCAGTGGTATTGTACATTCCAAGTTTGGCTTTTGAAGTTCCCAGTTTAATTATTGTCTTCATATTTCTAAATTGTGATCTCTTGTTCTGTGTTTGCTGACGGTCTATGTTTTGCATGTGTAACAGAACTGCAGTAGTTTCTATGTGACTGTGCCACTTGCTCTCCCCAGTATGAGATGTATTGGTATTCTCTGAGACGTATTGGTTTAATATTTGCAGTGTTGCCTTTTGATAGGTAGGATTTGGTGCTTTGTGAGTCCTGGTAGTGCTATGATAAGGCGGGTTTGCTATGGATTCTAAATGAGCAGGGTTTATAGAAACATAGAAATATGATGACAGAAAAAGACCACATGGCCTATCTAGTCTGTCCTTCCATATCAACAACTACAACAGTCCCCTTTTTACCTTTAGAGATCCTCTGTGTTGGTCCCATGCTTTTTTGAATTCAGTTACTGTCCTCATCTCTACCACATCCACTGGGAGACTATTCCACGGATCCACTACTCTTTCCGTAAAGAAATATTTCCGCATATCACTCCTGAATCTATCTCCCTTCACCCTCATCCCATGTCCCCTCGTAGCAGAACCTGCTTTCAATTGAAAGAGGCTCTCTCCCTGAACATTTATGCCACGGAGGTATTTAAACATCTCAATCATATCACCTCTATCCCGCCTTTCCTCTAAGGTGTACATATTAAGATCCTTCAGTCTGTCCTCATATGCTTTATAATGAAGACCACTAATCATTTTAGTAGCCACCCTCTGCACCGACTCCATCCTGTTCACATCCTTTTGAAGGTGCGGTCTCCAGAATTGCACACTGTACTCCAAATGAGGTCGCACCAAAGACTTTTATATAGAGGCATTATCACCTCCTTTTTTCTGCTAGCCATTCCTCTCTGTATGCACCCAAGCATCATTTTAGCTTTTGCCATCGCCTTTTCTACCTGTTTAGCTACTTTGAGATCATCAGACACAACCACGCCTAGGTCCCGCTCTTCTTTAGTGGACAAAAGTACTTCACCCCCTATACTATATTGCTCCCTTGGATTGCTGCAGCCCAAATGCATGACCTTACATTTTTTAACATTAAATCCCAGCTGCCAAATTCTAGACCATTCTTCAAGCTTAGCTAGATCCCTCCTCATGTTATCTACACCTTCCTGGGTGTCTACTCTATTGCAGATTTTGGTATCATCCGCAAAGAGGCAAACCTTACCCGACAGCCCTTCCGCTATATCACTAACAAAGATGTTAAAAAGAATCGGACCAAGGACAGACTCCTGGGGAACACCACTGGTACTTCTGGCAGTTGGCACTGGAGTATAGTAAAGTAGAAATCTGGTAATCTTTCTTTATCCTCACTGCCCATGCAAATGGTATTCAGACACTCATTAAGAGGCATATTTAAAAGATAATGCGCTTTCACAAATGTTAATGTGCACTAATTGCAGGAACACCCATTTATTTCTGTTGGCGCAGTAGCACTTAACGCACATTAATATTTAGTAAACATGCCCCAAGTCATTGCCAGGTCAAAAGAGAGGCTTGTAAAGGGCTCCTTTGAAAGCCACCTAAAATTTTAGTTGGCAACATATAAATTTTAATTTATTTTATTTTAAAATGTATACAAATGAGGTCCAGTGGATATGCAAATGAGGCCCTGCAATGAGTCTCCACACATGGCCCCGCACCACCCTTGGGCTTCCCCTGCCCTGAGGGACCCGCTGCCATTAGGGAGCTCCCTGGACCTATTGTCCCAGGAGAACGGGATGCTTTTCTATCCCAAACTCCTGTCCCTCACTTGAGTGCTGAGAAGTTAGCCATAGTGTACCACTGCCTCTCGCAGCAAGTGGAGGATGTTCTGCTGGCTTAACCCCTTCTCTTGCTTGGTGCAAGACATACTGCTGTATCTTTTGCATCTTTCTGAAGCTGGCCTGAAGTCCAACATGATCAGAGTGCATATTAGTACCATTTCCGCACACCACCATCCTGTAGATGGCCTGGTTGTGTCGGTGCACCCCCTGACGGGCCGTTTCATGAAGGGACGCCTACTGTCATGGCCCCCAATCCGTCTGCCACCAGTGGCGTGAAACCTCAGTGTGGTGTTGGGGAAGCTCATGGCTCCCTCTTCTGAACTCTTGGCCATGTGCCATCTCAAGTTCTTAAAAAGCAGAACCTGGACTGACAACAATTATAGGTGGAAAACCTTGTTTGTTACGCCCCGACACGTTTCGGCTAACCAGCCTTCTTCAGGGGTTCTTAAAAGGAGCACACCTTAAATCTGTCATGTAGAACGCTAAAGGACACAAAGAGAGAGCACCAAACTCGCAGAGAGTCCAAGACAAACAAAAGGGCGAGCAGGATAAGGGTCACTTGCACTTTATTAATGAACAACCCCGACGCGTTTCAGCAGGTGCCTTCATCAGGGGGCTAAAAGGACTGAAAACCAGATAAAAACATATAAACAAAACATCAATAAATACATGCTAAAATAATAATAATAATAATAAATATAAACATCAATATATGATCACAAGTAAAAGAAAATTATACTTACACGTTGTACTCTAGTCATGCATTAAAGGAAGCGCATAAACAATGTGTGACCAATAGTACAATAGATAGTGCTGAAAGAACAATAAATACGTTAAAATATCAAAATGCATATGACTTCACATTAAGAAACAGTGAAAAACAGAGGAAAATGGGAGACCCAGACCAGGAAACATATATTATGTAAATATATATATAGTATGAATGATAACAATAACAATGTAACATTAAAAGATGATAAAAACCAATAAATACATGAAATTAAAAGAACAAAATATTTAAATACATCATTGTTGAAACAAAAGCATTTAAAAACATCACAAAATAAAATCCAAAAACATGAAAACATTGGTAAATAAAGACCAATTTAAATTTAAAAACAACTAAAGGCTCAAAGCAATAAGAATTAGAATAGTTGTAAATGAAACCAATAAAAGCCACTAGGTATAAAGATCATTGGACATCTATATAGTAACACTACTAAATAACACACTATGTGTGTAAAAAATGCCAATGTATTGGGCTATAACATAGGGGCAAAATGTGGCATACTAAAAAGTAAAAGTGTATAGACATCTAAAACTTAAAATAAATATTTATTTTAAGTTTTAGATGTCTATACACTTTTACTTTTTAGTATGCCACATTTTGCCCCTATGTCCAGTGGGTGGCCAACTGCATTTATTTATTTATTTATTTTATTTAATCCGTTTTCTATACCACCTTATCCTTCAATCAAAGCGATTTACATTATGCAATCACTACAAACAGGTGTGGATACATTCCCTTGTCCCCAAAGGGCTCACAATCTGTGTACCTGAGGCAACAGAGCATTTCCTTTGCATACAAGCAGACTGGGCTCTCTCTTTGCAGCATCATGTCACTGCACACAATGTGTACGCCATAGCAGCCTCTGTGGCCAATCTGCACTCGCTGGACATCTGCTGGGCTGCCATCTGGTCCTCTGTCCATACCTTTGCAGCGCATTACTGCTTGGAGGAGAGCTCATGGCATGATAGCGCTTTCGGCCAGGCAGTGCTTCATTACTTCTTGGGATGCAATTCATGGAGGATCACTGGTGACCATTGGCGTGGCGTGGGGGTTTCCTGCCATTTTCTGCAAGCATTAATAACGTTTAACATTTGTGTGCCTGGTGGGCAAGTGGTCCTAATGTGCATTCCATTCAAGCAACTCATTCCCTAGCCCCTGTAACTTGCATAGTGTAAAAGATCTCTAAAGGTAAAAAGGGGACTATTGTAGTTCATATGGAAGGGCAGACTGGATAGACCATGTGGTCTTTTTTTGCCTTCATGTTTCTGTAGTTAATGGGCCCTTGTGGACTGATGCAGCCTTAGCGCATGCTGTTGTGATACTTGCCCTAACTCTCTGTCGTCTTCCAGGAAATTTTGACGAGGTGCCTCATCCCCAGATTCTGGACTCTGCTTTTCCTGCATGGCAGCTTCTGAGTCATCCCTGGAGGGCCTGCTTTCCCCCTCTCAGCCGGGGGATGTAGTGCATCCAGCCTTGCCTGCTTCTGGGTGAGAGGTGATGGATGGGGCGCTATGGGTAAGGCTGTTCAGTTGACCAGAGGTTCCGGTGACTGTGCTGTGAGCCACTCGTCCCCTAGGGGGTCTTTGGCAGCCGTGCCCTCTGATATTGAGGAGTCATGTAGAGGAGAACTTCCAAACTCTGGATTGTCCTCCCTGGAATTCGTCTCCTTTATGCAACAGGCCTGGTCCTTTTGGCATGGAAATTCAGAGTCTGTGGCCTCTGGGTGCCCTCGGGCGCATCTCGTGAGGAGCAGGCTGAATGTGGAAGCCCTGTTTGATTACCTTTTGGCTGTGTCCCCTGGCAAGGGGTGCTCCTTGGGGATGGGGAACAGCTTGGAGCTATCCGATATCTTGACTATGATTGATTCAGATGGCTCGGTACTGGGCTCTGAGGTGGATTAGGAAGTGCTCTTGTCTTCAGAAGATTACACAAAGGCTGGCATGATCTGCCTAATCCAGAAGGAGGAGCTGGTGGCGTTAATTGCCAGGGTCTCATCTGCCTTGAACTTGATGGATGCTTTCGGCCTGGAGCAGGAGCCGAACGTACACCTGCTCCTTCAAGGGGTACGAAAATCCACTACTATCTTCCTGTTTCCGGATGTAATCAAGGACATAATCCGATGAGAGTGGGACTCTCCTGACTCCCTACCTAAAGAGTTATGGGTGGGTAAGAAGATCTATGTTCTCCCAGAGGAAGAGTGTGTCGAGTGGTTTGGCATTTCCAAGGTCACAGCAGTTACAAGACGAACCACCATTCCCGTGGAAGGTGGGTCGGCCTTAAAGCATTTTCTGGAACGTAAAGTGGATTCCTTGCTGAGGAGCCAGTTTGCTATGGCAGCATCTATTCTGCAGCTGGCAGTATGTACCAGCCTGACATCTTGAGCCCTGCTCCAGTGGATTCAGTCTCTTCCACTGGATGATACTACCCCTCTTTTGGGGTCTGCTATGGCCTTTCTTGCTGATGCCATGTATGACCCTGGTACGTTTGGCAGCCTGAGATCGTGCCCCAATGATTGTGTCACAGCATTGGATTTGGCTGTGGCACTGGGCTGTGGACTCATCCTCCAAAGCCCAGTTGGCCCAACTGGCTTTTAACGGGAAGCTTCTATTTGGAGCATCTGTTGAAGGACCTGGACGAGATAAAATCTTACCATCTTCTGGAAGACAGGTCCAAGGGGCCTGTGAAGCGGTCTGGTGCCCCTTTCTTGTAAGCCTCTCCCCTTACACCAAGGGCATGCTAGCTGGTTTTCTAGGGATCTTGGGGCTCTCATTATTACCGACCTGGAAAACCTTCATTCCCTCTGCTTCCGGGCCTTGGGCTTGTTTTCAGTCCTTTTGTGAAGTGCATGGACCCAGAGAGGCAGTCCCCTCCAGAGGAGGACCCTCCCAGGCTGCGCATTGAAGGTTTGGGGGCCCATTCCCTGGTTACTTTGGTGGGAGGCAGGCTTCACCTTTTTCTTTCAGGAATGGGCCCAGGTTACCAAGGATTGCAAGGTGCCAGACAACATTCAGTTTGGCTATCTGCTGAAATGCAAAGAGACAATTCCGGATGCCTTCATCATTTCCCTTTGTGATTCTGCAATCAAAAGTGCTGCCATACAGACCACTTTAGACAAGTTGCTGTGCCGGAAGGCGGTGGTGCCCATCCCCCTGGATGAGCGGGGCAAGGACAGATATGCCATCTATTTCATGGTGCCCAAAAAGGACAGTTCTTTCTGGCCTATTTTGGACCTCAAGGGGGTCAACAAACACTTGTGCGTCTGGATGGAAACCTTTGTGCTTAGTGATTCAAGCAGTATACTGAGAGGAGTAATTGGCTTCTCTGGATCTGGCCAAGGCATGTTTTCATATCCCTATCTGCGCGGATCAGCAGAAGTATCTGTGTTTTGCCGTGCTTGGCTCTCACTATCAGTTTGTTGCCCTCCCTTTTGGGCTCTCCACCGCCCAAAGGAAGTTCTCCAAGGTCATGGACGTAGCGACTGTGGATTTAAGGGATCTGTGTCCATCCCTATATGGACAACTGGCTCATCCGAGCCTGTTCGCTTTCAGAAGCATCTTGGGTGGCATCCCAAGTGGTGTCCTTTTTGGAAAGCCTTGGCTGGGTAATCAATCAGGGAGAGAACCAGCTGTTGCCTTCCCAGTCTCTCTGGAGTTTCTGGTGCATGTTTGGACTCTCTAGTAAGCACAGTTTTCCTGCCAGAGGAGAAAGTAAAAAGACTGTTGGATTGCTTGACACTGTTCTGTACACAGCAGGCTCCCAGAGTCTGGGATTATCTTCATCTCTTCAGATTGATGGCGCCGTGGGTGTGTGCTCACATGCGACCCTTCAGTAGTCTTTGACTCAGTGAACCCAAATTTATCAGGAGTTTGAACACAGGTTTCTGTTCCCATTGATGGTGAAGGCTAGTCTGCAGTGGTAGCAGCAGCCATGTCATCTGAGGAAGGGCATAACGCTGGACGATTTCTCCTGCATCCTGCTGACGATGGATGCCAGTCTCTCGGGCTGGGAACCCCATTGCCAAGACCATATGGCCCAGGGCCCTTGGAACTGCAGGGAAGCAGTATGAACATAAGAACATAAGGTATGCCATACTGGGTCAGACCAAGGTCCATCAACCCCAGTATCTTGTTTCCAACAGTGGCCAATCTAGATCATACGTACCTAGCAGTTTCCTCAAAAGACACAGGTTCCACAATGCTTGTACGGGGTCAAGCATTGATATCCTGGGTCCCTTTTTAATAATGGTTTATGGACCTTTCCTCCAGGAACTTGTCCAAACCTTTTTTTAAACCCAGCTACACTAACAGCCTTTGCTACATCCTCCGGTAACAAATTCCAGAGTTTGATTACATGTTGAGTGAAGAAATATTTTCTTTTATTAGTCTTAAATAGTTTACCCTGTAGCTTCATTGCATGTCCCCTAGTCTTTCTATATTCTGATAACATAAACAATCGATCTACGTTTACCCATTCCACTCTTTTCATTAATTTATAGACTTCTATCATATCTCCCCTCAGCCGTCTCTTTTCTAGGTTAAAGAGCCCTAACCTTTTTAGCCTTTCTTCATAGGAGTATCCTTCCATCCCCTTTACCATTTTGGTGGCTCTTCTCTGAACCTTTTCTAATAACGCTATATCCTTTTTAAGATACGGCAACCAGAATTGCACACAATATTCAAGGTGTGATCTCACTATGGAACGATATAGAGGCATTATAATATCTTTTGTTTTATTTTCCATTCCTTTCCTTATGATACCTAGCATTGTATTTGCTCTCGTGGCCGCCGCTGCACACAGGGCCGAGGGTTTTAACATGTTATCCACAATGACGCCTAAATCTTTTTCCTGGGTGGTGGTTCCTAATGTGGAACCTTGCATCGTGTAACCATAGTTTGGGTTGCTCTTCCCTAGGTGCATAACTTTGCACTTGTCCACATTAAATTTCATCTGCCATTTTGATGCCCAGTCTTCCAATTTATCAAGATCCTCTTGAAATTTTCCACAATCCTTTTGGGTTTTAACAACTTTAAATAATTTTGTGTCATCTGCAAATTTGATGACCTCACTCGTTATTCCCCTTTCCAGGTCATTTATGAATATGTCAAAAAGCAGCGGACCCAGCACAGATCCCTGGGGTACACCATTATTTAACTTTCTCCATTGGGAAAATTGGCCATTTAGCCCTACCCTCTGCTTTCTATCTTTTAACCAGTTCCTGATCCACAATAATACACTGCCTCCTATCCCATGACTTTTTAGTTTTGCCAAAAGTCTCTGATGAGGGACCTTGTCAAAGGCTTTCTGAAAGTCCAGATACACTATATCAACCGACGCACCTTTGTCCACCTGTTTATTCAGACCTTCAAAAAAAACTATAACAGATTAGTAAGACAAGCTCTTCCTTGTCTAAAGCCATGTTGCCTGTCTCCCATTAGGCCATGATCCATCAACTGCCTCAAGGCGAGGGCCATCAGGTTGGCTCTTCTGCGTTTCTTGCCCCAGTCGAGAGCTGGGTAGTTTGAGTCTTTTCAGACAATGCCATGGTGGTGGCTTGTGTAAATCAGCAAGGTGGCACAAGGAGTGCCGGGGTAGCTCTGGAGAGGGCTCTCCTGTTTGTCTGGGTGGAGAAGAACCTAGCCTTGTCAGGCCAGCACATTGCTGGGGTGGACAGTGTGGAAGCAGACTTCCTCAGCCGTCACTCTCTGGACCCTGAAGAGAGGAGGCGTTTCAGTTGGTTCTGGGCCACTAGATTTGCCCTGAAATGGATCTGATGGTGATGTGCTCCAATGCCAAAGTTTGCCACTTCTTCAGTCACCACACGGAGATGGGATCCAAAGGTGTTGATACCCTGACCCTTGGCCATCCTTGCAAACACAACAGGCGAAGGCCAATGAAGGTCACAGGTGCAATTTTATTGTCAAAAATCCCCTACGCGTTTCAGCGTCAAGCCTTCATCAGGGGGTGTGCATATATCACAACATATGAGATTGATTGGGGGTCTTAAGAAAGACCGTTTTCCATTACTGTCTCAAGACCCGTCAATCGTAAATAGTAGCTTGCAACGAGTAGTGTATGGTATTTAGGAAAGGAATAGAGAATAAAACAAAGAATACCATAAAGCTTCTATCACTCCATGGTGCAACCTCACCTTGAGTACTGTGTGCAATTCTGGTTTCTGCATCTCAAAAAAACAATATAGCAGAATTAGAAAAGGTACAGAGAAAGGTGACTAAGATAATTGAATTTGGCTCACACCTTTTCTCAGAAGTTCAAGGCGAGTTAAAATTGGGCATAGTAGGTATTTTCCTGTCCCCCCTAAAGGCTTACAATCTAAGTTTGTACCTGAAGGAGTGAAGTGATTTGTCCATGATTACAAGGATCAACAGTAGGATTTGAACCTGGCTTTCCTGGTTCTTATTCCACTTCTCTAATCATTAGGCTACTCATCCACTTCAGGGATGGAATGATACCCTTATGAGGAAAGGCTAAAGAAGTTAGGGGTCTTCAGCTTGGAGAAAAGATGGGGAGATATGATAGAGATCTATAAAATTAATGACTGGGATGGGTAAATGCAAATCAGTTAATTAAGCTCCGGAATTCATTACTGGAAGATGTGGTAAAAGGCATAGCTGGGTTTAAAAAAGGTTTGGACAAATTCCTGGAGAAAACATCCATAAATCATTATTAAGGTGGATTTGGTGAAATCCACTGCTTATCCATGGGATACGTAGCATGGAATTTGTCTACCTTTTGGGATATTGGGCTTGATAAACTTTTTGGCCTGACATATTGTGGCAAATCTTATATTCTCTGGGAACAAGCAGAAAGTCAAGGGTCATATTGTGGCAAATCTTATATTCTCCGGGAACAAGCAGAAAGTCAAGGGTGCCATCTTGACTCAGTCTCCTTTTTTCTGTGGAGCCCACTGGACATGTGTCTGTTTTCCTGGAAAAAGTGTTAATTTTTTTTCTCTCTTCAATTTTTCTTTTCTCCAGTCGCATACCGGTTCCCTTTTCCCGCCCCCAAGCTTGCTTGCCTCGGCATCGTGTCTCGGGTCCATTTTTGTTCTTTTTTCGTGTTTTTCTCAACCAGCTAAGCGCCTTTTTTCCCTGGCTTGGCCTGAGGCTTTTGACCTTGCAGGGGCTGTCTTTCCCACCATGGCCTCTGCCATTGGTTTTAAACACTGTGATCGATGTGCCCATACCATGTCACACACCAATCCACATGACTGCTGCCTCGGGCCGGACCATGATCTCTTGGACTGTGGTCTCTGCAAGAAGATGACCACCAAGAGACGTCACCAGCAGTGGGAGACTTCCTTCACAAGATGCACTCTGCACCAGAGGCTTCGGTGACACTGCATTCCAGGGCCCCCTCTGGAACCCTGGGGAGACTGTGCTTGACAGATCGTGTTGGCTGATGAGTCTGGGAAAGGAGGCAAGTCCCATGGGCCCTGGACCTGCAGCTCCCATCACAAGTCTGAGGGGAAGGAGCAGGAGCAGCTGACCAAAATACCCCGATGGGAATTGTCAGCATCTGGTGACTGCTGTCGGACCCCCGAGACCATCCTGGTCGAAGATCCTCCCCTTGATGGAACTGGCACAGGGCCCTAATCGCTGAAGGCTGCAGAGCCACCTGGGCTGTAGACCAGGATGGTGGCTTTGGAGCACAGTTTGTCTGCCTTCATAGCCCAGCAGCAGGCTCTGATGTCCGGCTCTTCTGGGTCATCACTCCCTACTAGTGGGCCCTCGACCTTGAGGACTTCCCCGGACATGAGCCAATCCTTGAGTGTCATCAGCTTCAAGATGTTCCTTGACACTGGTCCCAGTCCCACTCATTGAGACAGAGGTCATCCCGGATGAGTGCCCATGGCTCTGACCACAGGACCTCAAGGGGGCAGGGGCTGTCAGGTTTGGGGCCTTATTCTGGAGCCCGGACTGCCCTTGACATCTCCACAGACTATGATTTGGACTGGAAGACCAAAATCGAGGAATCCTCAGACACTTAGCATCACCAGGATGTGTCTTCTGACCCATCTCCTCCCAAGACCCGGTGCTGGTCCCCACCCGAGGATGCAGCCTTCCTTGACTTCATGCGAGACATGGCCAAGGCACTAGCTTTCAACACCAAGTCGGAGGAGGACCCTCGGACAGAGGAACTTGAGATCCTCCAGTATGGCCCTTCTGAAGGAGGAATTCAGTGCCCATTCTCCCAGTCCTGGAATGGCTGCTCCTCTGCATATGGGAGACCTCACGTCTGTGCCCATATTGAGCAGATGGCTGGACTTAATGTACCAGGTCCACCGGAGCCCTGGCTTCCAAAAAGCACAGCTGCCACACAACTACATGGTGGTGGAGTCTGCCATGTGTCACCTCAAGAGCCAAAATATGCACTCCTCGGTGCCCCCGGATAGGAAGGTTGCACCTTGGACGTCCTGGACATGAAATGCTACCAGGGCTTGATGCTCATTGGCCAAATCCAGGCATACTAGCTGTACATGGCGATGGAACTCGCTGGGTTCTTGGCTGGTCTCTCCAAGGAACCCCTCCAGTGGTTCTGGACCCTGGCCTTGGATGTCAGAGAGTGCTCCAAGTTTGATTCGGGCAGCCTTTGATGGCTTCGAATCAGTGGGTAGAGTAGCCATGGTAGGCATCGGTGCCCGACACTAGGCTTGGCTATAGTCCTTTGACCTGGAGCAATGGGTTTTAGGACAGGCTGGTCGATGTTCCTTGCCAGAGAGAAAATCTCTTCGGTAAACCTATGACTGATAAGGCTACAGAGTTGGAGTCTGAGTTCCTGACTAGGACCAGGCTCTCCAAGAAGACCGCTGACCCTTTCTGATGGAAGCCTTCAGGTAAAAAAAATGAATAAATAAATCCTTCTACCCAAAGAAGATGAAGGCTTATGGAAACTACCTTCAGTACCAGGCTTCTCCAGCTCCCCAACAGGAGCAGCAAGCCAAAGGACAAGGGCATGGCCCTTGTAAGCCTAAGGCTCCAAAACCCCAGACTCCGGCTCCAGCCCAGCCTGGTGGGAGTTTTTGACTCCTTGGGCATAGTCTCTCTTCCCCCACCAGGAGACCCAGCCCAACTGCCCACAGTAGGGCGTCTGGTTCTCTGTGCCCACTGGTGGCCATCCATCATCACCAATTCTTGGACACTGCAGGTGGTGAGGGAGGGTTACCTCTTCCACCTGGAACAGGTGCCTCTCCATTCTTTCCGGGACTCCCCTCCACCAGACTTTGTTACTGCAGGAGTTGACAGGCCTTCTCGAGGACAGGGCGGTGGAATCGGTGCCTGTACACCTCAGGGGCAAAGGGTCCTACTCCCGGTACTCCCTTGTACCCAAGAGGACTGAAGGCTTCCAGCCCATTCAGGTTCTACGGGATCTAGACAGGTTCCTGATGAAGGAGAAGTTCAAAATACTCTCCCTTGGAACACTGCTGCCATACCTCCAGCTGGGAGACTGGCTCACACACACACACACAGACACAGACTACCTCAGGTTTGTGGTAGGAGGCAGCCACTACCAGTACAGGGTGCTACCCTTCGGATTGGCCTCTGCACCAAGGGTGTTCACCAAGTTCCTGATGGTAGTTGCGGCCTACTTTCATCTCCAGGGAGCCTTTGACGTCCCCTTTCTAGATGATTGGCTTATAAGAGGCCACACAGCCGCCAAGGTTGAACACGCAATGGTGCACACCATCCTCATCCTGCAGCACTTGGGGTTTGTAATAAACTATCCAAAGTCCCATCTCCTCCTGACAGAGTGTCTGGAATTTATAGGGGCAAGGCTGGGCATGCCAGAGCCTGCCTTCCTCAGGACAAGGCCGATTGTCTCTGGGTGCTGGCTTCTGCTGTGCAGTGCTGACATTCGGTGTCCGCCCAACTTCTGCTCTGCCTGTTGGGTCATATGGCATCCAGTTCATGTTACCCCAGACACCCACCTTCACATGAGGACAGTTCAATTGGACCTCTGCTCCCAGTGGACCCAGGCCACAGATCGACTGGTGGACAGGATGGTGGTGACCCACCAACTGGCCAACTCACTTGTCTGGTGCCAAGCCCCCAGCACCTTCAGTCTTGGATGCCCATCCAGGCCTCCATCCCCTAGGGGGTCCTCGCTATGGATGCCTCCCTCTTAGGCTGAGAATTCCATTGCAACAACCTCTGCACTCCAGGGCACTGTGTCGCAGATGGACAGTCTGCAGCAGATCAACCTCTTGGAGCTTCGAGTCATATTCCTGGCTCTCCAAGCCTTCTGTCACCACTTGCAACACCAATCAGTGCTGGTCCAGATGGACAATCAAGTGGCGATGGTCTACATCAACAAGCAGGGGGATACGGGGTCATGCACCCTCTGCCGAGAGGCATTACCTATCTGCTCATATGTGAACCACCACGGGATGCGCCTGCGGGCAATGTGTCTGCTAAGCCAGGACAATGCCCTGGAGGACAGGCTTAGCAGGGTCCTCCAGCCGCATGAGTGGTGGCTAGACCCCAGTGGCCTATCGGCTCTTCAAGCTCTGGGGGACTCCACAAATGGTCCTTTTTGCCAGTCCAGACAACACCCAGCTGCCCCATGTCTGCTCTAGGCAGCCACACTCATCATGGGTGGCAGCGGATATATTCCTGATCCTGTGGATGGAGGGCCTTCTCTATGCCTTTCTGCCCACACCGCTGATTGCCAAGACCTTGTTCAAGGCTCAACACAACAGGGCATCATTGAAACTAGTAATCTCTTCTTCACTTATCCACAGTGCCCTGATCCCCTTGGAGAGTGCCCCTGGGCTGCTGTCACAGGAGGGCGGCTCCCTCCTACACCCTAACTTGGGGTCTCTGATGCTAACAGCTTGGCTGCTGAAAGGGTAGTCTTGACCCCTTTTAACCTTTCAGGGGAGGTGGAGGAGGTCCTCCTGGCCTCCTGTAGGACCTCCACAGGGCACGTTTATACCTTCAAATGGTATATACTTTCAGTGTGGTGCACGAAACGACGGGTCAACCCGTCGTTGTTCTCTGTGCAGCTTGTGCTGCAATATTTGCTTCACCTGTCTCAGGCAGGACTGAAGTCTCAACTCCGTCGGGGTCCACCTGAGTGCACTCACGGCGCACCACCACCTTATTGAGGGCAAGTCCCTCTCTGTCCAACCTCTTGTGACCTGCTTCCTGCAGGGTCTCTTGATGTCCAAGCCTTCTGTCTGCCTACTGGCGGCAGAGTGGGGACTTCAGCGTGGTGCTGTTGCAGTTCACTGGCCCACTGTTTGAGTCCCTGGCTAGCTGCCACCTATGGTACTTTTCCTTGAAGGTTGTGTTCTTGGTGGCATTCATGTCAGCTCGCAGGGTCAGTGAGCTCCAGGCTTTGGTGGTGGATCCTCCCTACTCAAGGTTCTACAAGAACAGGGTCGTTCTCTGCACGAACCCCAAGTTTCTTCCCAATGTGGTGTCCCCTTTCCACCTCATTTGGGAGATGGTGCTTCCCACTTTCTTTCTGTGGCCTCATGCCAGCAGAGTGGAGACTGTCCTTCATACTTTGGACTGTAAGAGGGCCCTGTCCTTCTACCTCCAATGTACCCAGGGCCACCGCAAAGCCTCACAGCTTTTCATCTCCTATGACCCCACTTGGCTGTTGGGTTGGGGGCAGCGGTGCCTAAGTGTATTCTGTCCACTTCGGTGGCGGACTGTATTACCCTTGCCAATGAGCAGGCTGGGATATGACTGGAGCGCCAGGTCACAGCGCACAGCATCAGGGCCATGGTGGAATGTGTAGCAACCCTGCGTTCCATCCCTCTGTCAGAAATCTGCTGTGCCACCACCTGGTCCTCAGTCCATACTGTCACAGCTTATTACTGCCTGGAGAGGGAGTCCTGCCAGGACAGTGCCTTCAGCCAGGCAGTATGCAGTCATGTTCAGAGTGTAGGCAACTCCTGACCTCCAGCCCTTGGTGTGTTCAGGCTATCAGAGTGCTGGTACCTCGCTGGACATGGGTCTGCCTTCTCAGAACTGATTGCTGTTTCTCACGGCTCACCTTTTCCTGGTCACCCATGGCTTTTTACAGGTCTCTCGGTAGCCTGTAGCTAGGGAATCCCATATGTGAGGACTGACTTTTTGCTTGTTCCCGGAGGAAGCGTAGTTACTCACCTGTAATAGGTGTTCTCCGGGGACAGCAGGAATCAGTCCTCACAACACTCTCTCCTCCCCGTGGAATTTCCTTTTGTCATTTTTACCTTTGAGCTATGTCATCCTACTGAGGCAAGATGGCACCCTTGGGTGAGAAGGGGACCATGCATGTGTGGTGCATCTCCCAAAGGCTTTCTTTGAAAGCTGGGGAGAAGCTACTGCTCGGGCTGTATTGGTGCCAACATCATCCATATGTGAGGACTGATTCCTGCTGTTCCCGAAGAACACCTGTTACATAGAAACATAGAAATATGACAACAGAAAAAGACCACATGGCCTATCTAGTCTGTCCTTCCATATCAACAACTACAACAGTCCCCTTTTATCCTTTAGAGATCCTCTGTGTTTGTCCCATGCTTTTTTGAATTCAGATACCATCCTCATCTCTACCACCTCCACTGGGAGACTATTCCACGGATCCACCACTCTTTCCGTAAAGAAATATTTCCGCATATCATGCCTGAATCTATCTCCCTTCACCCTCATCCCATGTCCCCTCATAGCAGAAGTTGCTTTAAATTGAAAACGGTTCTCCCCCTGTACATTTATGCCACAGAGGTATTTAAACATCTCAATCATATCATCTCTATCCCACCTTTCCTCTAAGGTGTACATATTAAGATCCGTAAGTCTGTCCTCATATGCTTTATAATGAAGACCACTAACCATTTTAGTAGCCACCCTCTGTACTGATTCCATCCTGTTTATATCCTTTTGAAGGTGTGGTCTCCAGAATTGCACACTATGCTCCAAATGAGGTCGCACCAAAGACTTATACAGAGGCACTATCACCTCCTTTTTTCTGCTAGCCATTCCTCTCTGTATTTTTATTTATTTATTTATTATTTATTACAGTTGCTTATATACTGCACTATTCGGCATCAGCGCGGTTTACAGTATAACAAAATGACCAAACACACATTCTGTTTGGTTTTACATAGAACAAGGGTATGAACTTGGATAACAGGGGGGGGATGAACTATATACATGAATTATATACATGAGATAGGTTACATGCATGACACAAAAGTCCTGTAACATGGTTGAATTGAACAATATGTAATGAGTCCGTTTCGAATACAAGAGACATTGTGAGAATGGGCTGTAAAAAGGCAGTATTTCTTAGGTGGTGTTATCTAGAATCATCGCTGGCTGGGTAGTATTGGAGGAAGAGGTGATGTTTGATAGCCTTCCTGAATTGGGTCAGGTCAGCAATGGCTCGAATGTTTGGTGGGAGTGTATTCCAATATTTGGGGACGTAAAGACTGAAGGCCCTATTTGCTGTCGTGTTATTGCATTTAGTCAAGGTTTTCGGGGTTGTTAATAGATTTAGGGCTGTTGACCTCCTGGCTCTGTTGGGGGGCACTGTATGAATGAGATCAGTAAGTGCTGTGGAGGATAGGCGCTTGATGGCCTTGAATGAGAGGATTAATGTTTTGAAGATAATCCTTCCGTGTATAGGTAACCAATGAAGCTGTTTTAGAATCGGAGTCACATGGTCACTTCTGGTGGCTCCATGGAGAATCCTTGCTGCAGCATTCATGGCTAGTTGTAGTGGGTTTATTGTGGCTTGCGGGAGACCTTGTAGGATGGAGTTGGCAAAGTCAAAGTGCGGTAGGATCAGAGCTTGGAATATGGTCCGGAAATCATCTGGTTCCAGTAGGGAACGCAGATGCCTGAGTGAACGGATTTTAAAATAGACCGCTTTAACAATGTTGCCTATATGGCATTTCATGTCCAGATGTTTGTCTAAGGTGACTCCCAGGTATTTTATTGTTTCTTTGGTTTGTAATTCTGCTTCCTTGACCTTTATATGTGTTGGTGGGGTAAAGTCTGGGTCTCTGGCGATGAACAGTACCTCCGTTTTCTTATGCTGGATGCGTAGATTTTGTGCTTGTAGCCAGTCCGATATGGCATTGAAACATTCTATAATAGGTGTGAGGTCCATTTGAACGGTTGAAAAAGGCATATATAGGAGGATGTCGTCCGCATATATCATACAGCTCACGTTAAATGCTCTAATGATGTTGCAAATGGGCTGCATGTATATGTTGAATAGTAGAGATGACAATGAGGATCCTTGCGGCACACCCTGTGTTTGATGGAATTGTTTGGACTCTTTTGCTCCTGATTTCACATATTGACATCGTCCATTTAGATAAGAGCTGCACCAATCGAGTGCAGTATTGCAGATTCCCTTTTCTTTCAGTCGCCCGAGGAGAATCTCATGATGAACCGAGTCAAAGGCTGCAGCGATGTCTAAAAAGATTAACACAAAGCCTTGTCGGATGTTGTCAATGCCTGTGAATATGTTATTGAATAAGAAGGTGAGGAGTGTCTCTACTCCATGGTACTCTCTAAACCCGTGTTGGCAATAATCTAAGGGAGCTGTTGAGTCTATATGATCCTGAATTTGCCTTTGGACCTCTTTCTCCAATATCTTTGCTAGTATGGGAATACTAGCTATTGGTCTGTACGAATCGGCTTGTTGAGGATCAAGTTTAGGGTTCTTCATTAATGGCCTGATCGATGTTTGCTTGAGGGTTTTTGGGAAGGAACCGGTAGTAAAGGAAAGTTCTGTCAGTTTTGCGATGAATGGACTGACTTCCTTGCGTAGCTCCTTGATCCAAAAAGCCGGGCAAGGGTCTGTTTGTGCCGTGGAGGTATTGAGGGAAGCTATTGTATCTTCAATGCTTTTTCTAGATGGTGTGGAAAATTTGCATAAAGGGGTTATGCTGGTAGGGTCTTGGAATGCGGCCGTTGATATTTTGTTGGTCTGTATGATCTTTGACTGAAGGTAGTCAGCGAATTTTTGTGGGTGGATATCCACTTGTTGTTCCGGAGTTGGTTCCTTAGAAAGAGTTTGAACCAAGTTGAAAAGATCCCGTGGTTTGTTCAGAGATCTTTTCAAAGTGTCAGTGTGGTGTTGTTTCATTTTTAATGAGATTGCTTCCCTGTGCCTTGTTAGGTGAAGTTGGTAGGCTGTCAAATCTTGTGCGGAGAGTGATCGGCGCCATTTTTTCTCTAGTTTGCGTAGTTGTGTTAGAGAAGCTCTCAATTCTTGGGAGAACCATGGGGCTGTATTTCTTATTCTCTTGGTTGCGTTGTTGCTTTGTGGATGTTGTGCGATAGCTGTGAGGTTGTGATTCCATGCGGCGACTAGTTCTTCTGGGTCAGATGTGGTTATGGTGAGGAGGGGGTTAGTTTGCGAGAGTATTAACTCTCTGTCAAATGCGCGGAAGTTTCTAGATGATGCTTGAGCCGTGCTGTTACATTTTCGGGTGATATACCGCTGGCTGTCCCTGGTGGGTATTTGAAAAGTGATGAGTTTATGGTCAGACCAGGGGACGTCAATGATGGACAGCATCGTGTTGTTGTTTTGCTCAAGGGCTGCATGTGGTGCGAACACCATGTCCAGGATATTGCCCTTTTCGTGTGTGGGTTTATCGATGATTTGTGTAAAGCCCAGATTCTCAATGGCTTCGAGGAATGCCGTTGCATGGCTGTGATGAAGTGTAGGGAGGTTAAAGTCTCCCATGATCCAATTAGGTGAGTTGGGGTTGTGACCATTAGCAGCAAGGTTCAGAATTGTGGGGAGGTCCTCAGGTGATGAAGAAGGAGATCTGTATATTAGATTGATGGAGCATTGCTTGTTTTTGATGGAGAGAGAGTCCAGGTTACATGTACTGGAGGCTTCAGTGATATGGAAATGAAGATCTGATTTGGCGAGGATAAGTACTCCCCCTCCTTTTTTAGTTTCTCTGTGTCTTATATGTACGGAGAAGTTGGGAGGTAAGAGTTGGTTGATGATGACGTTATCCTCTGATGATAGCCAGGTTTCCGTGATTAAAAGTAGGTCCAGGTTATAGAGGGAGATCATATCTAAGACCACGGGCCATTTCTTGCGTATGGAACGTGCATTTATCATGGCACACTTTAGGTTGTGGTGGTACCTTAGTTTCTTGTGATTAGGTGTTGTAGAAGGTTGGAGCGTAATGTGTATAAGGTGAGTGCGACGTGTGTCGCCACTTGGGTGGGGTCCAGACCATCTTTTTCCATAGCTGCTCAAGATGGGGATATGGTTTTGGGATTGAGATAGTGCATTGGATGTTCCTAGCCAATTTGTAAGGAGGTACAGGCTGGCAAGGGCCAGGAAGTGTGAGGCCATATTGTGTGAGAAGGAGTGAGTGATTGCGATATGGGGAGGTTTTTACTGCAGATTATACAGCAATAGTGGGGATAGTGAAGTATCAATAAGGAGTATAAAGTAATAGGTACTGAAAACAGTGAGTATCTGTGTGGCACTCGTGACATCAGCTATTATTTGCTAGGTACTGGCAACAGTAAGTAGCTATGTGGTAAATGGTAACAGTAGTTTGTTAGATGCAACAATTCCTAGATACTAATAACAGTAGCTGAGTATAATGTAAACATTGCTGGATACTGACTACAGTAAGAAGCTGAGATGTAACTAGAACCGTAGTATTTGGGAGCTTGGTATTAGGAACAGTAATAGCATGTGTTTAAGGCTGCTGATAATAACAACTAAATATGTAGTGTAGCAGTAAAGGCAATTCAATATTGTCTATAACATCAGTTCTGATTGCATTAGATTTAGTGTTATAACAACATATCAAAATAGAGTATGAATAGGGTATATTCGTAATGTTTGTGCTATTAGAGCAGACAAATATTTCGACAACCGTATGATTGAAGAGATTGATAAACACAGCAATGTACTTCTTTAGTATAAATTACTAGCAATGGAGGAAATTACAAAGATTATTGTTATATGCATTCATAATTTGTGAGATACAGGCGATAATATAGCATTAATGCACATAGGTTGTAATTTGTTATGTTTGTGAGTTGGATTAATGTGGAGGAATTAAACAAATCTAAAGTACACAACTCAGATGTTGGGAAAGTCTGTTTAAGTGTTTGTGGCAGTTATACTTGCGGTTGAGTGGTTGAAGTGACGTGAAGTTGTGGTATGTGAGCTCGACCCTACGGGAGCTCGGCTTTTCCCTTTGATGGTTGTTGGTGTCGATGTGGATTTTTCTTTCTTCTACACCTAGATGTCAGACAGAGTGGATCCCCGTTTGGCGGTGGAGCAGTTTACACTTCAGTTGAGGCTGGTGTTGCAGTAGTAGTGTGCTGCGTCAGGATCAAAGAGCTAGATTTCGTCTCGGTTGGCAAGTTAGTTGTTGCTCTTTTCTGCGGGAGCCTTCGGTGGCGCCACGACCTAAGGGCCACGCCAAAGGGCCCTCTGGCGAGGCCCTCAAGCACGGGCCCGACAGGCGCGGGCGCCTGATCAGCGCTCACTTTTCAAGCTCCCCGGCTGACCCGATTGGTCAGCACGTGCACCGGAGGTGGGCCGATGCTCCAGCTGGCTCAATCCTCCGACTGAGGAGAGCAGATGGCCGCCCGATGCTGGAAGAGCACAGAGGAATGCGCTCGATCAGCGCTCGCTTTTCAAGCTCCCCGGCTGACCCGATTGGTCAGCACGTGCACCGGAGGTGGGCCGATGCTCCAGCTGGCTCAATCCTCTGACTGAGGAGAGCAGATGGCCGCCCGATGCTGGAAGAGCACAGAGAGGAATGCACTCGATCAGCGCTCGCTTTTCAAGCTCCCCGGCTGACCCGATTGTATGCACCCAAGCATCCTCCTAGCTTTTGCCGTCGCCTTTTCTACCTGTTTAGCTACCTTAAGATCATCAGACACAACCACGCCTAAGCCCCGCTCTTCTTTAGTGGACAAAAGTACTTCACCCCCTATACTGTATTGCTCCCTTGGATTGCTGCAGCCCAAATGCTTAACCTTACATTTTTAAACATTAAATCCCAGCTGCCAAATTCTAGATCATTCTTCAAGCTTAGCTAGATCCCTCCTCATGTTATCTACACCTTCCTGGGTGTCTACTCTATTGCAGATTTTGGTATCATCCGCAAAGAGGCAAACCTTACCCGACAGCCCTTCTGCTATATCACTAACAAAGATGTGAGTAACTATGCTTTCTCTGTCTGGGTCCTGACCATGACCCAAAAGACTGTAAAAGTTGTACTCGAATGTTCCCCAGGACATGAAGAGGTCACTTACATCGTCTCCGTGAACAGTTAGAAACTGAACAAAAAGTTTTTTAGAAATCTCAAATGAAGACTGTCTCTATGCATACAGCATCTGTTTCTGCACAATTAATTTGAGAATTGTCTAGGGAATTGACTTCAATCTCTAGGCACAGTGACTCTAAAAGTGTAGTTGCCCAATGGGCATCCCTGAAATCTGCAAAATCAGAGGATCTGCCCTATGAAGTATTCAGGCTTGCTATGCAGCCTCTTCTTCAGTACCTGCAAAAGTCTTGAGAGCATGAATGGTGACTTCAATGCCAACTAAAATGCAGAGAAACACAAACATACCGGCGCAGCATCTCTGCTAAGTGAAAGCACACTAATTCTCTTTCTGCACTTGGACCCTTGTGCAGTGTTGAAATGCCCAACCCCATTCGTCCATCAGCTTCTAAGAACCTAGTTTCGGATCTCAGATCTTCTGCTCAATTGTCTGCATAAGCATGTGTGCAGCATTTGCCCATTTGCATACTTGTAGCTGTTGAGTCCTCTTATGTTTTGATATAGCTTTCAGATCACGGAAAAGATTGTTTGACTTTAAGGATTATTTTAAAAATATGCTGGGAGGGCCTCCTCAACGTAGCATGAAACCTACCCATTCTTCATGTCAGGCCAGTGCAAAGGGAACCTCAAGACTCAGTGGTATCTTTGCTGTGTTCTTTGGATTCCAAACAAGAATCTGTGCATTCCTTTCCTACCTCTTCTCCATAATCTGTAATATTGCAGGTGGAAGATTTCTTTGATTTTTAATCACAACTTTCTTCACTGGATAATGTGGAGGAAGATTCCATGGGCATCCTTCTGATCTTTTGCCTCTGCCACTTAGAAAAGAGTTACTATATAAGAACGTTTTGTATCCATCATTTGTTCAAAAGATGTCTGAAGAAGTACCTTTTTTTCACTGCATCAGGATGTGGCATCCAGAACTGATATATTATGTCTTCTTAAATACATACTTTTAAAATGACTGTAGCTATCGCAATTCACCACATACAGTTCAGCCTATCTCTAAGAAACTGGATATTGAATATAAGGTCCAAGCTTTAAGAAAGTTCAATTTTCTCATTCTTCTCATGAGAGAAAGACCAAAAATGTTGACTTTTTTTTTCTAACACTCCCCCAGGAAAAGACCCTAATATGATGGATCATTTGGGCAAGAAATTGTAGAGACTTCTTGGATTGCTGCATTAAGCACAGTAGTACCATCCGGTGTCCCTATTATTTATTGCAAGATGTAGAAAGAAAGATACAAACTTTTTTCCAAAACAGAAGAGGTTCTTTCTGCCAGTCATTTCAGGCTGGGAAGAGACTCCCTTGAGAAGGAAAAGCCCATGGAGTATAAAAAATGCACGCAAGGGCAGTTTCCAGTCTTTGGCACACAGCCACTGCACCTTGTAGGAGTAAGGCCTCTCCCCTTAAGGGACAGGTGTCTGTGGCACTCAGTCATAGCACCCTAAGGGAGAAGAGAAGTCTTTTACACCTTGCCACATATAATCTAGATAAGTGCAACAAGCTTATAGCAGCTGCAGAGGAGAGAAGAGCAGAGTGTTAATGTCTGTGCAAACCCTGCCAGCACCCCACTGTCTCACAAGAATTACAGCCCAATCTGTAAAGAGGTTCCAAGATCTGTACAAGCCATTCAGCTTTCCTGGCCAAAAGAGCATGGAGCCCTGCAGAGAGGTTTTGGAGAACTGCATCCACAGAAGCCACTAGCTCTTGGAAAGAGAGAGAACACAACCACCACCATACACCAGATCCAACTGACCTCTAGCGCAGCATTGCAGAGCTAGGATTGCCTCATACAGATTAAGGTGGTTATTGTTAAGTGCCTTGGAGTTGGCACCGACTTGTGATGACCACCTGGATAGGCGGCATCATGGATAATACCTTAAAACCATCTGCTCAATACGCAGTGGCGGCCAAGAAAAGAAATAGAATTTATTTATATATTTAGCCATGTTTATATACCACTAATCTGAGATTCTCCGGGAACAAGCAGGAAGTCAGTCCTCATATATGGGTGACGCCGACGGAGCCCTGCGCGGAAGCTTCTCCCCAGCTTTCAAAGAAAGCCTTTGGGAGATGCACCACGCATGTGTGGGCCCCTTCCCACCCAAGGGTGTCATCTTGCCTCAGTCTCCTCTTTTCCATGGAGCCCACCGGACGTGTGTCTGTTTTTCCTCGGGGGAAAAAAGCTAGTATTTTCTCTTGGAAGTTTTTCTTCCCTGGTTGAGTACCGGTTCCCTTTCCCACCCCCAAACTCCTGTGACAACTTTGCTGTGAGTTCTAGCTGTCTATTTGATTATTTATTGTTGTCTTATTGGTGTGCTACTTCACCTCCCTGTTCCCTTTAGTTTTGCACTTCAGCTTCTCAGCTGTATAACTTACCTTGCCTCTCTCAACTAACTGGCTTTTGTGTGGTAGCCAGGTTAACTGTTACTGTACTTTAAATTAAATATCTCTCCCTGCTCTGTCCCCATAACCTGCTGCATTTTAAACTTTTTTTTTCTGCTCTGCTCTAGCGTACCTGAGGGACTACCCCCCCCTCCCCTGCTGAGGGTACAGGACAGGGTACCTTGTAACAGCCCTCTTCTTTTTAATAGGTCTTATTTCCCTCCCTCCCCAACACCCACCTGCCCCGGGGTAATTGTAGCTTTATAGGTACTTACACATCTTAGAGGAAAGGGGCTGCTCTCAGGTGCAGCTCTTTATCCAAATCAGTCATACATTGAGGACCTGAGATTGATTAAGCTTCAGGTGAACAAGGTATATTAGAGGTATTAGATACACTTTTATTAGTATAAGCACCTACACCAACTCTTATTGAATACAGAATTTTAAGACCTAAACACAAGCTTTAAACTAAGATGTAGACAACAGTCCAGCAGCGAGATGGGGGCCTTCCAGTCTTTTGCATTGAGTGTCACATGTATGATTTTCTCCCAGTTGGTGAGAGGTCTTACATATGCACTAAGTGCAAGGAGCTCTTTCCTCTCAGGGAACAAGTCTGTTCTCTAGAGGCTAGAGTAGCAGACCTGGAAGACATAAGAAAGACAGAGAATTTTATTTATTTATTTTATTTTATTTATTTACATTCTCTTATATACCGCGCTATTCTGCATCAGTGCGGTTTACATTGAACAAACTGAAATTACATTGAACAGGGCATTATAACTTGGAGATAACTATTTTACAGGGAACATGGACTATGGAGGGTTAAGTGGCTTGCATGGACGAGACCTACAGGGATATAGTCCTGAAGTCCCACCTCCAGTCTGGCAGCATCCATGTTGCCATGGAGGAGAGAGGTCACGTGACAGGAGACCATTACCCTGGTGTGGCAGGACGTGATCCTGTAACTAGGACCTGTCCTTCAGGTGATGTAAAACCCTCTCGCACCGAGGATGTTTCTCCAGGGCCATGTGCCCATGAGGGGAGGGTTAGGACAGCTGTTATAGTTGATGATTCGATCATTAGGCATGTAGATAGCTGGGTGGCTGGTGGACGTGAGGATCGCCTGGTAACATGCCTGCCTGGTGCGAAGGTAGCAGACCTCACGCACCGCCTAGATAGGATCTTAGATAGTGCTGGGGAGGAGTCTGCTGTCTTGGTACATGTCGGTAACAATGACATAGGAAAATGTGGTAGGGAGGTTCTGGAGGCTAAATTTAAGCTTTTAGGTAGGAAGTTGTCCGAAGTGCTTCCTGTTCCACGTGCAGGACCCAAAAGGCAGGCAGAGCTCCGGAGTCTGAATGCGTGGATGAGACGATGGTGCAAGGATGAGGGTTTTGGATTTGTTAGGAACTGGGGAACATTCTGGAGAAAGGAGGGGCTCTTCCGAAGGGATGTGCTTCACCTTAACCAGGATGGAACCAGACTGCTGGCATTAACCTTTAAAAAGAAGATAGAGAAGCTTTTAAACAAGAAAATAGGGGAAAGCCGACAGTCGCCCAAGAGCTCATGGTTCGGAAGAAGGTATCCTTGAAGGATATTACCAAAAGCAGTGAGGTTCCAAAAAAGAGTAAAGTAGCCCAAATGCCCTTGAGTATGGTGCAGACAGAGCGTAAAGATTCCAAATTACCAATGCCTACCAATAGCCAGATTAATATTAATAAAATACAGTCTCTGAAATGCTTGTATGCAAATGCTAGAAGTCTAAACAATAAGATGGGAGAGTTAGAATATAGAGCACTAAATGAGAGGTTAGATATGATTGCAATCTCAGAGACATGGTGGAAGGAGGATAACCATGGGGGATCGGCGCTCTCGGCACTTCTGTTTAACATTTACATGCAACCCCTCAGTGAAATATTCAGGAAATATGGCATCAACTACCACATATATGCAGACGATATCATGCTGTACACACAGCTAGAAACCGTCGACCCAAAGTACGACCAGCTGGAAACCTGCATGGGAGAGATGTTGGGATGGCTAAAACAAAACAACATGTCGATTAATCATAAGAAGACTGAAGTAATGTTTATATCCAGTAAAACTGACTTCGAACCGCCACCAACAATCACATTGTGCAACAATACGTACAACACGAAGAAGGAAATTAGATATTTAGGAGTCATAATCGACAGCAAACTGAAAATGGAAAAACACCTCAGCAACACCAACAAAGCCATATTTCACAAGCTTAGAGTATTACGACCCCTACGGAATGTACTAGATCCATGCGACTTCCGTTCAGTTGCTCAAGCACTCATCATGCCTCACCTCGACTACTGTAACGCCATCTTACAGGGTCTACCAAAGAAAACGACCAACAGATTACAACTGGCACAACACGTAGCAGCAAGGATCATCATGAGAACAAGCGTCACCGAACATATTACACCTATATTGATGGAACTACACTGGCTCCCAGTCTCTGCCAGGATCCAATACAAAACATTGGTAACGACATTCAAACTAATTCACAACCTAGCCCCTTCATTCCTTTCCACCCTGATCACCTTGCAAACTAGCTCCAGAAGCAGGAGAACCATAAACGAAGACACACTTATAGTTCCAAACAGCATCAGACATGTAAAATCCAGTACTGGCCGCAGAGCATTCTCCTTCTCTGCCCCCACTTTATGGAACAACCTACCACATGAGATGAGAGCAACAAAAGACCTACTCGATTTCAGAAAAAAATTAAAAACTCACCTATTCAACTGCCACTATGGCCAGCTGTGAATCCAACAAGATGAAAAGAAACAAATAGCTGTTTGTCAAATGTAAATAGTTAAAGGATAATCGCTTTTGTACATATGAATGATACCTACTGAAGGGCTATATCTAGACCCTGCGATGTGTGCTGTGTATTACCCCTCTTCTTTCTATCTATGCCCCAATCTTCCTGTCTTGATTTTGTGACATATCCCAAAGACTTTAATCAAACCGCTTCTGATCGCTGGAAGTAGCGGTATATAAGTGTTTGCTAAATAAATAAATAAATAAACCAGTGGGACACTGATACCTGGATACAAACTATATCGTAATGATAGAACTGATCAAATTGGAGGAGGGGTTGCACTCTGTTAGAGAGGGCA
Organism: Ichthyophis bannanicus; assembly: GCA_033557465.1. Taxonomy (NCBI): domain Eukaryota; kingdom Metazoa; phylum Chordata; class Amphibia; order Gymnophiona; family Ichthyophiidae; genus Ichthyophis; species Ichthyophis bannanicus. The sequence goes on along the minus strand of CM066032.1, from coordinate 103,834,476 downwards.
TTGAGTCAGGAAGGATTAAAGTTTTGCAGGAAACAAAATTTGCTGTAGAATTTCTATGGATTGAAATTCCATGTATGAAGGGGAAGGTGATGGCAGTGGGGGGTGTACTATCGACCGCCTGGCCAGAATAAACAAATGGATGATGAAATGCTTAAAGAGATCAAGGAAGCTAACAAAAGTTACAGCAGAGTAGTAATAATGGGTGATTTCAATTACCCCGGTATCGACTGGGTCAGTGTCACGGCAGGACATGCTAGGGAGATAAAGTTTCTAGATGAAATAAATGACTGCTTCTTGGAGCAGCTGGTTCATGAACCGACCAGAGGGGAAGCCAAACTGGACCTAGTCCTTAATGGAACACAGATCTGGTGCAAGAAATAAGGGTGATGAGACCACTTGGCAATAGTGATCATAGCATGATTGTGTTTGATTTAATTAGTGGAGGAGGGATAGTAAAGAAATCCACAGTACTACCTTTTAACTTTCGAAAGGGAGACTATGATAAAATGAGGAATATAGTTAAGAAAACACTAAAAGGAGCGGTTGCAAAGGTTAAAGACTTACATCAAGCTTGGGTGGTGTTTAAAAATACTATCCTGGAAGCCCAGGCCAGCTGTATTCCACACATTAAGAAAAGTGGAAGAAAGTCCAAAAAACTGCCAGCATGGTTTAAAGGTGAAGTCAGAGAGGCTGTTGCTGCCAAAAAAGCATCTTTCAGGAAATGGAAAAAGCCAAACGACGAAAACTGGAAACAGCACAAGCACTGGCAAGTTAAATGCAAAGCATTGATAAGGCAGGCAAAGCGAGAATTTGAGAAGGAACTTACTACGGAAGCAAAAACACGAAATAAAGACTTTTTCAAGTACATTCATAGCAAAAGGTCTGTGAGAGATTCAATTGGACCATTAGAAGATAAAGGGGTAAAAGGGGCAGTAAAAGGAGACATTGCAATAGCGGAGAGACTGAATGAATTCTTTGCTTCAGTCTTTACTGAGGAAGATGTAGGGATGTTACCCAAGACAGAAGTGGTATTTAAAGGTGATACTGCAGAGGAATTGAGAGAAATATCGCTACACCGGGAAGATGTATTACAACTATTTGATAAACTGAATAGTAGCAAATCACCTGGACCGGATGGTATACATCCAAGAGTGTTGAAAGAACTGAAATATGAGATTGCAGACCTGCTATTAGTAATCTGTGAACTTTCATTACAATCATCTGTAATACCTGAAGATTGGAGGATCGCCAATGTAACGCCAATTTTTTTTTTTTTTTTATTTAATTTTTTATTCAATTTTTCAAATTACATTCAGCCAACAAAACTTGAATGGTTGGAAAAGTGGTACAAGGAAATAAAAATGTTTAACAATCCCCTAATAAGGGACCACAACAAAGAAATTAAATTACAATACCAAAATTAGCCCACTATTAAATGATTGAGAGAGAGGCCTCAGGAAATTACATTATATCAAAAGACAGGAAATAAGAAAAATTACAGGCGGAGTAAGACTTATGCGTCTGCCGTAAGGGACGGCCCATCAGCAACTATTCCCTCCCTAGCCTTCAAGAACTCCAAGAGTTGACGGGGTTCAAAAAATATATACAATTTATCTTTATATGTAACACAGCATCGCGAAGGAAATTTCAACAAGAATGACCCACCAAGGGAAAGGACCCTGGGCTTAAAGCCCAGGAATTCCTTCCTCCTCAGTTGAGTACCTCTAGCCAAGTCAGGAAATATACGAACATATGACCCCAAAAACTGCTCATGGAAATTCCGAAAATACAAACGAAGAATCAACACTTTATCTGTCTCAAGAGCTAAAGTAATAAGAAGGGTAGTACGAGCAGTGACCACCTCCAGGGAGCTCTCCAGAAACCCCGTAAGGTCCCCAGGAGCCCCCTGTGAAACGTTGTTACCTCCCTGAGAGTCACCACCCAAGGACAAATGAGCTCTAGTCAACGGCGGTAGATTTTCCGTGGGGATTTTTAAAACCTCCACAAAGTATCTACGCACCATCGCCAGAGGGGAAATCACAGGAGATCTAGGAAAATTAACCAGTCTCAAGTTATTTTTCCGGACTTGGTTTTCCAAATACTCCAACCTCCTGGCAGTCACATTCCGATCTTTCACATGGGCCAGGTTAAACTCCCGGGTCTGCTCAAGGTCACTTCGTAGTTTTTCTATTTTCCCCTCCTGTTCCTTTTGAACCTTCGAGACTTCTACTATATCATGCTTTAAAGTCTTAAGTTCAGTATTCATAGAACAAACAACAGTTTGTAGGGAGACATTCATTGCAGACAAGGCATCCCATAGCCCATCTAATGTAACTTTTTCGGGTCTCACCAAAACGCCGGCTCCTGCATGTATCCTCAGGGCCAAATTCTCCTGGGTAGGAACAGCAATCCTCCCCTCCTCCGCTGTAGATCTTCCACCAACTTCCAGGAGCCCATGCGGAGCGAATTTGTCAGCTGCAGCTCCCTCTTCCACACCAAACTTCGGCGTGCTAGTCTTCATGCCGACTGGCGCTTCGCCGCAGCCGGCAATATCGCTTCCGGGGCACGGCGGGGGGGACCCGTTGCTCCGGGGACAGGAACACCCCGGATGTGCTCAGGTCCGCAGAACCCTGCGGGCCCGACGAAGACGCTGCTCCATCTCCCAACACGGAGAACCCACACATCTGGAGAGTCTTTTGCGCCGCAGGAGCAGAGCAGGTATCCCCGGAGGGCAGGTAACCCTGCTTCCGCTTCCTCCTACCCATAGCCACTTCCAGGAGGACCTCCAACGGTTCCAAAGACTCCGCAGGAATCAGACCTCCGTCTGGGGGATAAACGCCGCCGCCATCTTGCCTCTCCTCTCCGCCAATTTTTAAAAAGGGTTCCAGGGGTGATCGGGAAATTACAGACCGGTGAGCCTGACATCAGTACCATGGAAAATGGTAGAAACCATCATAAAGAACAAAATTACACAGCATGTAGATAGTCATGGCCTAATGGGAGACAGCCAACATGGCTTTAGACAAGGAAGATCTTGTCTTACTAATCTGATATGTTTTTTTTGAAAGTGTGAATAAACAGGTAGACAAAGGTGAGTCGGTTGATATAGTGTATCTGGACTTTCAGAAAGCCTTTGACAAGGTCCCTCATCAGAGACTTTTGGCAAAACTAAAAAGTCATGGGATAGGAGGCAGTGTACTATTGTGGATCGGGAACTGGTTGAAAGATAGAAAGCAGAGGGTAGGGCTAAATGGCCAATTTTCCCAATGGAAAAAGGTGAATAGTGGAGTACCCCAGGGATCTGTACTGGGTCCACTACTTTTTGAGATATTCATAAATGACCTGGAAAAGGGAATAACTAGTGAGGTTATCAAATTTGCAGACGACACAAAACTGTTTAAAGTTGTTAAAACCTAAGAGGACTGTGGAAAACTGCAGGAGGATATGGATAAATTGGAAGACTGGGCATCCTAATGGCAGATGAAATTTAATATGGACAAGTGCAAAGTTATGCACCTAGGAAAGAACAACCCAAACTATGGTTACACGATGCAAGGTTCCACATTGGGAACCACCACCCAGGAAAAAGATTTAAGAGTCATCGTGGATAACATGTTATAACCCTCTGCCCAGTGTGCAGCGGCGGCCAAGAAAGCAAATAGAATGCTAGGTATCATAAGGAAAGGAATGGAAAATAAAACAAAGGATATTATAATGCCTCTGTATCGTTCCATGGTACGACCACACCGTGAATATTGTATGCAATTCTGGTCGCCGTATCTTAAAAAGGATATAGCGTTATTAGACAAGGTACAGAGAAGAGCCACCAAAATGGTAAAGGGGATGGAAGGCTACTCCTATGAAGAGAGGCTACAAAGGTTAGGGCTCTTCAACCTGGAAAAGAGACGGCTGAGGGGAGATATGATAGAGGTCTGTAAATTAATGAATGGAGTGGAACGGGTAAACGTAGATCGATTGTTTACGCTATCAGAATATAGAAAGACTAGGGGACATATAATGAAGCTATTTAAGACAAATAAGAGAAAATATTTTTTCACTCAACGTGTAATCAAACTCTGGAATTTGTTACCGGAGGATGTAGTAAGAGCTGTTAGTGTAGCTGGATTTAAAAAAGGTTTGGACAAGTTCCTGGAGGAAAGGTCCATAAACCATTATTAAAAAGGGACCCAAGATATCAATGCTTGACCCAATACAAGCATTGTGGAACCTGTGTCTTTTGGGGATACTGCTAGGTACGTATGACCTAGATTGGCCACTGTTGGAAACAGGATACTGGGCTTGATGGACCTTGGTCTGACCCAGTATGGCATATCTTATATTCTTATGCCTTGCATCGCGTCTTGGGTTCGTATTTCTTTCCCTTTTCTTGGTTTGACTGGCGTGGTATCGTGTCCTTTTTGCTGGCAGAGCTCTGGGTCTTCAACCTCATTGGGTCTCTTTTTCCCCCTCATGGCCTCTGCCAGCAGCTTCAAAAAGTGAGATTGGTGTTCATCGACCCACATGACTGCAGCCTCCACTGTTTCGGGGTGGACAATGAACCCCTGGATTGTGGCCTCTGTAAAAAGATGTCCTCCAAGGCCATTAAGAGTCATCAGCTGCATGACAAGATCTTCTAAAGGTCAGACTGTGTCCTGGAATCTCCAGCAACGTCACGCTCCAAGGCCCCTTCCAGAACTCCGAAGTTATCCCACCGCCACCAACCGAGGCAGAGGGTCCTCCGAGCGGAGCACCCCAGAGGTTTAGCACAAGAATAAGAAGAAATCCTTGAGGGCAGCATTCATGGATGAGTCGGGGAAGACAGGTAAGTTCCATGCTCAGTCCCACAGTCCATGCCACAATTCCGAGGGATTGGAGCGGGATCAATCTACCAAGGCTTCCCAAAAAGATTCATTAGCCTCTGGACGGCCATCTTGGTCAAAGATTCCCCCTTGTCTGACCCGGCGCCAAAGGCTGCAGAGCCATCTGGACTGGAGACCAGAATGGTGGCCTTGGAGCACAGCTTGTCTGTCTTCATGGCCCAGTGGTAAGCTTTGATGCCCAATTTTGCCTGGTCATTTGCCCAGACCACCAGGGCCTCAACTTCGAGAACATCCCTGGATGTCAAGTCGATCCTCGAGTGCCATTGACCTTGAGCCAATCCTCGACACCAGTCTCGATCCCGGTCCTGATCCTTGGGACCGAGGTCTTCCCCGATAAGTGGCTGCCGCTCCACCCACAGAGCCTCCAAGGGGCCTGAGCTCAAATCCCAGACCGGCCTAGACTCCTTCACCAACTATGAATTGGAATGGGAGAATGAGAACGAGGAGCCCCCAACACTTGCCGCCATTGCAACATGCCCTCAGACCCTCTCCCTCCAAGATCTGGCACCAGTCCTCGCTTGAGGATATGGTCTTCCTCAACTTCGTGCGGGACATGTAAATGGCGCTGTCGTTCAACACCGACTCTCACACTGAGGAGCTCGAGATCCTCCAATACAAGTCCCCTCCACTCCAGTGCCCATTCCCCTGATCCTGGAATGACTGCTCATCCACATGTGGGAAACATCGGTATCGGTGCCCATTGTTAGCCAACAGCTGGACTCGATGTATCGGGCCCACCGGCGTCCCTGGGCTTCCAGAAAGCACAACTGCCACACAACTCCATGGTGGTAGAGTTAGCCATGCGTCGGCTTAAGAGCCAGAAGATGCACTCCTCGGTGCCCCAGGGCAGGGAAGCCCGCACCTTGGATGCCCTGGGCAGAAAGTGCTACCAGGACTCAATGCTCATCAGTCAGATCCAGGCATACCAGCTGTACACGGGCATGTACTTGAGGGACCTGGTGAAGGAACATGCTGAGTTCTAGACTGGTCTCTTCGAGGAACCCCTTCAGTGGTTCCGGAGCCTGTCCTCTGCCATCAGAGAGTGCTCCAAATTCCTGACTCAAGCAGCCTATGATGGCTTCAAGTCAGCAGCTAGAGTAGCCGCGGTAGGCATTGGTGCATGACACCAGGTTTGGCTACAGTCTTCTGACCTGAAGCAATGGGTTCAGGCAAATTGGTTGATGTCACCTGTCAAGGAGAGAACCTCTTTGGCAAGCCCATGACCGATAAAGCTGCAGAGTTAGTCTGAGTTCCTGATGAGGACTAGGCTCTCCGAGAAGACGCTACCCTTCCCTGACGGAAGGCCCTGAGTAAAAAAGCCCCTTTACTTGAGGAAGGGGGGGGGGGGCTTATGGAAACTACTCTTAGTATCAGGCCTCCCTAGCTCCCCAGCAGGGTCAGCAGGCCAAAGGACAAGGGCATGGCCCTCGTAATCCCAAAACCCAGGCACTGACGTCAGCCCAGCCTGGTGGGAGCTTTTGACACTTGGATATAGCCTCTCCACCTCCAGGAGGCCCACCTCAGCAGCCCACAGGGGGACATCTGATCCTGTTTGCCCACAGGTGGCCAACCATCACCACCAACACCTGAGCCCTCCAGGAGGTCAAGGAGGGCTACCTCCTCTAATTGGAGCAGACTTGGAGCTCGCAGGTCTTTTTGAGGATTAGGTGGTGGAACATGTATCCCCCACACCTCTGTGGCAGAAGGTTTTACTCCCAGTACTTCTTTGTGTCAAAAAACAGGGGGCCTAAAGCACATCCTAGACCTGTGGGACCTGAACAAGTTCCTGGTGAGGGAGAATTCAAAGATGCTTTCCCTTGGGACGCTGCTGTCATACCTCCAGCAGGGAGGCTGGCTATGCTCCATGGACTTAAAAGATGCATATACACACACATCCTCATCCATCCCAGCCACAGGCAGTACCTGAGGTTCATGACGGGGGGGCACCCACTACCAATACAGGGTCCTACCCTTTAGCCTAGCCTGGCCTCCACCCCAAGGGTCTTCACCAAGTGCCAAGCAGTGGTCGTGGCGTACCTCCGTCTTCAAGAAGCTTTCATCTTCCCCTACCTGGATGTTGGCTCATGAGAGGGGGCTCGGCTGCCGAGGTACAGCAGGCCACAGCTTGCACCATCAGCATTCTACAACATCTAGGGTTCTTCATAAACCACACCAAGTCTTGCCTCCTCCCGACACAGTGTCTGGAGTTCATAGGAGCCCAGCTAGACACCCTACAAGCCAGAGCATTTCTACCCCAAGACAGGGTTGACCGCCTCAGGGCACTGGCCGCAGGGCTACATGACATCTGGTCCATGTCACCTCAGACACCCACTTCCACATGAAGGTTGCCCAATGGTGCCTCCACTCCCAGTGGACCCAAGCCACCGGACAGCTGCGGGTCAGGATGATGGTGACCTGCCAACTTGCGGACTCCCTCGGCTTCTGGCAGGCTCCACACCATCTCAAGGCGGGGCTGCCCTTTCAGGCCCCTGATCCCTAGAGGGTCCTCACCACAGATGCCTCCGTCCTGGGTTGGGGTGCACATTGCAAAGATCTCTGCACTCAGGGCATCTGGTTGCAGTCAGAGAGCCAATTGCAGATTAACCTTCTGGAACTTTGGACCATATTCCTGGCTCTTTGAACCTTTCCCCACCATCTTCAGCACCAGTCAGTGCTAGGCCAAACCGACAATCAGGTGGCATTGTTCTACATGAACAAGCAGGGGGGCACAGGTTCCCTATGCCATCTGTCAGGAGTCAGTGGCTCTCTGGTCTTTTGCGCTCTGCAATGCAATGCAATGCTCCTGCAGGTGGTCTATCTGCTGGGTCAGCTCAACGCCTTAGCAGACAAGCTGATCAGGGTCTTCCAGCCACACGAATAGTGGCTGGACCCCAGGGTGGCCTCTTGACTTTCCAACTCTGGGGTGGTTTCAGTGATGGATCTCTTTGCAAGTCCGAACAACGCTCAGCTGCCCTGCTTCTGCTTCTATCAACCACACCTCTCATGGGTGGGAGTGGATGCGTTCCTCATCCCATGGACAGAGGGCATTCTCTATGCATTCCTGCCCACGCTGCTGTTTTCCAAGACTCTTTTCAAGGCTCAGCATAATGGGGCATTGCTGATACTGATTGCCCCCCAGTGGCTCAGGCAACCGTGGTTCTTGCTGCGCCTCCACTTGTCCTCGGCGGCCCCGGTCCCCCTGGGGAGTGCTTCAGGGTTATTGTCGCAGGAGGAGGCCGCCTTCCTACACCCATCCTAGGGTTCCTGTCACTAATGGCTTGGCTGCTGAAAGGGGTAGCCTTAGCCCCATTCAGCATTTCAGGGGAGGTAGAGGAGATCCTCCTGGCCTCCCATGGGGTCTCCACGAGATGGGCCTATGCCTTCAAATGGCACAGATTCTCAGCATGGTGTGCAGAACAGCAAGTTAACCCATTCTCGTGCTCTGTGCTGCTTGTACTGCACTATCTGCTCCACCTGCCACAGGCAGGACTGAAGTTCAACTCGGTCAGGGTGCACCTGAGTGCTCTAGCGGTGCACCACCACCTTATCAAGGGCAGACTCACATGACCCATTTCTTGCGGGGCCTCTTGTTATCCAAGCCCCCCGTCCGCCCTCCTGCGGCGGAGTGGGACTTCAGTGTGGTGTTATCCAAGCTCACCAGGCCCCAGTTCGAGCCCCTGGTCACCTGCCACCTATGGTACCTCTTATGAAAGGTCATCCTCCTAATGGCGCTCACGTCTGCTCGCAGGGTCAGCAATCTTCATGCGCTAGTGGTGGATCCACCATACACAAGGTTCTATAAGAACAGGGTGGTACTCCACACGCACCCCAGGTTTCTTACCAAGATGGTGCTCCCCACCACCTTTCCCTGGCCTCACACCAGTATGGCAGAGACTGTTCTTCTTGCCCTGGACTGTAAGAGGGCCCTGTCCTTCTACCTTCAACGTACCCAGGGCCTTCGCAAAGTCTCTATTTTTCATTTCCTATGACCACAGCCAGCTGAGGGAGGCAGTGACCAAGTGAACTCTGTCCACTTAGGTGGCAGACTCCATTGCCCTCGCCTATAAGCAGGCCAGGCTCTCACTGGAGTGCCGAGTCATGGCGCACAGTGTTAGGGCCATGACAGCATTTGTGGCAAACCTGCATTCTGTCCCTCTGTCAGACATCTGCTGGGCCGCCACCTGATCTTCCGTCCGCACTTTTGCAGCTCAGTACTGCCTGGAGAAGGAGTCCCATTGGGACAACGCCTTTGACTACGCTGTACTCAGTCATCTTTTCGGGGTGTAGGCAACTTCTGTCCTCTGACCCTTCTGTATTCAGGCTACTGGAGTGCTGGTTCTCACTGGACACGTGGGTCTTTTCCTTAAGACTCAATTGCTGCTGCTCACAGCTCACCTTTTCCTGATCACCCGTGGCATTTTTACAGGTTTTTGTTAGCCTGTAGCTTGGAAGTCCCATATGTGGGGACTGACTTCCTGCTTGTTCCCGGAGAAAGCATAGTTACTCATGTGTAACAGGTGCTCTCCGGGGACAGCAGGAATCAGTCCTCACAAACCTCCCTCCCTCCTCCCCATGGAGTTGCTGCTTTTTCTTTTTGCCATTTTTAGTTATGTCATTTGACTGAGGCAAGATGGCATCTTTGAGTGGGAAGGGGACCACATATTCATGGTGCATTTCCTAAAGGCTTATTTGAAAGCTGGGGAGATGCTTCCACACAGAGCTCCATCGGCGTCAGCATCACCATATATGAGGACCGATGCCTTACTGTCCTTAGAGAACACCTGTTTAGAGGTGAGTAACTATGCTTTATTCTCCTACTTTCTCACACTGCCCACGCTCTGCCCAGGGGTAATCAGTGGGTTTCCCCAATCCTCTTTAATAATGGTTTATGGATTTGTCCTCCAAGAACTTGTTCAAACCTATTTTAAACCTAACTATGTTAACAGCTTTTATTACATTCTCCGGTAAGAAATTTCAGAGTTTCATTATGCATGTATCTGCAAAAAGTAGATGTGGTAATTTACAACAGCTCTTAGGCTATGCCTTAACATATGCAGACTTTCACATTTTATAAAGTCAAATATGATGTAAGGTAGGTCAACACAAAAGAGAAAGGCCAGCAATGAGATGGATCGATACAATAACAGCATCTATGGGTGCCAGTCTATCAACAAAGAGTCATCTGACTAATGACCAAACACAGTTTAGGACAGCTATCCTGAGGGTCTCCATGAGTCGATACAGACTCAACAGCACACAACAGCAACAGCAACATCATACATGTACTTGACTTTATAAAACAGGTATAAAGTACACATGTGAAAACACGTATTATCTAGGAGCAATATTACAAAATTGCTCTTCATATGTTTGCCTTCATCTTAACTTTCTAGAGAAGATACATTTTATATGTATTTATGCTTTCAAATGGTAAAAGAGTTTCCATCTGGCGCTCCTCAAATGAACTTGATTAACTTACATGTCCTTCCGGCACCATTCTTCAATGTCTTTACCAGTTATACAGTCTAAAACTTCAGATGTTCTCTATTAGCGTATACCTTAGCGTTGTTGCTGCTTACCATGCTCCAGTCAACAGCCATCCAGCCTCTCGGGGCAATATAATTGCTCTCTTCATGAAGGGTCGTCTTCATTTTAGACCTCCATTACAGAAACCTCCAATTTCTTGGGACCTAAATTTGGTGCCCTCTCTACTTATGAAGATGCCTTTCGAACACTTGGATAGGGCTATTTTGAAATTCCTCACTTGGAAGGCACTGTTGCAATCACTTCAGCTAGAAGAATCGATGAACTTCAAGCATTGGTAGTCTACAAACCATAGCTTCAATTTCACCATCACAAAGTGGTTCTCAGAGCTCAACCCAAATTCTTACTTCTCCAGGACCAAGCAGGAAGTCAGTCCTCACTTATGGGTGACGTCGGCGCCGACGGAGCCCTCGCGGAGCAATTTTCCCCAGCTTTCAAAGAAAGCCTTTGGGAATTGCAGCGCGCATGCGCGGTCGTCTTCCCGCCCGAGGGTGCCATCTTAGCCAGTCTTCTTTTTTCCGCGGAGCCCTACAGACGTCCCCGTCTTGTCCCCGCGAAAAAGTAGATTTTCTTCATTATTTTATTCTTTTTCCTTCGGTTCGACGCCGATCTTTTTCCCGCCCGGACTCGCGACGCCGGTCACGAGTCCTCTTACTTTTTTTCGGTTTTTCTGACTTTGTCAGCTTTCGTTTTTGATTTTTCCCTGGCAGCCCGGTCCTTTGACCTCGCAGGGGCCCTTTTTCCCCCGATGGCTGCCAGTGGGTTTAAGCGGTGTGGTCAGTGTGACCGAAATATGTCACTAACTGACACACACGACTTTTGCCTCCGCTGCCTGGGCCCGGATCATGAGGAACTGATCTGTGGGCCCTGCGGCAAAATGTCCTCAAAAGCGTTGAGAAGTCGGCGGCATCAGCGTGATAGAATCTTCGCTGACCCCAGCCGTACCCGGACCTCGTCGGAGGCCTCCGCGTCCAAAGGCTCCAGCTCGGACCGTCGCCGGAGTTCCTCCGACCGGGGTTCTCCCTCCGGGGACCATCGTCGGACGGTGAAACCTGCGAGGGCGGCGTCGGTGGACGCTCCTGGTTCCGCGAGGGCCAGGTCGCATAGCCCCGACAGCCGCCCCGGGTCCTTGGAGAAGGAACACCTCACGAAGCGACCTCGCCTGGAGTCGGAGATGCCTGCTCGGGTAAGTCCTGTGGTCCTTCTGGACTCGCCTCCGCGACAGCCGACGTCGGGCCCGACGCCGTCGGGGCCCGAGTCGGGGACTGCTGGGTCTCCTGAGCTCGGACTCAGGTTGACGGCCTTGGAGAGCAGACTGTCTGCCTTCATGGACCAGCAGAGGGCACTGCTCGCTGGCCTCGCTGGCGCTGCTGCCCCGACCGCCGGGACGTCGACGTCCAAGTCGACCCCGGAGACCGAGCCGATCCTCGAGTCGATGAGAACTCGAGTCGATCCTCGGTCGAGGTCACCCTCGGCCTCCCGTTCAGGACCGAGGTCGCCGACGCCGACTCCCTCGGCGTCGGGGCGGCAGGCGCCGCGCCCTGCCCGGGCCGACCCCACCGAGTCCTCGTCGGAGTCGGTCTGGGAGTCTGAGGAGGAAGAGTCGCCTGATTCTTTCCGGACTCGGTGTGTCCCCTCGGACTCACCGGAGTCCGAGCCTCGGAAGCAGTCCCCCCCGGAGGATGCCCGGTTCTCGGACTTCGTTAGGGATATGGCCAAGGCTTTGGCCTTCCCTGCGGATCCCGAGGAGGAGCCTCGAGCCGAAGAGCTCGACGCCCTCCAGTATGACTCTCCCGCGAGGGAACACTTTACTGTACCGGTTCCTCCTATGCTGGAACGACTACTCTTCCGCATGTGGGAGAGTCCGGCCTCCTCGCCGGTCCTGAGCAAGTGGGTCGATTCTATCTATCGAGTCCGCAAGAGCCCTGGCTTTCAAAAGGCACAGCTACCACACCATTCCATGGTAGTGGAATCGGCCATGCATCGTCTTAAGAGCCAGAAGATGCACTCCTCGGTGCCTCCTGGCAGGGAGGCCCGTAACCTGGATGGCCTTGGTAAGAAGTGTTTCCAGGGCTCTATGCTCGCATGTCGTGTCCAGACTTACCAGCTATACATGGGCATGTATCTCCGGGATCTGGCTAAAGAGCTAGCCGGATTCTCCGCTGGTTTGTCCGAGGAACCCTTGCGGAGGTTCCTGGCCTTGTCCACTGGCATTCGGGAATGCTCAAAGTTCATGTCCCGGGCAGCCTATGATGGCTTTGAAGCATCGGCTCGAGTGGCCGCAGCCGGCATCGGTGCCCGCCGACAGGCTTGGCTTCAGTCGTCAGACCTTGAGCCCTGGGTGCAGGACAAGTTGGTCGATGTCCCCTGCCGAGGCGAAAACCTCTTTGGCAAGCCCATGGCGGAAAAGGCTGCGCAAATTGAGACTGAGACTCTCACCAGGACCAGGCTTTCTAGGAAGACCTCCGCCCCTTCCCAGAAAAAGAAGGGCTCGGGGAAAAAGTCCTTTTACCCGAGGAAGGCGGCTGCCTACAAACAATACCCCCATTATCAGGCCCCTGCAGCTCCCCAACAGGGCCAGCAGGCCAAGGGACGGGGTAACGGGTCCCGTAGGCAGCAAGCCCCCAAGCCTGCACCACCAGCCCCTGCTCAGCAGGGTGGGGGTTTTTGACTCACAAAGCATAGCCTCTCCCCCCCCGCTGGTTCCTCCCGGCACCGGAGGCCGGCTGGTTCACTTCGCCCACAGGTGGTCCAGCATCACCGCAGATGCCTGGGTGCTTCAAGTCGTGCGGGAAGGCTATCTTCTCCACTTCCACCAGGTCCCTCCCTCCTATTTTCCGGGAGAACCTCCACGACCCCCTCTGCACAGGGAATTACTCCTTCAGGAGTTGGCAGGTCTTCTGCAGGAACAGGCGGTGGAACCGGTGCCACACCACCTGAGAGGTCAAGGCTTTTATTCCAGGTATTTTCTAATACCAAAGAGAACAGGGGGCCTCAGACCCATCCTGGACTTGCGCAACCTCAACAAGTTCCTTGTGCGGGAGAAGTTCAAAATGCTTACCCTTGGAATCCTTCTGCCCTACCTCCAGCAGGGAGATTGGCTATGCTCCTTGGATCTAAAGGATGCCTACATGCACATCCTCATCCACCCAAGCCACCGCCAATACCTAAGGTTTGTGGTGGCAGGAAATCATTACCAGTACAGAGTACTGCCCTTTGGCCTGTCCTCCGCGCCGCGAGTCTTCACAAAATGTCTCGCGGTGGTGGCGGCCCATCTCCGGCTTCACGGCCTCTATGTCTTTCCGTACCTCGACGACTGGCTCATCAGAGCAATGTCCGCTCGAGAGGTCACCAACGCCACGCGCCGCACGGTGACTCTTCTGCAGCACTTGGGCTTTGTTATAAACTTCGCAAAGTCCACTTTGCTCCCCTCACAGGATCTCGAGTTCATCGGCGCAAGGCTGCACACTCCTCAGGCGCGAGCATACCTACCACTCGACAGGGCTCGACGGCTCATGGACCTAGCCGACCGCTTTCGCAGCCAGCCCCTGGTTTCCGCCAGGCGCTTCCTGAGACTGCTCGGCCATATGGCTTCCACCGTCCATGTGACCCCCAATGCCCGCCTGAATATGTGGCCTGCTCAATGGTGTCTCCGCCAGCAGTGGCGGCAGGCCACAGGCGGCCTAGCAGACCTAGTGCACGTCTCCGAGCCGCTGATCTCGTCTCTCCGGTGGTGGCTTCGGCAGTCGAACCTGATATTCGGAATGCCTTTCCAGCCACCTCAGCCGACCCGGGTGCTGACCACGGATGCATCCCTCCTGGGCTGGGGAGCACATTGCCAAGGGGCACATACCCAGGGCCTCTGGACCACGTGGGAGTTTGCTCAGCAGATCAACTTCCTGGAGCTCAGGGCGATCCGCCTGGCTCTCAAGGCGTTCTCCCACCTGACTTCCCACCAGTCCGTCCTTGTCCAGACGGACAATCAAGTTGCCATGTTCTACGTGAACAAGCAGGGGGGCACGGGCTCCTTCCTCCTTTGCCGGGAGGCACAGAAGCTCTGCTCTTGGGCCGTCAGTCACGGCATTCTCCTCAAGGCGGTTTATCTCCCGGGCCAAGAGAATTGCCTGGCGGACAAACTCAGCAGGATCCTCCAGCCGCACGAGTGGCGTCTGGATCCCTTGGTAGTCCAGAAGCTCTTCCTAAAGTGGGGCCTCCCCACGGTGGATCTCTTTGCCAGTCCTCACAACCGGCAGCTTCCTCGCTTCTGCTCTCGTCAGCCACACCCCCTTCGGGTTGCGGCGGACGCTTTTCTAATTTCATGGTCGGGGAGCCTTCTGTACGCTTTCCCTCCCATCCCGCTAGTCTCTCGGACTCTTTTCAAGGTTCTCCGAGACAAAGCCTTCATGATCCTGGTGGCCCCTCGCTGGCCCAGACAGCCGTGGTTTCCGCTTCTACTGCAATTAGCGGTGGAGGATCCATTCCCTCTGGGGGTACAACCGGATCTCCTCACTCAGGATCAGGGGTCTCTACTACACCCCAACCTCAGGTCTCTCAACCTCATGGCCTGGCTGCTGAGAGGGTAGTCCTTGCTCCCCTTCTCCTGCCGGCAGAGGTGGAGGAGGTCGTCTTAGCTTCGCGACGCCCATCTACCCGCAAATGCTACGCCCTTAAATGGCGTCGCTTTGCCGTCTGGTGTACCGTACAGTCTCAGGATCCCTTCTCCTGCCCGGTGTCGGTGATCTTGCAATACTTGCTACACCTCTCTAATCTGGGACTTAAGTCCAACTCCGTCAAAGTTCACCTCAGTGCTCTTTCGGCACATCATGTGCCGGTGGACGGTAGACCTCTCTCCAGCGACCCTCTCGTAGCGAGGTTTCTCCGAGGTCTCCTTCTACTTAAACCACCTCTGCGCCCGCCAGCGCCTGACTGGGACCTGAATGTGGTTTTGCAGCGGATCACCTGTCCGCCTTTTGAACCTATGGCTACCTGTTCTCTCCGTTTTCTTTCTTGGAAAACACTGTTCTTGATAGCCCTCACTTCCGCTAGACGCGTCAGTGAGTTGCAGGCCCTCGTGTCTGATCCCCCTTACACTCGGTTCTACAAAAATAGGGTAGTCCTACGGACTCACCCTAAATTTCTTCCAAAAGTGGTCTCCCCTTTTCACATCAATCAGGAGGTGGTACTTCCAACCTTCTTTCCCAGACCACACTCCAGCCGAGCTGAAACGGTCCTCCATACCCTGGACTGTAGAAGGGCTTTGAACTTCTACCTTGACCGTACGCGGGAGCACCGTAAAGCTGCTCAGCTTTTTGTGTCTTTTGACCCCAATAAATTGGGGCTCCCGGTCTCCAAGCGTACTCTGTCCATCTGGGTTGCGGACTGTATCTCTTGGGCTTATGGGGCAGCTGGACTCTCCTTAGAAAGTCGAGTCACGGCTCATTGCGTTCGGGCAAAGGCTACGTCAGTGGCTTACCTCCGCTCTGTTCCGCTGGCAGACATCTGCCGGGCCGCTACTTGGTCTTCGAGCCAGACTTTTGCGGTCCATTACTGTCTCGAGAGGGAGTCCCGCAGGGACAGTGCTTTCGGACAGGCAGTCCTCCGTAATCTCTTTGAGGTCTGAGCAACTCCTACCCTCCATCCCGGATGTGGGCTACCGGTGGGTGATAATTCAGCGAAGATTCTTTCCTTCTGTGCTGCTGAGCTAGAGGGAGCTCATTTTTGTGCTTAGGGTCTCCGGTAGCCTTGAGCTTGGGAGTCCCATAAGTGAGGACTGACTTCCTGCTTGGTCCTGGAGAAAGCGTAGTTACTCACCTGTAACAGGTGTTCTCCAGGAGCAGCAGGAATCAGTCCTCACTACCCTCCCTCCTCCCCTTGGAGTTGCAATCGTCTGCTTATGTTCTTTTGCAAAATTTTATGCTGTCTTTTTTAGCTATGTCATCTGACTGGCTAAGATGGCACCCTCGGGCGGGAAGACGACCGCGCATGCGCGCTGCAATTCCCAAAGGCTTTCTTTGAAAGCTGGGGAAAATTGCTCCGCGAGGGCTCCGTCGGCGCCGACGTCACCCATAAGTGAGGACTGATTCCTGCTGCTCCTGGAGAACACCTGTTACAGGTGAGTAACTACGCTTTAAGGTAGTTAAACTACTTTTCATCTAAAAAAAGAAATAGTTCTACCTTTTGTTCAAATCAGCATTCAGATCCATGCGATAAAGCCCATCATACCCTTGACTGTAAATGGGCACTTGCTTATTACCTTAAAAGAATGATTCTTTTAGAAACTCCAAGCAGCTTTTTGTCTTCTTTGATCCCAACAGGCCTGGCTTGCCAGCTACAAAAGAACTTGGTACAATGGGCTAGTCTCCTGCATCCATTTTTGTTATCAAATGAATACTCGTCCCAGCGTCAAAGTCAGATCACATCAAATTAGAACTACTGCAGCGACAGGAGCATCCTGAAATCTGCTTCACTAGATACTGTCTGCATAACAGCTGACTGATTATCTCTTTACACCTTCACTGTGCATTACTATGTGGACCAAGACTTGGCAAACGACAGTGCAAAGTGATGCAAGTAGGAAAGAATAACCAAAACTATAGATGCAATGTTACATTCCCCATTAGCAGTCCTCACTCAGGGAAAGGATCTGGGTGTGATTTTAGATAATACATTAAATCCTTCTGTTCAGTATGCAGCAGCAGCCAAAAAAGCAAATAGAATTTTAGAAATAATGAAAACAAAAATAGCCTTTGTTTTATTCTCTATCATAATGACTTTGTATCATTCTGTGGTGCAGCTGCACCTTGATTATTTTGTGCAGTTCTGTTCTCCACACTTCAAGATGATAAAGCAGCATTAGAAGAGGTACAGAGGAGTTTGGCTGATGTCATGACCCAAGATGGCCACCTGAGGATGAGCTCCGGCGGGCCCAGTGAATAAGTAGCTTACTTGGCCGCCCTAATTAACATCTTCAGCACCTGGCAAGGATGCCGCATTGGGGAAAGACTCTGGTGATAGCGACAAAGAAAAAAATCTGTGAACTTGAAGGAGTACATGATTACTCCTGTGGAGTTGTCATGGTGTGACCCAGAGAAAATGGTTGCTGCGGCAGCAGGATACAGTGCAGAAATGACATCACGAGAATAGTGGAGGGCCAGGCTGAGAAAGTGGTGGCAGGAGATGGCAGGTTGATCAGAGATGGCAGTGAATTGGCTTTCCAGGCAGAGGTACGAGCCCTTCTCAAAGATCAAAAGGCAGCTATAGCGCAAGTGACAATGGAGTTGAAGGGCTCCATTGAAATACTGCATAAGGATGTGGGAGAACTGGGAAAGCTAGTGGAGAACATTGAAGGTCGGTTGGAAGAATAGAATGATGCAGTGGGGATGGTAGAACAGGGTATTGCAGATCTGGAGCAAATTAGAGAAGAGGTGGCTGACCAGCTGGAAGATCTGGAAAACGTCTGGATAGAATATCCTGAGGTTTCAGGGGATTCTGGAATGTCCTCAGTTTCTGGATTGTGGAGCAGTTGTGCAGAAAATTGTTAAAGCTATTCTGTCTGCAATGAATGAGGAGATAATGGGCTAGGACTTCTAAACTGACAGTGCCCACAGGTTGCTGGGCCCGGTAGGCCTCAATAATCCCCATAATATAATCGCCTGTTTCCACAATGCTAATGTGGAAACCATGGAATCTTAGAAGCCATGGAAATGCTTGAATATACACAGCTTATCAATGAGCCAACTCACAACAAAGGGATTACCGACCTTCTATATGCTCCACAGCAAATGCTCAAAAACAGCCTCCTTCCTTCCACTCTATCTACAGTACCCTGGTCTGACCACAAAGCAATTTCCTTCTTCCTCCCATAGAGCCCATACAATCACAAAAGCTCACCTACGCAAGCCTTAATCCGCAGATTCCGCCACTTGGACAGAAAGACTTCTTAGACAAGGTTTTACCACATCACAATCCCAATTCAGAAAATATTAACACTTTAGTCCAAAGCTGGATTCACGTAATAGTTAAAGTAACCCTAAAGACACATTCTACCACATTCTGTAGAACACCTAGTACATCACTAAACTAAAAACACAAGACGTAAACTCAGACAGCTGGAAAGAAAATGGAGATGTTCCAGATCCATAAGATGACTTTGACAAATACATGTTCAAGTTAAATGAATACCAGACATCCATGAACAAAGCAAAGAAAATACCATTCAAAATTAATCTTAAGCTCACTAAACCGTTCCAGAGAACTCTTCAAAATAGTTATATCGCTAGTGAAAAGAACTACTCGAGAGAAGGAGGATACAAGCCTGTTCCCTCAAATCATGGTAGACTACTTTCAAAATCAAACTCACCTTCAAGGCAACAGAGCATGCACAGCACTAATGCATAACAATGATAGCTCCATCACAGCCATCTCGGTCAAACACCTAGAAAACATTATCAAAAATATCATCACTACTATCACCACTTGATCCGTGCCCTGTGAGCTGGATCAAGATGGCCCAAACAGAACTGATCCTATTATACTCAAGATCACTCGGCTGTCACTTGAATTAAGGCCATCTGCCCACAGAATTCAAAAACGCATTCGCTCGTCCAATAAAGAAAGGGATAGGAGCAGATGCAGAACAACTGAGCTCATACAGTTTGCCCTTCCTTGCAAAAGTAACTGAGAAAATTGTCCAACTACAACTCCAAGACCATGTCAATACCCATACCCCCCTAGACTTGCATCAATATGGTTTCAGGCCAAACCATGGTTTAGAAACTCTGACTGCCCTCATCGACAGACTAGTAAGGGGCATCAACAAACCACACCAAGTTTTCATCCTGATTTTCTTAGACATCAAAGTAGCCTTCGTCTCTGTTCCCCACAATCTCTAGGACTGGGAGGTACCACATTAAAATGGTTCAGATCTTAGCTAATGGAACGTCAACTACAAGTAAAAATAGGAACAAAAAAATCAACCCCCTACACTCATCACCAAGGAGTCCCACAAGGTTCCACCCTATCCTCACTCCTTTTTAGTATCTTCCTCTAACCAATCTGCACAATTATCCAAGCTCATAATGTACTCTACCACATTTACACAGATGATGTAATGCTCTGCGCTCCTTTCTCCACAATAAAACCAATAAGCACCTCCATAAAAAGATGCTTCAGTTCTGTCGCCCAGTGGCTATCTGAAAACTTTATGGCTATAAACTAGAAAAAAACATAAGTTTTATATGTCGCCAAAGACAACTTCACTCCACCCACCTCAATAACTATTGGCAGGAGCACAGCTACAAATATAACCTGAAGTCCGTTACCTAGAAGTAACCCTAGATCAATGGCTGACCTTAATTCCACATATCAGCAACACCACAAGGACCATATATCACAAAACAAAAACAGTTCAACACCTTAGACCATTTCTGAATTTACAAGATTGTCACACAATGTTCCAGGCAATTATATTCTCCCACTTTGACTACTGTAATCTCCTCTTTCAGGGCCTGCCAAAATATGAGCTCCATCCCTTTCAGCTGGCCCAAAACACGGCTGCATGTATCCTCTGTAATGCCTCAAGATTTGACCACATAATCCCTATACTCAAGCAGCTACACTAATTGCCCATCACAGAGCAAATAAGATACAAGGTCTTCCTCGCAATATTCAATGTCGCTCACGGTCTCTCATCCATTTACCTCCAGTCACTAATACCCAAACCCCAACAACAGATACAGAAGGACAAACTCCCTAAAACACATTCACTATTCCCGCCATAAATACAAAGAACAATCAGACAACATCTAACAGGGCCTTTTTACTATATGCTCCAATCTCTTGGAATACACTTCCAGAGAATCTACATGCCATACCTGATTTAGCTGACTTCTGAAGAAAACTAAAACCACATCTCTTCATGGGACACTTCACAATGAGGCATAATTTCAGTACTCCACAAGGAACCACATAACTCTACTATGTATCATCATACCCCTGGCTACCTCGCTTTCTTGCCTTCCTACACTACCCTGTGTTATAGTTACACAGTTAAAGCTAAAGTTGCCTTTTAATTATTTATTTATTTATTTTAGTGCCATCAAGTCAGTGTTGACTCATAGCGACCCCGCTACCTCTGGGTTTTCTTGGCAATGTTTTCACCGGAAGTAGATTGCCAGCCTTTTCTTCCGAGGCAATGGAGGATAAAGTGACTTGCCCAAAGTCACAAGGAGTGCCAGTGGGAATCGAACCCTTGATCTTCTGGGTACTAGGCAGTTGCTCTAACCACTAGGCTACTCCTCCACTAATTATTATATTATATTATATTAATTATATTATATTATAATTTAGTTATAATTACAGTATGTTCAATGTAGAGCCATGTTGAGCCCATTGTTCATTATGTAAACTGCTTTGACTTGCAGATATAGTGGTATATAAGAATAGCTAAATAAATAATGTAAAGGAGAAGGTGACTGTAAATTTCGGGCTACTAATGCCTTTAAATGGGAGTCCTGCCAGATTGAGGTATTTGCTGATCTGGCTCAGTCCACACTTTGGAGGTGTTAGAGAAATGAAGGATGTGTTGGTGAAACTTCATGAGCAAGGAATCCATTATAGCTCAGCCTTTCCCTTTGGCTTGAACTTTTCTTTAAAAGGATGCCGATATCGAGTCCACACTAGAGAGGAAGCTGTAAAGACTTTGAAGCAAGAATATCAGGATTGGAGCTGCGGTGTATCCGGGAGGACATTCGGAGGCGGGGGCACCAGAGATGGCCGCGAGTGATCCATAGCCGAGGAGTCTCCAGTGCTTCTCTTCAGAGGCCAGGAACGAAATAGCAGAGTATACCTGACTTTTTTGGACACCAGGCCATCTCACTAACAACATCATAAACATTCTCCAGTACCAGGCATATTGTGAAATGATATAAAAACCTACAAAAGTCATCGATCTACAAGGCCACATCTGCCATACCATGCCAGCATAAACTTCCAAAACTCATACAACAAGGGGCTTACCCAGAGAAAAGCAGCATTATAAATACTGCAACAGGCCCTAGAACATCCATACACTTATTTGAAAGTTGAACAAGTCAAATTACTACAGTATAGATCCTTGTATAAATTCCATGTTAACAGAACATCTGGCCTTGGTCACACACTCAGAAGATAGACCCTCACCAAATATAGAATAAGTGACTAAACCTAAAGTAAAAATAAAAATATGTATTTATTTATTTATTTATTTATTTATTTTACAGTTTTTATATACCGCGCTCTTTGGTATCAGCGCGGTTTACAGATAACAAATTTCGCATTAGAACAGTCCTTTGCTTACATTATAACAAGGTCTTTTGCTTACATTATAACAGGGTCAGTAACTTGGAGACAACATGGTAAACTATATACAAGCTATATACAGAAAGATATATTACCTCTGAAAATTTACAGTTAAATTGGGTCGTAACTTTGGGTGTGCAGAGCGTCTAGGTCGAGTTCTGTTATGACTATGTTGTTGGAATGTCAGAGGCTGTGTGAGTGATTTGTGAGATGGGGGGAGGAGGTGTAGGGTTAGGGCCTAAGAGATGATGACAGAATAGGTAGTGTTTGAGGGCCTTTTTAAATTGAGAGAGGTCTTTTATTGATCGGATATGAGGAGGGAGATTATTCCAGCAAGTTGGAGCGAATAAGGTGAAGGCCCTGTCTCTGGTTGTTTGATTACATTTAGTGTACTCCTTTGGTACGACAAGGGTATTGGCGGCTGCGGATCTTCTCAGTCTGTTCGTGGGGGTGTTGATAATAAGTGATGAGAGGGAAGGTGGGGCTATTTGATTAATTGCTTTAAAGGATAGCAGAAGTGCTTTGTAAGTTATCCTGGCTTGTAGGGGTAACCAGTGAAGCTCTGTTAGTATGGGGGTGATGTGGTCTCTACTGGAAGTACCGCAGAGGATGCGAGCTGCTGAGTTCATCGCCAATTGGAGTGGGTTGAGGGTGCTCTTGGGTAGACCATGCAGGATGATATTAGCATAGTCAAAATGAGGTGTTATAAGGGTTTGGAAGATTGATGTAGACAAAAATTAAATTGAAACCCCAAGAAGCCAGATTCAACATGCAATGCAACACCAGATAAATAAGAGATGCAGTTCCCCATACTGTATAAAATATAAAGATAGTCCATCTGCTATTTCTTGTGTCTCCTTTTGTTTTCTTCACTTCCTTCCATCTTGGATATTGATTTTTTTCATTTCAGCTTTCTTACATTTATTTCTCTCTCTCTCTCTCTACCCAGATTTCACTACTCCTTACTATCCAATTCTTTTTTAGCCATCTACCTATCGCTTTTCAATCTTCACCCAGTCCTCCCATTACTTAGCTCTTCTTCCCTGGTCCATTATTCCCCAGTCTTTTGCTCACTCTCTCTCCCCCTCTGTCTATCGCCCCCATTTAGTATCTCTCTCTTTTCCACCATCCAGTAGGCTGAGGCTGAGGCAGAAGCAAACTGTCTGGGTCTGCATAGTTCACAGTCCCAGGCCTGGAGCATTACAGCCTCTCTGCCTCTGCTTTGTTTAGTCTGTCGACACTCTGTAGCGGTGTATCTCCAGGAACAAGCAGGAATGTAGTCTTCACATATGGGTATTGTCAGTACCGACAGAGCCTGCGCGGGAACGCTTCCCAGCGTCCAATTAGAAAGCTTTAGGGAGCATCCCACAGCGCCTGCGTGCTGCCTTCCCGCCTTTCCCAACTGCCTCTCTCCAGTTCTTCGTTTTCCGCTGAGCCAGCAGGTCGTTGTTCCTGTCACCGCAGAAAATGTTTCCTTATTCTCCTTATATTTTGTGGTCGCGTCTGCCTTCCTCGACGCTATACCGGTACTGCCGGTTCTTCTTTCTTTAAAAAAAAAAAAAAAAAAAAAAATTAGTATTTTTTTCCAAATTTTTCTTTCCCAGGTGCACGCGCCATTTTGGGCCTTAGGCCCAAAATTTCCTCCACTATGGAAAAACCCGCTTCGGGTTTCAAGAAGTGCACCAAGTGTGGCGGTACCATCTCCATCACAGACACCCATGAGTGGTGTCTTAAATGTTTAGGTCCTGAACACTCCATCTCGGAGTGTATGGCTTGTGCCGTGATGTCCAAGAGGGGTCGACAAAACCGAGCTGCTAAGCTCAGCACCCTTTTTCCCTCTGATGCAGCTTCTGTGGCATTGACGTCTTCCAGGGCTTCGTCTTCCTCCCATGGATCTCAGGTAACTAAACACAAGTCTAGCCAGTCCTTAAAGGGTAGATCTCCTTCCAAGCATCGAGATGCCTCTGGCGTTGCCCTTGAGGGTTCTATACCAGCAAAATTGCCCCGGCGGGAGGCTTCCAAAGCATTATCGGGGCTCAAGGATGTTCTCGAGGCCTCAACCTCTGCAGAACTACTGGTGCCATGCTCTGGGGTACCGGCTGCTTCCTCCGGTACCAATACCCAGGCATCGGCAGCGTTGATAGACCAGAGGTTCCTGGCTATTGAACGCAGTCTGGCGGCTCTCCTTCCGGCATCGACACCCTCGGAACTGCATCACACTTCAACTGGTACCGGTACCGATAGCATCGGCATCGACATCGGTGTCTGCTTTGCCAGCACCCAGTCATGCTATACCTTCCAGTACCGACACACCAGTATCGATTTCCCACGGTACCGACTTCAGTCGGTACGGGTATCGTGCTCTTTAGGAGCATCCGGACAGAAGGTACTTTGAATCCTCGGAGGAGTCTGAGGATTCTGACATCTCTGTCGGTACCGGAATACTTCTCCCGGAGGAGCCTTCCTCTTCTAAATGTAGGATGTCTCCTCCAGAAGATATCTCCTTTCAGGATTGTATCAGGGAGGTGGCTCGAGGTCTTTCCATTACTTTGGCTTCTGAAACAGAGCCCAGGGCAAAGGAGTTGGAGATTTTACAATATCCCAAGGTTCCTAAAAAGGCAGCTACTTTGCCTATCCATGAGATTTTACATGATCTCATGTTAAGAATGTGGGAAACACCTCTTACCACCTCTCCTCACTCTCGTAGACTGGATACTATGTATCGAGTGCCTCTGTGTCCTGGCTTCCAGAAGACTCAGCTTCCTCACCACTCCATTGTAGTGGAATCAGCTATGAGAAGGATCAGAAGTGCAAAGAGGCATGCCTCTAATCCTCCCGGACGTGAGTGTAGAACTTTGGATGCCTTTGGATGTCATACTTTCCAGGCTTCCATGCTTTCTGCCAGGATCAGTTCCTATATTTTATATATGGGAATGTTCCTTAAGGAAGTCACAGGAGATTTGGAGATTTGGAGATTTTCAGCCCTCTCCTTCCTGAGGAGAAGAGGCAGGATTTTCTCACATTGGTTAAACATGCCCAAGATGTTTCTAAGTTTGTCAATCGTGCAGCTTTTGACTGTTTCGAGTGCATAAGCAGAACCTCTGCCATTGCCATAGGTGCACGTAGGATTGCCTGCCTCCAGGCATCTGATATGGAGCTCTGGGTGCAGGACAAACTGGGCAATATACCTTGTACAGGTGAGAATTTATTTGGCAAAAATTGGCAAGAGAAAGCCAATGAGCTGGATGCTGACAACTCCACTTTGAATAGATTATTCAAAGCCACAGCTGATCCTGCAAGAAGGAAATCTTTCAAGAAACCATTCTTCTCCAAAAAGAAGAGGTTTTATCCCTCTTATACCCAGCAGGGACGTTCTGCAGGTCAGCCTGCCCGAAAGGGTCAGCAATCACCTAAACAAAGGAAAGCAAAGACTGCTAAGCCTCAACCGTCTCAGCAGTCTCAGCCTCCACAAGGTCTTTGACTTTCATCTAGAGAACTTAGCCTTCCTGGCCCTCAATGGACCAGAGCCTTCCACCATTCCAGGAAGGTTGTGTCACTTTGCCCCCAGATGGGGGAAGATAACAGCAGAACATTGGACTCTCTCCATTATAAAAGAGGGGTACAAGCTTCATTTTCTCTGCATGCCCCCTCCCACAATGGTAAGACAGTTCAATTCTCAGACCTCTCTCATCAACTTGTTAGATCAAGAGGTCAATATGCTTCTTGCCCAAGGGGCAATAGAAGAGGTACCCATTCCTCAACAGGGTACAGGGTTGTACTCTCCCTATTTCCTGATTCCAAAGAAAACACGGGGACACAGACCTATTTTAGACCTCAGAGAATTGAACAAATTCCTGTTCAAAGAGAAATTCAAATGATTTCTCTGGGAACTCTGCTGCCATACCTTCAGAGTCAGGATTGGCTTTGTTCTCTAGATCTCAAGGATGCGTACACTCATGTTCTCATCCATCCAACTCACAGAAAGTTCCTTCGGTTCCTTTTTCAAGGAAAGCACTACCAATACAGGGTGCTTCCTTTTGGCCTGGCCTCAGCACCAAGGGTGTTCAGGAAATGCATGGCTGTGGTAGCAGCATTTCTTCGCACTCTAGGAATATTCGTCTTCCCCTACTTAGACGACTGGCTCATTCGAGCTCCATCAGAGTCAGAGGCCAGGATTTCTCTATCTTGCACAATGCGTATCCTTCAGTATTTGGGTCTGGTCATAAACATCCCAAAATCCAGTCTAACTCCCACTCAGTTTCTAGAGTTCATAGGAGCTTTGCTGGATACCAGAAAAGCAAGGGCCTATCTTCCCCAGGCCCGTTGCCTTCGCATGGTGCAGTTAGCTTCTCAAGCAGTGCTAAAGCCTCATCTCACTGCCCGAGAAATGTTACAACTACTAGGCCACATGGCATCTACCGTGCATGTGGTTCCTTATGCTCGCCTCCATATGAAAGCAGCCCAATGGACTTTATCCACTCAGTGGACCCAGGCATCAGGGTGCCTGTCAGACAAAATAGCAAACACAAATCGCCTTATTTTGTCCTTTCAATGGTGGCAGTCCATTCAAAACCTGTTGGTGGGGTCCCCTTTTCAACAACCTTTACCCCAGGCAACTCTCACAACAGATGCTTCACTGATGGGTTGGGGAGCTCATCTACAAGACCTCTCCACCCAAGGCATCTGGACTCCTCAGGAGACTCATCTACACATCAATCTCTTAGAGCTCAGAGCAATATTCCTTGCTCTTCGAGTGTTCCACAACCTGCTCAGCTACAAGACAGTCCTCATTCATACGGACAATCAAGTAGCCATGTTCTATGTGAACAATCATGGGGGAACAGGCTCTATGTCGCTTTGCAACGAAGCTTTGCGACTATTGGCCCTCGCCAGAGATCATCAGATTCATCTCCTGGCAGTGTATCTTCCAGGCATACAAAACTCTTGGGCAGACAGACTCAGTCGAGTTCTGCTTCCACACAAATGGTCTCTACGTGCAGACCAGGTGGCCAAGATTTTTCAAATCTGGGGAACCCCGGACATAGACCTCTTTGCAAGTCCATTGAATGCCAAACTTCCCTGGTTCTGTTCCAGAATTCCGTCTCAGGGCTCTCAGGCCAGGGATGCTTTCCTCCTTCATTGGGGTCAAGACTTCCTTTATGCCTTTCCACCCATTCCCCTAATTCCCAAAACCCTGTTCAAGCTTCAGAGAGACAGAGGCCGTATGATTCTCATAGCTCCACATTGGCCATGGCAAGTGTGGTACCCTCTGCTTCTACATCTCTCAAGCTCCCTCTCTGGAGTTGGGGTCTGCTCCAGATCTCCTGTCTCAAGAGGACGGAATGTTTTGGCATCCCAGTCCCCAGTCTCTGCATCTCAGGGCTTGGTTGCTGAAGGCCTAGATTTTTATGATCTTAACCTTTCCCAGCAGGTAAAGGATATCCTTTATGCTTCCAGAAAATCTTCCACAAGACGCTCTTATGCTTTCAAGTGGAAAAGGTTTACCATATGGTGCTCGCAGAAGGGTCTCAACCCCCTTGCGATACCTCTGAAATCATTACTGGAGTATCTCCTTTATTTATCCAATGCAGGACTTAAGACTAACTCAGTAAGAGTCCATTTGAGTGCTTTTGCAGTTTCTTTCAAGCCTCTAAATGGACAACCTATTTCCTCCCATCCTCTTATAGCAAGATTTATGAGAGGCCTTCTTCTAACTAAGCCTCCCATTAGGCCACCACCGGTGGCATGGGACCTAAACCTGGTTCTTGGTCAGCTCATGAAGCCACCTTTTGAACCCTTAGCTACTACCTCATTGAAATTCCTTTCTTGGAAAGTTATCTTTCTCATTGCAATTACATCAGCACGTCGCATCAGTGAATTGCAGGCACTAGTGGCTGATCCACCTTATACAAGGTTTCATCATGACAAGGTAGTCCTTAGGGACTCATCCACAATTTATGCCAAAGGTGGTTTCGCCTTTTCATTTAAACCAAGCGGTCTACCTGCCTGTGTTTTTTCCAAGGCCTCATACATCAAATGCAGAAAGGAATCTTCATACTTTGGATTGTAAAAGAGCTTTAGCCTTTTACTTACAAAGAACACAGCAACATAGAAAGTCCTCCCAACTCTTTGTTGCTTTTGATCCTTCTCATTTGGGACTTCCAGTCTCCAAAGGAACACTGTCCAACTGGATTGCACAGTGTATTTCATTTGCCTATCAGAGTAAGAATCTTCCTCTGGAGGGCCATGTCACAGCTCACAATGTGAGAGCCATGGCAGCTTCAATGGCTCATCTGCACTCTGTGTCTATCGACGACATCTGTCGAGCAGCCACTTGGGCCTCGGTTCATACCTTCACAGCCCATTACTGCTTGGACAAGGACTCCCGCCGGGATGCCTTGTTTGGTCAGGCTGTTCTCCAACACCTGTTCCATACCTAGTCAACTCCTACCCACCATCCCTGGTTGGATGCCAGAGATCCATGGGGGGAAGTAGAGCCCTTTCACAGGGACACACAACTTCTGTGATCTCTCCCTGGCATCTAAAGCTAGGTAGTCCCCATATGTGAAGAGTACATTCCTGCTTGTTCCTGGAGATAGCATAGTTATTCACCTGTAACAGGTGATCTCCGGGAACAGCAGGAATTTGGTCTTCACAACCCACCCACTTCCCCTAGGAGTTGTATCTCTCTATCTATCTCTTTCTCTTTCCCTCTCTCTCTCTTTGTCTCAGCTATAAACTCAACTGGAGAGAGGTAGTTGGGAAAGGCGGGAAGGCAGCAAGCAGGCGCTGTGGGATGCTCCCAAAAGCTTTCTAATTGGACGCTGGGGAGCATTCCCACGCAGGCTCCATCGGTACCGACGATACCCATATGTGAAGACTAAATTCTTGCTGTTCCCCGAGATCACCTGTTACAGGTGTGTAACTATGCTTTCTTCCCCCCCCCCACCCCCCCTCAATGCACACAATATCTGCCCCCTCTCCCTTTTCACTCCCCCAGTTTCTGCCTCCTTTCCTCACTTGACTCAGCATATTCCAGCATCAGTTCCTTTCCAATCTCAACTCCTTTCCAGTCTCCCCAGCATAAACCCATGTCCTGTCTAGCCTCGGCATTAGCCTCCTTCCAGTCCCACCCTCAGTATCAGCCTATTTCCAGTCCCAGTAACCCTCTCCATTGTCGGCCCCCTTTCCATTCCTCCCCTCTCAGTACCTTCTAATGTCAACCCCCTTACATTCCCAGCATTCCCTTCCAGTCCCCCTCTTTCCCCACTGTCTAGCCTTTTTAGTCCAAATACCATCCCAGGTATCAACTCACTTCCAGTCCTAGTGCCCCGCCCCCATCCCCCCCCCCCGTCAGTTCCCTTTCAGTCACCCTCCACTCTATTCATTCCCCTTCCACTGCCATACCTAGGTGTCAGCTCCCTTCCAACCCCAGTGCCCCCTCCCTTCCAGCCAACCCCCCCCCATTACCTAGCCACCTTCCAGTCCTATCCCCAGTTGCTGGCTGCCCTCCAACCCACACCTTTCCTCCCCCATGTCAGCTCCCTTCCAGTCCCCCCCAAATCATGTCAGTTCCCTTCCTTCCCTTCTGTATCTGCTGCCATCAGGGCCCCCCTTACTGATTCGCCACAGGAAGACTTCTCTGCTCCCATGGCTCTGCTTCTAAACTGCTGGACCATGGCATTTCTAAAGGCAGTAATAAACATTTCCTATTTCTTACGAGAAACAGGAAATGCTCATTACTGCTGGAAATGCGGGAGTCCAGCAGTTTATAAGATAACAGAGCTGCAGGAGTACAGAAGTGTTCCCGCGGCTCTCTCAAGTGGTGAGTCAGTGAGGGAAGGCAGATGGCTATTGACTGCACCCCCTGCAGCACTTACCCGGCTTACTGGGTAGCGCCAGCCCTGCTTCTGGTTTGTTTTATTTTTGGTCCTAGAGTGATTGGATTGCTGCAATGGACCTTTTCTAGTAGCAGATGCGGCATGTTTGAGTTGAGAGAGTGGCCAGTATGGTGAACTCTGGACCATCTACTACTGGTTGAAAGGCATATGACTGGCAGTCATTTTCTTTTTTCCTTTTCTCTGTTTTGATGGTGTTCCTGGGAGTTTGGGTCCACTAGTTTGCCTGTGGACGTGCATCTCAAGCACCAGTTGCATTTGCTGGTTGGACTGGGGTGGAATGTGTCTGTGGTGAATCATATTGGCAAGTTGGTTTGTGGGGAGGGAGGGGGGGTGGTGGTGGTGGTGTTCATTTATTAGAGAGGGGTAGTATGAGGATATTGGAACATGTGGACTATTTGCCCTTGCAGTACATGGAACTTTCTGGGAGTTTTTGCTGTTGCATTGGATCACAAGGGGTGAGGATTGTGTTTGGAGGGTGATGTTGGGGGTAATGGAGGGTGTTCATGGTGGGCTTTTCTGGGGAATGAATGGAGACTGAATGGAGAGTAATCAAGAGTGGTGAGTGACTGTAGGGTGAGTAGGGGATAGGCTTAAGGGAAGTGACTGACTCAAGGTCATGGTGATCTCCTGCAGAGGTGTGTGCGGAAGGGGGGAGGGGGAGAGAGGTTTTGTGGGAGGGGGTGTTTATAAAAGGATATGAGTTAGGAAGGTGGTTTGGAGTGTGTGTGAACAACGAAAGGATGGGGGTAGGGCCTCTGAATGGGTTGCAACCCTCAAAGATCAAAGTTTGTGATAAGGAAGCTTATCAAAGCTCAGGGAGTAATGACTAAAGAGGATAATTTACTCTGATCAAGGGACCTGTGCTGGCAGGTTATAGAACTAAGACAGCTTGTTTCCCTAAAAGACTACATGATACAGAATGCACTTGTATGCAGAAAGTCCCTAGGGGAGCTAGAGTGGAAAAGCATGAGTCTAATCAGAGAAAGCATTATGTCATCCCTAATCAAACAGCCTCTAGAAGAATGCTTAATCCACAACACCTGAAGAATGCAAGGGTGGAGTTGCAATCTAAGCCCTTTAAAGCTAGAGGGGAATCTTCAGGAAGACAAAAGGAGAAGGGGAATCCGAAGGAGAATGAGAACAGAAGGAAGAGCAACCGGAACCTGAAGGAACAAGGACAAGGAAGCAGACAGTCCAAGAGAGGAGCTCAGAGAAGTACCTATGCCTGGAGAGATACCCAGGGGAGAGAAGAATCTTCAGAGGACTGGAAAAAGCCAGAAGTCTGTAGATCCACAGCCAGGGACCCTCAAGCAACGCCTAGGAAGAGGACTGTTGCAGCTAAGGAAGAAAGGAGCCCAAATACCTCTTGGAGGACGTCTGGAGAAAAGATCCTGAGGTCCAGAGATACCAACTGGAGGACAGGATACAAAAGCTCTATTGCATACTGGCCAGAATACCAGAAGAAGCAGCCTGACGCTTGCCTGGATTCAGGTAGGAACTGTGAATGTTTCTCTAGCTTTGAGCAGTGCAAACAACAGGGAAACAGTTTCTCTCCGTGTAGAGGTCAGTTCCTAAAGCCCTCTGAGTCAGACGGAGAAACAGAATCTATGCAATTTCAAGAGCAAGGTTTAATATCTGATACAGAGGATGGACTGTTCTTTGAGTAGGTTGTTATTTTAGGAAAATCCTAAATATCAGAGCAAACATCAAAAGGAAACATTCTAATTATTGGCTTCCCATAAAGTTTTGTTGAAAAGAAAAAGCTTTTGGGAAAGTTTTGAACGTGTGCTGAAATCAAGCTACTGATTGCAGTTAATTGTCATCTGTTGGTGGAGGAGAGCCCAGCACAAGCCGTGCACACGTAGGATTAAAAAGTTATTTTCTGTATGGAGAAAGTGAGCTATGTTTTAGTATAAAGAAGTTTTCCTTTTTGATTTGTTTTTCCCCAGCACTGCTAAGGAGTTTATTAGCAGTGACTGAAAGAAGCCTTTCTGTTCCATAAAGGACTTTGATTCTTAATTTGCATAAATTTTTTCAGTTGCCTTATTTTGTGTTGAATAAAATCCTGGAGAATTTATCTGGAAGGTGTTACCAAGCATATCTGTGTGTGGGATAATCACCCCATAAATAAACTCTAATTTTGTCTATACTCGACCAACTACAAGAGTTTTCATTATTTTAAAAAGGCAAGCTTTGTGTGAATGGACTTCAATAACCACAATCCTTTGCAAGACAGTTAATTTGCATACTTGCCAAGATGGTGGTACCTTCATAACAAGCACCCCCTTTTACAAGTTGTATAAGGAAATAGGGAGGCTCAAGGCTGCAGGTACAGGATACAGGAGACGCATTTGCTGCAGGTGCATGAGAAGTTAGTCTATGTTAAAGGTTATGGGCAGTTCTTTTTGCATACAATGTGGTGGAAAAGAAGGGCAGGGTAGTGATTTTTCTTTCAGATGAACTTAATGCAGAGGTGGGCATTGTGATTAGAGTGTGGGAATGTATATCAGGGTTCATATATGGCTAGGAGAAGAATAGTTTAATTTAGTGAACTTATACTGTATGCAATGAATAGACCACAGGGAATTTTTTTTAGGTAACTGGAACAGCTCCCTGTGCT
Organism: Ichthyophis bannanicus; assembly: GCA_033557465.1. Taxonomy (NCBI): domain Eukaryota; kingdom Metazoa; phylum Chordata; class Amphibia; order Gymnophiona; family Ichthyophiidae; genus Ichthyophis; species Ichthyophis bannanicus. The sequence goes on along the minus strand of CM066032.1, from coordinate 103,802,194 downwards.
GGGGGTGGGAAAATTGATTTTTGGAAGGGATTTTAATATCACTTGGGACCCAGCTAGGAATGCCACGAGAGGCGGGGGGGGGGGGGGGGTGAGGAGAGAAAGGCAGAGAGTTGGAAGTTTAAGGATTTTGTTAGAGAACAAGGGGTGGAAGGTGTGCCATGACTCCCGTACCCAGGTGTGTGGCGGTATACTTGTTTCTCTGCTGTGCATGGTTCATACTCTTGGTTAGATAGGTTTTGGGTAAGGAAGGACCTGGTGGAGAGGGTATAGGAAGCAGAGATAGGCGATCACCTGATTTGACTATGCCCCTTCTTGGATGAGGGTGAGCATTGTAGGGGGTGCGAGGAGGACTAAGTTTTGAAAGCTGAATGAGGCTTTGTTGTATGATGACAGGGTGGTTCAGGTGGTGGAGAGGGTAACAAAAGAATATTTTAAGTTGAATGTTAATGTGTAAACTTCATGAAGAGTTATTTAGGATGGGTAGATGGTTACAATGTGGGGGAAATTAATTAATTAAGTGGGGGCGTGGTTAAAAAGGAGACAGAGGAAAGTAAGTTGTGGGCACAATTGAACAGACTGGAGGAAGCTGATGCCTGGGACCAGAGGGGGAGGTATAAAGGAGTAGTGCTGGAGACTAGAGCAAAATTGAATGGATTTGATGTGGCAGAAATATGGCATACAGTAGCTTAATGTTAGCCAGACAAGAACAGTTTGAGATGGGGCAGTAAAGCGGGGAAGCGACTGGCCCACCAGTTTAGACAAGCAACATAGATGTGCACAAATCACTTCGGTTCGCGATGCCTAGGGTGGGGGGCTCTTACGAAGGAGCCAGATGTTCAGTCTGCTTCTATGCAATTCTATGAGAGCTTATATAAGACTAGGCCTCTAATCCCAGATAGAGATATAGATAGATGGCCTCTTGGACTTGATTCCATTACAGAAGCTAGAGAGTGAGGCGGCTATGGGCCTTGACTAATTTATTCCCGAGAGGAAGTATTGAGGGTGATTGGGGTACTTAAGTCTGGTAAGGAACCTGGTCTGGATGGCTTTTCGTCTCATTTCTAAAAAAAACATTTGGGGAACTTCTGTTTGATCCTTTGGTAAGAGTTTTCAGTGCGTCTTGGGAGGGTGGGACTTTCGCTGAAACTATGGGCTGGGTGGGTATTAGTTTAATTCCTAAGGAGGAGAAAGACTCTCAGGAGTGTGGGTCTTACTGACCAATTTCACTCTTTAAATATGGATGTTAAACTGCTCGCCAAGATTCTGGGGGACCGACTTAATTCAGTGGTAATGTGCTTGATTGAGGATTAAGTGGGTTTTATACCAGGGCATCAAACGATGGATAATGTTAAGAAAATTTTGAATTTAAGTTGGCTTGCCCATAGCCATAGGGAGCTTGTGTTGCTGTTAACAATTGTTGCAGAGAAAACTTTTGACCAAATCTCATGGGCATTTGTTCAAAGTGCTTGGGAAGATGGGCTTTGGGGAGAGATTCCAAGGATAGATACAAGTTCTATATGCTCATCCCAAGGCTTGCATCAAGGTGAATGGGGGGGGTGCACTAAATATTTTGGGTTGGGTAGGGAAACTAGGCAGGGGTGCCCCTTTCCCCACTTTTATTTGTATTGTTGGTAGAACCACTGACATAGCGCATCTAAATGAGTCAGAACATAAGGGGAATCCAGAATGGAGAGTGGACTATCAAATATCTCTATTTGCAGGTGACATAATATTTACCATCACCAGGCTGAGTGGAGCAGAATGGGTAGACACACAAATTGATTGTTTACTCTTTCAAAACATACAAGGATTAGGGGACACACCATAAAGCTTAAAAGTAGTATATTTAAAACAGAAGAAAATATTTTTTCTCTTAACATATAATTAATCTTAGGAACTCATTGCCAGAGGGTGTGATAAAAGCAGGGAGCGTAGCTGGGTTTAAACAAGGTTTGGACAAATTCTTGGAGGAAAGTCCATAAACTCATTATTAAGGCATCCAAGAGTAAACTGCTGCTTATCCCTGGGGGTAAGTAGCATAGAACTGGCTACTTTTGGGATATGTCAGGTACTTGTGACCTGGACTGGCCACTGTTGGAAGCAGGACACTAGGTTTGATATACCTTTGGTCTGACCCAATATCGCATTTCTTAAATTCTTAAGAATGCACCGACACACACATAAGCACATATGCAGGGACATACGATGATACATACTCTGCATGCTTTCTCATTTCTCTGTTTTCTTCCTTACTTGTCAGTTAAACATAACCTGCTGGTACCAACTTTGTTAGCTCCTTGGCTTATGCTGTTGCTAGGTATTGCTTCTACTGTCTCCATGTTTTTGCAAGTGAGGATCCTCCGCATATGCTATGCCTTTTGAAGTCTGTGTTTGCCTTCTCAGTCCGCGGCAGGACAGCATTCTCCAGGACCAAGCAGGAAGTCAGTCCTCACATATGGGTGACGTCGGCGCCGACGGAGCCCTCGTGCGGAGCATTTCCTCAACTTTCAAAGAAAGACTTTGGGAATGCAGTGCGCATGCACGGTCCCCTTCCAGCCCAAGGGTGGCATCTTGCTCAGTCTTTCTTTTTCCACGGAGCCCAACGGACGTAGTTCGTGTCACCTGGTAAAAAGTTGATTTTTCTGCGATTTTTTTTTTTTTTCACGTCCCTTTATCCAGTTCAACGACGGTTCCCCATCCTGCCTCGGCTCGGCACATCAGTATTGAGCCCGGATCGTCTTTTTCTGTTTTTGTCCTTTGCGACTAGTGTTCGCGCTTTTTCTGTTATTTTCACTGGCAGCCCTGTCTTTTGACCTTGCAGGGGCCCTTTTTCCCACGATAGCAGCCAGCGGGTTTAAGAAGTGTGATCGGTGTAAGAAACTTATGTCTCTCACCAACACACACAACTGCTGCCTCTGATGCCTCGGGCCCGACCATGACCCGCTGGTCTATGGCCCATGCGCAAGAAGTCGTCGAAGGCGCTTCGGAGCTGTCAGCATCAACGTGAAAGAATTTTTTCGGAATCCGCGTTCAGCCAGGCCCGGACTTCGTCAGAGGCCTCGACATCTCAGGAGTCTGACCCCGAGTGCCGTCGTGGGTACTCTGAAAGGGGGTCTCCCACCCGGGAGCACAAAAGGAAGAAGAAGCTCATGAGGGCGTCGTCGGTGGAGGCACCTGTATCCTCGAAGGCCAGGTCGCGCAGCCATGACCGCCATCCTGGGCTCTCAGAGTCGGAGCAGCCAACCAAACTGCCTCGACTGTAGCCAGAGTCCCCGAGTCAGGTAACATCTGTTGTCCTCGTGGACTCTCCTCCGGGAGAACCAACGTTGGGCCCGACACCGTTGGGGCCCGAATCTATGGCTGCGGAGTCTCCTGAGCTCGGTCTCAGGTTGACGGCCCTGGAGAGCAGCCTGGCTGCCTTCATGGAGCAGCAGCGGGTACTGTTCACCGGTCTGACTGGTGCATCTGCCCCGACCACCGGGACCTTGATGTCTAAGTCGACCCCGGAGGCCGAGCCGATCCTCGAGTCAATCAAGTCTCGAGTCGATCCTCAGCCAAGGTTTCCCTCGACCTCCTGTGCGGGGCCGATGTCATCGACGCCGGTGCCCTCAGCTTCGGGGCGGGTGGCATCGAGGCCCACACGGCCGGAGCCGCTCGACTACTCCTTGGAGTCTGCATGTGCAACAGAGGCCGAGGAGTCTCCTGACACCTTCCGGACCCAATGCGTCCCGTCGGACTCCCCAGAGTCCGAGCTTCGGAGAAGGTCCCCCCCAGAGGATACCCGGTTCTCAGACTTCATCAGGGACATGGCCAAGGCTTTGGCATTCCCGGCAGAGGCCGAGGAGGAGCCGAAGAGCTCGATGCCCTCACGACTTTCTTCTGAAGGAAGCCTTTACTGTTCCGGTTCCTCCGATGCTGGAACAGCTGCTCTTCTGTATGTGGAAAGCACCGGCCTTGGCGCCGGTTCTTAGCAAACAGGTTGATTCCATTTATCAAGTCCGTAAGAGCCCTGGGTTCCAAAAGGCGCAGCTACCGCACAACTCCATGGTTGTGGTATCGGCCATGCACAGGCTGAAAAGTCAAAAGATGCAGTCCTCAGTGCCTCCCGGCCGGGAGGCCCAGAACCTGGATGCCTGCGGTAGAAAGTGCTTCCAGGGCTCTATGCTATCTTGCCATGTCCAGACGTATCAGCTGTACATGAGCATGTACCTACGGGACCTGGCAAAGGAGGTTGATGGATTCTTGGCTGGTCTCTCCGAGGATCCCTTGCAGAGATTCAAAACCTTGTCTACAGGGATCCAAGAGTGCTCGGAGTTTATCTCTCGAGCAGCCTATGATGGCTTCGAGACTTCAGCTCGAGTAGCCGCGGCCGGCATCGGTGCATGCCGTCAGGCCTGGCTACAGTCATCGGACCTGGAGTCATGGGTGCAAGGCAAGTTGGTCGATGTCCCCTGCCGAGGTGACAACCTGTTTGGCAAGCACATGACTGAAAAGGCTGCAGAAATCGAGACTGAGACTCTCACCAGGACAAGGCTGTCCAGAAAGATTTCTGCCCCTTCTCAAAAAAAGAAGGGCTCGGGGAAGAAGCCCTTTTTCCCGAGGAAGGGTGCTGCCTAAAAAACCTACCCTCAGTATCAGGCCTCTCCATCTCCCCAACAGGGCCAGCAGGCCAAAGGACAGGGGCATGGGCCCTGTAGTCAGAAAACCCCCAAGCCACCAGCCCCGGCTCCTGCACAGCAGGGAGGGGGTTTTTGACTCCCACAGCATAGCCTCTCCTCCGCCGGTGGTTCCACTCAGCACAGGTCGTCTGACCCTGTACGCCTACAGGTGGCCAGCCATCACAGGGGATACCTGGGTACTGAGCATAGTCCAGAAGGGCTATATACTCCATTTCCATCAGCTACCCCCTTCCTACTATCCAGGGGAGCCTCCAAGACTTCCTCTGCACAGGGACCTCCTCCTTCAGGAGTTGGCAAGTTTTCTAAAGGAACAGGTGGTGGAACTGGTACCACACCACCTGGAAGGGCAAGGCTTCTATTCCAGGTACTTCCTGGTACCAAAGAGAACAGGATGTCTCAGGCCTATCCTAGACTTGCAAAATCTGAACAAGTTTCTGGAGAGGGAAAAATTCAAGATGCTTACCCTTGGAATACTGCTGCCCTACCCCAAGCAGGAAGAGACTGGCTATGCTCCTTAGATCTAAAGGATGCTTACACTCACATCTTCATCCATCCAGACCACAGAAAATATCTCCGATTTGTGGTGGGAGGAAACCACTTTCAGTACAGAGTGCTTCCCTTTGGCCTGACCTCTGCCCCCAGGGTTTTCACCAAATGCCTGGCAGTGGTGGCGGTTTTTCTCAGAAATCAGGGGATTTTTGTCTTCCCCTACCTGGACAACTGGCTAATCAGGGGCCAGTCACTCCAGGAGGCCCAACAGGCCACTCTCCGCACTGTCTCTCTTCGTCAGCATCTGGGCTTTGTCATAAACTACGCAAAGTCCACTTTGCTCCCCTCTCAGAACCTAGAGTTTATAGGGGCCAGGTTGGACACTCTTCAGGCAAGAGCTTACTTGCCCGAGGACAGGGCCCACAGACGTATGGACTTGGCCAACCAGTTCCAAAGCAATTCTTGTGTTTCCGCCAGGCACTACCTGCGGCTCCTGGGCCACATTGCTTCTACGATACATGTGACCCCGAATGCCCGTCTGCACATGCGGGCTGCTCAATGGTGCCTCAGAGATCAGTGGACACAGGCCACCGGCGACCTCCGAGACAGAGTAAAGCTGTCCAGACGACTTCTGAACTCCTTACAGTGGTGGCTACATCTGCCAAACCTCCTCAGGGGTGTACCTTTTCAGGCTCCAGCACACACAAGAGTGCTGATGACAGATGCCTCCTTAAAGGGCTGGGGTGCACATTGCCAGGACACGTGCACTCTAGGCCTGTGGTCCGCCCGGGAGGCCACACAGCAGATCAACTTTTTAGAGCTGCGAGCAATCTGCTTAGCTCTGCAAACCTTCTGCCATGCTCTCTCTCAGCAGTCTGTCCTAGTTCAGACGGACAATCAGGTAGCAATGTTCTCCGTGAACAAACAAGGAGGCACCGGCTCCAGGCTCCTATGTCAGGAGGCACTGGACCTTTGCTCCTTTGCAATCAAACAAGGCATGTTTCTCAAAGCAGTTTATCTACCTGGTCAGGAAAACTTCCTAGCAGAAAGCTAAGCAGGATTCTCCTGCCCCACGAATGGCAGTTGAATCCATTGGTGGTCCAGCAGATCTTCCTCCGCTGGGGACTTCCATCCATCAATCTCTTTGCAAGTCTACGAAACCGTCAGCTGCCCAGGTTTTGCTCCAGACAGCCGCATCGTCTGAGGATGGCAGCAGATGCTTTTCTGATCACTTGGTCTACAGGCCTCCTGTATGCGTTTCCTCCCACGCCCCTGGTGGCCCAAACTCTGTTCAAGATCCTCCAGGACAAGGCCTTGGTAATTCTGGTAGCCCCCAGATGGCCGAGGCAACCGTGGTTTCCACTTCTCTTACAGTTGGCGGTGGAAGCCCCGTTCCCTCTGGGGCTGCAACACAATCTCCTGTCTCAAGAGCAGGGTTCCCTTCTGCACCCCAGTCTCAGGTCCCTCAATCTGTTGGCCTGGCTGCTGAAAGGATAGTGCTAGCTCCCTTACTTTTACCTAAGGAGGTTGAGGAGGTGTTCTTGGCCTCTAGGAGGCAGTCTACCAGAAAGTCCTATACCCTCAAGTGGCGTAGATTTACGGTATGGTGTGCTCAGCGCAATGAAGATCCTTTCTCTTGCCCTGTGCCAGTAGTACTGCAGTATCTACTTCACCTGTCAGACCTAGGCCTTAAGTCTAACTCTGTTCGGGTCCACCTCAGTGCTCTGTCAGCGCACCACTCACCGGTGGAGGGACAGTTTCTGTTGGTTCACCCCTTGGTGTCCAGATTTCTCAGAGGTCTGCTTCTGCTCATGCCTCCGGTTCGTCCACCGGCGACTGAGTGGGATTTGAATGTGGTCTTGCAGCAACTGACTCACCACCATTTGATCCAATGGCTACTTGCCATTTGCACTTCCTCTCGTGGAAAGTGCTCTTCCTGGTGGCTCTTACCTCGTCCAGACGTGTGAGTGAACTACAAGCTCTGGTTTCTGATAGACCATACACGTGGTTCTATAGGAACAGGGTGGTCCTACAGACCCATCCCAAGTTCCTCCCAAAAGTGGTCTCCTCTTTCCACCTCAATGAGGAGGTGGTTCTTCCGACCTTTTTTCCCAGGCCTCATGCCAGCTGGGCTGAAACAGTCTTGCATACTCTGGACTGTAAGAGGGCGTTGTCCTTTTACATAGAACATACGCGGGAGCATCGAAAGGCTACTCAGCTCTTCGTCTCATTTGACCCTAATAGGATGGGCTTACCTGTCTCCAAGCGTACGTTGTCCACCTGGGTGGCAGATTGCATCACCTGGGCGTACAGGGCAGCCGACCTCCCCTTGCAGGGTTGGGTCACGGCCCACAGTGTCAGGGCGAAGGCCGCGTCAGTAGCTCATCTCCACTCTGTTCCGTTGGCAGACATCTGCTGGGCCACAACTTGGTCTTCAAGCCAGACTTCTGCAGCCCATTACTGCCAGGAGAGAGAGTCCTGGCGGGACAGTGTTTTCGGCCAGGCGATACTCCGTAATCTCTTTGAAGTTTAGGCAACTCCTACCCCTCCGGCCCTTGTGTTGGGCTACCGTATGGGGTGCATTCTCAGAGAAAATTCTATTCACGGATGCTGAGGCTCTTGAGAGGGAGCCATTTTTTCAGCTCTGGGTTCACGGTAGCCTAGAGCTGGGGAGTCCCATATGTGAGGACTGACTTCCTGCTTGGTCCTGGAGAAAGCGTAGTTACTCACCTGTAACAGGTGTTCTCCAGGAGCAGCAGGACTCAGTCCTCACGACCCTCCCTCCTCCCCTGGAGTTGCAGTCTTATCCTTTATTTTGATTTTTTGCTGTTTTTAGCTAGGTCATCAGACTGAGCAAGATGGCACCCTTGGACGGGAAGGGGACCGCGCATGCGCGCTGCATTCCCAAAGGCTTTCTTTGAAAGCTGGGGAAATGTTGGCGCCGACGGAGCCCTCGTGCAGAGCATCACTCATATGTGAGGATTGATTCCTGCTGCTCCTGGAGAACACCTGTTACAGGTGAGTAACTACGCTTTTCATGCATCAACTACCCTTTATATGAAAAATTATTTCCTGACATTGGTTAATAGCAATAGATTGGCAGCACTGCAAGCTCTTCAATCTCTCAGACTTCCATCAGTTGCCAACAGGAACAGTGCTTGAAATAATTGCTAAATTTAATTTAGGGACGTTATAAACAAAACAAGAGCACCAAAATTAAGGCAAATCTTTACATGTTACGGTTGCTTGACTAAAAGCAGTTTTCTTTTTCAAGATAAGCTGATTATACTCACTTATCCAATAAAATATATTATTTGTAATTTCACAAAGAACCTGCTGTATTTTATTCATGCTGATATTTCGGTTTTGAAAATGTGGCCTGGAACAATGTTTGTTTGTATTTCGTTTGACAGGAATTAAAAGAAGAATTCACTCGTGTTCTTACAGCCAACAATCCCCATGCTCCTCAGAATATTGTCAGGTTCAACTTTAAAGTAAGTTACAGACTATTTATGTTCAAATCTTTTTATTAATGTAAAGCACCAACAACACTCCCAGCATGTGAGTGCTCTTACACAACGCCAGGAGCTTACAACCAGAAAATAGATCCATTTTTACAGTTTTTACAGTTTTATATTCCCCTCCCCCTCTCCCCTTTCATGTGGTTTTGGTCTTTTAGATATTATGTTTATTGATTACAAACATCCCCGCTCATATTATACACCATAAACCATATCAAAGTCATTTTATAAAACCGGAAACAATCTGGCAAACAGATAACAAGATGCCAGGTACAGCACTAACCCGAGGAGGGGAGGACCTTGCGTCCAAATGCAGGAGTGCGCAAACTAGACACCAATATGTTGATTTTTCCAGTTTTCACTTTCAAACCCTTCTCCCTTTTATTTTCCCATCTTCCTCACCCTTCCCGCTAACCCTCCCTCTCCCATCCTTCCTTCCTTCCTACCAGTCACTTCTTTCCTTTTCACCACACCTGCTCTCCCTGCCAGTACTATATGGTTAGCAAATTGTTACGGGCCCTCGGGGTAAGGTTGGTCAGATATGGTTTCCAAATAGCGAGGAAAGTGTCACGCCTTGGAAGCCATTTCTTTCCAGACTGCCAGTTGATGAAGCATATTATGCCACTCCCAGAAATCGGGTCCTGCCGCATCCTGCCAATGCCGGAGTATGCACTGTTTTGCTACTAGACACCCTTTCCGAATAAGTACCTGCCATCTCACTTTCCCCATCTCCAGAGTCCCTGTTTGTTTGTTTATTTGGTTTTATATACTGCACTATTCTGAAATCGGTGCGGTTTACAAAGAACAAGTATCCGCTTATTACATGGAACAGGTTATATCAAGTATAGCACATTTGGGGTGAGGATCAGAGGCTGACCCAGTAGATGGTTCAAATATCCTTGTACCCATCTCCAGAAGTTCTGGACCCTAAGACAACCCCACAACATGTGGCCTAGGTGGGCAGAAGGACCCGCACACCACGGACGTACATATCCCTCAGCCAGCCCCATCTGCCATGCTCGACATGGAGAAAAATAGGCACGTTCTATAATTTTTACTGCATTTCCCTGAGCTGGGAGCCTTGGACTAGGCGTGGGATCCTAGCCACTGTTGCTATCCAATTGATGCCTTTTAGGTCAGTACGTAGCTCCTCGTTCCACCACCATATTGAGGCTCTGAGTTCGAAACTTTTATCAATGCCCCCAAGGCTTGGTAGTAACTTGCCCCCGAAATCCGCTCCCACTCATCAAACTGGAAGAAGCCATTAGTCTTCTCACTCCACCAGGGTCCTCATATAGTGACATTGTTGAAGCTAGGCAAAATAGTGTCTACTGGGCACACATATCAGAGAACGGCTGGAGTCATCCTTCATCATCAAGAACTTCCTTGATATATATATGAGTCCCATAGAGCCCCAAGTCCAAAAGGGCTGCATGTCCATGCTTGGCGGGAATGCTGCATTATCTTGCAATGATAAGTAACCTATCATTTGTTGTGGAATCCCCCACAGCCCACAAAGGATCTTCCATACTCCTCTCATCCCCTTCACTAAAATACTTGGGTTGACATATAGCAGTAGGCTCCTCTGGGCCGTGTGCAGTACTGAAGGGAGAGAGTAAAGGTTCACTAGTGCAGCCTCCATTACTCGGGGGGAGTGAACCTTGCACTCCCTCCCAACCAATCCCTCACGTGTCATAGAAGGCAGGCATGATCATAGAATACCAAATCTGGCCCTCTTTCCCACCACCCCTGCAGCCACGTTCCCTGCTGGTGTTGCAGTTGGAGACAGAGCTTCTTCCCCTGCCATAGGAATGTCTTTAGTTGCCGGTCTAGTTCTTGAACGTCTTTGTAGGGATCAATTGTATCACATATAAGAGCCGTGAGAAACTCATCATTTTGAAGGCTCCCACCCTTCCCAGCAGAGAGAGGGGGCAGCTCCGTCCAATCTCTAAATTTGTTCTTTACCCATGTTATCAAAGGTGGGATATTCAGCCTATATAACTATTGGAGATCCCCTGGTAACCATATACCCAAATATTTAAATCAATCTGCAGCCCACCGCAACGGGAAGGTTTCTCTCCATTCAGAGTGCAATCCTTCCAGGACATCTACCACTTCTGACTTATTCTTGTTTAGATGGAGACCAGCCAATGCTCCATAGTTCTCCATCTCCTCCAAAAGAAGGGGGAGCGAGGACATTGGCCTCTTCAAGTGAACCAGCAAATCGTCTGCGAAGGTTGAGACTTTGAAATGACAGCCTCCCATTTCCACCCCCACAATATCTGCTCGCTGGTGGATCCCATGTAACAACAGGTCCAAGAACGTTACAAAGAGGAGTCGTGACAGGGGAGGCAGCCCTGTCGGGTCCCCCACTCTAGACTAAAGCGCCGTGTCACACAATCATTTACCACAATAGATGCTGAAGGGGCCTAATAGAGCACTTGTACCCCTTGTACGAATTCCTCTCCAACTCCGTAGGCCCCCAAGATCATAAACAGATGTTGCCAGTCAACATGGCCAAATGCCTTCTCTACGTCAAAACTTATAAGCAGAGAAGGGGGTCTGGTATCGGTGCACCCACTCTAGGGATGTCAAAATCTTCTGTAAGTTACAAGCAGGGTATCTTCCCTGTACAATTCCCACTTGGCAGGGGTGCAAGAGGTCCGGCAGCCATAGGACCAATCTGCTAGGACCTTGGCAAAGATCTTGTCCTGGGTTTTTTTGGGTTTTTTTTGTTCTTTTCTCTTTCCTTTTCCCCTCTTGGAAACTTCTAAATTGGCGTTCTCTTTCCTTTCTGCAGCCTTTTATGATTTTATGATTGTAAACCGCTCTGATACCCTGTGATGGGCGGTATATAAAGTTTTAAATAAACATAAACATCTTCATGTTGAAGTTAATTAATGAGATGGGCTGATATGACTTTGCCAGGTTCTCCATGGCTTTGGGAGAACCACTATGTGGGCCACATTAACATCATAATGCAAAGCTCCTGTGTTCAACCAGGTGTTAAACCCCTCCACTAGGGGGAGAACTACTCAGTCTGGAATCAACTTATAGTACTTAGCCTGGTACCCATTGGGTCCAGGTGCCTGGCAGGTCCCCACCCCTTGAATAATCTTCTGCACCTCTTGGGCTGTGATCTATGCTCCTAATCATTCGCTCTGCTCAGCTGAGAGGTGCAGCAGACCTGCCCCTGCCAGATATTGTCACCTTAGTTGGGGGAGATGGCTCACCTTTGTACAAAGACTGGTAATATTCAACCAGAATATCTCCAATTTCCCACATAGTCCTTCTCAAGGTTCCTCCTCTTTCATGCCGAATCGTGACATAATGAGAACCCTGACTCTTCCGAAGACAGCGGGCGAGAGTCCTACCTATTTTGTCCCCATATTGATAGAGGTGACATCTGTAGTATACCAAAGATTTCTTAGCTCTCTAGTGTAACAGTGTATTCAGCACCACCTGCGTGGCTATCAGCTGTGCCCTATTTGCTGTCGTCGGCTGCCGAGCCAACTGTCACCTCTCACGACAAATTTGGCACTCTAATCTAAGCACTCTCGCCGTCATGGCATGCCTTCATCTGGCCATGTTTGCCATGATGTCCCCCCTTAGGACAGACTTGGAAGTTTCTCAAAGGAGCTCAGGAGTATCTTTATAGCTTTTGTTATGATAGATGTAGTCCCCCCAGCGCGCTCTCAAGTACTTTTGGAAATCCACCTCCCTATATAGATCCAGGGGGAACTGCCAGAGGCGTGTTGAAGCCGGTATTCATTCCTCACTGTAGGTCCACCCAAGTTGGCGCATGGTCTGAGATCTCAAAAGGGCTTATCACCGCATCCTCCACCCTCTCAAAGAGGGATTCATTAACCCATAAGTAATTGATCCTCATGCTTGAGCCATGGGCCCTGGAGAGATGGGTGTAATGTTTCTCTAGGAATGTTGCACTCTCCATGCATCTATTAACTGACAGTGCTTCCCAGAGCAGCATATTTGCTTCGAAGTAGCGCCTCTCCCCCTCTAACCCCCCAATGAGTCTAAGCTGGGATCCAGGACACCATTCCAGCCCCCTCCTAGCAGAATGGGGAAGTCTGGGAGCCGCTCAGTATCCATAGAGTTTCACAAAGAAATCGGGGTTAGCTACATTGGGTGCATATACACTTCCCAATATCACATTCTGTCCTTGGAGACTCCCTCCTACCAATACATAGTGACTCTCAGGGTCCACAATCTCCTAAATGGGTTGAAAACTCAATCCCTGACATATGAGAGGAGCCATTCCACCCCTCTTATCCTTTGCAGGAGCACCAAAGATGTCCCCTATCATTCCTCCTCTCATTTTATCCGGTTCTATCTGCGACTGATGCTTCTTGCATCATAATGATGTTTCCTTTATGCCACTTCAAGGCCCGTCGCACCTTTTGGCGCTTGACCGGGCTACCCAGCCCGCAGACTTCCATGATGCAGTCCTCCGCCTGGGTTGACATAAAACCATAAGTCTGCTAGTCCCACCGACTGCATGTTCTGGTAGTAGATCGCCCGCCCCCCCCCCCCCCAGCCTAGGGTCTCCCCTTTTTCTAATAATTGCCAACGAAGGGGGTCTATAAAAATCTGTCCCCCCTTGACGCCTGGTAGGTAGATTCAGCCCCCTTTCCCCATCCTCCTTCCCCTCCCCCACCTTCCGTATCCCCCCATAGACCAACACCCTCCTCCATTCTCACCCCCACCCCAGAGATCTTTGATGCATAGGGGCTCCCCCCTCCCCAGACCCATTTAGCTCACAACCTGGATGCCCTTCCCAGGTGTTGGGAGCTTTGGCACAATCTCCTTTGGTCCCAACCCCATCACTAGAACACTTTCCAGTCATCTCCCAGCTACTTCCTCACTTGTAACCTCCTTACCCCCACTAACCACCCCAAATTGATGTAATATAATATAATGAAGCATGAAAGAGAAGCACTACTATCCTTGAGGGCCATTTCTAAGATCGTAATCAAGCCAACTGACAAAGGGGGGGAGCTCTGGTCATTATGAATAGAGAGGACTATATTAGGGAAATCAATAGACAGCTAAGAGACCACTCTTTTTATGAAAGGTTGAATTAGGACCTACCATTCAGGTTTCGAAATTGGATATTTGACAAAAAAAGAGCATGACTTTTTAACAGTACCATACCCTGTTATTTCCACGATTTATTTTCTCCCCAAAATTCACAAGTCCCTTGAAAACCCACTAGGACAACCTATAATTTTGGCCATTCACTCTTTATTTGAACCAATTTCACAACTTTTAGATGTTTTACTTAGACCCTTTGATACCTCTATTCCCTCCTACATTAGGGACTCCTCTCACATCATCCATATTTTGGAAGTGTATCATGATCAACTGGTGCTGGTCACTTTGGACATGGTGTCTCTCTACATGAATGTGCCCCAAAATGAGGCTCTTCATGTTCTCGAATGTACACTTTTGGGGCGCACGGACCATAAGAGGCTTCCAACTGGTTTTCTCATTCAATTAACAGAATTAGCCCTGACAAAGAACTACTGTTTTTGTGAGATCTTTTACAAACAAATAAAAGGTGTGGCTATGGGATCTTCCATTGCCCCTGACATTGCTAAACTCTATGTGGCTGACTTTGAAGAGAGATTTCTTACTTAGCACCCCTTTGTAAAGAATATCAGATTATGGAAAAGATATATATCGATGATATCCTGTTGATCTGGGAGAGCGACCACAATATCTTGGACCTTTTTTTGAATGGATCAATTCTCTTGATTCAAACTTGCAATTCCAGTTCTCCTCCAGCCTAACAGCTATACTTTATCTTGATGTACTTAGCAAAAAAGAACCTATGGGTTTTCTTATGGCCCTCTATAGGAAACTGACTGATAGGAACCAATTACTCCATTACAAGAGCTTCCACAATCGCTCTATCAAGGACCATCTACCTACCAGCCAATTCTTGAGAGCTCGCAGAGTCTGTTCTACTCCAAATGACTTTGAGAAGCACATTTATGACATGAGGAAAAGATTATTAGAGGATATCGAGAAAACTGCATCCAACAAGCATATAATCGAGCAAAGACATCTGACCGCACTTTGTCTTTTGAAGAAACCAGTATGTCAGATGGGCAACAGAATTATATGCCCTCTTATCTTCTCCAACTTGTCCTGTGACATCTATCAGATTATAAAAGAGGAGTGGCATATTCTTCAAACTCTTCCCATTTTCTCGGATAAGACTGTGACCATAGCACACAAGAGGAACTTCATTTGAAAGAGTAGTCATAGTGGAGGAGTAGCCTAGTGGTTAGAGCACTGGCTTGGGAACCAAGAGACCAGGGTTCAATTCCCACTAGCACTCCTTGTGGCCTTGGGCAAGTCACTTAACCCTCCATTGCTCAGAAAAATCCAAGTTATCAATGTCCCTGTTTAATGTACATTTACCAAGTTTAAGTTACAATGTAAACTGCTTTGATTGAAATGATAAAGCGGTATAAAAAACTGTTAAATAAAATAAAATAAATTTTGGCCAACTTTCTTGTGCCCTCCGCCCTCCTGCACTTCACAGGACATTGCCACTGTGGTCGCTGTTTGGTATGTGTACATGCACTTCCCTTAAGTTTTTTTTTTGTACATCCAAATATGAAAAAGAACTATTTCCTTTCAGACTTTTATAACTGCACAACAGAAAATGTGATTATGTGATAATTTGCCCTTGTAACCTGCTGTACATCGGCAAAACAAAGCGCAGTATCTGGATACATTTGGTGGAACACAGGAGTTGCCTCAGAAGATGTATAGAGGACAAACTCCTGGTCCAGCAGTGGAAGGAGAAGGATCACCACATTTCTGATTTGAAATTTTATTTCTTGAAAGTGGTCAGAGCCAACTGAAGGGGGGTTGATTTCGATAAAGTATTATTGTGCTTTGAACAGAAGTACATATTCCAAATGCAGACTGTCTCCTGATGGTCTCAATATGGACATTGATTTTTCTGTGTTTTTATGAACTGCTATATTTGAGGTTTAAGGTTTTACCTCCTCCTATTTTAGTTTTTCTCCTCCTTAGTTTATTTTTTACTTTATATTATATTTTTTATTTTTTACCCCTTGCCTTCCCTGTTCTCTCCTTTTCCTCCCCTTTTTATAGCTTAACCTAAGGGTTTCTTTGTTTGTTTTTTAAGCAGTTCTGATAATTTGGTTGTTTTAAGCATCCTTTTTATATTTATATTTTTTATTTATTTTGTATATTTTATTTTTAATATATATCTTATACATTTTCCCCCTTTTTAATATAACTTTTCAAAAATATGCTTACAATTAGCATAAGAAACATCAGCAACAAAGCATTGTTATTTTCCTATGTTTAGACAATTATCTATCTCACAGAGCCCACATTATGGAAGGAAACGCTACCTAAGCTGTGGAGCAGGTCAAAACAAATATATAAACTACGGTAGTTATAACCACCATAACCTAAAAATCTACCCATAATAACAAACAAAGCAAACATCGCGTGCATACCAAAATCAATAATATAATACCCCTTCCCACCCAACAGAGGATACTACAAAAGTGCTTTATCCAGAAGAAAAGTATCCAGCTGTTAAGAATCTAAGAATACATATTGCATTCCCTGATAAATCACAAGGCACTTGCAAGGGGACTTAAGAAAGAAACTAACACCAATAACCGCAACTCTAGCTTTGAGCGAGAGAGAGGCTTTCTGCTGCAATTGAGTTCCCCTAGCAACATCTGGGAAAATCATAACTTTGGCCCCACAAAACACATCATTTTTTCTTTTTAAACTATAACTTCAAAATAGTAGATTTATCTGCAGAGTCGCCCTAGAGAGAATAGTATCATGAGATGATTCAAGAAACTCAGATAAATTTAAAGATTCCAAAACCTCCCCCTCCTTGGGAACATACTCAAGTGAGCCATCCACTAACTGTTTAGGAGATAAATAATAGCAATTAGTAATCAACATCTGTTCAGGGTTAGAAATATCCAAAACCTCCTTAAAATATTTTTGCAAAAGTGCCATTGAGGACAGATGGGTCTTTGGAAAAGTTTAAAAGCGCAAGTTCCTAGAATGTGTGCTATTTTCCAAAAGCTCCAACTGCTGGTATATAATATTGGATCTTTCATATGCAGAGCTGACACAATTTGTGCATTCGCCACTTGAGAGGTCAGTTTATCAACCTGCTTCCATACATTTTGCAGGGCCGATTCTTGCGCAGCAAGTCCATTTACCGTATCCAGCGAAAAGACAGACATCTGTTCCCTAGTGCCCCTCAACAATAAATTGTTTTGTGTTACATCTTTCAAAAATATCAGCTAGAGTAATATCTCCCCCAGGCTCTGCACCAGTATCCTCCAAAGGTGGAAATAGGATAGGCTTTGGCAAAACTGTAGGAGAAATGGACACTCCCATTCCCCCTACCAGGGCTTCTACACCTGAGGGAGGAGTGGCCTAGTGGTTGGGGCAAGGTACCTCAGGCCGGAAGGTCGGGGGTTCAAATGCCACTAGAGGACAGCAACCTTGGGCCGGAAGGACTGGGGTTTCTAGTCCCACAGGTGCTCCTTGTGGTCTTGGGCAAGCCACTTAACCCTCCATTGCCCATGTTCCCTGTAAAATAGTTATCTCCAAGTTATAATGCCTTGTTCAATGTAATTTCAGTTTGTTCAATGTTAACCGCCTTGATATCATGAAAGGCGGTATATAAGAAATGTTAAATAAATAAAATAAAAATAAATAAATAAAATAACACCCCCATGTGGGGCGTTCAGAGTAGGCCCACTAATTGCCGTTGACTATGTGCTAGGTTAAGGTGGTGTGGACCTAGAAGGGGAGCTTAAAGAAGCTCCAGAAAGCAGCGCAGAGCCTAAACCTCCCAATGGAGACGGTTGAGTCAGAGCAGAGGAGAGATGTTTATCCATTGGCCCCTGAATTGGTCTTATACCATTACTTAACAATCTTTCCCTTATTTTTCCGTTTACGCACCCCTTTAGGAATGACCCCAACGATACCACGAGTAACAATAACATCTAAAATACAAAATCACAAAAGTCACATAAGTTGCACATAAGGGTCACAAAGGGGCATGCCCCTTTTGTCACGTGCCCCTTCGGTCCATGCGCCTGCAACTGCAGCCACACAACGTGCTGCTGTCTTATCCAGATCCTGAGGGCGTTCCCCGATTAGATCGGGAAAGGGGCGTTCTCACCTCCACTCATGACACCAGAGCCCCTTTGCGACACAGTCTCCTCAGGCAACCCCCTGCACTCCAGCAAAGGTAAAGGCCTCCTCCCTATTTCCCTCCTTTTCTATGCATTTCTTGTTTTTATACCACCAGAGGAGGTAATGTTCCTTACATTTAATCACCTCCCTTTTTTACATAGGATACTGTCTCGCTGGATATGCTTCTCATTGGCTTATCTTTCCCCCTTTTTTTGGAATCTATATTATAATAGACTTCTCAGATTTTTTAAATCTATGACACTTTGTCTTCATGTGCCCGGCTTTCACATACATCATGATACTCTTCTTACATATGCTTCCTTCAACGTTTTCTACAATTTCTCCAAGGGGTCTTGGCACGTAAGTATGCCCCCTGACAAATTATTTAATATATATCTAAGGTTCGCGCATCATACTTTTTTAGTCTTGTACTATACTTTATTGGTTTCATTTTACTGGTTTTATTGATTATTATTTTTAAATTCCTGCTTTATAAATCATTTTTATGCTTGGTTTACTTAATTATCCTATAGGCTTTTATCAATATTCTTATTCATATTTATATTTTGAAACCTTATCCCTTCCTAATGTTCAGTTTAATGGTGTCTTATCTCCCCATGGCTGATCTCTAGCACTGGACTGTTTACAGTCTGTTACTATGGTCACAGCCTTGTCTGTGGTTTTGATGCCAAAGTTTGTTTAAATTGCTCTTGCTCACAAGAGGAGCTCTCTTGGAATTGCTTTACTGCGATGATATTGATCTTTTCTTACTTCGTATTACATATTTGATTTAAGTTCTTTTAAATCTCTTGTAGACCTGTGCATATAATGGGCTTTGTTTTTTCAAAAACTAGGTTTTGCATTGAATACTGTGATAAGGAAGCTTATCAGGACCCGAGATAGGGATAAAGAGAAGGAATTTACCCTTATAAAAGGACCTATTTTACCAGGTTAGAGACACAAAACTCCCTTTACACCTAGAAAGCAGGTAATTCCTAGCTACAATAGGTTGCAGAAATGCCCCTAGTGGAGAAAAGGAGAGGGAATATAGGCCCAGGGTAAGGAACCCTTACGTCACTGAATTCCCCAATTACTCAGCTGCCACGAGGCAGTTTGATCTCCAACACCTGAGAGGAGAAGGGGTGGAGCAGGCACCTGAGAGGTTTAAGACTAGGTCAGTTTATTCAGAAGGGAGAGGCAGGAGAGGAAGAAGAGGAAAGGAGAGAGAATGTGAGAGCAGTAGGAGTGCCTACTGGAAGAGAAATGTATCTGGAACCGTGAGAACAGCAGGAACCAGGAACACAAGTTGGAGAACAGGACGTGGAAGCACCGGTGAATGGTGGCCAGAGCATGAGAGAGGAGAAGCTGCTACAAGCTTTGACCCAGGTATGAGCATTCAGAAGTTGGTCTAATTCTGAGCACTACAGAATTGCCAGAGACAGCCTTAGCCCTAACGGAAGGCAGTCAGCTAAGACCACTGAGCCAGAAACAGAGGATGTGCCAATGCAACTGGGTAAACCAGACATAGCTTTTGAAGAAGTCTCATACATGGATTGCTCTTTATGCCAGTCTTCCAATACAGAGGTGTTTAAAGGGAGTCAACCATAAGGAAAACCTCCAGTGTCCAGTAGCCCTAAGAGCCTGTGGTTAACTTGTGAAGGTCCTGAGTTAAAGGCAAAATACCTATTTTTTACTGTGCAAGCCGAAGCGGCCTAATTAAGTTGGTGAATCAGCTGTGAGCCAGAGCAGTGCTCAGCCTGAAGCTGTATTAACGGTGAAAGTAAGGAAAGCTTTTGTTTGGCTGTTTATAAGAAAACCTTGCATAGAGAATTGCTTGCCTGTGAAGAGTTTAACTGCCTTGTTGAAAGTTTTTCTATGTTTAAGAAGACAAACAGTGTTCTGGACTGAGAGAAAAAGAAACCTGCTTTAGGAAAAGCTGTTTTCTGTTTGATCAGCATTGCAATCCATGCCTGATAGCATGGGCTGTTAAAGTATTTGTTTATACTGGAGAACATTGCAAGCTGTTTTGTTTGGAATTCATTTATATCTTGATGTTCATTTACAAGTATCCCGGAGAAATAATCCAAAGGTGGAATTTGTGAACCTTAGCGTGTTTTTTTTTCAGTTAATAAACTGTCATTACCTTACCACTCCGGGCAACTACAAAGGTGTTTTTTTTTTTACCTGAGGTTGAATACTTTCTGACTGAACTACCTTTCCCATAAGGCATTACAAGGCAATCGGTCAGTTAAAGACCAAAAGGTGAATCTCTCTAATGACAACCACGGCCTTCCATACTGCATGTAAGGGGCTATGGGCGTGACAATACACAACAGCATTGTATGAAACTGCCACCTCTTCCTGTATTCTGCAAGAAGTGCAGTTTTAGCCTTTGCTATGGTTAAGCTGTCAGTCCTGCCCGCATATTTCTAATCCCTCTATGGGCTCCATCAATGTTGTTGTAATATATACGAGACAGTGCTATCATTCGCTGTTGTCTATGGACATGGAACAAATCTCCCCTTTGCATGGCAGCATCAACTACACATAGGATCTCTTAAGCAGATATACCATGTGTCCCTTACTATTTAGGGAATACCCTCTTGTTTGGGGATAGTTAAATTTCGATTAGCCATTTATTTCTTTTTAGTTTTATTAGAAAACGTTCAGAGAAGAGCCACCAAAATGGTAAAGGGGATGGAAGGCTACTCCTATGAAGAAAGGCTAATCTCCAGGAACAAGCAGGAATGAGTCTTCACATATGGGTACGTCGATACTGACGGAGCCTGCACGGGAACGCTCCCCAGCGTCCAAAAAGAAAGCCTTGTCACAACGCCGCCCTAGTGGTTAGTAATAGGTAGGGCAGGTTGGACATGAATATAATAAAGGTGGGGCTTGGTAAGTCTTTCTTTTTAGGGCCCGAGGTTGGCGAGGCTCGGTAGCGTCCTTACAATACCAAAGGTACCCCAAGAACAAATAGGTCATCGAGTGGAGGGAATTTAAAAGCTTTATTTCCCTGATATGCACAAAAGGTTCCAACGGATCAGGTTCAAACATAAACAGAAATGTCCTTTACTTCAGGTTAGAAACTCTATTCGGGTTCAACAGAAAAACTGTTCATTTCACAGCAAAGTTATAACAAAAATAAGCATTCAAATTCGCACCGGCTTTCAATGCTTACTAGTCACTCAAGCATTCTAAGCTGCCTCTGGTGCAAAAACTACAATCCATTTCTTCAATGGGGAAGACTTCTCCTTCTTCCACTTGCATTGCTTCCTCAGCTGAACTGTCTGTATTATGGTTAACAGCTATCGGTGAGGTATCACTAGGTTTCTCAGTCAACTGCTGAATGAGTTTCCAATGCTGGGAGTCTAGCATGGGCCGTCGGCCAGGAGTATGCATATAGTGTGACTGACTCTCTCTTCTCTGGGAGTTTTCATATACCTCTTGACCAGTAGGCTTATTTAAAAGTTTCCCATTCCCTAAAAACTTTCCAAGCCTTCTTTTCTGAACAGAGGAGCTTTTATAGGGAGCTTCTGATTCCTGCTTTATCCAAAGGCTGTCTACTGCAGGCTGTCTGTTACTTTGTAACTCTGGCCTATTCAATGGAGCTGAGGTTTGAGGCCTACTGCTATGTAGATTCTGCCTTGTATTCACCCTATGATCTGGGTTATGCCCACAGCAATCACAATGTAATTTCTCTGTACCTCTTTTGTTGAATTGAGCAATGTTTGTAGCACCTGTAGATTCTCCAGTCTCTGCAGCTTCTGGAAGCGTAACCGGTTTTCTGCTGCCCTTCCAGACAGGTCCTTCAAAGCTCTCACCACTCCAACTGCTCCTCCTGTATTCTCTGCCTTCTTGGTTCTTTTGGCACCTTGGATTCTGGCTGCCCCAGCAGCTTCTCCCATACTCCTTCCTCTCTGGATTCTGGCTGCCCCAGCTGCTTCTCCCATACTCCCCTCCCTCTCTGTCCTCCTGACTTCCTTTAAGAGGAGTTCCTGTTCTTCTTGATTGGAGGCTGGCTGGTTCCAGGTTACACCCTCTAGGGTGCGGCTCCTTAGTCCTCCAGAGCTCTCTCCTGCTCCCCCTATCAGGCTCCTGTGAATATTGCAGTTTGTGCGCCTTTTTTTCTACCTTTAAAACATTTCTTTTTCTCCCCTGCTGGTTTGCTGCATCACAGCCTTTGGAAGCATCCCACACGCATGCGCGCTGCCTTCCCGCCCATTCACTTTCCTCTCATCAGTTTTTCATTTTCCGCGGAGCCGGCAGGACGTATTCCTGTCACCGCAGAAAATTCTTCTCTTTTATTCTTGTTTTTTGTGGTCGCGTCTGCCTTCCCTCGACGCTACCGGTACCGCCGGTGCTTTTCTTTCTTTTTTCTAAAATTTCCTCTTTTTTCTAAGGAATTTTTTCCTGTTTAGTGCCTGACGGTTCCTAGGCCACTAGGCCTCTATCCTTCCATTATGGGAAAACCCAGCCACTATCCTTAAGAAATGCTCAAAGTGTGGCGGTGCAAATATATTTTTAGACACTCATACTTGGTGTCTAGAATGTTTAGGTCCTGACCATTGCCCACTGGAGTGTCTCTCCTGCTGGAGCTCAAACAGAAGAAGTCTTCAGGATCGAGCACAACTCGATACCCGGTTCACATCGGACTCGATGTCACCAGCCAGAATATCTTCTTTTTCACTGGATCAGGTAACCAAACAAAAGTCTGTTAAGACTAGCCAGTCCTCGAGTGGTAGATCTCCTTCTAAGCATCGAGATGCCTCTGGCATTGCCCTTGAGGACATTTTGGCAATAAAGCCCCGGCGGGAGTCTTTGGGCTCCAAAGCATTAACAGGGCTTCAGGTTGTTCCCGAGGTTCTTACCTCCAAGGACATACCTGGGCCATGCTCGGTGGTTGCGGCCGCTTCGAGCGGTACCGACACCCCGGCATCGGCTATGGTGATGGATGAAACACTCCTCACCGATGAATGTAGTCTAGTGCTCTCAGCTACTTCGGTACCGCTAGAGTTGCTGCTGACCGTTCCTCCAGTATCGGCTTCGGTACCGACATCGGCACCGGTGTCGGTACCGTCTGCGTGCTTCGACAGATTCGCTTCCTTCGATGCCGAGCCTGGAATCGCTCTCTAGCATGGAGGATTTGGTACCGACCTCGGGCGGTGCCGAGGACATCGCTTTAAAGAAAATCTGATGCTTCATCCTTTCAAGTCTTCCGATCCCGATGACTGGGATGAATCCATCGGTACCAAGGCTGTATTTTCAACAATTCTAGCCTTTACCCCTCATTTCAGGGGGTCCTCCTCAGGAGAAATTTCTTTTCAAGCTTTTTTGCTTGATATGGCAAAGTTACTTGCCATATTCAGACCAAGACAATCCCTAATGTGACTAATGCGTAGAGATTATTGTAGATAGTTTTATAGTAGACATAGTTACCTTGTTGTTCCCAAGTTCTAAACTCCTGTTACTTGTAAAATGCACTACAGTTTCCTGTATGTATGTTTGTTTCATGTAAACTGCGCTGATGATAATAGTGCGGTATATAAGAGATGTTAAATAAATAAATAAATAAATAAATTTCTATACCTGGTAAAGAATCTATACCAGGGGATTCAGAAACTCTGCAATTCCCCTGTATTCCAAAGGAGGTGATCATGCTTCCTTTGCATCAGATCTTACAGGATCTACTATTAAGAATGTGGGAAACTCCTTTAACGTTATCCCCAACTTCTAAAACACTTGACACTATGTGCAAGGTGCCACCTTCTCCAGGTTTTCAAAAGACTCGACTTCCTCATCATTCTATTGTTGTAGAATCAGCAATGAGATGTGTTAAGCGTGCAAAGAAGCACTCCTCTTATCCGCCAGGTCATGAGTCTAGGATTTTAGATGCCTTTGGACGTTGATGCTTCCAGGCATCTATGCTTTCAGCAAGAATTATCTCATAGTTTCTATATGGGATTATCTCTTGAAGAGGTCACAAAGAATTTAAAGCTTTTGACCCCTTTTCTCCAAGAACATAATAGAGCAGACTATTTCTTATTAGTCAGTCATGCTCAAAATGTCTCTAAGTTCCTTAATCGTGCTTCCCTAGACTGTTTTGTGTCCATTAGCAGAACTTCTGCTATAGCCATAGGGGCACGACACATGGCCTAGCTCCAAGCTTCAGACTTGGACAAATGGGTACAAGAAAGGCTGGGAAATACTCCCTTGTACTGGTGCTGGCGGCGAATACTGTGTATACCATGGACTGCCCGAAGAACAAACCAGTCGGTACTAGAGGAGATCAAACCTAAGCTTTCTTTAGAAGCTCAGATGACAAGACTTTGACTTTCATACTTTGGACACATCATGCGAAGAGAGAGATCATTAGAGAAAGACATTATGCTTGGCAAGATAGAAGGTCAAGGCAAAAGAGGAAGGCCAGCAATGAGATGGATCGATACAATAACAGCAGCCACGGGTACCAGTCTGTCAACAATGAGCCGCCTGACTGAAGACCGAACACAATTTAGGATAGCTATCCAGAGGGTCGCTATGAGTCGACTCCGACTCGACGGCACTTAACAACAACAACTGGTGAAAATCTCTTTAACAGGGATGCCTTATTCCAAGCTAATCAGTTAAACACTGATATTGTTGCTTTCAGAGGATTGTCAAAACTTTCCTCTATAGGGGGGGCGGAGCTAGCCACTGAACAGAATGGACGCCTGAATTTTTGCTCCCGTTGCTGCCCAAGAATCCTGAACATATCCCGGTATTCCATTGAAGTTTGTACCCCCTACCTACATCAATAACACCGCAATACAGCTGGATGGCATCCCTGAAGCCTGCCCGGCTGGAATTTCCACAGGGATCCGGCTCAGCAGCGAAACGATCCAAACCCGAAGTGGGTTCCCCGCAGAAAATGGCCGCGGGAGAGAAGGAGGGAGTGACTGCCGGTGGCCTACGTGAAGTGCTACAGGAATTGAAATGCGTTAAAGAAATGATTGCAACCAATTCTAGTTCACTGAACATGATTCAAGAAGACTTGCTGGAGGTAAAAGAGAAACTCCTCACCATCACCACTCGACTTAATGCAGTTGAATTACAAACCCAGAAGCATGGCGTTGCATTAGAACAGCTGGGCCCTTTGGCCAAACGAGTCCGGCACATAGAAAATCTGATTGAAGATCAAAATAACCATTCCCGTAGAAATAATATCCGCCTTGTTGGAGTCCCTGAAGGCGCTGAAGGTACCGATCCGATTGGATTTCTGGAAAAAACCATACCGGAGATGCTGCAGCTTGTCTTTGCAAGGCCTTTTGAACTAGAACGGGCCCATCGAATCCCAACACACAAAGCTGAAAACACACGCTACCCGCGCCCACTCATAATGAAGGTACTGAGATACCCACAGGTCCTACAGATCTTTCAAGCTGCATGGAAGGCCGGATCACTGCAAATCCAGGGACACAAAGTAGCACTTTATCCGGATTTGAGCAAGCAAACGGTAGATCGGAGAAAAGCGTTGCTGGCCTGTAGACCCATGCTACAAAGTGCACAGGCAAGCTACGGGCTATACTACCCAGGAACCATGCGGGTCACGCTGCATAATGAAACGAGGAATTTTGTTGATGCTGAAAAACTGAAAACTTTCCTACAAGAAAAATGCGGTATGGAAACCTGAGGTCAATCTTCTGATCTCTCACGCAGTGTAGAGAACTCAGCATATACTCAGGGGGTGCGGCCGTGCGTTCTCACAAATTTTAGAACGCCTTAAGCCTTGTTAAACACCTCATTGATTGTATTTCTGTTGTTCTAAATAGTTTTAATTAAACAGATATTTCTGCTTGAAATGTAGGGGTGGCAACGGGAGGTCGGGGTTGGTTACTGTTTCAGTGGATTGTGTTCACCTTAGCGATACAATGTTTGCCAGTTATGCAGTTGTTTGTGTCAGTCCAGTCCAGTACAAAACCCTCCACATACACGCAAATGCAAGTACGCGGCAGGCCTATCCATAGGATAGCTTTCACCTATAAGACAGCTTACTCCAACGTTGATGTCTAGTGATCTTTTAATGCTTTCGTTAAATGTAAAAGGTATTACTGGCCCTGTCAAGCGAAAGAAGATTTTAGCGTACTGCCAGCAAAAAAAAGCAGATATTGCCCTCTTACAAGAGACACATTTAACAGATACTGAATCGCAGAAAGTAACCTCTAAATACTTCCTGGTGGCGGCCTTGGCCTCTGCCACTCAACGCAAAGGGGGGGTAATAATATTAGTGCGCAAATTCCTGCAATCCGCCATTACCGACACACGGATTGATCCGCTAGGTCGATGGGCCAGAGTGACGATGAAAATAAATCAACAGCTTTACACATTCTTCAATATTTACGCGCCCAACCTCGATGACCCTAACTTTTTCAAACTGATAGCTAAAGAAGTTACAGCCGCGGCTCACACCAATATCATATTAGGGGGCGATTTTAATGTCATCTTGGATCCACTGTTAGATCGCACGCCCTATCGGGCTGTAGACAAAGTCAAATCGCAGGCGATTCTTAAAGGCATCATAACAGAGCTACACTTGGTAGACCCCTGGCGCCTACTTCATCCCCAAGAAAGAGACTACACATTTTATTCCATCCCACATAATACCCAAACAAGGATCGATTTCTTCCTACTGTCCACAGAGCTGATGCCCCAAGTGTTGTCCGCAGAGATATATGCTACAACGGTATCGGATCACGCCGCTGTCTCCCTAGTGTTGAATACCAACGTTACACAGCATGTTCCGCCAAGATGGACATTTGATAAATCCCTACTAGCAGATGACTCCTTTGTACAGCTACTGTCAGGGGAAATTGAGACCTATTTTAAATATAATACACCCACTGATACCTCCATCTGGAGCTGGTGGGAAGGTTTTAAAGCGACCATACGAGCTCATATTACCACCTACACCATTAGACGGCGTAAAGCCAGGAAAAAAGAAAAAGATGAATTGGAACTCCAAATAAAAGCTGGGGAAAGGTTACTAGCCAAAAGAGCTGACTCAATGATATTGATTAGACTCCAAAAATTGCGATACCAATATAATGCTCTCCTCAACAAAGAAGCACTGAGTAGTATCCAGCTACAACGTAGTATATACTACTATGACAGCAACCGCTCAGGATCCCTCTTAGCTCGGCAGCTCAGACCAAAAACCAGCAAGACCGCTATAGCGGCGTTGCAGGACAATTCCGGGGGCCTTCTCCTGAGATCTGACAAAATACTAGACCGCTGCAAAGAATTCTATGAGGAACTATATCGCTCAGATACCCAATGTAGTGACAGAGCCTTTGAAGATTTTGTCTCCAAGATAGTAGGACCCACATTAACCAGTCATCAAAGTCGAACGCTGGAACAAGAGATCTCAGTAACTGAAATACAAGATGCGATCAAACAGATGGCTCGTGGCAAAGCCGCCGGTCCAGATGGTATCCCGCTGGAATTCTATAATAAATATTGCATTCAATTGGCTCCCATGCTACAGATCTACTACAGTGGCCTGCAAGATGAATCTCCAGAGATTGGAGCCCTGGCAGAGGCTGTGGTGGTAATTCACCCGAAACCGGGCAGGGATACACAAAAGATAGAGAATTACAGACCCATCTCTCTCCTAAACTCTGATTATAAAATCTATGCTAAAGTGCTTGCTAACCGATTAGGACGGATCTTAAAAGATTTGATACATGAGGATCAATGTGGATTTATACAAAACAGATCCACTACAGATAATGGAAGATTATTGGCACATGTACTGGCATCTGCCAAGACCAAGGCCGAGCCCCTGATAGGGCTAGCATTGGATGCCGAAAAAGCCTTCGATCGACTGGAATGGTCCTTTCTATTTCGATCCCTACGGTGGTTTGGGATAGGAGAAAAGTTCCTAAAACGCGTTGAATTGTTATATACCAAACCCACAGCTCGAATAGCGGTCAACTCACACCTCTCAGCCCCTTTTCAGTTGCAAAGAGGGACCAGACAGGGTTGCCCCCTGTCGCCGATGCTTTTTAATTTAGCCCTGGAACCCTTATTAATAGCGCTCCGACAGAAGGAAAACATAAAAGGAATTGAGTTAGCTGATGGTCCCTGTAAATTGTCAGCATATGCCGATGACCTGCTCATTTTTCTACAACCATCAGACCTTCCTGAAACACTGCAACTCATAGATGCATACTCAGCGATATCCGGATATAAAGTAAATTTGAATAAAACAACAATTATTCCTCTGAATGAACAGGTCAGCGAAGAAGAAATGATGCGTGGATACCCCTTTCAATATGAGAAGTCATCCTTTAGATACCTGGGCGTGACCTATGGCACCACCTTGGAAGAGACTGTCGCAATCAACATTAAGATGTGTCAAGAAATTGTACATGATAACATCTGCAAGTGGACCCCCCTTCATTTGAGCTGGTGGGGCAGGCTAGAAACGATAAAAATGATGTTGGTACCAAAACTCAGCTATATATTAAGTATGATACCCTTACGTTTCCCGCCAGCCTTCTATAAGAAAATGAATAGTCAACTGATAGCCTTTCTATGGAACAACCGAGTACCCCGAATAGCTGCCTGGAAACTGAAGTTACCTAATACACAAGGAGGTGTCCATTTCCCAGATCTCGGCTGGCTACACACTGCCTCTCTTTTAAAGCAGGGTGCTCAATGGGTCGACTCTGACGACACGGATAAAGGACCTAGATGGCTGAGTGTGGAGCGGGCCCTACATTCCCCCCTGCCCACATGGCTACTGGTAGGCACAGTAGTAGACCAGACTGCACCACATAATGCTATTATCCGAGAAACACAGCATGCCTGTCGATTGTTGGCATCATGTATCGATGGAGGGGATGACTTTGCCGCAGATATGCCCATATGGCTGAACCCACGCCTTATCATCGGAGGGAAGCCTGTCTTATGGAAAAAAATGGGTGGAACATGATCTTATCACCATTGGACAACTGATCAATGGAAGTGCATTTAAAACCTTTGACAGATTAAGAACGGAATTCCGATTGCCTAATACATGCTATTTCCAATGGTGTCAGCTCCGATCCTGCATGAGCAAAGCGGGTGTGTCACCTGTCTTGATACGTACAGGATGGCCACTGCGACAGAAACTTCAAGAATTACAAACAGATGCTAAAGCTGTTTCAAGATGTGTTGCGATTCTCCGATCTAAAAGTGACAAGACATGTTCTAAGATACAGTCGGTGTGGGCTACTGAAACCGGTCAAGATCTACCTCCGGAAAATTGGGACACTTTTTGGGGAACTCAAATACGTGCCACGAGAGCAGCGTCTCTCACACAATCTATGTACTTTATAGCACATCGAGCGCATATTACACCGGCTAAGAAAATGAAATGGACACTACAGGAGGGAAATCGATGTTGGTCCTGTAACATGGAAATTGGGACACTGGCACATATGTTGTTCCATTGTAAATCCCTGGAAATATATTGGAACAGAGTTTGGGAACGCATATCACAGATCCTCAACTTACAAACTCCTATCACTTATCGGATAGTGATATATAAATCCATAGCTCTGGAACCTACTCTGATGAAATGGGATGGTAAACTGCTGGACTTAATGCTCGGGATAGCGCTTAAAATAGTTCTAATACACTGGAAGAATCTCGACAAAGCTTGTTTCGAGCATTGGTGGAGTCTCTTAATCCTACATAAGACCTACGAAGAGATCTATATAGCCAAGAACCCATGGTCTGGTAAACTAAGTAAGAAATGGTCAGCTTTACAAAATTATGTTTGATGAAAATGATTGCTGGAGGCTGCCTTGTGGAATGGTCTCTGCTGTAACCACATTGAACGGAGAGAGGGAGGGTGGCGTGCTGGCATGGACTGATACTAGTTCTTGTTAACGTTATTGTACTGTCTTGTTCAAGTTATTATATTCTTTTGCTATTTTGATCAATAACATCTGCTTGTATCCTGCTATATCACGATCGTTTGTATTGTTATTTTATATGTTAAAACTGAATAAAAACTACTATTAAAAAAAAAAATAAATAAATAAAAAACTTTCCTCTATCCCAGCTACTAAAAAATCTCCTAAAAAGCTTTATCCCTCTAAGGGAAAACAGTTTTATCCATCTTCTACCCATCATGCAGATGTTTCCAAAGAAGGGCAACATCAAACCAGGCTAAGAAAATCAAAACCTCAACAGCCTCAGCAAACCCAGCAGTCTCAGGGTTTCTGATATTCATTCAATCTCTTTTTCCTGTTTGAGGTTTAGAACCGCTAACCTACTTCTTATCAACAGAAGCATCTGCAGTTCATCTCATCCTTACTGAGAGATCAGTGATACACTGACTCAATCCTCGACTCTAGGCATGAATCTCTTGCCACAAGAGAAATCCATTCTTTTAGCTCCTAGAGCTATTGAGGATAATCATGCCCTACAGGTAACAGGTTTTCTCCTCTCCTTTTTGAAGAGAAAAGAGGAGAAACAACTAATAACAAGGCAGGCTATGCCCTTCACCTTGACAGTTTTCCTGTACGAGGATATCTCATAGTTTTGACTGCAGGGGGGCTTTATCTTTTTCAAAGACTTACCAAATTGTAAGTCTTCACAACTCTGTATTACTTTCTATCCCTCTTAGTCGAGATATCCAGTCTAAGAGTGATACTATTCTACTGGAGGGCTTACTTTTTAAGCCCATAGGATTTTCTTCAATACCTACTCCAGTAAGTGGTTTCCATACAGAGTTTTCTTCCCCTTTGCAATCTTCTCAAATATTTCTTTTAAGACAGCTTATCAGACCATAATTGAGTTTTACCACTCCTAATTATGTCTGCCGGTCCTTTTCTAAACTATAGGACCTAACTTTTTCTGCTGCCTTAATAACAAATAATTCCAAGAGAGGTTCCAAAACCTACTTGGACAATTTATCATTGCAGGCAAACAGCCTGTCTATTATTTTTAGCCATCTTCAATTCTTTTGGCTCCAACAGAATAGATTAGGTTGCACACTGGCAATTAAACAGCCAGATCTCCCCTGAGGAACCTACAATATGCTCTCTGCAATTATACAAAAAAGCTCTGCAACTATGGGCCTTTGTCAGAGAGCGTCAGAGCCATTCCTAGTAGGTAACTTCCAGATGGTTAAAAATGCTTTGCCCAGTCATGCTCCTACATGACTGGTTTTTCCTCTTACCATCTTCCTTAAAATTTCCTTTTAAGGGAAAGGAACCAGGGCTTAGACCATCTGAAAGCATAAAGAATTGCTCAATTCCCTGGGTTGTTCCACATCTCCAGTGGAACTCTTACAACAGGGATGCATTCCTTTTCACTGCAGTCGATCCTTGTCTAGTGCATTCCTTCTAATTCCCAATAATTCATTGAAGCTTTTGCTGAACAAAGAACGCTTGATGCTTATATTGCCTAATAGAGGGGCAAACATGGTATCCCCTTATATTGCGTCTTCTTCTCCACACTGAAGTTATAGAAGGATTCAGACTTGTTGTCTTAAGACTAAGGATCTCCTCTGCACCCCTTCACGTAGGTCTTCATTTCTGGTTATTCAAAGGCTAGAATTTTTAAAGAAATCTAGACCTCTCCTTCTAAGTAAGAACATTCCACTGGTTTCCATGTAACCTTCTCCATGGTTCTTCCACGTGTAATCAGAAAGAGATTCTCTATTCATATTCTCAAGTGGGTCTTACCCTTTCTTGTTTTTAAGTGAATCTCTCTCTCTCTCTCTTTATATATATTGGACAGCCAATTTCTATGGTAATCAGAAACTACCTTCTTTTACTTTAACCTTCCCGGTTACGTTACATCTGAAGCTCTCCTTGTAAAGTCATTATCCTAAGTGACTTCACTTAGGGAAGACATTACTGATCTTCAAGAAATTGGAGGCTACACTGCCTACTACAAATGTTTCTTTCTTTCATTTGGATAGAGGGGTCTTAAAGGCCCATCCTTTTCCTGCAAACCAGTCAGATTTATCTCCTCTCTTTCCTAGAGCCTTTTTCTGCTCCAAGGACAAAGAGCTTCAAACTTTGGCCTACAGAAGCTTTAGCTTCTCCTCCAAGGTCCAACCCCATTAAACTCCCTCAGTTTTTTCTTCTGGGATTAGTTCTAGCCATTAAGGCTTCTGACCTCTACCTGTATTGCAAAATTTATTTTCCTCTACTTCACAGAGAGGTAATTTCTTTGAGGCTAATGTACTGGTTCTTAGCACCAGACCCATATTAGCCTCAACAAATACTTTCGCAATACTTTTGAATAAAGTCCACATTAGAAAATTGGAATTCAATATTTGCTAACATTTATGATCTACACAAGGACTCCCCTCTACACGCCTTGTTTAGTCAAGCTGTTCCACAGCATACCCTTTTTAATTCAACTCCTACCCTCCATCTCTTGGATGCCTGAGGTTCTGGGAAATAGCATGGCCCATCTATTAGATTTGCAACATGCTGGGACCTCCTCTAGGCATCTATAGCTTGGGAGTCCCCATATGTGAAGACTCATTCCTGTTTGTTCCTGGAGATAGCACAGTTACTTACCTGTAACAGGTGATCTCTGGGAACAGCAGGAATAAGTCTTCACAACCCACCCACCTCCCCTAGGAGTTGTGCTCTCTCTCTCTCTCTCTCATTTGTCTACTTCCCTCCTTCGGTCTCAGCTACAAACCCAGCTGATGAGAGGGAAGTGAATGGGTGGGAAGGCAGCGCGCATGCGTGTGGGATGCTCCCAAAGGCTTTCTTTTTGGATGCTGGGGAGTGTTCCCACGCAGGCTCCGTCGGTACCGACGTACCGATATGTGAAGACTTATTCCTGCTGTTCCCAGAGATCACCTGTTACAGGTAAGTAACTGTGCTAAAAGGTTAGGGCTCTTTAACCTGGAAAAGAGACGGCTGAGGGGAGATATGATAGAAGTCTATAAATTAATGAATGGAGTAGAATGGGTCAACGTAGATCGATTGTTTACGTTATCAGAATATAGAAAGACTAGGGGACATGCAATGAAGCTACAGGGTAAACTATTTAAGACCAATAAAAGAAAATATTTTTTCACTCAACGTGTAATCAAACTCTGGAATTTGTTACCGGAGGATGTAGTAAAGGCTGTTAGTGTAGCTGGGTTTAAAAAAGGTTTGGACAAGTTCCTGGAGGAAAGGTCCATAAACCATTATTAAGAAGGGACCCAGAATATCAATACTTGACCCAGTACAAGCATTGCGGAACCAGTGTCTTTTGGGGAAACTGCTAGGTACGTATGACCTAGATTGGCCACTGTTGGAAACAGGATACCGGGCTTGATGGACCTTGGTCTGACCCAGTATGGCATATCTTATGTTCTTAGATTCATTTTTACTATGTTGTTAATTTTGTATTGTAGTTACACAGTCACACGTTTTGAAATAATGAGTTCACCACTCCTAGTTTGTTTTTAAAAAATGACCTGTTGGTATAAGAGTCAGGCCTCTGCTGTTGTCCATATTGAAAATCAGCTACATTAGTTCTGTTTTTCAGAGCAGCAGCGCTCCTTGGTTGCGGTTTCAACATTCCATTCTCAGCCCCATGTCAATACTAATTATTTCGGCTTTGTCCACAAAATACATATTAGAAATGTACTCGTATGGTGCTTCCCTGGGATCCTGGATCCTTCCTTCACAGTCTCACCATTCAGTATTTTTTGGTCCTTTTAGGAAAACTGTATTGGAATGGTTTTGCATCCTGCAGTACACCCATAACTGTTTCAGCGAGTAAGTAGTACTCCCTAAACATTTATGGCATTTAACTATATGGATTGACTTGCTCCCTTCTTACTGTTTTTTCTTGCTTCTGGTCTACGTTTTATTTTTATTTTATTATTTACATTCTCTTATATACCACGCTATTCTGCATCAGTGCGGTTTACATTGAACAAACTGAAATTACATTGAACAGGGCATTATAACTTGGAGATAACTATTTTACAGGGAACATGGGCTATGGAGGGTTTAGTGGCTTGCCCAAGACCACAAGGAGCACCTGTGGGACTAGAAACTCCAGTCCTTCCGGCCCAAGGTTGCTGTCCTCTAGTGGGATTTGAACCCCCAGCCTTCCGGCCTGAAGTACCTTGCCCCAACCACTAGGCCACATAGGCCATGTGGTCTTTTTCTGTCATCATGTTTCTATCTAGTCTGTCCTTCCATATCAACTACTATAACAGCCTCCTTTTTTCCTTTAGAGATCCTCTGTGTTTGTCCCATGCTTCTTTGAATTCAGATACTGTCCTCATCTCTACCACCTCTGCTGGGAGACTATTCCACGGATCCACTCTTCATTCCATAAAAAAAAATATTTCTGCATATCACTCCTGAACCTATCCCCTTTCACCCTCATCCATGTCCCCTCGTAGCAGATCTTGCTTTTAATCGAAAGAGGCTCTCCTCCTGTGCATTTATGCCATGGAGGTATTTAAACATTTCAATCATATCACCTCTATCCCGCCTTTCCTCTAAGGTGTACATATTAGGTTCCGTAAGTCTGCCCTCATATGCTTTATAATGAAGACCACTAACAATTTTAATAGCCACCCTCTGTACTGACTCCAGCCTGTATATATCCTTTTGAAGGTATGGTCTCTAGAATTGCACACAATACTCCAAATGAGGTCGCACCAAAGACTAATACAGAGGCACTATCACCTCCTTTCTTCTGCTGGCCATTCCTCTCCCTATACACCCAATCATCTTTCTAGCTTTTGCTGTCGCCTTTTCTACCTGTTTAGCTACTTTAAGATCATCAGGCACAATAACGCCTATGTCCCGCTCTTCTTTAGTGGACAAATGTTCTTCACCCACTGTACTATATTGCTCCCTTGGATTGCTGCAGCACAAATGCATGACCTTGCATTTTTTAACATGAAATCTCAGCTGCTAAATTCCAGACCATTCTTCAAGCTTAGCTAGATCCCTCCTCATGTTATCTACACCTTCCTGGGTGTTGACTCTTGCAGATTTTGCTATCATCCATAAAGAGGCAAACCTTACCCGACAACCCTTCCACTATATCACTAACAAAGATGTTAAATTATGAATCCATTGCCTTTAATTTTCATGTCTTTATTTTCGTTAATGATTGCATTAATACATTGCTTTTATATTGATAATATATCTTTTATTATTTCCTATAATTTTAATGTACTTAGATTTTATTAGGGCTCTTTAATTATCTCTAGGAACAAGCAGGAATAAGTCTTCAAATATGGGTACGTCGGTACCGACGGAGTCCGCACGGGAACGCTCCCCAGCGTCCAATCAGAACGTTTTTGGGAGCATCCCAACACGCCTGTGTGCTGCCTTTCCGCCTTTCCCAACTGCCTCTCCTCAGTTTTCATTTTGCCGCGGAGCCAGCAGGACGTTCTCCTGTCACCGCAGAAAATTCTTCTTTTATTTTTTGGTTTTCTTGTGGTTGCGTCTGCCTTCCCCGACGCCACCGGTACCGCCGGTGTTTCTTTTCTTTTTTCTTGTAATTTTTCCTTTTTAAGGAATAATATTTTCCTTGTTAGTGCCTGACGGTTTTTTTCGGCCTGCTAGACCTACTCACTTTCCTTCATGGAAGCGCCAGCCACTATCCCTAAGAAATGTTCAAACTGTGGCGGTACAAAATTGATTTTAGACACTCATAATTGGTGTCTACCCTGCTTGGGTCCTGACCACCAATGAGCCGCCTGACTGGAGACAGAACACAATTTAGGATAGCTATCCAGAGGGTCGCCATGAATCGACTCCGACTCGACGGCACTTAACAACAACAACATATAAAAATATATATATATATATATCTGTCGAGATATATCTTTTAGGTAGATATGTATCCACATACTTATCTATCTGTCTGTTTAGGTTCAGATATCCATATATTCCTATATGACCCTGACAGATGGGCTCTACCCCTATCAATGCTGTGCCAGCATGCTTAGGGTTCTACACATACAACCACTCCCTGTGGTAATTAGCAAACTTTTTTTCTTACCATAACCTTTCAGGGTTAGGTACCTCTGAAGCTCTCCATGTGCCTTTTTTCTTTCCTAATTGACCTCATTTAGACATTGCGGAACTTCAGTTAATCTAAAGCTTAACGCTTCCTAAGTCTGTCCTTACTTTCTTATCAGATACAGGGGTCTCCATACCCTTTCTCTCCTACATGGACTAATTCCATTGCCAGTCCAGATGGGTCAGACTCATTTTCCTTTTGGTCCTAGGATTGTACTGTTCTTGGGCCAAAAGAGCTTAAGCTTTGTCTAATAGTACCTTCTACGTTTTCCGCTGAAGCCCTACCTCTTTATACTAGCCCAGTTTCCCCTGGGGCTATTTTTCACCCTGAAGGGTTCTGACCTCCACTTGTTTTTTTCTACAGTTTATTACCTCTACTTCACAGTGAGGTACTCCTTGAGGATCTTCTACTGGCTCTTCTAATAAATCCATATGAACCTCAATAGACTTTTTACAATACCACCAAGGGAGGTCCATATTAGAATATTGCACTCAATATTTTTACTACTAAATGTCGTCTACACAGGGTCTTCCTCTATAGAAATCCTGTTCTAGTCCAGCTATTCCACAGTCCTGTTCTAGTCCAGCTGTTCCACAGCACCTTTCTGTAATTCAACTCCTACCCTCCATCCCCAGGATGCCAGAGATTCTGAGGAGTAGCATGGCTCATTCTAGATTCGCAACATGCTAGGACTCCCTCCGGGCATCTTAGCTTGGGGAGTCCCCATATGTGAAGACTTATTCCTGCTAGTTCCTAGAGATAGCACAGTTACTTACCTGTAACAGGTGATCTCTGGGAACAGCAGGAATTATTCTTCACAACCCACCCATCTTCCCTAGGAGTTGTATCTCTCTATCTCTATCTTTCCCTTTCTCTCGCTCTCTCTCTTTGTCTCAGCTTTAAAACTTAACTGAGGAGAGGCAGTTGGGAAAGGCGGGAAGGCAGCACGCAGGCGTGTTGGGATGCTCCCAAAAGCGTTCTGATTGGATGCTGGGGAGTGTTCCCGCGCGAACTCCGTCGGTACCGACGTACCCATATGTGAAGACTAATTCCTGCTGTTCCCAGAGATCACCTGTTACAGGTAAGTAACTGTGCTTTACCTTTGTTTCATCTTACTGCATAATTATACAATATGAATATATGTTACATTATTTTCCGCTTTTTTAAAGTTTGTTTATTTTATAATGAATTTTGATTGATTGTTTTATTTACTAGTTTCATTTCTTGATCTGACTTATTTTTTATTGTATGTTTGATTTTATCGCCTTATACCTGTGTTCTGTTTTCGTGTTCAAAAGGTTGCTACCTCTGATGAAGGCTCAGCCGAAACACTGCCATGTAGGGTAACCTGGATAACTTGTGTTTTAGTACATACTCCAATAAACTTTGTCTCTATTTGAATCACCTCACTCTAGACTTGTGTGCCGTGAGCCTAGTCTGTCATAAGGATGCATAGACGTCTCTTAAATGTTTTAAATGATTGATTGTCCCAATCTATAGAAAAATCACCACATCCAAGTATGTACTTGTATAGGCCTGATGGGGCCATAGAACCTGGTTGACAATGGCCAGTGCCCCATGAAGTGCAAAGAGCAAGACTGTAAATTGGTATAGCCCTTGTGGAGTTAAGATGGCAGTCTTCTTTAGACATGGCCTCCAAGGATTTCTGAGTAAAAATGATAAAAACCAGTGCTAAGCAAATGGCACTGAAACTACTGGCATAGAAGACACATCATTAGTGGAGAAAAAAGACGTCTGTAAACATTGACACCAAGCCAATGCAACGGTCCTATGCCAAAGTTCCTATTTAAACATGCCAAAAAATGGCACACACAAAGCTACAAGGTCACACCATCACTGGTCAAAAAAACCTCCACATTAATAACATGCCATCAACAGTTAAAAAAAAAAAATGCACAAATCTCAATTGCAAAGGCACCATCAGCAATGGCAATAAAAGGGCATATGGACATAGAGGCACTAGTCAAAACAAGTACTTAGCTGCAACATGGGCTATAATATCATCCTGGCTCCAACAACGGGCATTTCGCCAGAGCTGCATCAGGGATTCTGACACTGGCCATTATTGCTGAGCCAAGACCACTGCAGACGGAAGGCCCAAACTGTGCCCAAAAGCCCCTTCATTACATTACTTTTCCCACCACCAAGGAAAGGCTTACTGGCCTGTAATTTGCCATTTCTTCCCTATTACCACTTTCATGGGGAGGTACTGCATTGGCTGTTTTCCAGTTCTGCGGAACTTCTCCTGTCTCCAAGGATCTATCAAAAACATCCTTTAAAGGCCCTGCAAGAACCTCTGAGCTCTTTCAGTATCCTGGGATGTATCCCATCCAGTCCCATAGCTTTGTCCACTTTCAGTTTTGCAAGCTGTTCAAATACATCATCTTCTGTGAATGGTGTAGCATCTACTCCATTTCCATTTGTATATTTATTTATTTATTTATTTAACATTTCTTATATACCGCCTTTCATGATATCAAGGCAGTTTACATTGAACAGGGCATTATAACTTGGAGATAACTATTTCACAGGGAACATGGGCAATAGAGGGTTAAGTGACTTGTCCAAGACTACAAGGAGCACCTGTGGGACTAGAAACCCCAGTCCTTCCGGCCCAAGTTTGCTATCCTCTCTAGTGGGATTTGAACCCCCGACCTTCCAACCTGAGGTAAGTTGTCCCAACCACTAGGCCACGCCTCCCCTGTCAAAACAGAACAGAAGTATTTGTTTAGCATTTTCGCTTTTTCAATATCACTTTCCATGAATCAATTCTCAGCACTTTTGAGTCTTGCAATTTCACCTCTGATCTTCCTCTTCTTCCGAATATACCTGAAAAAAGTTTTACCACCACGCGTTAGATCTTTAGCCATCTTTTCTTCTGCCTTTGATTTTGCTATCCTTATTTCTATTTTTGTCTCTTAGCTTTACCCTGTATTCTTTTCGGTGTTCCTCTGTTTGCAAACTTCTGAATTTTATGAAAGCTGTGTTTTTTGCCTTTATTTGTGCAGCCCCTCCTTTAGAAAACCAAATAGAGGAAAAGGAAACCTTATTTGTATTTACTTTCCTTACGTATGTATCTGTTGTCTCTTTTATTGTGTCCTTTAGTTTAGCCCACTGCAATTCCACTTCCCTTATTCCTCCCAACCTGCCAACTCCTCCTTCAGGTACTTAGCCATCTTCCTGAAGTAAACATTTTTGAAATCTAGGACTCTGAGCTTACTATGAACGGACTCTACCTTAGCTTTTACCTAAAACCACACCGTGTGATGACTGCCGATGCTCTCATAGGCACCCACCCAGACATTCAACATACTATCTCCTTTTTCCCTGGTCGGTTTCATCACCATTTGTCTAAGCAATGCATCTTGGAAGTCATGCACAATTTTTTTACTTCTTTCCAGATTTGCAGAAGGAATACTCCATTCTCCAGGAACAAGCAGGAAGTCGGTCCTCACTTATGGGTGACGACGGCACCGATGGAGCCCGCACAGAGCAATTCCACAGCTTTCAAAGAAAGCCTTTGGGATTTCTACCACGCATACGTGGTCCTCTTCCCGCCCAACGGTGCCATCTTGCTCAGTCTCTCTTTTTCCGCAGAGCCCTTCGGATGCACGTCCTCGTCCCTCGGAAAAAGTTTGTTTTTCCTCGTCTTAACAGGCTCTCTTTTTTCCGGTTGCACTGGTCCCTTTTTCCCCTGATCTCCTTTAGAGCTTTCGGGGATACACATTTTCTTTAAAAAAAAAATTTTTCCCCAACCACTGGCCGCGTGGGTCTTTGACCTTGCAGGAGCCATTTTTGCCCCCATGACCACTGGATTCAAAAAATACAGTAGATGCTCTAGGAACATGTCACTTACACACACTCATGACTGTTGTCTGCAGTGCCTGGGAGCCAACCATGACCCAGCGCTCTGTTTGCTCTGCAAGAAAATGTCCTCTAAGGCCCTGCTCATCCGTAAGCAGAAGT
The DNA here is from genome assembly GCA_033557465.1 of Ichthyophis bannanicus. NCBI lineage: Eukaryota > Metazoa > Chordata > Amphibia > Gymnophiona > Ichthyophiidae > Ichthyophis > Ichthyophis bannanicus. The sequence continues at coordinate 103,762,221 of CM066032.1, read as the reverse complement.
CCGAGGACGTTTTCAGGAAGGCTGCCTCAGAGTCCCCGATAGCGCCCTCAGTCGTCTCTCCTCCAGTGGGTTCTCCCCCTGCGGCCCCACGTTCTCAGAGGCACTCTGACCTAGCATCCCCCGAGGTGGAACGACGGAAAAAGAAGACTGCCTCGAAATCGCTGGTCAGGACTCATGACAAGCGCGAGCACTTCTGTGCCCGGTCGCTTAGTCCCGTTCAGCGTTCCTGAGAGTCGGAGAAGGAGCGGCCCCACAACGTACTTCGCAGGGAAACAGAGGCCTCCAGTGAAGGCGCCCTGTCTCCTGAGGGTCGTCTCGGTGAGGACCCCCCTTTCCTCCTCGATGCCTGATCTGGTGACCCCAGTATCGGTGTCCCAGGGCCCCACACCCGCATGGGAGTCCCATATGCTGGCGCTCGAATGCAGCGTTTCTGCGCTCATTGCTTCTCAGCAGATGCTCATGGCCAGCTTTGCTGACTTGCACCCAGAGACCGCGGGTCCCTCGCGTGGGACACCCAAATCTGTCCAGAAAACCCCTGAGAGCCGCGGGCCTCGTGAGGGTCCTCAACTTTGGTCTCGCTCGCTCTTCCATTCCTCGGAGGTGAGATTGTCCAGGGCCTCTGGCTCCAAGCCGCCGGCCATCAGACAGGGCGAACCGCCCGGCTCAGATCCCTCAACCGGTTTTTTGGACTGGGAGTCCGATGGGGACACCTCCCCGGAAACCCTTACCCACCGGTCGGACCCCTCGCCGCCTGCATTTCAGCAGCGCTCACCACCCGAAGACACCTCCTCCTTGGTGTTTATCCAGGACATGTCTCTGGCCCTCAGCCTGGTCTCCCAGGTCGAGGAGGGCCATCGTGCTGAAGAACTCGATATTCTTCAGTACGAGTCCTCACCCAGGGAATCCCTCACTGTGCCTCTACTGCTGATCATATCTCGGCTGTTGCTCCGCATGTTGGAGGTCCCAGCCTCAGTCCCCATTTTGAGCAAGCGCCTTGACACAAGGTGCAGCGCGGGCCCGGCTTCCAAAAGACCCAGCTCCCACACACCTCGATGATGGTGGAATCGGCCATGAGGAAGCAGAAGAGCCAAAAGTCTCACTCATCCGGTACCACCGGGCCAGGAATCGAGAGCCCTTTATTCTCTGGGCCACAAGGCCTTTCAAGGCTCCATGCTGTCTTGTCGCATAGCAATTGTACATTGGTATGTTCCTACGTGACTTGGCAAAGGAAACTTGGAGGTTTCTCCGCGGGCCTCGAGGGAGAGCCCCTCGACAGATTCTGCGCCCTGTTAAAATCAGTGGCTGACCTGCTCCAAGTATATCTCTCGAGCCTCCTATGATGGCTGCGAGACATCGGCTCAGGTGGCGGCCACGGGCATCGGAGCACGTTGCCAGGCATGGCTCCAATCTTTGGATTTGGAACAGTGGGTGCAGGAGAAACTCCTGGACGTGCCCTGTCTCGGGAACAACTTTTTGGTAAGCCAATGGAGGAGAAGGCTGCGGAGATCGAGACGGAATACGTCACTAGGACCCGTCTTTCCCGCAAGACCTCTACGTTGCTTCAGAAGAAGCAGCCAACCAAGAAGCCCTTCCCCAGAAAAGGCCTCCAGTATCACGGCTACCCGCCGTACCCGGCTACCCCTATGTCGACCACTCCAGCACAGGGGAAGCCCGGCTAGGGCCACCGTAAACCAAAGGACACGAAGGCCCAGACCCCTGCTAACCTGCAACTCCTTCAGGGGTTTTGACGCCAGCGGCATGGCCCCTCACCCTCGAGCGATACAGCAGCTAGTGGGGGGACGCCTGTCCTGCTTCGCCCTGTCATGGGCGCTTATCACCTCAGACACCTAGGTCCTCCAGATCATCTGGGAGGGCTATCCACCTCCACTTCGACAGGCTTCCACCTCCTTTCACCCCGGCGGAGCCTCTTCGACTCCCCGCACACCAGCTTTTGCTGCAGCTGGAATTACACTCCCTCCTTGCCCAACGAGCATTCAAGAAGGTCCCTCCCCAACTTTGAGGTCGGGGCTTTTATTCCCAGTACTTCCTCATCCTGAAAAAGACAGAGGGTCTTTGGCCCATCCTCGACCTCCGCAAGCTGAACAAGTTCCTGGTGCGGGAGAAATTCAAGATGTTATCTCTTGGCGTGCTGCTGCCCTTCCTCCTGCAGGGTGACTGGCTGTGCTCCTTGGATCTGAAGGACGCTTACGCCCATATCTTGATCCACCCCCAACACAGGCAGTACCTGCATTTCAGGTATTGGGAGAGCACTTCCAGTACAGGGTGCTCCCCTTCGGCCTTACGCCTGCCCCACAGGCATTCACGAAGTGCCTCGTGGCCGCCACTCACCTTCGGCGCCGGGGCATGCCGGTGTTTCCCTACATCGACTACTGGCTCGTTACGGGCTCCTCTGTCGAGGAGGCCCGGCAAGCGATGTCACGCACCATCCTCCTCTTGGAGAGCTTGGGGTTCTTGGTCAACTACCTAAAGTCTCACCTCGAGCCAGCGCAGGCTCTCGAGTTCATCAGGGCGCACCTCGATACTCGGTAGGCCTTTGCCTTCTTGCCGGTGGATTGCTCCAACCGCCTCTGCGTTCTGGAGGCTCGTGTCCAAAGCGCCCACCAGGTTACTGCGTCTCCTGGGCCACATGGCCTCGACTGTGCATGTGGTTCCTCACTCTCACCTGCACATGCGGATGGCTCAGTGGTGTCTCAGGACCCAATGGAGTGAGTCCCTCGGACACCTCAGGGACCCCATCAGGGTTCTTCCCGACCTCTGTTTGTCCCTGGACTGGTGGCAAACCCCCCGCAACCTCCTGCGAGGATCGCCCTTCCAGGCCCCACAACACAATGTGGTGCTGACCACAGGCGCTTCCCTGTTAGGGTGGGGAGCCCATTGCGGGTCTCTCTGCATGCAGGGGCAATGGTCACCCGCGGAGGCTCAGCAGCAGATAAACCTGCTCGAGCTCTGGGCCATCCGGTGGGCCCTGAGGGCCTTCGAGGATCTCCTTAGCAGGAAGTCGGTTCTGGTACAGACTGACAACTGGGTAGAAATGTTCTACATCAACAAAGAGGGGGGCATGGGGTCATGCTCCCTCTGCAGGGAAGCAGTCCTCATCTGCTCTTTCGTCGCCCAAAGGAGGATGTCCCTCAAGGCGACGTACCTCCTGGGTCAGGAGAATGGCCTGGCGGACATACTCAGCAGAATCCTTCACCCCCACGAGTGGCGATTGGATCCCAGAGTGGCAGGCTGGCTGCTTCTACGCTGGGGCACTCCAGCAATGGACCTCTTCGCCAGCCCCCAGAACACACAGCTCCCTTGCTTTTGCAGTCCGGTACCGCACCCGGGCAGGGAGGGCACCGATGCATTTCTCCTGGACTTGTCCTCCAGCCTCCTATATGCATTCCCTCCTTTCCCCCTCATTGCGAGGACTCTGTTCAAGTTTCAATGGGACGAGGCATCACTGATTCTTGTGGCCCCCTCGTGGTCTTGGCAGCCTTGGTACCTGCTCCTGCTCCTGTTGTCATCGGAGCCTCCGATTCCCCTGGGCTCTGCCAGGGACTTGCTGTCACAGGAGGAGGGTCGGGTACTACACCTGAACCTAGCCTCCCTATCCCTCACGGCCTGGCGGCTGAACGGGTCTCTCTAGCCCTTCTGGCCCTTTCGGAGGAGATCAAAGAAATCCTCCTTGCCTCGAGGAAGGACTCCACTAGGCGGGCTTATGTCTTTAAGTGGAAACACTTCTCTGTCTGGTGCTTGGAACACCAGACCAACCCCTTCTCGTGCCCATTTCGGTGGGTTCTCCAGTATCTCCTCCACCTCTCAAGGGAAGGGCTGAAGTCGAACTCTATTAGAGTTCATTTGAGCGCCATATTGGCTAATCATCTCCCTATCGAGGGGAAGCCTCTCGGGACAGCCACTAGTCTCCCGCTTCATGCGGGGCCTTCTGCTATCCAAGCTGCCCATCTGTCCCCCTCCGGCGGAATGGGACTTGAACGTGGTGCTCATGCCAGCTCACTTGTCCACCCTTCGAGCCGATGGTGATGTGTTCACTCCGGCACTGGTCCTGGAAGGTGGCCTTCCTGGTGGCCCTGACCTCAGCTTGCTGAGTCAGTGAGCTCCAGGCACTCATAGCTGGCGCCCCTTACACCAGGTTTTATCAGAACAGGGTGGTCCTCCGGACCCATCCTAAATTCTTACCCAAGGTCATGTCGGCCTTTCATCTCAACCAAAAGATAGTGTTCCAGACTTGCTTCCCGAGGCCCCATGCCGATCAGGCGTCGGTGGCTCTCCACACCCTTGACTGCAAGCAGGCCCTCGCCTTCTACTTGCAGTGTACCCAGACTCACCGCGTGTCTGACAGACCTTTCGTGACCTACCAATCCCAATAGGCAGGGGCAAGCAGTCACCAAGTGCACCCTCTCTATTTGGGTGGTGGACTGCATCGCATTCACCCACGCAAAGCTGGGCATCCCTCTGGATCGTCGAGTCTCTGCATATGGGGTCCGAGCCAAAGCGGCCTCGGTGGCCTTGCTGTGCTCCATGCCCATTAGGGTGGTCCATAAAAATGAATTCCTGAATTCCTTTGCTCCCTTACCTGATTCTGGTTCCATTTAGGTAGAAAACACTGTGTACAAAGTTTGAAGCCAATCAAATAATATTTAGGGGTGGCTCAACAAGTCTTGAGATTTCCCCCTGGGAGCAGATGACGAAATGTTGCATCATCTTGTATCATCCACTCAGTTCCACGCTGATTACATTTGATTGCGTCATATTTGAACTAATCTCGTCTCTGAGAGGTGGCAAAGACATTGTACTATTATCTTTGTATCTTTATTCTTTTCAGATGGCGAAAAAAACGTGGTTTTTATCTCATTGAAGAAATGTCCACCACAATTCTGGGGGCCAAGCTCCCCAGCAAGGAGCAAGTATTAAGTGTATTGTTACATCACCATATGACATTAAACAAAGGCGTTAGTGAAAGTGCATCTATTGTAACAAGTGAAGTAGAAGCTTACTGGAAAGAGGCCAGGCTTCCTGTTCAAAGAAATGACAAAATTCAAGAAAAAGTAAAGAAATTGTTCAATCAGTGGAAACTTTTGAAGAAAAACAAAGGGAGAGGAGGGAAACAAGAGGCAAATGAAAAAGAATTCCAGGTTGCAATGAAAAACCTATTTGATGTGGCGCATGCCAATGCAATGTCTTTAATTCATATTCAAGAAGACAAAGAATTCTTAATAGCGCAACGAGAACCAGGGCGCCGCGGCTCAATGTGCGCGATGGACAAGAAACTGGCCAACACGGAAGCAAGATCGCAACAGCGAAAAGAAGAACTGAAAAGGCGCAGACAAAAAACATGTTGCCGAAGTCGAGGCAACTACAAGCCAAGTTCAGCTGGAAGGATATTCTTCCTCAGCAGAGTCAGGTGAAGACTCGTCGACATCTGCGGATTCAGATAACGGACAGAAGAAAGCAACTCCACAAACGAAGCAGTTTCGACCTAACAATGTCTGGACCCCAGAGCTTACAGCAGCCCTGGATCGGACAGGGACAACGGATCGCAATGCTCTGTTTGTGGTAGCTGAAACCGCCAGAAGTCTGGGACATTATCCTGGGGAGCTCAATATCAGCCGCTCCAGCGTCAAGCGCCATAGAGAAAAGCACCGTCAGCAACAATGGACTGACCTGCACAACGCATTCAAAGCCGAAGGCAAAACATGCATTGTGCATTGGGATAGCAAGTTATTGCCATCTCTCCTCTGTTCAACCACATCCATTGACCGCCTTCCAGTTTTGATAACGGCTGTCTCCACTGGAGAAACACAACTTCTTGGTGTACCAAAACTGACATCAGGAACGGGCGAGAATCAAGCTGCAGCAGTTTATGAACTGTTACAGGAATGGTGTTTGGATGAAAAGGTTGCAGGCTTCTGCTTTGATACAACTGCATCGAACACGGGATGTCAATCAGGAGTGTGCATTCTTCTAGAACAGAGACTCCGTCGCACAGTCCTTCATTTGGCATGCCGCCATCACATTTACGAAATAATTCTTGGTGCAGTATTCTCTACATGCTCTGGAGCTTCATCGGGTCCCGATGTCCAACTCTTTCTCCGGTTCCAAAAGAATTGGGGCTCCCTTGACAAGTCCAACTATCAAACTGGAAAAGACTTGGAGGTGCTGCAACCTGACAGGGATCGCATCATGAAGTTTGCGGAATCCAAGTTGGCACAGGGCAATCACCGAGATGATTACCTGGAATTCTTGGAGTTAACGATTGTCTGCCTTGGAGGGAATCTTCCTAGTTTCAATTTCAGGAAACCCGGAGCTTTCCATCATGCCAGATGGATGGCAAAAGTCTTGTACTGTCTCAAGATTTGGACAACTCAAAGATCTTACCCAACGGGAGGAGTCCTGTGTTCGTGATGTGAGCATTTTCTCCATCCTGATTCATGTGGAAGCTTGGTTTTCTGCCCCTGATGCCACAGTTGCTCCTCGAACAGATTTGGAGATGCTGAAGAAACTACACTCTTACTACAATGACCGTGTAGGAAGAGCGGCCAGAGACAAACTGCAACAGCATCTGTGGTATGTGTCAGAGGAGCTTGTGGCACTGTCACTGTTCGATGAAGCTGTTTCAGCACCGACAAAGCGGGCCATAGTGTCGGCCATGATCCCGGAAGAATCAGATGAAAGCGATGAGGATGATGACGAAGACGAAGATCCCCCAAAGCGGGTCGAATTGAAAAGTTCCATGATTCCACCACTTGAATCTTTTGCAACTCGCAAGTCAATCCGTTTCCTGAAACACCTCGACATCAACAGTGATTTTCTTAATGCAGACCCAGAAGACTGGGAAGAGAATGCATCATTCAAAGACGGTCTGAAGAAAGTAAAAAATCTTCCAGTGATCAACGATGTGGCTGAGCGAGGGGTCAAACTCATTGAGGAGTTCAACGGCCGACACACCACAAAAGAAGAGCAACTCCAGTTCCTTCTGGGTGTTGTCTCGCAACACCGTAAGATGTTCCCCACATCGTCAAAGTCCTTACTAGCATCTGGACCACATTGAGTGCTTGGCAAGCATGATACCCCTGTCTATGAGCGGATAATACCCAGTGGTCTGACGAACCATGGGGGGGGATCCAGGGGCCTGATAGATAGGGACCTTGTTGTTGTTAAGTTCCGTCGAGTCGGAGTCGACTCATGGCGACCCTCTGGATAGCTATCCTAAATTGTGTTCGGTCTTCAGTCAGGCGGCTCATTGTTGATAGACTGGTACCCATGGCTGCTGTTATTGTATCGATCCATCTCATTGCTGGCTTTCCTCTTTTGCGTTGACCTTCTATCTTGCCAAGCATAATGTCTTTCTCTAATGATCTCTGTTCGCATGATGTGTCCAAAGTATGAAAGTCAGTCTTGTCGTCTGAGCTTCTAAAGAAAGCTTAGGTTTGATCTCCTCTAGTACCGATTGGTTTGTTCTTCGGGCAGTCCATGGTATACACAGTATTCGCCGCCAGCACCATAATTCAAAGGCATCAATTTTCTTCCTGTCTATCTTTTTCACTGTCCAGCTTTCACATCCATATGATGTTATTGAAAATACCATGGCTTGAACAAGTCGAATCTTTGTATGGAGAGAGACATCTCTGCTCTTGAGAATCTTATCTAGGTCTTTCATAGCCATTCTGCCAAGAGCAATGCGTCGTCTGATTTCTTGACTGCTTGTTGCTTCTTTATTGATAGTTGATCCAAGTAGGTTAAAGTTGTTCACAATTTCAATTTCTTCTCCTTCAACGATGAACCTGTTGATTATGCCAGTTGTCATGATCTTTGTCTTCTTTACATTAAGGTGCAGGCCCATTTTGAGACTATGTTCTTTGATTGTGAGAATCAAATGTTTCAGATCATCTTCACTTTCAGCCAGTAATGTGGTATCATCAGCATAGCGAAGGTTGTTGATGAGTCTTCCACCAATCTTCACACCTCTGTTGTCTTCATACAATCCTGCTTCTCTGATGATTTGTTCTGCATATAAATTAAACAGGTAGGGGGAAAGTATGCAGCCTTGTCTTACACCTTTGCTTATTTTAAACCATTCTGTTTCTCCTTGTTCCATTCGAACTGTTGCTTCTTGATCAATGTACAGATTGCGCAAGAGAACGATCAGGTGTTCTGGTATACCCATGCTTCTTAATGTGGCCCAGAGTTTCTCATGGTTTACACAGTCAAAAGCCTTGCTATAGTCGATAAAGCACAAATAGATATCCTTTTGGTATTCTTTAGTCTTTTCAAGGATCCATCTCACATCCGCAATGATGTCTCTTGTTCCTCGCCCTTTCCTGAACCCTGCTTGCACTTCAGGTATTTATTTATTTATTTAACATTTCTTCTATACCGCGCTATTAAAATCAGCGCGGTGTACAATGAACAAAACATACTGCAATGCATACAGGCAACATTGAGTTTACAAAGAACAGGGAAAAATAACAAATGGGATAACCGGGATAACTATGTACAGTTTAACTTTAAACTATATACATTAACTATATGTAATATTCTAAAGTCGTTTGTATATTGTAAGTGATTTCATGTGGATGGTGAAGGTAAATGGTTATCGTGTGGGCTAGTAGGTAGTTCTTGTTCCAGGTATGGTTGTAGTCTCTTTTGAATAATCTTCAGTAGAATCTTGCTGGCATGTGGGATCAGAGCGATTGTGCGATAATTTTCACAGTCAGTTGGATCACCTTTCTTTAGTATTGGTATAAACACAGATCTTTTCCAGTCAGTTGGCCATGATGTTGTCTTCCATATTTCTTGGCAGAGCCTTGTGAGTACAGACCTTGAGCCACCCCTAAATATTATTTGATTGGCTTCAAACTTTGCACACATTGTTTTCTACATAAATGGAACCAGCATCAGGCCAGGGAGCAAAGAAATTCCTACTCTTATTTTTCCCCTATGGCAGTGGACCACCCTAATGCCCATGATGGACATCTGCCTGGTGGCAACCTGGTTTTCTACGAAAACCTTTTCGCCCACTACTGCCTGAAGAGGGAGTCTCGCCGGGACAGCACCTTCAGCCAGGCTGTACTCCATAATCTGTTCGGGGTATAAGCAACTTCTGCCCTCTGACCCTTCTTCACAGCTACCGAGGGCTTCGCCCTGAGGACCTGAGGACTTGGGCTCCTTCGGGCTACGGCTTTTGCTTACAGCCTCCCGGAGGTGGTTTTTGGTTACATGTTCGGTAGCCTGTAGCTAGGGAGTTCCATAAGTGAGGACTGACTTCCTGCTTGTTCCTGGAGAAAAGCGTACTTATTCACCTGCAACAGGTGTTCTCCAGGGACAGCAGGAATCAGTCCTCACTTACCCTCCCGCCTCCTCTGATGAGTTGCTATATTTTTGTCCTTCCCTTGCCATCAGCTTGGTAGGGCTCGAGCTAAGGGACCTGACTGAGCAAGATGGCAGCCTTGGGTGGGAAGAGGACCACGCATGCGTGGTAGCAATCCCAAAGGCTTTCTTTGAAAGCTGGGAAATTGCTCCGCGCGGGCTCCGTCGGTGCCGACGTCACCCATAAGTGAGGACTGATTCCTGCTGTCCCTGGAGAACACCTGTTACAGGTAAGTAACTACGCTATACACATTGGGTAGATTAAAGTCACCCAATGTGATCACGTCCCCCTTTATGGCTACCTTTGCAATATCAATAATAAAGTCCTCTATTTCTTTGGTTTGAGTTGGAGGCCTGTAGACTGTACCAGAATGGATGATAGTGCCATCTCATTTTTCCAACACAATCCACAGTGCGTTTTCTTTTTCCCACTCCCCTGCATTTCAGCAGCTTTAATATTGCTTTTGACATATAGGGCTACTCCTCCTCCTTTTCTGCCTTCTCTATCTCTTCTAAACAGATTATAGCCAGCTATGGCTATATCCCATTCATGTGACTCGTTAAACCATATTTCTGTAATGGCCACAATGTCCAAGTCCATTTCCATCATTAGGGCTTCTAGGTCAGGAACTTTGTTGGCTAGACTTCGAGCATTTGTGCTCATTGCTTTCCAGCAATTGTTGACTGGCTTTCCTGTTTTTGCATGGATTTGTTCTACATTCCCCTTCCCATTTGCCATTGATGTGTGGTTTAAAAGTGTGGCTGTTTCCAGTGTTATGCCTTTGCTGGGAATGATGTCCTGAACTTGTCCTTCTCCATCCATCATCCCCTTTCCCTAGTTTAAATGCCTGTCCACATACTGCCTGAATTATGAGTGCCAGTTTCTGGTGTGTTTGAAAAGCTACTTTGGAATAGAGCCGTTGCGTCGGCTTGGTCACTATGTTCACTGAGGGTTTTTTTTTTTCCTCCACTAGTGATGTGCATTCCATGCCAGTAGTTTCGGTGCCATTCATTTAGCACTGGTTTTTTTTTTATCATTTTCACTCAGTTTTTGATACCAGGTGCCTTGAGGTTTGTGCTTTGTTTTGGATGGCTTCCAAGGATATCTGCCAATAACCCTTGGTCAGATCTGTGATATGGAAGCTTATCATAGCTCAGGAAGGAGCTATAGGAAAGGTGAAGTGACTCTGAACCAAGCAACCTGTCAGTTCTGGTAGAAATAAGAAAACAGAATTTTCCCATAAAAGACTACCAGTCCCAGAATGCACCAGGTTTCCAACAGCCATTAGAGGAGCTGAAGTGGGGAAACGTGTGTTCAATCAGGAGGGCTATGAGGTAATCCCTAAGCACTCATCTCAAAGGGCAGGGCCTGATTCAGCACAGCTGCGCTGTGTTAGGGAGGAGCACTCATCTAAGCAGAATAAAGGTAGAGTTTATTCTACAGAGAAGCAGCTTGAGCTTGATCATCTTCATCATCAGGAGGATCTTCAGAAGCAGAAGCCAAACCGGACGGACAGAGAGGGAAAGAAACCCTTTGGAAGAAAGAGGAGAAAAGCCTTTGAGAGGTCTAGAAGAGTCCAGAGCAGTACGTATACTGGGAGGCATTCCAAGGGCCAGCATACACCATTGGACTGGGGAAAGCCAGAGGAATGGTGCTGCAGAGCTAGGAATCTCCAGACGGTACCTGTGAGGGAGACGGCTGCACGTGGAAAGGACCCTAAGACCCGTGCCAGAAGGTATGTGAAGAGAGATCCAGTGTCCAGGGATCTGGATTGGAAGGCTGGACATAAGAACTGGACTACATACTGGCCAGGCTATATAGAGAGGAACTCTAACAGCAATGGAAGCTCAGGTATGAACACTGATCTATGCCCTAGCTATAACCTTGAAAGACAGCAGGGAAACAAGTATTCTCCTGAAAGTGCTCCATTGGGAGATTCATCTGTGCCAATCCATGATATTGAACCCATGCTTGTTGAAGAAGAGGGGGTGATAGCAGATGAAGAATCTGTTTACATGGACTGCTCTCTGTCTAAACTCCTTTGGTGATTTTTTGTTATAAAGTACAGCAACCATCACAAAGAAATACAAACTTGTTCTTTAATCTACTCAGAAAAGCTCCTGTGTAGGATTTCTAGCCACGCAGTATAAAGCAAGCCAGCTAAGGGGTTTCAGCTGGATAACTGCTAGCAATTGAGCCTTACCTAATTGCTTGTGAGCTAGGAGAGAATCACTTCTGAATCTATGTGGGAAGATATAAGAAGTTAACCTGAAAAGAACAGTTTTTTTCTCTTCTTTGTAGCTTTTGGTTTGTTTGATACATGCTAAGAAAATATTAGCTAAGCCTACAGAAAAGACCAGTTTGTTATCAACCAGGTCTTATTTCTTTTGCTTTGATTGCCTGACAAGTTCAAATGTTTTCCTGGTTTTGTTTTTTTCAAGTTTAACACTGAAAGCAAGTAACCTGATTTATGTGCTACCAAGCATATCTGTGTTGGGAGAAATAACCCCATAAATAAATATCTTATTGGCTTTACACTTGAGCACAACTAAATTATTGTGAGAAGCTGTGTCGGGTGTGAATGGACTGCATTGCCCACAATCCCTTGCCAATCATATTGACATATGCACTTGCCAAGACTGTGAACGTTCTCACCCAGGCAGCCGTCTGACAGATCCCAGCTGCTCAATAAGATCTTCAATTCTGGGCATCAGGTAGGCATCAAAACAAGATATGGCACTGATCTGCTGAAAATCTATACAAAATAGAGTGGCCCTGTCAGAGGCTTTGGGACAAGCACGGTTGGGCTGGCCCACTTACTATTGGATTCTTCAATTACTCCTTGGTCTAACATGTCCTTAACCTCTCTCTCAACTTCAGCCCTTTTTGTGTCTGTTCAGTGATAGGGTTGCTGCCTTACAACATTTCCCGAGGTTATAATAATTCAGTGTCAACCTATACACAACCTGTCAGGAGTAGGAGAAAAGAACATCAGAAAACTCCTCTAAAAACCTTTCCATTTGGCATCTCTGCTTGTGGTCTAAAGAAAATCCAATTTTTACTACTCCGGTGAGCCTCAGATTTGTAACTCTTCCTCTTCAGGGACATCTGTGGCTAGTCCCTCCCAGCTAATCCAGGGTTTCATGGTATTGACAAAAAAACTTTGTGTTCTGTGATACTCCATAATCTAATGGACCAAACCTCTTTCAGACTTCAAATGGCCCCTTCCATTATGTCGTTAATTTATTGGCGGAGGTGGGCAGTAGGACTAACACCTGGTCCCCAACCTGAAACTCCCTGGCCTGTTTATCATAATATTCTGATGTTTTTGGCCACCCTTTAAGTGATCTTTGGCTAATCTCAGAATCAGGTGGGTCTCCTTAAGTTTATTCACATATTCAATCATGCCTATGGGTTCTTCCTTGGTTCTCACCTATGCCTCCCGAACTACCTCCACAAATCCCAGGGCTGCCAGCCATACATGAGTTCAAAAGGAGAAAACACCAATGAAGCTTGTGGCTCTTCTCGTGCAGTGAAAAATACAAAGGGACTCAATTGGTTCCAAGTGGATGCATGTTCTAAAATGCATTTTCTGAGCATCCCCTTATGTGTCTGATTAAAACATTCAACTAGCCCATCAATCTGTGGGCGACAGGCAGTGGTCTTCTAATTCCAAACAGCTTCCACACCTCCTCTAGCAATTTAGATATGAAATTGGTTTCCCAATCAGTAAGTACTGTGAGGAAACCCCACGGCAGAAAATCTTTAACAACTCCCCTAGCGATTACCTGAGCCCCAAGATAGAGCGCAAAGGAACTGCCCAGGGGAAGCACATGGCATAGTCTACCATGACCAGGATGTATTGGTACCCTGCAATACTATGATACGAGGGCCCCACCATATCTACAGCTATTTGGTCCATGGGCTGCCCCACTGCTGGAAGGGGAATTAAGGGGCTCCTCGAGGGTAAACATTGGGGAACTCTCTGGCAATCTGGGCAAGACCTACAGGAGTGGAGGAGTGGCCTAGTGGTTGGGGCAAGGTACTTCAGGCTGGAAGGTTGGTGGTTCAAATCCCACTAGAGGACAGCAACCTTGGGCCGGAAGGACTGGGGTTTCTAGTCCCACAGGTGTTCCTTGTGGTCTTGGGCAAGCCACTTAACCCTCCATAGCCCATGTTCCCTGTAAAATAGTTATCTCCAAGTTATAATGCCCTGTTCAATGTAATTTCAGTTTGTTCAATGTAAACCGCACTGATGCAGAATAGCGCAGTATATAAGAGAATGTAAATAAAATAAATAGATAAAAATAAATACAGAAGTCTTACTGTTTGAGATATGTGTGGCCAATTGAATTTCTTTAACAGTCGGGCTACAGTACTATGTTCTCAGAGGTGACCCATAAGAGGATGTGCATGGGCTAAGGGTAAAAGGGCCTCTCTGAACAGCTTTGGCACCAGTAGCTATCTCTGCTCTACTAATTACAACTGCTTCTGCTTGATGCGATATAACAAACCACCCTGCGAAGTATTTTAAGGGTATTGACCATCCCAATCTTTATTCTTAACATTCTGGAGCTTGTTCCAATACCTCTTCAGACTCTATCTGTTGTTCCTCTTGGAAATAGGGAAACCTCTTAATGACATCCTCCCTCAAAGCTTCCTTGGGCACTTTTGGTACAATTCCTTTTAGTTTCTCTGACTAACAAACAGCCCTACTCTTCTTCCGTTTCTGGGTGGTTCTACTACCTCTCTTCCAGAAAAAGGAAACCATTCTCCCAAACTGAGAGCCTCTGGGATCTCCCGATAATCTTTGGCTCTGGTAGCTACCCAGGTTTCCTGTAAACTCTGGTCTCGCTTCCCTGAGCCAGTCCCTTCCCAGCATCTACTAGTAATACTACTTATGTATAGCGCTACCAGGTGTACACAGTGCTATATAGACATATGTAAAAGACGGTCCCTGTCATCAGAGTTTGCAAACTAGTCAAGGCACACAACTAGGCAAGGCACACAACAGCTGAGGACAAGGACAAATCTAGGGGAATGGTAGGGAAACACATAAGAAAATAAGCAGACCAGGATCCAAAAGCGGCCTCAAAGAGGTGAGTTTTCAGCCTGGGTTTGAAAAGGGCCAGAGATGAAGCCTGAAGCACAGACTCGGGTAGTTTGTTCCAGGCATAAGGAGCAACAAGGTGGAAGAATCGAAGTCTGGAGTTGGCAGTAGAAGAGAGGGGCACAGATAGAAGGGATCTGCCAGAAGAGCAGAGTTCCCGAGAAGGGGTGTAGGGAGAGAGAAGAGGGGAAAGGTAGTGAGGAGCAGCAGAATGAATGCACTTATTGGTCAGTAGGAGAAGTTTGAACTGGATACAGAAATTAATAGGGAGCCAATGAAGTGACTTGAGGAGAGGGGTTGTATGAGTTTATCGTGGGGAATGGTAGCCAATCTATTAGAACTAGCTTTACCGGAATTATTTGCCCTTCATAAGATATCCTCGCAGCCCCATGCACACATCTTACTCAGGTCTTCCAACAAAACCTCCCAGCCTGGTGGGGAACTCCCTAGGTTTTGGGCTAGAACTCGCAATACCAAGGACTAGTTACTCCCTTTCTCAATCAGGCTTTCCATGGTGGTCCCAAATGTTCATACAGCCCTTTTCTCCACCTGTGCTCTTGCTCTTGAGGATTCGCTGCAGCTCATCCCAGAGAAGGAACTATCTCTTAAAATGTTCCTCCTCCCCACAAGTACAATAAAAACATCTGAAGCTGGATTTGGGCTCCTGTTTAAATAGTTTAGGGGTCCCTCCATTCCCCCACTTGTGATGTTGTCCAATTGTTTAACATCTCTGCAAAGACTTATAGGGCCCGATATTCAGTGCTGGTGGTTAGCGCTGCTAAAGCAGCTAGCCACCAGCGCTGAACTTTAAACCTGGATATTCAATGCCGGGGCCATATCCGCTCTCTGGCATTGAATATCTGGGCTGCCCGAATTGCCACAAAGCTAACTGGGCAGCGGCGATATTGAGCTGCTGTCCGGTTAGCTCCTGCAGAGAAAGGCCTGGGTTTCTTGCTCCTGAATTTGGCAATGTGTCGTTGCTGGGCAGTGGCTTATTATCACTGCTGCCCGGTTAGCAATGGATGCCGCCCTGGAATGTTCAGGGCCATAGAATGAGGTCACCCACGTGTGTCTGATTTATCCTGCTGTTCATGGAGAATGCCTGCTACAGGTAACCAGATCTGCGTTCACTCGCTCTCAAAAATCAAAATTCCTTTAGTTCATTGCATTTCTCTTTAAAATATCCCTTAGCTCAAAAGGTTCCCTAGACAGAGGCAAAGAAAGACTTTAACTTGGAAAGACTCATCAGATTGTCTAAATGTCATCTGATCTATGCTCGCTCTTCCATTTTTGCTACTCTTGTGACTACTATATTAGCGGAGTGGAGTTAACAAAAAGATGGTTGCTAAGCACTGCTAGCATTTGTAATGATGATCACGAAAGGGCAAGTGCTCATTTGCATTTCAGTATCCAGGATGTTATTTTGCCCTTACACAACTGTCACGCTGTTCCACTAAGCCTCATTTCTGAAGAGAATAAAAGGTCTACATGCCATCCAAAGAGCATGAGGTTTTTTCTGTCTGTCAGCATGCGTTGTCCTTTTCTAAAGGGAAAAAAGGGACTATACTAGTTTATATGGAAGGGCAGACTAGATAGGCCATATGGTCTTTTTCTGCCGTCACGTTCCTATGAAATACAAATATGGTATGATGTAAATTATAGTATTCATTGTTGATATCTTGGCTGCCTGAATTTTCCAATTCTCATTTATGTATTAGGTAGAATAGCAGAGAAATTAAAGGTATGATTTGAACTGGTGCATTACTGTTCTATAGATAAGAAATCATTTCAGAGAAAGGTCGTACTGGGAGTGAGCTTATTCCAAAGAACTTCAAATAAATTGTTGATACATTCACTTGTATTGAAAAATGCTGCTTTTTTCTTTTTCTGGCCAGTCCTATGGAGGTCTGAAGCTGTCATGCTTGTTTTTCCCACCTCATGTGGGATTATTGAATGGAGGAGTAGCCTAAGGATTAGAGCACTGGCTTGGTAAGTAAGAACCAGGGTTTGATTCCCACTAGCAGTCTTTGTGGCCTTGGGCAAATCGCTTAATCCGCCGTTGCCTCGGAAGAAAGGCCTGGCAGTCTACTTCCGGATACACTGCCGAGAAAACCCATGAGCTACTGGGTCACCTGAAGTTGGCATTGACTCGAAAGCACACATTGCATTGAATGGGGTTATCATATAGCTCTGTCAGTAAAGAGAGGTTGAAATAATATCGATTTGAGGCAGATGGAGAAAATCACCTTCTGAGACATCTATTAACTACTGATCTGTAATCTGTCATTCAAAATGGACACGATACCAGAGGACTGGAGATTGGCCAATATAACAGTTTTTAAAAAGGGCACCACATTCATTGCCTGGCTTTGCTCCTTTCTGTTAGAGCAATTGCAACAAGTGAAAACGAGAGAAGATGTTTCTGCTTGGAGTTCTTTAGCACTTGAGGTACCACAAGGTCAGCCATATCCTCAGTATTGTTGTTCAACTCCTTGGTGAAGTGTTAAGGGATTTAGGGGTCCATTACTGCATACATGTGGATGATGTGCAATTTTCTCCCCATGGAAACCTGGGTTTGATAAAGCCGTAAATGGATTGAAACGATACATGAAAAGTTTTCATTGAAAATAGTTACCAACTGGATGGCAGCTAATAGTTTAGCATTGGGTATGGCTAAAACGGACCTCCTATGGCTGAATCGAGATAGTGCTGTTCCCTCTATTGTTCTGGGGGTCAGGAACTGAAGATTTGAAAGAAATTAATGATGGAGTGATTACATTATCTATGAAATAGCATGTAAGCTCAATTGTCTGGGGAGCCTTTGGGAAATTTAAATTAAAAAAAGAGGATGAAACATCTTATTACTGTTGATGATTTTCAGATGGTAATGCAATCTCCAGTACTTTCATTGATTGATTTTGATAATGCAATATTGGTTGGCCTACCTGCATCATATTTGAAAGGTTTGCAAGCAATACAAAATTCAGCTGCACGATTGTTGATAGGTTGTAGCATCCAAGAGTGCATTATGCTTGAGACTGACGCATTGCATTCATTCCTGTTTCATAGCAGGTGAATTTCAAGGTTTTGATTTGGGTATATAGGGCTCTAAATGGGAATGTACCACAGTACCTCCACTCAATGTTCAGAGCTATGGAACAGCGCACCCATTGAGATTGACCACAGCCACTTTTCTAAATAGGGATGGTCATTTGACTGAAACGTGAGCCAAAATGATTTCTTTTTCAGGCACAATTTTATGGAATTCACTCCAAATTGAGTTCTGGTTAGAAGAGACCTTTCAGGGCTTTAGAAAAAAAGATGAAATACTTTTTTGAGCAGGTGTTTGGCTCAAGTTAAGGAACTGCTAGGTATATGTTGTCCTGTGATATGAAGGCAGGTTTAAAGACTGGTTTGTGTTCATGTTTTAGTATTAGGGGAAACGTTTTATAATGATGATTTTTTTAGATATTATTGTGATATATTTTGCATGATATTATTTTATTTTATTTATTTGCATTTAGATCTTGTCTTTCCAGTAGATGTTCAAGGTGCGTTACATTCAGGTAAAGTAGGTATTTCCCTGTCCCTAAGGGCTCACAATCTGTCTTTTACCTGAGGCAGTGGAGGGTTAAGTGGCTTGCCCAAGGCTACAGGGAGTGCCATTGGGATTCAAACCCTGGTTTCTTTGGTCACCAGACGCTGCTCTAACTACAAGGCTGCTCCTCCATTCCATTGGTTAGGAAGGGCAGCCAATAAATAAACAAATAAATACAGATCTTACTCTCATTGCATGTATGGACATGTATAGCAGGGCGATTGCTTTCAATTTTAAGGACTGAATTGATGGATATTATGCTGTAAGCTATTACAAGTTAAAAGTAGGCTGAGAACCTGGAAGCTAGCCTGCACTTTAAGAACTACCGCAAGCTTAAAGACGTGTCTGCATGCCAAAGAAACTGTTACTTTTTCCCTTTTATGAATCAGAGACACTGCAATCCCAAGGCTGATATTAAGAGCTCTTGCTATTTTTCTGTGAGGTATTTTGTTTATGACAATTACTGTGTTCCAAAAGAAGAATTGTTTAGGTGCACATGCACTGTGAGGAACTGCATGGATCTGGTTATGAATGTTTCCTTTAACACGAGGAGCAAGTTACTTTTAAAAGTTGGGTGAAAATGATATTCAGTGTGTTTCTGGGACAATCATTGGCACTTGATCAGTTGCCAGTGTAGCACCTCAAGCTGCTTCTCCAATCACTTGCAGAGCCCCTGTACATGACATCAGGGATGAGCAAGTCCTCTATTAAGTCTACTAAGCCGGGGATGAGCAATTCCTGACTAATAATTTTTATGGACTTTTCCTCCAGGAAATTGTCCTACTGTATTAGTCATCTTGACCATGTCCTCTGGCAACAGATTGTGCAGCTTAATTATGAAATTTGTGAAAACAAAATTTCTATAATTTTTCAGCCTGCTAATTATTACTTTCATGGTGTACCCTCTGGATGGATCTCTGAAGTTCCCCACTACTCTATTTTTAACAATTGACCAAATTGCATTTACCTCTACCCTCTGTCATCTATCAATCAACCAATTTCTAATCCAGTTCACTAAGAGTCAGAAGGAGGATGACTGAATTAGATTTGTTTCAATAAATATAGAGTTAAATTGAAGAAAGCCAAGCAGTTGTTTTTGTATCAAAAAACTGAAAGGCAGGGAATAATCCTTGGGAATTATTTGTTGTTGTAAAAGGGCTCGTGGCTATAAAAGGTAATACATTTATTAATACTTAACCTACTTAACCAACTTAACCAATACTTAACCTACTTAACCAATACTTAACCTACTTAACCTACTTAACCAACTTCTTCCACCAAATTTCTCAGTGTTTGCCAGCCACAGACAAAACAAGCGAGGAGGGGGCGTGCTCATTCTCTCCAGATCAGACCTTCAGTTCCAGCTGAAAGATACCCCTAGATCCGACCACCTCGAGTTAGTTTCTATCTCCAACAAATTATGCACAATAAGCCTTCTATACAGAGCACCTTCATCCTCCCCAGAAGTCCTTCCAGCCATTATAGATCTGGCATCCAACATTCAGAATCCTAATATCCCAACTTGGATTGTGGGTGATTTTAACCTGCCAGCTCTCCAAGATAGTCACTCTTCCGCCTTCCTCGAAGCACTTGAATCCCTGGGATACCAACAACTAATCCATGAACCTACCCATGTAAAGGGAAACACCCTTGATCTTATCTTTGCCCCACAGTCCTTAAACACCCAATCTTATACTGCCGTGATATCTATTACTGATGTACCGTGGTCAGATCATAAACTCATCTTTTTCCAAATCCCTACGCACAACAGACATTCAATGACTAACAATGCTCCGGATAACAGCCCCAAATCTCTGGCTAGGAGCTTTCTTCCTTTCAACAGAGATCGCATCCTTGCTGGAACATGCTCACTCCGTAACAAGGCCTCCCTAGAAATAGAAGATCTAATCACCTGCTGGAACACCAGTCTTAATTCGATTGCAATACGACCATCACTCAACAGGCTGCCTAGAAAGAGAGCTTCGGCACCATGGTACACAGATGACCTGAGAAGATCACTATCCCAACTACGGAACCTCGAGAAGCGCTGGCGTCGGTCTCGCTCAACAGCAGACCAGGCAGCCTACCTCAATCAGCTATCCATCCACCGCAAGGCCATCTCAGAGAAAATGAAGCGGTACCACACGGACACCTTGAGGCGGGCACTAAACAAACCTCATGATTTGTTTAACCTAGTCAAGACCTTATCTAAAGAGCCAGCCCCTGAAAAGCAAGGCGAGATCCATCCTCAAGACTTCGCAGCCTACCTACAATCCAAGCTTACACAAACAAATAAACCTCCATTAAAATTAACCCCCACAGATCAAGATTGCCAAACAGCTCTAACCATGTTTTCTACCCCTACCAAGAAGCGAATTGAGGATCTGATCATGTCTCTCAATTCCACAACTGCTCAGACGGACCCCTGCCCAGCCTTCTGGATAAGGGATCTGCGTTGTGAATTCAGCCCAATAATAACTAAAATAGTAAACCTGTCTTTCAACTCCGGTACATTCCCATCTGCCCTCAAGCAAACTTCCATCAGACCTCTCCTGAAAAACTGTAAGTTAGATCCTCAAAAGGTAGACTCCTACAGACCCATCTCAAGTATACCTTTTCTCGCGAAGTTAATAGAAAAGGAGGTACAATGTCAATTGCAAGACCACATCGATACCAATGCTCCATTGGATCCTTGCCAACATGGCTTCAGAGAGTCACATGGTGTAGAGACTCTCCTCACAGCTCTCCTCAATACCATAATTTCTGGTATCAACAACATCCGACAGAGTTTCGCACTTGTGTTCCTGGACATAGCCGCTGCTTTTGACTCTGTGAGCCATGACCTCCTCCTATTACGGCTGAAGGAGAAAGGAGTAGGCGGAACTGCCCTTGAGTGGTGCAGATCGTACTTATCCGAAAGATGGCAACATGTTCGTGCTGGGGGAGTAATGTCTGATCCATTCCACCAATGGCAAGGGGTCCCACAAGGCTCCTCTCTCTCTGCTTTGTTGTTCAATATTTATATGCAACCTATTTGCAAGATCATCCGGTCTTTCAATGTTGGTTGCATGATATATGCGGACGACGTCCTGCTTTATATGCCTTTCAACATTGACAATTTGGACCTGTCCCCTCTGAGCAACTGCTTTGACGCCATATCGGAATGGCTCCTATCACAAAACCTCCGGATTCAACATAAGAAGACAGAGGTGCTTTTCATGTCAAAGAACCCGAACTTCAGCCCTCCACAATTCCTTAAGGTGAAAGATGCTGAGCTACAATCAAAACAGCAAATACGTTACCTGGGTGTTACACTCGATCAGAACCTGGACATGAAGGCGCATATAGCTAACACGGTAAGATCCATATACTACAAAATCCGATCACTAAGACACCTTCGCCCACTGCTTGAACCTGAGGATTTCCGTACCATCTACCAGGCTCTGATCATGCCCCACTTTGACTATGCTAATGTCATTTTGCTAGGCCTCCCTCAATCCACCTTGAACCCTTTACAGCTTGCAATGAATAGCGCTGCGAGGATTCTCTATGGGGCATCTAGGAGTGAGCATGTGTCGCCCCTTCTGAAGCAGTTACACTGGCTTCCTGTACAGGCCAGGATCATTTTCAAGACATTACTACTTACCTTCAAAGCGGTAAATAGTCTCTCATCCACATCATTAACTGATCTCATCAAACCCATTTCTTCTAATAGATCAAGAAGATCAATGGCATTAAATACGCTATTGGTTCCCCGTGAACTTACAAAAAGCACCTCATCAACAGCAAACAGAGCTTTCAGTCTCCGTGCCCCGAAGCTTTGGAATATGCTGCCACCTGATATTAGAGCAATTACCAGCATACTCCAATTCAGAAAGGCCCTCAAACATTACCTATTCCTTATATACTTCCCAGTGAGTGCAGAATCACGACCCATCACTGTTAGTTATAGAAACTCTGAATCACCCATTGACCCTGAATTCCCCACTTAGTAAGTTCAACGCTCAACTGACCATTACGTCTCAACGGTGCCCTAACTTATTGATGTAAATAGTTTACACTACAATCAAAGTTTATTTACCTGAGTTGTAAAATTACCCTGTTGTCCAAGTTGTTAACCCTGTTTAATGTAACTCAGACATTTTTGTGTACTGAAATGTTTTGTTTGATGTAAACCGCGCTGATGTCAAATAGTGCGGTATATAAGAAATGTAAATAAATAAATAAATAAATAATATTTCTACATATGTCAAGATCTTGCAGTTTATTTCAAGATAACGTTACTGCAGTTTGTGGTGACTTTCTTTTGAATTATCTTGGGCCTGGTAAGGTAGGGGATGTTGTAGAGGACTTACCACTGGAGATTCTGCCAGAAGACGCGTTAGATTATAGCAGGTTTCAGGTTCGGAGGTCTTTTCTTTATGAAGACTGAGGTGGCATAGTTATTTCAGGAAGAGTTTCTGACCATGGTTTAGGTGATTTTATTAGAGAAGGATCAGTGGATTTGGTTGATGGGGAAGTTCTACTGTCGCATCAGAGGGTTTGGTCAACATTTAAGAGAGTTGACAAAAGTCAAGTGTTGAAAATTGTTTCTAGAATCAGACCTACAGTATATGTCATAATTGGGACCCTCATCCATCAAATTTAGTGAATGCAGCAAAGGCTGGTTTGACTATTTTTATTTATTTAACAAGTTTTTTTTAATACCGCTTTATCATTTTAGTCAAAGTGGGTTATATTGTAACGTCAACTTGGTAATGTACATTAAACAGGAACATTGATAACTTAGATTGTTCTGAGGCAACGGAGGGTTAAATGTCTTGTCCAAGGACACAAGGAGTGCTAGTGGGAATCAAACCCTGGTCTCTTGGTTCCCAAGCCAGTGCTCTATTAGGCTACTCCTCCACTCTAGTCAATTGACTTCAATTGTAAATCACTCATTAGAACAAGGAGTTTTTCCAGATTTGTTAAAGAAAGCAGTTATCAAATCTATTTTGAAGAAGCCATCCTTAGATCCTACTGTGGCCAATATTTATAGGCTAGCATCCAACTTAACATTTTTGCTTAAGGCGGTAGAAAATTTGTGTTTGATCAGTAAAGTGAATTTCTAGATGGCCCTACAGTCTTGAGCCATTTTCAATTAGGTTTCTGGTGTTTTTATAGAATGGGCACCTTTATTCTTTTTTTTATCAGATGATATATAAAAAGTAAGGGACACATGGTATAGCATAGCTCTTGTTTTTTAGTGTAGCAGTAGTATTTGATACTGTGCCACATGATTGACTGTTAGTTTTCTAGAACTAGGTATGGTTCTCCACTGGTTTGTGTCCTTTTTTAGAACCTCATCAGCAGTGGGCGTGCTGGGACCAAAGGTTTTCAAGGAGCTGGTTGCTAGGCTGTGGAATACATACTACAAAGCTCGGTGCTTTCTGCTGTGTTTAACATCTTTATGTGCCATTTTAGTTCTATTGGTCTATGCTATTATTTCTTCATGGACAATATTCATATTTATTTACTGGTTATGAAAGATTAGAAGCAGTGACTTTTTGTGTTTACATTCTAACAGACAAGTTCAATGTGGTTAAGTCTGAGATTCTTGAGTAGGCAGATGATTGCAGGGGGACTGGTGCAGCAGATTTTGAGGCCTGGCTCCTAAAATCACAGATTCGTTTGTAATAGACTAGTCAAGTGGCTGGTCTGGCTCTTAGGGATTGGGCCACAGGCCTTTACTCTGATTTACTGTTGCTCATTTCATAGTGTTTCTCTTAGCTTGGGCAATAGTATACTGCTAAGTAGAGTGCTACACTATTCCTTATACCACTGGTGATGTCACTAAAAGTCAGTGTTTTCTGCCTTCAATTCAGGGATATTTAATTCAAACTTTGGTATTTTCTAGATTAGACTATTGTAATGCTGTTTCCATGTCTTCCTGCTAGACCAGTCAAGACAAATGGATTGTGTTCACCTACCAACAGATTGGTGGAAACAGAAGCTAATGAAATGCCCAGGTTTCAATGACATCGCTCCCATGCCTCCATTATCCTGAACCACCAGAGGGCACCTTGGTATTCTTCTCTCCCCCAGAAGATGGTGGATGGATTTTTCTCATCTTTGAAGAAAATATGTACATTTCAGGAAAAAAAAATAATGTATTCACACATGAACGACCATCTTAAGGATGACTCTATCACTTAAGCAAGATGTGGGAGGTTCAGTAGCCAAAGGAGGAAGGAAAATTGGTTCAGCTCCCTGTTCTTATCCTGTTAAGGGCCTGTTAAGCAGCCAGAAAATTGGAAGGATTTTGAAGAGTTTGGCAGCCTCACACAACTTCCACGCCCCCTCCCTTCTCTGCTGTCCTCCCTTGCTGTCTCGAAAGACTGAAGATACCTCAGAGGTAT
Organism: Ichthyophis bannanicus; assembly: GCA_033557465.1. NCBI lineage: Eukaryota > Metazoa > Chordata > Amphibia > Gymnophiona > Ichthyophiidae > Ichthyophis > Ichthyophis bannanicus. The sequence goes on along the minus strand of CM066032.1, from coordinate 103,737,724 downwards.
ATGGCTGTTGGCCTGTTATGCAAGCATATGAAAGAGAGTCGGTGGCTGAGGAGTAGCACTGAGCTTGATATGGTTTGCCCTGCCTGAGGCTCCCAGGGGGGGGGGTGAGTACCAAGGCTTGATGTAGTCATTGTCGAGGGGGGGCTCCCGCTCTTGTTCATTGGGGCGACAGTTGGGGTGGACCACAAGCGACCATTGGCTCTGCATCGGCGCTTCCTGCCATTTTCCAGCATGTGCCGTTAACATTTTCTAGTAACATTTTCTCTGTTTGTGCTTCTTGCACTCAAGCCGTCCCAGTCTGTGTTCTGCCTGAGCGGCTACAATGCATGTTCCTGCCCAAGCGCCCATAACGTAGGCTCCATTAGCGTACGCCTTTGTGTTTGCTTTGGCCTAACTCTTCTTTCTCCGGGAACAAGCAGGAAGTCAGTCCTCACAAATGGGTGACATCTGCGCCAACTGAGCCCACACAGATCCACTCCCCAGCTTTCACAGAAAGCCTTTGGGAGTTACACCTTGCATGTGCGGCCACCTTTCCACCCAAGGGTACCATCTTACCTCAGTCTTCTTTTTTCCGCGGAACTCTGCAAACATGCTGTCTGTGTCCCGGATAAAGTCCATTTTTCTCACCTAGTTGATCTTGTTACTTCGTGCTTTCTGGGATTGGCTCTGATCAGCTTCCACTGCCCAAGTCCACTGCCTCAGCATTGTGCTTTTACTTGGGTGCCCTTTTTTCCTTTTGTTTTTTGGCGCGTCGGTTTTTTGCTCACGGCCTAGCTGTTCAAGACGTCAGAGTTTGACCTCGCGGTGGCTGTCTTTCCTGCTATAACCTCGATCAGCAGTTTCAAATAGAGTGGCAAGTGCAGTCGCACCATGTCCATCATGGACTGCCACAACTTATGTCTAAAATGCCTCAGGGTGGACCACAACATGTCTATCTGCCCACTCTGCCAACAGATGTAGGCAAAGATCCGGAAGGAGCGTGAAAGACTGCAGGGGGAGCTGTTCGGCAAGTCTGCCTTGAGATTGGCATCAGGGGTGCAATCCCTGCCCTCAATACTGGCATCCGATGACTCATCACATGCCTGGGCTCGGTCAGAGCCCCAGGGTCACGGAGCCTCAGTTTGGGAATCGTTATTTGAGGACCTTCCCCTTGGGTCCAGGACATCATTGAGACCGAAGGCAAGTTCCAACCCTGGACCGGTAGGTAAGACCTCCAGCACCAGGGCTCAGAGTCCTTGACCCGAGGCCAATGGCAACAGTGGAAAGCAGCCCTCCATACAGCCCCAGCAGGATGAGACTCCAACAGCATCAAGGGATCGGGTCAGGTCCCTGACGATATCACCATTGGTGATTTCCCGACAAGGTACTTGGCTCCGGGCTCAATGTCCTCGAGGCCCGAGCTAGCTGCTGCAGAGCTAGCTGGCATTGAGGCCAGGATGGTGGCCCTGGAACACAGTTTCACTGCATTCCTCAAGGCACAGCAGGGCCCAGTGCCCCAGTACCTCTGGGTCATCAGTGTCAACCACAGCACCATCCTCAATGAGGACATTGCCGGAGGATACCCATATCCTAAAGAAGTTAGCTTGAGCAGCGCCAATTCCTTCAGCTTCCATCTCAAGGCATGATTCATCATTGGACATCACTGCTGTGGAGCCCCAATGCCATGCATCATCAATGCCAAGTCGGCTCAGAGAGCAGCAGGCACATGACATTTCCTCAGACTCCGAGTCAGCGTGGGAGTCAGAGGAGGAGTCACCTGGCTCTGTCCTTCACCACGGACCCAGTCTAGGCGTGGTTAATATGGAAAGACAGAGCTTTATTTATCATAAACCAGGGACAACCCGACACAGGCCGTGTTTCGATAACCTTTGTCAGGTGTTAAATTTGGCACACTAAAATCACAAATACATAAAATGTAAATAAAACAACCAAAATTACAAGTTAAGACATAAAAGATAAAAAAACATGTGGCAAATCATTAAAAAATCAATAAATAATCAAATTATAACATGAACAATGATAAAATGATCACATATAAAAAGTATAAAAACTTTTCATATTAAGCAATTAAAATCATAAATATACATATAATATGTAAAAAAATGAAAAAAACAATGATAAAACCAAAATAGGGGTGTGACAAAACTGAAACATATACGCGGGTACCTTTGTTTAAATGTTAGCCCACATAGGTCTTTGTAAACTGGAAAGAGAAATAAAAAGGGAATCAACAACACTATTTAAAATAATTTAAACAGAACTATCTAATGCATCTTAAAATTGAAAGGGGACTAACTTGTTGTAAACTACGGGTGGGGTATCAAAACTCATAATATATTAACTAGCGGGAGCAGGAGCAAATCAGCTTGACAGAAAAGCATTCTTTCTAATGATGACAGCAGGTGACTTATACTGGCAACATTCGTTAATCTAGTGGAGAGAATGCTACAACTGATAAAAATATAAATATATATAAATAATAAAATACCAGTCAAAAACAATATAAAGATCCTTTTAGAACACTAAAGGTAATTGGTTAGATTTATAGGAATATTAAAATACAGGCAAAATCGGGGGCGGAGCTTGGCCGGTGAACAAGATGGCAGCTTGATTCCCGTGCTCCCTGCAATCCTGATCTAAATCCTGTACTCCCCCGCTACTACTACTGGAAATTTTCCCCTTTTCTGCTTGGTACGAGGGAAGGAATGGCTACGGGCAAATCTGGCAAGCTAGACTTTAGTTCCCTCGGGTCTGGTGGTACGAAGCGGCAAAAACCGGAGCCGCCCTCCCCGCAGAAGGCCGCTGGGCCCAGAGAGCACATGGACGCGATGCAGGAGCTGCTTACGGAGATTCGAGCAGTTCGCGGATTAGTAGAGGCAAACAGAGAGACGCTCTCCGGAGTACAAGCGGATATTGTCGACCTAAAGGAAATGAAAGAGCAGCTCATGGGGCTCGCAGAAAAAATCACGCGGGTGGAAAACCAGGTAGAGTGCCATGAGGAACGTTTAAAGCTTACTTTGGTCAACGGCAAGCGTATCGCCTTATTAGAGCGCAACTTGGAGGACTTAAATAATCGCACTCGCAGAAATAACGTGCGCATTATTGGGGTGCCCGAGGGCGCCGAAGCGGGCAACATGCTGGCCTTCCTGACTGCACAATTGCCGAAGCTCCTCCGCCTGGAATTTACTCCTCCTCTAGAACTTGAAAGAGCACACCGTGTCCCTCTACATGCCGGGCCGCAGGCTAAGCAACCGAGGCCTATCATCCTGCGTGTGTTGCGGCACCAACAAGCCTTACAAATCATGTCGGCTGCAAAGTCCTTGGCGCTGATTAGTTTCGAGGGACGAAATATCTCCTTTTTCCCCGATTTCAGCAAGGGGACAGTAGAGAGACGGCGGCAGATGCTGGCTCTGCGCCCAAGGCTACAACATCTTCAGGCACGGTATGGCCTTTTCGCCCCTGCGCGTTTTCGGGTGACTCTACACAACCAAACACGCACGTTTGAAGATCCCCAGATGCTGCATCAATTTGTGGAAGAGCAGGAAGCCATGCTGATGCGATGAACCATTGTGCTGGCTATCGGGCTCTCAGACTGTTGCTGAGATCGGTGTTCTCCTGAGGCCTTGCTGAGGCCTCTTGGTAGTGAAGGGACATCTTCTGTTCTTCATTTCCTGTTTTGTGTACCTTGTGCTCTGTTGGGTCCCTGTGTGGAAAATGTTGGGTGTCCCTGACTTGGGGTGCCCGGTTGGGCTCTGCGGGGGGGGGGGGGGGGTATGGGGAGTAATACATCTATTTTAATGTTGCCATTTGAGTAATCGGGCTGAGGGGTCACAAGCTTTGGGACTGGCTCCTTATGGCTCTCTCCGGCTCCCCGGTTTCCCTTGGTGTCCTCTCCTGGGAGCTCTTCCTACCTGAGGTCCTTTTAGTTTTCTTTAAATATTGGGCTTGGGTGTGTATGATGGGCCGGGCGGGTGGGGGGGGAGCATATTTTAGTGAGCATGTTTGTGTATGGGGCGCGGAGGGGAGAGTGAGTCTGGGTATGCATGCATGGGTCCTGGGTTGGGGAAGGGGATTATGGTTATGATTGTGAAGTCGAGTGTGTGGTGGGGGGGGGGGGGGGGAGTGCGTGTAGGGTAACCGGATGGCGGGGGTTAGGCTGTAGTCTTGTTCAGGATGGTTCTCCCATACAGTTTTAGGCTTATGGTTGGGTTAGGATTCTATTGGTTTTCTTGGGTGGGGGTGTGGTGTTTTGTGGGAGCCGGATCCAATTGGTTGACTATTTTGTACTCTCTTATGTCAATTATGCTATCATTTTATGTGCTCTGGGATCACTTAATTTTATGTCACTGAACGTAAAGGGAATCAATAACCCCATGAAGAGGAACAAGATTTTGCTCTATTGCAGGAAGAAAGGGGCTGACGTTGTTCTGCTTCAAGAGACCCGCTTGCCGTCAGACGAGGCACATAAGCTAGGAGGGGGACAATATCAGCTGCTCGGGGTGGCCGGGGCTTGGCATAAAAAGAATGGGGTGCTTATCTTAGCTCGGAAAGTTCTCCAGCCGGTTGTTGAAATGACTCGGGCAGACCCGAAGGGGAGATGGGTGATAACTCGTCTACGAGTACGAGACCAGATCTTCGACATAATGAATATCTACGGCCCGAACGCTGATGATGTTTCCTTTTTTCACGAAATCGCGGGGGAGCTACAAGATCTCAGTCATGCTAATCTTGTTTTAGGGGGCGACTTCAACCTTGTGCTGGACCCTCTCATTGATCGGCAACCTTATCGCTCTGTTAGGACCAGCCGAGCGGCTAAGGTGCTCAACGGTATGGTGCAACAGATGGATTTAGTAGATATATGGCGTTTGCTCCACCCCTCGCAAAAGGAGTTTTCCTTCTACTCCCTCCCACACGGGTCACACTCGAGGATCGATTTTTTTTTTGATTGCTAGAGCTCTCGTGACCCAAGTGGCAGACGCACAAATCGGGGCGTGTACAGTCTCTGACCACGCGGCGGTTTTCCTTTCCTTCTCGCCTGACCCTTCTCCTGCTAGGAACTCTGGGTGGTTCTTCCAGAGATCTCTTCTCTTGGACCAGGATTTCTGTACATACTTACGGGGGGTTATCAAAGATTACTTTTCGGTGAACCTTCCTGAGGCTACTTCTGGATGGGCGTGGTGGGAGGCTTTCAAGGCCTCCCTGCGTGCTAGAATCACCAGTTTCGCCATTGCAGCGGCGAAGCGTCGCAAGCTTGTCTTGGGTGAGCTGGAGACCCAAATTCGGGCGGGAGAGCGTTTGTTACGGAGGAAAGTGGACCCGTGTGTCTTGTTACGGTTACAGAAGCTTAGGTTCCAGTTCAATACCATCTTAAGTGTGGAAGCTGAAAAGTTATCACAGGCTTCTAAAGCACGTTTTTACAGGGAACAAAACAAGGCGGGCAGGCTGTTGGCGACTACCTTGGCTCCCAAGGCAGAGAAAGTTAGGGTGGCTGCTCTCCAGCAGAGTGACCAGACTTTGCTCACAAAAACTCCGGAGATAGCCGATGCCTTTCGGACCTTTTATGCAGGTTTGTATAGCTCGGAGGGAGCGGATAACGGGGAGGAGTGTGATGCATTCCTGGAGCATATTCCCCATCCTAGTCTCTCGGCCCAGCAAGCATTGGATTTGGACGTCCTCTTTTCTATGGGTGAACTTCGCTTTGCCCTTAATGCGGCCAAGAGAGGTAAGGCCGCAGGCCCGGATGGTATTCCCATTGAACTTTATCAGGTGTTTCAAGAAGAGCTACTTCCTTTTTTGTGTCGATATTTCCAGCTGCTGCGCGATCAGGTGCCCGTAGTGGGGGGTTTTAGTGAGGCCACGATAGTGGTGATACCGAAGCCAGGTAGGGACGCCCTCAAGGTGGAGAATTATAGACCGATCTCCCTCTTGAATGCGGACTATAAATTGTTTGCGGCCGTTGTGGCCAATAGGTTGGCAACGGTGTCAGCTGATTTGATTCACCCTGACCAATGTGGCTTTATGCCCGGGAGAGCGACATCGGATAATGCTCGGTTGTTCCTTGATATCCTGGCCATTTCCGAACAAGCTGGCACCCCTTTGGTGGGGCTCTCCTTGGATGCAGAAAAGGCTTTTGATCGGCTTGAATGGGCCTTTTTATTCAGGGTCCTGCGTTGGTTTGGATTCGGAGAGGGTATCATCCGCTGTATTCAGGTGCTGTACTCTTCCCCACGGGCTCGCATCCTTGTGGATGGGCTTCTGTCTGACCCCTTCTCTTTATTCCGAGGGACTCAGCAAGGCTGCCCCCTATCGCCGATTCTCTTTAATTTGGCCCTGGAGCCGTTAGGACTATTAATCCGACACTCAGAGAAGATAGGCGGGGTTCGGATCGGGGATCTCCAGGTTAAACTCGCAGCTTACGCTGACGACCTGCTGCTCTTCTCTCAACCCGGTTCTCTAGAGGAGATTTTGAGGGTCATAGGTCATTATTCAAAGGTGTCAGGATATAAAATAAACTGGTCTAAGTCTGTTGCCTTTCCCATGAACAGGGTTACGTTTTCAGAGGCTGTAAAGGATTTCCCCTTTGTCTGGGAAAAGAAGGCGATTAAGTATCTTGGTGTACGATTCTGTAGCTCGCTCGAAGAGACTTTTCTTCTTAATTGTAAACAGATTGAGGAACTGATTCAGACCTTCACGGCTAAGTGGTCGCCGTTACATCTTTCGTGGTGGGGCCGCATGGAGTCTATCAAAATGGTCCTCGCCCCCAAAATAAACTATATTTTAGAAATGCTGCCAGCTTCCTTCTCTCAGAAGATTTACAAAGGCTGGGAGAGACAACTAGTGACCTTTTTATGGCAAGGAAAGCCTCCTAGGATTGCTCTCGGCAAGCTGAAGGCGAGCAAAGCCATGGGGGGGGGGTGAATTTCCCGGATTTTCACAACTATCACCAGGCTTTTTTGCTTAAGCAAGGGGCGTTGTGGTGTCCCCGTGAGCGTGGGGGTTCGTGTCCAGTCTGGGTCGAGGTGGAAAGGCGGCTTGTTGAACCGATCCCCTTGGACCTTCTGGTTGGTATGGCATGCCCGGTAATTTCTCCTGCTCTGGCAATAGTAGTAGCGACCCAAAGGGCATTTCAACATCTGGCTGGAGTCATGGGTTCCGAGAACTCGGTGACATCTCGGATGCCGATTTGGTGGAACCCTCGGTTCAAGATTGGCCGCAAATCCTTTGGGTGGCAGCAATGGCAAGTTAAAGGTATTTGGACAATAGGGCAGCTGCTTTATGATGGGCGGTGGAAGCCCTGGGTTAGGTTGCAACAGGAATTCTCGCTGCCCCCTAGATGTCAGTTTCAATGGATTCAACTAGTGAGCTGTCTATCCTCTGCGGGGGTGTCTGCTCGGTGCCTAGATTTGCCCTGGGGGCTGTATGAGCTGGCCCTCTCTTTTTCTAGCAAGTCTGGTGTAGCCTCCAAATTCTATGCATACTTGCAGGAGGGCAGGCCCTCTAGGCCAGCGGGCGGTGACGCTTGGGTGCTGGATTTAGAAGTACCGATTTCCTCTCATGACTGGTCGATCCTGTGGTCCAGGGTCAGTAGGGTCTCTAAAGCAGCTGCCATAACGCAGTCCTTATTCTTCTTGCTTCATCGTGCCATTATCACGCCCCTTCGGCTCTCCAGCTGGAAGCCCGATTCTGGTAATCTGTGCTGGTCTTGTTCTTTCGGTCCTGGTACCTACAAACACATGTTTTTTGATTGCCTTTACGTTCATTCTTTTTGGCTTCATGTCTGGGATAAGATACAACAGATCCTGTGCTTTCAGTCTCCCTGTACCTGGCAGGTAGTGATTCTGCGCTCTTCCGCAAGTGGCCTTCCTGATTTGAAGGGAAAGTGTTTTCTGTTGGATTTTTTAGTAGCCATAGCCTTGAAGCACATCTTGGTTTGCTGGAAGGATTCTAGTAAACTCGATGTTCACCACTGGTGGAGCATGGTGTGCCTCTATGCCAGCTATGAGAAGGCGCAGGATCATGTTGCTTTTACTAACGGCTGCAGGGGTACTCAATCTGGGGGTGTCCCGGACAAGTGGCAGTGTTTAGATGTTTATGTTGCGAAAGCTAGAGTGTGTGTGTGAGAGTTGGTTCATATTGTGGGGAGTGGGCCTGTTGCTCCCATTATATCTGGATAGCTATGCATGAGCAGTATCTTGTAGGGCTGGCGTTGGGGGAGCGTAGCCTACTGGGGATGGGACTGTAATGTTGGTGGGGGGAGGGGAGGGGGGTTTTCCTTTTCTCTTTTTGGGTTTGTTTTGTATAGTTGTATGTTCATATTCAAAATTCTAAATAAAAGATTTAAAAAAAAAAAAATACAGGCAAAATCAGCCCTCTAAAAACCCAAGTGAACTACTAACACAGCTGTTGAGGAAATCTCATATCAAAAGTAATACGGGGAGACCAGAGAGGACAGCCTTCCAGTCCGGAAGTGACCGGTTCCTGCTCCGACGGCCCCGACGTCAGCGGGGGCCTCTTCATAGGCGGAGCAGTGAGTGTGGAGCCCTTGGGAGACCAGAGAGGACAGCCTTCCAGTCCGGAAGTGACCGGTTCCTGCTCCGGCGGCCCCGACGTCAGCGGGGGCCTCTTCATAAGCTCCGCAAGGTTAGGCGCAGCCAGAGGCTGCGATCTAAGGGGCTAGATACAAGGGGTGTGTCTGGCCCCTTGGGACCCCCTTGGAGCACCGCAGGAGATCGCAGTACGTGGCATCTGCTAAATGGGGAAGAGAAAAAAGAAAATAATACCAGCGGAGTCTACAGAACCAACAGTAGGCCCTATGGATAAGCATGTTAAGCCCTTGGTGGGAGCTGATGCCTCGTTAGACCCTGACTTTTTAGTTCTGCGCTCGTCCGTTGCGTCTTTGAGCTCTCCGGACCGTTCTCCTCCCTCCCCACTGATGTACATCTCACCGCCTCTAACCGGTTCTGTGGGGCAGTTTCAACAGAGTACTCTAGCCGATACTGGTGGGAAACTGGAAAGTGTTATGTGGACATCTCCTCCTGGTGTGGCTATTGAGCCACCTGAACAGGTGACTCTGGGCGACATCTGGAAAGTAGTGACTCGAATTGAACATTCCTTAGTTCCCACAGTTAAGCAGCTTTGTAGTTTTTCCTTACAGGTTACTACAAAGTTGTGTGAGTTAGAAGGGCGGTTGGGGGATATGACCACTCAATTATCCAACTGTGAAAATCAATGCTCTACCTTTAAGGCTGTTAGTTCATCTAGTATTAATGATAGCTTAATTATCCATCATAGGCTGGAAATGTATGATAATATGTTCCGGGCTAAGAATATTCGACTGTTAAACTTTCCTTGTTGTCGTCTTTTATCTGCTGAGATATTGCTTCGTAAGTATTTTAGGGAAGTTTTGGGCTTGGCTTCGGCCGATTCCATGGCTATCTCTAAAATATATTACTTGACTGGTCAAGGGCTGTCTGTGAGTCCTCCAGGGGATTTTGATGTAGTTCAGGCCCGTGATGGACTTGACCTTACTCAATTCTTGGAGGATTCACAGGACAATATTGCTTCTCGTGCTACTTTGATCGTAGGTTTTGTCTCTGATCAGGATAAGATGTTCGTTTTTCGTAGTTACTTTAAAAATAAGTCTGCTCTCTTTTGTGGTGCTGGGGTGCAAATTTTCCCTGATGTTTGTCGGGCCACACAAACTAGGCGGAAGGCTTTTTTAGCCCTAAAACCTAGGTTGTTGGCCCTGCCTGCTACTTTTTTTCTTAGATATCCGTGCAAGTGCTTGGTTACCCATCAGGGTTCTAAATTTGTTTTTTTAGACCCAGTTCAGCTGGGTAGTTTTTTGAATGGTAAAGAGGGCCAAGGTAATTGATTGGTCTAGGGTAGGGAACTTGTTAATCGCTGTCTCGTATTTAGAGCTATGCTCTTGCTATTTCTTTTAGATTCATTACTTTAGTACTGTCTCCTTGTTGTGGGCTGGGTATAGAGTGTTTGCTGGATAATTTAGTTATGGTATTTTGTCTTTTTGTAATAACCTTGGTATGGGGTGATTTTGTAAATGCTCTTGCTTTTCTTTGTACTTGCTTTTTGTAAGTTGTTGAAAATATTATAAATAAAAAAAATTTAAAAAAAGTAATACATGAGCTATCTATATATTTTTAAAAGATCATTCTTTAAAATTTCAAGCATAAAAGGAAGAAAGTATGAATCTTACACCTCCAAAAACGCTAAAGGCTTCTTGCACAATCCTCTGTATGTCAGAAGTGAATGCTACCTTAAAAAATGTAGTAGAGCAGTCGTGGTGCAATCCCTTGACACACACGCTGCTTGCAAATTAAAAAAGCGGAACTGCAAGTGCAACGACTGCTCCTCCTCAGTCCCGTTTTTTAAGGTAACATAGTAACATAGTAAATGACGGCAGATGAAGACCAGTGTGGTCGTCTAGTCTGCTCAGCAATATGGCAGGAGTAGGTGCACCCCTTCCCATGTCCTTTAGGGAGTAGGTGCACCCCTCCCCATGTCTTCACCCCTCCCCATATCTTTGTTTCTTTGTTTAGGGGTGAACCCACCGCTTCTCCCCCCATCGCTCCATGTAGGACACCCCTATTTGTTGAGAAATTAGATGATTCAGTTTATTTTGATTTAATCTTGTTGCTGTAAAGTGATCCACTGTGTCTGTCCCAGGCCACTTTGAATTCCGTCACTGTGTTTGCCCCCACCACCTCCATTGGGAGGGCATTCCAAGCATCCACTACCCTTTCAGTAAAAAAGTATTTCCTGACATTGCGTTTCAATTTACCATCTTGCAGCTTCATGTCATGCCCTCTAGTTTTACAGCTTCCCCGTCTCTGGAAGAGGTTTGTTTGTTCATTATTTCTCCTTAAGTATTTAAAGGTCTGAATCATATCTCCCCTATCCCTCCTCTCCTCCAAAGTGTACATATTTAGGTCTTCAAGTCTCTCCTCATAAGGCTTCTGACGCAGGCTCCAAATCATTTTGGTCGCCTTCCTCTGAACAGCTTCCATTCTTTTTACATCCTTTGCAAGATACGGTCTCCAAAACTGAACACAGTATTCCAAGTGAGGCCTCACCAGAGACTTATACAGTGGCACTAGTACCCCTTCCTTTCTGCTGGTAATTCCTCTTCGAATGCAGCCCAACATCCTCCTGGCTTTTGCCATCGCCTTGTTGCACTGTTTTGCCACCTTGAGATCTACAGAAATAATCACACCGAGGTCTTTCTCCTGCTTTGTACACAACAACCTCTCGCCCCCTATCGCGTACATTTCCTTTGGATTTCTGCTACCCAAGTGCATGACACTGCACTTCTTCGCATTAAATCTCAATTGCCAAGCATCAGACCATTCCTCCAGCTTTTGCAGATCCCTCCTCATGTTAAGCACTCCCTCGGGGGAGTCCACTCTGTTGCAAATTTTCATGTCATCTGCATAAAGACAGAGTTTTCCATTCAGTCCTTCAGCAATATCACTCACAAATACATTGAACAGTGCCGGGCCCAGGACCGAACTCTGAGGCACCCTGCTAACCACCTTCCTTTCATCCGAGTGAGCTCCATTTACCATCACATTCTGTCGTCTGTCAGTCAACCAATTTCTGATCCAGTTTGCCACCTTGGGACCCATCCCCAAACTACTGAGTTTATTGATAAGCCTCCTATGAGGGACAGTATCAAAGGCTTTGCTGAAATCCAGGTAGATGACATTCATCGCGTGTCCTTGATCCAGTTCTCTGGTCACCCAGTCAAAGAACTCAATCAGATTTGTCTGGCAAGATCTTCCCTTGGTAAAACCATGTTGCCTCGGATCCTGTAACCCTCTGGTTTTGAGAAAGTTCACTATTCGCTCTTTCAGGAGTGTCTCCATTACTTTTCCCGCCACCGAGGTAAGGCTCACAGGCCTGTAGTTTGACACTTCTTCCCTGTCACCACTTTTGTGTAGAGGTACGACGTCAACCATTCTCCAGTCCTGAGGAACCTCTCCTGTTTCCAAGGATCTGTTGAAAACATCCTTTAACGGCCCTGCAAGAACCTCTCTGAGCTCTTTCAGTATCCTGGGATGTATCCCATCCGGTCCCATGGCCTTGTCCCCTTTCAGTTTTGCAAGTTGTTCTAACACCTCATCCTCTCCGAATTTTGTGGTATCTACCTCATTCCCATTTTTATATTTGGGAGCCACAGGTGGTCCTTCTCCAGGATTTTCTTTGGTAAAAACAGAGCAGAAGTATTTGTTTAGTAATTTTGCTTTATCAATGTCATTTTCCACGAGTCCATTCACAGCACTTCTGAGTCCTGCAAGTCCACCTCTGATTTTCTTCCTTTCCCGAATATACCTGAAGAAAGTTTTGTTGCTGCACTTAACATCTTTAGCCATCTTTTCCTTTGCCTTTGATTTTGCTATCCTTATTTCTCTTTTTGTCTCCTTGAGTTTGATCCTGTAATCATTTCTGTGTTCTTCTGTTTGCAAGCTTTTGAATTCTGCAAAGGCTGTGTTTTTTGCCCTTATTTGAGCAGCCACTTCTTTGAAAAACCAAATAGGTTTCCTTCTCTTCTTGTTTTTATTTACTTTCTTTACATATTTATCTGTTGCCCCTTTTATTGCCACCTTTAGTTTAGCCCATTGCAATTCCACTTCCCTTATCCCCTTCCACCCTATCTGCTCCTCCTTTAGGTACTTGGCCATTTTGTTGAAGTTAGTGTTTTTGAAGTTTAGGACTTTGAGCTTGCTATGATTGGACTGCACCTTGGCTTTTATTTCAGACCACACCGTGTGATGGTCACTGTTGCTCACAGGGGCACTCACCCAGACATTTGACACGCTATCACTGTTGGTGAGCACCAAATCCAGCGTTGAGCTTTCCCTGGTTGGTTCCATCACCATTTGTCTAAGTAACGCATCTTGGATAGCATCCACAATTTTTTTGCTACTTTCCAGATTTGCAGAAGGAGTAATCCAATCCACATCGGGTAGATTAAAGTCACCCAATATGATCGCTTCCCCCTTTGTTGCTATCTTGGCAATATCTATAATCATTTCGTTATCTCTATCTTCAATTTGAGTCGGAGGTCTGTAGATTACAGCAGTATGGATGACAGTGCCATCTCCTCTTTCAAACACGATCCAGAGTGCTGCTTCTTTTCCCCATGCACCCTGCATTTCAGTAGCTTAAGGTAATATGTGGCTTTTCCTGCAGTTCCGTTTTTTTAATTTGCAAGCAGCGTGTGCAAACTGCAGGTGCTGGTGGCCCATGCGCTCTATACTAGATTTTACAGGAACAGTTGTCCTTTAAACACCCCCCAAGTTCCTGCCCAAGGTGGTCTCCGCCTTCCTCCTCAATCAGGAGGTAGTGCTCCCCATCTTCTTTCCCAGGCCTCTAGGGCGGAGGCCTCCCTGCACATACATGCTTGACTGCAAGAGGACCTTGTCCTTTTATATTCCAGACACGCAGCCCCACTGCCCCTCAGTGCAGCTCTTTGTCTCTTTTGATCCCAGTCAACTTGGCATAGCAGTCTCCAAGTGCACCCTCTCAAGGTGGGTGGCCAATTGCATTTCCTTCGCCTACCAGCCGGCTGGGCTTTCTCTAGACATCATGTCACAGTGCACAATGTGCATGCCATGGCAGCCTTGGTAGCCAACCTGTGCTCAGTGCCCTTGCTGAATATCTGCCGGGCCATCACCTGGTCTTCTGTTCATACCTTCGCTGGGCACTACTGCTTGGAGGAGGCCTCACAGTGTGATAACACCTGTGGTCGGGAGGTACTTTGTCACCTCTTTGGGGAATAGTGCAACTCTTTCCCTCCAGCCCTTTGTGTTCAAGCTACCAGAGAGGGGATTGCATCTTCGATGTTGGTATTGAAGTGCCACATTTCCAGCCAACCAGCGCTCCCTGCTGTCCTTTACAGTGCACTTTTTGGGTCGCCCATGGCATTTTACAGGTTTTTTCGGTAGCCTGTAGCTTGGGAGTCCCATATGTGAGGATTGACTTCCTGCTTCTTCTTGGAGAAATTGTATTTACTCACCTGTCATAGGTGTTCTCCGGGGACAGCGGGAATCAGTCCTCATATCCCTCCCTCCTCCCCTTGGACTTTTTTTAAAAATGCTTCTTTGAAATAGGTCATCATACTGAGTTAAGATGACACCCTTGAGTGGGAAGGTGACTGCACATGCATAGTGTAACTTCCAAAGACTTTCTGTGAAAGCTGGGGAGTGGATCCGTGTGGGCTCTGTTGGCGCCAACGTCACCCATATGTGAGGACTGATTCTTGCTGTCCCTGGAGAACACCTATTACAGGTGAGTAACTACACTGTCTTCTTCCAGGAAGTGTTTAATCTATGGCAGGTGAAGAGCCTTCTCACTGGATTTATCCTGATTGGCAGCCTCTGATTCTTCACTGTGGGTGATCTTCTCACTTCTCCCAATGAAGGAATTTGGTTGGTCTGACATTTTTCCATCTCAAGAAAGAAGGCAGTTGATGGCTTGTGAGTAAGAACCCTAGCCCAGCCTTGAGTTCTGATGTCCACACTGCTGGCCACTCTCCTTCTTCTGAGGGCTCAGCTCTAGCTCAAGGTGGGGAGTTCCCAGACTCTGGTTTGTAGTCCCTGGAATTCTTTTCCTTTTTTGGCAAGCCTGGTCGTTAGCGCAGAAATTCAGATTCTGCCGCCTTTGGATTTCCTCAAGCTCAGTCACATGAGGGATGGGTGAAGTGCAGAAGCCCAGCTTTAGTGCCTCCTAAGCGACGCAGATGGAGCTTGCCTCCTGGAGATGTGGGTCTCCTGGGTTCTGTCTGAAACCTGGACTTGAGTGCTGGTCTTGGCATCTCGGCTGAGGAGTCTGATACCAAAAAAAAAGGAAAGGAAGGGTGTTTTCTCTGTCAGAGGTTCATGTGGAGGCTGACATTTTCTTCCTCTCCCGGAAGAGAGACCTAGCGGCTTTGATTGATCGAGTTTTCTTCCATCTGGTGTGCGGCTGATGCTCCAGCGATGAAGCAGGGGCCGCAGATTCCCCGCTTCTATAGGCGGTGCGGATATTTATGGCAGTCTTCTAGACTTAATCTAGAGCATGTTCGGTCAGAATGGATCCTGACTGATTTCCAGACTGAGGGATACAGGTGTGTTAAGGAATGTGAGCACTCACCTCAGGGGATTGCATCACTTGGTCCAACCCGCCCAAGGTGAAGGCAGAAGTCATGTCAGTCATGCAGTGGGACTCCACTCCTGTGGGAGTTGGCTTGGCCTTGAAGGGCACTATGGATAAACAGTTGGGACCTTCTGCTGAAGAGGCAGTTTGCAGTGGCAGCTATCTCCCATTGGCTGTATGTGCAGGCCTGGTGCTGCTAGCTGGGTTCCTGTGAATTCAGTCTGTCCCACTGGAAGACGCTCTAAGGCCATGTATATTTTAGCCCTCTGGTGGCTAGAGATGATATCCTGTTGGTGATGATGCAGAGTTGGTCAGGGCTTTGACGTTGGGCAATGGATACATCCTCCAGAAGCTGGATAACTCAACTGGCCTTAAGGGGAATCTTCCTTGTGGGGCTGATTGGAGAAGTTGATGAAGGACTTGGCTGAGGCTGTCTTCTCACCTTCCAGAGGACAAACTGAAAGAGCCTTGGAAATGAGCCAGGGCCCTACCTCCTTGGCCTCTGCGTGTCCAGTTCGGATGTGCTGGATTGATTTCCAGGGGTCTCGGGACTCCTGTCATTTCATCTGGAAAGCCATTTTTCTCTGCTTCTGGATTGCAGTTCTGTAATTAGTCCTTTCAGTAGGGCTCGTGGGCCCAGAGGCTTAATCCCCCTCAAAAGGGGGTTCCTCCTGGTCTTCACTATGTAGGTTTTGGGGCCCAATCCTGCATGTCACCAAGGATAGAAGGGTGCTAGACATCATTCAGAGTGGCTATATCCTGGACTGCAAGCAACCAATCCTGGAGGCATTTCTTATCTCTCCATGTGGTTTCGCGGACATGACAGCCAGCGCATAGGCCACATTGGATAAGTTACTATGCCTACAGGCAGTGGTGCCAGGGCCCCGGCTGAACAGGGCAAGGACAACTTGGGTGCCAAAGAAGGGCTGCCGCTAGGTGATCAATGCTCCTTTGCATGTGCTATACTTCCAAATGGTAGCTCTGAGATTGGTGATTTTTTGCGATGCTCCAAAGGGAGTTTCTAGCTTCTGAGACATGATGGCTTTCTGCAAGTGGCATGCCTTCTAACCCAAAGATCGCTGGCTCAAGAACAGCCTCTGACTGTTTTGGCCAAATCTTATGTTTATATCCCGATCCGAGAGGATCAACGGAGATGTCTACATTGTGCCATGTTTGGATCATGCCTTCAGTTTGCCATCCTACCTTCGGCCTCTCCTTGCCCCTAGGATGCTCTCCAGGATCATGATGATGGTGGCTGCTGCACTGTGGTGCTAATGACTAGTCATATACTTATTCCTGGACAACTTGCTCATCAGAGCCTGTTCTTTGTCAGAGGCCTCTTGGGTTTCAGCTGAGTGGTGCCCTTCTTGGAAGGCCTCAGCTGGGTGGTCCATTGGGAAAACATCCATTGGTGCCTCCCCAATCCCTGGATTCTTCTGGAGTTGGGGGCCCATCTTAATGGGCGGGGAAGCCCTTGTCCAAACTGAGCGGTCCAGGGCTGTTGGAGCCGAATGCAGGTGATGTGATCCATCAACCATCTCAAAGCAAGGGCTATCTGACTGGCCCTTTTGCATTTTTCCCACCCTTGGTCAAGGACAAGTGTTCAGGGACAATGCCACTGCTGTGGCATCTGTCAATCGCCAAGGCAGAACAAGCTGTGCAGGAGTGGCCCAACGGATGATTCTCTGGATCAAATGGCAAAGATGAGACTCCTAGCTCTGTCATTTCGGCACATTGCTGGGGTGGTCAATGTGGAAATGGTCTTCTTCTGTCGTCACTTTCTTGATCCTGGGGAGTGGGCATTGAGTCAGAAGGCATTTCAGATGCTTCGCCACCATTGGAGTCGCTCCGGGATAGAACTGAAGGTATCCCACTTTAATCTCAAGTGTGCCATTGCTTCACTCACCACATGGAAACTGGGTTCAAGGGCTTGTCACTCTGGTCCAGTCCTGGCCACTGCAATGCTTGCTGTATGTGCTTCCTCCATGACTGCTATTGGGGCATGTGTTTTGGCTCATGAAGCGCCGTCTAGGCTGGATTGTACTGGTGGTACTGGATTGGACGAGGAGAGTGTGGTTTATGGATGGGGTTCCTGCAGGTTCCTCCTCTTTATCTGCCCCATTTTGGGGCCAGTTGCATCAGAGATCATTTGTCCTGGATGATTCAACTCCCTTCTTGCCTACGACTTGGCTCTTGAAGGGATTCGGCAGTTGCATATACTCTGATCTCCAGGAACAAGCAGGAATGAGTCTTCACATATGGGTACGTCGGTACCGACGGAGCCTGCGCGGGAACGCTCCCCAGCGTCCAATCAGAAAGCTTTTGGGAGCATCCCACAGTGCCTGCGCGCTGCCTTCCCGCCTTTCCAACTGTCTCTCCTCAGTTGTTCTTTTTCTGCGGAGCCAGCAGGTCGTGTTCCTGTCACCGCAGAAGAATTTCCTTATTTTTTTCTTTATTCTTTTCTGTCGCGTCTGCCTTCTTCGACGCTGTACCGGTACCGCCGGTCCTTGTTCTTTTCTTCTTTAAAAAAAAAGAAAAAAAAAAAGACCTTTTTTCCACTTCAGGTGCATTTCAGTTTTGGGCCTTAGGCCCAGAACTTTTTTCCTTAACTATGGAAAAGCCTGCCTCAGATTTTAAGAAGTGCACAAAATGTGGCGGTCCTATCTCCGTCACCGACACCCATGACTGGTGTCTAAAATGTTTAGGTCCTGACCATTCCATAACAGATTGTGTGTCCTGTTCCATGATGTCTAAGAGGGGTCGTCAGAACCGAGCTGCCAAGCTCAGTACCCTGTTTCCCTCTGATAAGGCTTCGGTGGCATCGACGTCTTCCAGGGCTGCTTCTTCCTCACATGGATCTCAGGTAACTAAACATAAATCCAGCCGGTCTTCGAAGGGTAGATCTCCTTCTAAGCATCGAGATGCCTCTGGCCTTGCCCTCGAGGATTCTGCACCGGCAAAATTACCCCGGCGGGAGGCTTCGGCCTCTAAAGCATCATCATCGGGGTTCCAAGATGATCTAGATGGCGTGGCCTCGACAGATCTCTTGGTGCTATGCTCTGAGGTACCAGTGGCTTCCACCGGTACCGACTTCCAGGCATTGGCAGCATCAATGGATCAGAGAATTCTGTCCATGGAACACAGTCTGGCGGCTTTCCTTGTGGCATCGACGCCCGTGGTACCGCAACAGACTACTCTGCCGGTACTGGCACTAGCATCGCCATCGGTACCGATCCCAGTACCGGTGGCATCGGTGTCTGCTATGCCGGTACTTTGTCCTCTGAAGCCCTCCGGTACCGATACCTTGGTACCGGTGATTCCCAATACCGATCCCGGTCGGTACGGGTATCGGGCGTTGCAAGAGCATACAGACAGACGATACTTTGATTCCTCTGACGACTCTGAGGATTCTGAGGAGTCTTTCGATGCAGTGATGCTTCTTCCACAGGAGGAGTCCTCTCCTAAACGAAGGATGTCTCCTCCAGAGGACTTGTCTTTTCAAGACTTTATCAGAGAGGTGGCTCGGGGCTTCTCTATTACAATGGCCCCAGAGTCAGAACCTAGAGCCAAGGAGTTAGATATTTTGCAATATCCTAAAACTCCTAAGGAGGCAGCTACCTTACCTATTCATGAGATTCTGTATGATCTCATGTTAAGGATGTGGGAAGCACCTCTAGCCACCTCTCCTCATTCTCGCAGGTTGGACACCATGTATCGTGTCCCTCCTTGTCCTGGTTTCCATAAAACTCAACTTCCTCACCACTCTATTGTGGTTGAGTCTGCAATGAGAAAGATTAAGAGTGCCAAAAGACATGCCTCTAATCCTCCAGAACGTGAATGTAGAACCCTGGATGCTTTTGGAAGAAGAGTCTTCCAAGCTTCCATGCTTGCTGCAAGAATTAATTCTTATAGTCTCTACATAGGCATGTTCTTAAAAGAAGTCACTGACCATTTGCAGACTTTAAGCCCTTCTGTATCTGAAGATAAAAGGCAAGAATTTCTCACTGGGCTCAAACATTCCCAGGATATCTCCAAATTTTCCAACCGTGCAGCTTTCGACTCCTTTGAATGTGTGAGCAGAGCCTCATCTATTGCCATAGGTGCACGTAGGATTGCTTGGCTTCAAGCATCGGATCTGGAGACATGGGTTCAAGATGAATTGGGTAATATCCCTTGTACAGGCGAGAACCTGTTTGGTAAGGATTGGCAAGCAAAGGCCAATCAGATGGATGCTGAAAATTCTGCTTTTGATAGACTATCCAAATCCACAGCTGCTCCTGTTAAGAAAAGTTTGTTCAAGAAAACACCTTTTTCTAAAAAGGGAAGATTCTATCCTGCTTATGGTCAGCGGGCATCTTCTGCAGCTTCCAAACGTCAGCAATCCTCCAAACAGAGCAGAGCAAAGGCTGCGAGGCCTGCTCCAGCCCAGCAGCTTCAGCCCCCTCAGGGCCTTTGACTTTCTGCTAGAGAACTTAGCCTTCCTGGCTCTAGAAGGACCAGAGCCCTCCACCATTCCAGGAAGGTTATGTCACTTTGCTCCCAGATGGGGGCAAATTACAGCAGAGCATTGGACACTCTCCATCATAAGAGAGGGGTACAAACTTCATTTTTCAAGTTTGCTCCCTCTCACAAGAGTGCACCAGTTCAGTTCTCCAACCTCCCTCCTCAGCCTGTTGGAGTAGGAGGTTGCCACTCTCCTTGCCCAAGGGGCAATAGAGGAAGTGCCCTTTCAACAACAGGGCACAGGGTTCTACTCCCCCTATTTTCTTATTCCAAAGAAAACAGGAGGCTTCAGACCCATCTTAGATCTCAGAGAGTTGAACAGATTCCTAGTCAAGGAAAAATTCAAAATGGTTTCCCTAGGAACTCTGCTGCCATACCTTCAGAGTCAGGATTGGCTTTGTTCTCTAGATCTCAAGGATGCGTACACTCATCTTCTCATCCACCCAACTCACAGAAGGTTCCTTCAGTTCCTTTTTCAGGAGAAGCACTATCAATGCAGAGTGCTCCCTTTTGGTCTGGCCTCTGCACCAAGGGTATTCACGAAATGCATGGCAGTAGTAGCTGCTTTTCTGCGCACCCTGGGAATACTCGTCTTCCCTTACCTGGACGACTGGCTCATTCGAGCTCCCACTCAATCAGAGGCCAAGACTTCTCTAACCTGCACAATGCGTATCCTTCAGTATTTAGGGCTGGTAATAAACATCCCAAAATCCAATCTGATCCCTACTCAGTCACTGGAGTTTATAGGGGCGTTGCTGGATACCACAAGGGCAAGGGCCTATCTTCCCCAGGCCCGTTGCCTTCGCTTGGTGCAGTTAGCTTCTCAAGCAGAGTTGAAGCCCCTGCTAACTGCTCGAGAGATGTTACAGTTGCTAGGCCACATGGCATCCACTGTACATGTGGTACCATATGCTCGCCTTCCCATGAGAGCAGCTCAGTGGACTTTATCCACCCAATGGACCCAGGCATTAGACTGCCTGTCAGACAAAATAGCAAACACAAGTCGCCTCATTTTGTCCCTCCAGTGGTGGAAGTCCCCTCAAAACCTGTTGCTGGGGTCCCCCTTTCAACAGCCTCTGCCCCAGGCAACTCTTACAACAGATGCTTCTCCAATGGGGTGGGAAGCTCATCTTCAAGACCTCTCCACCCAAGGCATCTGGTCCCCACAAGAGACTTGTCTACATATCAGTCTCTTGGAACTCAGAGTAATCTTCCTTGCTCTGCAAGTTTTCCACACCCTGCTCAGCCACAAGACAGTCCTTATCTACACAGTGTGATAAGGAAGCTTATCATAGCTCAGGAAGGAGCTATAGAAAAGGTGAAGTGACTCTGAACAAGCAACCTGTCAGTTTTGGTAGAAATAAGAAAACAGAATTTTCCCATAAAAGACTACCAGTCCCAGAATGCACCAGGTTTCCAACAGCCATTAGAGGAGCTGAAGTGGGGAAGCGTGTGTTCAATCAGGAGGGCTATGAGGTAATCCCTAAGCACTCATCTCAAAGGGCAGGGCCTGATTCAGCACAGCTGCGCTGTGTTAGGGAGGAGCATTCATCTAAGCAGAATAAGAGTAGAGTTTATTCTACAGATGACCATCTTCATGATCACCTTGGATATCCAGAGAATTATCCTCAGTTTCATCTGAAGGATTATCAGAAGCAGAAGTCAAACCGGACGGACAGAGAGGGAAAGAGACCCTCTGGAAGAAAGAGGAGAAAAGCCTTTGAGAGGTCTAGAAGAGTCCAAAGCAGTACGTATACTGGGAGGTATTCCAAGGGCCAGCATACACCATTGGACTGGGGAAAGCCAGAGGAATGGTGCTGCAGAGCTAGGAATCTCCAGACGCTACCTGTGAGGGAGACGGCTGCACGTGGAAGGGACCCTAAGACCCGTGCCAGAAGGTATGTGAAGAGAGATCCAGTGTCCAGGGATCTGGATTGGAAGGCTGGACATAAGAACTGGACTACATACTGGCCAGGCTATATAGAGAGGAACTCTAGCAGCAATGGAAGCTCAGGTATGAACACTGATCTATGCCCTAGCTATAACCTTGAAAGACAGCAGGGAAACAAGTATTCTCCTGAAAATGCTCCATTGAGAGATTCATCTGTGCCAATCCATGATATTGAACCCATGCTTGTTGAACAAGGGGGAATAATAGCAGATGAGGATCCTGTTTATATGGACTGCTCTCTATCTAAACTCCGTTGGTAACTTTCTGTTATAAAGTACAGCAACCATCACAAAGAAATACAAATTTGTTCTTTAATCTACTCAGAAAAGCTCCTGAAGCAGGATTTGACCCACACAGTGGAAGGCAAGCCAGCTAAGGGGTTTCAGCTGGTGACTGCTAGCATTTAAGCCTTACCTAATTGCTTGTGAGCTAGGAGAGAATCACTTCTGTATCTATGTGGGAAGTAATCAGAAGTTAACCTGAAAAGAACAGTTTGTTTCTTGCTTTGTGGCTTTTCATTTGTTGTTTTCCTGATTTTGACTTTGTTTTTTCAAGTTAACACTGAAAGCAAGTTACCTTATTTATGTGCTACCAAGCATATCTGTGTTGGGAGAAATAACCCCATAAATAAATATCTTATTGGCTTTACCCAAGAGCACAACTAAATTATTGTCAGCAGCTGTGTCTGGTGTGAATGAACTACATTGCCCACAATACCTTGCAAATCATATAGATATATGCACTTGACAAGACTGTGAAGATTCTTACCCAGGCAGCCGTCTGACAAAGGACAATCGGGTAGCCATGTTCTATGTAAACAAGCAGGGAGGAACTGGCTCTCTGTTGCTTTGCAACGAAGATTTGCAACTGTGGGCCCTCGCCAGAGAGCATCACATTTATCTTCTGGCAATTTATCTTCTAGGGGTTCAAAACTCTTGGGCAGACAGACTCAGTCGAGTTCTGCTCCCACACGAGTGGTCCCTACATATGGACCAGGTATCCAGGATTTTTCAAATTTGGGGAACCCCGGACATAGACCTCTTCGCAAGACCGTGGAATGCCAAACTTCCCCGGTTCTGTTCCAGAACTCTGGCTCAGGGAGCTCTGGCAAGGGATGCTTTCCTCCTTCACTGGGGTCAAGACTTCCTTTATGCCTTTCCACCCATTCCTCTAATTCCCAAAACCCTGTTCAAGCTTCAGAGAGACAGAGGCCACATGATTCTCATAGCTTCACATTGGCCAAGGCAAGTGTGGTACCTTCTGCTTCTATATCTCTCTCAAGCTCCCTCCCTGGAGTTAGGGTCTGCTCCAGACCTCCTCTCTCAAGAGGACGGAAAGTTATGGCATCCCAATCCCCAGTCTCTACATCTCAGGGCTTGGTAGCTGAAGGCCTAGATTTCCAGGATCTTCATCTTTCTCAACAAGTGAAAGATGTTCTTTATGCTTCCAGAAAACCTTCCACTAGACGTTCTTATGCTTTCAAGTGGAAGAGGTTTACCATCTGGTGTTCTGGGAAGGGTCTTAATCCCCCGTGCCATACCTCTGGAATCTTTGCTGGAGTATCTCCTTCATCTGTCTAATGCAGGCCTTAAGACAAATTCAGTAAGAGTCCATTTGAGTGCTATTGCAGCTTCCCTTAAGCCTCTAATTTAATTTAATTTAATTTAATTAGCAAGTTTTTATATACCGCACCTTCCATTGATCAGTTGCGGTTTACATGGAACAACAGTAAACAAGGCAATGCTGTTTTTACAGATAACAATGTGAAACTACAAAAAGTTCAATCTTACAATTAACAGTTGTAAACTATATACAAAGAACAGAATTAGAACTATATACAAAATATGTATGTTATCAAAAACATCGGTTTAGGGTTTCAGCACTTCATTCCTGTTCAGAGATAGGTTATGTCAGCTGGTGTAACTATCCTTTTTCTTGTTGAAAAGGTGAGTTTGACAAGGATCCATAGTATGTTGAGAATAAATGTGTTTTGAGTTTTTTCCTGAACTCCATGATTTGAGGTAGGGATCTTAATTCCGATGGAATGTTGTTCCAAATTATGGGGGCTGCATGAGAGAATGCTTTCTTGTTTGTTGATTTTTTGGCCTTTATAAATTCCTTTGGTGTTAATTTATTTAGTTGGTCTCTCCTTTGAAGATTATGATTGGGTTCTTTATTGATAAGATTGTTTAAAGTAAGAGGTGCTGTATTATTTAGGACTTTGTATGTAGTTAAGAGTTTTATATGGATCCGGCATTGAATCGGGAGCCAGTGTAAATACTCTAAAATAGGTGTTATATGTTGGAAAGGTGAGGCTTTCATGATGGTCTTTGGCTGCTGCATTTTGTGCTAGTTGGAGTTTTTTAAAATTGTTTTGTTACGCCTAGTAGGGTTAAATTTGCAAAGTCGAAATGGGGAGTAGTTATAGCTTGTATTATTCGTTGAAAATCCTGTAGGTGCATTAGGGGGCGGAGTTGTTTTAATACTTTAAGTTTAAAATAAACTTTTTTTTGTTATAGTTCTTATGTGTGTGTCCATACTGAGGTGTTGGTCTAGTATTACGCCTAGGTAACGTACTTCAGTTTTTATTTTGATATCATTATTTTGCAATGTAATGTGTGATGGGGGAGTGAAAGTTGTATTTTTAGTTACTATTAGGGCTTCTGTTTTTGCGTGATTAATGTATAAGTTGTTTTCATTTAGCCAATTGTTTATTTCATTGGGGCAAGTATTAATAAGTAGTGTAGGAATATTAGGTATTGTGAATGGGACATACATCATTATGTCGTCCGCATAAAGGTGATAGTAAACATTGAATTTTTTAAATATTTGACAGATGTGTTTTAAGTATATATTAAATAGTAGCGCTGACAGTGCAGAGCCCTGGGGGAGGCCTAGTTCCTGATTGTAAGTTTTTGAAGTGAGGTTGCCAATTCGTACCGTTTGAGTTCGGTCACTTAGGTAAGAGGTAAACCAGTTAAGAACAGTGTATTTTATTCCTATTTGTCTAAGTTTACTAATCATTGTTGCGTGGTGAACACTGTCAAAGGCTGCAGAGACATCAATGAATATGAGTAGGAATGCCTGTTTTGAATTATCAATACCTCTTACAAAGGGTATCAATTAGAACTGTTAGTAGTGACTCCACCCCGTGTCGAGGGCGAAACCCATACTGTTGATCATCAAGGGGGGAACCTATTTCCCCTCATCCTCTTGTAGCAAGATTCATGAGAGGCCTCCTCTTAACAAAGCCTCCCATTAAACCACCCCCTGTGGCATGGGACTTAAACTTGGTTCTTGGTCAGCTTATGAAGCCGCCTTTTGAACCTTTAGCTACCACCTCCTTGAAATACCTTTCTTGGAAGGTTATCTTTCTCATTGCAATCACATCAGCACGCCGCATTAGTGAATTAGTGCATTAGTGATATCTCGGTGGCGGTTGCTTTGGATCTCTCAGCTGCTTTCGACTTGGTGGACCATTCTCTTCTTCTTCACCGTCTGCGGGATGCGAGTCTCTGTAGTACAGTTCATCACTGGTTCCACTCTTTTCTCTCTTCCCACTCCTGTGCAGTCATTTCCTCTCTCCCTTCCTCCTCTCCATCAGATTCTCACTCTCTTCCCTGTGGGATTCCCCAGGGCTCGGTTCTTGCCCCTCTTCTCTTTAATCTTTCCCTGGCCCCTCTTGCCTCTCTGATCCAGCAATTCGGTATCTCCACGTTTTTCTATGCTGACGATATTCTTCTTCTCTATCATACTTCTCCCTCTTGTCCAGACCTCTCACCCCTTAACACCTGCCTCGCAGCTGTGGCAGACTGGCTGACCCTTAACTGTCTCCACTTGAATCTCACTAAGACTGTGGCTATTTGGTTCTCGCATGGCAGTCCCCCTCCATCACTAGCCCCTTCTTTTTCTGGCACTCCTGTACCTTTGGTTTCCACTTTTCGTTACCTGGGGGTGCACTTTGATTCAGACTTATCCTTATCGCACCGAGGACGTTTCTCCAGGGCCATGTCCCCATGAGGGGAGGGTCAGGACAGCTGTTATAGTTGGTGATTCAATCATTAGGAATGTAGATAGCTGGGTGGCTGGTGGACGTGAGGATCGCCTGGTAACATGCCTGCCTGGTGCGAAGGTAGCAGATCTCACGCACCGCCTAGATAGGATCATAGATAGTGCTGGGGGGGAGTCTGCTGTCTTGGTACATGTTGGTACCAATGACATAGGAAAATGTGGTAGGGAAGTTCTGGAGGCTAAATTTAAGCTTTTAGGTAGGAAGTTGAAATCCAGAACTTCCAGGATAGCGTTCTCCGAAATGCTTCCTGTTCCACGTGCAGGACCCAAAAGACAGGCAGAGCTCCGGAGTCTCAATGCGTGGATGAGACAATGGTGCAAGGATGAGGGTTTTGGATTTGTTAGGAACTGGGGAACATTCTGGGGAAAGGGGGGGCTCTTCCGAAGGGATGGGCTTCACCTTAATCAGGATGGGACCAGACTGCTGGCATTAACCTTTAAAAAAGAGATAGAGAAGCTTTTAAACTAGAAAATAGGGGAAAGCTGACAGTCACCCAGGAGCGCACGGTTCGGACAAAGGTATCCTTGAAGGATACTACCAAAAGCAGTGAGGTTCCAAAAGGGAGTATAGTAGCCCAAATGCCCTTGAGTAAGGAGCAGACAGAGCATAAAGATTCCCAATTACCCATGCCTACCAATAGCCAGATTAATATTAATAAAATACAGTCTCTAAAATGCTTGTATGCCAATGCTAGAAGTCTAAACAATAAGATGGGAGAATTAGAATATATAGCATTAAATGAGAGGTTAGATATGATTGCACTCTCAGAGACATGGTGGAAGGAGGATAACCAGTGGGACACTGTGATACCTGGATACAAACTATATCGTAATGATAGAGCTGAACAAATTGGTGGAGGGGTTGCGCTCTATGTTAGAGAGGGCATTGAGTCAGAAAGGATTAAAGTTTTGCAGGGAACAAAATATGCTGTAGAATCTCTATGGATTGAAATTCCATTTATGAAGGGGAAGGTGATGGCAGTGGGAGTATACTATCGACCACCTGGCCAGAATGAACAAATGGATGATGAAATGCTCAAAGAAATCAAGGAAGCTAACAAAAGCCACAACAGAGTAGTAATAATGGGTGATTTCAATTACCCCGGTATCGACTGGGACAGTGTCACAGCAGGACAAGCTAAAGAGATAAAGTTTCTAGATGAAATAAATGACTGCTTCTTGGAGCAGCTGGTTCATGAACCGACCAGAGGGGAAGCCATACTGGACCTAGTCCTTAGTGGAACGCCAGATCTGGTGCAAGAAATAAGGGTGTTGGGACCACTTGGCAATAGTGATCATAGTATGATCATGTTTGATTTAATCAGTGGAGGACAGATAGTAAAGGAATCCACAGTACTACCTTTTAACTTTCAAAAGGGTGACTATGATAGAATGAGGAATATAGTTCGGAAAAAACTAAAAGGAGCGGTTCCAAAGGTTAAAGACTTACAGCAAGCTTGGGTGTTATTTAAAAATACTATCCTCGAAGCCCAGACCAGCTGTATTCCACGCATTAAGAAAAGTGGAAGAAAGTCCAAAAAACTGCCAGCATGGTTTAAAGGTGAGGTCAGAGAGGCTGTTGCTGCCAAAAGAGCAACCTTCAGAAAATGGAAAAAAGAGCCAAATGATGAAAACTGGAAACAGCACAAGCACTGGCAAGTTAAATGCAAAGCATTGATAAGGCAGGCAAAGCGGGAATTTGAGAAGAAACTTGCTACGGAAGCAAAAACACGAAATAAAGACTTTTTCAAGTACATTCGTAGCAAAAGGCCTGTGAGAGAGTCAATTGGACCATTAGATGATAGAGGGGTAAAAGGGGCAGTAAGAGGAGACAAGGCTATAGCAGAGAGACTGAATGAATTCTTTGCTTCGGTCTTTACTGAGGAAGATGTAGGGGTGTTACCCAAGACTGAAGTGGTATTTAAAGGTGATACTGCAGAGGAATTGAGAGAAATATCGCTACACCGGGAAGATATATTACAACTATTTGATAAACTGAATAGTAGCAAATCACCTGGACCGGATGGTATACATCCCAGAGTGTTGAAAGAACTGAAATATGAGATTGCAGACCTGTTATTGGTAATCTGTGAACTTTTCATTAAAATCATCTGTAATACCTGAAGATTGGAGGGTCGCCAACGTAACACCAATTTTTAAAAAGGGTTCCAGGGGTGACCCGGGAAATTACAGACCGGTGAGCCTGACGTCAGTACCAGGGAAAATGGTAGAAGCCATCATAAAGAACAAAATTACACAGCATGTAGATAGTCATGGCCTAATGGGAGACAGCCAACATGGCTTTAGACAAGGAAGATCTTGTCTTACTAATCTGATCTGTTTTTTTGAAGGTGTGCATAAACAGGTAGACAAAGGTGAGTCGGTTGATATAGTGTATCTGGACTTTCAGAAAGCTTTTGACAAGGTCCCCCATCAGAGACTTTTGGCGAAGCTAAAAAGTCATGGGATAGGAGGCAGTGTACTATTGTGGATCGGGAACTGGTTAAAAGATAGAAAGCAGAGGGTAGGGCTAAATGGCCAATATTCCCAATGGAAAAAGGTGAATAGTGGAGTACCCCAGGGATCTGTACTGGGTCCGCTACTTTTTGACATATTCATAAATGACCTGGAAAAGGGAATAACTAGTGAGGTAATCAAATTTGCAGATGACACAAAACTGTTTAAAGTTGTTAAAACCCAAGAGGATTGTGGAAAACTGCAGGAGGATCTGGATAAATTGGAAGACTGGGCATCCAAATGGCAGATGAAATTTAATGTGGACAAGTGCAAAGTTATGCACCTAGGAAAGAACAACCCACACTATAGTTACAAGATGCAAGGCTCCACATTAGAAACCACCACCCAGGAAAAAGATTTAGGAGTCATCGTGGATAACATGTTAAAACCCTCCGCCCAGTGTGCAGCGGCGGCCAAGAAAGCAAATAGAATGCTAGGTATCATGAGGAAAGGGATGGAGAATAAAACAAAGGATATTATAATGCCTCTGTATCGCTCCATGGTACGACCGCACCTTGAATATTGTGTGCAATTCTGGTCACCGTATCTTAAAAAGGACATAGAGTTATTAGAAAAAGTACAGAGAAGAGCCACCAAATTGGTGAAGGGGATGGAAGGCTACTCCTATGAAGAGAGGCTAAAAAGGTTAGGGCTCTTTAACCTAGAAAAGAGGCGGCTGAGGGGAGATATGATAGAGGTGTATAAATTAATGAATGGAGTGGAACGGATAAACGTGGATAAATTGTTTACGCTATCAGAATATAGAAGGACTAGGGGGCATGTAATGAAGCTACAGGGTAAACTATTTAAGACAAATAGGAGAAAATATTTCTTCTCTCAACGTGTAATCAAACTCTGGAATCTGTTACCGGAGGATGTAGTAAGGGCTGTTAGTATAGCTGGGTTTAAAAAAGGTTTGGACAAGTTCCTGGAGGAAAGGTCCATAAACCACTATTAAAAAGGGACCCAGGATATCAATGCTTGGCCTAGTACAAGCACTGCAGAACCTGTGTCTTTTGGGGAAACTGCTAGGTACGTATGACCTAGATTGGCCACTGTTGGAAACAGGATACTGGGCTTGATGGACCTCGGTCTGACCCAGTATGGCATTTCTTATGTTCTTATGTTCTTATGTTTCACTCCCATATCTCTCAGGTTACTAAAACCTCTTTCTTTTTTCTTCGTCAGATTCGCTCTGTTCGCCCCTTTCTCTCTCCTTCAGCTCTTGTTACCCTAGTACTCTCTTTAGTCATATCCCGTGTAGATTTTGCCAATTCTCTTTTCACCGGTCTCCCCAAGAATCGTCTATCCCGTCTCCAACGCATTCAGAACACTGCCGCACGCCTTGTCACTCACTCCTCCCTTCGCGATCATATAACCCCCATATTATTTCACCTCCACTGGTTGCCGGTCTCTTTCCGTGCTATGTTCAAATTACTGACCTTGGTTCACAAAGCCTTTCACGATAGCACTCCACAATACCTCACGGACCTCCTCTTTTTCCACTCCCCTAGACACACTCCCCGCTAATTTCATCTTAATCGTCTTACCCTCCCCTCCCCTTCCCGTGCTCACCTTCAGTCCACCCGCTCTACCGCCTTCTTCTTCGCCGGACCCGCCCTTTGGAATGCCCTTCCTTCTTCCCTCCGTTTAGAACCCCCAACACTCCACCTTCAAACGAGACTTGAAAACTCATCTGTTCTCCTTAGCTTTTGATGTTCCCTCTCCTTTTGTATGACTCCTACTTTTCCCTTACCTTTTGTTTGCCCTTAGGTCTTCTTCTTTTTCATGTTCCGTCTGTCTCCTTTCCCCTCCATTCTTCTGTCCTATAATATATTGTACATTTCTCCTCTTTTTCCGTTGACTGTTAGCCTTCTTTTATTGAATTTTTTTTTAAATTGTACACCGCCTTGGTTTCTGTAGAAAGGCGGTTTTTATCAAATAATAAACAACATAAACATAAATTGCAAGCACTAGTAGCTAATCCACCTTATACAAGGTTCCATCATGACAAGGTGGTCCTTAGGACTAATCCACACTTTATGCCTAAGGTGGTCTCACCTTTTCACCTCAACCAGGAGGTTTACCTACTTGTCTTTTTTCCAGGGCCTCATGCATCAAGTGCAGAGAGGAATCTTCATACCCTGGACTATAAAAGAGCTCTAGCTTTTTACTTGCAAAGGACACAGCAACATAGAAAGTCTTCCCAACTCTTTGTTGCCTTTGATCCTTCTCATCTCGGACAACCAGTCTCCAAGAGGACACTCTCTAACTGGATTGCCCAATGTATTTCTTTCGCCTATCAGAGCAAGAACCTTTCTCTGGAGGGCCATGTCACAGCTCACAATGTGAGGGCCATGGCAACCTCAATGGCTCATCTGAACTCTGTGTCAATTGACGACATCTGTCGAGCAGCCACTTGGGCCTCGGTTCATACCTTCACAGCCCATTACTGCTTGGACAAGGACTCCCGCCGGGATGCCTTGTTTGGTCAGGCTGTTCTCAAACACCTGTTCCATACTTAATCAACTCCTACCCACCATCCCTCAAGGGATGCCAGAGATTCAGGTGGGAAAGTGCAGCCCTGTCCCAGGGACACACAACTTATGGGCTCTCTCCTTGGCATCCAAAGCTAGGGAGTCCCCATATGTGAAGACTCATTCCTGCTTGTTCTTGGAGATAACACAGTTACTTACCTGTAACAGGTGATCTCTGGGAACAGCAGGAATAAGTCTTCACAACCCACCCACCTCCCCTAGGAGTTGTCTCTCTATCTCTCTCTCCTTTCCTCTCTTTCTCCCTCTTTGTCTCAGCTATAAAACTCAACTGAGGAGAGACAGTTGGAAAGGCGGGAAGGCAGCACGCAGGCGCTGTGGGATGCTCCCAAAAGCTTTCTGATTGGACGCCGGGGAGCGTTCCCGCGCAGGCTCCGTCGGTACCGACGTGCCCATATGTGAAGACTTATTCCTGCTGTTCCCAGAGATCACCTGTTACAGGTAAGTAACTGTGCTTTCTCCTGCAATAGTTTCTGCTCTGCTCAGAGTCCTGATGAGTTCTACCTGCCTGGCATGCATGTGGGCCTGGTACCTCTTGGAGCATGGATGCGGCACACAACAGCTTGTTCCTAAGTCTGCCAAAGTGCCAGACCTGTTGGTCTTCTGCAGGACATTCTGGAAAGGGAGTTTTCCCTTATCTCCCTGAAAGTCCGGGTGGAAGCCTTGTCCTGTTTCAGCGGTCTGGTGGCTGGAAAGTCTTCAGCCTTGCACCTGGATGTTTCACATTTTCTTTAAAGGGTTCAGTGTCAGCAGGTGACTCTACTCCATCTACCAAGTACGCCAAAGCGCTGGGTTCCAGAAGACCCATTTCCCCCACAATTCAGCCATGCGAATGCTCAAGAGCCAAAAGACTCACTCAGCAGGGAGGCCCGAACCCTCGACGCCCTTGGCTGGAAGGCTTTTCAGTGCTCGATGCTGACTTGCTGGATCCAATCATACCAGCTCTATATCGGCATGTACCTCAAGAAGCTGTCAAGGGAGCTTGGTGGATTCTCAGCAGGCCTCGACGGGGAACCCCTGCAGAGATTTAAGTCTCTGGCCTTGGTGGTCAAAGAGTGCTCTTAGTTCTTGTCTTGAGCAGCCTATGATGGCTTTGAGTCATTGGCCAGGGTGGCTGCCGCAGGCATCAAGGCACGATGCAAAGCATGGCTGCAGTCGTCTAACCTAGAACAATGAGTTTAGGACAAACTTATTGATGTCCCCTGCATTGGAGAGAACCTCTTCAGGAAACCCATGGCGGACAAAGCTCCAGAGATAGAGACAGAGTTCCTAATGAGAACCAGACTCTCAAAGAAGCCCTTCTTCCTGAGGAAGAAGGGGAGTGGTTTGGCAATATCTCACAATTTCAGGCCTTCTCTGCCCCTCAGCAAGGCCAACAGCACAAAGGACAGGGGCATGGCCCCATAAGCTAAAAGACTCCTAAATCCCAGGCACCGGCCCCAGCCCAGCCTGGGGGAGCTTTTGATGTCCTGGGCGTGACCTCCTCTCCTCCAGTAGGTCCCCTGCAGCCAACGGGGGCGTCTGGCCCTGTTTGCCCACAGGTGGTCTGCCATCACCACCAATACCTGGGTGCTACAAGTGGTCAGGGAGGGCGTCCTCCTCCATCTACAGCAGGGCCAACCTCATACTTCCCAGGAGAGCCCATCAGACCTCTCCTTCACTAGACCCTGCTCCTCACCGAGCTCGCAGGCCTACTTTAGGACAAAGTGATGGAGCCGGTGACCCAGAGATGAACTCTGGATCATCAGCTTCTACTCCAGGTATTTCCTTGTCCCCAAGAGAACAGGGGACCTCAGGCCCATCCTGGATCTGCAAGAGCTGAACAGGTTTCTGGTAAGAGAGAAGTTCAAGATGCTGTCCCTTGGAACACTGCTACCATTCCTCCAGCAGGGAGATTGGCTATGTTCCTTAGAAATAAAAGATGCCTACACACATATCCTGATCCATCCCAGCCACAGAAAATATCTCCGGTTCATGGTGGGAGGAGATTCCTCCCTCTCCTTTCATAGTCACATCTCTGCCATTACACGGCGCTCTTTTGCAATACTGCGCCAGATTAAAGCCGTCCGTTCCCTCCTTCCCACTAGCTCCCTTGTCACCCTGACGTTGGCATTAGTTATCAGCAGGCTGGACTACTGTAATATCCTGCTGGCTAACCTACCAGCTTACCAACTACAGCGTCTACAACTTATACAAAACACTGCAGCTCGCCTTATTACATCAGCCCGTCGCTTTGATCATGTCACCCCCATCCTTTACCGTCTCCATTGGTTACCGCTCCGCTTCAGATTTCAGTATAAATTCCTTATCCTAACACATAAGGCCATCTATATATCCACTCCTTTGTATTTATCTAATCTCATTTCTCTCCATACTCCTTACCATCAGCTCCATACTTTACATGCTAACCGTCTGTCCCTGCCTTCTCCGTCTCAAGCACATTTGGAGCAAACTCGTCACTCAGCATTCTTTTTTCTTAATCCCATGCTTTGGAATGCCTTACCACCCACTCTCCGTCTAGAATCTTCATATCTGAAGTTCAAAGAATTACTGAAGACCCATTTGTTTCAGAAAGCTTTTGACCTCCCTCCCAGTGCCCCTCCCTGAGTTTGTCAGTTGTGTTTGGTTTGCCTATTGTTAGTCTTGCACTGTCCTTCTCCCTCTTTCCTATTTCATTTGGCGTTTCTTTTCTAGCCAGGTAGCGTAGTTATTTTATTTATTGTAAACCGCTTTTATGCCTCGGCCAAAGCGGTATATAAAGTTCAAAAATAAAGATAAAGATACCAATACAGGGTGCTGCCCTTTGGGCTGGCATCATTGCCAAGGGTCTTCACCAAGTGCCTTGCGGTGGTTGCAGCCCACCTCCGGCTCCAAGGGACCTTCCCTTACCTGGACAACTGGCTCATAAGGGGAGGCACAGGTGCAATGCACCACTGGGCACATCATCAACGTCCTGCAGCATCTGGGGTTCGTCATCAACTACTCTATGTCCCACCTCGCTCCTGCTCAACACCTGGAATTTATAGGGGCTCAGCTAGACATTCAGTATAAGCTTCTTATCTTTGTTCAAAGGTCAATTCACACAGGTACTCCCCTCTACCTTGCTGACCAGGTCCATCTCCACACTTCTCACCATTCACTCCAATCTATTCATATTAACCGTATGTCCCTCCCCTCCCCCTCACAAGCTCACTTGGAATCTACCCGCTCATCTGCTTTCTTCTTTCTTGGCCCAAGACTCTGGAACTCGCTCCCCTCCACCCTTCGCCTAGAACTCTCATTTAAGTCTTTCAAGGCTAAATTAAAGACCCACCTCTTCTGTCTCGCATTCGATCTTCCCCCTCCCTCCTCACCCCTTTCTCCTCCTCCTCGTTGATGCACATGTTACCTCTTTTCTTTAGCTTTTAATTTTTCTGTCCTACTCTAATTTTTAAATGGCATTCTTTTCTATTTCTCTGCAGCTTTTAATTTTTGATTGTAAACCGCCCAGAAGCGTTTGTTATGGGCAGTATAATAAGTTTTTAAATAAACATAAACATCCTCCAGGCAAGGCCTTCCTCCCTCAGGAGAGGTCAGAATGTCTCGGGGGGGGGGGGGGGGGGCTAACTGCAGAGGTGCACTGATGCCGAGCACTACCCGCCCAGCTTCTTCTCCACCTGATGGGCCACATGGCCTCTACGGTTTATGTGATCCCATACACCAAACTGCACATGAGAGCGGCCAAGTGGTACCTCCGCTTTCAGTGGACACAAGCGACAGGCAGGTTCCGGGACAGGGTGAGAGTGACCCGTCAGCTGGTGCTCCCTTGGATGATGGCAGACCCCTCATCACCTTCAGACCGGGATGCCTTTCCAGACACCCATTCCCCAGAGGGTCCTCACCACAGACACCTTCTTACTGGGTGGGGGAGCACATTGTGAGGGTGGCCTACAGATGCAGAATGGCTGGTCCCAGATGAAATCCCAGCTGCAAATCAATCTTCTGGAGCTCCAGGTGATCTCCAAGGCTCTCCGAGCCTTCTGCCACCACCTGCAGCACGTCTTTGCTGGTCCAGATGGATAACCAGGTCGCAGTGATCTGCGTGAACAGACAAGGGAGCATGGGGTCGTACTCCCTCTGGCAAGAGGCGTAGCCATCTGCTCCTATGCGGCACACAGAGGGATGCTCCTAAGAGCAGTCTACCTGCCGGGCCAAGACAATGCCCTGGTGGACAAGCCGAGCAGAGTCCTCCAGCTACACGAGTGGCGCCTGGATCCCAAAGTGGCCACCCAACTATTTCAACTCTGGGGTGTCTCACTGGTAAACCTGTTCGCCAGCCTGACAACACACAGTTGCCCCAATTCTGCTCCTGTCAGCCACATGCATCCCAGGTGGCAGCGGATGCATTCCTCATTCCATGGACAGAAGGCCTCCTGTGTGCCTTCCCACTGACACTCTGGTCACCAAGGCCATATTCCAGGTCCAGTGCAACAGGGTGTCACTAATACTGATAGCTCCATGGTGACCCAGGCAACTCTGGTTCCCGCTGCTCCTCTCCCTTTTGGCAGCATCGCCGATTCCCCTAAGCCGAGCCCTAGGATTACTCTCGCAGGAGCATGGCTCTCTCCTACATCCCAACCTGGGGTCCCTATCACTCTCAGCTTGGTTGCTAAAAGGGAAGCGTTAGCTCCTTTCAAACTCTTACGGGACATGGAAGAGGTTCTTCTGGCCTCTCATAAGACTTCCACAAGAAGGGCATATGCCTCAAAGTGGTGCCGATTCTTGGTGTGATGCGCTGAAAGACGGGTGAACCTGTTCTGCTCGGTACAGGTGGTACTCTAGTACCTGCTCCATCTGTCGCAGGTGGGGCTAAAGTCCAACTCTGTCAGAGTGCACAAGAACGCTATCACAGTGCACCACCATTCAGTTGAGGGCAAGCCCCTCTCAGCTTAGCCCCTTGTGTCTCAGTTCTTGCAGGGCCTCATGCTATCCAAATCCCTGTCCGCCCTCCAGCGGCAGAGTGGGATCTCATTGTGGTGCTCTCGCAGCTCACTGAGCTGCCATTTGAGCCTCAGGCTACCTGCCACCTGTGGTACCTCTCCTGGAAGGTCATCTTTCTTGTAGCATTCACATCAGCTTGCGGAATCAGTGAGCTGCAGACTCTGATGGCAGAAACCCCCCCCCCCCCCACATGAGGTTCTACAAGATCAGGGTGGTGTTCCACATATACCCCAAGTTTCTGCTGAAGGAGGTGTCAATCAGGAGGTGGTGCTCCCCACTTTCTTTCTCCGGGAACAAGCAAGAAGTCAGCCCTCACATATGGGTAACATAGGCACTGATGGAGCCCTTGCGGAAGCATCTCCCCAGCTTTCAAAGAAAGCCTTTGGGAGATACCACCATGCATGTGTGGTCCCCTTCCTACCCAAGAGTGCCATTTTACTCAGTGTCCTTTTTTCTGTGAAGCCCATCAGATGTCTTTCTGCCTTCCCCCCAGGAAAAAGTTGATTATTTTGTTGTCTGAGTTTCATACTCTCCCTCCGGTTGAACTGGTACTCTGCCCACCACCCGAGCCTACTGCTTCAGCATTGAGTCTTGGGTCTGTACTCATTTTTTCGCCTTTGGCACCTTTGTGCCTCTTTTCCAACTGGTAGCACCGTAGGTCTTTGACTTCACCGGGGTAATTTTTTCACCCATGGCTACCAGTGGTTTTAAGAAGTTTGATTGGTGAACAAAGATTGTCTCTCACCGATACGCATGACTGTTGTCTATGCTGCCTTGGGCCAGACCATGACCCCGCGACCTGTGGTCTTTGTAAAAAGATGTCCACCAAGGCCCTCAAGAGCTGTCAGCAGCAACATGACAAGTTTTTCTTGGTGTCCCCATCGCATCCAAAGGCCAAGGCCCTGTCTGAAACCTTGAACTCCCGTGGCACCCTCGTGGATCCTGGTCGACGCCGTGGGCCTTTGGAAAGGGGGTCTCCTTCAAGGGAACACAGGAAGAAGAAGAAACCCTCAAAGGCAGCATCCCTGGATGGTTTACATTAAGCCCCGAGCCAGGTCCCGCAGTCCACAAGACTCATCTGAGGCCTTGGAGTGGACGCAACCTACCAAGGTTGCCCGGAAAGAATCGCCTGGAGATCGGCCCCAAACACCTGAGGCCATCCTCATTGAGGACTCCCCTTCGGGGGAACCAGTGCTGGGCACGGGTTCCTCAGTGCCCGTGCCAAGAGCTGTGGAGCCATCTGGGCTGGAGTCCAGAATGGCGGCCTTGGAGTGCAGCCTGTCTGCCTTCATGGACCAGACCACCGGGCCCTCGATGTCGAGGATGTCCCCGGAGGACATGCCTATCCTAGAGGCCATACAGCCCCTAGTCTATCCTCTGCCGAGGTCTCGATCCAGGTTCTGCTTGACAAGACAAAGGTCTTCCCCGGCTAGTATGCATGACACCAGCCAAGAAGTCTCTGAGGGGCTTGAACCGGGCTTGGGCCTGGAGCCCTCAGGTCACTCTCCCCTCGAGTCTTCCACCGATTACTCGGACTGGAAGACTGAGGATGTGGAGTCTCCCAATACTCATTGCCAATGAGAGTTTCCCTCGGACCCATCCCCCTCAGAGTCTCAACATTGGGTCCTGCCCAAGAACAATGGCATTCCTTGACTTCGTATGGGACGTGTTGAAGGCTCTAACATTCCCAACAGAATCAGAAGAGAATCCTCATATGGAAAAGCTAGAAATCCTCCAATACAAGACCCTACCGAGGGAATCGTTGACGGTGCTTATCCCGCCCATCCTGGAATGGGCTCATGCTCCACATGTGGGAAACCCCAATGTTGGTGCCTGTCATGAGCAAGCGGCTTGACTCGATGTATTGGGTCCGCTGGAGCCCTGGCTTCCAGAAGGCACAGCTGATGCATAACTCCATGGTGGTGGTATCGGCCATGCATCGGCTGAAGAGCCAAAAGGCACACTCCTCGGTGCCCTTGGGTAGGGAGGCCCACACCTTGGATGCCCTTGACAGAACGTGCTACCAGGGCTTGATGCTCATCAGCTGGATCCAGGCCTATCAGTCATGGGCATGTACCTGAGGGACCTAGCAAAGGAGCTCACCGGATTCTCAGCTGGTCTCTCCAAGAAGCCCTTACAGTGGTTCAGGAACCTGTCCAAAGCCACCCATGAGTGCTCCAAGTTTGACTCAAGCAGCCTATGATGGCTTCAAGTTGGCCAGTAGAGTAGCTGCGGCAGGTATCAGTGTCTGACGCTAAGCCTTGCTACATTCCTCCGACCTCTAGCAGTGGGTTCAGGACAAATTGGTCAGTAGCCCATGCCAAGGGGAAAACCCAGAGCAGCTGGTCTCAAGCCAAGGACGAACAGCAGATCAACCTCCTAGAGCTCCGGGCAATACATCTAGCCATAAGAGCTTTTTGCCACTGTCTGAGTCACCAGCCAGTGCTGATCCAAACGGACAACCAAGTGGCAATGTTCTATGTGAACAAGCAAGGGGGTACAGGGTCTTGCACCCTTTTCTGCGAGGTGATGATGCTCTGCTCTCTGTCAAGGAATGCTCCTACGGGCGGTTTGTCTTCCAGGCCAAGACAATACCCTGGTGGACAGACTGAGCAGGGTCCTTCAACCGCATGAGTGGCAGCTGGATCCCAGACTGGCCACCCGGCTCTTCCAACTCTGGGGGACCCCGCAGGTGGACCTTTTTGACAGCCTGGACAACTACCAATTGTCCCGCTTCTGCTTATGTCTGCCCCACCCAGGACAGATAGCAGCAAATACGTTCCTTATTTCGTTGTCGGAAGGCCTCATTTATGCCTTCCCACCCACACTGTTGATTGCCAAGAGCCTCTTCAAGGTTCTGCGCAACAGAGTGTCGCTGATCCTGGTGGCTCCCCAGTAGCCCAGACAGTCGTGGTTCCCGCTGCTTCTTCGGTTATCAGTGGAGGCACTTGACCCCCCATGTGGAGTGCTCCAGGGCTTTTGTCTCAGGAAGAGGGCTCTCTCCTGCACCCCAATCTGAGGTCTCTATCCCTGACAGTGTAGCTGCTGAAAGGGTATCCTTAGCCTCCTTCAACCTCTCAGGGGGAGGAGATCCTATTGGCTGGCCTTCCATAAAGCTTCCACCAGGAGAGCTTACGCCTTCAAATGGTGCAGGTTCTCGGTGTGGTGTGCGGAGCAAAGGGTGAACCTGTTCTCCTGCCTGGTGCAGCTGGTGCTGCAGTACCTTCTCCATCTCTTGCAATCTGGGCTCAAATCAGTCTCTGTCAGAGTGCACCTCAGTGCCCTGGCAACACACCACCACTCTGTTTAAGGCAAGCCCCTCTCAGCTCAGCTTCTGGTAACCCACTTTCTGAGGGGGCTCTTGCTGTCCAAACCCCCTTTCCACCCTCCGGCAATGGAATGGGACCTCATTGTAGTGCTGTCATAGCTCACCCGCCTGTCCTTCGAGGCTCTGGCTACCTGCCACCTCAGGTGTCTCTTATGGAAAGTCATGGTCCTGGTGGCACTCGCCTCCACTCACAGGGTCAGCGAGTTCCAAGCCCTGGTGGCAGAAGTGCCATATACCAGGTCCTACAAAAATAGGATTGTACTATGCACGCATTCCAAATTCCTGCCGAAGGTGGTATCCTCTTTTCACCTCAACCAGGAGGTGGTGCTATCCACCTTCTTCCCAAGGCCTCACTCCAGCAGATCGGAGACTTTCCTTCACACCTTGGACTATGAGGGCCCTGTCCTTCTACATTCAACATACACAGGACCCACCACAAAGCTTCTCAGCTTTTTGTTTCCTACGACCCCAGTCGGTTAGGGGAAGGAGTCACCAAGCGAACACTGTCCACCTGGGTGGCGGACTGCATCGCCCTCGCCTATGAGCAGCTGGGCTCACACTAGCTGACTGGGTTATGGCGCACAGTGTCAGGGCCATGGCGGCTTCCATGGCAAACCTGTGCTCCGTCCCGATGTCATTGATCTGCCGGGCCGCCACCTGGTCTTCAGTCCATACCTTCGCAGCTCATTACTGCCTGGAGAGGGAGTCCCAATGAGACAGTGCCTTCAGCCAGGCCACGTTACATAATCTTTTCAGATTCTAAGCAACTCCTACCCTCCAACCCTTCTATGTTCAGGCTAGCAGAGCACTGGTTGCCATCGGACACACGGGTCCTACTGCAGTCTGTTTCTGCGGACTCAATTGCTGCTGCACATGGCTCCCTTTGAGGGCGACCGTGTTTTTTCCTTACGGGCTTTAGGTAGCTTGGGTCTTGCGAGAGTCTCTCAGTAGGGACTCAACTGCTGCTGCTAACGGCTTATCCTTTGCAGGTCGCGGTGGTGTTTTTTTACAGGTTCTCAGTAGCCTGTACCTGTGGAGTCCCATATGTGAGGACTGCCTTCCTGCTTGTTTCTGGAGAAAGCATAGTTACTCACCTGTAATAGGTGTTCTCCAGGGACAGCAGGAAACAGTCCTCACAACCCTCTCTTCTCCCCTTGGAGTTGCTCCTTTACCATATTTTAGTTTTCTTTTTGATGTCTTAACTATGTCATTAGTCTGAGGCAAGATGGCACCCTTGGGCGGGAAGTGGACCACACATGTGTGGTGCATCTCCCAAAGGCTTTCTTTGAAAGCTGGGGAGATGCTTCACGTGGGCTCTGTCGACTCTGACATTGCCCATTTGTGAGGACTGATTCCTGCTGTCCCCAGAGAACACCTGTTTCAGGTGAGTAACTATGCTTTTCTGTTCCTAATAAGAAGTAATGCACCTTAAGCAACCTTTTAACATAAAATGTAAATCATGAGCTCCATAGTGTGTGCTTATGCCCCCAAATACACAGCCGGGGGGAGGGGGAGGGGGAAGAGACAGAAGACAGGAGGGAGAGAGGAGAGAAGCGGAGAAAGAGGGAGGGACTGACACAAGAAGAAAAAATAAGTCATCAGGGCCTCACATCATGCCTTGGCCCAATGATACTCCAGAATATTTTATTTATTTATTTATGTATATATTTCTATACCGCCCCTTCCAGCGATCA
Source organism: Ichthyophis bannanicus (assembly GCA_033557465.1). Classification (NCBI taxonomy): domain Eukaryota; kingdom Metazoa; phylum Chordata; class Amphibia; order Gymnophiona; family Ichthyophiidae; genus Ichthyophis; species Ichthyophis bannanicus. Next base: position 103,696,969 of record CM066032.1, on the reverse strand, counting down.
AGGGCGGTTTACAAGGAACATTTTAACAACTGTACACAGATGTATACATTTACATTGAACAATTAGATTTAACTATTTACAATGAACGGTTGATTTTAACTATTTACATTAAACAAAACTTCAACTTCAAGATGTATTAATAATATAAACATCCATTAACTTATTTACATTGGATATTTACAGTGGTTGTGTATGTTTTGGAATTTATTTCCTTTTATGACGTAAATCGGGGGTGTGTTTGGGGTTTCTGACAGGGGGTGGGGTTATTTAGTTTTGAGTAAGTGGGTTCGTGTGTGTATTACCATGGTTATGGAGGTGTTTTGGGGAATATGTGATTTCAAAGTGTTTAGTAAAGAGGTAGGTTTTTAGCTCTTTCCTGAACTGATAGAGGTCATTTATGATGCGAAGGTCAATTGGGAGGTCATTCCAGAGCGTAGGGGCAGTGAATGTGAATGCTCTGGAGCTAGTAGTTTTCTTTGTCTTCCTGAAGGCTTTTGGTGTGATAAGAGAGTGGGCTTCGTTTTGTCTGTGTGATCTAGTTTTGTTTGGTGATTGCAGAAGTTTGGATAGGTGTGAGGGGGCTATGTCTTTTATGAGTTTAAAGGTTGTTAGGATAGTTTTGTATCTGATTCGGCTGTTGATTGGGAGCCAGTGTAGTTCTAGCAGTATTGGGGTTACGTGGTCTGTTAGACGTGCTTTAGCTGTTACTTTTGCACAGATGTTCTGAGATCTTTGGAGAAGGTATGTTCTTTTTTGAGGGAGGCCTATTAATAGACTATTGCAGTAGTCAAAGTGGGGGGTGATTAGTGTATTTACTACAGATCTAAAATCTTGAGTTTCTAGGAGTGGCCTTAGGTGCTGTATAGTTTTTAGTTTGTAGTAGATGGTTTTTACGGTTTGTTTTATGTGTGGTAGCATGGTGAGTGTGTGATCTATTATCACACCTAAATATTTTACTTATGTTATTTGAAGGGTTGAAAAGCTTCCATGCTTCATGATCCTTATCCTTATGGGCATATCAAACATTCCAACAAACATTAAAATTCTAGTGGGTGACAGGGACCACCTCCATCTACTTCCCTACCATAGCAGTTGTACATTCACCCCATCCCCTTCCCTGTCCCCTTCCAAGTGAAGAATTGCTGCAGTGGAGCCCAGATGTCACCAATTGTCACCCCGAATTCCAGCTCCATAATATGAGCCACCTTACACACCGATTCCACTATTGACGGGGCTTGGTTGCTCCGCCAACCCGCTGCCACACACAATCGTACCACTAAGAACATAAGTTCCCTAAATCGTTCTTCCCTAAGCAGATCTCTGGTGGGCCCTCATTATATCCCAATAATAGGAGAGCAGAGTCCTGCCCATTATCTCTTCCAGTAAACTCCAAACATATCCGATGAACCTGTTCCCAGTAGGGTCTTATAAGGGGGCACTCCCAGAAGACATGCAAGAGGGTAGTCTGTTGCTGTATAGCCCTCCAATTGCTCATCTAAATGCCAGACCAAATCTGAATGCCTACAGCACATGCATAAGGTAAGGCCATTCTACGTGGCCGAAAATCTTTTCGGCATCCAAAGCAAGAAACACTACTGACCGAGAAGACTCTCTCTCACACTGATGTACCAACTCTAGGACCTATTGTCAGCTGAGTTCCGGCCCCTAATAAACCTGGTTTGATCATGGCGAGTCAACACCTAAATAAACACCAAAATAACCTGATTAAGTCATAAAGCGTATACCCTGGCCAGTAGTTTAGCATCCATGTTCAGAAGCGAAATTGGGTGGTATGATCTCAGTAATGCTGGGTCCTTACCCTTCTTGTGTAATATAATATGTGCTTCCAAAAATGAAGTTGGGACTTCCCCCATCTCACTTATAGAGTTAAAAACTCATGCTAAGAGAGGGACAAGGACCCCAGCATGTGTCCGATAGAATTCACAAGGGAACCCATCTGGTCCTGCTGCCTTTCCCTTTGGTAACCCCTGAATGTCTTGGTGAATCTCCTGAGTCATGATGCGACACTCTAACCTGTTCTGCTGCTAGGTGTCTTTGTACCTTTCCTTGGAGGTATTTGCTAATCTGACGGTCCTCTTTATGGCACTCCAATGAATACAAGTTCATATAGAACTGGAGGAAAATCTGTTCAATACCTTCCCGATCACTGAATAGTTACCCTTGCTTGTTCCTCATCTGTAAAATAATGGTTTGGGCCTGTCACTTTTTTAAGAGGGAGGTCTTCCCTCCCCGTAGATAATATTTCTGAACCATCTTTTTGGCCAACACCTCTGTCTCATCATTCAAAAGCAAAGAAATTACCCAGCTCAAGGCAGAGAAATACCAAATCAAAAAATATAACCCAAGCTTCAAACCTAATGATACACACGGAGGTTTGAAGCTTGGGTTATATTTCATCATTCAAAAGGGCATTAAGATCTCCTATTTTGAGCACCACTTGGCATGTTAAGCTCTTAGTCAGGTGACCCATATACTCCGTCTCTAACTTTTCCAGTTTCACTTCTTTAACTCTGTTGGCACTGAGCCTTTCCTTCTTGTGTGCCCCAATCTCTATGTACCGCTCTCGATAACTGCTTTCAAGGCATCTCAAATCACAAAGAGGGAAAGATCTTCTGCACCTCAAATATGTGCAATTCTGGTCACTGTATCTTAAAAAGTATATAGCAGAATTAGAAAAGGTACAGAGAAGAGCAACCAAAATGGTAAAGGGCATGGAAGGATATGCCTATGAGGAGAGGCTAAAAAGGTTAGGGCTCTACAACCTGGAAAAGAGACAGCTAAGGGGAGATATGATAGAGATCTATAAATGAATGAATGGAGTGGAACGGGTAAATGTAGATCGATTGTTTACGCCATCAAAATGTAGAAAGGGGACATGCAATGAAGCTACAGTGCAAGCTATATAAGACTAATAAGAGAATTCTTTTTTCACTCAACGCGTAATCAAGCTCTGGAATTTGTTACCGGAGGATTAGTAAAATTTGTTAGTGTTGCTGGGTTTAAAAAAAGGTTTGGACAAACTCCTGGAGGAAAAGTCCATAAACCATTATTAAAGGGGACCCGGAAATACACTGCTTGTCCCAATACAAGCATTGTGGGGGAAACTGTTAGGTACTTGTGACCTAGATTGACCACTGTTGAAAACAAGATATTGGGCTTGATGGATCTTGGTCTGACCCAGTATGGCATATCTTATGTTCTTATGACTCATTTATGTGAACATTGATCACAGTATACAGGACTGTCTCGCCTACCACTCCTCCATCCAACAAGAGAGAGGTATTCAGCCTCCACACTTCCCCCTGTTTATACTACCTCCCGTCAGCCTGACTGATAGGTGCACTAGTGCATGATCTGACCATATTATACTTCCCGTATAACCGGCTGATATTAGAGGACAGAGGGTGGGCATAAGCAAAAAAAAAAAAAAAATCAACCTCTATAATATGAGCAGTGGACTGATAAATAGCATGTGTAAGATCTAATCCAGGGATTATGCACCCTCTGAATGTCCACCAAATTTAACCCTTGTCTGAGAGGCCACAGGGACTTCCCTCTTCCCACCCCTCCCCGCAATCTATCTAGACCCTCCTGCATTACTGCATTAAAATCTCTCCCAATATAATAGGCAAAGCTGTACGGCCTTCTATTTGCACTAAAAGATCATGCAAAAATTTCTTCTGACCTTTATTTGGTGCATGTAAATTAATCAAACAGAGAGCATGCCTGGAGCATTGGATCTCTAGCGCTATTGCCCTTCCCTTGTCCCTCCACCTCCGCAAGGCCTGATAGACCATCCCTCTCAACACCATAATGGCTACCTCCACACTGTTGGATTGTCCAAGGGAGTGCCAGCTCTCTGCCACCCATCCTGGTTGAACTTTCTCCCTATATCCTGTGCTGTCAAATGAGTCTCTTGAAGGAAATAAAAATCTGATTGAAAATTGTTTAAAACTCGCAGTACCAGATTCTTCTGTTTTGGTGTCTGGAGGCCCTGGACATTGATGTAGGCAATTTTTAACTGAGCGCATCAGTCCCATCCTCCCAACCCGAATGATTCTCCCCTCCCTCCCTCACAAGGAGTCATATCACATTCAACACACAACCAAACTAACCAAACGTATAGCACCACTTGTTGAGTAAGTCTATTTGGAGGGAACCTGCTGGATGGCGTGGTGAAGATAGCTCGAGAGGTCCTGGGAAAGCCTTCCAGATCATCCCACTCCTGTTCTCCACCCAGTGGTCTCTAGTTGTCATTCCCTCCGCCCAAGACCCCAGACACTATCCTGGGGCCTAGGTAAAGGTGTTCGTGGGGGTCTGATTCTCCACCCCCCCCCCCTTCCCTAGCCATATCAAGATACTTAATCCCCATTCTCCATACTATGTTAGGGTACTGACTTAAACATCAAACATTAACTAGGTATAAATATCTTCAGATTAATAGCTACAGTTCTGAAATCTCCGACAGCACAGTCACCCTTGCACTAGCTAGTCTGAATGTTCGTCATCGCTATGAGCAGATGCTTCAACCACTCTTGTTTGGGCCTGAACTGTGGCCTCTCTCAGGCGAGTGGGCAATACCTGACTTAATAGGCGCCGCTGTCTGGGCATCCCCGATTGAGCCATCAGTAGGTTCTTAGGAAAATGTAGTTGTAGAAATCTTTGCACTTCTTTGGGCTCTGTGAGGAAAATCATTTCACCTTGCTATTGTACTTGCAGCTTGACTGGATAGAGCAGAGCCATCTTACGAGAGCAAACAGGCCATCATTGTCTGTTACTTTAGTAGCCATGAATCTTTGGGGTTAGTCAGTATGGCAATTATATTAGTATGTTTATTGCGGGGCAGGGGGGGGGGGGTTAGGATTGTGTCTAAGTGCTGTATTTAGTGATTTTTTTCTTTGTTTTTTTTTTTTATAAATCACTGCAGTTTTTGCAATAGAAGTGATTAATGCCTGGAATTAAATATATACATAAATCTTGGGATCCACCTGCAGGTTGCTCATTTTATTCATAGGAAACATTATCATAGGTTTTGCTAAAATCCAAGTTGATAATCTGCAGTGCATGCCCTATATCTAGTTATCTAAGCACCCAAACTCTTCATTCATATAAGAGTCTTATTCAAGAATTCCCCAGTTACCCCAAAGCTAAACAGCGCCTGAATGTTTCACTCAACAGAGCTTCATCAGAGAATAATATATCCAAATGCAAAATCTACAAGAAACAACAGAACAAAATGAATCTATTGTAAATCCTCTTTCTCTGGGAACAAGCAGGAAGTCAGTCCTCATATATGGGTGACGTCGGCGCCGATGGACCATGTGTGGAAGCATTTCCCCAGCTTTCAAAGAAAGCCTTTGGAAGATGAACCATGCATGCGTGGTCCCCTTCCTGCCCAGGGGTGCCATCTTGCCTCAGTCTTCTTTTTTCCATGGATCCCACCGGACATCTGTCTTATTTCCCCGGAAAAAGTTTCTCTTTTTTGTCTTAAAATTATTTCTTTCCTGTAAATGTACTGGTTCCTTTTCCCACTCCCAAGCCAGCTTGCCTCAGCATCACTCTGGTTTGTTTTTCTTGCTTTTTCTTGAGGTGTCCCTCGACTGCCACTTCGCACCCTTTTTGGCCAGTAGGCCTCAGACCCTCGCCCAGGTCCAAGGAACAGTTTTTCCCATGGCTTCCAGTGTTTTCAAAAAATGTGATTGGTGCAGTAAGATGATATCCCTCACTGACCCACATAACTGCTGCCTCCGTTGCCTCGGGCCGGTCCACGACAACTCAGGCTGCGACCTTTGCAAGTCCATGTTTGCAAAGGCCATCAAGAGCGGTCAGCTGCAGCAGGAGAAGTTGTTCCATAGATCCGACTCTGCACTGGAGTCTCTGGCGATACCATGCTGAAGGGCCTCCTCTGGTACCTCAGTGCACTGCGATACCCGGGCCGCTTCGGGTATCGCTAGGTGGAATGCAAGAAGAGCTCGAAAACCTTGAAGGCTGCCTCTGAGGACTGGTCTGGAAAAGGGGGAAAATCCCACACCAGGCCCCACGGTCCCCAGCATGCTTCCGAGGGGTTAGACCGAGAACGGCCTTACAAGCTGTCCCGAAAGGAGACGTCAGCATTGGGTGACCGTCCTCGGACCCCTGAGGCCATCCTGGTCGAGGACTCCCCCATGACGGAACTGATGCTGGGCCCGAAGTCATCAGCGCCCATGTCGAAGGCTGCAGAGTCATCTGGCTTGGAGACCAGAATGGTGGCCTTGCAACACAATATTGCTGCCCTCCTGGCACAGCAGCAGGCGTTGATGTTTGGTTCCTCCGGTTCATTCACCCTGACAACCGGACCCTCGACCTCTGGTTGTTGAGCCGATCCTCGAGATCCACTCACCTTGAGAGACCTCTCTGCTTTGGACAAGGTCTCTGTCCCATTCCTCAGGACACTGGTCCTCTCCAGTGAGTACACGTGGCTTGGCCACAGGTCCTCCCGGGGTAATGGGCTTTCAGGCTCATGGTCTGACCACAGGAGCTGCAGAGCTTTTGACTCCTGAGGTATGGTCTCCCCTCCCCCAGGAGCCCTTCAGCAGCCCACAGGGGGTCGTCTGGTCCTGTTTGCCCACAGGTAAGAACTTAAGATATGCCATACTGGGTCAGACCAAGGTCTTTCAAGCCTAGTATCCTATTTTCAAAGGTGGCCAATCTAGGTCACAAGTACCTATGAGCTTCCCCAAAAGACACAGGTTCCACAATGCTTGTATTAGGGCAAGCACTGGATTTCTTGGGTCCCCTTTTATAATGGTTTATGGACCTATTCTCAAGGGACTTGTCCAAACCTTTTTTAAACCCAGCTACACTAACAGCTTTTACTAGAGTTTTTCCAGAGTTTGATTACATGTTGAGTGAAAAAATATTTTCTCTTATTAGTCTTAAATAGGTTACACAGTAACTTCATTGCATGTCTCCTCGTCTTTCTTTATTTTGATGGAGTAAACAATCGATCTAAGTTTACCTGTTCCACTCCATTCATTAATTTATATACCTCTATCATAGCTCCCCTCAGTCATCTCTTTTCCATGTTGAAGAGCCCTAACCTTTTTAGCCTCTCTTTATATGGGTTTCCTTCCATCCCCTTTACCACTTTGGTGACTCTTCTCTGTACCTTTTCTAATAACGCTATATCCTTTTTAAGATAGGGCGATTAGTATTGCACACGATATTCAAGGTCCAGTCGCACTATGGAATGATACAGAGGCATTATAATATTTGTTTTATTCTCCATTCCTTTCCTTATGATTCCTATCCTTCTATTTGCTTTTTTTTGGCTGTCACTGCACTTAGGGTGGAGGGTTTCAACATGTTATCCACGATGATGCCTAAATCTTTCTCCTGGGTGGTGGTTCCAGATGTGCCTGGAGTTCCTAGGGGCTCAGCTGAACACCCTCTAGGCCGCCTTCCTTCCTCTGGAGAGGAGAGAGCGTCTCAGGATGCTAGCCGCAGAAGTGCAACACTGTTGGTCGGTGCCTGCTTGCCTTCTCCTCCACTTGCTGGGCCACATGGCCTTCACGGTCCACATAACCCCATACACCTGCCTGCATATGAGGGCAGCTCAGTGGTTCCTTTGGTCTCTGTGGACACAAGCCATGGGCAGGCTTCAAGACAGAATAAAAGTGACCCGCCAATTGGAAGACATCCTCGACTGGTGGCAGATCCCCCGCCACCTTCAGGCCGGTATGTCCTTCATGGCACCCACCACCAGAGAGTCCTCAATATGGATGCCTCCCTGCAAGGATGGGGAGCTCATTGCAAAGATCTCTGCATCCAAGGTACATACCCCAGGACTACTCACATAGGAGGGGGGCTCTCTCCTGCACCCCAACCTGGGGTCCCTGTCACTCATGGCATGGCTGCTGAAAGGGTAGTGCTAGCTGCCTTCAACTTCTCACATGATGTGGAGGAGGTCCTTCTGCCTCCTGTAAGGCCTCCATGAGAAGGGCGTATGCCTTCAAATGGTGTCAATTTTCAGTGTGATGAGCCGAGAGACAGGTGAACCCTTTCTCCTGCTTGGTGCAGTAGGTGCTCCAGTACCTATTGTACCTGTCACAGGTGTGAGACTGGTCCAAATCAGTCAGAGTGCACTTGAGCGCCATTGCAGCAGACCACCATGCTGTCGAGGGCAAGCCCCTCTTGGCTCAGCCCCTTATCTCTCATTTCCTGCAGGGCCTTTTGCTGTCCAAGCCCCCTGTCCGCCTGTCTATGGCAGAGTGGGATCTCAATGTGGTGCTCTCACAGCTCGCTAAACCGCCATTTGAGCCCTAGCTACCTGCCACCTGTGGTACCTCTCCTGGAAGGTTGTCTTTCTTGTGGCACTCATGTCTTCTTGCAGGGTCAGCGAGCTACAAGCTCTGATGGCAGAGCTGCCCTACACAATGTTCTACAAGATCAGGGTGGTGTTCCGCGCACACCCAAAATTTCTGCCAAAGGTGGTGTCCCCTTTCCACCTCAATCAGGAGATGGTGCTCCCTGCCTTCTTCCTGAGGGCTCACGCCGGCAAGGCAGAGACTGTTCTCCATACTCTGGATTGTAAAAGAGCCCTGTCCTTCTATCTGCAATGGACTCAGGGTGACAGCAAAATGCCTCAGTTCTTTATCTCCTATGACTCCAGTTGACTGGGGCTTCCAGTAACTAAGTGTTCATTTCGGTGGCAGACTGCATTGCCCTCGCCTATGAGCAGGCTGGGATCTTGCTAGATCACTGGATCACGGTGCACTTCGTCAGAGCCATGGCTACCTCTGTGGCAAGTCTGCATTCCATATCTGTTATGGAAATCTGCTGGTCTACCACCTGGTCTTCAGCCCATACCTTTGCAGCTCACTATTGCCTGGAGAGGGAGTCCCAATGGGAAAGTGCTCTGTAATCTCTTCAGGATGTAGGCAACTCCTGCCCTCCAACCCTTCTGTGTTCAGGCTACCAGAGTGCTGGTTTTTCGCCGGACATTTGAGTCTTGCAAGAGTCTGTCAATTGGGACTCAACTGCTGCAACTCACGGCTCACCACCTCTGGTCACTGTGGCATTTTGTACAGGTTTTCGGTAGCCTGTAGCTGGGGAGTCCCCTATGTGAGGACTGACTTCTTGCTTGTTCCCAGAGAAAGCGTAGTTACTCACCTATAACAGATGTTCTCCAGAGGCAGCAGGAATCAGTCCTCACAACCTCCCTTCTCCCCTTGGAGTTGCTTCTTTACTGTATTTTATTTTTTCCTTGGCCGTCGTAGCTATGTCATTTGACTGAGACAAGTTGGCACCCTTGGGCAGAAAGTGGACCATGCATGCGTGGTGCATCTCCCAAAGACTTTCTTTGAAAGCTGGGGAGATGCTTCTGCACGGGCTCCATTGGTGCTTGATGTCACCCCATGTGAGGACTGATTCCTGCTGTCCCTGGAGAAACATCTGTTACAGGTGAGTAACTATGCTCTAAAGTAGGGCAGTGTTACTGTGTCTCTTAAGATAGACTTGGGGTCTTTACTATACACTCTTTCATGAGGGCCTGAAATTGCTAATTCTTGTGTTTTTATCCATAAACTTGGTAAAATGAGCAAATTTGATGAGGCCTTTCCATATTTCACCTTGTTGAGTCAAAAGGTTTTCATCAGTATCTCCAATAAAATGTCCATATAGGGCAGGCTATATAGTTGTATTTGCATATCTTTACACAGCATTAATCTGTATTTACGGAATGGATATCCTGGCTGCAGTCATTGATAAATAAAGTTCAGATTCCCTGCCTCTGAATAATGTCATACTATTTGGTATAAACCAAGCTATGGGTTATTTTAGTGATACATCCGAGAAGGAAAATATCCTACCTGCTAATTGGGTTTCTAAGAGTTTCATTGTAAATAGCTCAAGATGCCAAATACCCCCTACTTCCAGGTTCAACTGTTCTTGGTTATGGTGAGAAAGGCTAGATTTTTTTTTTTTTTAAGTGTAATTGCTTTATCTCCAGGAACAAGCAGGAATGTAGTCTTCACATTTGGGTATTGTCGGTACCAACGGAGCCTGCGCGGGAATGCTCCCCAGCGTCCAATAGGAAAGCTTTTGGGAGCATCCCACAGCGCCTGCGTGCTGCCTTCCCGCCTTTCCCAACTGTCCCTTTCCAGTTCTTCGTTTTCTGCGGAGCCGACAGGTCGCACATCCTGTCACCGCAGAAAAAATTCCCTTCTTATTCTTCTTTTTTGTGGTCGTGTCTGCCTTTCCTCGACGCTACACTGGTACCGCCGGTGGTTCTTAGTTTTTTTTTTTTTTTTAGCAAAAAAAGATTCTTTCTGGAGTCTTTTCCAGTAATTTTCTCCTCAAGTGCCACGCGCCATTTTGGGCACTAGGCCCAACTTTTACCCTCAGAATGGAAAAACCTGCTTCGGGTTTTAAAAAGTGTTCTAAGTGTTCTAAATGTGGCGGTACCATCTCCGTCACTGACACCCATGAGTGGTGCCTCAAATGTTTAGGTCCTTACCACTCTATTTTGGAGTGTGTTGCCTGTGGGATGATGTCGAAAAGGGACCGGCAAAACCGAGCTGCTAAACTTAGCACCCTTTTTCCCTCCGATGCAGCCTCCGTGGCATTGATGTCTTCCAGGGCTTCGTCTTCCTCCCATGGATCTCTCAGGTAACTAAACATAAATCTAGCCGGTCCTAAAAGGGTAGATCTCCTTCTAAACATCGAGATGCCTCTGGCGTTGCCCTTGAAGGACTTTCACCAGCAAAATTGCCCCGGCAGGAGGCTTCGGCTTCCAAAGCACTAATGGGGCTCCAGGATATTCTCGAGGCTTCAACCTCGGCAGAACTACTGGTGCCATGCTCTGGGGTTCCGGCCGCTTCATCCAGCACCAATACCCAAGCATCGGCAGCGTCGATAGACCAGAGATTCTTGGCTATTGAACGCAGTCTGGCGGCTCTTCTCACGGCCTCGATGCCCCTGAAACCGCTTCAGACAATTCAACCGGTACTAGCACCAACTCCAGTACTGGCACCTACTGCATCGACATCGGCAGGTATTCTACCGGGACTGAGTCATGCGTCTCTCTATCCGGCATCAACAAGTCAGTACCGGACCACTCCGATCTCCAGGAACAAGCAGGAATGAGTCTTCACATATGGGTACGTCGGTACCGATGGAGCCTGCGCGGGAACGCTCCCCAGCTTCCCAAAAAGGAAAGCTTTTGGGAGCATCCCACAGCGCCTGCGCGCTGCCTTCCCGCCTTTCCTAACCGCCTCTCCCCAGTTCTTCTTTTCTGCGGAGCCAGCAGGTCGTGTTCCTGTCACCGCTGAAGAAGTTCTTTGTTTTATTTTATTTCTTTGGTTGCGCGTCTGCCTTCCCCAACGTCAGACCGGTACCGCCGGTCTTTCTTTCTTTTCTTATTAAAAAAAAAAACAACAACATATTTTTTCCCTCACTTAGTGTGTTTTTCCTCTTTGGGCCTTAGGCCTCACGAGAAATTTTCCTCATGGAAAAACCAGCCTCCGGGTTTAAAAAATGCACTAAGTGCAGCGGTACTATTTCTGTCACCGACACCCATGAATGGTGTCTTAAATGTTTGGGTCCTGACCACTCCATTTTGGATTGTCCGTCCTGCTCCTTGATGTCTAAACGAGGTTTACAGAACCGAGCAGCTAAGCTCCATGTGCTGTTTCCCTCTGATGCAGCTTCAGTGGCATCGACGTCTTCCAGGGCCTCTACTTCCTCCCATGGATCTCAGGTAACCAAACATAAATCCAGCCGGTCCTCGAAGGGTAGATCTCTTTCCAAGCAGCGAGATGCCTCTGGGCTTGCCCTCGAGGATTCCGCACAGGCAAAACAACCCCGGCGGGAAGCTCCAGCTTCCAAAGCTCCTCCTATGGGGTTACAGGTTGACATCGATGGCACGGCCTCAACCAATCACCTGTTAGAATGTTCTGGGGTACCGGCACAACCTTCCGGTACCGAATTCCAGGCATTCATGGCGTCAATGGATCAGAATGTTCTATCCATGCAGCAGGCTATCACAGCCTTCATTTAAGCTGCGACGACGCTGATACCACAACAAACTCCGTTGTCGGTATCGGCTCCGGTACCGGCACCGACTGCATCGACATCGACCAGGATGCCGACTGCAGCAGTTCCCTGTCCAGAGATGCCCATCGGTACCGTACCGGTCCCGATGACGCCCGATGTCGATACCGCTCGGTACGCGTATCGAGCTTTGGAAGAGCACCCTGACAGTCGATACTTTGATTCCTCCGAAGACTCTGATGCATCGGAGGAGTCTGCTGAAGTGTCTATAGCTCTTCCTGAAGAACCTTCTTCTCCAAAAAGAAGAATGTCACCTCCAGAGGATTTGTCCTTTCAAGACTTCATCAGAGAAGTGGCTAAAGGGCTTTCTATTTCAGTAACCTCTGAATCAGAGCCTAGAGCTAAAAAATTGGATATTTTAGGTTATTCTAAGGCTCCTAAGGAGGCAGTCACCTTGCCAATCCATGAGATTCTTTATGATCACATGATTGACTTATGGGAGACTCCTCTCACTATCTCTCCTCATTCTCGTAGGTTGGACACTATGTACCGTGTCCCTCCTTGTCCTGGATTTCATAAAACACAGCTTCCTCACCATTCTATTGTGGTGGAGTCAGCTATGAAAAAGATAAAGAGTGCAAAAAGACACTCCTCTGCTCCTCCAGGAAGAGAATGCAGGACCTTGGATGCTTTTGGTAGGAAAATCTTCCAAGCCAGTATGCTCATTGCCAGAATCAACTCCTATAGTCTTTATATGGATATGTTTCTGAAAGAAGTTGCAGATAAGCTGCATACTTTCCTCCCTTTCCTTCCAGAGGATAAAAGGGAAGAATTTCTTATTTGGATTAAGCATACTCAAGATATTTCAAAGTTTTCAAACCGTGCTGCTTTTGACTCCTTTGAGGGTGCCAGCAGAGCTTCGGCCATTGCCATAGCTGCACGCAGAATTGCTTGGCTCCAAGCTTCTGATCTGGAATCTTGGGTCCAGGATGGCTTGGGAAATCTTCCCTGTACAGGGGAAAACTTGTTTGGCAAAGATTGGCAAATAAAAGCCACTCAAATGGATGCAGAAAATTCTGCTTTGGATAGACTTTCCAAGTCAACCTCCATCCCTGCCAAGAAAAAACCTTTCAAGAAGTCTTTTTTCAAGAAAGGCAGATTCCATCCTACTTCTGGCCAACAATTTTATACAGGTCGTTTTGCTGCTAAGCGTCAGCAACCTAAACAGGCCAGGCCTAAGCCTACAGGGGCTGCTGCAACTCAGCAGACCCAGCCCCCTCAGGGTTTTTGACTTGATGCTAGAGAACTTAGCTTTTCTGGCTCTGAAACAGCCAGAGCCTCTCACCATTCCAGGAAGGTTAGCTCATTTTGCTCCCAGATGGGAGCAAATTACAGCAGAGCAGTGGACCCTCTCCATCATAAGGGAGGGCTACAAGCTTCATTTCTCAAACCTTCCTCCTCACACTATGGTGAGACATTTCATTTCACCAACATCTCTCCTCGACTTTCTAGGTCAGGAGGTGGCTGCCCTTCTTGTCCAAGGGGCAATAGAAGAAGTGCCTCTTCTTCAACAAGGGTCAGGGTTTTACTCCCCCTACTTTCTGATCCCAAAGAAAACAGGGGGTTACAGACCCATATTAGATCTCAGAGAATTGAACAAATTTCTATGCAAGGAGAAATTCAAGATGCTTTCTCTAGGCACTCTCCTTCCATACCTTCAGAGTCAGGATTGGCTTTGTTCTCTAGATCTCAAGGATGCGTACACACATGTCCTCATCCATCCATCTCACAGAAGGTTCCTCCGTTTTCTTTTCCAAGGAAAGCATTACCAATACAGGGTGCTTCCTTTCGGTCTGGCCTCTGCTCCAAGAGTGTTCACCAAATGCATGGCAGTAGTAGTTGCATTTCTACGCACTCTGGGAATATTTGTATTCCCATACCTGGACGACTGGCTCATCCGAGCTCCATCTCAGTCAGAGGCCCAGACTTCCCTGGACTGCACAAGGCACATTCTGCAGTATCTGGGACTTGTGGTAAACCTCCCAAAGTCCCAGCTCACCCCTACTCAGTCCCTAGAGTTCATAGGGGCTTGGCTGGATGCTACCACTGCAAGGGCCTATCTTCCTCAGGCCCGTTGCCTACGCCTAGTGCGGTTAGCCTCCCAAATTCAGTCAAAGAGCCATTTAACTGCCCAGGAGATGCTACAACTGCTAGGCCACATGGCATCCACAGTGCATGTGGTACCCTATGCTCGCCTTCACATGAGAGCAGCTCAATGGACTTTGTCCACCCAGTGGACTCAAGCATCAGGAGCTCTCTCAGACCAAATAGCATCCTCCAAACGCCTCTTTTGGTCTCTCCAGTGGTGGATGTCCACCCAAAATCTGTTGCTGGGGTCCCCCTTCCAACAGTTGTTGCTCCAGGCAACCCTCACAACAGATGCCTCCCAAACAGGTTGGGGAGCTCATCTACAAGACCTCTCCACTCAGGGCACTTGGTCTCCACAGGAGACCTCTCTACATATCAACCACTTGGAGCTCCGAGCAGTTTTTCTAGCTCTCAAGGTCTTTCATACCCTGCTCAGCTACAAGACAGTCCTCATTCATACGGACAATCAGGTAGCCATGTTTTACATAAACAAGCAAGGAGGAACTGGCTCTCTGTCGCTTTGCAACGAAGCTTTAAGATTGTGGGCCTTCGCCAGAGAGCATCAAATCCATCTCCTGGCCGTATACCTCCCAGGAATCCAAAACTCTTGGGCAGACAGACTCAGTCGAGTTCTGCTTCCACACGAATGGTCCCTGCACATGGACCAAGTACTCAGAATCTTTCAAGAGTGGGGAACCCCGGATATAGACCTCTTTGCAAGTCCGTGGAATGCCAAACTTCCCCGGTTCTGTTCCAGAATTCCGTGTCAGGGAGTTCAGGCCAAGGATGCCTTCCTCCTTCACTGGGGTCAAGACTTCCTGTATGCCTTTCCACCCATGGGGACCCAACAAAAATAGCACGATTCCACGTGCACCAGGAACCCAGTCAAAAACGTAGAATGCAACGAAAAGGCGTGAAGTAAAAAACTTTTATTACTTTATTCCACTCCAGCCACCGTCCTGACACTGGCCGTGTTTCGCAAAAACCTTCCTCAGGGGCAAGTAATGGCTAAAACACATAAAATATACATGTAAAAACAAGAAAAAACAAAAAATGTTATATATAAAACTATTTTAAGAGGAAAAGGAGAATGAAAGAGAACGTGTGAATAACAAAGGATAAAAACAAAATATGTAAATGAAACCGCCATTATGAACATAAAGTAAAAAGACAAGCGAACAAAGTACAGCCAATATTGGGAGCGTGAATCATAGTCTGCAAATATCAAATTAAAACATGCAATTTACAAACATGAATAAATAAAAAATATAAAATATAAATACATATCCATATAAAGCATTCTCAGATAATAAGTTGTGTAAACAATACTATGACTGAGCCATAAAATGTACATGTAAATGAATAAATCAATAAATATGTAAAAATTACGTAAAAATTACTACTATTAAATCCAAGGTACACTAAAATAATATAAACACAACAAAATTACAAAAGTATTCTAAAATAATAAATTATGTGCACAATAAAATGACTGAGTCATACACATATACATTTAAATAAATAGATGTGTGAAGTGTTTAAGTTACCACAACTAAAAAAAGAGAAATGTCACAGATATAAGATCATTATTAAATACATATAAAAATATAAAAATCAACTAAAATAAAAACTTAAAATGAAAAAAAGGTGCTTCTAACGATGTGACCATGTATAGAAAGAAATCATACCTGTATGTCGTGTATTACTACTACTATAAATTACTCCTCCTTTGAAAAATTAGGAGAACCTAGAATGTTAAAATAATGTATGAATAAATAAATAATATTAATACCATTCAAAATGGAAAGGACAGAAAAAGAGAAACAAAAAACGGAGGAAGGAGGACGAATTCCCACAACTAAAACCAAATATTAAAGGAAAAAATAAAGCAAAAAAAGTAAATTACCTGTATAGTAAATGACACCTAAACCCAGTATGTTCTTATAGTGCCACAGTGCTGCTCCTATAAAATGAATATAAATAAATTAATGTTCCAGACTGCATCAGAATGCTTGCCCCTCTTTTTGTATATGGATACATTATGAATCAAGCTACAACCCAAGATCAGTTGTGTCTAATCAAATGTATAAAACTGTCACCAACCGGCGTACTAAGCAAAAGGATAACTATAGATATGTTTAAAATGTCTAAAAAGATTTTTTTGCAAAACATCGCAACCCATTATCTTTTAAATATCTCACCCAAGTGAGAGTCATTAATGAGGGTGAAACCAAATCGATGATAAACACTGAGACGAAATAAAATGTTAACAGTGTCTACTCAAGCCTTTTGCAACATGCCTATGTTATCCAAAAAACAGAAAGAGGCCACTTCCTACAAATTAAAACCAAACTGAAAGGAAATAGCCAACACTATTGCACACATAACGTCTCCCTAGAAAAAGGAAAACTAAGCATGCATGCTTAGGTAAAGAAAGGATTAAAACTAGTAATCAAAAATGAACAAAAACTAATGAATTGAGGGTCATCTGAAAAAACGAGAAAAGGGAAACTAAAAAAGCATTGTTAATAGTACCATGGAATAAAGTGTATTATCACAGAGGTAACTAGTGGTCCTTTTGGAAGTTGATAAATTAAGCAGTCAAGCTCGCATTCCATATCACAATCTTACCATCGGTGAGAGAGATGCGATTAGGTCTTTACAGTTAAATAGTAATATTATTAAACCTGCAGACAAAGGGTTGCAGTAGTGGTTATGGATAAGTCTTTATATGTGGAGGAGGTTGAGAGACAACTTCGGGATACAACCTTTTATTCTCGTTTGACTGATGATCCCACGCCATCATTGAAAAAATCCATAGATAGTCTAGTGTTAAGTGGATTTGAGGCGGGGTACCTCACTACCAAAGAAAAAAACTTCTTGACTGTGGATTTTCCCATCGTACCTACCATCTATGTAATTCCTAAAATCCACAAATCTTT
The DNA here is from genome assembly GCA_033557465.1 of Ichthyophis bannanicus. Taxonomy (NCBI): domain Eukaryota; kingdom Metazoa; phylum Chordata; class Amphibia; order Gymnophiona; family Ichthyophiidae; genus Ichthyophis; species Ichthyophis bannanicus. Next base: position 103,679,828 of record CM066032.1, on the reverse strand, counting down.
GCTTAATCCCCCAGGAAGACCTATTGTATCTGCTATCGTATCACTTCTCGAACCCATCTCTCAGTTTCTGGATGCCCTACTCAGACCTTTTGTTGAAGAGATGTGGTCGTATGTTCGGGACTCTTCTCACGTCATTCACATTTTGGCATCTATTGAGAACCTTGGAACAGATGTAATTTTGGTGACGCTCGTTGTTGAGTCCTTATACACCAACATACCACAGGCCGAGGCACTGCATATCATCGAACATTTTCTGTTTCAGAGGAAAGCACATAGGCGCATTCCCACTATATTCTTGGTTCATCTAGCTCAATTTGCGCTGTCACACAACTATTTTTGTTTTCGTGGTTTATTTTACGAACAAACTAAGGGTGTTGCGATGGGCTCATCTATGGCCCCAGATGTGGCCAAACTTTATGTATCTGATTTTGAGGACAAGTTTATTAGGAATAATAATCCATTCAGTGATCATATCGTCCGGTGGATCAGGTACATTGATGATATTTTTATACTTTGGCGTGGGTCTGTTGATCAGTTAGGACAATTTAACATTTGGATTAATGAGTGTGATCAGAATCTACGGTTTCAACTTAACGTATGATTTTTATCAGATTCCATTTTTGGATCTCTTGATTATGAGATCAGAGGATAGATTGCATACTGATTTATATAGAAAACCGACAGATAGAAACAAGCTGCTACATTACTCCAGTTTTCATAATATGGCGCTCAAAAACAATCTTCCAGTTGGACAGTTTTTGCGTACCAAGAGAGTCTGCACTATGATCAAGACTTTGAGAGACAGGCATCTATCATGAAGGATAGGTTTGTGGAGAGAGTGTACCACCGCCGGCAAATAGACAAAGCATATTTTAGAGCCCGCGATTCACCACGTGCAGAACTACTTCAGAATAAGCCAAAGTCATCAGATGTGGGGATGGTGTGCTCCCTCCTCTATTCCCATCACTCCTACACAATTGGTAAGTGCCTTCGTAAGTATTGGCACCTTATACAAGCCATTCCAGGTTTTGAAAAAGTCTCTCTCACTGTGGCTCATAAGCGGAACATAAACCTTCAAAACTTATTGGTACCATCAGCCTTCACGGAACGGAGGTTCCTTTCTAAATACAAGGGGCATTTTCCATTTTGTATATTTTCTGGTGTAAGTGATGCCTTCTGTTCCTTTTCTTTGATATCTAGTAAGATTATTTGTAAGCGTTTAAGCATCAATTGATATTTCTTTAGTCGGGAAGTATTCATCACCAGTCCTCAGACATAAAGATTCTGGACTCAGTGACATGTTAACTGTTCTCTCTATATGTGGTGTTTTCAAAGTGGCCTTTTTAGTTAGAGTTTTTTCCCTCCTATTTTTTATGCCCTCCCTTTCTCCATTTTTCTCCCTACATAATTTTGGATATTATTTACATATATTTGATTTTTGTCAGCGATTTGGCCTATCTACTTTTTGATGGTGTGGACAGATAGTTATGTTTGCACATAGATCGTCGTGCCTTCATTATGATGTCATTGATCCCCTCCTCTCTAATAGAAGCTGAATGCGCAGCCGTCGGCGTTTTTACATTTACAACTTTGTGTGCGGCGTCGCCGGCCCTATGCAGCTCAGTGGAGCGATTTCTTGTGGATTTACCTTGTGAGTTTGTTCTCTGAGTTCTTTTTTACATAGTTATTGCTGTGATTTGTTAAGTTTATTCTGCTTTGAATCATATTTCACTTTGCCAGCCAAAGCCTTTACGACTTCAACGGTTTAAGGTACAACGGCCTTCTATGGCTTTTTATTGTAGGCTAGTTGATTCTTTCTATCTTTTCTATCTTTTTCTAAAAGATTACTCATTTTAATTGTCCATATTTAGTTTATTTCGAATGACTCTAATGCGGCACTTGCCGGTGGTTTCCTTATACTAGCGCTTTTTAGTGGCGCATTTTAACTCCTGTGAGATGGCCGGTTTTACGATACACTAGTTACCTCCGTGATAATACACTTTATTCCATGGTACCATTAACAATGCTTTTTCAGTTTCCCTTTTCTCGTTTTTTCAGATGACCCTCAATTCATAAGTTTTTGTTCATTTTTGATTTTTCATTTGATTACTAGTTTTAATCCTTTCTTTACCTAAGCATGCATGCTTAGTTTTCCTTTTTCTAGGGAGACGTTAATCAAGAGGTGTATTTACCTGTCTTTTTTCCAGGTCCTCATGCATCAAGTGCAGAGAGGAATCTTCATACCCTGGATTGTAAGAGAGCTCTTGCCTTTTACTTACAAAGGACACAGCAACATAGAAAGTCTTCTCAACTCTTTGTTGCCTTTGATCCCTCTCATTTGGGACTTCCAGTCTCTAAGAGGACACTGTCCAATTGGATTGCTCAGTGTATTTCTTTCGCCTACCAGAGTAAAAACCTTTCTCTGGAAGGCCATGTCACAGCTCATAATGTGAGGGCCATGGCCACCTCTATGGCTCATCTACATTCTGTGTCCATCGACCAGATCTGTCGAGCGGCCACCTGGGCCTCGGTTCATACCTTCACAGCCCATTACTGTTTGGACAAGGACTCCCGCCGGGATGCCTTGTTTGGTCAGGCTGTTCTCAAACACCTGTTCCATGCTTAATCAACTCCTGCCCTCCTTCCCTGAATGGATGCCTGAGATCCATAGGAGGAGATATAGCCCTTCACAGGGTCTCATAACCTTGGGGATCTCCCAGGCATCTCTAGCTAGGGAGTCCCCATATGTGAAGACTCATTCCTGCTTGTTCCTGGAGATAGCACAGTTACTTACCTGTAACAGGTGATCTCTGGGAACAGCAGAAATAAGTCTTCACAACCAACCCACCTCCCCTAGGAGTTGTATCTCTCTATCTATTTTTCCTTTCCTCTCTCTCTCTTTGTCTCAGCTTTAAAACTCGAACTGGGGAGAGGCGGTTAGGAAAGGCGGGAAGGCAGCGTGCAGGCGCTGTGGGATGCTCCCAAAAGCTTTCCTTTTTGGGAAGCTGGGGAGCGTTCCCGCGCAGGCTCCATTGGTACCGACGTACCCATATGTGAAGACTTATTCCTGCTGTTCCCAGAGATCACCTGTTACAGGTAAGTAACTGTGATACCGATTTCGATCGGTACCGGTACCTTGCCTTGCACGATCACCCGGATCGGAGATACTTAGAGTCCTCGGAGGAGTCTGAAGACTCTGAAAGCTCTGCCGATACCAGAGTACTTTTTTCTGAGGATTCCTCGTCTCCTCAGCATAGGATGTCTCCACCAGAGGATATGTCCTTTCAGGATTTTATCCGAGATGTGGCCCGAGGTCTTTCCATCACAGTGGCTCCTGAAAAAGAGCCTAGGGAAAAGGATTTAGAAGTCCTACAATGCCCTAAAGCTCCCAAGGAGGCAGCTACCTTACCTATTCATGAGATCTTGCATGATCTTATGTTAAGGATGTGGGAAACACCTCTGACCACATCTCCTCACTCTCGAAGACTCGACACCATGTATCAAGTTCCTCCTTGTCCTGGGTTTCAGAAGACTCAATTATCACACCATTCCATGGTGGTGGAATCAGCCATGAGACGGATAAAGAGTGCAAAAAGGCATGCATCTAATCCTCCAGGACGTGAGTGTAGGACTCTTGACGCCTTCGGACGTCGATCCTTCAAGGCTTCCAGGCTTTCTGCTAGGATCATTTCCTATATCTTGTATATGGGAATGTTCCTTAAAGAGGTCACAGGCGATTTCGAGCTTATGAGCCCTCTCCTTCCTGATGATAAAAGGCAGGATTATCTCGCTCTTGTCAAACATGCTCAGGATGTTTCCAAGTTTGTGAATCGTGCAGCCTTTGACTGCTTTGAATGCATAAGCAAAACCTCTGCCATTGCCATAGGTGCATGTAGGATTGCCTGGCTCCAGGCATCTGACTTGGAAATTTGGGTACAGGACAAACTAGGGAATATTCCTTGCACAGGAGAGAATCTCTTTGGCAAGAATTGGCAGGAAAAAGCTAATGAGATAGATGCTGACAATATCACTTTGGATAGATTGTCTAAATCTACAGCTGATCCTGCAAGGGAAAGATCCTCTAAGAAAACATTTTTCAGCAAGAAGAAAACGTTTTATCCCTCCTATACCCAGCAGGGACATCGTTTAGGTCAGTCTGCCCAAAATGGACAGCAGCAACAACCTAGGCAAAGGAAGCCAAAAGCAGCTAAGCCTCAACCGGCTCAGCAGCCTCAGCCTCCACAGGGGCTTTGATTCCTATCTAGAGAACTTTGCCTTCCTGGCCCTGAACGGCCCAGAACCCTCCACCATCCCAGGAAGGTTATGTCATTTTGTCCCCAGATGGGGTCAGATAACAGCAGAAAATTGGACTCTGTCTATTGTAAGAGAGGGGTACAAGCTTCATTTCCTCAGCATGCCCCCTCCTACAATGGTAAGACAGTTCAATTCTCAGACCTCTCTCAGTGACCGGTTAGGTCAAGAGGTCACTGTGCTCCTTGCTCAAGTGGCAATAGAAGAGGTACCCATTCCCCAACGGGGTACAGGGTCCCCCCCCCCAATTTCCTTATTCCAAAGAGAACAGGAGGACGCAGACCCATTTTAGACCTCAGAGAATTGAACAAATTCCTGTTCAAAGAGAAGTTCAAAATGATTTCTCTGGGAACTCTGCTGCCATACCTTCAGAGTCAGGATTGGCTTTGTTCTCTAGATCTCAAGGATGCATACACTCATGTTCTCATCCATCCAACTCACCGAAAGTTCCTTCGCTTTCTGTTTCAAGGGAAGCAATACCAATACAGGATTCTTCCTTTTGGCCTGGCCTCTGCACCCAGGGTGTTCACAAAATGCATGGCTGTGGTGGCAGCAACCCTGGGAACATTCGTCTTCCCTTACTTAGACGACTGGCTCATTCAAGCTCCTTCAGAGCCAGAGGCCAGGGTTGCTCTCTCTCGCACAATGCGCATCCTTCAGTATTTGAGACTTGTCATAAACTTCCCAAAGTCCAACCTTGCTCCCACTCAATCCCTAGGGTTTATAGGAGCTCTGCTGGATACCAGACAGACAAGGGCTTTCCTTCTCAGCCCCACTGTCTTCGCATTGTGCAGTTAGCTTCCCAAGCAGTGCTAAAACCTCACCTCACTGCTTGGGAAATGTTACAGTTGCTAGGCCACATGTCATCCACCGTGCATGTGGTTCCTTATGCTCGCCTCCATATGAGGGCAACCCAGTGGACTTTATCCACTCAGTGGACTCGGGCGTCAGGTTGCCTGTCAAACAAAATAGCAAACTCAGATCGCCTTATTTTGTCCCTCCAATGGTGGCAGTCACCCTAAAATCTTCTGGTGGGGTCTCCTTTTCATCAACCCCCACCCCAAGCCACTCTAACAGATGCTTCACAGGTGAGTTGGGGAGCCCACCTGCAAGGCCTGTCTACCCAGGGTGCCTGGACTCCACAGGAGGCCTATCTCCATATCAATCTCCTGGAGCTCAGAGCAATCTTCCTTGCTCTTCGAGTATTCCACACCCAGCTCAGCTATAAGACAGTCCTAGTTCAAACAGACAATCAAGTAGCCATGTTCTATGTGAACAAGCAGGACAGAACAGGCTCTCTGTCGCTCTGCAACGAAGCTTTGCGACTATGGGCCCTCGCCAGAGAGCATCAGATTCATCTCCTTGCAGTGTATCTTCCAGGCATTCAAAACTCTTGGGCAGACAGACTCAGTCGCGTTCTGCTTCCATACGAATGGTCTCTCCATGCAGACCAGGTGGTCAAAAGTTTTCAAATTTGGGGAACTCCTGACATAGACCTCTTTGCAAGTCCGCTGAATGCCAAACTTCCCCGGTTCTGTTCCAGAATTCCGGCTCAGGGTTGTCAGGCCAGGGATGCTTTCCTCCTCCATTGGGGTCAGGACTTCTTGTATGCTTTTCCACCCATTCCCCTAATTCCCAAAACCCTGTTCAAGCTTCAGAGTGACAGAGGTCATATGATCCTCATAGCTGCATGTTGGCCACGGCAAATGTGGTACCCTCTGCTCCTACATCTCTCTCAAGCTCCGCCTCTGGAGTTAGGATCTGCTCCAAATCTCCTTTCTCAAGAGGGACGGGATGCTGTGGCATCCCAATCCTCACTCTCTGCATCTCGGGGCCTGGTTGCTGAAAGCCTAGAACTTCACCGTCTTAACCTTTCCCAGCAGGTAAAGGATATCCTTTATGCTTCCAGGAAGCCTTCCACAAGATGCTCTTATGCATTTAAGTGGAAAAGGTTTACCATATGGTGCTCGCAGAAGGGTCTTAACCCTCTTGCGATACCTCTGGAATTATTACTGGAGTATCTTCTTCATTTATCAAATGCAGGGCTTAAGACAAATTCAGTAAGAGTCCATTTGAGTGCTTTTCAGCTTCTTTCAAGCCTCTAAATGGACAACCTATTTCCCCTCATCCTCTCATAGCGAGATTTATGAGAGGCCTTCTTTTAACTAAGCCTCCCATTAAGCCACCACCGGTGGCATGGGACTTAAATCTGGTTCTTGGGCAGCTCATGAAACTGCCCTTTGAACCATCAGCCACTACCTCTTTGAAATTGCAATGAGAAAGATGACCTTCCAGGAAAGAAATCACATCAGCACGTCGCATCAGTGAATTGCAAGCGTTGGTGGCTGATCCTCCTTATACATCATGATAAGGTAGTCCTTAGGACTCATCCACACTTTATGCCAAAGGTGGTGTCACCTTTTCATTTAAACCAAGCGGTTTACCTTCCTGTATTCTTTTCAAGGCCTCACGCCTCAAATGCAGAAAGGAATCTTCATACTTTGGCCTTTTACTTGCAAAGGACACAGCAACATAGAAAGTCCTCTCAACTCTTTGTTGCTTTTGATCCTAGTCATTTGGGATTTCCAGTCTCCAAAAGAATACTGTCCAGCTGGATTGCACAGTGTATATCTTTTGCGTATGAGAGTAAAAACCTTCCTCTTGAAGGCCATGTCACAGCTCACAATGTGAGAGCCATGGCAGCCTCAATGGCTCATCTTCACTCTGTGTCTATCGACGACATCTGTCGAGCAGCTACTTGGGCTTCGGTTCATACCTTCACAGCCCATTACTGCTTAGACAAGGACTCCCGCCGGGATGCCTTGTTTGGTCAGGCTGTTCTTCAACACCTGGTCCGTACTTAATCAACTCCTACCCACCATCCCTGGTAGGATGCCAGTGACCCATGGGGGGAAGTGGAGCCCTTTCACAAGGGCACACAACTTCTGGGGCCTTCTCCCTGGCATCTGCAGCTAGGGAGTCACCATATGTGAAGACTACATTCCTGCTTGTTCCTGGAGATAGCATAGTTACTCACCTGTATCAGGTGATCTCCTGGAACAGCAGGAATTTAGTCTTCACAACCCACCCACCTCCCCTAGGAGTTGTATCTCTCTATCTCTCTCTCTTTCCATCTCTCTTTTGTCTCAGCTTTAAACTCATCTGGAGAGGGACAGTTGGGAAAGGCGGGAAGGCAGCATGCAGGCGCTGTGGTATGCTCCCAAAAGCTTTCCTATTGAACACTGGGGAGCGTTCCCACACAGGCTCCGTCGGTACCGACGATACCCATATGTGAAGACTAAATTCCTGCTGTTCTCGGAGATCACCTGTTACAGGTGAGTAACTATGCAAATATGAAGCACCACCTATTCATAAGACACTACGCAGACGATAGCTCGCAAATAGCCACCCCAATCACCAAGAAGGTACTACTCAAGGGACAGCTCACAAACAGCCACCCCAATCACCAAGACCTCTCTAACACCACACCCAGCACGCCATAGAGCAGCTAGCCTCTTAGGTGCAGCTCATGTAAATATCAGTATGTACAATATTTATTAGTGTAAATAATTTTGTAGAAAGTTACCCCAGTTAGGTCCAAGTTCTATCTCCTGTTTTACTGGAAATACAATGTAGCCCGTCTGCATTGTATAAGGTTTTGTTAAATGTAAACCGCACTGATGGGAATAGTGCGGTATAGAAGAGACATTAAATAAATAAAACAAATAAATAAATATATATATATCGGAGAGGGCACCTTGGCTGGATGTTTCAGTTTGGTTGTATAAAAGGAGAAAAGCAAAATAGGAATCTACAAGCAAAAACCTTAACTGTACTAGTTGTAAGTCTAAAATCACCAATTTTATCAGAATACCGCCAGTCTTGTCTACAGTACCTTTGCTCCATGCTGCCAAAGCAGCGAAACATAAACATCTGTTTGGTTTGGTGTTGGTGCTTGATGCTGTGCCGCCATGTTAGTGCCATCTGTTTGCCCATACCTTCAGGGTGTTAAAAGTTGACAAACATCACATGAATAAATGAAGAGCCTTTTATAGTGTGTCTTGTAAAAGTCTTCGCACCCATATACATGTTTTACTTTCTGCTGTCTAAAAAATACAGTTCAAAATACATTAAAGTAGGAGTCCATTAAAATAGAAAGGTTACAGTCATTTACTGCATTTGAGAAGGACGTTTCAAAAAAAGTCGAGATTTCTTATATGTACAATAATTTTTTAAAAGTTTAGTTATGAATACTGATATCAAAAGCTATAGATAATTTACATTAAACAGGGCTATATTAGATAACATAGGAGCCTACTACTACTACTTATTTGTATAGCGCGACAAGGCATATGAAGCGCTGTACAGACACATATAAAAGACTTCCCTGCTCATCAGAGCTTACAAGCTAGTCAAGACAGACAACACAACAGCTGAGGACAAGGATATATTTAGGGGAATGATAAGGAAGCAAAGGAGAAGGAACGGCTCAGGATCCAAAAGCAGTGAGTTTTCAGCCTGGATTTGAAACGGGCCAGAGATGACGCCAGATAAAATAACTTATCACTGAATAAACCCTGATTTATCTGTTATATGCACCACTAGAAGATGCCTGTCAAAAATGATGGGTGCAGCCTGCTGGTGAGGCCTGGGTTTGTTGCCAGCTGAGCTCCCCTTCTGCTACTCCTTAAGCTGTCAGGCCCAGGCTCCCTGGCAGCTGCACAGCTAGGCGCCTCATCACTGCTTATTCCTTCGATTAGCTGCAACATCTGTGACTGCCGGCTCCCTGACTCTCTACCAGTCATACATTTCAACTCCCTTGCCACCACTTCATCCTGTGCTGTACTGATCTTAACAAACAAGACAACTGCCTTTTACATAGTAGTTATGAAGGCCAGTGTAACTGTAGAAATGTGGAACAAGCCTGAAATCTTAAAACAGAAAACACTGAAACAGGAGGTATATGCAAGAAATAGAAGGAGAGGGGAAAAATATAAGTAAAAATAATGGATACATAATAAATGTAAAATAAATATAAAAAATATTTAAAACATAAAAGGGAAATGTAAAAAATGTATAAAAAAATGAAAGAGAAACATATAAAAAGATATAGAAACAAGAAGAAATGTAAGATCAATATCCAAAGAGGAGGGAGCAAACAGAGGTAAGAATCAACCAACACAAAAGGACTTATGTCTAATCCGTGAAAATGTTCTATTGCTAGGAGTCAGCCTGCCAAATAAAGGCAAAATTCCTGGGGGTAGGGGTTACTTGAAACATTTATGCCCTGAAAAGTGGAGCTTCCCAGGTGAGGTGTTAACTTGAAACATTTATGCCTTCACGAGGGACTGGGGGCCACTATATAACTAGGGGTTGGAGACTAACCAAAGAGCACCAGAGGGTAACAAGTTTGGGCCAGCAAGCCTTTTAATTCTGTGCAACTGCTGCTGCATGAAATGAGCTGTGATTTTTAATGCCTTAAAGAAAAACAAATAGATCTCCAGAGACGTGGTTATTTTTCTTGAGTAAACTGGTTCATTTTTGCTTGCTTATTTTTAGCATTAATGAGATACTTTGCCTGACTGTGCATTGCAGCAATTCATTAATGCCAAATTTAAATAAACTTTTGTGACAAACCCACTTGCCATGAAAGTATGCTACTGGAAAGTGGACTTTTGTGACCCATTCTCATCGGCCTGCTGCTTTCTTACCTCCTACCCTCCTGGGTTTCCTGGGGATCTGATGTTGCTATCGGCTCAACCATGTCTGCCATTCCAGCTCATTGGAACTATCGCTCCTCTCTCCTCACAGGGTCATTCCTTCATTTGTCTTCAGGTAAGGTACTTAATTTCCTGCTTATCCACAGCTGCTCTCCCTATACACCCTAGCTCCGTTTCGCACTGCACTGGGGGGGTCTCAGCATAGCATTATGGAACTGCAGGTCTCTTAGAGCCAAGACAGATCTGATCTTAGAGGTCATTATATGCCATAATTTGGACAATCTCCAGGAACAAGCAGGAATGAGTCTTCACATATGGGTACGTCGGTACCGACGGAGCCTGCGCGGGAACGCTCCCCAGCGTCCAATCAGAAAGCTTTTGGGAGCATCCCACAGTGCCTGCGTGCTGCCTTCCCGCCTTTCCAACTGTCTCTCCTCAGTTGTTCTTTTTCCGCGGAGCCAGCAGGTCGTGTTCCTATCACCGCAGAAGAATTTCCTTATTTTTTCTTTATTTCTTTTCTGTCGCGTCTGCCTTCCTCGACGCTATACTGGTACCGCCGGTTCTTATTCTTTTCTTTAAAAAAAAAAAAAAAAAAGACCTTTTTTCCATTTATTTTCTTCAGGTGTACTTCAGTTTTGGGCCTTAGGCCCCAAACCCTTTTCCTTAAATATGGAAAAGCCTGCCTCAGGATTTAAGAAGTGCACAAAATGTGGCGGTACTATTTCCGTCACCGACACCCATGACTGGTGTCTCAAATGTTTAGGCCCTGACCATTCCATTACAGATTGTGTGTCCTGTTCCATGATGTCTAAGAGAGGTAGACAGAACCGAGCTGCCAAGCTCATTATCCTGTTTCCCTCTGATGCAGCTTCGGTGTAATCGACGTCCTCCAGGGCTGCTTCTTCCTCATATGGATCTCAGGTAACTAAACATAAATCCAGCCGGTCCTCGAAGGGCAAATCTCCTTCTAAACATTGAGATGCCCCTGGCCTTGCCCTCGAGGATTCTGCACCGGCAAAATTACCCCGGCGGGAGGCTTCGGCTTCTAAAGCATCAACATCAGGGTTCCAGGATGATCTAGATGGCGTGGCCTCAACAGATCTCCTGGTGCCATGCTCTGGGGTACCGGTGGCCTCCACCGGTACCGACTTCCAGTCATTGGCGGCGTCGATGGATCAGAGGATTCTGTCCATCGAACGCAGTCTGGCGGCTTTCCTTGTAGCATCGACGCCCGTGGTACCGCAACAGACTACTATGCCGGTACCGGCTCCGGTATTGCCATCGGCGCTGATTCCGGTACCGGTAGCATCGACATTGGCATCGGTGTCAGCTATGCCGGTACTCTACCCTCTGCAGCCCTCCGGTACTGATACCCTGGTACCAGTGATTCCCGATACCGATCCCAGTCGGTACAGGTATCGGGCTTTGCAAGAGCATCCTGACAGACGATACTTCGATTCCTCTGATGACTCTGAGGATTCTGAAGAGTCTGTCGATGCAGCGATGCTTCTTCCACAGGAGGAGTCCTCTCCTAAACGAAGGATGTCTCCTCCAGAGGACTTGTCTTTTCAAGACTTTATCAGAGAGGTGGCTCGGGGCCTCTCTCTTACAGTAGCCCCATAGTCAGAACCTAGAGCTAAGGAGTTAGATATTCTACAATATCCTAAACCTCCTAAAGAGGCAGCTACCTTGCCTATTCATGAGATTCTGTATGATCTCATGTTAAGGATATGGGTAGCACCTCTAACCACCTCTCCTCATTCTCGCAGGTTGGACACCATGTATCGTGTAACTCCTTGTCCTGGTTTCCATAAAACTCAGCTTCCTCACCACTCTATTGTGGTTGAGTCTGCAATGAGAAGGATTAGAAGTGCCAAGAGACATGCCTCTAATCCTCCAGGATGTGAATGTAGAACCCTGGATGCTTTTGGTAGAAGAGTCTTCCAAGCTTCCATGCTTGCTGCGAGAATTAATTCTTATAGTCTCTACATGGGAATGTTCTTAAAAGAAGTCACTGACCATTTGCTGACTTTAAGTCCTTTTATGTCGGACAGTAAAAGGCCAGAATTTCTTTCTGGGCTCAAACATGCCCAGGATATCTCCAAATTCTCCAACCATGCAGCTTTCGACTCCTTTGAATGCGTAAGCAGAGCCTCAGCTATAGCTATAGGAGCACGTAGGATTGCTTGGCTTCAAGCATCTGATTTGGAGACCTGGGTCCAAGATGAATTGGGAAATATCCCTTGTACAGGTGAGAATCTGTTTGGTAAAGATTGGCAAGCAAAAGCCAATCAAATGGATGCTGAAAATTCTGCTTTGGATAGACTATCCAAATCTACTGCTGCTCCTGCTAAGAAAAGGTTGTTCAAGAAAACACCTTTTTCTAAAAAGGGAAGATCCTATCCTGCTTATAGTCAGAGAGCATCTTCTGCAGTTCAGTTTCCTTCCAAACATCAGCAATCCTCCAAACAGACAAAGGCAAAGGCTGCGAGGCCTGCTCCAGCCCAGCAATCTCAGCCCCCTCAGGGCCTTTGACTCTCTGCTAGAGAACTTAGCCTTCCTGGCTCTAGAAGGACCAGAGCCCTCCACCATCCCAGGAAGGTTATGTCACTTTGCTCCCAGATGGGGGCAAATCACAGCAGAGCATTGGACACTCTCCATCATAAGAGAAGGGTACAAACTTCATTTTTCCAGCTTGCCCCCTTTCACAAGAGTGCACCAGTTCAATTCTCCAACCTCCCTCCTCAGCCTGTTAGAGCAGGAGGTTGCCACTCTTCTAGCCCAAGGGGCGATAGAGGAAGTGCCTTCTCAACAACAGGGCACGAGGTTCTACTCCCCCTATTTTCTTATCCCAAAGAAAACAGGGGGTTTCAGACCCATTTTAGATCTCAGAGAGTTGAACAGATTCCTAGTCAAAGAGAAATTCAAGATGGTTTCTCTAGGGACTCTCCTGCCATACCTTCACAGTCAGGATTGGCTTTGTTCTCTAGATCTCAAGGATGCGTACACTCATGTTCTCATCCATCCAACTCACAGAAGGTTCCTTCGGTTCCTTTTCCAGGAGAAGCACTATCAATACAGAGTGCTCTGTTCTTATAGCCCACAGTGCTCATGTGACCTCAGCACACCCTGGGAGAGAGAGCAGCAATCCACTCCAGTCAGGAAACATTGGAGCATTCTGGAGCCCATAGGAGGTTGTATTGATTTGCTTTCTATATTTGTGCTGTATGGGGAAGCAAAAGAAGAAATCGGTTTCTTCATTAATGTCTTCTAGTGGGGCTGTTAAGGTTGTAGGACCCATGGATAGTCATGTGAAATCCTTGGTGTCCTCCCTTGCCGCCCAATCTCTTTCGGAGTCCTCCATGTCAGCAAGTTTGTGCTCCGAGGATTTGTCTCCACATCCGCGTAGGGTGATGACTCCACCCAGCATAGAGCCGTTACCGTCCGGGGCAGGCTCTCCTCATAGAGTCGGGGAGGATGCTGCACCCGAACTTGTTCAGCTTCCAGCATCCTTTCTAAGGGTAAACTCTGTTGCCCCAGTTGTGCCTTCTCCTTTCGATTTCTCTTGCTCTGTTGAAGCTCCTAATCCGCCGAAAGACGTTTCCTTACAAGATATATGGCAAGTTGTCTCTTGGACTGAGATGTCTTTGAACTCTTCTTTAATGAAACTTTCCAAATTTACCCATGAGACTGTGACTGCTTTAACTGATTGTCAGGTTCGACTGAATAGTTTGGAACATTCTAAAGTTAAGATGGAGGGTTTAATTTCCTCTGTACAGGGAGTCTTGGCGTCTTCAGTCCAAGACTCTCTCTATTATTGCATCGTCATGATGAAATGTTTGAAAATGCTTTGCATGTAAAGAATCTTCGCTTGTTAAACTTCCCCCGAACACACTACCTTTCACCTAGTACAGTCAAACCTCGGTTTTCATTTGCCCCGGTTTTCATACGCTTCGGTTTTCAACGTCTTTTTTGACTGAGATTTTGTCCCGGTTTTCATACATCGCTTCGGTTTTCAAGGTCTTTTGACTGAGATTTTGTCCCGGTTCTCGTACATCGCCTCGGTTTTCGTAAAGTACAGTACTGTAAATACATACACCCTCGCGCTGCACACCATTCTGTATACACTGCCAGAACGCCTGCCCGGTCCCGGCAGCACTGCCCCCCGGACTCACCGATCGCCAGCGTGATGAGAAGCAAAAGCCAGCTGAGCACGTAAATGAAACACATCCTCGAGCCTGGTCAGAGTCAGAGAGGCAAGGATTGCGCAGAGAGGAAGGCCCCGATCTCGTCCACCGCCTGCCCGTTCTCTGGAGCGCCCCCTCAGGCTCGGAGGTAGCAGGGAAGAAAAGCTGTCAACGTAAGCAGGAGATGTTGCATGAATGTGGGAGGCAGTTCTTTCTCTTGCATGGTACGTCTGAAGCTATATCATTAAGATTTTCTGCCATTCTGAAGCATTGAGCAGATAATGTAAAGGCATTTTAATGGGCTGAATCCAATGTGATTCCGAAGAGAGCTGGGCACAGCAGCTTGTCAGGGGTGGCTAAGGCCAGATGTTAACATACTGTACTGTACAGTACTGAACTTAGCTTGCTTTCAGTGATGTTAAATGTTCATTTATCCATTTCATTAGTCATTTATATTTATTTCTCATTGTTTTCTGTATGTAAAAATATAGTTATTCTCTATAAAATGTATTTTTGTGAATATTTTTGGGTGTCTGGAACGGATTAATTGGATTTACATTATTTCTTATGGGAAATATTGCTTCAGTTTTCATACGTTTCGGTTTTAGTCAGACTTTTTCGAACGGATTAATCATGAAAACCGAGGTTTGACTGTATATTGTTCTCTAAATATTTAAAGGAAGTGTTGAGAATACCGGATCCCGATGCTATAATTCTATCAAAACTTTATTATTTGCCCATCGGGATCAGAGAATCTCTTGTTTTGGGTTCGGAGTCTGGTGGTGGCGTATCATAGAGAAATAGATCGTTTGAATGTACCAAGCTTAGATTTATCTGAATTTCTGGAGACCTCTATTGAGAAAATCCCCTCACGTGCTACTTTACTTGTAACTTTCTCATTAGAGAGGGATAAAGAATTAGTATTATGTTCTTACTTTAAGTATCGTCAGGAGAAGTATTTTGGCCAACCGATCCAGATGTTTCCTGATGTATGCCGTAGCACTCAATTGAAACGGAAAGCTTTTCTTTTACTCAGACCTCGTGTTTTGGCTCTAGGAGCTACTTTTGTATTAAAATATCCTTGTAAATGTGTCGTTGTTTACCAAGGCAAATCTTATATTTTCTATGATTCATTGCAATTGGAAACCTTTTTGAAGGGTTCGGTTAAAGAGTAGTTTTTCTGGGGTTCTTGCTAAGTATAAAGGAGTCTGTTTATATTCTCCGCTCCATTTTGGGATATTTTCTTTATCTTTTTACTTTTGTAGTTTCACACTCCATATTGTGGGCTGGGAGTTACTATTTGGTATAATATTATTGTGAAATGTATATTGTTTCATTGCCTTGTATTACCTTATTTTACCTTAATAAAAAAAGGTTTTAAAATGGAAAAAAAAAAAATACAGTGCTGCCCTTTGGCCTGGCCTCTGCACCAAGGGTGTTCACAAAATGCATGGCAGTGATTGCTGCTTTTCTACGCACCCTGGGAATCTTTGTCTTCCCTTATCTGGACGACTGACTCATTCAAGCTCCTACTCAATCAGAGGCCAAGACTGCTCTAACCTGCACAATGCGTATCCTTCAATATTTAGGGCTGGTAATAAACATCCCAAAATCCAATTTGATCCCTACTCAGTCCCTGGAAATTATAGGGGCGCTGCTGGATACCACAAAGGCAAGGGCCTATCTTTCCCAGAACCGTTGCCTTCGCTTGATGCAGTTAGCTTCTCAAGCAGAGTCAAAACCCCTTCTAACTGCTCGAGAGATGTTACAGTTACTAGGCCACATGGCATCCACCGTTCAAGTGGTACCATATGCTCGCCTTCACATGAGAGCAGCTCAGTGGACTTTATCCACCCAATGGACCCAGGCATTAGGCTGCCTGTCAGACAAAATAGCAAACACAAGTCGCCTCATTTTGTCCCTCCAGTGGTGGAAGTCCCCTCAGAACCTGTTGTTGGGGTGTCCTTTTCAACAGCCTCTACCCCAGGCAACTCTTACAACAGATGCTTCTCCAATGGGCTGGGGAGCTCATCTTCACGACCTCTCCACCCAGGGCATCTGGTCCCCACAGGAGACTTGTCTACATATCAATCTCTTGGAACTCAGAGCAATCTTCCTTGCTCTGCGAGTTTTCCACACCCTGCTCAGCCACAAGACAGTCCTTGTCCACACGGACAATCAGGTAGCCATGTTCTATATAAACAAGCAGGGAGGAACTGGCTCTCTGTCGCTTTGCAACGAAGCTGTACGACTGTGGGCCCTCGCCAGAGAGCATCACATTCATCTTCTGGCAGTCTATCTCCCAGGTGTTCAAAACTCTTGGGCAGACAGACTCAGTCGAGTTCTGCTTCCACACGAGTGGTCCCTACATATGGACCAGGTATCCAAGATTTTTCGAATTTGGGGAACCCCGGACATAGACCTCTTTGCAAGTTCGTGGAATGCCAAACTTCCCCGGTTTTGTTCCAGAACTCCGGCTCAGGGGGCTCAGGCAAGGGATGCTTTCCTCCTTCACTGGGGTCAAGACTTCCTGTATGCCTTTCCACCCATTCCCCTAATTCCCAAAACCCTGTTCAAGCTTCAGAGAGACAGAGGCCACATGATTCTCATAGCTCCACATTGGCCACAGCAAGTGTGGTACCCTCTGCTTCTACATCTCTCTCAAGCTCCCTCCCTAGAGTTAGGGTCTGCTCCAGATCTCCTCTCTCAGGAGGACGGAAAGTTGTGGCATCCCAATCCCCAGTCTCTGCATCTCAGGGCTTGGTTACTGAAGACCTAGATCTCCAGGATCTTCCTCTTTCTCAACAAGTGAAAGATGTTCTTCATGCTTCCAGAAAACCTTCCACTAGACGTTCTTACGCCTTCAAGTGGAAAAGGTTTACCATCTGGTGTTCTGAAAAGGGTCTTAACCCCCGTGCCATACCTCTGGAATCGTTGCTGGAGTATCTCCTGCATCTGTCTAATGCAGGCCTTAAAGACAAATTCAGTAAGAGTCCATTTGAGTGCTATTGCAGCTTCACTCAAGCCTCTAAATGGACAACCTGTTTCCTCTCATCCCCTTGTAGCGAGGTTCATGAGAGGCCTCCTTTTAACAAAGCCTCCCATTAGACCACCACCAGTGGCATGGGACTTAAATTTGATTCTTGGTCAGCTTATGAAGCCGCCTTTTGAACCTTTAGCTACTACCTCCTTGAAATACCTTTCTTGGAAGGTTATCTTTCTCATTGCAATCACATCAGCATGCCGCATCAGTGAATTGCAAGCACTAGTAGCTAATCCACCTTATACAAGGTTCCATCATGACAAGGTGGTCCTTAGGACTAATCCACATTTTATGCCTAAGGTGGTCTCGCCTTTTCACCTCAACCAAGAGGTCTACCTACCTGTCTTCTTTCCAGGACCTCATGCATCATCTGCAGAGAGGAATTTTCATACCCTGGACTGTAAAAGAGCTCTAGCTTTTTACTTAGAGGACACAGCAACATAGAAAGTCTTCTCAACTCTTTGTTGCTTTTGATCCTTCTCATTTGGGACAACCAGTCTCCAAGAGAACACTTTCCAACTGGATTTCCCAATGTATTTCTTTCGCCTATCAGAGCAAGAACATTTCTCTGGAGGGCCATGTCACAGCTCACAATGTGAGAGCCATGGCAGCCTCAATGGCTCATCTGAACTCTGTGTCTATCGACGACATCTGTCGAGCAGCCACTTGGGCCTCGGTTCATACCTTCACAGCCCATTACTGCTTAGACAAGGACTCCCGCCGGGATGCCTTGTTTGGTCAGGCTGTTCTCAAACACCTGTTCCATACTTAATCAACTCCTACCCACCATCCCTCATGGGATGCCAGAGATCCAGGTGGGGAAGTGCAGCCCTGTTCCAAGGACACACATCTTATGGGCTCTCTCCCTGGCAACAAAAGCTAGGGAGTCCACATATGTGAAGACTCATTCCTGCTTGTTCCTGAAAATAGCACAGTAACAGGTGATCTCTGGGAACAGCAGGAATAAGTCTTCACAACCCACCCACTTCCCCTAGGAGTTCTCTCTCTCTCTCTCTTCCTTTCCCTCTCTCTCCCTCTTTGTCTCAGCTATAAAACTCAACTGAGGAGTGACAGTTGGAAAGGCGGGAAGGCAGCACGCAGGCGCTGTGGGATGCTCCCAAAAGCTTTCTGATTGGATGCTGGGGAGCGTTCCTGCGCAGGCTCAGTCGGTACCGATGTACCCATATGGGAAGACTTATTCCTGCTGTTCCCAGAGATCACCTGTTACAGGTAAGTAACTGTGCTTTCTCTGCCTCGCAAAAACTTGGTTGAAAGAAGGAGATGAGCCCCACTTACATTGTTGCCTGCCTCCAGGCTACTTGGCCCTCTCTGCTCCTAGGGCTTCCTGTGGAGAATGAGGGATTGCTGTTGTCTTTAGAAACACCCTCACTCTCTCGGAGCTTTCTGGGGACTCTTGGGCTGGTTTCAAGAAGTTAATTATGAAAATTAGTTTTCCTGTGCCATTTCATATATTGCTTGTGTACTGTGCCCTTTCTCTTCAAGGGGGTGCAGTGGGGTGCCATTCAACAAACTCTCTTGGAGTTCACTGTTTCTCTCCCAAACCTACATACTCTAGGAGACCTTTTTTTAATTTATATTTCCTTAACGTCCCTCCAGTCTAGTCCTGGAAACTCTGGGGTTGTGCTCCTCTTCCAGCAGCTTGGAGACTGAGAAACGTCATCCTTTTGATGACACTGGTATAAGGACATAGGCACCGCCTCCTCACTCCAGTTATCTCTGTCTCCAAGCAGCTGGAGGGCTGTGAGCCTGGAGTTCCTGGCTCACTAGAGGAACAATTAAGGTCATTTAGATTGTTAAAGCAGGTTTTTGAGGTTAATGCTCTTTCCATCCAAGTGTCCATTTGTGGGGCTTGGGTAGCAAGAGCTTGTCTTCGCTGGTTGCAGCAAATCGAGGGAGAGCAGATCGAGGAGGTGACAGGCGAGGCGGCTAGACTGCAGTTGGGAGCTGCATATCTAGCTGATATTCATTATGACCTTATTCGGGGGCTATTGAACAGTATGGCTTCCATAATAGCAGCACGGAGATACCTTTGGCTGCGCAATTGGGCAGCGGATGCGTCTTCAAAAGCCAGGTTAAGTAAGCTTCCATTTAAGGGGAAGCTGCTGTTTGGAGAGGATTTGGATAAGATAGTGAAAGATTTAGGAGAGTCCAAGGGCGGAAGGCTGCCAGAGGACAAGCAAAAGCAGGGTAGATTGCAGTTGGCGGCTAGAGTACCTCAGAGGGACTTTCGTCGTTTTCGATCCACAAGGTTCACTCAGAGTCAGAGAGGATGTTTTCCCTATAGAAACCAGGGATTTCGGGGATTTTGAGGGGCGGGCAGAGGTTTTGCTGCCCCCACTTCGAGTCTCAGAAAGCCGCAATGGACCCATGTAGAGATGCCGGTAGGAGGTCGATTACAGGATTTTTACTCTGCCTGGGTCCAAATTACCTCAGATCAGTGGGTGCTGGAGGTGATTCGAGAAGGAAATGCTTTGGAATTTCAACGGCCGGTGACCGATTTTGTTCGTGCAGTCTCCTTGCAGAGCGCATCACAAATGCCGGGTGAGCAAACAGACATTAGAAAGAATGTTAGCTCTCAAGGCAGTAGTGCCGGTTCCTCAAGACCAATGCGGTTTCGGTCAGTACTCCATTTATTTCGTAGTTCCGAAAAAAGAAGGGACTTATCGACCGATTCTGGATCTCAAAAGGGTGAATCGGTGCCTCCGAGTGTCTTTTCATATGGAGACTCTAAGGTCGGTCATTGTAGCGGTCAGAAAAGGCGAGTTTCTCACGTCCCTGGATTTGTCAGAGTCGTACCTGCACATTCCGATTCGACAGGAACACCAAAGGCTTCTCAGATTTGCCGTTCCGATGGGTCATTTTCAATTCCGAGCGTTACCTTGCAGGCTGGCTATGGCTCCACAGACGTTTACCAAGGTAATGGTGGTAGTAGCAGTGGCGCTGAGAAAGGAAGGAGTACTCGTTCATCCTTATTTGGATGACTGGCTAATTTGAGCAAAGTCAAGGGCCGAGAGCGAGGAGACTACGTCCAGAGTCGTTGCGCGCCTGCAGAGTTTGTTGGGTGGTCAATATGGCCAAGAGCAGTTTGGTCCCCTCTCAGAATCTGGAATACCTAGGGGCACGTTTTGATACTGTGGCGGGCAAGGTGTTCCTTCCTCGACATCGAGCACTCGGAGTGAGAAGATTGGTCCGGCAATTTCTGAACAGGTCATGTCCGGCATGGCATTATCTTCAGGTTCTTGGTACTATGGCGGCGACACTCGAGTTGGTGCCCTGGGCAAGAGCCCATATGTGCCGTTGCAGAGAGCATTGCTCAGAAGGTGGTCTCACCAGGACGAGCCGCTGCCCCGGAGACTACGCTTGCTGGAAGAGACGCGGAAGGCATTGCAGTGGTGGTTGCTTCCGGAGTCTCTGGAGAAGGGGATGCCCTTGGAAACGCCAGGTTGGCTTCCCCTAACTACAGATGCAGGTCTCGTAGGCTGGGGAGCTCACTTTCAAGAAAGGTTCGCACAAGCATGGTGGACCCGCCAGGAGAAAGCGTGATCGATCAACAGGTTGGAGCTGCGAGCAGTAGCGCGGACGTTGTTAAAGTTTCAGCCATTTCTACAGGGAAGAGCGATCAGAGTTTTACGACAACGCGACTGTGGTGGTCTTGGAGGCCGAGGCAGAACAGTTGTTCAAGTGGGTCGAACAAAACCTTCAGGCTCTGTCAGCATGTAGCAGGGGTGGACAATGTGGAGGCTGATTATTTGAGTCGAGTAAGGGTAGATCCTGGAGAGTGGACTCTTCATCAGGAAGTTTACGAGATGGTGGTGCTGCACTGGGGGTCGCCGGTAGTGGAACTCATGGCAACTTTCCATTCAGCAAAGGTCAGTCGATTCTTCAGCAGAAGGAGAGAGAGGATGTCAGAGGGTCTCGACACCCTCATACAGGACTGGCCAGTAGAGCGCCTCTTGTACGCGTTTCCTCTGTGGCTGTTAATAGGCCATGTAGTGCAACGCATCGAGCTTCACAGGGGATTGGTAATATTGATCGCTCCCGATTGGCCAAGAAGGCCTTGGTATGCGGATCTGAAGAGGCTGGTAATAGGGAGGCCTTGGCGTCTACCAGTCAGGAAGGATATCTTGTCGCAGGGTCCGTTGTTTATGGCCCAGGTGGATCGATTTTTGCTTACAGCTTGGCTCTTGAGAGGGCAAGGTTAAGAGCTAAGGGATACTCAGCAGCAGTGATTACTACCTTGTTAGGGGCATGACGGAGATCTATTTCTTTGGCGTATATTCGCGTTTGGCGCATCTTTGAGGCCTGGTGTGTGGACAGGAATTGGGAGGCCTTAGGAGCGTCAGTTTCGCAGGTTTTGGCTTTTTTGCAGGATAGTTTTCAGAAAGGTTTAGCGGCCTCTTCCTTAAGAGTACAGGTGGCAGCGCTCTCCTGTTATAGAGGAAAAATCAAGGGGCAAGCGCTGGGTGCTCATCTGGATATTAAGAGATTCTTAAGAGCGGTGTTGTTCTTGAGACCGCTGTGCAGACAGGTAGTTCCTCAATGGGATCTGCAGTTGGTTTTGGGAGCGTTGGGGCGACGGCCTTTTGAGCATTTGGCTAAGTCGTCCTTGAAAGATCTTACCCTGAAAGTAGTTTTCCTAGTTGCGATTGCTTCGGCAAGGAGAATCTCGGAGTTACAGGCCTTATCTTGTAAAGAACCTTTTCTGTCCTTTTACGAGTCTTAGCTAGTATTGTGGCCAGTGCCGTCCTTTTTGCCGAAGGTACTGTCTCCTTTTCACATGAATCAAGTAGTATCATTGCCGGTGTTCCGAAGGGATTCGGAGAACTTTCACGTGGAACAGTTGCTGCACCTATTGGATGTTCGTAGAGCCTTGAAGTATATTCGACGGACGGCAGAGTTCTGGAAATCGGATAGATTGTTTGTTCTGTTTCGGGGCCATAGGAAAGGAGAAGCAGCATCAAAAGCGTCTATTGCCAGATAGATTAAAGAAGCAAGAGTGTCAGCATACATGTTGAAGGGTAAGCCAGTACCAGAAGGTCTGAGGGCTCATTCAACTAGAGCTCAAGTGGCTTCATGGGCTGAGTACAAATTTGTACCAGCAGCAGAGATTTGTAAGGCAGTGACTTGGTCATCTTTAAATTCCTTTGTCAAGCATTACCGCCTGGATGTACAGGTGAGTAGGGATACCTGTTTTGGGTCAGCTGTGCTTCAGGCTGGTCTAGCAGGTCCCGCCCGTTGAGTTATTTCACTGCTCTGTTAAATCCCCAGTTTCTGGGACTAGACTGGAGGGACGTTAAGGAAGGTGAAATTAGACTTACCTGCTAATTGTTGTTCTTTAAGGAACTCCAGTCTAATCCCGGATACCTTCCCGGTGTTTTTTGCTGGGACAGGAGCCTGAAGCAGATGAGAGACACAGGTAAGAGAACAAAAATAAGTTGTGGGGCTTCTGGTCCAGACGGGGAGGGTTGAATAGGGGATTATACTAAGGTCCATTCTCTTCGTTCCGGGGGAGCAAGGGCCTCTGCAGTTATGCCGAAACCTACTAGGATATAGAGGAGGAGTATTTCTTCCTAGCAGTTTATAGTTTGTTAGTATCTCCAGGAACAAGCAGGAATAAGTCCTCACATATGGGTACGTCGGTACCGACGGAGCCCGTGCGGGAAAGCTCCCCAGCTTCTTAGAATAGAAGCTTTTGGGACCTCCCACTGCACATGCGCACTGCCTTCCCGCCTTCCTGAAACAGCTCTCCTCATTTCTCTTTTTCCGCGGAGCCAGCAGGTCGTGTTCCTGTCACCGCTGAAGAAATTGTTATTTATTTGTTTCTTTAGACCGCGTACCTGGCCTTCCCCATACCGATACCGGTATCGCCGGTCTTTCTTTCTTTCTTTTAAAAAATTATAATTCTTTTTTCTTATTTTTTAGCTCTTTGGTCACTTCAGAGAGGCCTCTCGGCCTACTCAATTTCTCCTCATGGAGAAGCCAGCCCCTGGTATTTAAGAAGTGTACCAAATGTAATGCTGTTATTTCAGTCACAACACCCATGACTGGTTGGTCTGAAATGTTTGGGGCCTGACCATTCCATACCGGACTGCCCATCTTGCTCCCACATGTCTAAACGTGGGGCTGCAGAACCGGGCCAACAAATTCCATGTGCTGTTTGCTTCAGAGAACACAGCATCACAGTCATCCAGGTCTTCTTCTCCGGATGGATCTCAGGTAACCAAACCTTCTGTGGGCAAGTCCTCAAAGAGCAATCTCCTTCAAAGCATCGAGAGGCTCTAGCTTAGAACTTGAGGACCCTGCCCCAAGCCAAACAACCCCGGCGGGAAGTCCAACTTCCAAAAACGCCAATTCAGGGTCTCAGGTTGATATCGATGCTACGGCCTCGACAGATCACCTGTTAGCCTGCTCTGGGGGGGTACGGGTCACTCCGGTACCGACATCCAGGCAGCTATGGCGTTCCATGGGCGATACTGTACAGTCCATGCAGCAGGCCGTCATGGCTTTCATTAAAGCTGCAACGCCATCGGTTCCGCTTTCAGCGGTTCCGGGCCCGATACCGGTATCGTCCGCCATGCCGGTATCGAGGCCGTCCCTCTAAACGCAAGTCGGTACCGTATGGGCTTTCGCTCCATACCGGTTCCATAACCTATACGCCCGATATCGATACAGATGGGTACGAGTATCGTGCGTTAGAGGAAAGCACCGATTCCTCTGAGGATTTTCACTCCTCTGATGATTCTGCTGAGTTTTCACTCAACTTACCTGAGGAGCCCTCTTCTCCTAAAAGGAGATTGTCCCCTCCAGAGGAGTTGTCCTTACAGGACTTTGGTTTAGATTGGCTACAGCCCTTTCTATTACCACATCCTCTGAAAAGGAACCCAGATCCAAAAAAACTGGATATTTTGGGATACTCAAAGGCCCCTAAGGAGGCAGTTACCCTGCCTATCCATGAAAATCCTTCAAGAACAACTGATGGATTTCTGGGAAAATCCTTTGACTTTGTCTCCTTATTCCCGTAGGTTGGACACCATGTATAGGGTCCCTCCTTCTCCTGGTTTCCAAAAGACCTCAATTGCCCCACCACTCTATTGTGGTGAAGTCTGCAATGAAGAAGATTAGGAGTACCAAAAAGGCACTCTTCCACCCCTCCAGGACGGGAATGTAAGACTTTGGACTCTTTTTGGTAGGAAAATTTTCCAGGCTAGTATGCTTATAGCCCTTTAATTCCTACAGTCCTATAGGGCATGTTCCTGGAGGAACTTGCCAAAAAAGGTGCGGCATTTTGCCCCCTTTATCCCTGAGGATAAAAAGCAGGGATTCCTTTCCCTAGTGAAACAACTCTTAGAGGTTTCTAAGTTCTCTAATAGGGCAGCATATGGATTCCTTTGAGGGAGCCAGTAGGGCTTCGGGCATTGCTATTGCAGCCCGTCGTCTTGCTTGGCTCCAGGCCTCTGATCTGGATCCTTGGGTTCTAGATGGCTTACGGAATCTGCCCTGTAGAGGTGAGTACTTTTTTGGGGTAGAGTGGCAAATCAAAGCCACGCAGATGGCTGCTGAAAATGCCACTTTGGAAAGACTTTATAAGTACAGTTCTATTCATACTAAGAAAAAGTCTTTTAAAAGGCCTTACTCTTAGAAGGCCAGAGTTGCTTCAAATACTGGCCAGCCAGTCTTCTCAAAAAACTCAACCTCGCTATACTGCTAAGCGTCAGCAATCCAAACAAGCACGAGCTAAGCCTGCAGCAGCTACTGTAGCTCAGCAGGCTCCAACCCCTCAGGGTTTTGACTTGCTCCTAGGGAACTTGCCACTTCTGGTCTAACACAACCAGATCCTCTCACCATACACGTAATGTTTGTTCACTTTTCTACATGATGTGAACAAATCAAAACAGAACAATTTACACTCTCTATCATTCGAGAGGGTTACAAACTTCATTTCTCCAGCCTTCCTCACCATCATATGGTGAGCCATTCAATTCTCCCCCATCTCTCCTAACCCTGTTGGGTCAAGAGGTTTCCTCTCTTCTTGCCCAAGGGCCATAGAAGAGGTTCCTCTTCCTCAACAAGGGTCCGGTTTCTACTCCCTTATTTTCTCATTCCAAAGAAGACAGGGGGATTCAGACCAATCCTAGATCTGAGAGAATTGAACAAATTTCTCTTCAGGAGAAATTCAAATGCTGTCTCTCGGCATTCTCCTTCCTTACCTCCAGGGTCATGACTGGCTTTGTTCTCTAGACCTACAGGATGCGTATACACATATACTCATCCATCCATCCCACAGAAAGTATCTTCGCTTTCTGTTTCAGGGAAAACATTTCCAATACCTAGTACTCCCTTCGGTCTAGCCTCTGCTCCAAGAGTATTCACAAAATGCATGGCAGTCGTAGCCGCATTTCTAAGAGGCATGGGAATCTTTGTCTTCCCATATCTGGACGACTGGCTCATCCGAGCTCCAACTCAGTCACAGGCCCAGATTTCCCTGGACCACACAAGGAGCCTTTTGCAGTATCTGGGACTGGTAGTAAACCTTCCCAAGTCCCAACTCCCTACTCAATCTCTAGAATTCATAGGGGCCCAGTTGGACACCATCACTGCACAGGCCTACCTTCCACATGTTCGAGGCCAGCGCCTCCTGAGTTTGGCCTCCCAAGCTCAGTCCAGCACTCACTTGACAGCCAGGGAAATGCTACGCCTACTGGGTCATATGGCCTCCACAGTGCATGTGCTGCCCTATGCTCGTCTTCATATGAGAGCAGCTCAATGGACCCTGGCCCACTCAGTGGACTCAGGCGTCAGGAGCGCTCTCAGACCAAATACAAACCTCCGATCGTCTGTTTGGTCCCTCCACTGGTGCACTACAAACAAGAATCTGTTGTTGGGGGCTCCATTTCAACCATTGCTCCCCCAAGCAAACCTAACAACAGATTCCTCCCAAACAGGGTGGGGAGCCCATCTGCAAACTCTCTCCACTCAGGGCACTTGGTCTCTACAGGAGACCACCCTTCTATCAATCTTCTGGAACTGCGAGCAATTTACCTTGCCCTCAAGGTCTTCCACTCCCTCCTAGCCAACCTCACTGTCCTAGTTCAGACGGACAATCAGGTGGCCATGTTTTACATAAACAAACAAGGAGGGACGGGCTCTCTGTCGCTTTGCAACGAAGCTCTAAGACTATGGGCCTTCGCCAGAGAGCATCAGATTCACCTGCTAGCAGTGTATCTCCCAGGAGTTCAAAACTCTCGGGCAGACAGGCTCAGTCGAGTTCTGCTGCCACACGAATGGTCCCTACTTGTGGTCCATTTATTCCGTATCCTTCAGGATTGGGGGTCCCCGGACATAGACCTCTTTGCAAGTCCGTGGAATGCCAAACTTCCCCGGTTCTGTTCCAGACCTCCGTGTCAGGGAGCTCAGGCTACGGACGCCTTTCTCCTGAATTGGAATCAGGCATTCCTATATGCCTTTCCACCCATTCCTTTGATTCCCAAGACTCTGTTCAAACTCCAGAGGGATCATGGAACTATGATCCTCATAGCTCCACGCTGGCCACGCCAAGTGGGTTCCCTCTACTTCTACAGCTCTCCCAGGGATCCTACTTGGATCTGGGAGCTGCGCCAGACCTCCTGTCTCAGGAGGAGGGGACTTTGTGGCACCCAAACCCAAATCCCTTCACCTCAGTGCTTGGTGTTACTGAAGGCTTAAGCCTCAAGACTTTCATCTTTCCCAACCAGTGAAAGATATCCTTTCTGCCTCTAGGAAACCTCTACCAGGCGTTCCTATGCTTTCAAATGGAAACGTTTTTTCCATTTGGTGTGCTCAGCAGGGTCTTGACCCTCTGGCACTTCCTTTGAATTCTCTTCTTGATTATCTCCTGCATCTATCCAATGCAGGCCTCAAGACGAATTCGGTAAGAGTCCATTTAAGTGCTATTGCAGCATCCTTGAAACATATAAATGGACAACCTATCTCCTCTCATCCTCTTGTTGCAAGATTCATGAGTGGCCTGACTCTGACTCTCACTAAACCTCCCATCAGACCACCCCCGGTCGCATGGGATTTGAATCTAGTGCTCGGTCAACTTATGAAGCCACCTTTGAGCCAATGTTTTCCACCTCCTTGAAATTTCTTTTCCTGGAAGGTCATCTTCCTCATTGCAGTCACTTCGGCTCGCCGCATCAGTGAGCTGCAGGGCTTTAGTGGCTAATCCACCTTACACAAGATTTCATCATGATAAGGTGGTTCCTTAGGACGAATCCCACTTTATGCCTAAAGTGGTCTCGCCTTTTCATCTTAATCAAGAGGTATATCTACCTGTCTTTTTTCCAGCTCCTCATGCATCCAATGCAGAGAGGAACCTTCATACTCTGGATTGTAAAAGAGTTCTCGCTTTTTACCTTAATAGGACTCAGCCACATCGAAAGTCTTCTCAACTTTTTGTGGCCTTTGATCCTTCCCATTTGGGACTTCCAGTCTCCAAGCGTACACTTTCCAATTGGATTGCTCAGTGTATTTCTTTTGCTTACCAGAGCAAAAAACATTTCTCTGGAAGCCATGTCACTGCTCACAATGTGAGGGCCATGGCAACTTCTATGGCTCATCTGCACTCTGTTTCCATAGATCAGATCTGTCGAGCCGCTAACCTGGGCCTCGGTTCATACCTTCACAGCCCATTACTGTTTGGACAAGGACTCCCGCCGGGATGCCTTGTTTGGCCAGGCTGTCCTCAAGCACCTGTTCCATTCCTAAACAACTCCTGCCCACCTTTCCCAGAATGGATGCCTGAGATCCTGACGAAGCTGGCGAACCTTTACAGGGGATCCCCTGCATCTAAGCTAGGGAGTCCCCATATGTGAGGACTTATTCCTGCTTGTTCCTGGAGATAGCACAGTTACTTCCCTGTAACAGGTGATCTCTGGGAACAGCAGGAATTAGTCCTCACAACCCACCCCCCTCCCCTAGGAGTTGTATCTTTTATCGATCTATCTTCCTGTCCTCACTCTGTTGACTCAGCTATAAACTCGAAACGGAGGAGAGCTGTTCAGGAAGGCGGGAAGGCAGTGCGCATGTGCAGTGGGCGGTCCCAAAAGCTTCTATTCTAAGAAGCTGGGGAGCTTTCCCGCACGGGCTCCGTCGGTACCGACGTACCCATATGTGAGGACTAATTCCTGCTGTTCCCAGAGATCACCTGTTACAGGTAAGTAACTGTGCTTTACCGTTTGTTAATAAGTGTTTACTACTTAATTTGTTGCTCCGGTGAGTCTACTTTGTCAATAGGTTACTGGAGTGAGGAGGCGGTGCCTATGTCCTTATACCAGTGTCATCAAAAAGATGACGTTTCTCAGTCTCCAAGCTGCTGGAAGAGGAGCACAACCCCTGAGTTTCCAGGACTAGACTGGAGTTCCTTAAGGAACAATTAACAGGTAAGTCTAATTTCACCTTTAAGATTTACAATATAAAGTTCCAAGCAAACAAACTTATACCTGAAAAGAGATAGGCAAGCAAAAATTTACAAGCAAAAAATAAACCAAAGCAAGCAAAACGTGCCCAATCTCACCAGCCCACTACCAAAAGGGGTCTCCAAGACTATAGGAAGACTAACATCATTCTCCAGGACCAAGCAGGAAGTCAGTCCTCACATATGGGTGACGTCGGCGCCGACGGAGCCCTCGTGCGGAGCATTTCCCAAGCTTTCAAAGAAAGCCTTTGGGAATTGCAGCGCGCATGCACAGTCCCCTTCCCGCCCAAGGGTGCCATCTTGCTCAGTCTTCTTTTTTCCGCGGAGCCCGATGGACGTAGTTTGTTTTTTGCCGAGGAAAAAGATGATTTCCCTGTTTTTTCTTTTTCTACCTTCGGTTCGACGCCGGATCCTTTTCCCGCCTTGGCCCGATACACCGGTATCGAGTCCGCTCTCTCTTTTTCGGTTTTTGTCCTTTGTGACTAGAATTTGCGCCATTTTTCTTTTTTCACTGGCAGCCCGGTCTTTTGACCTCGCAGGGGCCCTTTTTCCCCCGATGGCTACCAGCGGGTTTAAGAAGTGTGATCGGTGTAAGAAACTTATGTCTCTTACCGACACACATGACTGCTGCCTCCGCTGCCTCGGACCCGATCATGACCCGATGATCTGTGGTCCGTGTGGCAAAATGTCCTCGAAGGCGTTGAGGAGTCGGCAGCACCAGAAGGATAGGATCTTCTCTGACTCCGCGTCCGGACGGGCCCGGACCTTGTCAGAGGCCTCGACGTCTCGGGACTCCGGCCCCGAGCAGTGTCGGGGTTCCTCTGAGCGGAGGTCTCCTTCGCGGGAACATCGCAGGAAGAAGAAACCCATGAGGGCGGCGTCGGTGGACGCTCCTGGTTCCTCGAGGGCCAGGTCGCATAGCCCCGATAGCCGTCCCGGGTCTTCGGAGTCGGAGAGGCCTGCCAAGCATCCTCGTATCGAGATGGGTCTCCTGGACACGTAAGTGCTGTAGTCCTCATGGACTCTCCTCCAGGGGAGCCAACATCAGGCCCGATGCTGTCGGGGCCCGAGTCGGGGGCTGCTGGGTCTCCTGAGCTCGGACTCAGGTTGACGGCCTTGGAGAGCAGCCTCGCTGCCTTCATGGAACAGCAGCGGGCATTGATCGCCGGTCTCACCGGTGCATCTGCCCCGACCACTGGGACCTCGACGTCCAAGTCGACCCCGGAGGCCGAGCCGATCCTCGAGTCCATGCGGGCTCGAGTCGATCCTCGTCCATGGTCTCACTCGGCCTCCCGTTCGGGACCGAGGTCGTCGACGCCGGTACCCTCGGCGTCGGGGCGGATGGCATCGGTGCCCGCCCGACCGGAGCTGCTCGATTCCTCCTCCGAGGAGTCGGGCTGGGAGACAGAGGACGAAGAGTCACCCGACACTTATCGGACTCGGTGTGTCCCATCGGACTCACCGGAGTCAGAACCTCGGAGACGATTCCCACCGGAGGATACCTGGTTCTCGGACTTCGTGCGGGATATGGCCAAGGCCTTGGCCTTCCTCGCGGATCCCGAGGAGGAGCCTCGAGCCGAGGAGCTCGAGGCCCTCCAGTATGACTCTCCCCCAAAGGAGGCCTTTACTGTACCGGTTCCTCCGATGCTGGAGCGGCTCCTCTTCCGCATGTGGGAGACCCCAGCCTCGACGCCGGTTTTAAGAAAGCGGGTCGATTCCATCTATCGAGTCCGCAAGAGCCCCGAGTTCCAAAAGGCACAATTACTGCACCACTCCATGGTTGTGGAATCAGCCATGCATCGACTGAAAAGTCAGAAGATGCACTCCTCGGTGCCTCCCGGCCGGGAGGCCCGGAACCTGGATGCCCTCGGTAAGAAGTGCTTCCAGGGCTCTATGCTTGCATGCCGTGTCCAGACTTACCAGCTCTACATGGGCATGTATCTCCGAGACCTGGCAAAGGAGATTGCCGGGTTCTCTGCTGGTCTCTCCAAGGAACCTTTGCAGCGGTTCCAAGCCTTGTCCACTGGTATTCGAGAGTGCTCGAAGTTTATCTCTCGAGCAGCCTACGATGGCTTTGAGGCTTCGGCCCGAGTAGCCGCGGCCGGCATCGGTGCCCGCCGACAGGCTTGGCTACAGTCATCCGACCTCAAGCCATGGGTGCAGGACAAGTTGGTCGATGTCCCCTGCCGAGGTGAAAACCTCTTTGGCAAGCCCATGGCTGAAAAGGCTGCAGAACTCGAGACCGAGACTCTGACCAGGACTAGGCTGTCCAGAAAAACCTCTGCCCCTTCTCAGAAGAAGGGCTCGGGAAAAAAGACCTTTTACCCGAGGAAGTCCTCTGCCTATAAACCATACCCTCATTATCAGGCCTCTGTAGCTCCCCAACAGGGTCAGCAGGCCAAGGGGCAGGGTCATGGGCCCCGTAGGCAGAAGGCCCCCAAGCCACCAACACTGTCCCCTGCTCAGCAGGGTGGGGGTTTTTGACTCAGCAAGCATAGCCTCTTCTCCTCAGCTGGCTCACATCAGCACGGGAGGCCGGCTGGCCCACTTTGCCCACAGGTGGTCAGCTGTCACATCAGATACCTGGGTGCTCCATATAGTCCAAAAGGGCTATCTTCTCCATTTTCACCAGGTACCTCCCTCCTATTTTCCAGGGGAGCCTCCATGACTCCCTCTGCACAGGGACCTACTCCTTCAGGAGTTAGCAAGTCTACTAAAGGACCAGGCTGTGGAACCGGTGCCCTACCACCTGAGAGGTCACGGCTTTTATTCCAGGTACTTTCTGGTACCAAAATGGACAGGAGGCCTCAGACCCATCCTAGACTTGCACAACCTCAACAAGTTCCTGGAGAGGGAAAAGTTCAAGATGCTTACCCTTGGAATCCTGCTGCCCTACCTCCAGCAGGGAGATTGGCTATGCTCCTTAGATCTAAAGGATGCTTATACTCACATCCTTATTCATCCAGACCACAGACAATATCTTAGATTTGTTGTGGGGGGAAACCACTACCAGTACAGAGTACTACCCTTTGGCCTAGCCTCCGCTCCCAGGGTGTTCACCAAGTGCCTGGTGGTGGTGGCAGCGGCAGCCTACCTGAGGCTTCAGGGTCTTTTTGTGTTTCCATACCTGGACGACTGGCTCATAAGGGGCCAGTCTTCCCAGGAGGCCAGTCAAGCCATCCTTCGCACTGTGGCTCTGCTTCAGCACTTGGGGTTTGTCATAAACTTCGCAAAGTCCACTTTGCTCCTGTCCCAGAACTTAGAATTCATAGGAGCAAGGCTAGACACTCTTCAGGCGAAGGCTTTCCTGCCAGTGGACAGGGCCCACAGGTTGATGGATGTAGCCAGGCAGTTTCACAGCAATTCCCTGGTCTCCGCCAGGCAATTCCTGAGACTTCTCGGCCATATGGCTTCCACGGTTCATGTAACCCCCAATGCCCGCCTGCACATGCGGCCTGCTCAGTGGAGCCTTCGGACTCAGTGGCATCAGGCCACAGGGAGCCTTGCCTACTCGGTGAGAATATCCACCCTGCTAGTCTCCTCTCTACAGTGGTGGCTTCATCTTCCGAATCTGGTACTCGGAGTGGCTTTTCAATCCCCTCCGCATTCTCAAGTGCTGACGACAGATGCTTCTCTTTTAGGTTGGGGAGCACATTGCCAAGGGGCATGCACTCAGGGTCTCTGGACTCCTTGGGAGGCTGCTCAGCAGATAAACATCCCTTCTCCTGCTTGGTAGCGGTAGTATTGCAATATTTGCTTTACCTCTCCAATCTAGGCCTTAAGTCCAACTCTGTCAGGGTTCACCTCAGTGCTCTCTCAGCGCACCACTCGCCGGTGGACGGGAGGCCTCTTTCCAACCACCCTTTGGTGGCTCGTTTTCTCAGAGGCCTCCTTCTGCTTAAGCCTCCTTTGCGTCCACCAGCCCCTGAGTGGGATCTAAATGTGGTCTTACAGCAGATTACTTGTCCGCCTTTTGAACCTATGGCTACCTGCCCTCTCCGTTTTCTCTCCTGGAAAACCTTGTTTCTGGTAGCTCTTACCTCTGCTAGGCGAGTGAGTGAACTTCAGGCACTAGTGTCTGATCCCCCTTACACTAGGTTCTACAGGAATAGGGTGGTCTTACGGACTCACCCGAAGTTTCTTCCTAAGGTTGTCTCCCCTTTTCACCTCAATCAGGAGGTGGTTCTTCCGACCTTCTTTCCCAGGCCGCATGCCAACCGGGCTGAGATGGTCCTGCATACCCTGGCTGTAGGAGGGCGTTGTCTTTCTACCTTGACCGTACGCGGGAGCACCGGAGGGCTGTTCAGCTCTTCGTTTCTTTTGACCCCAATAAGTTGGGGTTACCTGTCTCCAAGCGTACTTTGTCCATATGGGTCGCTGACTGTATCGCCTGGGCTTATGGGGCAGCCGGCCTCTCGTTGGAGGGTCGAGTCACGGCTCACCGTGTCAGGGCGAAGGCTGCGTCAGTGGCTCATCTCTGCTCTGTTCCGTTGGCAGACATCTGCCGGGCTGCTACTTGGTCTTCAAGTCAGACTTTTGCGGCCCATTACTGCCTTGAGAGGGAGTCCCGCAGGGACAGTGCTTTCGGACAGGCAGTACTCCATAATCTCTTTGGGGTTTAGGCAACTCCTACCCTCCGGCCCTGGTGTTGGGCTACCGGTCGGGGGCGTTCTCAGAGAAGATTCCTTCCTTACGTACTGACGAGCTAGAGGGAGCTCATTTTTCCGCTTGAGGTCTCCGGTAGCCTCGAGCTGGGGAGTCCCATATGTGAGGACTGACTTCCTGCTTGGTCCTGGAGAAAGAGTAGTTACTCACCTGTAACAGATGTTCTCCAGGAGCAGCAGGAATCAGTCCTCACAACCCTCCCTCCTCCTCTTGGAGTTGCAGTCATATGATTTATTTTTGCTAATTTTTTTGCTGTCTTTTAGCTATGTCATCAGAGTGAGCAAGATGGCACCCTTGGGCTGGAAGGGGACCGCGCATGCGCGCTGCAATTCCCAAAGGCTTGCTTTGAAAGCTGGGGAAATGCTCCACACGAGGGCTCCGTCAGCGCCGACGTCACCCATATGTGAGGACTGATTCCTGCTGCTCCTGGAGAACACCTGTTACAGGTGAGTAACTACTCTTTCCAAACATGTGGGGAAAGCATAAAGAGACAACCTAATCAGCAGCTTATAAAAAACCTGCATTTTGTTACTCTATAGCAACATGTAGAGATGAACTAAGGTGAGAGCTAATGATGGCGGCTAGCTGCGGAGGATCATAGAGAACATAATTATCAGAATGAAGTCTAACAAGGAATTTTTAGAAAAAGCAATCTCTCCAACTGAATCACCCCTGGCTTAAGAAGTTAAAATTCCTACATCTCCACTGAGTCTCCCGGGCCAAATCAGAAAATATTCGTACTAATAAACCCTTAAAGGGTAGGGAACACTTCTTAAAAAAACAATCTAAGAAGCCATTCCGTATCTGATGATAAAGCAAACGTAATCAGTAAAGCAGATGGTACAGTAGTTTCATTATCACTCAATTCCAATATATTAGAGATGTTAAGAATATCCATATGTTGAGATACCACATTGGGGGGGGGGGGGGTGGGGGTGTTGAGACCCAGCCCCCTCCTTCTTATAAACCAATAAATAATATACTTTAGTCAGCAGGGGCTGAGATTCCACCAGTATCCCAAGAATTTCCACAAAATATTGTTTCCGCCTGTCTCTAGCAGATATAAGGGACGAACGAGGAAAGTTAATCAACCTTAGATTTGTGAACCGGATTTGATTTTCCAAAAGTTCCCCCTTGACCTTTAAAGCAGTTAGGTCTTTTACTAAAGCAGATTGTACAGTTTCATGTTGTTGAACCTTCACTTTCAAATCTTCAACATCTCTTCACACAATCCAACTTGCTTACTGTACATTGACAAAGCATTGCATTATCCTGAACATTTGTAGCCATCTGATTAGACTGCTGTACGAATACTTTACCAGGCTTCACAATAACACTCCATATGGTCTCTAAAGTAAAGACCACAGGGCATTCTACTGAAAACTTCAATTGTGAAGCTGTTTCTGATCCACCCGTCGAATTTGTAGAGGTACAGGGAGTCACCCCAGTACTGGTGGCACTGCAGTCTTGCTGTCTCACCGTTCCCAAACTCCTCTCTCCTACTGTCAAGCTGCTGATCTCAACATGCAGCGATGAAGTTGGTCCTGCCCCAGATTCACAGCCTCCAACCAGGACCGAGTCGTCCTCCGACTTAGTGTCAATTCTCCCAGAGACATCTGGCTGCAGAAAACTGCTCTGAAGCAGGGGAGGAAGTGGCAGCCCTGGCGACAGCTCGCACCCTGAGGAGGACACCGGGCTCACCAGTCCTGGCGTCGACACAGCTGGGAAAATGCCATGTTCCTGCTGCTGACTCCTTGGGTGGGCCAAAAAAGTGTCCATCGGACCAACAATAGGCAATACAGGCAAGTCAGAGGGGGTATTCATGGACTTGGGAGGCTTCTTGCTCAGGTTCCCCTTCTTCTTCAGCATAATGAAATGCACACCCAGTGACACGGTTGGTTATGCGGCCATCTTGGATCCCCCTACCTCCTTAGGAGACTTTAATATACCTTTTAACTCTCCTTGCAGACTCCGTGACCATATATTTCTCGATGATCATGAGTTCCTTCAACATATTAATTGCCTGACACATATCATAGGTCACATCCTTGACCTGATTCTTATGTAGTAGGACTTTCTCGGACCTCTCTTCCCACCCACTTCCATGGACTAATCATCTCCTTATCAGATTTCACTTTCACAGAGCTGTTCATACACCCCAGTGCCCACTCTCACTCCTCTACCAGTGTGTCTCCCCCAACACACTTTCAGCTTTCCCCAGTGCAGAGATACTTTTCCCAAATAATTTCCAGTCTCTCCCATTAGAATAACAGGTGGTCTTCTGGAAAACTGCCATCTCTCAACAATTAGGTGAGTTACTCCTAGGAAATATTCTCATCAAATCCCTGGACATAACATCACATGGTATCATCCTGGCCTCCGGTTGCTGAAATGTCAAGTTAGGGCTGTTGAAAGACTGTGGAAGAAGTCACGAAATACAGCCACTCTATTAACCTTCAAAGAGTGCCATTATCATTACAGGACTCAGGTTCTATCTGTAAAAAAAGGAATACTTCTCATCCCTTATAAGTAAATTTGCCCACAATCCTAGCTGTTTTTCTCCATTGCAACTTGTTTGTCTGCTGTCATCACTTCTCCATCCTGTCTGTCTTCAGAAGAATTTACAGTTTTCTTTGCAATAAACATTTCTACCACCCATCGTGGTCTGCCTATAACTCCTACTTATGTTCCACCCACCTCCCCTGCCTGCTGGACCTAGTCTTAGTCACACCTGGGATAAGTTTGCTCCTGTTATTGAACTTGCTATATCGAAGTTAGTCTTCTCCATTAGGAAGACTATATGTGCCTTGGACCCCATCTCTTTGGCCCGACTAGCCGAAAATTCTCTGGAGTTAGTTCAACTTGTACACTCTATAGTCGAGAAAAGCCTTGCCTTAGGTCATATTCTCCTTACCTGGAAAATGGCAGTTATTCATCCCTGTCTCAAAAATCCTAAACTTAATCATTCTGACCCAGCGCACTATCGTCCCATCACACTGCAGTTCTTGTCTAAACTCACAGAACAATTAATTCTGAAACAACTAACTGACCATCTAGAACACACTCTGCTCTCCATCCCCATCAATCGGGCTTCCGTGCACATTATAACACAGAAATCATAATTACCTTAGTCCTTAATGAACGTCACTGCATCCTTGACCAGGGTAAGTTTGCACTGACCATTTCGCTCAACCTCCCTGCAGCTTTTGGCTTGGTGGAACATAATCTTCTCCTTTCCCAACTTCATAGTATTGACCTCCACGGTAAAGTTTTTGCTTGGTTTCCAATAGGATCTATCAAATGACTTCCAGTCACACGACATCTGCTATTTATTCTGTGCCCTGTGGGATACTGCAGGGATCAGCTTTGTCACCACTATTATTCAATATTTTTCTCAGCCCTTTGGCAAATCTCATCCAATCGACGGGTATTTCATTCTATATGTATGCTGACAACATTCTTCTTATTGCTCAGACTGTCAGCTTATATCAAGTCTTCCCTCTATCAGTAGCAGTTTGCATTAAATATCCTCCTGGCTTCATGCAAATACATTAAAAAAACATGGCTACCTGAATCACTGATTCTGGAATCCTCCTTTCCACGGCCCCATCTCTTGACTCCACCCTCACCTCTGTACATTCATGCTTCAAATACCTGGGCATATATATTGGCTCTGAACCTTCTTTTAGCACACAAATAGGTCACCTTACCAAATCCGCTTTTCTTGCACCGCATCAGTTTCGTGCTGTGTCCCCCCTTCTGGATCCCTCTGCACAAACTTCGATCCTTCTTAACACCATGATAGCACACCTTGACTATTGTAACATGATTTATTCCTGCTTACCTAATTATCAGTTAAAGAGGCTTCAATTCATCAAAAATACTACTACTATTAAACATTTATAAAGCACTACAAGGCATACACAGTGCTGTACAAACATAGATAGAGACAGTCCCTGTTCGTCAGAGCTTACTATCTAATCAAGACAGACAAGGAAAGGGTAAGGAGACACAAGGAAACAAGGGATCAGGATTCAAAATCAGTCTCAAAGAGGTGTGCCTTTAGCATAGATTTGAAAGGAGACAGAGATGAAACCTGATGCACAGACTCAAGAAGTTTGTTCCAGGCATAAGGAACAGCAAGGTGAAAGGACCGAAGTCTGGAGTTAGCAGTGGAAGAAAAGGGCAAAGAGAGGAGCAAGCCAGTAGAAGAGCAGAGTACACTAAGAGAGGTGTAGGGGGAGAGGAGAGAGGAAAGGTAGTGAGGAGCAGAAGAATGAATGCATTTAAATGTCAGAAGGAGGAGTTTGAATTGGATATGGAAACGGAAGGGAAGCCAATGAAATGACTTGAGAAGAGGGGTCATATGACTATATCGAGACTGGTAAAATATTAGTCGCTCAGCAGAGTTCTAAATAGGTTGAAGGGGAGAGAGATGACTCAGAGGGAAACCAGCAAGAAGGAGGTTGCAATAGTCGAGATGGGAAATAATTAGAGTGTGGACAAGTGTTTTAGTCATGTGTTCAGAGAGGAAGGAACAAATTGTGTTAATGTTATAGAGCAAGAAACAATGGGTTTTATCTATCTGTTGGATATGTGAGGAGAAGGAAAGGGAAAAGTCAAAAATGACAGCAAGGTTACTGGATGAGGAAACAGGAAGTAGAAGAATTCTTTTAACAGAGATAGAGAAAGAAGGAAGGGGAGAGAAAGGTTTAGGGGGGAAAAAGAGTTTGTTTTGTTCATGTTTAGTTTCAAATGGTGATGAGACATAACAGTGGCAGGATGAGGCAGGCAGAGATATGGGCCTGGAATGTCTGAGAAATATCAGATATAGAAAGATATACCTGAGAATTGTCAGCATTAAAATGATACTGAAATCCATGGGAGGAGACGAGAACACCAAGAGACTGGGTGTAGAGAGAGAAAAGGAGAGGGCCCAGAACAGATCCTTGGGGTACACCAATAGAGAGTGGGATAGCAATAGAGGAGGAACCACCAGAACAAACACTGAAAGAGCAGTAGGAGAGATTAGGAGAGATAAGAAGAGAATCAGGACAGCACAGAGCCCCTAAAACCATGTGAGGACAATGTGTCAAGGAAAAGGTGATGGTCAACAGTATCAAAAGCAGCAGAAAAGTCAAGAAGGATAATGATAGAGTAGAGGTCCTTAGATTTAGCCAGGAACAAGACACAAGACTTTAGCAAGTGCCGTTTTAGTAAAATGTAAGGGATGAAAGCCAAAAGAGCTTGAGAAGAAATAAATTCAAGACAATGGTAGAGGACTGCACACTCAAAATGTTTGGAAACTAAGGTAAGAAGGGAGATGGGATGATAATTAGAAAGACAGCTAGGATCAAGAGAAGGTTTCTTGAACAGAGGTGTGACCACAGCATGCTTGAAGGCTGCAGGGACAGTAGCAGTGGAGAGCAAGTGGTTGAGAATATGTGAGATGGAAGGGATGACAGAGGAGGAAATGCAGTTAGGGAGATGGGTGGGGATAGGATCAGAAGAGCAAGTAGTAAGTTTGGAGGAGGAAAGAAGACGAAAGGTTTCCTTTTCAGAGATCATGGAAAAGGATGAAAGGGTAATAGAGATTGATGGGAAAATTTGGTATTGAGGAGGGGGAAGAGGATGAAATTGTTCTAGTGGGGAATTGGAGAGTAATCTTGTGACTCTTGTTATGGAAAAATTTGACTAGGGTTTGGTCAGAAAGAGAAGGGAAGGGTCGGAGGGGGAGGAGAGTTGAGGAGAGAGTTGAGAAAGAGTTGAGAAAATACCGGTATATGGACCCTGGCATGAGTTAAGAAATTCAGTCACGTGATCCTGCTTTTCATACAGCATCATTGGCTCCCATTGCTCCAACGCATTGACTACAAGATCCTTACTCTAACTCATAAGGCCCTTCCTATCAATACTCCTTCAATACCTTTCTCGTTTTATTATGCCTTATGCATCCTCACACTGCTTTACGTTCCCTCCATGACAACAGACTAGTCATCCCCCTCTCTCAAACCAAATATGAAACCACCTGCCGAAATGTTTTTTTTTTTTAAATTTAATCTTTATCATTTTACAATAAATCCAAGCATAACATGCCTGCATAGAAATTAGGGTACAAACTGGAAACATCATTGCAACATACAATGAAACACAGGAAAATAAACATAGGAAAAGGCAATTAAAGACTAGTCTGCCCCTACCATAGCCCACCATAAGAAGGAGAACCAAGTACATCAATATTTAACCAAACCTGTGAAGAAAATATAAACAAGTGTCAAGCAATCAAGCAAAAACCTTACTGCAGTGAAATCTGGGCCGCCTCAGCCGAGCGGCGAGAATTCAAAAAGGTCAGCAACTGTGATGGCTCAAAAAATATAGAAGAAGCAGACTGCAACTTAACCATACATTTATATGGGAATTTAAAAAAAAATTGAGCACCTATAAGCAAAACCCCAGGACGAAGCAACAGAAATTCTTTCCTTTTCCTCTGATTCTCTTTAGACAAATCAGGAAACACAAGAGCAGATAACCCCTGAAAAGGCAAACTACGCTTACGAAAATACATCTGTAAGAACCAATCTTGGTCAGAGGAAAGGGCAAAGATTGCTATTAGAGTGGATGGAGAGATAGAATCAGCTAACGAAGTTTCCAAAATATCCGAAACATCCAAAGAATCAACTTGTTCAACCCCTGGAATCATCCCACCACCAACTCCTTTTTTTTTTTTTTTCCAGGAGGAAGATAATACAGCTTAGTCATTGGGGGATGGGATTCATTTGGAATCCCCAAAACATCAACCAAATACTACTTAAACATATCTTTAGCACCAATTAGACTTTGGAAAATTTATAAGACGAAGATTTTGATATCTGGATAAGTTTTCTAACATCTCAATCCTTGTTTTTAAAGCCAACGCATCCTTCTGAAAAGATAAGCTACCATCCTCATACTGAGCAGTCTTTTGTTGTAACTCAGTCACTGAAGATTGTAAAGCAGAAATTTCCAATGTGTGTTGCTGCAGTAAGTTAGTATGGGACTGAGATTGGGCTGCCAAAGCAGACACCTGTGGAGCCAACAGTTCCCTAAGCTTCACAATAGCTGACCAAATAGTCTCCAAAGTAAATACAGCTGGTCATTCAAAGGTAAAAGTTACCAATGATTCGGCCACTCCTGCACCGACCTCCGAAGACTTCTGCTCCATTGCTGGGCTCCCAGGAACAGGAAGGATTGCCACTGACCCCTCGAGCTGCCTCCAGGATGAATAAGCTCCTGGGCAGTGAGAAGGAGAGGAAGAAACCTCTCCACTACTCAGCCCCGCAGTCGACCCTCCACTCTCAGCAGGCTCATCCATCTGGGAGGACTGCAAGACCACTGGTTGCGCCAAGCTCTGCTCCAGGAGAAGCTCTTTCGGAGGATGCCACTGCACTGGAGGAGAGATGTCTGGCCCTGAAACCTCCCGCCGAGCTGCTCAACTCCAGCGGTGCACTAATGGGGCACTGCTCCACCGGCTCTCCTGATTGCCGCTGCTATGTTAAGAAAAAAGAATCAAGTGGACCAACCACCCGAGAAGGCAATGGGGAAGAAGCTGCTGGGGTAAGGGAGGATTTCTTAACCCCTTTAGCCTTCCATTTGCCCATAGGTAAATCGCCGCCGCTCAGCAACACCCGTTAAACCTCCATCTTGGTTTTTCCCCCCGACTAGGAAGTCCTGCTTTTTTTTTTTTTGCCACTCCAGCCTTATGGAACTGCCTTTCTTCTCATATTTGTATGGAACCCTCTTTTAATAAATTAAAATCCCTTCTAAAGGCCAATTTGTTTGAGCAGACCTTTGGTGTTGGGCCGAGACCAGAGAGTTGAAGAAACCTTTACATTTCTATTTCCTCTGTTCTGCTTTTTTCTCTGTTCTTTCCTGTGTAGATCTGGCGTTCCTTTCTGTACTTTTTAAATTTTGTTTGTGAACCGTTCTGCTTGTTCCCCACAGAGCAGTATATCAAAACTAATAAACTATAAATTAGTATGTTATAACTGTTTCTTTTCTTGTCTCCTTTCCTCTTATCTGTTTTACTGTATTTAAGAACTGTATTTCTTTTTGTTTTTAATGTTATTTTACATTGTAAACCACTTGGACTGTGTGTGAAAGGCGGTATATAAAGTCTCACAATAAATATAAATAAATATATAAAAGTTCCTGTTTGAAAAATACGCAACACATCTGAAATTTGGCATACTGGCATGCTTCCAGATCTGTTCTCTTTTTCAAGTAAAGTGAACTTTTGCAAAGTAACTTCACGCGTTAGTACATTGAGCTCTAAGATTTGAAAAATGGAAACAAGGCCAAAAACTGTTGTTTGAA
The DNA here is from genome assembly GCA_033557465.1 of Ichthyophis bannanicus. Lineage (NCBI taxonomy): Eukaryota > Metazoa > Chordata > Amphibia > Gymnophiona > Ichthyophiidae > Ichthyophis > Ichthyophis bannanicus. The sequence goes on along the minus strand of CM066032.1, from coordinate 103,638,074 downwards.
ACACATCTGAGCAAAACAAAAGGCAAAAATAAGGCTATCGACTTAAGCTAGTAAAAGTAAACTATCAAAAAACAACATAGAAGGGAACACTTCTGGATTCTAGGCAAGAAGCTGTTAGCCCACCCCAGAAATACCATATTTACAGAAAACTTTGTACACGGGCCATAAAGCAAAAAGGTTGGAGCAAATTTGGGAAGACTGAGATGGTACTGTGCCAGCACTGGAACAAAGCATGTAAAAATGGACTCTTGCCCTGCAACATGTTAAAGAGAAGGCTGGGGAAGATGTTATGGCCGTAATCTCGTAGCAGTTAAAATACATCAGAGTGACACAATGATTAAAGAAATTAAATCCAAGGTAATACTCATGAATGCCAAACTGTCCTCATTCCAAGATAAACTGGTTGAATTTGAAACATGTGCAAGTTCCTTAGAAGAGGTGGAGGCCTATTTCAATCTGTACATCCCGGCCTGCTGTGCGTCCGGTCAGAACCAGACGCACAGAGGTAGATGGGATTTTGATCCCATGGGGCACATCCAGCCCCCGCGAGATCAGAATCCCATCTAGGCCTGTTTGTGCAGACCGGGACCTAATTCCCAATGGCCTGCAAGTACAGGCCTCTGCCTGGCTAATGCAGTCAGGCTCTTGAATGGAGCCGTGGTGCCATGGCATCTGGTTGCCATGGCACCATGGCTGCATTCAGGAGCCGCTATCCCCGGCCGCCGACCACTTTTTTTCATTCCCTGCAGTCCGACCCCCAATCTGGCCACCCATGGCCAGGGTCGGGCTGCGGGGAATCTCCTGTATTCCCTCCATCCTTTGCCACTGTTTGGGCCTGCCATATCCCGATGCGGAATAACTTCCCTGTCTAGTCTGTCGGCCCCAGACATACAGAGCTGACATCAGAATCGGCCTTGTGCATCTGGGGCCACGGACCGCCCACTGCCCTTCCTAACTTTGCCTCCGCACTGCCCCCTTCCTGCCCCTGTCTAACCACCTCATACAAACTCCTTGTTCATACGGGAGCCTTTGGATGGGGACGGCAGGAGGGCGAATAGTGGGGATGGACTTCCCAATGGGATGTCCATTCCCGCTATTCGTGCTTCAGAATTGACCCCATAGTCAACATGATGATTGGTAAATTAAAGATGGCAGTGGTCATCAGAATGGTATATGAGTACATGAGCAACAGAAATTGCTGAAATAATATCAGGTTTATGAGTATAACACAGAGTAGGGAGGGATCCTACCAGTGGTCTTCATTAATAGAAAATACTCATGTATCTTAGGAAATTAGCCACCCAAATTGTTTATCTGCAGGAGATTCATCTCTTAGCTGCAGAATTTGATAAGCTTAAAAGAGACTAGGTTAAGCACGGTTTATTTTCCCCAGCACTGGTCAAGTAAAATAGGAAGCCATTTTGTTTGCCAAGAATGTGGGTTATAACATTACTGTGCCGACGTGGTATGCAGATGGATAATAGTTGTTGAATTAGAAGGGGACCTATATCCTGGCAAATATTTATGTGCCCGAATGGAGTGCTCAACAATTTTTCCTTCAGGTGCTGCAACAGATCTCCATGGCTGTGGTAATCATCCTCTTGTAGTAGGGAGGAGGGGGATTTTAACATACTGCTAGGTCAAGGATCCTCAGATTAAGGCCTTGAAGGCTAGATGTGGCTCTTGAAGCACATTTTTCAGGCCATCCATGCTTTTCTTGTCCCCACATTAGATCTGAGCCCTGTTGCACTAGGGGATTTCAGCCCCTAATATCAATCTCAGTGGTTCTTCCTTTACTATCCCTTCCTGCTCAGCTTTCCCACTGTTGAGATCCTCATCCTCTTTCCTTCTGCTGGGAAAGTGGCAAATGACCTGGGGAAAGAATTGCTCCCTGTTCTAGTTGACACAAGGCTGGGGATGTGCAATGTTCCCCTGCTCCAGGAATGCAGCATCAGGGATGTCAGAGTTCTTTTGGCTGTTGCAATTGCAGGACCATGGTGTGTGTGTGCACATGCATGTTTTGCTGTGGGGGCAGGGCTGAAGGTGAGAAATAAGAGGAAGAGGGAGATAATAAAGAGGAGTAAGAAGAAACAGAAGGATCAAAATTCCATGTAAAAAGGAGAAGGAGAAGGCGATGGCAGTGGGGGGTGTACTACCAACTGCTTGGCCAGAATGAACAAATGGATGATGAAATGCTCAAAGAAATCAGGGAAGCTAACAAAAGTTACAACACAGTAGTAATAATAGGTGATTTAAATTACCCCAGCATCAATTAGATCAATGTCACGGCAGGACAGGCTGGGGAGATAAAGGGCCCGATTTTCAACAAGACACTGAGGCATGCCATATCCACAGAAAGATACCCGCTGAGCAAAAGTGCTTGAATTGTGAGTCATGCACCTCCAAAACGGCCAAGCTTCGAAAATGCGGCACAAACCAAGCACAGCGGCAAGTGCCCAGTGCCAAGCACAGACGGGTACGCGCAGGGGCTGGAACCCGGGCTTGGCACCTAATAAGATGTTAGCCCACAATACCCATTTAGGTGTCCAAACCAGCAGCCCAAGAAGGGAGACAACAAGTGTGTATTGCCCATCCGGGTATACCCATGCGTTGACAACACCGTCACACAGGCCCCACAGGCTGCCTATGCAAGAGTCGCCTGTGGCTGGGCAGATATACACCAGCGGCATGGCAGTGAGAAGGACAGTGAACATCTGCCCCAATGAGTCTGAGACCCTTGCCCATTTGGTATGAGGAGGTGCTTTACTCCAGGGGGGCCGGCGGCCATACCTGTGACTGTCCATGGCGATATGGAGGGCCATCCAACTCCGCCTGCGCAGGTAAGGAGACCGGAATGGGTGGGGGGGGGAGGTGTTGAGCACCATGCTAGTCCATGCACACCCTGAAAGGCACAACTGTGTGTCTGCACAGGGAGACAGGGCCGTGGGGCCAAGCCACTTGCTGGTGGCAACACCAATGGTTGCAGAACAACTGACAGTGGGGGGATAGGACATGCATGGTACAGGTGCCATCCTGGCTGCCCGCAGCAATAGGCATATCCAGATACAGCAGGCGGAGAGACTGCTGCATCCCCTGGTGGTGGATGGCAGAAACGCCACAGGGCTCACACAGCAATGGCAGTGCCTGGTGAATGGGAAGCTGTGGTTGGACTGCCCACCCCAGGGGACTCTGCCAGCCCATGCGGATAACCTGGACATGCACCCCACCCCGCAGCCCCCCCCTGCAACCCCGGCCCAGGGGTTGGAGGTGGCCAGTGGCAGTATCCACATATGTGCTGTCCATCTGTCCCTGCAAGTGGATCAGTCACCACTGCTCGCCACCCCCTGTCTGGCTGTGGCAGCATGTCGATAATGTGATGCCACAGGACTTGACAGATGTGTAATGGCGAGCATGCACAAAACATGACACCCTGTCCTGCATGGTGCCTAATGAACCAAGAAGTGGATGCCTCCTGCCATGACACTTGCTCACAGCCGAGGCCACTCATGATCCACAACCATGTACCATAGTGCCAAGACAAGACGGCGTGCAACAGATAGAAGCAAGGGAAGGAGGGAGGACTGCAGAGGTGGCTCAAGGGACTAGAGGAGTGACACCAGTGAATCAATGGCCCAGATGGCACTGTTGGTGGTGGCATCGGGCACATATCAAAGGTCCAGGGGAGTGGTGGATAGTAATCTGGTGTCAGACGCCAGAAGTGTACCATCACATGTACCCCACACCTCCTACCCTTGGGTATGCCCCTGTCCCCAGGATGGGCAGGCCACCTGGTAGAGACAGGATACAGGAATGCGCAGTAGGCAATGTGGAAACATACAACTGAGCCTATGTGTGTCCCCTCCCCCTCCCTCCAACAGTGACTATGGCGTGCGACGCACTTGGAGGCCCTAAAGTACCACTACTGCACACTGTACCGTAAGCGACTGAACCAGCTGCAGCATATCAGGGAGCAGATGCCGGCTGAGGAAGGTCAGTGGGATACACAATGGAGCCTAGCAGATGCAGGGAGTGGCAGCCATGGCTGCTAGACAGGTTCAGGCAGACCATCTGATGGTGGATACCCCATACACAATGACGTGAATGTGCTTTGGGGCAGCCGTGACATCCCCCAGTGCCACTGCCCTGTGTATGCACCAGCCAGCACCCAATGCATGCAGGTGCACACACACATGGCTGGAGCATGGCATGGAAGGGCAGTACAGGGGCACACACCATCAGCAGTGGGCCCAGATGCACATTGTGCCCCTGCCTACACTGCGCCCTGTAGGTGTTCATTGCTCGGGGAGGGGCTGGCAAGCCATAGCTGGGCATGTGAGGGGGGAACAGAGCTGGCTGAGAGTGAACAAAGGGGAGGGCATGCAGTGTGCACTGTGGGACGGCACACCCCTGTGGCCCAAAGGTGGGTTGCGCAGTGCATGTACAGGCCCCATGGAGATGCGCCAGTCCCACCCCAGGGCCACGCCTGTGTGGACCTTTAACCCCCTCACCCCTCTTCCCCCAACCCTCTTCCCGCACAGTTGGTTCCAGGGAGGCCCTGGACAATGCTGGCACACAACGGGCACCAGCCCGGAGTAGCGGTCTGGCAGTACCTCCAGCAGTGACGGGGAGGAGTCCAGCAGCACTGTGACAGAGAACAACAGCTCGGAAGAGGAGAGCTGTGAGGAGGCCACTGTGCAGCAGTGGGATGGAGAGTCTGAGGGGGAGAAAGGGTCAGGGGCAGGACAGGGAGTCTGAGGTGAAAGAGGTGGCAGCAAGACCAGAGCTGTCCCCTATGGCTGGAGCAGAGGCAGGCCCGGGGGTGGGGTAGCAGGGGGATGCAGGCACCACCTTCCAAGTTCCCCAGATATGGTGGTGCAGTGCAGCACAGCACACAGCCCAGCCAGCAGGCACCTGGTGGGGGTGGCAGAGGAGGAGCTACTCCCCCCCAGCTGTGGCCTGCAGCCCACAGCCATGCCTTCCCATGTCCCTATCAGGGGGACATATGCCCACTGCATGGCTTGGCATGGACCATGCATGATGGGCAGCAGAGCCATGGTCCATGTTCTACAGCCATTTGCCCCCATAGCCACCCCAGCACCCATGGGCATGGCATGGCCATGCCGAAACAGGCCCCTCTGCGCCACCACCCACTCAGCCATCTGGTAACTGGGCTCTGGCTGCGGAGGTGCAGCTCCTTATGGAGGATGTGCAGGCAGCAGCAGAGTCAATTGGTATGCACCTGGATGCCCTTGCTGCTGCAGTAACAGGGCACGGGTAGGGCCCCCATGCACCATAGGCTGTCCCCATGCCAGGGATTGCCCTGTGATGGGCTGTAATGGGGCAGACTGTGTGGCCATGGACATGGGTGCGCAACATCCCCATTGCTGTGTGGACCTCTGTTTTGTACTGCCCTTGGTTTTATACTGCTGTTGCTGCCATTGTTGTACCTATTAACAGGTTTTCCAATAAACTGTTCCCAGTTTGGAATCACAAGGTGTTGTCAGTTTTGTGGGGGACTGTGGGTGGGTGGGGGACCGGAGGTTATTGGGAACGGGATGTGTGCACTGTGGGTCACATCTGTGTGCATGGGTATGGCACAGAGGCACCACTCATGCAGAACGGCAGTGGTCTTAACTCTTCACAGGTAGAGTCTCTGTGCCATACCTGTAAAGAGCGGCTGCATCTACCGCCTAGTGCAGGTAGCATCTCTGTGCCATAACCGTGCAGAATGGGCACCACCACATTACTGGTGCAAGGTGCGTGCGCCATTGCTAGGCAGCATGGGTGTGGCACAGTGACGCTTCTTGCCCCATGGTGGCACACAGTCGGAGCACTGCTGTGTGCCTATTCTCACATTACAGCGGCCATGCCCGAATGCTGTGCTACTGTCCTACCTGAGTATTACTATCTGGGTGTCCATGCATGCATATGTTGCCTTCGTGCCGTGGTATGCGGCCATGGTGTCCTAAGGCAGACAGCTCTCACACAGATATTGTACCGTCAGCACTTAGGAACCTATGCGGGTACCTGATATGCCTTTGGACGGGGTGTGGCATGGCTGCACGACACATCTGCATGTGAAAGGGCCTATGTGGGTATCCTAACACCGCCATAGCACCTGAGCTACACAGTGGCAGACACAGCTCCGAAAGGGCCATAGTGAACCTGGAAGGTGAACTTTATACCTTCCAAGACCTCGATGGCCCTGGGGCTCAACATGCAGTGGTATGCTGCCCTCTTTGCGGCAGAGGATGCCAGCTCACAGCTGTCAGCATAGTGTGACATTGTCAGGAGAATCAATGCCATCCTCCACCACATCAGTGTCATGGAGGATATCAAGAAGAAGTGATGGATGGTGCGTCAGGCTGCGAATGAGAAGAGGGTCAGCAACAGCAGGCTGCCACCTGCGCGGCAGTGCAGACTCAGACTCATCCCTCTGGAGGAATATGTGCTGCAGTCTGTGGAGGAGGTCTGGTTGTGGGCTTTGACAGCTCCACCCTAGGCACACAGGGGGATGAGTAGGGGCTGCCCCACAGCCTGGGTGGCACTGTTACGGCCATGTATGTGTCCCCACCATAGTTACATCCACCCAGGGCCTGCCTGTCAGTCCTTGGATGATGTGTGGGTTGGAGAAAGAGTGGACTGGGGATCCCCCTGCCAGTTCCATTGTGGGCTTGGTGGCACCCCATAGGCCAACTTAGCAACCCATGTCACTAATCCCTGCCACCTTTGCTCTCCAACAGACCTGCCAGGAACCCAACCTTCACAGCCTGGAACCTGAGAGTCACGGAGAGCCTCACCACCCACAGTGGATGATGCCAGTGTGCAGCCAGGATGCAGCACAGCCACAGGGTCTGGTGTGACGCCCAGGGTGGAGGTGCAGTCTGGTGTGACACCCAGGGCAGAGGAGCAGGCCGATGCAGCTCCCAGGACAGTGGAACAGGCCAGTGTGTCTACCAGTGCTGGGAAGGTGAAGACAGATGATGCCCCACTCGCTGAGCTACAATTTGCCATCCTGGATGACCCTGTGGATACAGGGGACAAGGATATAGACCAGGAGCTACTGCAGGAGGTGCACACCTGGTGGCCGGCACCGAGGGCATAAAGGCTGAGCTGCACACTATATGGGAGGACCTGCAGGCAGCCATAAAATTTAGGGAGGCTGAGTCTGAGGGTATGGCAGGAACACTGACAGTGAGTGGAGCGCCATCTGGAGGGACACCTGCATCTGATGAGGGAAATGGCAGCATACCAAGCAACAATTGTTGGTTTCCTGCACAGTTTGGTGGGCCTCCTGCAGGCTTAGGCGGTAGATGCTGGGGCTGCCAGCACACCAGCACAGCCACCTGGCAGCAGCCTACCTTGATGGAGAGGGTGATGATGCTGTCAGCACGCCATTAGACATTGCTCCACTATGTCGCAGTGCACATATCCTGTTGTAAACAATAAACTTTTAGTCTGAAATTTATAGAACGGGTATAGAAATCAAACAGCACAAACCCCGTCAAACATTTAAACTTAGCAACATACTAGCTGTTCTGTAAACGCCTCCATCCAGGCTGCCCAAGCGTTTCACTATAGACGTTTCCTCAGGGAATTGTCATTACCGGCTAAAAAATAAAAACGTGAAATTAATATCATGAAGCCAGTTGCAACATTTCAATCTTGAAAAACCTAGGTAAAATCAAACCTTTATTAACCGCATGACCAGCGTAATAAGTGCACATATTCTGAATAGGTTTCTCTCAATCTGCAGTGCACAAAAACGCCGCGCATGCGGGGTTGACCCTAATCGCCATTTTTAAAGAGATGATCATGTGACTTGAACTGGTTGTCATAGTCCAATAGAAAAAATATGTGAATAGATACCTATGTAGTACAAGCCATAAGCATCAAAGAAACAGTCCGTTATAAACAAAGTGACAGATCCAATCGTACATTCAGACCTGATGGAAATACTGAGTTAAGCGTGAAGATCCATTTTTGTTCTTTCCAGAGCAACGTTTCATCAAGAGTTCTACCTCGCTTTGTTATCGATCATGTGAAGACACCTATGCGAGGTAGAACTCTTGATGAAACGTTGCTCTGGAAAGAACAAAAATGGATCTTCACGCTTAACTCAGTATTTCCATCAGGTCTGAATGTACGATTGGATCTGTCACTTTGTTTATAACGGACTGTTTCTTTGATGCTTATGGCTTGTACTACATAGGTATCTATTCACATATTTTTTCTATTGGACTATGACAACCAGTTCAAGTCACATGATCATCTCTTTAAAAATGGCGATTAGGGTCAACCCCGCATGCGCGGCGTTTTTGTGCACTGCAGATTGAGAGAAACCTATTCAGAATATGTGCACTTATTACGCTGGTCATGCGGTTAATAAAGGTTTGATTTTACCTAGGTTTTTCAAGATTGAAATGTTGCAACTGGCTTCATGATATTAATTTCATGTTTTTATTTTTTAGCCGGTAATGACAATTCCCTGAGGAAACGTCTATAGTGAAACGCTTGGGCAGCCTGGATGGAGGCGTTGGCAGTGCACATGTCGGCAAGCGCCCATGTACAGCTGCGAGCAGGGGACACATGTGGGGGAAATAAACAATGCATATGTAGCATCATTGCAGGCACTTTATTGGTGAATGTGTGTATCCCATCCAGGTGATGGTGTGGGGCAGTCACCTCAGAAACTGTCTTGTATCAGCCATGCATGGTGGACCAGTGCACGGGCTTGCTGCTGGCTCACAGCATCTGCACTGTCACCATCTGCCTCTTCAGCCTCCCACTCCTCCACAGCCAGAGGCTGTAGCGTATGCAGCAAGGCTGTAGAGTATGCAGCACAATGCAAATGTCTAGCATACATACTCTGGGCTGTAGAGGGGCCCCCACCACTCCTGTTGAGGCAACGAAGTGGCTCTTCAACACCCCTATTGCTTGCTCCACAATTACCCAGGTATGCTGATGGGTGGCATTGTACTGCTCCTCCTGCCATCTCTTGGGGTGGTGCACTGGGGTCTACAGCCAGGTCCTCAGGGGTTATCCATGGTCACCTGTGGGGGCAATTTGAGATGTGCACATGAGCATGGGATATGAGTTGGTTATGGTCTATGGGCTGTTAAGACAGCATACACCACACCATCTACTAGCGGGGTGAGGTGCAATATGTAACATTCAGAGACACTGTGGCAGTGAGAGGACACCAACGTATGACTTGTGTGCCAGTCAGGCATTTGGGGCAGGGCAGCGGGAGATGGTGACATGGGCTAGCCTGTTGGATAGTGGGGCAGGGCATGGCACAGAGATGTGGTTGGGGGTCTGCTGGCTGGGTTGGGGGGCAGACATGAATGTGCGTTACATGAGCAATAGTAATCATAGCATGATCGCGTTTGATTTAGTTAGTGGAGGAGGGATAGTACGGAAATTCACAGTACTACCTTTTAACTTTCAAAAGGGAGACTATGATAAAATGAGGAAAATAGTTAAGAAAAAAACTAAAAGGAGCTGTTGCAAAGGTTAAAGACTTACATCAAGCTTGGGTGTTGTTGAAAAATACTATCTTGGAAGCCCAGACCAGCTGTATTCCACGCTTTAAGAAAAGTGGAAGGAAGTCCAAAAAACTGCCAGCATGCTTTAAAGGTGAGGTCAGAGAGGCTGTTGCCAAAAAGGCATCTTTCAGAGAATGGAAAAAAGAGCCAAACGACGAAACCTGGAAACAGCACAAGCACTGGCAAGTCAAATGCAAGGCATTGATAAGGCAGGCAAAGGGAGAATTTGAGAAGAAGCTCGCTGCGGAAGCAAAAACACGAAATAAAGACTTTTTCAAGTACACTCGTAGCAAAAAACCTGTGAGAGTCAGTTGGTCCATTAGATGAGAGGGGATAAAGGGGCACTAAGAGGCATCAAGGCGATAGCGGAGAGACTGAATGTATTCTTTGCTTTGGTCTTTACTGAGGAAGATGTAGGGATTTTACCCATGACTGAAATGGAATTTAAAGATGCGAAAGAATTGAAGGAAATATCGATACATCAGTAAGATGTATTACAGCTATTAGATAAACTGAAGAGTAGCAAATCACCTGGGCCGGATGGTATATATCCAAGGGTGTTGAAAGAACTGAAATATGAGATTGCAGACCTGCTATTAGTAATCTGTGAATTTTCATTAAAATCATCTGTAATACCAGAAGATTGGAGGATCGCCAATGTAACGCCAATTTTTAAAAAGGGTTCCAGGCGTGATCCGGGAAACTACAGACCGGTGAGCCTGACGTCAGTACCGGGAAAAATGGTAGAAACCATCATAAAGAACAAAATTACTCAGCATGTAGATAGTCATGGCCTAATGGGAGATAGCCAACATGGCTTTAGACAAGGAAGATCTTGTTTTACTAATCTGTTATGTTTTTTTGAAGGTGTGAATAAACAGGTGGACAAAGGTGAGTCGGTTGATATAGTGTATCTGGACTTTCAGAAAGCCTTTGACAAGGTCCCTCATCAGAGACTTTTGGCAAAACTAAAGAGTCATGGGATAGGAGGCAGTGTACTATTGTGGATCAGGAACTGGTTAAAAGATAGAAAGCAGAGGGTAGGGCTAAATGGCTAATTTTCCCAATGGAGAAAGGTGAATAGTGATCAGGGATCTGTGCTGGGTCCGCTGCTTTTTGACATATTCATAAATGACCTGGAAAAGGGAATAACGAGTGAGGTTTATCAAATTTGCAGATGACAAAACTATTTAAAGTTGTTAAAACCCAAGAGGATTGTGGAAAATTGCAAGAGGATCTTGATAAATTGGAAGAATGGCCATCAAAATGACAGATGAAATTTAATGTGGACAAGTGCAAAGTTATGCACCTAGGGAAGAACAACCCAAACTATGGTTACACGATGCAAGGTTCCACATTAGGAACCACCACCCAGGAAAAAGATTTAGGCATCATTGTGGATAACATGTTAAAACCCTCAGCCCAGTGTGCAGCGGTGGCCAAGAGAGCAAATAGAATGCTAGGTATCATAAGGAAAGGAATGGAAAATTAAAACAAAGGATATTATAATGCCTCTGTATCTTTCCATGGTGAGACCGCACCTTGAATGTTGTGTGGAATTCTGGTCGCCGTATCTTAAAAAGGATATAGCGTTATTAGAAAAGGTTCAGAGAAGAGCCACCAAAATGGTAAAGGGGATGGAAGGATACTCCTATGAAGAAAGGCTAAAAACGTTAGGGCTTTTTAACCTGGAAAAGAGACGGCTGAGGGGGAGATATGATAGAAGTCTATAAATTAATGAATGGAGTGGAACGGGTAAATGTAGATCGATTGTTTACATTATCAGAATATAGAAAAACTAGGGGACATGCAATGAAGCTACAGGGTAAACTATTTAAGACTAATAAAAGAAAATATTTTTTCACTCAATGTGTAATCAAATTCTGGAATTTGTTACCGGAGGATTTAGTAAAGGCTGTTAGTGTAGCTGGATTTAAAAAAGGTTTGGACAAGTTCCTGGAGGAAAGGTCCATAAACCATTATTAAGAAGGGACCCAGGATATCAATGCGTGACCCAGTACAAGCATTGTGGTGGAACCTGTGTCTTTTGGGGAAACTGCTAGGTACGTATGACCTAGATTGGCCACTGTTGGAAACAGGATACTGGGCTTGATGGACCTTGGTCTGACCCAGTATGGCATATCTTATGTTCTTATGAGCTGTTGCCATGTGGCTGCACTACAGGATTCCAGCCTGCGCTCCTCCACATGCCACATGTTGGTGCGTGCTGTCTGCTTTTGGCCATGGAGTTTCCCTTGGTTGTCCCCATGATGTGCGACATTGCCTGCTGTGTGCATGGATCGTCAAAATAGCAGCGCATATGCACGCATTGATCATCATGTGTTGGAATACTTACAAAACACATATATCCCCACCTGTTTGCATTACACATAGCATCGTACTACAGCATCCGGCTGTCCTGGGTCTCTCATATGTGTGCACTCACTTAGCAGCCATGCATCTCTGAGCTGATGCCTGGCTGCTGCCTATCTCAAGCTGGAATGGGCAAGGACAAATACATTGTGGCAGGATCCCAGGTAACGGGCACACATATCAGTAAAGGTCATGTTGGCATCCAGAATGACCTGCATGTTCATCGATGTGTAACCATGCCTGTTCCAGTGTGTCCTCTGCTCCAGCTGTGCTGCCCGCAGTGCATTGTGGGTACAGTCTATACATCCAAGCACCTATGGGAATTCAGCAACATTGTAGAATGCCTGCATGGTCTTCTGTCGCATCTGCTGTGTCCGAGGGAAGCTATGAGGTGGCACATCCTCCGCAGCAGGGCCCTGGTGAAGGCACTTATGTAGTGGCTGGCAGTGGACTGCATGATTCCAATAATCACCCCTTTCACATGCTGGAAGCTGCCAGTTGACAGATATCCCAGGGCAGTGATTATCATCATAGCCATTGGCAGGGCCTGGCTTCTGGTAGCAGAGGGCTCCAAGTCCACACTAGGTTAGCTGCACAACTCTGTTATCATTGCCCCATCCAGTCTGTATCTCTGGTAGACCTCCTCCTCCATCATTAGGCATACACTAACCCCAAACAAATGTAATATAACGTTGTTAATTTCCTCGTAATACCTAAACACCACCCTTATGATAAATGTAACCCTCCAATAGTACTGTCTAGATGTTATTACGTTCCCATATGTTAAATGTAACCACTGTCTAGATGTTAAGCTCCCTTATGTTAAATGTAACCCTCCTATTGTGATGTGACCACTTTGATTGAAGGATAAGGTGGTATACAAATCTGTTTAAATAAATTTGTAGGTAGTTCACCCTGGACCTATGTACAGTGTCTTGCGAAAGTATTCATCCCCTTGGCTTTTGTCCTGTTTTGTTGCATTACATGCAACCTTCTTCTTTGTCATTTCTTTCTGTTCTTGCCTCTCCTCTGTCCTTTGCTATCCCTGTCCTTTTATTTAGATGGTGTTCCTTTTCCTTTTTCTTTCTCTGCAGGTATTGTATTTTACTGTAAACCGCTTTATGCTGTGGCACTAGCAGTATATCAAGTGGATAAAAATAAACAAATACACCTGAAATGAAAATGGAGGTTCATTTGGATGTTAGATAATGGACCTAACAATATAGTCCAAATTGGTGAAGTGAAATGACAATAAAATACCTTGTATATATTTAAAAAAAAAAAAAAAAAAGTAAAAACTGAAAAGTTGTGAGTGCATAAGATGTGGTCCAACAAATTAACCTCAGAAGTCACATAATTAGTTGATTAGAGTCCACCTTTGTGCAATCAGTGTCACATGATGCCTATATAAATATACCTGTTCTGAAAGGCCCCTGACTCTGCAACACCATTAAGCAAGCAAAATGAAGACCAAGGAGCACTCTAAACAGGTCAGAGGCAAAGTTGTGGAGAAGTATAGACCAGGGATGGGTTATTAAAAAAAATAAAAAATAAAAAATAAAAAATCCCAAATTCTGAATATCCAACAGAGCACCATTAAATCCATTATAACAAAATAGAAAAAATATGTCATCACTACAAATCTGACAAGAGAAGGCCGCCCACCAAAACTCACAGACCGGGCAAGGAGGGCATTAATCAGAGATGCTACAAAGACACCAAGGATAATACTGAAGGAGCTGCAAAGATCCACAGCAAGATGGGAGTATCTGTCCATAGGACCACTTTAAGCCATACACTGCACAGAGGTGGGGCTTTATGGAAGTGGCCAGGAAAAGGCAATTGCTTAAAGAAAGAAATAAGATAACGCGTTTGGAATTTGCACAACAGCATGTGGCAGACCCCCCAAATACATGGTGGAAGGTTCTCTAGTCAGATGAGATGAAAAAATTGATCTTTTTGACCATCGTGGAAAACGCCATGTGTGGCGCAAACCCAACGCTTCCCATCACCCCAAGAACACCATTCCCACAGTGCAATATGGTGATGGCGGCATCATGCTATGGGGAAGTTTTTCATTGGCAGGGACAGGAAAACTGGTCAGAATTGAAGGAACGATGGATGGCACTAAATACAGGGCAGTTCTTGAGGAAAACCTTTCAGTCTGCCTGAGTTTTGAGACTGGGACGAACGTTCAGCTTCCAGCAGGACAATGACCCTAAACATACTGCTAAAACTGATTTAAAGGGAAACATTTACATTTATTTATTTATTTAAAAGCTTTTTTATACTGCGCTCTTTAATATCAGTACGGTTTACAATTAACAATTCTTGCACAAGACCAGTGAGAACTGCCTAGTGCTACATTGAACAGGATCAGTAACTTGGAGCTGTAACTGGGTGAACTATTTACACATTCAACCATCAAAGCTGTGGCTGAGTAACTATTTACAAGTTAGATGTTAGGCCCAAACTGAATGGTTAAGACTGGGTCTTCTCGGTTAATGCATTGATCATTATAGTCATTCTCAGTTATTACAATACTCAATATAGTCGGTATATCAGTGCATATTAAATGTACCTGATGGACAGTTCTGCAGATCGGTTTGTCTTAGACAGTTTGTGAAGTGTTGGGTCCGACTTGAGTGAGTTGGGGTGTGGGATGTGGTTGGGTTACGTTTGGCTGTGAAAAGTGTAGAAGGAAAAGGTGATGCTTGAGGGCTTTCCTGAATTGTGTGAGGTCTCTGATTGCTCTGATATTTGGTGGGAGGTTATTCCAGCACTTTGGGGCATAGAAAGCGAAGGCTCTATTCCTGGTTGCTTGTGTACATTTTGTGGATTCCATAGGGATAATCAACGTATTGGCAGTTACTGTCCTTCTCGGCCTGTTGTTGGGGGTGGGGGTGAGGAGGACTGTGAGGGACGAGGGGGGTATCATGTTAATGGCTTTGAATGTGAGGAGTAGTGCTTTGTATGTGAGTCTGCAATTTAACGGTAGCCAGTGAAGGTCTTTAAGAATGGGTGTGATGTGGGTTCTTCTGGATAAACCACAGAGAATGTGTGCAGCCGCGTTCATCGCAAGTTGTAATGGGTTGAGGGTGCTCGAGGGTGCTCTTGGGGAGGCCATGCAGAATGATGATCGCGTAATCGAAATGTGGTGTTACCAGCACCTGGAATATTGTTCTGAAGTCGTCAGGCGCTAACATGGGTCTTAAGTGCCTTAGAGTCTTGATTTTGTTGTATAGCGTCCTGGTGGTGGTCTTTATGTGCTCTTTGAAGTCGAGATGTTGGTCAAGCATAATACCCAAGTAGTGTATCGCAGGTTTGCTTGGGAGCTCTGCATCTCTCACCTTCAAGGTAGTGGGGGGAGAGAAGTTTTTGTTCTTTGTAATGAACAGGACCTCCGTTTTCTTGCAGTTAATACGGAGGTTCTGAGCTTGAAGCCAGTCGGTGATTGCATTGAAGCAATCTACTAGAGGGGTAAAATCGGGTTGCATGACTTTGATTGGTGCAAACAGCAAGACATCGTCTACATAGATCAGGCTGGAGATATTGAATGAGCGGATGATTTCGCATATAGGTTGCATATATACATTAAAGAGTAGTGCGGACAGAGAGGAGCCTTGGGGTACTCCCTGATGTTGCTGGAATGGTTCAGATGTTGTGGATCCCATCTGTACATGTTGCCATCAGTCAGCTAGGTAGGATTTACACCATGGCCAGGCCCTGAATTCCCTTCTCATGGTGTCGTGTAAGGAGTTGATCATGGTTGACAGAATCGAATGCAGCAGCGATGTCGAGGAAGATAAGTGCAAACCCATTTTCGATGTTGTCTATTCCTCTGCTTAAGGTGTTGGTTAGTGTGACGAGTAAAGTCTCAACTCCATGGGATTCTCAAAACCTGTGCTGGCAGGGATCTAGGGGGGCTGATGTGTCAATGTGTTGCTGGATTTGTCTTTGGGCAACCTTCTCAATTATTTTGGCTAGTAGGGGATACTAGAGATCGGGCGATACGAATCAGCCTTCATCGGATCTAGTCTGTTGTTTTTCAGGAGTGGACATATGGACGTCTGTTTGAGGGATGGTGGGAATAAACCAGTTGAGAAGGAGAGTCTCATGATGTTGGCTGGGATTGGACTGAGTTCAATGCGCATCGCTCTGATCCAGTATGCTGGGCATGGGTCATTTGGTGCTGTGGTGGTATTGATGATGGCAATAAGGTCTTTGATGTTTTTCTCTGCTGGAGGTGTGAACTCAGTAAGCGGTGGCTGTAGGTGGGGAATATGGCTAGGTGTAGGTCTTGGTGCAATGTTTCTTTTGAGGATTTTGGTTTGGAGGTAGTCAGCATATAGCTGGGGTTGAATTGGTTCCGGCTGAGGAGCGGAAGGTTCCTTGGTTAGGGATTTTGCTATGCTGAAGAGGTCGCGGGGTTTATTTAGAGAGCGGAGAAGGAGCTCGGAGTGGTAGGTTCTCATTTTGTCAGATATTGTCTCACGGTGAAGTTTTAAGTGGTTGATGTATGTTGTTTGGTCTGCTGTGGCACGAGAATGTTGCCATTTTCTTTCGTGCTTCCTTAGGAGGAGCAGAGATGTCCGCAGTTCCGTAGAAAACCATGGGGCTGGATTTCTTTTTCTTGGCGGTCTGTTGAATGTTGATGGTTTGTGTGAGGAAGGTAGCAGCGAGGAAGGTTTGTGCGAGGAAGGTAGCTGAGAAAATGTTTTCAGAGTGGCATTCCATCTGGTGAACATATCGTCAAGGTTATTTGAGGGTTGATTGAGTATTGGGAGTACGCTTTTGGAAAACTCATCCTTGTCGAGGGATTTGAAACGGCGAGCATTTACTGAAGAGGCTGTGTTTGTGTGGCTGGGTGGGACTTGGTCTTGCTGCGATGGGATTTGGAATGTGATTAAGCTGTGGTTGGACCATGGGACAGGAGTAATGGTGAGGTTGAGGTTGTGATTGTGCTTTGTAACTGAATGTGGGGCGAAGATAAGGTGCAGTGATTTGCCACTGTGGTGAGTGGGGGCATTCACCACCTGTTTGTAGCTGAGTTCGGTCATTGCATCAAGGAAGGTGTTAGCATGGGTGGGTTGCAGGGATGCAAGGTTGAAGTCACCAAACAACCAGTTAGGTTTGCGTGGGTTTTCAGGTTTGCAGGCTAGATCTATTATGTTGGAGAGATCTTCCGGAGGGGAGGTTGGAGCTCTATAGATGAGATTTACGGTGTTATGCTTGTTGGCTATGGTAACTGTGTCTATGTGCAGAGTGCTTTTGGAGGAGAGCAGCTGATACTGGAGTTTGGTTTTTACCAGGATGAAAACTCCGCTGCCTCTTCGGCTGGCTCTGTGGCAGGTGTGGATTGAAAAGTCTGGTGGGATAAGTTGGTTTAGGAGTACTGTGTCTGTGTCTGAAAGCCAGGATTCTGTAATCATTAGGATGTCTAAGTTATGGTTTGCTATGAGATCTGTGAAGGCTGGCCATTTCTTGCGAACTGAGCGTGAGTTTATGAGGGCACATCTCAAGTTACTATGTACATGTGTCATCTCATGTTTGGTGTTAACAGGGTTGTTGAGTGTTACATAGAGTAGGTGTGAGTGTCTGACATGGTATGTGTGTGGTGGTGGGTGGTGGGGGCTGCTATAATTTCTTCTTCCAAGACAATGTAAGATGGGGATGGGGTTATAGCCAGAAGAGAGTGCCAGAGTATCCTGGATGGCATTGGCAAGGAGAAAGATGCTGGTAAGGGCTAGTAGAGAGAGGGCCATGTTGGGCTGCTGGGTGTTGAGTCTTCCCTTGGTGACTGCACACGTGAAATAGCTATCTAGTAACAAGGGTATAGTATAATAGCTATAATGTAAAGTAGCAAGGGTAGCAGGTTCTATGGTATGGTACAATATATATGGTTGTATAGTAGCAATGGAGTGGTATAATAGATACAGTCGTTAAGCAGCAACGGTATAGTACAATATATGTAAATATCTAATAGCGAGGTATACAAGGTATAGTTGTGTAATACCAACAGCCTATTACAATAGGTATACCTGGTTGATATCTATAGTAAGGATCTAAACTCGGAGTAAGCCCAGATTAGGTAACTTTCTATCTAAATGTCTTGGAATGGCCTAGTCAAAGCCCAGACCTCAATCCAATTGAGAATCTGTGGCATTACTTGAAGATTGCTGTACACCAGCGCAACCCATCTAACATTGAAGGAGTTGGAGCAGTTTTGCCTTAAGGAATGGGTAAAAATCCCAGTGGCTAGATTTGCTAAGCTAATAGAGACATCATGCTTGGCAAGATAGAAGGTCAATGCAAAAGAGGAAGGCCAGCAATGAGATGGATCGATACAGTAACAGCAGCTATGGGTACCAGTCTGTCAACAATGAGCCGCCTGATTGGAGACCGAACACAATTTAGGATAGCTATCCAGAGGGTTGCCATGAGTCGACTCCGACTCGACGGCACTTAATAACAACAATAGAGACATACCCCAAGAGACTTGCAGCTGTAATTGCAGCAAAAGGTTGCTCTACAGCGTATTGACTTTGGGGGTGAATACATATGCACACGCCTTCTTTTAGTTTTTTTTTTTGTCTTAATTATTGTTTGTGTCACAATAAAGGATATTTTGCACCTTCAAAGTCGTAGGCATGTTGTGTATATCACATGGTGCTAACCTCCAAAACTCCATTTTAATTTCAGGTTGTAATGTGACAAAATAGGACAAACACAAAGGGGATGTATACTTTTGTAATGCACTGTACACATGGGACATGGTACCTGTGTCTTGGGTGCTGGACTGCTACCTGCTGACGGATACGCACTGCCTGCCGCATCCTTTGCTGTGCCCAAGCACGACAGGCACGTCTCTACCTCTGGAACACCATGTGCATGGCCCACATGGCTTCATGGCCAGTCCAGCAGCACTTTACTTCTGCATGGTTTGGATATAGGCCTGCACACGCTCTCCTCACTGTACTATGCACTGTAGCGCCACTACATGGGTTCGCCGCACACCATCAGCGCTGGGAAATGTCGCTTAGGCTTACGCATAGTGACGTCCAATGTCTGTGCACACGGCTTTTGGAAATCCACTTTATGCGGATTTGAGGATGACACACCACATTCCACCGTGGGGCCTCTGCGCTTGGCACTGTATGGGTAGCTGGGCCTCTCTGATTCAAGTTGCTTTATTGAATATCCGGTTTACACATATATGGCGGTTGTACACAGGTAGGGCCGTCTTTTACACATGTAGCATGCACCTAAGGCTTTGAAAATAGGGCCCAAAATTTTTAGATGAAAGAAATGACTGCTGCTTTGAGCAGCTGGTTCATGAACCAACAAGAGGGGAAGCCTCTTTGGACCTAGTGCTTAGTGAAACACTAAATCTGGTGCCAAGAGATAAGGGTATAAATGCTACAGGGTTCGATGCTAGCATGCCACATTCAAACTTAACAACTTTACATCGGCATGTTCCTCCGAGACCTGGCGATGGAACTCTGAGGCTTCACGGCTGGTCTTGATGGAGACCACCTCTGGCGCTTCCAGACACTTACGAAGTCTGTCGGAGAGTGCTCCAAATATTTATCTTGAGCTGCCTACAACGGCTTTGAGTCCAGCACGAGGGTGGTGGCCGCTGGCATTGGCACCCGATGCCAGGCTTGTCTCCAGACATCCGACCTTGAGCAATGGATGCAGGAGAAGCTCCTTGACTGCCAATGCCTTGGGGAGCAGCTCTTCGGCAAGCCCATGGAGGACAAGGCCGCCGAGATCAAGACGGACTCGACTCTTAAGGAAGATCTCTACTCTTCCAAAAAAGAAGCCTCCAGGAAAGAAGCCTCCCTTCAATAGGAAGGGCTAACTCACCCAGACCCCTCAGCAGGGTCACCAGGGCAAGGGAGCGGGCAAAGCCCACGCAAGCCCAAGGGCCCCAAGCCTCAGACTCCAGCCCCAGCTCAACCTGTTGAGGTTTTGATGCCGTCAGCCTAGCCTTTCCCCCTCTGGAGGGTTAGCTGCCAAGGGGGAGGCACCTAGTCCATTTTGCCCACAGGTGGGCTTCCATCACCACCGCCTCATGGGCACTTAAGGTGGTCAGGGAGGGTTACCTCCTCCACCTGGATCAGCTGCCTCCACCCTTCTTTCTTGGGGAGCTCCCTTGGTCTCTCCTACACCAGTCTGTGCTAATGCAAGAACTTGCAGGCCTTCTCAGGAATAAGACTGTGGAGCCCATACCACACCACCTGAAAGGAAAGGGGTTTTATTCCAAGTTTTTTCTGGTCCCAAAAAGAACAGGAGGACTAAGACCCTTCCTGGACCTGAGAGACCTGAACAAATTCTTGATGCAGGAGAAGTTCAAGATGCTCTCCCTTGGAATATTGCTGCCCTACCTCCAGCAGTGAGCTTGGCTATGCTCCTTGTACATCAAGGATGCTTATACTCACATCCTTATCCATCCCAGTCACAGACAGTACCTAAGATTCTTGGTTGGGGCGACCATTACCAGTACAGGGTACTTCCCTTCAGCATTGCCTCCACACTAAGGGTTTTCACCAAAAGCCTGGCAGTAGTATAAGAACATGAGAACATGCCATACTGGGTCAGACCAAGGTCCATCAAGCCCAGTATCCTGTTTCCAAAACTGGCCAATCTAAGTCACAAGTACCTAGCAGTTTCCCCAAAAGACACAAGTTCCACAATGCTTGTATTGGGGCAAGCAGTGGATATTCTGGGTCCATTTTAATAATGGTTTATGGACCTTTCCTCCAGGAACTTGTCCAAACCTTTTTTAAACCCGGCTCATTAACAACTTTTACTACCTCCTCTGGTAACAAATTCCAGAGTTTGATTACACGTTGAGTGAAAAAATATTTTCTCTTATTAGTCTTAAATAGGTTGCCTTGTAGCTTCATTGCATGCCCCCTAGTCTTTGTATATTTTGATGGTGTAACAATCGATCTGTGTTTACCTTTTCCACTCCATTCATTAATTTATATACCTCTATCATATGTCCCCTCAGCAGTCTCTTTTCTAGGTTGAAGAGCCCTAACCTTTTTAGCCTCTCTTCAGAGGGGTATCCTTCCATACCCTTTACCATTTTGGTGTCTCTTCTCTGAACCTTTAATAATAACGCTACAGTATATCCTTTTTAAGATACGGCGACCAGAACAGCACACAATATACAAGGTGCAGTTTCACCATGGAATGATATAGAGGCATTATAATATCTTTTGTTTTATTTTCCATTCCTTTCCTTATGATACCTAGCATTCTATTTGCTCTCTTGGCCACCGCTGCACACTGGGCCGAGGGTTTTAACATGTTATCCACAATGACGCCTAAATCTTTTTCCTGGGTGATGGTTCCTAATGTCGAACCTTGCATCGTGTAACCATAGTATGGGTTGTTCTTCCCTAGGTGCATAACTTTGCACTTGTCCACATTAAATTTCATCTGCCATTTTGATGCCCAGTCTTCCAATTTATCAAGATCCTCTTGGAATTTTCCACAATCCTCTTGGATTTTAAAAACTTTAAATAGTTTTGTGTCATCTGCAAATTTGATAACCTCACTCATTATTCACCTTTCCAGGTCATTTATGAATATGTCAAAAAGCAGCGGACCGAGCACAGATCCCTTGGGTACACCACTATTCACCTTTCTCCATTGGGAAAATTGGCCATTTAGCCCTACCCTCTGCTTTCTATCTTTTAACCAGTTCCTCATCCACAATAGTACACTGCCTCCTATCCCATGACTCTTTAGTTTTGCCAAAAGTCTCTGATGAGGGACCTTGTCAAAGGCTTTCTGAAAGTCCAGATACACTATATCAAAGAACTCACCTTTGTCCACCTGTTTATTCACACCATCAAAAAAACACAACAGATTAGTAAGACCACATCTTCCTTGTCTAAAGCCATGTTGGCTGTCTCCCATTAGGCCATGACAATCTTCATGCTGAGTAATTTTATTCTTTATGATGGTTTCTACAATTTTTCCCGGTACTGACGTCAGGCTCACCGGTCTGTACTTTCCCGGATCACCCCGGAACCCTTTTTAAAAATTGGCGTTACATTGGCGATCCTCCAATCTTCAGGTATTACAGATGATTTTAATGAAAATTCACAGATTACTAATAGCAGGTCTGCAATCTCATATTTCAGTTCTTTCAACACTCTTGGATGTATATCATCCGGCCCAGGTGATTTGCTACTCTTCAGTTTATCTAATAGTTGTAATACATCTTTCCGATGTAGCGATATTTATTTCCTTCAATTCTTCTGCACCTTTAAATACCACTTCAGTCATGGGTAACATCCCTACATCTTCCACAGTAAAGACCGAAGCAAAGAATTCATTCAGTCTCTCCGCTATCGCCTTGTCGCCTCTTAGTGCCCCTTTAACCCCTCTATCATCTAATGGACCAGCTGACTCTCTCATAGGTTTTTTGCTACGAATGTACTTGAAAAAGTCTTTATTTCGCATTTTTGCTTCCGCAGCAAGCTTCTTCTCAAATTCTCCTTTTGCCTGCCTTATCAATGCCTTGCATTTGACTTGCCAGTGCTTGTGCTGTTTCCAGGTTTCGTCGTTTGGCTCTTTTTTTCCATTTCCTGAAAGATGCTTTTTTGGCAACAGCCTCTCTGACCTCACCTTTAAAGCATGCTGGCAGTTTTTTGGACTTCCTTCCACTTTTCTTAAAGCGTGGAATACAGCTGGTTTGGCCTTCCAAGATTAGTATTTTTCAACAACACCCAAGCTTGATGTCTTTAACCTTTGCAACTGCTCCTTTTAGTTTTTTCTTAACTATTTTCCTCATTTTATCATAGTCTCCCTTTCGAAAGTTAAAAGGTAGTACTGTGGATTGCCTTACTATCCCTCCTCCACTAATTAAATCAAATGCAATCATGTTATGATCACTATTGCCAAGTGGCCCCAACACCCTTATCTCTTGCACTAGATCTGGTGTTCCACTAAGGACTAGGTCTAATGTGGCTTCCCGTCGGGTCGGTTCATGAACCAGCTGCTCCAAGAAGCAGTCATTAATTTTATCTAGGAACTTTATCTCCCTAGCATGTCCTGCCGTGACACTGACCCAGTCGATACCGGGGTAATTGAAATCACCCATTATAATTACAGCGCTGTAACCTTTGTTAGCTTCCTTGATTTCTTTGAGCATTTCATCATCCATTTGTTCATTCTGGCCAGGCGGTCGTTAGTACACCCCCACTGCCATCGTCTTCCCCTTTTTACATGGAATTTCAATCCATAGAGATTCTACAGCAAATTTTGTTTCCTGCAAAACTTTAATTCTTTCTGACTCAATGCCCTCTCTAACATAGAGTGCAACCCCTCCACCAATTTGATCAGCTCTATCTTTATGATATAGTTTGTACCCAGGTATCACAGTGTCCCACTGGTTGTCCTCCTTCCACCATGTCTCAGATATTCCAATCATATCTAACCTCTCATTTAGTGCTATATATTCTAACTCTCCCATCTTATATTTTAGACTTCTAGCATTTGCATACAAGCATTTTAGAGACTTTATTATATTCATATTAATTTGGCTATTGGTAGACATGGGTAATTTGGTATCTTTAAGCTCTGTCTGCTCCATACTTGAGGGCATTTTGGCTACTTTACTCTTTTTTGGAACCTGTCTGCTTTTGGTAGTATCCTTCAAGGATACATGCTTCCGAACCATCCGCTCTTGAGCGACTGTCGGCTTTCCCCTATTATCTAGTTTAAAAGCTGCTCTATCTCCTTTTTAAAGGTTAATGCCAGCAGCCTGGTTCCATCCCGGTTAAGGGTGAAGCCCATCCCTTCGGAAGAGCCCCTCCTTTCCCCAGAATGTTCCCCAGTTCCTAACAAATCCAAAACCTTCATCTCTGCACCATTGTCTCATCCACGCATTGAGACTCCGGAGCTCTGCCTGCCTTTTGGGTCCTGCGCGTGGAACGGGAAGCATTTCGGGGAACGCTACCCTGGAAGTTCTGGATTTCAACTTCCTACCTAAAAGTCTAAATTTAGCCTCCAGAACCTCCCTACCACATTTTCCTATGTCATTGGTACCGACATGTACCAAGACAGCAGACTCCTCCCCAGCACTATCTAAGACCTTATCTAGGTGGCGCATGAGGTCCGCTACCTTCGCATCAGGCAGGCATGTTACCAGACGATCCTCACGTCCACCAGCCACCCAGCTATCTATATGCCCAATGATCGAATCACCAACTATAATGGCTGTCCGAACCCTTCCCTCATGGGCACATGGCCCTGGAGAAACTTTGTCGGTGCGAGAGGGTTTTACATCACCTGGAGGACAGGTCCTAGTTACAGGATCACTTCCTGCCATGCCAGGATGATGCTCTCCTGTCACGTGACCTCTCTCCTCCAGGGCAACAGGGATGCTGCCAGACTGGAGGTGGAACTTCAGGACTATATCCCTGTAGGTCTCTTCTATGTACCTCTCTGTCTTTCTTATATTTTCCAAGTCGGCTACTCTAGCCTCTAGAGAACGGACTTGTTCCCTGAGAGCAAAGAGCTCCTTGCACCTAGTGCACACGTAAGACCTCTCACCAACTTGGAGAAAATCATACATGTGACACTCAATGCAAAAGACTGGAAAGTCCCCATCTCGCTCCTGGACTGCTGTCTGCATCTTAGTTTTAAGTTTGTGTTTAGATCTTTAAGTTCTTTACCTACTAAGGTTTGCTATGGATATTTATACTAATAAAACTGTATCTAATACGTTTAATATACCTTGTTCACCTGAAGCTTTATTAATCTCAGGTCCTTAGTGTATGACTGATTTGGGTAATGAGCTTCACCTGAGAGCACCTCCTTTCTTTTAAGATGTGTAAGTACCTATAAAGCTATGATTATCCCAGAAAGTTCTCTTCTGTGTTTTAAATTTAAACTTAAACTGCTGCTACTAGGCCCTGACTGATTTAACAAAAAACAGTGGGTTCACAGATTAATTAGCTTTAATACAAAGAAGTCCTTCCAGAAAATTCCCAGAAATATATACTCACAATTAAAGATCTCTCTTCAGAAGTAACAGTCCCTTTTTCTAGTCCTTCAAGACCATACCCTCCAAGCCGTGGCTTCCTCCCCCTGGACAGGGCAGATTGCCTCATGGCCCTGTGACCGAAGTGCAATGCTGCTGTACCGTGTCGGCGTGGTCTATGCTTCCCCTCCTCGGCCACATGACTTCCATGGTCCATATGGTCCCCAATGCCCACCTCCTCATGCAGACACCTCATTGGTGTCTCTGCTCATAGTGGACCAAGGCTACGGAGAGACTCTGGGACAGAGTTGTGGACTTCCTCAGTTGGTGGCAGGATTCGCAAAACCTGCAGAAGGGCATGTCCTAACTATCGAGCCCCCTGCGGGTCCTTACGACTGATGCTTTCCTGCTGAGCTGGGGTGCCCATTGCGAGGAATTGCGCACCCAGGGCATCTGGTACTTCGAAGAGAGCCAGCAGTAGATCAACCTGCTGGAACTCAGGGCCTTCTTCCTTGCGCTCAAGACTTTGCAGCCCCGCCTGCAACATCCAGACGGACAGTCGGGTCACAATGTTCTTCCTAAACAAGCAAGGCGGCACAGGCTCTTACCGCCTCTGCCAGGAGGCGGTAGCCCTTGACTTGTACGCTACCAGACAGAGTATGCTTCTCCGAACAGGATACCTCCCGGGCCAGGAAAATGCCCTGGCATACAGGCTGAGCCGGATCCTCCAACCACACGAGTGGCACCTGGACCCCAGGGCGGCACAGCAGCTCTTTAGGTTGTGCGGCACCCCTCTTTGCCAGCCCAGCCATTGCTCAGCTACCGCGATTCTGCTGCCAACAGCCACACCCAGCCTGGGTAACAGCGGATGCCTTCCTCACCTCGTGGTCGGGAGGCCTGTTGTATGCCTTTCCTCCCACACCACTGATAGCGCAGACCCTCTTCAAGGTCCAGCGAGACAAATCTTCCATGATTCTAGTGGTCCCAAGGTGGCCCAGGCAGCCTTTGTTTCCTTTACAACTTCGTCTCTCGATGGAGTCCCCGGTCCCTCTCGGGGTCTCACCGGGACTTTTGATCCAGGAGTAGGGCTCAATCCTTCACCCCAACCTGGCATCTTTGTCTCTCAGAGTATGGCTGCTGAACGGGTCACTTTAGCACCCCTCAACCTCCCCAAGGAGGTGGAGGAGAGTCCTGGCCTCTCACAAGGACTCCATGAGACGGACCTATGCATTCAAGTGGTGCAGGTTCTCCTTATGGTGCATGGAGCCAACGGGTGAACCTGTTCTCCTGCCCGGTGCATGCGGTGCTGCAGTATTTGCTCCAACTTTCACAAGTCCAACTCCATCAAGGAGGGTGCATCTGAATGCACTCTCCGCAAACCATCACTCCATAGAGGGCAAGCCTCTTTCTGTGTAGTCCCTTATTACCCAGTTCATGTGGGGCTTACTGCTCTCAAAGCCTTCTATCTGTCTGCCCCCAGCGGAATGGGATCTCAATGTGGTCCTGGCGCAGCTCACCATGCCACCCTTCAAACCCTTGGCTACTTGTCACCTGAGATACCTGTCTTAGAAGGTGGCCTTCCTGATGGCACTCACCTCAGCGCACAGAGTCAGTGAGCTCCAGGCCCTGGTGGCTGAGCCACCCTACACCAGGTTCTACAAAACAGGGTTGTGCTCCGCACTTTTCTGAAGTTTCTTCCAAAGATGTCTGATTTCCATCTCAATCAGAATGTAGTACTCCTACCTTTTTTCCACAGCCCCACACCAATAAGGCGTCGGCCATTCTTCATACTCTGGACTGCAAAAGGGCCCTGCCCTTCTATCTACAGTGTAATCATGGCCACCACAAATCCTCACAGCTTTTTGTCACATATGACCCCAGTTATCTGAGAGAGGCTGTCACCAAGTGGACCTTATCCATCTGGGTGGCGGACTGCATCACCTTCGCCCATAGCCAGGCTGGGCTGCTGCTGGAGCACCGGGTCACAGCACGTAATGTCAGGGCTATGACAACCTTTGATATGTATATGTCCCTCAAGAAATTCTTGAACAATGACTCGTATAATATCTCTTTATCTTCTTATACCTATATTTGCTGAACTAATTACCCAATACTAATAAATAAAGTAAGCACTATGAAAATAAGAACTAAAAGGTCTCAGACTGAAATCGGCACTATCACTCAGGTTGTACCCTGGATCTGTGTCTTGGACTTGTGCCCTAGAATCGTGCCCGTTTATGCATCAATGACCTTAGTTCTTGTGTGTTTTTTTTCTCATTTTCTTTTTTTCTCCATTTCTTAATCTAAGTGTTTTAATTCTATAATGTTGCTACTTCATCATTTCACTCTTACAACTTATAACTATTCACTCTAAGAAATGCACTGAAGCAGAACTTATCTCTGAAGAGGTTTTTTCTGTCCGTGTCTCAAAAACTCGTCAGAGTTGTTGCTTGCTTATGGGAGATTAATCATACTGGGATTAATCTCCCATAAGCAAGCAACAACTCTGACGAGTTTTTGAGACACGGACAGAAAAGCCTCTTCAGAGATAAGTTCTGCTTCAGTGCATTTCTTAGAGTGAATAGTTATAAGTTGTAAGAGTGAAATGATGAAGTAGCAACATTATAGAAGTAAAACACTTTAATTAAGAAATGGAGAAAAAAAGAAAATGAGAAAAAACATACAAGAACTAAGGTCAATGATGCATAAACAGGCACGAGTCTAGGGCACAAGTGCAAGACACAGATCCAGGGTACAACCTGAGTGATAGTGCCGATTTCAGTCTAAGACCTTTTAGTTCTTATTTTTATAGTGCTTACTTTATTTATTAGTATTGGGTAATTAGTTCAGCAAACATAGGTATAAGAAGATAAAGAGATATTATACGAGTCATTGTTCAAGAATTTCTTGAGGGACATATACATATCAAAGGTATCGATTAACCCTCAATAACAAGACCAATATACATAAGAGGGCTATGACAACGTCAGTTATGAATATTTGCTCTGTTCCCATGGCAGATATCTGCCAGGCTGCCACCTGGTCCTCGATCCACACTTTTGCAGCTCACTACTGCCTGGAGAGGGATTCCCAACGAGACAGTGCCTTCGGCCATGCCGTATTCTGTAATCTGTTTGGGATTTAGGCAACTCCTGCCCGCCGACCCTTCTTGTTCAGGCTACTGGGGCCATGGTTCTCCCTGGACACTGGGGTCCTCAGAGTCTGTCCTTCGATTCGCTTGTGGCTGCTCATGGCCGAACCATGTTTTGCCTTTTCTACAGGTCCTCTGTAGCCTGTAGTTAGGGAGTCCCATATTTGAGAACTGACTTCCTGCTTGTTCCTGGAGAAAGCATAATTACTCACCTTTAACAGGTGTTCTCCAGGGACAGCAGGAATCAGTCCTCACAACTCTCCCTCCTGCCCTTGGAGTTGCTGCTCATTTTGGCCATCTTATTTTGTTGGCTCTAGCTATGTCATCTGACTGAGCAAGATGGCACCATTGGGCAGGAAGAGGAACATGCATGCGTAGTGGCATCTCCCAAAAGCTTTCTTTGAAAGCTGGGGAGATGCTTCTGCGCAGGGCTCTGTTGGCATTGACATTACCCATATGTGAGGACTGATTTTCTGCTGTCCCTGGAGAATACCTATTACAGGTGAATAACTATGCTTTACATGATGCAAGGTTCCAGATTAGGAACCACCACCCAGGAAAAAGATTTAAGCGTCATAGTGGATAACATGAAACCCTCTGCCCAGTGTACAGCGGTGGCCAAAAAGGCAAATAGAATGCTAAGAATCATCAGAAAATGAATGGAGAATAAAACAAAGGATGTTTCAATGCAGTCTCAGAATGGCTCCAATCTCAAAACCTCCGCATTCAACACAAGAAAACGGAGGTGCTTTTCATCGCCAGAGACCCCAACTTTATTCCTCCGTCCCATGTAACGGTCAAGGAAGCTGACTTACAAATGAAAGAAACAATAAAATACCTTGGAGTCACCTTGGACCAACGTCTAGATATGAAACATCACATAAGCAATATAATCAAAGCTGTATATTTCAAAATCCGTTCACTCAGGCATTTGCGCTCCCTATTGGACCCAGACGATTTCCGGAATATATATCAAGCGCTAATCCTACCACACTTCGACTTTGCAAATGCCATCTTACAAGGTCTCCCTCAATCTACACTGAGCCCATTACAGCTGGCCATGAATGCTGCAGCAAGGGTCCTCTACAGAGCCTCCAGAAGTGACCACGTGACTCCTATTCTCAAGCAGCTGCACTGGCTCCCGATCCATGGAAGGATCATCTTTAAAACCCTACTACTCTCATTCAAAGCAATCAATGGTATTTCATCTTCTACACTCACAGAACTTATCCACTCAGTGCCCCCCAACAGATCCAGAAGAGCAACAGCTGTAAACCTACTAATAACCCCAAAGGCATCGACAAAATGCAACATGACAACGGCAAACAGAGCTTTCAGTTTCTACGTCCCCCAAATGCTGGAATGCGCTACCATCCGACATTCGGGCCATTATAGACCTAACTCAGTTCAGGAAGGCACTCAAATACCACCTTTTCCTCCAATACTATTCAGTCAACAACGAAATCTAGATATCCCCATCTAAGAAATAACCACATATTCTTCCTTATGTTAGTGTTACTCCAATCTTGTGCCGTGTAATTATTTCATGTATATAGTTCACTCCTGTTATCCAAGTTTGTACTCCTGTTCTATGTAAAACCAAACAGCTTGTTATGGTAATTGTGTTATAATGTAAACCGCGCTGATACCGAATAGTGCGGTATATAAGAAATTGTAATAAAATAAATAAATAAATAAATAATTATAATGCCTCTGTATTGTTCCGTGGTGCGACTGCACCTTGAATATTGTGTGCAAATCTGGTCACCGTATCTTAAAAAATATATAGCAGAATTAGAAAAGGTACAGAGAAGAGCCACCAAAATGGTAAAGGGGATAGAAGGATACCCCTATGAAGAGAGGCTAAAAAAGTTAGGGCTCTTCAACCTGGAAGACAGACGGCTGAGGGGAGATATGATAGAGACCTATAAATTAAGGAATGGAGTGGAACGGGTAAACATAGATCGATTATTTATGCCTTCAAAAAGTAAAAAGACTAGGGGACATGCAATGAAACTATGGTGTAACCCGTTTAAGACTAATAAGAGAAAATATTTTTTCACTCAGAGTAATCAAACTCTGGAATTTGTTACCGGAGGATATAGTAAAAGCTGTTAGTGTAGCTAGGTTTAAAAAAGATTTGGACAAATTCCTGGAGGAAAGGTCCATAAACCATTATTAAAGAGGACCCGGGAAATCCACTTCTTGTCCCAGTATGAGCTTTGTGGAGCCTGTGTGTCTTTTTGGGAAACTGCTAGGTACTTGTGTCCTGCACTGGCCACTGTTGGAAACAGGATACTGGGCTTGATGACCTTGGTCTGACCCAGTATGGCATATCTTATGTTCTCATGTTCTTATGGAGGGGCGGGAAAAGTTGAAACTGTGAGAGCAGCTTGAATATCCTGCATCGTGTGGCTCATGCTTGCATAGAACTGCATTGCGGTGGAGGAGCAGGTGTGCTTTTTTTTGGCAGCTGCAAACAAGGTGAAGGAAACAGATGGTAGCCTCCAAAGCCCGGGAGAGAGAAACCCGGTAAAGGCTGGTACGTGGGGGTGTGGGTGTAAGAGAGAGAAGAGACCAAGTGGTGGGGTTTGTATAAAAGAGAAAGACAGACCTGGTAAAGGCTGGAAGTGTGTGTTGGGGGGGGGGGGGCGGGGGAGGCTATAAAAGAGAGAGAGGACCCAGTAAAGGCTTGGAGTATGAGAGACAGAGCTTAAGCTATTCCCTCTGCTTTACATATTACCATAACCTATTTGCTTTACCTATCAAGTGGGTGCTATCACACAGATGTCACATGCTTGGGGAAGGGAGACTGCTGACTTTTGCCATAGAAATAGAATCGGGAAAGAGCCTTAGTAAATCAGTTTCTACCAGAGATGTTACTGATCTCAAAGGCGATTCCCTCCTCCCATATGAACTTCACTGGGAAAACTGTTGAGAGGATTGTGTGGGAGGAGAAGTGAAAGGGGTCTCAGCTGCTGGCTCCTAGGTTTTTGGGTAGGCTCCTAGATTCAGTGAGAATTTGTTGAGGCCTGGTGTACTGCTTGGGATGTTTGATACTGGCTAGTTGATCAAGTCTGCCTCTACCTGCTGTCAAGTAAGCATAACCCATATGTTTGGACTGGTCTAGCAAGATTCAAGGAAAGAAAATGATCAAGTATGTAAAATTTCTCCTTTATAAAATTATTTTCTGAAAGTGGCTAAGATATCCAAATCAGGATATTTGCTCAGGGTGGTTCACTTTTTCTTTGTCTTGATTTGTGTCTCTGTAGTATTTTGACCCTTTAAATTTCTATGAGGCCAGTGGCCAGCAGTTATAAAGAGGCTGGCTGTCGCCGTTTAAACTTAGATCCAAATATTCAATGCCAGGGTCGTATCTGGCCACTGGCATTGAATATCCAGTTTGCCCGGTTAGCATTTTAGCTAACTGGGCAGTGGCAACATTCATCCGCTTGCTTGATAACTAAACTGGCTAAAGTTAGGCCAGACTCTTGTGTGCCTAACTTTAGCCGGTTTAAGTTGACCAGCTAGAGACTGAATATCGCTGCTGACTGGTTGACTCAAGTGCTACACAGTTCGCATCAGGGCATGAAGTGGCATTAGGAGGGGATAGTCCGTGGCACAAAATGGCTATGTGCCACGGACTATCTTGCTCACCATGATTAACATTGTTAACGCTGTTATCGTATATTGTTGGTCTTTCTCGCTGTTATTTTTCTCATGAACTTCTATTTTATTTGTAGGAACGAGTATACAGACCGATAGGCATGGTTGAGCAGCTGGCTATTCATTTCAGCCAAGATGGTCACATGTTGCATAAAGACTCAGATGAAGCCAGGCGTCAAAGAGCAAGAATGGGCTTTATTGAAGGTAAACTTACATTTGTCCAATACTGGCATTGTGGCAGGCTATGGCCTACGGTAGCCTGCAAATATGAAAGGCCTGTAAGTTAGGCCCTGATTCCAACCCCCATCTTAGTAAAGAACCAAAGTCTGTAAAAGTTTGAGAAAACTGTTTTAAACTGCTTAATAAGTTTTCATGAATGCATAAATCTTTCAATCTCCAGGAACAAGCAGGAATAAGTCCTCACATATGGGTACGTCTGTACCGACGGAGCCTGCGCGGGAAAGCTCCCCAGCTTCCCAGAAGAAAGCTTTTGGGAGCCTCCCACAGCGCATGCGTGCTGCCTTCCCGCCTTTCCTGACCAACTCTCCTCAGTTCTTCTTTTCCGCGGAGCCAGCAGGTCGTGTTCCTGTCACCGCTGAAGAAGTTCTTATTTTAATTTGTTTCTTTAGTCACGTGTCTGCCTTCCCCGACTCCATACCGGTACCGCCGGTCTTTTTTCTTTTTACTTTAAAAAAAAAAAAAAAATTTCTTTTCCCTACTTGGTGAAATTTTTCTCCCCTTAGGCCTCTAGGCCTGGAGAAAATTTTTCCCTCATGGAGAAACCAGCTTCTGGTTTCAAAAAATGCACCAAGTGTAGCGGTACCATCTCAGTCACCGACACACATGAATGGTGTCTTAAATGTTTGGGGCCTGACCACTCCATACTGGATTGCCAGTCCTGCTCCCTGATGTCTAAACGTGGCTTACAGAACCGAGCAGCCAAGTTTCATATGCTGTTTTCCACAGATACTCCAGCATCGACATCTTCCAGGTCTTCCTCTCCTGATGGATCTCAGGTAACCAAACATTCTTCTGGCAGGTCCTCAAAGGGCAAATCTCCCTCCAAGTATCGAGATGCCCCCGGGCTTGACCCTGAGGATCCTGCCCCAGCCAAACAACCCCGGCGGGAAGCTCCGGCTTCCAAAGCTCCTCCTATGGGGGTTACAGGTTGACATCGATGGCACGGCCTCGACCAATCACCTGTTAGACTGCTCTGGGGTACCGGCACACTCTTACGGTACCGACATCCAGGCAGTCGTGGCGTCTATGGATCATACAGTTCAATCCATGCAGCAGGCCATAATGGCTTTTATTAAGGCTGCGACGCCCACGGTACCGCACCAAGTGGTACCGACCTCGGTTCTGGTACCGCAACCGATACCGGTACCCAGGGCATCCACATCGACCAGGATACCGGTTCCGGTTCCCGGTTCCGGGGCTTTTCCCGATACCGATCCGGTTCCGGTACGCCTGATGTCGATACCGGTCGATACGCTTA
Source organism: Ichthyophis bannanicus (assembly GCA_033557465.1). Taxonomy (NCBI): domain Eukaryota; kingdom Metazoa; phylum Chordata; class Amphibia; order Gymnophiona; family Ichthyophiidae; genus Ichthyophis; species Ichthyophis bannanicus. The sequence goes on along the minus strand of CM066032.1, from coordinate 103,604,829 downwards.
TCGATCCCTGGAAGCAAACAGATGATACTTCCAGTCTTCTGATGATTCCGATTCATCGGATGACTCTCCTGAAGTATCTCTTACTCTTCCTGAGGAGCCCTCTTCTCCAAAGAGGAGAATGTCTCCTCCAGAGGATTTGTCCTTTCAAGACTTCATCATGGAAGTAACTAAAGGACTCTCTATTTCAGTAACCTCTGAAAAAGAACCTAGAGCAAAAAAGTTAGACATTTTGGGATACTCTAAGGTTCCCAGAGAGGCAGTCACCTTGCCAATTCATGAAATTCTCCAAGAACATTTGCTTGAATTGTGGGAGACTCCTCTCACCTTTTCTCCTCATTCTCGTAGATTGGACACTATGTACCGTGTCCCTCCTTCTCCTGGTTTTCAAAAAACTCAGCTTCCTCACCATTCTATTGTGGTGCAGTCAGCTATGAAGAGAATAAAGAGTACCAAAAGACACTCTTCTACTCCTCCAGGAAGAGAATGCAGGACCTTGGATGCTTTTGGTAGAAAAATCTTCCAAGCTAGCATGCTTACTGCCAGAATCAATTCATACAGCCTTTATATGGGTATGTTTCTGAAGGAGGTTGCAGAAAGCTGCACAACTTTCTCCCTTTTATTCCTGAAGATAAAAGGGAAGAATTCCTTCTTTGGCTTAAGCATACGCAAGACATTTCAAAGTTTTCCAACAGGGCAGCCTTTGATTCCTTTGAGGTTGCCAGCAGAGCCTCAGGAATTGCTATAGCTGCTCGTAGAATTGCTTGGCTCCAGGCTTCTGATCTAGAACCCTGGGTTCAAGATGGTTTAGAAAATCTACCCTGTACAGGTGAAAACCTATTTGGCAAAGAGTGGCAAATTAAAGCCACTCAAATGGATGCAGAAAATGCTGCTCTTGATAAGACTTTCTAAGTCTACCTCCACTCCAGCCAAAAAAAAATCTTTTAAAAAGTCTTTTTACAAGAAGGGCAGATTTCCTTCCACTTCTGGTCAACAGTCTTCTGCAGGTCGATTTGCTACTAAGCGTCAGCACTAAACCTGCAGGGGCTGCTGCAACCCAGCAGTCCCAAGCCCCTCAGGGGTTTTGACTTAGTGCTAGAGAACTTAACCTTTCTGGCTCTACAACAGCCAGAACCTCTCACCATTCCAGGAAGGTTAGCTCATTTTGCTCCCAGATGGGAGCAAATCACATCAGAGCAGTGGACCGTCTCCATCATCAGAGAGGGCTACAAACTTCATTTCTCAGACCTTCCTCCCTACACCATGGTGAGACATTTCAATTCTCCCACATCTCTCCTCGACCTTCTGGATCAGGAGGTAACCTCCCTACTGGCCCAGAGGGCCATAGAAGAAGTTCCTCTTCTTCAACAGGGGTCAGGTTTTTACTCCCCCTATTTTCTCATCCCAAAGAAAACAGGGGGATACAGACCTATTCTAGATCTCCGAGAATTGAACAAATTTCTGTACAAGGAGAGGTTCAAGATGCTCTCTTTAGGCACTCTCCTTCCATACCTACAGAGTCAGGATTGGCTTTGTTCTCTAGATCTCAAGGATGCGTACACCCATATACTCATCCATCCATCCCACAGAAAATTTCTACGCTTTCTGTTCCAGGGAAAACATTACCAATACAGAGTCCTTCCTTTCGGTCTGGCCTCTGCTCCAAGAGTGTTCACCAAATGCATGGCAATAGTTGCTGCATTTCTGCGCACTCTGGGAATCTTTGTCTTCCCATATCTGGACGACTGGCTCATCCGAGCTCCATCCCAGTCAGAAGCCCAAATTTCCCTGAACACTACCAGGTGCATTCTGCAGTATCTGGGACTTGTGGTAAATCTCCCAAAGTCTCAGCTCATCCCTACTCAGTCCCTAGAATTCATAGGGGCCTGGTTGGACACCACTACTGCAAGAGCCTATCTTCCCCAGGCTCGTTGCCAACGTCTGGTGCAGTTAGCCTCCCAGATTCAGTCAAAGGACCACTTCACTGCCCGGGAGATGCTGCAATTACTAGGCCACATGGCTTCCACAGTACATGTGGTACCCTATGCTCGTCTACACATGAGAGCAGCTCAATGGACTTTGTCCACCCAGTGGACTCAAGCGTCAGGAGCTCTCTCAGACCAAATAGCAAACTCCAAACGTCTCCTTTGGTCTCTCCAATGGTGGATGTCCACTCAAAATCTGTTGGGGTCCCCCTTCCAACCCTTTTTGCCCCAAGCAATCCTCACAACAGATGCCTCCCAAACAGGTTGGGGAGCTCATTTGCAAGACCTCTCCACCCAAGGCACTTGGTCCCCACAGGAGACCTCTCTTCATATCAACCACTTGGAACTTCGAGCAGTGTTCCTAGCTCTCAAGGTCTTTCATACCCTCCTCAGCTACCAGACAGTCCTCATTCAAACAGACAATCAGGTAGCCATGTTTTACATAAACAAGCAAGGAGGAACTGGCTCTCTGTTGCTTTGCAACGAAGCTCTCAGATTATGGGCCTTCGCCAGAGAGCATCAAATCCATCTCCTGGCAGTATACCTCCCAGGAATTCAAAACTCTTGGGCGGACAGACTCAGTCGAGTTCTGCTCCCACACGAATGGTCCCTGCACATGGATCAGTTACTCAGAATCTTTCAGGAATGGGGTACCCCGGACATAGACCTATTTGCAAGTCCGTGGAATGCCAAACTTCCCCGGTTCTGTTCCAGGATTCCGTGTCAGGGAGTTCAGGCCAAGGATGCCTTTCTCCTTCATTGGGGTCAGGACTTCCTGTATGCCTTTCCACCCATTCCTTTGATCCCCAAGACTCTGTTCAAACTTCAGAGGGATCAAGGGTATATGATCCTCATAGCTCCACGCTGGCCACGCCAAGTGTGGTACCCTCTACTTCTGCATCTCTCCCAAGTCCCCTCCCTGGACTTGGGAGCTGCTCCAGACCTTCTGTCTCAGGAGGAGGGGACTTTGTGGCATCCAAACCCCAAGTCCCTTCACCTCAGAAGCTTGGTTACTGAAGGCCTAGACCTTCAAGACTTCAATCTTTCGCAACAAGTGAAGGATATCCTTCATGCTTCCAGGAAACCTTCCACTAGGCGTTCCTATGCTTTTAAATGGAAGAGATTTTCCATTTGGTGTGCTCAAAAGGGTCTTGACCCTCTAGCACTTCCCCTGATTTCTCTATTAGAATATCTCCTGCATCTTTCCAATGCAGGCCTTAAGACGAATTCCGTAAGGGTCCATTTAAGTGCTATTGCAGCATCCCTTAAGCCTATCAATGGACAACCTATTTCCTCTCATCCTCTTATTGCTAGATTCATGAGAGGCCTGACCTTAACTAAACCTCCCATTCGACCTCCTCTGGTGACATGGGATTTAAACTTGGTTCTTGGTCAGCTTATGAAGCCACCTTTTGAACCCTTAGCCACCACCTCCTTGAAATTTCTTTCCTGGAAGGTTATTTTCCTTATTGCAATCACTTCTGCTCGCCGCATTAGTGAGCTGCAGGCATTAGTGGCTAATCCACCTTATACAAGGTTCCATCATGATAAGGTAGTCCTTAGGACAAATCCTCACTTTATGCCTAAAGTGGTCTCACCTTTTCATCTTAATCAAGAGGTATATTTACCTGTCTTTTTTCCAGCTCCTCATGCATCCACTGCAGAGAGGAACCTTCATACTCTAGATTGCAAAAGAGCTCTTGCTTTTTACTTACACAGGACACAGCAACATAGAAAGTCTTCCCAGCTTTTTGTTGCTTTTGATCCTTCTCATCTAGGACTTCCAGTCTCTAAAAGAACACTGTCCAATTGGATTGCTCAGTGTATTTCTTTTGCTTACCAGAGTAAGAACCTTTCTCTGGAGGGCCATGTCACAGCTCACAATGTGAGGGCTATGGCCACCTCTATGGCTCATCTTCATTCTGTATCCATCGATCAGATCTGTCGAGCAGCCACCTGGGCCTCGGTTCATACCTTCACAGCCCATTACTGTTTGGACAAGGACTCCCGCCGGAATGCCTTGTTTGGTCAGGCTGTCCTCAGACACCTGTTCCATTCTTGAACAACTCCTGCCCTCCTTCCCTGAATGGATGCCTGAGATCCATAGGAAGACGAGGAACCTTTCAGGGTCTCATACCCTTGGGGATCTCCCGGGCATCTTAGCTAGGGAGTCCCCATATGTGAGGACTTATTCCTGCTTGTTCCTGGAGATAGCAGTTACTTACCTGTAACAGGTGATCTCTGGGAACAGCAGGAATTAGTCCTCACAACCCACCCACCTCCCCTAGGAGTTGTATCTCTCTCTCTCTATCTTTCCTTTCCTCTCTCTCTCTATTGTCTCAGCTTTAAACTCGAACTGAGGAGAGTTGGTCAGGAAAGGCGGGAAGGCAGCGCGCATGCGCTGTGGGAGGCTCCCAAAAGCTTTCTTCTGGGAAGCTGGGGAGCTTTCCCGCGCAGGCTCCGTCGGTACCGACGTACCCATATGTGAGGACTAATTCCTGCTGTTCCCAGAGATCACCTGTTACAGGTAAGTAACTGTGCTTTATTCTCTTGTGCTGTGAAGATAGAAATGTTTCAATACATGCATTCCTAGAGCCAGAAACGACCTTGCAGTAGAGAAGTATCCAAACCTAGAAACTGTACCATTGTTAGAACAGTCCTAGAGGAGGGAGCTGGGTGCTAGGCCCAGGAGGGATCTCCGATTGGACAAACGCAAGGGGCGTTGGGGCCAATAGAAAGTTTGCATGTATCAAACTGAAAAGAAATGTATAAATGAATATGTCTCTGTAAGAACTTTGCTCAGTCCTTTTTGAAGCTAGACTAACTGGGCCTTGTGCACAATAAATTGTCTTGGACCCTGTAAATTGACGCCTGGATTTATTCATTGTCTGCACTTCGCTGCTACAGCATAAGTTCATTTGATGTAAGCAGTATGTTGCTTTTATTGTGAGAGAGGGTAAACTTACCATTCTCTACAAGGGATTCTCATAGAGCATCTCTGACTGAGATTTAGGAACTAATCTTATAAGGGATTTTTCAGGGATATGTGGCAGTATATGAGCATAATAGGCCTTTTATAAAATTAGCTTACATGTGAAAGTATGTGCTGTATAATTACGGACATACGTTATAGTAGGGGTGTTCAGGGGAAGAGCTTGAGCAGAGCACAGTTGAAGTCACAATTTGCGCCGCTATTTTATTACACTGGTAGGTATGTGCGTAATTTACATGCTGACATTTATTCCTGCTCCCCAGCAGGCATAAATGTCCATTGCTTCAATCTAGCCTCTATTTCTGCAGAATTTGGGCTAGTATTTTATAAAGACAATTAAGTACCTAGGTGTCCTTATAAAATAGGCTTCTATATTACTTTCATACATAGGGGATCTGTTAAAATTACCCTGATAAAGCACCTTTTTATAGCATTGTTGGAACTTTGAAATACTTTCAGAACTACCACCGATATATCTGTTGGCTGTTCCAGAGTGTATCCTTATGCACACAGAGAGTGATAATGGCACCTAAGGATAGTAGCCTTAACTGAACAAGTGGGGAAAGGATGCAGAGCATGGCCCATGGAATTCTTTCCAATTCTTCTGAATGTGTCTGTGTGCCTGTGTTTGTTTTGTCTGTATTTTGCACACGAGGTGTGTATATATTTATCTGTGTTTTGTATGTTTTATCTATTTTGTTGGGGCAGGTGTGATGTGCATGTGTGTGTGTGCGCGCGCGCTTGCATGGATGTATTTGTATATGGGGGGGGAGGGGGGGGTGTTATCTATATTTGTGCTGGATTTCTATCCATGACTGGGAGAGGAGAGGGCTGGGGAGGGCAGTTTCAAATATACAAATCCTTAATCACTATGTTACAGTGAATCAATGTATGTATGCTGCAGTATGAGGGCCTACCCTGGGTGGGAGCATGGATAAAGTCTAGGCCCAGGGCAGGAAATTGGCAGAGCCAGGATACAGAAGATATAGCAATGTCAGGCCTGGAGCATGAACTAGTTGTGGATGAGGAGCCAATAGATGTAGTGATGGCGGGACTGGAGCAGCAGGACCCAGATGAGAGTCAGGAGCTTGAAGTCTTTATAGTAAGCAGGAAGAAAAAGCAGACAACACTTGGAAGCAAATACTGCACTAAGAAGTGAAGATAGCTGGATTGCTATTAGACGCAGGTCAGGCCCACCGAAAACTGTTGAACCAACAATGGCTGTGACTAGCTGGGCTTTCTTATATATGGTGTACTATTGCAGACACCTTGTTTGCTCAAAGGGCTCCTCTGAGATGGGCTTCTCTCACATACTTCTAGAATGTGTTTCCTGGATTTTGGCTTCAGGTTGACCAGTCATACTGAGTCAGACCAAAGGTCCATCTAGCCCAGTATCCTGTACTCAGTAGTGGGCTATCCAGGTCACAGTTACCTGATACAATCTCAAAAGTAGCCAGGTTCCATGCTACTTATCTGGAGGGATAATCAGTTGCTTTCCCTAGCTCTTCCTTAATAATAGTTCATTGATTTATTTAACCAGTTTTGTGTACCACCTTATCCTTCAATCAAAGTGGTTGACAAGACAACAAAGGCTTAGATACTGAGGGTATGGGAAAACAAAAACGATACATTACAATATCAGTACAAAACAAAACAGTATGTTATAATACTATATCATAGTGAAATTAAATATACATAATGGTTAATTTAAGTTATTTCACCAAATGATTCTATAAATAAATTAGTCTTTAAAGATTTGCGAAAGTCCTTAATGTCTTTCTGAGTTCTTAAGTCTTCAGGAATAGAATTCCATAACTCTGGTGCCATAAAGGAAAACACTCTTTCAGAAGTCATTTGTTTTGATTTGTTGAAGTTCAAAGGAGTATTAAGTTTATTGATATTTTGAGATCGTCTTGGTCTTATGCTCTTGTCTTTTGAAATTATAGATTGTAGAATATCCACTGAGGATTGGTGAAAATTTTTGAAAATAGTCATTAGGTTTTTATATTTTGCTCTTGCAATAACCGGAAGGAAATGTAACTGTTTGAGGACAGGAGTTGTGTTCAAATTTTGTAGAGCCAGTTATAATACGCGCAGTGGTGTTCTGAACCAATTGGAGAGGATGGATAGAGTGTTTAGGAAGACCTTGATACAAGATGTTTCCAAAATCAAGTAGAGGTGTTATGACTGCCTGACATATCGTGCGAAAGTGATTTGTATTTAGTATTGGTTTTAGTCTTATAATCTTTAAACAATGGTATGCTTTTGACGCAATTTTGTTTATATGAGATTTTAAATTTAAATATTTATCTAATGTTGGGGGCGGAGCCTGAGCGGTTGCAGGATGGCAGCATGAGAATCTAGCTCCGTGGTTCCCTGGCGAAAATCCTGAGAGAAATCGAGAATCGGAGAGGGCTGTTTAAACGAAAGAACTCCTATAAGTGCCTATCGTGTCTGCGGGTATGGCTAACTGTAAACCAACTAAGCTGGAGTTTGCCGCAGGCAGTAATTCGGGTTCGAAGAGGGCGAAGTCGGACCCTTTGTCCCCGCATAAAATGGCTGCCACGAGAGAGTCGGAAGAGACGCTACGGGAGCTGCTGGGTGAGATTCGCTCTGTGAAAGATCTTGTCTTGGCGAACGGTGAAGCGCTGGGGAAGGTGCACACTGAAATGCAGGACATCCGAGAACAAATGGCGAAATTCACTACAAGAATGGATAATCTCAGTGAGAAAGTGGCTGATCATGAAGGGAAACTTGCAAAGGTGGATAAGGCTATCAAAAAGTTTGAACGGCTGGAACTGAGCTTGGAAGATCTTGCCAACAGGACTCGTAGGAATAACGTAAGAGTCTTAGGGGTCCCGGAAGGCGCTGAAGGGACGGATATGCTCTCTTTTCTGGCGGGCACCCTGCCATCGTTGCTGCGTATGAAAGTGCCTGGGCCGCTTGAAATCGAGAGAGCGCACCGTATTCCCGCCCAGCCTACTCTGCGCGCCCGGGGGCCTAGACCGATTATATTGTGTCTGTTGAGGTACCAGCAGGCAGTGCAGATCCTGGAGGCTGCAAAAGCCATGCGGTCAGTAACCTATGAGGGGCATAAGGTATCCTTTTTTCCTGATTTCTGTAAGGATACAGTGGAGCGGCGGAAACGATTTCTTGCCTTGCGACCCCGTCTTCAGCACTTGCAGGCCCGTTATGGCTTATTTTATCCTGCGCGTCTCAAGATCACCTTAAATAATCAGACAAAATCATTTGATGTCCCAGCGTTGGCAGAACACTATATAGAAGAGCAAGAGGCGCTGCAGATGCAGTAGGCTATCGAAGCTGTAGCTGGGAGGTGGTAGTTGATTGGAATAGAAGGTGGAAGAAATACCGGATCAAGGTTTTCTAGGGCCTGGCTCCCCGGGTCTGCAGGGTTATGTGAGACTCTCCCTTCTGTTTTTTACTGTGTGCTCTTTGGTTTTGATTTTTTGCTGTTGAGATTTTCTTGAACCATGATGTTTGGTAGTAATGTAGCCCTGTATAATGTGTGGGTGCACAGAGGGAAGATCTGATTGGGAGTGTATTATGCCATGCGGGACGGGAGCCTCTATAAATATGCTATATGATGGGTGGCCTGTGTCCGGGAGGATTGGAGGATGCTGCAGGGCATTGTATGGGGGGTTGTTAACAGTTTGGAACGTGTTATAAAATGGGAGATATGGTGCATAGCATGTTAGACGGTCCTCGATGTTTATCCAGATGTTGTTTTCTCTTTTTGTGTATTCATAATGTGGCTGGGGGCGGGCTGGGGTTCTTTTTTGGGCCATTTTGTAAGTGTATGTGCTCACCCATGTTGTTTTTCTCCTTAAGGGAGGCTTTGGTGACACCTTGCAAGTCTGTACGGGGATTGTCCTGCTCGGGTGGTCTATATAATGACAGCAGGAGAGCGCAGCTCACAATTGCAGAAATGCAGCGCTATGAGGCTTATGGGTCTGATTAAATGTTTATCCCTGAATGTCAAGGGGATCAATCACCCTATCAAGCGCAAAAAAATCTTATTATATTGTCAGAAGCAGAATGTAGACTTAATCCTACTCCAAGAAACCCATCTGAATTCCAAGGAGACAGAAAAATTAGCATCAGGGAAGTTTTGTTTAGTGACTTACGCGCCCGCCTGTCAAAAAAGAAATGGAGTGGCGGTACTGCTTAGGAAATCCCTGAAATTTCAGGTCCTCTCTTCTCGGTCTGATGTGGAGGGCAGATGGGCGGGGGCGCATCTCTTACTGGAAGATCAGCATATGTCCGTTTTTAACGTATATGCCCCTAACAATGATAATCCTGCCTTTTTTCATTCACTTGCTAAGGTAATCCAGGAATTCACGCAGTACCCCCTAGTCATTGGGGGAGATTTTAATCTGGCATTGGATCCTTTATTGGACCGTAAACCTATTAAGAAATATAGGAAGGAGAGAGCCTTGGAGGTGTTAAACTCGATGTTGGACGATTTTGGAGTGGTGGATGTTTGGAGGCTGCACCATCCTACCGAGTTGGATTTCACTTTTTTTTCCTCACCGCATGGCTCCTACTCAAGAATTGACTTCTTTCTAATCTCTAGATCATTAGTTCAATATGCTGCTTCTTCTGAAATCCTCAGTACTAATGTTTCGGATCATGCTGCGGTAGTGCTTGTTCTAGACTTTAAGGATGCAACACGCAAGAATATGACCTGGTCCTTTCCGAGACACCTATTGGCTGAAGAGGCCTTCAGGCAGCACCTTCAGGAAATTCTGCGAGATTATTTTGCGTCAAATGCGCTTGCTGACACTCCAATATGGGCCTGGTGGGAAGCATTTAAGGCAGTCCTGAGAGCGCGGATAACTAGCTATGTGATTGCCAAGAATAAGGCAGCCCGAATAGAGCTGGAGAATCTAGAACAGCAGATACGAGCTGGGGAAAGGCTCCTACAACGGCAGTTTAACGATCAAATCCTGCTTCGACTGCAAAAATTACGCTATGCTTATAACTTGGCTCTTAGTTCTGAAGTGGAACGAGCATCTTTCCCTTTGCAGGCTAGATTTCATGTAGAGGCTAACAAGACGGGGAAACTTTTGGCCTCGAAACTTCGGCCGCGCTCTGATAAAACAAGGATAGTCAAGATAGTAGATGAGTGCGCAGGCCCTCTGTACAATGATCAAGATATCTCGAACGCATTTTCTGAGTTTTATCAACAATTGTATACGGCTGGAAGCGTCCAGAAGGAGAAAGACATGAGAGATTTTCTGGACCAGATTGCCCATCCCCGTCTAGAGCCCGGACAAAGCGCAGCTCTTGGTAAACCAATCCATCTAGATGAGCTTAAGCGTGCATTAAAGGAAATGGAGCGTGGGAAAGCTGCGGGTCCAGATGGTATTCCAATAGAGTTCTACCAGCTATTTGGGACAGACTTAGGTCCACAACTGTTGACCTTTTATCAGTGCTTATATGAACAGGCGGACAGTCTTGGGGCCTTTGCGGAGGCTACTATAGTAGTACTGCCCAAGCCTGGAAGAGACCCGGGGCAGGTGGGTAATTACAGGCCCATCTCGTTACTGAATGCCGATTATTCTGGCGGCCCGCTTAAAGGGAGTCCTGGAAACGTTGATCCATCCAGATCAGTGTGGCTTTGTAGCTGGGAGATCTACTAGTGACAATGCTCGGTTGCTTTGTAATATAGTGGGTATCACCGACTCCCTGGAAGATCCTTACATTGGCCTCTCGCTGGATGCTGAAAAGGCCTTTGATAGAGTGGAGTGGCCTTTCTTATTCCAAGTATTAAGTTGGTTTGGAATTCCTTCTCAATACATTGCTATGGTTAAGTTGTTATATACCAACCCTAAGGCTCGGATCCTTGCGAATGGAGTGTTGTCTCAATCTCTTGCCTTACACAGGGGCACGCGGCAGGGCTGTCCAATGTCTCCTCTGTTATTTAATTTAGCATTAGAACCACTGATGTATTAATTCGGCAGACAGCAGAGATAAGAGGTGTGGAAGTCAAGGATCTACATATCAAAGCTTCTGCATATGCGGACGATCTCCTGTTGTTTCTCAGACCAGAATCTATCTCTAAGGTAATGCATCATATAGGACGGTATTCTGAATTGTCTGGCTACAAGGTTAACTGGACTAAATCTGTAGCCTTTCCTCTCAATAAATTTGGGACCAGGACAATGGTGCAGCAATTTGATTTCCAATGGGAGCCGGCGACAATTAAGTATCTGGGAGTTCAATTTGGCTCCTCAATGGAGGAAATTCTCCGAATAAACAGTGAACGATTGAGAGAAACTATCCGTGTCTTTACAGTAAAATGGTCCCCTCTACATATCACGTGGTGGGGGAGACTGGACTCCATTAAAATGGTGCTAGTACCGAAGATAAATTATGTGCTGGGGATGATTCCTGTGTTGTTCTGAGAATCCTTCTATGTAGAGCTTGAGAGGCTTTTGAGCCGTTTTCTCTGGAATGGAAAAACCCCCAGGATCTCGATGAAGAAGCTGAAGGCATCTAAAGAAAACGGAGGGGTGCAATTCCCGGATTTTTACTGTTATCATTTGGCAGCTCTTATAAGTCAGGGTGCATTGTGGGCAGCTGAGCCTAGCGACGGGCCGAGGCCTGTGTGGGTGGACCTAGAGGAGCGAATGGTCTCTCCATGCCCAATAAATGTAGTCATGGGGATGACTTTTCCAGAGCCTTCTATTGCTGGGAATGTCATTTTAAATACACAACGAGCGTTTCAGAGTCTAGCTCTCCGCTTTGAGAGTCATAAGTCTATAGCTGGAGGGATGCCTATTTGGAACAACCCTTTTTTTTAAATTAACAAACAGACAATCGCCTGGAGGATATGGCAACATTGTGGAATTTGGAGAGTAAATCAGTTGATGGGGGCTGCGGGTTGGAAGTCCTTCCTAGAGCTGCAAGAGGAATTTTCCTTGCCAAATTCTTGCTCATATCAATGGATTGTGATAAGGAAGCTTATCATAGCTCAGGTAGGAGCTATAGAAAAGATGATGTGACTCTGAACAAGCAACCTGTCAGTTCTGGTAGAAGCAAGAAAACAGAGTTTTCACATAAAAGACTACCAGTCCCAGAATGCACCAGGTTTCCAGCAGCCATGAGAGGGGCTGAAGTGAGAAAATGTGTGTGCAATCAAGAGAGCTATGAGGTAATCCCTAAGCACTCATCTCAAAGGGCAGGGCCTGATTCAAGACAGCTGCGCTGTGTTAGGGAGCAGCACACATTAGAACAGGATAAGAATAGAGCTTATTCTTCAGATAACGGCTTCAGGGAAGGTTGGAAGAACAGCTTCAGCAAAAGCCACGCAGATAGAGAGAGAAGGAAACTCTCTGGAAGGAAGAGAAGAAAGGCCATTGGAAGGTCTGGGAGATTCCAAGGCAGTACCCATACTGGGAGGTATTCCAAAAGCCAGCAGAGTCCATTGGACTGGATTCAGCCAGAGGAATGGATTGGCAGAGATAGGAATCACCAGTGGCTACCTGGAAGAGAGAAGACTGCATGTGGAAGGGACTTTCAGACCAAGGCCAGAAGGTATGTGAGAGGAGATCCAGTGTCCAGGGATCAAGATTGGAAGGCTGGACATCAGAATTGGATTACATATTGGCCAGGCTATACAGAGAGGAATAATGATAGCAGGAGAGGCTCAGGTATGAACACTGATCCAGACCCTATCTATAATAGAGAATGGCAGCAAGGGAATAAGCATTCTCATGATAGTGCCTTAATGAAAGACTCGTCTGTGCCAATGTATGATAGTGACCATATGCTGATTGATACAGCAGATGAAAGTACAGTTTATATGGACTGTTCTCTATCTAAATGCTATTACTAGCTTTCTCTGAGCAAACACATCAGCCATCACAAAGAAACCTAACTTTGTTCTTTATTTCCACTGCAAACAGCTCTTAAAGCAGGATTTGGGCTCACACAGTAGCAGCCAGCCAGCTAAAGGCTTTCAGCTGGTCCATTGATAGTAATTAGGGCTGCACCTGATTGTGTGTGTGAGCAAGGGAGAATCACTGCTGAGATCGGCGTGGAAAATAAGCAGAAGTTAACCTAACCAGCAAAGTTTATTCTTTACTTTGTGCCTTTGTATTTGGTAATTATTTGCTAAGAAAACATTAGCTAATTGCCTGACAAGCTGAAGGTTGTTTCTGGTTTACTTTGTGACTTTTTGTTATTCATTTTAAACACTGCAAGCAAGTAACCTCATTTATAGTGCTATCAAGCATACATGTGCTGGGTGAATTAAACCCCATCAATAAAAGAAGTATTTTATTGATCTTACCACTTGGTTTCACAACTCAAATTATTGTCATCAGCTGTGTTTGGGAGTGAATGAACTACAATACCCACAATACCTTGCAAGAATCATATGAATATATGCATCGTCAAGATTGTGTAAGTTCTCACCCTAGGCAGCCGTCTGACAGGATACAATTAAGACACTGTATGAAGTGCGCAGTACAGAGTCGTGGCTTGTTGCTGGACAGGTGGGACCTGGAAGACTTTGTTGTGGAAATGATTTCGAAGAAAGGTCGGATTTCAAGTGTCTATGGCTTCCTCAGAAACAAGATGCCATTGCAGCTACTAGGCCTGCGATTAGTATGGGAAAAGGATCTGGATGTGTGCCTCCCTCAAGAATCCTGTTTTGCTCGTTGGGGGCCATTGGTGCGGTCCTCTAGATCGGCCTCCCTCACTCAATCAATGTATTTTTTCGCACATAGGGCGTTTTGTACGCCAGTTAAATTAGCCAAATGGGACAAGAGTGTCTCTCCGAATTGTTGGACCTGTGGCGGCAGTGCTGGAACGCTTCGACATATGATCTTCGACTGTCCCAGTATTCAGAAGTATTGGAAGGATGTATGGGGGAAGGTCCAGCAGGCCTTGAGTTTTACAAGTCCCCTATCGTGGAAAATAGTTGTGCTAAGATCAGCGGCAGGAATCCCTAATGTTGCTAAAGAAAATTATTTTGCGTTGAACTACACACTGGCGCTCGCTATTAAAGTAATTCTTTTGCGCTGGAGAGATGCTGAGAAACTGAGTTGGCTGCATTGGTGGCATTTAGTCTGCTTATACAGTCGATATGAGAAGGCCTATGATAGCCTTTTTATCTCAAGGGGCCTTGAAATAGAAAGTAACAAGTGGTCTGCGCTAGATCAGTTTGCGAATCTGGCTGTGCACTGAGCAGGAGGGGTGCTTTCTTCTCTTTCGGACTTGCAAGGTGTCGGGGGAGGGAGGGGATGATACTGCAAGGTTCCTAGGGGGTGCCCAAGGGTTTAGGGCGCATCCCACAATGTAAAGGTATTTTGTAAAGGTTGGGGTATGTTGTGTTTTTTTGTTTGTATTATAGTGTTATGTAAAATTAAAATATATGCAATAAAAAAAAAAAAAAATTTATCTAATGTTACACATAAATATCTTACTTCATCTTTAATTTTTATTTCTCTATTTAATAAATTAATTTTAGTTGGTAGTTTTAAGGACTAGTATTTAGATATGAACATTGCTTCTGTTTTGTCAGAATTTATTTTTAAGTTGTTGTTATTAAGCCAATCATTCATATCAGCCAAACAGTTATTAATTTTTGTTATATCAAAGGTATTTTGGTCAATTATAGTATAAACCATAATGTCATCAGCATATAAATGGTAATTAATTTCATGAAGATTAATAATTTGACATATGGGTTGAATATAAATATTAAAGAGAATAGATGATAAAGCTGAGCATTGATGTATGCCTTGTCCAATCGAAAATTAAGAGGATTTTTTGTCAGCATATTTTACTAACTGCGTACGATTGGTTAGATAATTATCTATAATTATCTTATAAGAGGCAAACCATTTTAATGTATTGTTGTATAAGCCAATATCTTGTAGACGTTGTAACATTATTGTGTGAGACACAGTATCAAATGCTGCTGAGACATCGATGAAAATTAACAGAAATAACTTATTTTTTTTCAAGGCCTGTTATAAGATTATCAAAGAGAGAAATAAGTAGAGTTTCCACATTGTGATTAGGTTTAAATCCATGCTGATGTATATCCAAAGGGGCATACGAGTCAATGTGATCTTGCAGCTGATTTTGTACCACTTTTTCTATAATTTTTGAGATAAATGGTAAACTCGAAATAGGACGGTATGACTTAGGGTCAGTGATGTCCAGTGATTTCCCTTTTTAGACTGGTCGAATGTATAGCACTCTTTAGTATAGGTGTTAAGTAACCTTGTTTAAAGAATTATTTACAAAATTTACAATGTGAAAGCTAATATGATTTTTAGTACTTTTAATTCATTCTACTGGACTTGGGTCAGCTGGTGAAGTTGTGAGTTTATAGATTTTTTTCCTCCACAAATTTGTCCAAACATTATTTTAACCCAGCTACACTTAACTGCCCTTACCACATTCTCTGGCAGTGAGTTTCAAAGTTTATCTACTTTGTAACTTCATGGCGTGTCCCCTAAGCTCTGTACTTTTTGCGAGAGTAAACAATCAATTTGCATTTACCCGTTACACTCCACTCAAGATTTTATATTACTTTATCATATCTCCCCTCAGTTGACTCTTCCCCAAACTGGAAGAGTCCTAACCTCTTTAGCCTCTTCTCATAGGGGTATCCTTCCCTGCCCTTTATCATTTTGGTCGCCCTTCTCTACCTTTTCTAATTTTGCTATATCTTTATTGAGATGTGGAGACCGGAATTACACACAATACTTGAGGTGCAGCCACATCGTGGAGTAATACAGAGGCATTATTATATTCTTTGTTTTATTCTCTATTCCTTTCCTTATAACTCCTAACTTTTTTTTTTTGCTTTTTTGGCCACTGTCGCTGACTGAACACACTGTCCACAATGACACATAGAATCCGTTTCCTGAGTGGTGAAACCTAGAGGGCAATTTTATAACCACATGCCTAGTTTCGGTACTCAGAAAGCACCTATCCTGAGCCTGTTTTATAAAGAAAAGTGGGCGCTTGTCTTTATAAAGTCGGGGCATAAGTGGTGCATATATCTAGACATGGGCACTTAATGCCTGCTCTAGGGTAGGTGTAAATGCCAGCACCTAGAATTTTTAAGTAAGCACTTAAGTTATAGTATTTTATAACTTATACGTGTAAATTTAGGCTCTGCCTCCTCTTTGCCCAAACAGAGACTTGAAGACCTAATTATGTATATGCTAGAGGAGAGGAGGGACAGGGGAGATATGATTCAGACCTTTAAATACTTAGGGGCTTGTTTACTAAGCAGCGATAGCAGCTTCTGACCGATATCAGAGCCGCGGCCCCATTGAATTCAGTGGGGCCGTGGCTCCGCTATCTGTCGGAAACCGCTACCACTGCTTAGTAAACAAGCCCCTTAGAGTATTAATGACCAAACAAACATGCTGTAAAACTAGAGGGCATAACATAAAACTGTTAGGGAGTGAACTGAAAGGCAATGTCAGGAAATACTTTTTCACTGAAAGGGTGGTGGATACTTGGAATGCCCTCCCGATGGAAGTGGTGGGGGCAAATACAGTGACAGAATTCAAAATAGCATGGGACAGACACAGTGGATCCCTTTATAGCAACAGGATAAAATCAAAATTGGAGTGGAGGAGTGGCCTAGTGGTTGGGGCAAGGTACTTCAGGCCGGAAGGTCGGGGGTTCAAATCCCACTAGAGGACAGCAACCTTGGGCCGGAAGGACTGGGGTTTCTAGTCCCACAGGTGCTCCTTGTGGTCTTGGGCAAGCCACTTAACCCTCCATAGCCCATGTTCCCTATAAAATAGTTATCTCCAAGTTATAATGCCCTGTTCAATGTAATTTCAGTTTGTTCAATGTAAACTGCACTGATGCAGAATAGCGTGGTATATAAGAGAGTGTAAATAAATAAATAAATAAATAAAATAAACACAACTATCGCTTATATCGCAACAAATAGGGGTGACCTGCACAGAGCAGTGGGTACACTCCTAAACAAAGGCATGGGAGGGGTGACCTGCAGAGAGCAGCAGGTGCATCTACTCTTGCCACCTTGCGGGGCAGACTAGGTGGACCATACTGGTCTTTATCTGCCATCATATACTATGTGCATGCCCACACTGAAAGTATGCGTTATTGCCCTTAGGTGCATGCCCAACTGCCAGTTTACATGTTGAAGTCCTTTTAAAAAAGTGACTTATGCACTTAAAATCAGCCCCCTGATGTTGAACCTACTGTAGCATCATATAGCTATAATTTGGGTAATTTTTCCCCTATGTGCATCATTTGACACTTGTTCATCTGCCATTTGGATGCTCATTTTCCCAGTCTTGCAAGGTGGTCCTATAATTTCTCACAATCTGCATACTATTTAACAAGGTTGAATAAATGTCACCCATATGTGAGGGTTGGTTTCAGCTGTCTCCGGAGAATACCTGTTACAGGTGAGTAACTACGTTTTCCTCTATATTGAAAGATGCTTCATGGTTTTTAACTGGTAATTGGGTTCCTATACCGAAAGCTGTGCCTGGGAATCAAATGCAGTTCTTCCTCGGAGCAAAATTCATACGTTGATTTCATGACTCGGAATTTGGAGCAGAACTGACTCTGAGGCCTCAGCACCATGCAGTTTGGAGGAACAGGAAGGCACTGCCCAGCATCCAGACTGTAGTAGCCAGTGAGCCACCCATGTGATCTGGAGGAACAAGGATGGGAGAGACGGCCATACCATGCAGAGCCCTGCTGGAAATTGAGGGAGGGGGCAAGGAGTCACCACAGTGATGGTAAACGGAACTCACTCAGATGAAAGGAAAGTGATTAGTGGTGTGCCCCAGGGATCGGTCCCGGGACCGGTACTGTTAAATATATTTATGAGTGATATTGCAGAAGGACTGAACGGAAAAGTCTTTTTGCAGATAACAGAAAAATTTGCAACAGAGTGGACTCCTCTGAGGGAGTGGATAACATGAGGAAAGATCTGCAAAAGCTAGAAGAATGGTCTAATGCTTGGCAGTTAAGATTTAATGTGAAGAAGTGCAGTGTCATGCACTTGGGAAACATTAATCCAAGGGAATTGTATGATTTAGGGGGCAATACGTTGGTGTGCATGGACCAAGGACCTCTGAGTGATTGTTTCTGAGGATCTCAAAGTGGCAAAACATGTGACAAGGTGGTGGCAAAAACCAGATGGATGCTGGGTTGCATACAGAGAGGAATTTATTTAGCTGTATTTATATACCGCTTTTCACCGGGTCAAAGCGGTGTTACATAGGGGTGGGGGAATTAAGTAGAAGGGTAGGGCCATCACCGGGGAGGCAACATTGATGATTTTGACATAGGACAGACTTTGGACATAGGACCGACGTTGGACATAGACAGGTTAGGGTAGCTTTGAGTTAGAGGTTCATTGTGGGTGAGATCAGGGGTTTGTGGGTTTTTCGGTGGGATTCAAGTTGAAGTATTCCTGGAAAAGGATGGTTTTTAGCTGTTTTCTGAAAGATAGTAGGTCGGTGTTGTTTCTGAGATAGCTCGGTAGAGAGTTCCATAAGGATGGAGCATAAAGTTCAAAGGCTCGATTGCAGGTCCGTTGCGAGCATTTGGTTCTTTTGTGAGGGACAGTGAGGGAAATGCTGGAGGTTTGTCTAGTAGATCTGCCGTGGGCTGGACGAGCCAGTAGGGTGCGAAGCTGGGTGTCCTGTGTTTGATGGATAGCTTTGTGGGTGAGTAGGATGGCTTTGTATTTTGTCCGTGCTTCGAGGGGGAGAATGTGTAGTTCTTTCAGAATTGGGGTGATATGGTCGGTTTTTTTGCGCTCTGAATGATTCTCGCAGTGGTGTTTAATGCAGTTCGGAGGGGGTTGGTGTGTGTGGCTGGAAGGCCATGGTAGATTATGTTGCAGTAGTCCAGATGTGGGAGTGTCATGGCTTGCATCACTGTTCGGAAGTCTTGATGTTCCAGGAGGGGTCTGAGACATTGCACTGTTCTTGCCTTATGAAATATAGTTCCGGAGGTTTTAGTGATCTGTTGCTTTAAGGTGAGGGCTTGGTCAATAATAATGCCCAGGTATCTTATCTGTGGTTGTATTTGGATGCTTGTAGTTCCAATGATGAGGTGTGTGGGTGGTGTGAAGTCTGTGTCCTTTGTCACTATGAGGGCTTCAGTTTTCTTTATGTTGATGGATAGGTTGTTTGTTTGTAACCAGTCAAAGACTGCGGTGAAGCATGCTGATAGGTGGGTGTTTGTTGGGTTTGTGGTTGTAATGGGGGCGTAGAGCATGATATCGTCAGCATAGATGTGGAAGCTGACGTTGTGGGTGCGTATGACTGTGCAGAGTGGCTGGAGGTAAATATTGAAGAGCATGGCTGATAGTGTGGATCCTTGGGGTACTCCCTGGTGTTGTTGGAATGGGGGGGAGGTTGAGTCGCTGGTGCGGATTAGTTGTTGTCTGTTAGGTAGGATTGAAACCACTTCAGCACGGTGTCCTTGATCCCAATAGTCTGTAGTCTGTGTATGAGGATGTTGTGGGAGATGGTGTCAAAGGCTGCAGATATATCGAGGAAGATCATGGCGTATCCGGAGTGTCTTCCTTGAATTCCTGTGAGGAGGGTGTTCATCAGCGTGGTCATGAGGGTCTCGACTCCATGTAGCGGGCAGAAGCCGTGTTGTTGAGGGTCCAGTATGTCCAGAATTACCAGCAGAAAGGAGGAGGTACTAATGCCACTGTACAAGTCGCTGATGAGGCCTCACTTGGAATATTGTGTTCAGTTTTGGAGAACATATCTCACAAAAGATATAAAAAGACTGAAAATGGTTCAGAGGAAGGTGACCAAAATGATTTGGAACCTGTGCCAGAAGACATATGAAAAGAGACTCCAAGACCTAAATATGTATACCCTATAGTAGAGGAGGGACACGGGAGATATGATAGAGACCTTTAAATACTTAAGAGTATTAATGAACAAACAAACCTTTTTCAAAGACAGGGAAGCTGTAAAACTACAGGGCATAACATGAAGCTGCAAGGGGGTAAACTTAAAGGCAACGTTAGGAAATACTTTTTCACTGAAACGCTGGTGGATGCTTGGAATGCCCTCTCAATGAAAGTAGTGGGGGCAAATACAATGACAGAATTCAAAATGGCATGGGACAGATACGGTGGATCCCTTTATAGAAACAGGATAAAATCAAAATAAACTTTAACTGTCTCTGATATCACAACAAGTAGAGGTGACCTGCATGGAACGTGAGTATACTCCTAATCAAAGTCATGGGGAGAGGCGACTTGCACGGAGCAGCAGACACACCTACTTTTGCCGCCTTGTTGAGCAGACTAGATGGACCATGCTGGTCTTTATCTGCCGTCATATACTACTGTATATCACTATGTTACTATGTTAGTGTCATCTGCAAATTTTATGATTTTATTTTTATTTAAAAGGATTTAATATACCGCTTTATCTTTTTTTTTTTATTGTGGTTCTCATTTTCAGCACATTTAGAAATATTTTAAAAAGCAGCAATCCCAGTACAGATCCCTGAGGTACTGTACTATGCACCTTATTCTATTGAGAAAATTGGCCATTTAATCCTATTCTATTTTTTTCTCTCTTTTAACCAGTTCCTTATCCACAGTAAGATATTGTCTCCTATCCCCTAGCTTTTTAATTTATTCAGGAGTCTTTCATGAGATACTTTGTCAAAGGCTTTCTGAAAATCCAGATGCACTAGATCAACTGACTCACGTTTATTCAGTTATAAAAAGAAGCAGATTGATTATTGATATAAGC
The DNA here is from genome assembly GCA_033557465.1 of Ichthyophis bannanicus. Taxonomy (NCBI): domain Eukaryota; kingdom Metazoa; phylum Chordata; class Amphibia; order Gymnophiona; family Ichthyophiidae; genus Ichthyophis; species Ichthyophis bannanicus. The sequence goes on along the minus strand of CM066032.1, from coordinate 103,584,070 downwards.
AGGTTAAAGTTGTCTATTGTTTCAATTTCTTCTCCATCATAAGAACATAAGATATGCCATACTGGGTCAGACCAAGGTCCTTCAAGCCCAGTATTCTGTTTCCAACAGTGGCCAATCTAGGTCATATGTACCTAGCAGTTTCCCCAAAAGACACAGGTTCCACAATGCTTGTACTGGGTCAAGCATTGATATTCTGGGTCCCTTCTTAATAATGGTTTATGGACCTTTCCTCCAGGAACTTGTCCAAACCTTTTTTAAATCCAGCTACACTAACAGCCTTTACTACATTCTCCGGTAAGAAATTCCAGAGTTTGATTACACGTTGAGTGAAAAAATATTTTCTTTTATTAGTCTTAAATAGTTTACCCTGGAGCTTCAGTGCATGTCCCCTAGTCTTTCTATATTCTGATAACGTAAACAATCGATCTACGTTTATCCGTTCCACTCCGTTCATTAATTTATAGACTTCTATCATATCTCCCCTCAGCCGTCTCTTTTCCAGGTTAAAGAGCCCTAACCTTTTTAGCCTTTCTTCATAGGAGTATCCTTCCATCCCCTTTATCATTTTGGTGGCTCTTCTCTGAACCTTTTCTAAAATCGCTATATCCTTTTTAAGATACGGCGACCAGAATTGCACTCAGTATTCAAGGTGCGGTTTCACCATGGAACGATATAGAGGCATTATAATATCTTTTGTTTTATTTTCCATTCCTTTCCTTATGATACCTAGCATTCTATTTGCTCTCTTGGCTGCCACTGCACACTGGGCCAAGGGTTTTAACATGGTATCCACAATGACGCCTAAATCTTTTTCCTGGGTGGTGTTTCCTAATGTGGAACCTTGCATCGTGTAACCATAGTTTGGGTTGTTCTTCCCTAGGTGCATAACTTTGCACTTGTCCACATTAAATTTCATCTGCCATTTTGATGCCCAGTCTTCCAATTTATCAAGATCCTATTGCAATTTTCTACAATCCTCTTGGGTTTCAACAACTTTAAATAGTTTTGTGTCATCTGCAAATTTGATAACCTCACTCGTTATTCCACTTTCCAGGTCATTTATGAATATGTCAAAAAGCAACGGACCCAGCACAGATCCCTAGGGTACACCACTATTCACCTTTCTCCATTGGGAAAATTGGCCATTTAGCCCTAACCTCTGCTTTCTATCTTTTAACCAGTTCCTGATCCACAACAGTACACTGCCTCCTATCCCATGACTCTTTTTAGTTTTGCCAAAAGTCTCTGAGGGACCTTGTCAAAGGCTTTCTGAAAGTCCAGATACACTATATCAACCGACTTACCTTTGTCCACCTGTTTATTCACTCCTTCAAAAAAAACATAACAGATTAGTAAGACAAGATCTTCCTTGTCTAAAGCCATGTTGGCTATCTCCCATTAGGCCATGACTATCTACATGCTGAGTAATTTTATTCTTTATGATGGTTTCTACCATTTTTCCCGGTACTGACGTCAAGCTCACCGGTCTGTAGTTTCCTGGTTCACCCCTGGAACCCTTTTTAAAAATTGGTGTTACATTGGCGATCCTCCAGTCTTCAGGTATTAAAGATGATTTTAATGATAGTTCACAGATTACTAATAGCAGGTCTGCAATCTCATATTTCAGTTCTTTCAACACTCTTGGATGTATACCATCTGGCCCAGGTGATTTGCTATTCTTCAGTTTATCTAATAGTTGTAATACATCTTCCCGATGTATCAATATTTCCTTCAATTCTTCCGCACCTTTAAATACCACTTAAGTCATGGGTAACGTCCCTACATCTTCCTCAGTAAAGACCGAAGCAAAGAATTCATTCAGTCTCTCCGCTATCGCCTTGTCGCCTCTTAGTGCCCCTTTAACCCCTCTATCATCTAATGGACCAACTGACTCTCTCACAGGTTTTTTGCTACAAATGTACTTGAAAAAGTCTTTATAGGATGATGAACTTATTGATTTTGCCATTTGTCAGGATCTTTGTCTTCTTTACGTTAAGGTGCAGTTTCATTTTTGAGTTCTTTCAGCATTCTGAGGTGTAGACGATTCAGTCCAGATGATTTGCTGCTCTTTAGTTTGTCAGTTTGCTGTATTATATATTTTCCAGCTCACTAAGCTTTGTTTAAATTCCTCCAAATCATAACCATTAAATACCGTTACTGGCATGAGGAGATCTCTTGTATCTTGCTAAGTAAAGACGAAAACAAAGACTTCATTTAATCTCTCTGCAATGGCCTTGTTCTCCCTGAAGTACCCCTTTTGCCTGATAATCATCTAGTGGTCCATCTGACTTCTTTACAGGCTTCTTGCTTTGAAAAAGATTTTGTTATGAGTTTTTGCTTCTCTGGCAAGTTTCTTTTCGAATTATTTTGCCTCTCTTATAAATGCTTTGAATCTAACTCGCCAGTGTTTATGCTGTTTCTCTTTTCTTCATTCGGATTCTTATCCTAATTTTTGAGAGATGTGCTTTTGGCTGTAATAGCCTCTCTCACCGTACCTTTTAACCATGCTGGTTGTCATTTGGTCTTCCTTCTGTCCTTTCTAATGCATCAAATAAAGCTGGTCTGGGCTTCCAAGATGGTATTTTTGAACAGCACCCATGCCTGATGTAAACTTTTAACTTTTTGTTGCTGTTCCTTTTAATTTTTTTTTTTTACCATTTTCCTCATTTTTTTGTCTCCCTTTTGAAAGTTAGATGCTAGCATTGTAGATAGTTTTCCTTAGTTTCCTAACTCCAGTTATTAAGTCAAATTTGATCATGTTATGATCACTATTGCCAAGTGGCCCCAACACTTATCTCTCGTACCACATCCTATGTCTAAAATATCTCCCCGCCTTGTTGGTTCTTGAACTACTTGCTCTGTGAAATAGTCATTTATTTCATCTAGGATCTTTACTTAATTAGCATGTCCTGATGTGACATGTATCCAGTCTATACTGGGGTAACTGAACTTGTCCATTCTTATTGTGTAACCAAATTTGTTAGTTTCTTTAATATATGTTAACATTTCATCTTCTATCCATTCATTCTTTTTCTTTTTTTCATTTTCAAATCCTCTCTATTGAGAGAAAATTAAGGAAATACAAGAAAAGTTCTATCCATTCATTCTGACCAGGAGGACAGTAGCATACCCCTGCCACTATGCTCTTTTCTTCACACATGGAAGTTCTATCCATAAAGATTCCATGGTGCATTATGTTTCCTATAGAACTTTTATCCTGTTCAACTCAATGCTCTCGTTAACATATAGCACCGCCTCTCCATCAGTTTGATCTACCCTATCATTGCAATATTATTTATACTTTGATATCAGAGAGTCCCATTCATTATCCTCCTTTCATCAGGTCTATGAGATGTCTATCTTATTATCTCTTCATTTAGTGCTCTATATTCTAACTCTCCTATTGTAAGGCCCTGTTACTTACAAGAGACCGATTACTAATTAAAGACTAATTTCCTGTATAGTCCAGATCCAAAAGTCAGTACAGGTGCAATCAGAATCTCTGTTTATTAGATTACTGATGAACAATACAGGCAAGGGAGAGGAGAATTTCTGTCAGTCATCAGACCTCAGAATCCCTCCTCCCACTGAGTATAATAGTCGTGTTACATATATACATTTTTCTGATTTCCGTATACGTGCACAGCTCCCAAATCTATCTCCCCCCCTTGTATCTCATCTCCTCTTGCCATCTGTTTCCTGTTACTTCCTTTCTATCCCCTTGTTCCTGTTTTGATATCCACCCAAGTTCCTTTTCGTTTGCTCTTACTCCATACCTACCAACCATCAACTGTCTTTCTTCTTCAGGGCTGATGTATTGCTCAGCATATACTTTATTCATGTTTGCTTGTGGTTTCCTGTGTTCATGCTTGCATGATTCCTGGGCCCTCCAGCTCAGCAACATGCAGTGCAAAGATTTATATGATTTCATGCTGGCCTGTCTTTCCTTGCCCACTGTAATGACAGACTGGTTGATGTATATTTTTATTAGAGCAGAATAAAGGCCATTGAGTGATTATAAACCAGGAACATATACCTAAACCTTATAATCTCTACACTATCTAATTTTTTAGGTTTTTAACATTTGTATATAACTATTTCAAATTCAGTTTTTTGTTTGATTAAAAACTTCTTAGCAGTTGAAAGGGATACTCTGCAATCTTTCAGCTCTTTCTGCTCTTTACTTAAGGGCACTTGGGCTATCTTTACCTTTATTGCAATCTCTCTATTAGGATGTTCTGTCTTTCCTAATTTGGTAATATCCTTCATAGATACTTCACTCTGAACCATGCACTCTTGAGCGACTGTTAAATTTGCCCCAGGTTTTAATTTGAAAGCTGCTATATCTCCTTTTTAAATGTTAGCGCCAGCAGCCTGATTCCACCCTGGTTAAGGTGGTGCCCTTTTTTTCGGAATAGTCTCTTCCTTTCCCAGAAGGCTACCTACTTCCTATAAATTTAAATCCCTAATCTCCAGGAACAAGCAGGAATGTAGTCTTCACATATGGGTATCATCGGTACCGACGGAGCCCGCGCAGGAACGCTCCCCAGCGTCCAATAGGAAAGCTTTTGGGAGCATCCCACAGCACCTGCGTGCTGCCTTCCCACCTTTCCAACTGTCCCTCTCCAGTTCTTCGTTTTCCGCGGAGCCGACAGGTCGCATACCCTGTGTCAGCATAGAAACATAGAAACATGATGACAGAAAAAGACCACATGGCCTATCTAGTCTGTCCTTCCATATCAACACTACAACAGTCCACTTTTTACCTTTAGAGATCCTCTGTGTTGGTCCCATGCTTTTTTGAATTCGGTTACTGTCCTCATCTCTACCACCTCCACTGGCAGACTATTCCATGGATCCACTACTCTTTCCGTAAAGAAATATTTCCGCATATCACTCCTGAATCTATCTCCCTTCACCCTCATCCCATGTCCCCTCGTAGCAGAACTTGCTTTCAATTGAAAGAGGCTCTCTCCCTGAACATTTATGCCACGGAGGTATTTAAACATCTCAATCATATTACCTCTATCCCGCCTTTCTTCTAAGGGTTACATATTAAGATCCTTAAGTCTGTCCTCATATGCTTTATAATGAAGCCCACTAATCATTTTAGTAGCCACCCTCTGCACCGACTCCATCCTGTTCACATCCTTTTGAAGGTGCGGTCTCCAGAATTGCACACTATACTCCAAATGAGGTCTGTGATAAGGAACTTATCATAGCTCAGGAAGGAGCTATAGAAAAGGTGAAGTGACTCTGAACAAGCAACCTGTCAGTTCTGGTAGAAATAAGAAAACAGAATTTTCCCATAAAAGACTACCAGTCCCAGAATGCACCAGGTTTCCAACAGCCATTAGAGGAGCTGAAGTGGGGAAACGTGTGTTCAATCAGGAGGGCTATGAGGTAATCCCTAAGCACTCATCTCAAAGGGCAGGGCCTGATTCAGCACAGCTGCGCTGTATTAGGGGGGAGCACTCATCTAGGGAGAATAAAGGTAGAGTTTATTCTACAGAGAATTATCCTCATTATCCTGAGAATCAGCTTGAGCTTGATCATCAGTTTCATCTGAAGGATCATCAGAAGCAGAAGCCAAACCGGACGGACAGAGAAGGAAAGAAACCCTTTGGAAGAAGGAAGAGAAAAGCCTTTGAGAGGTCTAGAAGAGTCCAGAGCAGTACGTATACTGGGAGGCATTTCAAGGGCCAGCATACACCATTGGACTGGGGAAAGCCAGAGGAATGGTGCTGCAGAGCTAGGAAACTCCAGACGGTACCTGTGAGGGAGACGGCTGCACGTGGAAGGGACCCTAAGACCTGTACCAGAAGGTATGTGAAGAGAGATCCAGTGTCCAGGGATCTGGATTGGAAGGCTGGACATATGAACTGGACTACATACTGGCCAGGCTATATAGAGAGGAACTCTAACAGCAATGGAAGCTCAGGTATGAACACTTATCTATGCCCTAGCTATAACCTTGAAAGACAGCAGGGAAACAAGTATTCTCCTGAAAGTGCTCCATTGAGAGATTCATCTGTGCCAATCCATGATATTGAACCCATGCTTGTTGAAGAAGGGGGAATGATTGCAGATGAAGAATGTGTTTATATGGACTGCTGTCTGTCCAAACTCCTTTGGTGATTTTCTGTTATAAAGTACAGCAACCATCACAAAGAAATACAAACTTGTTCTTTAATCTACTCAGAAAAGCTCCTGAAGCAGGATTTGACCCACACAGTAGAAAGCAAGCCAGCTAAGGGGTTTCAGCTGGATAACTGCTAGCAATTGAGCCTTACCTAATTGCTTGTGAGCTAGGAGAGAATCACTTCTGAATCTATGTGGGAAGTTATCAGAAGTTAACCTGAAAAGAACAGTTTTTATCTTTCTTTGTGGCTTTTCGTTTGTTGTTTGATATATGCTAAGAAAACATTAGCTAATGCCTGACAAGTTTGAAAGTTGTTTTCCTGATTTTGACTTTGTTTTTCCAAGTTAAACACTGGAAGCAAGTAACCTGATTTATGTGCTACCAAGCATATCTGTGTTGGGAGAAATAACCCCATAAATAAATATCTTATTGGCTTTACCCAAGAGCACAACTAAATTATTGTCAGCAGCTGTGTCTGGTGTGAATGAACTACATTGCCCACAATCCCTTGCAAATCATATAGATATATGCACTTGCCAAGACTGTGAAGATTCTCACCCAGGCAGCCGTCTGACAGGTCGCACCAAAGACTTATACAGAGGCATTATCACCTTCTTTTTTCTGCTAGCCATTCCTCTCCGAATGCACCCAAGCATCCTTCTAGCTTTTGCCGTTGTCTTTTCTACCTGTTTAGCTACTTTAAGATCATCAGACACAACCACGCCTAGGTCCCGCTCTTCTTTAGTGGACAAAAGTACTTCACCTCCTATACTGTATTGCTCCCTTGGATTGCTGCAGCTCAAATGCATGACCTTACATTTTTTAACATTAAATCCCAGCTGCCAAATTCTAGACCATTCTTCAAGCTTAGCTAGATCCCTCCTCATGTTATCTACACCTTCCTGTGTGTCTACTCTTGCAGATTTTGGTATCATCCACAAAGAGGCAAACCTTACCAGACAGCCCTTCCGCTATATCACTAACAAAGATGTTAAAAAGAATCGGACCAAGGACAGATCCCTGGGGCACACCACTGGTAACATCCTTCTCCTCAGAGTGAGCTCCATTTACTTGTACTCTTTGTCGCCTCCCACCCAACCAATTTCTAATCCAAGCAGTAACTTTAGGGTCCATCCCTAGGGTGCTTAGTTTGTTTATAAATCGCCTGTGAGGAACAGTGTCAAAGGCTTTACTGAAATCTAAATACACCACATCTAGAGCTCTCCCTCGGTTCAACTCCCTGGTCACCCAGTCAAAGAAATCAATCAGATTTGTCTGACAAGACCTGCCTCTGGTGAATCCATGCTGCCTCGGATCCTGTAATCCGCTGGATTCCAGAAACCTCACTATTTTCTCTTTCAGCAGCGTTTCCAATAATTTACTCACCACCGAAGTTAAACTAACCGGCCTGTAGTTTTCAACCACATCCTTACTTCCGCTTTTGTGTAAAGGCACCACATGAGCCTCTCTCCAGTCCTTTGGCACCACTCCCGACTCCAACGAGGCATTGAAAAGGTCAGTCAGTGGAGTTGCTAGAACATCCCCAAGTTCCCTCAGTATTCTAGGGTGTATCCCATCCGGTCCCATCCCTTTGTCTACTTTAAGTTGAGCTAGTTTCTCACGAACACAGTCTTCTGAAAATTGTTCAAGATGTCCCTCGCTTCTGTTCCTATTTGTGGGTGTTTTCTGAGGTCCTGCTCCTGGTTCATCTGTGAACACCGAACAAAAATATTTGTTAAGCAATTCCGCTTTGTCCTTACCAGCTTCTACATATTCCCCCCCTGCACCCTTGAGTCTGACAATACCACTTTTGCCCTTCCTCTTCTCACTAATATATCTGAAAAATGTCTTATCCCCCAATTTTATTGTATTGGCTATTTCCTCCTCCTTTTGAATCTTTGCCTTCTTGACCACTTTGCTAGCTTCTCTAAGTTTTTCCAAATACAGATGCCTGTCTTCCTCTCTCTGTGATCTCTTGTATTTCATGAAGGCCTCCCTCTCTTTCTTCACTTTTTCAGCTACTTTCTTCGAAAACCATAGCGGTCTCCTTTTCCTTTTGCCTTTATTTACCATTTTAACAAAAAGGTTAGTTGCCCTTAAAATACCCCCTTTCAGTTTTGCCCACTGTTTTTCGACATCCCCCAGCTGTTCCCATCCCACTAACGACTCCCTGAGGTATTGGCCCATCTTCGCAAAGTTAGTCTTCCTAAAGTCTAAGATCCTCACCTTGGAATGGATTCTAACAGCCCTAGTCCTAATACTGAACCACACCATTTGGTGATCACTGGATGCAAAATGATCTCCCACTACAACATCAGAAACACTTTCACCATTGGTAAGCACCAAGTCCAGTATGGCCCTTTCACGTGTGGGGTCTGTTACCAATTGCCTGAATAGTTGTCCCTGTAGAGAATCCGGGATCTCCTTACTTCTAGATGATACTGCAGCAGGAATGTGCCAATCAACATCTGGCATATTGAAATCTCCTATCAGTAGCACTTCCCCTTTCCTAGCAATGCTGCGTATGTTTTCAATTAACTCTCTGTCCACCTCTTCCTCTTGTGAGGGAGGTCTGTATATCACACCAGTGCAAATAGATTTCTCTTTCCCTCTTTCTAGTTTAACCCACAATGCCTCCTCTCTCCCTTTTAAGCTCTGTAATTCCAAAGCTTTAATAGTAGTTTTTACATATAGTGCCACTCCTCCTCCCCTTCTTCCTACCCTGTCCTTTCTGAATAATGTATAGCCAGGTATAGTTACATCCCAGTCATGGTTTTCTGTGAACCATGTTTCTGTAACTGCCACTAAATCCAAGTCAGCCACTCCCACCAAAGCTTCAACTTCAGGGATCTTATTTCCAATGCCACGGGCATTAATACACACTGCTTTCCATATGTTACCCCTGTTACCCATTTCCATAAAGGTATTTAATGTATCACCTACCTGAGGGCTTTCATTTACCTGGGGGCTTTCTTTACCCATCCCCAACAAATCTAGTTTAAAGCCCTCTTCAGTAGATTAGCCAGTCTACTACCAAAGATGCGTTGACCTTTCTTGGACAGATGGATGCCATCTCTGCTCTGCAACCCTTGGAACAGCATCCTATGGTCTAGGAAACCAAAACGCTCTCGATGACACCATCCACGCAGCCATGCATTCATCTCCAGGATGCAAGCCTCTCTGCCTTGGCCTTTACCCTCAACAGGGAGGATTGAAGAGAACACCACCTGTGCACCTAACTGCTTCACTCTCTGTCCCCGAGCCATGAAGTTACTTTTGATACGTTCCGAGGTATACCTGGCAGTATCATTTGTTCCAACATGTATTAGCAACATTGGGTAATAGTCAGTGGGCTTGATGAGTCTCGGCAAACTCTCCGTAACATCTTGGATTTTGGCACCAGGCAGACAGCATACCTCTCTGGACATCAAGTCTGGTCGGCAGATGGACGCCTCAGTACCCCTCAGAAGAGAGTCTCCAACCACCACTACCCTTCGTTTCCTTCTGGTCACTGATTCCGCAACTTTGGGGTACTTGAACTCTGGTTCTTCCCTTTCCAGGGATGCTTTCACCTCCTCCACTTCCAGGGCTGCATAATGGTTCTTCAATTCAAGGGCTGGAGAAGTTGGATTGGTGATTTTGCAGGCCCTGGTGACTTGTGTCCAACCATCGACATTCTGTTGGCACCCATCTTCTTCTGTGCTGGAGAGCCTGGTTGCTGCAAGAAGCATCTCATCAATGTACTTCTCACTGTCTTGAATGCTCCTCAGCCTCGCCACCTCCTCTCTGAGTTCCTCCACTTGTTTCCTCAGAGCTTCAGCATGCAGGCACCCTGCACATGGAACCGGTCCTTCAACTGGCATTAGGACCTCTGTCTGGACCGAGGCAGAAGCTGTAATGGGGGCAACAGCTTTAGCAATACGATTTTTCCCAGCCATTGTTCTGTTCGTGGAGCTTAGGTATCTGTTAAAGCAAAAGAGAGAGATCTACCAAGTACCAGCCGGTTTCGCAGCTGTCCTTTCAGAGAAAAAGCAGTTAAATCTCTTTAATTACAGTCAAACCTCGGTTTTCATGATTAATCCGTTCAAAAAAGTCTGACTAAAACCGAAACGTATGAAAACTGAAGCAATATTTCACATAAGAAATAATGTAAATCCAATTAATTCGTTCCAGACACCCAAAAATATTCACAAAAATACATTTTATAGAGAATAACTATATTTTTACATACAGAAAACAATGAGAAATAAATATAAATGACTAATGAAATGTATAAATGAACATTTAACATCACTGAAAGCAAGCTAAGTTCAGTACTGTACAGTACAGTATGTTAACATATGGCTTTAGCCACCCCTGACAAGCTGCTGTGCCCAGCTCTCTTCGGAATCACATTGGATTCAGCCCATTAAAATACCTTTACATTATCTGCTCAATGCTTCAGAATGGCAGAAAATCTTAATGATATAGCTTCAGACGTACCATGCAAGAGAAAGAACTGCCTCCCACATTCATGCAACATCTCCTGCTTACGTTGACAGCTTTTTTTCCCTGCTACCTCCGAGCCTGAGGGGGCGCTCCAGAGAACGGGCAGGCGGTGGACGAGATCAGGGCCTTCCTCTCTGCGCAATCCTTGCCTCTCTGACTCTGACCAGGCTCGAGGATGTGTTTCATTTATGTGCTCAGCTGGCTTTTGCTTCTCATCATGCTGGCGATCGGTGAGTCCGGGGGGCAGTGTTGCCGGGACCGGGCAGGCGTTTTGGCAGTGTATACAGAATGGTGTGCAGCGCGAGAGTGTATGTATTTACAGTACTGTACTTTACAAATACCGAGGCGATGTACGAGAACCGGGACAAAATCTCAGTCAAAAGACGTTGAAAACCGAAGCGATGTATGAAAACCGCGACAAAATCTCAGTCAAAAAAGACGTTGAAAACCGAAGCGTATGAAAACCGGGGCAAATGAAAACCGAGGTTTGACTGTATATACAAATGTGCTGGTCCAATTCACTGTGATTTGGTAAAGGGGGAGGTGCCCTATAAAGCAAGACTGCTCACTAGGGGTGGGCAGGGAGGGAACTAACTCCTGATTAGGTGTTAGCAGTTTCTAAACCTGAGGAGGTTACTGGAGTTCAGCAACCTACTGTGCTCAAGGAAAGTTCCCCTAAAACAGCAAAAATGAAAGTAACCTTGCTTTAAAAAATATACACAAAACCCTTTTAAGAGCTCCCAGTCAGAGAGCTAGCAATGTAATATAATAAAACAAACAAAGAAACCCTCAAATCCTTACTGTTTGTTTGATCTGTGGAGCCCTGGTTAGGAAAGCCTCAAAAGGGCAGGGCACTAGAGCCTTTTATGCAGGCTTCAGCTGCACTCAGGAAACAGGCCCACTAACTCCTGATTAGGTGTTAGCAGTTTCTAAACCTACAAGCTATTGAGAAACAAAAGAATACTAAAGTATGCATAGCTGGACTTAGGAATGGAAAAAATAAAGCTGAATCAGAGGAAGAAAATCCTGATAGTTTATCTCAGCCAGAACAGAGCAATAATCAGGATCTGTGTCAGGAGGATAATTCAGATGACTTAATGGCACCCAGTACTGAACTCAGAGCACCAGTTAAAGTGATGCTGCAGGACAATTTAAAAGACAGAGACATGGAAAGAATAGTTGAGAAAATTGGCCCTATGCCTTTTAATGTTAATGACTGGTGCAAATGGGCCACTGATATTCTGATTCACTGGGGTCTAGGGAAATACAGAAGAAAACAATCAGACTTTGATAGACTTATGCATTTGGCTCTGGGGCCACACTATTATAAAGTTGGCTCTCTCACTCACCCATACCAGTTGGTTAAAAGGGGTATTGAGAAACTATTTCACTGTTCCCCAATGCAAGTATTTAAAATTATTTCACCTCTGCCAAATGATACACTGGAAGAGTTTACATATAGAGCCTGGATTTTAAAAGCAGTTCTTAATGAGCAGGAGTCCTGGCCCAATGCAGAAGATTATGGGGAGAGCATGCATAAGGCATTTTTATTAGAATTGCTATCCCCTGAGATTACAAAACACCTTCTGTTATTTTCTGAAGACCCTAAAGCAACCCCTTTTGATACTTTAATGCTCAGAACTGGGTCTGTTTGGAAGACCCAGCCCTCGCAGATCATAACAGTATCAGAAGCACGGAAGTGGCAAGCTGAGGGATCCTCCCAATAAACAAAAAACACAGACAAAGGATACAGGGGACAGACACCTTGGAGAGGACAAAGCAGAGGTACTTTTAGAAACTCCTCAGGTTACATTCCCTTTCAGGAGCTCAAAGCACAGAGAGATGGATTAGAAAAGGAGAAAATTAAATGGGAGCAGGACAAACACATACTGCAAGTAGAACTAGATAAATTAAAACAGGATTTACAAGCAGCTCAGGACAAACACAAGGGTAGTGCATAGGGATGTCCTGACCTCTTGGGTTCAGATATCAAAATGTCTTAAGCCTTCATAGCCCAGCCTGCCTCCGTTCTCGCAGCAGAGGACTCAATTCCAGAGCCTCTGGATGATGAAACAGACACAGGCCCAGAATACAGTTTAAGGCTTGTAACATCCTTGATACTGGACTCTTGTGGACGCCCCAATGTTATCAGTAGAATAGGGGGTCAGGATAAACTAGCTTTGATTGACACAGGGGCTGGAATTAGTTTTACAAACAGAGCTTCTCCCACTGCAGATCAGAAAAATATGGAAATTTATGAAATTCAAGGAATTAATGACAGCTTCCAAATGTGTGGCTATCCCGGTTAAATGGGGTATCCCTGTGCACAGTGAACAAAATAAAGAAATGTTGGAAACCACTGCCTCCACTATAGTGAACACACCAAAAGAAATAATTGGAATTGATGTTCTCAACCAGTTAAATTTGGTGGTGGATATGGCTAATCTTAAATTGTGGCAGTATTCAGGAACTTCAAGTGCTTCTAAAACTTTAGTGCATGAAGTCATTCCCATGCAGTTAGCAACTCAGTGCACCAAGGCAGCTCAGCAGTATGATCTGTGTGTAATTCCTTCAGAGGTGGCTGATATTCCAGTCTGTGCTCAAGACAAGTTAGATTGTGGGAAAATGCACACAGAAATACTGTTGGAAGGTGAGGATCCTACACCACAGAAACAATACCCAGTACCTCATCAGGCTATAGAACCAGTGACTAAAATTGTGAAGATACTGGAGGAGAGGGGTCTGATTAGACCTATTTCTTCCACATGCAATTCACCAGCCTGGCCGATAGTTAAACCGGGGGGTTCCTTCAGGCTCACTATGGACTTCCATGCCCTGAATCAAGTTTCAAAATCTGTAGTGCCCGTGGTAGCCTCATACCCTGAAATGATCTCTAAACTGAACCCCAAATGTAAATTTTTCTCTGTTTTAGACATATCCAGTGGGTTTTGGAGTCTGTCCCTGGCCCTTGAATGCCAGTACAAAACAGCCTTTCAGTGGCTGAATAAACAATATGCATGGACTGTGCTTCCACAGGGATATAAGGATTCCCCCTCAATATTTCATAAATACATGCAGGAAACCCTGTCACTATTGTCTTGCAGAGATAATATAATTCAGTATGTAGATGACATTCTAATTCAGTCTGAGAATGAAGCTGTACACTGGAATCATGTAAGAGAAGTTTTAAAAGCCCTTTTACAAGCTGGTCTTAAAGTTAATCCTGCCAAGGCTCAACTGTGCAAATCAGTTTTCCTTTTTAGGGGTTACTATTGGCCAGGATGGTAAATCTGTAGATTCTCAGAGGATAGAGCTGATACAGAAACTTCCACTTCCTACAGATCAGAAATCACTCCAGTCATTTCTAGGGCTCACTAATTTCTGTCGTGACTTCATGCACAATTATGCTGAAGTGGCAGCTCCACTTTACTCCCTGCTAAAAAGTAAAAGTTATGTTTGGGAGGAAGAACATACAGAAGCTGTAACTAAATTAAAGCACATCCTGACTTCTGCTCCTGTTCTTGCACACCCAGATCACACACAACATTTTTTCCTGTACCCTGTAGCTGTAGAGAACAGTATAGGTGCAGCTCTAACACAACGCCTAGGACCTATTGCCTTCTGTTCCAGAGTTCTCACTTCTCCTGAACTCAAAATGGGAAACTGTGAAAAGCATGTACTGGCTTCCTATGCTGCTATGCCGAAATTTACATACATCATTGGTGCTCAAACCACATACATATGCAGCCATCACACCCCCCTCAAATTCATTGTAGAGGGAAAGTTAGCATGTAGTAAGATTAGGACTGAGAGAATAGTCCAGTGGACTCTCATGTTGCAAGCACAGAATGTAAAGTTTGAATTGTTGAAAGAACCTAACGTGCAAGTGGCTGGAATCTTGCTGGAGGGGCAACCTCATGACTGTCAGTCCTCACCCAGTGCCCCTAATCACATGATCTTTAGGGAACTAGGACTAGACAAAATTTCACCTTTTCTTCCTACAGTATATATTGATGGTAGTAGCCAATGTGAAGGAGGCAGGCGACTAGCAGGTTTTGCAATTATACAATTGGACCCAAATAACCAAGTGGTACTGCAGAGACAGTATTCCTGTGGGTCAGCGTCAGCACAGTACTGTGAGCTGGCTGCTTTTGTAGCTTGTATGCAACAATATCAGGATTCACACCCAGAAATACAAATCATTTTAGATTCTGATTATGTCTTTAAAAGTGCCATTGCCCTGTTACCCTGGTGGCTGGCAAATAAATTTAAATCTACAGATGGGTCAACAGTGAAAAATTCATCACTGTGGACTATGGCACAAGAACTGAGTGAGAAGTTTCAGAGAGTACATTTAGTTAAAGTGAAGGCACATAGGAAGAAAGACCCTTTAGTGAAAGGAAACACATTAGCAGACTCACTAGCCAAGGAAGCATGCCATGTAGGCCTCATATGGCCCTGGTATGTGCAGACACGCATGGTTGCTATTGCTACACGTTCCACAGATTATGATCAGATAATACCACCAGATTACTTCGTAGCACTGCAGACAAAGGACCCTGAGCTTTCCAATTTGAGGAAGCTTGTGCAGGACGCCCTAGAGAACCTATATCAGCACACACCCTCTCTCACACTCACTATAGAAAAAGACATTCTATGTGCAAAAAGAGAGGAAGGCTTGGTTATAGCTACCTAGAGCTCGAGGTAAAGAGTGGATGCATTGGGTTCATGGTGCAGGTCCTATGGGACACCCTAAAGCAGAAGAAATGCAGACTATCCTCAATAGGTTGGTATGGTGGTCAGAAATGAAACATGATATACAGGATCATGTTTCCTCCTGTGTAATCTGTGCTTCATTTGGGAGGCAACCTAAAAAGAGAAGGGGACAGTTAATGAGAGCACCTCCTCGTGGCCCATTTGAGAGATTGCAAATAGATCATGTGGGCCCTCTTCCGTTAACAGCTAGGAAAAATAGATTTTTGCTCACTGTTGTTGATTCCTTTTCTCATTGGGTAGCAGCATTCCCTGTCCCAGATCAAACTGCTCGAACCACTGCAGAAATCCTAACTATGCAGTTTTTTACACGCTGGGGCATTCCCAAGACTATTGATTCTGATAATGGTCCTGCATTTGTTTCTCAGCTCATCAAGGAATTGTTTGATTTTCTAGGCATAGAACAACTCCACATTCCGTACCATCCACAGGCAGCAGGGCAGGTAGAAAGAATGAACCAAACAATTAAGGCCCACCTCAGCCTTATGCTTAATCTGACCAGGAAAAATTGGGATTGGGTGCTCCCTTTAGTCCTTATGCGTATCAGAGCTGATGTCTGTAAATCCACAGGTTTTGCACCCTATGAAGCCTTAATGGGAAGGCCAATGCAACGGTGGGAAAATATGCTGAGTCCTTTTCTTCCAGAGGATCAGACAGTAATTCTCACCAATGAGTGGATGAAATCCCTGCAAGAACATCTAAAAGAAATTCAGACCACTGTGCTAGCTAACACAGAAAAAGCTAGAGATTATTTGCAGGAGATACATGCAAAAGGTTCTGATTTAAGGCCCCTCAAGGTTGGGAGTAAAGTGATGATTCTGAGACCTAGACCAAACCTCACCTTTGGAACTGCAAAGTGGGAAGGACCATACTTAGTTACTGATACCTTAGGCCCAAGCCTATACCAAATCCTAATGTCCGACAACCAGCAGTATTGGAAACACATCACCCAGTTGAAACCATATGGGTAATACGTGTTTTATCAGTCTTTGTTTTCAGATACCACCTGAAGACAGCACGGACAGCTGCTTTCTGAAGACAGCACGGACAGCTGCTTTCTGAAGACAGTACGGACAGCTGCTTTCTGAACAAAAGTCGCTTGAGGACGGTAACTATTTACTTCTGCTGTATAGTTGATGTGTCCTATATAATGGACATGTGTTTAATAGTTATGTAAATAAGTAGTAAAAATTATTTTTTTTTGTTGTTACATAGTATAAGTGGGGAGCATTAGTTTACTCCCTAGTAGAGTGAAACAAGTTAGCTTTTATTATGTCTCGGTTTCCTGTTGTTCTGGTATCTGCTCTCATCTACCCCAGTCTCATTACAGGAACTATCATCCGAATATGCTCGATTGGCTGGGCTAACTCCACAGGTGGGGTATATCGTTATCAAGAAATACCCCCACCTTTCCCGGAAGGAAAGGATCTGGTCATCCTGAGGTTCTCTTCCGTACAGGACAAGCCAGTGTTCTATTCATTAAACATTTCTCAAGTACAGTGGGAGCCACCAGTTTCCACTTCTCTAGAAAGGACACAAGAATTGAGGGCACCTCCAGAACATTACTTTCTAGGTCCTCCTGCTTTGATTTTGTACAATATTTCCTGTCAGGACAGAGGTACCTGGAAAATAACTTATACATGGGTTGTGAGTGATCAACCGCACATCACTGAGACTTCATTCCTTTTGGATGTATCTTGTTTACCTACCACCCCTCATCCCACCCCTCCCATCACTTCTGCTCCTCCTTTACTCTACCTTTCTGATATCCACCCATTTCAGGAAGGACATCCCTTTCAGATTAAATATGATGCACCACACAATGTTTTATATGATGTGGAATACCATTTTCTTACTTGGCATCTATTTCCCAAATTGTTTCTAGTTACTCACAAATATCCAAATTGCTCTCAGTTTGTTGCCAACCACATACAAATGCTCAATACTTGGTTTGATATGCAGTCAGTAACACCCCGAGCCAAGCAATTTCGACACAAGCGTGACTTAATTGATACAATTTTAGGTAGCACAGGGACTGCACTGGGTGCCCTTAATATAATTGATATAGAGGTACTCCATAATAAAATGGGATCCACTGCTCAGCATGCTGCTGATGGTTTTACCTCACAACATATTAATGAAGCTTCCTCTAAACTGTCCAGTGTAGTTGTAGATACCTTTGCTCTTATATCTCCCATTATAGAACAGAAAATTGTCACCTTAGCACATGCAGAATATAGATTGGGAAAGAATATTTCCTGGGCTCTTGCCTGTGATCAAGTACAGATCGAACTTATTACTATACTAAAGGAAATTCTGATCACTGCTAAGTTAGGACACTGGCCACCATCTCTCATCCATATGGCTAGTACCAAAATACCTGAATTTGCTATAGCTCACCTTGATTGGTGGACAGTTAGTGTTCCCATTTGTTCACCACAAGGCTGCTCTATCTGTACTTTGATCCCATGGTCAGGACAACACACAGTTATTTATCCTATTGTTAATATTGGGGTGCAGTTTGATAATATGCTTATGTATCCTGTGGACCATCTCACATGGGTGCAGCCACTGGACAACACCTGGACTTCATTCAAGCCGATGGACCCCAGTTTGTGTGAGCAGACTACATTTCAGTTCAAGTGTCAACCTCACCAGTTTAAAGAGGCTGACACCTCCTGCTGGAACAATTCCTCCTCTTGCTCCCTGACTGTTAAGCTCTCATATTCCCTGACTACCTCACACAGTTTGTATTACCTTGGAGCTGGACACTTTTGTTTTCATCTGTTCTTTTCCCAGAATGTTTCTTTTTCGATTGCTCCCAGAATGCATGACATTCACCTTCCCAAGAACACTTTGTTGTACAGTTCAAACTATTTGCCAAACAATACCTGGTGCAGTCATACACCACTGGTCTCCATCACCATTAACGGGACAACGTATTCCACACCGCTGGTTACCAATGACTCTATGGACATTCCAGACTTTATCTCATATGCTGTGCATCCATTACCACTTGGCATGGGAGAAGAGACACTACATAAACTGCTCAACTTTACAGAACTCCATGCCTATATTGATCACCTTAAAACAACATCCACTGAAGTGAATCACACCATCGCTTATGAGAATGGACACATTCAACAAATTGTTGGACACTTGCTTCAAGATGCTCATGTGTCTGTGTGTGAATTGTTATTTGGTTACTCACCTACTTCTGATCGTGTCTTTAATGTTTTTATTCACCCTATTATTATTTTAACTGCTGTACAAATATTGCTATGCATTATCATAATTTTCCTGTGTTGTAAAATGAAACACATGTACATGGCCTTGCAGCGCATGTCCTACAGAACAACAACATTTTAATGTAGTTACACGGAATTTCTCCAGCACCTACCTCTACATCCAGGCTCATTTGGCCTGCTAATTTGGCATTTCCTATTACACTGAATACCTGAGTCAGCTGCAGTCTAGTATTGCTTCCTATCCTCACTCATAGCATCCTGGTACCTTTTGGCTTTAACCTCCTCAAAAATTCCTGCAGCCCTTATGCACTGTTCACTCCCTCTAAGACGGGCACGGAGGTAGCATATTGGGTTCCCCCCCAGTAGTGGCTGCCCTACCTAAGACACGAGGTTTGGACTCATAAGGGGACTTGTTTATCTCTAGAACACTAGAGACAGTACTGTGCAGGACAGGGGACCTGCTAGACATAGCAAGGTATTTAATACAGGAGGTATTAGACAAGCTGCCTACTATCATGTAATGGCAGCTGGGACAGGTACCACAGGTTTGCTTCCACCATTTCCAGGCACAAATAATAAATAAAAATAAAAAAGATGTGGGAGATGTCAGCATACATCAGCATGACATTATGCCTAGCATAGGTGTCATGGCTTTTTCCCCCAGACCTTGGATTTCATGCAGCTTTGGTGATATCAGTCTCCAAAGTTAATGAGGGTAGTTCACAAGATGAGATAAACTCTGACCCCCTGGTGATGTCAGTCTCCGGGCCTGTTGAGATTGGTCTGCAGCCCCTCCTTGCTAAATCAAGAATAGCAGACCTCAAAGGGAGGTGCTAGAAACAATAGCAGACCTCAAAGGGAGGTGCTAGAGAAAATTCACTATAAAGGACAGAAATACTTCCTCTTTCTCTCTCCCTCTATTCATCAGACATGAAGGACAGGAGACTCTGATAATCAATTCTCTTCACCCCTCCCCCCCCCTCTCTCTCTCTCTCTGATCTCTCTCACACACACATGCATACACATAGAGTCTTTCATATACTCTATTCTCTCTCACACATGCACACACACACAGATTCATTGATGTACACTGAAGCAGCTTTTTAACAACCACTATATAACTCTGTTCTGTACCTATGTAATAAGCCTATTTCTACATAAAGACCTGTTTCCAAGCCACACCTGGTTGGTTGTCTTATTTGTGCTGCTTACCCTACTGTCTCTGTGAAATGAACCCTGGACCAAACGGAGAGTAGACCAGAAGATTACAATTCAGAAGATTACACCCTGTCACTGCAGAAAATTTTGTCTTTAATCTTTGTTTTTGTGGTCGCGTCTGCCTTCCCTCGACGCTATACCGGTTCTTTCTTTCTTTCTTCTAAACCCCCCTCTCCAAAAAAACTAGTTTCTGAAGTGGTTTACTTCAGAAACCTTTTTTCCTTGGTGCTAGGTGCCATTTTGGGCACTAGGCCCAATTTTCCTTAAAAATGGAAAAACCTGCTTCAGGTTTTAAGAAATGTTCTAAATGTGCCGTTACCATTTCCGTCACCGACACCCATGATTGGTGTCTCAAATGTTTAGGTCCTGACCACTCTATTTCAGAGTGCCTCTCCTGTGGAATGATGTCAAGTAGGGGTCGGCAGAACCGAGCTGCTAAACTTAGCACCCTTTTTCCCTCAGATGTGGCGTCTGTTGCATCAACGTCTTCCAGGGCTTCATCTTCCTCCCATGGATCTCAGGTAACTAAACATAAATCTAGCTGGTCCTCAAAGGGTAGATCTCCTTCTAAGTATCGAGATGCCCCTGGTGTTGCCCTTGAGGAATTTTCACCGGCAAAACTGCCCCGGTTGGAAGCTTCGGCTTCCAAAGCATTAACGGGGCTCCAAGATGTTCTCGAGGCCTCAACCTCGGCAGAACTACTGGCGCCATGCTCTGGGGTCCCGGCCGCTTCTACCGGTACCGACACACAAGCATCGGCAGCGTTGATAGACCAGAGATTCCTTGCTATCGAACGTAGTCTAGCGGCTCTTCTCACGGCTTTGGTATGGTTGAAACCGCTTCAGACACCTCAACCGGTACCGACACCGGTACCGACTGCATCAACATCGGCGGGTATGCCACCCGTATCGAGTCATGTGTCTCTCTCCAGCATCGACAGATTGGTACCTGAACAACCCAATACCAACTTTGATAGCGGTACCGTGTTTACCGTGTTTATGTTTATGTTTATGTTTTATTCAGTTTGATATACCGCCCTTTTAGGGGAACCAGAGCGGTTTACAATATAAAAACAATCATAAAAACAACCTTAGTACACAGTTATAAAATAATAGGTAAAAGAAAAGAAAAAGAAGTTACAATGTCTGGACAGGACAGAGGGGGAGAAGAGCACAACATAGACCAAAGTGAGTAGAGTTAGGCGAAGGGGGAGGGAAGGTCAAAAGCAAGGGAGAAAAGGTGGGTTTTTAGATTACACTTAAAGGTGGGGAAATGGGGCTCAAGGCGGAGGGAGGGGGGAAGAGAGTTCCAAAGGGCAGGAGCTGTGAAGAAAAAAGCAGAGGAGCGGGTGGACTGTAGGTGAGCAAGGGAGGGTGGAGGGAGAGAGAGACGGTTGAGGTGAAATGAGCAGGGTGTATGCCTGGGAGTGTGATAGGTGAGAAGGTCTGCTAGGTATTGCGGTGTGCTGGAGTGAAAGACCCGATGAACTAGTGTGAGTAGTTTGTATTGGGAGCGAAAGGGTAGAGGCAGCCAGTGGAGGCGAGAAAGGAGAGGTGAAACGTGATCGCGAGCAGCGGAGTGGGTAGCAATACGGGCAGCAGTGTACTGGATGCGCTGAAGTCGATAGAGCTGAGATTTTGAAATACCAAGAAAAAGAGAATTAGCAAAGTCAACACGAGACATAACCAAAGATAGAAGTAACGTAACAAGTGCTGAAGAGGTGAGGAAGGGACGAATAGCACGAATTTGACGCAAGAAAAAAAAAGAAGTCTTAGTAACATGAGAAATGTGATCGTGAAAGGAGAGGTTGGAATCAAAGAGAACACCAAGGTAACAGAAAGAAGAAACTAGTGGTATAGAAGAGCCTGAGAAAGATGGGGCCAGGGAAGGTCGGAGATATATTGAATCCTCTGATGAGACTGAAGACTCCGAAGACTCTGCCGATACCAGAGTACTTCTCCCCGAGGAGTCCTCTTCTCCTCAGCTCAGAATGTCTCCGCCAGAGGCTATGTCCTTTCAGGACTTTATCCGTGATGTGGCCCAAGGCCTTTCCATCATGGTAGCTCCTAAAAAAGAGCCTAGGGCTAAGGAGTTGGAAATCCTTCAATACCCTAAGGTTCCCAAAGAGGCAGCTACTCGGCCTATTCATGAGATCTTACATGATCTTATGCTAAGGATGTGGGAAACACCTTTAACCATATCTCTTCATTCTTGAAGACTCGATACCATGTATCAAGTTCTACCTTGTCCTGGCTTTCAAAAAACTCAAATTACCACACCATTCAATGGTGGTGGAATCAGCCATGAGAAGGATGAAAAGTGCAAAGAGACATGCATTCAATCCTCCAGGTCGTGAATGCAAGACTCTCGATGCCTTTGGGCATCGATGCTTCCAAGCTTCCATGCTCTCAGCTAGGATCAGTTCCTATATCTTGTATATGGGAATGTTCCTTAAAGATGTCACAGGAGACTTGGAGCTTATGATCCCCCTTCTTCCTGATGACAAAAGACAAGATTATCTCACTCTTGTCAAACATGCTCAGGATGTTTCCAAGTTTGTTAATCGTGCAGCCTTTGACTGTTTTGAGTGCATAAGCAGAACCTCTGCTATTGCCATTGGTGCACGTCGGATTGCCTGGCTTTAGGCATCTGACTTGGAAATTTGGGTACAGGATAAATTAGGAAACATTCCTTGCACAGGAGAAAATCGCTTTGGCAAGAACTGGCAGGAGAAGGCTAATGAAATTTATTTATTTTTTATTTATTTAAAAGCTTTTCTATACTGCGCTCTTTAATATCAGTGCAGTTAACAATAAACAATTCTTGTGCAGGGCAGGCGGACCTGCCTTGTGCTTACATTGAACAGGAGCGGTAACTTGAAGTTGTAACTGGGGTAACTATATACATGTTAGACCATTGCACCATGCTGTATAACGGCGTGGTTAGGTCTGGATCTTATCGTTTATTTACAGTTTACAGTCATAGTATATTTACATTTATGTTTATCCGTTGTTTACAGAAGAAATAGATGCTAACAATATCACATTGGATAGATTGTCCAAATCTACAGCCGATCCTGCAAAGAAAAGATCCTCTAAGAAACCACTGTGTATACCATGGACTGCCTGAAGAACAAACCAGTCGGTACTAGAGGAGATCAAACCTAAGCTTTCTTTAGAAGCTCAGATGACAAGACTTCGACTTTCATACTTTGGACACATCATGCGAAGAGAGAGATCATTAGAGAAAGACATCATGCTTGGCAAGATAGAAGGTCAGCGCAAAAGAGGAAGGCCAGCAATGAGATGGATCGATACAATTACAGCAGCTACGGGTACCAGTCTGTCAACAATGAGCCGCCTGACTCAAGACCGAACACAATTTAGGATAGCTATCCAGAGGGTCGCCATGAGTCGACTCCGACTCGACGGCACTTAACAACAACATACCCAACAGGGACACCGTCTAGGTCAGACTGCCCAAAAGGGACAGCAGCAACAACCTAGACAACAAAAGAAGCCAAAAGCTGCAAAACCTCAGCCAGCTCAGCAGGCTCAGCCTTCTCAGGGGCTTTGACTCCTTTCTAGAGAATTTCGCCTTCCTGCCCTGAAGGGTCCAGAACCCTTAACCATCCCAGGCAGGTTATGTCATTTTGCCCACAGATGGTACCAAATAACAGCAGAAAATTGGACTCTGTCCATTATACAAGAGGGGTACAAGCTTCATTTTCACAGCCTGCCCCCTCCTACAATTATAAGACAGTTCAATTCTCAGACCTCTCTCGACAATCTCTTAGGTCAAGAAGTCACAATGCTCCTTGCTCAAGGAGCAATAGAGGAAGTACCCATTCCCCATCAGGGTACAGGGTTCTACTCTCTCTATTTCCTTATTCAAAAGAAAATAGGAGGACACAGACCCATTTTAGACCTCAGAGAATTGAACAAATATCTGTTCCGAGAGAAGTTCAAAATGGTCTCTCTAGGAACTCTGCTGCCATACCTTCAAAGTCAGGATTGACTTTGTTCTCTAGATATCAAGGATGCATATACTCATATTCTCATCCATCCAAATCACAGGAGATTCCTCCGATTCCTGTTTCAAGGAAAGCACTACCAATACAAGGTTCTTCCCTTTAGCCTGGCATCTGCGCCAAAAGTGTTCACAATATGCATGGCTGTGGTAGAAGCATTTCTCCGCACTCTGGGAATATTCTAAAACACACATCAATCAGGCCCTTACTAAAAAATAGCCGCCTTGATACATCCAAAGTCGAATCATACAGACCTATATCGAGTATTCCCCTGCTTGCTAAGATCATCGAGAAAATAGTCCAACGACAGATCCATCAGCACGTTGATGCCGAGACTCCTCTCGACCCAGCTCAACATGGCTTCAGAGAATCGCATGGGGTAGATACCATTTTAACTACCCTCTTCGACAAACTAATTACAGGAATTGACAATATACACCATGGCTTCGTCCCTATCTTTCTCGACATTGCAGCCGCCTTTGATTTTGTGGACCATAAGATACTATTACAACGTCTCCAAGAAAAAGGGATACAGGACACTGCACTACAATGGTGCGAATCATACTTAACGAACAGATGGCAGCAAGTAAAAACGGGCAATACAGCCTCTGAGCCTTTCCTACAGAAGCAGGGAGTACCCCAGGGATCATCACTGTCTGCTTTACTATTTAATATTTATATGCAGCCTATATGCTCTCTGATCCGCTCCTTAAATGTAGAATGCCTTTTGTATGCTGATGACATACTATTATACATTCCATTCATTATTGAGCAGCCTGATTTCTCCCCTATCATCAGATGCTTTGATGCAGTCGCTGAATGGCTCCTCACGCAAAACCTGAGGATCAATCATAGCAAGACCGACGTCCTCTTTGTCACAAGGAATCAGAAGTTCGTCCCACCTCCCTACCTTCAAGTTAAAAACGCCGAACTCACAACAAAAGATACAATCTGATATCTCAGCATCACTCTAGATCGGCATCTAGATATGACAACCCACATTAAGAACGTTACAAGATCAGTTTACCACAAGATACGAACCCTACGCCACCTCTGCCCACTACTCGATTTTTCGGACTATCGAACGATATTTCAGGCCCTAGTGATCCCACACCTGGATTTCGTGAACATCATCCTCCATGGCCTCCCACAGGCAACCCTCAGCCCGCTTCGGCTGGCCATGAACAGCTGCAAGGGTTCTAACAGGTGTATCAAGATTGGATCATATAACGCCAGTAATGAAAGAGTTACACTGGCTACCGCTACAAGCCCGAATTCAATACAAGGTACTAGTCATGACTTTCAAGGCATTGAACAATCAGTCTCCCACACCAATCAGCAATCTGATAAAAAACATACCTGACAACAGAATAAGGTGGCCCGCACTACTGAACATGTTAACAGTACCGAAATTTACCACAAGGTGCATAAAGGCAACTTCTAATAGAGCCTTTTCGATTTTTGCTCCGACAGCCTGGAATGAACTTCCTACCTGGATTCGATCCATACCAAGCCTCACCACATTCAGAAAAGCAATAAAACACCATCTATTTCAAATCTACTATCCTGAAACCAGTCCCGGAAACCACAAGTCACAGGCATTCACCCCTTGCTCCAACTATCCCAACGCTCTAACCCAACATGAGAATGGTTAGTCACCCCTCTCCCTTGGCTGTACCAACTATGATCACACGAAGAGTTTAAGTTTAAGCATCAGTTGTATATGTAATTACTATGCATATATTGTGTAAATAGTTTCCCCCATTCTCTCTCCTTTATCATTGTCCCCTGTTCTATGTAAGCACTTTGTGTTATTTAATACATTGTTGTATTGTTCAGTTACAATGTAAACCGCACTGATTTTAATAGCGCGGTATATAAGAAAAATAAATAAATAAATAAATAAATAAAAATATTTGTCTTCCCTTACTTAGATGACTGGCTCATTCGAGCCTCTACAGTGCCAGAAGCCAGCTCTGCTCTATCTCGCACAATGCGAATCCTTCAGTATTTGGGATTGGTCATAAACCTCCCAAAATCCAATCTTGCTACCACTCAGTCCCTAGAGTTCATAGGAGCTCATCTGGATACCAGACAGACAAGGGCTTTCCTTCCGCAGCCCTGCTGCCTTTGCATAGTACAACTAGCTTCCCAAGCAGTGCTCAAACCTTGTCTCGCTGCTTGGGAAATGCTACAATTGCTAGGCCATATGGCATCCACCGTGCATGTGGTTCCTTATGCTCGCCTCCATATGCGAGCAGCCCAGTGGACTTTATCCATTCAGTGGACACAGACCTCAGGTTGCCTGTTGGACAAAATAACAAACTCAGACTGTCTTATTTCGTCCCTCCAATGGTGGCAATCACCCAGAAACCTTCTGGTGGAGTCTCCTTTCCAGCATCCCTTATCCCAAGCCACTCTAACAGATGCTTCACAGGTGGGATGGGGAGCACACCTGCACGATCTCTCTACCCAGGGTACCTGGACTTGTCAGACGGCTGCCTGGGTGAGAATCTTCACAGTCTTGGCAAGTGCATATATCTATATGATTTGCAAGGGAGTGGGCAATGCAGTTCATTCACACCAGACACAGTTGCTGACAATAATTTAGTTGTGCTCAAGTGTTAAAGCCAATAAGATATTTATTTATGGGGTTATTTCTCCCAACACAGATATGCTTGGTAGCACATAAGTCAGGTTACTTGCTTTCAGTGTTAAACTTGAAAAAAAACAAAACGAGGAAAACAACATTTAGACTTGTCAGGCAAGCAAAGCAAAAAGAAATAAGACCTGGTTGGTACAAACTGGTCTTTTCTGTAGGCATTAGCTAATGTTTTCTTAGCATATATCAAACAACAAACCAAAAGCCACAAAGAAAGGAAAAAACTGTTATTTTCAGGTTAACTTCTGATAACTTCCCACATAGATTCAGAAGTGATTCTCTCCTAGCTCACAAGCAATTAGGTAAGGCTCAATTGCTAGCAGTTATCCAGCTGAAACCCCTTAGCTGGCTTGCTTTCTACAGCGTGGCTAGAAAAACCTACACAGGAGCTTTTCTGAGTAGATTAAAGAACAAGTTTGTATTTCTTTGTGATGGTTGCTGTACTTTATAACAGAAAATCACCAAAGGAGTTTAGACAGAGAGCAGTCCATGTAAACAGATTCTTCATCTATCATTCCCCCTTCTTCAACAAGCATGGGTTCAATATCATGGATTGGCACAACTGAATCTCCCAATGGAGCACTTTCAGGAGAACACTTGTTTCCCTGCTGTCTTTCAAGGTTATAGCTAGGGCATAGATCAGTGTTCATACCTGAGCTTCCATTGCTGTTAGAGTTCCTCTGTATATAGCCTGGCCAGTATGTAGTCCAGTTCTTATGTCCAGCCTTCCAATCCAGATCCCTGGACACTGGATCTCTCTTCACATACCTCATAGGTGTCAAACTCTGGCCTGCGGGCCAAATTTGGCCCGTAGTGTAATTATATTTGGCCCGCGAGGCTATACCAAATGACTACTAGAGCTAGCCCGCCGGTATTATACAGCGCATTCAGTCATCGCTAATACTACAAATCCCATAATGCCTTGCTGTTGTTTTGGCGCGTCAATCAGGACAGGTCCCAGAAACGCCCTCTCCTGTGTGACAGAAGTCATAGCGATCTCAAGCTACAACTGTCACTGTGGAACCCCTTCCCAAAAATGGCAAAAAGAAAGGCAGACAACAGGAACTTTCTGGACAGGTGGGAGACAGAATATTTGTTTACATATGTAAAAGACAGACCTGTTTGTCTGATTTGTGGAGTCAACGTGGCTATAACTAAGGAGTATAACATTCGACGACACTATGAAACAAAACACCATGACAAGTACAAGGACCTGGACATGACTCAAAGGAGCCAGAAAGTGGAGGAGATGAAAAGAAGTTTGGTTTCACAACAGAATATGTTCAAAAAAGCCACATCACAAAGCGAGGCTGCTGTAAAGGCTAGTTATATTGTGGCAGCAGAGATCGCAAAATCAGCCCGGCCCTTTAATGAGGGAGAGTTTGTGAAAAAGTGCATGTTGAAAGTTTGTGACATCGTGTGCCCAGAGAAAAAGCAAGCCTTTTCAAACGTGAGCCTGAGCAGAAACACAGTAGCTGATCGCACATGTGATCTTGCCACCAATCTGTATGACCAGCTTTTGGAAAAGGGAAAAGATTTCGTTGCATTCTCCCTTGCTGTGGATGAGAGCAGCGACGCATCTGATACTGCTCACCTGTCAGTCTTCATCCGTGGAGTGGACTCAAATATGTGTGTTACGGAGGAGCTATTGGGATTCAAATCAATGCATGGCACAACCACAGGAAAGGAAATTTTTGAGGAGGTTTCCAAATGCGTAACTGAAATAAAGCTGCCGTGGGATAAACTCGTGGGATTAACGACAGATGGTGCGCCAGCGATGTGCGGTTAAAACAAGTGGACTGGTGGGCAGGGTCCGGGAGAAGATGCAGGAAGAGAACTGTGCAGGTGAACTAACTGTTTATCACTGCATCATACATCAGGAATCATTGTGTGGCAAAGCCCTAAAGATGGAACATGTTATGACCACAGTAACACAAGTAGTTAACTTTATAAGAGCCAAAGGTCTGAATCACCGCCAGTTTAAGTCTTTTCTGGAGGAGTGTGGCTCGGAATACGCAGACGTGCCGTATCACACAGAGGTGAGATGGTTAAGCCGAGGAAAAGTACTGAATAGATGTTTTGAGCTGCATGAGGAAATATGTCAGTTTCTGGAAAGCAAAGGGAAGGACACAGCAGAGCTTCGGGAGAAAAGGTTTCTGTGTGAGCTGGCCTTTCTGTGTGACATCTCGAGCCATCTCGATGCGCTGAACCTGCAGCTTCAGGGGCGGGGGCGCATCATCACAGACATGTACGCTGCAGTGAGGGCTTTTAAAACTAAACTGTGCCTGTGGGAGAATCAGATGCTGCAAGGAAACCTTGGCCATTTTCCCTGCTGCCAAACCATGAAAACGCAGTTCTTTACCAACTTGTTCCCATGCGCACAGTTTGCTGAAAAACTCAGTGTACTCGGCGCTGAGTTTAGCCGGCGATTTGCCGACTTTGATGTCCAGAAATGTAGGTTTGAACTGCTCAGTAATCCCTTTGCAGTTAATGTGGAAAACGCACCAACCAACCTCCAAATGGAGCTAATTGAACTCCAGTGTAATGACACGCTGAAGTCAAAGTATGATGCTGTGGGCGCCGCCCAGTTTCCACAGTTCATCCCTGACACAATGCCTCAGCTCCGCACCCAAGCTGCTCAGATGCTCTCCATGTTCGGCAGCACTTATGTGAGCAACTTTTCTCCTCAATGAAGATGACCAAAACATCTCACAGGAGACGTCTGACTGATGAACACCTTCGCTCGATACTGAGGATTTCCTCAGCTCAAAGCCTGAGCCCAGACATTGATGAACTATCATCCAAGAAGAGATGCCAGGTATCTGGCTTGGGCACATCAGATTAGATCAGTGTGCAGCAAACTGAGCAATAATTAACATTTTCTTTATGCACTTTGTCTTGCTACTCCAAGACATGGGCTTGAATGGTTGATTAATTTTATTATTGTTATTTTATTTTAAAAATTATTTATTATTATTTAAATCTTATTTAATAAATGAATGTCATTGATGTTTTTTTTAATTTGAAATTGGTTTTTGCATATCTGAACTATTAAGTTATAAATTGTATAGTAATAAGTGTTGCTTCATATTCAATGTTAAAGCAAATCTTGTTTGGGTCCATATTAAAAGGTTCATTTGTTCAATGCTGGCCCGCGACTTTGTTCAAGTTTTACATTTTGGCCCACTGTGTATTTGAGTTTGACACCCCTGACATACCTTCTGGCACGGGTCTTAGGGTCCCTTCCACGTGCAGCCGTCTCCCTCACAGGTAGCGTCTGGAGATTCCTAGCTCTGCAGCAACATTCCTCTGGCTTTCCCCAGTCCAATGGTGTATGCTGGCCCTTGAAATGCCTCCCAGTATATGTACTGCTCTGGACTCTTCTAGACCTCTCAAAGGCTTTTCTCTTCCTTCTTCCAAAGGGTTTCCTGCCCTCTCTGTCCGTCCGGTTTGGCTTCTGCTTCTGATGATGAAGATGATCAAGCTCAAGCTGATGATGATCCTGAGGATGATTCTCTGTAGAATAAACTCTACCTTTATTCTGCTTAGATGAGTGCTCCTCCCTAACACAGTGCAGCTGTGCTGAATCAGGCCCTGCCCTTTGAGATGAGTGCTTAGGGATTAACTCATAGCCCTCCTGATTGAACACACGTTTCCCCACTTCAGCTCCTCTAATGGCTGTTGGAAACCTGGTGCATTCTGGGACTGGTAGTCTTTTATGGGAAAATTCTGTTTTCTTATTTCTACCAGAACTGACAGGTTGCTTGTTCAGAGTCACTTCACCTTGCCTATAGCTCCTTCCTGAGCTATGATAAGCTTCCTTATCACATACCCCCCTGCTTAAGTTATTACGGACTGGTGTCACTGGTGAAACTTCTTCTCTACAGTCCGTAATACGGGAAAGGGCATCCGCATTCTTGTGTAACTTCCCAGCACGATGTTCCACTTGAACATCAAATGCCTGTAAGGCCATGTACCAGCGTGTCAACCTGGCATTGTGGTTCTTCATTTGCTGCAACCACTTAAGTGGGGCATGGTCTGTGACCAACTGGAACTTTCTCCCTGTAAGGTAAAACCTTAACGCCTCCACTGACCACTTAATAGCTAAACATTCTTTTTCTATTGTGGAATACTTTTGTTCAGCTGGTGACAACTTCCTGCTCAGGTACATCACAGGATGCTCCTCCCCTTCATGACACTGGGATAGAACCGCTCCTAGCCCTACATCCGATGCATCGGTTTGAACCAGAAAGGGTTTCTTGAAGTCCATCCCTTTCAGTACCGGTCCTGTACACAATTTTCCTTTTAGGACTGAAAAAGCTTTTTCAGCTTCAGGTGTCCACTTTAGCTGGTTTGGACAATTCTTCCGCAGCATATCCGTGAAAATTGCACTTTTCTCTGCAAATTGCGGTATAAATCTGCAGTAGTATCCAATAAGTCCTAAGAAACTTCTTAGTTGTTTCTTTGTTGTTGGAGGAGGAAAATTCCTGATGCTATCTACTTTACTCATTAGAGGTTTAATTTTTCCTCTTCCCACTAGGTGGCCCAGGTATTTTACCTCCCTATTTGCAAAGGCACACTTCTTCGGGTTTAAAGTGATTCCCGCTTGCTTCATGGAGCACAAGACTGCCCTGATCCTCTTCAGATGCTCCGCCCATGTGTTACTATGGATTATGACATCGTCCATGTATGCAAAAGCATAATTTTGGTGGGGTCGAAGTACCTGATCCACTAACCTTTGGCAGGTAGCCGCTGCTCCATGCAGTCCGAAAGGCATCCTCTTGAACTGGAAAAGGCCAACGGGGGTGCTGAACGCAGTCTTCGGCTTCGACTCCGACTCCCTGGTGAGAGGGATTTGCCAATATCCTTTTGTCATATTAAGGGTGGTTAAGTATTGAGCCTGTCCCAGCTGGTCCAACAGCTCTTCTATTCTTGGCATTGGATATGCATCAAAAACTGATATGGCGTTTACCTGCCGGAAGTCAATACAAAATCTTAAAGATCCATCAGGCTTCGGCACCAGGACTATGGGGCTATTCCAGGGACTCTTTGACTCCTCTATTACTCCCATGTCCAACATCTCCTGGACTTGTGCCACTACTTCCTGTCTCTTGGCTTCAGGCAAGCGGTATGGCCTTTGACGAACTAGTTTCCCAGGTGGAGTTAATCTCCAGGAACAAGCAGGAATAAGTCCTCACATATGGGTACGTCGGTACCGACGGAGCCCGTGCGGGAAAGCTCCCCAGCTTCTTAGAATAGAAGCTTTTGGGACCTCCCACTGCACATGCGCACTGCCTTCCCGCCTTCCTGAACAGCTCTCCTCAGTTTCTCTTTTTCCGCGGAGCCAGCAGGTCGTGTTCCTGTCACCGCTGAAGAAATTGTTATTTTATTTGTTTCTTTAGACCGCTTACCTGCCTTCCCCATACCGATACCGGTATCGCCGGTCTTTTCTTTCTTTCTTTAAAAAATTATAATTCTTTTTTCTTATTTTTTAGCTTTTTGGTCACTTCAGAGAGGCCTCTCGGCCTACTCAATTTCTCCTCATGGAGAAGCCAGCCCCTGGATTTAAGAAGTGTACCAAATGTAATGCTGTTATTTCAGTCACAGACACCCATGACTGGTGTCTGAAATGTTTGGGGCCTGACCATTCCATACCGGACTGCCCATCTTGCTCCCACATGTCTAAACGTGGGCTGCAGAACCGGGCCAACAAATTCCATGTGCTGTTTGCTTCAGAGAATACAGCATCACAGTCATCCAGGTCTTCTTCTCCGGATGGATCTCAGGTAACCAAACCTTCTGTGGGCAAGTCCTCAAAGAGCAAATCTCCTTCAAAGCATCGAGAGGCTCTTAGCTTAGAACTTGAGGACCCTGCCCCAGCCAAACAACCCCGGCGGGAAGTCCAACTTCCAAAAACGCCAATTCAGGGGTCTCAGGTTGATATCGATGCTACGGCCTCGACAGATCACCTGTTAGCCTGCTCTGGGGTACCGGGTCACTCCGGTACCGACATCCAGGCAGCTATGGCGTCCATGGGCGATACTGTACAGTCCATGCAGCAGGCCGTCATGGCTTTCATTAAAGCTGCAACGCCATCGGTTCCGCTTTCAGCGGTTCCGGGCCCGATACCGGTATCGTCCGCCATGCCGGTATCGAGGCCGTCCACCTCTAAACGCAAGTCGGTACCGTATGGGCTTTCGCTCCATACCGGTTCCATACCCGATACGCCCGATATCGATACCGATCGGTACGCGTATCGTGCGTTAGAGGAAAGCACCGATTCCTCTGAGGATTTTCACTCCTCTGATGATTCTGCTGAGTTTTCACTCAACTTACCTGAGGAGCCCTCTTCTCCTAAAAGGAGAATGTCCCCTCCAGAGGATTTGTCCTTCCAGGACTTTGTTTTAGATATGGCTACAGCCCTTTCTATTACCACATCCTCTGAAAAGGAACCCAGATCCAAAAAACTGGATATTTTGGGATACTCAAAGGCCCCTAAGGAGGCAGTTACCCTGCCTATCCATGAAATCCTTCAAGAACAACTGATGGATTTCTGGGAAAATCCTTTGACTTTGTCTCCTTATTCCCGTAGGTTGGACACCATGTATAGGGTCCCTCCTTCTCCTGGTTTCCAAAAGACTCAATTGCCCCACCACTCTATTGTGGTGAAGTCTGCAATGAAGAAGATTAGGAGTACCAAAAGGCACTCTTCCACCCCTCCAGGACAGGAATGTAAGACTTTGGACTCTTTTGGTAGGAAAATTTTCCAGGCTAGTATGCTTATAGCCAGGATTAATTCCTACAGTCTCTATATGGGCATGTTCCTGGAGGAACTTGCCAAAAAGGTGCGGCATTTTGCCCCCTTTATCCCTGAGGATAAAAAGCAGGGATTCCTTTCCCTAGTGAAACAACTCTTAGAGGTTTCTAAGTTCTCTAATAGGGCAGCATATGATTCCTTTGAGGGAGCCAGTAGGGCTTCGGGCATTGCTATTGCAGCCCGACGTCTTGCTTGGCTCCAGGCCTCTGATCTGGAACCTTGGGTTCTAGATGGCTTACGGAATCTGCCCTGTACAGGTGAGAACTTATTTGGGGAAGAGTGGCAAATCAAAGCCACCCAGATGGATGCTGAAAATGCCACCTTGGAAAGACTTTCAAAGTCCACTTCAATTCCTACTAAGAAAAAGTCTTTTAAAAGGCCTTACTATAAGAAGGCCAGAGTTGCTTCAAATACTGGCCAGCAGTCTTCTCAACCTCGCTATACTGCTAAGCGTCAGCAATCCAAACAAGCACGAGCTAAGCCTGCAGCAGCTACTGTAGCTCAGCAGGCTCCAACCCCTCAGGGGTTTTGACTTGCTCCTAGGGAACTTGCCACTTCTGGTTCTAACACAACCAGAACCTCTCACCATACCCGGAAGGTTGGTTCACTTTGCTCCCAGATGGGAACAAATCACAACAGAACAATGGACCCTCTCTATCATTCGAGAGGGTTACAAACTTCATTTCTCCAGCCTTCCTCCCCATCATATGGTGAGACCATTCAATTCTCCCCCATCTCTCCTAACCCTGTTGGGTCAAGAGGTTTCCTCTCTTCTTGCCCAAGGGGCCATAGAAGAGGTTCCTCTTCCTCAACAAGGGTCCGGTTTCTACTCCCCTTATTTTCTCATTCCAAAGAAGACAGGGGGATTCAGACCAATCCTAGATCTGAGAGAATTGAACAAATTTCTCTTCAAGGAGAAATTCAAAATGCTGTCTCTCGGCATTCTCCTTCCTTACCTCCAGGGTCAGGACTGGCTTTGTTCTCTAGACCTACAGGATGCGTATACACATATACTCATCCATCCATCCCACAGAAAGTATCTTCGCTTTCTGTTTCAGGGAAAACATTTCCAATACAGAGTACTCCCCTTCGGTCTAGCCTCTGCTCCAAGAGTATTCACAAAATGCAGGGCAGTCGTAGCCGCATTTCTAAGAGGCATGGGAATCTTTGTCTTCCCATATCTGGACGACTGGCTCATCCGAGCTCCAACTCAGTCACAGGCCCAGATTTCCCTGGACCACACAAGGAGCCTTTTGCAGTATCTGGGACTGGTAGTAAACCTTCCCAAGTCCCAACTCATCCCTACTCAATCTCTAGAATTCATAGGGGCCCAGTTGGACACCATCACTGCAAGGGCCTACCTTCCACATGTTCGAGGCCAGCGCCTCCTGAGTTTGGCCTCCCAAGCTCAGTCCAGCACTCACTTGACAGCCAGGGAAATGCTACGCCTACTGGGTCATATGGCCTCCACAGTGCATGTGGTGCCCTATGCTCGTCTTCATATGAGAGCAGCTCAATGGACCCTGGCCACTCAGTGGACTCAGGCGTCAGGAGCGCTCTCAGACCAAATACAAACCTCCGATCGTCTGTTTTGGTCCCTCCACTGGTGGACTTCCACCAAGAATCTGTTGATGGGGGCACCATTTCAACCATTGCTACCCCAAGCAACCCTCACAACAGATGCCTCCCAAACAGGGTGGGGAGCCCATCTGCAAACTCTCTCCACTCAGGGCACTTGGTCTCTACAGGAGACCACCCTTCATATCAATCTTCTGGAACTGCGAGCAATTTACCTTGCCCTCAAGGTCTTCCACTCCCTCCTAGCCAACCTCACTGTCCTAGTTCAGACGGACAATCAGGTGGCCATGTTTTACATAAACAAACAAGGAGGGACGGGCTCTCTGTCGCTTTGCAACGAAGCTCTAAGACTATGGGCCTTCGCCAGAGAGCATCAGATTCACCTGCTAGCAGTGTATCTCCCAGGAGTTCAAAACTCTCGGGCAGACAGGCTCAGTCGAGTTCTGCTGCCACACGAATGGTCCCTACATTTGGACCAAATAAACCGAATCTTTCAGGAATGGGGGACCCCGGACATAGACCTCTTTGCAAGTCCGTGGAATGCCAAACTTCCCCGGTTCTGTTCCAGAACTCCGTGTCAGGGAGCTCAGGCTACGGACGCCTTTCTCCTGAATTGGAATCAGGCATTCCTATATGCCTTTCCACCCATTCCTTTGATTCCCAAGACTCTGTTCAAACTCCAGAGGGATCATGGAACTATGATCCTCATAGCTCCACGCTGGCCACGCCAAGTGTGGTTCCCTCTACTTCTACAGCTCTCCCAGGGATCCTACTTGGATCTGGGAGCTGCGCCAGACCTCCTGTCTCAGGAGGAGGGGACTTTGTGGCACCCAAACCCCAAATCCCTTCACCTCAGTGCTTGGTTACTGAAGGCTTAAGCCTTCAAGACTTTCATCTTTCCCAACCAGTGAAAGATATCCTTTCTGCCTCTAGGAAACCCTCTACCAGGCGTTCCTATGCTTTCAAATGGAAACGTTTTTCCATTTGGTGTGCTCAGCAGGGTCTTGACCCTCTGGCACTTCCTTTGAATTCTCTTCTTGATTATCTCCTGCATCTATCCAATGCAGGCCTCAAGACGAATTCGGTAAGAGTCCATTTAAGTGCTATTGCAGCATCCTTGAAACATATAAATGGACAACCTATCTCCTCTCATCCTCTTGTTGCAAGATTCATGAGAGGCCTGACTCTCACTAAACCTCCCATCAGACCACCCCCGGTCGCATGGGATTTGAATCTAGTGCTCGGTCAACTTATGAAGCCACCTTTTGAGCCAATGTTTTCCACCTCCTTGAAATTTCTTTCCTGGAAGGTCATCTTCCTCATTGCAGTCACTTCGGCTCGCCGCATCAGTGAGCTGCAGGCTTTAGTGGCTAATCCACCTTACACAAGATTTCATCATGATAAGGTGGTCCTTAGGACGAATCCCCACTTTATGCCTAAAGTGGTCTCGCCTTTTCATCTTAATCAAGAGGTATATCTACCTGTCTTTTTTCCAGCTCCTCATGCATCCAATGCAGAGAGGAACCTTCATACTCTGGATTGTAAAAGAGCTCTCGCTTTTTACCTTAATAGGACTCAGCCACATCGAAAGTCTTCTCAACTTTTTGTGGCCTTTGATCCTTCCCATTTGGGACTTCCAGTCTCCAAGCGTACACTTTCCAATTGGATTGCTCAGTGTATTTCTTTTGCTTACCAGAGCAAAAACATTTCTCTGGAAGGCCATGTCACTGCTCACAATGTGAGGGCCATGGCAACTTCTATGGCTCATCTGCACTCTGTTTCCATAGATCAGATCTGTCGAGCCGCTACCTGGGCCTCGGTTCATACCTTCACAGCCCATTACTGTTTGGACAAGGACTCCCGCCGGGATGCCTTGTTTGGCCAGGCTGTCCTCAAGCA
Source organism: Ichthyophis bannanicus (assembly GCA_033557465.1). Lineage (NCBI taxonomy): Eukaryota > Metazoa > Chordata > Amphibia > Gymnophiona > Ichthyophiidae > Ichthyophis > Ichthyophis bannanicus. The sequence goes on along the minus strand of CM066032.1, from coordinate 103,547,215 downwards.
CCTGTTCCATTCCTAAACAACTCCTGCCCACCTTCCCAGAATGGATGCCTGAGATCCATACGAAGATGGCGAACCTTTACAGGGGATCCCATGCATCTAAGCTAGGGAGTCCCCATATGTGAGGACTTATTCCTGCTTGTTCCTGGAGATAGCACAGTTACTTACCTGTAACAGGTGATCTCTGGGAACAGCAGGAATTAGTCCTCACAACCCACCCACCTCCCCTAGGAGTTGTATCTTTTATCTATCTATCTTCCTGTCCTCTCTCTGTTGACTCAGCTATAAACTCGAAACTGAGGAGAGCTGTTCAGGAAGGCGGGAAGGCAGTGCGCATGTGCAGTGGGAGGTCCCAAAAGCTTCTATTCTAAGAAGCTGGGGAGCTTTCCCGCACGGGCTCCGTCGGTACCGACGTACCCATATGTGAGGACTAATTCCTGCTGTTCCCAGAGATCACCTGTTACAGGTAAGTAACTGTGCTTTATTTCATGGGCAACCAAATGTGTCTCCCCAGGTATGGGTGTCAACACATCTGGGAATTCTTTAAGCAATTTCCTAATTTCTTCCTGTTGTACCACTGTCAGGTCCTCACCTATTTGGGGCTCTGATTTTTCTTTACAATCAGATACCTGGGGTCCCAAATCTTCCTCTTCATTCACCTCCCTCTCTCGGGCACAGGTGGCAGCTAGGCTTTTAACCCCTTTGACGTCAGTAGAACCAAAACCTTTGGTTCCACGCTCAGAATTTTCCAGGGATGTGACCTCCTCCACAGGTGGAAAACCCAGCCTCTCACAGATCAATTGGGCAATTCTGTCTCCTGTCTTCACGTGATAATCATTCTGTCCAAAATTAAATAACAGAACTTTAATATTGCCCCTGTAATCGGGATCAATTACTCCCGCACCCACATCGATGAAATATTTAAGGGCTAATCCAGACCCTGGGGCTACTCTCCCATAGCATCCAATAGGTATTTCCACTTGGAGACTGGTGTCAACCAGGGCTCTTCCTTGGCTAGGTACAGTCACATTTTCTATGCTGCACAGGCCAAACCCAGCAGCTTGAGGGGTTGCCCGCTTAGGAGCTTGGGCCTTCTCTGTGACCCTATGGTACTTTAAGATGAATGTCTGCTTTGGGGTAGCTTGGTCTTCTGGACGCTTATCCATCTTTTTAGCTGGGGTCTGAGGACTTCCAAATAAAGGCCCGGGAGCTATTACCATTAAACCTTCTCCCTCCTTCTTTCCTAGTCCTTCCACTAGACCCTGCTTAAATCTTGGCCAGTCTCTTCCTAGAACCAAATCAAAGGGTAGCCTAGGCACCACTGCTAACAGGACTTCCTCTTGTTCCCCTAGGCACTTAACCTTTAGCTTATAGGTGGGATATGATGTTGCAGCACCATGAATGCATCTGATGTGAACTTGGCTTTCAGGGGTTCTAGGCACAAATCCTTCTTGGGCCTCTATCCTCTTCCAAAGCCTTTTTGACATCATACTCTGGTCTGCCCCAGAGTCTAACAAAGCATTTGTGGTAATTCCTTGCACATCAACCATCAAAAGAAATCCTTCTTTGGGCTGTTTTAAATCCACACCCACTAAGCTAGTGTGTGTCTGACATCCTTTTTTTAAATGTCCCCATTTTCCACACTTGAAACATTTCTTTCTATTCCACTGTGTCATCTGGTTTGATACAGTACATTCATTTTCAGAAACATTTTTAATTATTTTCTTTTCTGATACAGCACATCTTGCCTCAGCACCAATCTTCAGAGGGCCACCCATTCTATGACAAGCCTGCGTGGCTTCCAAGAATCTCTCTGCTAGCATGGTTGCCTCTCCAAGATTTTGGCAATTTTGCTGTATAAGGAAAGTGTGCAAATCTTTAGGGACCGCAGACATAAATTGTTCAAGCATTATAATGTCTAATAACATTTCTACCATCTTTTGCTCAGGCTCCAACCATTTTACAGCTAAACCTCTGATTCTCTGACTCAGAGCCCTGGGTGTTTCACCCACTCTCAATGTAGTAGCTCTAAACATTCGCCTATACTCTGAAATAGACAACCCTAGGCGATCTCTAATAGCAGCCTTTACATCCTTATAATTCAAAGCCTGGGCTGCTGGCATTGCTCTGTAAGCTGCAAGCGCCTCTCCAGTTAATGAGGCTGCCAGCCTTACTGCCCACTGGGTCTCTGGCCATGCTAATGCTTGTGCCACTCTTTCAAAAGACTCTAAAAAATCATCAACATTATCATCTGGAGTTAGCTTCCCAAAACTAAATGCCCCAATCCCCTGATTGAGTCCCACACTGTCCACATGTGGTGTACCAGTATTTACTGCTGGTCTTGCATCTGTTCCACTTTGGTTCTGCAGCTTAACTAGGGCTTGCACCAGATCAAGCACTGGCTTCTGCTGGTCCATTAAGGCTTTCATAGCAGCGTCCTGAGCCTGCTGTGCTAGCTCCTGTTGCCTGCTAAACTGGGCTGCCATCCATTCAGCTAGTTCCCTTGGATCCATCTTGATCCCTTATGCCAGTGATGAATCCAGCTCTGCATAGGGTCTTTTCCTCCTGGGACATCCACTTCTCCTCCAAAGTGCAGTTGAGGGAAAATCTTTTTTTCCAGCTTTAAACATGAACTTTAGTTGTAATCCTCAGCAAGTAAATCCCCTTTGTGCAAAAGCAATCCTGCCAACTGCGCCATTTGTCAGATGGCTGCCTGGGTGAGAATCTTCACAGTCTTGGCAAGTGCATATATCTATATGATTTGCAAGGGATTGTGGGCAATGCAGGTCATTCACACCAGACACAGCTGCTGACAATAATTTAGTTGTGCTCAAGTGTTAAAGCCAATAAGATATTTATTTATGGGGTTATTTCTCCCAACACAGATATGCTTGGTAGCACATAAATCAGGTTACTTGCTTTCAGTGTTAAACTTGAAAAAAAACAAAATGAGGAAAACAACTTTTAGACTGGTCTTTTCTGTAGGCATTAGCTAATGTTTTCTTAGCATATATCAAACAACAAACCAAAAGCCACAAAGAAAGAAAAAAACTGTTATTTTCAGGTTAACTTCTGATAACTTCCCACATAGATTCAGAAGTGATTCTCTCCTAGCTCACAAGCAATTAGGTAAGGCTCAATTGCTAGCAGTTATCCAGCTGAAACCCCTTAGCTGGCTTGCTTTCTACAGCGTGGCTAGAAAAACCTACACAGGAGCTTTTCTGAGTAGATTAAAGAACACGTTTGTATTTCTTTGTGATGGTTGCTGTACTTTATAACAGAAAATCACCAAAGGAGTTTAGACAGAGAGCAGTCCATGTAAACAGATTCTTCATCTGCAATCATTCCCCCTTCTTCAACAAGCATGGGTTCAATATCATGGATTGGCACAGCTGAATCTCCCAATGGAGCACTTTCAGGAGAATACTTGTTTCCCTGCTGTCTTTCAAGGTTATAGCTAGGGCATAGATCAGTGTTCATACCTGAGCTTCCATTGCTGTTAGAGTTCCTCTGTATATAGCCTGGCCAGTATGTAGTCCAGTTCTTATGTCCAGCCTTCCAATCCAGATCCCTGGACACTGGATCTCTCTTCACATACCTTCTGGCACGGGTCTTAGGGTCCCTTCCACGTGCAGCTGTCTCCCTCATAGGTAGCGTCTGGAGATTCCTAGCTCTGCAGCAACATTCCTCTGGCTTTCCCCAGTCCAATGGTGTATGCTGGCCCTTGAAATGCCTCCCAGTATACGTACTGCTCTGGACTCTTCTAGACCTCTCAAAGGGTTTCCTGCCCTCTCTGTCCGTCCGGTTTGGCTTCTGCTTCTGATGATGAAGATGATCAAGCTCAAGCTGATGATGATCCTGAGGATGATTCTCTGTAGAATAAACTCTACCTTTATTCTGCTTAGATGAGTGCTCCTCCCTAACACAGTGCAGCTGTGCTGAATCAGGCCCTGCCCTTTGAGATGAGTGCTTAGGGATTACCTCATAGCCCTCCTGATTGAACACACGTTTCCCCACTTCAGCTCCTCTAATGGCTGTTGGAAACCTGGTGCATTCTGGGACTGGTAGTCTTTTATGGGAAAATTCTGTTTTCTTATTTCTACCAGAACTGACAGGTTGCTTGTTCAGAGTCACTTCACCTTGCCTATAGCTCCTTCCTGAGCTATGATAAGCTTCCTTATCACATACTCCACTGGAGGCCTGTCTTCACATCAACCTCCTGGAGCTCAGAGCAATCTTCCTTTCTCTTTGAGTATTTCATGCCCAGCTCAGCTACAAGACAGTCCTAGTTCAAACGGAAAATCCAGGTAGCCATGTGAACAAGTACGGCGGAACAGGCTCTGTCACTATGCAACGAAGCTTGGCAACTATGGGCCCTTGCCAGAGAGCATCAGATTCATCTGCTTGCGGTGTATCTTCCAAGCATTCAAACCTTTTGGGCAGACAAACTCAGTTGAGTTCTGCTTCCACACGAATGGTCTCCCCATGCAGACCAGGTTGCTCAAATATTTCAGATTTGGGGAACCCCAGACATAGACCTCTTTGCAAGTCCGCTGAATGCCAAACGTTCCCGGTTCTGTTCCAGAATTACGGCTCGATGTTGTGAGGCAAGGGACGCCGTCCTCCTTCACTGGGGTCAGGACTTCCTATATGCCTTCCCACCCATTCCCCTCATCCCCAAAACCCTATTCAAGCTTCAGAGAGACAGAGGTCATATGATCCTCATAGCTCCACTTTGGCCACGGCAAACATGGTACCCTCTGCTCCTACATCTCTCTCAAGCTCCGCCTCTGGAGTTGGGATCCACTTCAGATCTTCTCTCCCAAGAGGACAGGATGCTGTGGCATCCCACTCCCCAGTCTCTGCATCTGAGGGCCTGGTTGCTGAAAGCCTAGAACTTCAGGATCTTAACTTTTCCCAACAGGTAAAGGATATCCTTCATGCTTCTAGGAAACCCTCCACAAGACGCTCGTATGCCTTTAAGTGGAAAAGGTTTACCATATGGTTCTCACAGAAGGGTCTTAACCTTGTGATACCTCTGGAATCGATACTGGAGTATCTCCTTCATTTGTCAAATGCGGGTCTCGAGACAAATTCAGTAAGAGTCCATCTTAGTGGTATTGCAGCTTCTTACAACCTCTAAGTGGACAATCTATTTCCTCTCATAGCGAGATTTATGAGAGGCCTTCTTTTAACAAAGCCTCCCATTAAGCCATCACCAGTGGCATGGGACTTAAATCTGGTGCTCGGGCAGCTCATGAAACCGCTCTTTGAACCATTAGCCACTACATCTTTAAAATTCCTTTCCTGGAAAGTCATCTTCCTCATGCAATCACATTAGCACGTCGCATCAGTGAATTGCAAGCGTTAGTGGCTGATCCTCCTTATACAAGTTTCCGCCAGGATAAGGTAGTTCTTAGAACTCATCCACACTTTATGCCAAAGGTGGTTTCACCTTTCCATTTAAACCGAGCGGTTTACCTTCCTGTATTCTTTCCGAGGCCTCATGCCTTCAATGCAGAAAGGAACCTTCATACCTTGGACTGTAAAAGAGCTTTGGCCTTTTACTTGCAAAGGACACAGCAACATAGAAAATCTTCTCAATTCTTTGTTGCTTTTGATCCTAGTTATTTGGGACTTCCAGTTGGACAGTGTTCTTTTGGAAACTGGATCGCACAGTGCATATCCTTTGCCTCTGAGAGTAAGAACCTTCCTCTTGAAGGCCATGTCACCGCTCACAATGTGAGAGCCATGGTAGCCTCAATGGCTCATCTTCATTTTGTGTCTATCGATGACATCTGTCGAGCAGCTACTTGGGCTTCAGTACATACTTTCACAGCCCACTACTGCTTAGACAAGGACTCCCGCCGGGATGCCTAGTTTGGCCAAGCTGTTCTTCAACACCTTTTTCAGACTTAATCAACTCCTACCCACCGTCCCTGGTTGGATGCCAGAGATCCATGGGGGGAAGTGGGGCCCTTTCACAAGGGCTGACAACTTCCTGGGGACATTTCCCTGGCATCTGCAGCTAGGGAGTCCCCATATGTGAAGACTACATTCCTATTTGTTCCTGGAGATAGCATAGTTACTCACCTGTAACAGGTGATCTCCGGGAACAGCAGTTCACAACCCACCCACCTCGCCTAGGAGTTGTATCTCTCTCTCCCCCTCTCTCTTTTGTCTCAGCTATAAACTCAACTGGAGAGGGACAGTTGGAAAGGCGGGAAGGAAGCACGCAGGCGCTGTGGGATACTCCCAAAAGCTTTCCTATTGGACGCTGGGGAGCGTTCCTGCGCGGGCTCTGTCTGTACCGACGATACCTATATGTGAAGACTAAATTCCTGCTGTTCCCAGAGATCACCTGTTACAGGTGACTAACTACGCTTTCCCTGCACCATGATCTCAACCACACATTAAGACTCTGGAGATCTGCCTGTCTTTTGGGTTCTGCATGTGAAATGGGCAGCATTTCTGAGAATGGTACCCTGGCAGTCCTGGATTTCACCTTTCTACCTAAAATCTTAACTTTAGCTTCCAGAACCTCCCTACTGTACTTCCCTATGTCATTGGTACCCATATGAAGCAAGACAACTGGATCCTTCCCAACACAGCCTAAAATCTATTTAGTTGACCATAAGATCTGTCACCTTTGTACCAGGCAGATGAGTTACCAATTGATGTTTTTGTTTGTGGAAGTGGAAGGTGGAGACGTTATCATAGATTGCTATGGTACTGTATCAGAAAAAATGAACAAATGGTGTGAATCTTGTTGAAGAAATATGATGCTAAAGTGTCCGACAATGGGCCATTCCATGAAGAAAGAGAAGAATAAGAATCAGTGAAGACAGCTGAGAAATAATAGTGTATACTTTTTTAGGTTGATTACTGGACTTAAGAATAAGTAAAGAATAGTATCTTTTTTTGCAGTTGTAATTTCTGAATGATAGTATATTGAACAGTCTTAAAAAACTTGAGATTACTGGGAGTCTTATGTTTACATCAGTGGCATTCTACTCTCCGAGTTTGTTGTTTGGCAAGATAGAGGCTTGAATAATACCATGGATGCTGCTGCTTGGATGAATGTCCAACTTAAAAACCCCAGAAAAATGCAACCTAATATAATATCTCAACTATATGTAGGTTCCAATGCTGCACTATAACTGGATGGATAAACGCCTAATTTTTAAATTTAAACTTAAATTTTTGTCGGAACCTCATTTAAATAAGTGGCATGGAAGACTGCTCACCTTTCACTGTAGAGGCTCCTTTTAATTTTAATTTTAATTCATAGCAACTACACTGTAATATGCATTGGCTTATAACTTATCTTGTCTGGTATAAATGCTAAATCCAATATCCTGTGCCCGCCAGCAAAAACAAACAACGTGCCACGTTTCGGGCCAGTCTCCCTTTTGGCCCTCATTGAGGTTTGCTTGATATGACAGGCGATACTTCATTCATGAAAAAGAAAAGAAAAGAACCACCCACATATATTTAAATAGAATGGCATCTGACGTCACACTGACGTGATGAATAAAAATAGCCAATTGGGTGGATGTGGCAAAGAGTTCTGGCTGTAGCAGGCAAATGGAAGACAGAGTGGAGGAGAGTTTATTTTCCAAGTATCTACTTTGTCAGAGAGAGAAAGAAAGAGTTGAAGTCAGAAGAAAATAACAAATCGGCTGCAGAAAAAAGACTACAAGCATCATGTGGGAATATCTTGGAAGCAAGTGAATGTAGAGTAGAAAGGTGCTGAGGACAGTCTTTAATCCATCAGTCACCCAGCAATTTATATGCTTAATGACTGAATCACCAGCTACAATAGCTGTCCTAACCCTTCCCTCTTGGGTAATGCTCCTGGAGACACATCCTTGTATGAGAGGATATTGCATCATCTGGAAAGCAGGTCTTGGCTACAGGATCACTTCCTGCCATACCAAGGTAATGTTCTCCTTTCAGGTGACCTTTGTCCTCCAGTGGCAGCACAGAGGCTGCCAGACTAGAGGTGGGACTTCTCTACTGTGTCACTGAATGTCTCGGGGTAGTTTCTCCAAATGGGTTAGTTTTGCGCATACCCAAAGGCTATGCAGGTGCAAACGAATATCATTAAAATAGCAGTCACCTGTTACAAATCTCCTTATATCATTTATTATCCAAAAGCTGTGTGTACTTTCAATGATGACGTCCATTTTACAGCTGTAAAAAAAATGCTTATGGATTCCTTATAGCTGAATGTAGGGGGGAAAGACCTCAGTTCATCCCTTAGGTCAGGGGTCTGCAACCTTTAAGACATAAAGAGCCACTTGGACCCGTTTCCGAAGGGAAAAAAAAAACTGGGAGCCGCAAAACCATTGCGACATTTAAAACAAATCTAACACTGCATATATTGTTTCTTACCTTAATGCTATATACGACCCCCTACGTTTCCTGTTAAAATATAGGTGTTTGGCCTATACTCGCCGTATAAGACTACCCCTCTTCCTTCGCACACCAAAAAAAATACGCCAGAAAATATAACAACAAGAAGTAACAATATTTGATTTCAAAATTATGATGATTTTGTAGTCAAATCACTAATATGAAATAAAATTATTTTTTCTACCTTTGTTGTCTGACCAATTTATTCTTTGATCATGCTGGTCCCGATCTGAGGCTTCTGCTTTCCTGTCTTCTCTTAGCTCTCTTTCTGTGGTCTATGGTCCATCTGACAGTTCTTATCTCTTCTTTCGTTTTCTTCACTTCTTTCCATCAGCCTATTTCCAGTCCCAGTAACCCTCCCCAATATCAGCCCCTTTCCAGTCCTCACTCCCAGTACCTTCCAATGTCAACTTGCATTCCCATGATTGCCACTGGTGTCCATTTCCTTCCAGTCCCCCTCCTTCCCCACTGACCAGTCCCTTCTAGTACAAATACCATGGCAGCCCCTCTCAGATCCAGTTCCATTCTCCCATCCCCTCATATCAGCCCATTTGTAGCCTTAGCCCCCAGTTATCTTCCAGGGCCAGCAGCTCTATCCTCCCCTCCCCACAATCAGCCCATGCCCAGTCAAAGCCCCCCAATCAGCTCGCTTCCAGTGCTAATCCCCCCTCAACCCCATTACCAGTGCTAGCCTCCCCTAATCAGCCCAATACCAGTCCTACCCCCCATCAGCTCATTACCAGTCCTAGCCTCCCCTAATCAGCTCATTTCCAGTGCTCGTCCCCTCAACCCCATTACCAGTGCTCCATCCCTCCATGTCAGCCCCCTCCCTCCCTCCCTCCCTCCATCCATATCAGCTCCCTCCCTCCATGTCAGCCCGCCTCCCCAATCCCTCCATGTCAGCCCCCCTCCCTCCATGTCAGCCCCCTCCATCCCTCCATGTCAGCCCCCTCCCTCCATCCATATCAGCTCCCTCCCTCCATGTCAGCCCCCTCCCTCCATCCATCCATCCATCCATATCAGCTCCCTCCCTCCATGTCAGCCCCCCTCCCTCCATGTCAGCCCCCTCCATCCCTCCATGTCAGCCCCCCTCCCTCCATCCATTCATATCTGCTCCCTCCCTCCATGTCAGCCCCCCTCCCTCAATGTAAGCCCCCTCCATCCCTCCATGTCAGCCCCCCTCCCTCCCTCCCTCCATCCATTCATATCAGCTCCCTCCCTCCATGTCAGCCCCCCTCCCTCCATGTCAGCCCCCTCCATCCCTCCATGTCAGCCCCCCTCCCTCCATCCATTCATATCTGCTCCCTCCCTCCATGTCAGCCCCCTCCATCCCTCCATGTCAGCCCCCCTCGATCCATCCCTCCATGTCAGCCCCCCTCCCTCCATGTCAGCCCCCTCCATCCCTCCATGTCAGCCCCCCTCCCTCCATTCATTCATATCTGCTCCCTCCCTCCATGTCAGCCCCCTCCATCCCTCCATGTCAGCCCCCCTCGATCCATCCCTCCATGTCAGCCCCCCTCCCTCCCTCCATGTCAGCCCCCTCCATCCCTCCATGTCAGCCCCCCTCCCTCCATCCATTCATATCTGCTCCCTCCCTCCATGTCAGCCCCCTCCCTCCATGTCAGCCCCCTCCATCCCTCCATGTCAGCCCCCCTCCCTCCATCCATTCATATCTGCTCCCTCCCTCCATGTCAGCCCCCTCCATCCCTCCATGTCAGCCCCCCTCGATCCATCCCTCCATGTCAGCCCCCCTCCCTCCATGTCAGCCCCCCTCCCTCCATTCATTCATATCTGCTCCCTCCCTCCATGTCAGCCCCCTCCATCCCTCCGTCAGCCCCCCTCGATCCATCCCTCCATGTCAGCCCCCCTCCCTCCATGTCAGCCCCCTCCATCCCTCCATGTCAGCCCCCCTCCCTCCATCCATTCATATCTGCTCCCTCCCTCCATGTCAGCCCCCCTCCCTCCATGTCAGCCCCCTCCATCCCTCCATGTCAGCCCCCCTCCCTCCATCCATTCATATCAGCTCCCTCCCTTCATGTCATCCCCCCTCCCTCCATGTCAGCCCCCTCCATCCCTCCATGTCAGCCCCCCTCCCTCCATCCATTCATATCTGCTCCCTCCCCTCCATCCATACATTCATATCTGCTCCCTCCCTTCTTCTGCAGCCGCGGCTCCCTGCCTCTTACGGAACCGCGGCTGTGCTTTTAAAATCATCTCGGAGCCCTTCCTGTCTTGACGGGCTCCGTGCAGCATTGTCCCGCCTCCAAATCTTCCTTTAGAGGCGGGACAATGATGCACGGAGCCCGTCAAGACAGGAAGGGCTCCGAGATGATTTTAAAAGCACAGCCGCGGTTCCCTAAGAGACAGGGAACCGCGGCTGGAGAAGAAGGGAGGGAGCTGACATGGAGGGAGCCCATAACGCGACGTTTAAAGCGGGCAGTGTGCTCCGGAGCCGCGGCAAAGGTGAGAAAGAGCCGCATGCGGCTCCGGAGCCGCGGGTTGCCGACCCCTGCCTTAGGTCCATAGTTGGATCCGTATTGCAGAATATGGACCCAAATCCACACTGGTCAGAAGCCTTGAATATTCTTTATTCAGTTATATTATTTTTAAGAATTTTTGAATTATTTGTATTTTCTACTTATTAAAGTTAACCCCCCCCCCCCCCTCATTGTATCAGTGCTTGAAAAATGTAAATTGATGCGGAAAGGCGGGAAGGCAGCACACAGGTGCCTTGGGATGCTCCCAAAAGCTTCCTAATTGGACGCTGGGGAGCGTTTCCGCGCAGGCTCCATTGGTACCAACGATACCCATATGTGAAGACTAAATTCCTGCTGTTCCCCGAGATCACCTGTTACAGGTGAGTAACTATGCTTTATGGAAGCTTAGCTATATTGAATTCCTAGGCTTTTTTTAAAATTTGCCTTTTAAGAGTACTTAAAATAAAGACGCTGAGGGTGATGGAATGTTCATGTCTAGCTTGATCGCAGTGTTGATCTACTGGCAATATCTTTGTTTCAAAGATAGGTGGCTTAGAGACACAACATGTGATAGAGGGAGAGTGATGTATACTCATGTTTGTTTATATTCGGTTTCAGTTTTAACTGTTAACTCTATTATCTACTGTAAACTCTGTTACCTGTTATTTGTTCAATGCAAACATGTTTTATGTATCAAGTTGTTGTTCTGTAAACCGCGCTGACTCTAAATAGTGCGGTTTATAAAACCAAATAAATAAAATAAATGTTTTCTAGTTTCCAAATTGTTTGCCTATGGACTGTTTATTATAGGTTTACTTGATATGTGAATTCAGCAAATAAATCATTTTTTGTATGCGCAATATATTTTAAGGTTCTCCGGGTACAAGTAGGAAGTCAGTTCTCACAGATGGGTGACGTCAGCGCCAACGGAGCCTGCTCAGTAACTTCTCCCCAGCTTTCAAAGAAAGCCTTTGAGAGATGTATCATGCATGCGTGGTCCCCTTTCTGTCTAAGGGTGCCATCTTGTCTCAATCTCCTTTTTTCCACGGAGCTCATCAGACGTGGGTCTGTCTCCCCTGGAAAAAGTTAGGTGTTTTTTTTTGCTATCTTTGTTTTACTTCTCCGGTTGCATACTGATTCCCTCCTGTCTCACTATTCCGCTTGCCTCTGGCGTCGTGTTTTTTCAGGTTCCTTTTCTCTTTTTTCCCTTTGGAGGTCTTTCCTTCAGCACACAGGTTTTCACGCCCTTTCTGGCCAGGCCTAGAAATTTGGACCTCATGGGGACCATCCTCCCTGCCACGGCCTTGGTCAGTGGCTTCAAGCCATGCAAACACTGCGCTCATAATATGTTGCGCATGGACTCGCATGATTGTTGCCTTTGGTGCCTCGGGCCAGATCATGATGCCTTGGTGTGTGATCTCTGCCAGCATATGACTCCCAAGGCCCTCCAGGGCTGCAAGAAGAAGTACAAGTTGATTTTTCGCAAAACCAACTCAGGCTCGGAGTTGTTGGCGGGGTCAGCGCACTCGAGGGTTGCCATGGGGGCTCCCTCCTCATGCAGCGACTGCGCTGCCTCGGAGCCTTGAAGACATGGAGTATTGAGCCGGGGCTCCCTCAAGGAGGTACGCCCCTCGAAGAGCCTGACATCATCGGTGATCTCCTCGGGTGACTAGTCTGGGATGATGGGGAAGTCCCACAGCATCCAGCCTCAGAGCCCTCAATGCAAGGGTGATGGCTGGGAGCAGTCCTCGAAGCTGCCCAAGTGGGAAAAAGTGCCATTGATGTCTGGGGATTGGTCTCGGTCCTCGGTACCTGCGCCGGGGCTATTTAGCCAGAGGCCCAGATGGCGGCCTTAGAACACAGCCTGTCTGCCTTCATGGCCCAGCAGCAGACTCTGATGCCTGGTTCCTCCAAGTCATCAATCCCAACCACTGGCCTCTCCACAGCGAGGGCCTCCCAAGAGGTGGAGCCAGTCCTGGAGTGCCACTGGCCTTGAGACCCCTCTCAGGGCTGGTCCAGGTCCTGATTGGAGCTGAGGGCTTCCCTGCACAGCACACCCGACTCGGGGTGCAGGGGCATCAGGACCCCTGGGCCATCAGGGCTGGGGTTCCAGCCTGAGACCCAGGGAACCTTTGAAGTCTCCTCAGACTCCAGCTCTGACTGGGAGACCAAGGACTACGAGTCCCTGGACACCCAGCTCCAGAGGGATGTGCCCTCTGACCCATCCCCTCCGGAGACCCAGCGCCAATCAGAGAGGCTGTTGTTGCCATAAAAGCATCTTTCAGGAAATGGAAAAAAGAGCCAAACGACGAAACCTGGAAAAAGCACAAGCACTGGGAAGTCAAATGCAAGGCATTGATAAGGCAGGCAAAGGGAGAATTTGAGAAGAAGCTTGCTGTGGAAGCAAAAACGCGAAGTAAAGACCTTTTCAAGTACATTCGTAGCAAAACACCTGTGAGAGAGTCAGTTGGTCCATTAGATGATAAAGGGGTTAAAGGAGCACTAAGAGGCGACAAGGCGATAGCGGAGAGATTGAATGAATTCTTTGCTTCAGTCTTTACTGAGGAAGATGTAGGGATGTTACCCATGACTGAAGTGGTATTTAAAGGTGCGGAAGAATTGAAGGAAATATCGATACATCGGGAAGATGTATTACAACTATTAGATAAACTGAAGAGTAGCAAATCACCTGGGCCGGATGGTATACATCCAAGGGTGTTGAAAGAACTGAAATACGAGATTGCAGACCTGCTATTAGTAATCTGTGAACTATCATTAAAATCATCTCTAATACCTGAAGATTGGAGGATCGCCAATGTAACACCAATTTTTAAAAAGGGTTCCAGGGGTGATCCGGGAAACTACAGACCGGTGAGCCTGAGATCAGTACCGGGAAAAATGGTAGAAACCATCATAAAGAATAAAATTACTCAGCATGTAGATAGTCATGACCTAATGGGAGACAGCCAACATGGCTTTAGACAAGGAAGATCTTGTCTTACTAATCTGTTATGTTTTTTTGAAGGAGTGAATAATCAGGTGGACAAAGGTGAGTCGTTTGATATTGTGTATCTGGACTTTCAGAAAGCCTTTGACAAGGTCCCTCATCAGAAACTTTTGGCAAAACTAAAGAGTCATGGGATAGGAGGCAGTGCACTATTGTGGATCAGGAACTGGTTATAAGATAGAAAGCAGAGGGTAGGGCTAAATGGCCAATTTTCCCAATGGAGAAAGGTGAATAGTGGTGTACCCTAGGGATCTGTGCTGGGTCCGCTGCTTTTTGACATATTCATAAATGACCTGGAAAGTGGAATAACGAGTGAGGTTATCAAATTTGCAGATGACACAAAACTATTTAAAGTTGTTAAAACCCAAGAGGATTGTGGAAAATTGCAAGAGGATCTTGATAAATTGGAAGACTGGGCATCAAAATGGCAGATGAAATTTAATGTGGACAAGTGCAAGGTTATGCACCTAGGGAAGAACAACCCAAACTATGGTTACACGATGCAAGGTTCCACATTAGGAACCACCATCCAGGAAAAATATTTAGGCGTCATTGTGGATACCATGTTAAAACCCTCAGCCCAGTGTGCAGCAGTGGCCAAGAGAGCAAATAGAATGCTAGGTATGATAAGGAAAGGAATGAAAAATAAAACAAAAGATATTATAATGCCTCTATATCGTTCCATGGTGAGACCGCACCTTGAATATTGTGTGCAATTCTGGTCGCCGTATCTTAAAAAGGATATAGCGATTTTAGAAAAGGTTCAGAGAACAGCCAACAAAATGGTAAAGGGGATGGAAGGATACTCCTATGAAGAAAGGCTAAAAAGGTTGGGGCTCTTTAACCTGGAAAGGAGACGGCTGAGGGGAGATATGATAGAAGTCTATAAATTAATGAACGGAGTGGAACAGGTAAACGTAGATCAATTGTTTACCTTATCAGAATATAGAAAGACTAGGGGACATGCAATGAAGCTACAGGGTAAACTATTTAAGACTAATAAAAGAAAATATTTTTTCACTCAACGTGTAATCAAACTCTGGAATTTGTTACCGGAGGATGTAGTAAAGGCTGTTAGTGTAGCTGGGTTTAAAAAAGGTTTGGACAAGTTCCTGGAGGAAAGGTCCATAAACCATTATTAAGAAGGGACCCAGGATATCGATGCTTGAACCAATACAAGCATTGTGGAACCTGTGTCCCTTGGGGAAACTGCTAGGTACGTATGACCTAAATTGGCCACTGTTGGAAACAGAATACTGGGCTTGATGGACCTTGGTCTGACCCAGTATGGCATATCTTATGTTCTTATATAATCCCCACCCGAGGACCTGGACTTCCTGGACTTTGTGAGAGACATGATGAAAGCTCTTGCCTTCACCACCAAGACTGAGGAGGAGCCTTGGATGGCGGACCTTGAGATCTTCCAGTATGAGGCTCCCCCCAAAGAGCCCTCATAGTTCCTGTCCCTCCTATCCTGGAGTGGCTGCTCTTCTGAATGTGGGAGACACTGAACCCTGTTCCTATCATGAGCAGACGGCTGGACTTGATGTATCAGGTCCACCAGAGGCCATGGCTTCCAAAAGCTCAACTGCCCTATAACTCCATGGTGGTAGAGGCGGCCATGCGTAGGCTTAAGAGCCAGAAAACACACTCCTCTGTCCCCCGGGTAGGGAAGCATGCTCCATGGATGCCTTGGCTAGAGGCTAGGGTAGCAGACTTGGAGGACATAAGGAAGACAGAGAAGTACATAGATAAGACCTACAGGGATGTAGTATTGAAGTCCTGCCTCCAGTCTGGCAGCATCCCTGTTGCCATGGAGGAGAGAGGTCACGTGACAGGAGAGCATCACCCTGGTGTAGCAGGAAGTGATCTTGAAACTAGGACTTGTCCTCCAGGTGATGTAAAATCCTCTTGCACTGAGGAGGGTTCTCCAGGACTATGTTCCCATGAGGGAAGGGTTAGGACAGCCATTATAGTTGGTGATCCTTAGGTATGTAGATAGCTGAGTTGCTGGTGGACATGAGGATCGCCTGGTAACATGCCTGCCTGGTGCAAAGGTAGCAGACCTCACGCGCCACCTAAACAAGGTCTTAGATAGTGCTGGGAAGGAGTCTGTTGTCTTGGTACATGTCGGTACCAGTGACATAGGAAAGTGTGATAGAGAGGTTCTGGAGGACAAATTTAGGATTTTAGGTAGGAAGATGAAATGCAGAACTTTCAGGGTAGCATTCTCTGAAATGCTTCCCGTTCCATGCGCAGGACCTAAAAGGCAAGCAGAGCTCCGGAGTCTCAATGCGTGGATGAGAGGACAGTGCAAGGAAGAGGGTTTTGGATTTGTTAGGAACCGTGGAAAGTTCTGGGGAAAGGAGGGGCTTTTCCAAAGGGATGGGTTCTACCTTAACCGGAATGGAACCAGGCTGCTGGCATTAAACTTTAAAAAGGAGATAGAGCAGCTTTAAAACTAGATAATAGGGGAAAGCCAACAGTCGCCCAACAGTGCATGGTTTGGAACAATGTATCTTTGAAGGATACTAGCAAAAGATTGAAGTTAAAGCATATCAATGGAGAGGTTCCAGTAAAGACAAAAGTAACCCAAATGACCTTGAGTACAGAGCAGACCATGTATAAAGATTCCAAATTACCCCTGCCTACCGATAACCATATTAATATAATAAAATACATCCTCTAAAATGCTTATATGCAAATGCATAGTCTAAAAAATAAGATGGGAGAGTTAGAATATATAGCACTAAATAAGAGGTTAGATATGATTGGTGGAAGGAGGACAGCCAGTGGGACACTGATACCTGGTGGAGGGGTTACACTCTATATTAGAGAGGGCATTGAGTCACAAAGGATTAAAGTTTTGCAGGCAGCAAAATTCACTGTAGAATCTCTATGGAATTGAAGTTCCATTTAAAAAGGGGAAGGTGATGGCAGTGGGGGTGTACTATCGACCGCCTGGCCAGAATGAACAAATGGACGATGAAATGCTCAAAGAAATCAGGGAAGCTAACAAGTTATGGCACAGTAATAATAATGGGTGTTTTCAGTTACCCTGGTATCGACTGGGTCAGTGTTATGGCTGGACATACTAGGGAGATAAAGTTTCTAGATGAAATAAATGACTGCTTCTTGGAGCAGCTGGTTCATAAACCAACTAGAGGGGAAGTCATTTTGGACCTAGTCCTTAGTGGAACACAAGATCTGATGCAAGAGATAAGGGTCTTGGGGCCATTTGGCAATAGTGATCATAGCATTATCGCGTTTGATTTAATAAATGGAGGAAGGATGGCAAGGAAATCCACAATACTATCTTTTAACTTTCAAAAGGAGGACTATGATAAAATGATGAAAATAGTTAAGAAAAAGCTAAAAGAAGCAGTTGCAAAGGTTAAAGATTTACATCAAGCATGCGTGTTGTTTAAAAATACTATCTTGGAAGTGCAGACCAGCTATATTCGATGCTTTAAGAAAAGCGGAAGAAAGTCCAAAAAACTGCTAGTATGGTTTAAAGGTGAAGTCGGAGAGGCTGTTGCAAAAAAGGCATCTTTCAGGAAGTGGAAAAAGGAGCCAAATGTTGAAAACTGAAAACAGCACAAGCACTGGCAAGTTAGATGCAAGGCATTGATAAGGCAGCTAAAGAGAAATTTTGAGAAGAAGCTTGCTGTGGAAGCAAAAATGCATAATAAAGACTTTTTCAAGTACATTCATAGCAAAAAATCTGTAAGAGAGTCAGTTGGACCATTAGATGATAGAGGAGTAAAAGGGGCACTAAGAGGGGACAAGGCCATA
The DNA here is from genome assembly GCA_033557465.1 of Ichthyophis bannanicus. Taxonomy (NCBI): domain Eukaryota; kingdom Metazoa; phylum Chordata; class Amphibia; order Gymnophiona; family Ichthyophiidae; genus Ichthyophis; species Ichthyophis bannanicus. The sequence goes on along the minus strand of CM066032.1, from coordinate 103,529,521 downwards.
GTGGAGAGACTGAATGAATGGCCAGTGTAACGCCAATTTTTAAAAAGGGTTCCAGGGGTGATCCAAGAAACTATAGATCAGTGAGCCTGATGTCAGTACCGGGAAAAATGGTAGTAACCGTTATAAAGAACAAAATTATTGAACATGTAAATAGTCACGGCTTAATGTGAGACAACCAGCATGGCTTTAGCCAAGGAAGGTCTTGTCCTACTAATCTATTATGTTTTTTTGAAGGTGTGACTAAACAGGTAGACAAAGATGAGTTGGTTGATATAGTGTATCTGTATTTTCAGAAAGCCTTTGACAAGGTCCCTCATAAGAGACTCTTGGCGAAACTAAAAAGTCATGGGATAGGAGGCAGTGTACTACTGTGGATCAGGAACTGGTTAAAAGATAGAAAGCAGAGGGCAGGGCTAAATAGCCAATTTTTCCAATGGAGAAATGTGAATAGTGGTGTACCCCAGGGATCTGTGCTGGGTTTGCTGCTTTTTAGCATGTTCGTAAACGACCTGGAAATGGGAATAACGAGCGAGGTAATCAAATTTGCAGATCACACAAAATTATTCAAAGTTGTTAAAATCCATGAGGATTGTGAAAAATTGCAAGAGGGCCTTAATAAATTGGAAGGCTGGGCATCCAAATGGCAGATGAAAGTTAATGTGGACAAGTGCAAAGTTATGCACCTAGGAAAGAACAACCCAAACTATGGTTACAAGGTTCCAAATTAGGAAGCACTACCCAAGAAAAAGATTTAGTTTTTCTCAAGAATGCGCAGAAATTATAGTACTTTCTAACTTGTGTGTAAATTTGCAATCTAGCCACACTCTGTCCTAGCTCTGTTCCTATCCACTCCCATACTGAAAGCGTGTGCCAGGGATGGAGGTGTAGTTATTTCACTGATATGATCCACAGGCCATATACATGTAAATCACTAAAATACCATCATTTAGCACATCCCTACATGCTGTTATTACAGCAGTATTCAGCCATGATACATATAGCTAAAAGGTTTAACAATTAGAGCTGAGAGCAATGGATTGAGAACCAGAGAAGTTAGGGTTCAAGTCCCGCTGACATTCTGTGTGATCTTTATAATAAGGCAACTAGACTGACAGGGCAAGAAGGCCCAATTGTGTAAAGACGTATAGGCATCTATGTAATTTTATAAAATACTAGTGCAACTCCCGCTGCAATTGTAGCTACATTAAGGTCATTGATATATACGCTTGCTTGGATACAGGTGGAAATATCCTTGCTTGGGAACAGGTGTCTGAGTATGCATGTATTTTGTAATCACTGCACATCATTTGTGATCCTGCTCAGACTGCACTGTTGGAAACGTGTACTTTATAAGTCCACACATTTATATTGTAGCACTGTGAATACTTTTACACGTGAGGTAATTTTATGAGTCATTTTACGCACCTATAATGCCACATATGCACTAAAATGACTTTATAAAATTACCCCCATATCTCCCATTGCCTGAGGTACCCACTTAGACTGTAAGCTGTTTGAGGCAGGCACGTATTGTACCTGAATACTTAACGCCACTGGACATAGCTCCTGCGTATGTCCAGTGGTGCTATTTTATTTATGTATTTATTTAGCAACTTTTCTATACCGCTGTATCTACAAGTCACAGCAGTGTACAGGTAACAAGTTTAACAAGTATAACATTACATAGAATGCAGTAAAATAAAAATGCTATATTTTGATGATTATTAGCTGTGCCTTCATTCTGCCTTGACACTATCCAGATAGATTCAGGGCATTTAGAGAGAGGTTTTGGCAGCACTATCCATATAGTGCCGCTGAGAATTCACAGATCAGAGACTTAATATGTTTGGCAGCATCTGCTAAACGTATAAATCCTTTTTAAAAATTGACCTGAAAAACATTAAAAATAATTAAGTAATATCAAATCTAATTAAACAACCTAAAATATAAAGGTAAGTAATAAAGACTTGACTTCTTTTGTTCTTGTATTTTTAGAAACGATCACCACCGACGCGAGCATAATGGAGTTTGAAGATATCCAGGAGGAAGCGGAAACCCCAGCTGAGTCTCTGGTAATGAATGAAAGATGCCAGCTGCTTCCAGGGGGATTCAGTATTTTCCCCAAAATATTTGGGGTCTTTCAAATCTAATCGCATGTTCTTTTAGAATTTCATGTAAAAATAAAAATGAAATGAAAATGTTTGGTACAAGAAATGTTATTGGCACATTAATAATGTGGGAGCATTTGTGCACCTATAATACCTCAAAGCAAAATGAGGGCAGTAAAAATGTATTTGGTTAGCAGCAGTAATGGAAAGGGAGGCAAGCTGAATAGATTTATAAGGCTATAACAGTTGGAGTTAGAGGAGCTTTCAACAACCCTGCATAGTTCTTCCTATGGGCTGCAATGGGGAATGCCTTGTAAAAGTTTTCAAGCCCTTATACTTTTTCACATTCTGCTGTCTAACCAATACAATTCAGAATGCATTAAAGTAGGCGTTTGTTCTACTTTTATACACAAAACAGCAGAGGAATAATCTACCACAAATATAGCAACCACTCTAGGTGTTGGAACGGGATGGGCCACATGGGCCCTGACCCTACCAAACCTTTGCCCACCAGCCGCAACCAGCATGGAGGCTGTGATCGTGGCCTTCCCCTCTTGTTCTGCCTGGAGGGATCTCATCTCCGCGGGAAAAAGAGAGGAGAGCAGCTGTGATTGCGGTAAGGACTTTTTTTGTCTGCTTGTGGGAGATAAGATCCCCACGGGCAGAACAGGAAGGGAATGCTGCAATCATGGCCTTGATGCAGGTTGTCTGTCTGCAAGGTTCCCATCTCCCATGGGCAGAAGAGAAGGGAATGACCATGATTGTGGAAAAGAACTCCTCCTGTCTGCCTGTGGGGATCTGCGATCATGGCCATTCCCTTCTCTTCTGCCCGCGGGAGATGGAATCCTAGCAGGCAGAACAGGAGGGGAAGTCTGCGGTGCTCTGGGGGCGGAGCTGGGGCAGAGCTCGGGGCCCCCCCCCATCCAGATGTTCCTCTTCCCCTGGCAACCACAATCAGAAAAAAGTGGCAGTCAATCAACTATCACCAAGATAAAACACTGATTTATAATAAATTACATAAATACAGTTCTCTGGAGACAGCACGGGGTATGCAGCAGCACTTCTTGGTGACGTTGCCGACACGCTGGCTCTAAGCATGCGTGCTGCCCTTCCTGCCCTGCCTATCGGCCATCCGTTAGTTTTTTTTCGCTACTGTGGCAGAGACGGCAACGGCTTTCCCTCCCTCTGCGGCCACGCTTAGTTTTTTGTAACTTTTGCTGCCTCGTACAACTTTTTTGCTTCAAAATCAGTTTCTTAAGACCAACCATCATAATTACAAAAAAAAAAAGGAGCACAGTGGGACTGAGCACGTACCTGTTTCTCTTCTTTCAAAATAAATGAATTAAAATAATAAAGAGAGCAAAGGACTCTCTTCTGAGAACACTACAGCTGCTCAGTCTCTATAACTGCTTGAACAGTACCACAGTAAGTCTTCAATGAATCCCCTACTTCCCCGCTCCTCCCATCCGGCCCAGACTCGGCATGATTGGGACACCCTGAGACAGCCATGCAGCCAGAGGCAGACTTTCTACCAGTTCCAGCTCAATGGATAGCAGCCCATGCCCAAGTGTAACCAGGCTTGAGGCTCCACCCCTGGCCCAGCAGCCCTCCCTGGACCAGCTGCAGCCTCAGGGGCTCCCGGAAGGAAGGTGAGGGATAAATCCAAACACAAACATCAGGAGCAGCCAACTACATCTCCAAATAAGGACCTCAAGTGCCCGAGTCATAAGTTCCGAGATCTTCCTGGGGAACCAGCTCCAAAAGCTGCCAAACTTCAAACCATGCCAGTCTTGTCTTCAGAGTGCCCCTTCATTAACCCTATGAGGGCCCACATTCCAGATGCTTCCTTTCTATCTCTTCTGAAAAAGTTCATAGAGGACGGGGCGCTCCTGCAATCAGCAACAGTGATAGCGCCATCCCAGTTCATCGCTCCAGAGGTCTCAGCCAATTCACAAAGCACTGCCTTCCAGGTTCCCTTGGACCCTCGCCTCCTACCACATGAGGTGTCACACCCACTGGTCCACTGGAGATCCCCCACTCCACTAGAAGAGGTTCCCTGTGGAGCTCCCCCTTCTTCCAGGAGTCGACCGAACTCCCACCCAAGGACAGTTCTGCATCCGATTGTGATTCAGAGGAACCACCTGAAGACTACTCCTTCCCAAAATTCCTCCAGAAAGTCTCCCGAGCACTCACACTCAGAGACTGTCAGACTCCTACCAACAAAATAGATTTTCAATCCATCCTTAAGGTGTGCAGTGCTTCTAAGGAAGTCATAGCCCTGCCAGTCCCACCCATCCTACAGGAACTGCAGGCTTCCATCTGGAAAAACCTTGCATCTAGTCACACGACCTCATGGCGCTTAGATCTCAGATATAAAGTCCTTCCAGCTCCAGGGTTTCAGCACCAAAAGCGCCTTCACCAGTCAGTAATCTTGGAAGCAGTCCTTAAGAAATAAAAAATCACCAAGTTATCCTTCCAGACTCCACCGAGTAAGGATCAAAAGACACTGGATGCCATCGGCTGGAAGTCCTATTAGAGCGGCCTTCTAGTAATGCGCATCCTTGCATACCAGCTTGAACTTCTGCACTACAATCATGACCTTGTCCTGCAATTGGACGACCCTACCTCCTTGCCTCTGGAGGACCACTCTCAACTTTGACCAACCTACATGAATTTCTGTACCATCTCATTCGCACAACTTATGATGCCTTTGATTCCGTTGTCCGATCAACAGCCACCGCAGTCTCCACAAGGTGGATGGCCTGGCTATGACCATTTGGTGGACGCCCCATACCTGGGAGATAGCCTTTTTAGCTCAAAGTTACAAAAAGCAGTCTTAGAGGTTAAAGATCACTCCTCAACAGTCCGAGAGCTCTCTGCCGAACCAGCAGAACCCACGACATCATCTCACAGAACCCAACTTCCTCAGGACCGCAGAGCTTATCACTATCAGTACTTTCAACCATTCTACCCATCTCCAGGAACAAGCAGGAATGAGTCTTCACATATGGGTATCGTCGGTACCGACGGAGCCTGCGCGGGAACGCTCCCCAGTGTCCAGAAAGAAAGCTTTTGGGAGCATCCCACAGCGCCTGCGCACTGCCTTCCCGACTTTCCTAACCGCCTCTCTCCAGTTCTTCTTTTCCGCGGAGCCAGCAGGTCGTGTTCCTGTCACCGCTGAAGAAGTTCTTTATTTTTCTTTATTTCTTTGGTCGCGAGTCTGCATTCTTCAACGTCGGACCAGTACCGCCGGTCTTTTCTTCTTTTTCTTTAAAAAAAAAACAACAAAAAACTACCGTTTCCCACTTCTGTGCAATTTTTTCCTTTTGGGCCTTAGGCCTAGAAGAATTTTCCTCATGGAAAAGCCCGCTTCCGGGTTTAAAAAGTGCACGAAGTGCAGCGGTACTCTTTCTATCACCGACACCCATGACTGGTGTCTAAAATGTTTGGGTCCTGACCACTCCATCACCGATTGTGAGTCCTGTTCCATGATGTCTAAAAGAGGTAGACAGAATCGAGCGGCAAAGCTCAGTACCCTGTTTCCCTCTGATGCAGCTTCGGTGGCATCGACATCTTCCAGGGCTGCTTCTTCCTCCCATGGATCTCAGGTAACCAAACATAAGTCCAGCTGGTCCTCGAAGGGTAGATCTCCCTCTAAGTATCGAGATGCCTCCGGGCTTGCTCTCGAGGATCCTGCACCGGCAAAATTACCCCGGCGGGAAGCTCCGGCTTCCAAAGCTTCATCTATGGGGTCACAGGTTGACATCGATGGCGTGGCCTCGACCGATCACCTGTTGCCATGTTCTGGGGTACCGGTGGTTTCCACTGGTACTGACATCCAGACATTGGTTGCGTCGATGGATCAGAATATTCTGACCATGCAGCGTGCCATCATGGCATTCATACAAGCTGCGACGCCTCCGGTACCGCAACAAACTGTTGTCGGTACCGGTTCCGGCACCGGCACCGATATTGGTTCCGGTGCCGGTACCGATTGCATCGACATCGGCTTCGGTGTCGACTGCAGCAGTACCCTGTCCTGTGATGCCCATCGGTACCAAATCGGTACCGATCACTCCCGATGTCGATACCACTCGGTAAGCGTATCGGGCTCTGCAAGAGCATCCAGACAGGCGATTCTTCGATTCCTCTGAAGACTCTGATGAATCAGAGGCTTCTGTCGAAGCATCGGTACTCCTTCCTCAGGAGCCCTCTTCTCCAAAAAGAAGAATGTCTCCTCCAGAAGACTTGTCTTTTCAAGACTTCATTAGGGAAGTGGCCAGGGGCCTCTCTATTTCAGTGGCCCCTGAACCAGAGCCTAGAGCCAAGAAATTAGATATTTTACAATATCCTGAGGCTCCTAAAGAGGCAGCTACTTTACCAATTCATGAGATCCTTTATGATCACATGTTGGGCATATGGGAGACACCTCTTACTACTTCCCCTCATTCTCGCAGGTTGGACACCATGTACCGTGTTCCTCCTTGTCCTGGCTTTCATAAGACTCAGCTTCCTCACCACTCTATTGTGGTGGAGTCTGCTATGAAAAAGATAAAGAGTGCAAAAGACACTCATCTAATCCTCCAGGAAGAAGAATGCAGAACCTTGGATGCTTTTGGCAGGAGAATTTTCCAGGCCAATATGCTTACTGCCAGAATCAACTCCTATAGTCTCTATATGGGGATGTTTCTAAAGGAAGTTACAGATCATCTGCTAACTTTATCTCCTTTTATCTCAGAAGATAAAAGGGAGGAGTTTCTCACCTGGCTTAAACATGCCCAGGATATTTCCAAATTTTCTAACCGTGCAGCCTTTGACTCTTTTGAGTGTGCCAGCAGAGCCTCGGCTATTGCCATAGGTGCACGCAGACTTGCTTGGTTACAAGCTTCTGATTTGGAACCCTGGGTCCAGGATGGATTAGGAAATCTTCCTTGTACAGGTGAAAACCTTTTTGGCAAGGATTGGCAAGCAAAGGCCACTCAGATGGATGCTGAAAATTCTGCCTTAGATAGACTTTCAAAGTCTACTTCTGCTCCTGCTAGAAAAAGGTTATTCAAAAAGGCTTTCTTTCCCAAAAAAGGGAAATATTATCCTGGTTATGGTCACCAGGCATCTTCTGCAGGTCGTTTTGCTGCAAAGCGTCAGAAACAACCTAAACAAGCCAAGCCTAAGGCTGCAAGGACTGCTACGGCCCAACAGCCTCAGCCTCCTCAGGGCCTTTGACTTACAACTAGAGAACTTAGCCTTTCTGGCTCTAGAAGAACCAGAGCCTCTCACCATTCCAGGAAGGTTAGCTCATTTTGCTCCCAGATGGGAACAAATCACAGCAGAGCAATGGACCCTCTCCATCATAAGGGTGGGGTACAAGCTTCATTTCTTAAACCTTCCTCCTCACACCATGGTGAGACAGTTCAATTCTCCAACATTTCTCCTCGACCTTCTGGGTGAGGAGATTGCTACCCTTCTTGCCCAAAGGGCAATAGAAGAAGTACCCCTTCTTCAACAGGGTTCAGGGTTCTACTCCCCCTATTTTCTTATCCCAAAGAAAACAGGGGGCTACAGACCCATATTAGATCTCAGAGAATTGAACAAGTTTCTATGCAAGGAGAAATTCAAGATGATTTCTCTCGGTGCTCTCCTTCCATACCTTCAGAGTCAGGATTGGCTTTGTTCTCTAGATCTCAAGGTTGCGTACACCCATGTCCTCATCCATCCAACACACAGAAGGTTCTTTCGGTTCCTTTATCAGGGAAAGCACTACCAATACAGAGTGCTTCCTTTCGGTCTGGCCTCTGCTCCAAGAGTGTTCACAAAATGCATGACAGTAGTAGCTGCATTTCTACGCACTCTAGGAATATTTGTATTCCCATATCTGGACGACTGGCTCATCCGAGCTCCATCCCAGTCAGAGGCCCAGGCTTCCCTAGCCTGCACAAGGCGTGTTCTTCAGTATCTGGGACTTGTAATAAACATCCCAAAATCACAACTCACCCCTACTCAGTCATTGGAGTTCATGGGGCCTTGCTGGATACCACAACTGCAAGGGCCTATCTTCCCCAGGCCCGTTGCCTACGCTTGGTGCAGTTAGCCTCTCAAATTCAGTTAAAGTCTGTGATAAGGAAGCTTATCATAGTTCAGGAGGGAGCTATAAAAGAGGTGAATTGGTTTTGAACAAGCAACCTGTCTTTGCTGGTAGAAATACTAAAACAGAATGTTTTCATAAAAGACCATCAGTCCCAGAATGCACCAGGTTTCAAACAGCCTCTAGAAGAGCTGAAGTGGGGAAACGTGTGTTCAATCAGGAGAGCTATGAGGTAATCCCCAATCACTCATCTCCAAGGGCAGGGCTTGATTCAGCACACCTGGGCTGTGCTAGGGAGGAGTGTCCCTCTAAGCACTTTAAAAATAAAAGATATTCTACACAGAGTCAGAATAAGGAGAACAGACAGAGCGGGGAGAGCAGAGAGAACGGTGAGAACCAGCAGAACAAGAGCAGACAGAAAGAAGAGAGAGGACTACAACAGCAGAAGCAACGTGGAAGGAAGAACAGAAAGACATCTTGGAGGTCTAAAGAAAGAGGCCACAGCAGTACGTGTGTTGGATGTGATTCCAGAGGCAAGCATACTCCTTTGGACTGGAGGAAGCCAGAGGATTGGGGTTATACAGCCAGGAACACCCAAACGGCACCTTTGAGGGAGACGGCTGCATTTGGAAGGGGCCCTAAGACCAGTGCAAGAAGGTATGTGAAGAGAGACCCAGTGTCCAGGGATCTTGATTGAAAGGCTGGACATAAAAGCTGGACTACTTACTGGCCAGGTTACCAGGAGAGGAAACCTAACAGCAAGGGTAGCTCAGGTATGAACTTTGATCTATGCCCTAGCTCTTCATCTGGAAGAAAGCAGGGAAACAAATATTATCCTGAGAGTGATCAATTAAGGAATTCCTCTGAGCCAGACCATGATATTGATTCCATGATATTTGAGGAAGCAGGAGATATATCAAATGATCAGTTGGAATACATGGACTGCTCTTTGTCTAGGCTGCTGTTTTAAAGTAGTTTCTCACAAATACAACAACCACCAAAAGGAACTGTAACTTGTTCTTTTATCTACCCAGAAAAGTCTCTGCAAGAAAGCTTTAGGGTAGGATTGAGCCACGTAGAGAGAGTTGTGATAAGGAAGCTTATCATAGCTCAGGTAGGAGCTATAGAAAAGATGATGTGACTCTGAACAAGCAACCTGTCAGTTCTGGTAGAAGCAAGAAAACAGAGTTTTCACATAAAAGACTACCAGTCCCAGAATGCACCAGGTTTCCAGCAGCCATGAGAGGGGCTGAAGTGAGAGAATGTGTGTGCAATCAAGAGAGCTATGAGGTAATCCCTAAGCACTCATCTCAAAGGGCAGGGCCTGATTCAACACAGCTGCGCTGTGTTAGGGAGCAGCACACATTAGAACAGGATAAGAATAGAGCTTTTTCTTCAGAGAACAGCTTCAAGGAGAGTTTGAAGAACAGCTTCAGCAAAAGCCAAGCAGATAGAGAGAGAAGGAAACTCTCTGGAAGGAAGAGAAGAAAGGCCATTGGAAGGTCTGGGAGATTCCAAGGCAGTACTCATACTGGGAGGTATTCCAAAAGCCAGCAGAGTCCATTGGACTGGATTCAGCCAGAGGAATGGAGTGGCAGAGATAGGAATCACCAGTGGCTACCTGGAAGAGAGAAGACTGCATGTGGAAGGGACTTTCAGACCAAGGCCAGAAGGTATGTGAGAGAAGATCCAGTGTCCAGGGATCAAGATTGGAAGGCTGGACATCAGAATTGGATTACATATTGGCCAGGCTATACAGAGAGGAATAATGATAGCAGGAGAGGCTCAGGTATGAACACTGATCCAGACCCTATCTATAATAGAGAATGGCAGCAAGGGAATAAGCATTCTCATGATAGTGCCTTAATGAAAGACTCGTCTGTGCCAATGTATGATATTGACCCTATGATTGTTGATGCAGGGGGAAATACAGCAGATGAAACTATTTACATGGACTGTTCTTTATCTAAATGCTATTGCTAGTTTTCTCTGAGCAAACACATCAGCCATCACAAAGAAACCTAACTTTGTTCTTTATTTCCACTGCAAACAGCTCTTAAAGCAGGATTTGGGTTCACACAGTAGCAGCCAGCCAGCTAAAGGCTTACAGCTGGTCAATTGATAGTAATTAAAGCTGCACCTGATTGTGTGTGAGCAAGGGAGAATCACTGCTGAGATCGGCGTGGAAAATAAGCAGAAGTTAACCTAACCAGCAAAGTTTATTCTTTACTTTGTGCCTTTGTATTTGGTAATTATTTGCTAAGAAAACATTAGCTAATTGCCTGACAAGCTGAAGGTTGTTTTCTGGTTTATTTTGTGATTTTTGTTATCCATTTTAAACACTGCAAGCAAGTAACCTCATTTATAGTGCTATCAAGCATACATGTGCTGGGTGAATTAAACCCCATCAATAAAAGAAGTATTTTATTGATCTTACCACTTGGTTTCACAACTCAAATTATTGTCATCAGCTGTGTTTGGGAGTGAATGAACTACAATACCCACAATACCTTGCAAGAATCATATTTTATTTATTTATTTTATTTATTTACTTATTTCTTCTATACCGCCCCTTCCAGTGATCAAGGGCGGTTTACATGGAACAATTTAACAAATTATGTATACTTCTGTATACTTTACATTGAACAGAGAACTTTTTAACTTTTTACATGGAATAGATATGCATTACATAGAAACAGAGAAACTTTCTAACTTTTTACAAATAATGACAGATGTAAAAAACTGTCCAAACTATTTACATAGGTTATTTACAAGTGATTCTAAACAGGGGTTTTCAGAATAATCGTGCATCATGTGTATGTGGTGGAATTTATTTCCATTTTTTTTTTCAAGAATTTTGTGTGTGGGGGGGGGGGGGGTGGGGGCTGTGAGGGGTTGTCTAGTTGTGGTTTAGGGAGTTCTGAGTTGGTGTGTCTGTGGATGGTGTGGGATAGAGCTTGGGGGTACAGAGCTTGGGGGGTAGGGGATTTGAAAATGTTCAGAGAATAGATAAGTTTTGAGTTCCTTCCGAAATTGGGCGAGGTCTTTTATGGTGCGGAGGTCTAGTGGGAGATCATTCCAGAGCATAGGGGCAGTGAATGTGAAGGCTCTGTCACTTGTGGATTTTTTAGTCTTCTTGAATGATTTTGGTAGATCAAGTGAGTGGGCTGCATTTTGTCTGCGAGCTCTTGATTCAGATGGGGTTTGTAGTAATGTTGATAGATGTGATGGGGCGATGTCATTTAGGAGCTTGAATGTTGTTAGGAGAATTTTGTATCTAATACGGCTGTTTATGGGGAGCCAATGTAGTTCTAGGAGTATAGGAGTCACATGGTCTGTTAGACGAGCTTTGGTAGTTACTTTTGCACAGATGTTCTGGGCTCTTTGTAGTAGGTATGTGTTTTTCTGTGGTAGGCCAATCAGGAGACTGTTGCAATAATCGAAATGGGGTGTGATGAGTGTATTGACAACCGATCTAAAGTCATGTGTATCCAAGAGGGGCCTTAGGTGTTGTATGGTTTTGAGTTTAAGGAATATGGTTCTTACTGTCTTCTTTATGTGAGGTAGCATGGTGAGAGTATGATCTATTATTACACCCAAGTATTTTACCTCTTTTTTAACGGGTATAGAGGTATTATTGATTGAGATCGTTGTTGGAAAAGTGTCCTCAGTCACAGGTGTTCTTGTAACGAACATTGCTTCCGTTTTTTTGAGATTAATGCTGAGGTGATTGATTTCCATCCAAGAGGTGGTCTCAGCCATGCACTCAGCTAGGTTGTCATAAGAGTGGTTTTTTGTGGTTATGGGGATAGCGAGCATGATATCGTCAGCATATATAAAATGATTAATCTTGTGTTTTCTAAATATGTTTGTGATAGGTTGCAGGTATAAGTTGAATAAGAGGGCAGAAAGGGCTGATCCCTGAGGTATACCTTGTCCTTGGGGGAAGGTTTCTGATGCTTCTTGATCTATTTGGACACGTATTAGTCTATGTGTGATGTATGACTTGAACCATTTGAGAACAGTACCGCCTATTCCTAAGTTTTCTAGTCTGTTGATCAGGGTAGGGTGGTTGATGTTATCGAAGGCGGCCGAGATATCAATAAAGAGTAGTAGGAAACCTTGATTGTTGACATCTGTGCCTTTGATGAGGTAGTCAATCAATGTAATCAGGAGGGTTTCCACTCCGTGGAAAGGGCGAAAACCGAATTGGTGTGTGTCAAGGGGTTTATGTTCATCAATATGCTCTTGTAATTGTAATTGAATTGATTTTTCTATTATTTTAGCGATAAAAGGAATGCTAGCTATCGGTCTGTATGAATTGGGGTCTTTTGAGTCAAGTTTGTTGTTTTTTATTATTGGGCGAAGTGTTGTGAGCTTTAGAGCATCAGGCATGACGCCCTGGGAAAGGGACAGGTTCACCATGTATTGAATGTTTTCAGCAAGTTCTTCTTTTGTACATTTAACCCAAGACACAGGGCAAGGATCGAGTGGGGAGGTTGTAGTATTGATCATTGTTATGATTTTAATGAGCTGCTTTCGGTCAATTGTGTGGAAAGTTGTCCAATTGTTATTGATTTTGGTGCTTGTAGTCAGTATTGGTGTTAGAGTATTGGGTTTAGATTTTAGTTTTTCTGCAAAGTGAGTTGCTAAAGTTTGAATGCTTATTGTTGGTAGCTTTGGCTCGGAGTTTTTAGTTTTGGTTAGTGTTTTTACAATTGTAAATAGTTCTCTAGGTCGGTTGATGGCTAGATTTATTACTTTAGAGTGGTAATCCCTTTTCGAGTTGTTTATTGCGTTTTTGTATTCGTTAAGTGTGTTCATATATTGTGATTTATTTTCATCTGTTTTAGTTTTCCTCCATCTCTTTTCCTGTTTCCTCAGTTGCTTTTTTAGTTTTGCTAGTTCTTTGGTGAACCATTTTTCTGACTTCTTTGTTTGTTTATGCCTATTACGTGTGGGGATAGCTGCTTCATGTATAGTTAGGTTCCAGTGATCTACAGTGGAGTTGATGTCAGGGACGTTTGTGTTGAGTACTGGTAATACTTTGTCAAGGAAAGAATCCTTGTCAAAGTGAGCAAAGCGTGATAAATGGGGTGATGTGCTTATTGTATTTGGTGTTGCTTGTGCTGGAAGGTGGAGTGTTATGAGGTGATGGTCGGACCATGGTACTTCTGTTGTAGTTGGAGGTGTGAGTTGTTGATGGTTATTAAGGGAGGAAGGGATGAAGATGAGATCTAAAGTGTTGCCTTTTATGTGTGTGGAGGTATGAACTATCTGAGTGTATCCCATTTGGTTCATGGCGTCCATGAAGATATCTGATTGAGATTTATTTAGAGAGGGGAGGTTTAGGTCACCTAGAATTACTAGTGGTTTGTTTTGCGATGCTGTGCATGCAAGTTCAAGGATGGAGGAGAGGTTTTTTTGTTCAGCTGAGGGTGGTCTATAAATGAGGGAGAGTGCCATGGTTCTGCTTTGTATATTGATGATGTCCATTCCATCTATATTATTTAGGCTTGTTAAGGTGTATTGTAGGACTTTTTTGGTTAGTATGAGAGCACCACCACCTCTTTTTACATCTCGATGGCAGTTGAATATATCATATTGATGTGTGGTTATTTGGTTTAATAATATGGTGTCCGTGGGTGAGAGCCATGTCTCAGTGATGCAGATAATATCTGGGTTTTTGTCTTTTATCATGTCATTAATTATTGGTATTTTGTTTCGTATGGATCTGATATTTATTAGGTAGAGCTTGGTTTTAATGTCTATATTAGCTGTGTTGTCCTTTTTATTGCTTTGTGGTTGACATTTTATTTGAATAAGTCTGTGGGGGCGTCTGCCTGGGTTGTGACGAGAAAAGTGGTTGTGGGAGTGTGAGTATGTTACTATGTGTTGCGGGTTTTGAAATAAGTTTTGTGTGGTGGGGGTGCTATATGGGTTCTGGTAGTGGTTATGAATAATGGGGATGTTGATGTAGGGGCTTTGATTGGATTTGTATGTATAGATGTGTTGTGTTAGGAGTGTTATTAGGAGGAGGAGGAGGGAGAAGTTTGTACATTTTATTGGAGACATGTGTTTTTGAGTGTGGGAGTTCTGTGTATGGGGATGATTAGCATAAGAGTAGGTGGATGAAGGATTAATGATGATAGTGCAACACTATATGAGGCTACTAACAATGCTATAATGATTACTGACAACAGTATATAGGACTACTAATAATGTAACATTAGGCTACTGGCAACAGTATATGAGGTTACTAATAGTGTTATGTAGTTTACTGACAACAGTAAGAGTGTTTCCAACAGTACAATACAATAGGGTCTTCTGACAGTGTTATATAGGTTACTGACAATAGTATAACAGTATATGAGGCTACTAGCTATGTTATATATGTTACTGACATCAAGGGTTACTGACAGCAGTATGTGAGATACTAGTAATATTACACACTTACTGGCAACAGTAAGTGTGGCTCTTGACAGTACTGTAAGGAGTACTGGCAACAGTATATCGCTATAGTTTGGTGTATTAGAAGTCTCAGCTTATAGTTAATTCATCAAGGAGTGTTATACTTGCTGTGATCAATGGATGAAGGTTGTTGCAGGTTCCGTCTTCTGCGATCGGGTGTTGATGGAGTCGTGTGACCTTGTTTCTGGTCCACGCCTAAGGGCCCTCAGGCGCGGGCCCGCCAGACGCGGGCGCGCCTGATCAGCGCGTCGCTTTTAATCTGCTGCAGTCTGTCCCGATTGGGCCGCTGCTCACGTGCTGCTGTTGTTCGCTGCTGCTCCTGCCCGCTCTATCCCCGGCTGGGAGAGCTGCTGGAGGAGGGCCGGAGTGGTGTGGAAGAGATCCACAAATAGAATGCTTGAACGTCTATGCAGGCAGCTTCGATTTTGCGAATGTTGCTGGTGCTGTTATCCTGCTGCCGGAGAGCTGATGATGATGGCAGGAGTTTTTCTAGTGCCCCTTCTCGCGGTCCCCGCCTAATATATGCATCGTCAAGATTGTGTAAGTTCTCACCCTAGGCAGCCGTCTGACAGAGTGAACCAGCAAAGGGGTTTGCAGCTGGCTAATTATTTGTAATTGAGCCAGGCACAAGTGCACGTGAGCTCTAGAAGGAAACTTCTTCCTTGTGTGTGTGAATAGAAAAAGTTATCCTTGATAAAGAACAGTTTTTGCTACTTTTGGGTTTGTTTTTGCTTTTGGAGCACTGCTAAGAAGTTCATTAGCAGGAGCCATCAAAAAGACCTTTTCTGTTTCCCATCAAGGTCTTTATTGATTTATTGCTTAAGAAGTTCAGTTACCTTATAACATGTTTTGTTTTTCCTGAGTACAATACTGGAAGCAAGTGTCCTTTTGTGTTACCAAGTAAATCTGTGTGGGAGAATTAACCCCATGAATAAAATCTGTTTTTCTTTGCTTACACTCAAGCATCACAACTCATTATTTTGTGAACGGCTGATTCTGGTATAAATGAACTACATTCCCCACAATCCTTTGCAAGTCATAATAATATTTTGCCTTTGCTAAGACTGTGGCATTTCACGACCAGCACCCCCGTTTACAAGTCCCATTTAACTGCTCGAGAGATGTTACAATTGTTAGGCCACATGGCATCCACCGTGCATGTGGTTCCTTACGCTCGCCTTCACATGAGGGCAGCTCAGTGGACTCTGTCCACCCAATGGACCCAGGCATCAGGTTGCCTGTCAGACAAAATAGCAACCTCCAGTCGCCTCTTTTGGTCCCTCCAGTGGTGGAAGTCCACTCAAAATCTGTTGCTGGGGTCCCCCTTTCAACAGTTACTACCCCAAGTAACCCTTACAACAGATGCCTCCGCAAAGGGTTGGGGAGCTCATCTACAAGATCTCTCCACCCAGGGCATCTGGTCTCCACAGGAGACATCTCTACATATCAACCTCTTAGAGCTCAGAGCAATTCTTCTAGCTCTCAGAGTCTTCCACACCCTGCTGAGCTACAAGACAGTCCTCATCCATACGGACAACCAAGTAGCCATGACTACATTCAAGTTAATTAACAACATTGCCCCATCTTACCTATCTACCCTCATCCATAGCCCCTCAGATAGTAGAGTAAGAAGAAGGAGGAATCTCAATACAGTGCAAGTGTCAGATACAATAAGAAAGACAAAGCAAATAACAAGCAACAGCGCTTTCACTTACGTAGCACCTACACTATGGAACAACCTCCCTGATCAACTAAGAGAGACAAAAGATCTCAAAGTTTAGAAAGGAACTAAAAACACACTTATTCACCCAACATTACTGTCAATTCTCAGATCTAGCCTCCCACCCCTCATAGCTCATTCTGCTAACTGTCTAAATAATCAAAGGTGATGCTATGTTACAGGCTGTAAATACCACAGTTCTGCAAATAATAAAGATTTTTTGTTGTAACCTCTGTAAATAAATAACTGTCTAAATAATCAAAGGTTCTTGTTATGAGCTGTACATGATTGCTTTTGTTTATAATGTTCCTTGTACATAGTTGCAATGTTACATAATGTTCTATGTATTTGTTCACCAATGTTCTATGTAAACCGCCACTGATCTTGGGAAGGGGCGGTATATAAAGGTTTTCAAATAAATAAATAAATGTTCTACGTGAACAAGCAGGGCGGGACTGGCTCTCTGTCGCTTTGCAACGAAGCTTTGAGATTGTGGGCCTTCGCCAGAGAGCATCAAATTCATCTCATGGCAGTGTATCTTTCAGGGGTTCAAAACTCTTGGGCAGACAGACTCAGTCGAGTTCTCCTTCCACACAAATGGTCCCTCCATGGGGACCAGATAGCTAGGATCTTTCGAATTTGGCGAACCCCGGACATAGACCTCTTTGCAAGTCCGTGGAATGCCAAACTTCCCCGGTTCTGTTCCAGGATTCTGTGTCAGGGAGTTCAGGCCAGGGATGCCTTCCTCCTCCACTGGGGGCAAGACTTCCTCTATGCCTTTCCACCCATTCCCCTAATTTCCAAGACACTGTTCAAGCTTCAGAGAGACAAGGGGTCTATGATCCTCATAGCTCCACGTTGGCCACGCCAAGTGTGGTACCCTCTACTTCTTCATCTCTCTCAAGCTCCCTCCCTGGACTTGGGATCTGCTCCAGACCTCCTGTCCCAGGAGGAGGGAACGTTGTGGCACCCAAATCCCCAGTATTTTCATCTCAGAGCCTGGTTGCTGAAGGCCTAGACCTTCAAGATTTGCGTCTTTCTCAGCAGGTGAAGGATATCCTTCATGCTTCCAGAAAGCCTTCCACTAGACGTTCCTATGCTTTTAAATGGAAAAGGTTTACCATTTGGTGTGCAGAGAAGGGTCTTAACCCTCTTGCAATACCTCTGAATTCTTTGCTAGAGTATTTGCTGCATTTATCCCATGCAGGCCTTAAAACGAATTCAGTAAGAGTCCATTTGAGTGCTATTGCAGCATCCCTTAAGCCTCTCAATGGGCATCCTATTTCCTCTCATCCTCTTATTGCAAGATTCATGAGAGGCCTTCTTTTAACTAAACCTCCCATTAGACCACCTCCAGTGGCATGGGATTTGAATTTGGTTCTTGGCCAGCTTATGAAGCCACCCTTTGAACCCTTAGCCACTACCTCCTTGAAATTCCTTTCCTGGAAGGTTATTTTTCTCATTGCAGTCACCTCAGCTCGCCGTATCAGTGAGCTGCAAGCCTTGGTGGCTAATCCTCCTTATACAAGGTTCCATCATGACAAGGTAGTCCTCAGGACTACTCCACACTTTATGCCTAAAGTGGTCTCACCTTTTCATCTGAACCAGGAGATATATTTACCTGTCTTTTTTCCAGGACCTCATGCATCAAATGCAGAGAGGAATCTTCATACCCTGGATTGTAAGAGAGCACTTGCTTTTTACTTACAAAGGACACAGCAACATAGAAAGTCCTCTCAACTATTTGTTGCTTTTGATCCCTCTCATTTAGGACTTCCAGTCTCTAAGAGAACTCTGTCCAATTGGATTGCTCAGTGTATTTCCTTCGCCTACCAGAGTAAGAACCTTTCTCTGGAGGGCCATGTCACAGCTCACAATGTGAGGGCCATGGCAGCCTCTATGGCTCATCTAAACTCTGTGTCCATCGACCAAATCTGTCGAGCGGCCACCTGTGCCTCGGAAGTGCAGGAGAATGGCTGCAGGGTTTTCTGCTCAGCAGCTGTTCTTGGTTCTATTCCAAATGATATCACCGATCCTGATCTGCTATCTGTCTCTGAATCTGACAGCTCCAAGTCTGCATATCCTGGGCGGGGCACGATAGGCGGAAAACAGAGTCTTCACCTAACACTACAGAACCAGCGTGTGCCAACGTCGGAACCTGTCCTCCTCGTCATGCTGTTTAGGCAAGATTGCAGCTCCTCATAACAGTTTCCCTCCCAGTCGGGGTAGAGCGTGCCGGAGTCTCCGATACCACCACCCATGTGATCGCTTTGGCTGGGCATGTCTCACATCCACTCCCTGCATACTCAGGAACTGTGAAGTTACTTCTCCTTCTCATTGCCTCAAGTAAGATTAGATAGACCCCTTATGTATCTGCTATTTTGCCTTATACCTGGAGTTTCTCATGTAATGATTCACTGTTGACTAACTATCGCTCAGTAAGCTCTCATACAATATTTACCTGCTAATTTGTACCCCACTGAACAGCATTGTCTCCGAAACTCAGTCAGAATTAGATAGTTTCTGAAATCCGTCATATACCTTGTGTAATACTTAATAGCTTTACCTCTAAATTCTGTCTCATTGATATATTTGATCCATTTGTGCCTGTTGTACACTACTAGAACTTGCATATTATACATCTGTTTACACTCCTATATCTATTCACTGCCAAACCACTACAAAATACTGCATTTGCTCTCTTGACAACCCAGCAGTCAGTAATACCCACTAACACAGCATAGACTTACCACTGATACACTAACAACAAGGCTGACACCAGATCTTCAACATCCAAGATCAACACTGAAATGGCCCCACCCATCACGGCCATAATGAGCGGCCTCATGATCTTTTCTTTGCTGATTGTTGAGTCCCTAGCCTTATTCCACGCTACTAATCATATCCCAATACTCCAGCACCATGCCAAAACATGGACAAACTCTGCCTACCCTAACAACTTAAAGAACACACACACACGTCAATCATATTTGTTACACATAGCTCTCCAACATAACAAACAAACTAAACCAGAGAAATCCACTCTAGTTCTTAATTGCGCCCTTATAAATGCAAGATCAATTCGTAATAAATGGCCAGTTGTCACTGAATTAATTGCATCCCACAACCTGGATATTCTCTTAATAACTGAAACGTGGCTTTCCGACGTAGACAATGTAATTCTCAACCAACTATTACCCAACAACTTCACAAGCCACTCCCGGCATAGAGGAATCAAAAGAGGAGGGGGGGCCCTTATCTTAACCAAAACGGACTTGCACTTTCATACAACAGACTCCTCCAGTACCAACAATCTTGATATCATATCCATAGCAAATGATCAATGCGCCATCAACCTGCTATATAGAGCACCCTCATCCTCAACTGACGATCTCTGCAACATCCTCGACCTAGCAGCCAACACTCGCAACCTCAACTTATCAAACTGGATACTAGGAGATTTCAATCTCCCTTCACTTCACTCCAGTCATGCCACTGCCCTACTAGAAGCAATTAATGATCTGGGCTACAAACAAATCATCAATGAACCCACCCACACCAAAGGGAACATACTGGACATGATCTTTGCCCCTCTGTCATTACAAGATCCAAATGAAAAGCTGGTAACATCACTCACTTCTGTACCATGGTCAGATCACAAGCTTATCAATTTCAGCATACCTATCAACAACAACTCTCTACACAACAATGGAACTTTAAGCAACACCACTTCTCGAAATTTCAGAGCCTTCAACAAAGATCTCATACTGGCTGAAACTCTTCCCCTATACAACAATGCAACCCTCAACCTTGACAATTTAATCTCCTCATGGAATAAGAATCTTAGCGCTATTGCCCAAAAACCTACGAAGAACAACATCGTAAATAATAGAAAACATTCTCCTTGGTTCTCTCCTGAACTATGTATCTCCCGCTCTCATTTACGGAAACTAGAGAAAAGATGGAGGCGTTCCCACTCAGCCGGAGACCTGTCAGCTTACAGAACTCACCTTGCAATTTACAAAGAGGCTATCCTATCAAATATGAAACAATACCATACTGACACCCTCAAAAGATCTCTAAACAAACCTCGTGACCTCTTCGAACTAGTTAAATCATTCTCTAAGGAACCATCTCCAAGCCATCCCGAAGAGATCCACCCACAAGAGTTTGCCAACCATTTACAATCCAAGCTACTTCAAACTGATGAAGTTAACACTTTCATAGCACAAGGCACCACCAGTCCAACTTTACTTTATAAGTTCTCCACACCATCCAAGAAACATGTGGAAGATACTATTGCAGCACTCAACACCACGACTGCACAAACTGACCCTTGCCCTGCATATTGGATTAAAAATTTACGATCAGAACTCAGCCCACTTATCACAAAAATGATGAACCTATCATTCTCAAATGGATCTTTCCCTGCACCACTCAAGCAAACATCCATCAGACCTCTGTTAAAGAACCCTAAACTGGACCCAAGCAAAGTTGAATCCTATAGACCCATAGCCAGTATACCTCTATTAGCCAAAATAATCGAAAAGGAAGCACAAAGGCAACTCCAAGACCATATAGATTTAGCCTCCCCACTAGACCATCGGCAACATGGCTTCAGGGAATACCATGGCGTCGAAACCCTACTTACCTCTCTCTTCAATAAAATCGTCACAGGTATCGACAACATCCATCAAGGTTTCGCCCTCATCTTTATAGACATTGCGGCAGCCTTTGACTCTGTACACCATGGTCTGCTAATAGAACGACTAAAAGAAAAGGGCATAAGTGGCGTCGCCCTCGATTGGTGCAGATCATACCTTGATGGCAGATGGCAGCATGTAAAATCAGGTTCAAGATCTTCCGAACCCTTCCATCAGCGACAAGGCGTCCCCCAAGGGTCTTCCCTCTCATCTCTATTATTTAATATTTACATGCAACCTATTTTCAACATTATCGAATCATTCAAGGTCGACTGTCTAATTTATGCTGATGACATCCTCCTATTTATGCCATTCTCCACAGAAAAAATGGACCTTTCGCCACTGATTGAATGCTTCAATACAGTCTCCGAATGGCTCCTATCACAAAACCTCAGGATCCAACACAAAAAGTTTGAGGTGCTATTTATCACCAGAGACCAGAAATTCTGCCCCCCAACTCATATAAAAGTTAAAGAAGCTGAGCTCCAAACCAAATCAGCAATTCGGTACTTAGGGGTCACCCTCGACCAACGACTAGATATGAAAACCCATATATCCAACATAGTCAGAGCCGTATACTTCAAAATCCGGTCACTCAGACACCTGCAATCCCTTCTAAGCACTGAAGACTTCCGGACAATATACCAAGCACTTATCTTACCACACTTTGACTTTGCCAACGCTATTCTCCAAGGTCTCCCTCAATCATCTCTAAATCCGTTGCAACTTGCCATGAATGCCGCAGCCAGAATCTTAGTAGGAGCAGCAAGATGCGACCATATAACGCCTATCCTAATACAACTTCATTGGCTCCCCGTTCAAGGAAGGCTTACATTCAAATCTTTGTTACTCACCTTCAAATCTATCCATGGCATCACCTCCCCCTCTTTAACCAACATCATCCAGCCAGCTCCTCCCAACAGAACAAGGAGAACCCCATCTACAAATGTGCTAGTAATTCCAAAGGCTTCAACAAAGTACACAACCGCAACATCTAACAGGGCATTTAGTATCTATGCCCCAAAATGTTGGAACGCATTACCACCAGGCATCCGTGCAATTACTGACCTATCACAATTCAGAAAGGCTCTCAAATCCCATTTATTTACTCAATACTACCAGATTAACCCTACCACTACATAAGTGCCTCTCCCTCACCCCCTCAAGTTAATATATCAACTCCATTGTACACATGTTCACACTGAATTCCCAATACTCTGTCTCATTGTACATATGTAAGTAGTTTAGTTTGCATTCCCCGTTTATCCAAGTTATTACTCCTGTTCTATGTAAAGCATAAACATGTTATCCAAGTTGTTTTCTCCTGTTCTATGTGAAGCCAAACAGTTTGTTATGGTCATTTTGTTGTATGTAAACCGCGCTGACAATAGTGCGGTATATAAGAAATTGTAATAATAATAATAATAATAATAATAATAATAATAATAATAATACCTTTATAGCCCATTACTGCTTGGACAAGGACTCCCGCCGGGATGCCTTGTTTGGTCAGGCTGTTCTCAAACACCTGTTCCATACCTAGTCAACTCCTACCCTCCATCCCTGGTTGGATGCCCGAGATCCATGGGGGGAGGTAGAGCCCTTCTCAGGGACTCACAACCTTGGAGATCTCCCTGGCATCTCTAGCTGGGGAGTCCCCATATGTGAAGACTCATTCCTGCTTGTTCCTGGAGATAGCACAGTTACTTACCTGTAACAGGTGATCTCTGGGAACAGCAGGAATAAGTCTTCACAACCCACCCACCTCCCCTAGGAGTTGTATCTCTCTATCTATCTTTCCTTTCCTCTCTCTCTCTCTTTGTCTCAGCTTAAAACTCGAACTGGAGAGAGGCAGTTAGGAAAGGCGGGAAGGCAGCGTGCAGGCGCTGTGGGATGCTCCCAAATGCTTTCTTTCTGGACACTGGGGAGTGTTTCCGCGCAGGCTCCGTCGGTACCGACGATACCCATATGTGAAGACTTATTCCTGCTGTTCCCAGAGATCACCTGTTACAGGTAAGTAACTGTGCTTTGCTGTCGCTTGCAACCTTACCCTCAGTAGCAACAGCAATGCACACCTGCTCCAGCTTATGCGCAATGCTCCCGCCCATGAGACAGAAAACAGCAACCTTCAAATCCCCCTGTTACTCAAAAAGCTAGCGTTAGTTTTTGACTACTTGCCAGCGGGAGGCCGGATATGCCATTTCGGAGACGCCTGGAGCCTGATCACTACAGACCGTTAGGTCTTCAACAATGTTCAGGGGGGTGGGGGGAAATTGAATCAACTTCATCGCCCCTCTACCAGCCCATCTCCACCACCAGCAAAATCATTCCCACCACAACATTTCACCATTCTGCAATAAGAGATCTTAAATCTCCTCCACACCATGCCATAGCTCTTGTCCCTCCTGAACAGCGCCATCAGGACTTCTATTCCCACTTCTTCCTCATCCCAATGAAAACCAAAGGGCTCTGACCCATCCTCGACCTCTGTGACCTCAACCTCTACATAAAGAAGGAAAAGTTCAAAATGAACTCTTCCCACCATCCTCCTTCTTCTTTGGTGCAATGATTGGCTAGCCTCCCTGGACTTACAGGGCACCTACGCACACATTCACATACACCCCTTTAGCCTCTTGTCCATCCTACAAGTCTTCCTGAAGTGCTTTGCCGTAGTGGCTGCACACCTATGCAACCAAGGTCACTGCATCTACCCATATCTCGATGACTGGCTGGTCTCTCTATCTTCCAGGGTGGAATCCTTACAAGCCACCATCAATGCACTGCTAGCCACGGAATTCCTAGTCAATACCAAATAGTGCAACTTTGAACCTCAACAGTGGCTATCCTTCATAGGAGGCATAATCAACACTGTTGAGAGCAAAGCATATCTTCCCAGTGATAGAGCCCTGGTTATGCAACGCCTCAGTACTACTCAACAGAACCAACACATCACCATGGCATGCAGAATTCTGCAATTCTTAGGACACATGGCTGCATTGATTCACATTGTTCAGCTTTGAAAGCTCTACATGAGACTTCTACAGTGGCACCTCAGACTAAATTGGTATCAGTACAAGCAATCTCCATGGAAAAAGATTTGCGTATCTGGGCAAGTATACCTTTGACCGCCAGAGCCTCTGGTGGTAGTCCAATCCAGCCAACCTGGAGGAGGGATGCCTATTATAGCCCCCCTCTGCACAACTCATCCTGACGACACATGCCTTGATGTATTCCTGGGGAGAGCACCTTCTCCATCTGACCACACAAAGCACATGATCACGACAGGGGCATTCACTTCACATCAGTGTCTTAGAATTGTGAGTGGTCTTTTATGTTCTATGGGCTTTTTAGCCATGGGCCACCCACAAGACCCTTTTGATACAAACAGACAATGAAGTCACAGTGCTCAACATCAACAAACAGGGAGGCACGGGATCCCTCCGACTCTGCTGGAAGGCCACCTGTCTTTGGCTCCTAGCCCATTCAATACACACCTCCCTCAGAGTAGTGTATCTTCCAGGAGAACAAAATTCCTTAGCAGACATTCTAAGCTGGCACCTAGATCCGCACAAGTGATCCCTCGATTTACAAATGGCACTCAAACTCTTCAAGAAATGAGGCTCTCCCGAGATAGCTCTCTTTGCTACTGCACTAAAATATGCCATATTCCCCCTCTTCTGCTCCCTATGGCCCAACCCATCCAATGGGTCAATGGGCCCACGATGTCTTTGCCTTCAGCTGGAAGCACCACCTCCCCCCCCCCCCATTTCCACTAATTAGTCGGGTTGTGGTCAAAGCTCGAGAGGATAGGCAAACCTCATCCTCATAGCCTGTGGTGGCCCTGCCAAGTCTAGTACCCCCACCTCCTAGCCCTAATGGAGGACAACCCTTTTTTTCTCAGGACGGACCCCCCCTCCTACTTAAACAGTATCAGGGAACCTTACTGCACCCCAGCCTCTATTTAATAGCCTGGAAAGTGGCGACCTCCTAATGGACAACCTTTCCCTCTTGGATGAGATCCGTGGCATCATCACAGCCTCTAGGAAGCCTGAAATGAGGATTTCTTAACGTCACAAATGGGCCTGGTTCTCTTTCAGGGTGACAGAACGCCAGCTGGATCCTGCCCCGTAGGGCAACTCCTCGACTATCTTTGGCACCTTCCACGCTCTGGCTTACAATCCATGTCAGTTCATTGCCACCTCTCAGTCATCACGCTTCGCATGCTTCAGTAAATGACAAATCCATCTCAGTTCATCCCCTGGTCTCACAATTCATGAAAGGCCTCATTAACATTAAGCCTTTCATTTGACCACACCTCCCACCTTGGGGCCTAATGTTGTTCTTTCAGAGCGTATGAAAGCCCCCTTTGAACCATTGGCTTCATTCGTACTCAAACATCTCACCTGGAAGGCGGTCTTCTTGGTCGCGATCACCTCAGCACAGAGAATCGGTGAGTTACAGGCATTGGTACACTACCTGTCCTACATATAGTTCTTCCACAACAGAGTGGTACTATGGAAACATCCAAAATTCTTTGCTAAAGTAGTTTCCTCATTCCATCTTAACCAGGCTATCGTTCTGCCATCCTCCTTCCCCAGCCTGACATCAGATTTCCTGGAAGATGCTCTCCACATGCTGGACTGTCGGTGCATTCTTTTGTTCTACCTTCAGGCAACCAAAGATCTCCGAACATCCTCACAGCACTTTGTCACATTCAATTCTAACAACTCAGGGAAACCTGCATTAAAAAGGACTATTTCCTCATGGATATCGGACTGCATATCCTTCTGCTATACCCAGGCACAGCAACCCTCACCTGGGCAAGTGACATCCCATCACCTAGGGTGACGGCGGCTAGTGTGGCCTACTCATCTTCAGTTTCATACAAGACATCCGCAATGCCGCCACTTGGTCATTGCTCCACATCTTTGCCAAGCACTACAGTTTGGAACCCTCCTCAGCACACAACCTTGCCTTTGGTCAGGCAGTCCTCATAAATCTTTTCATGGTCTAAACTACTCACAATGCACCATCTCCATCTCCAGGACATCCGGGCCACAGATACCAAAAAAGAGGCGGTCCTAGCTCTGGACTCACCTACAAGTGCGGCTGCATATCCTGCACACACTCTGGAGAAAGCAGAGTTGCTTACCTGTAATGGGGATTCTCTGTAGAGAGCAGGGGTATGCAGCTGCACTCTCCTGTTCACCTGCCCCACCAAAAAAAAAAAAAATCAGTATGCACCAGGAGACGTCATTCAGGACTATCACACGTTTAACTCCTCCGGATGAATACTCCTCTACCATCCTAGCATACCAATGGACTTTTCTTTCTTGCCTAGTGGCTGCTAGGATATGAACTAACGGACGGCTGATAGGAAGGGCAATGCACATGCTCAGATGAGTCTAAGCTAGGGAGAGATGACACGTCGGAAATGTTGGGCAAGAACACCAATAAGTGCGGCTACATACCCCTGCTGTCTATGGAGAACCCCTGTTATAATAAGCAACTCTGCTTTCTAAGTACTGATAAGAACACTTGTTAACAGATGGACAGGGTATGAACATATTTTATTTTTTATAGGCGGAAGTTGTGCTTTTTAGTTCCACCAGGAGGGTTGTATAGTGATGTCTCCTGGAAGTTTATAGCCCTTTTTGGTTCACCATTTTACGATTTTGTTTGGTTTTAATGGTGCCTTTACCTTTATTTTAATTTTGTGTACGTTTCTGTCATTTTCTATTTATAGATTGTACGCTGCAGATCTTGGAGGAATTATCTCATTTTATCTTTGTACAGGTCATTTTAGGGGGTATATTCATGGTTTGCACACCTGTAAACCATGTAAATGCTGCTGAGCTGGATATCCACGTTTAACTCCTCCGGATGTGTACTCCCCTACCATCGTAGCATACCAATCCGCGGGTGCTGCCATTAGATGCCACGATGCTAAGCGGTTTTCATCAAGGGTGGTTGGGGGGGCTTTCCGGAACAAATGTAGCACCCATCACTGTGGATAGCATCAGTATTGAGGTGCTACCCACTTAGCAATACATGGTTAAAGTAAAGCGTGGCAAATACTGCCTAACTTTTCCAGCGGAAAGCTAACTACTCAGCGGTTCAATATGGCCGCTGCCCAGTTAGCTCCTGGATTCTGTGGTGACCCAGATATTCAATGCCAGTAGCTGGATATGACCCGACATTGAATATCCGGGGTTAGACTTAAGCGGTAACACTAGCCACCTTACAAGTGCTAGCTGCTGCTGCTGCTGCTGAATATCCCCCTCCCCTTTGTTTTTAAGACAAGACTGTGCTTCTGAGGCAGGTAATTCTTTTCCAAAACATGTTGGGCTGATAACAAATGTTCTTATCAAGTACTTGTACTCATTGGTTGTTTACGTGATTTATTAATAAATCATTAGTGTTGTATTATGTTGGTAGTTGGTTGACTACTATCTTTCTACAAAACATGCTCTGCACTTTCAATGTGAAGGAGCAATGACAG
Organism: Ichthyophis bannanicus; assembly: GCA_033557465.1. Classification (NCBI taxonomy): domain Eukaryota; kingdom Metazoa; phylum Chordata; class Amphibia; order Gymnophiona; family Ichthyophiidae; genus Ichthyophis; species Ichthyophis bannanicus. The sequence goes on along the minus strand of CM066032.1, from coordinate 103,501,935 downwards.
AAATATTCAAAAAGAACAAGAAATCGAAAAGTCTCAAGCTCATAAGTTTTCACACTCGTTCACATAATAAATTCTCCAGGACCAAGCAGGAAGTCAGTCCTCACATATGGGTGACATCGATGTCGATGAAGCCCTTGCGGAGCATTTCCCCAGCTTTCCATGAAAGCCTTTGGGAATGCAGGCACGCATGCGCGGTTCCCTTCCCGCCTAAAGGTGCCATCTTGCTCAGTCTCTCTTTTTCCGTGAAGCCCACCGGACGTGTGTCCTAGTCATCCCGGAAAATAGTTAGATTTTTTGGCGATCCTTTGCTATTTTTTTCTTCTCCGGTTCGACGTCGGTTCCCCTCCCGCCGGGTTCGGTACACCGGTATCGAGCCCGATCTTCTTTTTTCGGTTTTTGCCCTTCTTGGCTGGCGTTCGTGCCCTTTTTTTCTTTTCCCTGGAAGGCCGGTCCTTTGACCTCGCGGGGACTCTTTTTTCCCCGATGGCTTCCAGTGGCTTTAAAAAGTGTGATCGGTGCAAGAAGCTGATGTCTCTCACCGACACACACGACTGCTGCCTTCGGTGCCTCGGTCCTGACCGCGATCCTAAGACGTGCAGACCATGTGGGAAGATGTCTTCCAAGGCACTTCGAAGTCGTCAGCACCAAAAAGAGAGGCTTTTTTCTGACTCGGCCTCCGGCCGGGCCCGGACCTCATCTGAGGCCTCGACATCTCGGGAATCCGATCCCGAGCACCGTCGGGGCTCCTCGGACAGGGGATCCCCCGACCGGGAACGAAAAAGGAAGAAGCAGCTCACGAGGGCATCGTCGGAAGAGGTCCCTGGCTCCTCGAGAGCTAGGTCTCAGACCCCCGACCGTCGCCCCGGGTCCGTGGAACAAGAGAAGCCTTCCAAAGTACCTCGATTGGAGCCGGAGTCTGCTGGACACGTAAGTCCTGTAGTCCTCGTGGACTCTCCTCCCAGAGAACCGACGTCTGGCCCGGCGCCACCGGGGCCCGAGTCGGGGGCTGCTGAGTCTCCTGAGCTGGGTCTGAGGCTGACAGCCTTGGAGAGCAGACTGTCTGCCTTCATGGAACAGCAGAGGGCATTGATGCCCAGCCTGTCTGGCGCATCTGCCCCGACCACCGGGACATCGACATCGAAGTCGACCCCGGAGACCGAGCCGATACTCGAGACCATGAAGGCTCGAGGTCGACCTCGGTCGCAGTCTCCCTCGACCTCCCGTTCGGGACCGAGGGTGTCGACGCCGGTGCCTTCGGCGTCGTGGCAGGTGCTCACAGGCCCAGCGCGGTCGGACCCCGATTCCTCATCGGACGAGTCCACCTGGGAGACGGAGGACGAGGAGTCCCCCGACACCTTCCAGACTCTGTGCATCCCATCGGACTCACCGCAGTCTGAGCCCCGGAGTAGATCCCCCCCGGAGGATACCCGGTTCTCGGAGTTCATCCGGGATATGGCCACCGTGTTGGCTATCCCTGCAGACCCCGAGGAGGAGCCTCGAGCCGATGAGCTCGAGGCCCTACAGTACGACTCTCCTCCGAAGGAGGCCTTTACTGTTCCAGTTCCTCCGATGCTGGAACGGCTCCTCTTCTGGATGTGGGAGGCACCGGCCTCGGCGCCGGTTCTAAGCAAGCGAGTCGACTCCATCTATCGACTCCGGAAGAGTCCTGGCTTTCAAAAGGCGCAGCTACCACACCATTCTATGGTGGTGGAATCGACCATGCATCGCCTGAAAATTCAGAAGATGCACTCCGCGGTGCCCCCTGGCAGGGAGGCCCGGAACCTCGATGGATTTGGTAGAAAGTGCTTCCAGGGCTCGATGCTTGCTTGCTGTGTCCAGTCCTACCAGCTGTACATGGGCATGTACTTGCGGGACCTGGCCAAGGAGCTGGCCGGGTTCTCTGCTGGTCTCTCCGGGGAACCCTTGCAGAGATTCAAGTCCTTGTCCTCTGGGATCCGGGAATGCTCCAAGTTTCTGTCCCGCGCTGCCTACGATGGCTTCGAGGCTTCGGCCCGTGTTGTGGCAGCCGGCATCACGGCTCGACGCCAGGCATGGCTGCAGTCATCGGACCTCGAGCCATGGGTTCAGGACAAGTTGGTCGATGTCCCTTGCCGAGGTGAGAACCTTTTTGGCAAGCCCATGGCCGAGAAGGCCGCACAGCTCAAGACCGAGCACCTCACAAGGACAAGGCTGTCTAGGAAGACCTCTGCCCCTTCTCACAAAAAGAAGGGCTCGGGTAAAAAGCCCTTTTACCTGAGGAAGGGCACTGCCTACAAACAGTACCCACAGTACCAGGCTGCCCAACCTGCCCCTCAGGGTCAGCAAGCCAAGGGGCAGGGTAATGGGCCCCATAGGCAGAGGACCTCCAAGCCTTTGGCCCCTGCTCCCACTCAGCAGGGTGGGTTTTTTTGTCTCCTTAGGCATAGCCTCTCCGTCCCTGCTCTCCCAACCCTGCACAGGAGGTCGCCTCGCCCTGTTTGCCCACCAGTGGCCACTCATCACTGGAGACAGTTGGGTGTTAAGCATAGTCCACAAGGGCTATCTACTACACTTCCAACAACTGCCTCCTCCATACTTTCCAGGGGAGCCTCCAAGGCCTCCCCTGCACACAGATCTTCTCCTTCAGGAGCTCCAAGGTCTGTTGGTGGACAGGGCGGTGGAGCCTGTGCCTCCCCACCTGCAAGGTCAAGGGTTCTACTCCAGGTATTTCCTGGTACCCAAAAGAACCGGTGGCCTTCGGCCTATTCTAGACCTCAGAAACCTCAACAAGTTCCTGGAGAAGGAAATGTTCAAGATGCTTACTCTTGGAACACTTCTGCCCTACCTCCAGCAGGGAGATTGACTATGCTCCTTAGATCTAAAGGATGCGTATACTCACATCCTCATTCATCCAGACCACAGAAAGTACCTCAGGTTCATTGTGGGAGGAAACCATTATCAGTACAGAGTACTGCCTTTTGGTCTCACCTCCACTTCCAGGGTCTTTACCAAATGCCTGGCGGTGGTGGCGGCCTACCTGAGAAATCAGGGAGTCTTTGTCTTCCCCTATCTGGACGACTGGCTCATAAGAGGTCAGACGTGTCAGGAGGCCCGGCAGGCCACCCTAAGAACTATTGCTCTTCTTCAAAGATTGGGGTTTGTAATCAACTTCGCAAAGTCCACTTTGCTCCCCTCCCAGAACTTGGAGTTCATAGGGGCAAGGTTGGACTCTCTGCTGGCAAAGGCATTCTTGCCAGAAGACAGAGCCCAGAGACTGATAAACTTGGCAAACCAGTTTCTCAGCAGGTCACTGGTCTCCGCCAGACTCTGCCTGAGGCTTCTTGGCCACATGGCTCCGACAGTACATGTGACCCCCAATGCCAGGCTCCATATGAGGCCTGCACAGTGGTGCCTTCGGACTCAGTGGTCACAGGCCACAGGCAGCCTCAGAGACAGGATAAGGGTGTCCAGACAGTTTTTGAACTCCCTCAACTGGTGGTTGCACCTACCCAATCTGCTGCAAGGGGTATCTTTTCAGATTCCTGGGTTCACAGTGGTGTTGACTACAGATGCCTCCCTGCAAGGCTGGGGAGCACATTGTCTGGGCAAGTGCACCCAGGGCCTATGGTCTCCCTGGGAAGCTGCACAGCAGATCAATCTCCTGGAACTCAGGGCTATTCGGTTAGCCCTCAAGACTTTCTCTCTTACCCTGGCTCATCAGTCTGTCCTAGTTCAGACAGACAACCAGGTAGCCATGTTTCATGTGAACAAGCAGGGCGGAACTGGATCCAGGCTCCTTTGTCAGGAAGCACAGGACCTTTGCTTATTTGCTCTCAAGCACAACATGCTCCTCAAGGCCGTGTACCTCCCCGGCCAGGAAAACTACCTGGCCGACAGGTTGAGCAGGGTTCTGCAGCCCCACAAGTGGCAGCTCCATCTTTTGGTGGTTCAGAGGATTTTCCTGAAATGGGGACTTCCATCCATAGATCTGTTTGCCAGTTCACTGAACAAACAGCTGCCAAAGTTCTGCTCCAGACAACCGCATCCTCTGCGGCTGGCGGCAGATGCTTTTCTGATCCCATGGTCTCAGGGCCTCCTGTATGCGTTTCCTCCCACGCCCTTGGTGGCTCAAACTCTGTTCAAGATTCTACACGACAAGGCCTCGGTCCTGCTGGTAGCTCCCCGGTGGCCGAGAAAGCCTTGGTTTCCACTTCTACTTCAACTGGCAGTGGATCCCCCACTGCCTCTGGGGTTGCAACCCGACCTTCTCTCTCAGGATCAGGGTTCCCTTCTGCACCCCAATCTCAAAGCTCTCAGTTTGATGGCCTGGAGGCTGCAAGGGTAGTTTTGGCTCCCTGGGGCCTACCTCGGGAAGTTGAGGAGGTTGTCCTACCCTCTAGGAAATAGTCCACTAGGAAAACCTATGCTCTCAAATGGAAAATGTTTTCTGTGTGGTGTCAGCTACGTACAGAGGATCCTTTCTCCTGTACTGTACCAGTAGTGCTTCAGTACTTACTGCACTTATCAAATCAGGGACTTAAGTCCAATTCTGTTCGGGTCCACCTCTCAGCTCTAGCAGCTCACCACTCACTGGTGGAAGGACATTCTCTATCGGTTCACCCCTTGGTGTTCCAGTTTCTTAGAGGCTTACTTTTGCTCAAGCCTCCCATCCGTCCTCCTGCTCCTGAGTGGGAGTTGAATGTGGTCTTGCAGCAACTGACTCGCCCACCTTTTGAGCTGATGGCTACTTGCCCTTTCCGCTTCCTATCCTGGAAGACACTCTTCTTGATAGCCCTAACTTCGGCCAGGCGAGTGAGTGAGCTTCAGGCCCTGGTCTTTGACAGGCCTTACACCCGCTTCTATAGGAACAGGGTAGTCCTTAGGACTCATCCAAAGTTCCTCCCAAAAGTTTTCTCCTCCTTCCACCTTAACCAAGAGGTGGTTCTTCCAACATTCTTCCCTAGGCCTCATGCAAGCCAGGCTGAAGCAGTTCTGCATACCCTGGACTGAAGGAGGGCCTTATCCTTCTACCTTGACTGTACGCAGGGGCATAGAAGGGCTACTCAGCTCTTCATATCTTTTGACCCTAATAATTTGGGGTTGGCTGTGTCCAAGCGTACCTTGTCCACCTGGGTAGCTGACTGTATCACCTGGGCTTATGGGGCGGCTGACCTTCCTTTGCAGGGTCAGGTCACGGCCCATCATGTCAGGGCAATGGCTGCCTCAGTGGCTCACCTCCACTCTGTACTGTTGGTTGACATCTGCAGGGTTGCAACTTGGTCCTCAAGCCAGACTTTTGCGGCCCATTACTGTCTGGAGAGGGAGTCCCGTAGGGACCGTGCTTTTGGCCAGGCAGTACTCCGGAATCTCTTTGAGGTTTAGGCAACTCCTGCCCTCCTGCCCTCTGTTGGGCTACCGGTGGAGGTTCTGTCAGTAAAAAGCCTTTCTTTGATGCTGGGACTAGGGAGAGTTCTCTTGTTCAGCCTGGGTTCCTTGGTAGGCCAGAGCTAGGGAGTTACCCATATGTGAGGACTGACTTCCTGCTTGGTCCTGGAGAAAGAGTAGTTACTCACCTGTAACAGTTGTTCTCCAAGAGCAGCAGGAATCAGTCCTCACAACCCTCCCTCCTCCCCTGGGAGTTGCAGTTGTATATAGTTTATTTTTACATTTTTCTCTGCTGTCTTTAGCTATGTCATTTGACTGAGCAAGATGGCACCTTTAGGCTGGAAGGGAACCGCGCATGCATGCCTGCATTCCCAAAGGTTTTCATGGAAAGCTGGAGAAATGCTCTGCAAGGGCTTCGTCGACGTCGATGTCACCCATATGTGAGGACTGATTCCTGCTGCTCCTGGAGAACACCTGTTACAGGTGAGTAACTAGTCTTTATGGAAGCCCCTTTTGGAGCAATAACAGCCATGAGTCATTTAGGATAAGCGTTTTTGCTCATTCTTGGCAGAATAGCTCAACTTTTTCAAGATGGCAAGGGATCCTCTGTGGACTGCAGCCTTCATGTCCTGCCACGATTTTCTCTTGCAGTCACACCTGAGCTTTGACTGGACAACTCACAAATATTCACTTTTTTCTTGATGAGCCTCTCCCTTCTTGTTTTTGCTTTGTGCTTAGGATCCTTGTCCTGAGGCAAGGTGAATCTTTTCCCCCGTCCCAGGTCTGGGCCAGACTGGAACAGGATTTCCTGCAGGATCTGCCTATATTTTGCACTATTCATCTCTCCCTTGATCTTCTGAAGCTCAGTGTAATTGCTACTGCAAAACATCCCTATACCATAATGCTGCCACCATCATGCTTTCCTGTGGAGATGGTATTAGCGGGGTAATGTGATGTGTCTATTTTACACCACACATATCACTTAGCTTTGACACCAAAAGCTCTTTCAGAGCACAAAATCTTATCCCACGTGTGTGCAGTGCTCATAAGTGTTTCTTTACAAACGCTATGCAGCATGTTATGTAGTTTTTCTTAAGAAGTGCTTTCCCTCTTGCCACCCTTCCATAGAGGCCATGTTTCTTGAATAATTTTAAAATTGTTGAATATTCAGCTCTTTTCCTAGACATAGCCAGAGACCTCTGTAGTTCTTTGAAAGTTAATCTTAGGCTTCACAGTGAGATTCTCAGCAGTTTCCATAACTCATGGCTACTCAGAAGAACATAAGAAATGTCATACTGGGTCAGACCAAGATCCCTTAAGCCCAGTATCCTGTTTCCAACAGTGGCCAATCCAGGTCACAAGTACCTGGCAGGTTCCTAAAAGATAAGTTCCACAATGCTTGTCCTGGGGTAAGCAATAGATTTTCCGGGGCCTCTTTAATGATAATGCAAAAAACTGGATAGCTCCCATCTCACTGCTGGCCTATTGTTGGCGTCTTTGTATTGATGAGTTGTTTCTCCAGGAACAAGCAGGAAGTCATTTCTCACTTATGAGCGACGTCAGCATCGACTGAGCCTGCGTGGAGAAATTACCCAACTTTTCAAAGAAAGCCTTTGGGATTGCTGCCCTTGCTCAGTCTCCCTTTTTCCACTGAGCCCTTCGGACGCACGTCCTTGTCCCTCAGAAAAGATTTTGTGACTTCGGCCTTTTGGCCGTCTTTTCCGGTAGCACCAGTCTTCTTCTGTCCTCCCCTTCGCCCCTGCTCCAGCTGTGGGCTAGGGGATCTTTTTTTTTTTTTTTGTCTCTAGTGTTTTTTCTTTCGGGCCCTTTTCACGCCCTTTTTTCTCCATCCGCTGGCCTCGGGGGTTTTTGACCTCGCAGTGGTCCGTTTTGTGACAGATGCTCCAAAAATATGTCGCTCACGGACACTCATGACTGCTGTCTATGGTGTCTGGGGGCTGACCACAACCCGTAGCTCTGCTTAATTTGTAAGAAAATGTCCGCTAAGGCCCTGCTCAGCTGCAAGCAGAAATCCAACGACATTTTCCACAAGGCAGCCCCGGGATCCCCTGTGACACATCGCCCTGCCGATCTACCACTTGCAGGGTCCTCCATACTGTCCCCACGCCCCAGGCATCACGCCTGAGGTGGAACGGAAAAAGAAGAAGAAGACCTCGAAGTCGCTGATGGGGAATTCCAGATAAGTGCGAGTGGTCTTGTGCTTGGTCCCTTAGTCCCCCTTGGCATTCTCGAGAGTCGGACAAGGAGCGGCCTTGAAAGGTACCTCGTATGGACACAGAAGCCTCCAATGATAGTGCCTCGTCTCCTGAGGGTCGTCCCGGCGAGGACCCCCTCTCCTCCTCTACACCAGACCCGGTAACCCTGGTGTCGGCGGCGCAGGGACCCACTTCTGAATGGGAGTCCCATATGCTGGCACTGGAGCACAGCATTTCTGCCTTCCTTGCTGCCCAGCAGGCGCTTTTGCCCAGCACGGCTGCCCTGTGCCCCGAGACAGAGGGTCACCCGCCCAGGGTCCCGAAAACTGTCTTGGAAACCCCCGAGAGCCACTGCACTGGTCTTGCTCACCATCCTGTTCCTCAGGAGTGAGGTCTTCCAGAGCCAGTGCCTCCAGCTCCAAGCAGGCCTCGGCCAGGGGACACGTGGATCAGCCTGACTCCGAGTCCCTCTCGGACCTCTCGGGCTGGGAATCAGGTGTGGACACTTTCCCAGAGACCTGCACCCACGGGGATCTCCCCTCTGACCCATCCCTGCCCACCTTGCAAAGGCGGTCACCTCCCGAGGACACCTCTTTCCTGGCGTTTTTGCGGGATATGGCTCGGGCCCTCAACCTGCCCACACAGACCAAGGAGGAGCCGAGGGCAGAGGAACTTGACATTTTGCAGTACGAGTCTCCAGCCAGCAAGTCTCTTATGGTTCTGGTACCGTCCATTCTTTCCCGGCTGCTTCTCCGCATGTTGGAGGCACCCACCTCAGTCCCTATTATCAGTAAAAGACTCGATGCCATGTACAGGGTCCAGCGCGGCCCGGGGTTTCAGAAGACCTAGCTTCCTCACACCTCCATGGAAGTCGAGTCTGCGATGCGGAAACACAAGAGCCCGAAGTCGCACTCTTCGGCCTGCCTAGCAGGGAATCCCATGCCCTCAACGCCCTTGGGTGCAAGGCTTACCAGGGATCCATGCTGGCATGCTGCATCCAGGTGTACCAGCTATATATGGGTATGTTCCTTCGCAATCTCGCTATAGAGCTCGGTGGATTCTCCGTGGGCCTTGATGGGGAGCACCTTCTCAGGTTCCAGACTCTCCTGAGGTCAGTCACAGACTGCTCGAAATACTTTTCCCGCACTGCATATGACTGGTTCGAATCTTCTGCCCATGTAGTGGCGGCTGGCATATGAGCCCGACGTCAGGCGTGGCTCCAGTTTTTGGACCTGGAGCAGTGGGTCCAGGAAAAATGCCTAGATGTGTCATGAAGCTGAAGCTACTGAGAGTGCAGACTTAGGAAAAAACCCTGTCTTTCATAGAGCTGTTGATGTGCAGAGGATGCAATTACCTTGCAGCCCAGCTAGAGGGAGCAGGAGCAAAACTACTGAGGCTGAGTTAACACACCCAGCCACTGATTATGTAAGAGCTAATCAGCTGCACCTGACGACAAGCCCGGGAAACTCAAAGGTCGAATGCTTTTATAAGAGAAAGGCAGTTCAGAGGAAAGCAGGCCAGCAGGAGGAACCAGTCCAGGGGAAAGCAGGCCAGCAGGAGGAACCCGTCCAGAGGAAAGCAGGCCAGCAGGACGACACAGTCCAGAGGAAAGCAGGCCAGCTGAGGAACCAGTTCAGAGGGAACCAGTTCAGAGGGAACCGGTCCAGAGGGAACCGGTCCAGAGGGAAGCAGTCCAGAGAGGGACAGTCCAGAGAGAGACTGCCAGGAGAAGCACTTCAGACGGAAGGAGTGACAGCTCCAGCCCAAGCAGCGTAGCTGGATCTAGCAGAACGCCCAGAACAGTAAGTGATGGAAAAGGAGCAGAGAAAGTCAGAAAGAAAGACAGCTCGAGGAGAGTCAGTCTGGAGAGACACTCGGTAGCAAAGGACCACAGAGGCAAAGAGCTTGGGAAGAGAAAGCCATGCTTTGAGAGAGGCCTACGCTCACCGGAGGAGTCTGAATCAGGATTAAGAGGTACAAGAAGGAAAGGTTCTGATAGCAGAGCTACCTTTACCCAGAAGCAAGGAAATCCAGATTCCTCACCAGGTTTTCCTAAACTACAGAAGGGGCAAGCACTGCTCAGAAGGTTCCAAGGGAAAGCCTATCTCCGAGAGATGCCTCCGAGAGGTGCCTCCGAGAGAAAGCTCCAGTTATACCGGCTACAGGAGGAAGCCCAGGTATGGTGCCACTTCATTTATAAAAGAAAGTTTATCTCCTAGATGCGCTGGTGAAACATGCTCAGTGCAGGAGAAAAGGAAACAAGTCAGAGCTTTACAAACCAGTATTGAAGGGCAGAAGAACAGTCCAGGTTTGTTTGGGAGCCTTAGAACAGCCCTATTGGAAACAAGCAAACAGAGACAGAGTCTGGGAAAGTATAGCAGCAAGGGAGACATCCAATTCAGAGGGCGAGGGCAGTGACCCAGAGTCCATGGAAATAGATCTAGAGAATCCTATTCCCATGCCTCCAGATGAATTTATGGATTGTACCTTGTGTATTGCTAGCAGCCTTAAGTCATTTGCAGAACTGTGAATTGAACAGACCTTTTTGCTTTAAGAATGCTCATCTTTTGTGCTAAGTACCAGAGAACTGTTTTACTCATTTAAGTTGCTCTAAAGTAAGAGAATCTTTTAGTTAATCTCTCCAATCAACTGTGAAACTTGTAACAGTTTTTCTTCTTGCTTATGTTTGGTGATACCCTGAAAGAAAGGACTTTCTTTATTTCTGTACCTTACTGAGCCTTTGCGTTAAAGGGGAAATAAAAGCCTTAATACCCTCTATTTGGCTTATACAATTTGTTCATACAAGGAGCTGGACTACAAAGACCAACCTGCACTTGGCCTTAAAGAGCCCTTTCCTCCTTGAAACAATAAAAATGCTCAGCCTACCCTTACAGCCACTGGCCACCAGGGATTGCTGACGACAGATGTCCCCTGCCTCGGCAAACAATTGTTCAGCAAGCCTATGGAGGACAAGGCAGCCGAGATCGAAATGGAATCTGTGACTCACACCCATCTCTCTCGCAAAACTTCCTCGCTACCACAGAAGAAGCAGCACACCAAATAGCCTTTCTACCAAAGGAAAGGGCTCCCCTACCGGGGATACCCACCATAACCGCCTACCCCTGCGCCTGATGACCAGCACTCAGGGAAAGGGGGTGCCCAGGGTCACTGGAACTCCATGGGGCCCAAGATCCAGCCGCTGGCACCACCCCAACCAGCCCGGGGTTTTGATGCCAAAATCATAGCCTCTCATCCCCTGGGGACGCTTCCACCAGTGGGAGGATGCCTGACCCTCTTCGCCCCCGAATGGGCGGCTATGACATCGGACACCTGGGTCCTGCAGGTGATCTGGGACAGGTATCGTCTTCGTTTAGACGGACTCCCTCCTCCCTTCTCCCTGGTGGAACCCACTCGGCTTTCCCCGCGCCAGGCTTGCTTACAGCAAGAGCTGAACAACCTCCTTGGTCAGCAAGTGGTCAAAAGAGTTCTGCCGCACCTCCGGGGTCAAAGATTTTATTCCCGGTACTTCCTTGTTCCGAAGAGGACGGGTGGGCCTGCGCCCCATCCTCGACCTCCAGAATCTGAACAAGTTTCTGGTGTGGGAGAAGTTCAAAATGCTATCCCTTGGCGTCCTGCTGCCCTACCTCCAGCAGGGCGATTGGCTATGCTCCTTGGAGCTCAGAGATGCTTATGTCTACATTACGATCCACCCCAGGGTGCAAGGAGAGAACTTCTAGTACAAAGTGCTTTCCTTCGGCCTCGTGTCTGCCCCGCGAGTCTTCACCAAGTGCCTGTCAGCGACCGCGGTGCACCTCAGGCTGCAGGGCATATCCGCCTACCCTTACCTAGATGTCTCAGGTGCTTCGGCAGAGGAGGCTCACCTCTTGGTGTTGCGCATGGTCCTCCTCCTCGAGCGCCTCTGTTTCCTGATCAACTACTTCAAATACCACCTCACACCGGTGCGGATCTTGGAGTTCATTGGCGCTCGTCTAGACACAGAATGTGTGACTGCCTTCCTGCCTTGAGCTTGTGTGGATCAGCTCGGCGCTCTGGCTGCCAAGGTCCAAGGCTAGCCCAGGGTCTTTGCGCGGACCAGGTTGCACCTCCTGGGGCACATGGCCTCATCTGTCTATGTTGTTCCCCACGCTCGCATGCACATGTGTGCGGCCCAGTGGTGTCTCAGAGCGCAATGGGCTCAAGCCTCGGGCCACCTCCTGGACCCCGTCTGGGTGTCTTGCAGCCTAGTCAAGTCCCTAGTCTGGTGGCAGGGCCCCCAGTGCCTTCTTTGGGGCATGCCCTTCCAGGCTCGTCTGCACAAAGTCATCTTGACGACGGATGCCTCGCTGTTGGGCTGGGAAACACATTGTGACCACCTCTCACACAGGGGTGGTGGTCACCTGAGGAGTCTCGACAGCAGATCCACCTGCTCGAGCTTTGTGCGGTCTGGTTGGCCTTGAAGATCTTCAAATACCACCTGAAGGGCAGGTCGGTGCTTGTGCAGACTGACAATTGAGTCACGATGTTCTACATAAATGAGGAGGGCACAGGTTCCCGCTTCCTCTGTCAAGAGGCGGTCCTCCTCTGCTCCTTCACGATCTGTCTACCTCCCGGGCCAAGACAATGTCCTTGCGGACTGGCTCAGCAGTCTTCTATGCCCACACGAGTGGCGTTTGATTCCAGAGGTGGTGCTCCACTTGTTCTGCCTCTGGGGGACGCTGTCCATGGACCTGTTCACCAACCCGACGAATGAACAACTTTCCCGCTTCTGCGGGCCGATTCCACACCCGAGCAGGGTGGCCCCAGATGCGTTTTTCCTGAACTGGATCTCTGGGCTTCTGTATGCGTTACCCCCCCCCCCACACACACACACACTCCTCTCATTGCGAGGACACTCCTCAAGATCCAGCGGGACCGAGCCTCGGTGATTCTCGTGGCAGCTTCGTGGCCTCGACAGCCTTGGTTCCTGCTTCTGCTCCGGCTCTTGCCGGAGCCTCCAGTTTCCCTGGGCAATGTCCCCGGTCTGCTGATGCAGGAGGAGGGACGGGTGCTTCACCCAAACTTGGTCACACTGTCCCTGACGGCCTGGCAGCTGAAACGGGTCTCTCTAGCCTCGCTGTACCTCCCAGCAGAGATTGAGGATGTCCTCCTCACGTCAAGGAAGGACTTGATGAGGCGGGCTTACACCCTGAAGTGGTGGCGGTTTTCAATATGATGCTCTGAGCTTCAGATCGACCCCCTTCTCCTGCTCCACCCATTACCCTGCTCCACCCAGTACCTTCTCCACCTCTCCCAGGTGGGTCTGATGTCCAACTCGGTCAGGGTTCACCTGAGCGCCATTTCAGCCAACCACTTGCTCGTCAAGGGCAGACCCCTCTCGGGCCAGCCTCTGGTCTCCTGCTTCATGCGAGGCCTCCTGCTGTCCAAACCCCCCATCTGGCCTCCCCCGGTGGAATGGTACCTGAACATCGTGCTCATGCAGCTGACACGACCGCCCTTTGAGCCGATGGTAATGTGCTCGCTCCGGCACCTCTCCTAGAAGGTGGTCTTCCTGGTGGCACTGACCTCGGCGCAGTGAGTCAGCGAACTTCAAGCCCTCATGGCAAGGCCCCATACACCAGGTTTTACAGGAACAGGGTGGTCCTTCGCACCCTCACCAAGTTTCTACTGAAAGTTGTCTCAGATTTCCACCTCAATCAGGAGGTGGTCTTGCCAACTTTTTTCCCGAGACCTCACACCGACCAGGCATCGGAGGTCCTGCATACATTTGACTGCAAGAGGGCTCTCACCTTCTACCTGCAGTGCGCCCAAGGTCATCGCAAGTCCAACCGGCTCTTTATCACCTACGATCCCAACCGCCTGGGGCTGGCAGTCACCAAGCGCACCCTCTCCATCTGGGTGGTGGACTGCATTGCCTTCACCCAGGCGAAGGCAGGCACCCCGCTGGATCGTTGGGTCACTGCGCACGGCGTCCGCACCAAGGTGGCATCAGGGGCTTCGCTGCATTCATTGCCTCTGACTGACATCTGCCGGGCTGCGACCCGGTCTTCAGCAAATACCTTCACTTCGCACTATTGGCTGGAGAAGGAGACCCGCCAGGACAGCGCCTTCGGCCAGGCTGTATGCCATAGTCTGTTCAGGGTATAAGTAACTCCTGCCCTCCGACCCTTCTTCTGCGGCTACCGAGAGCTTGCCCCAAGAGGCCAAGGACTCGGGCTTCCTTCGGACATTGGCTTCTGCTCACGGCCTCGCAGAGGTGTTTTTTGGCTTACAGGTTTGGTAGCCTGTAGCTGGGGAGTCCCATAAGTGAGGACTGACTTCCTACTTGTTCCTGGAGAAAGCATACTTACTCACCTTTAACAGGTGTTCTCCAGGGACAGAGGAATCGGTCCTCACTACCCTCCCATCTCCCCAAAGAGTTGCTATTTTTTATCCTTCCCTTGCCATCTGCTTAGTAGGGCTCTAGCTATGGGAACCTTCCTGAGCAAGATGGCACCTTTGGGTGGGAAAGGGGACCACACATGCGTGGCAGCAATCCCAAAGGCTTTCTTTGAAAACTGGGGAATTGCTCCGCGTGGGCTCAGTCGGTGCTGATGTAACCTGTAAGTAAAGATCATCTTTCTTGTGGCACTCACCTCAGCTCACAGAGTCAGCGAGCTCCAGGCTTTGATGGCAGAACCTCCCTATACGACACACCCCACACACCCCAAGTTTCTGCTGAAGGTGGTATCCCCCTTCCACATCAATCAGGAGATGGTGTTTCCCACCTTATTTCCAAGGCTTAATGCCGGCAAGGTAGAGACCGTCCTCCATATTTTGGATTGTAAGTTGGCCCCGTCCTTCTATCTGCAACAGACTCAGGGCCACTGCAAAGCACCTCAGCTTTTTGTCTCGTATGATTTCAGCCAACTGGGACTATCAGTGATCAAGCGAACTCTGTCCACTTGGTGGCGGACTGCATTAACCTCGCCTATGAGCAGGTGGGGATCCCACTAGACCAGTGGGTCATGGCACATCGTGGCAGGGCCATGGCTACGTGGCAAATCTGCGTTCCGTACCTGTGACTGAAATCTGCTGGGCTGCCACGTGGTCTTCGGTCTATACCTTCGCAGCTCACTACTGTCTAGAAAGGGAGTCCTGATGGGAAAGCGCCTTTGGCCAGGCCGTACTCCATAATTTATTCAAGGTGTAGGCAACTTCTGCCCTCCGACTCTTCTGTGTTCAGGCTACCAGTGCTGGTTCCCCACTGGGTCTTGCGAGAGTCTCTCAGTAGGGGCACAACTGCTACAGCTCACGGCTCACCGTGGTGTTTTTTTACAGGTTCTTGGTAGCCTGTAGCTGGGGCGCCTCATATGTGAGGACTGACTTCCTGCTTGTTCCCAGAGAAAACATAGTTACTCACCTATAACAGGTGTACTCTGAAGACAGCAGGAATCATTCCTCACAACCTTCCCTCCTCCCCTTGGAGTTGCTTCTTTACCGTATTTGCATTTTTGCCATCTTATCTATGTCATTAGACTGAGACAAGATTGCACCCTTGGGCGGTGGGGGGCTGTGCATACGTGGTGCATCTTCCAAAGGTTTTCTTTGAAAGCTAGAGAGATGCTTCTGCATGAGCTCTGTTGGTGCCGATGTCACCCATATGTGAGGACTGAATCATGCTGTCCCTAGAGAACACCTGTTACAGGTGAGTAACTACACTTTATAAAAACAAGTTGGTGCCCATTTGTATTTATAAAATACTAATCTAAGTGGCATAAATCACACCTTAAGTTAAGGCGTTGACATTTATGCTAGCCCTACAACCTGTGCATAGATGTTTTCAAGAATATATGTAAATTATAGTATTTTTAATCTATTTGTGCATACTTGGGCCCTCCGCCCAAGCTTTGCCCAAACTACACTCATGTGCAATGTACATACTATCAAAAGCAATGTGTGCTTTTGAGTTAATGCTAACTCCTGATGACCCAGTAGCTCCTGGATTTTCTTAGCGGTTTGACGAAGTAGATTGCCAGGCCTTTCTTCTGAAGCAATGGAGTAATAGATTAAATGACTTGTCCAAGGCCACAAGGAGTGCTAGTGGGAATCGAACCCTGGTTTCTTGGGTATTAAGCAAGTGTTCTAACCACTAAGCTGCTACTCCTCTGTCAAGCAATGTGCATTTTTTACACCTATTGGTATTTTATAAGAAGTCATTAACATGAATATGTGGTAATGTTTGTGCATTAATGACTAAAATAATTGCCACAATTGCATACTCTATGCCTAAAAGTTCATGCCCCATTATAAAATTAACCCCAAGAAGTATTGTTGAGGGGGGGGGGGCATTTTCAGATATTCAATGCTGAAGCCATATCTGGCCTTCGGCATTGAATATCCGGGTTGTCCGATTAGCCAATTAGCTAGCTGGTTAGCGGTGATATTCAGCTGTTGGCTAGATAGCTAAACTGTCTAAAGTTAGGCCACCCTTTTTTTGGCCTAACATTAGCCTCTTAGTGTTAACCAGCCAGCGACTCAATATTGCTGCTAACCAGCTAACTCCCTGTGCCACCATCGGCATGCCCCATTGCTAAGCGCTTAGCATCAGGGTGGTCAAACACGATACGAGGAGATAGATATTCAGTAGCACTAAAAGATTTAGTGCGCTGACTATTCTGCTGTCTCCAGTTTATAACCAGCTGGCAGGTCTGCTTATCGGTTAAATCATTTTGAAAATGCCCCTCCTTATCTTCAATTGTATTTGTATTATTTTGTGCTTATGGGGAAAGATTAGGGCTCATTATATTAAGCTGGCCTTTTATTTGTTTCTAGGAAACTGATACTGCAGAACCTGTGGAAATAGAAGACCTTGAGTCCAAATTAAGCAAAGAACAGAAACTCACCAACCAGTTCAATTTCAGCGAGAGAGCTTCACAGACTTATAACAACCCTAGACGGGTATGAATTCATACATTTTTCTTTTGCTTTTCATGCTGTTAAAACTACTTAACTTACATTAAACACTTCTGTAATGACCATTGTAATAGAAAGTGAGCACTGTGTGACCTGCTTGAAAGCATCTGTCTTTTTTTCAAGTGGGCTAAAGAGAGCTGCAGGGGCCAGAAATTTTATCTAAATTTTCTTTTTCTGTGATGACATACTACTACTTTCTAGCAGTTTGTATACAAACCACTGGAATAACTGTGATGTTTGGACAAATTGAATTTAATTTATGAAGAGGCATTTACATTCCACTTTTCTCCAAATGAAATCAAGCTAGGGTTATAATATAAAAATCAGATCAATAAAATGGTGCCAAATACAACAACAACAAATAATTCTTACTTATGCCTGACTAGCAATATCTGTCTGACTAGTGTTGTAAAAAGGTCCTCCATTATTCTTAAAGGGGCAAAGTTCATGAGAACTGAGGATTAATCCTCCAGTGTTCAAGTCTAGTCCTACAAAAAAGCTAGAACTTTACCTTTTTCCTAAGCAGACTGTGATTTCTTAGGGAGCAGATTCCAAAATGATGGCATAAGGCCTCTCAAAATACACTTCCTTATAGTTGACAGTCTCCAGTCCCTAATTGAGAAAAAGTCCAGCAAAAGGTAATTTCGTGAATGTAAAACATGTACCAGAGCACAGATGGTCACCCTTTTATTAAGGTAACTTGGGCCAAGACACCAAATTCCATTGTACACGGTTATTAACAGTTCCAACTTTATTTTTTGAACAACTGATATCCACCATAAATCACTGAGCAATGGAGCGGCCCTATCCCATTTTTTCTGCCTTTTATAATTTTGAAGCTGCATTCTGAACAATTTGCAGTCTGGATAATTACTTTTCAATAAGGCCCATATACATGAAGTTACATTAGTCCAGATTAGTTACAACCACAACTTGTGCTACTTGTTTTAGGACTTTCTCAGAGAGAGAAAATCAAAGTTGATGGATTAATCTTAACTTTATAAAGGATTTGCTTACCAGTAAAGAGACCTGCTTTTCAAGTATCAAATGGGAGTCAATTTCAGCCTCTATGCTGCATTAACTATCTCGTAATTTTAATTTAGAGCCTTGAATTATTGGGCCCCTCAGATGAGTCTTTCTTCATCAACTGGTTGCTTATTATCCCTACTTGGATAAATGTTGAGCACTATTTCAACCGTGAGTAGCTTTGATCAAAATCAGAATCCACATACCCTCGCTTACGAATGAGGTTCATGTCTGTCATGGTATGTCATCCGCATATGAATAATGTAATAGTCCTTTAAAGATAAACATTGAACAGAATGGGGGAAAGCAGAGAATCCTGAGGGACCCCACAATGTAGAATCCAGCTCTGAAAGTGCTAGTATGTAAAAAAAAAAAAGAAAAAAGAAAAAAAAAGGTGAATCAATTCAATACTGCCCTGATGATACCCATATGACATCAGAGCATACTATAGCATACCTCAGATCATCAAACTCAAGCCACCCATATATTTCTGAAAGCCTATGAGCACAAATGCTCACAGTCTAAGCAGTAAAGGCCCTGATATGGATATGAGAAACACTGAAAGTGCTGTGGATTCTCTTGGACAGCGATTATGACAGATCCATCAACAAGATATGTAGAAGATAAGCATACTTGTATAATCTGTAGATGCAAGCGGAAGAACTGGGTAGAGATCTGATCAACGATATTGAAGGTGGGAATGAATGAGGTGATAATACTTGGGAGGCTTTAATTTACCGACCTGGATTGGCATATCCCATCTGCAAATCTGTAAAGAAACAGAAAGATCATGGACGCCTTACAAGGGGCTTTGCTCAGACAAATAGAGATGGAACCCACCAGGGAAGGGTTGATATTGAATCTGGTACTCACAAAGGGAGAAAGTGTGTCTAATGTCCAGTTGGGTGCCCACTTGGCTAGCAGTGATCATTACACACTTTAATTTGATATGATCAAATCTACTGCTAGAACAGTACTTTACAAATTAAAAACTATTCAACACCTCAGACCGATTCTAGACCCCCATGACTTTCAGACGTTAGTTCAGGCACTAGTAAATCCACATCTGGACTACTGCAATGGTATTCTACAAGGCCTCCCAAAAAAGTCTATTCATGCACTCCAACTTGCACAAACCATCTCTGCCAGGATAATAACCAAGGCTAACCTAACTGACTATATTGCTCCTATCCTATCCTATACAACCAATAGCCTCCAGAATAAAGTATAAGCAAATAATCACTGTTTTCAAACTGCACAATGACATCTCCCCCTCCTAGCTATCCACCCTAATACAATCACAAACAGACAACAGACACAGGAGGAAAAACACACAAAACCTTTTGGAAATTCCATCCTCTGTACCCAAAACTAAACAGTTTACAAGCATTAGAGAATTCAGATTTACAGCCCCCACACTCTGGAATGCTCTACCCAATAAACTTGGGGCAATCAAAGACCTACAAACCTTCCGCAAGGAATTAAAACCCTGCTATTCTCGGAATATTATAATACACCCTCCACCAACAACACATCCAATACATTTAACCTCCCTACTGCCACACAAATATTCTAAACCTACCCTATTCCCCAATTGTATCTTATTGTAAATATCTCAGCAATCCAGCTATCACTATGCCTATGCATAAGTGTACACTGGTATGTATATAGTTCTTGTTTCAACTAAGTTCCTAGTTCCAGTTATGTAATTAAAGATATTCCATGTATCTTCAAGTTATTGTTCCATGTAAACCGCTCCTGATCACTGGAAGGGGAGGTATAAAAAACTGTTCAAATAAATAAAATAAATAAATAAGACAGAGTCCAGACATGCTATATTCAAAGTCTTGGGTTTCAAACACGCTGGCCTCAGTAATATAGAGTTCTTTTCCTTTCCTATTGTTTTTAATTGTGTTCATTCTAAACCGCTTTGCTGATGTGAAGGGAAGTATATCAAGTTTTTAATAAACCATAAACCACCTGAAGGAGGAGCTGGCTGGGTGGGAGATTAGCAAAGTAGAAAGGTGGTGAGCTAAACTCAGTGTATTATATAGAGGTGTCAGCCCCCAGCAACTCTTCTGTGAATCATATTGAGAGGGAGAAGATCCTCAGGTACAAAGAAATGCATCAGAGACCAAGAAAATGTGGCAGTAAGATGGCAAGATATTTCCCATTGTGTTGGGTGTCCACAGGAAATGGGCACAAGTACTCGCAAGTACACAAAGCACAAGCAAAAGATGCACCTCTTTCAGCTCGTCTATGACCTGCCCTCCTCTCCCTCCTGATCCCTCTCCTCGTTCTTTCTGCTCTCCTCTGTATGTTATTTTTCCTCTCCATTAATGGCATTCCTTTTCTTTTCTTACACTTTGCTGTTATTTTTATTATTTGTACACCGCTCTGATGCCTTGGCTGCCTAGGGTGGTATATCAAGAAACAAAGATAAAGAAAAAGAGTAACAAAACAAAAGCTTTATTGAAAACCTGGTCAATGCCGAAGCAACCAACCAATAGAGGAATAAAGCCCGACACGGATGAGTTTCGGTGTGGCCTTCTTCAGGGGCAATGGTCTGAAATTGTTGTGTAGTCCTGAGATTTTGCCTTTCAGCATAGAAAGGAATCAATGACTTGTCTGTAGCACCGGTACCAACGGTTCTCTAAAATCACTGCAGATGGTTTCAGGTCCCACTAAGGAGGCAGTGTCAGTGCCTGTGCACTGCATGAACAACTTGCAAAACTGAAAGTGGGCAAGGCCATGGGACTGGATCAGATACATCCCAGCATACTGAAGGAGCTCAGGGAGGTTTTGAAAGATGTGTTAATAGATCCTTGGACCCTGGGGAAGCATCATGGGATTGGAGAAGGGCTAAAGTAATTCCTCCTCACAAATGTGGCAACAGAGAAGAGGTGGCAAATGACAACCTGGTAAGCCTTAACTCGGTGATGGGAAAAATAATGGAAATACTGCTGTAAGAAAGGATAGTGGTTTTTTGGAAGCCAATGGGTTGCGAAATCCAAGGCAGCATGGATTTACCAAGGGAAGATTGTGCCAAATAAATCTAATTGATTTCTTTGACTGGATGACCAGAAAACTAGATCAAGGACATGCGGTGAATGTGGTCTACTTAGATTTCAGCAAAGCCTTTGATACTATTTCTCACAGGAGGCTTGTGAATAAACTGAGCAGCCTGGGGATGGATCCCAAGGTGGTGAACTGGATCAAGAACTGGTTGAATGAGACTACAGAGGGTAGTGGTGAATGGAACTCACTCTGAAAAAAGGAGGATGAGTAATGGAGTGCCTGAGGGATTGGTCTTGGGACTGCTACCATTCATTGTCTTTGTGGGTGATATTGCTGAAGGATTAAAAGAAAAAGTTTACCTTTTTGCAGATGATATGAATGTTTGTAACAGAGTAGATACTTTGGAGGAAGTTGACAACATGAAAAAAGATCTACAAAAACCAGAAGATGGCCAAATGCTTGGCAATTGAGATTTAATGCAAGAATTGCAGAGTGATGTACTTGGAATGCAGAAACCCAAAGAAGCTGTATGCAATAGGAGATGAGAGACTGGTATGTACGGACCAAGGGAGGTATCTCGGAGTGATAGTGTCTGAGGATCTCAAGATGGCAATGCAGTGTGAAAAGACAGTGGCCAAAGCCACTGCATGCAGAGGGGAATAACCAGCAAGAAGACAACCTCACTTGTAGTATTCAGTTTTGGAGACTGTATCTTACAAAAGATTTAAGAGGCTTGAAATGGTTCAGAGGTGACCAAGATGATTTATTAATTTTATTTAACAAGTTTTCTATACCGCCTTCTCCAGTGGTGTGATTCAATCCGAACAGAAATCAGTTCAGATTGATCCTGCCACTGACAGAACTGAGCAGATGGAAGCATGGCATGCATTTGGGTTGCCGGCACCATATGCTCAGGCCATTGGTGGCCACCACAGGGCAGCAATTCCCTGATGGCTTAAAGACGGTATACAAAAACCTGTTAAATAAATAAATTATACCCTAGAGGAGAGGAGAAGACGGGGAGATATGATATAGACCTGTAAGTACTTAAAGGGAATTAATGAATAAACAAATCTTTTTCAAAGACGGGGAAGCTGTAGAACTAGAGGACATAAAATGAAGCTGCAAGGAGGTAAGCTTAAAAGCAGCATCAGAAAATACTTTTTCATGGAAAAAGTGATGGATACCTGGAATATTCTCCCAAAGGAGGAGGTGGAAACAAAAACAATGACAGAATTCAAAAAGGTACAGGACAGAGACAGAGGATCACTACATAGCAAGAGGATAAATAACTTCATAAATAGAGAGGGGTAACCTGCTTGGAGTGGCAGGTACCACTAGTAACCTGCACAGAGCAGCAGGTGCAGCTCTACAAGTTTAGCCACGTTACTGGACAGACTAGATGGACTATGCTGGTCTTTATCTGCTGTCATTTACTATGTTACTATATTATTCTTCAGAGGCTAAGATTCAGAATGTGGGAGACCTCCCTCTGTATGCCTCCTATGAGCAAGAAGGTTGACTATGTATAGAGTCTAGAAGACTCCCAGATTAGAGAAGCTTCAGCTGTCATACATGTCAGACATGGTGGTCGAATCCCCCCTCAAAAGAGCTAGAAGTTCCAAATTACATTCCTCAGTGGCCCTGCGGTGAGGGGCTCAGACACAAGAGGAAATTTTATCAGAATGCCATGCTTGTATCCCACGTGGCTCCTACCTGCTCTACATGGGCATGGGAGGCCTTAGATTATTTCCCACTGCTACTACAAATCATTTATATAGCCCTACATGGCGTACACAGTGCTGTGCAGAGGCATGTAAGAGACAGTCTCTGCACATAAGAGCTTACAGTCTAGTCAAGACTGATAACACAACTGGGGATTAGGATATATCTAGGGGAATGGTAAAAAGACACACAGAAGGTGAACAAGAGACTAGGGGGATAAGGATCCAAAATCAGTCTCAAAGAAGTGGGTTTTTAGCCTAGATTTGAATAGGGCCAGAGGTGGAGCCTGACGCACTGGGTGGTTTGTTCCAGGCATAAAGAGCAGCAAGGTAGAAAGATCAAAGTCTGAAGTTGGGCAGTGGAAGAGAAGTGCTCAGATAGAAGGAATCTGCCAGAAGAGTGGAGTTCCTAAGGAGGGGTGCAGGGAGAAGAAAGGTAGGGAGGAGCAGCCGAATGAAGGCACTTAAAGGTCAGTAGTAGAAGTTTGAACTGGATGTGGAAACGGATAGGAAAGCCAGTAAGTGACTTGAGAAGAAGGGTGAAATGAGCATAGCGACACTGATGGAAGATTAGCCATGCAGCTGAGTTTTGAACAGATTGAAGTGGGAAGAGATGATTCAGAGGAAGACCAGCAAAGAGGAGGTTGCAATAGTCTAAACAGGAGGTGACTAGAGAATGGATAAGGGTCTTAGTAGTTTGTTCAGAAAGGAAGGGATGACTTTTGCCAATATTATAGAGAAAGAAACAGCAGTTTTTAACTATCTGTTGGATGTGTGTGGAGAAGGAGAGGAAGGAGTCAGATGACCACAAGGTTGCGAGTTGAGGAAACCGGGAGGAGTAGAGTGTTATCCACAGAAATAGAGAAAGGAGGAAGGAGGGAGGTTTTTGCTATGTTCAATTTTAGATGATGGTAAGACATCCAGGCACTAATGTCAGATAAGCAGGCAGAGATCTAGGCCTGGATTCCTGGAGAGATTTCATGTGCAGAGGTAGATCTGAGAGTCATCAGCATAGAGATGGTACTGAAAACTTTGGGAGGAGATGAGTGCAGCAAGGGACTGAATGTAGAGAGTAAAAAGGAGAGGTCCCAAGACTGAGCCCTGGGGTACACTGACTGACAGCAGGATAGTAGTAGAGAAGGATCCACCAGAACATATGCTTAAAATGCGATGAGAAAGAGAGGAAGAAAACCAGGACAGAACCCCTAATTCCAAGCGAAGACAGGATATTGAGGAGAAGGTGATGATCAACAGTGTCAAAAGCAGCAGAAAAGTCAAGAAGGATGAGGACCAAGTAAAGGACCTTGGATTTGGCGAGGAGCAAGTCACTTGAGACTTTGGCAAGAGCCGTCTTAGTAGGATGTAAAGGGCAAAAGCCAGATTGCAGTGGATCCAGAAGGGACTGAGAGGAGAGAAAGTCAATATAGCGGCGGTGAACCACACATTCAAATAGTTAAGAAATAAAGGGGAGGAGAGAGATGGGTCGATAGTTAGGAGGATAGCTAGGATGAAGGGATTGTTTCTTAAGGTGTAACCACGGGATGCTTTAAGGCTGCAAGATTCCACTCCCTAGTGGGACAAGGAAAGGAGAGCAGAAAACACAGGGCCCACAAGACTTATTTTCAATACAGCATCGAGAGTTCCTGCTATGAATATTGGTGGCTGGAAACTATCATGGCATCAGGCTTCAGTCTTGAAAACCAGTGTGCAGGAACAGCTTGCAGATATTCTATGCCTTGTCATGGAGAGATTCTCATCGGAGACAATATGCGGGAGGCTTCCATCATAATAAAGCAGCATAATTGCACCTTGCATACCCTCTCCAGGCCCACTGCCAACTTGGTCCTCTCTTCTAGGAGGATTCAGAGGGGAAACCAGAGAAGGATCTATTACTTTGATAAGCATAGCACCTTCCTCCGATCTGCTCTTCCCAAGTGAAACAATCCTCTCACTGTTGACCCAGGCCGCTGAGGGCTTCCGATGCTCATGCGGCTCCTAAGCTAAAAATAGGGACAGAATTTTGACTGGCTACTCGAGAAGATTGCCAATCTGTCCGTATCCTGAGCAGATGCCCTTCTGGTAGGAGAAAGGCTCGCTGCCTTCGCAGGCAGATGACCCTAATCACCTTGAATAGTTGGCTGTTGAAGATAATCTGTCAGGGTGTGATGGGATCTACAGAATATTACCTGGCCCTCTCCAAAGGGATTATCAACAGTCCCCTTTAAGAATTTGCAGCCCAGAGTTCAGGGCTGGGAGCAATGTTCCCTCTACCTTTCTGTAGGCTGTGTGCGCATAAAATATCAGCTGTGCAGCTTTTGAAGGAAGGTTAAATTTTTGTGCGCCACATAAAGACACTCGGCGTTATATACTTTAAAATTTGACTACACGTCAGAATACGGTATGTACACCATATTGATTTTAATCATATTAAATGAAAATAGACGATTACTAAATGAAGTGGAAAATTTCTAGTAATTACAATCACAACTTTTAAATTTTAAGACATCTGTGTTGTTTTCTATCAGAATCAGAACCGTAATTTTTGTGCGCTCTTTTGTAAAGTATGTGCGCTCGCTTGGCAAGGTGTATGCGCGCACACACGCGCACAGCTTAGAGGGAACAGTGGCTGGGAGGACATGACTCACAGGGAGAGGTTAAGAACACATCAGGCTACAGGAGGGAGAGAGACCCGTAGAGCCAACAGTCCTTCCAAGACAAGCTGTGCAAAGGAGTTCTGAAGCAGTAATTTTAACTGGGGCTGGAGGAAGAGCTGGGAGAACCAGCTTTGTGGAAGTTTAACAAGCTGGGACAGAATAAAGCTAATTTTGTTTTCCCTAACTGCTGCCTGTTCTGTGTTTTAAAGAAAGCTCCTTCCCACTGCATGCCACATTACCAAATATGGTGGCTTGAGAATTTCCTCTAACCACATGACTGAGGGCAAATTCATGTCCTTCCAGCCTGGGCCTCTACAGCAGGTCGGGATTTTTTTGTTTGTTTGTATGGGCTAATCAGGTTAGCCTTGGCCTAGTTAGGGAGCTTGAAAAATGTATAGTCAGTGCTAGACAGGCAGGCTTTGTTTTGGCCACTAGAGTCTGCTAAAATTTGTTGGAGCTGCAATACTGTAGATTTAACTCAGGTGCAGAAGAGTAAACTGTGATTGTGGTTTGCAAGTAAGCAGTGACAAGCCAAACTCAATAGCATGCTTGGCTGATTCCATATAACAAGTGAATATATTCCTAGCACCTGTTACTAGTAACATGTTACTATTTAGTTATACCACATCTGTAAATAGTCTGTATATAGTTTCCCCGTTTGATCCAAGTTCCTTCCCTTGTTATCTGTAAACTCGTGCATGTTGATTGTACTGAGATTTTTGTTCGATGTGAACCGCGCTGATGCCGAATAGTGCGGTATATAAGAGAATGTAAATAAATAAATATAAATAAAATAAATAAACTGGAGCTGCTCCTCCAGATGCTGATAGAAGGGCAGCAACAACAACGTCAGCAACAGTTACAGAATCTTTTTCAGGCACAAAGGAGCTTCAGAGGAGTTCCCTGGTTCAGTTAACCCAGGCCCTGCAGATGCAAGTGCTTCTTAAAATGATAGCGAAGATGAACCAGACCACTTCTTGGTGAACTTTGAATGAAGCGCTCACATAGCCGAGTGGCCCGAGGCGACATGGACTACTTATTTGGGGAGTATGCTGACAAGTAGCAGTCAAGCTGCATTCCAGGACGCCAATCCATATGGGCGAGCTACATATGCAACTGTCAAGGCCTCCATACTGGAACTTACCAGTTGTACTGCAGAGGCCTACCGCCAGCAATTTAGAAGAGGGGGGCTCCAGATAAAAGAGAGGCCTGAAGATTCTACTATTGGTTGAAGGATTTCACATGGAAATGGCTGCAACCTGAGAAAAAGACTGGGCCGAGATGGCCAAGATTGTGCTATTGGAACAGTTTTTGGAGGACTTGACCACCCCGATGAAACAGTGAGTATGTTAGCACCCCAAGCTTAGACTGGAGCGTGCACTGGAGATAGTCGAAGGGTATCAAGAAGCCCAGCCGGACAATGGACAGTGAGAAAGGGAAGTCGCCCATTAGCTCAGGAGGATAGAAGGAGAAGCTGGAATGGATGTTTGTTCCTATGTAACGACCCCCAAAGCCACCTCCTAGGTGAGGGCATGGTCTCAGCCATGACCCCTTCACTTGTTTTAGATGTGGAGCCCAGGGTCATTTTGCTCAGGAATGTTCCCTGGGTACGGAGGAACCCATGGATATCATCCTAAACTCCCCTCACACCTTTACTTCTGTGAACAGTCCCCACCCAGGGACCCAGAACTTTGTAATTCCAGTGGAGCTCAAGGGGACCCGCCTCCAGGCCTTGATAGACTCTGGGAGTGTGCGGACATTCATTCGCTGGGAAACCATAACCTGATTTCAAATTGACTATGCAAAGACGGTAACACTGGCCTGTGTGCAAGGCAACGATAGGCAGTATCCAATAGCAAACGTTTCACGTAAGACTCCAGCAGAGTAAGCCACGTTTGAGGTCATGGTGCTGCCCTGGCTCCAATATCCAGTGATGATCGGTCGAGACTATCCAAACTTCGGAGTGATATGGGCCTGGCTAACTGAAGCCTCTGCTAAGCCTCAGACTAGGAAGATTTCTCAGAAATTTTCCTGCTGGAAGATCTGGATCTATATGTCAAGAATCCCAAGCCTGCTAAGTCCCAGAGTTGGCGTCACCAGGAAAAGCTACACTACCAACAGAATCTGGAGTGACTATGGGGGAGGGATTTGGGGAGGGAGAGTCCAGGGAAAAAAAACATGGGGATAGTTCAGGGCTCAGCAGTAATGACACAAATACAGTTGTCCCCTTCCCAGAATGGGGGTTGGGGGAAGACCCAGGGAGCTTCAGGAGGGTCCAGCAAGAGGATAAGTCCCTTAAATATGCCCGAGAGTAAGTTTTGGAGTAGATGGAGTTTCAGTAGGTAGCAGAGAGTCCCTTGCAAGAACCTTTCCCTATTTTGTGCTGAAGGGAGATTTATTATATAGAGTGGCTGAGGATGCCCTAAGGTAGGAAGAGGTAGAACTGATAGTTACCCGGCCCTGTTGTCAGCAGGTGTTATTGATGGCCCATAGCCATTTATTAGGGGCACACCAGGAGGTGGCGAAAACACTAGAGTGTGTTTTAGCCTGATTTTTCTGACCCAGGGTCCATAAACAGGTGCAGTTATATTGCTAGTTATGCCCCACCTGCCATTTTCATAACCCCACCAGAGTCCGATCTGCCTATGCCCATTATTGAAACCCCGTTTGAAAGAGTGACCATGGATTCGTTAGGACCCTTGGAGCGTGAGGCAACAAGCATATTTTAGTCATACTGGACTATGCTACCCGATACCCGAAGACTACTACGATCACAAATGCCTTCTGGGGAGTACTCTCTTGGGTGACAATACCCAAGGAGATCCTCACAGATCAAGGAACACTCTTTGTATCCAAAGTGATGAAGCAAGTGTGTGTCTTGATGAGGATCAAGATCCTGCAAAATCTGTATATCACCCACAGATGGATGGCCTCGTTGAGCAATTCAGTAAAACTCTGAAACGGATGTTAAAAATATTCATGCAGGAGGGATGGGATTCCCGGATTCGTGCTGATACAATATGGCAGCATCCCTGTTGCCATGGAGGAGATAGGTCACATGACAGGAGAGCATCACCCTGGTGTGGCAGGAAGTGATCCTGTAGCTAGGACCTGTCCTCCAGGTGATATAAAACCCTCTCGCCGTGTGCCCATGAGGGAAGGGTTAGGACAGCCATTATAGTTGGTGATTTGATCATTAGGCATGTAGATAGCTGGGTGGCTGGTGGACGTGAGGATCGCCTGGTAACATGCCTGCCTGGTGCGAAAGTAGCGGACCTCACGCCACCTAGATAAGGTCCTAGATCAGAGCTACTCAATTCCAGTCCTGGAGGTCTGCAATCCTGCAGATTTTCGGGATATCCCTAATGAATCTGCATGAGATATATATGCATTAGAGATATCCTGCCAACCTGACTGGTTTGTGGCCCTCCAGGGCTGGATTTGGAGACCCCTGCCTTACACCTCTGTCATTTAAGATTGTAAGCGGGCAAGGTACAGATATCCTAGACATCAAAAGGGTAGATAGAATGTGTCACATTCCTCCTCGATTCTCACCACCACCAAAAAGTTGTCTGATAGGTTAAAGAGCCCTAACCTTTTTAGCCTTTCTTCATAGGAGTATCCTTCCATCCCCTTTACCATTTTGGTGGCTCTTCTCTGTACCTTTTCTAAAATCGCTATATCCTTTTTAAGATACGGCGACCAGAATTGCACACAATATTCAAGGTGCGGTCTCACCATGGAACGATATAGAGGCATTATAATATCTTTTGTTTTATTTTCCATTCCTTTCCTTATCATACCTAGCATTCTATTTGCTCTCTTGGCCGCCGCTGCACACTGGGCCGAGGGTTTTAACATGGTATCCACAATGACGCCTAAATCTTTTTCCTGGGTGGTGGTTCCTAATGTGGAACCTTGCATCGTGTAACCATAGTTTGGGTTGTTCTTCCCTAGGTGCATAACCTTGCACTTGTCCACATTAAATTTCATCTGCCATTTTGATGCCCAGTCTTCCAATTTATCAAGATCCTCTTGCAATTTTCCACAATCCTTTTTGGGTTTTAACAACTTTAAATAGTTTTGTGTCATCTGCAAATTTGATAACCTCACTCGTTATTCCTCTTTCCAGGTCATTTATGAATATGTCAAAAAGCAGCGGACCCAGCACAGATCCCTGGGGTACACCACTATTCACCTTTCTCCATTGGGAAAATTGGCCATTTAGCCCTTCCCTCTGCTTTCTATCTTTTAACCAGTTCCTGATCCACAATAGTACACTGCCTCCTATCCCATGACTCTTTAGTTTTGCCAAAAGTCTCTCTGGAAGGGACCTTGTCAAAGGCTTTCTGAAAGTCCAGATACACATCAGCATCTTTATCCGAACTTGTCCACTTTACTCCCCCTAACCGGACCAGAAGATCAACTGCAGTTACATGCTAGTAATCCCCAAAGCAGCAACTCAATGCATTAAAACAACAACATATAGGGCTTTCAGTTTCTGTGCACCTAGTTGCTGGAACGCCCTACCACCTGGCATCCGCGCGATCCCTGACCTAATACAATTTAGAAAGACCCTGAAGCACCATCTCTTCCTGAAACACTATCCAGAAGAATGTTCTAAACGCCTTGCCCTGCACTAACACACATTAGGAAACCGCGTAATTAACGATGATGTATGTGACATTTGATGTATATATGTAAATAGTTTCACCCAGTTGTTAGCCAAGTTTTAAGTTCCTGTTTATTGTAAGTGCGTCGCAGAACCCTGCGTCGTATATGTTCTATGTTCCATGTAAACCGCACTGATGTTGAATAGCGCGG
This sequence comes from Ichthyophis bannanicus, assembly GCA_033557465.1. Lineage (NCBI taxonomy): Eukaryota > Metazoa > Chordata > Amphibia > Gymnophiona > Ichthyophiidae > Ichthyophis > Ichthyophis bannanicus. Next base: position 103,472,157 of record CM066032.1, on the reverse strand, counting down.
TATAAAAGAGACTGTAATAAATAAATAAATAAATTAGTGGGGTTTGTTGTCGACTGGAGGAGCTCCTTCTCGGCAGGGATTGCCGCATCCACATCACTCACTTAAATAAGATTTTGACTGAGGTGAGGCCACAAGCCACTGCTGAGGAATTGGCTCAAGTCTAGACGCGGGACCTGGGGGTTACAGTGACAGCGGAGGTCCCGATGGCAGCAGTGGGTCATGCTCACCTGTTGAGCATATTAGTCTCTTAATCCTCGAGTGAGGAGTCGGGTGCTTAACCACTGTGTGTGGTTGTTGGCTGTGTGTATGCTTGTGGGCTGTGCTGCTCATGGGCGTGAGTGGGGTCAGATTGGGGAGGAGGTAATTAATAGGGGCTTGGGAGGGGACTTGTGCTATGGATGACAAGACTCTGGTGAGGTGAAGAACCCTTGCCTATCGAAGGCAACTGATAGTTTTGACTCTTCTCATTTTGGGGGGGGGGGGAAGGAGACTCAATATCAAAAGTGTTGGAGTTGATGTTTATCTATGCTCTAATTACATCTTCATTGTTCTTCATAATTATGTATGCTGTTAGTTTTTTGTGTTTTGACAATAAAAAAGTTGTACATTAAAAACGTTCATGCAGGAGGATTGGAACAATTGGGACATTCTCCTACCCTTTTTGATGTTTGCCTTCCATGAGGTACCTCAGAGTTCCACGGGATTTTTGCCTTTTGATTTGCTCTTCAGAAGATGACCAAGAGGCATATTAGACATTATAAGGGAAACCAGGGAAGAAGAACTCTGTGCTGGGCGTAATTTGGTGGAGTACATTGTATAAATGCAAGACTGGCTGAGGAAAGGTGAAGAGGTGGCCAAACGCAGTCTGGAAAAAGCCCAAGCTGAGCAGGCCAGGGTCTACAGTCGGACAGCCATGTACCACACCTTCCAACTGGTAAATAGGGTTTTAGTCTTGCTGCCCTCATCTGAGAGCAAGTTACTCTGTAAATGGCAGGGGTCCTATGAGGTGGAAGAGAAAGTGGGGTTTGTTAACTACAACACTGCCCAGCCAGATAAATGGAAGAAAGCCAAAACTTACCATATTAACCCATTGAAAAGTGGACCTCCAGTGACAGCTGTAGTGGTACAGGGAGATGATTTTGGGCCGGAAATTTCAGCCTCGTCTGATCCAGCTGAAGTTACAGTTGGAGACCAGTTCTCTGCTGCCCAGAGAAGAGATCTAGAAGGTTTTGATCTACTGGAACCAAAAGGTATTCTTCACCCGCATGGGACAAACACACCTCATTTGTCATGATATCGCTGCTGACCCTGGAGGCACAGTGATAAGTCATCATCAAGGAGCTGGAAGAGATACTTAACCTGACAGAAGCATCAGGTTCTGCATTGACTTCCAGAGGCTCAATATAGCTTCTAAACTGGAAGCCAAGGAGAAGACTGCTTTTTCGACACTGGAAGATTTGTTCCAGTTTCCAGTACTGCCCTTTGGATTACACGGAGCTCCTGCCATATGTCAGTGCCTAGCTGACTACCTGCTGAGACTGCACAAGTAGTATGCGACTGCATACCTTGGCGACATTGTCATCTACAGCTGAGACTGGGCCACCCATCTAACCCCAAGTACAAGCTGTGTTGACCAGCCTGTGGAAGGCTGGTTTGATGGCCAACCCCAAGAAATGTTTTTTGGGAGGAAAGGACATTCAATACCTGGGATATTTAATTGGGAATGGGCAGATACAACCTCAGCTATGGAAGGTGTATGCCATTGCTGAGGTCCCCACCCCGAAATCAAAGAAAGAGGTTCGTGCCTTCCTTAGATTGATTGGCTATTATCGCTCATCCCTAATTTTGCAGAGTTGGCAGAGCCATTAACCAATCTCCTCTGGAAGAGAGCTCACAAGAGCGGTTAAGAACTCAGCAGACTGCAGGAGGAAGAGAGGCCCGTGGAGCCATCAGTCCTTCCAAGGCAAGCTGTGCAAAGGAGTTCTGAGGTAGGAACTTTAACTGGGCTTGGATGAAGGGCTGGGAGAGCCAGCTTTGTGGAGGTATAACAAGCTGGGACAGAATAAAGCTGATTTTGTTTTCTTTGAACTGCTGTCTTTTCCTTGTTTTAAAGAAAACCCCTTCCCACCACAAGCCACACTAGCACACAGGATTGCATTGATTGGAACTTCTTCCAAATTACTCAATGAAATTTAATTTTGTAGTCGGTCATCATAGAAACATAGAAACATGATGACAGAAAAAGACCACATGGCCTATCTAGTCTGTCCTTCCATATCAACAACTACAACAGTCCACTTTTTACCTTTAGAGATCCTCTGTGTTGGTCCCATTCTTTTTTGAATTCAGTTACTGTCCTCATCTCTACCACCTCCACTGGGAGACTATTCCATGGATCCACTACTCTTTCCGTAAAGAAATATTTCTGCATATCACTCCTGAATCTATCTCCCTTCACCCTCATCCCATGTCCCCTCGTAGCAGAACTTGCTTTCAATTGAAAGAGGCTCTCTCCCTGAACATTTATGCCACGGAGGTATTTAAACATCTCAATCATATCACCTCTATCCCGCCTTTCCTCTAAGGTGTACATATTAAGATCCTTAAGTCTGTCCTCATATGCTTTATAATAAAGACCACTAATCATTTTAGTAGCCACCCTCTGCACCGACTCCATCCTGTTCACATCCTTTTGAAGGTGTGGTCTCCAGAATTGCACACTATACTCCAAATGAGGTCGCACCAAAGACTTATACAGAGGCATCAGTGGGAACTACTTCTAAAGGAAATTTCCATGACACCCAGAGAAGAAGGGCAGGATTTTTATTCAAGGTATCTACTGGTGCCGTCCTAGATCTTAGAGACCTGAACACCTTCCTCACAAATGAGAAGTTCAGGATGTTTCTCTTGGCCTCCTACTCCCTTTTCTCCCAAAAGGAGATTGACTATGTTCCCTGGATCTCCGGAATGCTTATACTTATATTCATATACATCCCATTCTCTGGGAACAAGCAGGAAGTCAGTCCTCACATATGGGTGACGTTGACACTGACGGAGCCCCACGCAGAGCAAATCCCCAGCTTTCAAAGAAAGCCTTTGGGAGTTGCTACCACGCATGCGTGGTCCCCTTCCCGCCCAAGGGTGCCATCTTGCTCAGTCTCCTTTTTTCCATGGAGCCCATCGGACCGTAGTCCCTCATGTCCCGGAAAAAGTTTTTTTTTTTTTCTGCATGCCTTTTTGGCTCGACCATTCGACACTGGTACCCTTCCCGTCTCCAACCTCGGTACCTTGGTATTGTGTCAGTCCTTCTGTGTTTTGTTCGATTTTTTTTCCTTTTGAGGCGTCTTAGCGCCCTTTTTCAATTTTTTCTTTCGCTGGCAGCCCAAAGGGTCTTCGACCTAGACGGGGTCCGTTTTCCCCCAATGGCTACCAGCGGTTTCAAGAAATGCGATCGGTGTGGGGAAAATTATGTCCCTCATCAATACACAGGACTGCTGCCTCTGGTGCCTCGGCCCGGACCTCGACCTGACGGTCTGCAGTCTGTGTAAGAGGATGTCGTCTAAAGCCCTGAGGAGCCGCCAGCAGCAGCATGATAAGATTTTTCCTGAATCCCCCTTGCCTTCGAGATCCAGGACCTCGTCTGAGGCCTCTACATCTCGGGGGGGAATACTCCAAGCCCGAACGTCATCTTGGTTCCTTAGAGAGGGGGGGGGTCTCCCTCAAGGGAACACAAGAGAAAGAAGAAATCCTCGAAGGCGGCGTCTCTGGACGGTTCCGAACGACTGGACTCCTCTCGGGGCTGGTCGTGGATCCCCGAGCGCCTGCCCGAATCGTCTGAGAAGGAGCATCTGATCAAAGTTCCTCATCAGGAAGCGGATCAGCCTAGGCAAGTACCGACTGTTCTAGTCAGAGACTCCCCTCCAGGGGAACCGGCATCAGGGACGACCATGTCCGGCACCTGAGCCGGAGACTGCGGAGCCTCCCGGACTCGAGTCCAGGATGGCAGCTTTGGAGCGCAGTTTTACTGCCTACATTGAACAGCAGCGGGCACTGATGTCCGACATTTCCGGTTCTTCCGTCCTGACCACCGGGCCCTTGACATCAAAGTCGACCCAGGAGGCCGAGCCGATCCTCAAGACCTTCCGGGCTCGAGTCAATCCTCGGCCGAGGTCGCATTTGTCCTCCCACTCGGGATCGAGGTCGTCGCTGCCGAGCCTGCCGGCGTTGGGGTGGATGGCGCAAGGGCCCTCTGCCCAAGGAGCCCCTCGAATCCTCCTCGGAGGTCTCTGCTTGGTAGACAGAGGATGAGGAGTCCCCAGATACCCGAAGGCATAGGGATGTCTCCTCTGATTCCCCGGTAGCCGTACCCAGGAGAAGGTCCCCACCGGAGGATATGGGTTTTTTGGACTTCGTGCGGGACATGTCCAAGGCTTTTTTTTCCATACGGGGTCCAAGGAGGATCCTCGAGCTGACGAGCTCAAGATCCCCCAATATGAGGCTCCCCCTTGGGAGAGACCCTCACGGTACCCGGCCCTCCGATCCTGGAACGACTTATGCTCCGCATATGGGAGACGCCTGCGTTGACACTGGTGATCAGCAAATGGCTCGACTTGATGTATCAAGTCCGCCGGAGTCTTGGGTTCCAAAAATTGCAACTGCAACACAACTCCATGGTTGTGGAATCGGCCATGCGTCGGCTGAAGAGCCAGAAGACACACTCCTTGGTGCCCCCCGGCAGGGAGGCCTACACCTTGGATGCCCTCGGCAGGAAATGTTTCCAGGGCGCGATGCTGAATTGTCGGATCCAGGCGTACTAGTTGTACATGGGCATGTACCTGAGAGACCTGGCGAAGGAACTCGCCGGGTTCTCGGCTGGTCTCTCGGAGGAACCTTTGCAGCTTCTCAAGAGCCTGTCCAAAGCTGTCCCTGAATGCTCGAAATTTATGTCTTGGGCAGCCTATGACTGGTTCGAGTTGGCAGCCCGGATAGCCGCAGCGGTCATCGGTGCACACCACCAAGCTTGGCTGCAGTCGTCTGACCTCGAGCAGTGGGTTCAGGACAAGTTGGTCAATGTCCCATGCCAAGGGGAGAATCTCTTCGGCAAACCCATGACCGACAAGGCTGCAGAGCTGGAGACCGAGTTCATGATGAAGACATGGCTCTTTAAGAAGGGCTTGGGTAAAAAGCCCTTTTACCTGAGGAAGTCCACTGCTTACCGAAATTACCCCCCTTATCAGCCCTCAATGGCTCCCAAACAGGGGCAGCAGGCCAAGGAACAGGGGCATGGCCCACTTAAGCAGAAGGTCCCCAAACCCCAGGCTCCATCCCCGGCCCAGCCTGGTGGGGGGGTTTTGATCCCTGCAGCATGGCCCCTCTCCCAAACGGAGCCAGGCAGCCCACAGGAGGTCGGCTTGCCTTGTATGACCACAGGTGGACAACCATCATCACTGATTCCTGGGCCTTACAAGTGGTCAGGGAGGGCTACTTCCTCCACCTAGCCCAATTACCTCCACACTACTTCCCAGGAGAGCCTATCAGGTCTCCCCTTCACCAGGACCACCTTCTGAAGGAGTTAGCAGGTCTTCTCAAGGATCATGCGGTGGAATCGGTGCCCTACCACCTCCAAGGCAAGGGCTTCTACTCCAGGTACTTTCTAGTACCAAAGAGGACAGGAGGCCTCAGGCCCATCCTCGACCTGCGTAACCTCAACAAATTCCTGGTGAGGGAGAAGTTCAAGATGCTCTCCTTGGAATATTGCTGCCTTACCTCCGCCAGGGAGACTGGCTGTGCTCCTTAGATCTAATGGTTGCCTACACACACATCCTTATCCACCCAAGCCACAGGCAATACCTACACTTTGTGGTAGGGGACAACCATTACCAATACAGAGTGCTTCCCTTTGGCCTTGCTTCGGCCCCCAGGGTATTCACAAAGTGCCTGGCAGTGGCCACCGCCTTCCTCAGGCTTCAAGGGATCTTCGTTTTCCCCTATCTCGACGACTGTCTCATCGAGGCAGTTCAGCCACCCAGGTGCAGCAGGCCACAACCCGCACCATCCAGGTCCTGAAGCACTTGGGGTTTGTAATCAACTACCCCAAATCCAGCCTTTGTCCGACTCAAGAGCTAGAATTCACTGGGGCAAGGATCAACACCCTTCAGTCGAAGACCTTTCTATCTGCAGACGGGGCAAGCAGGCTTATGGCCCTAGCAGGGCAAGTGAGTCAAAGCTCCTCAGTACCAGCGAGGCAACTGCTGTGCCTCCTCGGGCACATGGCCTCCATGGCCCATGTCACTCCAGATGCCCATCTCCACATGCGAACTGTGCAGTGGTGCCTCAGAGACCAGTGGTCCCAGGCCACGGGACATCTCCAGGACAGGATCAAAGTGACCAGGTGCCTGGTACAGTCTCTGACTTGGTGGCTCTTGTCCCATCACTTGGAAGCGGGTATGCCCTTCCAGGCCCCTTCCCACTCGAGGGTCCTCATCACAGATGCTTCCTTGCTGGGCTGGGGAGCCTATTGCCAGGGGTACCGCACTCAGGGAGTGTGGTCCCCAGAAGAGTGTGCCCAACAGATCAACTTGTTGGAGCTACGTGCCATCCGTCTTGCCCTGAGGGTTTTCAGGCAGTACCTGGGCCACAGGACTGTCCTGGTCCAAACGGACAACAAAGTGGCCATGCTCTAAGTGAACAAGCAGGGGGGTACGGGAGCCCGTACCCTTTGTCAGGAGGCCCTGAATCTGTGCTCTTTTGCAACCCGGCAGGGGATTCTCCTCAAAGCGGTGTACCTGCCGGGCTAGGCTAACTGGCTGGCCGACAGACTCGGCAGGATCCTCCAGTCGCACGAGTGGCAGCTGGACCAGGTGATGGCCAACAGGCTTTTCCAGACGTGGGGGGAACCGGTGATGAACTTGTTTGCGAGCCTGGACAATCACCAGCTATCCCTTTTCTGCTCAAGGTAGCCGCACCCGGCCAGGGTGGCCACCGATGCCTTTCTAGTCTCATGGTCGGTGGGTCTTCTGTACGCTTTTCCCCTGACGCCTCTGGTTGCCAGGACTCTGTTCAAGATCCTTCAGGCCAGAGCTTTTGTCATCCTGATAGCTCCACGGTGGCCAACGCTTCTCCTGCAGCTAGTGGTGGAGAACCCCATTCCCTTGGGTTCGTCTCTACGACTCCTATCCCAGGAGGGGGGCTCTCTCTTGCATCTCAACCTCGGCTCTCTTTCACTGACGTTGTGGCTGCTGAGAGGGTGACTCTCGCCTCGCTCCTCCTTCTGAAGGATGTTGAGGTCTTGCTGGCTTCACGTAGACTGTCTACTCGATGGACGTATGCCTTTAAGTGGCGCAGATTTGCTGTTTGGTGTGCTGGGCAAAAGGTGGACCCCTTTTCTTGCCCAGTGGTTGTGGTTGTTGCAATACCCTTCTCCACCTCTCCGAGAATGGACTTAAGTCCAACTCCATCAGAATGCATCTCAGTGCCCTAGTGGCAAACCACTTTCCTGTGGATGAGCAGCCTCTTTCTGCTTACCCAATGGTATCCCGGTTTCTAAAGGGCCTGCTCCTGTTGAAACCTCCGGTCTGTCCCCCAGCGACCGAATGGGACCTTAATGTTGTGTTGGGGCAGCTCACCCGGCCGCCCCTTGAGCTGATGGCCACATGCCATCTCTGTTACCTCTTCTGGAAAGTGGTATTCTTGGTTGCGCTCACTTCTGCCCTGAGAGTGAGTGAGCTCCAGGCTCTCATGGTGGAGAGGCCTTATACCAGGTTCTACAAGAATAGGGTGGTGCTTCGCACACACCCCAAGTTCTTTCCAAAGGTGGTCTCCTCATTTCACCTCAAGCAGGAGATGGTCCTTCCTACCTTCTTTCCCAGGCCACATGCCAGTCGGGCAGAGGCGGTCCTCCATACCCTGGACTGTAAGAGGGCTCTGTCCTTCTACATCCAACGTATGCAAAGTCACCGGAAAGCCTCTCAGCTTTTCGTTTCCTATGACCCCAGTAAGCTGGGGGAGGCGGTGACAAAGCGTATGCTGTCCACTTGGGTGGTGGACTGTATTGCACGGGCTTATGAGGTAGCGGGGCTTCTGCTGGAGGGCCGTGTTACGGCTCATAGGGTCAGGGCCATGGTGGCATCAGTATCTCACCTGCGCTCTGTTCCTTTGGCGGACATCTGCCGGGCTGCCACCTGGTCTTCTGGTCAGACCTTCGCAGCTCATTACTGCCTGGATAAGGAGTCCTGACAGGACAGCGCCTTTGGCCAGTCTGTGCTCCATAACTTGTTCGAGGTCTAAGCAACTCCTGCCCTCCGACCCTTCTGTATTCAGGCTACTGGAGTGATACTTCCCTGGTTAGGGTTTCATTGCGGCTGCTTGCGGCTCTCGATGAGGGAGCCTTTTTTGGCTATAGATTCAAGGTAGCCTGTAGCTGGGGAGTCTCATATGTGAGGACTGACTTCCTGCTTGTTCTCGGAGAAAGCGTAGTTACTCACCTGTAACAGGTGTTCTCTGGGGACAGCAGGAATCAGTCCTCACAACTATCCCTCCTCGCCTTGGAGTTGCAGTCCAATTATTTTTTCTTTGTTTGTTGTCTTTTTAGCTATGTCATTTGACTGAGCAATATGGCACTCTTGGGTGGGAAGGGGACCACGCATGCATGGTAGCAACTCCCAAAGGCTTTCTTTGAAAGCTGGGGATTTGCTCCGCTTGGGGTTCTGTCGGCGTCAACGTCACCTATATGTGAGGACTGATTCCTGCTGTCCCTGGAGAACACTTGTTACAGGTGAGTAACTACGCTTTCCCAGGGCCTCATGTCTGCTCCGCGGGTATTCAGCAAGTGCCTAGCTCATAGGTTTTCAACCCAGTCCTTGGGGAACCCTAGGCCAGTCAGGTTTTCAGGATTCCCACAATGAATATGCATAAGATAGATTTGCATACAATGAAGGCAGAACATGAAAATCTTTCTCATGCATATTCATTCTGGGAATCCTGAAAACCTGACTGGCCTAGGGTTGCCCAAGGACTGGGATGAAAACCCCTGGCTGCTGTTGTGCTTTTCTATGCAGGCTATGAGTGCACATGTTTCCTTACTCGGAAGAGGGGTTGATCAAGAGCACCACTCAAGAAGGTGTTCAAGAATCTTGGGTTCATTATAAATACCCCAAATCCCAAATGAATCCTTTCCACCAATTGGAATTCATTGGTGCCCCGCTAGACACAGCTCTGAAAGTCTTTCTATCTCCAGACCAGCTTATCCGCTTAGTGCAGTAAGTAGTGGAGTACAGAAGAATCAGTAGGTCTCAGTGAGGACCATGTTGAAGATGTTGGGCCATATGGCCTCCACAGTTCATGTTACCCCTATGACTTGTATACATTTCAGACAATCTCAGTGGACCTTGAGCATCCAGTGGATACAATTCACTCAGCATCTCAGCGACATAATCTCCATCACCAGGCTTCTCAGAGAGTCTCTCTCCTGGTAGATGCTCCTGGAAAATTTGGCCAAGGGTTCTCCATTTCAGGGGCCCTTTTATTGAAAACCTTTATTGAAAACAAATGCATTCAAGTTGGCCTGTGCAGCCCATCCAAATAGGTTTTCACACTCAAGGCTTGTGGTCTGCCCAGCAGAGTTATAAAAGCGGAATTTATTAATTTATTCTTACTGCCAACCCGACACAGGCCGTGTTTCGCACACTTCGTCAGGGGTTGATCAGGCAGATAAAAGCTAAAAACATAAACATATAAATCATTTGGCAATAAATACATTAAAAATATTTCAAATACGTAAAAGAACAGATGATGTCATAAACATGAATATGAATGCATAAAAATATTAATGCATAATAATAAACGCATCAAATATAAATAAAGACTTTAGCAAAACTTAAACTATATGGTATAAATAAGAGTAAAGAGTGTGGGTAAAATTAATAAATAAATTAGCAAAAACCATAATACACCACCTATATCTCTAAACATTGAAAAAATGCATATGACATTAATATCAGAACTTAGAAGAGAAGAGCTCTGGAGCGTGACAAACAACTATAACATGATAAATACCTCTGCGTGCAACCGAAAGAACTACTTCATCAATGACATTCTTACAGTGGGAATCCAGCTGGAAATTAAAATTGATACAAACACAACGTTGTGTTCATTTAAAACACTAAAGGGACACATTAATTAAAAAAAAAAAATTAAAAAGCTAAAAAACTTTGTACATATACTTTCATAAATAAATAAAATGAAATAATAAAACAGACCGGAAGAAACCAAACATGAAAAAGGAGGAAGGCAGGAGCGTCTGGTGAAAAAATTGAAGATCTCCACTTGTAAAACGCCGTGTGCTAAAAGGGCCCGAATGAAAGTTATTAGGAGTGTGTGAGCTGCCGTGCATGTTGTATCAAATTTAAATCGGATCGCTAAAAAAAGTGACTGTTGACCTTGCATCCAAGTGTTACATGAAGAGCATACCCTTATTGGATTAAACCGTATCAAAAGAGTCTTTTCGCTGACATGAATGGCAACTTGTGCTGGCAAGACGGCACGAGCACGCCACAAAGCTGAAAAGCAAACCACACAAGGCTTTTTATAAAGGAGAGCGGAACACCTTTATTCTCACTATTATCACACTAAAAAGTGGAGATCTTCAATTTTTTCACCAGACGCTCCTGCCTTCCTCCTTTTTCACATTTTGGTCTCTTCCGGTCTGTTTTATTATTTCATTTTATTTTTTTATGAAGTATATGTACACAGTTTTTTAGCTTTTTAGGTTTTTTTATTAATGTGTCCCTTTCGTGTTTTAAATGAACAGAACGTTGTGTTTGTATCAATTTTAATTTCCAGCTGGATTCCCACTGTAAGAATGTCATTGATGAAGTAGTTCTTTCGTTTGCACGCAGAGGTATTTATCTTTTTATAGTTGTTTGTCACGCTCCAGAGCTCTTCTCTTCTAAGTTCTGATATTAATGTATATAAGAGTCATGTGCATTTTTTCAATGTTTTGAGATATAGGTGATGTATTATGGTTTTTGCTAATTTATTTATTAATTTTACCCACACTTTTTACTCTTATTTATACCATATAGTTTAAGTTTTGCTAAAGTTTTTATTTATGTTTGATGCGTTTATTATTATGCATTAATATTTTTATGCATTCATATTCATGTTTATGACATCATCTGTTCTTTTACGTATTTGAAATATTTTTTATGTATTTATTGCCAAATGATTTATATGTTTGTTTTTAGCTTTTATCTGCCTGATCAACCCCTGACGAAGTGTGCGAAACACGGCCTGTGTCAGGTTGGCAGTAAGAATAAATTAATAAATTCCGCTTTTATAATCACGCTCTGTACTGGGTTTGTTGCTTCACGTGATTATTTGCCTTTTCGTGGTGCTGCCCAGCAGAGTTTTCATCAGATAAATTTTCTGGAACTGAGAGCAATTGCGAACGCTCTAAAGGCTTTCAGAGATTGATTGGCCAATCAGGTAGCGATGTTCTGTACCCACAGGGAGGAACAGGATCGTACCTCTTGTGATGGGAGATTATGGAAGTTTGCCATCTCTCATGGGATGTCGCTATGAGCCTCTTATCTGGTGGAAAACCATGTTCTAGCAGACAAACTGAGTAGAGTTCTTCATCTGAAGAAATGGACTTTGAACAGGGAGGTAATGCTGACTATATTTTGGGAGTAGAGTAAACCCTCAATAGACTTCGTCACAACTTCTCAAAACAATCAGCTTCAACAGTTCTGCTTCAGAACAGGGACTCATGGCAAACTAACCTCAAATGCCCACCTCCTACATTACAGAGAGGGCTTTCTGTATGCATATTTACCCATTTCTCTAGTAGCACAAACTCTCCTGAATCTTCAGTATGACAGGGGCACAATGATTCTCATTTCCCTCTTTTGGCCCAGACAGACATGATTTTCTCTTCTCCAAGACTTTTCTGTTCAGAAACCCGTATGTTTGAGCAATTATCCAACTCTAATTTTGCAAGATCAAGGCAAGTTCCTGCATCCTAATATCAAGGCCCTAGCACTCAGAGCTTGGATGTTGAGAGGTTATGCTTAGTTCCTTGAATCTGCCAGTTTGGGTAGCCGATGTCATCTTGGTTTCCAGAGGAGTTTCTACCAGGAGATTATATGCTTGCAAATGGCAAGGTTTGCCATCTGGTGTGAGGATCAGGCCTTAGATCCATTCTCTTATTTCACACAAAAACTATTTGAATACCTACTACACCTTTTGCAGTCTGGCTTAAAAACCAATTCTGTAAGGGTTCACCTCAGTGTGACTGGTGTTTATCACAGTATAGAAAGGAAACCCATCTCTTTACAGCATTTAGTTCTTTGCTTCACGCACAGCTTACTTCTTTTGAAGCCTCCCCTGAAGCCACCAGTTGTAGTTCTTTTGTCTCAGTTGATGAAAACGCCCTTTGAACCCTCTTGTGGACTAAAATTTCTAACTTGGAAAATCTTGTTTTTGGTGACAGTTACTTCAGCATACCGAGTTAACGAGCTGCACACCACCCTACACTAAATTTTTTCCACAATAGGGTAGTGCTGTGGTTTTTTTTTTGGGGGGGGGGGGGGTTGTGCTGTCAAGTCAGTGCTGACTCCTAGTGAACCAGCTGCCTCTGGGTTTACTTAGCAATGTATCACCGGAAGTAGATTGCCAGACCTTTTCTTCGGAGGCAATGGAGAGTAAAGTGACTTGTCCAAGGTCACAAGGAGTGCCAGTGGAAATCAAACCCTTGATCTTCTGGGTACTAGGCGGTTGCTCTAACCACTAGGCTATTTTTCCACTCATCTATGTACTCATCTTAAATTCCTTTGAAAAGTGGTATTGGACTTCCACCTTAATTAGTCACTAGTCCTACCAACATTTTTTCCCACAAAGGGGAAAGAGTGCTGCACATGTTAAGACTGCCCTTAGAAAGTCCTTAGAAAGCCCTTAGAAAGTCCACCCAACCTTTTTTTTGTTTTGACCTCAAAAGAGTGGGGACTGCTGTGAGCAAACACAAACTTTCAATTAGGCTTTTTCACGTAAGCCCAGGTAGGCCTGACCTTTGGTCTGACCTAGTATGGCATTTCTTATGTTCATGTCACAGCTCACACTGTTTGAGCCTTAGCTGCATTGGTGGCTTGCTTAAGGTTGGCCTCCATGGAGGAGATTTGCAAGGCTGACATCTGGACCTTGGTCCACACATTCATATCTCACCATTGTTTGGAAAGGGACACCCGACGCAACAGCAGTTTCAGTTTTGGTCCCCCAGAATCTCTTTGAGGGTTAGAATCCAACTCCACTCCCTCCTAGGCCCTTTTCTTTCTGTTCAGGTTACCTCAAAACAACAAAACAAAACTAACCAAAGCCCTGTTGGCACCAAAACAATAACTTTCACGTCAGCCAGTTGCGATATGTTTGTTTTTCCTTCTTTTGAGGCAACTTGTAGCTAGGGATTCCAAAATGTAAGGACTTATCTGGTTTGTTCACTAAGAAAATGAGCCAAGGCAGAGAGGCTCGCATCCTGGAGATGAATGCATGGCTGCATGGATGGTGTCTTCGAGAGCATTTTGGTTTCCTAGACCATGGGATGCTGTTCCAAGGGTTGCAGAGCAGAGATGGCATCCATCTGTCCAAGAAAGGTCAACGCATCTTTGGTAGTAGACTGGCTAATCTACTGAAGAGGGCTTTAAACTAGATTCGTTGGGGATGGGTGAAGAAAGCCCCCAGGTAAGTGAAGGCCCCCAGGTAGGTGATACATTAAATACCTTTATGAAAATGGGTAACAGGGGTAACATATGGAAAGCAGTGTGTATTAATGCCCGTAGCATGGGAAATAAGATCCCTGAAGTTGAAGCTTTGGTGGGAGTGGCTGACTTGGATTTAGTGGCAGTTACAGAAACATGGTTCACAGAAAACCATGACTGGGATGTAACTATACCTGGCTATACTTTATTCAGAAAGGACAGGGTAGGAAGAAGGGGAGGAGGAGTGGCACTATATGTAAAAACTACTATTAAAGCTTTGGAATTACAGAGCTTAAAAGGGAGAGAGGAGGCATTGTGGGTTAAACTAGAAAGAGGGAAAGAGAAATCTATTTGCATTGGTGTGATATACAGACCTCCCTCACAAGAGGAAGAGGTGGACAGAGAGTTAATTGAAGACATACGCAGCATTGCTAGGAAAAAGGAAGTGCTACTGCTAGGAGATTTCAATATGCCAGATGTTGATTGGCACATTCCTGCTGCAGTATCATCTAGAAGTAAGGAGATCCTGGATTCTCTACAGGGAGAACTATTCAGGCAATTGGTAACAGACCCCACACGTGAAGGGGCCATACTGGACTTGGTGCTTACCAATGGTGAAAGTGTTTCTGATGTTGTAGTGGGAGATCATTTTGCATCCAGTGATCACCAGATGGTGTGGTTCAGTATTAGGACTAGGGCTGTTAGAATCCATTCCAAGGTGAAGATCTTAGACTTTAGGAAGACTAACTTTGCGAAGATGGGCCAATACCTCAGGGAGTCGTTAGTGGGATGGGAACAGCTGGGGGATGTAGAAAAACAGTGGGCAAAACTGAAAGGGGGTATTTTAAAGGCAACCAACCTTTTTGTTAAAATGGTAAATAAAGGCAAAAGGAACAGGAGACCGCTATGGTTTTCGAATGAAGTAGCTGAAAAAGTGAAGAAAAAGAGGGAGGCCTTCATGAAATACAAGAGATCACAGAGAGAGGAAGACAAGCATCTGTATTTGGAAAAACTTAGAGAAGCTAGCAAAGTAGTCAAGAAGGCAAAGATTCAAAAGGAGGAGGAAATAGCCAATGCAATAAAATGGGGGGATAAGACATTTTTCAGATATATTAGTGAGAAGAGGAAGGGCAAAAGTGGTATTGTCAGACTCAAGGGTGCAGGGGGGGAATATGTAGAAGCTGATAAGGATAAAGCAGAATTGCTTAACAAATATTTTTGTTCTGTGTTCACAGATGAAGAACCAGGAGCAGGACCTCAGAAAACACCCACAAATAAGAACAGAAGCGAGGGACATCTTGAACAATTTTCAGAAGACTGTGTTCGTGAGAAACTAGCTCAACTTAAAGTAGACAAAGCGATGGGACCGGATGGGATACACCCTAGAATACTGAGGGAACTTGGGGACGTTCTAGCAACTGCACTGACTGACCTTTTCAATGCCTCGTTGGAGTCGGGAGTGGTGCCAAAGGACTAGAGAGAGGCTCATGTGGTGCCTTTACACAAAAGCGGAAGTAAGGATGTGGTTGAAAACTACAGGCCGGTTAGTTTAACTTCGGTGGTGAGTAAATTATTGGAAACGCTGCTGAAAGAGAAAATAGTGAGGTTTCTGGAGTCCGGCGGATTACAGGATCCGAGGCAGCATGGATTCACCAGAGGCAGGTCTTGTCAGACAAATCTGATTGATTTCTTTGACTGGGTGACCAGGGAGTTGGACCGAGGGAGAGCTCTAGATGTGGTGTATTTAGATTTTAGTAAAGCCTTTGACACTGTTCCTCACAGGCGACTTATAAACAAACTGAGCACCCTAGGGATGGACCCTAAAGTTACTGCTTGGGTTAGAAATTGGTTGGGTGGGAGGCGACAAAGAGTACAAGTAAATGGAGTTCACTCTGAGGAGAAGGATGTTACAAGTGGTGTGCCCCAGGGATCTGTCCTTGGTCCGATTCTTTTTAACATCTTTGTTAGTGATATAGCGGAAGGGCTGTCGGGTAAGGTTTGCCTCTTTGCGGATGATACCAAAATCTGCAATAGAGTAGACACCTAGGAAGGTGTAGATAACATGAGGAGGGATCCAGCTAAGCTTGAAGAATGGTCTAGAATTTGGCAGCTGGGATTTAATGTTAAAAAATGTAAGGTCATGCATTTGGGCTGCAGCAATCCAAGGGAGCAATACAGTATAGGAGGTGAAGTACTTTTGTCCACTAAAGAAGAGCGGGACCTAGGCGTGGTTGTGTCTGATGATCTTAAAGTAGCTAAACAGGTAGAAAAGGTGACAGCAAAAGCTAGAAGGATGCCTGGGTGCATACGGAGAGGAATGGCTAGCAGAAAAAAGGAGGTGATAATGCCTCTGTATAAGTCTTTGGTGCGACCTCATTTGGAGTATGGTGTGCAATTCTGGAGACCGCACCTTCAAAAGGATGTGAACAGGATGGAGTCGGTGCAGAGGGTTGCTACTAAAATGATTAATGGGCTTCATTATAAAGCATATGAGGACAGACTTAAGGATCTTAATATGTACACCTTAGAGGAAAGGCGGGATAGAGGTGATATGATTGAGATGTTTAAATACCTCCGTGGCATAAATGTTCAGGGAGAGAGCCTCTTTCAATTGAAAGCAAGTTCTGCTACGAGGGGACATGGGATGAGGGTGAAGGGAGATAGATTCAGGAGTGATATGCGGAAATATTTCTTTACGGAAAGAGTAGTGGATCCGTGGAATAGTCTCCCAGTGAAGGTGGTAGAGATGAGGACAGTAACTGAATTCAAAAAAGCATGGGACCAACACAGAGGATCTCTAAAGGTAAAAAGTGGACTGTTGTAGTTGTTATGGAAGGACAGACTAGATGGGCCTTGTGGTCTTTTTCTGTCATCATGTTTCTATGTTTCTATGTTACTCATCTGTAGCAGGTGATCTCCAGGAACAAGCAGGAATGTAGTCTTCACATATGGGTATCATCGGTACCAATGGAACCTGCACAGGAATGCTCCCCAGCGTCCAATAGGAACGCTTTTGGGAGCATCCCTCAGCACATGCGCGCTGCCTTCCCACCTTTCCAACTGTCCCTCTTCAGTTCTTCGTTTCCGCGGAGCCGACAGGACTCATACCCTCTCACCGCAGAAAATTTCTTCTTTAATCTTGTTTTCTTTTGGTCGCGTTTGCCTCCGCACGACGCCTACCGGTACTGCCGGTTCTTTTCTTTTCTTCTTTAAAAAACAAAACAAAACTCTGAATTGTTTCTCTTCAGAAAGTTTTCATTTTTGGTGCTAGGCGCCATTTTGGGCATTAGGCCCCATTTTTCCTTAAAGATAGAAAAACCAGCTAGTGGTTTTAAAAAATGCACTAAGGGGCTTGTTTACAAAGCCACGGTAGCGGTTCACGATTGTTATCGGAGCTGCGGCCCCATTGATTTCAATGGGGCTGCGGCTCCGATAACGATCGCGAACCACTACCGTGGCTTTGTAAACAAACCCCTAAGTGTGGTGGTACCATTTCCGTCACAGATATCAATGACTGGTGTCTTAAATGTTTAGGCCCTGACTATTCTCCATCTGAGTGTCTCTCTTGTATGGGAATGACTAAAAGAGGAAGAAAGAACCAGGCTGCAAAGCTCGGTACCCTCTTTTCTTCGGATGCCAGGTCCATTGCATCAACGTCTTCAAGAGCCTCTTCTTCCTCCCATGGATCTCAGATAACTAAACATAAAGGCCGGTCCTCAAAGGGTAGCTCTCCTGCAAAGCATTGAGAGGCCATTGGCATTGCCCTTGAGGGAACCACACCGGCAAAACGGCCCCGGCGGGAGGCTTCGGCCTCCAAAGCATTAACAGGGTTCCAGGATGTTCTCGAGGCCTCGGCCTCGAAAGAACTACTGGTGCCATGCTCAGGGGTCCCGGCCGCCTTTACCAGTACCGATACCCAGGCATCAGCAGCATCGATAGACCAGAGATTTCTTGCTATCGAGAATAGTATTGCAGTTCTCCTTACAGCTGCGGTACCGTTGACACCAATGTTTCAACGGGCGCCGGTACCGACACCAGTACCGATGCCGGTACCGACACCGGTACCGATGCCGGTACCGACACCGGTACAGATACCAGTGACGTTACCGGCCCCGATGGGAATTCTTCCCATGCCGTCTTTGGCTGGCATCGAAAGATCGGTACCGGATTAACTCGGTACCGACTTCGATCGATACCGGAACCGTGCCTTACATGAACATCGTGATCAGAGATACTTCGAGTCCTCTGATTCCGATGACTCTGATAATTCTGCCGGTACCAGAGTGTTTCTCCTGGAAGACTCTTCTTCTCCCCAATGCAGAATGTCGCCTCCGGAGGACATGTCTTTTCAGGATTTTATTTGTGATGTTGCCAAAGGCCTTTCAATCATGGTAGCTCCTGAAAAGGAACCTAGAGCAAAGGAATTGGAAATTCTCCAATATCCTAAGGCTCCAAAGGAGGCAGCTACTCTGCCCATTCATGAAATTCTTCATGATTTAATGCTCAGAATGTGGGAGACACCTTTGACCACATCGCCTCATTCTAGGAGCCTTGATATCATGTATCGAGTTCCACCATATCCTGGATTTCAAAAGACTCAGCTGCCACACCATTCAATGGTAGTGGAGTCAGCCATGCATAGGATGAAAAGTGCAGAGACATGCATCCAATCCTCCAGGTCGTGAATGCAGTACTCTTGATGCTCTTGGGCGTCGAACCTTTCAAGCTTCCATGCTTTCAGCTAGGATCAGCTCATATATTTTATATATGGGTATGTTCCTCAAGGAGGTCACAAGAGATTTGGAGCTTATGAGCCCACTTCTCCCAGATGACAGACGACAAGACTTCCTTACTCTTGTCAGGCATGCTCAAGATGTCTCCAAGTTTGTGAATCGTGCAGCCTTTCACTGCTTTGAATACATCAGCAGAACCTCTTCTATTGCCATTGGTGCACGACAGATTGCCTGGCTTCAGGCATCAGACTTGGAGATTTGGGTACAGGATAAATTAGGCAACATCCCTTCTACAGGAGAAAACCTCTTTGGTAAGAATTGGCAGGAAAAGGCTAATGAGATAGATGCTGACAATATCACCTTAGATAGATTGTCAAAAATCTACAGCCACTCCAGCCAAAAGGAAATCCTATAAGAAACCCTCTTTCAGCAAAAAGAGGAAGTTTTATCCATCCTATACCCAGCAAAGCCAAACTCACAGTCAAGTTGCCCAAAAGGGACAAAAACAGCAATTCAAACAGCTGAAGAAGCCAAAAGGGCCGAGAGCTCAACCAACTCCGCAGGTTCAGCCCCCTCAAGGGCTTTGACTCCTTCCTAGAGAACTTAGCCTTCCTGCCTCTGAGGGGGCCAGAACCCCTAAATATTCCAGGCAGGCTGTGTCATTTTGCCAACAGATGGCACCAAATAACAGCATAAAATTCGACTCTGTCCATTGTAGGAGAGGGGTACAAGCTTCATTTTCACAGCATGCCCCCTCCTACAATCTTAAGGCAGTTCAGTTCCCAGACATATGCAGACAATCTGTTGGATCGCGAGGTCTCAACACTTCTTGCCCAATGGGCAATAGAGGACGTACCCATTCTCCAGCAGGGTACAGGGCTCTATTCCCCCTATTTTCTTATTCCAAAGAAAACAGGGGGACACAGACCCATTCTAGACCTCAGAGAATTGAATAAATACCTTTTCCAAGAGAAGTTCAAAATTATTTCTTTAGGAACTCTTCTGCCATACCTTCAAAGTCAGAATTGGCTTTGCTCTCTAAAAGGATGCATATACTCACATTCTGATCCATCCAGATCACAGGAAATTCTTACGATTCCTTTTCAAGGGAAAACACTTCCAATACAGGCTTCTTCCCTTTGGTCTGGCTTCCGCACCAAGAGTATTCACGAAATGCATGGCAGTAGTAGCTGCATTCCTGCGAACCCTGGAAATTTTCGTCTTCCCTTACTTGGACGACTGGCTCATTCGAGCCCCCACGGTTGCAGAGGCCAGCTCTGCACTGTCTCGCACAATGCGAATCCTCCAATACTTGGATTGGTAATAAACTTCCCAAAATCCCACCTTGTTCCTTCCCAGTCTCTGGAGTTCATAGGAGCCTGTCTAGATACCAGACAGTCAAGGGCTTTCCTTCCACAGGCCCGGTATCTTCGCATAGTGCAACTAGCTTCTCAAGCAGCGGGAAAATCCTCCCTAACTGCTCGAGAACTGCTACAGTTACTGGGACACATGGCATCCACAGTTCATGTAGTTCCCTATGCTCGCCTCCACATGCAAGCAGCCCAGTGGACCCTATCCACACAGTGGACACAGGCCACAGGATGTTTGTCAGACAAGATAGCAAACTCTCATCAGCTGGTCTTGTCCCTCCAATGGTGGCAATCACTGGAGAATCTTTTAGTGGGGTCTCCTTTCCAACAACCCCTATTCCAGGCCACCCTAACAACAGATGCATCACAGGTGGGTTGGGGAGCACACCTGCATCATCTCTCTACCCAGGGCACCTGGACTCCGCAGGAGGCTTGTCTTCACATAAACCTCCTGGAATTAAGAGCAATCTATTTAGCTCTTCGAGTATTCCATTCCCAGCTCAGCTACAAGACAGTCCTAGTCCAAACGGACAATCAAGTAGCCATGTTCTATGTGAACAAGCAGGGCGGAACAGGCTCTCTGTCGTTATGCAACAAAGCTTTATGACTATGGGCCCTCGCCAGAGAGCATCAAATTCACCTTCTTATGGTATATCTACCAGGCATTCAAAACCTTTGGGCAGACAAACTCAGCCGAGTACTGCTGCCTCACGAATGGTCTCTCCATCTAGACCAGGTAACAAAGATATTTCACATCTGGGGGACTCCAGACATAGACCTCTTTGCAAGTCCACTGAATTCCAAACTTCTCCGGTTCTGTTCCAGGATTCCGGCTCACAATTGCCAGGCAAGGGATGCCTTCCTCCTTCACTGGGGTCAGGACTTCCTCTATGCCTTCCCACCCATTCCCCTCATCCCCAAAACACTCTTCAAGCTTCAGAGAGACAGAGGTCGTATGATCCTCATAGCGCCACGGTGGCCACACCAAACGTGGTATCCCCTGCTTCTACATCTCTCTGAAGCTCCACCTCTGGAGTTAAGGTATGCTCCAGATCTCCTTTCCCAAGAGAGCGGGACGCTATGGCACCCGAATCCTCAGTCCCTACATCTCACGGCCTGGTTGCTGAGAGCTTAAATCTTCAGGATCTCAACCTTTCCCAACAGGTAAAGAATATCCTTCAGGCTTCTAGAAAACCTTCCACAAGATGATCTCATGCCTTCAAGTGGAAACGTTTCACTATATGGTGTTTCCAGAAGGGGTTAGACCCCCTGGTGATACCTTTGGAATCGATACAAGAGTATCTACTTCATTTATCAAATTCTGGTCTGAAGACCAATTCAGTAAGAGTCCATCTTAGCGCAATTACAGCTTCCTATAAGCCTCTAAATGGACAACCAATTTCCTCTCATCCTTTCATATCCAGATTTATGAGAGGTCTTCTATTAACAAAACCTCCCATCAAACCACCACTGGTGGCATGGGATTTAAATCTAGTTCTCGGGCAGCTCATGAAACCGCCTTTTGAACCTTTAGCCACTACTATCCTGTAGTTATTGTCCTGGAAGGTCATCTTCCTAATTGCAATCACCTCTGCACGTCACATTAGTGAATTGCAAGCCTTAGTGGCTGATCCTCCTTACACTAGGTTTCACCATGATAAGGTTGTCCTCAGAACTCATCCACACTTCATGCCAAAGGTGGTTTTACCTTTTCATTTAAATCAAGCGATTTATCTTCCTGTATTCTTTCCGAGGCCTCATGCCTCTAATGCAGAGAAGAACCTTCACACTTTGGACTGTAAAAGAGCCTTAGCCTTTTACCTACAAAGAACACAGCAACATAGAAAGTCTTCTCAACTTTTTATTGCTTTTGATTCTAGTCACTTGGGACTTCCAGTCTCCAAGAGGACTTTATCCAAATGGATTGCACAGTGCATATCCTTTGCTTATGAGAGTAAGAGTCTTCCTCTTCAAGGCCATGTCACAGCTCATAATGTGAGAGCCATGGCAGCCTCTATGGCTAACCTTCACTCTGTGTCTATTGATGACATTTGTCGAGCAGCCACCTGGGCTTCGGTACATACCTTTACAGCCCACTACTGCCTAGATAAAGCCTCCCATCGGGATGCCTTCTTTGGCCAGGCTGTTCTTCAAAATCTCTTTCAAACTTAATACAACTCCTACCCACCATCCCTGGTAGGATGCCAGAGATCCATGGGAGGAAGCATGGCCCACCTCACCATAGGTGGCAGCTTCCTGGGGTCATCTCCCTGGCATCTTCAGCTAGGGCTTCCCCATATGTGAAGACGACATTCCTGCTTGTTCCTGGAGATAGCGTAGTTACTCACCTGTAACAGGTGATCTTTGGGAACAGCAGGAATTTAGTCTTCACAACCCACCCACCTCCCCTAGGAGTTGTCTCTCTAACTCTCTGTCTCTTTCCTCTCTCCCTCTATCCTTTCACTCAGCTACAAACTTAACTGAAGAGGGACAGTTGGAAAGGCGGGAAGGCAGCGCGCATGTACTGTGGGATGCTCCCAAAAGCATTCCTATTGGACGCTGCGGAGCGTTCCCGCGCAGGCTCCGTTGGTACCGACGATACCCATATGTGAAGACTAAATTCCTGCTGTTCCCGGAGATCACCTGTTACAGGTGAGTAACTACACTTTCTCCGATAACAGCAGGATAATTCTTCTCTACCCTCCCTCTTCCCCTTGGAGTTGGCTGCCCAAAGACTGAGCTCCTCAGATGTGACAGTGACAGGCAGGAACAGGTTTGCATGCTCAGAGAACTTTCTAAATGTTTCTGGAGAAGTAGCTGAGAAAGTTCCCGTGTGGACTCTGTCTGTGATATCGCCCAAATGGAGAATACCTGCTACAGGTGAGTAACCTTGCATTCTCTGAAAACAAGTGGAATAACCAGTCACATAAGTGGGTGATACCATTGTGCTCAGTACCAGTTGGACATTTTTAGAGCTTTTTTTCCATAAACTGGTAGCTGCCATGTTGTGGCTCTGCAGCATGCCTCAGCTCTTTTTATTTTCTATTGGTAAGAACAAACCTTTCTGAAGAACAGTGGCCCCTCCTGTTTTTTTTAGAGATTGCATTTTCTTCTTCTTTTCAAGAGCAGTTTGCCACAAAGCCTCCTGAATTCTTCTTGTTTCCCTAGTTAGGTTTGCAGAAATATTAAAGTTTTCTTATTTTTCATCGTCCTGTCAGTAAGCCTACCATTTCTATGTCATGGCTCTTTGTGATAAATGATCCAATCTGATTTTCCCCTGGGGATCATCTCTAACAGAGACCATTTTTCTTTTTAGTTCGATTTTGTATCATCAAAGCTTTGCACTATGTCTGAAAATAAGACCAGCAGCTAAAGGTTTTGTCTCAGATATAGATAAGATGCCCATCACAGATCATCACCAAGTTTACTTTAATATGGGTATTTTCAGTGATCCTCCTTGGAATCTGATTTCTGAAAATCTGCATAAAGTTATCCATTTAACTTTATTGCATTGCTGTGCTGCTGAAACTTGACCACCTTATTTTCTACTGGTTTCAGAAGTACAGGGAGATGAAGTAAGTTGTTGAAGGTCACATAGAAGGCCGGTAGCAGAGATGAGCCTTGGACTCAAGTCATAGGTCTTCCATAAATCATAATTAAGTGTTCAAATTACTAAGGCAGTCCAGATTCTTCTTAACCTAAGGCAATGTGCAGGTTATGCTGAGAAATTATTGTGGTTTAGTTCCCTTTGAACTATACAATTGTAATTTAGGGGGGGGGATTTCATTTGTTTTCACAGGATAGAGGATCTCAAACAAAAGCACCTCCAAGAGCAACGTTTTCTGATTCAGTTACCCAGGTAATTATGCTGTATTTGACATTTTACTTAAATCTGTTTCGCTGCATTTTTCCCTTTTTGTATTTATTTATGCATAAGATCATTTCAGTGAAGAGGTCATATGCATTTTAATTTCACAAATAAAGCATTTAGTACCACATTTTTTTTCAGAGCCCATCTTTAGCTT
Organism: Ichthyophis bannanicus; assembly: GCA_033557465.1. Classification (NCBI taxonomy): domain Eukaryota; kingdom Metazoa; phylum Chordata; class Amphibia; order Gymnophiona; family Ichthyophiidae; genus Ichthyophis; species Ichthyophis bannanicus. The sequence continues at coordinate 103,448,281 of CM066032.1, read as the reverse complement.
TCTTTTCAAGGCATATGAGATCACTGTGTGTGTGTGTGTCTGTTCAACCATAATAACTTTTGGACTTGATATTCTGTCTGCACTAAATTTTTTAATACTTATCAGAGGGCAGAAAGGGATTTTGATAAGGATATTTTTTTTCTTGGATCCACATACATTTGGGCAAATGAAAAAGCTGCTAAAAAAAAACTAAAGATATGTTTAGGGGAGTCAAGCATTTGTTAGGGACGGAGTCTCAGATCTTGGTGGATCATAAGGGTTGTCTGGATACTGAGAAGTCAGCGGATCGTGTTCATAAAATTCAGGCCATTTGGGTTAATTTTCCTACAGTACCAACTTCCACCTTGAGTACGGGGAGAGAGATGAAGATAGGATAGTGTCTGGTCCTTTAGGCTCTTATTTAAAACAATTTGAAACATAGAAACATGATGGCAGGAAAAGACCACATGGCCTATCTAGTCTGCCTTCCATATCAACCACTACAACAGTCCCCTTTTTACCTTTAGAGATCCTCTGTGTTTGTCCCATGCTTTTTTGAATTCAGATACTGTCCTTGTCTCTACCACCTCCACTGGGAGACTATTTCACGCATCTATCACTCTTTCCGTAAAGAAATATTTCCGCATATTACTCCTGAATCTATCCCCTTTCTCCCTCATCCTATGTCTCCTTGTAGCAGAGCTTGCTTTCAGTCAAAAGAGGATCTTCTTCTGGTCACTTAAACCATGGAGGCATTTAAATGTCTCTATCATATCTCCTCTTTCCTGCCTTTCCTCTAAAGTATACATATTAAGGTCCCGAAAATGTGCCTACTAAGTGCAATTTAATAGCACTAAACTTTTCTGCACTGGCTTGTAAGTTTGTACCTGAGGCGATGGAGGATTAAATGATTTGCCCAAAGTCATAAGGAGCATCAGTGGGATTTAAGCCCTGGTCTTTCTGGTGCCAAGTTGCTGCCCTAATCGTTAAGCTACTCCTTCTCTTTGCACCAGCCTTTGCAAACAATACATCTGAAAGGAAAGAAGAGGAGCATTTTGGTTAAAAAAAACACAAGGAGGACTTGCAAAAATATCCTGCAAAATTTAAGATGATGCTCTGTGATTAACTGCAGTATTGGACTAGTGATATTAGTTTGCTTGCTTCAGTGAAAAGTATCATTTTTATTCACTGAATAATGCATGCACATTACACCTTGCATGACTGAGCTGGGAGAAGAAAGCAGGTTAGAAACAAAGCCTCTAGCTTTGAATCTATTATAAAGATTAGAGTTGTGCAACCTGAGCCCCCTATTCACTAAACTGCATTATGGCAATAGTGTGCATTATTTGCAAATAGTGCAACTGAATGTGTTATATTTGACTACAGCTCATTAAATAAAAATGATCTGTGAACCAAACAAAGCAGCTCTTTTTTATGCAAAATGGTAAACTTCACAAGCTACGGTTTTCACTGAAATTTAGCACCTCAAGAGAGAGCGACCTAGAGGTACAGATGGAGTGTCGGTGCAAAGACTTCTCTAGGAGTTCTGTTCAAGGATATGGAATAACTTTGTATCTTGTGCCCTATTGGCAAGAAATTTAGATCAAAAGTACAGAGTGTAAAGAAGTCTGGGACTTAAAGTAGTTTAGCTGCCAGATCACTCTGTGATAGTGACATCAGCCCTGAAGATGGTGAAATGCTCGTGAGAACATTGCAACACGCCACCTAGCAAAGATCCAAAGATCTAGATCTCATGGGCAAGAATGTTTCATAGTTCAATGTTTAGTTCCATAATTACTGTTGATGAACTTTTATATGGTGCAGTACATACTGTACACTGGTCTATCCAAAAACTGAAGTTCTTCTCCATTCTCTTTATGAAGAAGTCTGGACCAACTGGTAGATGCTGAGGAATGTAGGAAAATCTGATTAGGTCAGTATATGAAACGTTCAACACCTCTGCCCACATGTCATCGGTGAGAACTGGAGCAAGAAAACCTTGGTGGCCATAGATCCTCTGGCCTTACGGAAGACATGCAAGATAAAATGAAGCAGGAGTGTCTCTTCCATAGTCTTCCTGAGTACCTTAGCATTGTGACCCTGTTGTATTAAATCTATACCAAATCTCAGCAAAGTGGTACTACAACTGAAGTATGGTAGGAAAGAAAAGGAAGAATACTTACTGTTCACATGTTTCCCAGGATGAAACAAAGTGCCCACCTAGGACTAAAGAAGAGAGTAGCCCTAGTGCTGACACTGCAGATAATACTCCTGCTGCACTTGTTCGTAAACTTGCTGCAGCAGGAGAGAAACCACAGTAATGAAGAGGATTAGCTACAATTAAATGGACCCCTGCAGATAAAGAGGAGATAATGTACTGTATTTAAAATGAGAGCTATACAAAGGGTTAACAGAAAATTAGAAGAAAGAATATACAGGAGAAGCTGCAAAAAGCAAATGATGCTAATTTAAGATCCTTATTTCTAAAGATTAAAGAAAAGAAGTACACGAGTGATAACACCTTAAAAAAAACAAGCTCTTCAGTAGAAAAAAAAAAAAAAGTATCGCGCAAAATAAGAAAACTGGATAGCAGCACCAGAAGAAAGGTTTATGCATGCAGAAGTGTCCCTGGCTATCTAAAAGGATTAAAATCATCAGAGATAATGAGAGAATTCAAAAACATCAAACTGAAATATGCAACATAAGCAGATCTTAAATTCATCTGCTCCAATAATAAATTGAAAGTAGCAGCCGAAACTCAAAAACGGCTGAATTATGAAGTAAACAGAAAAGAGAGATATCAAAATACCGTAGATATTTAGAGAGCACCCAAAACATTTCAACAGGGCATTGCGAAAGAGCAATTAGTATGTGGAAACACCACCCAATAAAGCCGAAACAGAAATATTTTGGAGAAATTTATACGAGGACAGTTGATAAGTAGAATGGATATTCTGCATAAGGCAAAGATCAAATCTATGGAAGGTGCTGAAGTACCAATCAAAGAGTGGGAAAGCAGTTTACAAAGAGCTCCAAAATGGAAAAGCTATGGCCCAGATGAGGTGACTAATTTTTGAATGAAACAGGTGATATCAATCCAACTGCAAACATCAATTGGTCAGACAGCCAGATTTAACACCTCAATGGCTAATGACAGGAAGTAGATCCAAGTAATGCTCCCAAAAATTATAGACCAATAACTTGTCTACCTACAACCTATATACTATTCACTGCAATAGATGCTGACAGAATATACAATCATATTGATTCAATAACATCATTACAGAGCAGAAGGACAATAAGAGGGGGGCATATGGAACCATAGACCAGTTAATGCTAAGTAAAAACATAATGGCCAGGGCTAAGAAAAACAGAAATTGCAGTATAGTATGGATTGTCTACAAGTCAGCTTTTGATGTCACCCTGCATTCCTGGATAATAAATTGCCTTGAAATGTACAAATTAAACCCTTGATTGATTGAGAACATCAACATGAAAATATGAGAAACCATGCTCCATGTGGAGTATGAAGATGAACAGTTAGTCATTTTTTTTCCATTTCAAAAATGCTTTATTAATAATAAAGTAAGTAATAATACATTCTCCAGGACCAAGCAGGAAGTCAGTCCTCACATATGGGTGATGTCGGCGCCGACGGAGCCCTCATGCGGTGCGGAGCATTTCCCCAGCTTTCAAAGAAAGCCTTTGGGAATGCAGCGCGCATGTGCGGTCCCCTTCCCGCCCAAGGGTGCCATCTTGCTCAGTCTTTCTTTTTCCGCGGAGCCCAATAGACGTAGTTCATGTCACCCGGGAAAAGTAGATTTTTTTTTCTGCGATTTTTCGGATCTCTTTATCTGGTTCGATGCCGGTTCCCCATCCCGCCTCGGCTCGGTACACCAGTATCGAATCCGGAACTTCTTTTTAGTTTTTTGTCCTTTGTGACTAGCGTTCGCGCTTTTTCTGTTATTTTCACTGGCAGCCCTGTCTTTTGACCTTCCAGGCGCCCTTTTTCCCCGATGGCTGCCAGCAGGTTCAAAAAATGTCATCGGTGTAAGAAACTTATGTCACTCACCGACACACACGACTGCTGCCTCCGATGCCTCGGGCCCGACCATGACCCACTGGTCTGTGACCTGAGCGGCAAGATGTTGTCGAAGGCGCTTCGGAGCTGTCAGCATCAACGTGAAAGAATTTTTTCGGAGTCCGCGTCCGTCCGGGTCCGGACTTCATCAGAGGCCTCGACATCTCAGGAGTCTGACCCTGAGCGCCGTTGTGGGTCCTCTGAGAGGGGGAATCCCGCCCGGGAGCACAAAAGGAAGAAGAAGCTTGTGAGGGGGCATCAGTGGAGGCACCTGGATCCTCGAGGGCCAGGTCGCGAAGCCCTGGCCGCCATCCCGGGCTCTCAGTCGGAGCGGCCGACCAATCTACTTTGCCTGGAGCCAGAGTCCCCGAGTCAGGTAACTTCTGTTGTCCTCATTGACTCTCCTCCGGGAGAACTGACGTCGGGGCTGCGGAGTCTCCTGAGCTCGGTCTCAGGTTGATGGCCCTGGAGAGTAGCCTGGCTGCCTTCATGGAGCAGCAGCGGGTACTGATCGCCGGTCTGACTGGTGCATCTGCCCTGACCACTGGGACCTCAACGTCTAAGTCAACCCCGGAGGCCAAGCCGATCCTCGAGTCCATCAAGTCTCGAGTTGATCCTCGGCCAAGGTCTCCCTCGACCTCCCGTGCGGGGCCGAGGTCGTCTATGCCGGTGACCTCGGTGTAGGGGTGGGTGGCATCACGGCCCACATGGCCGGAGCCGTTCGACGACTCCTCAGAGGAGTTGGCGTGGGAGACTGAGGACGAGGAGTCTCCTGACACTTTCCGGACCTGGTGCGTCCCATCGGACTCCCCGGAGTCCGAGCCTTGAAGAAGGTCCCCCCAGGAGGTTACCCAGTTCTCGGATTTCATCAGGGACATGGCCAAGGCTTTCGCATTCCCAGCGGATGCAGAGGAGGAGCCTCGAGCCGAAGAGCTCGATGCCCTTCAGTATGATTTTCCTCCAAAGGAAGCCTTTACTGTTCTGGTTCCTCCGATGCTGGAATGGCTGCTCTTCCGTATGTGGGAAGCACCAGCCTCGGCGCCGGTTCTTAGCAAGCGGGTCGATTCCATTTATCGAGTCCGTAAGAGCCCTAGGTTCCAAAAGGCGCAGCTACCGCACAACTCCATGGTTGTGGAATCGGCCATACACAGGCTGAAAAGTCAAAAGATGCACTCCTCGGTGCCTCCCGACTGGGAGGCCCGGAACCTGGATGCCCTCGTTAGAAAGTGCTTCCAGTGCTCTATGCTGTCTTGCCGTGTCCAGACTTACCAGCTGTACATGGGCATGTACTTACGGGACTTGGCAAAGGAGATTGCCGGGTTCTCGACTGGCCTCTCCGAGGAACCCTTGCAGAGATTCAAAGCCTTGTCTTCAGGGATCTGAGAGTGCTCGAAGTTTATATCTCGAGCAGCTTATGACGGCTTCGAGGCTTCGGTGCACGCCATCAGGCCTGGCTACAGTTGTCGGACTTGGAGTCATGGGTACAGGATAAGTTGGTCGATGTCCCGTGCCAAGGTGACAACCTGTTCGGCAAGCCCATGAATGAGAAGGCTGCAGAAATCGAGACTGAGACTCTCACCAGGACAAGACTATCCAGAAAGACTTCTGCCCCTTCTCACAAAAAGAAGGGCTTGGGAAAGAAGCCCTTTTTCCCAAGGAAGGGTGCTGCCTACAAAACCTATCCTCAGTATCAGTCCTTTCCGGCTCCCAAACAGGGCCAGCAGGCCAAGGGGCAGGGGCAGGGGCATGGGCCCCGTAGGCAGAAAACCCCCAAGCTGCCAGCTCCGGCTCCTGCACAGCAGGGAGGGGGTTTTTGACTCCCATTGCATAGCCTCTCCTCCGCCGGTGGCTCCACTCAGCACAGGAGGTCGGCTGACCCTGTACGCCTACAGGTGGCCAGCCATCACAGAAGATACCTGGGCACTGAGCATAGTCCAGAAGTTCTATATGCTCCATTTCCACCAGCTACCCCCTCCTACTATCCAGGGGAGCCTCCAAGACTCCCTCTACACAGGGACCTCCTCCTTCAGGAGTTGGCAAGTCTTTTAAAGGAACAGGCGGTGGAACCGGTGCCACACCACCTGGAAGGGCAAGGCTTCTACTCCAGGTACTTCCTAGTACCAAAGAGAACAGGAGGCCTCAGACCTATCCTAGACTTGCGAAACCTGAACAAGTTTCTGGAGAGGGAAAAGTTCAAGATGCTTACCCTTGGGATACTGCTGCCCTGCCTCCAGCAGGGAGACTGGCTATGCTCCTTAGACCTAAAGGATGCTTTTACTCACATCCTCATCCATCCAGTCCACAGACAATATCTCAGATTTGTGGTGGGAGGAAACCATTTTCAGTACAGGGTACTTCCCTTTGGCCTAATCTCTGCCCCCAGAGTTTTCACAAAATGCCTGGCGGTGGTGGCGGCTTTTCTCAGGAATCAGGGGATTTTTGTCTTCCCATACCTGGACGACTGGCTAATCAGGGGCCAGTCACTCCAGGAGGCCCGACAGGCCACTCTTCGCACTGTCTCTCTTCTTCAGCATCTGGGCTTTGTCATAAACTACGCAAAGTCCACTTTGCTCCCCTCTCAGAACCTAGTTTATAGAGGCAAGACTAGACACCCTTCAGGCAAGAGCTTACTTGCCCGAGGACAGGGCCCACAGACTGATGGACTTGGCCAACCAGTTCCAAAGCAATTCTCATGTTTCCGCCAGGCGCTACCTACAGCTTCTGGGCCACATGGCATCCACTGTACATGTGACCCCAAATGCCCATCTACACATGCGGGCTGCTCAATGGTGCCTCAGAGATCAGTGGACACAAGCCACCGGCGACCTCCGAGACAGAGTAAAGGTGTCCAGACTACTTCTGAACTCCTTACAGTGGTGGCTACATCTGCCAAACCTTCTCAGGGGTGTACCTTTTCAGGTTCCAGCACACACAAGGGTGCTGACGACAGATGCTTCCTTAAAGGGCTGTGGTGCACATTGCCAGGGCACGTGCACTCAAGACCTGTGGTCCCCTCGGGAGGCTACACAGCAAATCAACCTTTTAGAGCCGCGAGCAATCTGCTTAGCACTGCAAACCTTCTGTCATGCCGTCTCTCAACAGTCTGTCCTAGTTCAGACGGACAATCAGGTGGCAATGTTCTACATGAGCAAACAAGGGGGCACAGGGTCCAGGCTCCTATGTCAGGAGACTCTGGCCCTTTGCTCCTTTGTGGTCAGACAAGGTGTGTTTCTCAAAGCAGTTTATGTACCTGGTCAGGAAAACTTCCTAGCAGACAAGCTAAGCAGGATTCTCCAGCCTCACGAATGGCAGTTGAATCCATTGGTGGTCCAGCAGATCTTCCTCCGCTGGGGACTTCCATCCATCGATCTCTTTGCAAGTCCATTAAACCATCAGCTGCCCAGGTTTTGCTCCAGACAGCCGCATCCCCTGAGGATGGCAGCAGATGCTTTTCTGATCTCTTGGTCTATGGGCCTCCTGTATGCGTTTCTTCCCACGCCTCTGGTAGCCCGAATTCTGTTCAAGATCCTCCGGGACAAGGCCTCAGTGATTCTGGTAGCCCCCAGATGGCCGAGGCAGCCATGGTTTCCACTTCTTCTGCAGTTGGCGGTGGAAGTTCCGTTCCCTCTAGGGCTGCAACACAATCTCCTGTCTCAGGAGCAAGGTTCCCTTCTGCACCCCAATCTCAAGTCCCTCAATCTGATGGCCTGGCTGCTGAAAGGATAGTGCTAGCTCCCTTACTTCTACCTAAGGAGGTTGAGGAGGTGGTCTTGGCCTCTAGGAGGCAGTCCACCAGAAAGTCCTATGCCCTCAAGTGGCGTAGGTTTACGGTGTGGTGTGCTCAGCGCAATGAAGATCCTTTCTCTTGCATTGTGCCAGTAGTACTGCAGCATCTACTTCATCTTTCAGACCTAGGCCTTAAGTCTAACTCTGTTCGGGTCCACCTCGGTGCTTTGTCAGTGCACCACTCACCGGTGGAAGGACAGTCTGTCGGTTCACCCCTTGGTGTCCAGATTTCTCAGAGGTCTGCTTCTACTCAATCCTCCAGTTCGTCCACCGGCGACTGAGTGGGATTTGAATGTGGTCTTGCAGAAACTTACTCGCCCACCGTTTGAGCCGATGGCTACTTGCCATTTGCGCTTCCTCTCTTGGAAAGCACTCTTCCTGGTGGCTCTTACCTCAGCCAGATGTGTGAGTGAACTACAAGCTCTGGTTTCTGATAGACCGTACGCGCGGTTCTATAGGAACAGGGTGGTCCTACGGACCCATCCCAAGTTCCTCCCAAAAGTGGTCTCCTCTTTCCACCTCAATCAGGAGGTGGTTCTTCTGACCTTTTTTCCCAGGCCGCATGCCAGCCAGGCTGAAACAGTCTTGCATACCCTGGACTGTAAGAGGGCATTGTCCTTTTACATAGAACGTGCGCGGGAGCATCGAAGGGCTACTCAGCTCTTCGTCTCGTTTGACCCTAATAGGATGGGGTTACCTGTCTCCAAGCATATGTTGTCCACTTGAGTAGCAGATTGCATCGCCTGGGCGTACAGGACAGCTGACCTCCCCTTGCAGGGTCAGGTCACGGCCCACCGTATCAGGGTGAAAGCTGCGTCAGTAGCTCATCTCTGCTCTGTTCTGTTGGCAGATATCTGCCGGGCCACTCTTGAAAAACGCCGCAAAGTCTGAAGAGTATTCACACTGCTCTTATGTAATGAGACGTGTGCAGCATCATTTATATTTCTTTGAAATAACAGTGAATATAGATCCCCTGAAGAAACGATAGTTAAACGCGACGGGGGCGCCTGAAGAAGGCGTTGGGATCAGAGAGCGTGATGAGAGTGCATTGAAGAGCATTTAAATATAAGCTAAGTGTTTGTTGAGGTTTGAAGATAACATCAGTAGAGTTAGGATTACATCTTAATAATAGCTCTTATGGCATAATATTATGGAATGAGAAAAGAGCTCCATCCGTTTTCTTAATCACTTGAAAAAGTTTGCTGAAGGTCGTTGATGCTAATAGGCACTAGCATTAGACATGTTATAAGTCTGAAAAAGAGTGCCAAAAAAAGTCTGAGACTTTCAATGAAAGTAAGAATGAAGATATATATGTTTTAGAATAACCACAAGGGACAATAAAAGATTTTGGTTCCGTATTGATACAATTTACTTATTTATTTACAGTTCTTATATACCGTGCTATTTGGTATCAGTGCGGTTCACAAATAACAGAAAATTGCATCAGAACAGGGTCTTTTGCATATTTGAAACAGGATCTGTAACTTGGGAATATAACAGGGGAAACTATATACAATTAACAGTAATAGTTGTGAACTATTTACAGTTTATATATCAGCTTGGTAATTCGTAATGGAGAAGACCTTAAAAATCTATGATCATTAGGGGAGTTCCTGAGTGTAAGTCTGTTTGGTGTCTCGTCTTTGGTTACGTTGTTGGAGTATTCGAGGCTTCGTGTGTAGGTTGTGGTGTGTGGAATGATTGTGTTGGATTAGGGTTGACAAAGTGTAGGCAGAATAAGTGGTGTTTAAGGGCTTTTCTGAACTGTGAAAGGTCATTGATTATTCGGAGTTGAGGTGGGAGATCATTCCAACATTTAGGGGCATAGAAAGCAAAGCTTCGGCTTCTAGTTGTTTGAGAGCATTTAGTGAATTCAATTGGTGTAGTAAGCATATTGACAGATACTGACCACCTTAGCCTGTTTGCGAGAGTGATGGTCAAAAGTTCAGAGAGTGAAAGAGGAGACAGTTGATTAATTGCTTTAAATGTTAGTAGTAGTACCTTGTAAGTTATCCTGGATTGCACCGGTAACCAATGTAGGTCCATGAGTATGGGTGTGATGTGCTCTCTTCTGGATATGCCACAGAGAATGCGGGCTGCTGTATTCATTGCCATCTGAAGTGGATTGAGCGTATTCTTAGGAAGGCCCTGTAGGATAATGTTGGCATAGTCGAAATGCGGCGTTACAAGCGTTTGGAATATCGTTCTGAAATTGTCAGGGGCGAGTAGCGGTCTTAGGTGTCTTAATGTTCGTATCTTATTGTAAATTGCCTTTGTGGTATTCTTTGTGTTCCTTGTAGTTGAGTTGTTGGTCAATTGTGACACCCAGGTAGCGTATAACCGATTTACATGATAGTTCGGCATCTCGTACCTTCAAAGATGTGGGGGGAGAGAAGTTCTTGTTCTTAGTTACAAATAAGACTTTGGTTTTCTTGAAGTTTATACGTAGATTCTGGGATAAGAGCCAGTCAGTGATCGCGTTAAAGCACTCTACTAGTGAGGGTAGGTCGGGGTGTCTGATTTTAATTGGGGTGAATATTAACACATCATCTGCATAAATCAGACTGGATATATTAAATGATCGGATGATGTCACAGATTCGTCGCATATATACATTAAAAAGTAAAGCAGATAGGGAGGATCCCTGGGGTACACCCTGCTGTTGATGGAATGGTTTAGATGTTGAAGATCCTATTCGTACATGTTGCCAGCGGTTTGCTAGATAGGATTTACACCATTCCCAGGCCAATCCATGAATTCCCTTTTCTTGAAGTCGATGGAGGAGTTGTTCATTTTTTTATTTTTTATTACATTCTCTTATATACCGCGCTATTCTGCATCAGTGCGGATTACATTGAACAAACTGAAATTACATTGAACAGGGCATTATAACTTGGAGATAACTATTTTACAGGGAACATGGGCTATGGAGGGTTAAGTGGCTTGCCCAAGACCACAAGGAGCACCTGTGTGACTAGAAACCCCAGTCCTTCCGGCCCAAGGTTGCTGTCCTCTAGTGGGATTTGAACCCCCGACCTTCCGGCCTGAAGTACCTTACCCCAACCACTAGGCCACTCCTCCACTCCATGGTTAACACTGGATAACAGAGTCAAACGCTGCAGCAATATCAAGGAAGATGAGTACGAAGCCGTTTTCAATCTTGTCAATCCCTCTGGATAGAGTGTTGGTCAGTAAGGTGAGTAGAGTCTCCACACCGTGGGACTCTCTGAAGCCATGCTGGCAGGGATCCAAAGGAGCTGATATGTCTATGTGTTGCTGCAGTTGTATTTGGACAACTTTCTCGATGAGTTTGGCTAGTAGAGGTATACTTGAGATTGGGCGGTAGGAGTCTGTTCTTGTCGGGTCGAGTTTGCTGTTTTTCAGAAGTGGGCGTATAGATGTTTGCTTAAGGGTTGCTGGGAATGTTCCTGCTGCAAAGGAGAGCTTCATGATGTGGGCTAGAGTAGGGCTGAGGTCGGAGCGCATTGTTCTGATCCAGTGAGCAGGGCAAGGATCGTTTGGGGCTGTAGTGGTGTTGATGGTAGCAATAAGGTCAGCAATGTATTTCTCTGCAGGAGGGGTGAAGTTTGTTAGATGTGGCTGTACTTGGGGGGTGTGGTTTGTTGTGGGATTTGGTGCCATGTTTGTTTTGATAATTTTAGATTGAAGGTACTCGGCATAGGGCTGAGGTTGAATTGATACCGTCTGAGTGGGGGACGGTGTCTTAGTTAATGATTTAACAATGCTAAAGAGGTCACGTGGTTTGTTTAAAGATCGGAGGAGAAGTTCCCTGTGGTGTTCTCTCATTTTCCCAGCAATCTTCTCACGGTGTTGCTTTAGTATGTTTTTGTAAGTTGTTCGGTCGGATTCAGAACGGGATTGGCGCCATTTTCGTTCCTGCTTTCTTAGAGATTGAAGAGATGATCTTAGTTCAGCAGAGAACCATGGGGCTGGTTTTCTTTTCTTTGGTGACTTGTTGGAAGCTGTTGATCTGCTAGATGATGGTAGCTGCGAGCAGGAGTTCAGTGTGGTATTCCATATGTTGATCATCTCATCTAGGTTTTGAGCTGGTAGATGGAGTATTGGGAGAGCTCGGTTAATGAAGTCCTCTCTGTTTAGGGCTTTGAATCGTGTTGACGATTGTGGGGAAGTTGTAGTTGTTTGGCTAGTTGGAGTTTCGCTTTGTTGATGTGGGCCTATTCAGGATCTCAAAAGCGTCAATCGATGTCTGCGAGTGTCGCATTTTCACATGGAAACATTGCGATCCATTATAGTGGTGGTGCAGAAAGGAGAGTTTCTCATGTCTCTGGACTTGTCGGAAGCGTATCTCCATATTCCCATAAGAAAGGATCATCACAAATTCCTGAGGTTCGCAGTACCGTTCGGGCATTACCAGTTCCAAGCGTTGCCCTTCGGCCTAGCAACTGCCCCGAGAGTCTTCACCAAGGTTATGGTGGTGGTAGTGGCAGCGCTGCACAAAGAGGGCATTCTTGTGCATCCTTACCTAGACGATTGGTTAATTCGAGCAAAGTCGCAAGCCGAAAGCACAAAGGTGACGGCCCGAGTAGTATCGTTCTTGGAAAGTCTTGGGTGGATAGTCAATATGACAAAGAGTCATTTACTGCCTTCCCAGAATCTGGAATATCTGGGAGCTCGTTTCGACACCCGGAGCGGGAGAGTATTTCTAACAGAGCAGCGAGCACGCGGTCTGTGAATTCTTGTGGGGAGCTTCTTGAAGTCCAGGGCTCCCTCAGCGTGGCGCTACCTGCAGTTGCTGGGCACCATGGCGGCGACAATAGAGACGGTACCGTGGACGAGGGCCCACATGAGGCCATTGCAGAGGGCATTGCTTCGCCAGTGGTCGCATCAGCTGGATCCTCTGTCTCGGAAACTAGTCTGCCCAGAGGAAACTCGTCAAGCTCTGCGCTGGTGGTTACTCCCCGAGTCGCTGGAGCGGGGAAAGTCCTTGGAGGCCCCAGACTGGGTGGCAGTGATGACGGATGCCAGCCTGCTGGGCTGGGTAGCTCATTGTCAGGGCAACTTTTTCGCAGGGACTTTGGAATGCTCAGGAGAGCACGTGGCCGATCAACAGGTTGGAGTTAAGAGCGGTGTATCTGGCATTGCAAGAGTTTCGGGAGTTGCTCGGAGGGAAGGCGGTCCGAGTCCTCTCGGACAATGCGATGGCGGTGGCCTACGTCAACAAGCAAGGGGGCACCAGCAGCATGGCGCTAGAGGCCGAGGCCGAAGTCCTGTGCGGCTGGGCGGAAGAAAATCTCTTGGACCTGTCGGCGGAGCATGTAGCAGGCGTGGACAGTGTGGCAGCCGATTTCCTCAGCCGGGTGACCGTAGATCCAGGGGAATGGGTCCTGCATCCCGAGGTCTTCGAGATAGTGGTTCGCAGGTGGAGAATGCCGGTTATGGATCTCATGGCGACTTTCACCTCAGCAAAGGCCAGTCGCTTCTTCAGCAGGCGCAGAGAACGGATGTCAGAAGGACTGGACGCCCTCATGCAGGTCTGGCCGGAGGGTCAGCTGCTGTATGTCTTTCCCCCGTGGGTACTGATAGGATGGGCCCTGCAAAGAATAGAGAAGTTCAGAGGGCGCGTGATCCTGATAGCACCAGATTGGCCTCGTCGTCCATGGTACGCGGACCTGGTGAGGTTGTTGGTGGCGAAGCCCTGGCGACTTCCGTGCAGGGCGGATCTGCTATTTCAGGGGCCTCTGGTCATGCCTCACGTGGGTCGGTTCTCACTTACAGCTTGGCTCTTGAAAAGGCTCGGATGAAGTCCTGGGGGTACTCGGCGACGGTTATTGCGACCTTGTTAAAGTCCCGGAGACGGTCTACCTCCCTGGTGTATGTTCGGATCTGGAGGATCTTCGAGGTGTGGTGCAAGGCGAGAAAGTGCGAGGCTTTAAAGGCCTCTGTTCCCCAGATTTTGGAATTCTTGCAGAATGGTTTTGACAAAGGTCTGGCGGCGGCGTCCTTGCGGGTTCAAGTGGCGGCGTTGTCTTGCTATAGAGGCAGGTTGGCAGGGCAGTCGCTCGGAGTTCAACGCGATGTGAAGCGGTTTTTAAGGGTGGTGTCGCTTGTAAGGCCGCCGACTAGGCAGGTGTTTCCTAAATGGCATCTTCCCTTCGTTTTGGACGCTTTGGAGAGGGCGCCTTTTGAGCCGTTATCGCGCTCGTCGCTCAAAGATCTCACGTTGAAGGTAGTGTTTTTAGTGGCTGTTTGTTCGGATAGACAGGTATTGGAGTTGCAAGCCTTATCTTTCCTTCTTTGTGGCTAAGGTAGTCTTGAGAACTGTGCCGGCGTTTCTTCCAAAGGTGGTCTCAGCATTTCATGTGAACCAGGAGATTTCCTTGCCTGTATTTGCGGAGGGCAAGGTTGATGTCCGATGGGCTTTGAAGAAATATCTCAGTCGTACGGCAGATTTTCGAAAATCAGATAGGCTTTTTGTTCTTTTCGCGGGTTCCAGAAAGGGAGAGACGGCGTCCAAAGCGACTATTGCGCGCTGGATTAAGGAGGCTATTGCGTCGGCTTATGTTCTGAAGGGCAGAGCAGTGCCGTAGGGTTTGAAAGCCCACTCCACTAGGGCTCAGGCTACTTCCTGGGCAGAGGTTCGGTTGGTGTCACCGGTGGAGATTTGTAAGGTGGCAACGTGGTCGTCTTTGAATTCCTTTGTTCGGCACTATCGTCTGGACGTGCAGATGATGGAGGAGACCTCCTTTGGTTCGGCGGTTCTTCAGGCTGGTTTGCCGGGTCCCTCCCGCAATTGAATTTCTTTACTGCTCTGGTACTGACCCAGAGGTTTCGGGACTAGACTGGGGACACGAGCAGGAAGATGAAATTAGACTTACCTGCTAATTGTGGTTCCTGGAGTGGAACCAGTCTAGTCCCATATCCCTCCCAGTGTTCTTTGGCAAGTGGACGCCTGAAGTGTCTACGTAGTGCACAGGTAAGATATGTTTTTACTTTTAGTTAAAAAAAAAAAAAAAGTAAGGGATAGGAGGGGGTGAGAGCTGAGGGAGTTTCTCACTTTGTTTCTTTGGGGCTTGCTCTCCTTTCTTTGGTGAAGGAATGGCCTGTTCAAGTTTCCGGTCACAGTATTTCTAAGGGCGTTAGTGTTCCCTTTTTAGGGTTGGGGAGTTGCTGTAATCCTGGTTGTTTTCATACTATTGGTCAATTCTTCCTTGTTTCTCCGGTGAGTCTGCTTTGTCAATAAGTTACTGGAGGCAGGAGGCGGACACCGGGGAGATATACTGGTGATGTCACAAAAAGAGGAGTTCCTCAGTCTCCAAGCTGCTAGATGAGATGGACAACCCAGAGGTTTCGGGACTAGATTGGTTCCACTCCAGGAACCACAATTAGCAAGTAAGTCTAATTTCATCAAAGTTTGGCTGACTTAAACTGTTCAAAATTGTCCTGGAGGAAAGACGACAGCTTAGGAGAATATGATTCGTAGTAAGGAATCTTTGAAGGATATCATCAAAACAGGGGTGTTAGGGCATCCCAATAGAGACGTTGCAATAAAGGTTAAAATAGCCAAGGTGCCTTTAAATAAAGAATATAAAATGCTGAAAGATTGTAAATTATCCCTGTTAACTGCTACCAAAGTTGTAAATTCACACTAACATACTTTG
Organism: Ichthyophis bannanicus; assembly: GCA_033557465.1. Taxonomy (NCBI): domain Eukaryota; kingdom Metazoa; phylum Chordata; class Amphibia; order Gymnophiona; family Ichthyophiidae; genus Ichthyophis; species Ichthyophis bannanicus. The sequence continues at coordinate 103,432,795 of CM066032.1, read as the reverse complement.
AAATGTCTCTATGCAAATGCTAGAAGCCTAAAAAATAAGATGAGAGAGTTAGAATATATAGCACTAAATGAAGTGATAGGCATCTCCGAGACTTGGTAAATGGAGGATAGATAACCAATAGGACAGGCTGATATCAGGGTGCAAATTAAATCGCAATGATAGGATGGTTAAAATTAGTGGGTTCTGGCAGGTTGCAACCCGTAACACGGAAAAAACTCACTCCACCTTGAGATACCCTTACATAATACCTTCTCTGCCTTGGTAAATAGGGATGCCCCATTAATGGAAACTGAGGTGGCCTTAGTCAAGAAGGATGAAAAACAGCGTATCAGAAATGCCTCAGGCATTATCAAAAAAATTTCAAAACGGAAAACTCTTAATATTAGGAGATTCCATTATCAGTTGCCTTAACTTGGGAACTCTGTTCCAGGGTTAGAAGGTGGTCATATGCCTCCCAGGATCTTCAGTCAGCAAGAATACAAAGCAGATTGTACATGAAGTCACAGAGGAAAGTAAGGGCTCTAAAACTGATGTTATCCATCTGTTAATTAATGATCTGGCTAGAAACGGTACCTCTGCAGTGCAGAGACTTCCAGATTTTGGGAGAGAGCCTTAAACCCATTGTCCACATTAGAACATTCTTAAAAGTTCTACTTGTTCATGGTAAGGAGGAAGAGAGGTTGCATTGCATAATCAGCTTTAATGCATGGCTCCAAACCTGGTGCAAACATGAAGATTTTAGATATCTAGGTGCCTGGAGCAATAGATGGAACAAGAGATTATGTTGTAATTTTGACATTTTATCACTAGGGGGCAGCACCACGGATTTGAAAGGTAAGGCCTGGGGGCCTATAGGAGGAATTGGAGGGGTGGGATGGCAAGCTCAACTGACTAGCTGAGACTTTGGAGTTGGGGGGGGGGGACTGATTAGCCGGGCAGGGGGCCCGACTGATTAGCCGGGCACTGCTCTGTAGAATAGGGTTGCCAACTGGCCGGTTTTCAGCCGGCCTGGCCGGTTTTTCCATGGCCAGGCCGGCTGCTGGCGCAGAGGCAAAACTGGCCCTTGAAAAGCCGTTTTTTTTGCTCTGGCCGCAAGATCGGGAGCGGCCAGAGCAAAAAAAACGGCTTTTCTCACAACCCGGAGGGCTTCAGAGGGAGCCGGGGAAGCCCGCTCGAGGCCCCGGCTCCCTCTGTACAGCCGCCAGCGTGAAGAGCCTTTTCCTTCACGCTGGCGGCTGTTTCTGTAAAGCTGCGATTGGTGGGAAAGGTTAAAGGCAATGCCCTTTAACCTTTCCCAGCATTCGCGGCTTCACAGGAACAGTCGCCAGCGTGAAGGAAAAGGCTCTTCACGCTGGCGGCTGTACAGAGGGAGCCAGGGCCTCGCGCGGGCTTCCCCGGCTCCCTCTAAAGCCTCAGACCGCCGCGGTTTTGGGGGGGGGGAGGCCAAGGACTGCCTGGGATGTGATGGGGGGAGGGGGCCTGGACGGGAAAAGGGGCTAGGAGGGGGAATTTGACTGGAAATGGGTTGTGATGGGGGGGGGGGGGACCTGGACCGGAAAAGGGCTGGGGGGGGGGGGGAACTTGGACTGGAAAGAAATGGGCTGTGATGGAGGGGACCTGGACTGTAAAAGGGCTATGGGGGGGGAGACATGGACTGGAAATGGGTTTTGATGGGGAGGGGGACCTGGACTGGAAAAGGGCTGGGGGGGGGGGACATGGACTGGAAATGGGTTTGTGATGGGGAGGGGCACCTGGACTGGAAGAGGGCTATGGGGGGGGGGGAAACTTGGACTGGAAATAGGCTGTGATTAGGGGGACTTGGACTGGAAATGGGTTGTGAAAGGGGGGGGACCTGGACTGGAAAAGGGCTATGGGGGGCATTGGACTGGAAAGAAATGGGCTGTGATGGGGAGGGGGACCTGGACTGTAAAAGGGCTATGTGGGGGGGGGGGACATGGACTGGAAATGGGTTTTGAATGGGAGGGGCCCTGGACTGTAAAAGGGCTATGGGGGGGACATGGACTGGAAATGGGCTATGGTGGAGGGAGGGGGAACTTGGACTGGAAATAGGCTGTGATTAGGGGGGCTAGGACTGCAAATGGACTGTGATGCTGGGGGGGGGTAGGACTGCAAATGGGCTGTGATGGTGTGGGGGGACTCGGACAGCAAATGGGATGTGATGGGGGGGGGCCTAGGACTGGAAATTGGCTGTGATGGGGAACTTGGACTGGAAATGGGCTGTGATGGGGGGGGCTAGGACTGGAAATGGTCTGCGATGTGAGGGCTAGCACTGGAAATGGGCTGATGAAGAGCTGGAATAGGACTGGAAATGGGCTGATGTGGGGCATGGGAGAATGGGATTAGAAGGGAGTGGATGCTGGGTGGGTCTAGAACTATAAGGGAACTGATTTTGGGGGAGGACTAGAATAGATGGGAATGAGTGGAGAGGGGAAAAATATTTTGTGTGGAAGAAAAGTCTATGATGGGCTGGGTATTGGGAGAGTGAGGGGCTTGAGAATGGAAGGGTGAAATTTAAATGGATGATAAAGGAATAAGGAAAGAATTGGGGGAAAGAGCAAAAGGGAAACAATCATTCTCCAGGACCAAGCAGGAAGTCAGTCCTCACTTATGGGTGACGTCGGCGCCGACGGAGCCCTCGCGGAGCAATTTTCCCCAGCTTTCAAAGAAAGCCTTTGGGAATTGCAGCGCGCATGCGCGGTAGTCTTCCCGCCCGAAGGTGCCATCTTAGCCAGTCTTCTTTTTTCCGCGGAGCCCTACAGACGTCCCCGTCTTGTCCCCGCGAAAAAGTTGATTTTCCTCTGTATTTATCCTTTTTTCTTTCGGTTCGACGCCGGTCGTTTTCCCGCCCGGACTCGCGCGACGCGGTCTCGAGTCCTCTACCGGTTTTTCGGTTTTTCTGACTGAGTCAGCTTTCGTTTTCGTTTTTGCCCTGGCAGCCCGGTCCTTTGACCTCGCAGGGGCCCTTTTTCCCCCGATGGCTGCCAGTGGCTTTAAGCGGTGTGGTCGGTGTGACCGAAATATGTCACTCACCGACTCACACGACCTTTGCCTCCGCTGCCTGGGCCCAGATCACGAGGAACTGATCTGTGGGCCCTGCAGCAAACTGTCCTCGAAGGCGTTGAGAAGTCGGCGGCATCAGCGCGAAAGAATCTTCGCTGACCCCAGCCGTACCCGGACCTCGTCGGAGGCCTCACTGTCGAAAGGCTCCAGTTCGGACCGTCGACGGAGCTCCTCCGACCGGGGTTCTCCCTCCGGGGACCATCGACGGAAGGAAAAACCCGCGAGGGCGGCGTCGGTGGACGCTCCTGGCTCCGCGAGGGCCAGGTCGCATAGCCCCGACAGCCGCCCCGGGTCCTTGGAGAAGGAACACCTCCCGAAGCGACCTCGCCTGGAGTCGGAGATGCCTGCCCGGGTAAGTCCTGTTGTCCTTCTGGACTCGCCTCCGCGTCAGCCGACGTCGGGCCCCGACGCCGTCGGGGCCCGAGTCGGGGGCTGCTGGGTCGCCTGAGCTCGGACTCAGGTTGACGGCCTTGGAGAGCAGATTGTCTGCCTTCATGGACCAGCAGCGGGCACTGCTCGCTGGCTTCGCTGGCGTCGCTGCCCCGACCGCCGGGACGTCGACGTCCAAGTCGACCCCGGAGACCGATCCGATCCTCGAGTCGATGAGAACTCGAGTCGATCCTCGGTCGAGGTCGCCCTCGGCCTCCCGTTCGGGACCGAGGTCGCCGACGCCGACTCCCTCGGCGTCGGGGCGGCTGGCGCCGCACCCTGCCCGAGCCGACCCCACCGAGTCCTCGTCGGAGTCGGTCTGGGAGTCTGAGGAGGAAGAGTCACCTGATTCTTTCCGGACTCGGTGTGTCCCATCGGACTCTCCGGAGTCCGAGCCTCGGAAGCAGTCCCCCCCGGAGGATGCCCGGTTCTCGGATTTCGTTAGGGATATGGCCAAGGCTTTGGCCTTCCCTGCGGACCCCGAGGAGGAGCCTCGAGCCGAAGAGCTCGACGCCCTCCAGTATGACTCTCCCGCGAGGGAGCACTTTACTGTGCCGGTTCCTCCTATGCTGGAACGACTACTCTTCCGCATGTGGGAGAGTCCGGCCTCCTCGCCGGTCCTGAGCAAGCGGGTCGATTCTATCTATCGAGTCCGCAAGAGCCCTGGCTTTCAAAAGGCGCAGTTGCCACACCATTCCATGGTAGTGGAATCGGCCCTGCATGCATCGTCTTAAGAGCCAGAAGATGCACTCCTCGGTGCCTCCTGGAAGGGAGGCCCGTAACCTGGATGGCCTTGGCAAAAAGTGCTTCCAGGGCTCTATGCTCGCCTGTCGTGTCCAGACTTACCAGCTCTACATGGGCATGTATCTCAGGGATCTGGCTAAAGAGCTAGCCGGCTTCTCCGCTGGTTTGTCCGAGGAACCCTTGCGGAGGTTCCTAGCCTTGTCCACAGGTATTCGGGAATGCTCAAAGTTCATGTCCCGAGCAGCCTATGATGGCTTTGAAGCCTCGGCTCGAGTAGCCGCAGCCGGCATCGGTGCCCGCCGACAGGCTTGGCTTCAGTCGTCCGACCTTGAGCCCTGGGTACAGGACAAGTTGGTCGATGTCCCCTGCCGAGGCGAAAACCTCTTTGGCAAGCCCATGGCGGAAAAGGCTGCACAAATTGAGACTGAGACTCTCACCAGGACCAGGCTTTCTAGGAAGACCTCCGCCCCTTCCCAGAAAAAGAAGGGCTCGGGAAAAAAGACCTTTTACCCGAGGAAGGCGGCTGCCTACAAACAATACCCCCAACCTCGACGACTGGCTCATCAGAGCAGCATCCGCTCAGGAGGTCACCACCGCCACGTGCCGCACGGTGACTCTGCTGCAGCACTTGGGCTTTGTCATCAACTTCGCAAAGTCCACTTTGCTCCCCTCACAGGATCTCGAGTTCATCGGCGCAAGGCTGTACACCCCTCAGGCGCGAGCGTACCTACCGCTCGACAGGGCTCAGCGGCTCATGGACCTCGCCGACCGCTTTCGCAGCCAGCCCCTGGTCTCCGCCAGGCGCTTCCTGAGACTGCTCGGCCATATGGCTTCCACCGTCCATGTGACCCCCAATGCCCGCCTGAATATGCGGCCTGCTCAGTGGTGTCTCCGCCAGCAGTGGCGACAGGCCACGGGCGGCCTAGCAGACCTGGTGCGCGTCTCCGAGCCGCTGGTCTCGTCTATCCGGTGGTGGCTCCGGCAGCCGAACCTGGTATTGGGAATGCCTTTCCAGTCACCTCAGCCGACCCGGGTGCTGACCACCGATGCATCCCTCCTGGGCTGGGGAGCCCATTGCCAAGAGGCACGAACCCAGGGCCTCTGGACCAGGTGGGAGTCTGCTCAGCAGATCAACTTCCTGGAGCTCAGGGCGATCCGCCTAGCTCTCAAGGCCTTCTCCCACCTGACCTCCCAACAGTCCGTCCTTGTCCAGACGGACAATCAAGTTGCCATGTTCTACGTGAACAAGCAGGGGGGCACGGGCTCCTTCCTCCTCTGCCGGGAGGCACAGAAGCTCTGCTCTTGGGCCGTCAGTCACGGCATTCTCCTCAAGGCAGTTTATCTCCCGGGCCAAGAAAATTGCCTGGCGGACAAACTCAGCAGGGTCCTCCAGCCGCACGAGTGGCGTCTGGACCCCTTGATCGTTCAGAAGCTCTTCCTCAGGTGGGGCCTCCCCACAGTGGATCTCTTTGCCAGTCCTCACAACCGGCAGCTTCCTCGCTTCTGCTCTCGTCAGCCTCACCCCCTTCGGGTGGCGGCGGACGCCTTTCTGATCTCATGGTCGGGGAGCCTTCTGTACGCTTTCCCTCCCATCCCGTTAGTCTCTCGGACCCTTTTCAAGGTTCTCCGAGACAAAGCTTTCATGATCCTGGTGGCCCCTCGCTGGCCCAGGCAGCCGTGGTTTCCGCTCTTGCTGCAACTGGCGGTGGAGGATCCAATCCCTCTGGGGGTGCAACCGGATCTCCTCACCCAGGATCAGGGGTCCCTACTGCACCCCAACCTCAGGTCTCTCAACCTCATGGCCTGGCTGCTGAGAGGGTAGTCCTTGCTCCTCTCCTCTTGCCGGCAGAGGTGGAGGAGGTCGTCTTGGCTTCGCGACGGCCTTCTACCCGCAAATGCTACGCCCTTAAATGGCGTCGCTTTGCAGTCTGGTGTACCCAACAGTCTCAGGATCCCTTCTCCTGCCCGGTGTCGGTGATCTTACAGTACTTGCTACACCTCTCTAATCTGGGACTTAAGTCCAACTCCGTCAAAGTTCACCTCAGTGCTCTTTCCGCACATCATGTGCCGGTGGACGGCAGACCTCTCTCCAACGACCCTCTCGTAGCGAGGTTTCTCCGAGGTCTCCTACTACTTAAACCACCTCTGCGCCCGCCAGCGCCTGACTGGGACCTGAATGTGGTTTTACAGCGGATCACCTGTCCGCCTTTTGAACCTATGGCTACCTGCTCTCTCTCTCTCCGTTTTCTGTCTTGGAAAACGCTGTTCTTGATAGCCCTCACTTCCGCTAGGCGAGTAAGTGAATTACAGGCCCTCGTGTCTGATCCCCCCTACACTCGGTTCTACAAGAATAGGGTAGTCCTACGGACTCACCCAAAGTTTCTGCCTAAAGTGGTCTCCCCTTTTCACTTGAATCAGGAGGTGGTACTTCCAACCTTCTTTCCCAGACCACACTCCAGCCGAGCTGAGACGGTCCTCCATACCCTGGACTGTAGAAGGGCGTTGAACTTCTACCTTGACCGTACGCGGGAGCACCGTAAAGCTGCGCAGCTTTTTGTGTCCTTTGACCCCAATAAATTGGGGCTCCCGGTCTCCAAGCGTACTCTGTCCATCTGGGTTGCGGACTGTATCTCTTGGGCTTATGGGGCAGCCGGACTCGCCTTAGAAAGTCGAGTCACGGCTCATTGCGTTCGGGCAAAGGCCACGTCAGTGGCTTACCTCCGCTCTGTTCCGCTGGCAGACATCTGCCGGGCCGCTACTTGGTCTTCGAGCCAGACTTTTGCGGTCCATTACTGTCTCGAGAGGGAGTCCCGTAGGGACAGTGCTTTCGGACAGGCAGTCCTCCGTAATCTCTTTGAGGTCTGAGCAACTCCTACCCTCCATCCCGGATGTGGGCTACCGGTGGGTGATAATTCAGCGAAGATTCTATCCTTCTGTGCTGCTGAGCTAGAGGGAGCTCATTTTTGTGCTTAGGGTCTCCGGTAGCCTTGAGCTTGGGAGTCCCATAAGTGAGGACTGACTTCCTGCTTGGTCCTGGAGAAAGCGTAGTTACTCACCTGTAACAGGTGTTCTCCAGGAGCAGCAGGAATCAGTCCTCACTACCCTCCCTCCTCCCCTTGGAGTTGCAATCGTCTGCTTATGTTCTTTTTTTGCAAATTTTATGCTGTCTTTTTTAGCTATGTCATCTGACTGGCTAAGATGGCACCTTCGGGCGGGAAGACTACCGCGCATGCGCGCTGCAATTCCCAAAGGCTTTCTTTGAAAGCTGGGGAAAATTGCTCCGCGAGGGCTCCGTCGGCGCCGACGTCACCCATAAGTGAGGACTGATTCCTGCTGCTCCTGGAGAACACCTGTTACAGGTGAGTAACTACGCTGTATGTTAAAGCAGAAATAGAGAGAGAATGAAAAACATCTAAAACAGAAGAAAGGACAAATGGATAGCTCGCAGAAGACACGAAGAAACCAGAAGAAAGTGACTGGAGCAATTGCAACTGAAAAATAAAACGCCCAAACAGAAGGTAGAAAAATACTTTTATTTTGAATTTATTAGCTGGAATATGTTAGGTCTGGGAAGTGTGTATTGATAACATCTTTGCGTTTTTGTTTAGTGCAAGAGGAAATTACTTTATAGTTTTATTTCTCAGTGTTGTACATTTCATGTTTGGATTTTGGGGTTCCCAGTTTAATTATTATCTGACCAAGGAAGTTAGCCTACACGTATCCTCGGTAATTTTTGTGGGTGGGACTGGGGGCGGGGCAGGGGTGGGACTAGGGGCGGAGAATGGGTGGAGCATGGCGAGCCACAGGTGTCGGGTTTTTCTCGGTGAAAAAGTTGGTAACCCTACTGTAGAAACACAGAAACATGATGACAGAAAAAGACCACATGGCCTAGCTAGTCTGCCCTTCCATATCAACCACTACAACAGTCCCCTTTTTTCCTTTAGAGATCCTCTGTGTTTGTCCCATGCTTTTTTGATTTCAGACACTGTCCTCATCTTTACCACCCTCACTGGGAGACTATTCCACGCATCTACCACTCTTTCCGTAAATAAATATTTCCGCATATTACTCCTGAGTCTATCCCCTTTCACCCTCATCCTATGTCTCCTCATAGCAAAACTTGCTTTCAGTCGAAAGAGGCTCTCCTGTGCATTTATACCACAGAGGTATTTAAACGTCTCTATCATGTCACCTCTATCCCGCCTTTCCTCTAAGGTGTACATATTACAATCCTTAAGTCTGTCCTCATATGCTTTATAATAAAGACCACTAACCATTTTAGTAGCCACCCTCTGTACCAACTCCAACCTGTTTATATCCTTTTGAAGGTGTGGTCTCCAGAATTGCACACAATACTCCAAATGAGATTGCACTAAAGACTTAAACAGAGACACTATCACCTCCTTTCTCCTGCTGGCCATTTCTTTCCCTATGTATACAAGCTTCCTTCTAGCTTTCGGTGTCACCTTTTCTACCTGTTTACCTACTTTAAGATCATCAGACATAATCACACCTAGGTCCCGCTCTTCTTTTCTCCTGCTGGCCATTCCTCTCCCTATGCATCCAAGCATACTTCTAGCTTTCGACGTCACCTTTTCTATCTGTTTAGCTTTTTTTTTTTTTTTTAAATTTTAATCTTTATTAAATTTACCACACAGATTGCATACCATAGACAAAATAACACAGCAAGCAAACTTCCATTTATATCACTATAAGCTAACAATGTTACTGTCTCTTTCTCTGCAGTTACCTCTCTACCCAAGCCTCCCCTCCTCCCTCTAAACCCTCCCTCCCCCCCTTTACCTCTAGCCCCGTTAACTTACTACATTATATATTGCATAAACATAACAGCTGAACAAGCTTTGAATTGCAACACAATAGCTAAACATCAATATATCTTCTCTCCAGCTCTTCCCCTCTACCCTTCCCTCCCCCACCCCTCCCCCCTCACCTTTTTTTTTTTAAATTTTATTGTTTATTAAAAACACTTCCAATAATGTAACATTTCTCTTGTCCCAATACTCCTATATACACATCTTCTAATAGCTAATACAGTTTCTCCAGGACCAAGCAGGAAGTCAGTCCTCACTTATGGGTGACGTCGGCGCCGACGGAGCCCTCGCGGAGCAATTTTCCCCAGCTTTCAAAGAAAGCCTTTGGGAATTGCAGCGCGCATGCGCGGTCGTCTTCCCGCCCGAGGGTGCCATCTTAGCCAGTCTTCTTTTTTCCGCGGAGCCCTACAGACGTCCCCGTCTTGTCCCCGCGAAAAAGTTGATTTTCTTCTTTATTTTATCCTTTTTTCCTTCGGTTCGACGCCGATCTTTTTCCCGCCCGGACTCGCGATGCCGGTCACGAGTCCTCTTACTTTTTTCGGTTTTTCTGACTTAGTCAGCTTTCGTTTTCGATTTCCCTGGCAGCCCGGTCCTTTGACCTCGCAGGGGCCCTTTTTCCCCCGATGGCTGCCAGTGGGTTTAAGCGGTGTGGTCGGTGTGATCGAAATATGTCACTAACCGACACACATGACTTTTGCCTCCGCTGCCTGGGCCCGGATCATGAGGAACTGATCTGTGGGCCCTGCAGCAAAATGTCCTCAAAGGCGTTGAGAAGTCGGCGGCATCAGCGTGAGAGAATCTTCGCTGACCCCAGCCGTACCCGGACCTCGTCGGAGGCCTCCGCGTCAAAAGGCTCCAGCTCGGACCGTCGCCGGAGTTCCTCCGACCGGGGTTCTCCCTCCGGGGACCATCGTCGGAAGGTGAAACCCGCGAGGGCGGCGTCGGTGGACGCTCCTGGTTCCGCGAGGGCCAGGTCGCATAGCCCCGACAGCCGCCCCGGGTCCTTGGAGAAGGAACACATCCCGAAGCGACCTCGCCTGGAGTCGGAGATGCCTGCCCGGGTAAGTCCTGTGGTCCTTCTGGACTCGCCTCCGCGACAGCCGACGTCGGGCCCGACGCCGTCGGGGCCCGAGTCGGGGGCTGCTGGGTCACCTGAGCTCGGACTCAGGTTGACGGCCTTGGAGAGCAGACTGTCTGCCTTCATGGACCAGCAGAGGGCACTGCTCGCTGGCTTCGCTGGCGCCGCTGCCCCGACCGCCGGGACGTCGACGTCCAAGTCGACCCCGGAGACCGAGCCGATCCTCGAGTCGATGAGAACGCGAGTCGATCCTCGGTCGAGGTCACCCTCGGCCTCCCGTTCGGGACCGAGGTCGCCGACGCCGACTCCCTCGGCGTCGGGGCGGCTGGCGCCGCACCCTGCCCGGGCCGACCCCACCGAGTCCTCGTCGGAGTCGGTCTGGGAGTCTGAGGAGGAAGAGTCACCTGATTCTTTCCGGACTCGGTGTGTCCCATCGGACTCACCGGAGTCCGAGCCTCGGAAGCAGTCCCCCCCGGAGGATGCCCGGTTCTCGGACTTCGTTAGGGATATGGCCAAGGCTTTGGCCTTCCCTGCGGATCCCGAGGAGGAGCCTCGAGCCGAAGAGCTCGACGCCCTCCAGTATGACTCTCCCGCGAGGGAACACTTTACTGTGCCGGTTCCTCCTATGCTGGAACGACTACTCTTCCGCATGTGGGAGAGTCCGGCCTCCTCGCCGGTCCTGAGCAAGCGGGTCGATTCTATCTATCGAGTCCGCAAGAGCCCTGGCTTTCAAAAGGCACAGCTGCCACACCATTCCATGGTAGTGGAATCGGCCATGCATCGTCTTAAGAGCCAGAAGATGCACTCCTCGGTGCCTCCTGGAAGGGAGGCCCGTAACCTGGATGGCCTTGGCAAGAAGTGCTTCCAGGGCTCTATGCTCGCATGTCGTGTCCAGACTTACCAGCTATACATGGGCATGTATCTCCGGGATCTGGCTAAAGAGCTAGCCGGATTCTCCGCTGGTCTGTCCGAGGAACCCTTGCGGAGGTTCCTAGCCTTGTCCACTGGCATTCGGGAATGCTCAAAGTTCATGTCCCGAGCAGCCTATGATGGCTTTGAAGCATCGGCTCGAGTGGCCGCATCCGGCATCGGTGCCCGCCGACAGGCTTGGCTTCAGTCGTCAGACCTTGAGTCCTGGGTGCAGGACAAGTTGGTCGATGTCCCCTGCCGAGGCGAAAACCTCTTTGGCAAGCCCATGGCGGAAAAGGCTGCGCAAATTGAGACTGAGACTCTCACCAGGACCAGGCTTTCTAGGAAGACCTCCGCCCCTTCCCAGAAAAAGAAGGGCTCGGGGAAAAAGTCCTTTTACCCGAGGAAGGCGGCTGCCTACAAACAATACCCCCATTATCAGGCCCCTGCAGCTCCCCAACAGGGCCAGCAGGCCAAGGGACGGGGTAACGGGTCCCGTAGGCAGCAAGCCCCCAAGCCTGCACCACCAGCCCCTGCTCAGCAGGGTGGGGGCTTTTGACTCACTAAGCATAGCCTCTCCCCCCCCGCTGGTTCCTCCCAGCACCGGAGGCCGGCTGGTTCACTTCGCCCACAGGTGGTCCAGCATCACCGCAGATGCCTGGGTGCTTCAGGTCGTGCGAGAAGGCTATCTTCTCCACTTCCATCAGGTCCCTCCCTCCTATTTTCCGGGAGAACCTCCGCGACCCCCTCTGCACAGGGAGTTGCTCCTTCAGGAGTTAGCAGGTCTTTTGCAGGAACAGGCGGTGGAACCGGTGCCACACCACCTGAGAGGTCAAGGCTTTTATTCCAGGTATTTTCTGATACCAAAGAGAACAGGGGGCCTCAGACCCATCCTGGACTTGCGCAACCTCAACAAGTTCCTTGTGCGGGAGAAGTTCAAAATGCTTACCCTTGGAATCCTTCTGCCCTACCTCCAGCAGGGAGATTGGCTATGCTCCTTGGATCTAAAGGATGCCTACACGCACATCCTCATCCACCCAAGCCACCGCCAATACCTAAGGTTTGTGGTGGCAGGAAATCATTACCAGTACAGAGTACTGCCCTTTGGCCTGTCCTCCGCTCCGCGAGTCTTCACAAAATGTCTCGCGGTCGTGGCGGCCCATCTCCGGCTTCACGGCCTCTATGTCTTTCCGTACCTCGACGACTGGCTCATCAGAGCAGCGTCCGCTCGGGAGGTCACCGACGCCACGCGCCGCACGGTGACTCTTCTGCAGCACTTGGGCTTTGTTATAAACTTCGCAAAGTCCACTTTGCTCCCCTCACAGGATCTCGAGTTCATCGGCGCAAGGCTGCACACTCCTCAGGCGCGAGCATACCTACCGCTCGACAGGGCTCAACGGCTCATGGACCTAGCCGACCGCTTTCGCAGCCAGCCCCTGTTCTCCGCCAGGCGCTTCCTGAGACTACTCGGCCATATGGCTTCCACCGTCCATGTGACCCCCAATGCCCGCCTGAATATGCGGTCTGCTCAATGGTGTCTCCGCCAGCAGTGGCGACAAGCCACAGGCGGCCTAGCAGACCTAGTGCGCGTCTCCGAGCCGCTGATCTCGTCTCTCCGGTGGTGGCTCCGGCAGCCGAACCTGATATTCGGAATGCCTTTCCAGTCACCTCAGCCGACCCGGGTGCTGACCACCGATGCATCCCTCCTGGGCTGGGGAGCACGTTGCCAAGAGGCACGTACTCAGGGCCTCTGGACCACGTGGGAGTCTGCTCAGCAGATCAACTTCCTGGAGCTCAGGGCGATCCGCCTAGCTCTCAAGGCCTTCTCCCACCTGACTTCCCACCAGTCCGTCCTTGTCCAGACGGACAATCAAGTTGCCATGTTCTACGTGAACAAGCAGGGGTGCACGGGCTCCTTCCTCCTCTGCCGGGAGGCACAGAAGCTCTGCTCTTGGGCCGTCAGTCACGGCATTCTCCTCAAGGCAGTTTATCTCCCGGGCCAAGAAAATTGCCTTGCGGACAAACTCAGCAGGGTCCTCCAGCCGCACGAGTGGCGTCTGGATCCCTTGGTAGTTCAGAAGCTCTTCCTCAAGTGGGGCCTCCCCACGGTGGATCTCTTTGCCAGTCCTCACAACCGGCAGCTTCCTCGCTTCTGCTCTCGTCAGCCACACCCCCTTCGGGTTGCGGCGGACGCTTTTCTGATCTCATGGTCGGGGAGCCTTCTGTACGCTTTCCCACCCATCCCGCTAGTCTCTCGGACTCTTTTCAAGGTTCTCCGAGACAAAGCCTTCATGATCCTGGTGGCCCCTCGCTGGCCCAGGCAGCCGTGGTTTCCGCTCCTACTGCACCTGGCGGTGGAGGATCCAATCCCTCTGGGGGTACAACCGGATCTCCTTACTCAGGATCAGGGGTCCCTACTGCACCCCAACCTCAGGTCTCTCAATCTCATGGCCTGGCTGCTGAGAGGGTAGTCCTTGCTCCCCTTCTCCTGCCGGCGGAGGTGGAGGAGGTCGTCTTGGCTTCGCGACGCCCTTCTACCCGCAAATGCTACGCCCTTAAATGGCGTCGCTTTGCAGTCTGCTGTACCCAACAGTCTCAGGATCCCTTCTCCTGCCCGGTGTCGGTGATCTTGCAGTACTTGCTGCACCTCTCTAATCTGGGACTTAAGTCCAACTCCGTCAAAGTTCACCTCAGTGCTCTTTCAGCACATCATGTGCCGGTGGACGGCAGACCTCTCTCCAACGACCCTCTCGTAGCGAGGTTTCTCCGAGGTCTCCTTCTACTTAAACCACCTCTGCGCCCGCCAGCGCCTGACTGGGACCTGAATGTGGTTTTGCAGCGGATCACCTGTCCGCCTTTTGAACCTATGGCTACCTGTTCTCTCCGTTTTCTGTCTTGGAAAACACTGTTCTTGATAGCCCTCACTTCCGCTAGACGCGTTAGTGAATTGCAGGCCCTCGTGTCTGATCCCCCTTACACTAGGTTCTACAAAAATAGGGTAGTCCTACGGACTCACCCAAAATTTCTGCCTAAAGTGGTCTCCCCTTTTCACATCAATCAGGAGGTGGTACTTCCAACCTTCTTTCCCAGACCACACTCCAGCCGAGCTGAAACGGTCCTCCATACCCTGGACTGTAGAAGGGCTTTGAACTTCTACCTTGACCGTACGCGGGAGCACCGTAAAGCTGCTCAGCTTTTTGTGTCTTTTGACCCCAATAAATTGGGGCTCCCGGTCTCCAAGCGTACTCTGTCCATCTGGGTTGCGGACTGTATCTCTTGGGCTTATGGGGCAGCCGGACTCTCCTTAGAAAGCCGAGTCACGGCTCATTGCGTTCGGGCAAAGGCTACGTCAGTGGCTTATCTCCGCTCTGTTCCGCTGGCAGACATCTGCCGGGCCGCTACTTGGTCTTCGAGCCAGACTTTTGCGGTCCATTACTGTCTCGAGAGGGAGTCCCGCAGGGACAGTGCTTTCGGACAGGCAGTCCTCCGTAATCTCTTTGAGGTCTGAGCAACTCCTACCCTCCATCCCGGATGTGGGCTACCGGTGGGTGATAATTCAGCGAAGATTCTGTCCTTCTGTGCTGCTGAGCTAGAGGGAGCTCATTTTTGTGCTTAGGGTCTCCGGTAGCCTTGAGCTTGGGAGTCCCATAAGTGAGGACTGACTTCCTGCTTGGTCCTGGAGAAAGCGTAGTTACTCACCTGTAACAGGTGTTCTCCAGGAGCAGCAGGAATCAGTCCTCACTACCCTCCCTCCTCCCCTTGGAGTTGCAATCGTCTGCTTATGTTCTTTTTGCAAATTTTTCTGCTGTCTTTTTTAGCTATGTCATCTGACTGGCTAAGATGGCACCCTCGGGCGGGAAGACGACCGCGCATGTGCGCTGCAATTCCCAAAGGCTTTCTTTGAAAGCTGGGGAAAATTGCTCCGCGAGGGCTCCGTCGGCGCCGACGTCACCCATAAGTGAGGACTGATTCCTGCTGCTCCTGGAGAACACCTGTTACAGGTGAGTAACTACGCTTTCATCCAGGTTTCCTTATCATAAACAGATTGTTCATGTTTTTCCCCTTTGGTCCTGTTCTACTATACTCCCCCTGCATTCCTTTACCCCCATGGAAGAGACAACGGGGTTACTTACCTGTAACAGGAGTTCTCCGTGGACAGCAGGATAAGTCAGCCACACCTGGTGACGTCCTCCGGGCGGTGCCATGCATATGGAAGTGCTGTCTAGAGCTCAGAAAGTGAACCTTTCTGAGCATGCCCAGGTAGCCCACCTTACCGGTCCGCCCCCTAGCCTGGCCAGTGAGTTCCTAGCTAGCTATTGACCGGCTAGGGAGCGGTAGAGGTAGCCTCCTCCAGGGGAGGTGGGTGGGATTGTGTGGCTGACTTATCCTGCTGTCCCTGGAGAACTCCTGTTACAGGTAAGTAACCCCGTCTTCTCCATGGACCCTCAGGATTGCGTCAGCCACACCTGGTGCCTCCCTAGCTGCCTGTGCACGCTGAGGTGGAGGAGGTAAGCATACAAGACACGCAGTATACCGCTAGGGTGTATTAAATCAATGCAACACAGCTTTATTAGTAGCACTAGGGTCGCCAGAGGCGATGTGCAAAATGTGGACAGGATGTGCAAGAGATATACAACGGTGCTGGCAGACAGAGCAATAGTGCAAACAGTGCAACAGAATTCAAGGTGCAACAGTGCAACACATTCAACTGTGCAAACAGTGCAATAATGTACGTATTCAAAGGTGCAAACAGTGCAATACAGGGTTGTCAAATGACAGCAACATAAGCAGGCATAGCATAAAGGGAGTCCATAATCAGGTGCGCCGTGCGGCCTCACTTCCCCTGGATGCCGTGGAGAGGACGGCCATGCCGAGGGCAAAGTCCTCTTGTGCCTTGAGGTTGAGGCAGTAGTGTCTGAGGAACGTGTGCGGGGAGGACCAGGTGGCCGCTCTGCAGACGTCAATTAGTGGAATAGAGCGAAGGTTGGCAATGGAGGTGGCCAGCGCTCTGAGTTTGTGAGGGCCCACTCTCGGCTGTTGCTGGGAGCCTGAAGGGTCAAGGCAATAGGAGACGCAGGAGGTGACCCAGTGAGAGAGGGTCCTCTTGTTGACTGATCTGCCAGGCTTGCTTGGATTGAAAGACACGAACAGCTGCTCACCTTCGCGGGTGGGTTGTGTCCTGTGTAGATAGATCCGGAGGGCCCGGAGACAGTCCAGAGTGTGCAGGCGCCTCTCCTCGTCTGATGCATGAGGCTCCAGAAAGAAAGAGGGGAGCTCAATAGACTGATTAATGTGGAAAGCTGACACTACTTTGGGAACGAACCTGGGGTTGGTTCTCAAGGATGCGCGGTTTGGATGTAGCTGCGTATATGGGGGGTGTGCTACCAGTGCTTGCAGCTCGCTGATCCTCCTGGCGGATGTAATGGTTACTAGAAACAGTGTTTTTCAGGAGACGTACTTCATGTCCGCGGACTGCATCGGCTCGAAGGGTTCCTGTGTCAAGCGTAGCAATACAATGTTGAGGTCCCAGGGTGGGACCGGATGTCTTATTGGGGGTTTTAGGTTTGTCAGTCCCTTCATGAAGCGGGATGTGAGAGGCAGTGCCGCAATCGAGGTAGCTCCCTCCGGAGGTGCGTGAAAAGCCGCGATCGCCGAGAGGTGCACTCTGACGGATTGTGTCTGCAGACCAAGGTGAGACAGAGAGCTAAGGTATTGCAGGACATTGGAGAGGGGACACGTAGTGGGCTCAAGGCCTTGAGCTGTGCACCAGGCGCTGAAACGCTTCCATTTGAGACCGTAGGACTTCTGGGTCGAGGGTCTTCTGGCTGCCAGGACCACGTCCTGTACCTCTGCAGGTAGCTGTAGCGTAGCTAGGTTTAACCGCTCAACCTCCAGGCAGTGAGAGCCAGGGCTTTGAGGTTGGGGTGTTGTGTTCTGCCCCCATCCTGCGTCAGTAGGTCCGGCCTGAGGGGCAGGCGCTTCGGAGCCCCTTGTGCTAAGCGCTGGAGAAGCGCAAACCACATCTGGCGGGGCCAGTGGGGAACCACCAGGATGGCTCGGGCTTTGTCGAGAATGATCCGTTGAAGTGTTGCAGGGATGAGAGGGGTCGGCGGGAAGGCATACACCAGAGACCACTCCCCCCAGCACACATCGAATGCATCCGCTGCTAACCTGTTCGCTGACGGGTGCCTGGAGCAGAATAGGGGGCATTTTGCATTCCATTCCGTGGCGAATAGGTCGATGTTTGGGATGCCCCAAATTTGGAAGAGACTGTCGGCTACCTCCGGGAGGAGTGTCCATTCGTGCGGTTGCAGCTGTCTGCTGAGTTTGTCCGTCAATGTGTTCTGGTCTTCCGGGAGATAGGAGGCACGGAGACTGCACTCGTTCTTCAGGGCCAGGGACCAGATTTGAAGCGCTTCCTTGCAGAGGGAGCGAGAGGCGGTGCCCCCTTGCTTGTTGATGTAAAACATGGCAACTTGGTTGTCCGTCTGGATGAGGACGGATTTACCGCGCATGTGTGTTAGGAACGCTTTGAGAGCGTATTTGATGGCCTTTAGCTCGAGGAGGTTTATGTGGAGGAGCCTCTCCTGTTGTGACCAGGCTCCTTGTGTGCTGAATATCAAGGTGTGAGCACCCCAGCCTGAATTGGAAGCGTCCATGGTGAGGGTTACTTGGTGCTTAGGTGGATGCATGTCCTTCCCCACCGAAAGATTCCCCGGAACCGTCCACCAGTGGAGTTGAGCTCTGATCTGGGGGGTCATCTGGATGCGAGTGGAGAGTGGTTGCGAATGTTGACTCCAGTGGGTACGTAGATGCCACTGGAGTGCGCGCATCTTTAGCCTCGCAACTGGAAGGACTGACGTTGTGGCGGACATGTGGCCCAGAAGACGTAGGATGGAGCTTGCCGAAAGGGTCCCTTTTGAGGCCAAGCTGGACGCAAGTGAGGTGATTGCGACCAATCTTTGCTCGGGGAGGTAGGCCTTCGAGAGTTTGGTGTCGATCACAGCTCCGATGAATTCCAGTCTCTGGGAAGGAGTGAGGTGTGACTTGTTGAGGTTGACGACAAACCCCAAGGAGGAGATCAGGGTTTGGCTACCCGCAGGGATTCCTGCAGCTCCGTTGCGGAGGGGGCTGTGAGGAGCCAATCGTCCAGGTATGGAAAAACGGAGATGTTCAGCTTGCGGAGATGTGCTGCTGCCACGGCCATGCACTTCGTGAACACCCGTGGCGCTGGTGACAGACCGAAGGGAAGTACTCTGTATTGGTAGTGCTGCCCTAGAACTTGGAAGCGGAGGTACTTCCTGTGAGACTTGTGGATGCGGATGTGGGTATAAGTGTCCTGCAGATCGAGGGATGCCATCCAGTCGCCGGATTGTATCAGAGGCAGGATGGAGTTGAGAGAGTACATCCGGAACTTCTCTTTGATGATGAATGTATTCAGCTTGCGGAGGCCGAGGATAGGGCGAACACCTCCAGTTCTTTTGGGAATGAGAAAATATCTTGAATAGAAGCCAGAGTTTCTTTCGGCAGAGGGTACTTGCTCTATTGCCTTGGAGATCAAAAGGTGTATTAGCTCTGCCGCCATGGCCACGCGTAAGTGTGGGGGTGTGTCACTGATGGGATGAGTGCTCTGGCGGGGCGTCGCAGCAAAGCGCATGCGGTAGCCTTCTCAGATGATCTGTAGAACCCAGGAGTCTGAGGAGATCCGTTGCCACTCTGGAAGGAAGTGAGTCAGGCGACCCCCGATCCGGGTGGTCACCCTTGAATCGTTGTCAAAAGGAGGGCGCACCTTTGGTGGTGGGCGCGTTGTTGCTCTTCTTCTGCTTACGGTCCCGCTGGGAGTTGCGCTGGTGCGAAGGAGCGTGGTAGGAGTTATTTTTGTATTTGTTGTACTGCCATCTCCTGTTGGAGGGGTATTTTTTGTTGGAGGCGTAGTAGGACTTCCTCTGGAAGCTACTTTTATGAGTTCTGCTGTGGTGCTCGAAGCCATCGTCCGCCAGAGTTTGTAGTGTGGTGCAATGTTCTTTCATATTGTTGACTGCGTCCTTTACCTTGTCACCAAAGAGTGATTCACCTGTGCAGGGTGCATCGGCGATCCCGTCGTGAGTGTCATCACGCAGACTGGAGGCTCTTAACCACGCCCATCTTCTTTCCGAGATGGCAGTGCCCGCAGTGCGCAGCGCTGTGTCGAAAGAGTCAAAGGTGGTGCTAGCCAGATGCTTGCTGCATTCTGACAGATCCAGGAGGGCACTGAAGAGCAGTGCCTGAGACCCCTTAGGAAGGGATGCAACGCCGGCTCTGAAGGATGCTGTGCAGGCGTTGAAGAATAGAACTTGCTGGAACTGGTGAGCCGCAATCCTAGCGTTGAGCATAGATCCTTGGAACACCTTCTTTCCAATGTCATCGATCAGCTTGTGGTCTTGGCCTGGGGGGCTATTGGCGTGAGTACGTGAGGACTTTACGCGCTTGAGAGCCGAAGACATCACGATGGAATGGTGCGGTAGCTGCAGTTGCGAGAACCCCGGGGCAGGTTTTACTTGATACTTAGAGTCCAGGCGTCTGGGAAAAGGCCGGCCGGAAGCCGGCGTCTGCCACAGCCACAAAGTGGTTGTCCAACAGCGTTTGGTGGATGGGCAGCGCAAACGCTGGTTTTGGGGTCGCCAGGTACTTCAGAACCTCGGGAACTGGTTCTCCCCCCTCCTCTGAAACTTTTAAAGCCAAGGTGGATGCCAGTTTGTTCAGGAATTTTGGGGTAAGTGAGATCCTCCGGAGGGGGGGTTCTTCCCGCTCCGGGGATTGCCTCAGCTCAGAGCTGGTGTGTTCGTGTCCTTGCGATGCTGACCCCACCACCGCTGCCTCGATATCGTGTTCCTCTGCGGTGCTGTCCGGGGAGGGGTTCTCCCGTTGTGGATGAGGCGATGGCCTACGGGAGGGTTCTCTAGCTCCCTTGTCCGGAGTGGATGCCGTGCACTGAATGGGAGCTGGCTCGGCGGGAGGGGAAGGGTGCGCAGTGGAGGCGGGTTGGTTTAGCAGTTGAGTTAACAAGTTGATAATCTCAGAAGAGCTATTGCGGCTACTGGATTTCCTGGAGCAGCTGTGGTGGTGACTGTAAGTGGAGGAGGAGCTGGAGGGACTCCGGTGACTCCTGTGCCTGCTTTTGCGGCTGCGGTGGTCTCTCCGATGGCCCCTGTGAGAATAAGAGTGATGGTAGCGTTTGCCCTTCGCTCTGCGGCTGTAGCTGCTGTTGCTGCTGCTGGATCCGCTGTCTCTGTCAGCCCTGGACTGTTTCTTTTTGCGATCTCTGTGTGCCGAGATGCTTCTGCTTCGCTTACTCCTGGAGTGCCTGTAAGCTATAGGGCTCAGAGAATCAGCGCCGCTGGACTCGACGGCGCCAACAGGGCTGACTGGGGTGTTTTGTTGCCGGTGCGGGCTCACGGCGCTGCTTGAGGCACGGCGCTGACAACTGCTTCCCCCGATGCTGCACAGCTCCGATCCGCCAGAGGCGGAGGCTCCGCCCCCGGAGGGGGTGGCGTTAGAGCGATGACGCTGGGAGCTGGTCTCTTTAATGCAGCATAGCACTGAGCTCGCAGAGGTTGAAGGCTTGCTAGAGGGGGCGGAGTTGGAGGACTGATGCTGAAGCTGGGAGGACTGAGACCCGTCGCCATCTTGAGCAGCATGGCTGTGGCCATCGGGAATCCTGGGCTGGGAGTCAACAAGCCCCGGGTGGCCCGCCGGTGCCGGGGACCGCAGGAAACGCGTTGGAGGCCCGGAGGATGCATCAATGGCACGGCAGGGGATGGAGGCTGCAGCGGGCACATCCAAAGCCAGCGACACAGGCAGCACAGCTGAGGTACTTGCGTTTTCTGCAAAGTCCTGTAGAGCGTAGCCTCCAACTCTTAGCGCTCTGGGAGACATTCTGCCACAATGAGTACAGTCCTGCACGATGTGGTCTGGCCCCAGGCAGCGCAGGCAGAACTCATGGTTGTCAGCGCTGCTCATCTTATGCTTGCAGTGCGAGCATCTCTTAAAGCCAGGCTTTGGCATCGCTTGCGATCTGGAGATAAGATCAGAGTTGTAGAATTTGTTCGTTGAATGGAGATTGTGTTTGATGAGAGCAGGGTCCGTCTTGCTGGCAAGGCGGAAGGAAGAATACTGGCCAGGCTAAGGGG
Organism: Ichthyophis bannanicus; assembly: GCA_033557465.1. Taxonomy (NCBI): domain Eukaryota; kingdom Metazoa; phylum Chordata; class Amphibia; order Gymnophiona; family Ichthyophiidae; genus Ichthyophis; species Ichthyophis bannanicus. The sequence goes on along the minus strand of CM066032.1, from coordinate 103,411,553 downwards.
CGAACCAGTAAGGTGGGCTACCTGGGCATGCTCAGAAAGGTTCACTTTCTGAGCTCTAGAGAGCACTTCCGTATGCATGGCGCCGCCCGGAGGACGTCACCAGGTGTGGCTGACACAATCCTGCTGGTCCATGGAGAACACAACATTAAATGTTTTCTGACCTTCTTTCTTTCCCCCCTCCCTCCCCTCCTTTCTCCCCATCTTCTTCCCCTCCCCCCTTATTACCCCCCCCCCCCTTCTAATCCCTTCTTCCATCTTTCCAATCCCGGTATCCCTTCCAGATAGCTTTAAACACTTTTACTTGACTTTTCTTGTAGGCTACAATTTCACTCATAGTCCACAACCTCTCCATTCGACTTCCAATCTCTAAAAGTGTTGGGGCATCTAGCCTTTTCCAATGCGCTATAATCGCTCCCCTAGCCGCCCCTATACAGTATCCCATCATCATCTGTACATTCCTATCCCCCTCCTCCGGCATCTCATAGCTGGCGTTAAGGACACCGGTTGTCCTGTTATTTCCCCCATCTTCTCCTCCCACTCTTTCCACATGTTCTGTACCTTCGGGCAATCCCATAATATATGCTTCAAATCCCCCCTACCATTACATCCCCTCCAACATTCCCCCTTGTCCTGTGTTTTAAACACCCGTAACCTCCATGGCGTCCAATATACCTGATGCCTTACCTTCCAACTGCTTTCCAGATAAGGTGTCCCCGGCGCCAATCTGTTAGTCCTCTTATAGATATTATGCCACCGTGCTCTATCCCAAGACCTTTTCCCATGCTATTTTCCCCCCCTAATATCCCCCTACCTCTCCTCTACCCATCTCTATCAATTCCACGTATAACTGAGCTATCACTCCTTTTCTAGTCCCCTGCTGCCTCATCATTTTCTCAAACCTAGTATCCTGCCTCTTTAAATCTTCCTTCACTCCCCTTCGATTGATATATGCTGCTATCTGCATATATGCCAAATTCTCAGTTCTCCAGACTCCATATTCTAGTTGCAGCTGCTCAAAACTTTTCAGCTCTCCTTTTTTACCTATTAATTGTCCCAGTGTCACCACCCCTTTACTCCTCCATTCTCTAAAATTCCCCCCTTCCTGCCCCATCTGAAAGTCCCCCTATCCCCATAATATGAGTATTTTGCATGTATCTCATCCCGTGTAGCATCTGCCCTTTAATTTTCAGCCACAGGTCCTTAGTATGTCCCCTACAGGGATTTCCCTCCAGCCCTTCCTCCCTCTTTGCTCCCGGATCCCAGATCCAGGCCTCCAAACTCTTACCTCTCTGAACGTCCTGCTCCAAATGAACCCATACCGGAACCTCTCCCCCCTCCTGCCAACTTCTCAAGGCCCTTAATTGCGAAGCCATATAATACTTCTCAATCCACGGAACCCCCAGCCCTCCTTCCCTTTTAAGCTGATACATCGTGTGTCTTGCCACCCTCGGGGCCTTCCCACTCCATATAAATTCCATCAATAATTGCTGAACCTGCTTCAGATACTTATTGGGAACCTTACACGGTATGGAGCTAAACAGGAAAATAAATCTAGGTACTATATTCATCTTAATAACCGCTATTCTGCCTAGCCAGGACAGATACAACCTCTCCCACCTTCGCAAGTCTTTCCGCACCTCCATCAACAACGGAATATAATTTCCCCTCCACAGATTCGTAGTATGCTTCCCCATATTAATCCCCAGGTATCTATACGTGTCTTTGACCCATTTAAATGGAAACCCCCCTTGCAGGCTCATCACCCAGTCCCTTTGTAAATTAAATCCCAATATTTCCGATTTGCTCCCATTTATTTTATACCCTGCTACCGCACTATACTTATATATTTCCTGCATTAATACCAGCAACGAAATAAGTGGCTCACGAATCGTGAAGATGACATCATCCGCAAAGAGAGTAATCTTTATTTCTTTACCATTCATTACCACCCCCTTTATATCTTGCATCATTCGTACCCTCTCTGCCAATGGTTCTATCACTAGGGCAAACAACAGCGGGGACAAGGGGCATCCCTGTCTCGGCCCTCTCTCTAACCGAATCATGTCTGAGTACCCTCCGTTAATTCGAATCCGCGCTTTCGGTCCCTTATGCAGCGCTTAAATCCACCCCACATACTGAGGTCCCAATCCAAACTTTTCCAGTACCTGTATCATGAACGGCCATTCAACTCTGTCAAAAACCTTCTCGGCATCCACCCTTATAAACACCCCCTTCTGGCCTGTTCGTTGAACCTCCCAAGTTAGATTACAAACCTTTCGAATGTTATCTCCCCCTTGTCTCCCCATAATAAAGCCCGCTTGATCTGGATTGATTAACTGTGGCAGAATCCCCTGCAATCTACTCGCCAACACTTTGACCAATATTTTTGCATCTATATTCAATAGCGAAATGGACCTATATGACCCGCAAACCATAGGATCCTTCCCAGGCTTAGGCAACACTGTTATCCCTGCCTCTGCCATCGATTCCGGTAACTCTCCCTCCTTCAGCCCAATATTAAACACATCCACCAAAAATGGCTGCAAAGTTTCTCTAAACACCTTATAGAAGGACTTCCGGTTTAGCCACGGAGGAGGTGAGACGCGTGTAAGCGAGCTCCCGGCCCCGCTCCCCTAAACGGAGGTAGGAGAGGCACCCTCCTGGCCCCAACCCGGTGAAAATGCCTAAGGTAGTGAAACTGAAGCCGGGCTCTACAATTAAAGAGCTTTATGCAGCCAAAGCAAGCGGAGGGAAGAAAGTGGCAGCGAGTGCAGGCGCGCAGTCGGCACCGCCATCTCCGAGCGGCTCTGAGGAGGCGGAGGGGGAGGAGAGAGTGGATCTGCAGCCGGCAGATTTAGCAGCGATCCTCCGTGAAATTAGAGACTCGAAGGAAGAGATAGTGGACCGTGTGTGCGGGCGGTTAGAGGAGAAGTTTGCAGCCCTCGGGCAGCGTTTGGAGGAGGTGGAGAGTCGCGTGAGCCAGACGGAGGATGCACAGGCCGCAACGGACCGCGTGGTGAGCTCGCTGCAGCAGCAAGTGAGTTGGTTGCACGCCAAAGCGGAGGATATGGAGAACCGCGATCGGCGGTCTAATCTGCGCATTTTCGGTGTCCCGGAGGGGGTGGAGGGGGACGATGTGCTCGAGTTTGTTAAGGACTTGGTGACCTGCTTTCCGGACCCCCCCTCCGCGCCGCCGTACGAGATAGAGCGCGCACATCGAGAGCTCCGGCCTAGACCTGAAAGGGGCGCCAACCCACGGGCTCTAATAATTAAGCTGCTGTGCTTCCAGGATCGGGAGCATGTTATCCGGGCAGCCAGGCGCTCTAAGAGCGTGCAGTATAAGGACTGGACTGTATTCGTTTTTCCGGTCTTGGCCTCTGAGACAGTGAAGAGGCGGAAAGATCTATTGCGGTGGAGAGATCAGTTGGCAAAACAAGGGGTGCAGATTGCAATCTGGTACCCGGCGCGGATCACGATGGTGGTGAACGGAGTACGGCGGTTCTTTGCCTCGAGAGAAGCGTTGGAGAAACATCTGAAGGTGCAGAAGCCCTCGCCACGTGAGAACACGGCCAGTCGGAGTGATGCGGAGAGCCAGCAGAGAGCGGGCGGAGAGAACGGCGGGCGGCAGAGCCCGGGAGAGTGATGCAATGCTTGGAAGGGCCTTGGACTTTCAGGGGAAAAGGATCTGGTTAATGTGGGGGAGATAGTAGAGGTGATAGCAGGGGAAGAGGATGAGAGTTGGGGGTGGGGAGAACGGGAGGGTGAAGGGAGGTATTGTGGGGAAGGGGTGTGGGGAGGGGGGCGGGGAGAGGATCGCATTAGCAGGAGAGGGGCTAATGGAGGTCTGTAAGCTACAAAAGTGTGACAGGCGGGGGGTGTTTGTTGATTTGGGGGGGAGTTTTAGGGGGGTACAAGTTGTGTGTGCTGTGGTGGTGCAGGTGCTGTGGCAGTCCTGGGGGGAAGGAGGGGGAAGAGAGGGGAGACTGGTCGAGCGGTACAGGGACGATGGGGGGAACATAATATTGCAACGTACAATGTACGGGGGATACATAGCCCTATTAAGCGGAAGCGGATTCTCTCACAGCTGGCTAAACACAAGATTGAAGTGGCCATGCTGCAGGAGACTCACTTAATAGCGGCGGAGCAGGATAAATTGAAGGCCCAAGGGTATGAGCAGTTGTACGGAACGCCGTATAACTCCAAAAAAAGGGGAGTGGTGATCTTGGTGCACAAGCGGCTGAAATTTGTTCCCTTAGCTTCAGGGGGGGATAAGATGGGGAGAGTGGTGTGGGTGGTGGGGCGGGTGGGACAGCAGGAGGTGTCCTTTTTAAATCTGTACGCACCGAATGGGCAGAAGGGTACTTTCTTTCAGAAGGCAATGCGGGAGTTTGCAAGCAAGGCCCGGGGGGAGTGGATTGTGGGGGGTGACATGAATTGTGTGGTGGGTCCGGAGGATAGATCCAATTACAAGCGGGTGAAGCATCGCCGGGAGGGGCGGGAGTTGCGGAAATGCATGGCAGACTGGGGGCTGCTGGATATTTGGCGGTGGGAGAATCCTGGGGAGAGAGGCTATACCTGTTATACTCCCAGACTGGGGACCTACTCTAGGATAGACATGATCTTGGGGAAGAAGGAACAGGTGGGGGCCCTGGGGAATATACGACTGCATCCCGTGCTCCTGTCGGATCATGGGTTGGTGACAGGGGAATGGACCCCAGGGGGGGGAGGGGCGGAGAGGCAGTCGGGGGGGGTGGCGGGGGAATGTTTCTTTGATTCAGTCCCAGGATGGGCAGGCGCGGCTTAAGAAGGCCTGGAAAGAGTTTCTGGGGTGGAATGACAATGGGGAGGTCTCCGACGCCACGCTGTGGGACTCTGGGAAGGCTTATATGAGAGGGGTGATGATGCAGATGGGGAGCCAGCGGAAGCGGGAACGGGAGGCACAGAGACGAGAGTGGATGCAGGAGTTGGAGGAGGCGCAGGGGAGCACAGTAAGACCGGCTCCTCGGCCGCGCGCAAGCGGGCAGCTTTGTTGCGGGAGCGGGTGAACAGGCTGGATTTGGAGGGGATGGAGAGGTTGATGAGGGCATCCAAGCGCTCTTTTATGGAGGGAGGGAACAAAGCGGGGAAGATGCTGGCACGGCAGCTCAAGCAGAGGCGGGAGAGCCGGGTGGTGGCGGAAGTTCGCAATGAGCAGGGGGAGAGGGTGGCGGATAGCACGGGCATATGTGGAGCCTTTCGGAGGTTTTATGAGCAGCTGTACACGGGACAGCAGGGGGTTTCTCGGGAGCAGATAGCCGCCTACTTGGGGGGGTTGCCCATACCGAGGGTTAGTGAGGAGCAGGCTGTTTGGCTGGGACGGCCTATTGAAGGGGGGGAGGTGCTGAAGGAAATTCGGCGGCTTCCCAGGGGTAAGGCGGCCGGGGCTGACGGCTACCCAGCGGAGTATTTTCATGTGATGCGGGAAGAGGTGGCGCCCCTCTTGGCCCGGCTCTTCTCAGGGTTTCTGAGTGGGGAGGCATTGCCAGAGACGATGTCACAGGCCAATGTGGTGGTTCTCCCAAAGGAAGGTAGAGACCCGGATAGATGCGAGAACTATAGGCCTATAGCACTGCTCAACTGTGACGCGAAATTATATGCTAGAATATTGGCGGGGAGGTTGGAGGGGCTTCTCCCGGGATTGATTCATCCAGACCAGACGGGGTTTATTCAGGGCAGGGTAATAACGGACAATGTGCGAAGGGCGGTGGGGATACTCCACTCAGTGAAGGAGGCGCGGCAGCCGGCGGTGTGTGTAGCACTGGATGCTGAGAAGGCTTTCGATAGGGTGGAGTGGGAGTTTTTGTTTGCGATGATGGATCAGATGGGGCTAGGGGCCGGCTTTGTGCAAGGAGTACGGGCTCTTTATAACCGCCCGAAGGCCCGGATCTTGGTGAATGGGCAGTGCTCAGAGTGGTTTGATCTGCAAAGGGGGACCCGGCAGGGGTGCCCTCTCTCCCCTCTACTCTTCGCAATCGCGATTGAGGCGCTTGCCATCCGCGTAAGGTCTAGGAAGGAGATTCATCCGGTTCGAATTGGGCGGGGGGAACACAAGATTCTTTTGTATGCCGACGATACCCTAGTCTTTATGGCGGACCCGGTCCATTCCCTTCCAGTGTTTGTGGCAGAGCTGGAGGTGTTTGCTGCGGTGTCGGGGTTTAAGGTGAATATGGCAAAAACGGAGGCGTTGGCCCTGGGGGGGTTTAGGAAGGAGGCTCTGGAGAACTTTCCCTTTAAATGGGCGCCGGGACACTTTAAATATTTAGGGGTCCAAATATCGAAAGATCCCGGGAGATTATATGAACTTAATTATCAGAAACTGGGGGACCAGATTGGGAAACTGTTGGATAGTTGGAAATCTCTGCAGTTGAGCTGGATGGGGCGGATAGAGGCAGTTAAGATGAGTGTGGTGCCCAAGTTTTTATATCTATTCACGCAGCTGCCGGTGGCGATTCCGGGGGGGGGTCATCCGGCGGTGGGAGGAGAAGGTGAGGCGCTTTGTATGGGGAGGGAAGAAGGCCAAGGTTAAGTTTAGTCAGCTACGGTTGGCTAAGGATAGAGGGGGAGTTCGGATGCCCTCCCTACGGTGGTATTATCAGGCCGGGGTCCTCAAGGCTTGGAGGGCGCACTACCGTCGCGGGGGGGGAGGCGGCGTGGGTGGACCTGGAGCGGACGCTCATGGGGGCTTTGTCTTTAACCCAGTGGTTGGAAGGGCAGGGGGGGACGGTCCTCAGGGGTCGGGGGATAGGGCCCCCGTTGTGGGGGGCTATGTGGAAGCTTTCTCAGGGGCGGGAGGGGAAGCAGTGGTTTCCTAGCCCAGTGTCGGCATGGACCAGGGTGGGGGAGATTTTCCCCTTCGGCGGCTCCAGGTGGCTTCAGGGGAAGGTGGAGAAACTGGGGGATTGGCTGGAGAGGGGGGGGGGTGTGTTCCCTCAGTGAGCTGGAGAATAGGGTGCAATGCAAAATTCCTTTTTATCAGTATTTCCAAGTTCGACATTTTCTTACTACAGGGGATGTCCGCAGCAGGATAGGTAGGCCCAGTACAGAGATGGAGTTAGCGTTGTTTCGGGGGAATAAGGATAAAGGGAGTATTTCTAGAATCTATGGGGTCCTGTTGGAGGAGGCGGCGGAGTTGGAGGAAGCAGGGCGACAGGGTCACAAAGACCGGTGGCATAAATGGGTGGGGGAAGTGTGGGACGAGGAACAGTGGCAGACGATATATCGGGGCATATATCAGACCACGGCGGTAACCTCGTGGAGGCAAACTCAGTTGCAGATTGTGCACGGGGCTTACGTAACGCCTAGTCGGATGGTTTGGACGGGGGGGCCCGAGAGGGGTTTGTGTTGGCGGGGATGTGGGGAAAAGGGGGATTTGCTGCACATGTGGTGGGGGTGTAGGGTGATTCAGAAGTTCTGGGGTAAGGTGCAGGAGGGAATGGGGTGGAGGAGAGAAGTGGGGATGGGCGGAGGGGGGGGGGCGGATGGGCTGAAGGAATGGGTGTTGGGGGGAGGGGCCCGGGGTGGAAAGGGGCGGTGGGAGCAGAAGCTGGTAGGGAAGCTCCAGCTAGCTGCGCGGGTGGCCATCGCATGGCGATGGAAGGGCTGGAAGGGCCGAGCGTAGCGGATTGGCGGATGAATGTGGTGGATATGATTCAGTTGGATAGATTGACTTATCGCCTGCGGGGTAGGGAGTGGGAATTCCATAAGGTCTGGGACCCGTACTGGTAGGGGGGGAAGCGGGGGGGCAGGGGGGGCTTGGAGGGAGTGGGAGAGAAGGGAGTTGGGGGTCGGGACGTCGCGGAATAGCACCATGCACACAGCACACGGGGCAGAATGTTTGGAAATGTTTGTATTGTTATGTTGGTTGCAGTTCTCAATGTTCTATGGTTTGGAGTTTAATATTTTCTGACTGAAACTTGGGTAATGGTATGGTTTTCAACGAAGGATGGGGACAGGTTATTGATGTATGCGGTGGGTGGAAGGAGTTGGGTGGTTTGCAAAGGTATCAGCTGGATATGTATGCTGTTTTCCTGTCTTGCACACGACTAATAAAAATAAAGTTTAAAAAAAAAAACACCTTATAAAATTTTGTGATAAGGAAGCTTATCATAGTTCAGGAAGGAACTATAAAAGAGGTGAATTGACTCTGAACAAGCAACCTGTCTTTGCTGGTAGAAATACTAAAACAGAATGTTTTCATAAAAGACTACCAGTCCCAGAATGCACCAGGTTTCAAACAGCCTCTAGGAGAGCTGAAGTGGGGAAACGTGTGTTCAATCAGGAGAGCTATGAGGTAATCCCCAATCACTCATCTCCAAGGGCAGGGCTTGATTCAGCACACCTGGGCTGTGCTAGGGTGGCGTGTCCCTCTAAGCACGTTAAAAGTAAAGGATATTCTACACAGAGACAGAACCAGGAGAACAGGGAGAAAGAAGAGAGAGGACTACAACAGCAGAAGCAACGTGGAAGGAAGAAGAGAAAGACATCTTGGAGGTCTAAAGAAGGAGCCCACAGCAGTACGTGTGTTAGGAGTGATTCCAGAGGCAAGCATACTCCATTGGACTGGAGGAAGCCAGAGGAGTGGGGTTATAAAGCCAGGAATTCCCAGACGGCACCTTTGAAGGAGACGGCTGCATTCGGAAGGGGGCCCTAAGACCGGTGCAAGAAGGTATGTGAAGAGAGACCCAGTGTCCAGGGATCTTGAATGGAAGGCTGGACATAAAAGCTGGACTACCTACTGGCCAGGATACCTTGAGAGGAAACCTAACAGCAAGGGAAGCTCAGGTATGAACTTTGATCTATGCCCTAGCTCTTCACCTGGAAGACAGCAGGGAAACAAATATCCTGAGAGTGATCAATTAAGGAATTCCTCTGAGCCAGACCATGATATTGATTCCATGATATTTGAGGAAGAAGGAGATATTTCAAATGATCAGTTAGAATACATGGACTGCTCTCTGTCTAGGCTGCTGTTTTAAAGTAGTTTCTCATTAATACAACAACCACCAAAAGGAAACTGTAACTTGTTCTTTTATCTACCCAGAAAAGTCTCTGCAAGAAAGCTTTAGGGTAGGATTGAGCCACGTAGAGAGAGTGAACCAGCAAAGGGGTTTGCAGCTGGCTAATTATTGGTAATTGAGCCAGGCACAAGTGCACGTGAGCTCTGGAAGGAAACTTCTTTTTTTTGTGTGTGTGAATAGAAGAAAGTTATCCTTGATAAAGAACAGGTTTTTTTTGTTACTTTTGGGTTTTGTTTTTGCCTTTTGGAGCACTGCTAAGAAAGTCATTAGCAGGAGCCATCAAAAAGACCTTTTCTGTTTCCCATCAAGGTCTTTATTGATTTATTGCTTAAGAAGTTCAGTTACCTTATAACATGTTTTGTTTTTCCTGAGTACAATACTTGAAGCAAGTGTCCTTTTGCGTTACCAAGTAAATCTGTGTGGGAGAATTAATCCCATTAATAAAATCTGTTTTTCTTTGCTTACACTCGAGCATCACAACTCATTATTTTGTGAACGGCTGATTCTGGTATGAATGAACTACAACTCCTACACTCCTTTGCAAGTCATAATGATATTTTGCCTTTGCCAAGACTGTGGACATTCACGACCAGCGCCCCCGTTTACAATTTCCCCGACAACCCATCCAGCCCCGGTGCTTTCCCGGGCTTGAAGGCTCTGATAGCTCCCTCAATCTCACTTTCTTCGATAGGTCTATCTAGCCACTCCGCCTCCTCTCCTGTGACAGTTGGTAGGTGGAACTCCCGCAAATACGCCGTGCTCTTTTCCTTCCCCCCATGATCTCACTACTATATAACTTGGAGTAGTATTCCATGAACGTTTTCCGAATTTCATTATTCCCATGCAGTAGCCTTCCTGCCCCATTCCATATACTCCCTATAATTTGCTGCGCTACCCTCTTCCTCAGCCTATTCGCTAACATCCGCCCCGCCCTATTCCCCCTTTAAACATATCCTGCCTTAACACATTAAGTTCATACGCTATTGTACTTGCCCTTAAGCACCCCAGTCGTTCCCTGAGAGTTTGTAGTTCCCCTAGCACCTCCGGTCTTAAATCACACTGATGGCTGCACTCTAGCTGCCTGATCCCCTCCAACAGGGTCTTCTCCACCTCCCCCTTTCTGCGTCTAAGACGTGCGGCCTCCTGTATTAAATGTCCCCTCACCACCGCCTTCAATCCATCCCACACCTTACCAATCCCTACCTCCCCATTTAAATTATTAGCTTGATATTCCATCATTACTTTGCCTATCTTCTCCACAATGTCTGGTTCCTCCAACAAAGATTCGTTTAATCTCCAAAATCTTATTCCCTCATCCACATATCCCAGCTGAAACCTTGCACTCACCGGTGCGTGTTCTGTCCAGGTGATACTCTTCCACTTTATTCACCCATTCCCCACTTGCCCAGATCATGTCTATGCGACTATAGGAACTATGCGGGACTGAGTAGAAAGTATATTGTTTGCGCCCCGGGTTCTTACATCGCCACACATCCACCAGCCCTATCTCCTCCTTCCATATCAACATTTTTTCCATGTCCAGTGTTTTCCCCCCTACCCGCCCCCCGCTATTGTCCAGCCTTGGATTCATGGTTAAATTAAAGTCCCCCACACACACACAATTATCGGTGTTCTCCCCAAACCCCCACACTCCCCCCTCATTCTCTCAAAAAATTTGCCATGCTTTTCATTGGGCCCATATATACTCATAATCCACACCTGTTCTTTCCCTATTTGCACTTTCATCCCTACACATCTTCCTTTTTTATCCTGGTATTCCTCTACCACTTTCTCCACCCACTCCTTCCCCACCAACAGTCCCACTCCCCACTTTTGAGGCTCCGCTCTCTGCCCTCCCCCCCAACAAGACCTTTGGGTATTTCTTCGTCTGCAACAGAGGTTCCTGCCCAACTTTCAGATGTGTTTCTTGGATGCAAAGGAAATCTGCCCGCAATCGCCCCCTTCCTTTTCTACTAGTCGTCGTTTCCTCCATGTACGCAACCCTTTCACATTTATTGTAGCCACAGTCAATGTTTGAATGGGCAGGTGGCTCAGTGGTTTGGTATTGGTGTTGATGAGCTGTGCTTGGGCTCTTCAGTGTACCAGTTCAATTCCCTCTTACTCCTTGAGTCTTGAAGGACTCGAAAAGGGGACTGTTACTTCTGGAGAGAGATCTGTAATTGTGAGTATATACTTCTGGGAATTTTCTGAAAGGAATTCTTTCTATTAAAGCTATTTAATCTGTGAACCCACTATTTTTTGTTAAATCAGTCAGGGCCTAGTAGCAGCAGTTTAAGTTTAAACTTAAAACACAGAAGATAACTTTCTGGTTACATTTCATACCCAGCAGAGAGCTTGTAGTTTTAATTTAATAGTCACTCAGGGCCTAGTATCAGCAAAGTACTTTTAGTTTAAATTTAAAACACAGAAGAGAGCTTGCTGGTTAAATTTGGAACCCAGCAGAGAGCTTGTAGTTTAAATTTCATAATAAGTTAGAGCCTAGCAGCAGCAAAGAGCTATAATTTAAATCAAATAAGAATATAGCTTACCTCAGCAGCACAGGACAGGTTACTGTGTAGCAGCCCTCTTTTAATAAGTGTTGATGTGCAAACCTTGATGTTTCAAAAATATGAGTAGAGTGGATCTTCAATACATTCCAGTACTGTGAATACCTCCAAAGAAGATGAGAGGACACATCTTTTCCTCATCCAATCTTTCAATCTCTCCCCCCCACCCCCAACAATCTCAACCCCATGCTACTAATTAGTCTGCCACCCCGCTTCCCCACTTCCCAGTCACTCCCTCTGCCAGGTACCCCTCCCCTATCGCCTCCCAGGTAACTCCTCAGTCAGATAACCTGCACACTCGCCTCCTTCCAGGCACAGCTGAAATGGCAACTGCAGTGAAACTATAGGGGTCTATCTGCTAAGCTGCTAATGCAGTGCATTCATGCAAATAATGCTGTGTTAGCTGAAAAAGCCCTGCATTATCTGCTGGGGTTGTGCACAGCATTCCCCCGGCAGATGACACATGGAAAAATCAGTTTGTGGCATGGCAGCACAATGGACGCAGATAACGCCACCTATTGAAATGGCGTTAGTTGCACCTGTGATGTCTGCAAAACCAGCGGTTACTCCACACTGCTGTCGCTTATCTGTGAGGCCCGCAAAACCAGCAGTTTCTGCGCATTGCTATCGCTTATGATAACTGCTCATTACAATTGTGCCCACTCTCCCCCACATCCCAACCACTCAAGTGACTACACTATTGGCGCGTAACAGCTATCGCGCCTTAGTAGACAGACCCCCATAGAGTCTGCATTGCAATTTATCTGTCGTTTCATAAAACATGATCTGTATTTTGAACCAAAGGAGCAAATGTATATATATTTCATATTGTTTCTGTGCTGTATGGATTTTATTTGTGAGCCGCTTTCGGGTTTTTGATGAATATAACTAGGATATCAAGAGCCAGAAATAAGTGAATGAATGAATGTATGTATGGATTGCTATTAGGAAAATGATTTGGAACATATAGTAATAGTGGAAATCTATTCTTGCCTGCTTAGTACATGGAATCTGAAAAATTTGCAGAGTAGCATAGTAAATGGCGGCAGATATAAAGACTATAGAAGGGCCCATCCAGTCTGCCCAGTTAGGTATTTAGAGATGTAACTCTCGCTGCATGCAAGTTACCCTGCTCTATGCCTTTTTATTCTTTCCAACCCAACAGAAATTGGAAAGATTTATGCAAAAGAGGTTGAAAATGTCTATATGTTAGGGAGTAAAATAATTCCAAATATTTAACAGAATAGGATGAAACTAGGCATGTGAGAAAAACTGGTATAAAGGCACACCAGGTTCAGAAATGGGCCAAATTGGACCAGGGGTTCCAAAGAAATAAGCCCCACTAAGAATTGGCTCAACACATTTCTATGGGAGAAGGCGTTCCAGCTTCTCGAGCATTGAAATTTACATAGAGTAAAACATAAGTTAGGGAATTTTTCTGTTTAAAATGCCTCTCCCTGTTATCTATACTTCCACCCCCCCCCCCAACTGCCCCCATTCCCAAAATCTGACCTTCCACAGCTGCCCAACAATCCTGCTTGATCTCCGGGTTGCCTCAGGGAGAGGGGGAGGAAGGGTGATTGGCAGGTTGCCTCAGGGGAAGGCAGCAGGGGGGTTCTGGGGTTGGGGATGCAGGATGAAGGGAGAGGCCCAACATCAACATGAACATTTGCACCTGTCAGCAGGCACTTATTCATGCCTAGGGCAAGTGTAAGTGCCGCCGACTATTTTTATTCCCAGACGTGGATTCCCACTAGGCCACTCCTCCCGATAGAGGGGAGGAGTGGCCTAGTGGTTAGGACAAGGTACTTCAGGCCGGAGGGCCGGGGGTTCAAGTCCCACCTGGGGACAGCAATCTCAGGCCGGAGGGACTGGGATTTCTAGTCCTATAGGTACTCCTTGTGGTCTTGGGCAAGCCACTTAACCCTCCATTGCCCATGTTCCCTGTAAGTATTAGCGTATGTGTGTTATATCCCCTCGTGTTAATGTATCTCCCAATTGACCGCTTTGACCCGGTGAAAAGCGGGATATAAATACAGCTAAATAAATAAATAAAATGAGGAATCTGTCTTTCTCTGGGAACAAGCAGGAAGTCGGTCCTCACATATGGGTGACGTCGACGCCGACTGAGTCCGCGTGGAGCAAATCCCCAGCTTTCAAAGAAAGCCTTGGGGAATTACTACCACACATGCGTGGTCCCCTTCCCGTTCAAGGGTGCCATCTTGCTCAGTCTCCTTTTTTTTCCCCGGAGCCCATCAGACGTAGACTGTCCCTGACCCGGAAAAAGTTGATTTTTTTTTTTTGTGCCTTTTTGGCTGTCTCTGGTCTTGCGCCGGTACCCTTTCCCACTCCCGGCCTCGGAACCTCAGTATCGGGTCGGTTCCTCTTTTACTCTACTAAGTTTTATTTTTATTTTTCTGGGGCATCTTTGCGCCCTTTTTTCCTCTTCGTCTCTCCGGGCCAGTCCAGGAACCGTAGGGTAGTCAGCCCCCTCCAGTAGCTGAGGACTGAATTACACAGAGTCTTGCTGACACCCTATCCAGCTCCCCCTGGTACCAGAGACTCAATCTTTCAGTCCTCAGCAGCTGGATAGGACGTGTTTCTGACAGGCTCCCGGTTTAGAAAAAAAGAAAAAGAAGCAATCAGAGGATTTAGAAGGGAAAGCAGGGCAGTAAGGCCAGTGGGTTTGGAGTATAGCTGACACCAGGTGACGGTTGATCAGTGTAAGGGGGCAGCAGAGGCAGAGCCTGCCTCGACTACAGCGGAGCCACCAATTCTGCCTAGAGGGAAAGTGCCTGGGAGCCCCAGAGCACTCCCCTCTACCCCCTGAACCCGATATCTATTCCCGCTAGCAGTGGGAGAGGGAGTGATAGTTCTTACCGGCAGCATGGGCAAAGGTAAGAGGCTGTGGAGTCTTGCGATCCCGCATTGTTTCGGCTTGCTGTTTTTCTTTGCTCGGTGCCAGGATTCACGGCCGTCAAGCGCTTCGTGAGCTGTCTCCGGTGCAGGCGCATGCTGCCGATCTTGGCAGCGTGCACGCAGTGTGATAGTGGCCACGGATTGTCTGGACTGGGGCTCTGCCGCACTTGCTTTCGGCGGGGCAGTAGTTTAGAAAGGCTCTTCACGGGTGCAATGGAAGAGAGATCGGCGTCAGGGGATCTCACAGGTAGGCCTCAGGGCATGGCAGAGAAGGCAGGAATGGCGGCCATTTTGCAGGAGGCAGCCGTTTCTCCCACGCTGCAGGAAAAGTCAGGGAAGAAGAAATCCAAGGCAAAGAAGCCTTCGCTGTCAGCAATATCTTCCCAGTTCCCGGTGCTGCAGGAGACTTTGGAGCCTTTATTTTTGGAGGATTTTATACTTTCAATGCATAAGGCTTATTGTTTGAAGAAGGAGCAAGCGCAGGACAAGAGTTCTCCTACTAAGGTGGTAGGCTCTCAAAAAGTGGATGTTAGTTTGGGGGAAGACCCAGGGGAAGGGCCCTCTAAGAAAGGTATGGACATGGATGCTGGCTCGGACTGCTTCGGGCAGCAGGCCTCAGGGCTCCGGATGGCAGAGGACGGGGAAATCCTTTCGGATTCGGGGCTTGATCCCTGGGCCGTAGATTTTGGAGGAAGGAGAGATTGTGCCGGGCGAGGATCTGAATGTGTTCAGGGTGTTTCGCAGAGAGGAGCTGGGGGCCCTTATTGCTCATTCTCTACCGGCTCTGAATATTGCTCTATCGGTGGTTCAGGAGGAACAGCTAGAAGACCCACTGCTTCAGAGGTTTAAAATGGAGCAGAAGTGCTTTCCGGTTCATAGGGCAATCAAGCAGATGGTAGAATCAGAATGGGAGTGTCCGGAAGCTATTTTATTTATTTATTTATTTATTTTATTTATTTAGTAACACTTATATACCGCTACTTCCAGCGATCAGAAGCGGTTTAATTACATCTTTGGGATTTGTCAAAAATCAAGACAGAGAAGTTGGGGCATATATACAATAGTTCAGAGGTAAATCACAGCACACAGAATATGGTCTCGAGATTGGCCTAGACATATTTACATAATTTTACAAAAGGGATTCTACTTCAACATATTTACATTTTTACATATAACTGTTCATTCATCGGGGCATTTTTACATATAACTGTTCACTTCATCCTTTATCTCTTTGGGATTTACTACTGGTTGTAGTGACAGCGTTTTTAATTTCTTCCTGAAATCAACTATGTCTTTAATTGCTCGCAGCTCATGTGGCAGTTGGTTCCATAAGGTTGGGGCATAGAATGAAAATGCTCTGCGGCTAGTACTGGCTTTTACCTGTCTGATGATGTTTGGCACTTTAGCGTGTCTGAGTTGATAGTTCTCCTGTCTCTGGTGTTAGGTTGCTCGCAGATAAGGGTTGAGAGGAATGATGGGGCTAGGTTATGAATGAGTTTGAACGTTGTTACCAATGTTTTATATTGAATCCTGGCAGCAATGGGTAGCCAGTGTAGCTCGATCAATACGGGTGTAATGTGTTCAGTTATGCTTGATCGCATGATGATCCTTGCCGCCACATTTTGTGCCAATTGCAAGATATTTTGAGGGGTAGCCGCTCCATAGGCCATCTGTACCCGGTACTGCAGGAGGAGAAAGAGCTGCTGCGAATGCCCAAGGTGGATGCATTGGTTTCGGCTGTGACTAAGAAGACTACAATCCCGGTGGAGGGGGGAGCGGCCCTTAAAGACCTCCAAGATCGGAAGTTGGAGTCTATTCTCAAACAAGCCTTTGACTCAAGTGCTCTATCTCTGCAGGCCTCGATTTGTGGGGCTTATGTCTCTAGAGCCTCCATTCGTTGGCTCCAAGGGGGAAAGCTGTCCGAGGAAATACCCTCCTCCCCTTCAGGAGAAAACAAAATTGGAATATGCAGCGGCGTATTTAGTAGATGCCTTCTATGATCTGGTGAGGATTTCTGCAAAGTCAATGATGTCAGTGATTGCCGCCAGGCGGTTTCTCTGGCTGAAGAATTGGGCGGCAGATGCGTCTTCTAAGGCTCGCCTTAGTAAGCTCCCCTATAAAGGCAAGCTGCTCTTTGGAGAGGCTTTAGTAAAGATTGTGAAGGATTTAGGCGATTCCAAGGGAAGCCAGCTTCCGGAGGATCATCCAAAGGGTCTGAGGCCAGGAGGGCTGCAGAAAGGGAGAGATTTCCGCCGGCTTCAGGTGTCATGGTATGCTCTGTATCAGAGAGGTCGCTTTATGGCCAGAGGGCAGTCCTTTCAGGGGACTCTGGGGTTTGGCAGGGGGTACTTCACTCCCCAGCAGAACCCGTCCAAAAAGCCACAATGAAGTGGGGAGGGTCCAGGCGGAGGTTCCGGTAGGGGGACGTTTGCAGGAGTTCTACTCCGTCTAGGCCGCAATAACAATGGACCAGTGGGTTCTGGAGATCATCCACGACAGTTATGCACTGGAGTTCTTCCAACCAATTGCGGAATCTTTCATGGTGTCCCCTTGCAGAGCTTAATCAAAGAGGGAGGCAGTAAGCGACACACTTCAACGCTTATTGCATCTTCAAGCGGTGGTTCCGGTACCCCGAGACCAGTGTGGATTAGGTCGATACTCGATTTATTTCTTGATTCCCAAGAAAGAGGGATCCTTTCGACCCATTCTCAATCTCAAGCATGTGAACCACTGCTTGAGGGTTTCCGCATTTCTGGGAAACGCTGCGATCGGTGATTCTGGCGGTAAAGCCGGGCGAAGTGCTTTCTTCTATAGATCTAACGGAGGCTTATCTGCACATTCCTATCAGGCCGAATCAACAAAGGTTCTTGCGCTTTGCCGTTCCTATGGGACACTTTCTGTTCCGGGTATTGCCCTTTGGGCTGGCTTTGGTGCCGCACACGTTCACAAAGGTGATGGTGGTGGTTGCGGCAGCATTGCGACAGGAAGGCATTCGGGTGCATCCCTACCTGGATGGCTGGTTGATTCAAGCAGGGTCCGAGGCAGAGTCGGTCAAAGCGACCGGGCGAGTCTTGGAATTCCTGGAACAGCTTGGTTGGGTGGTAAACCAGGCCAAGAGTTAGTTACGGCCAGTGAGGCATTTTGTGTATCTCGGGGCCTTGTTCGATACGGATGCTGGGTCTATTTCTGCCCGAGGACAGAGTGCAAAAGATTCTAGGGCAGGTACGGATGTTTTTACGCATGAAGGCTCCAATGGCGTGGCGATACTTGCAACTGTTGGGTTCCATGGCAGCGGCCTTGGACCTGGTGCCGTGGGCCATGTCTCATATGCATCTGCTTCAGCGGGCGCTGCTATCCCGGTAGTCACCGCAGGATCATCCATTGTCTCAGAGGATGTAAGTGTCAGTTTGGAATGGTGGCTGGATTCCAGGCATCTTCAAGCAAGCATGCCTCTGGAGCAGCCGGATTGGGTTTTGATCACCTAGGATGCCAGTCTCTCGGGCTGGAGGGCGCATTGTCTGTCTCAGGTAGTGCAGGGCTTCTGGTCCACGGAGGAGAGCGGATGGTCGATCAATCGCTTAGAAATGAGGGCATTGTGGTTGGCGTTACAGGATTTCGAAGGTGTGGTGGGGAAAGCGGTTCGCGTTTTCTCCGACAATGTAGTGACAGTGTCCTATATCAACCGAGGGGGGGGGGCACGGACAGTACTACCTTACTGGAGGAGAGCCAACAGTTACTGCAGTGGGCGGAAAACCATCTGGTAGCCCTATCAGCAGCACACGTGGTAGGAAAGGACAATGTGCAGGCTGACTATCTCAGTCGGAATGTCTTTGATCCAGGAGAGTGGGAGCTAAACGCAGCGGTCTTTCACGACATTATGGTGCGGTGGGGACAGCCGGTCATGGATCTGATGGCCACTCTCACCAATACCAAGGCTGTGCGGTTCTTCAGCAGATGCAGGGAACACATGTCGGAGGGGCTAGATGCTCTGGTGCAACCTTGGCTGTTGGACGAGCTGCTGTATATATTTCCACCATGGCCGATGCTCAGTTGGGTCATTCGGAGGATAGGAGTTCACGACGGGCAGGTGATTCTCATTACGCCGGATTGGCCAAGGAGACCTTGATATGCGGATCTGGTATGGCTTCTCGTGGATCATCCTTGGAGGCTGCCCAGTTGACTCAATTTGAGTCAAGGCCCAGTCTTAATGCTGCAGGTGGATCGGTTCTCGCTTACGGCTTGGCTCTTGAAAGGGAACGGTTGTGATTGGACGTGTTGGCTAGTTGCACTGGCGTTCGTTCAAGGATTTTGTCGATGAGTTCAGAAATTGGAGTGGCTGTCTGGAGCGGGAGGCTAGGCACGGGAGCGGCCTGGCATCCGGTTTCTCGGGGCAGCTCTGCCTTCGGTTCTCCCTTCCTAGGATGGGAGGGGGAGGGTAGAGGTCATTTTGAGGAAAAAAAAAGATTATATATAATGAAATAAAATAAGAAAGAGTGGATGACAAGAGGTAGTGAGTAATAGATGGTAGTTCAAAAGTTTGAGTTTTGTTGTTTTTGGAATTAGTTTAAGGGTAATGAATATGGGGTATAGGTCAGGGCAAGCTGCTTTGTCAATAAAAGACTGAGTCTCTGGCACCAGGGGGAGCTGGATAGGGTGTCAACAAGACTCTGTGTAATTCAATCCTCAGCTGCTGGAGGGGACTGACTACCCTACGGTTCCTGGACTGGCCCGGAGAGAACTCAAGGAAAGGCAATTAGCAGGTAAGGCCTAATTTCTCCTTCCTCAATTGCAGCCCGAAGGGTCTTCAACCTTGCTGGGGTTCTATTTCCTCCTGTGTCTACCAGCAGGTTTAAAAAGTACGATTGGTGCAGGAAGATCATGTCCCTCACCGATACTCATGACTGCTGCCTCCAGTGCCTCAGCCTGGACTACGACCCAGAGGTCTGTGGCCTGTGCAAAAAGATGTCCTCGATGGCCTTGAGAAGCCGCCAGCAGCAGCATAATAAATTTTTTCCGTATTCTCCCATGCCTCCGAGAGCCAGGGTCTGAGGCCTCCACGCCTCGGGAGGAGCACTCCGAACCCGAGTGTCATTGGGGGTCCTTGGAGAGGGGGGTCTCCCTTGAGGGAACCGAAAAGAAAGAAGAAACCCTCGAAGGCAGCGTCTTTGGATGGCTCCGATTGGCTGGGCTCCTCTCGGGGCCTGTCGCGGAGCCCCGAGCACCTGCCCGAGGCGTCTGAGAAGGAGCGCCCAGCCAAAGTTCCTCGCAAGGACCCAGTTGTGGATCGGCTTAGGCAAGTACATACTGTCCTAGTCGAGGACTCCCTTCCGGGGGAACCGGCTTCAGGCCCGAGTGCGTTGCTGCCCGAGCTGAAGGCTGCAGAGCTTCTGGGACTGGTGTCTAAGATGGCGGCCTTGGAGTGCAGTGTCACTGCTTTTTTGGAGCAGCAGCAGGCACTGATGTCCGCCACGTCTAGTTCTTACACCCTGATCACTGGGCATTTGACATCGAAGTCGACCCCGGAGGCCGAGCTGATCCTCGAGGCCTTGCGGGCCCGAGTCGATCCTCGGCCAAGGTTGCGCTCGTCGTCCCGCTGGTCGGGACCATGGTCATCACTGGAGAGTCTGCCGGTGTTGGAGCAGATGGCGCCAGGGCCCTTGAGGCCCAAGGAGCTCCATGAGTCTTCCTCGGAGGTCTCCACTTGGGAGACCGAGGACAAGGAGTCCCCGGACACTCGTCATTGAGATATCCCATCCGATTCCCCGGTATCTGAACCTCTGAGAAGATCCCCACCAGAGGATATGGGTTTTCTGGACTTCGTTCGGGATATGTCCAAGGCCTTGACTTTCCCGACGGAGTCTGAGGAGGATCCTCGAGCTGACGAGCTTGAGATCCTCCAGTACGAGGCTCCCCCTCGGGAGACCCTCATGGTGCCCATTCTTCCTATGCTGGAATGACTTATGCTCCACATATGGGAGACGCCGGCATCAACACCGGTGATCAGCAAGCGGCTGGACTCAATGCATTGAGTCCGCCGGAGCCCTGGGTTTCAAAAATAACAACTGCCGCACAACTCCATGGTTGTAGAGTCAGCCATGCGTTGAATGAAGAATCAGAAGACGCACACCTTGGTGCCCCCCGGCAGGGAGGCCCGCACCTTGGATGTCCTCAGCAGGAAGTGTTACCAGCGGCGCGATGTTGATTTGTCGGATCCAGGCCTACCAGCTGTACATGGGCAAGTACCTGAGAAATCTGGCGAAGGAGCTCTGCTGGTCTCTGAGGAACCTTTGCAGCGCTTCAAGGGCCAGTCCAAAACTGTCTGTGAATGCTCCAAGTTCATGTCTCGGGTGGCCTATGACTGGTGCGAGTCGGTGGCCTGGGTAGCTGCAGCAGGCATCGGTGCACACCGCCAAGCTTGGCTGCAGTCATTGGACCTCGAACATTGGGTACAGGACAAGTTGGTCGATGTCCCATGCCTGGGGGAGAACCTCTTCAGCAAACCCATGACTGACAAGGCCGCCGAGCTGGAGACCAAGTTCATGATGAGGACTAAGCTCTCTAAGAAGACCTCTGCCCCTTCCCGAAAGAAGGGCTCGGGTAAAAAGCCTTTTTACTCGAGGAAGTCCACTGCTTACTGAAACTACTCCCCCTTACCAGGCCTCCCCGGCTCCCCAGCAGGCGAAGGGACAGGGGTATGGCCCACATAAGCAGAAGGTCCTCAAACCCCAGGCTCCGGTCCAGCCTGGAGGGGGCTTTTGACTCCTGCAGCATGTTCCCTCTCCAAACCAGAGCATGGCAGCCCACAGGGCAAGGGGTTCTACTCCAGGTACTTCCTCGTGCCAAAGAGGACAGGGGGCCTAAGGCCCATCCTCAACCTGTGCAACCTAAACAAATTCCTGGTGAGGGAGAAGTTCAAGATGCTCTCCCTTGGAACATTGCTGCCTTACCTCCGCCAGGGAGACTGGCTCTGCTCCTTAGATTTAAAGGATGCCTACACACACACCCTAATCCACAGGCAATACCTACGCTTTGTGGTAGGGGGCAACCATTTCCAATACAGGGTGCTTCCCTTCGGCCTTGCCTCGGTCCCCAAGGTATTCACAAAGTGCCTGGTGGTGGTCGCCACCTTTCTCAGGCTTCAAGGGATCTTTGTCTTCCTCTAACTTGAAGACTGGCTCATCAGGGGCACTACAGCCCCCGAAGTGCAGCAGGCCACAACTCACACCACCCATGTCCTTCAACACTTGGGTTTCGTTATTAACTACACCAAGTTCAGCCTTTGCCTGGCATAAGAGCTGGAATTCATTGGGGCAAGGATCAACACTCTTCAGTCAAAGGCCTTCCTGCCTGCAGACAGGGCAAGCAGGCTCATGGCACTAGCCAAAGACATACAGTACCGTCCCTTAGTGCCAGCAAGGCATCTGCTGCGCCTCCTTGGGCACATGGCCTCCACGGTCCATGTCACTCCAGATGCCCACCCCCACATCCGAACTATCAGTGGTGCCTCAGGGACAAGTGGTCCCAGGCCACAGGACATCTCCAGGACAGGGTCAGAGTGACCATGCACCTGGTGGCCCTCGCCCCATCACTTGGAGGCAGAGATGCCCTTCCAGGCCCCTCACCACTTGAGAGTCCTCACCATGGATGCCTCCCTGCTGGGCTGGGGAGCCCATTGCCAGGGATACTGCACCCAGGGCATTTGGTCCCCAGAAGAGAGTGCTTAACAGATCAGTCTGTTGGAACTGTGTGCACTTTATCTCACCCTGAAGGCTTTTCAGCAGTGCCTGGGCCACAGGTCTGTCCTGGTGCAGACAGAAACCAGGTTGCCATATTCTATGGGAACAAACAGGGGGGCACAGGGTCCCATGCCCTCTGTCAGGAAGCCCTGGATCTGTGCTTTTATGCAGTCCGGCAGGGCATTTTCCTCAAGGCGGTATACCTACCAGGCCAGGACAACTGGCTGGCCAACAGACTCAGCAGGATGCTCCAGCCGCACAAGTGGCAGCTGGACTGGAAAGTAGCCAGCGGGCTTTTCCAGACCTGGGGGGAAATGGTGATGGACCTGTTTGCAAGTCTGGACAATCACCAGTTGCCCTGCTTCTGCTTGAGGCAGTCGGACAATCACCAGTTGCCCTGCTTCTGCTCGAGGCAGCCGCACCCTGCCATGGTGGCAGCTGATGCCTTTCTAGTCTCATGGTCGGTGGGTCTTCTGTTTGCTTTTCCCCCGATGCCTCCGATCGCCAAGACTCTGTTCAAGATTCTCCACGACAGAGCATCAGTTCTCCAGGACCAAGCAGGAAATCAGTCTTCACATATGGGTGTCATCGGCGCCGATGAAGCCCCAGCGGAGCATTTCCCCAGCTTTCCATGAAAGCCTTTGGGAATGCTGTCACGAATGCGCGGTTCCCTTCCCGCCTAAAGGTGCCATCTTACCTCAGTCTCTTTTTTTCCGAGAAGCCCACCGGACGTGTGTCCTGTTCTCCCGGATAAAAGTGATTTTTTTCTTCGGCGATTTTTTGCTATTTTTCTCCGGTTCGACGCCGGTTCCCCTCCCGCCGGGTTCGGTACACT
Source organism: Ichthyophis bannanicus (assembly GCA_033557465.1). Taxonomy (NCBI): domain Eukaryota; kingdom Metazoa; phylum Chordata; class Amphibia; order Gymnophiona; family Ichthyophiidae; genus Ichthyophis; species Ichthyophis bannanicus. Next base: position 103,388,440 of record CM066032.1, on the reverse strand, counting down.
GGTATCGAGCCCGTTTATTTCTTTTTTGGTTTTTGCCCTTCGTGGCTGGCGTTCGCGCCCTTTTTTCATTTTTTCCCTGGAAGACTGTTCTTTTGACGTCGCAGGGGCTCTTTTTTCCCCGATGACTTCCAGTGGTTTCAAAAAGTGTGATTGGTGTAAGAAGCTTATGTCTCTCACCGACACACACGACTGCTGCCTTCGGTGCCTCGGCCCTGACCACGACCCCAAGTCGTGTGGGCCATGTGGGAAGATGTCTTCCAAGGCACTCAAAAGTCGACAGCATCAGAAGGAATGGTTTTTCTCGGACTCTGCCTCCAGCCGGGCCCGGACCTCATCTGAGGCCTCGACATCTCGGGATTCCGATCCCGAGCGCCGTCGAAGCTCCTTGGACAGGGGGTCCCCCGACCGGGAATGCAAGAGGAAGAAGCGGCTCGCGAGGGCGGTGTCGGAGGAGCTCCCTGGTCCCTCGAGGGCCAGGTCTAAGACCCCTGACCACCGTCCCGGGCCTGTGGACCAAGAGAAGCCTGCCAAAGTTCCTCGCATGGAGCCGGAGTCTGCTGGACACGTAAGCCCCGCTGTCCTCATGGACTCTCCTCCCAGAGAGCCGACGTCGGGCCCGGTGCCGCCGGGGCCCGAGTCGGTGGCTGCTGCTTCTCCCGAGCTGAGTCTCAGGATGACAGCCTTGGAGTGCAGATTCTCTGCCTTCATGGAGCAGCAGCGAGCACTGATGGCCAGCCTGTCTGGTGCATCTGCCCCGACCACCAGGACATCGACTTTGAACTCAGCCCCGGAGACCGAGCCGATACTCGAGACCCTCGTGGCTCGAAGTCGTCCTCGGTCGAGGTCTCCCTCGACCTCCCGTTCGGGACCGAGAGTGTCAACGCCGGTGCCCCCGGCGTCGGGGTGGGTGCCTCGGGGCCCCGCAGGGTCGGACCCTGACTCTTCCTCAGATGAGTCCGCCTGGGAGACGGAGGACGAGGAGTCTCCCGATACCTTTAAGACTCGGTGCGTCCTGTTGGACTCACCGCAGTCTGAGCCCCGGAGTAGATCCCCTCCGGAGGACACTAGGTTCTCGGAGTTCGTTCGGGATATGGCCGCTGCCTTGGCTATCCTTGCCGATCCTGAGGAAGAGCCTCGAGCCGAGGAGCTCGATGCTCTACAGTATGACTCTCCTCCGAAGGAGGCCTTTACTGTCCCGGTTCCTCCGATGCTGGAACAGCTCCTCTTCCGGATGTGGGAGGCACCGACCTCGGCGCCGGTTCTGAGCAAGCGAGTCGATTCCATCTATCGGCTCCGCAAGGGTCCTGGTTTCCAGAAAGCACAGCTACCACACCATTCCATGGTTGTGGAATCGGCCATGCATCATCTGAAGAGCCAGAAGATGCACTCCGTGGTGCCCCCCGGCAGGGAGGCCCGCAACCTCAATGGCATCGGTAGGAAGTGCTTCCAGGGGTCTATGCTTGCTTGCCGAGTCCATTCTTACCAGCTGTACATGGGCATGTAGTTGCGAGACTTGGCCAAGGAGTTGGCCGGATTCTCTGCTGGTCTCTCTGGGGAACCCTTGCAGAGATTTAAGACCTTGTCCTCGGGGATTCGGGAATGCTCCAAGTTCATTTCCCATGCCGCCTACGATGGCTTCGAGGCTTCGGCCCGAGTTGTGGCTGCTGGCATTGCGGCTCGACGCCAGGCGTGGCTGCGGTCATCAGACCTTGAGCCATGGGTTCAGGACAAGTTGGTTGATGTCCCCTGCCGAAGTGAGAACCTTTTTGGCAAACCCGTGACCGAGAAGGCCGCTCAGCTCGAGACCGAGCACCTTACCCGGACAAGGCTGTCGAGGAAGACCTCTGCCCCTTCACATAAGAAGAAGGGCTCGGGTAAAAAGTCCTTTTACCCGAGGAAGGGCATTGCCTACAAACAGTACCGTCAGTATCAGGCTGCCCAAGCTGCCCCCCAGGGTCAGCAAACCAAGGGCCAGGGTAATGGGCCCCATAGGCAGAGAACCCCCAAGCCTCAGGCCCCTGCTACCACTCAGCAGGGTGGGGGTTTTTGACTCCTTGAGCGTAGCCACTCCGTCCCTGCTTTCCCAGCCCTGCACAGGCAGTCGCCTTGTACTCTTTGCCCACCAGTGGCCTCTCATTACCACCGATAGTTGGGTGCTGGACATAGTCCAAAAGGGCTATGCCCTGCATTTTCATCAACTGCCTCCTCCTTACTTCCCAGGGGACCCTTGAGGCCTCCCCTGCACACAGACCTTCTCCTTCGAGAGCTCCAAGGTCTGTTGGTGGACAGGGCGGTGGAGCCTGTGCCTCCCCACTTGCAAGGTCACGGATTCTACTCCAGGTATTTCCTGGTACCCAAAAGAACCGGTGGCCTTCGACCCATTCTGGACCTCAGGAACCTCAACAAGTTCCTAGAGAAAGATAAGTTCAAGATGCTTATTTATTTATTTATTTATTTATTTATTACAGTTTCTTATATACCGCGCTATTTAGAATCAGCGCGGTTTACATCATAACAAAATGACCATAACGACAAACTGTCAGGTTTTACATTGAACAGGAGTACAAACTTGGATAACTGGGTTAACTATATACATAAACTATTTACACTGCAGTGTGAGGGCATTTCTAGATTGGGTCATTTCTTGGAGGGGATATCTAGTTCAGTTGCTGTCTGGGAAATATTGGCAGAAAAGGTACGTTTTGAGAGCCTTTCTGAACTGATATAGATTGGTAATGGCTCTAATGTCAGGGGGTAGGGTGTTCCAGCATTTTGGTACATAAAAACTGAATGCCCTGTTTGTGGTGTTCGTGTTGGACTTTGTTGAAGCCTTTGGTATTGCTAGCAGGTTTACAGCTGATGTTCTTCTTGCTCTGTTGGGGGGGACCATGTGGATTAGATTCGTGAGTGAGAGGGATGAGGTGCCTTTGATTGCCTTAAATGCTAATACAAGGGATTTGAAGGTGATTCTCCCGTGAATTGGTAGCCAGTGTAGCTGTTTGAGAATAGGAGTCACGTGGTCGTTTCTGGATGCACCGTAGAGGACCCTAGCTGCGGCATTCATGGCCAACTGTAAGGGGGTTAGTGTGGAATGGGGGAGACCTTGTAGGATGGCATTTGCAAAGTCAAAATGCGGCAGGATCAGCGCTTGATATATGGTACGGAAATCGTCTGGGTCCAGCAGGGAGCGTAGGTGTTTGAGGGAACGGATTTTGAAGTAGATGGCTTTGACTACGCTGCTTATGTGGCGTCTCATGTCTAGATGTTGGTCCAGTGTAACTCCCAAATATTTTATTGCATCTTTAGTTTGCAAATCAGCTTCCTTGACACTGACGTGGGATGGGGGCGTAAAGTTGGAGTCTCTGGAGATGAAAAGGACCTCTGTTTTTTATGCTGGATACGTAGGTTCTGTGTCTGGAGCCATGTTGAAACTGCATTGAAACAATCTGTAAGTGGGGTCAGGTCCATGTGGGTTGTGGAGAAAGGCATGTATAAAAGAATGTCATCTGCATATATCATGCAGTTTACGTTGAATGATCTTATGATATTGCATATGGGCTGCATGTAGATATTGAAGAGTAAGGAGGATAATGAGGATCCTTGAGGTACCCCTTGTTTTTGATGGAAGTGGCTAGACTCTTCTGATCCAGACTTCACATATTGCCATCTATCGTCCAGATAAGACTTGCACCATTTTAGTGCCTTGTTGCAGACACCCTTTTCTTTTAGTCTTCCCAGGAGGATTTCGTGACTCACGGAGTCAAAAGCCGCCGGCGATGTCTAGGAAAATGAGGACAAAACCTTGATGGATGTTGTCAATTCCTGTGATGATATTGTTGATTAGACCAGTGAGTAGTGTCTCAACCCCATGATGTTCTCTGAACCCATGTTGGCAGTTATCTAAGGGAGCCACAGAGTCTATGTGATCTTGAATTTGCCGTTGTGCTTCCTTCTCAATTATTTTGGCTAAGATGGGGATGCTAGCTATTGGTCGATAGGAGTCCACCCTTTGGGGGTCCAGTTTGGGGTTTTTCAGTAATGGTCTAATGGAAGTCTGTTTGAGTGAAGTGGGAAAATAACCTGTTGTAAAGGAGAGTTTCATTATATTTGCGATGACAGGACTGAGCACATCACGTAGTTCCTTGATCCAAAAAGCTGGACATGGGTCGGTCTGTGCAGTGGAGGTGTTGAGTGATGCTATGGTGTTCTCAATACATTTATTGGATGGTGTGGAAAAAAAGTTAAGTGGAGAGAGGTCCGCCGGTTCTTGATATTGGACTGCTGTGACTTTGTTAGTTTGTACAATCTTGGATTGCAGATGATCAGCGAATTCTTGTGGGTGTATGTTGATGTGTTGCTCGGGTGATGGTTCCTTTGAGAAGGATTTGACCAAATTGAAGAGGTCACGAGGTTTATTCAATGATCTCTTTAGGGTGTCAGTGTGATATTGTCTCATTCTGATAGAGATTGTTCCTCGATGTATTGCAAGGTGGGTTAGGTATGCGGTCTGATCTTCCGGTGAGCGTGATCGGCGCCATCGGCGTTCGATTCTACGTAGTTGCATGAGGGAAGCGCGTAGGTCAGGAGAGAACCATGGGGCTGATTTTCTTTTCGCTCTTGCTGTATTTTTAGGGTTTGGGTGTTGTGAGATGGCAAGCAGGCTGGAATTCCAGTGAGAGATTAGTTCATCAAGGTCAGGTGTTGTTTTGTTGATGAGTGATGGGGTCTCCGAAAGGATGAGTTCCCTATCGAAGGGGCGGAAGCATCTAGTGGAAGTTCGAGAGGTGATGTTCGTGGGTTGGCTTCTGTTCAGCTGGTCATTGTTGCTGGGAATCTGGATGATCAATTTGTGGTCGGACCAGGGTACATCCACGACTGATGTTGGCAGATTGTGGCTTTTGTCCTTGACTGGATGTGGCATAAAAACCAAGTCCAGAATGTTCCCTTTTGTATGTGTGGGTTCATTTATGATTTGTTTGAGACCCAGGTCCTTCATTGCATCAAGGAACGCATTTGCGTGGTTTTGGTGTAGCGATGGGAGATTGAAAATCACCCATTATCCAATTTGGTTTGTTGGGAGTGCGGGTGTTAGCTGCAAGGTCAATGATGGTTGGAAGGTCAACTGGGGAAGTAGATGGTGTTCTATATAACAGGGTAAGGGAGAATTGTTGGTTAGCAACAGAGAGAGTGTCCAGGCTGTTTGTGCTAGAAGAGTCCACAATCTGGAAGTTGAGGTCTGATTTGGAGATTATGAGCACCCCTCCTCCTTTTTTGTTTTCCCTATGTTTCGTGTGTATGGAAAAATTGGGGGGAAGTAGTTGATTGAGGAGGACGTTGTCTTCTGGTGATAGCCATGTTTCTGTGATCATGAGGATCTCAAGGTCATAGAAGGAGATTGTGTCAAGGACTACAGGCCATTTTTGCGGATGGAACGTGCGTTAATGATGGCACATTTTAGGGGTCGGCATCTACAAGGTTTTTCCTGGTTGGGTGTATTGGATAGCTGGAGTGCTACATGTATCAGGTGGGAGTGGCGTGGGTAGGTGTTACTTTCTGTGTTGAAGTAAGGGGGACTATTCCATCTTTTGCCATGGCTATTCAGGATTGGAATCCTGCCATGTGTTATGTAGAGAGATTGGGAGGTTCCAAGCCAGTGGGTGAGGAGGTAGAGGCTAAGAATGACAGCGACCTGGAGGGCCATTCTGAGGGTTTGGATTGTGTGTGAGATACTGTGGAGGAGTAATTATATGAGAGCGCACAATAGAGCGCACAATAGAGCAGGTACAGTTTACATGCAAGATATTGACTAATTTTACAGTTTACATGCAAGATAATGGCTAACTTTACAGAGAGAATGCAGTATTGCAGTAATGTGAACACTGTAAGAAGTGCAACGCTAGCAGTTTAAATAGACTTCCAACTGGCAAGATTGTATTGCTAAGATAGTATCTAATACGTTATGATGCTATCAGGTTACTTTGTAAGTTAATGTGGCTTACAATAGATGGAGATATTCAACAAAAACAAATTCTCACAGTTCAGATGTTGGTAGACGCTGGAATCTTGGTCAGGTGTCAGGTGTCCGGCAGTTAGGTCACTGTTGAGGCATCTGGTGTGCCGCCTCTCGTGCTCCGCCTAAGGGCCACGCCAAAGGGCCCTCTGGCGAGGCCCTCAGGCGCGGGCCCGCCAGTCGCGGGCGCGCCTGAAGGCGCGTGGTTTATCTGTCCCTTGCTGGGCCCGGATTGGGCGTCGGGAGTCAGCAGGCCCCTGCTGCTGCCGGTGGCTCGATCCCCGGGAAGGGGAGAGCTGCTGGTGGTGGTGGGGGCTGCCGGATGTTGGCGCCTGAAGGCGCGTGGTTTGCTGTCCCTTGCTGGGCCCGGATTGGGCGTCGGGAGTCAGCAGGCCCCTGCTGCTGCCGGTGGCTCGATCCCCGGGAAGGGGAGAGCTGCTGGTGGTGGTGGGGGCTGCCGGATGTTGGCGCCTGAAGGCGCGTGGTTTTGCTGTCCCTTGCTGGGCCCGGATTGGGCGTCGGGAGTCAGCAGGCCCCTGCTGCTGCCGGTGGCTCGATCCCCGGGAAGGGGAGAGCTGCTGGTGGTGGTGGGGGCTGCCGGATGTTGGCGCCTGAAGGCGCGTGGTTTTGCTGTCCCTTGCTGGGCCCGGATTGGGCGTCGGGAGTCAGCAGGCCCCTGCTGCTGCCGGTGGCTCGATCCCCGGGAAGGGGAGAGCTGCTGGTGGTGGTGGGGGCTGCCGGATGTTGGCGCCTGAAGGCGCGTGGTTTTGCTGTCCCTTGCTGGGCCCGGATTGGGCGTCGGGAGTCAGCAGGCCCCTGCTGCTGCGGTGGCTCGATCCCCGGGAAGGGGAGAGCTGCTGGTGGTGGTGGGGGCTGCCGGATGTTGGCGCCTGAAGGCGCGTGGTTTTGCTGTCCCTTGCTGGGCCCGGATTGGGCGTCGGGAGTCAGCAGGCCCCTGCTGCTGCCGGTGGCTCGATCCCCGGGAAGGGGAGAGCTGCTGGTGGTGGTGGGGGCTGCCGGATGTTGGCGCCTGAAGGCGCGTGGTTTTGCTGTCCCTTGCTGGGCCCGGATTGGGCGTCGGGAGTCAGCAGGCCCCTGCTGCTGCCGGTGGCTCGATCCCCGGGAAGGGGAGAGCTGCTGGTGGTGGTGGGGGCTGCCGGATGTTGGCGCCTGAAGGCGCGTGGTTTTGCTGTCCCTTGCTGGGCCCGGATTGGGCGTCGGGAGTCAGCAGGCCCCTGCTGCTGCCGGTGGCTCGATCCCCGGGAAGGGGAGAGCTGCTGGTGGTGGTGGGGGCTGCCGGATGTTGGCGCCTGAAGGCGCGTGGTTTTGCTGTCCCTTGCTGGGCCCGGATTGGGCGTCGGGAGTCAGCAGGCCCCTGCTGCTGCCGGTGGCTCGATCCCCGGGAAGGGGAGAGCTGCTGGTGGTGGTGGGGGCTGCCGGATGTTGGCGCCTGAAGGCGCGTGGTTTTGCTGTCCCTTGCTGGGCCCGGATTGGGCGTCGGGAGTCAGCAGGCCCCTGCTGCTGCCGGTGGCTCGATCCCCGGGAAGGGGAGAGCTGCTGGTGGTGGTGGGGGCTGCCGGATGTTGGCGCCTGAAGGCGCGTGGTTTTGCTGTCCCTTGCTGGGCCCGGATTGGGCGTCGGGAGTCAGCAGGCCCCTGCTGCTGCCGGTGGCTCGATCCCCGGGAAGGGGAGAGCTGCTGGTGGTGGTGGGGGCTGCCGGATGTTGGCGCCTGAAGGCGCGTGGTTTTGCTGTCCCTTGCTGGGCCCGGATTGGGCGTCGGGAGTCAGCAGGCCCCTGCTGCTGCCGGTGGCTCGATCCCCGGGAAGGGGAGAGCTGCTGGTGGTGGTGGGGGCTGCCGGATGTTGGCGCCTGAAGGCGCGTGGTTTTGCTGTCCCTTGCTGGGCCCGGATTGGGCGTCGGGAGTCAGCAGGCCCCTGCTGCTGCCGGTGGCTCGATCCCCGGGAAGGGGAGAGCTGCTGGTGGTGGTGGGGGCTGCCGGATGTTGGCGCCTGAAGGCGCGTGGTTTTGCTGTCCCTTGCTGGGCCCGGATTGGGCGTCGGGAGTCAGCAGGCCCCTGCTGCTGCCGGTGGCTCGATCCCCGGGAAGGGGAGAGCTGCTGGTGGTGGTGGGGGCTGCCGGATGTTGGCGCCTGAAGGCGCGTGGTTTTGCTGTCCCTTGCTGGGCCCGGATTGGGCGTCGGGAGTCAGCAGGCCCCTGCTGCTGCCGGTGGCTCGATCCCCGGGAAGGGGAGAGCTGCTGGTGGTGGTGGGGGCTGCCGGATGTTGGCGCCTGAAGGCGCGTGGTTTTGCTGTCCCTTGCTGGGCCCGGATTGGGCGTCGGGAGTCAGCAGGCCCTGCTGCTGCCGGTGGCTCGATCCCCGGGAAGGGGAGAGCTGCTGGTGGTGGTGGGGGCTGCCGGATGTTGGCGCCTGAAGGCGCGTGGTTTTGCTGTCCCTTGCTGGGCCCGGATTGGGCGTCGGGAGTCAGCAGGCCCCTGCTGCTGCCGGTGGCTCGATCCCCGGGAAGGGGAGAGCTGCTGGTGGTGGTGGGGGCTGCCGGATGTTGGCGCCTGAAGGCGCGTGGTTTTGCTGTCCCTTGCTGGGCCCGGATTGGGCGTCGGGAGTCAGCAGGCCCCTGCTGCTGCCGGTGGCTCGATCCCCGGGAAGGGGAGAGCTGCTGGTGGTGGAGGGGGCTGCGGTATGTTGGCGCCTGAAGGCGCGTGGTTTTGCTGTCCCTTGCTGGGCCCGGATTGGGCGTCGGGAGTCAGCAGGCCCCTGCTGCTGCCGGTGGCTCGATCCCCGGGAAGGGGAGAGCTGCTGGTGGTGGTGGGGGCTGCCGGATGTTGGCGCCTGAAGGCGCGTGGTTTTGCTGTCCCTTGCTGGGCCCGGATTGGGCGTCGGGAGTCAGCAGGCCCCTGCTGCTGCCGGTGGCTCGATCCCCGGGAAGGGGAGAGCTGCTGGTGGTGGTGGGGGCTGCCGGATGTTGGCGCCTGAAGGCGCGTGGTTTTGCTGTCCCTTGCTGGGCCCGGATTGGGCGTCGGGAGTCAGCAGGCCCCTGCTGCTGCCGGTGGCTCGATCCCCGGGAAGGGGAGAGCTGCTGGTGGTGGTGGGGGCTGCCGGATGTTGGCGCCTGAAGGCGCGTGGTTTTGCTGTCCCTTGCTGGGCCCGGATTGGGCGTCGGGAGTCAGCAGGCCCCTGCTGCTGCCGGTGGCTCGATCCCCGGGAAGGGGAGAGCTGCTGGTGGTGGTGGGGGCTGCCGGATGTTGGCGCCTGAAGGCGCGTGGTTTTGCTGTCCCTTGCTGGGCCCGGATTGGGCGTCGGGAGTCAGCAGGCCCCTGCTGCTGCCGGTGGCTCGATCCCGGGAAGGGGAGAGCTGCTGGTGGTGGTGGGGGGCTGCCGGATGTTGGCGCCTGAAGGCGCGTGGTTTTTGCTGTCCCTTGCTGGGCCCGGATTGGGCGTCGGGAGTCAGCAGGCCCCTGCTGCCGGTGGCTCGATCCGGGAAGGGGGAGAGCTGCTGGTGGTTGGGGCTGCCGGACGTTGGCGCCTGAAGGCGCGTGGTTTTGCTGTCCCTTGCTGGGCCCGGATTGGGCGTCGGGAGTCAGCAGGCCCTGCTGCTGCCGGTGGCTCGATCCCCGGGAAGGGGAGAGCTTCTGGTGGTGGTGGGGGCTGCCGGATGTTGGCGCCTGAAGGCGCGTGGTTTTGCTGTCCCTTGCTGGGCCCGGATTGGGCGTCGGGAGTCAGCAGGGCCCTGCTGCTGCCGGTGGCTCGATCCCCGGGAAGGGGAGAGCTGCTGGTGGTGGTGGGGGCTGCTGGATGTTGGCGCCTGAAGGCGCGTGGTTTTGCTGTCCCTTGCTGGGCCCGGATTGGGCGTCGGGAGTCAGCAGGCCACTGCTGCTGCTGGTGGCTCGATCCCCGGCAAGGGGAGAGCTTACTCTTGGAACACTTCTGCCCTACCTCCAGCAGGGAGATTGGCTATGCTCCTTAGATCTAAAGGATGCGTACACTCACATCCTCATACATCCAGACCACAGAAAGTACCTCAAGTTCATTGTGGGAGGAAACCATTATCAGTACAGGGTACTACCTTTTGACCTGACCTCCGCTCCCAGGGTCTTTACCAAGTGCCTGGCAGTGGTTGCGGCCTACCTGAGAAATCAAGGCATCTTTGTCTTTCCCTATCTGGACGACTGGCTCATCAGTGGTCAGACGTCCCTGGAGGCCAGACAAGCCACCCTCAGAACCATTGCTCTGCTTCAAAACGTGGGCTTTGTCATAAACTTCGCAAAGTCCACTTTGCTCCCCTCCCAGAACTTCGAGTTCATAGGGGCAAGGTTGGATTCTCAACTGGCAAAAGCATTCTTGCCAGAAGACGGGGCTCAAAGACTGATGGACGTGGCCAAACAGTTCCTAAACAGGTCCCTGGTCTCTGCCAGACTCTGCCTCAGACTTCTGGGCCACATGGCTTCGACAGTGCATGTGACTCCCAATGCCAGGCTCCATATGAGGCCTGCACAATGGTGCCTTCGGATTCAGTGGTCTCAAGCCACAGGCCACCTAAGAGACAGGATAAGGGTGTCCAGACCCCTTTTGACCTCCCTCAGCTGGTGGCTACATCCACCCAATCTGCTGAAGGGGATGCCCTTCCAAATGCCAGAATACTCGGTGGTCCTCACCACCGACGCCTCTCTAAAGGGCTGGGGTGCTCATTGTCTAGACAAGTGCACTCAGGGCCTCTGGTCTCCCTGGGAGGCGACCCAACAAATTAATCTCCTGGAACTTCGAGCTATCCGCTTAGCTCTCAAGGCTTTTTCTCCGGCCCTGGCTCACCGCTCAGTCTTGATTCAAACAGACAACCAGGTAGCCATGTTTTATGTGAACAAACAGGGCGGGACTGGGTCCAAGCTCCTTTGTCGAGAGACTCAGGACCTTTGTTCCTTTGCCCTGAAGCACAACATGCTTCTCAAGGCGGTGTATCTTCCAGGCCAGGAGAACTGCCTGGCCGACCGGTTGAGCAGAATTCTGCAGCCCCACGAGTGGCAGCTGCATCCCTTGGTCGTTCAGAAGATCTTCCTGAAGTGGTGTCTCCCTTGGATAGATCTCTTTGCCAGTCCACTGAACAAGCAACTGCCCAAGTTCTGCTCCAGGCAACCGCATCCTTTGAGAATAACACCAGATGCTTTTCTGATGTCCTGGTCTCAGGGCCTCCTGTATGCGTTTCCTCCCACGCCCTTGGTGGCCCGAACTCTTTTCAAGACTCTTCAGGACAAGGCCTTGGTCCTACTGGTAGCTCCCAGGTGGCCGAGGCAGCCTTGGTTTCCACTTCTGCTTCAGCTGCCAGTGGATTCCCCACTACCTCTGGGGTTACAACCCGACCTTCTCTCACAGGAGCAGAGTTCCCTTCTGCACCCCAATCTCAAAGCTCTCAATTTGAAGGCCTGGAGGCTGCAAGGGTAGTTTTGGCTCCCTGGGGCCTACCTCAGGATGTTGAGGAGGTTGTCCTAGCCTCTAGGAAACAGTCCACTAGGAAAACCTATGCCCTCAAATGGAAGAGGTTTTCTGTGTGGTGTCAGCTACGTACAGAGGATCCCTTTTCCTGTACTGTGCCAGTAGTGCTTCAGTACTTACTGCACTTGTCCAATCAGGGACTTAAGTCCAATTCTGTTCGAGTCCACCTCTCAGCTCTAGCAGCTCACCACTCACTGGTGGAGGGACATTCTCTGGTCACCCTTTGGTGTCCTGCTTTCTCAGGGGCTTGCTTTTACTCAAGCCTCCCATCCATCCTGCTCCTGAGTGGGAGCTGAATGTGGTCTTGCAGCAACTGACTCGCCCACCCTTTGAGCCGATGGCTACTTGCCCTCTACACTTCCTCTCCTGGAAGACTCTCTTCCTGATAGCCCTCACCTCGGCTAGGCAAGTGAGTGAGCTTCAGGCCCTGGTCTGTGATAGACCTTATACCAGGATTTATAGGAACAGGGTAGTCCTCAGGACTCATCCACTTCCTAAGGTTGTCTCCTCTTTCCACCTCAATCAGGAGGTGGTTCTTCCAACATTCTTCCCTAGGCCTCATGCTAGCCAGGCTGAAGCAGTCCTGCATACCCTGGACTGTAGGAGGGCCTTATCCTTCTACCTTGACCGTACGCAGGGGCATAGAAGGGCTACTCAGCTCTTCGTCTCCTTTGACCCCAATAAGTTGGGGTTGGCTGTGTCCAAGCGTACCTTGTCCATCTGGGTGGCTGACTGTATCACCTGGGCTTACAAGGCGGCTGACCTTCCTTTGTAGGGTAGGGTCACGGCCCATCGTGTCAGGGCAATGGCTGCCTCAGTGGCTCATCTCCGCTCTGTGCCCTTGGTAGACATCTGCAGGGCTGAAACTTGGTCTTCAAGCCAGACTTTTGCGGCCCATTACTGTCTGGAGAGGGAGTCCCGTAGGGACAGTGCTTTTGGCCAAGCAGTACTCCGGAATCTCTTTGAGGTTTAGGCAACTCCTGCCCCCTGCCCTCTGTTGGGCTACCGGTGGAGGTTGTGTCCTTGAAAACCCTTTTCTTTGATGCTGTGACTAGAGGGAGTTCTCTTGTTCAGCCTGGGTTCCTGGTAGCCCAGAGCTAGGGAGTCACCCATATGTGAGGACTGACTTCCTGCTTGCTCCTGGAGAAAGAGTAGTTACTCACCTGTAACAGATGTTCTCCTGGAGCAGCAGGAATCAGTCCTCACACCCTCCCTCCTCCCCTTGGAGTTGCAGTTGTACATAGTTTGTTTTTACTTTTTGTGTGCTGTTCTTAGCTATGTCATTTGACTGAGGTAAGATGGCACCTTTAGGCGGAAGGGAACTGCACATGCGTGCCAGCATTCCCAAAGGCTTTCATGGAAAGCTGGGGAAATGCTCCGCTGGGGCTTCATCGGCGCCGATGACACCCATATGTGAGGACTGATTCCTGCTGCTCCTGGAGAACACCTGTTACAGGTGAGTAACTACTCTTATCCTGATTGTCCCACGGTGGCCCAGGCAACCATGGTTTCCACTTGTTCTACAGCTAGCGGTGGATGCCCCATCCCCTTGGGGTCAGCTCTATGGCTCCTTTCCCAGGAGGGGGGCACTCTCTTGCATCCGAACCTCAGCTCCCTTTCTCTGACGGCGTGGCTTCTGAGTGGGTGACTCTAGCCCTGCTTCTCCTTCCGAAGGACGTGGAGGATGTTTTGCTGGCTTCACGCAGAGAGTCTATCAGACAGGCTTACGCTTTTAAGTGGTCCAGGTTTGCGCTTTGGTATGCTGAGCGGGGAGTAGACCCCTTTTCTTGCCCTGTGGTTGTGGTATTGCAATAACTTCTCCACCTCTCCAGGACGGTGCTTAAGTCCAACTCCGTCAGAGTGCATCTGAGTGCCCTAGCGGCGAACCACCATATGGTGGATGGGTAGCCCCTCTCAGTTCATCCAGTGGTGTCCCGGTTCGGAAAGGGCCTACTCCTGTCTAAGCCCCCGGTCTGCCCCCCCCCCCCGGCGGCCGAATGGGAACTCAATGTAGTGTTGGGGCAGCTCACCTGGCCACCCTTTGAACTGTTGGCAACGTGCCACCTCTGTTATCTCTCCTGGAAGGTGGTTTTCTTGGTTGTGCTCAATTCCGCCCGAAGGGTGAATGAGCTTCAGGCCTTCGTGGTGGAGAGGTGTTATACCAGGTTCTGCAAGAATAGGGTGGTGCTTCGCACGCACCCCAAGTTCCTTCCGAAGGTGGTCTCTTTATTCCACCTCATCCAGGAGGTGGTCCTCCCTACCTTCTTTCCCAGACCGCATGCCAGTCAGGCAGAGGCGGTCCTCCATACCTTGGACTCTAAGAGGGCCCTGTGCTTCTACATTCAACATACTCAAGGTCACCAGAAAGACTCTCAGCTTTTCGTTTCCTACGACCACAGTAAGCTGGGGGAGGTGTTGACCAAGTGTACACTGTCCTCATGGGTGGTGGACTGCATTGCCCGGGCTTATGAGGAAGCGAGGCTTCCGCTGGAAGGCTGTGTTATGGCTCACAGGGTCAGAGCCATGGCGGCATCAGTGGCTCACCTGCGCCATCTGCCGGGCTGCCACCTGGTCTTCAGTTCATACCTTCACAGCTCACTACTGCCTGGATAGGGTGTCCCGACGGGACAGTGCCTTCGGCCAGACCATACTCCCTAACCTTTTCAGGGTCTAGGCAACTCCTGCCCTCCGACTCTTCTATGTTCAGGCTACCGGACTGCTGCTTTCCTTGCACACAGGTCCTACTGTATTTCATTGCGGCTGCTTGTTGCTCTCGATGAGGGAGCCTTTTTTGGCTATAGGTTCATGGTAGCCTGTAGCTGGGGAGTCCCATATGTGAGGACTGACTTCTTGCTTGTTCCAAGAGAAAGCATAGTTACTCACCTGTAACAGGTGTTCTCCGGGGACAGCAGGAATCAGTCCTCACAACCAATGTTCCCTCTAATTTTCTGTAGGCTGTGTGCGCATAAAATATCAGCTGTGTGCAGCTTTTGAAGGAAGGTTAAATTTTTGTGCGCCACATAACGACACTCGGAGTTATATACTTTAAAATTTGACTACACGTCAGAATACAGTATGTACACCACATTGATTTTAATCAAATTAAATGAAAATAGACGATTACTAAATGAAGCGGGAAATTTCTAGTAATTACAATCATAACTTTTAAATTTAAGACGTCTGTGTTGTTTTCTATCAGAATCAGAGCCATAATTTTTGTGCGCTCTGTTCTAAAGTATGTGCGCTAGCTCGGCGAGGTTTGTGCGCGCACACACGCGCACAGCTTAGAGGGAACAGTGTTCACAACCCTCCCTCCTCCTGTTGGAGTTGCAGTCCTATTATCTTCTTATTTTTTGCCTTCTTTTAGCTGTGTCATTTGACTGAGCAAGATGGCACCCTTGGGCGGGAAGGGGAACATGCATGCGTGGTAGCAATTCCCAAAGGCTTTCTTTGAAAGCTGGGGATTTGCTCCGTGCGGGCTCCATCGGCATCGACGTCACCCATATGTGAGAACTGATCCCTGCTGTCCCTGGCAAACACCTGTTACAGGTGAGTAACTACGCTAAATTGTAGGCCCTGCCCCCAGCACTCCCCCTGACTGGGTAGACATGGTACAGATTCCCAGATCTGCAAAAAACAGGTTCTAATATGTCATTAAGAGGTGTATTTCAATCTACATCTCAGTGTTGCTTTTTGGACATGGAAATGCTTCCAAAATATTTTCTCTCCCCATATCATTTTAGTTGCTTTCCTCTGAACCACCTCTTTTTATATCCCCAATCGGAACACGGTACTCCAAGTGAGGAGTAGGTTGCTTCTTGGTAGTAGTATTAGGTGCTTTTTCAGTCTGTGTGCGCTCGTTACAGATATCCGATTTGCCTTCTTTACACTCGGTTGTCTATTGAGCTAGAGACATGGTGATGTGTACAGAAAAGAACAGCAGCAGCACAACATTAGGCTAGGAGGGGGAAAGGCTCTTTGCCTTCAGTAATTGCATGGAAGAAAATGGATTTGGGGAATTGTGTGTACGACATGTTTGTTTCTTCTTGCTGGAGGTATTTCCAGTTCCTGGGGCTCAGAGCGCAGGCACCGCCTCATGCAGGTAACTGTGAAATTAGAAAGAAAACCAGAATCCCAAGAGCAGATGTTGCCACTTCGGGTTTCATTTTTTGGAAAACAATGCTACAGTCTTGAGCTAATGTTAAGGTTTATTTCCTTATTATAATACCGGTAGAAATGGGATGCGATTGCCTCAGTAGCTCAAGTCACTTAACCCTCCATTGTCTCATATGTTCAAATTTAAAT
Organism: Ichthyophis bannanicus; assembly: GCA_033557465.1. Lineage (NCBI taxonomy): Eukaryota > Metazoa > Chordata > Amphibia > Gymnophiona > Ichthyophiidae > Ichthyophis > Ichthyophis bannanicus. The sequence goes on along the minus strand of CM066032.1, from coordinate 103,372,621 downwards.
TGTAAGTTCTCCAGGGACAAGGAAATACCTACTGTACCTGAATGTTACTTGCTTGCACTGACTGGAAAATGTGCGATAAATACAAATAAATAAAAATAGTAGAGTTGGCCTCTGATTACTACTACTACTAATCATTTGGATAGCGCTCCAAGGCGTTTGCAGCACTGTGCATGTTCTATTTTGAATTTGATAATCCATATTTTCACACACAACCTCTCAGTTTGAATGGAGATTTAGACTGAATGCAAACTAGTTTATTCATTTCTTTCAGAAATATTTCTAGATTGATAATGTGTACTGCTGCGCAGGTTCCTCAGATGTTATTGGACCATGTTACTTCGTGGAATCAGGGAGGCCTTACTTGTGTGGATTGTAGTTCTTTTACATGTATAGAATTTTTGAAGGGATGGATGAAAACCTACCTTATTTAACTTGTAATGTTTTGCACATTTAGAAAGAAGCTGATATCTTATAAGTGCCCTACAGAAAGCGCTATGTGAGCTATTAGTTCTGTGGAATAGTATGGGTAAACAAAACTGAGGTGCAAGATGACTGGAATAGTTAGTTATATGATGTCTGCTGTCAAGTCACAAAGTCCTTGGCCCAATGCCATTTTAAAACTAATCTTAAAGGATGTTAAGTAGCTTAACTAGCAAGAATTTCAGGTTTTATAGTTGGTAGTATAGGCCAGTAGTAAGTACAAGCAAACTGTCACACATAGAGGGGCCCTTTAACTAAAGTGCGTTGTGATTTGCATCTAAAATGCCAATAGTGAGCAAAACCATGATGTGTTAGGGGCAGCACAACCACATGAACTGCATGTTGCTGTCAGTTAACACGCAGCACTGTCCCCTAACCCACACTACATGAGTGTGGGTTCACTTATCTCCACCTATTGAGGTGGCGGAAATTGCACATATGCTAATTGGCCAATTTGCAGTTAATACAGGTGTACTAACTGCAAGGCGCTCTCCCTGCCCACACTCTGCCCCAAACCCGCCCTTTTGCTCCTATAGATGCCATGGACAGTTAACACTTCAATCCGCCCTCTGCTAAAGAATAGTAAACTTGATCCATCTAAAGTTGAGTCATTCCGGCCAATCTCGAGCATCCCACTGCTTGCCAAAATCATGGAGAAGGTAGTCCAACGGCAAATCCAACACCATGTTGATACAGTCGCACCACTGGACCCATCCCAACACGGCTTCAGGGAAGCTCACGGAGTGGACACCATCCTCACAACCCTCTTCAACAACCTAATCACAGGAACTGACAATACCAACCATGGATTCGTCCTCATTTTTTAGACATAGCAGCTGCATTTGATTCAGTGAACATGAAACACTTCTAGATCGCCTCAAAGATAAAGGTCTGCAAGGCTCAGCGCTAGCATGGTGCGAATCCTATTTATGTAACAGATCACAACAAGTCAGAGCAGGTTCCAAAACCTCCGAACCATTCTCACTAAAACAAGGTGTACCCCAGGGTTCCTCCCTCTCGGCATTAATGTTTAATATATACATGCAGCCCATTTGCGCCTTAATCCGCTCCTTCAATGTCCAATGCCTTGCATATGCAGACGACATCTTAATGTACCTTCAATTTAAAATCGATCAACCAGATTTCAATCCAATTATAAGATGTTTTGAAGCTGTAGCAGATTGGCTCCTCTCTCAAAATCTCCGCATTAACCATAGCAAAACAGATGTACTATTCATCTCACGGAACCAGAAGTTCACGCCACCTCCCTCTCTTCTAGTCAATAACATTGAACTAAAGTCCAAAGCTACAATTCGCTACCTGGGCATCACCCTCGACCAGCGACTTGACATGTCAGCACATGTTACAAACACAGCTAAAGCAATCTATCACAAGATCCGATCACTACGCCATCTCCGCCCACTGCTTGACTTCCCTGACTACCGCTCAATTTTCCAAGCCTTAGTCATCCCACACCTTGACTTCGCCAACATTATCCTACTGGGACTCCCACAATCGACTCTTAACCCGTTACGCCTTGCCATGAACTCAGCTGCAAGGGCACTGTCCGGGCTTTCAAGGTCTGACCACATAACGCCAGTTCTAAAGAACCTACACTGGCTCCCGCTACGGGCCAGAGTCCAATTCAAGGTTCTTGTCATGACGTTCAAGTCATGTAAGAATCTTACTCATACACCCATCAGCGATCTCCTCAACAGCACACCAGATAATAGAACTAGGAGATCTACTTCGTTGAATAAACTTGAAGTCCCAAAAGTGTTGGTAAAATGTAAGAAATCAACAGCAAGTAGAGCCTTCTCCATTGCTGCACCTATGGCATGGAACGCCCTCCCAGCAGAAATCCGGGTCATCCCAAATTTGGCACTATTCCGTAAAGCCCTCAAACATCACCTGTTCCTACAATATTACCCTGACAGCATTCCCGACATTTACAATGCCCCCACCTCACCTCCCTGCCTAACCCGTCCCTCAGATCATCTTCCTGTAGATAATGGTTAACCACTATCTCTCCCACTGACCTCCTCGACCATCTAGCCAACCCTCTAGACAAAGGTCATATTTTTATTTACCGTAAGAGCATTATATTTGTTTACAATATGTACATAGTTCCTCCCTCGTTTTTACTCCATGTTTTACATTCCCTGTTCAATGTAAAAAACTTGATGTAACTTGCTTACATTCTTGTATGTTCTGTTTCAAATGTAAACCGCACTGATTATAATAGCGCGGTATATAAGAAATATAAATAAATAAATAAATAAAATAAAATAAATAAACATGGAAATCCGGCCATGCTACTGTAATGGCCTGTGCTAGCTGTAAAATCCCTCACTTGGTTTGCAGCTTGTCGTGCTGTGAGGGCTTGTGTGCATCAGTGATGCTGAAAGCTAAACTATCGGTAGTTTAACTACTGGCAGGGTCTCCCAAGATGGACAGGTCTCAGCTGAGGTGCCAGACCAAGACAAACCACCCATCTAGGCAGCAGCAGGATGGGATAGTGTTGACGGCGGAAGATCACATTTCTATGAAAACGGCAACAACACTAAACTTAAACTGCGCAGAAGAAAGGCCCGGCAATCTACTTCTGTATCTTGCCACGAAAACCCAATGGATAGTTACAACAAAACAAATTGTGCTGTAGTGCTGGGAGATGAGACCCCCAGGTCGGAAGGCACTCAACTAGCTACTGGGGAAGAGCTGAAGACTATTCAGAGTAAAGCCAGCATTTATAATGTGGTTGGATCAAAGCCCTCGGGATGTAGCTGCGCATGAAATGAGAGTCAGAAGCTGTAAAGATGTCTTACACATTGGAACATGGAATGTACGAAGCATGAACCAAGGGAAGTTGGAGGTGGTCAAGAATGAAACGGAACGTGTACAACTTGATCTGTTGGGTGTCAGCGAACTGAAATGGACTGGCATCGGGCACTTTGCATCAGATGATCACATGGTCTACTATGCTGGAAATGAAAGACAAAGAAGAAATGGTGTTGCATTTATAATAAAGAAGAAACTTGCAAGAACTGTAATGAAATACAATGCAGTCAGCGAACGCTTAATCTCTATTCGTCTACGAGGAATGCCTTTCAACACAACTATAATTCAAGTATATGCCCCAACAACAGCTGCAAAAGAGAATGAAATTGAAGAGTTCTATGAACAAGTACAAGCTGAAATTGACAGAACATGCAAACAGTATATCCTGATAGTCATGGGTGACTGGAATGCAAAAGTTGGCAACAAAGAAGAAGACAAAGTAGTTGGAAAATACAGTGGTGTGCAAACGTCTGGAATCACTTGTAAATTTGACGTTTTTTCAACTTTGTGACCTTATATCTTAATTTCTTTTTTCTCCCAGTGGCTTTTTCTGTGTATCTCATAAGTGATAGATTTGGCTATTAGGGCCAACTTTTAGTATTGGTTTGGCCCTTATTTTCTGAGTTTGTTCCCCATAGTTGTCCTGTTGATAGATTTTCTGTGAAAATCGCATAATGTACATCGTTGGCCAACGATATATTATTGTAAGTATGCTTTAAAATATTATGGACGCATGCCAGGTTTCCTTCAAATTAATGTATGTGGCCTTGAAAAAGGCTGTTTTGATGTGTTAGTGATGGCTCAGTATTTGGGCCACCCTTTGTTCTTGATCACCTGACTGCACCTTGTCGACATTGAATGAATCAGTCTGACAAAGTGATCGTTGGTGACAACGAGGTTCCAAGCTGCAATGAGTGACTCAATCAGCTCACGCTTTGATGTCGGATGCCTCTTGGATATTTCCAAGGCCACCTTGTGCCACAGGTTCTCGATTGGATTCAGATCTGGAGACTGGGCAGGCCAGTCCATTGACTTGATGATGTTCTGCTGCTTCCAGCTGATCACCTGTCTGGAGCGATGGCAGGGTGCATTGTCATCTTGGAACAGGAACTGACCAGGAAACAGCTGGTGTGCTGATGGCACCATGCACTTTTGCAGTATGGTGATGTACTTGGCCCCATTGACCATTCCATTGACGATGTGAAGTTGTCCAACGCCACTGGCAGCCATGCAGCCCCAGACCATGACCTTCAAAGGATGCTTCACAGTGAGGTTGAGACACTCAGGCTTGAATTCCTCTCCAGGAAATCTCCTCACATAGGTATGGGCCTGATTACCAAACAGGCAGAAGGTACTTTCATCCCTGAATAGCACCTTTTCCCACATTTCAGTCGACCAGGTTGAGTGCTTTCTCGCCCACACGATCCGGTTGCGCCTTTTTATGTCAGTCATCAGTGGCTTATTCCGTGCTTTGCAGCCCCGGCGACCAAACTGCTGGCACTGGTGATGAACTGTTGATGAGCTGACACTGACCTCATTCTTGTCTGACCACTCTCGAAGTAGTCGAGGAGAGGTCAACTTGTGATTAGTCATTGAAATGCATTGTAGTGCACAGTCCTGGTGTGATGTTACCTGGTAAGCATGGCAGGGGGGCTCTGATGTCAGGAGGGTGTCGTTGCTAGCCACCCGCCCCACACTCCCTATTCAGTATGGACTGCGGAGCGCTGGTGGCCTAGTGGAGAGCCTGCCCACAGGATATGCTGTTCCCACGGACAGAAGGCTGTGAGTAGTGACTACAGCCTTTCACAGTCTTCTGCTCACGGGAGAAGCATGTCCTGTGTACAAGCTCTCCACTAGACTGCCGGTGCTCCTCAGGTCATCCTGAATGGGGAGTGGGGGCAGGCAGCCAGTGACAGCGCTCTCATGACATCAGCTCCTGTGGGCAGGCCGTATCTTGCCTGCAGGACATGCTGCTTCTACAGCCAGAAGTGTGTGGGAGGCAGCGATCATGGCCCTGAGAAGCAGAGCCTGCCCACAAGAGCAGCATGCCCTGCAGGCAGGGGCTATGAAAGCCTAATTGTGCCCTGCCTCTCTGAACTGGGATCACGGCTTGTACAGCCCCTGCTCTTTGGGCATGCCGCTCTACAGGCAGGCTCTGCCCCTTGTACATACATGGGGGGGGGGGAGGCATTGAGAAGGGGTGAATGGACAGGAGGGGGCATTGGGAGGTGGATCTGAATGAGCAGAGGGAGTCAGAAGAGAGATGCTGGGTGCAGGGGGGAATAGGGAGGAAGTGGGGATAAAATTGAAGTGGGGGGCTAGGGAAATGAAGGATTTACTGAACATGGAAAGGAGAATAGGGAGAAGCAAGGAGGAGAGATGAAGTGGTGATGATGGCCAGAGGGTTATAGGGAGACTATGGGAAAATGCTGGAGTTGGGGAGGGAGGGACGGACAGAGGGAAACAGAGGGAAAATGCTTTACATGGGGTAATAAGGAGAGAAAGAAATGAAGGACATGTAAGAGAGGGGAGAAGATGGACATGGGGTAAATAGGTTGGGAAAGAGACTGAGAGATGCTGGATGTGAGAGTAATAGGGAGAGGAGAGGAGGGGATGGTATGGAGAATTGGATAGATGCTAGTTGCAGGGGGATAGGAAGGGAGAGGGCAGACATGGAAGGAAAGAGAGTGGAGGTACTGGATGGAGGGAAAGAGAGAGCCAAAGAGAGAGAGAGACACTGGATGGGGGTGAGAGATGTAAGACATGGAGGGGGAAAGCGAGTGAGTAAAAGGCTGGGGAATAATGGACCAGAGAAGGACAGCTAGGGAATAGAAGGACTGGGGTGAAGGTTGAAAAGCGGTAGGTACTGTAGATGGCATAAAAAAGGAGAGTGAGAACTAGATAGTAAAGAGTAGTGAAGTCTGGGTGGACAGAGAGGGAAATAAATTATGAATGTTATGACAAGTTGAAGAATCTGCTTCCTGCATCAGATTTTCATACAGTGGTTCAAAGTCTGATCTTAAGCGGACTGGATTACTGCAACTCCCTTCTCCTTGGCTTGCCACTTTATAGATTAAGGGCATTACAAGTGATCCAGAACACGGCAGCTCGATTACATGTGGGTTGTTCAAGATCAGTTCATGTGTCTCCCATCCTAAAACAGTTTCATTGGTTGCCAGTAATGGAAAGGATCTGGTATAAGGTGGTCTTGCTGTTTAAAATTTTGCATGGAGCTTCAATTTGGTGTTGAAATATATACAGCTGCACGTTGTCTTCTGTCTCTGGGTTCTATGCAGTTAAGGACTCCTGCATTTTCCTCCGTCCACTATAAAGAATTTAGGCGGCAAATATTTGCTTTTGCCTGACCTATGCATTGGAATCCGCTTCCTGGCTATATACGTACCATATAGTGAATTTTCAGAGGTATATCAAGATTCATCTGTTTCTGTAAGCCTTTTGACCTAGGGTTTCTCTGGGTCTGATATTTTGACTGTTCAGACTACCGGAGTTATGGTGATGCTTGATGCTTGGGTCTGCAGAGTCTCTTGGTAGGGACTCACCTTCTGCAACTCACGACCTCCCTTGGGTTGCCGCTGCTGCTGTCGTGAGTCCCATATGCGAGGACTGACTGCCTGCCTGTTCCTGGAGAAAGCGTAGTTACTTACCTGTAGCAGGTGTTTTCCAGGGACAGCAGGAATCAGTCCTCACAAACCTCCCTTCTCCCTTGGAGTTGCCTCCTTTACCTTTTTGTCCTTTGCCTAAGCTATGTCATCTGACTGAGCAAAGATGGCACCCTTGGGCGGGAAGGGGATCATGCATGCGTGGTAGCATTCCCAAAGGCTTTCTTTGAAAACTGTAGAAATGCTCCGCGCAGGCTCCTTCAGTGAGGACTGATTCCTGCTGTCCCTGGAGAATACACTTTCAACACCATTATCCAGATAGTGGCCTGCCTTGAATATCTGGATAATACAGTGAGAGGTGGGATTTAACTGGATAGCAGTGATAAGCATAGCAACTTAGTAAGCAACATCAGATAAAGACCAAAATGGTCCATCAAGTCTGCCAAGAGAAAATCATCCAATTTGGATAGTTTGAGGCCTCTATCTCTGAGACCCTAAAGCAGTAACCTCCGCTTTCAGTTGAGTCTCTGAGTACTGGTGGCTGCCAGGGCTTCATGCAGAGTGAATATCGCCGTGATCTGGATACGTTTTGCCACTGACCACATTATCCAGATATCTGGATACTTTTTACCTGTAGCAGCTGACATTTAAAAAAAATACTAACGGTCATGGCTGAATATTGCCTGTTAAAACTTCCCAAGTGTGACAGTTGACGCTATAGGTCAGCAGTAAGCACATACAAATTATAGAGTCTGAAAGACTCGTTTCCCCTACCTGCCCAGTTAAACTGCTTAACTTCCTTCAAATTAGTTTTAAAATGGCATTGGACAAAGGACTGTTGTGACTAAACACAGGTGTCTTTTAACTAGAATGATGCATATGTACTATTCCAGTCACCTCACACCTCTGTTTTGTTTTTCATCCATACTATTCCACAGAGCTAATAACTTACATGACACCTTATAAGTGCCCTATGTAAAGTATCAGGCTCTTTTAGAATATGCAAAATACTACAAATTAAGATAGGTTAAATCCTTCCCTTCAAAATTTGCATACTTTTGTAAGGACCGCAACTGCAGTTCACTCAAGTAATGTCCCCCACCTCGATTCCACTATGGAACATGGGCCGATAACACCTTAGGACCCAGTTCAGCAGTGCACGTTAGCAATCTAGCAATACTTCGGAAGGGAATAAACAGACCAGTTTGAATGAAATTTTAGGACAGCTAAACTCCCTGCTATAGGTTATTCAGATAGTGGACTGAATATCCAGGTAAGTTCTGGGACTACCCTGGCTCCACCCATTCTGTGACCCAGCACTGTCCATATAGTCATAGTTTCAGTGACATGAATCTGGATAAGTCCCACTGAATATCAGGCCATCAGATTTTGTTTTACCTGGTTTTCTCAGTTAGCTGTTTTTGAGTAGCATGGAGGAGGGAGGGGATATGTTTTCTAAGAGTATATTTGACTTATAATACTGAACTTGTTATAAAATACTATTAAAATGTGTGATTCCTTCTTTTGATGTGAATGATTATTTTAGTGGGAGATATATGATGCCTATGTGAAGGAACTTGAACAACAAGAGAAGGCAAAGGAAAAGCATAAATCTACAACCACAAAGAAAGATGAGACACTCCGGAAGAAATTAATAGCTTTGGAATACCAGGTATCTCTTAAAATGCACATAGTGAGAAACTATTTTTTCATAAAATAAAGAGAATGATTTTATCTTCAAATGCCTAAAATCATTCGGCACTGAGAAACGAACCTCTGACTGTTCAGTATGAATAGAATTCAGATGAATTTGATAGTCTCAGTCTTTTAATACAAATTCTGTTAAGTGCTGATGAGCAGCTTGTGGAGAGAGTAAGAGAGAGTTGAGATTTGGCAAAGATTGGTGATAACAGTAGAGAACAAACACGCAAAAGAAGGAAAGGAGTAAGACAAATATAGCAAGTTATGAAGTATTTGAGAAAAATTAAATATTATAATTGGTGAGATAGTATTAGATTACTGCATATTGTTATTATTATGGCTTCATGTGTGACATCTCACAACCAGTATTGACCGGTTTTAATTCTATTAATTTGGATTCTATCCAAGAACCTGGGAATCAGAGATATCAGCACAAACGTTATGCTGTTCTAAGGACTACTACCACTGAGCATTTGTATAGCGCTACAAGTCGTATGCAGCGCTGTACAGACAAGTAAGAGGCAGTCCCTGCTCATCAGAGCTTACAATCTAGTCAAGACAAACACAGAAGGTGTAGGCAAGGGAAGGAGAAGGAGATCAGGAGAGTCAAGATCCAAAGGCAGCAGCAAAGAGGTGAGTTTTCAGCCTGGATTTGAAGAGGGTTAGCGTACAGACACAGGTAGTTTGTTCCAGGCGTACGGTGCAGCAAGGTGAAAGGAACGAAGTCTGGAGTTAACAGTGGAAGATAGGAACAGTTTGCTGGAAGAGCGGAATTCCTGAGGGGGTTGTAAGGAGAGATAAGAGAAGAAAGGTAGTGAGGAGCCGCAGAGTGAATGCATTTATAGGTCAGTAGGAGAAGTTTGAACTGGATGCGGAAACGGATAGGGAGCCAGTGAAGTGACTTGCGAAGAGGAGTAATATGGGCATGACGAGGCTGGCGGAAGATTAGCCGTGCAGCAGAGTGTTGAACAGATTGAAGGGGAGAGAGATGATTCAAAGGGAGAACAGCAAGGAGTAGGTTACAGTAGTCAAGACGGGAGGTGATTAAGGAGTGGATAAGCGTTTTAGTAGTATGTTCAGAAAGGAAGGGGTGGATTTTGCTGATGTTAGAGAAAGAAGCGGCAGGTCTTAGCTATCAGATGGATGTGTGTGAAGAAAGAGAGAGAGGAGTCAAAGGCAACCCCCAGATTGCGGGCTGAGAAAACAGGAAGGAGTACAGAGTTATCCACAGAGAAGGGAGGAAGAGGAGGGGAGGTTTTGGGGGGAAGGATGAGAAGTTCGGTCTTGGCCATGTTTAATTTCAAGCGGCGGTGAGACATCCAGGCAGTAATGTCAGAAAGGCAGGCAGAGATCCGGGTCTGGATTGCCGGAGAGATTTCAGGTGTAGAGAGGTGGATCTGGGAGTCATCAGCATACAGATAGTACTGAAAGCCATGGGAAGAGATAAGTGCACCAAGGAACTGGGTATAGAGAGAGAAAAGGAGCGGACCCAGGACAGATCCTTGGGGTACACCAACTGGGAATGGGGTAGCAGAGGAGGAGGAGCCACCAGAACACACACAGAAGGAGCGATGGGAGAGATAGGAGGAGAACCAGGATAGTACAGAGCCCCTGAAACCAAGCGAGGACAGGGTATCGAGGAAAAGGTTGTGGTCAACAGTGTCAAAAGCAGCAGAGAGGTCAAGAAGGATGAGGACAGAGTAAAGGCCCTTGGATTTTACCGGGAACAAGTCGCTGGAGACTTTGGCAAGAACTGTTTTAGTAGAGTGTAGAGGACGAAAGCCAGACTGTAAGGGATCCAGGAGGGCATGAGAGGAGAGGAAATTGAGGCAGCGGCGGTGAACTGCATGTTCAAGTAGTTTAGAAATGAAGGGAAGGAGAGAGATGGGTTGATAATTAGAAGAACAGGTGGGATCAAGTGAGGGTTTCTTGAGGAGAGGTGTGACCACAGCATGCTTGAAGTCTGCAGGGACTGTTGCAGTGGAGAGCGATAGGTTGAGAATATGAGAGATGGAAGGGACAACGGTGGAGGAGATGGGGCTTAGGAGACGGGTGGGAATAGGATCAGAGGAGCAGATGGTGAGTTTGGAGGAAGAAAAAAGGTGTGCAGTTTCCTCTTCAGAGATCACAGGAAAGGAAGAGAGGGTAGCAGAGGTAGGGGGGAGAGTTGGAAGTGAAGAGGGGGAGGAGGGGAAGTAGTTGATTTCATGGGGAATTGGAGGATGATCTTGTGGATTTTGTCATGGAAATAGTCAGCCAGGGTTTGGGCAGAAAGGGAGGGAGGGATCAGAGACGGAGGCACCTTGAGGAGAGAGTTGAGAGTAGTAAAGAGACGGCGAGGATCAGAGGCAAGAGAGTTAGTCAGATGGACATAGTAGTCTTGTTTGGCAAGAGCTATGGCTGATTGGAAAGAGACAAGCATGAATTTGAAGTGTAGAAAGTCTGCAGAGGAGCAGGATTTGAGCCAAGCACACTCAGCAGAACGGGCATAGGAACGTAGATAGCGGGTAGTGGATGAAAGCCAGGGCTGGGGTGCGGAACATCTCATAGGACGTGGCATGGGCGCAGCGAGATCATCCAGAGCCGAGGAGAGTGAAGCATTATAGGAAGTTACTGCCTCGTCAACAGATTTGGATGACATAGTCGCAGAAAGAGATGAAGAAATAGTGGAAGAGAGAGCCAAGGTATCAATAGCAAGAAGATTTCTAAATAGTTTGGAGGAGACAGGACGAGGCTGAGGCGGTAGGTGATGAAGATTAAAGCTTAAAAGGTGATGGTCAGATAAGGGAAGAACTGAGCTAAGAAGGGCAAAGGGGCATTTTCGAAGTATTTAGCTGGTTGGCAAACTGGCTAAAATGTGCTCATCACAATATTCAGTGGCACTAACCTGTTAGTGCCACTGAATATCCCCACAGACTGCTGAAAAAATGCCTAGTGAAAGCCAGGGCAGTCTGTGGGCAGTGACGGCTGCTATCTGCTTAGCAGCGATATTCAGCCACTAACTGCTGAAGCTAGAACAGGTGAATGGCTGAATATCACTGCGAGCCAGATGGTGTCTCCGGTGGCCAGCTACCCAGCCCAAATGTTCAGTGGTGTAAACTGGATATGTTTTGCAGCTGAATATCTGGTCTCAATTAAACTGCCAGCAGCTATGCAATTTATTTAGCCTAGCAGCTGCCACTGAATAGGCCCTCTGCAGTTTTTTTTGCAAAACTAATAGGGTTATGTTTTTAAATTTAAAGTTTCCATGTTTTTTGGGAGTCCATTTCATAAGTTCAACTATCACTGAGTATTACTGGATATATTAACCATACATTTTTCTTTTCTATGACTGTGATGTCAGGAGTGTTGTCCTCCTAGGGCCTGCAGGTACAATTTTTATTTATGTGTATACTTCAACAATTTAAAATGTATACACACAAACTTTCACAGCAAAACCACCCACACCAAACAGTAGGTGAGGTTGTGTGCGTGAGCTATTTTTGCTAATTTTCAAATGCAAACTTTCTGAGAATTGGTGTTACTTATGCGAGCTATGACAAACGTAGCTCCATGTGTCTCTGTGCAGCACTGTGTACAAATGGAATACACCTTCCTACTACTACTATTAGGAATAATAATACGATTTTATTATAACACTATTGAAAAAGTTATAGAAAATGGCAGATCAAGATCTTGTGGGACTATAAATACAAGCTGTGTTCCATGAAACACCTCTCGATTGGGGGTAGAAGTACATATATGTGCATACTTATATCCAGGAACAAGCAGGAATGAGTCTTCACATATGGGTACGTCGGTACCGACGGAGCCTGCGCGGGAACGCTCCCCAGCTTCCCAAAAAAAAGAAAGCTTTTGGGAGCATCCCACAGCACCTGCGCGCTGCCTTCCCACCTTTTCTAACCGCCTCTCCTCAGTTCTTCTTTTCCGCGGAGCCAGCAGGTCGTGTTCCTGTCACCGCTGAAGAAGTTCTTTATTTTATTTTATTTCTTTGGTCGCGCGTCTGCCTTCTCCGACGTCGGACCGGTACCGCCGGTCTTTCTTTCTTTTTTCAAAAAAAAAAAAAATATATATAATAACATATTTTTCCCTCACTTAGTGTGTTTTTCCTTTTTGGGCCTTAGGCCTCACGAGAAAATTTCTCCATGGAAAAACCAGCCTCCGGTTTTAAAAAATGCACTAAGTGTAGCGGTACTCTTTCTGTCACCGACACCCATGACTGGTGTCTCAAATGTTTGGGTCCTGACCACTCCATTTTGGATTGTCCGACCTGCTCCTTGATGTCTAAACGAGGTTTACAGAACCGAGCAGCTAAGCTCCATGTACTGTTTCCCTCTGATGCAGCTTCAGTGGCATCGACGTCTTCCAGGGCCTCTACTTCCTCCCATGGATCTCAGGTAACCAAACATAAATCCAGCCGGTCCTCGAAGGGTAGATCTCCTTCCAAGCATCGAGATGCCTCCGGACTTGCCCTCGAGGATTCCGCACCGGCAAAACAACCCCGGCGGGAAGCTCCGGCTTCCAAAGCCCCTCCTATGGGGTTACAGGTTGACATCGATGGCACGGCCTCGACCGATCACCTGTTAGAATGCTCTGGGGTACCAGCGCAACCTTCCGTTACCGATTTCCAGGCATTCATGGCATCGATGGATCACAATGTTCTATCTGTGCAGCAGGCTATCACGGCCTTCATTCAAGCTGCGACGCCGCTGATACCACAACAAAACCCGTTGTCCGTATCAGCTCCGGTACCGGCACCAGTGTCGGTACCGGTACCGACTGCATCGACATCAACCAAGATGCCGACTGCAGCGGTTCCCTGTCCAGGGATGCTCATCGGTACCGACTCGGTACCGATGACGCCCGATGTCGATACCGCTCGATACACGTATCGAGCTTTGGAAGAGCACCCTGACAGGCGATACTTTGATTCCTCTGAAGATTCTGATACATCGGAGGAGTCTCCTGAAGTATCCATAGCCCTTCCTGAAGAGCCGCCTTCTCCAAAAAGAAGGATGTCTCCTCCAGAGGACTTGTCCTTTCAAGACTTCATAAGAGTAGCTAAAGGACTTTCTATTTCAGTAACCTCTGAGTCAGAGCCTAGAGCTAAAAAATTTGATATTTTAGGTTATTCTAAGGCTCCTAAGGAGGCAGTCACCTTGCAAATTCATGAGATTCCTTATGAGCACATGATTGACTTATGGGAGACTCCTCTCACTATCTCTCCTCATTCTCGAAGATTGGACACTATGTACCGTGTCCCCCCTTGTCCTGGTTTTCATAAAACACAGCTTCCTCACCATTCTATTGTGGTGCAGTCAGCTATGAAAAGGATAAAGAGTGCAAAAAGACACTCCTCTGCCCTTCCAGGAAGAGAATGCAGGACCTTGGATGCTTTTGGTAGGAAAATCTTCCAAGCCAGTATGCTCATTGCCAGAATCAACTCCTGTAGTCTTTACATGGGTATGTTTCTGAAAGAAGTTGCAGAGAAACTGCACACTTTCCTCCCTTTTCTTCCAGAGGATAAAAGGGAAGAATTCCTTATTTGGCTTAAGCATACTCAAGACATTTCAAAGTTTTCCAACCGTGCAGCTTTTGACTCCTTTGAAGGTGCCAGCAGAGCTTCGGCCATTGCCATAGCTGCTCGCAGAATTGCTTGACTCCAAGCTTCTGATTTAGAACCTTGGGTCCAGGATGGCTTAGGAAATCTTCCCTGTACAGGTGAAAACCTGTTTGGCAAAGAATGGCAAATAAAGGCCACTCAAATGGATGCAGAGAATTCTGCTTTGGATAGACTTTCAAAGTCAACCTCCATTCCTGCCAAGAAAAAACCTTTCAAGAAGTCTTTTTTCAAGAAGGGCAGATTCCCTTCTACTTCTGGCCAACAATCATCTACAGGTCGCTTTGCTACTAAGCGTCAGCAACCTAAACAGGCCAGGCCTAAGTCTACAGGGGCTGCTGCAACTCAGCAGTCCCAACCCCCTCAGGGTTTTTGACTTGAGGCTAGAGAACTTAGCCTTTCTGGCTCTAAAACAGCCAGAGCCTCTCACCATTCCAGGAAGGTTAGCTCATTTTGCTCCCAGATGGGAGCAAATTACAACAGAGCAGTGGACCCTCTCCATCATAAGGGAGGGCTACAAGCTTCATTTCTCAAACCTTCCTCCTCATACCATGGTGAGACACTTCAATTCTCCAACATCTCTTCTCGACCTTCTAGGTCAAGAGGTGGCTACCCTTCTTGCCCAAGGGGCAATAGAAGAAGTACCTCTTCTTCAACAAGGGTCAGGGTTTTACTCCCCCTATTTTCTCATCCCAAAGAAAACAGGGGGCTATACAAGGAGAAATTCAAGATGCTTTCTCTGGGCACTCTCCTTCCATACCTTCAGAGTCAGGATTGGCTTTGTTCTCTAGATCTCAAGGATGCGTACACACATGTCCTCATCCATCCTTTTCACAGGATGTCCTCATCCATCCTTTTCACAGGATGTCCTCATCCATCCTTCTCATACCTGGACGACTGGCTCATCCGAGCTTTATCCCAGTCAGAGGCCCAGACTTCCCTGGACTGCACAAGGCGCATTCTGCAGTATCTGGGACTTGTGGTAAACCTCCCAAAGTCCCAGCTCACCCCTACTCAGTCTCTAGAGTTCATAGGGGCCTGGTTAGATACTACCACTGCAAGGGCCTATCTTCCTCAGGCCCGTTGCCTACGCCTAGTACAGTTAGCCTCCCAGATTCAGTCAAAGAGCCATTTAACTGCCCGGGAGATGCTGCAACTGCTAGGCCACATGGCATCCACAGTGCATGTGGTCCCCTATGTTCGCCTTCACATGAGAGCAGCTCAATGGACTTTGTCCACCCAGTGGACTCAAGCATCAGGGGCTCTGTCAGACAAAATAGCAACCTCCAGGCGCCTCTTTTGGTCTCTCCAGTGGTGGAAGTCCACCCAAAATCTGTTGCTGGGGTCCCCCTTCCAACAGTTGTTGCCCCAGGCAATCCTCACAACAGATGCCTCCCAAACAGGTTGGGGAGCTCATCTGCAAAACCTCTCCACCCAAGGCACTTGGTCTCCACAGGAGACCTATCTCCATATCAACCACTTGGGGCTCCGAGGAGTTTTTCTAGCTCTCAAGGTCTTCCATACCCTGCTCAGCTACAAGACAGTCCTCATTCATACGGACAATCAAGTAGCCATGTTTTACATAAACAAGCAAGGAGGAACTGGCTCTCTGTCGCTTTGCAATGAAGCTTTAAGATTGTGGGCCTTCGCCAGAGAGCACCAAATCCATCTCCTGGCCGTATACCTCCCAGGAATCCAAAACTCTTGGGCAGACAGACTCAGTCGAGTTCTACTTCCACACAAATGGTCCCTGCACATGGACCAAGTGCTCAGAATCTTTCAAGAGTGGGGAACCCCGGACATAGACCTTTTGCAAGTCCATGGAATGCCAAACTTCCCCGGTTCTGTTCCAGAATTCCGTGTCAGGGAGTTCAGGCCAAGGATGCCTTCCTCCTTCACTGGGGTCAAGACTTCCTGTATGCCTTTCCACCCATTCCCTTAATTCCCAAGACTCTGTTCAAGCTCCAGAGGGATCAAGGATCCCTGATCCTCATAGCCCCACGCTGGCCACGCCAAGTGTGGTACCCTCTACTTCTGCATCTCTCTCAATCTCCCTCCCTAGACTTGGGAGCTGCTCCAGACCTTCTGTCTCAGGAGGAGAGGACTTTGTGGCACCCAAACCCCAAGTCCCTTCACCTCAGAGCTTGGTTGCTGAAGGCCTAGACCTTCAAGATTGGAATCTTTTTCAGCAGGTGAAGGATATCCTCCATGCTTCCAGAAAACCTTCTACTAGACGTTCCTATGCTTTTAAATGGAAAAGGTTTTCCATTTGGTTTGCTGGGAAAGGTCTTGACCCTCTAGCACTACCTTTGAATTCTCTATTGGAATATCTCCTGCATCTCTCCAATGCAGGCCTTAAGACGAATTCAGTAAGGGTCCATTTGAGTGCTATTGCAGCATCCCTTAAGCCTATTAATGGACAGCCTATTTCCTCTCATCCTCTTATTGCAAGATTCATGAGAGGCCTAACTTTAACTAAACCTCCCATTAGGCGTCCTCCGGTGGCATGGGACTTAAATCTGGTTCTTGGTCAGCTTATGAAGCCACCATTTGAACCCTTAGCCACCACCTCCTTAAATTTCTTTCCTGGAAGGTTATTTTCCTCATTGCAGTCACCTCAGCTCGCCGCATCAGTGAACTGCAGGCCTTAGTGGCTAATCCACCTTATACAAGGTTCCATCATGATAAGGTAGTCCTTAGGACCAATCCACACTTTATGCCTAAAGTGGTTTCACCTTTTCATCTTAATCAAGAGGTGTATTTACCTGTCTTTTTTCCAGGTCCTCATGCATCAAGTGCAGAGAGGAATCTTCATACCCTGGATTGTAAGAGAGCTCTTGCCTTTTACTTACAAAGTACGCAGCAACATAGAAAGTCTTCTCAACTCTTTGTTGCCTTTGATCCCTCTCATTTAGGACTTCCAGTCTCTAAGAGGACACTGTCCAATTGGATTGCTCAGTGTATTTCTTTCGCCTACCAGAGTAAGAACCTTTCTCTGGAAGGCCATGTCACAGCTCATAATGTGAGGGCCATGGCCACATCTATGGCTCATCTAAATTCTGTGTCCATTGACCAGCTGGGCCTCAGTTCATACCTTCACAGCCCATTACTGCTTGGACAAGGACTCCCGCCGGGATGCCTTGTTTGGTCAGGCTGTTCTCAAACACCTGTTCCATGCTTAATCAACTCCTGCCCTCCTTCCCTGGATGGATGCCCGAGATCCATAGGAGGCGGTAGAACCCTTCCCAGGGTCTCATATCCTTGGGGATCTCCCAGGCATCTTTAGCTAGGGAGTCCCCATATGTGAAGACTCATTCCTGGAGATAGCACAGTTACTTACCTGTAACAGGTGATCTCTGGGAACAGCAGGAATAAGTCTTCACAACCCACCCACCTCTCCTAGGAGTTGTATCTCTCTATCTATCTTTCCTTCCTCTCTCTCTCTTTGTCTCAGCTTTAAAACTCGAACTGAGGAGAGGCGGTTAGGAAAGGCGGGAAGGCAGCGCGCAGGCGCTGTGGGATGCTCCCAAAAGCTTTCTTTTTTTGGGAAGCTGGGGAGCGTTCCCGCGCAGGCTCCGTCTGTACCGACGTACCCATATGTGAAGACTTATTCCTGCTGTTCCCAGAGATCACCTGTTACAGGTACGTAACTGTGCTTTATCCGCATATCAAGAAGGCAGTTATATAAGAGACCATTTTCACAAGTAAAGCAGAAATGTATTTTGAAATTACCCTCATAATGGACAGTCCCCACTCCTTGGAGCTTACAGTCGAGTCAAGGCAGCTGAAACCCTTTAATGCATGGTCATCATAAGGCATGAAGTAGTGGCAAGACATCTTTAACTGTGACTGATGAACGTAGTGTGGATGAGACCCCCTGGCATTTCAATTGAGACAACAAACAACCAGCACAGAATGATAGTTTTAACTCTAAACAGCATCTGTATGATTGCACTGGGCCTCTAAGAAAACACTGAGGTTAATATTTTATCTATTCCCTTAGATTTTGGGAGATAAGGCAATGGGGATGTTGACTTTTTGCATGGGTGGGTTTATTTTAATTGTATTGTGATTTAATTTTGCTCTTTGATAGTGTGTTTTTAACTGTTTGTTCCTTATCGTCCCTCCAGTCCAGTCCTGAACCTCTGGGTAATGCACCTCTTCCAGAAGCTTGGAGACTGAGCACGTCATCTTCTTGTTGACACTAGTACTAATAGAGCAAGTACCGCCCCTTCTGCCCAGTAAGTCTCCAAGCAGCTGGAGATGGTGAGCCTTAATGCTCGGCTCACTGGATACAACTATAGAGCTTTAGTTAATTTAGTTTTTGGGGGCATTTTTTCTTTGGTTAAAGTCTCTGATTAGAGCACTTTGGGGTTTTTTTGTTGTTCTTTTAAACCAAAGTTAAAAGCAATCAAGAAGAAGATTTGATGTGGAGGATGTCCCCCCTCCCCTCCCCTTGATTCTGGTGGTGGGGTGACGAGTAGGTAGTGGTTTACCCGGGGAACTCCTAATCCTGATCCTGTGGTGGGGAAACAGGAGTGCAGTGCCTGGGACTGTTAAGGAGTATTGTCTTTTCCCTGGAGGACTCTCAGCGCTGAAGCCGGTACTTCCCACTGATCATGGGGGGTGCAGAGAAAAGCCCTCAAGCATGGGAGAGGCAGAGTTTTTCTCCTGCTACGGCGCAGAGGGCTTCTGCTGGTAAGGTAAGAGGGAAACAGTTGAGGCTACTGCGACGGCATGCTGCACCTGAGTTTCAGCGGGAGCCGGTGAGCGCATCCTTTTTCCTGCCCGAACGTGCAGACACGCGGGAAGGGTCACAGCTGGGCTGCTCTGCAGAAATCACATGTTTTTAGTTGGATTTCAATTTAATTTCAATTTTTCTTCTTCTGTGTCGTCTTTTTCCTTCAGTCAAAAAAAAAAAAAAAAGAACAAGGGCACTCGGCTTCTCTTGTCAGTCAGTAGCTCGGGTCACCTAAATCGAGGTCTGCGTCATTGTGTGAGCATGCCCGTAAGACCGCAGTGTCTGGTGTGTGGAACCAGGCGAGGTACGGTTTTGAAAACAGGGGTTTGTAGGGGTGCACTCAGGAGGCCACTGCAATGGAGCAATCCATGCAGGGAGGCTCTGAGCAGGAAACTACCCTTGGCCCGTCTCTGATCGAGCAGGTGACGACAGGACCAGCACCTGTCTCTCTGGAGCCACCCTCCACTTCGCAAGCTGTTCCCTGGACTTCCTCCTCCAAGGGTTTCTTGGGAGAGGGGGTTGCAGGTTTATTTTCACCCGAGTTTATCTTGCTGCTCCACCAGGCATTCTGTTTGCTCCAGCAGGGGGCAGGGGGAACAGAGTGGAAAGAGGCCAGGTGGTTCTTATGAGGAGCCAGGGTGGTGTCTGGCAAAGTGCCCTAAGCCCGCAGGGGCAGTCGCTAGTGTCGATGGAGCTCGAGAGAGAGGATCTTGACCCGGAGATGGATGTAGATGAGCTCGAGAAAGGCAAAATTCCCGAGCAGGAAGACCAAGCCAGGATAGTCCTTCCTACCACTTCTCCAGCGTCAAGCAGTTCAGGTCTTCTGCGACAATTCGATGACAGTGGCCTATCTTAATAGACAGGAAGCCTGAGGGCTGCGAGGGAGATGAGCCTTCTCTTTCACTGGGTGGAGGAACACCTATAAGCATTGCTGGCTCAACATATTGTGGGGATAGAGAAGATGCAGACTGACTTCTTCAGTCACTATTCCATGGATCCCAGGGCATGTCAATGGATAGTGTGCTGCTGGGGCCAGCTGATCATCGATTTGATGGCAATGGCAGCGAATGCCAAGGTGTCCACCTCCTTCAGTCATCCGAAGGAGTCTGGCTCCCAGGGTCTGGATGCTCTAGTCCAACCCCTGGGGTCTGGATGCTCTAATCCAACCCCTGGGGTCTGGATGCTCTAGTCCAACCCCTGGGGTCTGGATGCTCTAGTCCAACCTCTGGGGTCTGGATGCTCTAGTTCAACCCCTGGGGTCTGGATGCTCTAGTGCAGCGATGGCGAACCTATGGCACGCGTGCCAGCTGTGGCACGCGAAGGCCTTGCAGCTGGCACGCGGGAAGGTCCGCAATTAGGTTTTTTTTTTTTTTTCAATTTTACTTGTCTGCTGCCGCTGTCGGGGCCGCCGCGGCAAAATCGAGCGTGCCGCGGGGCCCCCCTGTACCCGGCAGAGCCTGCCCTCCCCGTAGCAGCTCTCTCTTTGGAGCTGCAGTCAGACGCGCCGGCTTGCAGAGCGCGAAGGGAAGAGTTTCCCTTTCGCGACTCTGTTAAGCCCGCGGGGGCTGATGGGAACTTCCCATCAGCCCCCGCGGGTTTAACAGAGCAGCGAGGGAGAAACTCTTCCCTCGCGCTCTGCAAGCCGGCGCGTCTGACTGCAGCTCCAAAGAGAGAGGTGCTACGGGGAGGGCAGGCTCTGCCGGATACAGGGGGGCCCCGCGGCACGCTCGATTCTGCCGCGGCGGCCCCGACAGCGGCAACAGACAGGTTTTCTTTTTTTTTTATTTTCCCTGGGCTGGGGGGGGGTTAGGAGTGGTGATGTGCTGGGCTGGGTTAGGAGTGGTGATGTGATGGGCTGGCTGGGCTGGGCTGGGCTGGGGGGGGGTTAGGAGTGGTGATGGGCTGGGCTGGGGGGTTAGGAGTGGTGATGGGCTGGGCTGGGCTGGGCTGGGCTGGGGGGGATAGGAGTGGTGATGGGCTGGGCTGGGGGGGTTAGTAGTGGTGATGGGCTGGGCTGGGGGGGTTAGGAGTAGTGATGGGCTGGGCTGGGGGGGGTGTTAGGAGTAGTGCTGGGCTGGGGGATTTAGGAGTGGTGATGGGCACTGGGCTGGGGGGGTTAGGAGTGGTGATGGGCACTGGGCTGGCTGGGGGTGTTAGGAGTGGTGATGGGCGCTGGGCTGGGGGGGTTAGTAGTGGTGATGGGCGCTGGGGGGGCTTAAACTAAAAATTGGGTGATGGGGGATTAGGACTGGAAATGGGCTGGTGGGATTAGGACTGGAAGTGGGTTGATGGGGGGTTAGGACTGGTAATGGGCTATGGGGGGGCTTAAACTGAAAATTGGGTGATGGGGGATTAGGACTGGAAATGGGCTGGTGGGATTAGGACTGGAAGTGGGTTGATGGGGGGTTAGGACTGGTAATGGGCTATGGGGGGCTTAAACTGAAAATTGGGTGATGGGGGATTAGGACTGGTAGTGGGCTGATGGTGAGGTTAGGACTGGTAATGGGCTATGGGGGGGCTTAAAATGAAAATTGGGTGATGGCGGATTAGGACTGGAAATGGGCTGGTGGGATTAGGACTGTGATGGGCTATGAGGGGCTAGGACTGGTAATGGGTTGGGTTGGTTGCTAGGACTGGAAATGGGCTGAGTGGAAGGGGCTTGCTTGAACTGCAAATAGCTGTTGGGGATGGGGCTTGGAATGGAAATGGGCTGAGGGGAAGTGGGGGCTTGAACTGCAAATAGCTGATGGGGACGGGGCTTTGAATGGAAATGGGCTGAGGCGAAGTGGGGGGCTTGAACTGCAAATAGCCAATGGCGAGGGGGACTTGGAATGGAAATGGGCTGAGTGGAAGGGGGCTTGAACTGCAAATAACTGATGGGAAGGGGGCTTGGAATGGGCTCTTAGGGGAGGGAGCTAGGACAGGAACTGGGCTGATGGATGGGCTAGGATAGAACTGAGAATTGGGTGTTGGGGGAGCTAAGATTGGAAATGGGCTGTGGTGGGGGCTTGGATTGAAATGGACTCATGGAGGGGCTAGAACTGGAGGTAGGCTCATGGGGGGCTTGGATTAGAAATGGGCTGAGTGGAGGGGAGCTAGGATTTAACATGGGCTGATGGTGGGGCTAGGAAAGGACTAGAAATGGGCTGATGGGAGGCTGGTATTGGAAATGAGCTGATGAAGGGACTCGGATAGGACTGGAAATGGATGGGGGAGCTAGGACTGGAAATGGACTGATGAGGGGACTAGAAGGGAGCGGATACTGGGTGGGGCTGGAACTAAAAGGGAGCTGATGTTGGGGGAGATTAGAAGGGGATGGGGCTGGGAGAATGAAATGGAGAGGGGAAAAATATTTTGTGTGTGAGGGAAGAAAAATGTACAATTGGCCGGGTATTGGGAGAGTAAGTGGGGATTGAGGATGGAGGGGTAAAATTTGAGTGGATGAAATAGGAATGAGGAAAGAGCAAAAGGAGAAAGATTAGTATGTTAAAGCGGATGTAGAGAGAGAGAATGGAAAAAAAAACTAGAAGAGAGAAGAAAGGACAAATGGACAGCAGATGATGGAGAGTTAGCAGAAAACATGAAGAAACCAGAAGAAAGTGGCTGGAGCAATTGCAACTGTGTAACTGAGCTGAGGTATTCTGTTTATGTAATTCCTTTTTGACATTGCCACTTGTTCTCTTTCCCCAGTAGGTCATGTATTGTTGTTCTCTCTGAAATGTATTGGTTTAATATTTGCAGTGTTGCCTTTTGATAGGTATGGTATGGTGCTTTGTGACTCCTGGTAGTGCTGTTAGGATACGGCGGGTTTGCTATTGGTTCTAAATGGGCAGTGTTTGTAGTAGTTCCTAATGTGCCTGGCGGTTGGCACTGGATTATAGTAATGTAGAAATCTTTTAGTCTGTCTTTATCCATACACTCATTAAGAGACATGTTTACTAAAAGTTAGTGTATGTTAGCATTATGCAAATATTTATGCAAATTGACGTGCTGGCACTTTGAGGAAATTCTTTGGTTTTGTGCGGCAGTTTGGGCACTCGGGCTCAAAAAGGTTAGCCATCACTGCTCTAGTGTAACCCTGGCTGGTAGCGACTCTCCTGTATCTTTTCTTCCCATGGCTGATGATTGATCGAGCCCTCTGCTACATTTATTTATTTATTTATTATTTATTTATTACAGTTGCTTATATACCGCACTATTCGGTATCAGCGCGGTTTACAGTATAACAAAGTGACCAATACACACATTCTGTTTGGTTTTACATCGAACAGGAATATAAACTTGGATAACAGGGGCTGAACTATATACATGAACTATTTACATGAAATATGCTATATACATGAGGTAAAATTCCTATAACATTGTTGAATTGCACAATAAATGATGAATCCGTTTTGAATACTTGAGACCTTGTGAGTATGGGCTGCAAAAGGGCGGTTTCTTCCCGGACTGGTCATTCTCCAGGCCCCCGATTGACCTTGCAGTTCATGGTACGCCGTTCTGGGGCGCCTGCTTGCCCTGCCACCCCTGGTACTCAGTTCACACAGGGATCTCCATAGTAACATAGTATATGATGGCAGATAAAGACCAGTATGGTCCATCTAGTCTGCCCAGCAAGAGTAGATGCACTTGCCACTCCGTGCAGGTCACCTCTCCCCATGCCTTTGTTTAGGGGTGTACCCACCACTCCATGTAGGTCACCCCTATTTGTTCAGCTATAAGAGATAGTTATGCTTAATTTGATTTTATCTTGTTGCTATAAAGGGATCCACTGTGTCTGCCCCATGCCATTTTGATTTCTGTCACTGTGTTTGCCCCCACCACTTCCATCGGGAGGGCATTCCAAACATCCACCACTCTTTCAGTGAAAAAAATATTTCCTGACATTGCCTTTCAGTTTACCCCCTTGCAGCTTCATGTTATGCCCTCTAGTTTTATAGCTTCCCCATCATGAACATCTCATTTCAAAACATGCAACTCATTTGGATATAAATTTAATACACACTATGCTGCAGTGTGCGCACTGTTCTGCGCAGATAACGCACTCGCCAATCTCTTCTCTGCATTGCTCACTGGCGGTAGGTGTGCGCAGTTATTGCGATACCTGAATGTAAAGGGTGCACTAGTGTTTCTGCACTGGCCCCTTATTATTTGAAAAATGAGAAACCGAAGCAACATGTACATGATAAACAATTTTTTAATGAGTATCTAAATGATTTATGTAAACAGTAATCTTATTCAGATTCTCCCATATCTCCATCCAAATTTCCAAAGTCTACCTTCTCTGTAAAACATTCTCCCATTTGGAAATATAAGCCGAAATCTGATGTGCACTTTCTTCTAATAACATATATTTTGGATATCAGATGCCTACTTGCAGTCTCAACCCAGAATAACTGACTCTAGCAGAGTCAAATCCCTCAAACAGAGCTTATTAAAGTTGTGGTCAATATTATTGGCACCCTTGCAGTTGAAGTATGTTGTGCACATTATCTTGAGAAATAACTGGAAATATTCCAACTGTATTTAATAGTATGTTCAAAAGTATACAACAAAAGCATAGATGCTGTGCGACTTAGATGTAGTAATTTCTAAGAAAAAAACAAAATATGACCTGGACAGAATTAATAGCATCCTTCACTAATATTTGGTTGCACAATCCTTGGCAGTGATGACAGCTTCCATACATTTCTTGTAGCCATTTATAACTGTCGGCTGGAGTTTCTCACACTCTTCAACTGCGATTTGTTCCAGCTCATGAATGCTTCCAGGATTCCTTTTACCAATGGGAGATTTCAGCTCTTTCCAAAGGTTCTCGACTGGATTGAGATCAGGACTATCTATGGCCAGTTTAAAACAGTCCATTTTTTACCTTTTTAACCATTTTTTGTACTTTTTGGATGTATGTTTTGGGTCATTGTCCTGCTGGAGGACCCATAACCTTCAACTCAGACTTAGTTTTCTGACAATAGGCAGCACCTTGGTAGTCCTCTGACTTCATGATTCCTTTAATACGTTCCAGGCCTCCAATTCCTGAGGCAGCAAAACAGCCCCAGAATATTATGGAACTTCCACCATATTTAACTGTAGGAAGGGTGTTTCCTAATAAGCTTCATTTCTTCACCTGTAAATGTATCGCTGGTCTGCATTGCCAAAGAGCTCAAGTTTGGTTTCATCTGTCCACAGAACATTTTCCCAGAATTGTGGTTTCTCAAGGTGGGTTTGGGCAAAGATCAGGTATGCCTTTTTATGTCTGTCTTTGAGAAGTGTGGTCTTCCTTGGTCTTCACCCATGAAGTCGTTCTTTGTTTAGTGTGTGGCTTATGGTGCAGGTTGAAACCATCACTCCAGATTGCTCCAGGTCAGCCTTAAGCTCTCTGGGTGCTGTATGTGGTGTTTTTCTGACAGTTCACACTAACCTTCGAAGACTTCTTGGATTAAGTTTCCTCTTCCCACCATGTTCTGGGAGGTTCTTGACAGTTCCTTGAGCAGAAAACGTCTTAACAACATTGCAAACTGTAGACACAGGAATCCCAAGGCCTTGTACCCTTCTGAAGTTTGATGTCTGGTGATGATGGCTTT
Source organism: Ichthyophis bannanicus (assembly GCA_033557465.1). Classification (NCBI taxonomy): domain Eukaryota; kingdom Metazoa; phylum Chordata; class Amphibia; order Gymnophiona; family Ichthyophiidae; genus Ichthyophis; species Ichthyophis bannanicus. The sequence continues at coordinate 103,347,040 of CM066032.1, read as the reverse complement.
TCTGATGGTCTCAGGCAGCTCTCTTGTCTCCATGTTAGGGACCTTTCTTGATGGACGACCCAGCTTCCTACTCGCTTACGGCCTGGCTTTTGAGAGGTACTGCCTAATGCACAAAGGCTACTCATAGCGGGTGGTCAGTACCCTTCTCAAAGCATGACATCCATCAACTTTCCTAGCGTACACCAGAGTTTGTAGATTCATGCTGATAATGTGATGTCTCTCCCTAGAGTGCCCATATACCAGATATCTTAGCTTTCCTGCAAGATGGTTTTGATAAGGGCTTGGCCCTCAACTCCATGAAGGTTCAGGTTGCTGCCCTCACTTGCTTCCGTGGTCCCATCGCGGGACCCTCCACTGCTTCTCATGTGGACGTCCGCCGCTTTCTTCTTGGGGTCTGATTCTTGCATACTCCCTGGGATCATACTCTAGTGTTCAAGAGCCTAATGCGGCCTTCCTTTGAGCCCCTTAAAGATATCTCCCATTTGTCCTTTAAAGCAGTTTTTCTTGTGGCCATCACTTCGGCACGAGTGTCAAAACTCCAGGCACTTTCCTATCAGGATCCTTATTTCTCCTTCTCCCCCGAGGGTGTATCCCCTTGAAATTGTGTTGGTTATTTTAGTCATGTCTGGAAAATCTTTGTTAAAACTTGCTTATCTGCCTTTCAAGACACTGCAGAACAGGAGTGCAATTAACTAAGATCAAACAAAGTAATTAATAAAAATGAATACATCAGCAAAAATGAAATGAAAAACTAATTAATAAAATAGTGAAAGTAATAGCAATTAAAGCGGGCCTTGACAAATTTTCCTGGAATCTAGGAGCTAGCCTAAAAACACTGGTTTACACCAAAATATTGTTTTTCTTCATCAAATGTGAAATCAGGTTTTCCTAAAGCATTTTTTCACGCTAATTCTAAATCTGAAATTCATTTTTCTCTAGCACATAGGGTGTTAGAGAGATCATCCATAGCAGTTTCTGTAAAATGTTTTATATTGCACAGTAGGGAAACGTGATGTGTCCAAGGAAAGAACAAAACAATCATCTAATATTGAAAAGAGGCGTTTTATTCACAAACCAAAGGTTGGTGCCCACCCGACACAGGCCGTGTTTCGTTTACAAAACTTCATCAGGGGTATAGGGCAACTAGAAACAAAAACATTCAATTATTGCACTCAAATGTTTTTGTTTCTAGTTGCCCTATACCCCTGATGAAGTTTTGTAAACGAAACACGGCCTGTGTCGGGTGGGCACCAACCTTTGGTTTGTGAATAAAACGCCTCTTTTCAATATTAGATGATTGTTTTGTTCTTTCCTTGGACACATCACGTTTCCCTACTGTGTATTGTTCCTGACGTGACTGGTTGCTCTTAGTTGGACCTAAATGTTTTATATTGTAAACATTGAAAAAGTCAGATGTTGCGTGCTAATAACTATATTTGGCATGTTTGCATGTAAGAAACGCACTAAAAGTGTTTTACAGAAGACTTTCTGCTGTGAAGTTTGTTAGGATTGTCACGATACAACATCCAGCACTAATCTGCCATCATACTCTCATCCCAGAAACCTTGGTTACATTTTTCCATGATCTGAATGTCTTGATGAAACCTCTCACCCTGTTCATCACTCACTTTACCCAAGTTTGGTGGAAAAATGTAAAGATATGAGTGCATAAAGTACATTTTCAATGACATGTGGCAACCGAGTTTACGATATGCGTCAAATAACCTCTGTACTCCATCAACATAATCTGGTGATTTGTGATTACCCATAAAGTTTTCACAGATTCACTTAAAGGCTTGCTATTCTTCAGGTTCCAAAGCATTCAGGCATTTTTTCAAATTCTTCATCCTCTATCATCCGTCTTATTTGTTGCCCCACAAAAATGCCTTCTTTCAGTTATGCAGCAGTGACCTTTGGAAATTTAGAAATAAGATACTGCAATCCTTTTGAATTTGTGCCATTCTTTTCACTAAATTTTCCATTAAACTCCAATTTTATATGTAAAGGAGGAAACAAAATGTTTGCTGGATCAACTAATGGAACATGACTAACACTGCTGCTTCCTGGATTATAGGTAGTTCTTAAAGTCCAGTCATGAACAGCGCGACTGTCCCAGAGGGAGAGAAAACAGCAAAAGTTGGTAAATCTACCTTGCATACCCATCAGCATGCCAATAATCTTAAGATACCTGCAAATCTTTCACTGGTAACTGTCATATCGTATAGATTGGAGCAATACCTGCAGGTTATCATATGTCTCCTTGAGGTGGACAGAGGGTGCAATTGGAATAGATGGCTTTACATTGCCATTATGAATAAGAACGGCCTTGAGGCTTTTTGTTGAAGAATCAATAAATAAGTGCCATTCTGACCTGTGAGAGGGCTCCAAAAAGTCTGTTGATATCGTTGTAATAACACATTGGACCGTCTACTTTAAAGAACATCACTGAATTACAATTGCATGTGCAATATTGGCAAATGAGAACATTCTTTTGAAGTATGTTCTTTGCCTTCAGCCTTGAGGCAAAGAGTTCTGCTTGATCTTTTGAGCATGCCAAGTATCATATAAGAACACTAAGATTTTCCTAGCTGAATTTCTCTGGGTTGCCATCGCTCTCAGCTGGCACATAGTCTGCATCTTCTGACTCTTGAGGTTGGCCGCCGCTTGCACTTTCATCTAACTCCATTTCATCTGGTACAGAAGACAGCCCGTCCTGTGGAAAACTGGAACAGGAAGTGTTTTATCATGTGGGACTGTCACATTGCAGACATAGGATTTGGATACACAATGTTGTGCTTGTTCTTTGCAGAGAAACTCGTGATATTAACCAGACAAAAATAGCAGTCATCATGATGGTTTCTCGATTCCCTCCATATCATCTGTACAGCAAATGGCATCACTGTTTTCCTTCCATTTAACCAATCACATAATCCATTTGTACAGGCAGTGTAAATGATGTGAGATGCCTATGGTTTATCCTGGTCACCCAATGGGCATCCATAATATAACCTGTACATTTTGCGAAGATCTGATATTATGATATGATGTTGAGACAGTAGCAAATGAACCACAAATGTAGCAAAAAACATCAGAATGATTTCTACACAGTCTTGGCATGATTATTTTATTTCTGATGATTTCTTTAGTGTTATTACCAAATACGTAATCATCTGGGCAGCAGCAGAATGGGATGGTGTTGTAAGCGGAGGATCACATTTCTGTGTCAAATGCAACAACACTGGAATTAACTGCACGGAAGAAAGGCCTGACAAATCTACTTCTGTATCTTGCCATGAAAACCTAATGGATAGTGTCATGAGGCTGGAGCCACGGAAGGTGCAGGTTTAGAAAAAAACCCTGTCTTTCATAGAGCTGTGGATGTGCAGAAGATGCAATTACCTCGCAGCACAGCTAGAGGGGGCAGGAGTAATCCTACAGAGGCTGAGTCAACACACCCAGCCACTGATTGTATGAGAGTTAACCAGCTGCACTTGAAGGCAAGCCCGGGAGTTTCAAAGGTAAAATGCCTTTATAAAGGAAAGGCAGCCCAGAAGGAAGGAGGAATCAGGGAAGGAGGAATCCAGCCAAGAGGAATCCAGTCGGGAGGAATCCACTCAGAGCGAACTCAGCCGGCAGCAGTTCAGCCAGAAGGAAGGAGAAGGAGTGTGGAGAAGGAGAGAGTCCACACGGAGCAAGCCCAGAGGGACAGAATCCAAATGGAGACTATCCAGAGGGATAGAGTCCAGAGGGGCAGAGCACAGAGAGACAGAGTCCAGAGAGAGACTGCCAGGAGAATCAGTTTGGCTGGAAGGAGTGACACTCCCAGCCCAAGTAACGTAGCTGGATCAAGCAGCACAACAAGAGCGGTAACAGCTGAAAGAGGAGCACAGAAAACCAAGGAGCCATGCTTTAAGAGAAGCCTACATTCACCTGAATTTGCTGGACCAGGATTACAAGGTACAAGGAGGAGAGGTTCCTATAGCAAAGCTACCTTTACACAGAAGCACAGAGGTTGGGAATCCTCACCAAGTTTTCCTGGGCTTCAGGAAGGCAAAGCACTGCACAAGAAAACCTGTCTCCAGAAAGAAGTATGTCAGAGAGAAAGCTCCAGGTGTAGCAGCTGCAGGAAGCCAAGGTATGGTGGCTCTTTACTTTTAAAAGAAAGCCTTGCTCCTAGAAAATCTGATAAAGCAGATGCTCAGTATATGAGAAGAGGGGACAAAGCAGAGCTTTTCAAAACAATACCTAAGGGCTTAACAGAAGAGTCTTACGGGAAGCAAAGAAACAGAGACAGACCCTGTAAACTTGTAGCCGCAAGGAAAAGTACTTATTCAGAGGGAGAAGCCAGTGACGCAGAGTCCATGGAAATAGAGTTTGAGAATACTATTCCCATTCCTCAAGATGAATCCATGGATTGTACTTTTTGTGCTACTACTAGCCTTGAGTCCTTAGTAGAACTGTAAATATAAAAGAACCCTGCAATTAATTGTGAAGCTTATAACAGTTTGTTTGCCTGCTTGTTTAATTTACTTTGGAATGAAGGAATCCTCAGTTAAACCCTGCATTCAATTGTGAAGCTTATAACAGTTGTTTGCCTGCTTATTTGGTGGAACCCTTTATAAAGAAGGACTATCTCTATTTTCTTATGTCTTAGTGAATCCTTGCGTTAAAGGGGAAATAAAGCCTTATTACCCTCCACTTTTGGCTTATATAATTTGTTCTCACAAGGAGCTAAAACTCCAAGGACCAAACTGCACTGGGCCTGAAAGAGCCATTGCTCCTTAAAAATAATAAAAATGCTCAGCATGCCCTTACAGCCACTGGCCACTGGGGGCACCTGACGACAATAGTCACAAAACAAATTGTACTATAGTGCTGGAGGATGAGACCCCCAGATTGGAAGGCACTCATATGGTTACTGGGGATGAGCTGAAGACTTCTCAGAGTAAAGCCAGCGTTTATAATGTGGTTGGATTTGCTGATGTAGCTGTGCATGAAATGAGAGTCAGAAGTTGCAAAGATGTCTTACATGTTGGGACATGGAATGTACGAAGCATGAACCAAGGGAATTTGGAGGTGGTCAAGAATGAAATGCTACCGCGCTTAGGAGCACACCATCAGCCAAGCCTCGATCGGTATCAGCAGCGAGGAGCGGGAACGGAGGATTCTTCCGCCCTCCAATGCCCAGGCCAATCAGAGCCTCGGAACTGGTACAAAGAGGATTTTTAAAAGCTGCCACGCTTAGGCATGTCCGCACCTGAGGGCCTCGCCAGAGGACCCTTTGGCGTGGACCGTATGAGGTTGACTACAGCAGGCAGTAAAATAGTGTATGCCAACAATACTCAACTACAACAGCGCACGAGTACGTTAAAGAAATGCTCAGGTGAGTCATACACAGAGGACTAACTCTTCTTAGCAACAGCCACGACTGACCTGCAATCCACCAACAATACTGGCAAACCAGCCCTAACGAACACTCAGACACCTCAATCAACTCTGCAAACAAACAAGACCATCCATCTCAAAGACGCTATAAACCAACATACCAGAAGTCTGTAAGGTATCCTGCTAAAGCTACATACGCCTCATGAATTACCTCAGAGCCTTATACATAGAATCATCACAACAGAAACCAAGCGATTTATCAAAGCTCCCCAAATTACGAGTCAATTAAATCAATGCCTCTTAGCATATATATTATTTGAATCTCCATAAAAGTTAGCATAAAAGTTACCGCTTAGCACATTGTCAGATGATCATAATGCAGCAATTGTAACCTATATCTACCTTTGTATGATCCCCTATAAGAAATTAGTGCTAACACTTTATAATTGCTGCATATCTCATTAGCTGATCTTGCATCTGTTCCAAATATCTGAATATCACATTGTCTAAGTCTCCACATATCTGTAATTATATTGTCTTACCCTCCATAAGGAGTTAGAGTTAACAATTGCACTCACTGCATTCTCCTTCTATCCTTACAATGGAGTACAGGAAAGCCATAATTTGCGCACTCTATCTCATACTACTAGCATGTACAATATCTAACACTTTCACTCTTCAACATGAATCAGTCCAACCCTGTCCCATCCCCATCATTCAAAGCCGTACCAGATACAACCTAAACTTTTACTATAGAAACACATATGGCTTGTCGTGCTGTGAGGGCTTGTGTGCATCAGTGATGCTGAGAGCTAAACTATCGGTAGTTTAACTACTGGCAGGGTCTCCCAAGATGGACAGGTCTCAGCTGAGGTGCCAGACCAAGACAAACCACCCATCTGGGCAGCAGCAGAATGGGATAGTGTTGACGGCGGAGGATCACATTTCTGTGACAACGGCAACAACACCAAACTTAAACTGCGCGGAAGGAAGGCCCGGCAATCTACTTCTGTATCTTGCCATGAAAACCCAATGGATAGTTACAACAAAACAAATTGTGCTATGGTGCTGGAAGATGAGACTCCCAGGTCGGAAGGCACTCAACTAGCTACTGGGGAAGAGCTGAAGACTTTTCAGAGTAAAGCCAACATTTATGATGTGGTTGGATCAAAGCCCTCGGGAAGTCTGACTGCTGATGTAGCTGCGCATGAAATGAGAGTCAGAAGCTGTAAAGATGTCTTACACATTGGAACATGGAACGTACGAAGCATGAACCAAGGGAAGTTGGAAGTGGTCAAGAATGAAATGGAACGTGTACAACTTGATCTGTTGGGTGTCAGCGAACTGAAATGGACTGGCATCGGGCACTTTGCATCAGATGATCACATGGTCTACTATGCTGGAAATGAAAGACAAAGAAGAAATGGTGTTGCATTTATAATAAAGAAGAAACTTGCAAGAACTGTAATGAAATACAATGCAGTCAGCGAACGCTTAATCTCTATTCGTCTACGAGGATTGCCTATCAACACAACTATAATTCAAGTATATGCCCCAACAACAGCTGCAGAAGAGAATGAAATTGAAGAGTTCTATGAACAAGTACAAGCTGAAATTGACAGAACATGCAAACAGGATATCCTGATAGTCATGGGTGACTGGAACGCAAAAGTTGGCAACAAAGAAGAAGGCAAAGTAGTTGGAAAATATGGACTTGGCAACAGAAATGAAGCTGGAGAAAGATTGATAGAATTCTGCAAGACCAATGATCTATTCATCTCAAACACCTTCTTTCAGCAACACAAGCGACGACTGTACACATGGACTTCACCCAATGGATTGTATAAAAATCAAATTGACTACATCTGTGGAAGTCAACGATGGAAAAGCTCTGTAACATCAACAAAGACAAAACCTGGAGCTGACTGTGGTACAGATCATCAACTACTAGTATGCAAACTCAAGCTAAAGTTGAAAAAGAGCAAACCACTCATGAATGCACCAAAATATGACCTTGAGAATATACCACTGGAATTTAAAGACTACCTGCAAAATCGATTTGCTGCCTTAGATACAAATGACAGAGCTCCGGAAGAGTTATGGAATGACATCAAGAAGGTTGTGCTGGAAGAAAGCGAGAAGTCTCTACAAAAGGTGAAAAAGCAAAAACGGCCAAAATGGATGACGGAAGAAACTCTGAAAATTGCCCAGAAACGCAGAGAAGCTAAAGCCAAAGGAGAAAGAAAGACAATCGCAGAACTCAACAGAGATTTCCAACGTGCAGCAAGACAGGACAAGGAAAAGTACTACTACAATGACACTTGCAAGGAAATAGAAGCAGAAACTATTAGAGGAAGAACAAGATCGGCTTTCCTAAAGCTGCGAGAGTTAAAGAAAAAGTTCCAGCCTCGAATTGGAATGTTACAAGATGCTCAAGGTTCTATGTTGAATGATGCTGAGAAGATCAAGAAAAGGTGGAAGGAATATACAGAGTTTTTATATGATAAAGATCAAGTGGACCAACAGCCGTTTCAACCTATACCTTATGATCAGGAACCATTGGTGATGAAAGAAGAAGTTGAAGCAGCATTGAAAGCCTTATCAAAGAACAAAGCACCAGGCATTGATAGCATTCCCATAGAAGTATTGCAGCAATCTGATGCAGCTGTTACCGTACTTACAAGGCTCTGCCAAGAAATATGGAAGACAACATCATGGCCAACTGACTGGAAAAGATCTGTGTTTATACCAATATTAAAGAAAGGTGATCCAACTGACTGTGGAAATTATCGCACAATCGCTCTGATCCCACATGCCAGCAAGATTCTACTGAAGATTATTCAAAAGAGACTACAGCCATACAGGGGCGGCCCAAGGGGGGTGCGGGGCCATGTGCGGAGACTCCGTGCGGGGCCTCATTTGCATAAGGTGCCTCATTTGAATAAATATTTGCATAATGTTACCATACACTAACTTTTAGTAAACATGCCTCTTAATGAGTATATGGATAAAGAAAGACTAAAAGGTTTCTACATTACTATAATCCAGTGCCAACCGCCAGACACATTAGGAACTACTACAAACGCTGCCCATTTAGAACCCATAGCAAACCCGCCGTATCCTAACAGCACTACCAGGACTCACAAAGCACCATACCCTAACTATCAAAAGGCAACACTGCAAATATTAAACCAATACATTTCAGAGAACAATAATACATGACCTACTGGGGAAAGAACAAGTGGCAATGTCAAATAGGAATTACATAAACAGTATACCTCAGCTCAGTTACACATGCAGAACATAGACCATCACCAAACAAGGAATCACAATTTAGAAACAGGAAGACCATAATTAAACTGGGAACCCCAAAAGCCAAACTTGGAATATACAACAACACTGTAGAAATAAAACTATAAATTAATTTCCTCTTGTACTAAACAAAGCGCAAAAATTAATGATGCACATTTCCCAGAGCTGACATATTCCAGTTAATAAATTCAAAATAAAGAGATATTTTTCTACCTTTTGTGCATTTTTTTTCAGTTGCAATTGTTCCAGCCACTTTCTTCTGGTTTCTTCGTGTCTTCTGCTAACTCTCCATCTGCTGTCCATTTGTCCTTTCTTCTGTCTTGGTTTTTTTTTTTCCATTCTCTCTCTACATCTGCTTTAACATGCTAATCTTTCTCCTTTTGCTCTTTCCTCATTCCTATTTCATCCACTCAAATTTTATCCCTCCATCCTCAATCCCCACTTACCCTCCCAATATCCGGCCAATTGTAGATTTGTCTTCCCTCCCACGCAAAATATTTTTCCCTCTCCATTTCACTCTCCCAGCTCCATCCCATTTTAATCCTCCCCCAACATCAGCTCCTTTCTAGTTCCAGCCCCACCCAGCATCTGCTCCCTTCTTGTCCCTGCATCAGCCCATTTCCAGTCCTAGTCCCCCATCAGCCCATTTCCAATCCTATCCTAGCCCCACCATCAGCCCATTTCCAGTCCTAGCTCCCCCATCCATTTCCAGTCCTATCCGAGTCCATCCATCAGTTCATTTCCAATCCCAGCCCCTCATCAGCCCATTTCCAGTCCTATCAGTTCCTCCATCAGCTCATTTCCAATCCCAGCCCCCCATCAGCTCATTTCTATTCCTTTCCTAGCCCCACCATCAGCCCATGTCAAATCCTAGCTCCCCTCCACTCAGCCCATTTCCAATCCAAGCCCCCCATGAGCCTACTTCCAGTTCTAGCCCCTCCATGAGTCCATTTCAATTCAAGCCCCCACCACAGCCCATTTCCAACCTTAGCACCCCCAACAGCCCATTTCCAGTCCTATCCTGGCCCCTCCATCAGCCCATTTCCTGTCCTAGCCCCCCCCCCCCACTCAGCCCATTTCCAGTCCTAGCTCCCTCTCCTCACAGCCCATTTCCATTCCAAGCCCCCCTCCCCATCAGCTATTTGCAGTTCAAGCCCCCTTTCCACTCAGCCCATTTCCATTCCAAGCCCCTGTCCCCATCAGCTATTTGCCGTTCAAGCCCCCCTTCCACTCAGCCCATTTCCAGTCCTAGCAACCCCCCATCCCATTACCAGTCCTAGCTCCCCCATCAGCCCACTTCCAGTCCGAACCCCCTATAGCCCATTACCAGTCCTAACCCCCCATCAGCCCACTTCCAGTCCGAACCCCCTATAGCCCATTACCAGTCCTAACCCCCCCATCAGCCCATTACCAGTCCTAACCCTCCATCAGCCCATTTTCAGTCTTACCCCCCATCAACCCATTACCAGTCCTAACCCATCAGCCCACTTGTAGTCTTAGCCCCCCCATAGCCCAGTACCAGTCCTAACCCCCCACAGCCCATTACTATTCCTACCGCCCCCCACAGCCCATTTCCAGATCTATACCCCTATAAGCCTTTTAGTCTTAGGCCCCCCATAGACCTTTTCCTGTTGTAACCCCCCCATAAGCCCATTACCTGTCCTAACCCCCCCATAGCCCATTTCCAGTCCTAATCCCCCCATCAGCCCACTTGTAGTCGTAGCCCCCCATAGCCCATTACCTGTCATAACTTCCCCCATCAGCCCATTTCCAGTCTTAGCCCCTCCATAGTCTATTACCTGTCCTAACCCCCCATAGCCCATTCCCAGTCTTAACCCCCCCCATCAGCCCACTTCCAGTCCGAACCCCCTATAGCCCATTACCAGTCCTAACCCCCCCCATCAGCCCATTTACAGTCCTCCCCCCCTCCCCATCAGCCCATTTACAGTCCTTACCCTCCCTCCCATCAGCCCATTTACAGTCCTTACCCCCCTCCCTCCCCATCAGCCCATTTACAGTCCTTACCCCCTCCCTCCCCATCAGCCCATTTACAGTCCTTACCCCCCTCCCTCCCTCCCCATCAGCCCATTTACAGTCCTTACCCCCCTCCCCCTCTCCCCATCAGCCCATTTACAGTCCTTACCCCCCCCTCCTCCCTCCCTCCCCATCAGCCCATTTACAGTCCTTTCCACCCCTTCCTCCCTCCCCATCAGCCCATTTACAGTCCTTACCCCCCCTCCCTCCCTCCCCATCAGCCCATTTACAGTCCTTACCCCCTCCCTCCCTCCCTCCCTCCCCCCCCCATCACCCCATTTACACCCCTTCCCCCCCCCCCCCAGCCCAGCTAAGTTAAAAAAAAAAAAGACCCAGAAACCGGCTGCTGCTGCCGCTGCCGCCGTGGCAGCGGCAGAATGGAGAATCCCGCGGGGCCCCCCTGTCCGGCAGTCTTTGATGCGGCCTCAGCGCGGGCTTTTCAGAGCCGCGCGAAGGGAGAGTTTCCCTTTCTCGCGGCTCTGTTAATCCCGCCGCGGGGCTGATGGGACATCCCATCAGCCCCGCGGCGTGATTAACAGAGCTGCGAGAGGAGAAGCTCTCTCTCTTCGCGCAGCTCTGACAGCCGACGGAGGCCACAGAGAAGATTGCCGGACAGGGGGGCCCCGCGGGATTCTCCATTCTGCCGCTGCCACGGCGGCAGCGGCAGCAGCAGCCGGTTTCTGGGTTTTTTTTTTTTTAAACTTAGTTGGGCTGATTGGGGGGGGGGGTGGTAAGGACTGTAAATGGGCCCCGCGGGATTCTCCATTCTGCCGCTGCCACGGCGGCAGCGGCAGCCGTAGCCGGTTTATGATTTTTTTAAAACTTTAGTGGGATGCAAGATGTTTTTTGCGCGGGGCCCCCTGAAACGCGGGGCCCTGTGCAAAAAACATTCTTGCTCAATGGACGGGCCGGCCCTGCAGCCATACCTAGAACAAGAACTACCTGAAGTGCAAGCAGGGTTCAGGAAAGGGCGAGGAACGAGAGACATCATTGCGGATGTGAGATGGATCCTTGAAAAGACTAAAGAATACCAAAAGGATATCTATTTGTGCTTTATCGACTATAGCAAGGCTTTTGACTGTGTAAACCATGAGAAACTCTGGGCCACATTAAGAAGCATGGGTATACCAGAACACCTGATCGTTCTCTTGCGTAATCTGTACATTGATCAAGAAGCAACAGTTCGAACGGAACAAGGAGAAACAGAATGGTTTAAAATAAGCAAAGGTGTAAGACAAGGCTGCATACTTTCCCCCTACCTGTTTAATTTATATGCAGAACAAATCATCAGAGAAGCAGGACTGTATGAAGACAACAGAGGTGTGAAGATTGGTGGAAGACTCATCAACAACCTTCGCTATGCTGATGATACCACATTACTGGCTGAAAGTGAAGATGATCTGAAACATTTGCTTCTCACAATCAAAGAACATAGTCTCAAAATGGGCCTGCACCTTAATGTAAAGAAGACAAAGATCATGACAACTGGCATAATCAACAGGTTCATCGTTGAAGGAGAAGAAATTGAAATCGTGAACAACTTTAACGTACTTGGATCAACTATCAATAAAGAAGCAACAAGCAGTCAAGGAAATCAGACGACGCATTGCTCTTGGCAGAATGGCTATGAAAGACCTAGATAAGATTCTCAAGAGCAGAGATGTCTCTCTCCATACAAAGATTCGACTTGTTCAAGCCATGGTATTTTCAATAACATCATATGGATGTGAAAGCTGGACAGTGAAAAAGACAGACAGGAAGAAAATTGATGCCTTTGAATTATGGTGCTGACGGCGAATACTGTGTATACCATGGACTGGTGCCCGAAGAACAAACCAGTCGGTACTAGAAGAGATCAAACCTAAGCTTTCTTTAGAAGCTCAGATGACAAGACTTCGACTTTCATACTTCGGACACATCATGCGAAGAGAGAGATCATTAGAGAAAGACATCATGCTTGGCAAGATAGAAGGTCAACGCAAAAGAGGAAGGCCAGCAATGAGATGGATTGCTACAATAACAGCAGCTACGGGTACCAGTCTGTCAACAATGAGCCGCCTGACTGAAGACCGAACACAATTTAGGATAGCTATCCAGAGGGTCGCCATGAGTCGACTCCGACTCGACGGCACTTAACAACAACAAAATCCCAAAGGACTCGACACAGGAAATAATAGGACCCATCATAGAGCTAATCTACATCAACCTACCAACATTAACCAGGTCCAAAAAACACCAGATATATTTATCCCGGTTACATTTTATTTATTTATTTATTTAACAATTCTTATATACCGCACTATTTGTTATCAGTGCGGTTTACAATTAACAAAGAATACTCAGATCAGTGAAGACTGATAGAGTTTACATCATAGCAGGGAATAGAACTTGGAGAACATGGGTAACTATTTACATATTGACATATTGACATAGGCTTCCTAATAAATGCATCCTAATAAACGTTAGGTCCATCAGGAATAAAATCCCTGTGATAATCTATCTGGTTAAGGATGAAAGCGCTGATATACTATTTTCAGAAACTTGGCTAACCGAATCAGATAATGTACTAATAAACCAACTAAATTTAAATGAATATAACCTTTTCAAGTGCCCCAGAAACTCCAAAAGAGGAGGTGGAGTCCTCATAATAAGCAAACTTGAACTAAAAGCCTCTCCAAGCATATGCAGCAACATGGATGCGATGGATATAATTAAAATTGAAAATGAAAACATGGCTATATGCCTCCTCTACAGACACCCTCAACTAATCATAATAATCTAATATCAATCCTAGAATCAGCCTGCTCATCCTCTTTTAAAAAAAACAAACAAACCCACATCATATTAGGCAACTTTAACCTGCCTTCTCTCCATATCACACAAACCACATTATTCCCCGATTCAACAGCTAACGTGGGTTATCACCAGATAATAAATATGCCCCTTACATACTAAGGGCAATACTTTAGACCTTGTATTGCTCCCCAAATCAGCTACAGGGCACCCTCTCTACTCACTCCCTCAAACACAATTCCCATGGTCTGACCATTGCATAGTTAAATTTACCCTTCCTATACTTCCCCCATCCCCCCTTTCACAAAACAGAATACCCCACAAAAAATGATTTAGACGCTTTGATAAGAAAACCTTCATAAGGACTTCCAGTGACGGCACCGAGCTGAATGGCGGCGAAGTGACTGTGCTCCGCTGCCAACGCCTGCAATAACGGGTGTAAATACCCCTAGATAGGGGGAGAGAAAGGCGGAATGTAGAAGCAATAAAAGAAGTCATCCTAAAAATTAAACTGTGAAAGTTAGAGCGAGAAGGAGCACCTTTCGGATCCGCAAGCACAGACGGAGTGCGGAGCCTGGCTGAGGTGATCAGAGTGGATTTGTGCAGCGGAGGAGGGAGCCCTGCTTTGAGCGATCCCGACAGGAGAACCGGAGAAAGCACGAGGTATAGCACAGGACAGCCGGCAGAAACAGGAACTGAGCGGAGGTACCCCGGCGAGAGAGAGCGGGAAGATAGAGCGAGCTGGGGCCTCCGCGCATTGGAACATCACGTGGAGGAGGAGAAAGGAGGCCGATTTCAGCACCACGTGGTGGGGAAGTGGAGGAGTGTGAAGCCGTGGCAAACGGGCTGACGAGGGAAAACTCTTCATTAAAGAATTGCAGCAGCAGCAGTGGAGCGTGAATCTGATGGGAAGCGAGTGGAGGAGAGAGCCAGGACTGCTGGCAGGTCAGAGGAGAGAAAGTGCGACCTAGTGGCCTGTGTAGTGGAGCACGAGGTGGTGTGGGTAGGAGACTTGGGCACCGCGAGATACAGTGAAGCCGGCTAAGAAGAAGGGGAGAAAAAGCGGAGCAAGACCGGTTTGACAGCACACAAGGAGCTGAATCTGGGGGACGGAGGAGAGAGCGGAGCACCAGGAAGGCAGAAGTCGCTGGCAAGGCAGGAGGCTGGTGGATGATTCAGAGCCCTTTGACAGGCCCCAGCATAAATAAAGCTAAGTTCTGATTGCTTCATCCAATTCAAGATTATAAAGGGAAGCTTGGTAGCAGGGCAACAGAGAAGGAGGATCACCTACAGGCTGTGAAGCAGGAGGGCTCCTAGGGGACAGAACACATAGAGAGTCCTTGGGATAGCCATGAGGGAAGACAAGGGGAAGATGGAAAAATCTAAAGGAAGACTTTCAGCGAAGAAAAAATTGGCGGAATTTAGATCATCTTATGCCCCCGTGAGAGGAGGGAAAGAGGGGGGGGTGGAAGGAAGAGAAACAGACGGTGGAGAAGGATACTGAATCACTGGAGGAGATGGATGGCGCCTGGAATCTGGGGGTAGCTGACATGATTAAGTTGTGGCTGAATGAGTTGAAAGAAGAACTTAAAGTGGAAATTAGTGGAGTCAAAAACGAGTTAAGAGGCACTGCAATCCCTGAGACAGGATATAGTGAACCTCGGAACCCGGGTTGAAGAAACAGAAAATCAGTTGGAACAACAGGGGGAAGTAATGGAGGAGTTACAAAAAGGCTGGGCAGAGCTAAAGCAAGCGCAAGAAGAATTGAAAGAGAAAGCGGAAGATCTGGAAGATAGATCAAGGAGAAGTAATATAACAGTGAGAGGTATACCAGAGGGCCCCCAATATAAAAATTGTGAAGAAGTTATTATCAAAGTGTTTGGAGCATTACTACAAGCGGCTGCCCTGGAAGAGAGTGGGGGAGGTGCGTCTCTGGAAATTGAGAGAGCCCATAGAGGGCTAGGGCCCATAAGAGACAGCCAACAAAGAGACATAAGAACATAAGATATGCCATACTGGGTCAGACCAAGGTCCATCAAGCCCAGTATTCTGTTTCCAACAGTGGCCAATCTAGGTCATATGTACCTAGCAGTTTCCCCAAGAGACACAAGTTCCACAATGCTTGTACTGGGTCAAGCATTGATATCTTCGGT
This sequence comes from Ichthyophis bannanicus, assembly GCA_033557465.1. Classification (NCBI taxonomy): domain Eukaryota; kingdom Metazoa; phylum Chordata; class Amphibia; order Gymnophiona; family Ichthyophiidae; genus Ichthyophis; species Ichthyophis bannanicus. The sequence goes on along the minus strand of CM066032.1, from coordinate 103,331,363 downwards.
CACTTCTTAATAATGGTTTATGGACCTTTCCTCCAGGAACTTGTCCAAACCTTTTTTAAACCCAGCTACACTAACAGCCTTTACTACATCCTCCGGTAACAAATTCCAGAGTTTGATTACACGTTGAGTGAAAAAATATTTTCTTTTATTAGTCTTAAATAGTTTACCCTGTAGCTTCATTGCATGTCCCCTAGTCTTTCTATATTCTGATAAGGTAAACAATCGATCTACGTTTACCCGTTCCACTCCGTTCATTAATTTATAGACTTCTATCATATCTCCCCTCAGCCGTCTCTTTTCCAGGTTAAAGAGCCCTAACCTTTTTAGCCTTTCTTCATAGGAGTATCCTTCCATCCCCTTTACCATTTTGGTGGCTCTTCTCTGTACCTTTTCTAAAATCGCTATATCCTTTTTAAGATACGGCGACCAGAATTGCACACAATATTCAAGGTGCGGTCTCACCATGGAACGATATAGAGGCATTATAATCTCTTTTGTTTTATTTTCCATTCCTTTCCTTATCATACCTAGCATTCTATTTGCTCTCTTGGCCGCCACTGCACACTGGGCCGAGGGTTTTAACATGGTATCCACAATGACGCCTAAATCTTTTTCCTGGGTGGTGGTTCCTAATGTGGAACCTTGCATCGTGTAACCATAGTTTGGGTTGTTCTTCCCTAGGTGCATAACCTTGCACTTGTCCACATTAAATTTCATCTGCCATTTTGATGCCCAGTCTTCCAATTTATCAAGATCCTCTTGCAATTTTTCACAATCCTCTTGGGTTTTAACAACTTTAAATAGTTTTGTGTCATCTGCAAATTTGATAACCTCACTCGTTATTCCACTTTCCAGGTCATTTATGAATATGTCAAAAAGCAGCGGACCCAGCACAGATCCCTGGGGTACACCACTATTCACCTTTCTCCATTGGGAAAATTGGCCATTTAGCCCTACCCTCTGCTTTCTATCTTTTAACCAGTTCCTGATCCACAATAGTACACTGCCTCCTATCCCATGACTCTTTAGTTTTGCCAAAAGTCTCTCATGAGGGACCTTGTCAAAGGCTTTCTGAAAGTCCAGATACACAATATCAACCGACTCACCTTTGTCCACCTGTTTATTCACTCCTTCAAAAAAACATAACAGATTAGTAAGACAAGATCTTCCTTGTCTAAAGCCATGTTGGCTGTCTTCCATTAGGTTGTGACTATCTACATGCTGAGTAATTTTATTCTTTATGATGGTTTCTACCATTTTTCCCGGTACTGACATCAGGCTCACCGGTCTGTAGTTTCCCGGATCACCCCTGGAACCTTTTTTAAAAATTGGGGTTACATTGGCGATCCTCCAATCTTCAGGTATTAGAGATGATTTTAATGATAGTTCACAGATTACTGATAGCAGTTCTGCAATCTCATATTTCAGTTCTTTCAACACCCTTGGATGTATACCATCCGGCCCAGGTGATTTGCTACTCTTCAGTTTATCTAAAAGTTGTAAGACATCTTCCCGATGTATCGATATTTCCTTCAATTCTTCCGCACCTTTAAATACCACTTCAGTCATGGGTAACATCCCTACATCTTCCTCGGTAAAGACCGAAGCAAAGAATTCATTCAGTCTCTCCGCTATCGCCTTGTCACCTCTTAGTGCTCCTTTAACCCCTTTATCATCTAATGGACCAACTGACTCTCTCACAGGTTTTTTGCTACGAATGTACTTGAAAAGGTCTTTATTCCGCGTTTTTGCTTCCGCAGCAAGCTTCTTCTCAAATTCTCTCTTTGCCTGCCTTATCAATGCCTTGCATTTGACTTGCCAGTGCTTGTGCTGTTTCCAGGTTTCGTCGTTTGGCTCTTTTTTCCATTTCCTGAAAGATGCTTTTTTGGCAACAACAGCCTCTCTGACCTCACCTTTAAACCATGCTGGCAGTTTTTTGGACTTCCTTCCACTTTTCTTAAAGCGTGGAATACAGCTGGTCTGGGCTTCTAAGATAGTATTTTTCAACAACACCCAAGCTTGATGTACGTCTTTAACCTTTGCAACTGCTCCTTTTAGTTTTTTCTTAACTGTTTTCCTCATTTTATCATAGTCTCCCTTTCGAAAGTTAAAAGGTAGTACTGTGGATTTCCTTACTATCCCTCCTCCACTAATTAAATCAAAGGCGATCATGCTATGATCACTATTGCCAAGTGGCCCCAACACCCTTATCTCTTGCACTAGATCTGGTGTTCCACTAAGGACTAGGTCTAATATGGCTTCCCCTCTGGTCGGTTCATGAACCAGCTGCTCCAAGAAGCAGTCATTTATTTCATCTAGGAACTTTATCTCCCTAGCATGTCCTGACGTGACACTGACCCAGTCGATACCGGGGTAATTGAAATCACCCATTATTATTACTGCGCTGTAACGTTTGTTAGCTTCCTTGATTTCTTTGAGCATTTCATCATCCATTTGGTCATTCTGGCCAGGTGCTCGATAGTACACCCCCACTGCCATTGCCTTCCCCCTTTTATATGGAATTTCAATCCATATAGATTCTACAGCAGATTTTGTTTCCTGCAAAACTTTAATCCTTTCTGAGTCAATGCCCTCTCTAACATAGAGCGCAACCCCTCCACCAATTTGATCAGCTCTATCATTATGATATAGTTTGTACCCAGGTATCACAGTGTCCCACTGGTTGTCCTCCTTCCACCATGTCTCTGATATTCCAATCATATCTAACCTTTCATTTAGTGCTATATATTCTAACTCTCCCATCTTATTCTTTAGACTTCTAGCATTTGCATACAAGCATTTTAGAGAATGTATTTTATTCATGTTAATTTGGCTATTGTTAGACATGGGTAAATTGGGATCTTTAAGCTCTGTCTGCTCCATACTTGAGGGCATTTGGGCTACTTTACTCTTTTGTGGAACCTCTCTGCTTTTGTTAGTATCCTTCAAGGATACATTCTTCCGAACCATCTGCTCTTGGGCGACTGTCGGCTTTCCCCTAATATCTAGTTTAAAAGCTGCTCTATCTCCTTTTTAAAGGTTAATGCCAGCAGCCTGGTTCCATCCCGGTTAAGGTGAAGCCCATCCCTTCGGAAGAGCCCCTCCTTTCCCCAGAATGTTCCCCAGTTCCTAACAAATCCAATACCCTCATCTCTGCACCATTGTCTCATCCACGCATTGAGACTCCGGAGCTCTGCCTGCCTTTTGGGTCCTGCGCGTGGAACAGGAAGCATTTCGGAGAATGCTACCCTGGAAGTTCTGGATTTCAACTTCCTACCTAAAAGCCTAAATTTTGCCTCCAGAACCTCCCTACCACATTTTCCTATGTCATTGGTACCGACATGTACCAAGACAGCAGACTCCTCCCCAGCACTATCTAAGACCTTATCTAGGTGGCGCGTGAGGTCCGCTACCTTCGCACCAGGCAGGCATGTTACCAGGTGATCCTCACGTCCACCAGCCACCCAGCTATCTACATGCCTAATGATTGAATCACCAACTATAACGGCTGTCCTAACCCTTCCCTCATGGGCACATGGCCCTGGAGAAACTTCCTCGGTGCGAGAGGGTTTTACATCACCTGGAGGACAGGTCCTAGTTACAGGATCACTTCCTGACACACCAGGGTGATGCTCTCCTGTCACGTGACCTCTCTCCTCCATGGCAACAGGGGTGCTGCCAGACTGGAGGTGGGACTTCAGGACTATATCCCTGTAGGTCTCGTCTATGTACCTCTCTGTCTGTCTTATGTTTTCCAAGTCTGCTTCTTTAGCCTCTAGAGAACGGACTTGTTCCCTGAGAGAAAAGAGCTCCTTGCACCTAGTGCACACGTAAGACCTCTCACCAACTGGGAGAAAATCATACATGTGACACTCAATGCAAAAGACTGGAAAGCCCCCATCCTGCTGCTGGACTGCTGTCTGCATCTTAGTTTTAAGTTTGTGTCTAGATCTTTAAGTTCTTACTTACTAGGGGTTGCTATGGGTATTTATACCAATAAAACTGTACCTAATACGTTTAATATACCTTGTTCACCTGAAGCTTAATTAATCTCAGGTCCTTAGTGTGTGACTGATTTGGGTAATGAGCTTCACCTGAAAGCACCTCCTGTCTTTTAAGATGTGTAAGTACCTATAAAGTGTCACGGGCCCTCATGTGCACCTACCGGTGAGCTCAGGTACTGCACTGGACCCCACTGTAACTGGCCTCCTGGTAGTTGTAGCTGCTGCCAGTTACACAAAAATAGTTGTGGACAACCGAATTAAGGTAAATAGGGCTTTATTTCCCTTTCCCAAATAGGATATTCAGATATATACAAAACAAAACAAAACCCTTCTTGGGTAAAACAGAAAAACACTGGAACACAAAAATGGCTTTCTTTCAGCTTCTTTAACAACAGAAATGTACTTTAAACACATAAACCACAAAAAAACAGAGGTCATGTTCATCTCCAAAAAAACCAACTTCTCCCCACCCACCACAGTCACCCTCAACAAAAACATATACCATGCGAAGCCTGCAATAAAGTACCTAGGAGTCCTACTAGACAACAACCTTAAGATGAATAACCATCTCCGAACAGTCAACCGAGCCATCTTCTACAAATTAAAAGTCCTCCAACCACTTCGCAGTATCCTGGAAAAATCTGACTTCAGGACTGTCGCACAAGCGCTAATCATTCCACACCTGGACTACTGCAACGCCATTCTCCAAGGGCTGCCAAAGAACACCCTAAATATCTTACAAATGGCTCAAAATGTTGCTGCAAGAATCATCATGGAAAAAAAGGTCACAGATCACATAACACCAGTACTTATGGAACTACATTGGCTCCCTGTAGCCGCTCGTATCATCTACAAACTACTCATAACAACGTTTAAACTCATTCACAATATTGCGCCCTCATACATTGGCAACCTAATCACTAAGCAAGCACACAACAGGAACAGAAGAACCATACATCTCAACACTCTCTGTGTCCCAACCAGCATAAGATACGTTAAAACAGAAACAAGCAACAGAGCTTTCACCTATGCAGCACCGATCCACTGGAACCAGCTCCCCTCTGAACTCCGAATGTCAAATAACCTGAATGAATTCAGAAGGAACCTCAAAACCCATTTATTCCAGGCATATTACAACCCAACCTAATTACAGCACCTTACCACTACAAGTTCCCTTCTGCCCACCATAATGACACTCGGAATACACGCAGCATATTGACGACTGATATGTAATCCTGTATATATGTATATTTATATCCCCCTCCCACACACCTTTTAATCTAATGTATATTTAAAGTTGTGAAAATTATCTAATCTCTAATCCGTATGCTATGTAATCATTGCTCTAATCAAAATTGTATTCTTAAAAATTCATTGTATTGTACGATACATGATGATTCTGTAAAGTAAACCGCAGCTGATCGTAGGAAGCAGCGGTATATAAGTGTTTGCTAAATAAAATAAAATAAATAAATAAATAAATAAGACCTGTAGCCACCCAGAATAAGGCCTTTGCTTCCTTGTCAGGCTGCTTATTCTTCTTTATCTTAGGGAGATTATATTATCTGCCAAAGAAAGGCTACAATCCATTTCTTCAATTTCTCCTTCAATTATAGAAGATTCACATTGCATCGGCTCCTCAACAGGAATTAGTACCTCTGTACTTTCTCTCAGTGTGGGCTTGGCAAACAGTCTGTCCTGGCTGTGATGTCGTTCTTTTCCACTAAAGGAAAACTGTTTGTGATTACCACAATTACTCCTGTTTTGGTAGTAGGAGCCTCCCCTCTGCTGACCTCTGTTTAGCAGGTTAAAGAATTCCCCTGTCCAACTATTAGGTGGAATTACTCCTGCTCTGAGCTCTGCTCTATTCAGGAACTTGGAACCAGCTGGAACTTCTGACGGCAGCCCTTTGGAAACTCTGTGTCTCCCGTACCTTTCAGAGTGTTTTTTTTTTTTTTTTTAAACGTTTATTTAAATTTCCACACGAAACAATGACAAAAGAAAAACAAAACAATCAGCATACAAAACAACCATCCCTCTAACCCTCCCAACCACCAAGTTCCTCCCCCTCCCCCCGTCCACAAGCAGCAGGCTGCACTCCCTTCATACACACTGTTAGAGAGAAGGCACATATATACAGGCCAGACCTCCTGATGCGGGTTAGCAACACAATTCAGGGAGGAATCCCTCCATCAGCGCAACGAGCCATATTGCAAAATTTCAGCAAGGATTGCCACTTTCTCAAGGAAGCGGCACTATACCTCACCCCTTTTCGGGGCATCATCTCGTATTTACTATACAAGCATACAGTATTCCACCAAACCTGATAATGAAGATCAGACAACACTTTCCAGTGACGCATACGGCAACAGATGGCAATCCCCAACAAAAAATCAAGGAGAAAGGCATCATGCCGCCCCAGCGAGGGAAGCTGTGCGTTGGAACGGAAAATCAAAACCTCCCACGTAAAAAAAGCCTGAAAAGAAAGGACTTGCTGGATACGGGCCCATACCTGCGACCAGTAAGACTGAAGAAGGGAACAGTCCAACATCATGTGCCGAAAGGTCCCCACCTCAGTCTGGCAAAGCCAGCAATGACCACTCGCTGAGGCATCCCACTTAGCCACTTTCTTCGGAGTAACATAAGTTCGATGAGAAAAGAAAAATAAGGTCTGTGTGACTGAAGCTGACTTGGATATGCGCGTTTGCTTGGCCCAGAAAGTTGTCCAACTACGCAAGGACGCCGCAGCACCAGACTCACGCTCCCATGTCTCTTGCGTAGCCAGCACACGCGATGAGTGCTGCTGGCCAAACAACTGATATAAGGAAGAGGCTGAGTTGTGATCCCGCCACACCTGAGAGACTTCAGTCAACAACGTTCCGGACATGCTAGAAAACTTTATATTCCCTAAGGCCCACCCAATACAATGCTTCAATTGGATCCATTGAAAGACAAAGGACCCAGGGATGCCGAATTCGCGCTGCAATTCAATAAACGTCTTCCAGTCATCATTGTTAATTAACTGCCCTAACGTCCAGATGCCTTTATTATACCATGATTGCCAAGCAAATGACTTCTTCTGAATACGGAAAAGGGGATTATGCCATAACGGAAGATCAAGAGAAAGTCTCTCCGATACCAACCCTTGAGATAAAAACGCCTGAATGGCACGTTGGGTGTCGACCATAGGCAGCGGCCAATAATGGGACCGGGAGAAAAACATACCCGGTACCAACAACAAAGGAATCGGGGCAACCATAGCCTGCTCCAGAGCCAACCAGACAGGGCTAAGTGCAGTCACGTCTTCTAACCATCTACCACCTTGTTTCATCAGAAAAGCATAATGATATATCTTGAAATCAGGAAAGTTTACTCCCCCCTCATCCTTAGGCCCCTTTAGCTTAGAAAGCGCAATACGCGGGGGCTTCCCATTCCACAAAAAGCCGACAAGGACTCTCTCAACTTGCTGATACACCTGATCCGAAAATAATATTGGCAACATTTCCAAAAGATAATTAACTTTAGGAGCGATAGTCATCTTAATGGACTCCAAACGCCCCCACCACGACAAAGGGGACCAGTTGGCTACCAACGATTTGACCAACTCCACGACCCTGCTGGAGTTAAAACGGACCGTTTCCTCTAAAGGAGAACAGTAATATGCCCCCAAGTACTTAACCATCCCCGTTTCCCAGACAAAAGGGAACGGAGACATATCAGCTTTGAACGTCCGGGTGTTTAAGGGAAAGGCGACCGATTTTGACCAATTGATTTTATAGCCCGACAAGGCGGCATAAGCCTCGATTTGAGAGAGGATATGAGGAACCGAATCCGGCCTGGTGAAAAGCAACAAATCGTCGGCGTAAGCTGACAACTTCAACACTGCCCCCCGGATCTCAATGCCCTGGATAAGCTTATTCTGCCGCACCAAAAGGGCTAAAGGCTCCAACGCCAAGTTAAAGAGCAGGGGCGAAAGGGGACAACCCTGTCTCGTCCCTCTTCCAAGACAAAAGTTCTGAGAACAAGCATTATTCACACAGATTCGAGCGAAAGGGTTAACATATAATACCTGTATAAAGTTAACAAATTTTTCCCCGATCCCGAACCATCTAAGGGATTGAAACAAGAAGGACCATTCCAGACGGTCAAATGCCTTCTCAGCGTCAAGGGAAATCCCAACTCCGGGCAGCTGATGAGATGCAACCTCAGCCAAAACATGGCACAGAAGCCTGGCATTATCCGCAGTGGACCGGCCTCCTACAAAGCCACATTGGTCCGGGTGAATTAGCTGCGGGATAACAACAGACAAACGCTTTGCCAGGATAGAAGCATAGATCTTGTAATCTGCATTCAGCAAAGAAATGGGGCGGTAACTACCAACTTCCAAAGGATCTTTACCAGGTTTCTCTATGACTATAAGATTCGCAGACGCAAATGAGCCGATCAGAGGACTCTCCTCAAGCAAAGATCGGTAATACTGCAACAGAGAGAGGCCCAACTCCTTACAGAAAACTTTGAAAAACTCCGCCGGCAACCCATCTGGGCCCGCCGCCTTCCCTACCGACAAAGAACTAACCGCTTCCTCAACCTCCTCTATGGAGATAGGAAGGTCAAGCGAGGCCAAGAGCTCAGGGTCCAATACCGGTCTCTGCACCTTATCCATGAGATGTGCAAAGTCCTCAGCCGAACAAGTCGTTTCGGAAGCATACAACTGCTCATAAAAAACTTTAAACACACGGAGGATATCCGAGTCTTTAAGCAACAGCTCATCTTGGGGGGTATTCCGAAGAGCAGCCACTCGGCCTACTTCTCTATGAGCTTTCAGTTTGTTGGCTAACAACTTTCCTGCCCTATCCCCTTCCCAATAATAAAGGCCATCCTGCAGTCGGATGCGCTGAACCACCTCCGATGTAAGAAGTTGGTTGTACCTGAATCTTAAGCGCTGTAAACGCAGCAAAATGCAAGGATCCGACCTATTGGTCAGAACCCGCTCCCCCGCCTTGATCTGGCAGTCTAACGCCTCCAGTCGCTGTTTTTGTAATTTGGCCTGAGCAATGCCGAAACTAGTAATGACCGCCCTCATAGATGCTTTGAAACCCTCCCATCTCGCCCAACCAGACGTCAATGAAGAGGGATTAAACTCAAAATACTCCTTTATGGCCGCTTTCAACAGCAGCTGAAAGTTAACATCCTCTAACCATGTCCTGTCAAAGCCCCACTTTCTCGGACCTGCGTCCAGATGCAATCCCTCCAGGCCAATAGAGACCGCAGCATGGTCGGAAATATGTGCTGTATGAATATCCGCTGAAACTAAATAGGGGATAAGAGACCTAGATATCAAGAAAAAAATCTATACGAGATTGGGACTTATGAGGAAAGGAGTAGAAAGTAAACTCCTGCGCATCAGGATGCAACAATCGCCACGCATCAATCAGCCCCGCATCCCGCGACAATGAATGGAGAACTCCCTGCGCCTTACTGCCTCCCTGAGTACGGGGAGGCTTCTTATCAAGCAGCATGTCCAGAACTAAATTGAAATCACCACCCAGGATCAATGGAGTGGTAGAGAGAGAACAAACCAACTCAGCCAAGGTTTGAAAAAATACCGGATTATCACAATTGGGGGCATACACATTTATTATAGTCAAATCCAAGGACCCCAGCCGCACACAGACCTTGACCCAGCGTCCCTCCCCATCCCCTTGCGGATGGCTCACCTGTAAACAAAGGGATTTGCGTGCTAAAATAGCCACTCCATTATGTTTGTTCCTCGCTGCAGAAAACGCAAGTAACACAAAAGGTGGAATATTCAATTTCAGAGATTCTTTCTCATTCAAATGCGTTTCCTGTAGCATCAAAATATCACAGTTAGTTCTTTTAGCATACAAAATAATTTTTTTCCGTTTGATGGGATTATTCACCCCTTTAACATTCAAGGAGTAAATATTAAACAATGTCATAACAATCAGTGAGATAGATACACATAAACATCACGTTGCCATACCCAGTCAACCGATCAAGATGCTCCTCCCACCTCAAGCATTCTCCCGTAGCAGTTAATAAGGCCCACCACACATTATCACACCATACGCAGCCGCCCTCTACTCGTAGCACAGATATGCAGCCAATGCAACCCAGGGGACGGGGGAGGACCCTAACAATCTCTATGGGTAAACCCAGACTAGAGGGAAGAAGACACAACAGAGGGCATCAAATTACGTTAAACAAGTGTCTGCACCAACCATCGTACCACTATACTAGCAAACAAGGAACTCCAAGATAAACTTAGGCAAGGGAGCCCATCATGGGGTAGACAAAACTACTAGAACCCCCTCCCTGCCCACCATCAGCAGTTATCATCCCAAAAAGCATATGAGAACAGACAGAAACATCAGGTCATTAACTCTGCTTCTTTCTCCTCAATATACAGGCCTAAGGCAAGCGGATCTTCAAAAGTTTTTGTAACATTATGCAACGTAACTCGCATCCGCGCAGGTTGAAGCAGTCCAAAACGGGCCTGCAACCGCTGAAGTCGAGGTCTCAGTTCCAGGAAGCGTTTCCGCTTAATCACAGTACTCTTCGCGAAATCCGGAAAGAACTGCAATTTCCGGCCTTCAAACTCCACTGGAAAGCGAGCACGCGCCGCTTCAAAAATTTTTACCGCGTGCTGATGGCGCAAAGTCTTAAAAATAATTGGCCGTGGACCTTTGTAATTAGGCAGGGCCTGCGAGGGGACGCGATGCACTCGCTCCAGTTCAAACGGTGCATCAAAGGATAGTTTTAATGTAGAAGTCACTAGCTTGTGAATAAAAGCAAACAGATCTTGGCCCTCCGCTCCTTCAGGCACCCCCACCACTCGAACATTGTTGCGTCGAGCCCTGTTGTTAATATCCTCGAGTTCTTTCTGAAGATGTTCTATTTGTCTGGAGTGCTGCAGCACATCTTTCAATCTCTCCTCGTGCACCGCCAGTTTTCTCTCCATTTGCTCCTGGCTCACCGAAAGATGCCCGAGCTGCTCCTTTAACTGCCCAATATCCTCCTGCATATTTTGCAAGGAAGCACTGTTAGCGGAGACGATATCCTTCACCGCACGGATCTCCAACAATAACTCCTGCAGCGCATCTGGCTGCTCGCGCCCAGCCGCCATTTTGTTTGGAGAAGGAGGCTCCGTCTTCGATCGTTTATTGCCTGAGCCGGTCCCTGATGCGAAATCCAAACGAAGAGGTTTAGAGCTAGCCATCTCCGATTACAGCTCCCCTGCTTTCCACGGAGTTGCAGGTACTAATACTGGTGCAGACACAGGATTATCAAAGAAGCCCTCCGGAGCTCACGCTCTATGCGTCCATTTCTCTCCGCTCCAAGCTCCGCCCCCCCCTTTCAGAGTGTTTTACTTCTTCAGGTAAAAAGCCTTTCCTTTGCTTATTATAAGGGAACTGGAGTTTCTCTGCTCCCCTTAGGCTGGCTTTGGAGGGTTTCTGGACTTTCACAAACTGTCCCTTATCTCCAAGCTCTGAACTCCCCCTTTTTGCACTGGAATAAAACTTCCTGGCTTGTACCTTTTGTCTTCTATCTCTGCTCCAATCTGGGCTGTTACATTCACTCTCACTTGCTGTGTCAAGCTGTCGGTACCTTTCATTCAAGCATTCCTCGGACTCACTCAGACCTCCGTTCAAGTTTCCAATGGGGTATTTAGACACGCTCTCTTCACAGCTTCTCTCGTCCTCCTCATGCGTCCAGTTCCTTCTCTGGATTTCTCTCCAGCTCCTATCCTGGCTCTTGGCCTGGCTCTTAGGCTGTGCTTTCGTCTTGAACTCGGTCCTGGTCTGCCTAACTGCTTGTGAGTTGAGTTTATCTAGGTATTTCCTAGCTGCACCACTCCCTAGCTGATTAGAGTCAGGTGAAAATCCCCTGGCTTCCCTATTGGCTGGGTGTGTCTCCCAAGCTCGTGACCTCACTTGCTTACGTTGCCCATGGCAACTTTCCTCCATGTGCTTTTCCAAAACGTTATTATTTCCCAGAGCTGCACTATCCTCTGTCTCCATAGGGGTCACTAATGAGTCTGCTCTGTGACAGATTCCCCCCCTTAAAATATTACGGGCTGCCGCACAACTACACGGACAGCACGTAATTCTGCCCGGGGTGCGCCTATAATGCTCCCTGTAAACTAAATTGGCCTGGGCCTCTCTCTCTTTCCAAGGCTTTAACACGTTAAGGTGATAAATCTGTCTTCGTCCCCTATCGTTTTCTATTAGATAGGAAACAGGCCCAACTCTTTTTACCACTGTACCCGGTCCCTTCCAGTGGGATTCAAATTTGGGACCCGGATCTGCTACCTGGATGAGGACCTTATCCCCGACTTCTAAGTGTCTGGGCTGTGTGCCCTTATCGTAGTAGGGGCTAGGGCAGCAAGTATGAGATGGCACAGAGCACCAGCGAATGGTCAGCGGCCAGCGAGATTGACCAAGGGAAGCCAGAGAGAGAAAGATGCAGCGAGAGACAGCGGCTGAGTTGCAAGACCCCTGGCAGCCTGGCATAGAAGAACCAACAGTTCCCTATAAATGTTGATATTGATAAGAGGCTTGTATGAAAATAGCTGGTAGGGTATGGGAGGAAAGGGGGGATGAATGAGGAGAATGGGGTAGGAGAGAGGAGGAGGAGATGAATGAAGGAGGGGTCTGGGTAGTAAGGAGGTATTTATATAGTTCAGTGGGGAAGGGAGGTTGGGGGGAGTAGGGGAAAGGAGAGCTAGCATAGGGGATCATTAGAGTGAATAGTGGGTAAGGGAGTGGATTGGTGGGGGGAGGAGTAGTTGGGGGGGGGAGAGGGAGATAGGAGAGGGGCAGAGTAGGCCAAAAGGTGGGGATAGGGATTGGGGGGGGGAAGTGGAATAGAAGGGAGAAGATAGGTGGTGGCTCGATAGTAAGTCACTAATTATGGAAGACGAGTCTCCTAAGAGGGGTTGGCTCCCCGAGGAGATAGGGGAAGGGAGGCAGGGTGGAAGGGGGGAAGGAGGGAGGGAGATGGGAGACGGGGGGAGAAGAGGGGGAGGGGAGGGGAGAAAGGGGTAGGAGGGGGGATTAGTTTAGTGATGGGGGAAGGGAGGGGATATAGAGGGGTTCAAGTGCTAAGGGAGAAGGGGGTAACAAATTTACAGGTGAGCTAACAATAGTATTACTAAATGTCAAGGGGCTTAATTCACCATTTAAACGACAAAAATTGTATAAAGAAATAATACACCAGAGGGCAGCGGTAGTGCTTTTACAAGAAACACACTTAACCAGAGCTACAGATTACCTGGTCAAACCCAGGGGATATGGAGTCTGTGTATATGCTTCTAACAGGGTGGAAAAGAAAAAAGGAGGGGTGGCTATTTTGATAGATGCTAAGTTGAAGATGTTATTGCATACTGTGGTAAGGGATAAAGAGGGGAGATATGTGTTAATGCGGTTAAAAGTGGAAAATGAATGGTATTGTATAGTAAACGTATATGTACCAACAGGGCTGCAAAGTGAATTCTGGGCAAAACTGAATGAGGAGGTGGGGAAATTGGGGGAGGGAAAATTAATTTATGGAGGAGATTTCAATTTAATGTGGAATCCCGCAAGAGAAGCCACAGGGAAAAGAGAGGGTAAGAGGGCGGATAGGAGAAGGTTACAGTAGTTTTGTCACACAACATTGCTTGATCGATGCTTGGAGATTCCATCATCCAGGGAAGCGACAATTCTTTTATTTTTCACCAGTCCATGGATCATACTCTAGAATAGATGCTATTTGGATTTCAAGGGAGATGGGGGGATGGATCATGGGGGCGGAGATGGATTCAATTACATGGTCAGACCATGCACCTGTGCAGGTTCGATTGGCACTAGAGGAGGAGGAGAAAGGTACACAGTTCTGGAGACTTAATGAATCCTTTTTAGAGGATATGAAGGTAAGAGAGGAAATAGAGAGGGAAACCAGGGAATGATGGAATGATAATGGGCAGGTAGCATGGGGAGGAGTATGGGATGGGTATAAGGCAGTGGTGAGAGGAGTACTAATTAAATGGGGAGGCGCGGAAAAAGAAGGAAAGGGAGGGGAGAGGGGAAGGAGTTGCGAGCAAAATTGTTGGAGCTGGAAGATTTAGATGTGCAAGGTCGGTCAGGGGCCTATAGAGGTCAGGAGCTAGCAGGAAGAGCACGGTTAAATGAAATGCAGGCCGCCAAGATAAGGTACCAAATGTAGCTTTTGAGTCAGAACTTCTTCGAGGGAGGAAATAAGGCGGGAAGATACATGGCGCAGAAACTGAAGCAGAGGAAATTGCGCTCCCACATTTTGAAAATTCGGAAACCGGGAGATGGGTTAGTTTATAAGGATAGGGAGATTAGGGAAGTATTTAGGGGATATTATCAGGGGCTGTATAAAGCAAGGGACTCTCCTCAGAGGGAGAGAATAACAGCTCCGCTTGTGCGGCTCTTCAATCTGCCAAGGGAGGGAGGGGGATTAGCGGGTTCTATGGAGTGGGCGGGCATAACCATAATACATAATGAGGGAAAGGATCCACAGGAGTGTTCTTCTTATCACCCTATCTTGCTGCTCAACCTAGACTCCAAATTACTAGCTAAAATATTAGCTATGCGTCTAAAGTTGATAGGGAAGTTGATACATCCTGATCAAGCGGGATTTATTCCCGGTAGACAAGTAGCTGACAGTATAAGGAAGATCTTGAATATGATTTGGTCAATGGAACACCAGAGGGAAGAGGCCTTATTGATGTCTCTAGATGCAGAAAAGGCTTTTGACCAGGTGTCCTGGCCATTTCTCTTCCAGGTAATGGAACGAATGGGTTTGGGGGCAGAATTCATAAACTGGGTAAAAGTGTTATACAGCAATCCGAAAGCTTGCGTGAGGGTAAATGGTGAATATTCTGAGTTCTTTGGGCAGGGGAGGGGAACGAGGCAGGGTTGCCCACTGTCACCGCTGCTTTTTGCCATCTCCCTGGAACCATTTGCGGAGAGGGTGCGGAAGAGGGCTGATGCACAGGGAATAAAAATAGGGCGGGGAGAACACAAAATATCGTTATTTGCAGATGACATAATCTTGAGCGTGGTCAGGCCTCGCTTTTCTATCCCAATGTTAATGTGGGAATTAGAAGAATTTGGCAAATTAGCGGGTTTTACTATCAATTGGACCAAATCAGAAATATTAAATTTGACAGTACACGGAGACACACAGGGAATACTACAAGAATACTTCAACTTAATCAATCATCATCACCCCCTTTCCCTCAAGAACAAGGTATACCTCAAGGCTCCGCATTATCTGCTTTATTATTTAACATATACCTCCAGCCAATATGTACCATATTCAAAAAATACAAGATTAATTACCATATATATGCGGACGACATTATGCTATTCTCTGAGTTTAACATAATTAACCCAAATCACAACAAACTAATAAACTGCCTTATAGAAGCCGAAGAATGGCTTCGATTAAACAACTTAGCTATTAACATAAAAAAACCCGAAGTCCTGATTGCAACAAAAAACACGAAATATACTCCCCCATCTGACATTAAAATCATGAATGCGACTCTTCCAATCAAAGAAGAAATAAAATATTTAGGAGTTATCATTGACAAAACTCTGTTTCACAACACACATCAAGAAATTAACAAAAACAATCTCTTACAAACTGCGCTCTATTCAACAACTAAGACCACTATTACAAGACGAAAACTTCAGAACCGTCACACAAGCTTTGATAACACCACATTTCGATTTTTGTAATAGCATACTACATGGTATAACTAAGAAGAACATCAAAATCCTGCAAATGGCCCAAAATGTAACTGCAAGAGTTATATTTAAAGCCAAACTATCTGACCATATTACCCCTATTCTATACACACTACACTGGTTACCCATATTCAGTAGGATCCAATACAAAATACTGTTAACCACCTTCAAATTAATTAATAACATTGCCCCATCATACTTAACTACTCTTCTTCACAGCCCACTCGAAAATAGGATAAGACGGAGAAAATCCTTAACACATTAGCAGTCCCAGATCTAATAAGGAAATCAAAACAATCAACAAGTAACAGTGCCTTTTCGCTAGTAACTCCAATACTGTGGAACAATCTCCCGGATCAATTAAGAGAAACAAAAGATCTACAAACATTCAGAAAAGACCTAAAAACTCATCTATTCAGACAACACTACACCAATGGAGAAACAAGTATAGCTTCCCAACCACCATAAATTGAATTTACTTACCCCATCCAATGTGGGAGATCATTTTGCATCCAGTGATCACCAGATGGTGTGGTTCAGTATTAGGACTAGGGCTGTTAGAATCCATTCCAAGGTGAAGATCTTAGACTTTAGGAAGACTAACTTTGCGAAGATGGGCCAATACCTCAGGGAGTAATTAGTGGGATGGGAACAGCTGGGGGATGTAGAACAACAGTGGACAAAACTGAAAGGAGGTATTTTAAAGGCAACCAACCTTTTTGTTAAAATGGTAAATAAAGGCAAAAGGAACAGGAGACTGCTATGGTTTTCGAAGGAAGTAGCTGAAAAAGTGAAGAAAAAGAGGGAGGCCTTCATGAAATACAAGAGATCACAGAGCGAGGAAGACAAGCATCTGTATTTGGAAAAACTTAGAGAAGCTAGCAAAGTAGTCAAGAAGGCAAAGATTCAAAAGGAGGAGGAAATAGCCAATGCAATAAAATGGGGGGATAAGACATTTTTCAGATATATTAGTGAGAAGAGGAAGGCTAACCGTGGTATTGTCAGACTCAAGGGTACAGGGGGGGAATATGTAGAAGCTGATAAGGATAAAGCGGAATTGCTTAACAAATATTTTTGTTCTGTGTTCACAGATGAAGAACCAGGAGCAGGACCTCAGAAAACACCCACAAATAAGAACAGAAGCGAGGGACATCTTGAACAATTTTCAGAAGACTGTGTTCATGAGAAACTAGCTCAACTTAAAGTAGACAAAGCGATGAGACCAGATGGGATACACCCTAGAATACTGAGGAACTTGGGGACGTTCTAGCAACTCCACTGACTGACCTTTTCAATGCCTCGTTGGAGTCGGGAGTGGTGCCAAAGGACTGGAGAGAGGCTCATGTGGTGCCTTTACACAAAAGCGGAAGTAAGGATGTGGCTGAAAACTACAGGCCGGTTAGTTTAACTTCAGTGGTGAGTAAATTAATGGAAATGCTGTTGAAAGAGAAAATAGTGAGGTTTCTGGAGTCCAGCGGATTACAGGATCCGAGGCAGCATGGATTCACCAGAGGCAGGTCTTGTCAGACAAATCTGATTGATTTCTTTGACTGGGTGACCAGGGAGTTGGACCGAGGGAGTGCTCTAGATGTGGTGTATTTAGATTTCAGTAAAGCCTTTGACACTGTTCCTCACAGGCGACTTATAAACAAACTGAGCAGCCTAGGGATGGACCCTAAAGTTACTGCTTGGGTTAGAAATTGGTTGGGTGGGAGGCGACAAAGAGTACAAGTAAATGGAGCTCACTCTGAGGAGAAGGATGTTACCAGTGGTGTGCCCCAGGGATCTGTCCTTGGTCCGATTCTTTTTAACATCTTTGTTAGTGATATAGCGGAAGGGCTGTCGGGTAAGGTTTGCCTCTTTGCGGATGATACCAAAATCTGCAATAAAGTAGACACCCAGGAAGGTGTAGATAACATGAGGAGGGATCTGGCTAAGCTTGAAGAATGGTCTAGAATTTGGCAACTGGGATTTAATGTTAAAAAATGTAAGGTCATGCATTTGGGCTGCAGCAATCCAAGGGAGCAATACAATATAGGAGGTGAAGTACTTTTGTCCACTAAAGAAGAGCGGGACCTAGGCGTAGTTGTGTCCGATGATCTTAAAGTAGCTAAACAGGTAGAAAAGGCGACGGCAAAAGCTAGAAGGATGCTTGGGTGCATATGGAGAGGAATGGCTAGCAGAAAAAAGGAGGTGATAATGCCTCTGTATAAGTCTTTGGTGCGACCTCATTTGGAGTATGGTGTGCAATTCTGGAGACCGCACCTTCAAAAGGATGTGAACAGGATGGAGTCGGTGCAGAGGGTTGCTACTAAGATGATTAGTGGTCTTCATTATAAAGCATATGAGGACAGACTTAAGGATCTTAATATGTACACCTTAGAGGAAAGGCGGGATAGAGGTGATATGATTGAGATGTTTAAATACCTCCGTGGCATAAATGTTCAGGGAGAGAGCCTCTTTCAATTGAAAGCAAGTTCTGCGACGAGGGGACATGGGATGAGGGTGAAGGGAGATAGATTCAGGAGTGATATGCGGAAATATTTCTTTACGGAAAGAGTAGTGGATCCGTGGAATAGTCTCTCAGTGGAGGTGGTAGAGATGAGGACAGTAACTGAATTCAAAAAAGCATGGGACCAACACAGAGGATCTCTAAAGGTAAAAAGTGGACTGTTGTAGTTGTTGCTATGGAAGGACAGACTAGATAGGCCATGTGGTCTTTTTCTGTCATCATGTTTCTATGTTTCTAACTGGAACAACGTCAACTGTAAGTGATAACTAACATTATAATGATTCTTCACACACATATATAAAAATTAACGTAAACTCCTATAATAGGTTTATGCTCACTCTTATACCTGTTATACAGTTTTAATGTAATATAGTTCAATAATGTTGTTATATTGTAATATTGTTCTATACAATTCTTGTTATAATGTAATATAGTTCCATAAGGTTCTATGTATCTGATTTTTGTTGTAATGTAAACCGCTGCTGATCCTTGGAAGCAGCGGTATATAAAAGCTGTACAAATAAATAATAAATAAATAAATAAGAGAAATACCCATTTAAGTGGGTGAAAGTATTAGATATCTCGGTATTCAAATAAGGAATAGGATAGAAGCATTATATAAGCTGAATTATAAAAAGCTATTTGGGCAGGTGGAGAGATTGTTGGATCGGTGGGGGCGGGAATACCTGTCATGGTTTGGATGGATTGCCACAATAAAGATGATGCTCTTGCCACAATTCTTATTTTTGTTCCAGACACTACCAATAAAGGTACCGCCTAGCAAGCTAAACCAGTTACAACGACTCGTTAATAGATTCATCTGGCAAAATAGGCGGGTGAGAGTAGCTAGGGCCGTAATGTAAAGAGCGAAAGGAGAGGGAGGGTTGGGAGTGCCTAATTTTAGGAAATACTATGAGGCAGCGCAACTGAAGACAATATATGAGTGGCACCAAGGAACACAGAAACAATGGGTCCAAATGGAAGAAGATTTAATAAGGGGAGAGAGCTTGATCCAACTTGTGTGGAGAAGGAGTAATATTTCAGAAAATACACGCCAAAATCCCTTCATAGCGCACAGTTTGCGAGTGTGGAAACAAACCAGAAAAATATTAGTACAGGATTAAAGATATACCCAGGCCATGCCATTGGTGGCCTGTTTTGAGAGGGGATAGGGTCCAGGGGAACATATTTTGCGCAGATGGGCTAACACACATCTCTCAAATAGTGAGTAAGGAGGGCATTCTAGAGTTTGAGGGCAGTAAGGATATATATATATTGAGGGACAGTGATTATTATGCCTATCTACAATTGAGCCATTTTGTGCGACAACAGAAGGTGTGGCAGGATCTTTGGGAGAATAGGGGGTGGTTTGAAGCGCTGTGGTTTGAAGCGCTATGCACTGGAACCATAGGGCAAAAAGGAGTTTTGTCCAGGATTTGAAAAATGCAATGTGTGCCTTCGAGTCAGTCCTGACTCCTGGCGACCCAGAAGCTCCTGGGTTTTCTTGGCAGTGTCACCGGAAGTAGATTGCCAGGCCTTTCTTCCGAGGCAATGGAGGGTTAAGTGACTTGCCCAAGGCCACAAGGAGTGCTAGTGGGAATTGAACCCTGTGTTCAGGATTTACAAAGGATTAATGGAGAGTGGGGAGGGTAAATTGGGGTATATGTTAAAATGGGAGGAAGATTTGGGGGTGAGCTGGAACGATGAGGTATGGGACAAGTGGAGGTGGTAGAGATGAGGACAGTAACTGAATTCAAAAAAGCATGGGACCAACACAGAGGATCTCTAAAGGTAAAAAGTGGACTGTTGTAGTTGTTATGGAAGGACAGACTAGATGGGCCTTGTGGTCTTTTTCTGTCATCATGTTTCTATGTTTCTAAACGGTGGCAAGTATTTCTATTGCCACGCAGGTAAACGTGAATGCTTATAAAGTGTTGTTCCACTGGTATTTGACTCCAGTGCGTAACAGGAGGGCTGGAAGGGGAGATAATGACCAATGTTGGAGGGGATGTCATGAGAGAGGGGATTGGTTGCATATGTGGTGGAAGTGTGAATGCATACAAGCATACTGGATGGAGATTTTAGACATGATTTATAACATGACAGGATATCGATTGCAAACGAATTCAGAGATCTGCTTACTGCATCAACTGGAGGAGGACATTCCAAAAAGAGATAGTGGCGTGCTTCATCATTGTATTGTAGCAGCACGCTGTGAGCTGGCACAGCACTGGGTGGGGTCAGGCGTACCACATTTGGAGGGCTTTGTTAGAAGGGTGACAGGTTTGTCTGATGCACCAATTGACGGAGATAAGGAGGGGGAAAGAGGGGGGGGACAAGTGCGGAACAATGGCAGAGAGTGGGTAAGTGGTTGGAAGCATGGAAGGAGGAGAGGGAGGGAGGGCAGTGGAAGAAGGAGGGAGGGGCTTAGAGATACAGGCTGTCATGCAGACTGAAGAGTGAGTGGCTGAAATAGGAGGTGATACTGACATGGGAATGGTTGAGCGAGAGAAGAATGGATGACTACAGAGCGAGAGGGGGAGGGGAGGGGAGGGAAGGGGGGAGAGGGGTTGAAAAAGGAGTGGCACAAGGAGGGGAGTAAGCAAAAACAAACAAAAAGGGACGATATATGGTAACAAATGTAAATGTTATGGAAATTGTATAAAGCTGGCAATGCAGAGATATGTAATTTCTTTGAAACGGTTAATAAAAAATTAAAATGAAAAAAAAGAAAAAAGAAAACCTTCACAAAAGAGAGATTAGCCCAACTAAATACTCCGCTACAGACCTAAATGACACCCTAAACAAATGGAACACCACTATACAAAACGCAACAACTCCACAAATACGTACAAAGAAATGGTACTCACAGGAACTAACAAAACTGAAAAAAGAACTAAGGAAATATGAACATAAATGAAGATCTACCAAAACTATAGAAAATAAACTCATCTACATGACATCCCTTAACAATTAAAAAGAAGCAATTAATAGTGCAAAGAAGGATTATCACACTAAAATCCTCACTAAGTCCCTCAATCTCCCGAGAGAACATTTTGAAATAGTCAAGTCCCTAACAAAATAACTCAAAATGAAGCAAACATTATTAGCATAAACCCCCAAATACTAGCAGACCATTATGCAGACAAACTGCAAAGAAAAAATAGGGTAGACTTCACATGCCAACCTAAGCCCCCCCACCCCCACCCCAATCATAACACGGGGCACACCTTTCACCTAATAGACCAAAAACAACTACGAAACACAATTACCAAAATTAACACCACTACCTCCCCACTACACCTTTGTCCAGTTGACTGGATTAAAGCATCCAAGACTGAACTAGCTCCTTACCTCCTCTATATAGTTAACCAATCCCTCTACCAAGGAGTCATGCCAAAGGATCTTAAACACACTATGATTCGTCCAATCCTATAAAAACAAAACACTTGGTAAGGAAGACCCTAGTTCCTATAGACCCATAACTAGTTATTTACATTCTCTTATATACCGCGCTATTCTGCATCAGTGCGGTTTACATTGAACAAACTGTTCTCCAGGACCAAGCAGGAAGTCAGTCCTCACATATGGGTGACGTCGGCGCCGACGGAGCCCTCGCGGAGCAATTTTCCCCAGCTTTCAAAGAAAGCCTTTGGGAATTGCAGCGCGCATGCGCGGTCCCCTTCCCGCCCAAAGGTGCCATCTTGGCCAGTCTTCTTTTTTCCGCGGAGCCCTACAGACGTTGTCTACCAGTCACCGCTGAAAAGTTGATTTTCTTTCTTATTTTAAGTATTTCTTCGGTTCGACGCCGGTCCTTTTTCCGTCCGGCCTCGCGACGCGGTTGCGAGGCCTCCCCTTCTTTTTCGGTTTTTCTGTCCTTCGTGACAAATTCGCGCTTTTTCACTTTTCCCTGGTGGCCCGCTCGTTCGACCTCACAGGGGCCCTTTTTCCCCCGATGGCCGCCAGCGGCTTTAAAAAGTGTGTTAAGTGTAAGAAACTGATGTCTCTTACTGACACACATGATTGCTGCCTCTGTTGCCTGGGCCCAGATCATGAAGAACTGATCTGTGGGGCCTGTAGCAAGTTGTCCGCGAAATCTTTGCGGAGTCGGCAGCATCAGCGGGAGAGAATCTTCTCTGACCCCAGCCGTACCCGGACCTCGTCAGAAGCTTCGGTATCCAGAGAATCTGGCTCTGAACACCGTCGGAGCTCCTCTGAGAGGGGGTCCCCTACCCGGGAACATCACCGGAAGAACAAACCCGCGAGGGCGGCGTCGGTGGACGCTCCTGGCTCCTCGAGGGCCAGGTCGCATAGCCCCGACAGCCGTCCCGGGTCTTTGGAGCTGGAGCGGCCGTCCAAACAGCCTCGTCTGGAGATGGACTCCTCTGCTCACGTAAGTGCTGTTGTCTTCGTGGACTCGCCTCCGAGGGGTCCGACGTCGGGGCCCGAGTCGGGGGCTGCTGGGTCTCCTGAGTTCGGAATCAGGTTGACGGCCTTGGAGAGCAGCCTGGCTGCCTTCATGGACGAGCAGCGGGCATTGATCGCTGGCCTCGCTGGCGCTTCTGCCCTGACCGCCGGTACGTCGACGTCTAAGTCGACCCCGGAGACCGAGCCGATCCTCGAGTCCATGCGGGCTCGAGTCGATCCTCGGTCGCGGTCGCCTTCGGCCTCCCGTTCGGGGCCGAGGTCGTCAACGCCGACCCCCTCGGCGTCGGGGCGGACGGCGTCTGTGCCCGCCCGGCCGGAGCCGCTCGACTCCTCCTCCGAGGAGTCCTCCTGGGAATCCGAGGTGGATGAGTCGCCTGATTCTTTTCGGACTCGGTGTGTCCCTTCGGACTCCCCCGAGTCCGAACCTCGGAGACGGTCCCCTCCGGAGGATGTCCGGTTCTCGGACTTCGTGAGGGATATGGCCAAGGCCTTGGCCTTCCCTGCGGATCCCGAGGAGGAGCCACGAGCCGAAGAGCTCGATGCCCTCCAGTATGACTGTCCTGCAAAGAAGCATTTACTGTACCGGTTCCTCCGATGCTGGAACGACTTCTCTTCCGCATGTGGGAGAGTCCGGCGTCGTCGCCGGTGTTAAGCAAGCGGGTCGATGCCATCTATCGAGTCCGCAAGAGCCCTGGCTTCCAAAAAGCACAGCTGCCGCACCATTCCATGGTGGTGGAATCGGCCATGCATCGGCTCAAGAGCCAGAAGATGCACTCCTCGGTGCCTCCCGGCAGGGAAGCCCGCAGCCTGGATGGCATCGGTAAGAAGTGTTTTCAGGGCTCTATGCTTGCTTGTCGGGTCCAGACTTACCAGCTCTACATGGGCATGTATCTCCGAGACCTGGCTAAAGAAATAGCCGGATTCTCTGCTGGTCTCTCCGAGGAACCTTTGCGGAGGTTCCTGGCCTTGTCCACCGGTATTCGGGAGTGCTCAAAGTTTATCTCTCGAGCAGCCTATGATGGCTTTGAGGCATCGGCTCGGGTAGCCGCAGCCGGCATCGGGGCCCGCCGACAGGCTTGGCTTCAGTCATCCGACCTCGAGCCCTGGGTGCAGGACAAGTTGGTCGATGTCCCCTGCAGAGGTGAAAACCTCTTTGGCAAACCTATGGATGAGAAGGCTGCACAGCTTGAGACAGAGACTCTCACCAGGACTCGGCTCTCCAGGAAAACCTCTGCCCCTTCCCAGAAGAAGAAGGGCTCGGGGAAAAAGCCCTTTTACCCGAGGAAGGCGGCTGCCTATAAACACTACCCTCATTATCAGGCCTCAGCAGCTCCCCAACAGGGTCAGCAGGCCAAGGGACGGGGTAACGGGTCCCGTAGGCAGCAAGCCCCCAAGCCTGCGCCACCAGCCCCTGCTCCGCAGGGTGGGGGTTTTTGACTCTTTCAGCATAGCCTCTCCCCCTCCGCTGGTGTCTCTCAGCACGGGAGGCCGGCTGGTCCACTTTGCCCACAGGTGGTCCAACATCACGTCAGATACCTGGGTGCTCCACATAGTCCAAGAGGGCTATCTTCTGCACTTCCACCAGGTACCTCCCCCCTACTTTCCAGGGGAGCCTCTGCGACCCCCTCTTCACCGGGACTTACTCCTTCAAGAGTTGGCAAGTCTTCTTCAGGAACAGGCGGTGGAGCCGGTGCCCCACCACCTGAGAGGTCAAGGCTTCTATTCCAGGTACTTCCTGATACCGAAGCGCACTGGAGGCCTCAGACCCATCCTGGACTTGCGGAACCTCAACAAGTTCCTGGAAAGGGAAAAGTTCAAGATGCTTACCCTTGGAATCCTGCTGCCCTACCTCCAGCAGGGAGATTGGCTATGCTCCTTGGATCTAAAGGATGCCTATACTCACATCCTCATCCACCCAAGCCACCGACAATACCTAAGGTTTGTGGTGGCAGGCAATCATTACCAGTACAGGGTACTGCCCTTTGGCCTATCCTCCGCACCACGAGTCTTCACAAAATGTCTCGCAGTGGTGGCGGCTTATCTCCGGCTTCAAGGCCTCTTTGTCTTCCCTTACCTAGACGACTGGCTCATCAGAGCTCCGTCCTCCACGGAGGCCACTCACGCCACGCAACGTACTGTGACTCTGCTCCAGTACCTGGGCTTTGTCATAAACTTCGAAAAGTCCACTTTGCTCCCCTCTCAGGATCTCGAGTTCATCGGCGCCAGGTTAAACACGCTTCATGCGCGCGCCTTTCTGCCGCTCGACAGGGCGCAGCGGCTCATGGCTCTAGCCAGCCGCTTCCGCTGCCATTCCCGGGTCTCGGCCAGGCACTTTCTGAAACTGCTCGGCCATATGGCTTCCACGGTCCATGTGACCCCCAATGCCCGCCTGAATATGCGGACCGCTCAATGGTGCCTTCGCTCACAATGGCGTCAGGCCTCGGGGAGACTGGCGGACTCCGTACGGATCTCCAGCCCGCTGGTCTCTTCTCTACGGTGGTGGCTTCATCTGCCCAACCTAGTGCTCGGAATGCCCTTTCAGTCTCCTCCGCCTGTTCAGGTACTGACGACCGACGCTTCTCTCCTGGGTTGGGGAGCGCATTGCCAAGGGACATGTACTCAGGGTCTCTGGACCCCGTGGGAAGCTGCCCAGCAGATCAACTTCCTGGAGCTCAGAGCGATCCGCCTGGCTCTCCGGGCCTTCTCCCACCTTACCGCTCGCCAGTCCGTCTTCGTCCAGACGGACAATCAAGTGGCCATGTTCTACGTGAACAAGCAGGGGGGCACGGGCTCCCTGCTTCTCTGTCGGGAAGCACAACAGCTCTGCGCTTGGGCTGTCAGCCGAGGAATCCTCCTCAAAGCTGTCTATCTCCCAGGTCAAGAAAACTACCTGGCAGACAAACTGAGCAGAATCCTCCAACCACACGAGTGGCGATTGGACCCGTTGGTGGTTCAAAGGATCTTCCTCCTGTGGGGCCTCCACAAGCTCGATCTCTTTGCCAGTCCTCTGAACAGGCAACTTCCTAGGTTCTGCTCTCGGGAATCGCATCCCCTCCGAGTAGCGGCAGATGCTTTTCTGCTCTCATGGTCCACGGGCCTTCTGTATGCCTTTCCTCCCATGCCGCTGGTGTCCCGGACACTTTTCAAGGTTCTCCAGGACAAGGCTTCGCTGATCCTGATAGCTCCCCGGTGGCCCAGGCAACCGTGGTTCCTGCTTCTGATGCAACTGGCGGTAGATACTCCGTTGCCTCTGGGGTTTCAGCCCGATCTCCTGACCCAGGATCAGGGGTCTCTCCTACACCCCAACCTCAGATCTCTTCATCTGATGGCCTGGCTGCTGAAAGGGTAGTCCTTGCTCCCCTCTTGCTGCCTCCAGAGGTAGAAGAGGTCGTGCTAGCTTCCAGGCGACCCTCTACCCGGAAATCCTACGCCCTTAAATGGCATCGCTTCTCCACCTGGTGTACTCAACAGTCTCAAGACCCCTTCTCCTGCTCGGTGTCGGTAGTCTTGCAGTACTTGCTTTCCCTCTCCAATCTTGGACTAAAGTCCAACTCGGTCAAGGTTCACCTCAGTGCTATTTCTGCACATCATGTGCCGGTGGAAGGCAGGCCTCTTTCCGGCCACCCTCTCGTGGCACGGTTCTCTCGAGGTCTCCTTCTCCTTAAACCGCCTTTGCGCCCCCCAGCCCCTGACTGGGACCTTAACGTGGTTTTACAGCGGATCACCTGTCCGCCCTTCGAACCCATGGCTACCTGTCCTCTCCGTTTTCTTTCTTGGAAGACCTTATTCCTGGTAGCCCTCACTTCCGCTAGACGCGTTAGTGAACTGCAGGCCCTAGTGTCTGATCCCCCTTACACTAGGTTCTACAAGAACAGGGTAGTCCTGCGGACTCACCCTAAGTTTCTTCCAAAAGTGGTCTCCCCTTTTCACATCAATCAGGAGGTGGTGCTTCCGACCTTCTTTCCCAGGCCACACTCCAGCCGAGCTGAGATGGTCTTGCATACCCTGGACTGTAGAAGGGCGCTGAACTTCTACCTTGATCGTACGTGGGAGCACCGTAAGACTGCTCAGCTCTTCCTGTCTTACGACCCTAATAAATTAGGGCTCCCTGTCTCCAAGCGTACTCTGTCCATCTGGGTAGCTGACTGTATCGCTTGGACTTATGGGGCGGCAGGCCTCTCGTTGGAGAGTCGAGTCACGGCTCATCGGGTTAGGGCGAAGGCTGCGTCAGTGGCTTACCTCCGCTCTGTTCCCTTGGCAGACATCTGCCGGGCCGCTACTTGGTCTTCGAGCCAGACTTTTGCAACCCATTACTGCCTCGAGAGGGAGTCCCGCAGGGACAGTGCTTTCGGACAGGCAGTCCTCCGTAATCTCTTCGAGGTTTAAGCAACTCCTAACCTCCATCCCGGATGTTGGGCTACCGGTTGGAGATTAGTCAGAGAAGATTCCTTCCTTCTGTGCTGCTGAGCTAGAGGGAGCTCATTTTTGGGCTTAGGGTCTCCGGTAGCCTTAAGCTTGGGAGTCCCATATGTGAGGACTGACTTCCTGCTTGGTCCTGGAGAAAGCGTAGTTACTCACCTGTAACAGGTGTTCTCCAGGAGCAGCAGGAATCAGTCCTCACAACCCTCCCTCCTCCCCGTGGAGTTGCAGTCATATGATTTAGTTTTTGCAAATTTTTTGCTGTCTTTTCGCTATGTCATCAGACTGGCCAAGATGGCACCTTTGGGCGGGAAGGGGACCGCGCATGCGCGCTGCAATTCCCAAAGGCTTTCTTTGAAAGCTGGGGAAAATTGCTCCGCGAGGGCTCCGTCGGCGCTGACGTCACCCATATGTGAGGACTGATTCCTGCTGCTCCTGGAGAACACCTGTTACAGGTGAGTAACTACGCTAAATTACATTGAACAGGGCATTATAACTTGGAGATAACTATTTTACAGGGAACATGGGCTATGGAGGGTTAAGTGGCTTGCCCAAGACCACAAGGAGCACCTGTGGGACTAGAAACCCCAGTCCTTCTGGCCCAAGGTTGCTGTCCTCTAGTGGGATTTGAACCCCTGACCTTCCGGCCTGATGTACCTTGCCCCAACCACTAGGCCACTCCTCCTCTTACCACCTCTCCTCATTCTCGTAGACTTGACGCTATGTATCGAGTGCCTCCTTGTCCTGGTTTCCAGAAAACTCAGCTCCCTCACCACTCCATTGTAGTGTAGTCTGCTATGAGAAGGATCAGGAGTGCAAAGAGGCATGCCTCTAATCCTCCAGGACGTGAGTGCAGAACTTTGGATGCTTTTGGACGTCGTACCTTCCAAGCTTCCTGCCAGGATCAGTTCCTATATTTTATATATGGGAATGTTCCCGAATGAAGTCACAGGAGATTTAGAGGTTTTGGGTCCTCTTTTTCCTGAGGATAAGAGACAGGATTTTCTCACTTTGGTAAAACATGCCCAGGATGTTTCCAAATTTGTCAAGCGTGCAGCTTTTGACTGTTTTGAGTGCATAAGCAGAACATCTGCCATTGCCATAGGTGCACGTAGAATTGCCTGGCTCCAGGCATCTGATTTGAAGCTTTGGGTACAAGACAAATTGGGCAATATTCCTTGTACTGGTGAGAACCTGTTTGGCAGGGATTGGCATGAAAAAGCCAATGAGTTGGATGCTGACAACTCCACCTTGGACAGACTATCCAAGGGCACAGCTGATCCTGCAAGAAAGAAATCTTTCAAGAAACCATTCTTTTCCAAAAAGAAAAGGTTTTATCCTGCTTATTCTCTGCAAGGACGCTCTGCAGGTCAACCTGTCCAGAAGGGTCTGCAACCATCCAAGCAAAGAAAAGCAAAGACTGCTAAGCCTCAACCGCCTCAGCAGTCTTAGCCTCCACAAGGCCTTTGACTTGCGTCTAGAGAACTTAGCCTTCCTGGCTCTAAATGGACCAGATCCTTCCACCATTCCAGGAAGGTTATGTCACTTTGCCCTAAGATGGGGACTGATAACAGCAGAGCATTGGACACTCCATCATACAAGAGGGGTACAAGCTTCATTTCTTGAGCATGCCCCCTCCCACAATAGTAAAACAGTTCAATTCTCAGACCTCTCTCATCAACCTGTTAGATCAAGAGGTCACCATGCTTCTTGCCCAAGGGGCAATAGAAGACATACCCATTCATCAACAGGGTACGGGGTTTTACTCCCCCTATTTCCTTATCCCAAAGAAAACAGGGGGATACAGACCCATTTTGGACCTCAGAGAATTGAACAAATTCCTGTTCAAAGAGAAATTCAAGATGATTTCTTTAGGAACTCTGCTGCCATACCTTCAGAGTCAGGATTGGCTTTGTTCTCTAGATCTCAAGGATACGTACACCCATGTTCTCATCCATCCAACTCACAGAAAATTCCTTTGGTTCCTTTTTCAAGGGAAGCACTACCAATACAGGGTGCTTCCTTTTGGCCTGGCCTCAGCTCCAAGAGTGTTCACGAAATGCATGGCTGTGGTAGCAGCATTTCTCCGCACTCTAGGCATATTCGTCTTCCCCTACTTAGATGACTGGCTCATTCGAGCCCCATCAGAGCCCGAGGCCAGAGCTTCTCTATCTTGCACAATGCGTATCCTTCAGTATTTGGGTCTAGTTATAAACATCCCAAAATCCAGTCTAACTCCCACTCAGTCTCTAGAATTCATAGGAGATTTGCTGGATACCAAAAAGGCAAGGGCCTATCTCCACCAGGCCCATTGCCTTCGCATGGTGTAGTTAGCTTCTCAAGCAGTGCTAAAACCCCTCCTCACTGCCCGAGAAATGCTACAACTATTAGGCCACATGGCATCTACAGTGCATGTGGTTCCTTATGCTCGCCTCCATATGAGAGCAGCCCAGTGGACTTTATCCACCCAATGGACCCAGGCATCAGGGTACCTGTCAGACAAGATAGCAAACACAAGTCACCTTGTTTTGTCCCTCCAATGGTGGCAGTCCACTCAAAACCTGTTGTTGGGGTCCCTTTTTCAACAGCCTTTACCCCAGGCAACTCTCACAACAGATGCTTCACCAATGGGTTGGGGAGCTCATCTACAAGACCTCTCCACCCAAGGCACCTGGACTCCACAGGAGACTCATCTGCATATCAATCTCTTAGAGCTCAGAGCAATCTTCCTTGCTCTTCGAGTGTTCCATACCCTGCTCAGCTACAAGACAGTCCTCATTCATATGGACAGTCAGGTAGCAATGTTCTATGTGAACAAGCAGGGGGGGAAAGGCTCTCTGTCACTTTGCAACGAAGCTTTGTGCCTATGGGCCCTCACCAGAGAGCATCGGTTTCATCTCCTGGCAGTGTACCTCCCAGGCATACAAAACTCTTGGGCAGACAGACTCAGTCGAGTTCTGCTTCCACACGAATTGTCTCTACATGCAGACCAGGTGGCCAAGATCTTTCAAATTTGGGGAACCCCGGACATAGACCTCTTTGCAAGTCCGTTGAATGCCAAACTTCCCCGGTTCTGTTCCAGAATTCCAGCTCAGGGTTCTCAGGCCAGGGATGCTTTCCTCCTTCACTTGGGTCAAGACTTCCTTTATGCCTTTCCACCCATTCCCCTAATTCCCCAAACCCTTTTCAAGCTTCAGAGAGACAGAGGGCCTATGATTCTCATAGCTCCACATTGGCTACGGCAAGTGTGGTACCCTGTGCTTCTACATCTCTCTCAAGCTCCCTCCCTGGAGTTAGGATCTGCTCCAGATCTCCTGTCTCAGGAGGACGGAATGTTATGACATCCCAATCCCCAATCTCTGCACCTCAGAGCTTGGTTGCTGAAGGCCTAGATCTTCAAGATCTTAATCTCTCTCAGCAAGTAAAGGATGTCCTTCATGCTTCCAGGAAGCCTTCCACAAGATTCTCTTATGTTTTCAAGTGGAAAAGGTTTACCATATGGTGTTCGCAGAAGAGTCTTAACCCCCTTGCGATACCTCTGGAATCATTACTGGAGTATCTCCTTCATTTATCCAATGCAGGACTTAAAACTAACTCAGTAAGAGTCCATTTGAGTGCTATTGCGGCTTCTCTCAAGCATTTAAATGGACAACCTATCTCTTCCCATCCTCTTATGGCAAGATTTATGAGAGGCCTTCTTCTGACTAAGCCTCCCATTAGGCCACCACCGGTGGCATGGGACTTAAACCTGGTTCTTGGTCAGCTCATGAAGCCACCTTTCGAACCCTTAGCTACTACCTCATTGAAATTCCTTTCCTGGAAAGTTATCTTTCTCATTGCAATCACATCAGAACGTCGCATCAGTGAGTTGCAAGCATTAGTAGCTGATCCACCTTATACAAGGTTTCGTCATGACAAGGTAGTCCTTCGGACTCATCCACACTTTATGTCAAAGGTGGTCTCGCCTTTTCATCTTAATCAAGCAGTCTACCTGCCTGTGTTCTTCCCAAGACCTCATGCATCAAATGCAGAAAGGAATCTTCATACTTTGGACTGTACAAGAGCTTTAGATTTTTACTTGCAAAGAACACAGCAACATAGAAAGTCCTCTCAGCTCTTTGTTGCTTTTGATCCTTCTCATTTGGGACTTCCAGTCTCCAAGAGAATACTGTCCAACTGGACTGCACAATGTATTTCTTTTGCCTATCAGAGTAAGAACCTTCCTCTGGAGGGCCATGTCACAGCTCACAATTTGAGAGCCATGGCAGCTTCAATGGCTCATCTACACTCTGTGTCTATCGACGACATCTGTCGAGCAGCCACTTGGGCCTCCGTTCATACCATCACAGCCCATTACTGCTTGGACAAGGACTCCCGCCGGGATGCCTTGTTTGGTCATGCTGTTCTCCAACACCTGTTCCATACCTAATCAACTCCTACCCACCATCCCTGGTTGGATGCCAGAGATCCATGTGGGGAAGTGGAGCCCTTCACAGGGACACAACTTCTGGGGTTTCTCCCTGGCATCTAAAGCTAGGGAGTCCCCATATGTGAAGACTACATTCCTGCTTGTTCCTGGAGATAGCATAGTGTGATGGGGCCTGTGGTTAGAGGCCTATTTAGCCCTATATAGGCGGTTGCCTAGGGCGTATGCACAAGTAATTGCTCTGGCCTTGTAAATAAAAAGTCTTTCAGAGCAACTTGAAATGAAAAGTGGGTTTTATTCCCCGTCCCGCTCGGACATTGTCAAAGGAAACAGAAACTTTAAATCAGATAAGCTTAGCAACAAAAGTGGTGACACACGTATATTCTCTTGTTATATTCACAGAGTTCTCTTCATCCAGTATTTACATCATACGGTTGCATTTAACACAGACACTGCAATCCATAGGAATATCCTCTTGCAGACTAGCAGCGTCTTCCCATATCATTTCCCCAGCACTACTCACACTGCTGGTATCAGACCCTTCTTGAGAACGGTATTCAGCTATAGCGTCTTGTGACACTTCACTATAGCAGTCACTGGAGGCTTTCCCCCCTTTGGGTCTATATCTCTCTCGGTAGCTGGTTCTGCCTGGGCTTGCCTCCCAGAACATTAGCTCTGAAACATCTTGCTTCTTATGTCTGTAGTCAGAACCCTGCCCTTTGCAGTTATAAGCTTTAAACTTCTCTTTGTTACTATAGGGAAGTTTCCTTCTCTCTGCAGGGCTTGTCTTTATGCTTGGCTCTCTATAGCCTTTGCTTCTAGCCTCCCGGGCTGGTTGAACAGGAATATGTTTGTTCCTAATTTTACACCTATTTCTTAAGCTGTAGCCATGCATGGAGTGCCCATCCCCCAACACTTCCCTCTCACCGTGACCTCTGCCTTGAGCTGGCAAATACTGGCCTCTGGGGTAGTGGGGTAATCCTGGCTTCTCTCCAAAGCTATTCTTGGTAGCAGGTCTTCCCTTAGTGCAGCTTGCCTTGAACCTTCCTTCTCGAGAGCTGGAGACAGACTCACTTCCTGACTCCTCGTGAGAAGAATTTCCTCCCAGCAATCCCCTGGGGCTTCTGCTCAGCTGACCTGGGACACACCTCCTGCTCCTCTCTCCCCTACTGCTTCCCGTGGTGATCCTGCTTCTGATTCTCTTCAACTGACTGGAACCCTGCCCTAAATAATCCCTAGCTCTACACGTGACCTGGGGACTCTCACTCAGGTGTTCCTGATGGGACTTTTGTTTGCTACGTAGCAAGAATTTCCCTTGCTGCAGTGAATCATGGTGCCTAGTGCTGCTTTCTACAGCTGACTCTGAGGTAAGTCTTTCTTTTATCTTATTTTCCCTGGGCTGTGTGCCCCTTGCTGCATCACAATAGTTACTCACCTGTAACAGGTGATCTCCGGGAACAACAGGAATTTAGTCTTCACAACCCACCCACCTCCCCTAGGAGTTTTATCTCTCCATCTATCTCTTTCCCTTTTCCTCTCTCTCTCTTTGTCTCAGCTTTAAACTCAACTGGAGAGAGGCAGTTGGGGAAGGCAGCACGCAGGTGCTGTGGGATGCTCCCAAAAGCTTTCTAATTGGACGCTGGGGAGCGTTCCCGCGCAGGCTCCGTCAGTACCGACGATACTCATATGTGAAAACTAAATTCCTGCTGTTCCCGGAGATCACCTGTTACAGGTGATTAACTATGCTTTCTTCGTAAGCTCTCCACTATTTCATCTCCCTCTTCTACAGTATCTTTGACACCAGCCGCAGCTTCATTGGCCACATATTTCTGTGACAAGATTGAGAATCTGCGCTCTTCTTTTACTGACTCTCTGCCACCACCTTTATCGCCTTTAGTTCCTCTTCCTGAACCGACTACTTCATTTCCTTCCTCCCCAAATAGGGCACTGGCTCATACCTGGTCGTTATTTCATTCTTTTACATCTGCTGAGCTGTGTACAACCCTATCAAAGGCAAGAAAGACCACCTGTGCGCTGGACCCCATTCCCTCTGGTTGATTAATAGAACCTAGTTTGCAGTTATTGCCAATTATCCTAACCATCATCAACTCTAGCCTTTCTGCGGGTATCTTTCCCTCCCCATGGAAGTCTGCAATTGTCCGTCCTCTTCTCAAACAACCCTCACTGGACCCCTCTATTCTCTCACACTGGCGCCCAGTATCAAATCTTCCATTTCTATCCAAACTCCTAGAACGATTTGTATTCCAACAATTAGCCGCTCATGTGGAAGCTACAAACATTTTGCACCCTCGCCAGTCCGGTTTCCGTGCTGGACACAGCACGGAAACAGTCCTTCTCGCCCTTCTAAATGAAATTCACTCTGCTCATGACCGGGTGGTATCACCCTAATTGTATCCTTGGACTTATCTTCAGCATCTGATCTTGTGGACCACAGAACTCTTCTTTCCCGTCTCTACGATGCTGGTTTACGTGGCACGGTGTTACAATGGTTTCGTTCATTTCTCAGTTCATGTACTTTTTCTGTTCTCTCTGACAACCATTCATCCTCCCCCGTCCTTTTATCTTGTGGAGTACCGCAAGGCTCTGTTCTCTCCCCTCTGTTGTTCAATATTTTCCTTGCTCCTCTGCCTCTTCTGATTCAGCAATTTCTGGTCTCTACCTATCTTTATGCAGATGATATTGTTCTTCTCTTTCACTCATCTCCAGTAAACATAGATATCTCCCCTCTCAATGATTGTCTTTCCCATATAATGTATTGGCTTTCTACCAACTTTCTCCATGTGAATCCTTCTAAGTCAACTGCAATGTGGGTATCCTTGAGTACTCCATGTCCGTCCATTACTCCTCAACTCGCGTCCACTGCCATCCCGCTAGTATCTTCTTTTCGGTATCTGGGCGTCACTTTAGACTCTTCTCTCTTTCCATGAACACCTGTCCCTCCTCATACACCGTTCATTTTCATCCCTCAGGCAGATCAGAGCAGTCCGTTCATTTCTGCCTCCTACATCTCTTGTTACTTTATTGCTGGCCTTAGTCATTAGTAGGTTAGATTATTGTAATGGAGCGTTGCCTAATTTACCTCTTTACCAACTTCAACGTCTACAGTTACTCCAAAATACAGCTGTGCGACTTGCTATGAATGCCCGTCGATCAGATCACGTTACTCCTTTCCTGTTTAAACTTCACTGGTTGCCACTCCGTTTTCGGGTTCAATACAAAATATTAATCTTAACCCACCAGGCTCTCTATTCATCAACATTATTATACCTTTCTGATCTTATCTCCTTACATACCCCATACCGCCAATTACGCTGCCTTCATGCCAGTCGCCTCACTTTTCCATCTCCTTCCCAAGCACACCTGGAACAGACTCGACACGCTGCATTCTTTTTCCTCAGCCCAGCACTCTGGAATGCCCTACCGCCTTCACTCCGTTTAGAACCTGTTTTTGTAACTTTCAAGAAACTCTTAAAAACTCACTTATTTCAACAAGCTTTTGACACTAAAGAATGACTCCTTTTTTGTTTGTCTCTGTTTTGCTGTTCTCTCTGTCTCTTTCCTGTCTGATCATGACGTTCTTTTCTTCTTCTGCCGCAATGTTTGGATATTTTATTGTAAACCGCCCTGATGCCTCGGCATGAGCGGTATATCAAATGTAAATAAAGATAAAGATATAAAGATATCTGCAACATGTATATAGTTAACCCTGTTATCCAAGTTTGTACTCCTGTTCGATGTAAAACCTGACAGCTTGTTGTTATGGTCGTTAAGTTATGATGTAAACCGCGCTGATGCTAAATAGCGCGGTATATAAGAAATTGTAATAAATAAATAAATAAACATATTCAAAAAATTCAAAGTAGGATATCATATCTATGCAGATGATATCATGCTATATCTCCCCATAGACATAATGAGCCCCACTCAACACATAATGTCGTCATGCATCAAAGAAACAGAAAACTGGCTAAAATCATATAAACTGAGCATTAACTTCAAGAAAATCAAAGTTCTCTATACAACAAGAAACCAGAACTTTACCCCCCCTCCCCCCCCCCCCGACACTCACCATACAAGACACTGTGCTTCCAGTGAAGAAGGAGGAAAAATATCTTGGCGTTACACTTAATCGATCCCTCACCATGACATCGCACATAAAACAGATCACTAGAAGTAAGGACCATACAACATCTAAGACAGGGGTCTCAAACTCAAATTGCTTTGAGGGCCAAATGAGGACTTGTAAAGTAACCCGGGGGCCGCATAAGACGCGGGGCCTCATTTGCATAAATATTTGCATAATGTTACCATACACTAACTTTTAGTAGACATGCCTCTTTAATGAGTATGGATAAAGAAAGACTAAAAGATTTAGAAACAGGAAGACAATAATTAAACTGGGAACCCCAAAAGCCAAACTTGGAATGTACAACAACACTGTAGAAATAAAACTATAAATTAATTTCCTCTTGTACTAAACAAAGCGCAAACATTAATGATGCACATTTCCCAGAGCTGACATATTCCAGTTAATAAATTCAAAATAAAGAGAGATTTTTCTACCTTTTGTGCATTTTTTTTCAGTTGCAATTGTTCCAGCCACTTTCTTCTGGTTTCTTCATGTCTTCTGCTAACTCTCCATCGTCTGCTGTCCATTTGCCCTTTCTTCTCTCCTAGTTTTTTTTTCCATTCTCTCTCTACATCTGCTTTAACATACTAATCTTTCTCCTTTTTCTCTTTCCTCATTCCTATTTCATCCACTCCAATTTTACCCCTCCATCCTCAATCCCCACTTACTCTCCCAATACCTGGCCAATTGTAGATTTGTCTTCTCTCCTAGACAAAATATTTTTTCCCCTCTCCATTTCACTTTCCCAGCTCCATCCCATTCTAATCCTCCCCCAACATCAGCTCCCTTCTAGTTCCAGCCCCACCCAGCATCCGCTCCCTTCTAGTCCCTGCATCAGTCCATTTCCAGTCCTATCATAGCCTCACCATCAGCCCATTTCCAATCCTAGCCCCCCATCAGCCCATTTCCAATCCTAGCTCCCTCCCCTCACAGCCCATTTCCATTCCAAGCCCCCCTCCCCATCAGCCATTTGCAGTTCAAGCCCCCCTTCCACTCAGCCCATTTCCAGTCCTAGCAACCCCCCCCAGCCCATTACCAGTCCTAGACCCCCCATAGCCCATTACCAGTCCTAACCTCCCCATAGCGCACTTCCAGTTTTACCCCCATCACCCCATTTTCAGTCTTACCTCCCCTCATAGGCCATTACCAGTCCTAACCCCCCAATCAGCCCACCTCCAGTCCTAACCCCCCAATCAGCCCACCTCCAGTCCTAACCCCCATCTGCCCATTTCCAGTCCTAGCCCCCACCATAGCCCATTACCAGTCATAACCCCCCCCCCTGCCAATAGCCCACTTCCAGCCCTAACCCCCCTTACCCCCATTTCAGTCAGCCCCTCCATAGCTCATTACCAGTCCTAACTCCCCCCATCAGCCCACCTCCAGTCCTGCCTAACCCCCACCTGCCCGTTTCCAGTCCTAGCCACCACCATAGCCCATTACCAGTCATAACCCCCCTGCCAATAGCCCATTTCCAGTCCTACAAACCCCCCCCCCTGCCAATTGCCCATGTCCAGTCAGACACCCCCCCCGCCAATAGCTCATTTCACCTCCCACACCCCCCCCCTGCCAATAGCCCATTTCCAGTCCTACCCCCCCCCCCCGGTAAATAAAAAAAACACCTGGCTTCTGCTGCTGCAGCAGAAAATCAGCTGTCCTGCGGCCCCTTCCTCTCTGCCCGGAGATCCCTCATTGTGCTTCATCAGCGGCGTGCTTTTTAAGCCGCGAAGAGAGTATTTCCCTCTCGCGCGGCTTAATCCTATTCACTTTTCAAGCCTCGCGAGAGGGGAATACTCTCTTCGCGGCTTGAAAAGCACACGCTGATGGAGCACAATGAGGGATCTCCGGGCAGAGAGGAAGGGACCGCAGCACAGCTGATTTTGCTGCTTGAGCAGCAGAAGCCAGGTTTAAAAAAAAAAATTGACAGTCGATTCTGCCGCTGCCACGGCAGCAACGGCAGAAGCAGAAGCAAGGCTTTTTTCTTTCCCTCCGTCGCGGGCCGCACAACGCATGCGGCCCGCGGGCCGCGTGTTTGAGACCCCTGATCTAAGACCACTACTTGACATCCATGATTTCAGATCTGTTCTACAAGTCCTAGTCACCCAACACTTTGACTTCTGTAATAGCCTATCACACAGATTACCCAAAAAGAATTTGAGGCAACTTCAAATGGCACAGAATGCGACAGCTAGAATTATCTGTAAGGCCCGTTTAACAGACCATATTACACAAACTACACTAGCTACCAGTAACGAGTAGAATAAAATGTAAACTATTAATGATAGTATTCAAATTATTTAATAACATAGCTCCTTCATTCCTTTCAACCCTAATTAACCATGCAATAGACACAAGATCCAAAAGAGGACACGCATAGAACACCCTATTAATCCCACCAACCTTCCGCAAGACAAGACAGACAACAGAGCATTCTCATACGTTGCACCCATACTATGGAATGTTCTACCAGACACATTGGGATCCATCAAAGACTTCCAAACATTCAGAAAGGAAATCAAAAGACTACTATTCATCAAACACTATGGTAAAAACTATGGTAAAAATGGCATATATCCAACTCAAAGCCACACACCTTGAAGCCCTCAAATACTGCTGTCACCTGGCGAATTGGCTTTCGACACTTAAATATTCACAACTCTATGCAAAACAAATGTAAAATGTAAATCTGCAAAACTTGTAAATAGTTTCATATGTAAATAGTTGTGTTTAATGTTCAGTGTTCCACTTATGACATTGTTCTATGTAACTTTTATGTTTATTGTAAACCGCCCTTGATCTTGGAAAGGGGCGGTATAGAAAAACACCGAAAAGTAAACAAATAAATAAATAGAATGTGTACAACTCTTTCTACTGAGTGTCGGTGAACTGAAATGGACTGGCTTTGGGCACTTTGCATCTGATGATCATATGTTCTACTATGCTGGAAATGAAAGACAAAGAAGAAATGGTGTTGCATTTATAATTAAGAAGAAACTTGCAAGAATTATAATGAAATACAGTGCAGTCAGTTAATGCTTAATTTCTATTCGTCTGAGGAAAGCCCATCAACACTCTATAATTCAAGTATATGCCCCAACAACAGCTGCAGAAGAGGAAGACGTTCATGAGTTCTGTGAACAAGTACAAGCTGAAAATTGACAGAACATGCAAACAGGATATCCTGATAGTCATGGGTGACTGGGAATGCAAAAGCTGGCAACAAAGAAGAAGGCAAAGTGGTTGGAAAATATGGACTTGGCAACAGAAACAAAGCTGGAGAAAGACTGATAGAAGTCTGTAAGACCAATGATCTATTCATTTCAAACACCTTCTTCCAGCAATACAAGCGCCGACTGTACACCTGGACTTCACCCAATGGATTGTACGGAAATCAAATTGACTACATCTGTGGAAGACAATGATGGAAAAGCTGGCGCTGACTGTGGTACAGATCACCAACTACTAGTATGCAAACTCAAGCTAAAGTTGAAAAAGAGCAAGCCACTCATGAATATAGCAAAATATGACCTTGAGAATATATCACTGAAATTTAAAGGCTGCCTGCAAAATTGATTTGCTGCTTTAGATATAAATGACAGAGTTCCAGGAGAGTTATGG
The DNA here is from genome assembly GCA_033557465.1 of Ichthyophis bannanicus. Classification (NCBI taxonomy): domain Eukaryota; kingdom Metazoa; phylum Chordata; class Amphibia; order Gymnophiona; family Ichthyophiidae; genus Ichthyophis; species Ichthyophis bannanicus. Next base: position 103,292,029 of record CM066032.1, on the reverse strand, counting down.
GATGATATCAAGAAGGTTGTATTGGAAGAAAGCGATAAGTCTCTACATAAGGTGAAAAAGCAAAAACTCTTTACCATCCAGGAGCTGTGATCGCCGACGGAGTCCCTGAGGGAGGGAAATAAGGCACTCTCACTCCCTTCTGCAGATAACTCCCTGACCCACCTGAGTGCAACCAGCGATCACTAACAACGAGGGAGGTGAGACTGATCTTTAAACAGTGCCTCTCCACCTTCTGCATCGCTTTGCTGTATGGGGATTCCCCCTGCTATATGTGCCTGCCTAGCTCCGCCCAAGAAACACCTTTACTGGCAGCAAGAAATCTGCCTTAAAAGCCCAGTGCGCTGCAGGCACGCTGGTGCCTGGCGGGCCCGTGCCTGAGGGCCTCGCCAGAGGGCCCTTTGGTGTGGCCCTTAGGCGGAGGGATGAAGCTACACCCACCAAGACTGAAACCACAATCTATCTTCCGAGACCGATCATACCCTCGCTACCAGCGAAAATCCGTATGTTGAAGCACAATAATCGCAACTACAAAGAAGACTTACAAAAGCCTATCTAATCTCCACACACCACCACACACATGTGCCAGATTTTCCTGAACTGTTGATCATCTGCATTAATGTACACCAAATGTGTTTTCAACACCACCTATTAAGCTAGCATTTTAATGTATTTTGTGCATAATCTCCCATAACCACTCAGCTATTTCTTTCCTCTGAACTATGAAAACAGCTGTAATTACCTCCACCACATAATAGTCTATCAGCCATCGGTACCATGCAAATTTAAGCCTGTCTACGCAAGCAAAATCACCCTCCCCACAAAACTTAACATCCTCACACTCAAGATTAACAATTACTAAACCCCTTAAAGCAACATATAAATACACAAATACAAACAACAGACTCCCACAAATTAATCTGCAGTATAATTTATATCCTCCTCCTATCTCACCAAATAACAAGCACCCTCTCACTTCTTCAGGTTACATCCGCTAGTCCCATCCCAATTATACACTCTATAAATAGGAACAACCTCTACCCCTCACCATTTGCAATAACACATACACATGGCATACACACAAGACAAAAGAAATACCGCACTAGACTGTTATGTATTTATACCACACAGCCTAATCACACTGCACACCTCACCCACACACTCGCCCCACTAAAGTGCATCCTCATCAATGTACTTAAAACAAAAAATCAGCTCCACCCACAAACTCACCATAGTAACCATAGTTTATATTGTCAACCTCATCAATGCACATTCTATAAGAAATAAAATACCAATAATTACAGACCTGGTGCAGGAAGAGAAGCCCGACATTCTCTGTGTCACTGAGACCTGGATGTCCTACTAAATCTTTTGCAAATAAGGGGATATGACTTATTTAACTGCTCCAGAGAATCTAAGAGGGGAGGTGGAGTTCTCATCCTATCCAGAACAGAACTCAAAGCCATCCCCTCCCCATCCACCAGTCTAGATGGGGTGGACATGCTCAAAATCAAAAACAAGAACTTCTTGCTTTGCCTCATTTACAGGCCCCCATCACCAGACTACAACAACCTAACCCCAATTCTAGAGTCAGCATGCATGGCCTCCCTCAGAAAGCTGCATATTATCCTGGGAGATCTCAACTTACCATCACTCCACCCCTCACACACCACATCCTTCCTTGATGCAATGACTGACATGGGGTACCATCAAATCATAGATCTACCCACCCACAAAAAGGAAAAACCCCTTGATCTTGTCTTTCTGCCTCGATTGTGAACCATCCTAAATGCTCTGCCCCCTCTACCCTAGAAGTCCCATGGTCAGACCACCACCTAGTGACGCTCCAGAATCCATTAGATATCTCTATCGCCACCACACCAACTGAAACACCCCTAACAAAGCATTTCACCCACTTCCACAAAGACTCATTCCTAGAAAGCACATTACCCCATCTTGTAATAGACTCCTCAGACCCCAACACTTCACTCAACACCTGGAACAAGGTCATACAAACAGCAGCATCACCTCCTAGCAAACCCACCAGACACCCACCTAAAAAATCTGAAAAATGGTACACCCCAGAGCTCACAAAACTAAAAAAAGAACTGAGAAAGCTAGAAAAGAGATGGAGATCAACAAAAAAACAAACAATAATATCTTACCATGCTCAACACCTACAAAAACGCAATCAACATAGCTAAAAGAGAGTATCACATGAAGATCCTAAACCGTGCACTCAGCCGACCAAGAGAGCTTTTTGTCATTGTTAGATCTCAAACTAAAATCAATCAAAATGAATTAGACACCGCCAAAATTAAATCCCAAAGACTCGCTGATTACTTTGAAACCAAGCTAAAAAACAAAAATATAACCAACCCCCCCCCCCACACCTGAACCACTAATAAACCATAATACATGGGATAATTTCCACCAAATAGACCAGAAACACTTAATAAACATGATATCAAACATTAACACAACCACATCCCCCCTGGACCCATGTCCCGTCTCTTGGATCAAGTCTGCAAAAGCCAAGCTAGCCCCATACCTCCTTCACATAATAAACCAATCCTTACTACAAGGTACCATGCCCACAGAACTTAAGAAATCGTCCATCTTAAAGAACAGGACACTCAACAGAAATGAACCTAGCTCTTACAGACCAATAGCAAGTATCCCCTTTGCCGCTAAAATAATAAAAAAAATCATCCAAATACAAGATCATGTGGACAGCAATGCCCCCTTGGATGATCAACAATTTGGTTTTCGACCATTTCATAGTCAAAACCCTGTTGATAGCCTTACTTGACCATCTTATCCAAGGCATAGACGAGCCTAAATGTGCATTCTTACTAGTCTTCATAGACATTGTCTCAGTATTCGATAATATTAACCATAATACCTTCATTACTAGACTAGCACAAATCAGGATAGGCAGAACAGTCTTACAGTGGTTTAAGTCCTATATGTCAAACCGCAGACTATCTATCCAAGTAGGCAATGAGCCCTCGGTTACCTTCCCACAAGATCAAGGAATTCCTCGAGGGTCTGCCCTCTCAGCCCTATTATTTAATCTTTATCTGCAGCCATTCACCCATATATTCAAAAAAATTCAACATCAGGTATTAGATCTATGCGGATGACATCATGTTGTCCCTCCCCGTAGACACAAACAACTCCACCTTTAACAACTTATCCGACTGCATTAGTGAAACTGAATCATGGCTAAATGCCAATAACCTCAACATCGATTTCAAAAAAATGGAAGCCATGTACATTACAAAAAATCAAAACCACACCCTCCCTCAAAATATCACCTTGAGCTCTACTGTCCTCCCAATCAAGAATGAGGTTAAGTACCTCGGTATAACCCTCGATCAAACCCTCCATATGCTCTGCCATTTGAAACAAACGGCGAAAACCATATTCTACAAGTTAAAGACCATTCAGCACATAAGACCATTCCTAGAAGCAAACGATTACAGATCAGTACTCCAAGCAATTGTCACACCCCATTTTGACTACTGTAACAGCCTGTTACAGGGTCTACCCGCCAAAAACATACACATTCTCCAAAGAGCACAAAACATCACAGCAAGAATAATTTGCAAAGCCTCACTGACCCATCCTATACGACCTCCACTGGCTCCCAATACTGAATTGAATAAAGTTCAAAATACTCATGACAACCTTCAAACTAATTAACAATATAGCGCCATCCATCCTCGCAATACTCATTCGTACCTCCCCGGACAGAAGAACTAGAAGAGAAAATGCACTACATTCCCTTGAAATCCCAAATACATTCTGGAAAACAAGGCAGACACGAGCTCCAGGACCTTCACATTCACTGCCCCCTCCTTCTAGAACTCCCTACCATTCTCTATCCGCTCAATTAAGGACCTCCAGATGTTTAAAAAATCGCTCAAAACATACCTCTTCACTGCACACTATGAAGCACAAACACAACACAAAACACCACCCCAAACTCACGGGCAAATTAACCACATACACAATGTTGACCTACAGACACCTAACCTCATTCAGAGATCAACCCTCATTTTACACTCCATGCAACACTTGTCAATGACCTACTTGTACATAATTACTATTATGTTAAGTTTTCAAACTGTTTAAAATTTACCTTGTAAAAATTTACCATGTAAAAAGTTCTTCAAACTGTTTTATGTAACATGTTGTTTGTGTAAGCTGCCCCTGATCTCTGGAAGGGGCGGTATAAAAAAGTGAAACAAACAAACAAATAAATAAATAAATAAAATAAAAATGGCCAAATTGATGACTGACAAAACTCTGAAAATTGTCCAGAAACACAGAGAAGCTAAAGTCAGAGAAGAAAGAGAGGCCATCGCAGAACTCAACAGAGATTTCCAACGTGCAGCAAGACAAGACAAGAAGTACTACAATGACATATGTAAGGAAATAGAATCAGAAACGATTAAAGGAAGAAGAAGAATGGCTTTTCTAAAGCTACGAGAGGTAAAGAAAAAATTCCAGCCCTCGAATTGGAATGCTACAAGATGCTCAAGGATCCAGGGAGGAGTGGCCTAGTGGTTGTGGCAAGTTACCTCGGGCCGGAGAGCCAGGGGTTCGAATCCCACTAGAGGACAGCAACCTTAGACCAGAAGGACTGGAGTTTCTAGACTCATAGGCACTCCTTGTGGCCTTGGGCAAGCCACTTAACCTTCCATTGCCTCAGGTACAAAAACATAGATTGTGAGTCCTTCGGGGACAAGAGTAAAATACTGCTGGTAGACTGGTAGAAAAGCGATGTATAAGCCTAGATAGATAAATAAATAAAAAAGATCCAGAAAAGGTGGAAAGAATATACAAAGTCATTATACCATAAAAATCAAGTGGACCAACAGCTGTTTCAACCTGTACCTTATGATCAGGAACCATTGGTGATAAAAAAAAAGTTGTTGAAGCAGCATTGAAAGCCTTATCAAAGAACAAAGCACCAGGCATTAATGACATTCACATTGAAGTATTATAGCAATCGGATGAAGCTGTTACCATACTTACAAGGCTCTGCCAGGAAATTTGGAAGACAAATTCATAGCCAACTGACAGGAAAAGATCTGTGTTTATACCAGTACTGAAGAAAGGTGATCCTACTGACTGTGGAAATTATCGCACAATCACTCTGATCCCACATGCCAGCAAGATTCTACTCAAGATCATTCAGCAGAGACTACAACCATTCCTGCAATGACAACTGCCTGACATGCCAGCAGGGTTCAGGAAAGGGCGAGGAACGAGAAACATCATCGTGGATGTGAGATGGATCCTTGAAAAGACAAAAGGAATACCAAAAGGATATCCATATGTGTTTTACTGACTACAACAAGGCTTGTGACTCTGTAAACCATGAGTAACTCTGGGCTACATTAAGAAGCATGGGTATTCAGAACACCTGATAGTTCTCTTGCACAACCTTTACATTGATCACTACCATTCACATGCAGTCTTGGCCAGGAAAACCGGTATCTGCCTGTAGGGATCCCAATCCCCGCAGGCAGAAGTGAAAAGGGTCCCATGTCGGCAGGGAGAGCTGGTATCTGCACAGCCTACTAAAATAAAAAAACAAAGTAAGTTTGCTGCACAGATGATTGAATAAATTAAAACCTGCTGCCCCTTTAATTTATTCAGCTGTTTGTGCAGCAAACTTACTAACCCCTTTTTTTCGGCAGGTTGTGCAGACACTAGGACCCTTTTCACTTGGATCCTGTGGAAGTCACTGGCTCTCCTGGCCCCGTTCTGTATTTCAGCTCTTCTGCCCATGTGCATTGAGCCCCAGGCGCCAGGTCCAATTTTGTTTTAGTCACCATGGTGATCTGCCACCTGGGATTTGTCGAGTCCTGAGTTAAAGTAAATTAAAAGATAGGTTTACTTGTAGGACCCAGAATTTGTGGTAGGTCTCTATAAAGATAATAATATTCTGGGGTAGAGGATAGCAGATATTTGATTATGAATCATCTATTTATTTAAATTATGTATTTATTTTTCTGTTCTATAATATACTGCTTTATCTGGGGAATCAAAGCTGTTTACATGCAACAAAACCAATTAACTGTGTTACATAGTTACTGTTTTCTCTGTTCATTGTTCTGTCTAATAAGTTAACAGGTCAGGAGGAACATTTGGTTTGTTTAACAAGAAAGAAATGTAAGCATTTAGTTTTAGTCTTGAGGTTGAAGATCTCTCTAGTACAATGGAGAGATCATTGATGTAGATACTGAAGAAAGTGGGTCTTAACCCTTTCAAGACCTACTTTAAATTTTTAATCCACATTCTGCAGCCGGGTTAATTTTTGCATATTTCAGGAAAATTGTACGCGTCTTATTCAATATGTTCTAATAGTGATTTTCCTTCTGCTATGGTCATGTATTATATACCATTTGATAGGAATATTTAGTCAGAATTTTGGATCCCAAGAGTTTTGGGCTCGGCCTGGAAAGGGTTAAGCTACATTCCTCTCGCCCTCCTTGTCCGAAGCTTTCTGTCAATGTGTTGTGTATTTTTACCTTACAGCTAATGGATGAATACATCGATTTAATTATATGATAGTCTTTCTCCTCAGTTCCACTTTGCAGTGATTTAAGGTTGAGGCCAGGATGCCATATAAAGTCAAAGGCTTTTGTAAAGTCAATAAAACATGCAAATATTTCCCCTGAGGGAGTGTTTTTTTACATGTTTGAGGATCAGTGTCTGTAAGGTAAAGATGTGGTCAGTGTTTCAGTGTTTTAGAAGGAACCCAATCTGACATTTGTGCAGACTTTGGCTATTCATTAGAAATTCTAGCATTCATTTGCTGAGCACATTGCACAACAGTTTACTAATGTTACTATTGATGTAAATCCCTGTGTAATTATTTGGGTTAGTGGCATTGCCCTGTTTATAGATTAGTGTAATTAGCCCCTCTGACCATGTTTTAGGGAGACAAACTGAGAATAAAATCAGGTGAAATAGTTTTGTTGGTGCTTCCTGGATTTGTAAATTGCTGCATTTGAGAATTTCATTTAATATTCTGTTGGGACCTTGTGCTTTTCTGAGTTGATGCATCTAGAGGCATTCTTTGTATTGTTATAGGGGTGCCTAGAGGCGTTTGGTAGTCTTTGATAATTCTTTCTAGCAGATTTGGTTTCTCCTGGGTGTGTTTGTGCTCTTGTATGAGATTTTGAGGTTTCATCTCTTTTATGGAAGTACTGAAAATGCTCATTACAAAGCTGACAATTTTGGATTGCTAAATCTTTGTTTTTAATTTGATATTTCTGAATTTTACAATAACAACCAAGCATAGATAATATACTCATGAGGAAAAGAAAAGACCGTACAAGAAATATAGAAATACATAATGAAAAGATCCATCACAAGACAGATAAAATGAAAATGACCCTCTACATTAGCTTTCTATAAGGGAGAGGGGCACCACCAAAAGAAAGAAAAAAATAATCATACCAATATCAAAGGAAAACGTCATTAGGCCAACAGACTAGCATACTTTTATCCTTCAGCAGTAGCAGCAGATTCATTGGTAACAGTGGTTTTCCAGGAACAAGCAGGAAGTCAGTTCTCACATATAGGTGACACTGGCTCCGGTGGAGCCCTTGTGGATCCAATCCCCAGCTTTCAAAGAAAGCTTTTGGGATGTACACTGCGCATGCATGGTCACCTTCCTGTCCAAAAGTGCCATCTTACCTCAGTCTTCTTTTTTCCACGGAACCCTGCAGACATGCTGTCTTTGCACCCCGGATAAAGTTGATTATTTTTTTCACTATCCTCTGTGATTTTCTTTCTGCTTCTTTGGTATTGATCACCTTTCCGCCGCCCAAGTCCAAGGCCTCGGTGTCATGCTTTTTGCTCGGGTACACATTTTTCCTTTTTGGCCCATGGGTTTTTTACTCACGGCCTAGATGGCTGAGTCATTGGAGTTTAACTTTGTGGGGCTTGTTTTAGCCGCTATGTCGTCAACCACCAGTTTTAAGCAGTGTGGCAAGTGCAACCGCACCATACCCCACACGGACCGCCACAGTTCCTGCATATATTGCCTTTTGGTAGACCATGACCTGTCTTCCTGCCCTCTGTGCCTTTTGGCTAAGACTCGGAAGAACTATGAAAGGCAGCAGGGGGAGTTGTTCAGCAAGTCGGTCCCAGGATCAGCATCGGGGGTGGAATCCCTGCCTTCAACGCCAGTGTTGGACAACTCGGCATCACACTCCCAGGCTCGGTCAGAGCCGTGGGATCGACATGCGTCTGAGTTGTCCTTGGAGGATCCTTCCCTGGCTGAAGACTTCATTAAAGCTGAAGTCCAACCCCGGCCCAGGGGGCAAGACCTCCAGGACCCAGGCATGGAACCCTCAACTTGATGCTGGGGATGAGAAGGAACACACCCCCAAGCAACCTCAGAGGAAGGTGTTGACATCGGAGTTGGGGGATCGCACTGGGTCCCCTGATGTCGGAGTCGGGGGATTGCACTGGGTCTCCTGATGTCGGCATCATCTGGGATTCCTTTTCCCGGGACCTTGCACCGGCATCGGAGCCCTTGAAGTTGGCACCCACTTTGGCAGAACCATCGGGCATCGAGGTCATGGTATCAACCATAGAATGCAGCTTTGCTGCATTTATCGAAGCTCATATGGATCCAACTCCGGGTCACTCCGGGTCATCGGTATTCTTGATGGGACCATCCTTGTCCAGGACATGCCCGGAGGATGCTTCTCCCATCCTGGAGAGGTTGGCCCACTTGGTGTCAACTGTGTCAATGTCCAAGTCGCAGGCTGGCACATTGTCGGGCACAGCCGCACCAGAGTCCCGATGCCGGGTGTCATTGACGCAGAGTCAATCTGACGACCACGGGGTCTTTAGCCAACTCCTCAGGTTCTTAGTCGGTGTAGGAGACAGATGAAGAGTCTCCTGACACCATTCTCCATTGGGACATTCCCTCAGACCTGTCCCCGCCACATCATCAGCAGCAGTCACCTCCAGAGGACTTGGCTTTCCTGGAGTTTGTATGGGAGATATTCCAGGCCCTTGCCTTCATGGCGGTGCTCGAGGATGAGCTGTGTACAGAGATCCTCCAGTATGAAGCTTCTCTTTGGGAGTACTGACGATGCCTATGCCCCCCATCCTGGAGCAGCTGCTCTTCAGGATATGGGAGAATCCCGGTGACAGTGCCGATTGTGAACCGGTGACTGGATTTGCAGAATTGGGTCGGCCTGAGCCCCGGCTTCCAGAAAACACAACTGCCACATAACTCCATGATTGTGGAGTCAGCAATGTATCACATTAAAAGCCAGAAGACGCACTCCTCGGTGCCTCCAGGCAGGGAGGCGCGCACCATGGACGCTTTTGGCAGAAAGTGTTTCCAGGGCTCCATGCTCATATCCTGGATCCAGGCATACCAGCTGTACATGGACATGTACCTGAGGGACCTGGCGAAGGGACTCGCTGGGTTCTCGGCTGGATTAGTAGGTGAATCTCTTGAGCGCTTCAGGACCCTGGGGTCATCGGTCAGGGAGTGATCCAAGTTTCAAACTCGGGCAGCCTTCGACAGCTTCGAGTCAATGGCTCGGGTAGCTACCTGGCTACAGTCCTCCGACTTGGAGCAGTGGGTTCAGGACAAGTTAGCCAATGTCCTGTGCCGAGGGGAAAATCTCTTCGGCAAACCCATGACAGAGAAGACCGACGGGCTGGAGAAGGAATTCATGACCAGAACCAGGCTGTCCAAGAAAGTTTCTGAACCTTCCCGTAAGAAGGCTTCGGGGAAAAAGTTCTTCCATCTGAAGATCAAGAAGGCTTATGGAAACTATCCCAAGTGTCAAGCCTATCACGCTCCCCTGCAGGGGCAGCAGGCCAAGGGCATGGCCCCCATAAACCAAAGGCTCCCAAACCCCAAATAGTACCCTAGCTGTAGCCTGGCGAGGGGTTTGACTCCTTGGGCATAGTCTCCCTCCCCCAGGAGGGGCAGGGCCCAGGGTTCACAGGAGGACAGCTGATCCACTTTTCTCACTGGTGACCAAGCAACAGGGATGTCCCAATAAATATCTGGCATATTGAAATCAATAGTATTTCTCATTTCATAACAATACTGTTAATATTATTAATTAAATCTCTGACCACTTTTTCTGCTGTAAAGGAAGTCTGTATAGTACACTGATGCAAATGGATGGTTCATTCCCTTCTTTCCAGTTTAATCCACAGTGCCGCCTCCTTACCTCATAAGCCCTGCAATTCTGTAGATTTAATATTGTTTTTTTACATATGTCATGTCTTTTCCCTTTTTCTTCCTACCCAGTCTTTTCCAATAAGTTATAGCCCGATATAATTGCATCCCAGTCATGATTCTCTGTGAACTGTGTCTCCGTGATAGCCTCTTCCATTAAAGCTACAAGATTCAGAATTTATTTCCTATACTGCAGCTATTAATATGCACAGCTTTCCAGATTTTGCCCTTTTTCCCAGTTTCTACAGAGATATTTAATAGTTTACTTATCTGAGGTCTTTCTTCACCTGTCCCCAACAAATCTTGTTTAAAGCCCCTCTACAGTAGGTTGGATAGACGGATGCCATCTCTACTAGCAGCCCTTGGAAAAGCAACCCATGGTCCAGGAAACCAAAATGCACTCGATGACACCATCCACACAGCCATTCATTCATCTTTAGGATGTGAGCTTCTCTGCCTCTGCTTTACCCTCACCAGGGAGGATTGAGAAGAACACCACCTGTTCAACCATCTGCTTCATTCTCTCTCATATAGCCATTAAGTCATTCTTGATATGCTTGAATATCTAGCAGTATCAGTTGTGCCAACATGGATGAACAGCATCGGATAATAGTCAGTAAACGTGATGAGTTTCGGCAAACTCTCCGTAACATCTCGGATTTTGGCATCTGGCAGATAGCACAGCTCCCAGGATATTAAGTCTAGTCAGCAGATGGATGCCTCAGTGCCCCTCAGAAGAGAGTCGCCAACCACAATTATCCTTAGCTTCCTTGTGATTACTGATTCAGCAACTTAGGGGGTTTTGAGCTCCAGTTCTTCCTGTTCCTGGGAGATTCTCACCTCCTCTACCTCCCAGGGCTGCATACTTTATTTATTTAACTGAATTTAATATATCATTTTTCTACCAGTCAAAATGGTTTATATTGAACAATTAAACACGTAGCTAAACAGAGAATTTAAAACAGTGAAACACTAAATAACAGCATATAACAAGGGGAGGAGGTAAACAGGAACAATACAACTCTAGAACCTATATTACAAAATCCTGAGATCCAGGTATGCGGTAACGGTGGATTATGATGTAGTGGTGCTTTACAGATGGGGTTGTGGGAAGAGAAAATGAGATGGACTAGGAGTGAGGAGGCAAGGCACCATAGTGTTCTTCAAAGAGGTGCATCTTGAGGTGCTTTTTGAATAATTTGTGGGATTGAATGCTTCGTATTCAATCCCACAAATGTTTTATGTAAACGACTATGATTCTTGATATGGTGGTATAAAAATCACATAAATAAATATGGTAGGGGGAAGTTGGTTCCAGAGGGAGGGAGCGTAGAATTCAAAGGCTCTCATGGAAGTATGTTGTGAGCATTTGCGTATTTGAGATGGTGGAATAAGAAGATTGAGTGTATTCTGCCTACACAGCCTATTGGTGGTTGGACGTCAAATGAGTGCTTGGAGATGTTCAGAGGAGGAGTTGGTGATGGCTTTATGGGTGATAGTGAGAACTTTGAACTTGATCCTGGATACGACAGGGAGCCAGTGGAGGGATTTCTGTATGGGAGTAATATGAGAGTGTCTGGAGACTGTGGCTATGGTACGTGCCACTGTGTTTTGGGCAAGCTGTAGGGGGGTGATGGTGGCTTTAGGAAGTCCTTGAAAGATGGAATTACAATAGTCGAGCAAGGGTGTGATGGAGGCCTGGCAGATTGCTCAAAAGCTGTCAGGAGAGAGGAGGGGGCGTAAGTTGCAGAGTACACGGAGTTTAAAATGTTTTTGGTGGTATTCATTATGTGTGGTTGGTTATCCAAGATGACGCCAAGGTACATGTGACTTTACTTGTATTTCGGTATTTTTGATTTTGATGATGGGAGGTGGTATGAAGTTAGGATCTTTGGTCACATGAAGGACCTCAGTCTTAGTTAAGTTGATCACCAGATTATGAAGCTGCAGCCAGGAGATGATCTCTTTGAAACAGTTGGTTAGGTTGGTGTAGTCAGGAGTGTTGGTTTGAAATGGCGTGAATATCATGTCATCTGCATAGAGTTGATAATCGATATTGAACTTTTGATGCGGCAAAGGGGTCTGATGTAAATGTTGAATAGTAGGGAGGAGAGCGCAGAACCCTGTGGGATTCCCTGGGGAAGGGTGTAGGGTGCTGATGATTGGGATCAAGTTCTTATCAGTTGGATGCGTTGAGAAGGTAGGAATGGATTCATTGGAGTGGTTTGTCTTGAACTCCGATATTTTAGAGCTGGTCAAGTAGGATCTAGTGTGAAACAGTGTCAAATGCTGCAGAGATATCTAGGAATAGCAGCACGAAGCCAGAGAAGGGTTTTTCAGTTCCAGAAATAGGTGTTGTCATGAGGGAGGTGAGCAGTGTCTCAGCACTGTAAAAGGGGCAGAAACCATGTTTGTTGTGATTCAGGGATGCATGTCTATCGATATGTTACTGGAGCTGAAGATGACGTTGAACTGTTTTTTCGATGATTTTGGCAAGGAATGGTACACTGGTTATGGGCCTGTATGAAGCAGGTAAACTGGGATCTAGGTTAGGTTTCTTCAGGAGGGGTCACAAATAGGCTTGTTTAAGAGAGGGTGGGAGATTGTGTGACTAAGGTTTGAAGGATGGTAGAGATGAAAGGAAGAAGCTAGTTTGATCCAGGATACAGAGCAGGGGGTCTTATGGAGAGGTGCTAGTATTGATATGAGAGGTGATGTCCAATTCCCTTGGTTTGTTGAGAGCACGGAGGAGGATGTTATCAATTGTGCTCTCATTTGGCATTGATGGTACTGGTGCAGTAGGCCGTGCGTTGGATAAGGTAGATGGATTGAAACTACAAGTCCTTGGTCTTTCTCCATCTACATTCAAGTCTTCTGAGGGCACGTTTCTGTTCTCTCAGATGGGTGGAGTACCAGGGTGCGCGAAGTCGACAAGTTTTAGGAGGAGCACATGTTGGAGCCTTTGAGGCTTTGGTGATGGTACAGTTCCAGGTATCAACCATTGTGTCGAGGGCTGAGTGATGTAGTGAATCTTCAAGGGTGGGGATGGCTATTTAGATGGAGGAGGGTTCGTTGAAGGTGTGGAATACCAGCTCTTCATTTCAAGGAATGGTGGAGTGTCAATTCTTCAGGCTCTGTTGACCCATGTCCAGCTTTCTTTTTTCTGTACCATACCTTCTTCACCTCTTTTGGAGAGCTTGTATGCCTCTTGAAGCATTTCATCAATGCATTTCTCGCTGTCATGGATGCTTCTCAACCTCACCATCTCTTCTCTAAGCTTCTCCTCCTGTTTCAAGAGGGATTCAGCTTGCAAGCATCATGCACATGGAACCAATCCCTCGCCTGTGATCAGACTGTCCATGGGGACAGAGGCAGAAGCTATACCATGGCAACAGTTTTGGCAACACAATTTTTCCTAGACATAGTTTAGTTTGGCTTTTCAGTACCTGTTGAAGTAAATGAGAAAAAAGACATACCGAAGTCCCTAACTTTTCCTTAGCTGTCCTTTAAAACAAAGCAGCCAGCCATCTTTGTGCTGTGTGTTAACCAGTGTAAATCCATTAAAATTGGAGAGGATCTATCCTATCTATGTGCTTTCTTTTGAATGATGTAAATTGCTAAGATGGTATATAAAAACTTTCAAATAAAGAAATGACCAATTTCACAGTTGTATTATGAATTAACTGTAGCCATGAGAAGGATTTCTTATTAACACCCAAGTAAATATTACTACAGTAATCTAATTGCACAACGACAGTAGCTTGAACTATAATACATAGATCTTTTTCCAGTAGACAAGGATGAATCTATTATCACACTGAAACCACGAATATTCCTTGAGAATGGGACAATCACATTTCCTGTCTTCGGGCTAATTAAGGGAACCTGTTCTTACACTCAGAGAATTTTGATTTCTTCTGGGTTGATTATAAGATGATTAGTGTCCATCCAATCCTGAACCATTTTAAAGCAGGAATCTAACTTCAAATAAGCATTCTCAATACCATTTTCTACTGATATTACACTACTGATATTATAATTTTGTACATCATTGGCATAAAGGAAAAGCTTTAAGCCTAAGGAATCCAGTCGATATCCCAAAGAACTTAAAGGGAGATAATGGAATACCCTGAGCTACCAACTTGCATATGAATTAGATGTATAACGGAATAAGTTATATTCATCAAGCACCCTAGAACTGGACTAGATAGCCCAAATTCATCAAACTCGCGAATTAGTAGTTTATGGTCTATTAAATCATGTGCTGCTGTTAAATCAAGTTGTATCAGCAAAGCACAGATACCTTTATCTGAGAGCAGTCTGAGTTCGTCCGTGGCTGCTGTAAGTATAGTCTCAGTACTGTAATTTCCATGAAATCCAGATTGAGAAGGATGAAGGTGGTTAAATCTATCCAGATGCTATAAATTGTTTAGCAACAACAGCTTCAGTAACTTTCACCAGAAGTCAAGAGTTAGCTAGTGGCCTGTAATTCATATAACAGGATCTATCCCATTAGCATAATTAATAGCAGGCCAACTTAGAATCTACTTCAAATTGGATGGATAGCTGCCAAGTCTCTTGGTTAATATAAGAATCCATTTCCTTAAATTCTCACCTCCTCCCCTTAATAAACGGGGACGGTGAGGGTCAAGGTGGCAACTTAATATTATAAAACATCTTGAGTAATCTATCCAATTCAAATGGAGTAACTTTCTCAAATGTATTGCATAGATAATCTTCCAATATTTGATTCTCATCCAAAACCAACTAATTATATATGGTTTTGCTCCCTCCTCCTCCACCTTGCTCTTAATAAGTTGATTTTGTTCTCAAAATAGAAAGCTTGTTGTGGTGCAGTGGAAATAAAGTATTCTCACGTTTCTGTAACCCTTCTAGTTTGCAGTAAGAACATAAGAAATGCCTTACTGGGTCAGAACAAGGTTCATCAAGTCCAGTGTCCTGTTTCTAACAATGGCCAATCCCGGGCCACAAGTACCTTGCAGAATGCCAAAGAAGCGCACAGGTTCCACAATACTTCAGTGCTTGTCCTGTGGCAAGCAGTGGATTTCCCAGGTCCTCTTTAATGATGGTTTATGGCCCTTTCCTCCAGGAACTTGTCCAAACCTTTTTTAAACCCAGCTACACTAATAGCTTTTACTACATCCTCTGGTAACGAATTCCAGAGTTTGATTATGCATTGAATAAAAAAATATTTTCTCTTATTAGTCTTAAATGGGTTGCTTTGAAGCTTCATTGTGTGTCCTCTAGTCTTTCTACTTTTTGATGGCATAAACAACTGATCTATGTTTACCCATTTCACTCCATTCATTAATTTATAGACCTCTATCATATCCCCCCTCAGCCGTCTCTTTTCCAAATTGAAAAGCCCCAACCTTTTAAGCCTCTTCTCATAAGGGTATTCTTCCATTCCTTTTACAATTTTTGTCACTCTTGTACCTTTTCTAATTCAGCTATATCCTTTTTATGATATGGTGACCAGATTTGCATACAATGTTTAAGGTGCCGTCGCACCATGGAACGATACAGAGGCATTATAATATCCTTGGTTTTGTTCTCCATTCTTTTCCTTATGATTCCTAACATTCTATTTGCTGTTTTGGCTGCTGCTGCACACTGGGCGGAGGGTTTCAACGTATTATCCACTATGACGCCTAAAACTTTTTCCTGGGTAGTAGTTTCTAAGGTGGTACCTTGCGTCACGTTGTTCTTTCCTAGGTCCACATTAAACTTCATCTGCCATTTGGACATCCAGTCTTCCAATTTTTCAAGGTCCTCTTTCAATTTTTCACAATCCTCTTGCATTTTAACAACTTTGAATGATTTTGTGTCATCTGCAAATTTGTTCACCTCATTCCTACTACCAGGTCATTTGACTGTTAAAATGCAGTGGTCCCAGCACAGATCCACTATTCACCTTTCTTCATTGAGAAAATTGGCCATTTAGCCCTACTTTTTGGTTTCTATCTTTTAACCAGTTCCTGAATCACAATACTACACTGCCACCAATCCCATGACTTTTTAATTTTGCTAAGAGTCTCTCATCAGGGACTTTGTTAAAGAATTTCTGAAAATCCAGATACACTATATCGACTGGCTCACCTTTGTGTACCTGTTTATTCACACCTTCAAAAAAATATAACACATTAGTAAGACGAGACCTTCCGTGGCTAAATCCATGTAGCTTTCTCCTATTGAACCATGGCTATCTACATGTTCAGTAATTTTATTTTTTATAATAGCTTCTGCCATTTTGCCCGATACTGACGTCAGGCTCACTGATCTGTAGTATCCCGGATACCCCTGGAACCCTTTTTAAAAATTGGAGATACATTAGCCACGCTCCAATCCTCGGGTACTACAGATGATTTTAATGATAGTTCACAGATTACTAATAGGTCTGCAGTCTCATATTTCAGGTCTTTCAATACCCTTCAATGTATACCATCCGGTACAAGTGATTTGGTACTCTTCAGTTTATCGAACAGTTATAATACATCCTAGTGGTTTATTGATATTTCTTTCAATTCTTCCTCACATCACCTTTATCTACCATTTCTCCAGGACCAAGCAGGAAGTCAGTCCTCACATATGGGTGACATCGACGTCGATGGAGCCCTTGCGGAGCATTTCCCCAGCTTTCCAAGAAAGCCTTTGGGAATGCAGGCACGCATGCGCGGTTCCCTTCCCGCCTAAAGGTGCCATCTTGCTCAGTCTCTCTTTTTCCATGAAGCCCTTCGGACGCGTGTCCTAGTCCTCCCGGAAAATAGTTGGATTATTTTCGTGATTCCTTCGCTATTTTTTCTCCGGTTCGACGCCGGTTCCCCTCCCGACGGGTTCGGTACACCGGTATCGAGCCCGCTCTTGTTTTTTCGGTTTTTGCCCTTCGTGGCTGGCGTTCGCGCCCTTTCTTTCTTTTTCCCTGGAAGGCCAGTCCTTTGACCTCGCGGGGACTCTTTTTTCCCCGATGGCTTCCAGTGGCTTCAAAAAATGTGATCGGTGCAAGAAGCTAATGTCTCTCACCGACACACACGACTGATGCCTTCGGTGCCTGGGTCCTGACCACGATCCTAAGATCTGTGGACCATGTGGAAAGATGTCTTCCAAGGCGCTTAGAAGTCATCAGCACCAAAAGGAAAGGCTTTTCTCCGACTCGGCCTCCGGCCGGGCCCGGACCTCGTCTGAGGCCTCGACATCTCGGGAGTCGGATCCCGAGCACCGTCGGGGCTCCTCGGACAGGGGGTCCCCCGACCGGGAACGAAAGAGGAAGAAGCGGCTCGCGAGGGCGTCGTCGGAAGAGGTCCCTGGCTCCTCGAGAGCTAGGTCTCAGACCCCCGACCGTCGCCCCAGGCCTGTGGAACAGGAGAAGCCACCAAAAGTACCTCGTGTGGAACCGGAGTCTGCTGGACACGTAAGTCCTGTGTGGACTTTCCTCCCAGAGAGCCGACGTCAGGCCCGGCACCACCGGGGCCCGAGTCGGTAGCTGCTGAGTCTCCTGAGCTGGGTCTCAGGCTGACAGCCTTGGAGTACAGATTGTCTGCCTTCATGGAGCAGCAGCGGGCACTTATGACCAGCCTGTCTGGTGCATCTGCCCCGACCACCGGGACATCGACATCGAAGTCAACCCCGGAGACCAAGCCGATACTCGAGACCATGAAGGCTCGAGGTCGACCTCGGTCGCGGTCTCCCTCGACCTCCCGTTCGGGACCGAGGGTGTCGACGCCGGTGCCTTCAGCGTCGGGGCGGGTGCTCACAGGCCCCGCGAGGTAGGACCCCATTTCCTCATCAGACGAGTCCGCCTGGGAGACGGAGGACGAGGAGTCCCCCGACACCTTCAGGACTCGGTGCGTCCCGTCGGACTCACCGTAGTCTGAGCCCCGGAGTAGATCCCCTCCGGAGGACACCCGGTTCTCAGAGTTCGTCCGGGATATGGCCACTGCATTGGCTATCCCTGTGGACCCCGAGGAGGAGCCTCGAGCCGAGGAGCTCAAGGCACTACAGTATGACTCTCCTCGGAAGGAGGCCTTTACTGTTCCGGTTCCTCCGATGCTGGAACAGCTCCTCTTCCGGATGTGGGAGGCACTGGCCTCGGCTCTAAGCAAGCAGGTCGATTCTATCTATCGTCTCCGGAAGAGCCCTGGTTTTCAGAAGGCGCAGCTGCCACACCATTCCATGGTGGTGGAATCGACCATGCATCGCCTGAAAAGTCAGAAGATGCACTCCGCGGTGCCCCCTGGCAGGGAGGCCAGGAACCTGGATGGTTTTGGCAGAAAGTGCTTCCAGGGCTCGATGCTTGCTTGCCGTGTCCAGTCTTACCAGCTGTACATGGGCATGTACTTGCGGGACCTGGCCAAGGAGCTGGCCGGCTTCTCTGCTGGTCTCTCCGGGGAACCCTTGCAGAGGTTCAAGTCCTTGGCCTCGGGGATATGGGAATGCTAAAAGTTTATGTCCCGCGCTGCCTACGATGGCTTTGAGGCTTCGGCCTGGGTTGCGGCAGCCGACATTGCGGCTCGACGCCAGGCATGGCTGTAGTCATCGGACCTCGAGCCATGGGTTTAGGACAAGTTGGTCGATGTCCCTTGCCGAGGTGAGAACCTTTTTGGTAAGCCCATGACCGAGAAGGCCACACAGCTTGAAACTGAGCACCTCATGAGGACAAGGCTGTCTAGAAAGACTTCTGCCCCTTCTCACAAAAAGAAGGGCTCGGGTAAAAAGCCCTTTTACCCGAGGAAGGGCACTGCCTACAAACAGTACACACAGTACCAGGCCTCCCAAGCTCCCCCTCAGGGTCAGCAGGCCAAGGGGCAGGGTAATGGGCCCCATAGGCAGAGGACTCCCAAGCCTCAGGCCCCTGCTCCCACTCAGCAGGGTGGGGGTTTTTGACTCCTTAGGCATAGCCTCTCCGTCCCTGCTCTCCCAACCCTGCACAGGAGGTCGCCTCACCCTGTTTGCCCACAGGTGGCCACTCATCACTGGAGATAGTTGGGTGCTCAGCATAGTCCACAAGGGCTATCTGCTACACTTCCAACAGCTGCCTCCTCCATACTTTTCAGGGGAGCCTCCAAGGCCTCCCCTGCACACAGACCTTCTCCTTCAGGAGCTCCAAGGTCTGTTGGTGGACAGGGCAGTGGAGCCTGTGCCTCCCCACCTACAGGGTCAGGGGTTCTACTCCAGGTATTTCCTTGTACCCAGAAGAACCGGTGGCCTTCGACCTATTTTAGACCTCAGAAATCTCAACAAATTCCTAGAGAAGGAAAAGTTCAAGATGCTTACTCTTGGAACACTTCTGCCCTACCTCCAGCAGGGAGATTGGCTATGCTCCTTAGATCTAAAGGATGCGTACACTCACATCCTCATTCATCCAGACCACAGAAAGTACCTCAGGTTCATTGTGGGAGGAAACCATTATCACCTCCGCTCCCATAGTCTTTACCAAATGCCTAGCAGTGGTGGTGGCCTACCTGAGAGATGAGGGAATCTTTGTCTTCCCCTATCTGGATGACTGGCTCATCAGGGGTCAAACGTGCCAGGAGGCCAGACAGGCCACCCTCAGAACTATTGCTCTCCTTCAAAACCTGGGGTTCGTCATAAACTTCACAAAGTCCACTTTGCTCCCCTCCCAGAACTTGGAGTTCATAGGGGCAAGGTTTGACTCTCTGCTGGCAAAGGCATTCTTGCCAGAAGACAGAGCCCGAAGACTGATAAACTTAGCAAACCAGTTTCTCAGCAGGTCACTGGTCTCCGCCAGACTCTGCCTGAGGCTTCTTGGCCACATGGCTTCGACAGTACATGTGACCCCCCAATGCCAGGCTCCATATGAGGCCTGCACAGTGGTGCCTTTGGACTCAGTGGTCACAGGCCACAGGCAGCCTCGGAGACAGGATAAGGGTGTCCAGACAATTTCTGAACTCCCTCCGCTGGTGGCTGCACCCACCCAATCTACTGTAAGGGGTGCCTTTTCAGATTCCTGGGTTCACAGTAGTGCTGACCACGGATGCCTCCCTGCAGGGCTGGAGAGCTCATTGTCTAGGCAAGTGCACCCAGGGCCTGTGGTCTCCTTGCGAAGCCGCACAGCAAATCAATCTCCTGGAACTCAGGGCTATCCGGCTAGCCCTCAAGACTTTCTCTCCAACCCTGGCTCATCAGTCTGTCCTAGTTCAAACAGACAACCAGGTAGCCATGTTTTATGTGAACAAGCAGGGCGGAACTGGGTCCAGGCTCCTTTGTCAGGAAGCGCAGGACCTTTGCTTGTTTGCTCTCAGGCACAACATGCTCCTCAAGGCTGTATATCTACCTGGCCAGGAAAACTACCTGGCCGACAGGTTGAGCAGGATTCTGCAGCCCCACGAGTGGCAGCTCCATCCTTTGGTGGTTCAGAAGATTTTCCTGAAATGGGGACTTCCATCCATCGATCTGTTTGCCAGTCCACTGAACAAACAACTGCCAAAGTTCTGCTCCAGGCAACCACATCCTTTGCGGATAGCAGCAGATGCTTTTCTAATTCCCTGGTCTCAGGGCCTCCTGTATGCGTTTCCTCCCACGCCCTTGGTGGCCCGAACTCTGTTCAAGATTCTTCAGGACAAGGCCTCGGCCCTGCTGGTGGCTCCCAGGTGGCCGAGACAGCCTTAGTTTCCACTTCTGCTTCAGCTGGCAGTGGATCCCCCCACTGCCTCTGGGGTTGCAACCCGACCTTCTCTCTCAGGATCAGGGTTCCCTTCTGCACCCCAATCTCAAAGCTCTCAATTTGATGGCCTGGAGGCTGCCAGGGTAGTTTTGGCTCCCTGGGGCCTACCTCAGGAAGTTGAGGAGGTTGTCCTAACCTCTAGGAAACAGTCCACTAGGAAAACCTATGCTCTCAAAGAGAAAAGGTTTTCTGTGTGGTGTCAGCTACGTACAGAGGATCCTTTCTCCTGTACTGTACCAGTAGTGCTTCAGTACTTACTGCACTTATCAAATCAGGGACTTAAGTCCAATTCTGTTCGGGTCCACCTTTCAACTCTAGCAGCTCACCACTCACTGGTGGAAGGACATTCTCTGTCGGTTCACCCCTTGGTGTCCCGCTTTCTCAGAGGCTTGCTTTTGCTCAAGCCTCCAATCCGTCCTCCTGCTCCTGAGTGGGAGTTGAATGTGGTTTTGCAGCAACTGACTCGCCCACCTTTTGAGCCGATGGCTACTTGCCCTCTACGCTTCCTGTCCTGGAAGAAACTCTTCTTGATAGCCCTGATCTCGGCCAGGCGAGTGAATGAGCTTCAGGCCCTGGTCTGTGACAGGCCATACACCCGCTTCTATAGGAACAGGGTAGTCCTTAGGACTCATCCAAAGTTCCTCCCAAAAGTTGTCTCCTCCTTCCACCTTAACCAAGAGGTGGTTCTTCCAACATTCTTCCCTAGGCCTCATGCAAGCCAGGCTGAAGCAGTTCTGCATACCCCGGACTGTAGGAGGGCCTTATCCTTCTACCTTGACCGTACACAGGGGCATAGAAGGGCTACTCAGCTCTTCATATCTTTTGACCCTAATAATTTGGGGTTAGCTGTGTCCAAGCGTGCCTTGTCCACCTGGGTAGCTGACTGTATCACCTGGGCTTACAGGGTGGCTGACCTTCCTTTGCAGGATCGGGTCACGGCCCATCGTGTCAGGGCAATGGCTGCCTCAGTGACTCACCTCCGCTCTGTACCGTTGGTGGACATCTGCAGGGCTGCAACTTGGTCCTCAAGCCAGACTTTTGCGGCCCATTACTGTCTGGAAAGGGAGTCCTGTAGGGACAGTGCTTTTGGCCGGGCAGTATTCCGGAATCTCTTTGAGGTTTAGGCAACTCCTGCCCTCCAGCCCTCTGTTGGGCTACCGGTGGAGGTTCTGTCAGTGAAAAGCCTTTCTTTGATGCTGGGACTAGAGGGAGTTCTCCTGTTCAGCCTGGCTTCCTTGGTAGCCCAGAGCTAGGGAGTCACCCATATGTGAGGACTGACTTCCTGCTTGGTCCTGGAGAAAGAGTAGTTACTCACCTGTAACAGGTGTTCTCCAGGAGCAGCAGGAATCAGTCCTCACAACCCTGCCTCCTCCCCTGGGAGTTGCAGTTGTGCATAGTTTATTTTTACATTTTTGTGTGCTGTTTTTTAGCTATGTCATTTGACTGAGCAAGATGGCACCTTTAGGTGGGAAGGGAACCGCGCATGCGTGCCTGCATTCCCAAAGGCTTTCTTGGAAAGCTGGGGAAATGCTCCGCAAGGGCTCCATCAACGTCGATGTCACCCATATGTGAGGACTGATTCCTGCTGCTCCTGGAGAACACCTGTTACAGGTGAGTAACTACTCTTTCAGTCATGGGTAACTTCCCTACATCTTCTTCAGTAAAGGCCGAAGTAAGAATTCATTCTGTCTCTCCGCTATGGCCTTGTCCTTTCTTAGCGCCACTTTTACCCCTCTATCATCCAGTGGTCCAACTGACTCGCAGGTTTTTTCCTATGACTGCACTTGAAAAGGTTTTTATTATGCGTTTTTGCTTCCATAGCAAGCTTTTCTTTTCAAATATCTCTTTGCCTGCTTTATCAATGCCTTGCATTGAACTTGCCAATGCTTATGTTTCCTGTGTTCATCATTTGGCTCCTTTTTCAATTTCCTGAAGGATGCTTTTTTGGCAACAGTCTCTCTGACCTCGCCTTTAAATCATACTGGTAGTTTTTTGGACTTTCTTTCACTTTTCTTAAATAGTGGAATATAGCTGGTTTGGGCTTCCAAGATAATACTTATGAACAACACCCATGCTTGATATAAATCATAGAAACATGATGACAGAAAAAGACCACATGGCCTATCTAGTCTGTCCTTCCATATCAACAACTACAACAGTCCCCTTTTTACCATTAGAGATCCTCTGTGTTTGTCCAATGCTTTTTTGAATTCAGTTACTGGCCTCATCTCTACCACCTCCACTGGGAGACTATTCCACGGATCCACTACTCTTTCCATAAAGAAATAGTTCCGCACATCACTCCTGAATCTATCTCCCTTCACCCTCATCCCATGTCCCCTCGTAGCAGAACTTGCTTTCAATTGAAAGAGGCTCTCTCCCTGAACATTTATGCCACGGAGGTATTTAAACATCTCAATCATATCACCTCTATTCCGCCTTTCCTCTAAGGTGTACATATTAAGATCCCCAAGTCTGTCCTCATATGCTTTATAATGAAGACCTCTAATCATTTTAGTAGCCACCCTCTGCACTGCCTCCATCCTGTTCACATCCTTTTGAAGGTGCGGTCTCCAGAATCGCACACTATACTCCAAATGAGGTCGCACCAAAGACTTATAAGAGGCATTATCACCTCCTTTTTTCTGTAGCCATTCCTTAGTATGCACCCAAGCATCCTTCTAGCTTTTACCGTCGACTGTTCTACCTGTTTAGCTACTTTAAGATCATCGGACACAACCACGCCTAGGTCCCGCTCTTCTTTAGTGGACAAAAGTATTTCACCCCTATACTATATTGCTCCCTTGGATTGCTGCAGCCCAAATGCATGACCTTACATGTTTTAACATTAAATCCCAGCTGCCAAATTCTAGACCATT
The DNA here is from genome assembly GCA_033557465.1 of Ichthyophis bannanicus. Taxonomy (NCBI): domain Eukaryota; kingdom Metazoa; phylum Chordata; class Amphibia; order Gymnophiona; family Ichthyophiidae; genus Ichthyophis; species Ichthyophis bannanicus. Next base: position 103,268,205 of record CM066032.1, on the reverse strand, counting down.
CTTCAAGCTTAGTTAGATCCCTCGTCATGTTATCTACACCTTCCTGGGTGTCTACTCTATTGCAGATTTTGGTATCATCCGCAAAGAAGCAACACTTACCCGACAGCCCTTCTGCTATATCACTAACAAAGATGTTAAAAAGAATCAGACCAAGGACAGATCCCTGGGGCACACCACTGGTAACATCCTTCTCCTCAGAGAGAGCTCCATTTACCTGTACTCTTTGTCGCCTCCCACCCAACCAGTTTCTAACCCAAGCAGTAACTTTAGTGTCCATCCCTAGGGTGCTCAGTTTGTTTATACCTGTGAGGAACAGTGTCAAAGGCTTTACTGAAATCTAAATACACCACATCTAGGGCTCTTCTTCGGTCCAACTCCCTGGTCACCCAGTCAAAGAAATCAATCAGATTTGTCTGACAAGACCTGCCTCTGGTGAATTCCTGCTGCCTCGGATCCTGTAATCCAATGGACTCCAGAAACCTCACTATTTTCTCTTTCAGCAGCGTTTCCAATAATTTACTCACCACTGAAGTTAAACTAACCGGCCTGTAGTTTTCAACCACATCCTTATTTCCACTTTTGTGTAAAGGCACCACATGAGCCTCTCTCCAGTCCTTTGGCACCACTCCCGACTCCACCGAGGCATTGAAAAGGTCAGTCAATGGAGCTGCTAGAACCTTCCCCAAGTTCTCTCAGTATTCTAGGGTGTATCCCATCCGGTCCCATTTCTTTGTCTACTTCAAATTGAGCTAGTTTCTCATGAGCACAGTCTTCTGACAATTGTTCAAGATGTCCCTCGCTTCTGTTCCTGTTTGTGGGTGTTTTCTGAGGTCCTGCTCCTGGTTCTTCATCTGTGAACACAGAACAGAAATATTTGTTAAACAATTCTGCTTTATCCTTATCAGCTTCTACATATTCCTCCCCTGCACCCTTGAGTCTGACAATGCCACTTTTGCCCTTCCTCTTCTCACTAACATATCTGAAAAATGTCTTATCCCCCCTATTTTATTGCATTGGCTATTTCCTCCTCCTTTTGAATCTTTGCCTTCCTGACTACTTTGCTAGCTTCTCTAAGTTTTTCCAAATATAGATGCCTGTCTTCCTCTCTCTGTGATCTCTTGTATTTCATGAAGGCCTCTCTCTTTTTCTTCACTTTTTCAGCTACTTCTTTAGAAAGCTATAGCGGTCTCCTTTTCCTTTTACCTTTATTTAACATTTTAACAAAAAGATTGGTTGCCTTAGAATATCCCCTTTCAGTTTTGCCCACTGTTTTTCTACATCCCTCAGCTGTTCCCATCCCACTAACGACTCCCTGTCTTTAACTTTTGCAGCTGCTCCTTTTAGTTTTTTCTTAACTATTTTATTTATTTAACAGTGTTTATATACCGCCTTTCTACAAGGCAAGGCGGTTCACATTTAACGAAGTGATTAAACAAGAACATTGTAACAGATGTGCTCTTTACATTTAAGCGTGTATGGGGGTAATGGTGTTGCAAATTAACTGTTGTTAAGTGCCGTCGAGTCGGAGTCGACTCATGGCGACCCTCTGGATAGCTGTCCTAAATTGTGTTCGGTCTTCAGTCAGGCGGCTCATTGTTGACAGACTTGTACCCATAGCTGCTGTTATTGTATCGATCCATCTCACTGCTGGCCTTCCTCTTTTGCGTTGACCTTCTATCTTGCCAAGCATGATGTCTTTCTCTAATGATCTCTCTCTTCGCATGTTGTGTCCAAAGTATGAAAGTCAAAGTCTTTTCATCTGAGCTTCTAAAGAAAGCTCAGGTTTGATCTCCTCTTGTACCGACTAGTTTGTTCTTCGGGAAGTCCATGGTATACACAGTATTTGCCACCAGCACCATAATTCAAAGGCATCAGTTTTCTTCCTGTCTATCTTTTTCACTGTCCAGCTTTCACATCCATATGATGTTGTTGAAAATACCATGGCTTGAACAAGTCGAATCTTTGTATGGAGAGAGACATCTCTGCTCTTGAGAATCTTATCTAGGTCTTTCATAGCCATTCTGCCAAGAGCAATGCGTCGTCTGATTTCTTGACTGCTTGTTGCTTCTTTATTGATAGTTGATCCAAATAGGTTAAAGTTGTTCACGATTTCAATTTCTTCTCCTTCAATGATGACCCTGTTGATTATGCCAGTTGTCATGATCTTTGTCTTCTTTGCATTAAGGTGCAGGCCCATTTTGAGACTATGTTCTTTGATTGTGAGAATCAAATGTTTCTGATCATCTTCACTTTCAGCCAGTAATGTGGTATCTTCAACGTAGCGAAGGTTGTTGATGAGTCTTCCACCAATCTTCACACCTCTGTTGTCTTCATACAATCCTGCTTTTATGATCATTTGTTCTGCATATAAATTAAACAGGTAGGGGGAAAGTATGCTGCTTTGTCTTACACCTTTGCTTATTTTAAACCATTCTGTTTCTCCTTGTTCCGTTCAAACCGTTGCTTCTTGATCAATGTACGGATTGTGCAAGAGTACGATCAGGTGTTCTGGTATACCCATGCTTCTTAATGTGGCCCAGAGTTTCTCATGGTTTACACAGTCAAAAGCCTTGCTATAGTCGATAAAGCACAAATAGATATCCTTTTGGTATTCTTTAGTCTTTTCAAGGATCCATCTCACATCCGCAGTGATGTCTCTCGTCCCTCGCCCTTTCCTGAACCCTGCTTGCACTTTAGGTAGTTCTTCTTCCAGGTATGGTTGTAGTCTCTTTTGAATAATCTTCAGTAGAATCTTGCTGGCATGTGGGATCAGAGCGATTGTGCGATAATTTCCACAGTCAGTTGGATCACCTTTCTTTAGTATTGGTATAAACACAGATCTTTTCCAGTCAGTTGGCCATGATGTTGTCTTCCATATTTCTTGGCAGAGCCTTGTAAGTACGGTAACAGCTGCATCAGATTGCTGTAATACTTCTATGAGAATGCTATCAATGCCTGGTGCTTTGTTCTTTGATAAGGCTTTCAATGCTGTTTCAACGTCTTCTTTCCTCACCAATGGTTCCCGATCATAAGGTACAGGTTGAAACGGCTGTTGGTCCACTTGATCTTTATCATATAAAAACTCTGTATATTCCTTCCACCTTTTCTTGATCTTCTCAGCATCATTCAACATAGAACCTTGAGCATCTTGTAACATTCCAATTCGAGGCTGGAACTTTTCTTTAGCTCTCATAGCTTTAGGAAAGCCGATCTTGTTCTTCTTCTAATAGTCTCTTCTTTTGTTTCCTTGCATGCGTCGTCGTAGTACTTTTCCTTGTCCTGTCTTGCTGCACTTTGGAAATCTCTGTTGAGTTCTGTGATTGTCTTTCTTTCTCCTCTGGCTTTAGCTTCTCTGCATTTCTGGGCAATTTTCAGAGTTTCTTCCATCATCCATTTTGGCCGTTTTTGCTTTTTCACCTTTTGTAGAGACTTCTCGCTTTCTTCCAACACAAACCTCTTGATGTCATTCCATAACTCTTCTGGAGCTCTGTCATTTGTATCTAAAGCAGCAAATCGATTTTGCAGGCAGTCTTTAAATTCCAGTGGTATATTCTCAAGGTCATATTTTGCTGCATTCATGGGTGCTTTGCTCTTTTTCAACTTTAGCTTGAGTTTGCATACTAGTAGTTGATGATCTGTACCACAGTCAGCTCCAGGTTTTGTCTTTGTTGATGTTACAGAGCCTTTCCATCGTTGACTTCCACAGATGTAGTCAATTTAATTTTTATACAATCCATTGGGTGAAGTCCATGTGTACAGTCATCACTTGTGTTGCTGGAAGAAGGTGTTTGAGATGAATAGATCGTTGGTCTTGCAGAATTCTATCAGGCTTTCTCCAGCTTCATTTCTGTTGCCAAGTCCATATTTTCCATCTATTTTGCCGCCTTCTTTGTTGCCAACTTTTGCGTTCCAGTCACCCATGACTATCAGGATATCCTGTTTGCATGTCCTGTCAAATTCAGCTTGTACTTGTTCACAGAACTCTTCAATTTCATTCTCTTCTGCAGCTGTTGTTGGGGCATATACTTGAATTATAGTTGTGTTGATAGGCTTTCCTCGTAGACGAATAGAGATTAAGCGTTCACTGACTGCATTGTATTTCATTACAGTTCTTGCAAGTTTCTTCTTTATTATAAATGCAACACCATTTCTTCTTTCTTTTGTTTCCAGCATAGTAGACCATGTGATCATCTGATGCAAAGTGCCCGATGCCAGTCCATTTCAGTTCGCTGACACCCAACAGATCAAGATGTACACGTTCCATTTCATTCTTGACCACCTCCAACGTCCCTTGGTTCATGCTTCGTACGTTCCATGTTCCAATGTGTAAGACATCTTTACAGCTTCTGACTCTCAATTTCATGTGCAGTTACATCAGCAGTCAGATGTCCGAGGGCTTTGATCCAACCACATCATAAATGCTGGCTTTCCTCTGAAACGTCTTCAGCTCTTCCCCAGTAGCTAGTTGAGTGCCTTCCGATCTGGGGGTCTCATCTTCCAGCACTAAATAGTAAAAAAACCCGCCAACTTAGCTTTCAAGGCGAATCGTCAATCTCCAATGTTCATTCAAGGAAAAAGGAGAACCACTGCTTGCTTCTCACAAATTGCAACTAGCAGCATACTTATTTCCATCGAAATTCTTTAAAGCCATTGGTTAACTTTCTCTAAAATGGCAAATAGAATACACTTAAACATCAGCTAAATGCGAGCTACATAGCGCCATGTTTCAGGCTTTTCTTTCTCTCGACCCTTCATTTGGCTAGATCTGCATGCATGTCGGTGTGGGAATAGCATCTGTGTGTTGGAAGGGGGGAATGGGCTAGTGAGGATCTGCAGAATAGTATTCCAGGAATAGTTGAGTCTTTAATTTTTTACAAAATTCTCCTGTGGATTCAATTCCTTGTCGGTTGGGTGGTATAGGATTCCAGATGGCCGGAGCATAAAGGGAGAAGTCTCTGTTGCATGTCCTTTGGCTTTTTGTGACTATTGTGATCGGGACTTCTAATAGGTTGGCTGTGTGGTGTTTCTTGAGTCTATTACAGTTGGGTTTATTTAGGTTGCAGATTGCTTATGTAAGATCTTGTAGGTGTTGATGATGACTTTGTATTTGATTCTTGATTCAATTGGGAGCCAGAGTAGCTGTTTAAGGATCGGTGTGATATGGTTGTACTGGGAGGTGCCATGTATGAGTCTTGCAGCCGTGTTTTGTGCTAGTTGTAGTGAGTATATGGTGTGCTTTAGTAGTCCCTGGTAGATAGAGTTACAGTAGTCTAGTATGGGTGTAATGATGGCTTGGCAAGCTGTTCTGAAGTCCAGTGGGTTTAATAGAGTGTGCAGGTTTTTTAGGATGTGGAGCTTGTGGTACACTGATTTCATTGCTTGTTTTACTTGAGATTGCAGATTCAGCTCTTGATCTAGGATGACTCCTAGGTATTTAACTTTGCTCTTGACTGTTATATCTTTATTATTCAGTTTTATCATTGTTGGTAGTTTGAAAGTGGGATCTCTTACAGTATGTAGGATTTTGGTCTTGTTGTAGTTGACAGTGAGGTTGTGGTCTTGAAGCCATTTGGTTATTTTTGTGAAACATGTGTCCATGGAAGAGTAGGTTGCTGTAGTTGTACAGAAGAGGGTGTAAATCATGATATCTTCTGCGTAAATTTGATATTGGACGTTGCGCTTTTGTATGTTGCATAGGGGTTGTATGCATATGTTGAAAAAGACTGATGAGATTGCTGAGCCTTGTGGTACTCCTTGGTGTAGTGTCACGCCCCGTCGTCCGCCTAGGCAGTTGCCTGACGTCGGATAAGGTGTGATAATCACTTTCAAGAGACTACCCAGTGCAAAGGCTCCTGGGAGTCGTAGTTCAAAGCACCTGTAGTTGTGTAGCTGAATAAGCTGGAGCCGAGTTGACAGCAAACAGGAATATTTTTTTTATTTTTAAGCCTCCCTTGGTATAGAGTACTTCAATATGAAGCTTGGCATTACGTGAAAACTTGAAGTAACAAAATACAAGATAAGAAAATCAAAACAGCTTTCTTCAGCATTAGAAAAAATCCTTCTTCTGGCAAATAAGGCTTTTTCTCAAAAATGCTCAAACACAAATGTTCTTTTTTCTTATTCAAGGTAAATGCAAAAACTCTTCTCACAGAATAAACTTCTTCTTTGTACAAACTTTCAGAGCTTGTTCCTGGTTCTTAATTAGAGCACATGAGACTTTAAAACGTTAGGCATTCTTACGTCTCACTCAGCACAGCAAACACTCTAATTAAAACTCTTCTGGCTCAAAAAGGTTAGGTAATCCCAACAAACGGTACCTTTCTGTAGCAGATGCAAAAGACAGTTCTTTACTTGACTACCTGTGGCAAATCACATTCCATACAAATCTCTGGATCAGTTAATGGAACCTCTTCTTCAATCTCCATTGATTCACACATAGAACCGGAGAGGTCTGAGTCCTCATCAGCAGACACCTGTGCTTCTGCTCGGGGAACAGAATACCTCTGCTTCTCAATTACTTCCTGGTTCTGTAATAAACTTTGTAGTAGCTCTAACACATTAGCTCTCTCATGGTTAAAGACTTTTCCATATGCTGGCTCCTGGCTCAATGCATAAAGCTTGCTGGCTATTATGTCTTCCTGAGACTTGGGTTTGTTAAGATAATTAGTTTTACCTCTGAGACGTCCTTTCATGAATGGCTCTCTGCTCTTGCTGAAGCCATATGGTTTCAGGATATCTGCAGCCTGATTATCTCCCCTCCAGGAATACAGCTCCTGACCTGAACAAGGTTTCTCTTCAGCCTGTTCCTCTGAGAATGGGGTCAGTCTCCCTTCCTCTCCTGGGAAGTGTGTAATGCTGTCAGCTCCTTTCCTTCCAGCTGCACTCCTTGAGCTATCCTCTGAGTTCAACGCTGAGCTCCTCACTGAACTCTTCCGTGCACTATCATCTGATCTCTGCCGTGAACTAACTTTCTCTGCCCACATGGGTTTATAAGCATGTGACTTGCTGCTCTCCTTCCACCCCGCCCCCAGCTGAGTTGTATCAGCACCCTTAGCTATTATGGACCTGGGGCGTGGCTTCTGCCCAGCAAGTTCTGACTGACTGTTTTTTTTCAATGCTGACTTTGGTTTTAAAGTGAGCCTTTTTTTCTTTTTCCCTCTGCCTAGGGGAAATTTCCTGTATTCCCTCTATTTCCATGGGAATCTGACCATCTTCGCCATCACAGTAGCATGTATGGAAGTGATTTCTGAGGACCAATTTTCACTTTTTGCATTTGTTCTGATAGGTAGGAATGGAACCATTTTATGATGTCTTGGATTCCAATGTCATGTAGTCTGTTAAGGAGGAGTTAGTGAGATACTGTGTCAGATGCTGCTGATATATAAAGGAATAGAAGTACATATCCTTGTGATGTCTATTCTGGGCCTGTGATTATGCTGTTAAGACAGGCGAGTAGGGTTTCTGCTCTGTTTCGGTTGGAACCCGTGTAAGTCGAATGATGCATGATTATCCAGGTGATCTTGCAGTTGTGTCTGTACTGTCTTTTCGATAATCTTCGTTAAGAAGGGGATGCTGGGTATTGGTCTATATGAGTCTGGGGTGATGGGTCACAGTTCTGTTTCTTTAGGATGGGGCAGATTGAAGATTGCTTGAGAGGGGCTGGTAGATGTCCTTGTTTGAGAGATTCATTGAATCTCCAGGGACAAGCAGGAATGTAGTCTTCATATATGGGTGATGTCATTACCGACGGAGCCCACGTGGGAATGCTCCCCAGTGTCCAACTGGAAAGCTTTTAGGAGCATTCCACTGTGCCTGTGCGACTGTCTTCCTGCCTTCCCAGCTCCCTCTCTTCAGTTCTCTGTTTTCCGTGGAGCCAGCAGGAAGGAAATCCTGTCACGCAGAAAAACTTCTTTTTGTGGATAGCGCCTCTGCCTTCCTGTCGACACCAGCACCATCTAGGACATTACTGGTTCCGTTTTTCTTTTATTTAATTTCTTTTAAAAATACAACAAAAATGAAAATACCTACTTGGGCATTGACGCTCTTTTTAGGCCTTAGGCCTACCATACTCTTCACACTGAAAGTATGGAGAAACCAACTAGAGGTTTCAAAAAATGTTCTAATTGTGCCAGCACCATTTCAGCGACTGATACACATGACTGGTTTCTAAAATGCCTCGGCCCAGACCACCAGCTAAAAGACTGTTCCCTCTGTCAGAAAATGACACGGAGAGGCCTACAAAACCAGGCTTCTAAATTTGGAACACTCTTTGCTTCGGACGCGGTATCAATGGTGTCCACTTCATCGAGGGCCCTGTTATCCTCTTATAGATCTCAGGTATCTTCAAAGTCAAAGCATAAGGCCGCATCAAAGTCTGATGGCACCTCCAGGGGAAGATCTCATTCAAAGCACCAAGACCCCTTGGGGGGGGGGTTTGCCTCAGAGGCAGATCGGCCTGCTAAACAGCCCCGGCAGGAGGCCCTGTCCTCCAAAGCTATCAAGGGACCCCAGGATGCTCACGAGGCCTCGACCTCTGGAGAGTTACTGGTGCCATGCTCTGGGAAAGTAGCGCAAATACCCGTTACCGACACCCAGGCATTGATGACCTTGATAGACCAGTGCATACTGGCCATCACAGCCTTCGTACCAATAAAACCCTTGGCTATGGACACTACTCTGTCGGTATCGCTTATGGTATCAACGTTTATACCAGTTCCAGCCACGGCATCAGGGTTGCTGCAGATGGCATTGACATTGCTCCCACCCATGCCCTCCCTTGAAACTCCGATACCGGTGCCAAGCCCAAGCAACTCACCAAGGCTGATACTTCGGAGCATTGTTACCGGCATCTAGCATCAGGCAAACAGAGACCATCGGTACTTTGAGTCTTCTGATTCTGACTTCCCAATTTCAAATGCGGAGTCATTCATTTCCCGGGGACCCCGGGACCTACCTTTGGACCCTTCCCCGCCTCAGTACCGATGCATGTCACCTCCGGAAGACATGTCCTTCCAGGAATTCATATGTGACCTAGCCAAGGGTCTCTCTATCACGGTCACCACTCCATAGTGGTGGAATTGGCGATGCGCCGAATCAAAAGCTCGAAGACTGTAAAGAGACTATCCAGAGTAACAGCTGACTAGAAAAAAGACTTCCGCAAAGAAGTCTTTCTACAATAAGAAAAAGAAATTCTTCTCTTCCTATCCTCCTGCTTCTCAGTATCAGGGTCAGGCCCCACAGAAGAGGCAGCAGCCTCCTAAACAATAGAAGCCACAGGTGGCTAAATCTCAACCAGCTCCACAGCCACACTCTGCACCTGGTTTTTGACTCTTTCCTAGAGAACATTGCCACCCTGCCTCTGGAGGACCCCCATCCCCTCCACATAGCAAGCAAACTGTGTCACTGTGCCCACAAATGGCACTTCATCACCTCAGAGTAGTGGACACTCATAATTCAGGAAGGATACAGACTTCATCTGCAAACTCTTCCCTCCTCCACATTCAAGGAGGACTATCAAACGCAATCCCCACTCACTGCTCTCCTACAAGACGAGGTGTCCTCTCTTCTGTTCCAAGGTGCCATAGAAGAGGTCCCAACATCGCAACAGGGAGTGGGTTTCTACTCTCCCTACTTTCTTATTCCAAAGAAAACTGGAGGGTACAGGCCCATTCTGGACCTCAGAAACCTCAACAAGTTTCTGGTCCACGAAAAGTTCAAGATGATCTCTCTCGGGACTCTTCTTCCCTACCTCCAGAGTCAGGACTGGGCTCTGTTCTTTAGATCTAAAAGAAGCATACACACATATCTTCATCCATCCAGGACACAGGAAACATTTACGTTTCACCTTTCTGGGAAAACATTATCAATACAGAGTCCTTCCCTTTGGACTTGCCTCTGCCCCAAGAGTCTTCACAAAGTGTTTGGTGGTCATAGCCGCATATCTAAGAACTCTGGGGATATTCGTCTTCCCCTACTTAGACAACGGTCTGATAAAGGCAGACACTTCCCAAGAGGTACTGTTCTCCTTGCATTGTACCATCACAGTATTACAACACTTGGGATTTTTCATAAACTTCACAAAATCCCAGCTCGCTCCAACTCAGACTAGAGTTTATCAGAGCCCTACAAGACACCCAACAGTCCAGTGTGTTTCTGCCCCTATTCCACTGTGCCCGTCTAGTCGAACTAGCCTCCCAGACGCTCTTACAAGACCATCTAACAGCCCGAGAGATGCTGCAGCTCCTTGGGCACATGGCCTCTACAGTACATGTCATTCCATATGCCCAACTACATATGTGGACAACCCAGTGGATTCTTGCCTCCCAGTGGAAGCAGGCCTCAGGCTGTCTCTGGGACAGGATCCAAGTCACTGTCCGTCTAACCACATTCCTTCAGTGGTGGTGTTCTCCAAAAAATCTGCTCGTAAGGTCAGCTTTTCAGATGCCTCCACGTCAATGCACCCTGGTGACAAATGCCTCCAACTGAGTTGGGGAGCCCATCTGGGCAACCTGACTACACAGGGGCTCTGGACAGCGCAGGAGTTACATCTCCAGATCAATTTCCTGGAACTTTGGGCTATCTCCAATACCCTCAGGGTGTTTCAACACCACCTCAGAGCACAACAGGTCCTAGACAGGATGGACAATCAGGTTGCCTTGTTCTTTGTGAACAAGCAGGGAGGAACAGGCTCTTGGGCCCTCTGCGAGGAAACGATAAGCCTTTGGTCTTTTGCCATTGCTCATCAAATACACCTCCAAATGGTGTACTTCCCAGAGGAGTCCAATGTCTTGACAGACAGACTGAGTTGCATCCTTCCCCACAAATGGTCTCTGCATCCAGACACAATGTCCTACATTTTCTAGACCTGGGGATCTCCAGACATTGATCTGTTCACAACTCTGCAAATTCCAAGCTTCCTTACTTCTGCACAAGAATTCCGATACTTACCAACCAACAGGTGAATGCCTTCCACCTATACTGGGGTCAGGATATGCTTTATGCATTCTCTCTTATACCCCTCATTCCCAAGACACTTTTCAAGCTTCAGTCCGACACGGGCTCCATGATTTTCATAGTCCCTCACTGGCCACAGCAACTGTGGTTTCTGCTGCTACTACATCGGACTCAGACTCATCCTCTGCGATTGGGATATGCGCCGGATCTTCTCTTCCAGGACAACGGCTCTCTACTCCATCCCAATCCACTGTCTCTCTGCCTCACAGCTTGGCTGCTGAGAGTATAGCTTTACAAGGCTTTGACTTTACTCAGGAGGTTAAGGAGATCCTTTTGGCTTCTCGAAAGCCCTCCACCAGACGTTCATATGCTTTTAAGTGGTATAGATTCTTTGTCTGGTGCTCCCAGAAACATCTCAATCCCTTTTCTGTTTCAGTGAAGTCACTCCTTCAATATCTCTTCCACCTGTCCTCGACAGATCTAAAAACAAACTCTGTGAGAGTCCACCTTAGTGCCATTGCGGCCTCTCATCTATTTGATTGGCAGCCCATCTCCACACAACCATTAGTAGTGCATTTTATGAGAGGTCTCCTGTCCAAATCTCCCATTAAGCCACCTCTGGTAGCTTGGGACCTCAATGTCATTCTAGCGCAGTTTCTGAAACCGCCCTTTGAACCATTAGCGACGACCTCACTTAAATTCCTCTCTTGGAAAGGGATCTTCCTAATTGCCTTCACTTCAGCTAGACGCATTAGTGAGCTTCAGGCTTTGGTGGCGGATCCACCCTATACCCACTTCCACCATGACAAAGTAGTCCTTCGGACTCACCCACCCTTTATGCCAATGGTGTTATCTCCCTTTCATCTAAACCAGTCAATTTACCTTCCAGTTTTCTTTCCTAAACAGCATGCTTCTAGAGTGGAAGCAACTCTGCACACTCTTGACTGCAAGCATGCGTTGGCTTTTTATCTCCAAAGGACTCAAGGTAAACTCTCACAGTTGTTCATCTCATTTGACCCCAGTCACCTGGGATTACCTGTTTCTAAGCGTATGCTCTCCAGATGGATAGCGGACTGGATATTCTTTGCCTATGACAAAGCAGAACTCTCCCTAAAAGGCATGTCACTGCTCACAATGATCGTCCATGGCCACCTCGATGGCAAACAGATGCTCAGTAGCCATTGACAAAATTTTCAAAGCAGCAACTTGGTCTTCTGTACATACCTTTGCTGCCTATTATTGTCTGAACAAGGACTCCTGTCGGGATGCCATGTTTGGTCAGGCTGGAGCACCTCTTTCAGACTTAGATGCAATTCCTACCCGCCATCCCAGACTTTGAAGATGCCAGAAATCCATGTGGGATCTATGACCTCATCTTGTCTACTCCGAGGCGAACCTCCACTGGTTTTGAGGTCTCTTCAGCTGGCATCTGGGATCTGGGGAATCCCATATGGGAAGACCACACCTGTAACAGGTGATCTCCGGGAACAGCAGGAATTTAGTCTTCACAACCAGCCCTCCTCCCTTAGGAGTTATAGGGTTTAATTTACTCTCTTTTCTCAGCTACAAACTCAACTGAAGAGAGGGATTCTCTAGGATCAAGCAGGAAGTCAGTCCTCACATATGGGTGACGTCAGCACTGACGGAGCCCCCGCAGAAGCATCTCCCCAGCTTTCACAGAAATCCTTTGGGAGATGCCACCATGCATGCGTGGTTCCCTTCCCGCCCATCTTACTTAGTCTCCTTTTTTCCATGGAGCCTAATGGACGTCCGTCTTTTTTTCCCCAGAAAAAGTTGATCTTTTGTTCATTAAACTGTATTTTCTTTCTCCAGTTAGCATAAAAACATAAGAAATGTCATACTGGGTCAGACCATGGTCCATCAAGCCCAGTATCCTGTTTCCAACAGTAGCCAATCGAGGTCACAAGTACATGGCAGGTACCCAAAGTAAACAGCTTCCACAATGCTCATCCTGGGATAAGCAGTGGATTTACAGGGTCTGTCTTTATCTTTATCTTTATTTTGCATTTGATACAGCATCCTTAGAACAATTGACAACACCAGGAACGGAATCATAATGATATTCATCGACATCTCCTCAGCCTTCGACACAGTGGACCACAACACGCTCCTGGAAAGACTACAGAACACTGGTATACACGGTATCACACTGAAATGGTTCCACTCATACCTAACAGAAAGACAGCTACAGGTCAAGGTGGGACACATCACATCCCGACCCATCAAAGTCCGTCAAGGAGTACCTCAAGGTTCTGCGCTCTCAGCACTCCTATTTAACATCTACATCCAACCAATATGCAACATCATGAAAAAGAACAACATTCAATACACAATCTATGCGGACGACATCATGATATACACCCCGATATCAATCGACAACCCGGACTTCTCTAGGATAACAGACTGCCTTACACAAATGACCAGTTGGTGTCAAAACAACAACCTCACCATAAACTACAACAAGACTGAAGCTTTAATCATCACTCGGAACCAAAGTTTCATACACCCACCAAATATAAAGATACAAAACATTACTATACCAATAAGGTCCGAAGTGAGATACCTCGGGGTTACGCTGGACAATAAACTAAATCTCAAGACACACATAAACAAAACAATACAAAAAGCCTACTACAAGATGCGAATCATCAGGAGACTGAAACCACTCCTCGCCCCAGAACACTTCCGTACCGTCTGTCAAGCACTGATAACCCCTCTACTGGACTTTTGCAATCCGATATACCTTGGACTACCGAAACAAGCTATCAAACCACTCCAACTGGCACAAAACACCGCAGCACGAATCATATCCGGAACTGCAAGACAAGAACACATCACACCCACCTTAAAGGACTTAACACTGGCTTCCAATCGATGCACGCATCAGATACAAAACTATCATAAACCTATTTAAGATAAAACAGCAAACATCAGCCAACAGCCTGCACGCCCTCATACAACCAGACACCAGCACACGGCCTAGAAGAAAACAAACACACAACCGAGTCAGCACCCCAAGTGAATACAAACACACACGCAAGGACACAACAGACAGAGCACTCTCCATGGCTGCTCCAACAATATGGAACAAACTACCGGACGATTTGAGAGCAACTACAGACCTCAAGGACTTCAGAAAACAGCTGAAAACCATGCTGTTCAGAGAACACTATGGCCACATCACATAAACTAAGTAACTGTATAGCAGCACATGTTACCGACTAACACTATATGTATATATAAAATGTTTTTAGCACCACTGTATATAGCCCACATTGTACATAGCTCAAACCAATCTAGCTCACAACACAACACACACCCAACTAAATTTCCACCCTCACTGCATGTATAACACACTCACACTACCAGATTGTTTGCTGTGATACCACCTTGATTATCATGATAGGGCGGTTTAGAAATACTGTTAAATAAATAAATAAATACCGCCGAGGCCATGGCATCAGGGTGGTTTACAATGATAGTAACAACGCTGCAGCTAGGAAATGGAAAATAACGCCATATATTGACAGGAAAGAGAAGAGGCAGGCAAATAACAACTAACATCTATAAAAACAACAGGAGAGACGGCAGACTGAGACAAAAGAGACTAATACAGACTAGTACATGGGAGGTCATAGGCTTGGTGGAATAGATGAGTCTTGAGGTGTGCTTTAAATTTCAGATAAGATGATTTGAGGTGGAGTGAGGACGGCAGTGCATTCTAGAGTGCAGGGCCGATGAAAAAGAAAGCAGTATGGCGTGAGTTCTAGGGGAGTTTGGTATGGTGAGGGAAGAGATAGTCTATTGGCATGGAGGGACCGAAGCTGACAATATGGTTGTGTAAGCGTATAAGAGTGGGCAAATATGGGGGTGTGGAGGTGTGAATAACTTTGTGAGTCAGGATCAAGAATTTGTACTGAATTCTAAAGCGGAGGGGAAGCCAGTGAAGCTGAATGAGGAGAGGTATGATAATATGATTGTTTGGCATGGGTGATAATACACACCGCAGTATTTTGTGGCAATTGCAGATGCTGCAGTTGATATTGAGGCAGATTTGCTAAAGCAATATTGCATTAGTCCTCTTTAATAATGGTTTATGCACCTTTCCTCCAGGAACTTGTCCAAACCTTTTTTTTTAAACCCAGCTACACTAACAGCTTTTACTACATCCTCCGGTAACGAGTTCTATAGTTTGATTACGCATTGAGTGAAAAAATGTTTTTTCACCAGTCCCTTTCCCATCTCCAAGTTCAGTTGCCCTGGCATCGCGTCTTGGACCTGTTTTTTTTTTTCTTTTCCAACGTGGTTTGCACCTTTTTTCTATCCGCTGGCCACGTCAAGGGTCTTCGACCTCACCGGGGTTCTTTTTGCCCCAGTGGCCAGTGGGTTCAAAAAGTGTGATTGGTGTGCAAAAAACATGTCCTTCACTGATACACACGACTGCTGCCTCCAGTGTGTAGGTGCCGACCATGACCTGGAGGTCTGCCCTGTACAAAAAGATGTCTGCAAAGGCCATCCAGAGTCATTAACAAAAGCAAGATGACATCTTCCACAGGTCAGATTCTGTCCCAGTATCCCCGGTAGCCTCATGCTCTAAGGCCCCTCATTGATCCTCGAAGTCGCGTAAAGCCCCAGTGATGCCTGATTGGGTCCATGGACACTCTCTGATGAGGGTTCCCTGGAGTAGGAACGCAAGAAAAAAGAAATCCTTGAGGACTTCATCCTGGGACTTGGACACACAAGGCAAGTCCCGTGCCAGATCCCACAGTCCACGGGGAGTACCTGAGGAGTCTGAGTGGGAGCGGCCAGCAAAGGTTCCCCGAAAGACACTGAGGCCTCTGACGACAGATCTCGGACCCCCGAGGCCTGTCTCATCGAGGGCTCCCTTTCCTAACCGATGCTGGATCCGGTAACCCCAGTGTCTGCGTTGAAGGCTGCAACTCCTGTGTGGGAAGCCAGTATGATGGAGCTGGAGTGCAGTGTTACTGCCTTCCTTGCCTCGCAGCAGGCGTCAATGCCTGGCCTTGCCGGTGCACGTGCCAAAACCACAGGGACCTTGATCTCGAGGACTCCCCGGGCCACCAAAATGATCCTCGAGAGCCCAGAGCCTTGAGCTGATCCTCGGCGTGAGTCTCGATCTCGCTGCCTGTCCTTATTTATTTATTTATATTTCTTATATACCGCGCTATTATAATCAGTGCGGTTTACATTTGAAACAGAACATACAAGAATGTAAGCAAGTTACATCAAGTTTTTTACATTGAACAGGGAATGTAAAACATGGAGTAAAAACGAGGGAGGAACTATGTACATATTGTGAACAAATATAATGCTCTTACGGTAAATAAAAATATGACCTTTGTCTAGAGGGTTGGCTAGATGGTCGAGGAGGTCAGTGGGAGAGATAGTGGTTAACCATTATCTACAGGAAGATGATCTGAGGGACGGGTTAGGCAGGGAGGTGAGGTGGGGGCATTGTAAATGTCGGGAATGCTGTCAGGGTAATATTGTAGGAACAGGTGATGTTTGAGGGCTTTACGGAATAGTGCCAAATTTGGGATGGCCCGGATTTCTGCTGGGAGGGCGTTCCATGCCATAGGTGCAGCAATGGAGAAGGCTCTACTTGCTGTTGATTTCTTACATTTTACCAACACTTTTGGGACTTCAAGTTTATTCAACGAAGTAGATCTCCTAGTTCTATTATCTGGTGTGCTGTTGAGGAGATCGCTGATGGGTGTATGAGTAAGATTCTTACATGACTTGAACGTCATGACAAGAACCTTGAATTGGACTCTGGCCCGTAGCGGGAGCCAGTGTAGGTTCTTTAGAACTGGCGTTATGTGGTCAGACCTTGAAAGCCCGGACAGTGCCCTTGCAGCTGAGTTCATGGCAAGGCGTAACGGGTTAAGAGTCGATTGTGGGAGTCCCAGTAGGATAATGTTGGCGAAGTCAAGGTGTGGGATGACTAAGGCTTGGAAAATTGAGCGGTAGTCAGGGAAGTCAAGCAGTGGGCGGAGATGGCGTAGTGATCGGATCTTGTGATAGATTGCTTTAGCTGTGTTTGTAACATGTGCTGACATGTCAAGTCGCTGGTCGAGGGTGATGCCCAGGTAGCGAATTGTAGCTTTGGACTTTAGTTCAATGTTATTGACTAGAAGAGAGGGAGGTGGCGTGAACTTCTGGTTCCGTGAGATGAATAGTACATCTGTTTTGCTATGGTTAATGCGGAGATTTTGAGAGAGGAGCCAATCTGCTACAGCTTCAAAACATCTTATAATTGGATTGAAATCTGGTTGATCGATTTTAAATTGAAGGTACATTAAGATGTCGTCTGCATATGCAAGGCATTGGACATTGAAGGAGCGGATTAAGGCGCAAATGGGCTGCATGTATATATTAAACATTAATGCCGAGAGGGAGGAACCCTGGGGTACACCTTGCTTTAGTGAGAATGGTTCGGAGGTTTTGGAACCTGCTCTGACTTGTTGTGATCTGTTACATAAATAGGATTCGCACCATGCTAGCGCTGAGCCTTGCAGACCTTTATCTTTGAGGCGATCTAGAAGTGTTTCATGGTTCACTGAATCAAATGCAGCTGCTATGTCTAAAAAAATGAGGACGAATCCATGGTTGGTATTGTCAGTTCCTGTGATTAGGTTGTTGAAGAGGGTTGTGAGGATGGTGTCCACTCCTTGAGCTTCCCTGAAGCCGTGTTGGGATGGGTCCAGTGGTGCGACTGTATCAACATGGTGTTGGATTTGCCGTTGGACTACCTTCTCCATGATTTTGGCAAGCAGTGGGATGCTCGAGATTGGCCGGAATGACTCAACTTTAGATGGATCAAGTTTACTATTCTTTAGCAGAGGGCGGATTGAAGTGTTTTTTAAGCTTTGAGGGAAGGATCCTGTTATGAATGATTGATTCAAAATTCTGCATATAAATGGACTGAGGTCATGGCGCAATTCTTTAATCCAACTAGCAGGACAGGGATCATTGGGGGCAGTGGTGAGGTTGATAGATGTGATGATATCTGCAATTTCTTTGTTGGATACCTTGGAGAATGATAGTAATGGGGTTGGTTGTGGAAGTCCGTGGGAGGTATGAAATATGGATGTCTTCGTGTTGTCCTTGGTTTGTATCATCTTAGATTGAAGGTAGGTAGAATAGTCTTGCGGCTGGGGCAAGGTTGTTTGGGCTAGTGCTGGATCGCCAGTTAGTGACTTCACTATGTTAAATAGGTCATGAGGTTTGTTAAGTGATCGCTTTAGTAGTTCTGAGTAATACAACTTTCTTTTTTCCATGGTTTTTCTTCGGTGGTCTTGCAGGTGTGTGGAGTATGCACCAAGTGCCTCAGGAGTCCGATTGTGGCGCCACTGTCTTTCTAGTTTACGTAGCTGGATGAGCGATGTTCGTAGATCCAGAGAGTACCATGGTGCGTGATCGCGTTTCGCTTGGTTTTTGTTGACGGATGATAGGCAGGAGGCAGCTCTGAGGGTGTCGTCCCAATTGGAAACCAATTCATCTGGATCAAGAGAATTGTTGGTGAGTAGAGGTAGGATCTTCTCGAGAGCTGTATCCTTAACAAGTGGTCGAAAGCGTGTTGTCACGGTTCTAGTGGGAGCGTGTGTTTTGGTGCTGGAAATGCCAAGATTGTTGGTGGGTATGTGAAATAGGAGTAAATGATGGTCGGACCAGGGTACCGGAGTTATGGAGAGTAACAAACTCTGGGAGGTGTTGATAGCGGTCTGTGGTATGAAGATCAAGTCAAGTATGCCACCTTTGTTATGAGTAGGGGAGTTGATAAGTTGCGTGTAGCCCAGTTCATTCATTGCGTCGAGGAATGCTGTCGAATGTGTATCATGTAGGGATGGCAGGTTGAAATCTCCCATCAGGACATTTAGGGTGCGTGGGTTAGCGGAGTTGCAAGCTAAGTCGATTATTGACGGGAGGTCATCTGGTGATGCAGTTGGTGCTCGGTATAAGAGATTTATTGAACAGTGTTCATTCGATATGGATATTATATCCAGGTAGGTTGAGCTGATAGAATTCTTTATAGTAAATTGAAGGTCGGATTTGGCAAAAATGAGTGTTCCACCTCCTCTCTGGTGGGACCTATGGCAGGCAAAGGTTGAATAACAGGTGGTAACATCAGGTTGATTAGAGCATTATCATGATCGGATAACCAAGATTCTGTTATCATTAGAATATCGAGATCATGTAGAGTTATAAGGTCGTTGACAGCTGGCCATTTTGAGCGTGTTGATCTGGAATTGATAAGTGCACATTTTAGTAGCTGTTGGTAATTACATTTCTCAGTTGGATCCTTTTAAAATCTTGTAAGGGGATGTGTAGAAGGTGGGGATGAAGGGCACTGGCTTTTGTTGAATGTTGACGAGGATTCTCAGACCATCTTCTGCTATAGTTAAAGAGGATTGGGATATGCTTGATATCAGGATTGAGGGCCAGTAACAGGTTGGGGGCCCAAGCGGTGAGGAGGAAGAGGAATAAGGATAAGGAAGAGGGCATTTTGGATGTTCGAAGTGGGGCAGCTACTTTAGGTGTAGGATTGGAGCTTGATAGTAGGTACAATTTAAGGCAGTAGCAGCTAGAATATAACAAAGTGTAACAAAGTAACAGTACATGTAACAGAACCGTGTCAGTGCTGTGGTAAACTAGGTTAGTTACAAGTTGGGGTGGTAGTAGCAGTTGGAAAGTAACAATGAGACAGTAATGTATCCACTGTGTCAGTACTGTGGCACGATTATAATAGGTTAAGAGGTACAGGTATAAGAGCGAGGGCTAATCACAACAAGATATCTAAAGAATACATCTGCAGTATCAAGTAAGGCAGTTTAGCATTGGAAAGGGGTAAGATAAATGGTAAAATGTTCGGCTTTTTACAGTCCCTGTAGGTGTCAGCTATGGAATGAGGAATTTACCTCATCGACTGGTGGTGTCCTTCTTTACACGGTGAGGTGCACAGAGAGTCGGTGGACGATTACACTGGAAGAACGTGTTGGAGAGGAGAGCTGGTTCGCTGGAACAGTGCGGTGGGGGAATCAAGGGGGCCACTGCCTAAGGGCCACGCCAAAGGGCCCTCTGGCGAGGCCCTCAGGCGCGGGCCGCCTGGCGGCGCTTTCTTTTTAAAGTTGCTGCTCCTCCTCCCACAGCCCCGATAGGGCTGGAGTCGCTGAGCAGGCTGGCTTGCTGGCTCTCCCTGCAGCTCTACCCCGATCGGGGGAGCTTGTAGATGGCGGCAGCTGGAGAGAGGATTTCCCGCCGGCGGCGCTTTCTTTTTAAAGTTGCTGCTCCTCCTCCCACAGCCCCGATAGGGCTGGAGTCGCTGAGCAGGCTGGCTTGCTGGCTCTCCCTGCAGCTCTACCCCGATCGGGGGAGCTTGTAGATGGCGGCAGCTGGAGAGAGGATTTCCCGCCGGCGGCGCTTTCTTTTTAAAGTTGCTGCTCCTCCTCCCACAGCCCCGATAGGGCTGGAGTCGCTGAGCAGGCTGGCTTGCTGGCTCTCCCTGCAGCTCTACCCCGATCGGGGGAGCTTGTAGATGGCGGCAGCTGGAGAGAGGATTTCCCACCGGCGGCGCTTTCTTTTTAAAGTTGCTGCTCCTCCTCCCACAGCCCCGATAGGGCTGGAGTCGCTGAGCAGGCTGGCTTGCTGGCTCTCCCTGCAGCTCTACCCCGATCGGGGGAGCTTGTAGATGGCGGCAGCTGGAGAGAGGATTTCCCGCCGGCGGCGCTTTCTTTTTAAAGTTGCTGCTCCTCCTCCCACAGCCCCGATAGGGCTGGAGTCGCTGAGCAGGCTGGCTTGCTGTCCTTGGGAGTGAGATCCTCCCCAGCGAGTTCTTGTAGCTCTGGCCAAGCAGCTGCTGTGGGTTACCAAGGCCCTGACCCAGGCCCTGCACCCCTAGCGCTGTCAGTCCTTGACCGATTACTCCGACTGAGAGTTTGAGGACAAGGCATCCCCAGAGATGCGGTAACACAGCAATCTCCTGTCGGACCCGTCTCCCACAGCGTCACGGCACCGGTCCCTGCCTGAAGACGCATCGTTCCTCGAGTTTGTTTGAGACATGGTAAAAGCCTTGTCCCTCACCACAGAGTCAGAGGAGTGCCCTTGCATCCTCCAATATGAGGCCCCACCCAAGGAGGCCCTGATGGTCCCTGTCCTCGCCATCCTTCGAATGTGGGAGACACCGGCATCGGTACGCATAGCTATCCCACGCCTTGACACCATGTTCCGGTCCAGCAGGGCCTTGGCTTTCCAGAAGGCGCAACTCCCACACACCCTATGGTGGTAGAGTTGACCACGCACAGGCAGAAGAGCCCAAAGACTCACTCCTCCTTGCCCCTGGGAAGGGAGTCTCATGCCCTTGACTCCCTCTGGTGCAAATGCTATCAGTTCTCGCAGCTGGGCTGCCGAATCCAAACCTACCAGCTGTATATTGGCATGTATCTCCAGGATCTGGCAAAGGAACTCACAGCTTTCTCGGTGGGGATCACCTCCAGCGGTTCCAAACCCTCACAAAGTGCATTGAGGAGTGCTCGAAGTACATGTCCCGGGCCGCCTATGATGGCTTCGAGTCAAACGGGAAAAAGTCTTTTTTGCTTTTGAAAGCTAGAGTTCTTGCTTAGGGGCCAGGTTTTTTTTCTTTGCTTTCCCTGTAAGTGTCTTGTAGTATTTCAAGGTAATCAGTTTCTTTTCTTTGACTCCTTACAACTGGAGGATTTTCTTAGGGACAACATAACTGTTAAGGATTAGTAGCGTAAGGAGGAGGGGGGGAGGGAGCGGAATTGTACGTTAAGAGCTTAGGAAACTGGACCTCTTTTCTTTTTTATCTATATGGAATGGGATTGTATTAAGGGGATGGACTTATTCTAGTATTTGTATTTTCAATTTATTGGATTGGGCTGCGTTTGAATATTCTGCATTTGTCTCTCCCTCGATATGGGCTATCTCTATTTTCTTTTTATATTAGACTATTGTACCTTTTGTGTAGTTCCTTATTTTCCTCACATTTACTTATTGTAATAGTATTGAAACTTCCATAAAAAAACCCCTACTCATGACAGATATGTGCAAACTGAGCTGGTGAGCCCAGGTGGATGGGTTTCACACTCATGGTCTCTGGTCCTCCTAGGAGTGTCTCCATCAAATCCATTTCCAGGAACTGAGAGCAGTTTTGAACTCTCTAACGACTTTCAGAGATTGGTTGGGAGGCAGTCAAGATGTGAAACTGTGCATTCTCTCATGGACTGACTCTCGGAGCCTACCTATGTGACTGGTGAGGATAAATCTGGTGGATAAGCTGAGTCATGTCTTTCAGCATCACAAATGGAAGCCACATTTGGCAAATGTTTCCCTATCAATGCTGGAAAGATTTTGTGTTTCTAATCTGGGGTTTTCTGTGTTGTACCATAGCACTTCTTCCTGTTCTCCCTCACCCTACCCCATTTGCTTAAACAACTTTGACAGATTAAAGTGCTATTTGTATTTTTTTTTTTTAATTTCTCATTAACTCATGAAGACAAATTCTGTCAACTGAGGTCCAAAAAAATGGCATTATTTATTTATTTGTAAAATTGATATCCCGCTAACCTGCTTAATTTTGGCATAATTGTATTCTCACACACAAAATAAAATACATTCAAAGAATATCAGTTACCAAATGCTTCAGGCTGCCTAACCTGCTAACATAATGTTACAGTATGATATGTACTTGGCTGGAGTGTGTTCCATAACAGGAGAGACGACATCTTGTAACTTGGATTCTGTGCTTTCTGCTTTACAGGGTGATGATATATCTAGAGTGTTGAAATCCAGCAAAATTGTGGAGCGAATGGTTAATCAGAACATATTCGATGACATTGCACAAGGTATGCTTTTAAACCGAGTGCTTGTTTTCTGTCGCACATCACTCCTTCTTTTTCAGTTCTAAGTATGGATTTCTGCCGAATTTGCTGTGTAATTCTGTGTGCACTGCAGGTACATCACTTACTATGGTGCATTGCTTTTTTTTTGTGCTGCTGGAATTCTGCCATGTGTAGTTAGCCAGCTTCTAAGGGCTGAGCTATGTTGTCTTTCTCTCTATTTTGTTTTTAAAATAAGGTGATTTTATAAGCCATTTCTGCACCAAAATAAGTGGTTATAAAATTGCCCAGGGTATATATGGGCAGAAGCAGGGCTGACCCTAGAGTTGGTCCAAATTGTTGGAGCCCTAGGCAAACCTCAAGCTTTACACCCCTCTGGCTGTCAAAATCTATTATTTAGCTTTGAATGGCCTGCTTTTGCTGCCTTCCAGAGGTTGCTGCCCTCGGTGGCCACCTAGTGGTTGGGCCGGCTCTGGGCAGAAGTACGTATTGGCAGCCTCTTAGCATATGCTTTTTACCCAGGATAAGCATAGGCATTCCAGAGGGTGGCATTTGTGTAGACTGTTCCTGATAATCTTAAAGTGGCTAAACAGGTAGAAAAGGCGACGGCAAAAGCCAGAAGGATGCTTGGGTGCATAGGGAGAGGAATGGCCAGCAGAAAAAAGGAGGTGATAATGCCTCTGTATAAGTCTCTGATGCAACCTCATTTGGAACATAAGATATGCCATACTGGATCAGACCATGGTCCATCAAGCCCAGTATCCTTTTTCCAAATGTGGCCAGTCTAGGTCACAAATACCTAGCAGTTTTCCCAAAAGATACAGGTTCCACAAGGCTTGTATTGGGGCAAGCAGTTGATTTCCCGGGGTTCCCTTTAATGGTTTATGGACCTTTCCTCCAGGAACTTGTCCAAACCTTTTTTAAATCTGGCTACACTAATAGCTTTTACTACATCCTCCAGTAATGTTCTTATATTTTTATATTTTGTGGTGGCGGATAGCTGCTCTCAAAGTGGCTAGCCACTGCCGTTGAACCTAGGACCCAGATATTCAGTGGTGGGGCAATATCGGGCCTCTAGGACTGGTACCTGTGGCCTATTCTGAACCAAAAGCCTGAACCAAACAAAATGGATTCTACTACAAACCTCTTCTGTGTACAAAGCCTCAGACCTGCTGACCAAGCAACTGCCTGCCAAGTGTTTATATATGTGCATACAGAAGACTATTGTTCCTGATCATGCCTTGTGATAAGGAAGCTTATCATAGCTCAGGAAGGGGCTATAGAAAAGGTGAAGTGTCTCTGAACAAGCATCCTGTCAGTGCTGGTAGAAATGAGAAAACAGAATTTTGCCATAAAAGACTACCAGTCCCAGAATGCACCATGTTTCCAACAGCCATGAGAGGAGATGAAGTGAGAAAACGTGTGTTCAATCAAAAGGGCTATGAGGTAATCCCCAAGCACTCATTGCAAAGGGCAGGGCTTGATTCAGCACAGCTGCGCTGTGCTAGGATGGAACACTCATCTCAAAGGGCAAGGCCTGATTCAGCACAGCTGCGCTGTGCTAAGGTGGAGCACTCATCAAGGCAGAATAAAGATAGAGTCTATTCTACAGAGAATCATCCAGAGCTGGGATGTCATGATCATTGGTATCTTGATCGTCCACGGGATCCTGATCTTCATTCTCATCAGAAGCAGAGGTCAGAACGGACGGACAGAGAGAGCAAGAAGCCCTTTAAAAGAAGGAAGAGAAAAGCCTCTGGGAAGTCTACAGGAGTCCAGCACAGTACGTATACTGGGAGACAGACAAGAGGTCAGCATACACCATTGGACTGGGGGAAACCAGAGGAGTGGTATTGCAGAGCCAGGAATCTCCAGACGGCACCTGTGAGGGAAACAGCTGCACGTGGAAGGGACCCTGAGACCCATGCCAGAAGGTATGTGAAGAGAGATCCAGTGTCCAGGGATCTAGATTGGAAGGCTGGACACAGAAACTGGATTACATATTGGCCAGGCTATTTAAAGGGGAACTCTAACAGCAATGGAAACTCAGGTATGAACACTGATCTATGCCCTAGCTATTGCTTTGAAAGGAAGCAGGGAAATGATTATTCTCCTGGTAGTGCTCCATTGAGAAATTCCTTTGTGCCAAGCCAAGATATTGAACCCATGATTACTGAAGAAAGGGGAGAGGTCTTAGAACCAGAATGTGAATATATGGACTGCTCTCTGTCTAAACTCAAATGGTAGTTTTCTGTTATAAAGTACAACAACCCTCACAAAGAAATACCAACTTGTTCTTTAATCTACTCAGAAAACCTTCTGAGTAAGATTTTGAGCTACACAGTGAAAGCAAGCCAGCTAAGGGGTTTCAGCTGGGTGATTGCTAGCAATTGAGCTTACCTAATTGCTTGTGTGCTCTGAAGGGAATCACTTCTGAATTTATATGTAAAGATATAAGAAGTTAACCTGAAGAAAAGAACATTTTTTCCTACTTTGTGGGTTTATTTGGTTGCTTACTGCATTGCTAAGACATTATTTGCTAAAGCCTACAAGAAAGACCAGTTTGTTGCCAACCAGGTCTTTAATCCTTTGCTTTAATTACCTGACAAGTTCAGATGTTGTTTTTTTCCTGATTTTGTTTCCTAACTTTAAAACTGCAAGCAAGTATCCTGAGTTCTGTGCTACCAAGCATTATCTGTGTTGGGAGAACCCCTCATAAATAAAAATCTTATTTGCTTTACCCTTGAGCAAGTATAATTAATTATTGGTCACGGCTGTGTCTGGAATGAATGGACTACATTACCCACAAATCCTTGCAAATCATATAGAGGTATGCTTTTGCCAAGACTGTGAACATTCTCACCCAGGCGGCCGTCTGACAGCCTATGCGCAAGAGAACCTGCTTCTCAGGCCTTTCTCATCCACAGACTGTTCTAGTGGCCTTGGACATTTGCAGCAATGTATGAGACTGCATACGAACATCTTCTGCATTTCGTCTCTCACCATGGACCCTTTCCCTACAAGATGACCTCCCAATGACTACCTGCTGATTCGCTGAGGCATCTTGCAATGTCTCATGATAATCAATCACCAAAATGTGATAAGGACTCATCACAAAGAATAAATCAAAGAATAAATAGTATGCACAGAAGACCCCCTACCCTTTCCCTCTTGCCTGCAGAGTAGCGTTGCGGAGTGGTAATCACGTTTTTGTTAGTGTAGCTGGGTTTAAAAAAGATTTGGACAAGTTCCTGGAGGAAATGTCGATAAACCGTCATTAAAGAGGACCCAGGAAATACACTGCTTACCCCAGGACGAGCATTGTGGAACCTGTGTGCCTTTTTGGGAACTTGCCAGGTACTCGTGACCTGGATTGGCCATTGTTGGAAACAGGATACTGGGCTTGATGGACCTTGGTCTGACCCAGTATGGCATTTCTTATGTTCTTAACTTGTGCACAGTTTTGTGCCTTTTGCCTTCTTTGCTGCTTCTATAAGCACAAAGACACTCTGTGTTATCCCAAGGTTGTTCCACTAAACCTGTGAAACAGAATAAGACTTCCACAGACACTTGTAAGGTTCTGTGCTCTCATGCAGCTCACTTCAAGTGTGCTTCCTGGTTATCTCCTGCTCTGCCCTCAGATTGCCCCAGGCACCATGATTAATGCATTTATCAGGTCTGCTAACCATGTTTGCTTTAATATTGAGTGCTGCAGGCATATATTGCAAAATATGTGCAGATAAACATAAAATTTGCAAGTCTTGGAATAGTTGTAACTGTGATTTTTCTGGGACCTTGTGGTAATTTATAACAGGCTGCCTAACCTGTGCAGCTGATATGTGCATAAATTATGCTTATATTGTAAAGGGAACTTATGCTCATAGTAACATAGCAGAGTAACATAGTAGATGACGGCAGATAAAGACCAGAATGGTCCATCTAGTCTGCCCAGCAAGGTGGCAAGAGAGGTGCACCTGCCTCTCCATGCAGGTCACCCCTCCCCATGCCTTTGTTTAGAGGTGTACCCACCATTCCATGTAGGTCACCCCTATTTGTTGAGATATAATAGATAGTTATGTTTATTTTGACTTTATCCTGTTGCTATAAAGGGATCCACTGTTATAAAATTACCCCATCAATATTTTGCTTTTATCTATCCTCTCACTCTTCAGCACAGAGTAGTAATCATTTGTATAATACTACAAGGTATACGCAGCGCTGTACATGTAGATAGAAGACTCAGTCCATGCTCATCAGAGCTTACAATCTAATCAAGATAAAACACATAGCGAAACTGGGGACCTAGAGTATGGTAAGATACCCATAAGTAGTGACGAGAGTGAGGAGCATCAAGATCCCAAAGCGGATTCAAAAAGGTGGGCTTTTAACCTGGATTTAATAGGGCTAGAGAAGGAGCCCAGCACAGAGTCAGGTAGTTTGTTCCAGGCATATGAAGCAGCAAGATGGAATGAATGATGTCTTCAGTTGGCAGTGGCAGAGAAGGGCACAGATAAAAGGGAGCTGCCAGAGGAGCGGAGCACCCGAGGAGGAGTGTAGAGAGAGATAAAAGAGGAAAGGTAGTGAGGAGCTGCAGAATGAATGCACTTTTAGGTCAATGGGAGAAGTTTGAACTAGATACTGAAACTGATAGGGAGCCAGTGAAGTAACTTAAGAAGAGGGGTTACATGAATGCAGACACACTGGGCGGAAGATAAGCCATGCAGCTGAGATGAACCGACTGAAGGGGAGAGAGATGATTCAGAGGGAGACCAGGGAGGAGCAGGTTACAATAGTCAAGGAGGGAAGTGACTAATGAGTGAATAAGGGTCTTAGTAGTGTGAGTAGAAAGGAAGGGATGAATTTTGCTATTGTTAGAGAGAAAGAAGCAGCAGGTTTTAGCTGTCTGTTGGATGTGCCCAGAGAAACAGAGTAGAGTCAAAGATGATCCCTAGGAATGTAGTGTCATCCACAGAAATAGAGAAGGGAGGAAGGGGGGGGGAGGTAGGTTTAGGGGGAAAGATGATAGTTGTAGAGCTTTGATCTTTTGAAAGAAGCCTTGTATGTTCCTGTCTGCCCTTGCACTGTCTCTAAGGGCTGTAAAAACATTCACAGCTTGTGAGGTCTGTAGAATTACAGTTGCATTGCAGCAAAATATAAAAGCGTGTTTCCTCATGGACAAGCAGGAATGAAGTCCTTACGTATAGATGATATCACTGACAGAGCCCCGTGCAGGAATGCTCCCTAGCTTCAATTGAAAGCTTTTGGGAGGCTCCACCATGCTTGCGCATCTGTTTTCCTGCTGCGGCGCCATCTTCTCCAGTCTTTGTTTTCCACTTAGCCCCACAGTCGTGAATTGGCCATCTGCCAATAAACGTTTTGGCTTTTTTCTCCTACGGGAGTTTTTTTGTGCTTGTTTTTTACTTTTCTGCCTGCCTTTGGTAGCATTGGGTCTGCCAAACGCGGTTCCATTTTTGGTTCCGGTGCTTTTTCAGTAACTTTTATTTTCTTCTTTTTTCCCATGTCCCAGCTGGGCCTCTGGTCACCATTGAGCTATTTAATTTTGTCATAGGAATCTCCCCAGCCAGCGGGTTCAGGAAATGCACCAAATGTGCCAGGACCATCTCGGTCACGGACAAGCACAATTTGTGCCTCCAGTGTCTGAGTCCTGATCACCAGCCATCTTCTTGCAATTTGTGTTTGCAGATGACGAGAGGTCTGAAGGGTCGAGAGAAGCAGAGAAAATCCCTCTTTGGTCAGAGGTCTGATTCAGCATCTTCAGCACTGGCATTGGTCTTGATGGCTCTTCTAGGATCTGCCAAAGATGCTTCAGCATCGAGAAGTTCCTGGGCTTAATCTGAGCCGAGTGCCCGTGGTGCCTCAGAGCATCGGCCATTGTTTGTATCTTCCTGGAATCGAAAAAGGACCTGACTGTGACCGCAACTCCATCGACATTGAAGGGAGACCCATCTGAGCACTGGACTAAGTCCATGTGCATCGGCATCAGAGCCCTTCCCGTTGCAATGTCGAGAGTGATGCCATGAACAGCCCGCTGAGGTACCCCAGAGAGAGGAATCAACCTCCACAGCTTTGGAGGAGCACCAGCTGTCTCCCGACCACCGAGGTCCTGATACCCCTGCAGAAATGCTGAAGACATTGGTTGAATCTGCTCAGACCCCAAGACCTTCGGAATCGGCAGCCATGGAGCAACGCCTTCAGGTGCTCAAGGCCTGCATCGTATCGAGGTGGAGCAACTTCTAGCTGGTCCTTCAGTGCCATCGGCATCGTCCTCGACCGCTGTGCAGCTGATCCTAAAAACGCATGCTCTGCCTGTGGAGGCATTGGCATCGGGGCATTGAAAAGATCCATTGTTGGTTCTTGTTGGGGCCATCTTTCTCAAGTGTATCAGGTTCTGATATCCCAATGAAGCCCCGAAAGCATTCGATGCATCCTCAATCCCATTGATGCTCCCACTCTCCTTGAGGCCAGAGGGAGCTCCGGGCAGAATCTCAGAGGTTCTTCGACTTCCTCTTGGAGTCTGACTCTGATGGCTGGATGACTGATGTGGAATCGGAGAACCTGTCGGAGGACAGGTCTCTTGAGCTTCCATCAGACCCCTCCCCTTCACACGAATGGCGGAAGTGTTCTCCAGAGGACATGTCCTTCCAAGACTTCGGAAAGGAGATGGCCAAGGCCATCTCATTTTCACTGGAGACAGAGGATGAGCCCAGGGTGGAGGAGTTGGAGATCTTCCAGTACTCCCCGGCTGCTAAGGAAGCAGTCCCGGTGCTGTTGCACCAAATCCTACATTCTCCAGGAACAAGCAGGAAATCAGTCCTCACTTATGGATGATCTCGGCACCGATGGAGCCTGCGCTGAGCAATTCCCCAGCTTTCAAAGAAAGCCTTTGGGATTGCTGCCATGCATGCGTGGTCCTCTTCCTGCCCAAGGGTGCCATCTTGCTCAGTCTCCCTTTTTCCACAGAGCCCTTCGGACGCACGTCCTCATCCCTCGGAAAAAGTGCCTCTTTTTTCAGCCACTGGCCTGCTATTTTTCCGGTTGCACTGGTCCTCTACCTGTCCTTCCCCTGCTCGCTCTTTTCTTCGAGCAAGGGGACGTGTTTTTGTAGCATTTTTCCCTTTTGCGAGCTTCACGCCCTTTTTTCTCCCAACCACTGGCCACATGGGTCTTCGACCTCATGGGGCTCTTTTTGCCCCGATGGCCACTGGTTTCAAAAAATGCATCAGGTGCTCCAAGAACATGTTGCTTACGGACACCCATGACTGCTGTCTGCGGTGTCTCATGGCCGACCATGATTTGGAGCTCTGCTTGCTTTGTAAGAAAATGTCCTCCAAGGCCCTGCTGAGTCATAAGCAGATGACATTTTCCGTAAGGTCACCATGGAATCCCCGGTGGTGCCCCCGGTCGTCTCTCCGCGGGTGGCATCCCCTACCTTGGCTCCTCGCTCAAGGCGGCACTCCGTGGGTTTAGCTCAGATTGCCTTTGTGTTCCCTAAGAAGAGGGGTGCTTCCAGAGCTCTCCCAAAAGGTGATTTTTTACTGAGTTGCTGCATAACTGTGAGTCTTGTTTCCAAATAACTGTGAATCTGTTTGTCTCCACATAGCTCTCTATCTGTCCATAGTATTGGGTTCCCTTACCCACTCCATTGCTCTAGAGGTTTAAGTTTTAAACTTTCTCTTACCCTTTCTCAGCTGTAACTTACCTTGCCTCTCTCAACTAACTGGGCTTTATGTGGTACCCCCCTCCCCCCTGCTGAGGGTTCAGGACAGGGTACCTTGTAACTGCCCTCTTTAATAGGACTTATCTCCCTCCCTCCCTCCCCAGCACCCACACACCCCTGGGTTAATTGTAGTTTTATAGGTACTTGCACATCTTAGAGGAAAGGGGCTGCTCTCAGGTGCAGCTCGTTATCCAAATCAGTCATACACGGAGGACCTGAGATTAATTAATTAAGCTTCAGGTACACAAGGTGTATTAGGGGTATTAGATACACTTTTATTGGTATAAGCAACTACACCAATCCTTATTATATACAGAATTTAAAAGACCTAAACACAAGCTTTAAACTAAGATGCAGACAGAAGTCCAGCAACGAGATGGGGGTTCTCCGGTCTTTTGCATTGAGTGTCACGTATGATTTTCTCCCAGTTGGTGAGAGGTCTTACGTATGCACTAAGTGCAAAGAACTCTTTGCTCTCAGGGAACGAGTCCGTTCTCTAGAGGCTAGAGTAGCAGACCTGGAAGACATAAGAAAGACAGAGAAGTACATGGACGTGACCTACAGGGATATAGTCCTGAAGTCCCACCTCCAGTCTGGCAGCATCCCTGTTGCCATGGAGGAGAGAGGTCACGTGACAGGAGAGCATCACACTGGTGTGGCAGGAAGTGATCCTGTAACTAGGACCTGTCCTCCAGGTGATGTAAAACCCTCTCGCACCGAGGACGTTTCTCCAGGGCCACGTGCCCATGAGGGGAGGGTCAGGACAGCTGTTATAGTTGGTGATTCAATCATTAGGAATGTAGATAGCTGGGTGGCTGGTGGACGTGAGGATCGCCTGGTAACATGCCTGCCTGGTGCGAAGGTAGCGGACCTCACGCACCGCCTAGATAGGATCGTAGATAGTGCTGGGGAGGAGTCTGCTGTCTTGGTACATGTTGGTACCAATGACATAGGAAAATGTGGTAGGGAAGTTCTGGAGGCTAAATTTAAGCTTTTAGGTAGGAAGTTGAAATCCATAACTTCCAGGATAGCATTCTCCGAAATGCTTCCTGTTCCACGTGCAGGACCCAAAAGACAGGCAGAGCTCCGGAGTCTCAATGCGTGGATGAGACAATGGTGCAAGGATGAGGGTTTTGGATTTGTTAGGAACTGGGGAACATTCTGGGGAAATGGGGGCTATTCCGATGGGATGGGCTTCACCTTAATCAGGATGGGACCAGACTGCTGGCATTAACCTTTAAAAAGAGATAGAGAAGCTTTTAAACTAGAAAATAGGGGAAAGCCGACAGTCACCCAGGAGCGCATGGTTCGGACGAAGGTATCCTTGAAGGATACTACCAAAAGCAGTGAGGTTCCAAAAGGGAGTATAGTAGCCGAAATGCCCTTGAGTAAGGAGCAGACAGAGCATAAAGATTCCAAATTACCCATGCCTACCAATAGCCAGATTAATATGAATAAAATACAGTCTCTAAAATGCTTGTATGCCAATGCTAGAAGTCTAAACAATAAGATGGGAGAGTTAGAATATATAGCACTAAATGAGAGGTTAGATATGATTGCACTCTCAGAGACATGGTGGAAGGAGGATAACCAGTGGGACACTGTGATACCTGGATACAAACTATATCGTAATGATAGAGCTGATCAAATTGGTGGAAGGGTTGCGCTATATGTTAGAGAGGGCATTGAGTCAGAAAGGATTAAAGTTTTGCAGGGAACAAAATTTGCTGTAGAACCTCTATGGATTGAAATTCCACTTATGAAGGGGAAGGTGATGGCAGTGGGAGTATACTATCGACCGCCTGGCCAGAATGAACAAATGGATGATGAAATGCTCAAAGAAATCACGGAAGCTAACAAAAGTCACAACAGAGTAGTAATAATGGGTGATTTCAATTACCCCGGTATCGACTGGGTCAGTGTCACGGCAGGACAAGCTAAAGAGATAAAGTTTCTAGATGGAATAAATGACTGCTTCTTGGAGCAGCTGGTTCATGAACCGACCAGAGGGGAAGCCATACTGGACCTAGTCCTTAGTGGAACGCCAGATCTGGTGCAAGAAATAAGGGTGTTGGGACCACTTGGCAATAGTGATCATAATATGATCATGTTTGATTTAATTATTGGAGGACAAATAGTAAAGGAATCCACAGTACTACCTTTTAACTTTCAAAAGGGAGACTATGATAGAATGAGGAATATAGTTAGGAAAAAACTAAAAGGAGCGGTTCCAAAGGTTAAAGACTTACAGCAAGCTTGGGCGTTATTTAAAACTACTATCCTCGAAGCCCAGACCAGCTGTATTCCACGCATTAAGAAGAGTGGAAGAAAGTCCAAAAAACTGCCAGCATGGTTTAAAGGTGAGGTCAGAGAGGCTGTT
Organism: Ichthyophis bannanicus; assembly: GCA_033557465.1. Lineage (NCBI taxonomy): Eukaryota > Metazoa > Chordata > Amphibia > Gymnophiona > Ichthyophiidae > Ichthyophis > Ichthyophis bannanicus. Next base: position 103,235,237 of record CM066032.1, on the reverse strand, counting down.
GCTGCCAAAAAAGCAACCTTCAGGAAATGGAAAAAAGAGCCAAATGATGAAAACTGGAAACAGCACAAGCACTGGCAAGTTAAATGCAAAGCATTGATAAGGCAGGCAAAGTGGGAATTTGAGAAGAAACTTGCTACGGAAGCAAAAACACGAAATAAAGACTTTTTCAAGTACATTCGTAGCAAAAGGCCTGTGAGAGAGTCAATTGGACCGTTAGATGATAGAGGGGTAAAAGGGGCAGTAAGAGGAGACAAGGCTATAGCAGAGAGACTGAATGAATTCTTTGCTTCGGTCTTTACTGAGGAAGATGTAGGGATGTTACCCAAGACTGAAGTGGTATTTAAAGGTGATACTGCAGAGGAATTGAGAGAAATATCGCTACACCGGGAAGATATAATACAACTATTTGATAAACTGAATAGTAGCAAATCACCTGGACCGGATGGTATACATCCCAGAGTGTTGAAAGAACTGAAATATTTATTTATTTATTTATTTATACTTTTCTTCTATACCGCTTTTTCCCAAGATCAAAGGCGGTTTACAAATAACATAATGAACAGTTTACAATTAACATAATGAACATTGTTTTACATAGAACATAGTATTTTCTTTAAACTATGTACAATTAACTTTTCATGAACAATAACATGGAGCATATAATTATACATATGCTGAACTATTTACATCAGTCAAATATTTACATTAGTCAGTTATTAATCATGGTTTCGAAGGGTTGTTTTTCTTATGTGTGTTGAGGTTTGAGGCTTGCAGACCTGCTATTGGTAATCTGTGAACTTTCATTAAAATCATCTGTAATACCTGAAGATTGGAGGGTCGCCAACGTAACACCAATTTTTAAAAAGGGTTCCAGCGGTGACCCGGGAAATTACAGACCGGTGAGCCTGACATCAGTACCAGGGAAAATGGTAGAAACCATCATAAAGAACAAAATTACACAGCATGTAGATAGTCATGGCCTAATGGGAGACAGCCAACATGGCTTTAGACAAGGAAGATCTTGTCTTACTAATCTGATATGTTTTTTTGAAGGTGTGCATAAACAGGTAGACAAAGGTGAGTCGGTTGATATAGTGTATCTGGACTTTCAGAAAGCTTTTGACAAGGTCCCCCATCAGAGACTTTTGGCGAAGCTAAAAAGTCATGGGATAGGAGGCAGTGTACTATTGTGGATCGGGAACTGGTTAAAAAATAGAAAGCAGAGGGTAGGGCTAAATGGCCAATATTCCCAATGGAAAAAGGTGAATAGTGGAATACCCCACGGATCTGTACTGGGTCCGCTACTTTTTGACATATTCATAAATGACCTGGAAAAGGGAATAACTAGTGAGGTTATCAAATTTGCAGATGACACAAAACTGTTTAAAGCTGTTAAAACCCAAGAGGATTGTGGAAAACTGCAGGAGGATCTGGATAAATTGGAAGACTGGGCATTCAAATGGCAGATGAAATTTAATGTGGACAAGTGCAAAGTTATGCACCTAGGAAAGAACAACCCACACTATAGTTACACGATGCAAGGCTCCACAATAGAAACCACCACCCAGGAAAAAGATTTAGGAGTCATCGTGGATAACATGTTAAAACCCTCCGCCCAGTGTGCAGCGGCGGCCAAGAAAGCAAATAGAATGCTAGGTATCATAAGGAAAGGGATGGAGAATAAAACAAAGGATATTATAATGCCTCTGTATCGCTCCATGGTACAACCGCACCTTGAATATTGTGTGCAATTCTGGTCACCGTATCTTAAAAAGGACATAGAGTTATTAGAAAAAGTACAGAGAAGAGCCACCAAATTGGTGAAGGGGATGGAAGGCTACTCCTATAAAGAGAGGCTAAAAAGGTTAGGGCTCTTTAACCTGGAAAAGAGACGGCTGAGGGGAGATATGATAGAGGTCTATAAATTAATGAATGGAGTGGAACGGATAAACGTGGATCAATTGTTTACGCTATCAGAATATAGAAAGACTAGGGGACATGTAATGAAGCTACAGGGTAAACTATTTAAGACAAATAAGAGAAAATATTTTTTCACTCAACGTGTAATCAAACTCTGAAATCTGTTACCGGAGGATGTAGTAAGGGCTGTTAGTATAGCTGGGTTTAAAAAAGGTTTGGACAAGTTCCTGGAGGAAAGATCCATAAACGATCTATCACTCCCTGTACAACAAGAAGAATACAATTGTATATAGTTATATAACTTATATGTACAAAGTTCTCCCCTATGTTGTATCCAATTAGATTTCCTGTTATATGTAAACTCACGACAGCCTGTTGCTATCGGTGAGTATTTTATGTTTACTGTAAACCGCGCTGATGATAAAAGTGCGGTATATAAGAACGTTAATAAATAAAATAAATAAATAAATAAATAAAAAGGGACCCAGGATATCAATGCTTGACCCAGTACAAGCATTGAGGAACCTGTGTCTTTTGGGGATATTGCTAGGTATATACTGTATATAACATTAAGTTAATCTGTACATAGTTCCCCCGGTTGTCCTATTGTTGAAGTTCCCTGTTCAATGTAAAACTCAATGTTACTTGTATGCATTGTAGTATGTTCTTGTTCAATGTACACCGCACTGATTGTAATAGCGCGGTATAAAAGAATTGTTAAATAAAATAATAATAAATAAATAAATAGGTACGTATGACCTAGATTGGCCACTGTTGGAAACAGGATACTGGGCTTGATGGACCTCGGTCTGACCCAGTATGGCATGTCTTATGTTCTTATGTTCTTATGACCAGGGATCCCCCGAGGGGGAGCAGCATAAGAAGAAGAAGAAGACCTCAAAGTTGCTGTCGGGGGCCCCAGACAAGCACAAGCGTGCCCTGTTCAGTCGCTCAGCCCTTCGGCATTCCCGAGAGTCAGCCAAGGAGCAGCCTCGAAAGGTACATTGCACAGATACAAAGGCCTCCAGCGATGGCGCCTGGTCTCCCTAGGGTCATCCCAGAGAGGACTCCTTCTCGACGCCTGAACAGATGACCCCGGTGTCAGCGTCGCAGGGCCCTGCATCCGCATGGAAATCCTGTATGCTGGCACTAGAGCGCAGCGTTTCTGCATTTTTGGCTACCCAGCAGGTGTTCACACCCAGCTCAGTTGGTTTGTGCCAAGAGACCGTGACACCCTCGAGGTGGATGTCAAAACCCACCTTGAAAACCCCCAAGAGCCGTGGTCCTCATAAGGGTCCTCGGCATCTGCCTCACTCACTTTCTCGTTCCTCAGGGGCAAGATCCTCCAGGGCCTCCATCTCGAAATGGGCCTCGGACTCTGGACAGGGCGACCTACCGGAGTCTGATTCCTCCTCGGATCTCTCGGGTTGGGAGTCAGATGGTATGCTTCCCCAGAGACCCGCACCCACCAGGACCTCCCTTCGGACCCGTCACTGCCGACTTGTCAGCAGCATTCACTGCTCGAAGATACCTCCTTCCTGGTGTTCGTGAGGGATATGGCGCAGGCCTTTAACCTGGCTACCCAGTCCGAAGAGGAACCAAAGAGCTTGATATCCTACAGTACGAGTCCCTGCCTTGAGAGTCTCTCATTGTCCCAGTGCCCCCCATTCTGTCCAGGCTTCTTCTCCGCATGTGGGAAACACCTGCCTCGGTTCCCATTGTAAGTAAGCGCCTCGACGCGATGTACAGGGTCCAACGCGGCCCCGTGTTTAGGAAGACACAACTTCCCCACACCTCCATGGTGGTGGAATCAGCAATGTGGAAGCAAAAGAGCCCAAAGTCTCATTCTTTGGTCCCGCCAGGCAGGGAGTCGAGGGCCCTCGATGCCCTGGAATGCAAGGCCTACCAAGGGGTCCATGCTTGCATGCCATATTCAAGCTTAGCAATTGTACATGGACATGTTCTTGCACGACCTTGCCACGGAGCTTGGGGGCAAACTCCTCCTGAGGTCTACTGCGGAGTGCTCCAAGTACATCTCCTGCTCCTCATACGATGGATTTGAATCCTCGGCCCGGGTGGCAGCTACCGGCATCAGGCATGGCTCCAATCCTCAGACCTGGAGCAGTGGGTCCAGGAGAAGCTTCTGGACGTCCCCTGCCTCAGCGAGCAGCTTTTTGGTAAGCCCATGAGGACAAGGCCGCCGAGATAGAGACGGGGTTTGTAACCCAAACTCATCTCTCGCGCAAGACCTTCTCCCTTCCTTGGAAGAAACCACAAACTAAGAAGTTGTTCTTCCCAAGGAAAGGCTTACCCTATCAGGGTTACCCACCCCACCCTACCCACCCACTCCTGCTCCGGCCACAGAGTCACAGTGGAAGGCACCTCACACCCACCGTAAGCCGAAAGGGCCCAGGGCACAAACCCCGGCGCCACCTCAACCTGCTCAGGGTTTTTGATGCCAGCAGCATAGCCTTTTGCCCCTCAGCAGCTTCGCAGCCGGTGGGGGGATGCCTGTCCTTCGCCCCTCAGTGGGTGTCCATCACGTTGGACACCTGGGTCCTCCGGGTGGTCTGAGATGGGTACCGTCTCTACCTGGACAGGCTTCTCCCTCCCTTCTCCCCAGTAGAGCCTTCTTGACTCCCAGCGCATCAGCTATATCTGCAGCGGGAGCTGGACAAAATCCTCATCCAGCGGGCTGTCGAGGAGGTACCAATGCACCTTTGGGGTCAGGGTTTTTATTCCCGGTACTTCCTCATAACGAAAAAGACTGGAGGACTGCGGCCTATCCTCGACCTCAGAAAGCTAAACAAGTTCTTGGTGCGAGAGAAGTTCAACATGCTATTGCTTGGCGTCCTGCTGCCTTTCCTCCGGCAGGGCGATTGGCTATGCTCCTTGGATCTCAGGGATGCTTACGCCCATAGCTTGATTCACCCCAGCACAGGCAATATCTGCGCTTCAGGGTGCAAAGGGAACATTACCAATACAGAGTGCTCCCCTTCGGATTCGCGTCTGCCCCGTGGTCTTCACGAAGTGCCTCTCCACGGCCGCTGCTTCCCTCAGGTGGCAGGGCATCCCAGTCTTCCCTTATCTCAACGACTGGCTCGTCACGGGGTCCTCTGCCAGAGAAGCTCGAACGGCGGCATCCTGCACGATTCTCCTCCTTGAATGTCTAGGGCTCCTGGTCAGCTACTCTATATCCCAGCTTGAGCCGTTGCAGGCCTTGGAGTTCATCGGCACACAACTCGATACTCAGCGAGCGACCGCCTTCCTGCTGGTGAATCGAGCAGCCCGCCAGATAGTCCTGGCGGCTCAGATCCAGAGCAGCTCTCGGGTTATGGCGCGTACTATGCTGCGGTCTCTACTGTCCATGTGACCCCCCACGCCCGCATGCACATGTGGATGATCCAGTGGTGCCTCAGTGCTCATTGTAGCCTGGCCTCCAGTCACCTAAGAGACCCCATTTGGGTCTCCCATGGCCTTCGCAGGTCTCTGGACTGGTGGCAGGACCTCCACAACCTCCCCTGAGGGCTGCCCTTCCAAACCCCACAGCACAAGCTCTTTCTGACAACGGGCGCTTCCCTACTGGGGAGGGGAGCCCACTGCAGTGCACTGTGCACTCAGGAGCAATGGTCACCCGAAGAGTCCCAGTAGCAAATAAACTTGCTCGAGCTTTGGGCAGTCCGATGGGCCCTGAAGGCCTTCGAAGAACAAGCAGACCGACAACCGAGTAGCAATGTTTTACATCAACAAGGAAGGGGGCACGGGCTCCCGCCTCGTCTGCTGGGAGGTAGTCCTCCTCTGCTCCTTTGCCTTCCATCGGGGAATGACCCTATGAGTAGTCTACCTCCCGGGCCACGAGAAAGTCCTCATGGATAGGCTCAGCAGGATCCTCCATCCTCACAAGTGGTGGCTGGACCCGGAGGTGGCCGGCCTCTTGTTCCATTGGTGGGGGGCCCCTACCATGGACCTGTTGTCCAGCCTGATGAACATGTAGCTTCCCCACTTCTGCGGTCTGATTCTTCTTTACACGTTCCCTCCCACTCCTCTCATCGTGAGGACCCTTCACAAGGTTCAGCGGAATCAGGCATCAATGATCCTCGTCACTCCTTCATGGCCTCGACAGCCGTGGTTCCCGCTCCTGCTGCGGCTCTTGTCCGAACCCCCGGTTCCCCTGGGCTGTGCCTGGACCTGCTAACGCAGGAGGACGGCCGGGTGCTCCACCCGAACCTGGCCTCATTGTCCTTCACAGCCTGGCAGCTGAACGGGTATCCCTAGCTCCACTGGACCTCCCGGAGGAGGTTGAGGTGGTCCTCCTCACATCAAGGAAAAACTTGATGAGATGAGCGTATGCCTTCAAGTGGTGGCACTTTTTGATCTGGTGCTCTGGGCTCCAGATCGACCCGTTTTCTTGTCCTACCCAGTGGATCCTCCAGTACCTCCTTTACCTTGCGAAGGAAGGGCTGAAGTCGAACTCGGTCAAGGTGCACCTGAGTGCCATCTTGGCAAATCACCTCCCCATCAAGGGTAAACCCCTCTCTGAGCAGCTCCTGGTCTCCCATTTTATGTGGGATCTCTTAATTTCTAAACCTCCCATCCGGCCTCCCTCGGCGGAGTGGGACCTGAACTTAGTGCTCATACAGCTTACATGTCCACCTTTCGAGCCGATGGCGACTTGCTCACTTTGGCACCTATCCTGGAAGGTGATCTTCCTGGTGGTTTTGACCTTGGCCTGTCGAGTCAGTGAGCTCCAGGCCCTCATGGCTGATGCCCCTTATACCAGGTTCTATAGGAACAGGGTGATCCTCCGTACTCACCCCAAGTTCCTGCCGAAGATTATATCGGATTTCAATATTAATCAGGAGATAGTCTTACCGACCTTCTTCCCGAGACCCCATGCCGACAAAGCATTGGCAGTTTTGCATATACTTGACTGCAAGAGGGCTCTTGCCTTCTATCTGCAGTGCATCCAGCCTCATCACAAGTCTGGCCGGCTCTTCATCACAAGTCTGGCCAGCTCTTCATGTCCCACGATCCCAATTGCTTGGGGCAGACAGTCACAAAACACATGCTCTCCAACTGGGTGGTGGACTGCATCAACTTCGCTAATGTGAAGGTGGGCACCCTGCTGGATCGGAGGGTCACTTCCCACGACATCTGAGCCAAGGTGGCGGTGGCTTCGCTGCACTCAGTGCCTCTGATGGACATCTGCCGGGCTGCGACCTGGGCTTCGGCGAATACCTTCGCTTCGCACTACTGCCTGAAGAGGGAGTCCTGCCGGGACAGCGCCTTCGGCCAGGCTGTACTCCGTAATCTGTTTGGGGTATAAGCAACTCCTGCCCTCTAACCCTTCTCAATGGCTACCGAGGGTTTTGCCCGAGGACCCGAAGACCTGGGCTCCTTCGAGCATCGGCTTCTGCTTACGACCTCATGTAGGCGTTTTTGGTTACAGGTTTGGTAGCCTATAGCTGGAGAGTCCCATAAGTGAGGACTGACTTCCTCCTTGTTCCTGAAGAAAGCATAGTTACTCACCTGTAACAGGTGTTTTCCAGGGATAGCAGGAATCAGAGGTCTTACGTGTGCACTAGGTGCAAGTAGCTCTTTGTTCTCAGGGAACGAGTCCGTTCTCTAGAGGCTAGAGTAGCAGACTTGGAAGACATAAGAAAGACAGAGAGGTACATAGACGAGACCTACAGGGATATAATCCTGAAGTCCCACCTCCAGTCTGGCAACATCCCTGTTGCCATGGAGGAGAGAGGTCACGTGACAGGAGAGCATCACCCTGGTGTGGTAGGAAGTGATCCTGTAACTAGGACCTGTCCTCCAGGTGATGTAAAACCCTCTTGCACCAAGGAAGTTTCTCCAGGGCCATGTGCCCATGAGGGAAGGGTTAGGACAGCCATTATAGTTAGTGATTCGATCATTAGGCATCTAGATAGATGGGTGGCTGGTGGACGTGAGGATTGCCTAGTAACATGTCTGCCTGGTGCGAAGGTAGCGGACCTCACGCGCCACCTAGATAAGGTCTTAGATAGTGCTGGGGAAAGGTTTGCTGTCTTGGTACGTGTCGGTACCAATGACATAGGAAAATGTGGTAGGGAGGTTCTGGAGGCTAAATGTAAGCTTTTAGGTAGGAAGTTGAAATCCAGAACTTCCAGGGTAGCGTTCTCCAAAATGCTTCCCGTTCCACGCGCAGGACCCAAAAGGCAGGCAGAGCTCCGGAGTCTCAATGCGTGGATGAGACAATGGTGCAGGGTTTCAATGCGTGGATGAGACAATGGTGCAGGATGAGGGTTTTGGATTTGTTAAGAACTTGGGAACATTCTGGGGAAAGGAGGGGCTCTTCCGAAGGGATGGGCTTCACCTTAACCGGGATGGAAGCAGGCTGCTGGCATTAACCTTTAAAAAGGAGATAGAGCAGCTTTTAAACTAGATAATAGGGGAAAGCCGACAGTCGCGCAAGAGCGCATGGTTCGGAAGAATGTATCCTTGAAGGATGCTACCAAAAGCAGACAGGTTCCAAAAAAGAGTAAAGTAACCCAAATGCCCTCGAGTATGGAGCAGACAGAGCTTAAAGATCCCAAATTATCCATGCCTACCAATAGCCAAATTAATATGAATAAAATACAGTCTCTAAAATGTATGTATGCAAATGCTAGAAGTCTAAAAAATACGATGTGAGAGTTAGAATACATAGCAGTAAATGAGAGGTTAGATATGATTGGAATATCAGTGACATGGTGGAAGGACAACCAGTGGGACTCTGTGATATCTGGGTACAAACTATATCGTAATAATAGAGCTGATCAAATTGGTGGAGGGGTTGCGCTCTATGTTAGAGAGGGCATTGAGTCAGAAAGAATTAAAGTTTTGCAGGAAACAAAATTTGCTTTAGAGTCTCTATGGATTGAAATTCCATGTAGAAAGGGGAAGGCGATGGCAGTGGGGGGTGTACTATCGACCGCAGGGCCAGAATGAACAAATGGATGATGAAATTCTCAAAGAAATCAAGGAAGCTAACAAAAGTTACAGCGCAGTAATAATAATGGGTGATTTCAATTACCCCGGTATCGACTGGGTCAGTGTCACGGCAGGACATGCTAGGGAGATAAAGTTCCTAGATGAAATAAAAGACTACTTCTTGGAGCAGCTGGTTCATGAACTGACCAGAGGGGAAGCCATATTATACCTAGTCCTTAGTGGAACACCAGATCTAGTGCAAGAGATAAGGGTGTTGGGGCCACTTGGCAATAGTGATCATAGCATGATCGTATTTGATTTAATTAATGGAGGAGGGATAGTAAGGGAATCCACAGTACTACCTTTTAACTTTCGAAAGGGAGACTATGATAAAAAGAGGAAAATAGTTAAGAAAAAACTAAAAGGAGCAGTTGCAAAGATTAAAGACTTCCATCAAGCTTGGGTGGAAGCCCAGACCAGCTGTATTCCACACTTTAAGAAAAGTGGAAGGAAGTCCAAAAACTGCTAGCATGGTTTAAAGGTGAGGTCAGAGAGGCGACTGTTGCCAAAAAAGCATCTTTCAGGAAATGGAAAAAAGAGCCAAACGACGAAACCTGGAAACAGCACAAGTACTGGCAAGTCAAATGCAAGGCATTGAGAAGAAGCTTGCCGCGGAAGCAAAAACGCAAAATAAAGACTTTTTCAAGTACATTTATATCAAAAAACCTGTGAGAGAGTCAGTTGGTTCATTAGATGATAGAGAGGTTAAAGGGGCACTAAGAGGCGACAAGGCGATAGCGAAGAGACTGAATGAATTCTTTGCTTCGGTCTTTACTGAGGAAGATGTAGGGATGTTATCCATGACTGAAGTGGTATTTAAAGGTTCGGAAGAATTGAAGGAAATATCGATACATTGGATGGTATACATCCAAGTTGAAAGAACTGAAATGTGAGATTGCAGACCTGCTATTAGTAATCTGTGAATTTTCATTAAAATCATCTGTAATACGTGAAGATTGGAGTATCGCCAATGTAACGCCAATTTTTAAAAAGGGTTCCAGGGGTGATCCGGGAAACTACAAACCGGTGAGCCTGACGTCAGTACCGGGAAAAATGGTAGAAACCATCATAAAGAACAAAATTACTCAGTATGTAGATAGTCGTGGCCTAATGGGAGACAGCCAACATGGCTTTAGACAAGGAAGATCTTGTCTTACTAATCTGTTATGTTTTTTTTGAAGGTGTGAATAAACAGGTGGTCAAAGGTGAGTCGGTTGATATAGTGTATCTGGACTTTCAGAAAGCCTTTGACAAGGTCCCTCAGAGACTTTTGGCAAAACTAAAGAGCCATGGGATAGGACGCAGTGTACTATTGTGGATCAGGAACTGGTTAAAAGATAGAACGCAGAGGGTAGGGCTAAATGGCCAATTTTCCCAATGGAGAAAGGTGAATAGTGGTGTACCCCAGGGATCTGTGCTGGGTCTGCTGCATTTTGACATATTCATAAATGACCTGGAAAAGGGAATAACGAGTGAGGTTATAAAATTTGCAGATGACACAAAACTATTTAAAGTTGTTAAAACCCAAGAGGATTGTGGAAAATTGCAAGAGGATCTTGATAAATTGGAAGCGGAAGTAAGGATGTGGTTGAAAACTACAGGCCGGTTAGTTTAACTTCGGTGGTGAGTAAATTATTAGAAACGCTGCTGAAAGAGAAAGTAGTGAGGTTTCTGGAGTCCAGCGGATTACAGGATCCGAGGCAGCATGGATTCACCAGAGGCAGGTCTTGTCAGACAAATCTGATTGATTTCTTTGACTGGGTGACCAGGGAGTTGGACCGAGGGAGAGCTCTAGATGTGGTGTATTTAGATTTCAGTAAAGCCTTTGACACTGTTCCTCACAGGCAACTTATAAACAAACTGAGCACTCTAGGGATGGACCCTAAAGTTACTGCTTGGGTGAGAAATTGATTGGGTGGGAGGCGACAAAGAGTACAAGTAAATGGAGCTCACTCTGAGGAGAAGGATGTTACCAGTGGTGTGCCCCAGGGATCTGTCCTTGGTCTGATTCTTTTTAACATCTTTGTTAGTGATATAGCGGAAGGGCTGTCGGGTAAGGTTTGCCCCTTTGCAGATGATACCAAAATCTGCTATAGAGTAGACACCCAAGAAGGTGTAGATAACATGAGGAGGGATCTAGCTAAGCTTGAAGAATGGTCTAGAATTTGGCAGCTGGGATTTAATGTTAAAAAATGTAAGGTCATGCATTTGGGCTGCAGCAATCCAAGGGAGCAATACAGTATAGGAGGTGAAGTACTTTTGTCCACTAAAGAAGAGCGGGACCTAGGCGTGGTTGTGTCTGATGATCTTAAAGTAGCTAAACAGGTAGAAAAGGCGACGGCAAAAGCTAGAAGGATGCTTGGGTGCATACGGAGAGGAATGGCTAGCAGAAATAAGGAGGTGATAATGCCTCTGTATAAGTCTTTGGTGCAACCTCATTTGGAGTATGGTGTGCAATTCTGGAGACCGCACCTTCAAAAGGATGTGAACAGGATGGAGTCAGTGCAGAGGGTGGCTACTAAAATGATTAATGGGCTTCATTATAAAGCATATGAGGACAGACTTAAGGATCTTAATATGTACACCTTAGAGGAAAGGCAGGATAGAGGTGATATGATTGAGATGTTTAAATACCTCCGTGGCATAAATGTTCAGGGAGAGAGCCTCTTTCAATTGAAAGCAAGTTCTGCTACGAGGGATGAGGGTGAAGGGAGATAGATTCAGGGGTGATATGCGGAAATATTTCTTTACGGAAAGAGTAGTGGATCCATGGAATAGTCTCCCTGTGGAGGTGGTAGAGATGAGGACAGTAACTGAATTCAAAAAAGCATGGGACCAACACAGAGGATCTCTAAAGGTAAAAAGTGGACTGTTGTAGTTGTTGTTATGGAAGGACAGACTAGATAGGCCATGTGGTCTTTTTCTGTCATCATGTTTCTATGTTTCTATGAAGCCTGGGCATCAAAATGGCAGGTGAAATTTAATGTGGACAAGTGCCAAGTTATGCACCTAGGGAAGAACAACACAAACTATGGTTACACGATGCAAGGTTCCACATTAGGAACCACCACCCAGGAAAAAGATTTAGGTGTCATTGTGGATAGCATGTTAAATCCCTCGGCCCAGTGTGCAGCGGCAGCCAAGAGAGCAAATAGAATGCTAGATATCATAAGGAAAGGAATGGAAAATAAACAAAAGATATTATGATGCCTCTATATCGTTCCATGGTGAGACCGCACCTTGAATATTGTGTGCAATTCTGGTCGCCGTATCTTAAAAAGGATATAGCGTTATTAGAAAAGGTTCAGAGAAGAGCCACCAAAATGGTAAAGGAGATGGAAGGATACTCCTATGAAGAAAGGCTAAAAAGGTTAGGGCTCTTTAACCTGGAAAAGAGACGGCTGAGGGGAGATATGATAGAAGTCTATAAATTAATGAACGGAGTGGAACGGGTAAATGTAGATCGATTGTTTACGTTATCAGAATATAGAAAGACTAGGGGACATGCAATGAAGCTACAGGGTAAACTATTTAAGACTAATAAAAGGAAAATATTATTTCACTCAACATGTAATCAAACTCTGGAATGTGTTACCGGAGGATGTAGTAAAGGCTGTTGGTGTAGCTGGGTTTAAAAAAGGTTTGGACAAGTTCTTGGAGGAAAGGTCCATAAACCATTATTAAGAAGGGACCCAGGATATCAATGTTTGACCCAGTACGAGCATTGTGGAACCTGTGTCTTTTGGGGAAACTGCTAGGTACGTATACTGGGCTTGATGGACCTTGGTCTGACCCAGTATGGCATATCTTATGTACCCTCTCACCTCCCCTGATGAGTTGCTGGATTTTTATTCTTCCCTTGCCATCTACTTGGTAGGGCTCAAGCTAAGGGACCTGACTGAGCAAGATGGCACCCTTGGGTGGGAAGAGGACCACGCATGCGTGGCAGCAATCCCAAAGGCTTTCTTTGGAAGCTGGGGAATTGCTCCATGCGGGCTCTGTCTGTGCTGAAGTCACCCATAAGTGAGAACTGATTCCTGCTGTCCCTGGAGAACACCTGTTACAGGTGAGTAACTATGCTAAGGCTGCAAATGAGGATGTGGGAGAACCCTGTCGCTATACCCTCTGTCAGTAGGAGACTGGATTTGATGTACTGTGTTCAGAAGGCCCCAGAATTTGAGAAGCCTCAGTTTCTGTACCACTTCTTAATGGTAGAGTCTGTCCTGAAAAGGATTAAGAGCACCAAGACACATTCCTCGATGTTGATGTTTATGCAATTTCTTGATATACCGCCCAGGTTGAAGGACATCAGAGCGGTTTACAGTCACTATAAGCAGGTACTGGAAAGGGCTCACAATCTTTGTGTACCTGAGGCAATGGAGGGTTAAGTGGCTTGCCCAAGGCCACAAGGAGTGTCTATAGGCCTAGAAACCCCAGTCCCTTCGGCCTGAGATTGCTGTCCCCAGGTGGGAATTGAACCCCTGGCCCTCCGGCCTTAGGTACCTTGTCCTAACCACTAGGCCACTCCTCCCTCCTGGGTAGGGATGCTCAGATATTGGACTCCTTCAGAAGAAGGTGCTTCCAGAGTTCTATACTCACGGCTAGAGTACACTCTTAGCTCTACATGAGCAGGTTCCTGTAGGACCTCATGCATGATCTCGCCAACTTGTGCTCTTTTCTCCCTCCGAAGAAACTAGAGCATTATCGTGCCCTGGTGGACCACGGGAAAGACTGCTCGAAGTTCCTGATCAGAGCGATGTACAATGCCTTTGAGACTGTTTCTAAAATGGTGGCTGTGGGTATTGGAGCCCGCCAGTTAGCCTGGTTTCAGTCTTCTGACCTAGAACAGTCTATGCAAATAAGCTTACTGATGTGCCGTTCCAGGGAGAGAACCTCTTCGAAGAGCAAGTGGAAGAGAAAGCTGTCATAGAGAAGCAGCACATTATCCTCACCAGGCTCTCAAGACGCACATTTGATCCCACTCAAAGAAGGTATCAAGGTAGGGGTCAAAAGAAGGTCTACTACCCACGTAAGTGCAGGTACTTTCCTGGTCCTCAAACTTCCTAGCAAAAAGCGCAGGCTCCTCGTCTGCAGCTTCGGGTGAAGCCTCAAAAAGCACGGCCTACTCTGCACCCCAACCTGGGGGCGGGGTTTTAACTGGTTCCTCAGGAACATAGTCAATCTGCCAGTGACCACGAAAGGGAACCTTCCAATGGGGGGATGGTTCATTCTTTTTGCCCACAGGTGGCACCTCATAACTTCAGACTCGTGGGTGTTACAAATAGTCCAAAGCAGCTACATGTTATACTTCATCGAATTGCTGCTTCATTCTCCTCCAAGGACATATACCCTCGATCCTCTGCATCTAAACCACCTTCAGGAGGAAATCTCCACTCTCCTGGCCAATCTTGCCATGGAGTTTGTGCCTCAGGAGGAGGTCGGGCAGGGGCTTTACTCCAAATATCTTCTGGTCCCCAAGAAGGGAGTGGTTTTGGCCCATCCTAGACCTCAGAAACCTCAACACCTTCTGGTGCGAAAAAAGTTCAAGATGGTCTCTCTAGGGACCCTGCTCCCTTATCTTCATAAAGATGATTGGCTATGCTCTCTGGATCTAATGGAAGTGTATACCCACATATTGATCCATCCGCCCACAGGAAATATTTCAGATTCATTCTGGAAGGACAGCACTTTCAGTACTGAGTATTACCCTTCGGACTGGCCCCAGTGCCCTGAGTTTTCATACAGTTCCATACAGTGGTAGCTGCCTACCTCAGAACACTAGGGGTCTTTGTCTTTCCTTATTTGGATGACTGGCTTATAAAAAGCACCACTCCAGATGGAGTCCTGCAGTCAGCATGACTGACCATCCAGGTCCTAGAGATGTTGGGTTTCATAGTCAATTACTCAAAGTCCTTTCTTCAACTCACCTGACAACTGGAGTTGATAGGGGCTCTTTTCGACATGACTCAGGTAAAGGCCTTTCTTCTGCTGGACCAACTCCAGGGATTGATGGCTTTAGTCTGCAATACCCAGCAGAGGACTCAAACAATGGCTCATGGAATGCTGACCTTGCTTGGCCACATGGCGTCCACTGTGCATGTTACTCCCATGGCTCGTCTGTCAATGAGACAAGCTCAATGGATCCTAAATACTCAGTGGAAGCAGGACACCAGCCACCTTTGGGACCAGGTGATGATCACCATACATCTAGTTGAGTCTCTGCACTGGTGGTTGGATCATCAGAACCTGCTCAAATGTCACCCTTTTCAGAAAGCACTACCCCAGAAGACACTGACGAGTCTGGATGGCCTCCACACTCGAGGCGTCTGGTCTACTACTACTGCTGCTACTAATCGTTTGTATAGTGCTACAAGGATTAAGAGCACTGTACATATTTATGTATTTATTTAGACAGATTTGTATACCACCTTATCCTACAATCAAAGTGGTCACATCACAATTGGAGGGTTACATTTAACATGAGGGTACTTAACAACATTATACAATGAACTGGTATGTCTAGTTGGGATGAGTGGTTATCGAGTTGGCGGAGGTAGTTGCATTACCATTTGGGTGGAGACTGTTGTTTATCAGCTCATAGGTTTCTGTAAAGAGCAGGGTTTTAAGGGCCTTGAGGAAGTCTAAAATGTCATTTAATGCTCTCAGGCTCGTTGGGAGGGAGTTCCAAAGTGTGGACGCCAGTAGTGAAGGAGCTGCTCTTGAAGTAGTTTGATTAGTTTTGTGGTATCCTGCAGGTGTGCCAATCATGTTGTCATTATTGGTCCTTCTTGGTCTATTGCTGATATCCCTTGTTATGATATCTTGGAGTGCATCTGCCGAGAGATGGTGGATGATTTTAAAGATGATCAGGATTGTTTTAAATTTTGTTCTAGCCATCATTGGGAGCCAGTGCAGTTGCTGTAAGACAGGGGTGATGTGCTCAGTTCTTGGAGTGTCTGTAATTGTGTGTGCTGCAGTGTTTTGCACCATTTGGAGTGGGTGTAAGGTCTGCTGAGGGAGGCCTTCATATAACGAGTTTCCGTAATCAAGCAGAGGTGTGATGAGTGCTTGGCACACTGTGCGGAAGTGGTCCTGGCGGAGTAATGACTTGATCTTTCTTATGGTCCTCAAACGTTGATAGGCCTTGTTTGCAGTTTTGGTGATGTGGGATTTCAGGTTCAGTGCTCTGTCCATTGTGATGCCCAGGTACTTAACCTCATCTTTGACCACTATGAGTTTGTTAAGAATGCTGATAGTTTGCGGTGGAATAAAGGTGGAGTTCCTGGTGACGAACATTGCCTCGGTTTTATCGTAGTTGACCATCAGGTTATTGGCTGTGAGCCAGGCATTCATGTCTTCAAGGCATCTGGTTATTGTTATGGTGTTAAGTGCTAGTAGGTTGATTGGAGAATACACCATGATGTCGTCAGCATAGATGTGATAGTGAAATTTGTGGCTTTGATGATGTTGCATATGGGTTGGATGTAAATATTAAAGAGCATTTATGACAGTCCTGAACCTTGTGGTATTCCTTGCGTGACGGGGAACTGCAATGATTTCTTTTGGGCGCATTTGACTTGTTGCGTTCCATCTTCCAAGTAGGAAGTAAACCATTTCAGGGTATTCAAGCGTAATCCTATCTGTTGCAGATGCTGCAGTAATCTGGCATGGGACACTGTGTCAAAGGCTGCCGAGATGTCCATGAACACTAACAGGAATCCATTCTTTGTTATCTATACCTCTTAGTAGATTGTCAAAGAGGGAAGTGAGTAGCGTTTCCACACTGTGCTGGGGTTTAAAGACATGCTGATGGATGTCCAGTGGGGCATTCATGTCAATATGGTCCTGAAGTTGCCTTTGCACTGTCTTTTCAACGATTTTCATAAGGAATGGTAGGCTGGAGATGGGACGGTATGATTTTGGTTCAGAGGGGCTTTTAAGTATCAGACGTATCATGGCGTGCTTCAGGGATTGTGGCATGTATCCTTGTTGGAGTGAATCTTTGACGATTTTGGGAATGTTATGGGAGAGTTGGCTTCTTGTGGCTTTGAGCCAAGACACTGGGTAAGGGCCTGATGGTGAGGTTGTTGTGTTGAGTCCAGTTATTATGTCCTCTATTTGATGTGTTGATGGTATGCTGAAGTCCTCCCAGTTTTGATGTTCTTTCATTTCATGGTAATCTGTGGTGTGATGGAGCATGTCTGGATGGTGTTTTTCGATTTCATGTAGTCCACAAATTCCTGTGGGTCAAGATGGTGGGTACAATGCTGCGTGGTGTCCTTAGTGAGCTTTTGGACAATACTAAAGAGTTCTCTCATTCTGTTGACAGATTTAATGATTAGGTTGGTATGGTGCTGCTGTTTACACTCATTTATCAGATTGTTATATTCCAGTTGCTCGGATCTGTATTGCGTCAGGGAGTTATGCGACTTGTTCAGCCTCCATTTTCTTTCCAGTCTTCGGAGAGTGCGCTTTGCATTTCTGATATCACTTGAGTACCAGGGGGCGTTGGATCTCCTGCGTGCTTGTGGTTCTGTACTCGTAGGGGTTGATATTGCATTAGAAATTATGTAGTTCCATTTTTCTATGCTTAGGTCAAGGGTGTCGCATTCCTGCTGGAGTTGTGGAATGATTTCGTCTATGAATGAGTCTTTGTTGAAGGCTCTAAAATAGAAACATAGAAACATGATGACAGAAAAAGACCACATGGCCTATCTAGTCTGTCCTTCCATAACAACAACTACAACAGTCCACTTTTTACCTTTAGAGATCCTCTGTGTTGGTCCCATGCTTTTTTGAATTCAGTTACTGTCCTCATCTCTACCACCTCCACTGGGAGACTATTCCATGGATCCACTACTCTTTCTGTAAAGAAATATTTCCGCATATCACTCCTGAATCTCTCCCTTCACCCTCATCCCATGTCCCCTCGTAGCAGAACTTGCTTTCAATTGAAAGAGGCTCTCTCCCTGAACATTTATGCCACGGAGGTATTTAAACATCTCAATCATATCACCTCTATCCCGCCTTTCCTCTAAGGTGTACATATTAAGATCCTTAAGTCTGTCCTCATATGCTTTATAATGAAGCCCATTAATCATTTTAGTAGCAACCCTCTGCACCGACTCCATCCTGTTCACATCCTTTTGAAGGTGCGGTCTCCAGAATTGCACACCATACTCCAAATGAGGTCGCACCAAAGACTTATACAGAGGCATTTTCACCTCCTTTTTTCTGCTAGCCATTCCTCTCCGTATGCACCCAAGCATCCTTCTAGCTTTTGCCGTCGCCTTTTCTACCTGTTTAGCTACTTTAAGATCATCAGACACAACCACGCCTAGGTCCCGCTCTTCTTTAGTGGTCAAAAGTACTTCACCTCCTATACTGTATTGCTCCCTTGGATTGCTGCAGCCCAAATGCATGAGCTTACATTTTTCAACATTAAATCCCAGCTGCCAAAATGCTTGGCTATGCTCTCATCTTCCATATGTTGGGTAGGGTTATTTAGGGTCAAGGTGAATTCAATCACATGATGATCTGACCAAGGGACCGGCGTGATTGTTGGTGTTGTGGCCTTACCCTGTTCCACCAAGTGCATTGGAATAAAGACCATATCCAGAGTTGTACCATGCTGGTGCGTTGGGACGTTGATTGTCTGGCAATATTTTAGTGACTCCATGGCTTTTAGGAATGCTGCGGCTTCCTTGGTGGGTGCGGAGGTCAGGTTGTAGTCTCCTAGTACAATGAGGGGTTTGTGTCCTCTGTTGTGTACACATATTGTTTCAAGTACTGTGGAGAGATGTTCAGTTGTGGCTTGTCAGACGGGTGCCTGGGTGAGAATGTTCACAGTCTTGGCAAAGGCATATATTAATATGATTTGCAAGGGATTGTGGGAAATGTAGTCCATTCACACCAGACACAGCCGTTCACAATAATTAGTTGTGCTTGAGTGTAAAGCCAATAAGATATTTTTTTATGGGGTTATTTCTCCCAACACAGATATGCTTGGTAGCACATAAAACAGGATACTTGCTTTCAGTGTTAAACTAAGAAAAACAAAATCAGGAAAACAGCTGAACTTGTCAGGCAATCAAAGCAAAAGAATAAAGACCTGGTTGGTAACAAACTGGTCTTTTCTGTAGGCTCTAGCTAATATTTTCTTAGCAGTGCTTTAATCAACAAACAAAACCCACAAAGTAGGTAAAAACTGTTCTTTTCAGGTTAACTTCTTATATCTTCACACATAGACTCAGAAGTGATT
Organism: Ichthyophis bannanicus; assembly: GCA_033557465.1. Lineage (NCBI taxonomy): Eukaryota > Metazoa > Chordata > Amphibia > Gymnophiona > Ichthyophiidae > Ichthyophis > Ichthyophis bannanicus. Next base: position 103,216,039 of record CM066032.1, on the reverse strand, counting down.
TCCTCAGAGCTCACAAGCAATTAGGTAAGGCTCAATTGCTAGCAGTTACCCAGCTGAAACCCCTTAGCTGGCTTGCTTTCTACTGCGTGGCTCAAATCCTACTCAGGAGCTTTTCTGAGTAGATTAAAGAATAAGTTTGTATTTCTTTGTGATGGTTGTTGTACTTTGTAACGGTAAATTACCAAAGGAGTTTAGACAGAGAGCAAGCCATGTATTCACAGCCTGTATCTATAACCTCTCCCCCTTCTTCAACAATCATGGGTTCAATATCATGGATTGGCACAGAGGAATTTCTCAATGGAGCACTCTCAGGAGAATACTTGTTTCCCTGCTGTCTTTCAATGGTATAGCTAGGGCATAGATCAGTGTTCATACCTGAGCTTCCATTGCTGTTAGAGTTCCTCTCTAAATAGCCTGGCCAGTATGTAGTCCAGTTCTTATGTCCAGCCTTCCAATCCAGATCCCTGGACACTGGATCTCTCTTCACATACCTTCTGGCACAGGTCCTAGGGTCCCTTCCAAGTGCAGCCGTCTCCCTCACAGGTACCGTCTGGAGATTCCTAGCTCTGCAGCACCACTCCTCTGGTTTTCCCCAGTCCAATGGTGTATGCTGGCCTTTTGAATGTCTCCCAGTATACGTACTGCTCTGGACTCCTTTAGACCTCCCAAATGCTTTTCTCTTCTTTCTTCCAAAGGGTTTCTTGCCCTCTCTGTCCATCCGTTCTGTCTTCTGCTTCTGATGATCCTCCAGATGATGAAACTGTCCAAGATACTGAGGATCTCCAAGACGAGGATCTCCAAGCTGATGATGATTCTCTGTAGAATAAACTCTACCTTTATTCTGCTTAGATGAGTGCTCCACCCTAGCACAGCGCAGCTGTTCTTAATCAGGCCCTGCCCTTTGAGATGAGTGCTTGGGGATTACCTCATAGCCCTCCTGATTGAACACACGTTTCCCCACTTCAGCTCCTCTAATGGTTGTTGGAAACCTGGTGCATTCTGGGACTGGTAGTCCTTTATGGGAAAATTCTGTTTTTTTATTTCTACAAGAACTGACAGGTTGCTTGTTCAGAGTCACTTCACCTTTTCTATAGCTCCTTCCTGAGCTATGATAAGCTTCCTTATCACATACCCCCTTGCTTAAGTTATTACGGACTGGTGTAACTGGTGAAACTTCTTCTCTACAGTCCGTAATACGGGAAAGGGCATCCGCATTCTTGTGTAACTTCCCAGCACGATGTTCCACTTGAAAATCAAATGCCTGTAAGGCCATGTACCAGCGTGTCAACCTGGCATTGTGGTTCTTCATTTGCTGCAACCACTTAAGTGGGGCATGGTCTGTGACCAACTGGAACTTTCTCCCTGTAAGGTAAAACCTTAACGCCTCCACTGACCACTTTATAGCTAAACATTCTTTTTCTATTGTGGAATACTTTTGTTCAGCCGGTGACAACGTCCTGCTCAGGTACATCACAGGATGCTCCTCCCCTTCATGACACTGGGATAGAACCGCTCCTAGCCCTACATCCGATGCATCTGTTTGAACCAGAAAGGGTTTCCTGAAGTCCACCCCTTTCAGTACCGGTCCTGTACACAATTTTCCTTTTAGGACTGAAAATGCTTTTTCAGCTTCAGGTGTCCACTTTAGCTGGTTTGGACAATTCTTCCGCAGCATATCCGTGAAAATTGCACTTTTCTCTGCAAATTGCTGTATAAATCTGCGGTAGTATCCAATAAGTCCCAAGAAACTTCTTAGTTGTTTCTTTGTTGTTGGAGGGGGAAAATTCCTGATGCTATCTACCTTACTCATTAGAGGTTTAATTTTTCCTCTTCCCACTAGGTGACCCAGGTATTTTACCTCCCTATTTGCAAAGGCACACTTCTTCGGGTTTAAAGTGATTCCCGCTTGCTTCATGGAGCACAAGACTGCCCTGATCCTCTTTAGATGCTCCGCCCAGGTGTTACTATGGATTATGACATCATCCATATATGCAAAAGCATAATTTTGGTGGGGTCGAAGTACCTGATCCACTAACCTTTGGCAGGTAGCCGCTGCTCCATGCAGTCCGAAAGGCATCCTCTTGAACTGGAAAAGGCCAACGGGGGTGCTGAACGCAGTCTTCGGCTTCGACTCCCTGGTGAGAGGGATTTGCCAATATCCTTTTGTCATATCAAGGATGGTTAAGTTTTGAGCCTGTCCCAGCTGGTCCAACAGCTCTTCAATTCTTGGCATTGGATATGCATCAAAAACTGATATTGCGTTTACCTGCCGGAAGTCAATACAAAATCTTAAAGATCCATCAGGCTTCGGTACCAGGACTATGGGGCTATTCCAGGGACTCTTTGACTCCTCTATTACTCCCATGTCCAACATCTCCTGGACTTGTGCCACTACTTCCTGTCTCTTGGCTTCAGGCAAGCGATATGGCCTTTGACGAATTAATTTCCCAGGTGGAGTTATTATTTCATGGGCAACCAAATGTGTCTCCCCAGGTATGGGTGTCAACACATCTGGGAATTCTTTAAGCAATTTCCTAATTTCTTCCTTTTGTACCACTGTTAGGTCCTCACCTATTTGGGGCTCTGATTTTTCTTTACAATCAGATACCTGGGGTCCCAAATCTTCCTCTTCATTCACCTCCCTCTCTCGGGCACAGGTGGCAGCTAGGCTTTTAACCCCTTTGACGTCAGTAGAACCAAAGCCTTTGGTTCCACGCTCAGAATTTTCCAGGGACGTGACCTCCTCCACAGGTGGAAAACCCAGTCTCTCACAGATCAATTGGGCAATTCTGTCTCCTGTCTTCACGTGATAATCATTCTGTCCAAAATTAAATAACAGAACTTTAATATTGCCCCTGTAATCTGGATCAATTACTCCCGCACCCACATCGATGAAATATTTAAGGGCTAATCCGGACCTTGGGGCTACTCTCCCATAGCATCCAATAGGTATTTCCACTTGGAGACCGGTGTCAACCAGGGCTCTCCCTTGGCTAGGTACAGTCACATTTTCTATACTGCACAGGTCAAACCCGGCAGCTTGAGGGGTTGCCCGCTTAGGAGCTTGGGCCTTCTCTGTGACCCTATGGTACTTTAAGACGAATGTCTGCTTTGGGGTAGCTTGGTCTTCTGGACGCTTAACGATCTTTTTAGCTGGGGTCTGAGGACTTCCAAATAAAGGCCCGGGAGCTATTACCATTAATCCTTCTCCCTCTTTCTTTCCTAGTCCTTCCACTAGACCCTGCTTAAATCTTGGCCAGTCTCTTCCTAGAACCAAATCAAAGGGTAGCCTAGGCACCACTGCTAACAGGACTTCCTCTTGTTTCCCCAGGCACTTAACTATTAGCCTATAGGTGGGATATGATGTTGCAGCACCATGAATGCATCTGATGTGAACTTGGCTTTCAGGGGTTCTAGGCACAAATCCTTCTTGGGCCTCTATCCTCTTCCAAAGCCTTTTTGACATCATACTCTGGTCTGCACCAGAGTCTAACAAAGCATTTGTGGTAATTCCTTGCACATCAACCATCAAAAGAAATCCTTCTTTGGGCTGTTTTAAATCCACACCCATTAAGCTAGTGTGTGTCTGGCATCCCTTTTCTAAATGTCCCCATTTTCCACACTTGAAACATTTCTTTCCACTCCACTGTGTCATCTGGTTTGGCACAGTACATTTATTTTCAGAAACATTTTTAACTATTTTCTTTTCTGATACAGCACAGCTTGCCTCAGCACCCATCTTCAGAGGGCCACCCATTCTATGGCAAGCCTGCGTGGCTTCCAAGAATCTCTCTGCTAGCATGGTTGCCTCTCCAAGATTTTGGCAATTTTGCTGTATAAGTGTGCAAATCTTTAGGCACAGCAGACATAAATTGTTCAAGCATAATAATGTCTAATAACATTTCTACCGTCTTTTGCTCAGGCTCCAACCATTTTACAGCTAATCCTCTGATTCTCTGACTCAGAGCCCTGGGTGTTTCACCCACTCTTAATGTAGTAGCTCTAAACATTTGCCTATACTCTGAAATAGACAACCCTAGGCGATCTCTAATAGCAGCCTTTACATCCTTATAATTCAAAGCCTGGGCTGCTGGCATTGCTCTATAAGCTGCAAGCGCCTCTCCAGTTAATGAGGCTGCCAGCCTTACTGCCCACTGGGTCTCTGGCCATGCTAATGCTTGTGCCACTCTTTCAAAAGACTCTAGAAAATCATCAACATTATCATCTGGAGTTAGCTTCCCAAAACTAAATGCCCCAATTCCTTGATTGAGTCCCACACTGTCCACATGTGGTGTACCAGTATTTACTGCTGGTCTTGCATCTGGTCCACTTTGGTTCTGCAGTTTAACTAGGGCTTGCACCAGATCAAGTACTGGCTTCTGCTGGTCCATTAAGGCTTTCATAGCAGTGTCCTGAGCCTGCTGTGCTAGCTCCTGTTGCCTGCTAAACTGGGCTGCCATCCACTGAGGTAGTTCCCTTGGATCCATCTTGATCCCTGCAAGAAAACCCAAAAAACCCCCCACAGTGCACCACCTTCCAAACAGGTGTTTTTTTCTACTCTTTTTTTTTTTCAATTACCCCTGTGCCTTACTCCCATCCACCACTAGACATGCCCAGGTACTTGTTACCTTATGCCAGTGATGAATCCAGCTCTGCACAGGGTCTTTTCCTCCTGGGACAGCTACCTGGAACAGCCACCTCTCCTCCAAAGTGCAGTTGAGGGAAAATCTTTTTTTTTTCAGCCTTTAAACTTGAACTTTCTTGTTTCTTCAGACTTCAGTTGTAATCCTTAGCAAGTAAATCCTTTGCGCAAAAGCAATCCGAAAAACTACGCCATTTGTCAGATGGGTGCCTGGGTGAGAATGTTCACAGTCTTGGCAAAGGCATATATTAATATGATTTGCAAGGGATTGTGGGAAATGTAGTCCATTCACACCAGACACAGCCGTTCACAATAATTAGTTGTGCTTGAGTGTAAAGCCAATAAGATATTTATTTATGGGGTTATTTCTCCCAACACAGATATGCTTGGTAGCACATAAAACAGGATACTTGCTTTCAGTGTTAAACTAAGAAAAACAAAATCAGGAAAACAACAGCTGAACTTGTCAGGCAATCAAAGCAAAAGAATAAAGACCTGGTTGGTAACAAACTGGTCTTTTCTGTAGGCTCTAGCTAATATTTTCTTAGCAGTGCTTTAATCAGCAAACAAAACCCACAAAGTAGGTAAAAACTGTTCTTTTCAGGTTAACTTCTTATATCTTCACACATAGACTCAGAAGTGATTTCCTCAGAGCTCACAAGCAATTAGGTAAGGCTCAATTGCTAGCAGTTACCCAGCTGAAGCCCCTTAGCTGGCTTGCTTTCTACTGCGTGGCTCAAATCCTACTCAGGAGCTTTTCTGAGTAGATTAAAGAATAAGTTTGTATTTCTTTGTGATGGTTGTTGTACTTTGTAACAGTAAATTACCAAAGGAGTTTAGACAGAGAGCAATCCATGTATTCACAGCCTGTATCTATAACCTCTCCCCCTTCTTCAACAATCATGGGTTCAATATCATGGATTGGCACAGAGGAATTTCTTAATGGAGCACTCTCAGGAGAATACTTGTTTCCCTGCTGTCTTTCAAGGGTATAGCTAGGGCATAGATCAGTGTTCATACCTGAGCTTCCATTGCTGTTAGAGTTCCTCTCTAAATAGCCTGGCCAGTATGTAGTCCAGTTCTTATGTCCAGCCTTCCAATCCAGATTCCTGGACACTGGATCTCTCTTCACATACCTTCTGGCATGGGTCCTAGGGTCCCTTCCAAGTGCAGCCGTCTCCCTCACAGGTACCGTCTGGAGATTCCTAGCTCTGCAGCACCACTCCTCTGGTTTTCCCCAGTCCAATGGTGTACGCTGGCCTTTTGAATGTCTCCCAGTATACGTACTGCTCTGGACTCCTTTAGACCTCCCAAATGCTTTTCTCTCTTCTTTCTTCCAAAGGGTTTCTTGCCCTCTCTGTCCGTCCGCTCTGGCTTCTGCTTCTGATGATCCTCCAGATGATGAAGCTGTCCAAGATACTGAGGATCTCCAAGACGAGGATCTCCAAGCTGATGATGATTCTCTGTAGAATAAACTCTACCTTTATTCTGCTTTGATGAGTGCTCCACTCTAGCACAGCGCAGCTGTGCTGAATCAGGCCCTGCCCTTTGAGATGAGTGCTTGGGGATTACCTCATAGCCCTCCTGATTGAACACACGTTTCCCCACTTCAGCTCCTCTAATGGCTGTTGGAAACCTGGTGCATTCTGGGACTGGTAGTCTTTTATGGGAAAATTCTGTTTTTTTATTTCTACCAGAACTGACAGGTTGCTTGTTCAGAGTCACTTCACCTTTTCTATAGCTCCTTCCTGAGCTATGATAAGCTTCCTTATCACAGGCTCCAGGAGGCCTTTAGGTGAGGGAGACGCTTAGGTACTTGTTAGTTATGGTGATTGTGTTGGATTCAATTGTATTAGTGGTAGAGATTGTTTTAAATCTGTATTCCTTTCTGGCCAGTATTAGCACACCTCCTCCTCTCTTTTGTTCTCTGGTGCAATTGAATGCTGAGTAGCCTGTTGGGGTTACTTGATTTAATATTACCTGGTCTGAGTCATCTAGCCAGGTCTCAGTGATGCAGATTATATCACGTTTTTTGTCGAGGATGAGGTCGAAGATAGTATTTGGTTTTTTCCTGATTGATCTGGCGTTTAGTAAAGCACACCTAATGTTGGCCATTATGATTGGGTTGGTGTGTACACGGTTTGTGATATGAGTGGGCGTAGTACGTGTGGTATTATGCGGTTTGTGAATTGCAGTCTTGGTATGCTGGTGTTCTTTAGAGAGGGATGGGTCTGGTGTCCATACTGGTTGAGTGGTATGTAGATGGAGCAAGGGGATTTGCTCATTGGGTCCGATGCCCTGTGTGCAGGGTGTGAAAGTGTGGAGGAGTGTAAGGTAGGCAATGAGGTAGTGGGGAGTGAAGTGCATTTTTGCAATTTACTGACCTAGGATCGACTTGAATTGTGGCCCAGTGGTGGTAGGTGTTTGATCCTTCTCTTTTAGCTCTATACTTGACTGCTCTTTTTGTTCGGTCTCTCCTCCTCTCATGTAGCTCTAAACTGGTATTGGTCTATGCGCTATGCAGTATGTTATTTTTCAAGTAGTGAGATATCAAAGAGATGTAAGACACAGGTAGCGGACCCCCATATGCCTTATGCACCACCTAGATAAGGTGTTAGATAGCGCTGGGGAGCACTGTTCCCTCTAAGCTGTGTGAGTGTGCGTGTGCACACACCTCGCCGAGCGAGCGCACATACTTTACAACAGAGCGCACAAAAATTACGGTTCTGATTCTGATAGAAAACAACACAGACATCTTAAAATTTAAAAGTTGTTGTGCATTTACAGTTTTCACAAGTTCTACAATATTTTCTAGTGCAATCAGTGTGGTGTACATACTGTATTCTGACGTGTAGTCAAATTTTAAAGTATATAACTCTGAGTGTCGTTATGTGGCGCACAAAAATTTAACCTTCCTTCAAAAGCTGCACAGCTGATATTTTATGCGCACACCGCCTACAGAAAATTAGAGGGAACATTGCTGGGGAGGAGTCTGCTGTCTTGGTACATATTGGCACAAATGACATAGGAAAGTGTGGTAGAGAGGTTCTAGAGGCTACATTTAGGCTTTTAGGTAGGAAGTTGAAATCTAGAACCAGGCTAGCATCCTCAGAAATGCTTACCATTCCATGCGCAGGACCCAAAAGGCAGGCAGAGCTCCAGTCTCAATGCGTGGATGAGACGATGTTTCAAGGAAGAGGGTTTTGGATTTGTTAGGAGCTGGGCAACTTTCTGGAGAAAGGAGGGGCTTTTCCAAAGGGACGGGCTCCACCTTAACTGGGATGAAACCAGGTTGCTGGCATTAACCTTTAAAAAAAAGATATCTAGTTTAAAAACTGTTCTAATAGAGAAAAGCCAACAGTCACTCAAGAGCGCATGGTTCGGAAGGATGTACCCTTGAAGGATACTCACAAATCAATAATAAAGTCACTTCCAGAGCGAAACTGATCACCTCATTATTTAGAAAAATTCACTTTACCAACCTTGCAGACTTCTATATTGGGCTTTCCTTATTCCTACAAATGGAAGGAGAAAAGGGGCCTCAGAACCATACGAGATCAGAGTATAAGCATTTGGTAAATTTACACATAAGCCTTAACTCATCCTGAAAAAACTCCTTCCATCAATTTTGTATCCATAAATGATAATTTCCAATTGTTATATTAATTTTTGCAACAATGTGAGAATAATCTTATTTTTCAATATTCTTTCAAACCCTGAAATCCCTCAGAGCATGCAAAATGATAGGGTCATAATTCATCCTTTAGAAAAGCTTTACTTAGCTCTATTTAGCTCTGTGCTTCTATACAACTGTTTGTGCAACTTCGCCGTCTGACTCCCTGATGTCACTCACGATGCTGACTGAGCGTTTTGCTGATTGCTTCCTCAGGGGGTGCACAATTAAACATCAAATGCTGTGAGAAAAAACAGGGAGTTATAACCATAACAACTTAACACCCTAAACAAAAGCTGCGGCAAGAAATACTACCCTTTCTAATATACAGACCCCAACTTTCCGACCACGTAACCATGCACACCTTCACAGTACACTATGGTCTATCATTCAGCATGCCCCAAATTCCACTCAGCAACAACCAAAAAACTCCTCCTATGCACCCATTTAAATGCCACACCAGAGACTCGCTTCCGGGCCAGTCAGTGCACCATTGTTACCTACCATTCCTTCATATTTGAGAGACACTTCTCATTTTTTGAATGTACTAATTGAGATGGCAAAGTTATCAAAGCAATCGGATATTGTATTAGCCACCTTTGATTGTGGAAGCTGTGGACTTTGGGTATCTGTTGGGTATCTATTTGGGTACCTGCGATCTGGATTGGCCATGGTTGGAAAAAGGATACTGGACTTGATAGACCTTGGTCTGACCCAGAAAGGCATTTCTTATGTTCTTGATGAGTTCTACAAAAAAGTACAAGCTGAAATTGACAGAACATGCAAACAGGATATCTTGATAGTCATGGGTGACTGTAACACAAACGTTGGCAACAAAGAGGAAGGCTAAGTGTTTGGAAAATATGGACTTGGCAGCAGAAATGAAGCTGGAGAAAGACTGTTAGAATTCTGCAAGACCAGCGATCTATTCATCTCAGATACCTTCTTCCAGCAACACAAGCAGTGACTGTACACATGGATTTCACCCAATGGATTGTATAAAAATCAAGTTGACTACATCTGTGGAAGTCAACAATGGAAATCTCTATAACATCAACGAAGACAAAACCTAGAGCTGACTGTGGTTCAGATCACCAACGACTGGTATGCAAACTCAAGCTAAAGTTGAAAAATAGCAAACTACTCATGAATGTAGCAAAATATGACTTTGAGAATATATTACTGAAATTTAAAGACTGCCTGCGAAATCGATTTGCTGCTTTAGATACAAATGACAGAGCTCCAGAAGAGTTATAGGATGACATCAAGAAGGTTGTGTTGGAAGAAAATGAGAAGTCTCTACAAAAGGTGAAAAAGCAAAAACAGCCAAAATGGATGACTGAAGAAACTCTGAAAATTGTCCAGAAATGCAGAGAAACTAAAGTCAGAGGAGAAAGAGAGGCAATTGCAGAAATCAACAGAGATTTCCAATGTGCAGCAAGACAAGACAAGACAAGATGTACTACAATGACACATGCAAGGAAATAGAAGCAGAAACTATTAGAGGAAGAACAAGATCGGCTTTCCTAGGGCTACAAGAGTTAAAGAAAAAATTCCAGCCTCAAATTGCATTGTCACAAGATGCTCAAGGAGCCATGTTGAATGATGCTGAGAAGATCAAGAAAAGGTGGAAAGAATATACAGAATCATTATATCATAAAGATCAAGTGGACCAACGGCCGTTTCAACCTGTACTTTATGATCAGGAACCATTGGTGATGAAAGAAGAAGTTGATGTAGCATTGAAAGCCTTATCAAAGAACAAAGCACCGGACATTAATTGTATTCCTATTGAAATATTACAGCAATTGGATGCAGCTGTTAACATACTTCCAAATTTCCTGGCAAAGCCTTGTAAGACAACGTCATGGTCAACTGACTGGAAAAGATCTGTGTTATACCAGTACTGAAGAAAGGTGATCCTACTGACTGTGGAAATTATCGCACAATCACTCTGATCCCACATGCCAGCAAGATTCTACTCAAGATCATTTAGCAGACTACAGTCATACCTGGAACGAGAACTGCCTGAAATACAAAAAGAGTTCAGGAAAGGGCGAGGAACAAGAAGAGACATCATCACGGATGTATCCTTGAAAAGACAAAAGAATACTAAAAGGATATTTGTGTTTTATCAACTACAGCAAGGCTTTTGACTGTGTAAACCATGAGAAACTCTGGGCCACATTAAGAAGCATGGGTATACTAGAACACCTGATCGTTCTCTTGCACAACCTTTACATAGATCAAGAAGCAACAGTTCATACAGAACAAGGAGAAACAGAATGTTTTAAAATCAGCAAAGGTATACGACAAGGATACATACTTCCCCCTACCTGTTTAATTTTTATGCAGGACAAATCATCAGAGAAGCAGGACTGTATGAGGACAACTGAGGTGTGAAGATTGGTGGAAGACTCATTGACAGCCTTTGCTAGGCTTATGATACCACATTACTGGCTAAAAGCAAAGATGATCTGAAACATTTGCTTCTCAAGATCAAGGAGCATAGTCTTAAAATGGACCTGCACCTTAATGTAAAGAAGACAAAGATCCTGACAACTGGCAAAATCAATAAGTTCATCGTTGATGGAGAAGAAATTGAAATAATTGACAACTTTAACCTACTTGGATTGACTATCAATAAAGAAACAACATGCTGTCAAGAAATCAGACAATGCATTGCTCTTGGCAGAATGGCTATGAAGGACCTAGATAGGATTCTCAAGAGCAGAGATGTTTCTCTCCATACAAAGATTTGACTTGTTCAAGCCATGGTATTTTCAATAACGTCATATGGATGCAAACGTTGGACAGTGAAAAAGATAGACAGGAAGAAAATTTATACTTTGAATTATGGTGCCGGCGACAAATACTGTGTATCCCATGGATTGCCTGAAGAACAAACCAGTCGGTACTAGAGGAGCTCATACCTAAACATCCCTTAGAAGCTCAGATGACAAGACTTCAACTTTCATACTTTGGACACATCATGTGAAGAGAGAGATCATTAGAAAAAGATGATATGCTTGGCAAAGTAGAAGGTCAATGCAAAAGAGGAAGGCCAGCAATGAGATGGATTGATAACAGTAACAGCAGCTATGGGTGCCACTCTGTCAACAATGAGCCACCTGACTGAAGACTGAACACAGTTTAGGACAACTATCCAGAGGGTCGTCATGAGTCGATACTGACTCAACGGCACTTAACAACAACAACAACAACATTATACTAGATTCAATGTTATCTATGGAAAAACAGATAAGAGTCTCGACAAGGAAGGGGTATATCTTAAACTGAGGGACCTCCAACAAATTAGATCAGATTTTGACATTGATCATATGTAGACTGAACACAGTCTAGTACAACTATTTAGAGGGTTGCCATGAGTCGACACCGTCTTGACGGCACTGAACAACAACATATGTAAATTATATTTACATAGAAACATTTTCTATGTTTCTATGTAAATATAATTTATTTAGGTATTGCTAAGAAATATATAATGCATTTACAAGTTTTACAAAATGTTGCAGCCAAGCTCATTTTTAAATAAAAATATTTGATAGGGTTACACTCTATCTTAAGCGATTGCACTGACTGTCGATAAGAGCTAGAGTTAAAATTTAAATTATGCTTTGTTTTCAAGAGTGTACATGGCTGTTTCCCGGCCTGTATGGGTAATATTGTGCAAATTAAGAGTTCCTCTAGAGCTGCTTGGTTAGGGAAGAGTATCTTTTTAGCCATCCCATCTGTGAAGAATTATCAGTTTAATCTGATACTGGATAAGTTATTTGCATTTTCTGCGGCTATAGAGTGGAATGGGTTGTCAGTAGATAACAGAAATATTCAGAAGTATATGGGATTTCAACAGCTACTCAAAACAGATTTATTTAGAAGATTTTATGTTAACGGTAATTCTAAGTAGTATTATGTAATTCATGCGTAAAGGATTGCACTGTAAAGGAGGCTTTTGCTGATTGTTGTAACCCACCTAGAACCTGGAGGTATAGGCAGGCTATAAATTAATGTATTAAATTAAATTAAATATGAGCGGGAGAGAGGGCAATGAAGAGAGAGGGGTGAAAGGATGGAGGGGGAGACAAGGCTAGTGGCAGAGGAGACAGGGGAGTTGGGAGGTTGGTGGATGGGAAGAGTGGGTGGAGGAGAATGAAGGGGATGGGAGCTAGGTGAGAGGAGGAGGAGAAGAGAGGGAGTTGGTTGGGGTGGGGGTGATTTGAGCAATCCTCTCAGCATTGACTTATTCAGCATGCTGCGGCCAGATTAATTTTTCACGCATCCAGATTTGATCACATCCCCCCCCCCCTCTCCATCTGTTTACACTGGCTTCCTGCACAATCCTGTATTCATTACAAGATTCTCATCCAGGTCTATAAAACACTTCACACTGGTTCCCCGGATTACTTAGCATCCTCCCTTATTCCGCTTGCCCACAATGCTCTCTCCATGCAATTCATATGAACCATCTTATCCTACCCTCTCCCTCTCTGGCCCATCTTCAGTCTACTCGCCATTCAGAATTTTATTTCCTCGGACCCTCCCTTTGGAATAAACTTCCTTTACATCTCCGGTTAGAGTCTTCTTTTACAAGTTCAAAGCCCAATTTAAAACTCACCTTTTCCGTACAGTTTTTGACCTCCCACTGGACTCCCTCAGTTGACTGCCTTATGTTTTCTGCTCACGCCCCCTCCTCTCTCACCACCCTCCTCCAAACCTGCCTTGTCACGTCTCATTTTCCCATCTATCCTATATATATTGGCGTTCTTTTCATTTTCCTGCTTCAGTTTTTTTTTTTAAGTTTTAAACAATCTTTATTCAAAAAATAAAGTAGGAATACAGAGTCAAGTCCACATCTAGGAGACAATCACCTGAATAAACAAGCAGAAATAGCAAGGTAACAAGGATCAAAATTAACAAAGCCCAGTTTACATGGAAGGAAAGAGAGTAACATTCATAAGGATTCTTTACTAATCAAAAATGCCTCAAATTGGCCAACATCGAGAAAGACATACTTAACGCCCTCCAGCACCACTATACATTTGCACGGATATTTCAAAAAGAAAGAAGATCCAATGGCTAAAGTCCGTTCTTTCAAAGCCAAAAACGCTTTCCGACGAACCTGAGTACTCCTACTCACATCTGGAAAAATTTGTATAGAGTCCCCACAGAAAGCCTGATTTTTCTTTTTAAAGTATAAATTCAAAATCATATTTTTATCTTGTAATGAAATAAAAGAAGCAATCAAAGTCGCACGCTGTGGAATTAAATCAATAGAGGATTCCAGAAACTGAGAAACATCTAATTTTGTTACAAAAATATTTTAAGGAAGTCTTGCTAATTGATGATGTGGATTCTATTAAGTTTTTTTCTTTATATTATATTCCTATACCTTCTGCAGTGAAGGCTTCTTCTCCTGATGATCTACGGGAAGGGAACCCCAATGGTGTAGAGTCCTTAGCTGCTTCAGTTTTTATTGTATTCAGTTGTAAACCACTTTGCCGTACACACATTAAGTGGTATATCAAATCTTAAATAAATGAAAAGAAATGACTTGCTACACCCAAAATAAATAATTTGGGGGTGGGGGATGGGGCTTGTGAAGGGACTGCATGGCAAGAACATTTCATCTCTGTAGTATAAAAGATGAGTATAAAATACCTTTGGAAATGTTGTGTGCTCCATGGAGCGCACCTTTCTAATCTTGTTTTAGTTATGCCTAATGTGGTCAGTGTTAGAGCCTGTGGGAGTGCCATCTTAGGGGTGGCGACATATTTGGGGAAGGGGAGTCGTTCCAGTCATGATACATGCTTACGTCTAGATCAGTGTTAGAATTCTGAGTATCTGGAAGAAAAGAAGAAAGAGAAGAACACTGCTAATTAAGAAGGAGGCCGCAAAACTGCTAGTTAAAAAGGAGGTTTGAATTTAATTTCTCACCTGGAATCCTCTTTAAAGGTGTGAGCCAAGCAACTCACATGGTTTAAGTCAGTTATAAATAAGTCTCTTTTCCTGGTTTACAATAGAGTGTGACTTTTTTGTATTAGAAATATATTTGTTCTCTTTTCTTTTTAGATTTTAAGTATTTTGAGGATATGTCTGATGAATTCCGAGATCAGGAAGGAACCTTGCTGCCTTTATGGAAGTTTCAACATGACAAAGCCAAGAGGCTTGCTGTGACTGCCCTCTGCTGGTTAGTTTATGTATTGCAAGTTTTATTGGTAAAATCAATCCTCCTTCCACCTCCCAAAAAACAGCTGACCTAGACTGTTTACCAAGGCTTTTCCCTATAAAATGGTGAGTTTTCTCATAGTCCTATATAACAATGGTTCTCAAACCTGTCCTTTAATATCCTTCAGCCAGTCAGAGTTTTCAAGATATCCATCGTGTGTACGAGTATACATATTTGCATATACTGGAGATCTAGTGATTCACTTGCTTGGCTTCTTAATCTGTGGGGTGCAGGATGAATCTCTGTCAGTACTGTCCATCTGCTCCCTATTGGTTTGGTTTTTAGAGGAAGAGGATGTTTTTTTTAGCTGGAGATGCAATTGCAACTTAAGACCAGGACACAAATAAATCATGGAGTTTCTTCCATTTTTGGATCTGTGCAGAAAATGCTTTGAGGATCCAGCCCTTGGCAGATTAAGAAAGCTGAGAGGTGGGAGAAAGATCTTTAGGAATTCTTTGAAGTAAGTTCTGTGGGACCACCTTATGCACCTGGCAGTTCGTCTGTGTAAATGTAACTTTTCAGCTATACATGTGCAGGTGTCTGCATATGTAACTTTAAGAAAAAAGCACCTAACTGACATCAGCAGAAGCAGCCTGGGTTAGGAAGAATGCAGTTGGAAGGGTTACCCACCTTGCCACCCAACGATCAGTTTTTCTCTTGCCTTGTGTGACCTTGCGGACCAATGCTTAGCTTAGGAAGCTGTAGAATGTGAGGTGAGTGGGGGAGGAGCCTGAGAATGAAGGAGGAAGGAAGAAGTGGTAGGTCACCTTAGCATGACCATACACATAGAACTCACAACAAAGAAAATCTATTACAAACTCAGAATGATACAACAGCTAAGACCCTTAATCCCAAATCACGACTTTAGATCAGTCCTTCAGGTACTAATCACCCCACACTTCGACTTCTGCAACAGTATCCTATAAAGCCTATCTAAACAAACCCAAAACCAACTCCAGATGGTTCAGCATGTTGCAGCCCGAATAGCCGGGAAAGCTCATATAACAGAACACATCACACCTGTTCTATATAACCTACACTGGCTCCCAGAGCAATGTCACATAAACTACAAAACACAAATAACATTCAAACTCATGAGGGAAATAGCCTCATCCTACCTCATCTCACTCATTCCTAAACCAGAAGACTCAAGACTAAGAAGAGATTGCATACAGAATAAACTAGCAGTGTCATCCGACTTCTGTAAATCCAATCGAGCCACTAATAGAGCATTCGCACACTTTGCGCCCATTCTATGGAACAAATTGCCTGATGAACTAAGAGCAGTCAAAGATCTATCCACATTTTGTAAAGAACTAAAGACACATCTTTTTTAAACTGCATTTTAGAAACTCATACGAACCCATAAACACTGACCCTACCTAATACCATACCTAAACTACACAGTCCACAAACACAACCACTCACTGTAATTAGCTCACTACTGGACTATAAGCCTAGACCCAAGTTATGTCTCATTGTATATAGTTTACAACAGGACTACTAACTCAGTCCGAAGTTTATTGTTCATTGTACATAGTTATTGAACTGTTATATGTAATTGACATATTATTCTTGTTCAATGTAAACCGCATTTGATCACTGGAAAAAGCGGTATATAAATGCAAATAAATAAAATAAAAAATAAATAAAGTGTGGAAATAAGGGAAAGGAGGAAGGGCTATGTGAGATTGGATTGGGGTGGGGACTGGAGGAATTGAGAGAGAAGATTGCATGGGGTTGGTGTAAGGATATACACTAGCCATGGAAGAAATGCACTCCTGCCACACATATCTCCCCCCCCCCCCAAAAGAAAAATTATTGGGGGATGGGGAGAAAGAGACAGGCGTACATGGTGAGTGTATTTTTCTTCTTTGAACAAGAAGAATAAGTGCTCATTTAGGGTGACATCATCTGAGGGAGCCTCCATGGGAACCTCTCGGCTCCCTTTCTAGAAGCTTTTAGAAAGCTCAGTGGTGCTGTGCCTCTTCCTACGGCCTGCCACAGCCATGCCTGAGGAGGTCAGTCTGTCTCTTGCCTCAAAGCCCATCAGACGGGCATGCATTGCAGCATTTGTCTCTTCATCTTTCACGCACTTTTTTGCCGATTACCCTGCTTTTTCTGTAGTAGGGAGTAATTTTTCCTTTCCTACCGGATGCTGCTGTTTTCTTTCTTCCTCTTAGAAATGTTAGCATTTACTGTCGTTTTCACGTTTCCTTTACTTTCCTCCGGCATTGCTTAGCCTCAAATGCACCTGGTCATGATTCTTTTATTTTATTTGTTTCATATTTCATAATTGAGTTTTTATTTTCATGTCAAGTTATCATGTAAAAAGTTACCTCCTGTTCTATGTAATATGTTTTGGTTCCCTGTAAACCGCCTCTGATCTCTGGAAGGGGTGGTATAGAAAAATGTAACAAATAAAATAAAATAAAATTTTGCTATTTTTCCAACTGAGATATCACAGAAACTAGCCAGCAAGTTCAAGAAGTATGCTTAGTGCTTTAGACTTATGTCCTCTTTGGACACCCATGAGCTGTGTCCAAAGTGTGTGGGGACTGACCATAACACCTCTATTTGTTCACTGTGTTTACAGATGATCAAAAGAGGTCATAAAGATTGCAAAGAAAAGTGCACACAACATTTTGGCGCTTCGAAGTCTAACCCCATCGATATCAGCACCATTGGGCACTATGGACTCAGGAACTATGCCAGATGCTGGCGATGCATTGGCACCTAGAAGTGCTCAAGCTGCTTGGAACTGAGCACCAGTTTGGGGGAACCTAGGGACTGGTCTCATCTGGTTCCACGCTGAAGAAGAGGAACGATTCATCCTTGACTTTGCTGGCATTGAGAACCATCAGTGACAAGCACTGCGTGGAGGCTGAGATGCAATGACGTTCTTTGGAGTGCAATGCCAGGAGCATATGAGAATCAAGCAATGTTCACCCCCTCCCCCCCCCCAAATAGTCCCAAAGGGACAACAGCTCAACATCTATCACATCAGAGGGGCTGCACTAGACTCCGTGACCAGTCTGCCGATATATCATCTAATCCAACAAATAATGAATACCAGTAATCCCAAACTGAAACCAGGCTTTCTAGTCGCAGGGGATCCCGGCATGTGGGATGATCCCTGTGCATGATTGGTTCCTTGGTATTTGGGCGTTCCTATTAATGGCCTCTTTCTGAATGGATTTCCCTGACGTCACTAGCCACCGATATGGCGTTTTTTGGTCGGTAGTTGAAAGGACGGACACACTTTGTTTCATCGTGGACACTTGAGACAGAAGCTGGTGCTTCGAAACGTGCACGTCGTGTTTGATCAGATAAGTGTGTTTTTTTTAATTGGTCATGAAACTTCTATGAGGTTTTGAATAAAAACGATTAAAAGGGGCATGTACTGCGTGGGAGTTTGAAGGGATTTCCCTCTCACTCTTGCGGTTTATGCCCGACAAAAAGAAGACTTAGTTTCAGTTTGGGATTACTGGTATTCATTATTTGTTGGACTGTTTGTTGTGTGAATACTTGCTCACCGGGTTTACTATTTTTTGATATATCATCTAAGGCAGTGGTTCTTAACCCAGTCCTCCCGCACCTCCTAGGCCAATCTGGTTTTCAAGATATCCACAATGAATATCCATGAGAGAGATTTGCATGCACTGCTTCCATTCTATGCAGATCTCTCTCATGCATATTAATTGTGGATATCCTGAAAATCCGACTGGCCTAGGGGGTGCCGGAGGACTGGGTTTAGAACCTCTGCTCTAAGGTACCAAGGACATCGACCAATTCTGCTGAGCCATCTGTGACTTCATTGCTGGCAGCCCTCCAGGAGCAGTTGGGAGGATGAAGGACAAGCTGATGTAGACACTCTTGTTGCATCAGCTCCTCGCTCTGGGGCTCCCAAAACAGCAACATCGTATCATTCAGCTGATTCTTGGAGTCCTCAAGCCACTTGTGGAAGATGGGTTGTCATTGATACACAAACAGACCTTGACACCAGCTGAAGTTGATATCAGTGTCCATTGCATCAGGAGAGGCATCGCCCTGAAGCACTGAAGCTGGTCAGTGCACCATGACTCCCATGGGAGATCTGAACCTTCCATATCTCAGAAACTGGTCCAAGCAGAGACTCGAATGTCTGTGGAGTACCCTTCTGAGTCTACGACTAAGTGCTCCCTGAAAACTGACTATGATTCTGAATAGTTCTCAGAGAAGAGGCACCCAGAACTACCATCAGACCACATTCTGCCCCACAAGTGTTGTAAATCAACTCCTGACAATCTGTCCTTTCATGATTTTGTTAGGGATATAGCTAAAGGCCATGCCATTTAAGAGGATCCCACGGCCAAAGAATTGGACATCCTTCTGTATCTGGATCCCCTAAGGTCATAGTGTCTGTGTGCTGCACCCTGAAGAAGCTACAGATGAGAATGTGAGAGACCCCCCCCCCCCCCTTCTCTGTTCCTCCTGTGAATAAGAAGGTTGCTCCCCAAAGCAGATATTCCGTAGCAGTGGTCAGCTCTTGTAAAGTGGCTAGCTGTTACAGCTGAACTGTGCCCCCCTAGCTATTCAATTCGTGACGGCACCCAGGGATATTCAGCGACTCTAGCTATGTTAGTGTTGCTCAATATCCTTCTAAGTGTCATGAATGCGGTTTTCAAGTCTGCAAACTTCTTAAATCGCTTTGAAAATCCCCCTCCCATACCCAAACACACTTTTTAAAATAAGGACAACCCAAAATCATAAAATAAATTTCAAGGGAGATGGAATTAGGCTGTATCCTACAAAGAAACATGTCAAACTAGTAGTTCAATCATGCTGGAACACTGTGTCTAAACAGTAATGGGATGTAAATGTGAGATTCTTGTTGAGGCATACCTTATTGACTGCAGCACCTGCCTAGATTGCATGGATATGGAAACATGACGGGAGATAAAGACCATATAGCCTATCCAGTCTGCCCTTTCAAATGAACCACTAAGCTCTACCGTCCTTTATCCTTTAGAGATCTTCTGTGTTTGTCCCGTGCTTTCTTGAATTCAGATGCATTTTTTGTTTCTACTACCTCCACTGGGAGACTATTTCATGCATGCACAACTCTCTTCATAAAGAAATATTTCCGCAAATTACTCCTTAGTCTATCTCCTTCATCCTATGACCCCTCGTTGCAGAGCTTTCTTTCATTTGCAAGAGACTCTCCTCCTGTGCATTTATGCCAAGGAGTTATTTAAACGTCTCTATTATATCTCCCCTGTCCTGTCTTTCTTCCAAAGTATATATATTGAGATATTTAAGTCTTTACCCCCATATGCCTTATGATGAAGCCCACTGATCATTTTCGTAACCACCCTTTTCACCAACTCCATTCTGTTTACATCCTTTTGAAGGTGTAACTTCCAGAATTGCACACAGTACTCAAAATGAAGTCTCACCAAAGAATTATACAAAGACACTATTACCTCCTCATCTCTAGGAACAAGCAGGAAATTAAAAAGTCATGGGATAGGAGGCAGTATACTATTGTGGATCAGGAACTGGTTAAAAGCTAGAAAGTATGGCCAATTTTCCCAATTGTGAAAGGTGAATAGTATAGGAATCTGTGCTGGGTCCGTTGCTTTTTAACATATTCGTAAATGACCTGGAAATAGAAATAGAGTGAGGCAATCAGATTTGCAGATGACACAAAATTATTCAAAGTTGTTAAAACCCTTAAAGATTGTGAAAAATTGCAAGAAGACCTTGATAAATTGTAAGACTGGGCATCCAAATGGCAGATGAAATTTAATGTGGACAAGTGCAAAGTTATGCACCTAGGAAAGAACAATCCAAGCTATGATTACTTGATGCAAGGTTCCACATTAGGAACCACCACCCAGGAAAAAGATTTAGGTGTCATCATGGAAACCATCCAACAGGTTGAAACCCTCTGCCCAGTGTGCAGCGGCAGCCAAGAAAGCAAATAGCATGCCTTTGAAAAGAGCATCGCTGTGCTCCTGGCAGTAGTGACACCGTTGGCATCAGGAATATCGCAATTGGCACCAGTTCCACCACCACTGGTGGCCATGGAGAACCCTCTCAATACCCTTCTGCGGTCATTACCTGCGTCACTTTGGGCTGTCGAGAAAACAGTACCGAAGTTTCCGGTACCGCCGCTCTCGATACCTTCAACATCTAAACACGTCAAACACCGGAGTTATAGGGGGCCTCATAAGGATTATTTTGATTTCCTTCCAGACTCTGATTCTGTGCCGGAGGCCTCTGACTTTGAATCCATCATTTCCGATACCATCAGGGATGTGCCATCAGATCCATAGCCTCCCTATGATCATTGAAGGTCTCCACCTGAGGACATGTTCTTTCAAGATTTTATTAAGGACATGGCGACTGCTCTGGAGGTATCAGTGACTACGGAGACAGACAGAGGAGCTGCACATTCTCCAGTATCCATCGGCACCGAAGGAGGTGACAACCCTCCTGGTGCATAACATCTTGAGAAACCTGATGGCTCGAAAGTGGGAATCTCCCATTTCAACTCCTGCAGTCTCTAAGAGGCTGGATACTCTTTACAGAGTCCCTCCTTCTCCAGGGTTTCAACAACTTCAACTTCCACACCACTCTATGGTAGTTGAGTCTGCCATGAGAAGAATTAAAAGTCAAAAGAATCACTCCTCATTTCCTCCTGGTAGGGAGGACAGAACCCTTGATGCCTTTAGGAGAAAGGCCTTCCAGGCAACTATTAGCTTCCAGAAAAGATTCTTACATGCCACATATGGGTATGCTCCTTAGGAATGTCTCGTGGGATCTAGAAGAATTTACCACCTTGCTGCCTCCTGAGAAACAGGCAGTTCATCAGGAGATGAATGCATGGCTGCATGGATGGTGTCATCGAGAGCGTTTTGGTTTCCTGGACCACGGGATGCTGTTCCAAGGGATGCAGAGCAGAGATGGCATCCATCTGTCCAAGAAAGGCTGACACATCTTCAGTAGTAGACTGGCTAATCTACTGAAGAGGGCTTTAAACTAGAAGAGGGCTTTAAACTAGATTCGTTGGGGATGGGTGAAGACAGCCCCCAGGTAAGTGAAACATTAAATACCTTTATGGAAATAGGTTAAAGGGGTAACACATGGAAAGCAGTGTGTATAAATGCCTGTAGTATGGGAAATAAGATCCCTGATGTTGAAGCTTTGATGGGAGTGGCTGACTTGGATTTAGTGGCAGTTACAGAAAGATGGTTCACAGAAAACCATGACTGGGATGTAACTATCTCCAGGAACAAGCAGGAATGTAGTGTCACGGGGTTCCCGGTGACACAAAGATTTTACGCCACTATGTAGAGACGTTAATGATCAAAGAGACCAGGTGGAGGGAAATAAAGGCTTTTATTCCCTGTTTAAAGCAAGGTTCAACTAAGAGATAATTCCAGATAACAGAAACAGTCCTTTGTCTTAAAAGGTACCAATATTCACTGAGCACTTAACTGTTACTTCACAGTTAAGGCAGGTTTTTCCATAGTAGAATGCAGTGTAAGAAACATTAACTTATATTTCATTTATTCTTCTGTGGTATGTGGAGCATACAGACTTTGGAGCATAGGCAGTGCACCAATCACATTCCATTAACTCTGGCATAGGTGAGGGAACAGTGCTTGGGTAATCCACTTCCATAGATTCTTCTCCCCTGTACTCATTCAAGGAGCATTCACTGTCCCTGTCTATCTCAGCATGGTAGTTTAAAACTTGGGAGTCTGGCTTCCCATAGCCAGGGATTCTCAGGGCTGGTGGTAGTTTACTAAACCAGTCTTGATTCTTGTATCTCATAGAAGGAATACTTGTTTTAGTAGAGCTTTTAGTAGCACAATTATCACAGTCAATATTTAATGCCTCATACCTTGGCTTTGGTGAGGTAAAATCCACAGTGCTTCTTTTTCCTGCACCTCTCCCTTGGTAGCTGCACTTCTGCCTGCCAACCGGATACCGAGGTGTGCTTCTAGGCAGTGGAATAAAACTGCTGTTGGATTCTCCTCTCACTCTGGGTAAAAACTTCTGTTGCCTATAAAAGTGCTTTTCCCTCTGAACAGGTGAAACTGGGCAATGATCCTTTAGAGATAATAAGCTTCTGTCAGAACCTTTCTCTCTGGTTCTTGGCTTTCTTCTCTCTATTCTATCTCCAGGCAAAGTATAGGAACTAGGCGTGGCAGACGCTCTCACCTTGGGGTAACTTCCACGAAACTCCCCTTGTACAACAGGATCAGTTTGGGCCTTCTGGCTTCCCACCTTGTGAGGTCTGTTTCTCCTCCAGCTCCCAGCCTTGCTTCCTTCACAGCAATCAGGCTTATCTCCTTGGTAGCCTCCAGGCTTCTCTGCTGTTTCTCCTTCTCCTTCTTCTATTACCAGCTCTACTCCTTCCCTGTTCTCTTCCTCTTCCTCTCCAGAAGCATTCTGCTCTGGCTTATAAAGTGAACGGTTACTGATGATTTCCTGGTTCCCTTTCAGCTGCAGGTCATCAGAGAGCCTAGGTTCATTAAGTGCGGCATGTCTGTTCCTGCTCCCTCTAGCTGTGCCTGGGGGTAACTGCACATCTAGTTCCTCTAAAGCAGTGGTTCTCAATCCAATCCTCAGGGACCCACAGGCCAGTCAGGTTTTCAGGATATCCACAATGAATATGCATGAGATAGATCTATATGCACTGCTTCAATTGTATGCAGATCTATCTCATGCATGTTCATTGTGGATATCCTGAAAACCTGACTGGCCTGTGGGTCCCAGAGGACTGGGTTGAGAACCACTGCTCTAAAGAAACAGGTTTTCTTTTTTTCAAAACAACTTTATCAGTGCCCACATCATGACAGTAGTCTTCACATATGGGTATCGTCGGTACCGACGGAGCCTGCACGGGAATGCTCCCCAGCATCCAATAGGAACGCTTTTGGGAGCATCCCTCAGCACATGCGTGCTGCCTTCCCAACTGTCCCTCTTCAGTTTTTTGTTTTCCACGGAGCCAACAGGTCACATACCCTGTCATCGCAGAAAATTTCTTCTTTAAATTGTTTTTCTTGTGGTCGCGCCTGCCTCCGCGCTACGCCTACAGGTACCGCCGGTTCTCTTTTTTCTTTTCTTTTCTTTTTTAAAAAAAAAACAAAAAACACTTCTGAGGGGTTTCTCTTCAGAAACTTTTCTTTTTTGGTGCTAGGCGCCATTTTGGGCATTAGGCCCCATTTTCCTCAAAAATGGAAAAACCAGCTAGTGGTTTTAAAAAAACGTATTAAGTGTGGCAGTACCATTTCCATCACCGACACCCATGACTGGTGTCTCAAATGTTTAGGCCCTGACCATTCTCCATCGGCATGTTCCTCTTGTATGGGGATGACTAAAAGAGAAAAACAGAACCAGGCTGCAAAGCTCGGTACCCTCTTTTCTTCAGATGCAATGTCCATTGCATTGATGTCTTCCAGAGCCTCGTCTTCCTGCCCATGGATCTCAGGTAACTAAACAAAAGAGCCTGTCCTCAAAGGGTAGATCTCCTTCTAAGCATCAAGAAGCCATTGCCATTGCTCTTGAGGAGAGGCTTCGGCCTCCAAAGCACTAACGGGGCTCCAGGATGTTCTCGAGACCTCGACCTCAACAGAACTACTGGTGCCATGCTCAGGGGTTCCGGCCGCTTCTACCAGTACCGACAGCCAGGCATCGGCAGCGTCGATAGACCAGAGATTCCTCGCTATCGAACACAGTCTTGCAGCTCTCCTTACTGCTGCGGTACCGTTGACACCGCTACTGATGGTCCAACTCCAATACCGATGTCGGTACCAGCACCGACGGTACCGGCCCCGGTGGGAGTTCTGCCCATGCCGACTTGTTCGGGCATCGACAGATCGTTACCGGACCAACTCGGTACCGACTTCGATCGATACTGATACCATGCTTTGCATGAACATCGGGATCAGAGATACTTTGAATCTTCCGATTCTAATGACTCGGATATCTCTGCCGGTACCAGAGTGCTTCTGCCGGCGGACTCCTCTTCTCCTCAACGCAGAATGTCTCCTCCAGAGGGCATGTCATTTCAGGATTTTATTTGTGATGTGGCCCGAGGCCTAACAATCACGGTAGCTTCTGAAAAAGAACCTAGAGCAAAGGAATTGGAAATACTCCAGTACCCTAAGGCTCCCAAAGAGGCAGATACTCTGCCCATTCATAAGATTCTTCAGGATTTGATGCTGAGAATTTGGGAAACACCTTTGACCACATCTCCTCATTCTAGGAGACTTGATACCATGTATTGAGTTCCACCGTGTCCTGGTTTTCAAAAGACTCAGCTGCCACACCATTCAATGGTAGTGGAATCAGCCAAGCGTAGGATGGAAAGTGCAAAAAGACATGCATCCAATCCTCCAGGTTGTGAATGCAGGACTCTTGACGCCTTCGGGCGTTGAACATTTCAGGCTTCCATGCTTTCAGCTAGGATCAGCTCATATATTTTATCTATGGGGATGTTCCTCAAAGAAGTCACAGGAGACTTGGAGCTTATGAGCCCCTTCTCCCTGATGACAAACGACAAGACTTCCTTACTCTTCTGAAGACGTTTCCAAGTTTGTAAATCGTGCAGCCTTTGACTGTTTTGAATGCATCAGCAGGACCTTTGCTATTGCCATTGGTGCACGTTGGATTGCCTGGCTTCAGGCATCAGACTTGGAGATTTGGGTACAAGACAAATTAGGGAACATCCCTTGCACAGGAGAAAACCTCTTTGGCAAGAATTGGCAGGAGAAGGCTAATGAGATTGATGCTGACAATATCACTTTAGACAGATTGTCAAAATCTACAGCCACTCCAGCCAAAAAGAAACCCTATAAAAACCCTTTTTAGCAAAAAGAGGAAGTTTTATCCATCCTGTACCCAGCAAGGTCAAGCTCAGGGTCAAGTTGCCCAAAAGGGACAACATTCCAGGCAACAAAAGAAGCCAAAAGGCCCTAGAGCTCAACCAGCTCCACAGGCTCAGCCCCTTTAAGGGCTTTGACTCCTTCCTAGAGAGCTTAGCTTTCCTGCCTCTGAAGGGCCCAGAACCCCTAAACATTCCAGGTAGGTTGTATCATTTTGTTAACACCAAATAAGAGCAGAACATTGGACTCTGTCCATTGTAGGAGAGGGGTACAAGCTTCATTTTCACAGCATACCCCCTCCTACAATCGTAAGACAGTTAAATTCCCAAACCTCTCCACTTCTGGATCAAGAGGTCTCAACACTCCTTGCTCAAGAAGCAGTAGAAGTACCCGTTCCCCAACAGGGTACAGGGTTCTACTCCCCCTATTTTCTTATTCCAAAGAAAACGGGAGGACATAGACCCATTCTAGACCTCAGAGAATTGAACAAATATCTATTCCGAGAAAAGTTCAAAATGATTTCTCTGGGAACTCTTCTGCCATACCTTCAAAGTCAGGACTGGCTTTGCTCTCTAGATCTAAAGGAAGCATATACTCATATTCTGATCCATCCAGATCACAGGAAATTCTTACGATTCCTTTTCAACGGAAAACACTTCCAATACAGAGTTCTTCCTTTTGGTCTGGCTTTGGCACCAAGAGTATTCACGAAATGCATGGCAGTAGTAGCTGCATTCCTGCGAACCCTAGGGATATTCATCTTTCCTTACTTGGACGAATGGCTCATTCGAGCCCCCATGGTTCCAGAAGCCAGCTCTGCACTGTCTCGCACAATGCGAAATCTCCAATACTTGGGATTGGTCATAAACTTCCCAAAATCCCAACTTGTTCCTTCTCAAAACCTAGAGTTCATAGGAGCTTGTTTAGATACCGGACAGTCAAGGGCTTTCCTCCCACAGCCCCGCTGTCTTCGAATAGTGCAACTAGCTTCCCAAGCAGCGGGAAAGTCCTCCCTAACTGCTCGAGAACTGCTGCATTTACTGGGACACAGGGCATCCACAGTTCATGTAGTTCCCTATGCTCGCCTCCACATGCGAGCAGCCCAGTGGACCCTATCCACACAGTGGACACAGGCCACAGGACATCTGTTGGACAAGATATCAAACTCACAACTGCTGATCTTGTCCCTACAATGGTGGCAATCACTGGAGAATCTTTTAGTGGAGTCTCCTTTCCAACAACCCCTATTCCAACCCCTAACCCCTACCCCTAACAACAGATGCATCACAGGTGGGATGGGGAGCACACCTGCATCATCTCTCTACCCAGGGTACCTGGATTCCACAGGAGGCTTCTCTTCACATAAACCTCCTAGAACTCAGAGCAATCTATCTAGCTCTTCGAGTATTCCATGCCCAGCTCAGCTACAAGACAGTCCCAGTCCAGACGGACAATCAAGTAGCCATGTTCTACATGAACAAGCAGGGCGGAACGGGCTCTCTGTTGTTATGCAACGAAGCTTTATGACTATGGGCCCTTGACAGACAGCATCAAATTCACCTTCTCGTGGTATATCTTCCAGGCATTCAAAACCTTTGGGCAGACAAATTCAGTCGAGTACTGCTGCCTCACAAATGGTCTCTCCACCTAGACCAGGTGACAATGATATTTCACATCTGGGGGACCCCAGACATAGATCTCATTGCAAGTCCACTGAATGCCAAACTTCCCCGGTTCTGTCCAGGATTCCGGCTCACAATTGCCAGGCAAGGGACGCCTTCCTCCTTCACTGGGGTCAGGACTTCCTCTATGCCTTCCCACCCATTCCCCTCATCCCCAAAACACTCTTCAAGCTTCAGAGAGACAGAGGTCATATGATCCTCATAGCGCCACGGTGGCCACGCCAAACGTGATATCCCCTGCTTCTATATCTCTCTCAAGCTGCACCTCTGGAGTTAGGGCGTGCTCCAGATCTTCTGTCCCAAGAGAACAGGATGCTATGACACCCGAATCCCCAGTCCCTGCATCTCAGGGCCTGGTTACTGAAAGCTTAGACCTTCAGATCTCAACCTTTCCCAACAGGTAAAGGATATCCTTCAGGCTTCTAGAAAACCTTCCACAAGAGGGTCTTATTTTATTTTTATTTATTTTATTTATTTAGACAGTTTTGTATACCGCCTTATCCTTCAATCAAAGCGGTCACAACACAATTGGGGGATACATTTAACACGCGGGGATATGAGACACATACACTAATACTTACAGGGAACATGGGCAATGGAGGGTTAAGTGGCTTGCCCAAGACCACAAGGAGCATCTGTGGGACTAGAAACCCCAGTCCTTCCGGCCCAAGGTTGCTGTCCTCTAGTGGGATTTGAACCTCCGACCTTCCGGCCTGTAGTACCTTGCCCCAACCACTAGGCTACTCCTCCCTTCAAGTGGAAATGTTTTAGTATATGGTGTTCGCAAAAGGGGTTAAACCTCCTTGTGATACCTTTGGAATTGATACTAGAGTATCTACTTCATTTATCAAATTCTGGTCTAAAGACCAATTCAGTAAGAGTCCATCTTAGTGTACTTGCAGCTTCCTTTAAGCCTCTAAATGGACAACCAATTTCCTCTCATCCACTCATATCCAGATTTATGAGAGGTCTGCTATTAACAAAGCCTCCTGTCAGGCCACCACCGGTAGCATGGGACTTAAATTTAGTTCTTGGGCAGCTCATGAAACCGCCCTTTGAACCTTTAGCCACTACAACCCTAAAGCTTTTGTCCTGGAAGGTCATCTTCCTAATCGCAGTCACTTCTGCACGTCGCATTAGTGAATTGCAAGCTTTAGTGGCTGATCCTCCTTATACTAGGTTTCAACACGACAAGGTTGTTCTCAGAACTCATCCACGCTTTATGCCAAAGGTGGTTTCGCCCTTTCATTTAAATCAATCGATTTATCTTCCTGTATTCTTTCCGAGGCCTCATGCCTCTAATGCAGAAAGGAACCTTCATACTTTGGACTGTAAAAGAGCCTTGACTTTTTACCTACAGAGAACACAGCAACATAGAAAGTCTTCTCAACTTTTTATTGCTTTTGATTCTAGTCATTTGGGACTTCCAGTCTCCAAAGAACTCTATCCAAATGGATTGCACAATGCATATCCTTTGCTTATGAGAGTAAGAGTCTTCCTCTTCAAGGCCATGTCACAGCTCATAATGTGAGAGCCATGGCAGCCTCTATGGTTAACCTTCACTCTGTGTCTATTGATGACATTTGTCAAGCAGCCACCTGGGCTTCGGTACACACCTTTACAGCCCACTACTGCCTAGATAAAGCCTCCCGTCAGGATGCCTTCTTTGGCCAGGCTGTAATTCAAAATCTCTTTCAGACTTAATTCAACTCCTACCCACCAACCCTGGTGGGATGCCAGAGATCCATGGGAGGAAGCATGGCCCACCTTACTATAGGTGGCAGCTTCCTGGGGCCATCTCCCTGGCATCTTCAGCTAGGGCTTCCCCATATGTGAAGACTACATTCCTGCTTGTTCTTGGAGATAGCATAGTTACTCACCTGTAACAGGTGATCTCCGGGAACAGCAGGAATTTAGTCTTCACAACCCACCCACCTCCCCTAGGAGTTCTCTCTATCTTTCTGTCTCTTTCCTTTCTCCCCCTATTCTTTCACTCAGCTACAAACTTAACTGAAGAGGGACAGTTGGAAAGGTGGGAAGGCAGCGCGCATGTGCTGAGGGATGCTTCCAAAAGCATTCCTATTGGATCCTGGGGAGCGTTCCCGCGCAGGCTCCATCGGTACCGACGATACCCATATGTGAAGACTAAATTCCTGCTGTTCCCGGAGATCATCTGTTACAGGTGGGTAAGTACGCTATTCCAGGCTATACTTTATTCAGAAAGGACAGTGTAGGAAGAAGGGGAGGAGGAGTGGCACTATATGTAAAAAATAATATTAAAGCTTTGGAATTACAGAGCTTAAAAGGGAGAGAGGAGGCACTGTAGGTTAAACTAGAAAGAGGGAAAGATAAATCTGTTTGCATTGGCGTGATATACAGACCTCCCTCACAAGAGGAAGAAGTGGACAGAGTTAATTGAAGACATATGCAGTATTGCTAGGAAAAGGGAAGTGCTACTGATAGGGGATTTCAATATGCCAGATGTTGATTGGCACATTCGTGCTGCAGTATCATCTAGATGTAAGGAGATCCTGGATTCTCTACAGGGAGAACTGTTCAGATAATTGGTAACAGACCCCCACACGTGAAGGGGCCATATTGGACTTGGTGCTTACCAATGGTGAAACTGTTTCTGATGTTATAGTGGGAGATCATTTTGCATCCAGTGATCACTAGATGGTGTGGTTCAGTATTAGAACTAGGGCTGTTAGAATCCATTCAAAAGCAAGAGTCTTAGACTTTAGGAAAACTAACTTTGCCAAGATGGGTCAATACCTCAGGGAGTCGTTAGCGGGATGGGAACAGCTGGGGGATGTAGAAAAACAGTGGGCAAAACTGAAAGGAGATTTTTTAAGGGCAACCAACCTTTTTGTTAAAATGGTAAATAAAGGTAAAGGGAAAAGGAGACCGCTATGGCTTTCGAAAGAAGTAGCTGAAAAGGTGAAGAAAAAGAGGGAGGCCTTCATGAAATACAAGAGATCACAGAGAGAGGAAGACAGGCAACTATATTTGGAAAAACAGAGAGAAGCTAGCAAAGTAGTCAGGAAAACAAAGATTCAAAAAGAGGAGGAAATAGCCAATGCATTAAAATGGGGGGATAAGAGATTTTTCCAGATATGTTAGTGAGAAGAGGAAGGGCAAACGTGGTATTGTCAGACTCGAGGGTGAAGGGGAGGAATATGTAGAAGCTGATGAAGATAAAGCGGAATTGCTTAACAAATATTTCTGTTCTGTGTTCACAGATGAAGAACCAGGAAAAGGACCTCAGAAAACACCCACAAACAGGAACAGAGGCGAAGGGCGTTTTGAACAATTTTCAGAAGACTGTGTTTGTGAGAAACTAGCTAAACTTAAAGTAAACAAAGCGATGGGACCGGATGGGATACACCCTAGAATACTGAGGGAACTTAGGGACGTTCTAGCAGCTCCACTGACTGACCTTTTCAATGCCTCGTTGGAGTCGGAAGTGGTGCCAAAGGACTGGAGAGAGGCTCATGAGGTGCCTTTACACAAAAGCGGAAGTAAGGATGTAGTTGAAAACTGCAGGCAGGTTAGTTTACCTTCGGTGGTGAGTAAATTATTGGAAACTCTGCTGAAAGAGAAAATAGTGATGTTTCTGGAGTCCAGCAGATTACAGGATCCGAGGCAGCATGGATTCACCAGAGGCAGGTCTTGTCAGACAAATCTGATTGATTTCTTTGACTGGGTGACCAAGGAGTTGGACCGAGGGAGGGCCCTAGATGTAGTGTATTTAGATTTCAGTAAAGCCTTTGACACCATTCCTCAGAGGTGACTTATAAACAAACTGAGCACCCTAGGGATGGACCCTAAAGTTACTGTTTGGGTTAGAAATTGGTTGAGTGGGAGGCGACAAAGGGTACAGGTAAATGGAGTTCACTCTGCGGAGAAGGAAGTTACCAGTTGTGTGCCCCAGTGATCTTTCCTTGGTCCGGTTCTTTTTAACATCTTAGTGATATAGCAGAAGAGCTGCCTGGTAAGGTTTGCCTCTTTGCAGATGATGCCAAAATCTACAATAGAGTAGACTCCCAGGAAGATGTAGATAACATGAGGGATCTAGCTAAGCTTGAAGAATGGTCTAGAATTTGGCAGCTGTGATTTAATGTTAAAAAATGCAAGGTCATGCATTTGGACTGCAGCAATCCAAGGGAGCAATATAGTATAGGGGGTGAAGTACTTTTGTCCACTAAAGAAGAGCGGGACCTAGGCGTGGTTGTGTCTGATGATCTTAAAGTAGCTAAACAGCAAAAGCTAGAAGGATTTTTGGGTGCATACGGAGAGGAATGGCTAGCAGAAAAAAGGAGGCGATAGTGCCTCTGTATAAGTCTTTGGTGCAGCCTCATTTGGAGTATTGTGTGCAATTCTAGAGACCGCACCTTCAAAAGGATATAAACAGTTTGGAGTCTGTACAGAGGGTGGCTACTATAATGGTTAGTGGTCTTCATTATAAAGCATATGTGGGCAGACTTAAGGATCTTAATATGTACACATTAGAGGAAAGGTGGGATAGAGGTGATATGATTGACATGTTTAAATACCTCAGTGGCATAAATGCACAGAGGGAGAGCCTCTTTCGTTTGAAAGCAAGTACTGCTACGAGGGACATGGGATGAGGGTGAAAGGGGATAGATTCAGGAGTGATACGTGGAAATATTTCTTTACGAAAAGAGTGGTGGATCCATGGAATAGTCTCTCATTGGAGGTGGTAGAGATGAGGACAGTATCTGAATTCAAAAAACATGGGACAAACACAGAGGATCTTTAATGGAAAAAAGGGGACTCTTGTAGTTGTTTCTTTGGAAGGACAGACTAGATAGGCCATGTGGTCTTTTTCTGTCATCATTTTTCTATGTTTCTGTGTTTAGTTGCACATTTATTTATGTATTTAGTTAACTAGACTTATATACCACTTTTCTACTAGTCAAAGCAGTGTACATTCAGGTGCTGTATATATATTTTTCCCTTGTCCCCGAAGGACTCACAATCTATTTTTTTGTACCTGAAGTAACAGAGTTAAGTGGCTTGCCCAAGGCCACAAGGAGTCCTTCCGTCCAAGGTTGCTGTCCTCTAGTAGGATTCGAACCCCTGGCCCTCTAGCCTGAAGTAACTTGCACCATCCACTAGGCCAGAACACTAACAAGGGGAGCCTTTGATGCCTTTGAGACCAACAGCAGGCCGGCTGCAGCCTGCATTGGAGCTACATGTACAGCCTGGCTTCAGGCAACTTACCTAAAACAATGGGTCCAAGATAAGTTAATTAACATACTGATACAGGCTGCATCAACTTTCTTGCCACTTTCAACGCTGTCGCCCATGCCGGCCCTCAAATCTATTTCTGGTAGTAAAGTTCTGACTACACAGATTCCAGGTACCAGTTTCGACTGGAGCAGGAACATTCTGCCCGTCAATACTTCGAGTCTTTGGATTCCAATTCCTCGGATGATGAATCAGCACATACTAGAGACCTGTCTCCGTTTCCACAATGCTGCATGTCCCCACCAGAGGGCATGTCTTTCTAAGACTTTATCCGCGATGTTGCTAGGGGCCTGTTCATAACAGTAACATCAGAGAAAGAGCCTAGGGCCGAGGAATTGGAAATTCTTCAATACCCAGCAGCTCCAAAAGAGGAGACTATGCTCTCCTATCCATCGGATACTCCATGACCTCTTTCTTCCTATGTGGGAGACACCTCTGACTATTTCTCCCCATACCCACTGGCTCAATACCATGTACCGGGTACTGGAGTGTCCTGGTTTTCAAAAGACAAAATTGCCACACTATTCCATGGTAGTAGAATCAGCAATGCGTCGAATCAAGAGCTTGAAAACACATTCCTCAAACCCTTCGGGTAGGGAATCAAGAAATCTCAACGCTTTTGGTCGACGTTGTTTTCAGGCTCCATGCTATCGGCTAGAATTATTTCCTACATACTCTATATGGGTATGTTCCTCAGAGAGGTGGCTAAAGATTTGGGGTTAATGGCTCCTTTTCTCCCATATGACAAGAGGGCGGATTATTTCATCCTTGTAAAGCATGCTCAGAATGTCTCAAAATTTGTTAATAGAACAACTTTTGATTGAGTGCATCAGCAGAACTTCATCCATCTGCATCAGTGCACGCAGGATTGCTTGGCTCCAAGCATTGGATCTTGAACAATGGGTAATATACCTTGCACCGGTGAAAATCTCTTTGGCAAGCATTGGCAGGACAAGGCTTCTCAGTTGGAATCTGAGAACATTACCCTAAATAGACTCTCTATTTATTTTATTTTATTTATTTAACAGTTCTTCTATACCGCTCTATTTTAGATCAGAGCGGTTTACATTTAACATCAACTATACAACACAAGGAACTTTGAGTTGTATTTACAATAAACAGGGAGATCAACTTGGAAGTAACTGGGGGAAACTATGTACAATTCTTAACTCTATACATTGTATCACACTGGTACCTGATTTCAGGCAGAACATATCTACATCTTATTTACACTGGGGTACATTCTGAGCGATCAGTTGATTATCCTTTTTCATGCTGAGTCTGATTGTTTACTTGTAATGAGAGATTGTCTGGGGGGCCATATGTATGGTTACTAAGGCTAGATTCAGGGTAGTATGTAGTGAACAGGTGCTGCTTTATTGCCTTCCTGAAGTGGGTTAGGTAAGTGATATTTCGAATATAGGTAGGGAGAGCATTCCATGCTCTGGGAGCGTAAATCGTAAAGGCCCTATTTGTTGTTGTTCTTGTGCATTTTGTCATTACTTTTGGGACCTCTAGGGTGTTTTGCATCATGGTTCTTCTGTTTCTGTTCTGTGGTACTTTATGTATCATCTTGCTGAGGGCTGTGGGGGTCAGAGTGTTTGAGGCTTTGAAAGTTAAGGTTAGAACTTTGTGGAGGGTTCTTGCTTGAACCGGTAACCAATGGAGGTTCATCAGTACTGGCGTTATGTGCTCTCTCCGTGAAGCCCCTGTTAGTACTCTTGCAGCAGTGTTCATTGCAAGCTGGAGAGGAGCTAACGTTGCTTGAGGGAGACCGTGTAGAATTACGTTGGCATAGTCGAAATGAGGTAATATTAATGCCTGATAGATCGATCGGTAGTCGCTGAAGTCGAGTAGCGGTCGGAGATGTTTTAAGGTCTTTATTTTCATGTATACTGTTTTTACTGTGTTTTTTATGTGAGTTTTCAGATCCAGGTGTTGATCCGGATTGTGGGTTTGGTTTTCAGTTCTGTGTTGCCGATTTTTAAAGAGAGTGGAGGGGTGAAGTCCTGGTTCCTTGAGATGAAAAGGACATCTGTTTTACTGTAGTTGATTCTCATGTTTTGTGTGCTGAACCATTCTGCTACTGCCTCAAAACATCTTGTTAGAGGGGAGAGGTCCGGTTGGTTAGTCCTGAATGGGATGTATAGGAGGATGTCATCTGCGTAGGCTAAACAGTTGACCTTGAATGAACGTGCTAGGGCACATATGGGCTGCATGTAGATGTTAAACATCAATGCAGATAGTGACGAGCCCTGTGGCACGCCTTGGTTTTGTAAAAATGGTTCGGAGGTTGTGGAGCCTGACCTTACATGTTGCCATCTATTAGTCAGGTATGACTTGCACCACTTTAGGGCTGTTCCCTGAATTCCTTTCTCGCTGAGGCGTTGTATGAGTATCTTGTGACTCACCGAGTCGAAAGCCGCCGCAATGTCTAGGAATATGAGGGCGAATCCTTGATGAATTTTGTCGGTTCCAGAGACTAGATGGTCAAATAGGTTGGTGAGGAGGGTTTCAACCCCATGTGCTTCTCTGAACCCATGCTGGGAGGGATCCAGTGGGGCTTCAGTATCAATATGCTGTTGGATTTGGCGCTGTACTAACTTTTCGATTATTTTGGCAAGCATGGGGATACTTGAAATTGGTCTGTATGATTCCACTTTCGATGGGTCCAGCTTGTTATTTTTTAGTAGTGGTCTGATGGATGTTTGTTTCAGACTTGGTGGAAACGATCCGGTTGTAAGAGATTGGTTTATTAATTCACTCAGATATTGGCTTAAGTCACATCGTAACTCCTTTATCCATAATGCAGGGCATGGGTCATTGGGTGCGGTAGTAGGGTTGATTGCAGCGATAGTGTCTTCAATCTCTCTGCGTGATATTTTTTCAAATTTGTATAGTGGTGATGGTTGGGGCAAGGTATGCTGAGAGCTGTTTTCCGCGGAGTTCGAGGTTGTACCAGCCTGGGTCACTTCAGGTTGAAGGTAGTTGGTTGCAGATGTAGTAGTCTGGACCATTTTTGACTGTAAATAGTTGGAGTATGCCTGGGGGTGTGGCATCTGTGACTGGTCTGCAGGAGGTTCTCTTATGAGAGATTTCACTATATTGAAGAGGTCGTGGGGCTTGTTTAGTGACCGCTTCAAGATGTCGGAATGATATTGTTTCCGCTTTTTTGTTAATTCATCACGGTGTACTCTTAGATGAGCGATGTAAGTATCTTGTGCAACCGTAGAGTGAGACCGACGCCAACTTCTCTCTAGCCTGCGCAGGCACTTGAGTGAGTCTCGGAGGTCTTTGGTATACCATGGTGCATGCTCTCGTTTCTTTGTTGTTGTTTTATTTGTGGCTGGTATGCATGCAATGGTCTTGAGGCTCTCGTCCCAGGTGGACACCAATGCATCTAGGTCGTGTGGTATGTTGTTGAGGAGTGGGAGGATCTTCTCTCTAAGCTCTTCTTTATTAAAGGGACGGAAGCGCTTCAAGGAGGGTTCGTGGGCAGTGTTGGTTTTGTTGGAGTTTTTATTGTGTGTGTTAATAGGTATCTGGAATTGGATCAGGCTGTGGTCGGACCATGGCACAGGAGTTATGGTAGGTGGTATTAGTGGGGTGGTATCCTTATCCGTCTGCGGGGCAAAGATCAGGTCAAGTTTGTTTCCCTTGACGTGGGTGGGATTAATGACTAGTTGCTCATATCCTAGGTCTTGTAACGCTTCTAGGAAAGCAGAGGCTTGAGATTCATGTAGCGTAGGCAGGTTGAAATCACCTAGGATCCAGTTCTGGGATCGTGGTCTGTTTGAGTTGCAGGCGAGGCCCATTATCGTTGCAAGATCCTCTGAGGATGGTGTTGGTGCTCGGTACAGTAGGTTGATCGTGCAGGTGTTATTTGTTATGGTGAGGGAGTCCAGGTGGGCTGTGCTGGTTGAGTTGCACATCTGGAAGCCTAGGCAGGTTTTGACAAGAATGAGTGTTCCTCCTCCTCTCTGATTGGTTCTATGGCATGTGTGGACTGAAAAACCTGTGGGTAACATCTGGTTGATGATTGCGTTGTCAGATTCTGATAGCCAAGTTTCTGTGATCATGATGATATCAAGATTATGGGTTGTGACCAGATCGGTAATTATTGGCCATTTTGTACGTATTGACCTTGCGTTGATGAGTGCACACTTCAGGGCTTGATGGTGTTGCTGACGGTCCAAATGTGACTTCTTGAGATGTTGAAGTGGGATGTGTAATAAATGTGAGTAAGGCGTGTCGTTGGGTTCTCTTGGGAGGTGTTGGTGATTCTCCGTCCATCTTTTCCCGTCACTGTGGAGTATCGGGATGTGGTTAGTGTATGTGTGAAAAGCTTGGGCTGTAAGGGGGATCCAGGAGGCTAGGTGTAGACATGCCAAGGCTAGAAATGGGTGCATTTTGTGATGTTTTTGTGAACTAGTATGTGAGATGTTTGTTGCTGGGTAATTAGTGGGACCGGTATTGACTATTGTGCTAGCTATCCGCAGAGTATAAACTTACTGTCTGGCGATGAGTAGGTATTTGGAACAATGTGGCAGCGTATAAGACAGGAATAGTACAGCATCGAGCAAGCAATGAAGCACTGTGTCCGTCAGCGGATAATGAGACAATGTGACACTCAGCAGAGAACAAAACAGAGTAATATACTGCCAACAGTAATAATAAGTTCACACTTTTGGGTAAGGATGAATTACTGGCGACAGTAATGAGGTATGGCACAGTTGTCAGTAGTAGGATTAGCACTGATGCATGGAAATGGGTTTTTGGCAACAAAATAGCAGTTGAGTGATACTAGCAATAGTATGAAATTAGCATTGATACATATAATGTAAAATCTGGCAGTAAAGTGCTACTGGCTACAACAGTAAGATTAGCAGTGATACATGCGAATGTATTATTGGTAACAAAATCAGGTCTAGCAGTTGGGTGATACTAGCAATAGTATGGAATCAGCACTGAAACATGTAGATGTAAAATCTAGCAATGTAAAATACATTGACACATGTAACAGGCAACGGAGTTACTGGGTAAATATTACACATCTTATGGCATTTCGTAATACTTGCGGTTCAGGAAAGGGAACAGAGACAGCTGGAAATGTGTCCCAACTAGAAGTAGATCTTGTTGCTTCTTGGGGTTTTTTCGATGTGCCACCGCCTAAGGGCCACGCCAAAGGGCCCTCTGGCGAGGCCCGCCAGGCGCGGGCCCGCCAGGCGCGGGCGCGCCTGAAGGCGCGAAATTTAAAAGTCCCTTGCTGGGCCCGGATTGGGCGTCGGGAGTCAGCAGGCCCCTGCTGCTGCCGGTGGCTCGATCCCCGGGAAGGGGAGAGCTGCTGGTGGTGGTGGGGGCTCCTGGATGTCGGCGCCTGAAGGCGCGAAATTTAAAAGTCCCTTGCTGGGCCCGGATTGGGCGTCGGGAGTCAGCAGGCCCCTGCTGCTGCCGGTGGCTCGATCCCCGGGAAGGGGAGAGCTGCTGGTGGTGGTGGGGGCTCCTGGATGTCGGCGCCTGAAGGCGCGAAATTTAAAAGTCCCTTGCTGGGCCCGGATTGGGCGTCGGGAGTCAGCAGGCCCCTGCTGCTGCCGGTGGCTCGATCCCCGGGAAGGGGAGAGCTGCTGGTGGTGGTGGGGGCTCCTGGATGTCGGCGCCTGAAGGCGCGAAATTTAAAAGTCCCTTGCTGGGCCCGGATTGGGCGTCGGGAGTCAGCAGGCCCCTGCTGCTGCCGGTGGCTCGATCCCCGGGAAGGGGAGAGCTGCTGGTGGTGGTGGGGGCTCCTGGATGTCGGCGCCTGAAGGCGCGAAATTTAAAAGTCCCTTGCTGGGCCCGGATTGGGCGTCGGGAGTCAGCAGGCCCCTGCTGCTGCCGGTGGCTCGATCCCCGGGAAGGGGAGAGCTGCTGGTGGTGGTGGGGGCTCCTGGATGTCGGCGCCTGAAGGCGCGAAATTTAAAAGTCCCTTGCTGGGCCCGGATTGGGCGTCGGGAGTCAGCAGGCCCCTGCTGCTGCCGGTGGCTCGATCCCCGGGAAGGGGAGAGCTGCTGGTGGTGGTGGGGGCTCTCTAGATCTACTACCAACCCAGCTAAGAAGAAAGCAGCAAAGAAAGCTTTCTTGAATAAAAAAGTAGTATTATCCTTCTTACACCCCTGCTGTTCAGTGTCAGCATCATGCTCCTCAGAAGGGGCAAGTCCCAAGTCTCAGCCATCTCTGTAGACCCAGACTGCTCCGGATTTTTGACTTCTTTCTAGAGAACATAGCTGTCCTGCCTCTAGAACATCCCGACTCTGTCCACATTCCCGGCAGACTCTGCCATTATGCCCACAAGTGGCATCTCATCACCTCGGAGCAGTGGACATTAACAATAGTACGGGAGGGATACAAACTTCATCTATGAAGCCTACCCCCCCCCCTGACTTCGCCAAGAGAGTTTCATTCTCAGCCCCCTCTCACTGCTCTGTTACTACAAGAGGTCGCCTCCCTTCTACCCTTCTACTGCAGGGTGCAATAGAGGTTCCAACATTCTAGCAGGGAATGGGCTTCTATTCTCCCTACTTTCTTATTCCAAAGAAAACAGGGGGATACAGGCCCATTCTGGACCTCAGGGAACTAAACAAGCATCTCCTATAGGAGACGTTCACGATGGTATCCCTGGGGACCCTTTTTCCCTATCTCCAGTCAGGACTGACTCTGTTCTCTAGATCTAAAGGAAGCCTACACTCATATTCTTATCAATCCAGAACACAGAAAATTCCTGTGCTTCATGTTCCTGCGCTATCAATACAGAATCCTGCCTTTCAGCCTCATCTCTGCCCCAAGAGTCTTCACAGCATGGCGGTAGTAGCCGCATTTCTAAGGACTCGGGATATTTGTCTTCCCTTATTTAGATGACTGGCTCACAAGAGCAAGCACCTCTCAGGAGACCAGTCTGTCTCTCTCATGCACTATGCAGGTGTTACAACACTTGGGATTTGTCATAAATCTTCCGAAGTCCCAACTCATCCCCTCTTAAACTCTATAGA
This sequence comes from Ichthyophis bannanicus, assembly GCA_033557465.1. Lineage (NCBI taxonomy): Eukaryota > Metazoa > Chordata > Amphibia > Gymnophiona > Ichthyophiidae > Ichthyophis > Ichthyophis bannanicus. The sequence continues at coordinate 103,176,616 of CM066032.1, read as the reverse complement.
GGCCCTCTTAAATACTCAGCATTCAAGGGCATGTCTGCCCCAACTCCACTGCGCTCATCTCAATCAGCTAGCATCTCAGGCATGTTTCAAGAACTATCTTACTGCTTGAGAAATGCTACAACTTCTGGGTAATATGGCATCAATGGTGCATGTAGTTCCATATACCCGTCTACACATGTGCATAGCCCAATGGACACTGGCATCCCAATGGTCTTAAGCATTAGGTCGCATGGGGGACAAGATAAGTCTACCCTTCTGGCCTCATCTCTCCAGTGGTGGCGATCCCCAGACAAACTCCTTGTAGAGTCACCTTTTCAGATGCACAGCACATCTATGTACCCTGATGATGGATGCATCCAGACTGGGCTGGGGAGCCCATCTGGGATCTCTCTCCACTCAAGGACTCTGGTTTCAGCAGGAGTCACAACTCCACATAAATCTACTGGAGCCCTGAGCCATTCTCAATCCTCTCAAAGTGTTCCAGGACCACCTTCATTACCGCAGAGTCCTAGTCCAAACCGACAACCAAGTAGTCATGTTCTACGTGAACAAGCAAGGCAGAACAGGTTCTTGGACCCTCTTCAGTGAGGCTGTACATCTCTGGTCCTCTGCCATACTCATCGCATTCATCTTCAAGTGGTGTATCTCCTGGGCAAGCACAATGTTTTAGCGTACAGACTAAGTCAAATCCTCCTCCCCCAAGAGTAGTCTCTTCATGCAGACACAGTCTCACACATTTTTCAGATCTGGGGGACTCCATAGATAGACCTTTTCACAAGTCCTCAGAATGCCAAGCTCCCTCACTTCTGTGCCAGGACTCTTGCACCGGACAGCCAACAGGTGGATGTTTTTCACCTCCACTGAGGATGGGGCTTCCTATATGCCTTCCCTCCCATTCCCCTAATTTCCAAAACTCTTTTCAGACTCCAGACGGACAGGAGCTTCATGATATTCATAGCTCCATGCTGGCCATGTCAACCGTAGTAACCTCTCCTTCTGCGTCTGTCTCAGTCTCAACCTATAGATCTGGGGTTAGCTCCGGATCTCTTCCCTCAGGAGGAGGGGATGCTGCTCCATCCCAATCCACAATCTCTCCATCTCATAACATGGCTGCTGAAGGCATAGCCTTCCAAGGTATTAACCTTCCCCAGGAGGTTAAGGGCATCCTCTTATCTTCTAGGAAGCCATCCACCAGGCAGTCCTACGCTTTCAGGTGGTGTCGGTTTTCTTTCTGGTGTTCTCAGAAGAATCTTAATCCCTTCTCAGCTCCGGTGGAGGTGCTGCTTGAGTATCTCCTCCACCTATCTTCTTCTGAACTTAAAACTAATTCGGTAAGAATACACCTAAGTGCAATTGCGGCCATCTCCTTTCAGCTGCTCGTAGCGTGCTTCATGAGGGGTCTTATGTTTTTATGGGTCTTCTATTAACCAAACCTCCCATTAAGCCACCACCAGTGGCATGGGACCTCAGTGTTGTTCTAGGACAGCTGCTCAAATAGTCCTTTGAACCTCTTGCCACTGCATCAATTAGGTTTCTCACATGGAAGGTCATCTTCCTCATTGCCCTCACTTCAGCAAGGCACATTAGTGAGCTCCAGGCCTTGGTGGCTGACCCACCTTACACACTGTTCCATCATGACAAGGTAGTTCTTAGGACTCACCCTCACTTCATACGGATGGTAGTCTTGCCCTTCCACTTGAACCAGTTAGTCTACCTCCCTGTGTTTTTCCCTAGACCACACTCATCTAGGGCAGAAGCAACCCTCCACACTCTGGATTATAAACGTGCCTTCGCTTTTTATCTCCAGAGGACTCGAGAGCACCAGAAAGCTTCTCAGCTGTTCATCTCCTTTGACTCTAGTCACCTCAGGTTGCCAGTTTCCAAATGTACTCTCTCCAAGTGGATAGCAGACTACATTACCTTTGCTTATGAGAAGGCAGGACTCTCTCTCAAGGGTCATGTCACTGCCCATAATGTTCGAGCCATGGCTACCTTGATGGCAAATCGACGTTCTATAGCTATTGATGAGATCTGCAAAGCGGCAACTTGGTCTTCAGTCCATACTTTTGCTGCTCACTACTGCCTAGGCAAGGACTCCCACCAGGATGCCATGTTTGGCCAGGCTGTTCTTCAGCATCTCTTTCAGACTTAGGGCAACTCCTACTCTCCTTCCCGGATTTCGATAGCAGACATCCATGAAGGATACATGACCTCTTTAGGCATTCCTGGGACAAACCACATCCAATTCTGAGGTCATCTCTCTGGCATCCTCTAGCTAGGGAGTTCATATGTGAAGACGACATGCCTGCTTGTTCCTGGAGATAGCATGGTTACTCACCTGTAACAGGTGATCTCCGTGAACAGCAGGAATTTAGTCTTCATAACCCATCCTTCTCCCCTAGGAGTTGTAGGGTCTCTATTTTTTTCTCTTTCTCTTCTTTTATCTCAGGTACAAACTCAACTGAGGAGGGAGAGCAGGAAAGGCAGGAAGGCAGCTACGCAGGCGCAGTGGGATGCTCCCAAAAGCTCTTATTGGACAGTGTGGAGCGTTCCTGCACAGGCTCCATCGGTACTAACGTTACCTATATGTGGAGACTAAATTCCTGCTGTTCCCAGAGATCACCTGTTAAAGGTGAGTAACTACATTATCCACTGGATTTCAGAAACCTCATTAGCCTCTGTTTTAGTGACTTTCTATTAGTTTACTCACCACAGAGATCAGACTGTGCTTGTAGTCCCTAACCTCATCCTTAAGTTATGCTTTAATGTAAATGGACCACATACGCCTTTCTCCAGTCTTCTGGGGCCATGCCAGACTCTAAAGAGGTATTGAAAAGGTTAGACAGTGGAGCTGCTAGAACTTTCCTAAGTTCCTTCAGAACTCTTGGATGTATCCTATCCATCCTCATTGCTTTGTCTAGTTTTAGTTTAGCTAGCTCCTCGTGAATATAGTCTTCTGAAAATCATTCCAGTTCACATCCATTGCTATTTGTCAGTGTTTTCTGAAATCTTGCTCCTGGCCCTTCATTTGTGAACACAGAACAGAAATATTTGTTAAGCAATTCTGTTTTATCCTCATCAGCTACTACGCATTCTTTCACTTCACCCTTCAATCTGGCAATACTACTTTTGCACTTCCTCTTCTCACTAACATATCTGAAAAATGTCTTGTTCCCCCATTTTACTACATTGCCTATTTTTTCTTCTATTTGTATTTTTGTTATCTCCAGGAACAAGCAGGAATGAGTCTTCACATATGGGGTATCGTCGGTACCGACGGAGCCTGCGTGGGAACGCTCCCCAGCGTCCAGAAAGAAAGCTTTTGGGAGCATCCCACAGCGCCTGCGCGCTGCCTTCCCGCCTTTCCCAACCGGCTCTCTCCAGTTCTTCTTTTCCGCGGAGCCAGCAGGTTGTGTTCCTGTCACCGCTGAAGAAGTTCTTTATTTCTTTGGTTGCGCGTCTGCCTTCTTTGACGTCGGACCGGTACCGCCGGTCTTTTCTTCTTTCTTCTTTAAAAAAAAAAAAACCCTACCATTCCCACTTCTGTGCATTTTTTCCTTTTGGGCCTTAGGCCTAGAAACATTTTCCTCATGGAAAAGCCCGCTTCCGGGTTTAAAAAGTGCACGAAGTGCAGCGGTACTATTTCTATCACCGACACCCATGACTGGTGTCTAAAATGTTTGGGTCCTGACCACTCCATCACCGATTGTGAGTCCTGTTCCATGATGTCTAAAAGAGGTCGACAGAATCGAACGGCCAAGCTCAGTACCCTGTTTCCCTCTGATGCAGCTTCGGTGGCATCGACATCTTCCAGGGCTGCTTCTTCCTCCCATGGATCCCAGGTAACCAAACATAAGTCCAGCCGGTCCTCGAAGGGTAGTTCTCCCTCTAAGTATCGAGATGCCTCCAGGCTTGCTCTCGAGGATCCCGCACCGGCAAAATTACCCCGGTGGGAAGCTCCGGCTTCCAAAGCTTTATCTATGGGGTCACAGGTTGACATCGATGGCTCGGCCTCGACCAGTCACCTGTTGCCATATTCTGGGGTACCGGTGGTTTCCACTGGTACCGACATCCAGACATTGGTTGCGTCGATGGATCAGAATATTCTGACCATGCAGCGTACCATTACGGCATTCATACAAGCTGCGACGCCTCCGGTACCGCAACAAACTCTGTTGTCGGTACCGGTTCCAGCACCGGCACCGATATCGGTTCCGGTGCCGGTACCGATTGCATCAACATCGGCTTCGGTGTCGACTGCAGCGGTACCCTGTTCTGTGATGCCCATCGGTACCGAATCGGTACCGATCACTCCCGATGTCGATACCACTCGGTACGCATATCGGGCTCTGCAGGAGCATCCAGACAGGTGATACTTCGATTCCTCCGAAGACTCTGATGAATCAGAGGCTTCTGTCGAAGCATCGGTACTCCTTCCTCAGGAGCCCTCTTCTCCAAAAAGAAGAATGTCTCCTCCAGAAGACTTGTCTTTTCAAGACTTCATTAGGGAAGTGGCCAGGGGCCTCTCCATTTCAGTGGCCCCTGAATCAGAGCCTAGAACCAAAAAATTGGATATTTTACAATATCCTAAGGCTTCTAAAGAGGCAGCTACTTTACCAATTCATGAGATCCTTTATGATCACATGTTGGGCATATGGGAGACACTTCTCACTACCTCCCCTCATTCTCGTAGGTTGGACACCATGTACCGTGTTCCTTCTTGTCCTGGCTTTCATAAGACTCAACTTCCTCACCACTCTATTGTGGTGGAGTCTGCTATGAAGAAGATAAAGAGTGCAAAAAGACACTCATCTAATCCTCCAGGAAGAGAATGCAGAACCTTGGATGCTTTTGGCCGGAGAATTTTCCAGGCCAATATGCTTGCTGCCAGAATCAACTCCTATAGTCTCTATATGGGGATGTTTCTAAAGGAAGTTACAGATCATATACAAACTTTATCTCCTTTTATCTCAGAAGATAAAAGGGAGGAGTTTCTCACCTGGCTTAAACATGCCCAGGATGTTTCCAAATTTTCCAACCGTGCAGCCTTTGACTCTTTTGAGTATGCCAGCAAAGCCTCGACTATTGCCATAGGTGCACGCAGAGTTGCTTGGTTACAAGCTTCTGATTTGGAACCCTGGGTCCAGGATGGATTAGGAAATCTTCCTTGTACAGGTGAAAACCTTTTTGACAAGGATTGGCAAGCAAAGACCACTCAGATGGATGCTGAGAATTCTGCCTTAGATAGACTTTCAAAGTCTACTTCTGCTCCTGTTAGAAAAAGGTTATTCAAAAAGGCTTTCTTTCCCAAAAAGGGGAAATATTATCCTGTTTATGGTCAGCAGGCATCTTCTGCAGGTTGTTTTGCTGCAAAGTGTCAGCAACAACCTAAACAAGCCAAGCCTAAGGCTGCAAGGACTGCTACGGCCCAACAGCCTCAGCCTCCTCAGGGCCTTTGACTTACATCTAGAGAACTTAGCCTTTCTGGCTCTAGAAGAACCAGAGCCTCTCACCATTCCAAGAAGGTTAGCCCACTTTGCTCCCAGATGGGAACAAGTCACGGCAGAGCAATGGACCCTCTCCATCATAAGGGGAGGGGTACAAGCTTCATTTCTTAAACCTTCCTCCTCACACCATGGTGAGACAGTACAATTCTCCAACATCTCTCCTCGACCTTCTGGGTCAGGAGATTGCTACCCTTCTTGCCCAAAGGGCAATAGAAGAAGTACCCCTTCTTCAACAAGGCTCAGGGTTCTACTCCCCCTATTTTCTTATCCCAAAGAAAACAGGGGGCTACAGACCCACATTAGATCTCAGAGAATTGAACAAGTTTCTATGCAAGGAGAAATTCAAGATGATTTCTCTCGGTGCTCTCCTTCCATACCTTCAGAGTCAGGATTGGCTTTGTTCTCTAGATCTCAAGGATGCGTACACCCATATCCTCATCCATCCAACACACAGAAGGTTCCTTCGGTTCCTTTATCAAGGAAAGCACTACCAATACAGAGTGCTTCCTTTCGGTCTGGCCTCTGCTCCAAGAGTGTTCACAAAATGCATGGCAGTAGTAGCTGCATTTCTACGCACTCTAGGAATATTTGTATTCCCATATCTGGACGACTGGCTCATCCGAGCTCCGTCCCAGTCAGAGGCCCAGACTTCCCTAGCCTGCACAAGGCGTATTCTTCAGTATCTGGGACTTGTAATAAACATCCCTAAATCCCATCTCACCCCTACTCAGTTATTAGAGTTCATAGGGGCCTTGCTGGATACCACATCTGCAAGGGCCTATCTTCCCCAGGCCCATTGCCTACGCTTGGTGCAGTTAGCCTCACAAATTCAGTTAAAGTCCCATTTAACTGCTCGAGAAATGTTACAACTGTTAGGCCACATGGCATCCACCGTGCATGTGGTTCCTTACGCTCTCCTTCACATGAGGGCAGCTCAGTGGACTCTGTCCACCCAATGGACCCAGGCATCAGGGTGCCTGTCAGACAAAATAGCAACCTCCAGTCGCCTCTTTTGCTCTCTCCAGTGGTGGAAGTCCACTCAAAATCTGTTGCTGGGGTCCCCCTTTCAACAGTCGCTACCCCAAGCAACCCTTATAACAGATGCCTCTCCAAGGGGTTGGGGAGCTCATCTACAAGATCTCTCCACCCAGGGCATCTGGTCTCCACAAGAGACATCTCTACATATCAACCTCTTGGAGCTCAGAGCAATTTTTCTAGCTCTCAGAGTCTTCCACACCCTGCTCAGCTACAAGACAGTCCTCATCCACACGGACAACCAAGTAGCCATGTTCTATGTAAACAAGCAGGGCGGGACTGGCTCTCTGTCGCTTTGCAACGAAGCTCTGAGATTGTGGGCCTTCGCCAGAGAGCCTCAAATTCATCTCGTGGCAGTGTATCTTCCAGGGGTTCAAATCTCTTGGGCAGACAGACTCAGTCGAGTTCTGCTTCCACATGAATGGTCCCTCCATGGGGACCAGATAGCCAGGATCTTCCGAATTTGGGACATAGACCTGTTTGCAAGTCCATGGAATGCCAAACTTCCCCGGTTTTGTTCCAGGATTCCGTGTCAGGGAGTTCAGGCCAGGGATGCCTTCCTCCTTCATTGGGGGCAAGACTTCCTCTATGCCTTTCCACCCATTCCCCTAATTCCCAAGACACTGTTCAAACTTCAGAGAGACAAGGTGTCTATGATCCTCATAGCACCACATTGGCCACGCCAGGTGTGGTACCCTCTACTTCTGCATCTCTCTCAAGCTCCCTCCCTGGACTTGGGATCTGCTCCAGACCTCCTGTCCCAGAAGGAGGGAACGTTGTGGCACCCAAATCCCCAGTCTCTTCATCTCAGAGCCTGGTTGCTGAAGGCCTAAATCTTCAAGATTTGCATCTTTCTCAGCAGGCGAAGGATATCCTTCATGCTTCCAGAAAGCCTTCCACTAGACGTTCCTATGCTTTTAAATGGAAAAGGTTTACCATTTGGTGTGCACAGAAGGGTCTTAACCCTCTTGCAATACCTCTGAATTCTTTACTAGAGTATTTGCTGCATTTATCCCATGCAGGCCTTAAAACGAATTCAGTAAGAGTCCATTTGAGTGCTATTGCAGCATCACTTAAGCCTCTCAATGGACAGCCTATTTCCTCTCATCCTCTTATTGCAAGATTCACGAGAGGCCTTCTTTTGAACAAACCTCCCATTAGATCACCTCCAGTGGCATGGGACTTGAATTTGGTTCTTGGCCAGCTTATGAAGCCACCCTTTGAACCCTTAGCCACTACCTCCTTGAAATTTCTTTCCTGGAAGGTTACTTTTCTCATTGCAGTCACCTCAGCTCGCCGCATCAGTGAGCTGCAAGCCTTGGTGGCTAATCCTCCTTACACAAGGTTCCATCATGACAAAGTAGTCCTCAGGACTAATCTACACTTTATGCCTAAAGTGGTCTCACCTTTTCATCTGAACCAGGAGGTGTATTTACCTTCTTTTTTCCAGGACCTCATGCATCAAGTGCAGAGAGGAATCTCCATACACTGGATTGTAAGAGAGCCCTCGCTTTTTACTTACAAAGGACACAGCAACATAGAAAGTCCTCTCAACTCTTTGTTGCTTTTGATCCCTCTCATTTGGGACTTCCAGTCTCTAAGAGAACTCTGTCCAATTGGATTGCTCAGTGTATTTCTTTCGCCTACCAGAGTAAGAACCTTTCTCTGGAGGGCCATGTCACAGCTCAAAATGTGAGGGCCATGGCAGCCTCTATGGCTCATCTGAACTCTGTGTCCATCGACAAAACCTGGGCCTCGGTTCATACCTTTACAGCCCATTACTGCTTGGACAAGGACTCCCGCCGGGATGCCTTGTTTGGTCAGGCTGTTCTCAAACACCTGTTCCATACCTAATCAATTCCTACCCCCCATCCCTGGTTGGATGCCCGAGATCCATTGGGGCAGGTAGAGCCCTTCTCAGGGACTCACAACCTTGGAGATCTCCCTGGCATCTCTAGCTGGGGAGTCCCCATATGTGAAGACTCATTCCTGCTTGTTCCTGGAGATAGCACAGTTACTTACCTGTAACAGGTGATCTCTGGGAACAGCAGGAATAAGTCTTCACAACCCACCCACCTCCCCTAGGAGTTGTATCTCTCTATCTATCTTTCCTTTCCTCTCTCTCTTTGTCTCAGCTTAAAACTCGAACTGGAGAGAGGCGGTTGGGAAAGGCGGGAAGGCAGCGCGCAGGCGCTGTGGGATGCTCCCAAAAGCTTTCTTTCTGGTCGCTGGGGAGCGTTCCCGCGCAGGCTCCATCTGTACCGACAATACCCCCATATGTGAAGACTTATTCCTGCTGTTCCCAGAGATCACCTGTTACAGGTAAGTAACTGTGCTTTCCTGACTACTTTCCTAGCTTCTCTAAGTTTTTGTGAATATTGATGCTTGTCTTCTATTTTCTGTGATCTCTTGTATTCTCCGGGAACAAGCAGGAAGTCAGTCCTCACTTATGGGTGACAGCTACACTGATGGAGCTCATGTGGTATCTACTCCCTAGCTTTCATAGAAAGCTTTTGGGAGTTCTACCATGCGCAGTCAGCTTATTGCCCAAAGGTGCCATCTTACCTCAGTCTTCTTTTTTCTGCAGAGTCCATCAGATGTGTAGTCTATGTCCTCGGGGAAAACGTTAGATTTTTTTTTTTTTGTAATTTAAGTTTTTATTAAAGTAATGTCAAATCATACAGGATTACCACATCAACACAATACATACCAGTAGTATAACAGTTGGTAACATGCAAAAACCATTACTCAGTAAGGTTTTATACTATCTGTATACCCCACAATCAGACACAACATTTTCATTCTATCTCCCCTTCTATTAGCTAACCTAAACCTTTCGTATGTAGAACTTGAACCCTTTTGGTATTGGGCACGTGTAAACTACCAGCAACCTCAATACCATCTATACCCTCAAACCCATAGCACGCAATTAGGAATTTAATCCCGACCCCTAACCCCCCCTTTCCCCCCCCCTCCCCCATGCCCTCCACTCCCCCCTCCCCCATGCCCTCCACTCCCCCCTCAATCCTCCCCCCCTAGTCCCCCCCCCTCTCTCCCTCCATTCCTCATATCTACCCCATATATCTCGAAAAGCTTTCATCCTATGGTGCCGATTGGCCGCTATGGTACTCAGAGTCCATAGGTGATCCATACGCTGCAGAACCATGGTCAACGTGGGCGCCTCAGGACATCGCCAGCGGGCTACAATCGCCCCCCGTGCAGCCCCAATGCAGTATCCCACCAGCATATATATCCCCCTCTCACCCTCCGCAGGTAATTCATTCAATACTACCATTGTGGCAGTAAGAGCAATATCAACCTTCACCATGGCCTTAAGGCAGTCACCTACAGACTTCCACATCCTCTGTACTTCCACACATCCCCAAACAATATGTAGTAAGTCTCCCCGCTGCCCACATCCTCTCCAGCACTCCCCAGACTCTTGAGGGCAAAAGGTCCGTAGCTTCCAAGGGGTCCAGTACATCTGAAACCGAATCTTTAAACTATTCTCCAAATAAGACGGACCCGGCGCTAAACGCCTGGACCACTGATAAATATTATGCCATCGCCCCTCATCCCATACCCCCCCCAATTGCTGCTCCCAAGCCTGCTCCCCTTTACTTTGCCCTTGATGGCGTTCTGCCACCAGCTGCCGCACCTCCGTATAGAATAGGGTGATCAATCCCCTCCGCCCCCCTCCCTTGCTTAAAACCATCTCCACCGGTGTGGCCACCCTCTTCAAATCCTTTAAAACCCCCTTCCGCCGCATATATGACCCTACCTGCATATAAGCAAAATAATCGCTAGCCCCCACCCCATAGGTATCTTGCAATTCAGCGAAGGTACGAAGGTCCCCCCTTTCATTTACTAGCTGCCCTAAAGTTTGCAAGCCTTTGTCTCCCCATTCCTTAAACACCCCCCCCCTCTATCCCAGGGCCAAAATCCTGCATCCCTCTAATATAAGTACCCCTCGTATACCTCTTCCCCTGCAACAACCTCATCTTGACCCCCACCCACAACCCCTTCGTGTATTCAGTAAAAGGATTTCCCTCCCTACCCCCCTGCCTCCCCCCTCCAGGATCCCAAAGCCACATTCATAAACTCTTCCCCCCCTCGCCTCTCTCCTGCTCCAACTCAACCCATATAGGGGTCTCCCCCCCTCCTGCCGCCCCGCGACCGCCCTCAATTGCGCTGCCACAAAAAATATATGTCCACCCATGGGACCCCCATCCCTCCCTCCCGTTGATCCCTATACAGAGTAAATTGTGATACCCTGGGTCGCCGCCCCGCCCAGATAAAATCCAGAATGAGACGCTGCGCACTACGTAGAAATCCCTTAGGAATCTTGCTAGGAATAGAACTAAACAGAAATAAAAACCTGGGTAAAACATTCATTTTTATAACCGCAATACGCCCCAACCACGTTAAATACAATCCCTTCCAACGAGCCAAATCTGCCTTAACCGCTTGGAGGAGCGGAACAAAATTTAAACTCCACAACCTACGCCAATCTTTCCCCATCTGGATCCCCAAATACCTATATTCCCCCTTTACCCAGCGGAACGGGAAACTACTGCGCAGACTCTCCGCCAACCGCTCCCCCAGATTAAAGCCCAGAAGCTCTGTTTTACTACCATTAATTTTATACCCCGACACTCCGCTATAGTGCTCAATTTTCTTTCATGAGAACAGGTAAAGATGTAAGAGGCTCTCGTAAGGTATATATGACATCATCTGCGAATAACGCGATTTTCGATTCCCAACCATTCATGTGCACCCCTTTAATATCCCCCACTCTGCGCACCCGATCCGCCAACGGTTCAATAGCCAATGCGAAAAGCAATGGCGATAGCGGGCATCCCTGCCGAGTTCCCCTCTCCAGCTGTAACACCTCTGAATAACTCCCATTGACACGGATACGGGCCTGCGGCTTCGTATAAAAGGCCCGGATCCAGGTGATGAAATTTGTCCCCAGCCCCACTCTTTCCAATACCGCTAGCATAAAATCCCACTCCACCCTATCAAAGGCTTTCTCCGCATCTACAGATATAAACACCGCCTTCTGCCCCGTCCTCTGCACCTCCCAGGTTAAATTACAAAGTCGCCGAATATTATCCCCTCCCTGCCGCCCGGTGATAAACCCGGTCTGATCTACATGTACCAAGTGAGGTAACACCTGTTGCAAGCGAGTGGCCAATATCTTCGCCAATAGTTTGGCATCTACATTCAATAGAGAGATCGGGCGATATGATCCACATACCAAGGGGTCTTTACCCGGCTTTAATAAAATAGTTATCCCTGCCTCAGACATTGAACTAGGAACTACCCCAGAGTGAAGAACCCCATTGAACACATCTACCAACAACGGTCTCACACTAGCCTGAAACACTTTATAAAATTTACCTGTCAACCCGTCTAACCCCGGCGCTTTCCCCATTTTCAAGGTTTTAATAGCAGCCACTACTTCATCCTCTGTGATCAGCCTATCTAGCCTTCCTGCCGCCCCTGGGTCTAACTTAGGAAGCTCGCAGCCATCTAAATACTGCCTACTTTTAGACGCCCCCCCAGTAACCTCACTCTTATAGAGTGTCTGATAGAACTCCCGAAACGTTTGACGGATCCCGTTGTTCCCAGTAATTATCTGCCCGTTCCCATTTCGTAGACTACCAATAGCCATCTGTGCTCTACGAGCTCTCATACGCCGGGCTAGGAGTCGCCCCGCCTTATTCCCCCCTTCAAACATTGCCTGCTTTAGAACATTCAATTCATGGGCAATTTTACTCGCACGTAGTTGACCCAACTGCCCCCGTAACCGCTGCAGCTCCGCTAGCACTCCCACCTCCCGATCACATTGATGGCTCCCCTCCAAGTGGCAAATTTTCTGCAACAACTCCCCTTCTGCCGCCTCCCGCGAGCGACATTTACGCGAGGCTTCCCCCAACAGATGCCCTCGCACCACGGCCTTCATGCCATCCCATACCACCCCTAACCCAACCTCCCCGTTCAGATTAAACTCCTGGTACTCCTTTATAACTCCAACCGTGCGGCTAACAACATCTGGATCCTCCAACAACGTATCATTAAGTCTCCAAAACTTCACTCCTGTATCCTTATATCCCAAATTAAAGGTTACACTCACCGGTGCATGATCTGACCATGTAATGGACCCCTGCTCCACCTCGTCCACCTTACTCATCCACCCCCCTCCCACCCAAATCATATCCAATCGACTATAGGTTCCGTGTGGTGCAGAGTAATACGTATACTGTTTCCTTCCAGGGTTCCGACACCGCCAGACATCCACCAACCCAAAACTATTTTTCACTGCTAACATTTTCGCCCTCTCACTACGTTTCCCCTCCCCCCTCCCACCTCCGTTATCTAACCTGGGATTACTGGTCAAATTGAAGTCCCCCCCAATGATAAGCGGCAAGTCACCTAACTTCTCCAACTCTCCCTGCAAACGATCATAAAACTCCCCCTGACCCTCATTCGGACCATATATGCTCAGGACCCACACCAACTCCTCCCCCAACTTTACTTTAACTCCCACATACCGCCCCTTTTTATCTCTGCATTCCCCCACTACCTTATCTCGCATCTCTACCCCCACTAGTATACCCACCCCCCCTTCCTGGAATCCGCTTGCTGCCCTGCTAACACCACCTTGGGATACTTATTGGTTTCCATCAATCTCTCTTGACCCACCGTCAAATGAGTTTCCTGAATACATACAAAATCCGCCCTCGACCTCCCACCTTCTTTCTCCACCAACCGGCGCTTACGCCAGGTACGCAATCCTTTAGCGTTTATAGTCACCACCCGCAGCTTCTGCTCCCCCACCACTCCCTGCCCCTGATCCCTCCCCCCAGCCCTCCCCCTCCACCCTGTACCCCCCTGCATCCCCCCCCTGCATCCCTTCCCCCCTCTCCCCTCCCCCCTCCTGAACCCCCCACCCCCCCCCACCCAACCCACTCCTCCGCCTTCCTGAGGCCTCCTGCAGAGTAGTGCTCATCAATGCAGCTCAGCCCAGCCTCCCCCCCCGATGGAACCCAAACCCAACTCCCTCCCCCTCCGCCCCCCCTAACCCGTCTAATAGCCCCACTCCCACTTCCACATCGTCCCCCATCCACCGCCTCCCTCCCGCTCCGCCTCCCAGTCCCTACCCACTCTCAAGGCTTCACCCAACCACCCCACCCCTTCTGCACCCCGCCAGAGGATGAAGACCTTTAGCTATTGCCATACAATCCCGGTGCCCACCCCTCCCCCCCCTCAACCCCCTCTAATGTCCCCTCCTTCCCCCTTCTCCAACCGAACTCCCACTCAACCATCATCAATAGCATCAGGAATCCCCATACCACCCCTCCCTCACCTCCTCCCTCCCTCTCCCTTCCCCCCAACAAGCTTAGCTTAGAAATCCCCATAGATTCCCCCTCCCCCCCACCTCCTCCCTCCCAACCTCCCCCCACTCTCCCAACACAGTCTTGGAGCATTATCTCAAAGCTAATCCTCCAAGACTAACAATGAAATGCAATTGTAAAGACTCCTGCAGTTAATAAATGTCCATTCAGGTCAGCCCCGACTGGGCCACAATCTCCTGCTGACTCGGAGCCTCGTAATGCTCGCTCTCCACCACCGCCTGCAGCTGCCTCTGGTGCTCCATCCGTTCCTCGACCGACTCCACCGTCCGTCACTGTTGTCCACGCAATCCTGCCGCCCCTAGGGCCTTTTCTGCCTCCGCACTAGTTTGCACTGTCCAGTTCCACAGTCCCACTGTAAAGCACAGGCCAAAAGAGTAAAGCCAACGATATTTCACATTCTCCTGCCTCAGCACTTTGGTGATAGGCTGTAATTCCCTGCGCCGCTGCAGAGTCCCCGCAGCTAGGTCCGCATATATCGCAACAGGATAGCCCTGCCAGACAAATGTCCGTGCTTGCCGCATCTTCAGAACAATTTTTTCTTTAATCAAATAGTCCCGGAAGCAAACCACAATGTCCCGCGGCCTATTTGGCCGGCTAGGTCCCAGGGCCCGATGCACTCTGTCAAGGATCACCGTTTCTCGCACCTCAGTAGTCTCTCCACTCTGCAAGATGTCCTTGAAGATGGCCTCAGCCACGCGTCTGCTATCCATAAATTCTGATTCCTCTGGGACTCCTCTGATGCGCAAATTATTTCGCCTGGCCCGATTCTCCAGGTCTTCTATTTTATATTGCGTGTGCATTTTCCAGCTTTCCAACTCCTTCACAGTGCTCTCTAACTTCCCCTGCTTTGCGAGCACACTGTCCAGCCGTTGTTCATGCACCTCCGTGCGTCTACTCAGCTCACCGACCTCCTCCCGCAGCTCATTACACACCTCACCCAGCTCCGATTTAACAGCCACCAGCTCCGTCTTGATTTCATCGAACCACGCTTTCAGCTCTGCTCTTGTGACATTTGTCACCATCATCGCGCCTTTCTCCGTTTCCAGCGCACGTGGGGCTAATCGCTCTACCGAGTCCCGGGGCTGTCTCTCCCCCGCCGCCATCTTTTGCTCTTTGCCTCTGGCCTGCCCGCCACTAAAAGCAAACTCCTGCAAGTCTGCAGCTTTCTTACGAGTCGTCATCACACCCGACCCGATCTCCACCACTTCCGCCACCACTCCTGGCACTCCAAAGCGTTACCGCGGGCAGGGGAGCCTCTTTTTTACTCAACTTTCGGGGTTCACCTCCAGAGCTCCGCGCTTAGGCTGCCATCTACATCGATGACGTCACTTCCTCCAGTCAAAACGTTAGATTTTTAATGTAATATTTTTGCGAATCCTCTTTCTCCGGTAACGTACTGTTACCTTCTTGGTTTCTGGATCCGTCGCCTTGGCGTCGCATTTTTTTCAGGTTCCCTCCTTTTCTTTTTTCTTCTCTTTTGGTGTGTGAGTTTTTCTGTCTCCCTCCTGACCAAGAAAACACAAAACAGGAGCACTGCTCTCAAAGTCAACTGAAGAACCACAGAAGCGAGTAGATATGGAAGTCACAAACGCTTTATTGAGTGAAAAAACCCCAACACGTTTCGGCGATTGCCTTCATCAGGGGGTACTAGAGGACAAACAAAACAATGTAATAAAATAAAACAACAACATTGTATAAAATATGAATCATGAAAACATTACGAAATATTATAAAAATAAAAAAAATATATATATATATAAACATAAACACGCATAAACAAACCATATGAAATAACAAACAGACAATATAAGATAAT
This sequence comes from Ichthyophis bannanicus, assembly GCA_033557465.1. Classification (NCBI taxonomy): domain Eukaryota; kingdom Metazoa; phylum Chordata; class Amphibia; order Gymnophiona; family Ichthyophiidae; genus Ichthyophis; species Ichthyophis bannanicus. The sequence continues at coordinate 103,160,837 of CM066032.1, read as the reverse complement.
AAAATCATAATATACTTACAAGTAATCTCTATCAATACACTAGATGAAGCGCATATAGTAATAAAGATATGGCACAAAACCAATCGTGTAGTAGACAATGCTAAAAAATATATATGTAAAAAGAAAAATGCCATTAATAACATAAATACAGCATTAAACAATTAAAAATGGCAATCAAACATAAACATAACACCAAAAAATGGAAAACCCAGACCTAAAATGGAGCTATTAACACTCCAAGACAAACTTATCTTTGGAAAAGACCCTATGCAATCATATAAACCCAAAGGAACCCAAATTGACAAACAATAAGATAAATATACATGTTGTGTAATCAAAAAGAAGAAACCTAAACATTATCAATAAAAATAATTATATGCAGCAACATTGTTGCAAACCACTAATGAGGAGTAACAGGGGTTCTGAGGTTGAATGAAAGTGCAACTAGAAATGTTGAACAAAGGCAATTACCTAAAGCCCGTGACCATGCTTATAACGTAAATTCTTAAAACCAGCATGTTTTCAGGATTAAAAATTCTGCCTAAAAACTACATAAACATAAAAAATGGCATGGAAAATGGAATTTATAAAAAACTGAATGAATAATCGCCAATGGTAGATGTTTCTTACAAAACGGTACCTGACAAATGTCAACAAAGATTGTTACCTATAGGACCTCCCCAAAAGATACGCATAAAAACCAAATGCTAAAAAAATAATAAATAAAAATAGCAATTGTTTAGGCTCAAAAAGCGATTGCCTAAGCACCCTAAGCAGGCTGTGCCAGCAATTTTAGAGAACGCCGGATCTGGCGCGCTTTTAAAATTAAGGGTACAACATAAAATTGCATATGCATAAAAAACGTAGAACCAGGGGAAGATTGAAAATCATGCAGTGTAACAACATACGCTACATTAAAACCACAACTATAAATCCTACAAAGTAAACAATTGCTTGAGCTTTAAGAGCGATTACCTCAGCACCGTCAGCCAGCCATGCCAGCAATACTCGAGAACGCCGGATTTGGTGCGCTTTAAAGGTTAAAGGGTACAACGTAAAAATACATATGCATGAAACAACGTAAAACCAGAGAAAAATTGAAAATCATGCAATAAGACAGTGTATATCACATTAAAACCACAACTGTGAAACCTAATTAAAACTCCCCTAAAACTCTCCTTCAAAGAGCGAGTTTTTTAAAAAAAACTTGAAAACTGTTCACAAGAACAAAGCACATCAATGGCTCACATAAAGAGGTAGTAATGAAAACTTAATAATGCATCTCAGTAAAATATAACCCATAAAGAAAGGGGAAGAGATGATAGAAACCCCAGTAGTAGGTGTTACTTACATAACAAGACCTATACATTATATCGGCATTATTTTATACAACAGTACAACACCCATATTAAACCTGCCAAAAAGTGCATATAAAAGAAACAATAAGAATACCTCAGGCACGAAGAACAAAAACCCTGACACCACACTATTCATGAAAACGCCAGAATTGGCACGCTTTCAAGGGCAGAAGAGCAAAAAAATAAAATAAATAAATAAATAAAACCAGGGAACTCGTGCACAGCTTAAAACAACAGAAGAGACACCACATTGGCAACCATTGCTGGTACAACAAAAATTGTTATATAGTATGCAGTGTGTATTACAATAAAACAATCAATCTACACCTGCAAAGTGAACAAAAAGCGTAAACCTATACACAGGACCTGAAAACTGAGAACTACATAATTTATAACAAAACTAAAGAGCTACATGGGTTATAGCAAAACTGCCAATTGAAACGCACCATGACCATCAAAATTGGACTACAATAGAGGAGGATCGCAGCCTTAAAAAGACAATGTAACTATAATAAAACTACAACTACCGTGACACATGATAAAAAACTACATAAAACCATAAATTAAAGGAAAACTGCCAGATTGAGATCCTGATTAAGACCCAAAGGATCCACTGACTGCAACTCATAAATAAACCGCTGTTCAAGTTTGAGTAATATTGAATCGATGTTGCCTCCACGCCAGTGTGGATGTACAACTTTCAAAACGAAAAAATCTTAAATCAGATACAAGATGATCCTTTTCAATCCAATGAGCAACCATTGGTTTGTCTGGAACCCGTCTCCCTAAACAACTGTTATGTTCGATAATACGTGTCTTCACAGGCCGAGTAGTTTTATCAACATATAACAACTTACACGGACACATGACTACATATATAACATTACTGGTCAAACAATTAGAATAATGATTGAGAAAAAACTTTTTCTATAGGTAACATAATCTTTGTTGACATTTGTCAGGTACCGTTTTGTAAGAAACATCTACCATTGGCGATTATTCATTCAATTTTTTATAAATTCCATTTTCCATGCCATTTTTTATGTTTATGTAGTTTTTAGGCAGAATTTTTTATCCTGAAAACATGCCGGTTTTAAGAATTTACGTTATAAGCCTGGTCACGGGCTTTAGGTAATTGCCTTTGTTCAACATTTCTAGTTGCACTTTCATTCAACCTCAGAACCCCTGTTACTCCTCATTAGTGGTTTGAAACAATGTTGCTGCATATAATTATTTTTATTGATAATGTTTAGGTTTCTTCTTTTTGATTACACAACATGTATATTTATCTTATTGTTTGTTCAACATTTCCAGTTGCACTTTCATTTAACCTCAGAACCCCTGTTACTCCTCATTAGTGGTTTGCAACAATGTTGCTGCATATAATTATTTTTATTGATAATGTTTAGGTTTCTTCTTTTTGATTACACAACATGTATATTTATCTTATTGTTTGTCAATTTGGGTTCCTTTGGGTTTATATGATTGCATAGGGTCTTTTCCAAAGACAAGTTTGTCTTGGAGTGTTAATAGCTCCATTTTAGGTCTGGGTTTTCCATTTTTTGGTGTTATGTTTGTTTGATGTTTGATTGCCATTTTTAATTGTTTAATTTTATTTATTTATTTATTTATAATTCTTATATACCGCACTATTTGCAATTAGCGCGGTTCACATGGAACAGAAACATCCGACAACTTAAAAATGTCTGGTCATTACATTAAACAGGAAATGCAACTTGGAAAAAGGGTACACTATATACATATGAGGTGTACAGAGAAAGGATAATGTTTTTTTTCTTTTTACATATATATATTTTTTAGCATTGTCTACTACACGATTGGTTTTGTGCCATATCTTTATTACTATATGCGCTTCATCTAGTGTATTGATAGAGATTACTTGTAAGTATATTATGATTTTATTATCTTATATTGTCTGTTATTTCATATGGTTTGTTTATGCGTGTTTATGTTTATGAATATATATATATATATATTTTTTATTTTTATAATATTTCGTATTGTTTTCATGATTCATATTTTATACAATGTTGTTGTTTTATTTTATTACATTGTTTTGTTTGTCCTCTAGTACCCCCTGATGAAGGTAATCGCCGAAACGCGTTGGGGGTTTTTCACTCAATAGAGCGTTTGTGACTTCCATATCTACTCGCTTCTGTGGTTCTACCCTCCTGACCAAGACATTGGAGTTTGACCTCACGGGAGCTGTCTTCCCCGCTATGTCTTCAGTCAGTGGCTTTAATCAGTGCAATTATTGTAACCAGACTGTCTCGAATGGTTGTTGTCTGCGGTGTCTTGGCACTGACCATGACGATTCTTCCTGCCTGCTCTGTCTCCAGATGACGAGCAAGGGCTGGAAGAATCGTGAAAGGCTGTGGGAGTCGCTGTTTGGCCCTAAGACCTCCCATTCGACTCCAACATCATCTGAGGAATTGGTGCCCTTGGGGGCTGCAGATGAGGTCTTGGCCTCATGTACAGACCGTGCTTGCCTTGAGCCTCGAGGTCACAGGGCATTAAACCAGGGATCAGCCATGGAAGATCATCCCTGGAAGGATAGGACCCTGTCAAAGTCTGCGTCGAAGACCAATTTCGGTGCCAAGGGTTAGTCTCATGGTCACCGGCATAGGAGCCCTCGAGCCAATGCCAAGGGCAAGGGCTGGGAGTGGCCTTCCAAACTGGAAGAAGACTTTCCAAATCCTTGGGGGATTGGTAATAGTCCTCAGCAGTCTTCCTCCTCGAGGAAGCCCCCTTGACGGAGCCCTGGCTTCCAGAATACACAGCTACCACACAACTCCATGGTGATAGTCTGTTATGCATCCGATCAAGAGCCAGAAGAGGCACTTCTCGGTACCACCCTCTTTTTCTTCACTTTTCAGCTACTTTCGAGAGCCATATTGGCCTCCTTTTCCTTTTACATTCTGGTCGCCGTATCATAAAAAGGAGGTAGCGTTATTAGAAAAGGTTCAGAGAAGAGCCATCAAAATGTTAAAGGGGATGGAAGGATACTCCTATGAATAAAGGCTAAAAAGGTTAGGGCTCTTTAACCTGGAAAAGAGACGGCTGAGGGGAGATATGATAGAAGTCTATAAATTAATGAACGGAGTGGAACGGGTAAACGCAGATCGATTGTTTACGCTATCAGAATATAGAAAGACTAGGGGACATGCAATGAAGCTACAGGGTAAACTATTTAAGACTAATAAAAGAAAATATTTTTTCACTCAAGGTGTAATCAAACTCTGGAATTTGTTACCGGAGGATGTAGTAAAGGCTGTTAGTGTAGCTGGGTTTAAAAAAGGTTTGGACAAGTTCCTGGAGGAAAGGTCCATAAACCATTATTAAGAAGGGACCCAGGATATCAATGCTTGACCCAGTACAAGCACTGTGGAACCTGTGTCTTTTGGGGAAACTGCTAGGTACGTATGACCTAGATTGGCCACTGTTGGAAACAGGATACTGGGCTTGATGGACCTAGGTCTGACCCAGTATGGCATATCTTATTTTCTTATGTTATGTTCTTATTGTGTTAAAAACTTTTACATACCGCACCGATTATCTAGGCGGTTTACAATTAAAAAAAAAAAAAGATGTGACATCCACTCCATTCCCTTTGTTCCTTTGTCAGTCATGCGTGGCCTTTTTCCAGGATTTTCTTTTGTGAATACGGAACAAAAGACTGCTGAGCGGAGGTATGATAGAGGTCTATAAAATAATGAATGGAATGGATAAATGTAGATTGGTTGTTTACGCCTTCAAAAAGTAGAAAGTCTAGGGGACATGCAATGAAGCACATTTAAGACTAATAAGAGAAAATATTTTTTCGCTCAATGTGTAATCAAACTTTGGAATTTGTTACCAGAGGATGTAGTGACAGCTGTTAGTGTTGCTGGATTTAAGAGAGATTTGGATGAGTTCCTGGAAGAAATGTCTATAAACAACTATTAAAGTGGACTGGGGAAATCTACTGCTTACCCATGGGACAAGCAGCATGGAATCTATATACCTTTTGAGAACCTGACCGATACTCGTGATCTGGATTTCCCATTGTTGGAAACAAGATACTGGGCTTGATGGACCCTTGGTCTGAGCCAGTATGGCATATCTTATGCTCTTATATTCGCTGCATTCCTTGGTGGTTGAATCTGCTCTCAAAAGAGCTATAAGTTTCAAGTTGCCCTCTTCTGCACCCCCCTGGGAGAGAGTCTTGGACTCTAGATTCTTTTGGAAAACACTTTTATCAGAACACCATGCCCACTTCCCATGTGGAATCTTATTAGCTCTACATTGGCATGCAATTATGGAATACCATGCATGACATAGAGGAATATGTCAACTATCTTCCTCTAGAGAAGGTGATGGGATTCCATATCCTAGAGGGCCAAGGGAAAGACTACAGAAAATACATGGTCCCTCTTCTCAAGTCACTTCATTGGCTCCCTATTCATTTCTGCGTCCAGTTCAAGTTTCCCGTACTGACCTATAAGTGCATTCATTCTGCTGCTCCTCTTTACCTTCTCTCCCTACACCCTCCTCGGGAACTCCGCTCATCTGGCAGATCCCTTCTATCTATGCCCTTCTCTTCCACTGCCAACTCTAGACGTCAGTCTTTCCACCTTGCTGCTCCTTATGCCTGGAACAAACTACCTGAGTCAGTATGTCAGGCTCCACCTCTGGCCCTATTCAGATCCTGGCTAAAAACTCCCTTCTTCAAGGCTGCTTTTGGATCCTGATCCCCCTTTGTCTCCTGCTTATCTCCCATGTGTTTCCTTATAATTCTCCTACACATATCCCAGTCTCCAGTTTATTTATTTATTTAGCTGTATTTATATCCTGCTTTTCACCGGGTCAAAGCGGCGTAACATTAAAAGGGGGGGGGGGGTGGACAATAATCAATTCAGGGGTAAGGGGCTATCACCTGGTGGCCGACATTGATGATTTCAACAATATTTGTGATATAGACATAGACATTGTATTATGGTTTTCCAGAGGATATGTTCAGGGGGGGGGAGGTAGATTAGTGGTGGGTGCTTGCTTCTGATCCGAGGTATTGCTGGAATAGGACAGTTTTTAGTTTTCTGAATGAGAGGGGATCTCCGTTGCTTCTGACGTGACTTGGTAGAGAGTTCCAGAGGGATGGTGCGTAGAGTTCGAAGGCCCTGTTGCATGTCCGTTGGTTGTATTTGGTTCGTTTATGTGGGATAGTGAGGGAGTTGCTGATGGTCTGTCTGGTTGTTCTATTGTGTGCTGGTCGGGGCAATAGTTCACGGAGCTGAGATGTCTGAGTTTGGTAGAGAGCTTTGTGGGTAAGTAGGGCAGATTTGTATTTGATTCTAGCTTCTAGGGGGAGTATGTGCAGCTCTCTCAGTATTGGCGTGATGCGGTCTTGTTTTTTTGCTTTTTGGATAATCCTTGCAGTGGTATTTAAGGCAGTTCGAAGCGGATTGGTGTGGGTAGCTGGGAGTCCGTGGTAGATTATATTGCAGTAGTCCAGGTGGGGGAGTGTCATGGCTTGCATCACTGCTCTGAAGTCCTTTGGTTCAAGGAGAGGTCTGAGGCGCTGTACTGTTTTAGCCTTGTGGAATATTGTTCCGGTGGTTTTTTGATTTGTTGGTTGAGTGTGAGAGCCTGGTCTATGATGATTCCTAGATACTTTATGTGCGGTTGTATTTGTATTTGAGTGGTTCCAACGTTGAGGTGTGTAGGTGGGGTGAAGTCTGGGTCCTTTGTTACTATGAGTGCTTCTGTTTTCTTTATGTTGATGGATAGGTTGTTCTTCTGCAGCCAGCTGGATACCTCTGTGAAGCATGTTGATAAATGGTGGTTTGTTGGGTTGGAGGTTGTAATTGGGGCATAGAGCATTATGTCATCTGCATAGATGTGATAGTTGATGTTGTGGGTATGTATGATTGAGCAGAGTGGTTGCAAGTAGAAGTTGAAGAGCATGGCAGATAGTGTGGATCCTTGGGGTACACCTTGGTGTTGCTGGAAAGGGGGGGAGGTTATTGCGTTTGTGTGGATCAGTTGTTGTCTATTGGTCAGGTAAGAGTGGAACCATTGAAGTACATTTTCTTTGCCAATTGCTTGACGTCTGTGTAGGAGGATGTTGTGGGAGATGGTGTCGAAGGCTGCTGATATGTCGAGGAAGATCATGGCATACCCAGAGTGTTTGGCTTGTGTTCCTATGATGAGGGTGTTCATTAGTGATGTCATGAGGGTCTCGACACCGTGGAGTGGACGGAAGCCATGTTGTTTCGTGTCCAGTATGTTGTTGGCATCCAGATGTTCTTGGAGCTGTTGCTGAACTACTTTTTCAGTTGTTGTATTGTCTGTCTTGACTAGACTGTAAGCTCTGATGAGCAGGAACTGTCTTCTACATGTCTCTGTACAGTGCTGCATATGCCTTGTAGCACTATACAAAGGATAAGTAGTAATAGTAGTACTGTGATATTTTCAATAAGGCATTGAGAGCTTCTGTCATGAGTGTTGGTGCCCAGAAACTCTCATGGCTCCAAGACTCAGGCTTACAACAGAGCGTGGAAGAACAGCTTGCTAATATGCTGTGCCGTGGCAAGAATCTCTTAGGAGATAAGGTCCCGGAAGCTGCTTCAATGATCAAGCTGCAAAGTAACACCTTAAAAATGCTCTCTAGTCCTACTTCTGATCCTGAAGGCATATCGCGTCCATATACACAGTAGCAGTGGAATTTGGGCAATAAAGCATGCCCTAGTGAATGCTACTAATTCTGCTACTTGAACACTGTGGACACCAGACAGAGGAGCACTTTCAAGCACTTTTATTGTAGTACAGACTGCTTATCCAGCAAGAAGTTCACAATGATTATTGCAATCACAAAACTCATCAACAAAAAGTTCAGAATCAGCAGAGGTTGATCAGTTAATTCTGGAGGTAATAGTCTTTAGCCTCTAGGCAATTATGCGGACCTCTGTCTTCAGCAGTTGATAGAAGAATAGCATGGTTTAAAGTGGTGCGACTTTGGACTGTGATATGGGATGCATTCCATCATACTGAGTCACAGGCAGCTGAGATATGCTGAGTCTTTGCATTTAAGAGCTGAGTACCAGCTGAATGAGGTACTTGAATTAAAATGAATAGAGAACAGTGTTTTCTGACTGAATTGCAGAGCTGCTGCAACAAGAGAATGAAAACACGAGGAAAATCCCTTTGTCATGGGAAGCAAAGCAGTACTATACTAAGCAATGGGGCAATGTTTTCCTCCATACTTCTGTGAGAACGCTGAGGCAATGAAGTGCTGTTCAATGCAGAAGAGCGTAAAAGGCTTTTTGTACTCAGGCAATTCCAGGACTGGAGCCTGCATAAGAGCATGTGTAAGAGCTATGAGAGCATCATTATGGGCAGGAATCCAAGGAAGTGGTTCAGGGACCCGATCATAAAGAAGATCTTGAAGATGCTTGATGTGTAGTCCATAAAACTTTGTCTACAATAATTGAACATGCCCAGAAGTTTTCTTATTTGCTTCTTAGTATTTGATCTTGGTATTTGCAAGATGGCTTGAAAATGAAAGTAAAAGTTCATGAGCACCAGGCCACAACAGGAATCCCAAGAAGTCACTTTAGGACAGCAAAACTGTAACTTCAATGGTTAGCCTTCATGCTTTTGTCTGCCAATTTCTGTAGTAATACAATGGAGTCTTTTCTGCAGGCATCAAGGGATGGTGAGCAGAAAAGATCTATATACTTTACCAATGTAGAGCCACCTTTGAACTGTAGATTACTCAGAGTTGTTTCAAAATCTGTGAAAAGTAGGATGGGCTTTCAGTGTATCCTCGGCTCAGAGTTCAGATATATTCCTGGTCTTGGCATGAGCAACTAAAGAAGGTACTGGCTAATCAGGGTGCAAGGGGAGACACTAGGAAAGACACACAAGACCACCACTGTGTAGTAGCAGGATGAAGAAGGAATGTTGGTTAGTATCATGGCTGGATTAGATGCTACTGGGAAAGAGAAGGATCACTACTTTGTTGACTGCTTTCAGGGCTTGTACAAACCTCCAGGCCTTCTGCCAGGCTTAGGAACGGGGGTATAGGTGTGTTGCAGTGTGACATGCAAGCATAGATTCCACCATGAGCTAGTATGTCTTGGATGACAAGGTTAATTCTTTCAACTGCTTCATGATTCAAAGGATATTAGGTTGAGGCTTGGTTGGATCCACCTTGATCTTGACAGGATCCATTTGAAAAATGCTTACTTCATTAGAAGACTGTGTCCATAGCTCATCAGGAACCTTTTGTAATTAGATGACAACATCTTCACTTAGGTTCTCCTCAGTGGGTGACACAGCTTCAGATGTCACAGCAATCAGCAGTTCCTCAACTTCTCCTTGGTCTTTCTCTCGTACCTCTAAAAAGACACCTTGTGGGGTGCAGTAGATGGTGCATCCAAGAATGCAAAGCAAATCTTGCCCTAAAAGATTAATTGGTGCACAGGGGCTGAGCAGGAAAGCATGCTCATCTTCACCCTGTGCCCCTGACCCATCCACTCTGCACTGTGACACACGTGTGCCAGGTAATGTGTTTTAGCAAGAACAAAAACAAAACCCACAAATAAACCCCCATTTAACACATCATTTTTGTCGGAAGAGGCTGGAGGCGACTGAAATGAAAATCCAGTCACACCAGTCAACCTGTTCCCTTTTTTTATATAAAGCAAAACGCTGTACTTAACTTATAAAAATAGTCCAGTGAAGTTTCATGCACACCAAAGAACTTTCTATCCAAAAGCGGTCAGGTAGCAAATCCACGACGTACGTTTCGGGTCATAGGCCCTGTTTCAAGTGTTCACGCTCCTCAAAACATACCGCTGTAGAGAACTCTAAGAACTTAGAGTTAAGTACAGCGTTTTGCTTTATATAAAAAAAGGGAACAGGTTGACTGGTGTGACTGGATTTTCATTTCAGTCGCCTCCAGCCTCTTCCGACAAAAATGATGTGTTAAATGGGGGTTTATTTGTGGGTTTGGTTTTTGTTCTTGCTAGATTTTATATTCACCGAACCAAGGATTGGGTTTATTTTCAATGAGGTAATGTGTTTTGGCAGATGGTAGCTGGCATGGGCCATATGTTAACACTCATTGCAGATAGCTACCACATGCCAAACCTTTCAGTAACAGGATAGCATGGTTTAGTAAATGAGACTTTTAGTCTGACTTCATCATGCCATTTATTTATTTATGCATGCTTACATGCTGCTTAGTCTAATAGTCATAGCACAGTTAGGAAGACATCGCTTATCTGTATCTTCTAGTATGAAACAATATTACGCAAGTAGACTACAGCGCTCCCTGAACAAACCTCACGAGCTCTTCCATATCGTGAAAACCTTAGCAAAGGAACCTTCTCAGGGTAACTTGCCCCACCTAGACCCTCAGGAATATGCCAACTACTTACGAAGCAAAAGTAACCAGCTCGCTCTATCTTCTAAGCCCCTCATTCCAGCTAACATACCCTACACCGTCCCTCTACCCTCAGCTGGCCAACTCTCAAGTGAGACCCAACACACTATGACATCCTTTTCCACCCCAACTGACAGAGTCATTCAAGACACTATCTTAAAAATAAACACCACAACAGCACCTTCTGACCCTTGTCCAGCTACCTGGATAAAGTCACTGTGTGCGGATCTCAGCCCATTTCTAGCTAAATTGATAGGTTTATCGTTCTCTACTGGAACATTCCCTCAAACGCTGAAGCAGACTTCCATCAGACCTCTCCTAAAAAACAGCAAGTTGGACCCCTCCATGATGGAATCCTACAGACCCATCTCCAGCATTCCTCTCCTATCAAAAATCATCGGAAAGATTACCCAACGCCAACTACAAGATCATATAGATACCAATGCACCCCTACATCCCTGCCAGCATGGATTTCGTGAATCACATGGTGTTGAAACACTACTGACATCCCTGTTTAACACTCTAACCATAGGCCTGGACAACATCAGACAAGGTTTTGTATTAATATTCATGGACATTGCCGCTGCCTTCGACACAGTCGATCATGAAGTACTCCTGTCACGCCTCAGAGAGAAGGGAGTTCACGGATCAGCTCTATCATGGTGCGCTTCATACCTCAGAGACCGTTGGCAACATGTCCGTTCTGGATCTTCCACCTCTGACCCCTTCCCTCAAACAAAAGGTGTGCCACAAGGCTCCTCCCTTTCCGCCTTGCTGTTCAACGTCTATATGCAGCCTATCTGTGACCTTATCCACTCTTTTAACATCAACTGCCTGGTCTATGCTGACGACGTCTTGATGTACATGCCAATCTCAACAGAACACCTGGACCTCTCCCCACTAATCAAGTGCTTTGACGCAGTCACAGACTGGCTAAATGCACAAATGCTTAAGATAAACTTCAAAAAGACAGAAGTCCTCTTCATCACCAGGAACCCAGCATTCACCCCACCAATGTCCATTAAGGTGCGTGACGCAGAACTCCTCTGCAAGACCACAGTGAGATACCTGGGAGTTACGCTCGATCAACAGCTCAATATGAAGGTTCATATCAGCAAGGTAGCAAAATCTGTCTATCACAAAATCTGTACCCTTCGTCATCTACGTCAGCTGCTAGAGCCCGATGACTTCCGATCAGTCTTTCAGGCCCTAATAATGCCTCACCTTGACTATGCTAATGCGATACTACATGGCCTACCAAAGAGCACGATTAACCCCTTACAACTTGCAATGAATTCAGCTGCAAGAATCCTTCACGGAGCTTCTAGGAGAACCCACATCACTCCTGTACTGAAACAGTTACATTGGCTGCCTATACAATCTAGGATCTCTTTCAAGATCCTAACTATGACTCATAAAGCGATCAATAAATACTCTGCGACTACTATCACTGAGCTTATATCAATTACACCCCCTAATCGAGCAAGGAGATCGACTGCCTCCAATTCTCTCGTATTACCGAAGGCAATCACGAAGGGCTCTCAAGTCACCAGATCCAGAGCCTTTTCCTACTTTGCACCATCATGCTGGAATGCTCTACCATCAGGCATCAGAACCATCAGTGACCTCTCCCAGTTCAGGAAGGCACTGAAGCATCACCTATTTCTGCAGCACTATGATGTTTCGGATGCCCCCTCATACCATCCCACCACCACACCCCAGGCCAACACCTTAAACCCATGCACTTCACATTCTTAATCTGTAGATCCGTAATCCCACTCCGCACCTCCTCTCACCATGAGAAATGCATCTAGTTTCACATAACCCTACATATAGCTGCATTTAGTGGCATTGTACATAGTTATCATGTTTCCCTGTTCAAGAAACCTGTTTAATGTTTATCCAAGTTTATTTTACCTGTTTATTGTAAGCACAGATCAATTATTTGAGACGTGTGGTTTCTATGTTCACTGTAAACCGCACTGATGTCGAATAGCGCGGTATAAAAGAAACTGTAAATAAATAAATAAATAAATAAAATAGTCAAAGCGGTTTACAGAGAACAAGTGAGCCAACATGGCTTTACATAAAACAAGAAGTTAAAACAAGGGGAGATGAAACATGGATGAGGGCAAATGGCACAAAAGTAAACAAGGTTAAGCAAGCATTAATTAGGTTGAATGTGATTGCCTAGTTTTATTAACCGAAAAATGGTTGAAGAAGAGGAATTTTTAAATTTCTACCGAAATTCCTGAAGGTCATCAATGCCACGAAGCATGGAAGGCATTGAATTCCATAAAGGTAGGGCGAAAAGTGAGAATGCCCTTTTAGAGGTGGAACAGGTGGTCTTTTGGTGGGTTGATATGTGGAACAAACCGCAGGTGCTAAAATCTTCTGCTTCTATAACAAAGTGCTTTTTTATTAGAGTTTCAAGGTGTGCAGCAGAGAGTTTGTGTAGTACTTTAAAGATTGATAGAAGGGATTTAAATTTAACTCTCTCAGTGACTGGAAACCGATGTAACTGCTGTAGAATTGGGGTTATATGATCACTATAATTTATTGGTGATAATATGAGCAGCTGTATTTAAAGCTTGCTGCAGTGGGTAGGTTGTATTTTTTGGGAGACCCTGGAGAATGATATTGTAATACAGCCCGATTCTATCCTGTACGTAGATCCCCTGTGTATGTCCGGTCTGAGCCGGATGTACAGAGGGGATCGCGATTCTGATCCCACGGGGCACGTCTAGCCCCATGGGATCAGAATCACGATCAGGCATGTACGTGCAGGCCGGAATTGTGATTCAGTCCGGCCTGCACTTACATGCACAACCCAACTAACTCAGTCAGGGCTTTTAAATGGAGCTGCGGCACTATGACGTCCTGTTGCCATGACACTGTGGCACCATTTAAAAGCCACAATGCCAGCCACTTGCAACAAATGCTAATTCCCCTCAGCCTGACCCCCGAACTGGCCTCCTAAGGCTGTGGGGAGTGTCCCCTGGCCCCACCTGCCCCATTCGCACTCCGGCAGCTGCAAAACCAAACGTCCAGGGAAGTTATTCCACCTCAGAGACATTAGAATCTTCCCGGTACGTCCAAGGCCGGCGACCACCCACTGCCCGCTTAGACTCTTTCCCTGGGCCGCCCATTTCCCTGCCCCCATCTAACTTCCCCGCACAACTGGTGGGGAAGTTATTCTTGGCTCAGACTAACGCCGATAGTCAATATATGGAAGACTGATGGTCTGTAAGACATTGCAAAAGTCATTGTAATCCAGGAGAGCTTTGAAGTGAGAAACCATTCGGAGTTTGTAGTATACACTCTTTGCAATGTTGCTTACATGCACAGTAAGAGAAAGGTGTTGATCTATCATGACTCCTAGATATGAAACCTGGTTCCTGATCTGAAGTTGAAATCCACCAAAGGTGATAAATTCTGGTGGAGTAAAATTAGGGTTCCTGGTAATATAGAGTGCATCTGTCTTGCTATAATTGATTGCAAGATTATGAGCAGATAACCAACTGGTAATGGCTAAGAAGCAGTTTTCCATGTTTGTGAGTGAAGTCTTGGTTATTTCAATAGGAGTGTAAAGCATAATGTCATCAGCGTAGATATATTGTATGCTGAAGTTCCTTAAGACTGTACATAGAGGTTGTAGAAAAATATTAGAGGAGGGAGGACAATGCTGATCCTTGTGGAACACCTTGAAGCTGGGTAAAAGGAATTGATTTTTCTTCACCTACTTTTACTTGTAGCTGCCTACTGGAGAAGTAGGACTTGAACCATTTGAGTGTAGTACCTCTTAAGCCAATGGTTTCTAAACGCTGAAGGATCTAACTGTGTGGTATAGAATCAAAAGCTGCTTTAATATTAAGAAAAATGAGCAAGAATCCGTTGTTGTGTGCATCAGTACCCTTAATTTGTTGTCAACAAAGGTGGCCATTGGAGTCTCTGCCCCACAATTAGGCCTGAATCCAAATTGGTGTGTGTCAAGGGGGTAATGTGAGTTGAGATGTTCTTGGAGCTGTTTTAAGACATTTTTTCAATGATTTTAGCTAAGAATATATGCTTGCAATAGGTCTATAAAATGAAGGTTGTTTAGGATCATTTGCTGATGCCCTTTTTACTGCAAAATTTAAATCAGAGGGTAAATAATCCTGGATCAGTGACTGCCTGAACAATGTTTAAAATGAATGGTGATAGGTTAGTGCATGCAGCTTGAATCCAATTGACAGGACATGGATCAAGTGGTGATGTGTTTTTAACACACACAATAATCTTGATCAGTTGATCATTTGAGATGGTTGAAAAAGAATCCCAGGTGACTATATAGTCAGGGAGGCTGGATGAATAAGGTACATAATTAAAATTTAAATAAGGTACATAATTTAAGCATATAAATAGTATATCGTTTATTGTACATAGTTATCCCTGTTATTCCATGTTTTATATTCCCTTGTTCTCTGTAAACTCGATGTTACCTGTACACATTGCAGTATATTTTGTTCGATGTACACCGCGCTGATTTTAATAGCGTGGTATATAAGAGATGTTAAATAAATAAATAAATAAATAAATAAATGAGGTGATGCTTGATGTGTTCAAATGAACAATGTTTGATGGGCAAGTTAGTAATTGAAAATGATCGGCCATTACCTGAAGTGGTATCTGAGAATTATCATTGAGAAGCAGGATCCTTTGCCAGTGCTTTGATTATGTCGAATAGTTCCTGTGAACGACTTAGGGATTTTTTAAAAAGATGAGTGTAATATTCTTCTTTGGCTTTATACGTGGCTGCTTGGTATTCATGTAGTTCAGCAGTGAACAGATGAAGGTTATCTGGTATCTTATTGGAGCACTATTTTCTTTCTAAAGCTCTAAGCTTGCACTTAATGTTTTTAAGTTGGGGGGGGGGAGTGGAATACCAGTTTGCGTAATGTTTAGGCACTGTGCACGAGTTGGCTTTTATGGCTGGCTTCGAGATAGTGTGATTCCATTTATGTACCAAAGCATCAAGGTCAGTAGTGGATATGTCAAGGTGAGTGGTAATTTTTCTTAGAAATGCTTTTGTATCCATATTGTGAAATCGCGTTGAAAAAGTTGGTCAGAGTAGCTTGCTTGTGGAGGCAGTAGAATGGAGATGGCTTTTTGATCAGACTAGGGAATTGAATTCAGCTTAAGGTGAAATGGTGTGCAAAATTGAATTATAGGCTGAGGTAGGAAAATCATATCTAATATGTTCCCTTTGCTATATGCTAAATGCGTGTAGTGCAAGGCGGCCATAGCATCTATGAAGGTTTGTGATGCTTTTGTGGGAAGAGATTATAAATTCAGGTTACCTAGTAGAATTAATTGATTATTATGCAAAACATGACTACGTATTTTCTCTAGGAGGGTGTCAAGCTCAGTTGGAGAGGAGCTAGATGATCTGTAAGCAAGAATGAGAGTTAAATATTTCTTTGAGATTAGTAGTTATCTAGGCCTTTGGCTGTGCTAAAATGTAAGGATTTAAAGTTGAGAGCTTGTTTAGCAATGACGAATACTCCTCCATCTCTTCTATCTGATCTTGTGGAGCTAAACAGATTGTAACTATGTTTGACTAGGTGATTCATGAGTATGTTGTCTGTGTCTGTAAACCATGATTCAGTGACACATAAGATATTTATGTGTTGTCTATAAGATAGTCATTGATGACTTGTGTTTTGTTGCAAGCGGAGCGAGCATTGAGTAGTATGCATTTGTTGAGTGGTAGTGTACTTGCTGCGATTTGTTCTGCAAGCAGCAATCTCCAGGAACAAGCAGGAATGAGTCTTCACATATGGGTATCGTTGGTACCGACGGAGCCTGCACGGGAACGCTCCCCAGCGTCCAGTAAGAAAGCTTTTGGGAGCATCCCACAGTGCCTGCGCGCTGCCTTCCCGCCTTTCCCAACCGCCTCTCTCCAGTTCTTCTTTTCCGCGGAGCCAGCAGGTCATGTTCCTGTCACCGCAGAAGAATTCTTAATTTTTTTCTTTATTTTTCTGTGTCGCGTCTGCCTTCTTCGACGTCAGACCGGTACAGCCGGTCTTTTCTTTTCTTTTCTTTCTTAAAAAAACAAAAAACAAAAACCCTTTTCTTTCTTCAACTGTGCATTTGCGGTTTGGGCCTTAGGCCTGAACAATTTTCTCCTCATGGAGAAGCCCGCTTCCGGGTTTAAAAAGTGCACGAAGTGTGGCGGTACTATTTCTGTCACCGACACCCATGATTGGTGTCTAAAATGTTTGGGTCCTGACCATTCCATCACGGATTGTGTGTCCTGTACCATGATGTCTAAAAGAGGTTGGCAGAACCGAGCAGCCAAGCTCAGTACCCTGTTTCCCTCTGATGCAGCCTCGGTGGCATCGACATCTTCCAGGGCTGCTTCTTCCTCCCATGGATCTCAGGTAACCAAACATAAATCTAGCCGGTCCTCGAAGGGCAAATCTCCCTCTAAGCATCGAGATGCCTCCGGGCTTGTCCTCGAGGAATCCGCACCGGCAAAATTACCCCGGCGGGAAATTCCGGCTTCCAAAGCATTATCTATGGGGTCACAGGTTGACATCGATGGCTCGGCCTCGACCGATCACCTGTTGCCGTGTTCTGGGGTACCGGTGGCCTCCACCGGTACCGACATCCAGACTCTGGTGGCGTCGATGGATCAGAAGATTCTGTCCATGCAGCACACCCTAACAGCGTTTATGCAGGCTTCGACGCCTTCGGTACCGCAACAATCCCCGTTGCCGGTACCGACTCCGGCACCAGCATCGTTTCCGGTGCCGGTACCGATTGCATCGACATCGGCATCGCTGTCGACTGCAACGGTACCCTGTCCTATGAGGCCCATCGGTACCGAACCGGTACCGCTTACTCCCGATGTCGATCCCACTCGGTACGCGTATCGGGCTTTACAGGAGCATCCAGACAGGCGATACTTCGATTCCTCCGAAGAATCTGATGAGTCGTAGGCTTCTGTCGAGGCACCGGTACTTCTTCCTCAGGAGCCAGATTCTCCAAGACGAAGAATGTCTCCTCCAGAAGACTTGTCTTTTGAAGACTTCATTAGGGAAGTGGCTAGGGGCCTCTCCATTACAGTGGCCCCTGAGTCAGAGCCTAGAGCCAAGCAATTAGATATTTTGCAATACCCTAAGGCTCCTAAAGAGGCAGCCACCTTACCTATTCATGAGATTCTCTATGATCTCATGTTGAGCATGTGGGAGACTCCTCTTACTACCTCTCCTCATTCTCGTAGGTTAGACACCATGTACCGTGTCCCTCCTTGTCCTGGCTTTCATAAGTCTCAGCTTCCTCACCACTCTATTGTAGTAGAGTCAGCCATGAGGAAAATAAAGAGTGCAAAGAGACACTCATCTAATCCTCCAGGACGTGAATGCAGAACCCTTGATGCTTTTGGCAGAAGGGTTTTCCAAGCTAATATGCTTGCTGCCAGAATCAACTCCTATAGTCTCTATATGGGGATGTTTCTAAAAGAAGTCACAGATCATCTGCAGACTTTGGCCCCTTTTATTTCAGAAGATAAAAGGCAGGAATTTCTCACTTGGCTTAAACATGCCCAAGATGTTTCCAAATTTTCCAACCGTGCAGCCTTTGACTCTTTTGAGTGTGTAAGTAGAGCCTCGGCTATTGCCATATGTGCATGCAGAATTGCTTGGTTACAAGCATCTGATTTGGAACACTGGGTCCAAGATGAATTGGGAAATCTTCCTTGTACAGGTGAAAACCTTTTTGGCAGAGATTGGAAAGCAAAGACCACTCAGATGGATGCTGAGAACTCTGCTTTGGATCGACTTTCAATGTCTACCTCTGCTCCTGCTAAGAAAAGATTGTTCAAGAAGACACCTTTTTCTAAAAAGGGAAGATACTATCCTGCTTATGGTCAGCAGGCATCTTCTGCAGGTCGTTTTGCTGCAAAGCGTCAGCAACCACCTAAACAGGCCAAGTCAAAGGCTGCCAGGCCTCCCACGGTTCAGCAGCCTCAGCCTCCTCAAGGCCTTTGACTTGCAACTAGAGAACTTAGCCTTTCTGGCTCTGGAAGAACCAGAGCCCCTCACCATTCCAGGAAGGTTAGCTTACTTTGCTCCCAGATGGGAGCAAATCACAGCAGAGCAATGGACCCTCTCCATTATAAAGGAAGGGTACAAGCTTCATTTCTTAAACCTTCCTCCCCACACCATGGTGAAACAGTTCAATTCTCCAACATCTCTCCTCAACCTTCTGGGTCAGGAGATTGCTACCCTTCTTGCCCAAGGGGCAATAGAAGAAGTACCCCTTCTTCAACAGGGCTCAGGTTTCTACTCCCCTTATTTTCTTATTCCAAAGAAAACGGGGCTACAGACCCATTTTAGATCTCAGAGAATTGAACAAGTTTCTATTCAAAGAGAAATTCAAGATGATTTCTCTTGGTACTCTGCTGCCATACCTTCAGAGTCCAGGATTGGCTTTGTTCTCTAGATCTCAAGGATGCATACACCCATGTCCTCATCCATCCAACACACAGAAGGTTCCTTCGGTTCCTCTTTCAAGGAAAGCACTACCAATACAGGGTGCTTCCTTTCGGTCTGGCCTCCGCACCAAGGGTGTTCACAAAATGCATGGCAGTAGTAGCTGCATTTCTGCGCACTCTAGGAATATTCGTTTTCCCATATCTGGACCACTGGCTCATTCGAGCCCCATCCCAGTAAGAGGCCCAGGCTTCTCTAACCTGCACAATGCTTATCCTTCAGTATTTGGGACTGGTAATAAACATCCCAAAATCCCATCTCACCCCTACTCAGTCCCTGGAGTTTATAGGGGCCTTGCTGGATACCACAACTGCAAGGGTCTATCTTCCTCAGGCCCGTTGCCTACGCTTGGTGCAGTTAGCCTCCCAGACACAGTTAAAGTCCCATTTAACTGCTCGAGAGATATTACAACTATTAGGCCACATGGCATCCATAGTGTATGTGGTTCCATATGCTCGCCTTCACATGAGGGCAGCTCAATAGACTTTGTCCACCCAATGGACTCGGGCATCAGGTTGCCTGTCAGACAAAATAGCAAACTCCTGTCGCCTATTTTGGTCTCTCCAGTGGTGGAAGTCCCCTCCAAATCTGTTGCTGGGGTCCCCTTTTCAGCAGTCGCTACCCCAAGCAGCTCTGACAACAGATGCTTCTCCAATGGGTTGGGGAGCTCATCTGCAGGATCTGTCCACCCAGGGCATCTGGTCTCCACAGGAGACTTCTCTCCATATCAATCTCTTAGAACTCAGAGCAATATTCTTAGCTCTCATAGTATTCCATTCCCTGCTCAGCTACAGGACAGTCCTCATCCATACGGACAACCAAGTAGCCATGTTCTATGTAAACAAGCAGGGCGGGACTGGCTCTCTGTCGCTTTGCAACGAAGCTTTGCGACTGTGGGCCTTCGCCAGAGAGCATCACATCCAACTTCTGGCAGTATATCTTCCAGGCATTCAAACTCTTGGGCGGACAGACTCAGTCGAGTTCTGCTCCCACATGAGTGGTCCCTCCACATGGACCAGGTAGCCAGGATTTTTTGAATTTGGGGAACCCCGGACATAGACCTCTTTGCAAGTCCGTGGAATGCCAAACTTCCCCGGTTCTGTTCCAGAATTCCGTCTCAGGGAGTTCAGGCCATGGATGCCTTCCTCCTTCACTGGGGTCAAGACTTCCTTTATGCATTTCCACCAATTCCCCTAATTCCCAAAACACTATTCAAGCTTCAGAGACGTGGTGGACGTGAGGATCGCCTGGTTACATGCCTGCCTGGTGCGAAGGTAGCGGACCTCACGCGCCACCTAGATAAGGTCTTAGATAGTGCTGGGGAGGAGTCTGCTGTCTTGGTACATGTCGGTACCAATAACATAGGAAAATGTGGTAGGGAGGTTCTGGAGGCAAAATTTAGGCTTTTAGGTAGGAAGTTGAAATCCAGAACTTCCAGGGTAGCATTCTCCGAAATTCTTCCTGTTCCACGCGCAGGACCCAAAAGGCAGGCAGAGCTCTGGAGTCTCAATGCGTGGATGAGACAATGGTGCAGAGATGAGGGTTTTGGATTTGTTAGGAACTGGGGAACATTCTGGGGAAAGGAGGGGCTCTTCCGAAGAGATGGGCTTCACCTTAACCGGGATGGAACCAGGCTGCTGGCATTAACCTTTAAAAAGGAGATAGAGCAGCTTTTAAACTAGATATAAGGGGAAAGCCGACAGTCGCCCAAGAGCGGATGGTTCGGAAGAATGTATCCTTGAAGGATACTACCAAAAGCAGAGAGGTTCCACAAAAGAGTAAAGTAGCCCAAATGCCCTCAAGTATGGAGCAGACAGAGCTTAAAGATCCCAATTTACCCATGTCTAACAATAGCCAAATTAACATGAATAAAATACATTCTCTAAAATGCTTGTATGCAAATGCTAGAAGTCTAAAGAATAAGATGGGAGAGTTAGAATATATAGCACTAAATGAAAGGTTAGATATGATTGGAATATCAGAGACATGGTGGAAGGAGGACAACCAGTGGGACACTGTGATACCTGGGTACAAACTATATCGTAATGATAGAGCTGATCAAATTGGTGGAGAGGTTGCGCTCTATGTTAGAGAGGGCATTGACTCAGAAAGGATTAAAGTTTTGCAGGAAACAAAATCTGCTGTAGAATCTATATGGATTGAAATTCCATTTAAAAGGGGGAAGGCAATGGCAGTGGGGGTGTACTATCGAGCACCTGGCCAGAATGACCAAATGGATGATGAAATGCTCAAAGAAATCAAGGAAGCTAACAAAAGTTACAGCGCAGTAATAATAATGGGTGATTTCAATTACCCCGGTATCGACTGGGTCAGTGTCACGTCAGGACATGCTAGGGAGATAAAGTTCCTAGATGAAATAAATGACTGCTTCTTGGAGCAGCTGGTTCATGAACCGACCAGAGGGGAAGCCATATTAGACCTAGTCCTTAGTGGAACACCAGATCTAGGGCAAGAGATAAGGGTGTTGGGGCCTCTTGGCAATAGTGACCATAGCATGATCGCCTTTGATTTAATTAGTGGAGGAGGGATAGTAAGGAAATCCACAGTACTACCTTTTAACTTTCAAAAGGGAGACTATGATAAAATGAGGAAAACAGTTAAGAAAAAACTAAAAGGAGCAGTTGCGAAGGTTAAAGACGTACATCAAGCTTGGGTGTTGTTGAAAAATACTATCTTGGAAGCCCAGACCAGCTGTATTCCACGCTTTAAGAAAAGTGGAAGGAAATCCAAAAAGCTGCCAGCATGGTTTAAAGGTGAGGTCAGAGAGGCTGTTGTTGCCAAAAAAGCATCTTTCAGGAAATGGAAAAAAGAGCCAAACGACGAAACCTGGAAACAGCACAAGCACTGGCAAGTCAAATGCAAGGCATTGATAAGGCAGGCAAAGAGAGAATTTGAGAAGAAGCTTGCTGCGGAAGCAAAAACGCGAAATAAAGACCTTTTCAAGTACATTCGTAGCAAAAAACCTGTGAGAGAGCCAGTTGGTCCATTAGATGATAAAGGGGTTAAAGGAGCACTAAGAGGCGACAAGGCGATAGCGGAGAGACTGAATGAATTCTTTGCTTCGGTCTTTACTGAGGAAGATGTAGGGATGTTACCCATGACTGAAGTGGTTTTTAAAGGTGCGGAAGAATTGAAGGAAATATCGATACATCGGGAAGATGTCTTACAACTATTAGATAAACCGAAGAGTAGCAAATCACCTGGGCCGGATGGTATACATTCAAGGGTGTTGAAAGAACTGAAATATGAGATTGCAGAACTGCTATCAGTAATCTGTGAACCATCATTAAAATCATCTCTAATACCTGAAGATTGGAGGATCGCCAATGTAACATCAATTTTTAAAAAGGGTTCCAGGGGTGATCCGGGAAACTACAGACCGGTGAGCCTGACGTCAGTACCGGGGAAAATGGTAGAAACCATCATAAAGAATAAAATTACTCAGCATGTAGATAGTCACAACCTAATGGGAGACAGCCAACATGGCTTTAGACAAGGAAGATCTTGTCTTACTAATCTGTTATGTTTTTTTGAAGGAGTGAATAAACAGGTGGACAAAGGTGAGTCGGTTGATATTGTGTATCTGGACTTTCAGAAAGCCTTTGACAAGGTCTCTCATCAGAGACTTTTGGCAAAACTAAAGAGTCATGGGATAGGAGGCAGTGTACTATTGTGGATCAGGAACTGGTTAAAAGATAGAAAGCAGAGGGTAGGGCTAAATGGCCAATTTTCCCAATGGAGAAAGGTGAATAGTGGTGTACCCCAGGGATCTGTGCTGGGTCCGCTGCTTTTTGACATATTCATAAATGACCTGGAAAGTGGAATAACGAGTGAGGTTATCAAATTTGCAGATGACACAAAACTATTTAAAGTTGTTAAAACCCAAGAGGATTGTGAAAAATTGCAAGAGGATCTTGATAAATTGGAAGACTGGGCATCAAAATGGCAGATGAAATTTAATGTGGACAAGTGCAAGGTTATGCACCTAGGGAAGAACAACCCAAACTATGGTTTCACGATGCAAAGTTCCACATTAGGAACCACCACCCAGGAAAAAGATTTAGGCGTCATTGTCGATACCATGTTAAAACCCTCGGCCCAGTGTGCAGCGGCGGCCAAGAGAGCAAATAGAATGCTAAGTATGATAAGGAAAGGAATGGAAAATAAAACAAAAGATATTATAATGCCTCTATATCGTTCCATGGTGAGACCGCACCTTGAATATTGTGTGCAATTCTGGTCGCCGTATCTTAAAAAGGATATAGCGATTTTAGAAAAGGTTCAGAGAAGAGCCACCAACATGGTAAAGGGGATGGAAGGATACTCCTATGAAGAAAGGCTAAAAAGGTTAGGGCTCTTTAACCTGGAAAAGAGACGGCTGAGGGGAGATATGATAGAAGTCTATAAATTAATGAACGGAGATCGATTGTTTACGTTATCAGAATATAGAAACACTAAGGGACATGCAATGAAGCTACAGGGTAAACTAATTTAAGACTAATAAAAGAAAATATTTTTTCACTCAATGTGTAATCAAACTCTGGAATTTGTTACCGGAGGATGTAGTAAAGGCTGTTAGTGTAGCTGGGTTTTAAAAAGGTTTGGACAAGTTCCTGGAGGAAAGGTCCATAAACCATTATTAAGAAGTGACCGAAGATATCAATGCTTGACCCAGTACAAGCATTGTGGAACTTGTGTCTCTTGGGGAAACTGCTAGGTACATATGACCTAGATTGGCCACTGTTGGAAACAGAATACTGGGCTTGATGGACCTTGATCTGACCCAGTATGGCATATCTTATGTTCTTATGAGAGATCGAGGGACCATGATCCTCATAGTTCCACATTGGCCACGCCAAGTGTGGTACCCTCTACTTCTGCATCTCTCTCAAGCTCCTTCCCTGGACTTGGGCTCTGCACCAGACCTTCTGTCCCAGGAAGGGGGAACATTATGGCACCCAAACCCCCAGTCGCTCCATCTCAGGGCTTGGTTGCTGAGGGCCTAGACCTTCAAGATTTTCATCTCTCTCATCAGGTCAGAGATGTTATTCATGCCTCTAGAAAGCCTTCTACTAGGCGTTCCTATGCTTTCAAATGGAAAAGATTTACCATTTGGGGTTCAGAGAAGGGTCTAAACCCTATTGCAATAACTCTGAATTCTCTATTAGAGTATCTCTTGCATCTATCCCATGCAGGCCTGAAAACGAAGTCAGTAAGAGTCCATTCGAATACTATTGCAGCGTCCCTCAAGCCTCTCAATGGACAACCTATTTCTTCTCACCCTCTTATAGCAAGATTCATGAGAGGCCTTCTTTTAACTAAACCTCCCATTAGACCACCTCCAGTGGCTTGGGACTTAAACCTGGTTCTTGGCCAGCTTATGAATCCACCCTTTGAACCTTTAGCCACCACCTCCTTAAAATTTATTTCTTGGAAAGTTGTTTTTCTCATTGCAGTCACCTCAGCACGCCGCATCAGTGAATTGTAAGCTTTGGTGGCTAATCCACCTTATACAAGGTTCCATCATGATAAGGTAGTCTTCAGGACCAATCCACACTTTATGCCTAAAGTGGTCTCGCCTTTTCATCTGAACCAGGATGTATATTTACCTGTCTTTTTTCCAGGACCTCATGCATCAAATGCAGAGAGGAATCTTCATATCTTGGATTGCAAGAGAGCTCTCGCTTTCTACTTACAAAGAACACAGCAACATAGAAAGTCTTCTCAACTCTTTGTTGGTTTTGATCCTTCTCATTTAGGACTTCCAGTCTCTAAGAGAACACTGTCCAACTGGATTGCTCAGTGTATTTCTTTCGCCTACCAGAGTAGGAACATTTCTCTGAAGGGCCATGTCACAGCTCACAATGTGAGAGCCATGGCAGCCTCAAAGGCTCATCTAAACTCTGTCTCCATCGACCAAATCTGTCGAGCGGCCACCTGGGCCTCGGTTCATACCTTCACAGCCCATTACTGTTTGGACAAGGACTCCCGCCGGGATGCCTCGTTTGGTCAGGCTGTCCTCAAACACCTGTTCCATTCCTAATCAACTCCTACCCACCTACCCTGGTCGGATGCCAGAGATCCATGGGGGGAAGTGCAGCCCTCTGCAAGGGTACACAACCATGGGGTCTCTCCCTGGCATCTGCAGCTAGGAAGTCCCCATATGTGAAGACTCATTCCTGCTTGTTCCTGGAGATAGCACAGTTACTTACCTGTAACAGGTGATCTCTGGGAACAGCAGGAATAAGTCTTCACAACCCACCCACCTCCCCTAGGAGTTGTATCTCTCTATCTATATTTCCTTTCCTCTCTCTCTCTTTGTCTCAGCTTTAAAACTCGAACTGGAGAGAGGTGGTTGGGAAAGGCGGGAAGGCAGCGCGCAGGCACTGTGGGATGCTCCCAAAAGCTTTCTTACTGGACGCTGGGGAGCGTTGCCGCGCAGGCTCCGTCGGTACTGACGATACCCATATGTGAAGACTTATTCCTGCTGTTCCCAGAGATCACCTGTTACAGGTAAGTAACTGTGCTTTATTAGTGGGTTTGATTGTATAAGGTGCTTGTGGAAATTTAGTCTGGATCTGGCAACAAGAGGATGGGGGATAATATAAGGATGCATGAGGAGAACATATTGTGGAGTGCGTAGGAGGTATGTAAAGGTAGGGAAGAGTGCATTTAGCTATATGGGGGGATTGTATGTGAATTAAATACCAATTAATTATCCTAGAATGTAAATGCCCAGCTTATCCCTGTATATAGTTTACCCAGTTAAACCCAAGTTTACCATCCCGTTCTCTGTAAGTCCAGTACGGGCCTCCACGACTGGACAAAGTTAATGTTTCTTGTAAACCGAGCTGAATTTGAAAAAGCGCGGTATAGAAAAGACTTTAAATAAATAAATAACTGTTTATTTAAAAACATCTATATACCACCATTTGCAGCAGCATTATAGGCGATGTACACTCTATTATAAAATGTAATCAACCCCATGATCCCAAACCCGCAGGACCCCATCCCAAGCATCACCCACCCCCCTAAGCATCCCCAAGTGCTGCCCTTCCACTGCTATCCCTGACTCTCTGCCTCTATTTCACCAGCAATTCAGGGAAAGAGGAAGGTTTTCAAACCTTTCTGGAAGCTAAACAAATCCTTCTCCATATGCAGTGCTACCGGTAGGGCATTTCATAACACCAGAACTGCCACAGATAACATACATGCATGTCATCACTAAGTGGACCTAAGCAGGCCCTGGTACCGCCAACATCTGTGCCCTCGCCAAGCACAATGCTTCTTTAGGAACATGCCACTGCAACAACTCTTGCAGCACTAGGGCCCTAGGCTCTGCAAGGCTTTAAATGCCAGTACCAGAATTTTAAAGGTGCACTCTGCTTAACTGGGAGGCAGTGTAGCTGCTGCAAAATTCCTGCAAGCAAATCCTGTCTGTGGAGGTCTTTGATTACACGGGCTGCTGAGTTTTGAACCACCTGCAATTTTCTAATCAGATAAGCTGGTAGCCCCGCATATAATGCACCAATGCCTGGACTACCAGGCGAAGTGCTTCCCGATCCAAATAAGGCCAGAGCGGACAAACCACATACAAGTGCCCAAACTCTGCTTGAACTACTTGCAACACCTGTTGCTGGAGACCAAGCACCTCATCCAGCACAATCCACAAGTCCCAGATCTGCTTTTCCATGATAAATGAGCTCCCCTTATTGAGAGTCCTGCCTTCAAACTCTTCTCTGCCAGCATTCCAAACAGCAAGACTTCTGGTTTAGCAGCATTGAGAACTAATCAGTGAGAATGCAACCAAGCCGCAATGTCCTCCAGACAACCTTTAATGCGCTGGAGCACCATAGCTTCATTACCTGCTCCATCAATCACAAGCTGAATATCATCAGCATACAGGAAACCCATAAACCCATATCATCTACAAATCATCCCTACCAGACTCAGAAAGATGTTAAAAAGGATTGGGGATAAAGCAGGCCCTTGTGGGACCCCAGAAGTCCACTGCCGCACAGTTGAAAAGCGCACTCCCCAGCGTACACAAAACCGCTGGTCTGTCAAGAAGGAAGTCAACCAATGGAGGACCGTCCCCCCCTATCTCTAAAGCCCTGCACCTCACTACCATTATTTATTTATTTATTTATTTATTTATTTATACATCTCTTCTATACCGCCACTTCCAGCGATCAGTGGCGGTTTACAAGTAAACAAAGTTTAATAATAGCATGCTATTATTTTACATAGAACGGGTTTAGAAACTATTTTACATAAAACAGGTTTTGAACTATTTTACATAGAACGTGTTTTAGTACAAAGAACAGTAATGGAGAACAAGAGTTTTTACATAGAACAAAATTATAAAAGTAAACATTTAACTATTAAATTGCAACTCAATAATACAGTGAAATAACTGGCTATCAATAGTAAATCATCGGCAATGGAATATATTACATTAGTTACACTTATTCACATTTTGCTTTCAAAGAGAAAATTTAATTAGGTGAACAATGTGAATGAGTGAGGGTTTTATGCCTGTCTAGGTAGGGTCAGTGAGTGACTGTTGATCAGAAGTTTTCTCTGAGTTAGGGTTATCTTCCTTGTGGAGGTTATTAAAGTATAGGGTGAATAGGTGGGTTTTTAGATTTTTTCTAAATAATTGAAGATCCTTAATTTCTCTGATTTCAGCTGGTAAGTTGTTCCATAACATAGGAGCAAAGTATGAGAACGCTGTGTTGCTTGTTTTTTGACTTGTTTTTCGGATAGAATCAGGTACTTGTAGCATATGAAGGTTAATTCTTCTTCTTGATCTGTTTTCAAGCGGGATGTTGATAAGAGTGGATAAGAAGGAAGGAGCTATATTGTTAAAAATCTTAAAAGTATTGATTAAGGATTTGTAGGTGATTCTGCATGATACTGGAAGCCAATGGAGAGAATAAAGAATCGGAGATATATGATCTGTTAATTTTGCTTTGGAAATAATCCTTGCGGTGACATTTTGGGCCAATTGAAGTGAGTGGATATTTTTCTTTGAGGTCCCTTGAAGAATACCATTACAGTAGTCTAAATGTGGTGTAATGAGTGTTTGTACTATGGTTCTGAAATCAGTGTTGTCTAGTAATGGTCTAAGTTGTTGGATTGTCCTTAGTTTGAAATAGATTGCTTTTACAGTTAGTTTTATATGTTTGGAGAGGTTGAGGGTCTTATCAAGAGTGACTCCCAAGTATTTGATCTCATCTTTAACAGGGAGAGAATTATTGCCAATGTTGATTTCCATTGGAGGGGTGAAGCTTGTGTTTCTTGTTATAAATAAAGCTTCGGTTTTTTTAAAATTAATAGACATGTTAATAGATTTCAGCCACAGCTCAGCTTCAACGAGGCAATGACAAATGTTGGAGTAATCTGGGTTAGACACATCAAATGGTGAGTACAACATAATGTCATCTGCGTAGATGTGATAATTGATTTTGAAACGTTTAAATATGGAACAGATAGGTTGAAGATAGAGATTGAACAATAGGGCTGATAGGGCAGAACCTTGAGGGATGCCCTGCTCTTGCGGAAAAGGGGATGATGCATTTTGGTCAATTTGAACATATTGTGTCCGGTTAGTAAAATAAGATATGAACCATTCAAGAGTTTTATCTTTGATGCCTAGTTGAGAAAGTCTTGAAATGAGCGTGGTATGGTTTACAGTATCAAATGCCGAGGAGATATCAATGAATATGAGAATGAAGGCTTGCTTGGTGTTATCAATACCTCTTATGATTGTGTCAAATAGTGCCGTCAGGAGCGTTTCTACACCATGGTGTGGTCGAAATCCATATTGATGATCATCTAATGGGACCGTGGAGTCTATATAATCTTGTAGTTGTGTTTGGACAATCTTTTCAATAATTTTGGCGAGGAATGGAATACTTGCAATGGGACGATAAGATGTAGGGTCATTGCTGTCTAGAGTTTTGTTTTTTAACAACGGACGGATAGCTGACTTCTTGAGGGCATCTGGTATACGTCCTTGTTGAAGAGATTGATTTACTATGTTCAGTAGGTCTGTGGCAAGTTCTGATTTTGTTGATTTTATCCATGCCACTGGGCAAGGATCAAGAAGAGAAGTAGTGGTATTTAGGTTGGAGATTGTTTGAAGGAGCATCTTGTTGCTAATAGGATAAAAGGCTTTCCATTCCTGTAAGTTATTATCTGAGATAGGTAGATTAGGTGGGGTGAAATGGCTGTTAAGTTTAAGTTTATTTGCAAAGTGGTCAGCAATTATTTGTGGGTTAATACAAATTTTGTGAGAATTGTTTGATGGGGATTTGGTTAAAGATTTGACAATCTCAAATAGTTCTCTAGGACGGTTGATAGATTTAGATAACATTTTAGAGTGATATTGTCTTTTAGCGTTATTAATCGTATCCTTGTAATTCTTGAGTAGTGAGAAGTATTTTATTCTGAGTTCGTGAGTTTGTTTCCTTCTCCATGTAGATTCTGCTTTTCTAAGGCTTTTCTTAAGGGTTGCAAGTTCACTGGTATACCATTTTTCATTTTTTCTCGTTTTGTGTCGAAACTTTGGTGGGTCTGATTCTGATGCTGATCGAATAATGGAATTCCAGTTTGATATCGCGTCATCAATGTTATTGATAGAAGGATCTAATCTGGGAAGAACTGATTCAAGAAACTCTTCTCTGTTGAATGGTCGAAATCTATGAACTTGTTGTAGATTGACAGGGGAAGGTTTAGAGTGTTGATGAAGGAGAAAAGAAAACCTAATAAGATAATGATCCGACCAGGGGACTTGAGCTGTGGAAGGTGAGACATAATGAGGTGACATATAATAATATGTAGGGATGAATATTAGGTCGAGAGTGTTTCCTCTAGTATGAGTTGGTTGGTTAACTGCTTGCTTGAATCCCATCTCTTCCATCGCTTCTAAGAAAGATGTTTCAAGATTGTTAGATAGAGATGGTAGGTTGAAATCGCCTAGCAATATAAGTGGTTTTCTTAAAGTAGAATTGCAAGCTGATTCAAGTATGGAGTCAATATTTTGGTTAGTAGCAGTAGGAGGTCTGTATATCAAGCAGATTGCTATGTCCTTGTTTTCAATTTTGAGTATATTTGTGTCATCACGGTTTTCACATAAGGTAGGGGATAACCCAATATTAGATTTAGCTAGTATAAGAACACCTCCACCTCTTGTACGTTTCCTATTGCAGGTGAAGATGGAATATCCTTGCACTTTTAATTGGTTTAGCAGGACTGAGTCGGATTCTGTTAACCATGTCTCAGTAATGCATAGGATGTCAGGGTTTTCTGTATTAATTATATCAGTTATGATGGGTGTTTTATTTCTAACTGACCTGGCATTGATGAGGATGAAGGAGATGTGAGTGTAGGAATTGCCGACATTTATGCGGTTGATGTTAGAGTCTGTCTTTATCTGAATTAGTCTGTGGTAATTTATCTTAGAATTTCTTGGAAATAGCTGTTGGGGGTTATGTTTCTGACGATGAGCGATAACATGGATGTGAGAGAATTCTGGGAGGTTCAAATGTGGTGTGAAGGCATTAGCAGGGAGGGGGTGGAAAGAAAGAAGCAGGCTGACAATGTATAAGGTAAGATTCAAAATCAACAAGAACATCTTCTTACAGTTCATGTTGGAACCTCAGATGGTTGAAACGAATTGAAAGGAACTGCTATTGGTAACAGGTTTTAAGGAAATGATATCTACTGGCAACAGTAATAATTGATTAACTATTAATGACAACAGTTACAAGTGTACATCTATTAACAGCAGTAACTGAAAAACAATTGCTACTAGCATTAGAATTACAGGTGTGGCAATTACTGTCAACAGTATTAACTGAGTAGCTATTATTGGGGATAATATTTACACTGGTAACAGTAATAGTTAAGAGCTACTAAGCAACTAATACTGGCAACAGTATTACAATTGGGTAACTACTGGCGACAGTAGTAAATTAAGGAAACTGTTACATAGCAATGGAATTACGATGTGATATCTACTGACGACAGTATAAGCTAACAGGACAATTACTAGCAACAGTAATTATAAAGATTGTTAAGGATAATGTAAAATGGGAAACTAAAGCGGCTGATTAAAGCTTTACTGTATTAATAGGTTAAAATAGACAAAATAGACATTATAACCCCGTTGAGTCAATATAATCAGATCGATTGTGCGTATACTTGCTGCGACTGAGGAAGAGACTGTGCTTCGCCTGTCGTGCCACCGCCTAAGGGCCACGCCAAAGGGCCCTCTTGCGAGGCCCTCAGGCGCGGGCGCGCTTGCCTGCGGCAGCTCTTAAGCACTCCTGTGCTTCCTCCCACGGCCCGGATTGGACCGGAGTGTGAGCGCGGGAGAAACGCTGGCTCCTGCACAGCTCGACCCCGACTGGGGAGCACCTCTGCTGGCTTTGGTGGGAAAGAGGCCTCCCGATTGCCTGCGGCAGCTCTTAAGCACTCCTGTGCTTCCTCCCACGGCCCGGATTGGACCGGAGTGTGAGCGCGGGAGAAACGCTGGCTCCTGCACAGCTCGACCCGACTGGGGAGCACCTCTGCTGGCTTTGGTGGGAAAGAGGCCTCCCGATTGCCTGCGGCAGCTCTTAAGCACTCCTGTGCTTCCTCCCACGGCCCGGATTGGACCGGAGTGTGAGCGCGGGAGAAACGCTGGCTCCTGCACAGCTCGACCCCGACTGGGGAGCACCTCTGCTGGCTTTGGTGGGAAAGAGGCCTCCCGATTGCCTGCGGCAGCTCTTAAGCACTCCTGTGCTTCCTCCCACGGCCCGGATTGGACCGGAGTGTGAGCGCGGGAGAAACGCTGGCTCCTGCACAGCTCGACCCCGACTGTATATGTATATATGCCCCAATCAATGAGGTCAAACGCTGCTGTAGATAAATCTAGCATTATGACCAGGGCTGTTCACCCCTTGTCCCTGAATTTACCCAATGCATCCAAGATGGACACCATCAAAGACTCTATCCAGAGCCTTTATGCAAGCCTGTCTGATCCCAGTCAACCCCCCCCCCCCCTCCATTTGCTCCAAAAAAGCTGTTAATTTCGGGACTACCTTTTCTCCGGGAACAAGCAGGAAGTCAGTCCTCACATATGTGTGACATCGGCGCCGATGGAGCCCACGCGGATCCACTTCCCAGCTTTCAAAGAGAGTGCCATGTTACCCCAGTCTTCTTTTTTGCCACGGAGCTCTGCACCCTTGATAAAGTTAATTTTTTTTCCACTGACCTTTGGTATTTTTCACAGGGATAGGTTCAATCACCTTTCTGCCACCTGAATCCACTGCCTTGGCATGGTACTTTTCACTCGGGTACTTCATTTTTTCCTTTATTTTTTGGTGCGTGAGTTTTTTGCTCCTGGCATAGCTGGTCGATATGTCGGAGTTTGATCTTGCGGGTACCATTTTTCCCGCTTTGACTTCGAGCAGCGGATTTAAGCAGTGTGGCAAGTGTAACCACACTATGTCCCGTATGGACCACCACAGTACCTGCATTAAGTGCCTCGAGACAGACCATGTCATGTTTTCCTGCCTGCTCTGACTTTTGTTGTCAGCTAAGAACCGGAAGGTACGTGAAAGGTGGCTGGGGGAGCTGTTTGGTAAGTCTGCCTCAGGGTCTGCATCAGGGGCGGAATCCCTGCCTTTGATGCTAGCTTGGGGCGACTTGTCGTTGCATGCCTGGGCTTGATCAGAGCCCCGAGATCTTCGGGCATTGTAGAACTTTCCCTAAGTGTTGCGGGCTTCATAAAAGCTGAAGTCAAGGACCGACCCCAGCCCGGTGGGTAAGACTTCTGGTGCCCAGGCGCGGAGCCCTTGACCCAATGACAGCCCCGGCGGGAGGTGTCTTCCCCAGATTAAGGGGATTGGGTCAGGTTCCCTGACACAAGCACCATCAGGGATTCTCCTACCAGGGACCCGACGCTGGCCTCGACAATGTCTTTGAGGCTGATGCATGCCATTGCACAGCCAGGATAGCAGCCCTGGAATGCAGTTTCCAGGTCATCGGTACCAGCCATGGGGCCGTCCTTGTCAAGGACTTCCCTGGAGGATGCTCCACCCATCCTTGAGAGGTTGGCTCAAGCGGTGCTGACTCCATTGGCGACCACCTCAAGGTCAGGCATCGATCAGGTCACCGATCAAGCACAGGAGCTCTGACGCTGGGAGTCATCAACTCTGAGTTGGTCCGATGACTGTGGGGTGCTTGCCGATTCCTCCAGCTCTTATTCAACGTGGGAGACAGATGAAGAATGTCCCGACACCATCCTCCACTGGGACATCCCCTCCAACCTGTTTCTGCCACACTGTCAGCAGTGGTCACTTCTGGAGGATCTAGCCTTTTTAGAGTTTGTGAGGGAGATGTCCCAGGCTGTTGCCTTCATGGCGGTGCCCGAGGATGAGTCATATACTGAGGATCTCATGATCCTCCAATATGAGGCTCCTCCTTGGGAGGCACTGATGGTGCCCATGTCCCCCATCCTGGAATGACTACTGTTCAGGATGTGGGAGATCCTGGTAATGGTACCGATTATGAACTGTTGACTCAATTCATTGTATTGTGTCTTCAGAAAGCTGGGGCTCCGGACGACTCAACTACCACACAACTCCATGGTGGTGGAGTTGATGATGCGTCATATTAAAAGTTAAGACAGAAGGTTCTGGTGACATCATAGTCAAGATGGCAGCCTAACCCAAGATGCTCCTGACAGATTTTTAGAAAATCCTCACACTGGATTCAACCCATCCTTAAAATTGGTTGAAATTTGCTGGTGCTGAGTAGTGGAACAGTGAGGCATGACCACACAAAAAACACCTGTAGACTTAAAGAACTTTGCATACAGGAGCGGTATAGGGAAACAGAAAATGGTGGCGACTGATGTTACGCCCACGAGAAAGGAGGATGGACAGAAAGAGAGCTGCGTGGACATAGCAGAGGACATTGCAGCCTTTCGGGCAGAGATGTGGCAGATGTTCTCAGAATTGAAGGTGGACATTGGCACATTGCAATAGGATTTTCAATCCTGGATGGCTGACATGCACTCCGAATTCCATGATCTGGGCCAACAGGTGGAAGGCACTGAGACACAAATCGAGGAGCAGAGTGAGGCATTAGTGGGACTATCAGCACAGGTCGCAGTGTTACAAGAACAGCAAGAAACAATGCTCATTGAAATAGAAGATTTGGAGAACCTCTTCAGGCAATCTAATTTGCATATCAAGGGACTTCCTGAAATAGGCACTGCAGAGGACTGCTTTACTTTTGCAGAAAGACTTTTTAAAACAGTGACCCAGCAGGCCCAAGCAGATGTGGGAAAACTTTGCCTTAAAATCGATCGTGCTCACCACATGCTTGGAGTGCCACAAGAAGGTAGACCATGTGATATCCTGGTGTGCAGGCAACAAATTTACTTCGAAGGAGATAATCTGGCAGGCTGCTCGAAAAGTTGGATAAATAGTTTGGGAAAATGCCACAGTGGAGGTTTATGACGATTTGTCAGCACTTACCATTCATAAGTGGAGGGAGTTTCGACCAATAACACTGCAATTGCAACAGAGCAATGTGCGCTACAGGTGGACGTTCCCATGCAGCCTCCAGTTCTCCCTGGTGGTCGCCAGGCTCGAGTGAGTACACAGGCAAAAGTTTTAAATCTACTCATGGACGTGGGATGGGCTGATCTTCCGCCACCAACACCTGAGCCTAAAAGGACAAATGCTGCAAAGTCATGGTGGGAGAGAGTGCAGCAGGGCGGCAATTGAATGCAGCGCCATGTAGAGAATGAATCTAACCCTCCAGCTTGACCACAAGAATTGACTTGCAAGACGTGATTAATTACTGCAATGAAACAGCTATGATGGTTATTAGCTAAAGTCGGAGGGATGAGTGGATATAAGTATGTATATCTTACATTCAAGGATCACATTTCAACTATGGTTCAGCGCTCTTTTTACTCCCTAAAGCAACTTCGCGCTGTCCGTCCTTTCCTTTCTTCTTCCTCTATGGCTACTCTACTTCTCTCCTTAGTTCTCTCACGTCTTGATTATTGTAATGTTTGTCTGGCCGGTCTTCCCCAATCCCAGCTTTCTCGCATTCAGCATGTTCAGAATACTGCTGTCTGCATCCTCACCCACACATCCTGCTTTGATCATGCCACTCCCCTCCTTCTTCATCAGCACTGGCTACCCATCACATACCGTATACAATTCAAAATCCTTATTTTTGTACACAGAACTATTCATACTGGTATCCTTCTCTATCTCGCCGATCAGGTACGTCTGAACACCGCTCACCTTTCCCTTTGCTCCATTCACATTAATCGTATGTTTCTTCCCTCTCCGTCTCAGGCCCACCTAGAGTCCACTCGATCCTCCGCTTTTTTTTTCCTTTGACCTCGGCTTTGGAACTCGCTCCCCCCGCCCTCCGAATGGATTCTTCTCTCAAATCTTTTAAAGCCCAACTGAAAACTCACCTCTTTTGTACAGCTTTTGATCTTCCTTCCCCTCCCTCCCTTACCCCCCCCAAGTAATTAAAAGTAAATTAATAACCTCTCAGTTCTCTCTCCCACCCTTTCCTTCTCTGTTTGTTTTGTCCTTGTCATTTATTTTTCTGTTCGTTCTTCTTTCCTGGTTCTGTCCTTTTCTTTCCTTTGAAATACAATTATTGGCATTCACATTTCCTTTTCTTTTTCCCGCAGCATTTTATGTATAGCCTCTTTTTAATTTCTAATTTTTTAATTGTATAAACCGCTCTGACACTATGTAATGGGCGGTATATAAAGTTTTTAAATAAACATAAACAATAAACATATATAGAGTGTATGGGAGGCCTATAAGGTGAGTGCTGGTAGATATACCTGTATATAGCAGGTGGTTGAAGGGAGATTGAAAAGAAATATGTGTTAAAAGGATGATGTCAGGAAGGGGATTGGCTGTACTTGAACCATGGGAGATGATGGTGAATGGCTTGAGAGTAGGGCAGGTGGGGGGTGGAATGAGGGAGTATAGTTTGAAAGGGGAGAGAGAGAGAGGGAGGAGTGGGTGTGGGCAAGGGGTTGGGATAGGTTTTGGAGAAAATCACAAAATTTATCATGGGTTTGGTACGTTTAGTTACCTTTAATGTCTGTGGTCTGAACTCTCCTAACAAACGCCAGTTGCTCTTTAAGGAACTTGATAGGCTGCGAGGCCAGATAGCGTTTTTACAAGAGACCCATCTGGTTGGGAAAGATGAACACCGTTTCTCCCACAGACACTTTGGGTGGTGATGGTTTACCTCCAATAAAATTAAGAAGAAAAGAGAGAGAGGGGTGGTTCTGATGGACTCCTAGATTCCCTTTAAAGATGCCTGCCGGGACCAAGAGGAGAGATACTTACTACTTAAGGGGGAAATTGGGGCCCAAAAATACACATTGGGGAGCATTTACACACCAAATGTGGGGCAAAAGGCATTTTATGACAAACTAGCTCAAGTAATTGCCGGATTTGTAGAAGGATTAGTGGTGCTTGGAGGGGATTTTAATGTAGCTATTGATCCAAGGGTGGACTCATTGAACACCCGAGGTGTCATCCAGATTCCTGGACATAGAAGTCTCCGGGCTTGGGCAAGATTACATGATTTGGACGATCTGTGGCGGGTAAAACAGCCAGGTGAACGGGATTATACCTATTACTCTGGGGTTCATGATTCTTTCTCTTGGATTGATTATCTTTGGGGAAGTAAAGCATTGGGAAGTCAGTTAGAATGCTGCACTATTGAGGACTGTACATGGTCTAATCATGCCCCACTGTGGGTGGATATAATATTGATATGTGATAAAAGCTCAGGAAACCTCTGGAGGTTAAACGACTCCCTACTGTGGAGGACCAGGACAACTGTATCAATTTGAGGAAGGTAATTCAGGAATATTTAGCCCTAAATGATAATAGGGACTGCTCCCCTGGAATACTATGAGATGGCTTGAAGGCCATGCTATGGAGCCATTTAATCAGCCTCAGGGCCTATAAAAAGAGGGAGAGAGAGAAGGTGACCTCCTCCCTACATAGGAAAATAGCACGGTTGGAGGATGTGGTAAAAAGGGGAAGTCGGGAGCCCAAAATTCTTTCAGACTTAGCCGGTTAGCAAAGAGCCCTGCAGAAGATACAATTAGAAGAGAGAAGTTTTAACCTAGAGAGGATGGGTCAAGAGCATTTTTGAATTTGGCAATAACGCGGGGAAATTATTAGTGTTCTATCTAAAAAAGATGAAAGAGTGGAATTATATTTGGAAAATAAAAGATAAACAAGGGGAAGTGGTACAGAACCAAAAGGACATACAGGATTGTTTTGTTGAGTCCTATAATGAGTTATCCACTTTGGAGTGGGAGGCCACTGAGTCCTCAATTGATCAATATTTATGTATTTATTTATCTAGGCTTACAGTGGTGTACAAAAGTCTTGAATCACTTGTGACTATTGCGTTTTTCGTACTTTCTAACGTTTTTTAAAATTTTGCGTTAGCCCAGCATATTCATCTTTCTACCACATTAAAAGGGATACATTTGGCTATTAGAGTTGACTTTTTTGCATTCCTGGCTTCCAATTTAAATACTTTACAGGCACTGGGAGATAGCTACTGCGATTTTTGTGGATCCTGCATCAAAACTGGATCGAGATTATCCAATATGCACACGTTATTTCTGACCAATCAGGAGGCTGTTTTCACTAACCAATCACAATGCAGATATTTAGCCAACAGTGCAGCTATAAAAACGCGCAGAATTTTTGAATTTCATGGATCGACCATGAAGATGACTCGGACCCTGACGCTGGAGGAGCGTGTTCGTGTGTCCTTTATGAGTGAGGAAGGATTTTCAAGCCATCAGATAGCCAGGAAAGTAGGCTGCAGTCAAAGCGCTGTTGTTAAGATTGTACAGAAGAAGAAAGAAATGGGTTCAGTGGTGGACAAGCCTCGTTCAAGTCATCCACGTGCATCAACATCACGCCAGGACCGCGCACTATGACGCATTTCACTGACTAATCGCAAATTGACCTCTCCTCAGCTACTTCGAGAGTGGTCAGACAAGAGTGAGGTCAGTGTCAGCTCATCAACAGCTCGTCACCAGTGCCTGCAGTTTGGTCTCCGGGGTTGCAAAGCATGGAGTAAGCCACTGATGACTGACATACAAAGGCGCAACCGAATCGTGTGGGCAAGAAAGCACTCAACCTGGTCGACTGAAATGTGGAAAAAGGTGCTATTCAGCGATGAAAGCATCTTCTGCCTGTTTGGTAACCATGCCCACACCTATGTGAGGAGATTTCCTGGAGAGGAATTCAAGCCTGAGTGTCTCAACCTCACTGTGAAGCATCCTTTGAAGGTCATGGTCTGGGGCTGCATGGCTGCCAGTGGCGTTGGATGTCTTCACATCATCGATGGAATGATTAACGGGTCAAGTGCATCACCATACTGCAAAAGTGCATGGTGCCATCAGCACACCAGCTGTTTTCTGGCCAGTTCCTGTTCCAAGATGACAATGCACCCTGCCATCTCTCCAGACAGGTGATCAGCTGGAAGCAGCAGAACAACATCAAGTCAATGGACTGGCCTACCCAGTCTCCAGATCTAAATCCAATCGAGAACCTGTGGCACAAGGTGGCCTTGGAAATATCCAAGAGGCATCCGACATCAAAGCGTGAGCTGATTGAGTCACTCATTGCAGCTTGGAACCACGTTGTCACCAACGATCACCTTGTCAGACTGGTTCATTCAATGCCGACAATGTGCAATCAGGTGATCAAGAACAAAGGGTGGCCCATCAAATACTGAGCCATCACTGACACATAAAAACGGCCTTTTTCAAGGCCACATACATTAATCTGAAGGAAACCTGGCGTGCGTCCATAATATTTTAAAGCATACTTACAATAATATATCATTGGCCAACGATGTACATTATGCGATTTTCACAGAAAATCTATCAATAGGACAACTATGGGGAACAAACTCAGAAAATAAGGACCACACCAATACTAAAAGTTGGCCCTAATAGCCAAATCTATCACTTTTCATGAGATACACAGAAAAAGCCACTGGGAGGAAAAAGAAATTAAGATATAAGGTCACAAAGTTGAAAAAACATCAAATTTACAAGTGATTCCAGATTTTTGCATACCACTGTATATACCACTTTTCTATGAGTCAAAGTGGTGTACATTCAGATACTATATATATAGATTTCCCTTTTCCCCAAAGGACTCACAATCTATATTTTTTGTACCTGAGGCAACGGAGGGTTAAGTGGCTTGCCCCAAGACCAAGAGGAGCACCTGAAGGACTAGAAACCCCCAGTCCTTCCAGCTCAAGGTTGCTGTCCTCTAGCAGGGTTTGAACCCCTGGCCCTCCGGCTCAAGGTAACTTGCCCCAAACACTAGATCACTCCTCCCTCCACAGCTAGCAGAGGATGAGACAAGGGCTATGGGGTGAACGATCTCAGGTGCAGAGATCTTACAGGTTATAAGGGACTTGCCCAAATCAAGGATGGTTTTGGATGGTTTTACCAATGCATTTTATAAAACCTTCCAAAGGGGAATTGTGGAGCTTTTGGCCAGGGTGTATAACAGTTTTTTGAAGACATCATTAATGCCTTCATCTATGCGGGTGGCAGGAATAACTCTGATTTATTAAGAAGGAAAAGACCCCTTTCAGTATGACTCATATCACTCCTAGCCCTATTGGGCATAGATCAAAAATTACTCGCAGAAATCCTGGCTAATCATTTACAATCCTTCCTACCCACTCTGGTCCACTATAGCCATTCGGGCTTTGTACCAGGGAGACAATGTTTAGACAATGTGCGAAAGATTTTGAATCTCATTCATCTGGCAAAAGCTAGTGGGAAATCAGCACTGCTCCTAACAGTTGATGCAGAAAAGGCCTTTGACAGGGTCTTCTGGCCTTATATGTTTCGAATACTGGAGAAGTTTGGCTTGGGAGGATCCTTTAGACAATGGTTCCAGGTGCTATATACATTGCCTACAGTGTGCTTGAAAATCAACAACTCTTATTTCCAAGCCTTTGAGTTGAGACATATCACTTACTAGGGGTGCCCATTGTCACTGCTATTATTCGCTCTGGCAATGGAGCTATTGGCCTGCCTAATTCGAACAAGGGAGGATATGTCTGGTATAGTGGGGAAATAGCATACAGCATAAAATATCTAAGTTTACGGATGATATTTTATTCTCCTTGGTGAACCCAACAAGATTTCTAATAGGGGTGGGTGAGGATCTGGAGAGCTTTGTCCGTATATCAGAATTGAAACCTTCTAAATCCGAGATCCTGGAAAATTGTTGGGCCATATCTCATGTGCATTATCTGGCGGTTAACTTAGCTGTAGATACCTCAAGACTAGCTCAGTTGAATTATTATCCCTTAAGGAGGTCTGTCTGTTCCAGTTTGCACCAATGGAGAAACTTGAGAATATCATGGTTTGGTTGAATTAATTGTGTTAAAATGATGATATTGCCCAGGTTTCTCTATCTCTTTAATGCCCCCCCTATAAAGCTTCTGAAGGAGAAATTGTGCAAGTGGAAAAGGGGCTTGATGGATTTTATATGGGGCTACAGAAGACCTTGAGTCGCCAGTGTGGTCCTATACTGTTTGAAAGAGAATGGAGGATTGGTAGTCCCGAATTTACAAAAATACTATGAAGCGACCATATTGTATGGAACTGTAGATCAGCACATATCACCCTGGAAAGAATGGGTTTCCCTAGAGCAAAATTTCAATATAGGCAGGTAGACCATTACTTACGGGGTAGAAGGAAGGAAGGATGGCGGGTAGGGGAGTTTTAGGGGGTGGAACAGATCTTCTCTGTTGATTCCATGCAGGGCTGTCTATCTCACCTGTATCGGGCACTAGATGAAGGAACAGCAGAGACAGCAAAAGACATTGCTCTATGGTAGGAGGACCTAGGTATATCATAGGCCACTGAGAGCTCGACCCAACTATTTACATTTTTGGTGAAGGGGGTAATTGCCATAAATTTGATTGAAAATGCCTATAAGATGCTATACCGCTGGCATATAACCCTAGAAAGATTGAATAAATGGGGCTGCAATGATGAGCTATGCTGGCACTTGTGTGGAGAGCGGCACTCTTATTTTCATATTTGGTGGAGCTGTAAGTATATAGTTCCATATTGGGAACAAATCTTCATCTTTATTAATGCAGGGCGGTGAAGTGATAGTTGCATTATCAGGAGGTGGAGATACAGTGAACTAATTTAGGGATCCTTTATTGAGGTATCTGCTCATAACAGCATGGCTAACTTTGGTGCAATATTGGAGACGAACGGAGGCCCCCCTTAGAATTGGTAATGTGTAAAATCCAGTATATCCAAACAATGGCCAGACCTATGGCTATAAGATGATAAAAAGTGACTAAATATGATAGAATTTGGACTCCATTTGAAGTGTGGCTGAAGAATGAAAGGGGAAGAATGGATGAGATATGTTGTGGCACTGCCTTCGATGCTGCTATCAAAGTGGAAAGGTGGTGAGTCTGGAGGAGCTAAAGTCTCTTGGTAATCTTGTGAACATGAGACATGAGATTGTAATACTGGAAATAACTGATCCATGGGTGGAGTAGTGGTC
This sequence comes from Ichthyophis bannanicus, assembly GCA_033557465.1. Classification (NCBI taxonomy): domain Eukaryota; kingdom Metazoa; phylum Chordata; class Amphibia; order Gymnophiona; family Ichthyophiidae; genus Ichthyophis; species Ichthyophis bannanicus. The sequence continues at coordinate 103,118,818 of CM066032.1, read as the reverse complement.
TTATGATTATAGAACCCATAGGGGGTGGGGGGCAGAGATGGGGGATCTTTGTAAATTGTATAAGAAAACCCTTTTAAGGCTGTTGTACATTATTTATAGTATGCTGTGAATACTAGATATGTTTTTATTTATTTACTTTGATGATTAAATATGTATCTGGAGCCATGGCCTTATGAAAATAAAAAGCTAAAAACCGCACAAAAATCCAAAAGATGCACTCCTTGGTGCCCCCCGCCCCCCCCCCCCAGCAAGGAGCTCTGCACTATGGACGCTTTTGGCAGGAAGTGTTTCCAGGGCTCCATGTTCGCAGCCCGGACTCAATCATTCCAGCTGTACATGGGCACGTACCTGAGAGACCTGGTAAAGGAGCTCGCTGGGTTCTCGGCTGTGTTATCAGGCGAGCCTCTTGAGCGCTTCAGGACCCTGGTGTCATCGGTCAAGAAGTGTTCTAAGTTTCAAACTCGGGTGGCCGTCGACTGCTTCGAGTCTGTAGCTCGAGTAGCTGCAGTGGGCATTAGTGCCCGACATCTTGCATGGCTACAGTCCTCCGACTTGGAGCAGTAGGTTCAGGACAAGTTGGCAGACGTCCCTTGCCGGAGAGAGAACCTCTTCGGCAAGCCCATGATGGAGAAGGCCGATGAGCTGGAGTAGGAATTCATGACCATGACCAGAACCAGGCTGTCCAAAAAAGTGACTGAACCTTCCTGCAGGAAAACTTCATAGAAAAAGTCCTTCCACCCAAAGGCCAAGAAGGCTTATGGAAACTTCCCCAAGTTTCAGACCTATCACCCCCCCCCCCCCCCGGGCAGCAGGCGAAGGGCCTTGGGCATGGACCCCATAAACCAAAGGACCCCAAAACCCAAACAGTACCCCAGCCACAGTCTGGGGGGAGCTTTGAACTACTTGGGCATAGTTTCCCTCCCCAAGAGGTAATGGGCCCAAGGTTCACGGGAGGCAGGCTGGTCCACTTTGCTCATCTATGGCTGACCATCACTGCAGATGCCTGGGTACTGCAAGTGGTCAGGGAGGGGTACCTTCTCCACTTCTTCCAGTTGCCTCCTCCCTTCTTCCCAGGGGAATTGCCTGTGGACCCCTTGCACAGGGAGCTCCTGCAAGGGGAGCTTGAGGTCTTCTCGAGGATCAGGCAGTGCAGCTTGTTCCCCAGCCTCTGCAGAGTCAGAGGTTTTACTCCTGCTACTTCCTTGTGCCCAAGAAAACAGGACTTCCGACCCATCCTGGATCTGTGGGACCTCAACCGCTTCCTGGTCAAGGAAAAGTTCAGAATGGTATCCCTTGGAACCTTGCTGCTCTACCTCCTACAGGGAGATTGGCTATGCTCCTTGGATCTCAAAGATGCCTACACCCACATCCTGATCCATCTAAGGCACCGTCAGTGCCTCTGATTTGTTGGTGGTCAACAACACTATCAATACAGGGTGCTCCCCTTCGGCCTAGCTTCGGCTCCTCGGGTATTCACAAAATGCCTGGCGGTCGTAGTTGCTCGCTTTAGACTCCTGTGGATATTTGTTTTCCTCTACCTGGAAGACTGGCTCATACAACCCAGCTCACGGGAGGAGGTATGCAGTGCCATGCATTGTGCCAGAGGGCTGCTGCAGCTCCTGAGCTTTGTGGTCAACTTCCCGAAGTCTCACCTTTTGCCTACCCAGCACTTGGAGCTCATCAGCGCCCTACTGGATTTCACTCAGGAGAGGGCCTTCCTGCAACTGGATTGTGCGCAATGCCTATCCGCCCTAGCACAGGCAGTGCAGGGTGGCTCTGCGGTGACAGCCAGGCAGATGCTCTGCCTTTTGGGGTACATGGCATCTACCATCCACGTCACCCCCTTTGCTCACCTCCGCATGTGGCAGGCTCAGTGAACGCTCGGTGCCCAGTGGACACAGGCTTTGGGCCATCTGGAGGACCATATTCAGATCATGCTGGCCCTAGTGGCATCTCTCACCTGGTGGCAGGACTCCCTCAACCTCAGAGCTGGCCTCCCTTCCAGGCTCCCACAATCCAATGCATCCTTACAACGGATGCGTCCAAGCTAGGCTGGGAGGCCCACTGCGACTGCCTGCAGTCACAAGAACCATGGTCGCCAGAGGAGAATGCCTCGCAGATCAACCTGCTAAAACTCAGAGCAGTCTATCATGCCCTGTGGGTCTTCCAGGACCATCTGGCAGGTGTCAGACGGCTGCCTGGGTGAGAATCTTCACAGTCTTGGCAAGTGCATATATCTATATGATTTGCAAGGGATTGTGGGCAATGCAGTTCATTCACACCAGACACAGCTGCTCACAATAATTAGTTGTGCTTTTGGGTAAAGCCAATAAGATATTTATTTATGGGGTTATTTCTCCCAACACAGATATGCTTGGTAGCACATAAATCATGTTACTTGCTTTCAGTGTTAAACTTGAAAAAAACAAAATAAGGAAAACAACATTTGAACTTGTCAGGCAATCAAAGCAAAAGAAATAAGACCTGGTTGGCAACAAACTGGTCTTTTCTGTAGGCTTTAGCTAATATTCTCTTAGCAATATATCAAACAACAAACAAAAGCCACAAAGAAAGGAAAAACTGTTCTTCTCAGGTTAACTTCTTGTATCTTCCCACATAGATTCAGAAGTGATTTTCTCAGAGCCCACAAGCAATTAGGTAAGGCTCAATTGCTAGCAGTTATCCAGCTGAAACCCCTTAGCTGGCTTGCTTTCTACTGCGTGGCTAGAAATCCTACACAGGAGCTTTTCTGAGTAGATTAAAGAACAAGTTTGTATTTCTTTGTGATGGTTGCTGTACTTTATAACAGAAAATCACCAAAGGAGTTTAGACAGAGAGCAGTCCATGTAAACAGATTCTTCATCTGCTATCACCCCCTCTTCTTCAACAAGCATGGGTTCAATATCATGGATTGGCACAGATGAATCTCCCAATGGAGCACTTTCAGGAGAATACTTGTTTCCCTGCTGTCTTTCAAGGTTATAGCTAGGGCATAGATCAGTGTTCATACCTGAGCTTCCATTGCTGTTAGAGTTCCTCTCTATATAGCCTGGCCAGTATGTAGTCCAGTTCTTATGTCCAGCCTTCCAATCCAGATCCCTGGACACTGGATCTCTCTTCACATACCTTCTGGCACGGGTCTTAGGGTCCCTTCCACGTGCAGCCATCTCCCTCACAGGTACCGTCTGGAGATTCTTAGCTCTGCAGCACCATTCCTCTGGCTTTCCCCAGTCCAATGGCGTATGCTGGCCCTTGGAATGCCTCCCAGTATACGTACTGCTCTGGACTCTTCTAGACCTCTCAAAGGCTTTTCTCCTCTTTCTTCCAAAGGGTTTCTTTCCCTCTCTGTCCGTCCGGTTTGGCTTCTGCTTCTGATGATCCTCCTGATGAGGAAGATGATCAAGCTCAAGCTTATTCTCTGTAGAATAAACTCTACCTTTATTCTGCTTAGATGAGTGCTCCCCCCTAATACAGCGCAGCTGTGCTGAATCAGGCCCTGCCCTTTGAGATGAGTGCTTAGGGATTACCTCATAGCCCTCCTGATTGAACACACGTTTCCCCACTTCAGCTCCTCTAATGGCTGCTGGAAACCTGGTGCATTCTGGGACTGGTAGTCTTTTATGGGAAAATTCTGTTTTCTTATTTCTACCAAAACTGACAGGTTGCTTGTTCAGAGTCACTTCACCTTTTCTATAGCTCCTTCCTGAGCTATGATAAGCTTCCTTATTACACAGGGCAGGTGGTTCAGGTCCAGACGGACAACCAGGTGGTGATGTACTACATCAAGCAGGGAGGTATGGACTCGTACCACCTCTGCTGGGAGGTGGTGCGCCTCTGGAACTTCGCAATGGGGAAGAACATCTGCCTCGAAGTGGTGTATTGGCCAACCGCCTGAACCGGGTCTTCTAGCCCCACAAGTGGTGACTGAAGCTGGCGGTGCTGGGGGAGGGCTTTTGATGCTGGGGAACCCCGGAGACAGACCTCTTTGCCAGTCTGGAGAACACACAGCTGCCACGCTTCTGCTCATGGAGGCTGGCCTGGGGATGGGAGGCGGCGGACGCCTTCCTCCTCCCATGGTCCAGGGGCTTCCTGTATGCATTCCCACCTATTCCTCTGGTTCCGTGGGTCCTCCTAAAGATCCAAGCAGAAGTGATCTCAGTCATATTCATCGCATCCAGGTGGCCCAAGCAACCCTGGTTCCCCCTACTTCTGCAGCTGTCCTAGAGGAACCCATTGCATCTGGGGAGTGCCCCAGGCCTGCTGTCACAGGAGGGCAGGACGCTGCTGCACACCAATCTCCAATCCCTTGCCCTGACAGCCTAGATGTGAGAAACTAGCTATAGCGCATCACCGCCTTTCCAGGGTGGTAGATGTTCTGCTTGCCTTCTGTAAGGACTCCACACAACAGGCATATGCCTTTAAAGTGGCACATGTTTTTGCTCTGGTGTGTGGACGAAGGTCTTAATCCCTTCTTCTGCGTGATGCCAGACATCCTGCAATACCTCCTGCATCTGTCGGGGGCTGGCCTAAAATTCAACACTGTCAGAGTGCACCTCTGTGCCATCTCTGCTCACCACCATGCACTGGATGGCCAAGCTGTGTTGGTACACCCCTTGGTGGGCCACTTCATGCATGGCCTCCTCCTCTCCCGGCCCCCAACCTGTCCGCCACCAGTGGCGTGGTCCTCAATGTGGTGTTGGGGAAGCTCATGGCTCCACCCTTTGAACCCCTGCCTATCTGCCATCTCAAGTACATTTCTTGGAAAATCATGATCTCTAGGAACAAGCAGGAATGAGTCTTCACATATGGGTACGTCGGTACCGACGGAGCCTGCGCGGGAACGCTCCCCAGCGTCCAATCAGAAAGCTTTTGGGAGCATCCCTCAGCGCCTGCGCGCTGCCTTCCCACCTTTCCAACTGTCTCTCCTCAGTTTTCGTTTTTCCGCGGAGCCGGCAGGACGTCCTCCTGTCACCGCAGAAATTTTTTTCTTTTACTTTTTTCATTCTTGTTTTCTTGTGGTCGCGGCTGTTTTCCTGCCGCCACCGGTACCACCGGTGGGGTTTTTTCTTTTCTTTTTCTCAAACAGGGAGAGTTTTCCCTCAGTTTCTGTCTTACAATTTTTTGGGCCTATAAGGCCTCTCCATCATGGAGCCTTCTTCTCCTAAGAAGTGCCTTCACTGTGGAAATACAGTTTTCTTTTTAGACTCCAATAACTGGTGTCTAACCTGTTTGGGTCCTGACCCTTTTTCCCCTGAACCTTCAGGCTACAATGCTGTGAGAAGAGATTCTCTCTTTCGAGTTTCCCTCGATACCATTTTCCCTTCCTATGGCAGGGCACCGCCCATCTCTTCTCTACCGGATCAGGTAACCCACAAACAGTCTGTTAAGACTAGCCAATTCTTGAGTGGTAAGTCTCATGCTAAGCATGCTGACAGCTCCGGCCTTACCCTCAAGACCCCATTGGCATTAAAACCCCGGCGGGAGTCTTCGGGCTCCAAAGCATTTCAAGGGTTTCAGGTTGTTCCTGGGGCTCACCCCTCACAGAACATACCTGAGCCATGCTTGGTGGTGGCATCCGCTTCGAGCGGTACCGATACCCCGGCATCGGCACCGGTGTTGAGTGATCCGCTCTTCACCGGGGATCATCATCTGGCGTTCTCGGTACCTTCGGGACCGACCGATACGTCCCAGTTTGACTTTCCAGTATCGGCAGTACCGCCGATACCACCACCGACGTCGGTACCCTCTAGGCATGCATCGATAGACTCGCTTACTTCGATGCCGAGTCTAGAATCGATTTCTAGTCTAGAGGACTGGGTATCGGCGCGTCTCGGAACCGATGTTTACCGATTCCGCATGCACGATGCCGAGGATAATCACCAAGGGTTTTTAGTTACCTCGGTACCGCTTGAGCAGCCTCCGATGACTGCTTTGGTGTCGGTTTCCCCTTCGATTCCGGCACAACTACCGGTATCGGTGTCGATGCCGGTACCTGCAGTATCATCGGGACCAGATCCTTCCATGCTTTTTTCACCTGGATCGCTCCTCTCTATACCTAGTTTGGAGTCGATACCTGGCATGGATGATGCACCACTGACTGTCTCAACTCATAACTGCTAGTTCCAGTGTCCATCCATTACAAATCCTGTTCTGCACCGGACAGGTACTTCCTCCGGTGCCCAGGCTACCTTTTCAAATTTAGCCTGTCCAGGGATGGTTTCCATCGGAGATCCTTCTTTTCAGAAATTTCTCCTTGACATGGCAACCTTCCTTAATATTCCTATCCCTTTCTCAGGGTTTTTCTGCAGAAAAGGAAAATATAATGCTTCCTTTACATCACTCTTTGCATAATCTTCTTCTGAGGGTATGGGAAAAACCTTTAAGGGTTTCTTCACCTCCTACAGCAACTGATCTTCTGTATCAGGTGCCCCCCTCTCCAGGATTTCAAAAACCTCAACTTCCCCATCATTCCATTGTAGTGGAATCAGCAATGAGGAAGGTAAAAAGCAAGAAAAAACATTCTTCTTTTCCGCCAGGGCGTGCATCTAGAACACTGGATGCCTTTGGACGTCAAACCTTCCAAACGTCTATGCTGGCAACAAGGATTCTCTCATATATTTTTTATATGAGTCTATCCCTTCAGGAGGTCACAAAGAAATTATCTCTTTTGACTCCTTTTCTATCAGAGCCCAAGGCTGCAGACTATGCCTTACTTCTTAGTCATAGCCAGAGGGAGGAGTGGCCTAGTGGTTGGGGCAAGGTACTACAGGCCGGAAGGTCGGTGGTTCAAATCCCACTAGAGGACAGCAACCTTGGGCCGGAAGGACTGGGGTTTCTAGTCCCACAGGTGCTCCTTGTGGTCTTGGGCAAGCCACTTAACCCTCCATGAGTCCAGAGAAGTCTATTGTAAACTAAACGTGGGCAGCATCTCAGTGTAGTGTATCCGTCCCCTGAAGAAACTAGATTTGAAACGTCTGGCTGGTACCGGGACTGTATGTCGGGATCATTTAATTTTGGCAAAGTGTAGCACCAGTCCTTCCTGAAGCTGAGTATTTACTATTTGTGGTTTATGACATTATATTGGAAGGACTGTGCCTCAATTACCTTGATGCTTGAGAGGTCGTTGATGTACCACAACACATATGCGGCTATATGGTGAGAACCTTATGCCAGCAGTGTTATTTTCTACTGAGACCTCGTGAAAGCTAGTGATTCATCATTGGAAGTTCATAGTACGACATTTGTGGGGTTTTTTGAGAGTATCTAGTCGTCTAGTGACCTGTGATATTTTTTATGCGTGTCTATCCGGCATCGACAAGTCGGTACTGGACCACTCCGATGCCGACTTCGTTCAGTACCAATACCGTGCCTTGCACGATCACCCGGATCGGAGATACTTCGAATCCTTGGATGAGTCTGAAGACTCTGAAAGCTCTGCCGATACCAGAGTACTTCTTCCTGAGGATTCCTCTTCTCCTCAACGTAGATGTTTCCACCAGAGGATATGTCCTTTCTAGATTTTATCCGAGATGTGGCTCGAGGTCTTTACATCACAGTGGCTCCTGAAAAGGAGCCTAGGGCAAAGGAATTAGAAATCCTGCAATACCCTAAAGCTCCCAAGGAGGCAGCTACCTTACCTATTCATGAGATCTTGCATGATCTCATGTTAAGGATGTGGGAAACACCTCTAACCACATCTCCTCACTCTCGAAGACTCAATACCATGTATCGAGTTCCTCCTTGTCCTGGGTTTCAGAAGACTCAATTATCACACCACTCCATGGTGGTGGAATCAGCTATGAGAAGGATAAAGAGTGCAAAAAGGCATGCATCTAATCCTCCAGGACGTGAGTGTAGAACTCTGGACGCCTTTGGACGTTGAACCTTCCAGGCTTCCCTGCTTTCTGCTAGGATCAGTTCCTATATCTTATATATGGGAATGTTCCTTAAAGAGGTCACAGGAGATTTAGAGCTTATGAGCCCTCTCTTTCCTGATAAGAGGCAAGATTACCTCGCCTTTGTCAAACATGCCCAGGATGTTTCCAAGTTTGTGAATCGTGCAGCCTTTGACTGCTTTGAGTGCATAAGCAGAATCTCTGCTATTGCCATAGGTGCACATAGGATTGCCTGGCTCCAGGCATCTGAGTTGGAAATTTGGGTACAGGACAAATTAGGGAATATTCCTTGCACAGGAGAGAATCTCTTTGGCAAGAATTGGCAGGAAAAAGCTAATGAGATAGATAATGATAATATCACTTTGGATAGATTGTCTAAATCTACAGCTGATCCTGCGAGGAAAAGATCCTCTAAGAAACCATTCTTCAGCAAGAAGAAAAAGTTTTATCCCTCCTATACCCAGCAGGGACATCATTTGGGTCAGTCTGCCCAAAAGGGACAGCAGCAACAACCTAGGCAGAGGAAGCCAAAAGCAGCTAAGCCTCAACCGGCTCAGCAGACTCAGCCTCCACAGGGGCTTTGACTCTTTTCTAGAGAACTTTGCCTTCCTGGCCCTGAATGGTCCAGAGCCCTCCACCATTCCAGGAAGGTTATCTCATTTTGCCCCCAGATGGGGTCAGATAACAGCAGAAAATTGGACTCTGTCTATTGTAAGAGAGGGGTACAAGCTTCATTTCCTCAACATGCCCTCTCCTGCAATAGTAAGACAGTTCAATTCTCAGACCTCTCTCAATGACCGGTTAGGTCAAGAGGTCACTGTGCTCCTTGCTCAAGGGGCAATAGAAGAGGTACCCATTCTCCAACGGGGTACAGGGTTTTACTCCCCCTATTTCCTTATTTCAAAGAAAACAGGAGGACACAGACCCATTTTAGACCTCAGAGAATTGAACAAATTCCTGTTCAAAGAGAAGTTCAGAATGATTTCTCTGGGAACTCTGCTGCCATACCTTCAGAGTCAAGATGGCTTTGTTCTCTAGATCTCAAGGATGCGTACACTCATGTTCTCATCCATCCAACTCACCAAAAGTTCCTTCGCTTTCTGTTTCAGGGGAAGCACTACCAATACAGGGTTCTTCCTTTTGGCCTGGCCTCTGCACCAAGGGTGTTCACAAAATGCATGGCTGTGGTGGCAGCATTTCTTCACACCCTGGGAATATTCGTCTTCTCTTACTTAGACGACTGGCTCATTCGAGTCCCTTCAGAGCCAGAGGCCAGGATTGTTTTCTCTCACACAATGCGCATCCTTCAGTATTTGGGACTTCTCATAAACTTCCCAAAATCCAACCTTGCTTCCACTCAATCCTTAGAGTTTATAGGAGCTCTGCTGGATACCAGGCAGACAAGGGCCTTCCTTCCACAGCCCCGCTGCCTTCACATTGTGCAGTTAGCCTCCCAAGCAGTGCTAAAGCTTCATCTCACTGCTCGGGAAATGTTACAGTTGCTGGGCCACATGGCATCCACCGTGCTTGTGGTTCCCTATGCTCGCCTCCATATGAGGGCAGCCCAGTGGACCTTATCCACTCAATGGACTCAGGCGTCAGGTTGCCTGTCAGACAAAATAGCAAACTCAGATCGCCTTATTTTGTCCCTCCAATGGTGGCAGTCACCCCAAAACCTTTTGGTGGGGTCTCTTTTTCAGCAACCCCCACCCCAAGCCACCCTAACAACAGATGCTTCACAGGTGGGTTGGGGAGCCCATCTGTAAGGCCTCTCCACCCAGGGTACCAGGACTCCAATGGAGTCCAATCTCCACATCAATCTCTTGGAACTCAGAGCAATCTTCCTTGCTCTTCGAGTGTTCCACACCGAGCTCAGCTGCAAGACAGTCCTAGTTCAAACGGACAATCAACTAGCCATGTTCTATGTGAACAAGCAGGGCGGAACAGGCTCTCTGTCGCTCTGCAACGAAGCTTTGTGACTATGGGCCCTCGCCAGAGAACATCAGATTTATCTCCTTGCGGTGTATCTTTCAGGCATTCAAAACTCTTGGGCAGACAGACTCGGTCGAGTTCTGCTTCCACACAAATGGTCTCTCCATGCTGACCAGGTGGCCAAAAGTTTTCAAATTTGGGGAACCCCGGACATAGACCACTTTGCAAGTCCGCTGAATGCCAAACTTCCCCGGTTCTGTTCCAGAATTCCGGCTCAGGGTTGTCAGGCCAGGGATGCTTTCCTCCTCCATTGGGGTCAGGACTTCCTGTATGCCTTTCCACCCATTCCCCTAATTCCCAAAACCCTGTTCAAGCTTCAGAGAGACAGAGCTCATATGACCCTCATAGCTCCACGTTGGCCACGGCAAATGTGGTACCCTCTGCTCCTACATCTCTCTCAAGCTCCGCCTCTGAAGTTAGGGTCTGCTCCAGATCTCCTTTCTCAAGAGGACGGGAGGCTGTGGCATCCCAATCCCCAGTCTCTGCATCTCAGGCCCTGATTGCTGAAAGCCTAGAACTTCACGGTCTTAATCTTTCCCAGCAGGTTAAGGATATCCTTTATGCTTCCAGGAAGCCTTCCACAAGACACTCTTATGCGTTTAAGTGGAAAAGGTTTATGATATGGTGCTCGGAGAAGGGTATTAACCCTCTTGCAATACCTCGGAATCATTACTGGAGTATCTCCTTCATTTGTCAAATGCAGGGCTTAAGACCAATTCAGTGAGAGTCCATTTGAGTGCTATTGCAGCTTCTTTCAAGCCTCTAATGGACAACCTATTTCCTCTCATCCTCTCTTAGCGAGATTTATGAGAGGCCTTTTTTTGACTAAGCCTCCCATTAAGCCACCACCGGTGGCATGGGATTTAAATCTGGTTCTTGGGCAGCTCATGAAAACGCCCTTTGAACCATTAGCCACTACCTCTTTGAAATTCCTTCCCTGGAAAGTCATCTTTCTTATTGCAGTCACATCAGCACGTCGCATCAGTGAATTGCAAGCATTGGTGGATGATCCTCCTTATACAAGGTTCCATCATGATAAGGTAGTCCTTATGACTCATCCACACTTTATGCCAAAGGTGATGTTGCCTTTTCATTTAAACCAAGCGGTTTACCTTCCTGTATTCTTTCCAAGGCCTCACGCCTCAAATGCAGAAAGGAATCTGCATACTTTGGACTGTAAAAGGGCTTTGGCCTTTTACTTACAAAGGACACAGCAACATTGAAAGTCTTCTCAACTCTTTGTTGCTTTTGATCCTAGTCATTTGGGACTTCCAGTCTCCAAAAGAACACTGTCCAACTGGATTGCCCAATGTATATTTTTGCCTATGAGAGTAAGAACCTTCCTCTTGAAGGCCATGTCACAGCTCACAATGTGAGAGCAATGGCAGCCTCTATGGCTCATCTTCACTCTGTGTCTATCGACGACATCTGTCAAGCAGCTACTTGGGCTTCGGTTCATACTTTCACAGCCCATTACTGCTTGGACAAGGACTCCCGCCGGGATGCCTTGTTTGGTCAGGCTGTTCTTCAACACCTGTTCCATACTTAATCAACTCCTACCCTCCATCCCTGGTAGGATGCCAGAGATCCATGGGGGGAAATGGAGCCCTTTCACAAGGGCACACAACTTTCTGTGGCCATCTCCCTGGCATCTGCAGCTAGGGAGTCCCCATATGTGAAGACTACATTCCTGCTTGTTCCTGGAGATAGCATAATTACTCACCTGTAACAGGTGGTCTCCGGGAACAGCAGGAATTTAGTCTTCACAACCCACCCACCTCTCCTAGGAGTTGTATCTCTCTATCTCTCTTTCTTTTGTCTTAGCTTTAAACTCAACTGGAGAGGGACAGTTGGGAAAGGCGGGAAGGCAGCACGCAGGCACTGTGTGATGCTCCCAAAAGCTTTCCTATTGGGCGCTGGGTAGCGTTCCCGCGCAGACTCCGTCAGTACCGACGATACCCATATGTGAAGACTAAAATCTCCAGGATCAAGCAGGAATGTAGTCATCACATATGGGTATCGTCGGTACCGACGGAGCCTGTGTGGGAACGCTCCCCAGTGTCCAATCAGAAAGCTTTTGGGAGCATCCCACAGCGCCTGCGTGCTGCCTTCCCGCCTTTCCCAACTGCCTCTCTCCAGTTCTTCTTTTTCCGCGGAGCCAGCAGGTCGTGTTCCTGTCACCGCAGAAGAATTTCTTTTTTGTTTCTTCTTTTGTTTCTTTCTTTTTGTGGTCGCGTCTGCCTTCTTCGACGCTCTACCGGTACCGCCGGTCTTTCTTTCTTATTTCTGAAAAAAAAATATATATGTATATATTTCTTTTTCTTTTCTTCAGGTGCACCCGCCTTTTTTGGGCCTTAGGCCTTAGGCCCAAAAAACGTTTCCTCAACATGGAAAAACCTGCTTCAGAGGAAGGAGTAGCCTAGTGGTTGCGGCAAGGTACTTCAGGCCGGAAGGTCGGAGGTTCAAATCCCACTAGACGACAGCAACCTTGGGCCGGAAGGACTGGGGTTTCTAGTCCCACAGATGCTCCTTGTGGTCTTGGGCAAGCCACTTAACCCTCCATTGCCCATGTTCCCTGTAAGTATTAGTGTATGTGTCTCATATCCCCGCGTGTTAAATGTATCCCCCAATTGTGTTGTGACCGCTTTGATTGAAGGATAAGGCGGTATACAAAACTGTCTAAATAAATAAATAAAATAAATAAAAAAGTGCACCAAGTGTGGCGGTACCATCTCAGTCACCGACACCCATGAATGGTGTTTAAAATGTTTAGGTCCTGACCACTCCATCACGGATTGTGTGTCCTGTGCCATGATGTCTAAAAGAGGTCGGCAGAACCGAGCTGCCAAGCTCAGTACCCTGTTTCCCTCTGATGTGGCTTCGGTGGCATCGACGTCTTCCAGGGCTGCTGCTTCCTCTCATGGATCTCAGGTAACTAAACATAAATCTAGCCAGTCCTCGAAGGGTAGATCTCCTTCTAAGCATCGAGATGCCTCTGGCGTTGCCTTCGAGGATTCTGCACCGGCAAAATTACCCCGGCGGGAGGCTTCGGCTTCCAAAGCATTATCGGGGTTCCAGGATGTTCTAGATGGCTCGGCCTCAACAGATCTCCTGGTGCCATGCTCTGGGGTACCGATGGTCTCCACCGGTACCGACATCCAGGCATTGGCGGCGTCCATGGACCAGAGAATTCTGACCATGGAACGCAGTCTGGCGGCTTTCCTTGCGGCATCGATGCCCTTGGTACCGCGACAGACAACTCCACTGATATCGGCACCGGCATCGGTATCGATACCAATAGCATCGACATCAGCATCGGTGTCTGCTATGCTGGTACCCTATCCTCCAATGCCCTACAGTACCGGTTATTCCCGGTACCGACCTTGGTCGGTACGGGTATCTGGCTCTGCAGGAGCATCCTGACAGATGATACTTCGAGTCCTCAGAAGAATCTGAGGATTCTGAAAGTTCTGCCGATGCAGCGATGCTTCTTCCAGAGGAGTCCTCCTCCCCTAAATGTAGGATGTCTCTTCCAGAGGACATGTCTTTCCAAGACTTCATCAGGGAGGTGGCTCGGGGCCTATCCATTACTGTGGCCCCTGAAACAGAGCCAAGGGCCAAGGAGTTGGAAATTTTGCAATATCCCAAAACTCCTAAGGAGGCAGCTACCATACCCATTCATGAGATTCTATATGATCTCATGTTGAGGATGTGGGAAACACCTCTTACCACCTCTCCTTATTCTCGTAGGTTAGATACTATGTATCGAGTCCCTCCTTGTCCTGGGTTCCATAAGACTCAGCTTCCTCACCACTCCATTGTGGTGGAGTCAGCTATGAGAAGGATCAGAAGTGCAAAAAGACATGCCTCTAATCCTCCAGGACGTGAGTGCAGAACCCTGGATGCTTTTGGGGTAGAGTCTTCCAAGCTTCCATGCTTGCTGCAAGAATCAGTTCCTATAGTCTCTACATGGGAATGTTCCTAAAGGAGGTCACAGATAATCTACAGACTTTAAGTCCTTTCATTTCTGAGGATAAAAGACAGGATTTTCTCACTTGGGTCAAACATGCCCAAGATGTTTCTAAGTTCTCCAACCATGCAGCCTTTGACTGCTTTGAGTGTATAAGCAGAACCTCGGCTATTGCCATAGGTGCACGTAGAATTGCTTGGCTCTAGGCATCTGATTTAGAGCTCTGGGTACAAGATAAATTGGGAAATATCCCTTGTAGTGGTGAGAACCTGTTTGGTAAAGTTTGGCAGGAAAAAGCCAATGAAATGGATGCTGAAAATTCCACCTTGGATAAATTATCCAAGTCCACTGCTGATCCTGTTAGAAAGAAATTGTTCAAGAAAACATCTTTTTCTAAAAAGAAAAGATTTTATCCTGCTTATAATCAGCAGGCATCTTCTGCAGGTCAGTTTTCAAGCAAACGTCAGCAACCACCCAAACAGAAGAAAGCAAAGGCTGCTAGGCCTCCACCGGCCCAGCAGCCTCAGCCTCCTCAGGGCCTTTGACTTTCAGCTAGAGAACTTAGCCTTTCTGGTTCTGGAAGGACCAGAACCGTCCACCATTCCAGGAAGGTTATGTCATTTTGCCCCCAGATAGGGGCAAATAACAGCAGAGCATTGGACACTCTCCATGATAAAGGAGGGGTACAAACTTCATTTTTCAAGCATGCCCCCTCACACAATAGTGAAGCAGTTCAATTCTCCGACCTCTCTCATCAACATGTTAGGTCAGGAGGTTGCCATCCTTCTTGCCCAAGGGGCAATAGAAGAAGTGCCTCTTCATCAACAGGGCACAGCAACAAGGTTCTATTCCCCTTATTTTCTTATTCCAAAGAAAACAGGGGGATACAGACCTATCTTAGATCACAGAGAATTGAACAAATTCCTTGTTGAGGAGAAATTCAAGATGATTTCTCTCGGAGCTCTGCTACCATACTTTCAAAGTCAGGATTGGCTTTGTTCTCTAGATCTCAAGGATGCGTACACCCATGTATTCATCCATCCAACCCACAGAAGGTTCCTTCGGTTCCTTTTTCAAGGAAAGCACTACCAATACAGGGTGCTTCCTTTTGGTCTGGCCTCAGCACCAAGGGTGTTCACGAAATGTATGGCTGTGGTAGCAGCATTTCTCCGCACTCTAGGAATATTCGTCTTTCCTTACTTGGACGACTGGCTCATTTGAGCTCCAACACAGTCAGAGGCCAAGATCTCTCTATCCTGCACAATGCGTATCCTTCAGTATTTAGGGCTGGTAATAAACATCCCAAAATCCAGTCTGACTCCCACTCAGTCTTTAGAGTTCATAGGAGCTTTCCTGGATACCACAATGGCAAGGGCCTATCTTCCCCAGGCCCGTTGCCTTCGCTTAGTGCAGTTAGCTTCTCAAGCAGTGCTGAAGCCTCATCTAACTGCTTGAGAAATGTTGCAATTGCTAGGCCACATGGCATCCACCGTGCATGTGGTTCCATATGCTTGCCTTCACATGAGGGCAGCTAAGTGGACTTTATCCACCCAATGGACCCAGGCATCAGGCAACAGGGTGCCTGTCGGACAAAATAGCAAACACAAGTCGCCTCATTTTGTCTCTCCAATGGTGGAGGTCCACTCAATACCTGTTGCTGGGGTCCCCCTTTCAACAACCCTTACCCCAAGCAACTCTCACAACAGATGCTTCTCCAAAGGGTTGGGGAGCTCATCTGCAAGACTTCTCCACCCAGGGCACCTGGTCTCCTCAAGAGAGTTGTCTGCATATCAATCTCTTGGAACTCAGAGCAATTTTCCTGGCTCTGCGAGTGTTCCACTCCCTGCTCAGCTACAAGACAGTCCTCATTCATACAGACAATCAAGTAGCCATGTTCTATGTGAACAAGCAGGGAGGAACGGGTTCTCTGTCGCTTTGCAACGAAGCTTTGCGACTATGGGCCCTCGCCAGAGAGCATCAGATTCATCTGCTGGCAGCAGTATATCTTCCAGGCATTCAAAACTCTTGGGCGGACAGACTCAGTTGAGTTCTGCTTCCACACGAGTGGTCTCTGCATGCAGACTAGGTGACCAGGATATTTCAACTTTGGGGAACCTTAGACATAGACCTCTTTGCAAGTCCGTGGAATGCCAAACTTCCCCGGTTCTGTTCCAGAATTCCGGCTCAGGCGAGGGATGCTTTCCTCCTTTACTTGGGGTCAAGACTTCCTGTATGCCTTTCCACCCATTCCCCTAATTCCCAAAACCCTCTTCAAGCTTCAGAGAGACAGAGGCCACATGATTCTCATAGCACCACATTGGCCACGACAAGTGTGGTACCCTCTGCTTCTACATCTCTCTCAAGCTCCCTCACTGGAGTTAGGGTCTGCTCCAGATCTCCTATCTCAGGAGAACGGAATGTTATGGCATCCAAATCCCCAGTCTCTGCATCTCAGGGCTTGGTTGCTGAAGGCCTAGATCTCCAAGATCTTAATATTTCTCAGCAAGTGAAAGATGTTCTTTATGCTTCCAGAAAACCTTCCACCAGACGCTCTTATGCTTTCAAGTGGAAAAGGTTTACTATTTGGTGTTCGGAAAAGGGCCTTAACCCCCTTATGATACCTCTGCAATCTTTGCTGGAGTATCTCCTCCATTTATCTAATGCAGGCCTTAAGACAAATTCAGTAAGAGTCCATTTGAGTGCTATTGCAGCTTCTCTTAAACCTCTAAATGGACAACCTGTTTCCTCTCATCCTCTCATAGCAAGATTTGAGAGGCCTCCTAACTAAGCCTCCTATTAGACTACCTCCGGTGGCATGGGACTTAAACCTGGTTCTTGGGCAGCTCATGAAGCCACCTTTTGAACCTTTAGCTACAACCTCCTTAAAATTCCTTTCTTGGAAGGTTATCTTTCTCATCGCAATCACATCAGCATGCCGCATTAGTGAGTTGCAAGCGCTAGTAGCTAATTCACCTTATGCAAGGTTCCATCATGACAAGGTAGTCCTTCGGACTCATCCACACTTTATGCCTAAGGTGGTCTCGCCTTTTCATCTAATCCAAGAGATCTACCTACCTGTCTTTTTTCCAGGACCTCATGCATCAAATGCAGAAAGGAATCTTCATACCTTGGACTGTAAAAGAGCTCTAGCTTTTTACTTACAAAGAACACAGCAACATAGGAAGTCCTCTCAACTCTTTGTTGCTTTTGATCCTTCTCATTTGGGACTTCCAGTCTCCAAGAGAACACTATCTAACTGGATTGCTCAGTGTATTTCCTTCGCCTATCAGAGTAAGAACCTTTCTCTGGAAGGCCATGTCACAGCTCACAATGTGAGAGCCATGGCAGCCTCAATGGCTCATCTGCACTCTGTGTCTATTGACGACATCTGTCGAGCAGCCACTTAGGCCTCGGTTCATACCTTCACAGCCCATTACTGCTTGGACAAGGACTCCCGCCGGGATGCCTTGTTTGGTCAGGCTGTTCTCAAACACCTGTTCCATACCTAATCAACTCCTGCCCACCATCCCTGGTAGGATGCCAGAGATCCATGGGGGGAAGTGGAGCCCTTTTCAGGGACACACAACTTCTGGGGTCTCTCCCTGGCACCTAAAGCTAGGGAGTCCCCATATGTGATGACTACATTCCTGCTTGTTCCTGGAGATAGCATAGTTACTCACCTGTAACAGGTTATCTCAGGGAACAGCAGGAATTTAGTCCTCACAACCCACCCACCTCCCCTAGGAGTTGTATCTCTCTATCTCTTTCCTTTCCCTCTCTCTCTCTTTGTCTCAGCTTTAAAACTCAACTGGAGAGAGGCAGTTGGGAAAGGCGGGAAGGCAGCACGCAGGCGCTGTGGGATGCTCCCAAAAGCTTTCTGATTGGACGCTGGGGAGCGTTCCCACGCAGGCTCCGTCGGTACCGACGATACCCATATGTGAGGACTAAATTCCTGCTGTTCCCGGAGATCACCTGTTACAGGTGAGTAACTATGCTTTACGAAGTTTAAGTTTCAATGTAAACCACTTTGATTGAAATGATAAAGCGGTATATAAAAAACCCGTGAAATAAAAAATAAATAAATAAACTAGAGCCCCCTTCCTCACCATACATGCAACCTGAATACATGCATACCCATCTGGGCTGTTTATCAGCTTTTACTTTCCCTTTTCTGGCTTCTAAAGCCTCTCGTTAAGTGTATTAAAATTTCCATTTTAAATGACCCTGCTTCTGGATACTGTAATGATGGGTTGTCTCTAGTGTAAAAGTTCCATTTAGATAAGAATCTACATGAATGAATCAGGATTATAGTGTTTGTACATAAAAGCAGCAAGTGACATTAAAGGAGGTCTCAGTATGTGTTTGCTTTATTGGTACCCATCTTTCTTTCTGTCCTAAGAGTATCTCCAACCAGCATCTGCTCTCTTAACGCAACTGCATGGATAGTTGCCCCTCCCTTCAGCAGGAAACGCAGCTGACTACCGCTCATTCCTTAAGCCCAGAAGCGTCGCTAGTGGATACCCATCTTCTCGATAAAATTTCACAGGGAATGCCACCTGTTGGGACTCATTTCCTAAAAGAGAAACACAGGCTGTTCAGCACCTCTTTCTTCCCTAATACTATACCTAACACTGTAAGCTTTTCTTATTAAACTTTGATCACAGAAAACATGCAGTCAGATAAACACAGACACAAAGACCATAAAACCTTTCCCCAGCAATGCATATCTATGTCTGTTTCTCCTGTGGCCACTTTATAGACAAAACCACAAGCAAGATCAAGTGTCTCTACCCCATCTAGGAGTTCTGCAAAGCAAATACTCTTTACCTTGTTCTGGTGCCAGGGCTGCAGGACTTCAATCCTCTCGCCGTCCGTCCAGCAGAGGATGTTAGGAATCCCGAATGAGCCCTCAAATTGTAGATGCTAAACTGAAATAAATCAAGAAAATATTCTTTGCTTACGTAAACATTTATTTTGCTAGCAAAAGAAGGAAATACAGAGTACAGCACAGTGTTCTACAGTCTGTACGAGGTAATTCTCTCTGACCGTTACAGCCAAAACTTCCAATGTTATATAGATACATCAAAAATGTATTTATTATCTAGAAATGCTACTGGCTAGCATTTTTGCCAAGTTCTCATTATACAATTTCTTTTATCATCTGAGCAGAAACTCCTGTACCTTCACAAACCATCCTGCAATTCCTGTGACGACTTTGCTGTCAGTTCTAGCTGTCTATTTATTTATTTGTGTTGTCTATATTGGTGTGCTACTTCATCTCCCTGTTCCCTTTAGTTTTGCACTTCAGCTTTCTCAGCTGTATAACTATCTGGCCTTTGTGTGGTAGCCAAGTTAACTGTTACTTTAAATTAAATATCTCTCTCTACTCTGTCCCCAGAACGTGCTGCATTTTAAACTTTTTTTCCTGGTCTACTCTACCTGAGGGACTAACCCCCTACCCCCCTGCTGAGGTTACAGGACAGGGTACCTTCTAACAGCCCTCTTTTAATAGGTCTTATTTCCCTCCCTCCCTCCCCAACACCCACCCACCCCTGGGGTAATTGTAGCTTTTATAGGTACTTACACGTCTTAGAGGAAAGGGGCTGCTCTCAGGTGCAGCTCTTTATCCAAATCAGTCATACATTGAGGACCTGAGATTAATTAAGCTTCGGGTGAACAAGGTATATTAAAGGTATTAGATACACTTTTATTAGTATAAGCATCCACACCAACCCTTAGTAAGTACAGAATTTAAAGACCTAAACACAAGCTTTAAACTAAGATGCAGACAACAGTCCAGCAGCGAGATGGGGGCTTTCCAGGCTTTTGCATTGAGTGTCACATGTATGATTTTCTCCCAGTTGGTGAGAGGTCTTACGAATGCACTACATGCAAGCAGCTCTTTGCTCTCAGGCAACAAGTCTGTTCTCTAGAGGCTAGATTAGCAGAGCTGGAAGACATAAGAAAGACAGAGAGGTACATGGACGAGACCTACAGGGATATAGTTCTGAAGTCCCACTTCCAGTCTGGCAGCATCCCTGTTGTCATGGAGGAGAGAGGTCACGTGACAGGAGAGCATCACCCTGGTGTGGCAAGACGTGATCCTGTAACTAGGACCTGTCCTCCAGGTGATGTAAAACCCTCTCACACTGAGGACATTTCTCCAGGGCCATGTGCCCATGAGGGAAGGGGTTAGGACAGCTGTTGTAGTTGGTGATTCAATCATTAGGCATGTAGATAGCTGGGTGGCTGGTGGACGTGAGGATCACCCGGTAACATGCCTGCCTGGTGCGAAGGTAGCGGACCTCACGCACCACCTAGATAAGATCTTTGATAGTGCTGGGGAGGAGTCTGCTGTCTTGGTACATGTCGGTACCAATGACATAGGAAAATGTGGTAGGGAGGTTCTGGAGGCTAAATTTAAGCTTTTAGGTAGGAAGTTGAAATCCAGAACTTCCAGGGTAGCATTCTCCGAAATGCTACCCGTTCCACGTGCAGGACCCAAAAGGCAGGCAGAGCTCTGGAGTCTCAATGCGTGGATGAGATGATGGTGCAAGGATGAGGGTTTTGGATTTGTTAGGAACTGGGGAACATTCTGGGGAAAGAAGGGGCTCTTCCGAAGAGATGGGCTTCACCTTAACCAGGATGGAACAAGACTGCTGGCATTAACCCTTAAAAAGGAGATAGAGAAGCTTTTAAACTAGAAAATAGGGGAAAGCCAACAGTCGCCCACGAGCGCATGGTTCAGAAGAAGGTATCCTTGAAGGATACTACCAAAAGCAGAGAGGTTCCAAAAAAGAGTAAAGTAGCCCAAATGCCTTGAGTATGGTACAGACAGAGTGTAAAGATTCCAAATTACCCATACCTACCAATAGCCAGATTAATATTAATAAAATAAGTATCTAAAATGCTTGTATGCTAGAAGTCTAAACAATAAGATGGGAGAGTTAGAATATATAGCACTAAATGAGAGGTTAGATATGATTGGAATCTCAGAGACATGGTGAAAGGAGGATAACCAGTGGGACACCTATGATACCTGGGTACAAACTATATCGTAATGATAGAACTGATCAAATTGAGGGAGGGATTTCGCTTTATGTTAGAGAGGGCATTGAGTCAGAAAGGATTACAGTATTGCAGGAAACAAAATTTGCTGTAGAATCTCTATGGATTGAAATTCCATGTATGAAGGGGAAGGTGATGGCAGTGGGGGTGTACTATCGACCGCCTGGCCAGAATGAGCAAATGGATGATGAAATGCTGAAAGAAATCAAGGAAGCTAACAAACGTCACAGCACAGTAATAATAATGGGTGATTTCAATTACCCCGGTATCGACTGGGTCATTGTCACGGCTGGACATGCTAGGGAGATAAAGTTTCTAGATGAAATAATTGACTGCTTCTTGGAGCAGCTGGTTAATGAACCGACCAGAGGGGAAGCCATATTGGACCTAGTCCTTAGTGGAACACCAGATCTGGTGCAGGAGATAAGGGTGTTGGGGCCACTTGGCAATAGTGATCATAGCATGATCGCGTTTGATTTAACTAGTGAAGGAGGGATAGTAAGGAAATCCACAGTACTACCTTTTAACTTTGGAAAGGGAGACTATGATAAAATGAGGAAAATAGTTAAGAAAAAACTAAAAGGAGCAGTTGCAAAGGTTAAAGACTTACATCAAGCTTGGGTGTTGTTTAAAAATACTATCCTGGAAGCCCAGACCAGCTGTATTCCACGCATTAAGAAAAGTAGAAGAAAGTCCAAAAAACTGCCAGCATGGTTTAAAGGTGAGGTCAGAGAGGCTTTTGCTGCCAAAAAAGCATCTTTCAGGAAATGGAAAAAAGAGTCAAACGACGAAAATGGAAACAGCACAAGCACTGGCAAGTTAAATGCAAAGCTTTGATAAGGCAGACAAAGCGAGAATTTGAGAAGAAACTTGCTATGGAAGCAAAACCGCAAAATAAAGACTTTTTCAAATACATTCGTAGCAAAAAGCCTGTGAGAGAGTCAATTAGACCTTTAGATGATAGAGGGGTAAAAGGGGCAGTAAGAGGAGACAAGGCTATAGCGGAGAGACTGAATTAATTCTTTGCTTCGGTCTTTACTGAGGAAGATGTAGGGATGTTACCCAAGACTGAAGTGGTATTTAAAGGGAAGATGTATTATTTATTTATTTATTTATTTATTTTTATTTATTACAAGTTCTTATATACCGCACTATTCGGCATCAGCGCGGTTTACATTATAACATAAAGACCATAACAACAAGCTGTTTGGTTTACATCGAACAGGAGTACAAACTTGGAGAACTATATTACAACTATATGATAAACTGAATAGTAGCAAATCACCTGGACCAGATGGTATACATCCAAGGGTGTTGTAAGAACTGAAATATGAGATTGCAGACCTGCTATTAATAATCTGTGAACTTTCATTAAAATCATCTGTAATACCTGAGGATTGGAGGATCGCCAGTGTAACGCCAATTTTTAGAAAGGGTTCCAGGGGTGATCCGGGAAACTACAGACCGGTGAGCCTGACATCTGTACCGGGAAAAATGGTAGAAACTATCATTAAAAACAAAATTACTCAGCATGTAGATAGTCATGGCCTAATGGGAGACAGCCAATATGGCTTTAGACAAGGAAGATCTTGTCTTACAAATCTGTTATGTTTTTTGAAGGTGTGAATAAACAGGTAGACAAAGGTGAGTCAGTTGATATAGTGTATCTGGACTTTCAGAAAGCCTTTGACAAGGTCCCTCATCAGAGACTTTTGGCAAAACTAAAAAGTCATGGGATAGGAGGCAGTGTACTATTGTGGATCGGGAACTGGTTTAAAGATAGAAAGCAGAGGGTAGGGCTAAATGGCCAGTTTTCCCAATGGATAAATGTGAATAGTGGAGTACCCCAGGGATCTGTACTGGGTCCGCTGCTTTTTGACATATTCATAAATGACCTGGAAAAGGGAATAACTAGTGAGGTTATCAGATTTGCAGATGACACAAAACTATTTAAAATTGTTAAAACCCAATGGGATTGCGGAAAACTGCAGGAGGATCTGGATAAATTGGAAGACTGGGCATCCAAATGGCAGATGAAATTTAACGTGGACAAGTGCAAAGTTATGCACCTAGGAAAGAACAACCCACCCTATGGTTACACGATGCAAGGTTCCACATTGGGAACTACCACCCTCTAAAAAGATTTAGGCGTCATCGTGGATAGCATGTTAAAACCCTCCGCACAGTGTGCAGCGGCGACCAAGAAAGCAAATAGTATGCTAGGTATCATAAGGAAAGGAATGAAAAATAAAACAAAGGATATTTTAATGCCTCTGTATCGTTCCATGGTACGACTGCACCTTGAATACTGTGTGCAATTCTGGTCGCCTTATCTTAAAAAGGATATAGCGTTATTAGAAAAGGTACAGAGAAGAGCCACCAAAATGGTAAAGGGGATGGAAGGCTACTCCTATGAAGAGAGGCTACAAAGGTTAGTGCTCTTCAACCTGGAAAAGAGACGGCTGAGGGGAGATATGATAGAGGTCTATAAATTAATGAATGGAGTGGAACAGGTAAACATAGATCAATTGTTTACGCTTTCAGAATATAGAAAGACTAGGGGCATGCAATGAAGCTACAGGGTAAACTATTTAAGACAAATAAGAGAAAATATTTTTTCACTCAACGTGTAATCAAACTCTGGAATTTGTTACCGGAGGATGTAGTAAAGGCTGTTAGTGTAGCTGGGTTTAAAAAAGGTTTGGACAAGTTCCTGGAGGAAAGGTCCATAAACCATTATTAAAAAGGGACCCAGGATATTAATGCTTGACCCAATACAAGCATTGTGGAACCTGTGTCTCTTGAGGATACTACTAGGTACATATGACCTAGATTGGCCACTGTTGGAAACAGGATGCTGGGTTTGATGGACCTTGGTCTGACCCAGTTTGGCATATCTTATGTTCTTAACATGTTTGTTCTTCAACAGTTTCTAGACATAACCATTATGTGTTGGCCCAATATTGAGTTGGGCAGGCTATGCATCCCTGTGGTGCATAGCCCTGCTTGCTGACCCTTGATCCCAGATATTCAATACCGAGGTTATATACGTCTCCGGCATTGAATATCTGGGGATCGCCACACATGCCAGTTAGCGACGGTCTCTTCCTCCGCCCCACAATGCCCCCAACACGCCCAATGCTAACTGGATAGCATCGGTGTGCATAGGGGAGTTAGAAGGGGATATTCAACTACACTAACTGTGTTAATGCCGTTGGGCTGTAAATTGTGTGAATTCCTTTTGAAAAGTGGGCCCTGAATATCTGGGGATCTCCACACACGCCAGAAGCCACGTTAGGTAATTGGGCAGCAGCGATATTGCATGCTGCCTGGTTACCTCCTGTGCCATATCACTGCTGCCCGGTTTTCGCTTGTTGCCACCTCCGCCCTGCCCCACCCTGGAACACCCCCGACACGCCCCAATGCTAACTGGATAGCAATGGGGCACATAGGGGAGTTAGAAGGGGATATTCAACAGTACTAACCATGTAAGTGCTGTTGAATATCGCGATTTAAGGCATTTACACGGTTTACTGGGCCTTTCGAATATTGGGGCCATGGTTTTTCCACGTACGTTTTCCAATGTCCCTGCCAACCAATCCTCCTTTCCACCCCCACCCCCCTCCCCACTCCAGGATATGCCTTGCACTGCTTTTTTGTCCTTTCTCCCTTGTCATGCAGTTCGTACTCCCTTGTTCCCCTCTCCCCGCTTTTTTAAATTTCTTTTTCTCCCTATTTTTGTTACTATGTAAACCTCTGAGATGGCTCACAAGCTTTTGCAGGTATATCATGTCTGGAAATAAATAAATGCTAATATCAAATTCTTTACTTTCTGACCTTCAGTTCTGCACATACATATGTCTTTCAACCATAACACAATTTCTATATTTTTCAGCAGAAGTACAAATTAATTCTTAATATGTCACAAAACATATAAACACATACAGACATACCAGCCTACACAGATACACAAATATACACAAACAAAACAGATGCATATACAAAACAGTGATATACACATGCAGATACAATGGTTACAGGTAACACACAGGCAGTCGGGCAATGCAGATACAAACACACATATGCAGAGGAGTTGGAAAGAATTGCATTGGCCATGCTTTGCATGCTTTCCCCACTTGTTGAATATTTCTATAGTTCTTCTTTCATGTTGATAGTGTAGAGCAGCGTTTTTCAACCACTGTGCCGCGGCACACTAGTGTGCCGTGAGATATTGTCTGGTGTGCCGTGGGAAAAATTCCAATTTCATCCGTAACATGTGGCCTCGGCTCACAAATTAGGGTTGCCAACCGGCCGGTTTTCAGCCGGCCTGGCCGGTTTTTCCATGGCCAGGCCGGCTGCCGGCACAGTTGTAAAACCGGCCATTGAAAAGCCGTTTTTTTGCTCTGGCCGCAAGATCGGGAGCGGCCAGAGCAAAAAACCGGCTTTTGTGCCGAAGTCCGCGGCGCGACCGCGATCGCGATTCCCTATAGCTGTGCAGCCGCTGGTTCTGCTTTGTACAGAGCAGCGGCTGCACTACACTTACATTGAAAAGTAAAGAGAAACTGTGTCAGGAGCCCTCCGATCATGCAGAGCCCGAGGAAGTGATGTCATGGGGGCGGGCTCCTCACAGGCTGTCTTTCCTTTTCAAATTAACTTTAGCTGCAGGTCTTCCTCTCCGGATGGATCTCAGGTAACCAAACCTTCTTCGGGCAGGTCCTCAAAGAGCAAATCTCCTTCAAAGCATCGAGAGGCTCTCAATTTTGAATCTGAGGACCATGCCCCAGCCAAACAACCCCGGCGGGAAGCTCTGGCTTCCAAAGCACCATCTATGGGGTTACAGGTTGACATCGATGGCACGGCCTCGTCCGATCACCTGTTAGACTGCTCTGGGGTACCGACATCCAGGCAGCAGTGGCGTCTTTGGACAATACTGTTCAGACCATGCAGCAGGCCATCCTGGCTTTCATTAAGGCTGCGACGCCCTCGGTACCGCATCCAGCGGTTCCGGGTCCGGTTCCGGTACTGGCTTCCATACCAGAACCGAGGCCATCGTCTTCCAAAAGCAGATCGGTGCATGCCGGATCCGGGTTTTCACCCGATACCGATCCCATGCCCGGTACGCCCGATGTCGATACCGACCGGTATGCGTATCGTGCGTTGGAAGCGAATAGAGGATACTCTGATTCCTCTGAGGATTTTGACTCCTCTGATGACTCTGATGAGCTCTCTCTTGTTCTTCCTGAAGAGCCTTCTTCCCCAAAGAGGAGAATGTCTCCACCAGAGGATTTGTCCTTTCAAGACTTCATTATAGAAGTAGCTAAAGGACTTTCTATTACTACATCCTCTGAGAAAGAACCTAGATCAAAGAAATTGGATATTTTAGGATACCCTAAGGTTCCTAAAGAGGCAGTTACCCTGCCTATCCATGAAATCCTTCAAGAACACTTGATGGACTTATGGGAGGCTCCTCTAACATTGTCTCCTCATTCTCGTAGGTTGGACACCATGTACCGGGTCCCTCCTTCTCCTTGGTTTTCAAAAAACTCAGCTGCCTCACCATTCCATTGTGGTGAAGTCTGCGCTGAAAAAGATTAAGAGTACCAAAAGGCACTCTTCTACCCCTCCAGGGCGAGAATGTAAGACCCTAGACTCTTTTGGTAGGAAAATCTTCCAGGCTAGTATGCTTATAGCCAGGATTAATTCATACAGTCTGTATATGGGCATGTTTCTAAGGGAACTTGCCCTAAAGGTAAAGCATTTTGCCCCCTTTATCCCTGAAGATAGAAAGAAGGAGTTCATTTCTTTAATGAAACAGCTTCTAGATGTTTCTAAGTTCTCCAACAGAGCAGCCTTTGATTCCTTTGAGGGTGCCGGTAGAGCTTCGGGCATTGCCATTGCAGCCCGACGACTTGCTTGGCTCCAGGCCTCTCACCTAGAACCCTGGGTCCTAGATGGCTTACGGAATCTGCCCTGTACAGGTGAGAACTTATTTGGTCAAGACTGGCAAATTAAAGCCACTCAAATGGACGCAGAAAATGCTACCTTAGATAGACTTTCTAAGTCTACCTCTACTCCTGCCAAGAAAAAGTCTTTCAAGAGGCCTTACTACAAGAAGGCCAGATTTTCCACAAATACTGGCCAACAATCTTCTCAGCCTCGCTTTGCTGCTAAACGTCAGCAGCCTAAACAGGCAAGGTCAAAGCCTGCAGTGTCTACCACTCCTCAGCAGGCTCAACCCCCTCAGGGGTTTTGACTTGCCCCTAGAGAACTTAACCTTTCTGGCTCTAGAACAACCAGAGCCCCTCACCATTCCCGGAAGGTTAGCTCACTTTGCTCCCAGATGGGGGCAAATTACATCAGAGCAATGGACCCTCTCTATCATCAGAGAGGGCTACAAACTTCATTTTTCCAACCTTTCTCCATATACCATGGTGAGGCACTTCAATTCTCCCCCATCTCTCCTGGGCCTGTTGGGTCAGGAAGTCTCTTCTCTCCTTGCCCAAGGGGCAATAGAAGAGGTTCCTCTTCTTCAACAAGGGACAGGATTCTACTCCCCTTATTTTCTCATACCAAAGAAGACAGGGGGATTCAGACCTATCCTAGATCTGAGAGAATTGAACAAATTTCTGTACAAGGAGAAATTCAAAATGCTTTCTCTAGGCATTCTCCTTTCATACCTTCAGAGTCAGGATTGGCTTTGTTCTCTAGATCTCAAGGATGCGTACACACATATACTCATCCACCCATCCCACAGAAAATATCTAAGATTTCTGTTTCAGGGAAAACATTTCCAGTACAGAGAAATTCCTTTCGGTCTAGCCTCTGCTCCAAGAGTGTTCACCAAATGCATGGCAGTTGTTGCCGCATTTCTAAGAGGTCTGGGAATTTTTGTATTCCCATATCTGGACGACTGGCTCATCCGAGCTCCATCTCAGTTAGAGGCCCAGATTTCCCTGGACCGCACAAGGCACATTCTGCAGTATCTGGGACTGGTGGTAAACCTTCCCAAGTCTCAACTTATCCCTACTCAGTCTCTGGAATTCATAGGGGGCCAGTTGGACACCACCACTGCAAGGGCCTACCTACCTCAAGTCCGGGGCCAACGTCTGGTGTGCTTGGCCTCCCAAGCTCAGTCCAGCGGTCACTTGACAGCCAGAGAAATGCTGCGACTTCTGGGCCACATGGCCTCCACGGTACACGTGGTGCCCTACGCTCGTCTTCATATGAGAGCAGCTCAATGGACCTTGGCCACCCAGTGGACTCAGGCATCAGAAGCGCTCTCCGACCAAATACTCACCTCAAAGCGTCTGTTTTGGTCCCTCCAATGGTGGATGTCCACCAAGAATCTGTTGTTGGGGGCCCCCTTCCAACCTTTGTTGCCCCAAGCAACCCTCACAACAGATGCCTCTCAAACAGGGTGGGGAGCCCATCTTCAACACCTCTCCACTCAGGGTGCTTGGTCTCCACAAGAGACCACCCTTCACATCAATCTCCTGGAACTGCGAGCAATCTTCTTTGCCCTCAAAGTCTTCCATACCCTCCTTGTCAACCTGACCGTCCAAGTCCATACAGACAATCAGGTGGCCATGTTCTACATAAACAAACAAGGAGGGACAGGCTCTCTGTCGCTTTGCAACGAAGCTCTCAGATTATGGGCCTTCGCCAGAGAGCATCAAATTCATCTTCTGGCAGTGTATCTTCCAGGGGTTCAAAACTCTCGGGCAGACAGACTCAGTCGAGTTCTGCTTCCACACGAATGGTCCCTACATATGGACCAGATACGCAGAATCTTTCAGGAATGGGGAACCCCGGACATAGACCTCTTTGCAAGTCCGTGGAATGCCAAACTTCCCCGGTTCTGTTCCAGGACTCCGTGTCAGGGAGCTCAGGCCAACGACGCCTTTCTCCTGCATTGGGGTCAGGAATTCCTATATGCCTTTCCACCCATTCCTTTGATTCCCAAGACTCTGTTCAAACTCCAGAGGGATCACGGATCGATGATCCTCATAGCTCCACGCTGGCCACGCCAAGTGTGGTTCCCTCTACTTCTGCATCTCTCCCAGGGACCCTCCCTGGACCTGGGAGCTGCGCCAGACCTTCTGTCTCAGGAGGAGGGGACTTTGTGGCACCCAAACCCCAAGTCCCTACACCTCAGAGCTTGGTTACTGAAGGCCTAAGCCTTCATGACTTCAATCTTTCTCAACCAGTGAAAGATATCCTTCATGCCTCTAGGAAACCCTCCACGAGGCGTTCCTATGCTTTCAAATGGAAACGCTTTTCCATTTGGTGTGCTCAACAGGGTCTTGACCCTCTAGCACTTCCTTTGAATTCTCTATTAGATTATCTCCTGCATCTTTCTAATGCAGGCCTTAAGACGAATTCAGTACGAGTCCATTTGAGTGCTATTGCAGCATCTTTAAAACCTATAAATGGACAACCTCTCTCCTCTCATCCTCTTATTGCAAGGTTCATGAGAGGCCTGACTCTAACTAAACCTCCCATCCGGCCTCCTCCGGTAGCATGGGATTTGAACCTAGTTCTAGGTCAGCTTATGAAGCCACCTTTTGAACCGTTGGTTTCTACCTCCTTGAAATTTCTTTCCTGGAAGGTCCTTTTCCTTATTGCAGTCACTTCGGCTCGCCGCATCAGTGAACTACAGGCCTTAGTGGCTCATCCACCTTATACCAGGTTTCATCATGATAAGGTGGTCCTTAGGACGAATCCCCACTTTATGCCCAAAGTGTTATCAAGCCCTTATACTCCCCCATTTCGACTTCTCAAACTCCATACTACAAGGACTCCCCCGGTCCACCCTGAACCCCCTGCAATTAGCCATGAATAGTGCAGCGAGGGTACTCCTCGGGGCATCCAGGAGAGATCACGTAACACCCCTTCTAAAACAGCTACACTGGCTCCCCATTCAGGCAAGGATCAGTTTCAAGACCTTACTGCTAACATTCAAAGCGGCTAAGGGGCTCACCTCTTCCTCTCTCTCTCCAACCTCATACAACCACTTGCACCAAACAGGCCACGAAGAACAGCAGAATTAAACACACTAGTTATCCCAAATGACACCACAAGATGCACTAGATCAACAGCCAACAGAGCCTTCCAATTCTGCGCCCCATCTCTATGGAACACCTTACCAGCACAAATCAGAGCAATACCTAATCTAAGTCAGTTCAGAAAGGCTTTAAAGCATTTCCTCTTCCTTAAATATCTCAATGACAGCTCCGAACATAACCCCCAGGTGAATAGCAGAAGTGGTCAAACAGATAGACCCCGCAACAGACCAACTTCACAATGTAAATAGCAAGTTATTCCATATACTATTGTACCACTGTTGTATATAGTTAACCAGGATATCCTTTATCAGATAACCCTGCATTCTATTTAGTTTCCCCTATTTCGCCAAGTTATACTTCCTGTTAAATGTAACGACCAGACATGTGTAAACTGTCGGATGTTTTCTGTTCAATGTAAACCGCGCTGATGTCTAATAGTGCGGTATATAAGAATTGTTAATAAATAATAAATAAATAAATAAATAAAGTGGTCTCGCCTTTTCATCTTAATCAAGAGGTATATCTACCTGTCTTTTTTCCGGCTCCTCATGCATCCAGTGCAGAGAGGAACCTTCATACTCTAGATTGTAAAAGAGCTCTTGCCTTTTACCTCAACAGGACTCAGCCACATCGAAAGTCCTCCCAGCTTTTCGTGGCTTTTGATCCTTCTCATTTGGGACTTCCAGTCTCTAAACGTACACTTTCCAATTGGATTGCTCAGTGTATTTCCTTTGCTTACCAGAGTAAAAACATTTCTCTGGAAGGCCATGTCACAGCTCACAATGTGAGAGCCATGGCCACTTCTATGGCTCATCTTCACTCTGTATCCATAGATCAGATCTGTCGAGCAGCCACCTGGGCCTCGGTTCATACCTTCACAGCCCATTACTGTTTGGACAAGGACTCCCGCCGGGATGCCTTGTTTGGTCAGGCTGTCCTCAAACACCTGTTCCATACTTGAACAACTCCTGCCCACCTTCCCTGGATGGATGCCTGAGATCCATACGAAGATGGTGAACCCTTGGGAGGGGATCTCCCAGGCATCTTAGCTAGGGAGTCCCCATAAGTGAGGACTTATTCCTGCTTGTTCCTGGAGATAGCACAGTTACTTACCTGTAACAGGTGATCTCTGGGAACAGCAGGAATTAGTCCTCACAACCCACCCACCTCCCCTAGGAGTTGTATCTTCTATCTATCTTCCTTTCCTCTCTCTATTGTCTCAGCTATAAACTCGAACTGAGGAGAGCTGCTCAGGAAGGCGGGAAGGCAGCGCGCATGTGCAGTGGGAGGCCCCAAAAGCTTCCTTTCTGGGAAGCTGGGGAGCTTTCCCGCGCAGGCTCCGTCGGTTCCGACGTACCCATAAGTGAGGACTAATTCCTGCTGTTCCCAGAGATCACCTGTTACAGGTAAGTAACTGTGCTTTCCTGGAGTCATTTTAAAGTAAACAAATTTCATAGGTTTCCAGAAAGCTCTATTGAGCATGTGTGAGAATTCCTATATCTGTGTTGTTGAACAAGACTATCTTTGTTTCCTTTATTTTTTGGAGCCAGTCTGATGTGATTTTTCCACATCTGTCATGAGGAGGATGCATTGATTCATGTCTACCTTAGATGTCCCATAGTTAAGTTTTGTTTGTTTTCTGATTTTTGGCAAAGCTACAGCCTGCATTGGTATTGTTGCATGGAATGGCATTTCTCAATGTTACTACTACTACTACTACTACTTAGCACTTGTAAAGCGCCACGCACACAGCGCTGCACAGCTAACCTGCAAGAGGTAGACAACATATAAGAGACAGTCCCTGCCCGTCAGAGTCATGCTCATTGGAGCTTACAATCTAATTAGAAGAGTACAGAGCATTAGTCAGTTCTGCGGAAGGTACGGTGTGATACAGTTTGGTCGTAAACGTTGACAGGGGTTAGGGAAGATGAGGATGGAAGTCAGGATCTGAATGCAACGGTGAAGAGGTGGGTCTTCAACCTGGATTTGAAATGGGCCAGGGGGGATGCCTGGCGCACAGACGCAGGTAGGCTGTTCCAGGCGTAAGGTGCAGCAAGGTGAAAGGAGCGCATTTTGGAGTTTGCGGTGCGGGTGAAAGGCATTGATAGAAGTAATTTGTTGGCGGAGCGCAAATTTCGAGCAGGGATGTAGGGAGAGATAAGAGGTATTGAGGGGCCATGGAGTGAATGCCTTTATAGGTCAGCAGGAGAAGCTTGAATTGGGTGCGGAATAGGACAGGGAGCCAGTGAAGTGACTTGAGAAGGGGTGTAATGTGGGCATGGAGAGGCTGGCAGAAGATTAGTCGAGCAGCATGATTTTGTATAGATTGAAGGGGAAGGAGGTGGCTCACGGGGAGACCAGCGAGGAGTAGGTTGCAGTAGTCGAGGCGAGAGGAGATTAAGGAGTGGATAAGCGTTTAGGTAGTGTGTTCAGAGAGGAAGGGGCGGATTTTGCTGATGTTGTAGAGAAAGAAGCGGCAGGTCTTAGCTACAAGCTGGATATGAGGGGAGAAGGAGAGAGGGGTATCAAAGATAGATTTTGGGCCAAGGGAACAGGAAGGATAGTAGATCCATCCACCTGGACTGAGAGAGGGGGGAGGTGTGGGGGAGGTGGGGGGAGGAGTTGGGTGGAAAGGCAAGGAGTTCAATCTTGGCCATGTTCAGTTTCAATCGGCGATAAGACATCCAGGCAGCAATGTCCAAAAGACAGGCAGAGATCTTGGACTGGGTTGCCAGAGAAATATTAGGTGTAGAGAGTTAAATGTGGGAGTCGTCGACATAGAGATGGTACTGAAAGCCATGGGAGGAGATAAGTGTTCCAAGGCCTTGGGTATAGAGAGAGAAAAGAAGGGGGCCCAAGACAGATTCCTGAGGTACACCTACCTGGAGCAGGGTAGGGGAGGAGGAGGAGCCGCCAGAGCATACACTGAATGAGCGATGGGAGAGGTAGGAGGAGAACCAGGATAGCACGGAGTCCTTGAAGCCAAGCGAGGAGAGGGTGGTGAGGAGAAGGTTGTAGTCAACAGTGTCAAAGGCAGCAGAAAGGTCAAGAAGGATGAGGATAAAATAGAGGCTCTTAGATTTAGCCAGGAACAGGTCGTTGGTGACTTTTGTGAGTGCTGTTTCAGTGGAGTGTAGGGGATGGAAGCCAGATTGTAGTGGGTCCAGGAGTGCCTGGGAGGTGAGGAAGTCGAGGCAGCGACGGTGGACTGCTCGTTCTAGTAGTTTGGCTATGAAGGGAAGGAGGGAGATGGGTCGATAGTTAGAAGGGCATGTGGGATCAAGTGAGGGTTTCTTGAGGAGGGGTGTGACAACAGCATGTTTGAAGTCAACGGGGACAGTTGCAGTGGAGAGAGAAAGGTTGAGGATATGAGTGATGGAGGGGACAATGGTGGTGGAGATGGAACGTAGGAGATGGGTGGGGATAGGGTCTGATGAACAGGTGGTGGGTTTGGAGGAGGAAAGGAGGAGTGCGGTTTTCTTCTTCAGAGATTGGAGGGAAGGTGGTGGGGGGAGTATGGATGGGGGAGATGGGGGTAGGATGGATGGGTGAGGAGAGGAGGGGAGGTAGATGAGGGGGTAGAGAATTGGAGGGTAATTTTGTGGATTTTATCGTGAAAGTAGTCAGACCGGCGTGTTTACCATTGAGCCATGTCATTTTGTATTGGCTGTTTTTCTTCCAATGCTCCAAGAACAGAAGAAACCCAGTGACCTCAGGAAGTGTGCCTTGTGTGGCAGGAAGATACTGTGTGATACTGACACTAATAACTTATGCTTGTTATGCTGAGGTATAAACCACAATATCTCTAGATGTGCAACTTGCCAGAAGATGACAGGTACAGACCTTTGGGCTTATCAAGAAGGCATATGCAGAGGCTGTTTGTTTAATCTAAGTCTAATTCAGGGACAATGGCATCATAGCATTGACCTTCAAGGGCCCTGGAGCTGTACCACTCTGAAGATGCATCAGCAGCAAGGGAGTACCATTCTCCCTTTAAGGTTGAGCATTAGTATGTTCCATTAAGAACATAAGAACATAAGATATGCCATACTGGGTCAGACCAAGGTCCATCAAGCCCAGTATCCTGTTTCCAACAGTGGCCAATCTAGGTCATAAGTACCTAGCAGTCATTGAGACAGATCATCATTTAAGTCTTGTCTGAATCAAGGGAAGAATTCTATTATATTGGCACTAACATCATGGGACACTGTTGGTGCATGGTACTGGGAGCAGGGAGATCTTGGTGATTTCCATACTATTGCTCAGGTGTATCCCTACAGAGAGGATTATTCCTCATCAAGTAGATCTGGTGGGTTGCACTAGACTTGGAGGGCCCAGGTCTCAGCCATGATTCACCTCAAGTGGAGTGAGTGGAGGAGTGGCCTAGTGGTAGGGGCAAGGTACTTCAGGCCGGAAGGTCGGGGGTTCAAATCCCACTAGAGGACAGCAACCTTGGGCCGGAAGGACTGGGGTTTCTAGTCCCACAGGTGCTCCCTTGTGGTCTTGGGCAAGCCACTTAACCCTCCATAGCCCATGTTCCCTGTAAAATAGTTATCTCCAAGTTATAATGCCCTGTTCAATGTAATTTCAGTTTGTTCAATGTACACCGCACTGATGCAGAATAGCGCGGTATATAAGAGAATATAATAAATAATAAATAATAATAAGTGACCTAGAAGGATGTTACCTCTCCGGAAACCTAAGCATCTTTCATATTGGCCAATATTGCTTTCCAGCGCAATGGGAACTGACCATTCCTTGTGGCGCCTGGAATCATTGGTGCGCCAATGCTCCCTCCAGTGGCCATGCACCGCATCTTGCAGAGACCACAAATGAGAATGCAGGACACATCCCTAATGTCTCTAGTCAGAAAAAAGGTTGACTCTATAGAGTTCAGAAGACTCCCAGATTCAAGAGGCTGCAGCTATCACACCACTTCATGGTTGTTGAATCCACTCTCAAAAGAGCCAAGAGTACTAAGTCTCACTCTTCAGTGCACCCAGGAAGGGAGGCTAAGACCTTAGATGTTTTGGGGAGAAAGTTGTTTTAGAATGCTGTGCCAATGTCCTGTGTAGCGTCCTACCATCTTTTCATGGGCATGCACTTGTGGAACTTCATGGAGTGGAGGAGTAGCCTAATGCTTAAGAACACTGGCTTGGGAACCCAGAGACCAGGGTTCGATTCCCACTAGCACTCCTTGTGGCCTTGGGTAAGTCACTTAACCCTCCATTGCCTCAGAAAAATTCAAGTTATTAATGTCCCTGTTTAAAGTACATTACCAAATTTAAGTTTCAATGTAAACCGCTTTGATTGAAATGATAAAGTGTTATATAAAACCTGTTAAATAAATAAATAAATGTACAGCTTGGAGGACTGACCAATCTCTCTCCAGAGAAGGTTGAGCAATACTGCTCATTAATGGCACAAGAGAAGGAATGTGGAAGGCATGTTGTCCAAGCAACATATGAGATTTTCGATATGGCATCTAGAGCCACCCTCAATGAGTACTGGCACCCAGAGAATTATATGGCACCAGATCTCAGATTTTCAGCCTATTTGCATAAGCAATCTGCTGATGTGTCGTGCCATGGAGACAACCTCTTTGGAGATAACTTTCAAGAGGTTAACATGATCAAGCAGCATAGAGACATACTCACAGGCGTTGGTATTCTCCTCTTGCTCGCTCCTCTCTGACTAGGCAACTTTCCTCCTCCCATCCTAGGCAGCTGAAGGTTCAGAAGCCCCAGCCAGCATCTCAGACAAAACTGGGGACAGGGTTTTGACTGGCCCTTGGTTTACATAGCTACTACCCCTATACTGTTTCTGGACAGCCTACCAGTCAGGGGGAAGCTCAAGCTTTTTGCAGATCACTGGCCCCTTGTAGCTTCTTATTCTTGGGTCCTCAAAATAGTCCAGGAGTGGTACTGATTATGCCAACTTGAATTACCTCCAAATTGCCCACTGCGTTTGCATCCTCTGACCTCTCAGGACATACTTCTTTAAGAATTCTCGGTCCTTCAGGCCATGGATGCAGTGGAGCCAATCCCTATAGGGAAGAAAGAGCTAGGATTCCATTCAAGGTATTCCCAGGTGCCATAGAAAACAGGGAAATACTGTCTAATCATAGACTTAAGGGATCCGAATAAATTTCTAATCAGAAAAAAGTTCAGAATGATTTCCCTTGGCTATGCTCTCTAGACCTAAAGGACACCTACACCCATATACAGGTACATTTCAGTCACAGGAAGTATCTGTGATTCATTGTAAGGAGACACCATATCTAATACCACATACTGCCCTTCATCTTCACCTCTGGTCCTTGCATATTCACAAAGTGTTGCATGGTTTCCCTGCATTTCAGTGCAGGTTTGGTGTGCATGTATTTCCTACTTGGGGGATTGACTGGTCAAGAGCACCACTTAGGAAGGGGTCCAAGAATCCATTTGCCTTACAACCCACGTGCCAGAGCTCTAAGAGCTCATCATCAGCTATCCCAAATCAGACCTCAGCCCATCACACTAATTAGGGTTCATTGGAGCTCAGGCAAAAACCTTTCTTCATCAGATCAGGCTCAGCTGACTGGTGGTGATAAGCATACAACAGAGTCAGTAGATATCAGCACCGGGGTATGTTGAGAATGTTAGACTACTTGGCTTCAATAGCTCATGTAACTCCCTTGACACAACAGATCAGATATGTTCAGTGGAGCCTGAGTATGCTGTGGACACAGTTCATTTACAGACTTGAGGATGTCATTTTTTTCACTTCTTGTCATCTGGTATTCCCTGTTCTTGTGAATAGATCATTCCAATCTGGCCAAAGATCTTCATTTTCAAACTTCACCTTACCAAAAGTTGCTGGCAGTGGATGAAGAGCTCATGTAGGTGGATTCTAAACCCAGGGCCTGTGATCTGTGATCTGTGATCTATGATCTACCAAGGAGAGTCATAAGAATATAAGAACTAAGAAATGCTATACTGGGTCAGACCAAGGTCCATCAAGCCCAGTATCCTGTTTAGGTTCCCAAAAAGGTACACGGATTCCACAATGCTTATCCTGGGGTAAGCAGTGGATTTCTCTGGTCCTCTTCAATAATGTATTATGGACTTTTCTTCCAGGAACTTGTCCAAACTTTTTTTAAAACCAGCTACACTAACAGCTTTTACTACATCTTCCGGTAACGAATTCCAGAGTTTGATTACTCTTTGAGTGAAAAAATATTTTCTCTTATTTGTCCTAAATGGGCTACATTTAGGACAAATAAGAGAAAATATTTTTTCACTCAGTGTGTCTCCTAGTCTTTCTACTTTTTGAAGAAGTAAACAACTGATCTACGTTTATCCCTTCTATTCCATTCATTAACTTATAGATTTCTATCATATCTCCCTTTAGTCATCTCTTTTCCAAGTTGAAGAGCCCTAACCTTTTAAGCCTCTCCTCATAGGGGTATCCTCCTTAACCCCTTTACCATTTTGGTGGCACTTCTGTGTACCTTTTCTAATTCTGCTATATGCTTTTTAAGATATGGCGACCAGAATTGCACACAATATTCACCATGGAACAATACAGAGGCATTATAATATCCTTGGTTTTGCTCTCCATTCCTTTCCTTATGATTCCTAGCATTTGATTTGCTTTCTTGGCTGCCACTGCACGCTGGGCAGAGGATTTCAACATATCAAATGATGATGCCTAAATCCTTTTCCTGGGTGGGCTGTTCCTGAGGACAATTTCTCCAAATGGGTGAGTTTTCCGCATAAAGTTCTCAAAAAAATAACAAAATCCCTTAGACCCAGCCAAAAAATTCACAAACAAACAAATTAATTTATAAAAGGTTCATCACTCCCCATCCCTGAGAAACTATTCACAGGGAGAAGAAAGACCTCAGTATGGCTCTAATCCCACTATGCAGTAATCTAGGTTACCATTGGGGAAAGAAAGATACTCACAACACCGGTCTTAAAAAAAACTCCCATATATAATGTATTATTCATACTTTATTAATAATATTTTCAAAAAAGTACTTTTCTTGATTTTTTAATTTTCTTTAAAAACAATAATTGAATTCACGTTCATATATATTAATATAAGGGGTCATATGTATCTCAAAAGCATTCAATGCAACGACACTATCTCCCAACGGCCCACATCCACTTAGGTCTACCGACCTTACTGACCAATCCCCATTACAAAACAGACAGCTTAATCGTCTAGTACTTAATTGTCTAGTACTGTTACTTTCAGTGAAGATCAGCAATGTTATCCCTCTGATGACAGCCCCCCTCCCCCTTTCTGTCAACTTGATTATTGTCCCCCCCCCCCCTTTTATGTTAAACCGCTTTGACCCGGTGAAAAGCGGGATATAAATGCAGTTAAATAAATAAACACACACCAAAATTTTACAGTGTATCAACTTTACTTATCTTAACATTCTTTCCCACGCTCCCACAGCCATTGCAGCATAGTCCATAGCCCAACAAAGATCTTTGTTTCTCCTTAAAAAAGGTTTAGTCAGGGGCTTTCAAATCTATCACAAATGACAACTCAAATCAGTGAGTTTTGCGCATACCATGACAGTCATGAACTTCACTTCTAAGCCAGGGTATGTGGAGTATGATCTCAGTTTCTCAAATTTACTGCTAATGCTCGGCGTAGTACTTGCATCATGCCAAAGAGAGCCGCCTCCTGGAGTTCGTAAGATGTTACGTATATAGTTAATTTATCAAGGTATGCTTGGAAGTTCCTCTTAATTAGGCCTGTGACACCCATCACAATGGGAAATAACTCTATAGCTTTCTGCCACATTTTCTTGGTCTCTGACTGCATTCCTTGGTACTTGAAGATCTTCTCCCTCTCAGTGCTTTTCACAGAGTAGTTGCTTGGAACTGACATCTCTCAGTGCCATTTGGGTGGTTTTCTCTTTTACCACTATATCCAGTTTCCTCACGTCCAGCTTTTTATTGGTCAGAATGGGAGTATTCGATGTGACCATAACCTCTTCATTCTCTGTAATCCTTTTAGTGTCATGATCCCAGTGCTTGTCATGATGCAAGGTTCCTAATGTGGAACCTTGTATCGTGTAACCATAGTTTGGGTTGTTCTCCCCATGAATAGCTACTACAAATGATTTTAATGATAGTTCACAGATTACTAATAGGTCTGCAATCTCATTTCTCCAGGAGCAAGCAGGAAGTCAGTCCTCATATGGGTGACGTTGGCACTGACGGAGCCTGCGCAGAACATTTTCCCAGCTTTCAAAGAAAGCCTTTGGGAATGCCACTGCACATGCGTGGTCCCCTTCCCGCCCAAAGGTGCAATCTTACTCAGTCTTCCTTTTTTCCGCGGAGCCCTTCGGACGTGCGTCTCATCTCTGGAAAAAGCTTTTCTGTTTCCAACCAGTTTTTGATCTCTGGCCTTTGCCGGTCCTCTCCCCGCCTCTTGAGCACCTCTGCTTCGGCCCTGGTCTCGGGGCTTTTCTCCTTTTCAACTTTTTTTGTTTTTACCGTGCTTCTTGCCCTTTTTAACTATTGGCTGCATTGAGTATCTTTGACATCGCAGGGGTCCTGTTTCCTCCAATGGCCTCCAGTTTTAAGAAATGTGATAGGTGTTCGAAAAAAATGTTACTCACAGACACCCATGACTGTTGTCTCAGGTGTCTAGGAGCCATCCATCACCTGAAGCTATGCTCCTTCTGTAAGAAGATGTCTTCCAAGGTCATCCAGAGTTGTAAGCAGAAGCTGGATGATCTCTTCTGTAAGGCAGCCCCGGTATCCCCGGTAGCCTCCCACTCCTCGGCCCCGCAACCTCTAGAGTCTCCCAAGGCTCCTCCCCGGGCCTGGCAGCACTCTGACCAGGGGTCAGCAAAACGTGAGCAGAAGAAGAAGACGTCTGCGAGGACTCTGTTGGGGGTGTCAGACAAGCGTGAGAGGTCATACGCCCGGTGTCTCAGCCCCCCTTGGCAGTCTCTGGAGTTGGAGAAGGAGTGGCCCATTAAGGTCCCTTGAATCGATACGGAGGCCTATGGCGAGGGTGCCCGGTCTCCTGAAGGTCATCCCGGTGAGGACTCCCTCTCCTCAACACCCAACCCGGTTACCCCGGCATCGGTGTCGCAGGGCCCCACTCCTGAGTGGGAGACCCGAATTCTGGCCTTGGAACGCAGCGTTTCTGCATTCCTCATTACTCAGCAGGCACTGGTGCCAGGTCCCACTGGCACACGTATTGAGACCATAGGGACCTCGACCTCAAGGACTCCCCGGGCCGCCACATTGACCCCCAAGAGCCCAAAGCCTCATGAGGATCCTCGACACGGGTCTCGATCTCCGTCCTGTTCCTCGGGCGCGAGGTCTTCTCAGTCAAGCGCCTCCGGCTCCAGGCAAGTTTTTGCTTCGGAGACCTAGCGCAGGTCACCGACCCATCTCGAGTCACCTGAACTAGAGTCCTCCACGGACTACTCAGAGTGTGAGTCCGACAGGGAGACCTCCCTGGAGACCCGGTCCCATCAAGACCTTCCCTCTGATTTGTCCTTGCCAACACAGAGGCGGCAGTCACCTCCCGAGGACACCTCCTTTCTGGAGTTCGTCCAGGACATGGCGCGGACCCTGGTGCTCGCCACCAAGTAGAAGGAGGAGCCCTGCGCTGAAGTGCTTGTTATTCTGCAATATGAAGCACTCTGAAAGAGGCTCTCTTGTGCCAGTTACTCCCATTCTGAACTGGCTCCTCCTCCACATGTGGGAGACGCTGGCCTCGGTCCCTATTGTGAGCAAGCGCCTGGATACTGTGTATAGGGTGCAGCGGGGCCCGGGATTTCGGAAAGCCCAGCTTCCCCACACCTCAATGGTGGTCAAATCGGCCATGCAGAAGCTATCCAGCCATTGCCAGCGGCTCTCCCCACTGGGCATAGAGCGATCATCTGAGGCAGCGGCGGGAACATCAGCCATCTTCGGCGTCCTACCCAATCGGGGCAGATGCCGGCATATAAAGGAAAGTGCCATCGGGTGCTGTGAGGGATGCTCTCCAGCCATTGCCAGTGGCTCTTCCCACCGGGGATAGAGCGATCATCTGAGGCAGCAGTGGGAACATCAGCCATCTTCGGCATCCTGCCCAATCGGGGCAGATGCCGTCATATAAAGGAAAGCGCCATTGGGCGCGCCCGCGCCTGAGGGCCTTGCCAGAGGGCCCTTTGGTGTGGCCTTTAGGCGGGGTACTAGAGGCCAGGGCTAAACAAATCCCACGAGAACCTTCCAGCGGCTACGTCCTGGGCTATATACCACGTTCAACATCCTAGGAGGCCGCCAAAGCCTGCAGAATCACTAACAACCTGAAGGTAACTTATAGGTATAAAGTCATCTGCCAACCCACCATCTTAGACGCATAGTCTGAATCTGAGCTCACACGAGTTAAGATCCTTGCTGTATCACTAGGCAGTTATATCCAGTGTCTCAATCCATTGTCATTTCAATGCTAGACCTTGTATACCTCACGGCTATTTAATTATATTGAGTACGCCTTACCACCGCTATTAGACGACTGTATCTAGTATACTATTGCTTCTAAACAACTGTATCTATCTCACCACTGCTACTAATCGAATGTATCTATTTTACCATTGCTACTAAATGACTGTATCTATTGTACCATACCATTGATGCTAGTCAACTGCATACACTGCATGTTTCCATAGACCTTTGCTATCCTTTTCTACACAATCATAGTGATTTTACAACTCCTTTGTTACCAGATAGCTCTCACACTTGTGCAGCCACTAAGACAGACTCAACACTCTGCAGCCCAACATGGCCCTCTCCCTACTAGCCCTTACCAGCATCTACCTTCTAGCCAATGCCACCCAGATTACCTTGGCACTGTCACCTGGCTACAACCACATCCCCATCCTACATAGTCTTGGAAGAAGAAATTATAGCAGCCTGCACCATCCACTACCACACACATACCATGTCAGACATTCACACCATCGGCATAGCCTCTCGTCCTCTGGCAGGGCGGCAGTCCGGTCCATTTCTCCCACAGGTAGGAGTCCATTTCCACCGACGCCTGGGTTCTTCAGGTCGTTCGGAAGGGCTATCTTCTCCATCTGGACCAGACCCCTCCTCTGTACTTCCCCAGGGAGCCAGGTCAGCTTCCCCAGGACCAGACCTTCCTGGGTCAGGAGCTCATAGGCCTCCTCGAGGATGGCGCAGTAGAACCAGTCCCACCGCACCTCCGAGGACAGGGGGTTTTACTCCTGATACTTCCTCATCTCAAAGTGGACAGAGGACCTTTGGCCCATTCTCGACCTATGGAACCTCCAAGTTCCTGGTGTGGGAGAAGTTCAAGATGCTCTCCCTTGGAACGTTACTTCCCTACCTCCAGCGGGGCAATTGGCTGTGCTCCTTGGACTTAAAGAATGCTTACGCTCGCATCTTCGTCCATCCCAAACACAGAAAGTGACTGTGCTTCATGGTTCATGGAAACCATTACCAGTACAGGGTACTTCCCTTTGGCCTCGTGTGGGTCTTCATGAAGTGCCTGGCCATGGCTGCGGCCCACCTATGGCTGCAAGGCACCTTCGTCTATCCATATCTAGATGACTGGCTCGTAACAGGGGGCATGGCCTCCAAAGTCAGGCAGGCCGCAGACCACACCATTTGCCTCCTGGAGCATTTGGGGTTTGTGATCAATTAACCAAAGTCCCACCTGCTCCAATTTAGTCGCTGGAGTTCGTTGGGGCTCACCTGGACATCCTTCGGGCCATGACCTTTTTTCCTCAGGACAGGGCGGACCACATCGTGTCCCTGGCATCTGAAGTTCGATGCTGCAGTGCCCTCTCGGCCCAGACGATGCTTCACCTTCTCAGCCACATGGCCTCCACGGTCCAAGTCATGCCCAATGCCCATCTCAACATGTGGGCGACACAGTGGTGGCTGCGAGTGCAATGGGCGCAGTCGACTGGCCACCTTCGAGACCCCACCTCTGTCTCTCCTTTAGTTGTTCACTTCATGCCTGGCTTTCTTCTTATGAAGCTTCCCATTAAGCATTCTCCTGTGTCTTGGGACCTCAATAGTTTCTAACTCAGCTGATGAAAGCTCTCTTTGAAATACTGCATACCTGTGGACTGAAGTACCTGACCTGGAAGTTCTGGTTTTGGGTGGCAGTAACTTCAGCACACAAAGTTAATGAGCTCCAGATTCTCATAGTGGATGCAGCCTTTAGAACATTTTTCAACAGTAGGTTTATATTGTGTACTTATCCTAAATTCCTTCTGAAAGTGGTGTTGGACTTCCACCTTAATCTATCATCCATCCAACTTTTTTCCCAAGACCCCATGCTCACAAAGAGCAGAACACTTTGCATACTTTGGATTGCAAGAGAGCCTTGGCCTCCTATTTGAATTGGGTTAAAGTCCGTAGAAAGTCTGCCAGCTTTTTTGTTTCTTGTGATCCCAATAGATTGGAGGCTACCATGAACAAATGTATTCTTTCAGTTTGGCTAGAAGATAGCATCTCTTTCACTTATGACAGGCAGGTCTGATGCTTGAGAGGTCATGTCATGGCTGACAATGTCCAGACCATGACTGCGTTAGTGGCACATGCTTAACCTCCATACAATAAATTTGCAAGGCTGCAACTTGGATTTTTGTCCACAAATTTTTCATTTCACTGTTGTCTGGGTTTGGAATCCCAATGTGACAGTAGATCTGGCCAATCCATTCTTCATTATCTGCTTGGGAATTAGAATCCAACTCCATTCCCCCAGGTCCTTTTCTTCTGTTCCGTGCTGCCACATTTTTCTCTGTGTTCGCAGTGGTTACAAAAAAACATTTTACTCTGTTCATGGTGTCTGCAAGTTGCAGCACTTAATTTCCTCCTTTGTTTATAACACAGCCGGAAGCTAGGGAATCCCATATATGAGTACTTATCCTGCTTGCCCATACAGAAAATAGTTGGAATACTATGCTTATTCCCCTTTTTGTTTAGAAGACGCCTGTAACTACAGATTCCCACATGTCCATGGAAAACAAATAAAGTTACTCACCTGTAGCAGATATTCTCCGTGGACAGCAAAATAAGTCCTCATAACCCTCTTGCCTCCCCTTGGATTTACATTCTGGCGTTTAGATAATAATCAGACTGAGGAGATGAGGTACAGCAATGGCAGGTGGGAAGACGCACGCATCCATGGACAAACTGATCTGTAAACATCTAGAAGGAGCTGAGAAAGGTTCCTGTGTGGAACTACATCTGTGACTACTTATCATTGAGAACACATGCTACAGCTGAGTAACTTTGTTTTCTTC
The DNA here is from genome assembly GCA_033557465.1 of Ichthyophis bannanicus. Classification (NCBI taxonomy): domain Eukaryota; kingdom Metazoa; phylum Chordata; class Amphibia; order Gymnophiona; family Ichthyophiidae; genus Ichthyophis; species Ichthyophis bannanicus. The sequence goes on along the minus strand of CM066032.1, from coordinate 103,074,535 downwards.
AATGACAATAGGATTCCAGTCCTCAAAAAAACCCACCTGCCTCCCCTAGGAATTGACTTTTCCTATTGAACTTTATACTGAACTGAAGGGGGGCCAACACAAAGATGCTAACGTGTAAATTCCCACACATGTGCAGTGCTCTGCTCTAGAAACCGCAGAGTTTATATTTTTCTGACTCAAGCTCCAACAGATGATGTCACTCCATGTATGAGGATTGATTGGAAGCGCCCGTTAAAGGGAAGGAGGCTCTGCTCGTTGCACAAATGCAGTTTCCCTGCCTCAGAGATCTGCTATTTCCTCTGATACTAGCATGCTTTTTCAGTTTATGGCATTTTATACCCATTGTTAGACTACATTTATTGTTTATTAGCAACTTACTCTTTTCAAGAGGAAACGTTTTGCTTTTATGAACCAAATCACCCGGAGTGAAAAATTGTGTTTTTCAGTTGATCTATTCTAATCTAATCTTGCTCTTTTACAGGAACCCCAGGTACAATGATCTGTTCGCAGTGGGACATGGCTCTTGTAAGTTACAAGTAATGCAACAATGACTTTTATTATATCAAGTTGAATGGCATCAGTACAATCAACATAAAATGCTGTAGTATTATGAAGCCTGAGATTACAGGCCCCTTAAAAGTACGTTGAGCAAAAATCACAGCCTGTGTACAAGAACATGTATTTATTTATTTTATTTTACTGGCATATTTTGTATCAGTAACTTTTTCAGACAAGTCATTATCATTCCTTAATATTTTATAAATAATTCTGATGACAGTGAAGGCGGGAGTCAAATCAGATTCCTCATTGCCTACGCTTGATTTTGTAATTTATTTATTTATTTATATTATTTAAATTATTTCTATACCGCGCTCTTTAAAATCAGCTCAGTTTACATATAACATCAATTTGTACAATGCGGTGGAACATGCAATGTACATTACAGAGAACAGGTATTGTAACTTGGGTTTCAACGGGGGTAACTATATACAAACGGAGACACGATCTGCAGCTATTTACATTTTAGATAACTATTTACAGGTTTGTGCATTAGTATTTCTGGATGTGGTTGCGTCAGCATGACATGAGTGTGCTAGTGGTTTCGTTGTGGTGGGTGGAGGGTATGTTGGGTTGCGATGTTTCACTGGACTGGGAGTAATGTAGGAGAAAAAGATGATGCTTTAATGCCATCCTGAATTGGGCGAGGTTGGTAATAGCTCGGATGGTGGTTGGGAGGGCATTCCAGAGTGTAGGTGCGTAAAATACAAAGGCTCTGGTCTTTGCTGCCAGGGAGCATTTTGTTATTGTGCTGGGGATTACGAGTGTGTTTTCAGCGAATGCCCTTCTGGACCTGTTTGGAGAGGTGGGGAGGATGAGGTCCGTGAGGGAGGTCGAGGATTGTTTGTTGATGTACTTGAAGGTCAGTAGTAATACCTTGAAGGTGAGCCTGCAGTGGATCGGAAGCCAGTGAAGTTGTTTCAAGATTGGGGTTATGTGGTCTCTTCTGGAAGCTCTGTGCAGGATGCGGGCCGCGGCATTCATTGCCAGTTGCAGGGGGTTCAGAGTGTTCTTGGGGAGTCCATGCAGAATAGCATTGGCGTTGTCAAAGTGTGGGGTTACCAGTGCTTGAAAAATCGTCTGGAAATCGTCTGGTTCCAGTAGGAGTCGTAGGTGGCAAATTGTTCGTATCTTGTGGTAGATTGCCCTGATGGTGTTGCTTATGTGTGCTTTCATGTTGAGCTGCTGGTCTAGTGTGATACCCAAATAGCGGATGGTGGGCTTGCTCGGGAGCTCGGCGTCTCTTACTCTTATTGATGCGGGAGGGGTGAAAGAGTGATTCCTGGTGATGAAGAGGACATCTGTTTTGTTAAAATTAATCCTGAGGCTCTGCATGTGGAGCCAGTCTGACAGCATCAAAGCATTTTGTTAATGTCGAGAAATCAGGCTGGTTTATTGAGAATGGTGTGAAGAGTAGTACATCGTCGGCGTACACCAGGCAGGAGATATTGAAGGAGCGTATGATTGAGCAAATGGGCTGCATGTATATATTGAAGAGGAGGGCCAAGAGTGATGAGCCTTGGGGGACCCCTTGCATTTGTTGGAAAGGCTCAGAGGTCCCGGAGCCTGTTCATACCTGCTGCCATCTGTCTGTCGGTATGACTTGCACCAACTCAAGGCTGAACCGTGGATTCCCTTCTCTTGGAGACATGCCAGGAGCAGCTCGTGGTTGACTGAGTTGAATGCGGCGGCAATGTCCATGAAGATTAGTGCGTATCCTTGCCTGATGTTATCAATCCCTGTAAGTAAGGTACTGAGTAGAGTGGTAAGGAGGGTTCAACGCCATGTGATTCTCTGAAGCCACTTTTGATGGAGAAAAGCACATCACATACTACATGCTGTGCCTTGAAATGGGTACCCAAGAGAATCTTTTTGCAGTTTTTGTCCAGCAATTTGGTCCTTTACCTTTGGGCTTCTAATTCAATTGAAACCATCTTTGATGGCCTGAAGTGCCAAGAGCCTTCATTTGCAACAACTCAGGGTTTGGTTTTCCTTGTTCATATCTCCTCAACTCAGCCCATTCATCAATGTGCCCATCCTCTGCTGGTTGCTAGAAATGACAATTCTCTTTGGAACTTGGTTAACATGAACTCTTATCTTCCTACTACTACTTATTTGTATAGCGCTACAAGGCGTACACAGCGCTGTACAGACACATGTAAAAAATGGTCCCTGCTTATCAGAGCTTACAGTCTAGTCAAGACAGACAACACAGCAGCTGAGGAAAAGGATATATCTAGGGGAATGACAGGGAAAACACTTAGGAGAATAAGCAAATCATGATCAAAAAGTGGCCTTGAAGAGATGAGTTTTCAGCCTGGATTTGAAAAGAGTCAGAGATGAAGCCTGACAAACAGATTCGGATAGTTTACTCCAGGGATAAGGAGCAGCAAGGTGGAAGGATCAAAGTCCGGAGTTGGCAGTAGAAGAGAAGGGCACAGATACAAGGGATATGCCAGAAGAACGGAGTTCCCGAGGAGGGGTGTAGGGAGAGATAAGAGAGGAAAGGTATTGAGGAGCTGCAGAATGAGTGCACTTATAGGTCAGTAGGAGAAGTTTGAACTGGATATGGAAATAAATAGGGAGCGATTGAAGTGACTTGAGAAGAGCATATTGAGGCTGGTGGAAGATTAGCCATGTAGCTGAGTTTTGAACAAATTGAAGGGGAGAGAGATGATTCAGAGGGAGACCAGTAAGGAGGAGGTCACAATAGTGGAGATGAGAGGTGACTAAAGAGTGGATAAGTGTCTTAGTAGTGTGTGGAGAAAGGGACAAATTCTTCCAATGTTATAGAGATAGAAACGACAGATTTTAGCTGTCTGTTGGCTGTGTGCAGAGAAAGCACAGTTACTTACCTGTAACAGGTGATCTCTGGGAACAGCAGGAAATAGTCCTCACATATGGGTACGTCGGTACCGACGGAGCCTGCGCGGGAAAGCTCCCCAGCTTCCCAGAAAGAAAGCTTTTGGGGCCTCCCACAGTGCATGCGCGCTGCCTTCCCGCCCTCCTGACCAACTCTCCTCAATTCGAGTTTAAAGCTGAGACAATAGAGAGGGGAAAGGAAAGAGAGAAAGAGACAACTCCTAGGGGAGGTGGGTGGGATGTGAGGACTAATTCCTGCTGTTCCCAGAGATCACCTGTTACAGGTAAGTAACTGTGCTATCTCCAGGAACAAGCAGGAATAAGTCCTCACATATGGGGACTCCCTAGCTGAGATGCCTGGGAGATCCCCGCCCTGTAAGGGTATGAGACCCTGTAAGGTTTCACATCTTCCTATGGATCTCAGGCATCCAATCAGGGAAGGTGGGCAGGAGTTGTTTAAGAATGGAACAGGTGTTTGAGGACAGCCTGACCAAATAAGGCATCCCGGCGGGAGTCCTTGTCCAAGCAATAATGGGCTGTAAAGGTATTTATTTATTTATTTATTTATTTATTTACGGTCTCTTCTATACCGCACTATTCAGCATCAGCGCGGTTTACATGGAACAAAAATGCTCAGTACAGATAACATGTATGAGTTTACAGATAACATGTATGAGTTTACAGATAACAGAGTAAGAAACTTGGATAACAGGGGTAACTATTTACAACATTTGCTACATAATCTTGGATAACAGTGGTAAACTATTTACAAATATTGTTACATAGAGTCATATGGTAGGGATTCAGTAGATACAAATGAACCACTAAGAGTTAGAGAAACTTTCATGGCATGTTGTTGTTAGAGAAACTTTCATGGCATGTTGGGAAACCATATATTTCCTTAGCGGATTGGCTCTCTATCTCAGTGAGTTGGTTCAATGAGATACTTATATAGAGTTAAGAATTGTACATAGTTTCCCCCAGTTACTTCCAAGTTGATCTCCCTGTTTATTGTAAATACAACTCAAAGTTCCTTGTGTTGTATAGTTGATGTTAAATGTAAACCGCTCTGATCTAAAATAGAGCGGTATAGAAGAACTGTTAAATAAATAAATAAATAAATAAAAGATGGTATTTAAGGGCTTTCCTGAATTGTGTGAGGCTTTCAATAGCCCGGATATCTGGAGGTAATGCGTTCCAGCATCTTGGTGCGCTGATGCTAAACGCCCTATTGGCTGTAGTTGCTGTGCAAACTGTTAGTGCTTTCGGTACTTTTAGGGTGTTTGTCGCTGCGGATCTCCTCGCTCTGTTAGGAGATGTGATGTGGATGAGGGCAGTTATTGATTCCGGGGAGAGCTTGTGAAGAGCTTTAAAAGTGAGTAACAGAGTCTTGAACACTATTCTAGCCTGGATAGGTAGCCAATGTAGTTGTATCAGCAGAGGTGTAACGTGGTTACTTCTGGAGGCTCCATGGATGACCCTTGCTGCAGCGTTCATGGCGAGCTGCAGAGGGTGTAAGGTGGATAGGGGCAGGCTTTGAAGGATGGCATTGGCGTAGTCAAAATGAGGTATGATCAACGCCTGGTATATAGTCCTGAAGTCATTCGGTTCAAGCATGGATCGTAGATGCCTAAGTGATCGGATCTTATAGTATACTGCCCTGACTGTATTCGCTATGTGGGCTTTCATGTCCAGGCGTTGATCCAAGGTGACTCCGAGGTAGCGTATTGATGGTTTAGAATGTAATTCTGCATCTTTTACTTTAAGGAATTGTGGTGGTGTGAAGTTAGGGTTCCTCGTAATGAAGAGTACTTCCGTTTTCTTATGCTGTATTCGGAGGTTTTGGGAGAAAAGCCAGTCAGAAATTGCGTTGAAACAGCTCGTCAGTGGAGAGAGGTCTAGATGTTCCGTAGAGAAGGGTATGTACAGCAGGACATCATCAGCGTATAACATGCAGTCCACATTGAAGGATCGGATGATCTTGCAAATTGGCTGCATGTAAATGTTAAACAGGAGGGCTGAAAGGGAGGATCCTTGTGGGACTCCCTGATTTTGGTGGAAAGGTTCCGATGTCATGCCTCCAGAACGCACATGTTGCCATCTTCCAGACAGGTAAGATCTGCACCATTCAAGCGCTCTTCCAGTAATGCCTTTCTCAATTAGTCGACCTATGAGAAGTTCGTGACTTACTGAATCAAAGGCTGCAGCGATGTCCAGAAAGATGAGAGCAAATCCTTGATGGATGTCATCAATGCCAGTGATTATCTTGCAGAAGAGGGTGGTAAGAAGAGTTTCCACTCCATGGGATTCTCTAAAACCATGCTGGCAGGGGTCTAATGGTGCGGCAGTGTCAACGTGATCTTGTAGTTGTCGTTGTACCTCTTTTTCGATGATCTTCGCAAGTAGAGGTATACTGGATATAGGTCTGTATGATTCTACTTTTTGGGGGTCAAGTTTGCAGTTTTTCAAAAGAGGTCTGATAGAGGTGCGCTTAAGAGCTGAGGGGAAGGAACCTGTTGTGAAGGAGAGGTTAATTATATTGGATAGTATTGGGCTGAAGTGGCTGCGGAGCTCCTTGATCCAGAAGGCTGGGCATGGATCGGACTGAGATGTGGAGGTGTTAAGGGCCATAATAGTGTCTTCAATTCCATTCTTGGTTGGGGTAGAGAGAATACAGTTAGAGCTGCAGGGTAGTCTCGTTCAGGGGTGGTGGTTGTAGTCAAGATATTGGTAGTCTGGCAAATCTTGGATTGTGCATAGTTAGCAAAATCTTGTGGGTGAATCTCAAATTGGGGTCCGGGGGTTGGTTCTTTAGATAGAGTCTTGACTAGGTCAAAAAGATCATGGGGTTTATTAAGTGATCTCTTTAAGGTCTCAGAGTAGTATTGTTTCATTGCATCGGTGGTTGCCTTGCGGTGTGCAGCCAGGTGACAGTTGTACGCTGTCTGGTCAATTGAAGAGTGGGATCGGCGCCATCTCTTCTCGAGTTTCCGTAATTGGGTAAGAGAAACTCTAAGATTGGCTGTGTACCATGGAGCGCTGGTTCTTTTCCCTGGGGGCTTGTTGGTTGGTGTGCGTAGGGCTATTGCACTGAGGCAATTGTTCCAATGTGTAATCAGGTCGTCGAGGTTCGAGGTGGTTTCATTAATGAGTTGTTGTGTTTCCGTGAGAATAAGGTCTCTGTTGAAAGGCTTGAAACATCTGGAGTGTGGTCTTGTAATGTTGCTTGGTATCTTCTTGAGCTTTGCATCAGTTTTGTGCGAATAAATCTGGAAGATGATCAGTTTGTGATCTGACCATGGAACAGGAGTTATGGATGTTATGGGGTCATGTGAAGTGTTAAGAGATATCTGAGGGGCGAAAACTAAGTCCAGAATATTTCCCTTAGAGTGGGTAGATTCTTTTACTAACTGTTTGAAACCGAGATTTGAGAGGGCATCAAGGAAGGATAACACTTGATTGTCCTGCAGTGTTGGCAGGTTGAAATCGCCTAGGATCCAGTTTGGGACGCTTGGGTTGTGCATGTTGGAGGCGAGATCAATTATTGCAGCAAGATCGTCCGGTGGAGCTGAGGGTGCTCTGTAAAGTAGGTTGAGTGAGCATCGTTTATTGGAGACGGTGATAGTCTCAAGGTGATTAGTGTTGGTGGCGTCAACCGTCTGGAAATGGAGGTCTGTCCTGGTGAGGATGAGCACCCCTCCACCTCTTTTGTCTCGTCTATGATTTGTGTGAGCTGTGAAGTTCGGTGGGAGAAGCTGATTGAGTATAACGTTGTCTTCGTCGGATAGCCATGTTTCAGTGACTAAGAGTATATCAAGGTCGTGGAGGGAAATAATGTCGATGACAGCTGGCCACTTCTTCCGGATAGACCGGGCATTAATGAGGGCACATTTTAGGTTATGAGGGTAGGAGATTTCTACCTTCTTGGATTTCACCGAGTGCTGAAGCGTAATGTGTAGCAGATGTGGGTGGTGTGCACGGGTATCCCAATCTACATTGTTACGGGATGCACCAGACCATCTTCTTCCATGACTTTGTAATATTGGGATCTGGTTGGCAGGAGGGGTTAAGGTAAGAGAGCAAGAGAACCAACTAGCAAGGATGATATAGCATCCGATTATTGTGGGGAAGGGGGGACCCATTGTGGCCTGGCTCTGTGTGATTGTGGATATGTATTGTTGAGAGAACTACTGACAACAGTACAATGGTGACTAGCTCGATAGAATTAAGGAATTGTTGGCAATGGTACAGAGGCTAAATAGCAGTAGGGAAGTACTGACAACAGTAAAATAGTAACAATTACTGATTATAATTCAGTGGTAATGGTGTAGTGGATAGCTGGCAGGAAGCAGTTCTGACTACAGTAACAATTACTGACTACAGTACAGTTGTAACAGTACAGTGTCTAGATAGCATTAAGTAATTACTGACAACAGTATAAGTAACTGACTACAGTACAATGGAAACAGAACAGTGGCTAGATAGGGTTAAGTAATTACTGACAACAGTATATGTAGACTGGCATCGATAAGGCTGTTGATGGTAGTATACAGAAGTTATAATTGTGAGACTATACTTGCGGTAAGCAGCATGAAAGTAGGATCATCTGATGCATGAGGATCGTTCAGTTCTTATCACATGTTGACTTTCACTAGGCTGAACGAAGGGGAGTGAGAGGTGCTGCTGGTGCGCGAGCTCAACACAGAGGGGCTCAGGCTGCTGGGTTGCTTGGAGGTGGTCTTTGCAGCAATGGTTGCTGTGGTGTGTGGGCCAGCTACATCAGGGCTGGCGCACCGGCTGGCGCGGACCTTAATTAGGCATCAAGCGGCTGCCACTATGAGACGGCTCGCCTGAAGTTAACCTCTGCTGTTGGAGGGTGGCTCGGTCCCCCGATGGTAAGAGCTGCTCAGGTAGTGGCTGGCGGCTGGTTGTGGTAGACTTCAAGGATTTTCTGCGTGATCACAGCGAGCGAAGTGACTCTTTGGGTTGATTGTAGATAGCTGTTAGGCAACTCTCTGTTGTGTTTGCTTGGTCGATGGGCGGTAGATTACTAGTGCCGCGCCTAAGGGCCACGCCAAAGGGCCCTCTGGCGAGGCCCTCAGGCGCGGGCCCGTCAGGCGCGGGCCTGCCTGTCGGCAGCCGTTTAAATACGCTGCTAGTGCCCTCCCACAGCCCCGACTGGGCTGGAGGCTAGCGCGTGGTTGGTGAACGGCCCGATCTGGAGCTTAACCCCGATCGGGGGAGCGATGGATGGCTCAAATGTAAAGGAAGTTCCCGCCGTCGGCAGCCGTTTAAATACGCTGCTAGTGCCCTCCCACAGCCCCGACTGGGCTGGAGGCTAGCGCGTGGTTGGTGAACGGCCCGATCTGGAGCTTAACCCCGATCGGGGGAGCGATGGATGGCTCAAATGTAAAGGAAGTTCCCGCCGTCGGCAGCCGTTTAAATACGCTGCTAGTGCCCTCCCACAGCCCCGACTGGGCTGGAGGCTAGCGCGTGGTTGGTGAACGGCCCGATCTGGAGCTTAACCCCGATCGGGGGAGCGATGGATGGCTCAAATGAACCGAGGCCCAGGTGGCTGCTCGACAGATCTGATCGATGGATACAGAATGAAGATGAGCCATAGAGGTGGCCATGGCTCTCACATTGTGAGCAGTGACATGGCCCTCCAGAGTGAGGTTCTTACTCTGGTAAGCAAAAGAGATACACTGAGCAATCCAATTGGACAGCGTTCTTTTAGTGACTGGAAGTCCCAAATGAGAAGGATCAAAAGCAACAAAAAGCTGGGAAGACTTTCTTTGTTGCTGTGTCCTGTGGAGGTAAAAGGCGAGAGCTCTTTTACAATCCAGAGTATGAAGGGCCCTCTCTGCATTAGATGCATGAGGAGCTGGAAAAAAGATAGGTAAATATACCTCTTGATTAAGATGAAAAGGTGAAACCACTTTAGGCATAAAGTGTGGATTCGTCCTAAGGACTACCTTATCATGATGGAACCTTGTATAAGGTGGATTAGCCACTAAGGCCTGCAGTTCACTGATACGGCGAGCTGAGGTGACTGCAATAAGGAAAACAACCTTCCAGGAAAGAAATTTCAAGGAGGTTGAGGCTAAGGGTTCAAAGGGGGGCTTCATAAGCTGACCAAGAACCAAGTTTAAGTCCCATGCCACCGGAGGAGGTCTAATGGGAGGCTTAGTTAAGGTTAGGCCTCTCATGAATCTAGCAATAAGAGGATGAGAGGAAATAGTTTGTCCATTGATAGGTTTAAGTGATGCTGCAATAGCACTCAAATGGACTCGTACTGAATTCGTCTTGAGGCCTGCATTGGAAAGATGCAGGAGATATTCTAATAGAGAATTCAGAGGTAGTGCGAGAGGGTCAAGACTCCTTTGAGCACACCAAATGGAAAATCTTTTCCATTTGAAAGCGTAAGAACGCCTAGTGGAAGGTTTCCTGGAGGCATGGAGGATATCCTTCACTTGTTGAGAAAGATTGAAGGCTTGAAGGTCTAGGCCTTCAGTAACCAAGCTCTGAGGTGAAGGGACTTGGGGTTTGGGTGCCACAAAGTTCCCTCCTCTTGAGACAGAAGGTCTGGAGCAGCTCCCAAGTCCAGGGAGGGGGCTTGGGAGAGCTGCAGAAGTAGAGGGTACCACACTTGGCGTGGCCAGCGTGAAGCGATGAGGATCATAGATCCTTGATCCCTCTGAAGTTTGAACAGAGTCTTGGGAATCAAGGGAATGGGTGGAAAGGCATACAGGAAGGCCTGACCCCAGTGAAGGAGGAAGGCATCCTTGGCCAGAGCCTCCTGACACGGAATTCTGGAACAGAAGTGGGGAAGTTTGGCATTCCACGGACTTGCAAAGAGGTCCATGTCCGGGGTCCCCCATTCCTGGAAGATTCGGAGAACCTGATCCTTGTGCAGGGTCCATTCGTATGGGAGCAAGACTCGACTGAGTCTGTCTGCCCAAGAGTTTTGAACTCCTGGAAGGTATACTGCCAGAAGATGGATTTTATGCTCTCTGGCGAAGGCCCACAGTCTTAGAGCTTCGTTGCAAAGCGACAGAGAGCCAGTCCCTCCTTGTTTGTTTATGTAAAACATGGCTACTTGATTGTCCGTGTGAACAAGGACGGTCATGTTGTGAAGGAGGGCATGAAAAACTTTGAGAGCAAGGAAAATTGCTCGGAGTTCCAACAGATTGATATGAAGGGTGGCCTCCTATGGAGACCAAATGCCCTGAGTGGAGAGTTCTTGAAGATGAGCTCCCCAACCTGTTTGGGAAGCTTCTGTTGTGAGGGTTGACTGTGGCAACCGTGACTGAAAGGGAGCCCCCAACAACAGATTTTGAGTGGATATCCACCATTGGAGAGACCAAAAGAGGCGTTTGGAGGTTGCTATTTGGTCTGAGAGAGCTCCTGGACTTTCAGAAAGCCTTTGACAAGGTCCCTCATGAGAGACTTTTGGCAAAACTAAAGAGTCATGGGATAGGAGGCAGTGTACTACTGTGGATCAGGAACTGGTTAAAAGATAGAAAGCAGAGGGTAGGGCTAAATGGCCAATTTTCCCAATGGAGAAAGGTGAATAGTGGTGTACCCCAGGGATCTGTGCTGGGTCCGCTGCTTTTTGACATATTCATAAATGACCTGGAAAGTGGAATAACGAGTGAGGTTATCAAATTTGCTGATGACACAAAACTATTTAAAGTTGTTAAAACCCAGGAGGATTGTGGAAAATTGCAAGAGGATCTTGATAAATTGGAAGACTGGGCATCAAAATGGCAGATGGAATTTAATGTGGAGAAGTGCAAGGTTATGCACCTAGGGAAGAACAACCCAAACTATGGTTACACGATGCAAGGTTCCACATTAGGAACCACCACCCAAGAAAAAGATTTAGGCGTCCTTGTGGATACCATGTTAAAACCCTCGGCCCAGTGTGCAGCGGCGGCCAAGAGAGCAAATAGAATGCTAGGTATGATAAGGAAAGGAATGGAAAATAAAACAAAAGATATTATAATGCCTCTATATCGTTCCATGGTGAGACCGCACCTTGAATATTGTGTGCAATTCTGGTCGCCGTATCTTAAAAAGGATATAGCGATTTTAGAAAAGGTTCAGAGAAGAGCCACCAAAATGGTAAAGGGGATGGAAGGCTACTCCTATGAAGAAAGGCTAAAAAGGTTGGGGCTCTTTAACCTGGAAAAGAGACGGCTGAGGGGAGATATGATAGAAGTCTATAAATTAATGAACGGAGTGGAACGGGTAAACGTAGATCGATTGTTTACCTTATCAGAATATAGAAAGACTAGGGGACATGCAATGAAGCTACAGGGTAAACTATTTAAGACTAATAAAAGAAAATATTTTTTCACTCAACGTGTAATCAAACTCTGGAATTTGTTACCGGAGGATGTAGTAAAGGCTGTTAGTGTAGCTGGGTTTAAAAAGGTTTGGACAAGTTCCTGGAGGAAAGGTCCATAAACCATTATTAAGAAGGGACCCAGGATATCAATGCTTGAACCAATACAAGCATTGTGGAACCTGTGTCCCTTGGGGAAACTGCTAGGTACGTATGACCTAGATTGGCCACTGTTGGAAACAGAATACTGGGCTTGATGGACCTTGGTCTGACCCAGTATGGCATATCTTATGTTCTTATGTTCTTATGTCCTGATGCCTGAGTCCACTGGGTGGACAAGGTCCATTGAGCTGCTCTCATGTGTAGGTGAGCATAGGGCACCACATGTACTGTGGAGGCCATGTGGCCTAGTAGCTGTAGCATCTCCCTGGCTGACAGGTGGCTTCTGGACTGAACCTGGGAGGCAAGGTGCACTAGACGCTGACAACGGGCCTGAGGAAGGTAGGCACTTGCAGTGGTGGTATCTAACCAGGCCCCTATGAATTCCAGGGACTGAGTAGGGGTGAGCTGAGACTTTGGGAGGTTGATCACAAGTCCCAGGTACTGCAGAATTTGCCTGGTGCGGTCCAGGGATGTTTGGGCAGCGGACTGAGATGGAGCTCGGATGAGCCAATCGTCCAGGTAAGGGAAGACAAATATTCCCAGAGAACATAGGAATGCAGCTATTATTGCCATGCATTTGGTGAACACTCTGGGAGCAGAGGCCAGACCGAAGGGAAGTACTCTGTATTGGTAATGTCTTCCCTGGAACAGAAACCGTAGGAATTTTCTGTGGAAGGGGTGGATGAGTATATGTGTGTACTGTGATAAGGAAGCTTATCATAGCTCAGGAAGGAGCTATAGAAAAGGTGAAGTGACTCTGAACAAGCAACCTGTCAGTTCTGGTAGAAATAAGAAAACAGAATTTTCCCATAAAAGACTACCAGTCCCAGAATGCACCAGGTTTCCAACAGCCATTAGAGGAGCTGAAGTGGGGAAAACGTGTGTTCAATCAGGAAGGCTATGAGGTAATCCCTAAGCACTCATCTCAAAGGGCAGGGCCTGATTCAGCACAGCTGCGCTGTATTAGGGGGGAGCACTCATCTAGGCAGAATAAAGGTAGAGTTTATTCTACAGAGAAGTATCCTGAGAATCAGCTTGAGCTTGATCATCTTCATCATCAGGAGGATCATCAGAAGCAGAAGCCAAACCGGACGGACAGAGAGGGAAAGAAACCCTTTGGAAGAAAGAGGAGAAAAGCCTTTAAGAGGTCTAGAAGAGTCCAGAACAGTACGTATACTGGGAGGCATTCCAAGGGCCAGCATACACCATTGGACTGGGGAAAAGCCAGAGGAATGGTGCTGCAGAGCTAGGAATCTCCAGACGGTACCTGTGAGAGAGACGGCTACACGTGGAAGGGACCCTAAGACCCGTGCCAGAAGGTATGTGAAGAGAGATCCAGTGTCCAGGGATCTGGATTGGAAGGCTGGACATAAGAACTGGACTACATACTGGCCAGGCTATATAGAGAGGAACTCTAACAGCAATGGAAGCTCAGGTATGAACACTGATCTATGCCCTAGCTATAACCTTGAAAGACAGCAGGGAAACAAGTATTCTCCTGAAAGTGCTCCATTGAGAGATTCATCTGTGCCAATCCATGATATTGAACCCATGCTTATTGAAGAAGGGGGAATGATTGCAGATGAAGAATGTGTTTATATGGACTGCTCTTTGGTGATTTTCTGTTATAAAGTACAGCAACCATCACAAAGAAATACAAACTTGTTCTTTAATCTACTCAGAAAAGGTCCTGAGTAAGGTTTCTAGCCACGAAGTAGAAAGCAAGCCAGCTAAGGGGTTTCAGCTGGATAACTGCTAGCAATTGAGCCTTACCTAATTGCTTGTGAGCTAGGAGAGAATCACTTCTGAATCTATGTGGGAAGTTATCAGACGTTAACCTGAAAAGAACAGTTTTTTTCTTTCTTTGTGGCTTTTCGTTTGTTGTTTGATATATGCTAAGAAAACATTAGCTAATGCCTGACAAGTTTGAATGTTGTTTTCCTGATTTTGACTTTGTTTTTCCAAGTTAAACACTGGAAGCAAGTAACCTGATTTATGTGCTACCAAGCATATCTGTGTTGGGAGAAATAACCCCATAAATAAATATCTTATTGGCTTTACCCAAAAGCACAACTAATTATTGTGAGCAGCTGTGTCTGGTGTGAATGAACTGCATTGCCCACAATACCTTGCAAATCATATAGATATATGCACTTGCCAAGACTGTGAAGATTCTCACCCAGGCAGCCGTCTGATAGTACGCATCCTTGAGATCTAGAGAACAAAGCCAATCTTGACTCTGCAGGTATGGAAGAAGAGTTCCTAGAGAAAGCATTTTGAATTTTTCTTTGTAGAGGAATTTGTTCAATTCTCTGAGATCTAGAATGGGTCTGTATCCCCCTGTCGTCTTTGGAATGAGAAAATAAGGGGAGTAAAACCCTGACCCTTGTTGAAGAAGAGGAACTTCTTCTATTGCCCTTTGGGCGAGAAGGGTGGTGATCTCCTGACTCAAAAGGTGTAGGAGAGATGTGGGAGAATTGTGAGGACTCACCATGATATGGGGAGGAAGGCTGGAAAATGCAGTTTGTAGCCCTCCCTGATAATAGAGAGGGTCCATTGCTCTGATGTTATTTGCTCCCATCTGGAAGCAAAATGAGTTAACTTTCCTGGGATGGTGAGAGGCTTTGGTTGTTTCAGAGCCAGAAAGGGTAAGTTCTCTAGAATTAAGTCAAAAACCCTGAGGAGGTTGGGACTGCTGGACTGTAGAAGGCCCTGCAGATTTTGCCCTGGCCTGTTTAGATTGCTGACGCTTAGGAGCAAAACGGGCTGCAGAAGATTGTTGGCCAGTATTTGCAGAAAATCTGGCCTTCTTGAAGAAAGGCTTTTTAAAGGACTTTTTCTTAGCAGGAGTAGAGGTAGACTTGGAAAGTCTATCCAAAGCAGCATTCTCTGCGTCCATTTGAGTGGCTTTGATTTGCCACTCTTTCCCAAACAGGTTTTCACCAGTACAGGGCAAATTCCCCAAGCCATCCTGGACCCAGGGTTCCAAGTCAGAAGCCTGGAGCCAGGCAATTCTGCCAGCAACTATAGCAATGCCTGAGGCTCTGCTAGCACCTTCAAAGGAGTCAAAGGCTGCCCTGTTGGAAAACTTTGAAACATCTTGGGTATGTCTCAGCAAAAGAAGGAACTCATCCTTTTTATCCTCTGGGATAAAGGGGAGGAAATTGCGCCACTGTAGTGTAAGCTCCTTCAGAAACATGCCCATGTAGAGACTGTATGAATTGATTCTGGCAATCAGCATACTAGCCTGGAAGATTTTCCTGCCAAAAGCATCCAAAGTCCTACATTCTCGTCCTGGAGGAGTAGAAGAGTGTCTTTTGGTACTCTTTATCCTTTTCATAGCTGACTGCACCACAATAGAATGGTGAGGGAGCTGAGTCTTTTGAAATCCAGGAGAAGGGGGGACACGATACATGGTGTCCAAACGAGAATGTGGAGAGAGGAGGGTGAGAGGAGTCTCCCATAAGTCCATCATGTGTTCATGCAGAATTTCATGTATGGGCAAGGTGACTGCCTCCTTAGGAACCTTAGAGTATCCCAAAATATCCAATTTTTTTGCTCTGGGTTCTTTTTCAGTGGTTACTGAAATAAAGAGTTCTTTAGCTACTTCTAGAATGAAGTCTTGAAAGGACAAATCCTCTGGAGGAGACATTCTCCTCTTTGGAGAAGAGGGCTCCTCAGGAAGAGTAAGAGATGCTGCAGCAGAGTCCTCTGAAGCGTCTGAATCATCAGAAGACTCGAAGTATCGTCTGTTAGCTTCCAGGGATCGATATGCGTATCGACTGGTATCGACATCGGGCGTACCCGGAACCGGATCGGTATCGGGAAAAACTCCGGAACCGGGAACCGGTATCCTGGTCGATGAGGATGCCATGGGTACCGGTATCGGTTGTGGTACCGGTACTGGAGTTGGTACCGCTGGTTGCGGTACCGTAGGCATCGCAGCCTTAATGAAAGCCATGATGGCCTGCTGCATGGTCTGAACCGTATGGTCCATGGAAGCCACGACTGTCTGGATGTCGGTACTGGGAGTTTGTGCCGGTACCCCAGAGCAGTCCAACAGGTGATCGGTCGAGGCCGTGCCATCGATGTCAACCTGTAACCCCATAGGAGGAGCTTTGGAAGCCGGAGCTTCCCGCCGGGGTTGTTTGGCTGGGGCAGGGTCTTCAGGGTCAAGCCCAGAGGCCTCTCGGTACTTAGAGGGAGATTTGCCCTTTGAAGACCTGCCGGAGGAATGTTTGGTTACCTGAGATCCATCAGGAGAGGAAGACCTGGATGATGTTGATGCTGGAGTATCAGAAAACAGCATATGAAACTTGGCTGCCCGGTTCTTTAAGCCACGTTTGGACATCAGAGAACAGGATGGGCAGTCCGGAATGGAGTGGTCAGGCCCCAAACATTTAAGACACCATTCATGGGTGTCTGTAATTGAAATAGTACCGCTGTACTTGGTGCATTTTTTAAAACCAGTAGCTGGTTTCTCCATGAGGAGAATTTAGACAAGGCCTGAAGGCCAAAAGGGAAAAATACACCTAGTGGGGAAAAGTATATATATTTTTTTTTTAAGTAAAGAAAGAAAAAAGACCGGCGGTACCAGTCCGGAGTCGGGGAAGGCAGACACGCGGCCAAAGAAACAAGTTAAAATAAGAAATTCTTCAGCGGTGACAGGAACACGACCTGCTGGCTCCGCGGAAAAAGAAGAACTGAGGAGAGTTGGTCAGGAAGGCGGGAAGGCAGCGCGCATGCGCTGTGGGAGGCCCCAAAAGCTTTCTTTCTGGGAAGCTGGGGAGCTTTCCCGCGCAGGCTCCGTCGGTACCGACGTACCCATATGTGAGGACTTATTCCTGCTTGTTCCTGGAGATAGAGAGCACAGAGTTAGATGACCCCAAGGTAGTAAGCTAAGGAAACAGGGAGGAGTGTAGTGTTATCCACAGAAATAGAGTATTCTTCTTTCCAAAGAAAAATACTCGACTGACCTTCCATCGGGCTCCTCTTCACCACAGGCTTGGAACATATCTCCATCTGACGATCTTCTCTTCCCTGAGTTCGTTCATTGGTTGACCAAGGCTGCTGCTTTTGAGTTACAGGTTAAGGGTGAGCCTAAAGCATCACTTCTGGTCTCTTCAGTACATGGATCCTTCTAAGGAGTTGTTGGCAGTACTTATCCACCCTCTTTTCCAGGTTGTACAGAAGAGGGTATGAGAGATTCTGCACACTGTACTTTTGTTGGTAAGAAGGCAGGCCCAAAGTAGTGTATCCAGGTACGTACAGATGTCACAAGCCACAGCACTAGTTGACTTCATCCTAAAAAAGGCAAAATTAAGAATCACAATCCCTGTTGCTTTCTGGATGTGATTCTCAGACTTTGGACCGCTTTGAGAAGCTTTACTACTTCCCACGTAAATGACAATTTTAACAGCTGTTTCGATGCATACAACAGTATTTTATGTACGGAAATAGACATATAAAATTCTGTCTCTGATAAATGTATAAAGGTGTGTATGTACCCTGAAAACATGTAACTTTACCCAAACTGAGTGAAAGTGTTCCTATGGGTGAGGTTGGGGAGGAGTCTGCATTTATATTCATACTTTTGAAAGTATGCTTGTAAATAACACAGACAATTTGTGCATGCCAAAGAGCAGGTGTAAGTCTAAGTGCATACATTCCATAGGGTAGGAGAAAGTGATGTCTGTTCAGCAGCTGGAGAAAGGGGCTCTGCCATTATACCCATTAAAAGCATGACTAAATATCCTCCAGAAGTGGATTCCAAGGTACCGTTGCAGGGCTGATCAGGCTGATCATGGAGAGAGGTAACAGACTGAGATGGCTACTTGGCGCAAAACAGCAGAGTCTGCCTACCAGTCGGGTAGAAGTGAAATTTGTGGCCCTCTCAAAATGGTGGTAAAAGACAGGGGTGGAATGGCCACAGAACAGTCGGAGCTCATTGGCCAGAAAGATGATGGGGATGTGGCCCCTGTCTAAAGCAGAATTGTGTGACTGGTTTATGGACCTGAAAAAATAACTCTTAGAAGTGAAAGCTGATATCAGAGGTCTGCTGAAGGACTGCGAGTGGAGGTGGCAGAGCTTGACCTCCGAGTACAGGAATGAGAGGAGAGAGTGGACAGTACCCAGGAGGAGGTGGACAGGCTGCTGTGTTTAGTCCATAAGATCATGTATGAGAAGGATGGCTTGGCCTTAAAAGTGGAAGACCTTGAAAATCACATGTGATGCAACAAGAATTAGAGGTGTGCCTGAGTGCCCGGAGTTTGGTGATGCCAAGCACGTGGTGCAGGAGATTTGTATGGCCATCTTATAGTCCGGAGAGGAAGGGAGCACTGCGGTAAAAGTTAAAATAGACTGCGCACACAGAACCTTTGGCTAACCGAGTGTGCAATGGCCCCGAGGCCTTATTATCTGTCTCCACAAGTTCAAGGTAAAAGACAAAATTGCACAAGAAATGAGGACCTTATCCAATCTGAGTTGGAAGGGGTGCCAGGTGGTGGTTTACAATGACCTGTTGGCGGCTACGACGGCACGAAGGAGGGTGTTCCGGACAGTCATGCTTCAGCTCCAACAGGTACAATTTCGATATTGGTGGCTGTACCCAGCAGGTCTCACATTCACTGTGAATGGAATTACTAAACAAGCGCTGACTCCACATGAGGCTGTGCAAGAGCTGCATGAGCTGGGGATTGAAGCATAATTTTTCAGGATCCAGATGGAGAAGAAATCCCACCTAAATGTCAGAAGTGGCAAAAAAGTATTTCACGCACAGAGAAGAAGCAGCAGCATGCAATGCCAAAAAGTAAACTACTACTACTACTGAGCTACAAGTCATACACAGCGCTGCACAGACATGTAAGAGACAGTCCCTGCTCATCAGAGCTTACAATCTAGTCCAGACAAACACAAAGGTGTAGGTAAGGATAAAGCAAGAGGAAAGGAAAAGGAGGAAAAGTAAAATGACCTGAATAGGAGACAGTGCTAGCCAAAGGAGCAGATAGTGTCTTGAAGGACTTTTTTATGGCCTTGGATCACTCATGTTGGACTACCTTGGATGAAGGGAGACATTGAGTTGCATGAAGTGGGGAAGGTGGGTGCCAAAGTGTGACAGCATAACGGGAGGGTAGGGGGGATGGGATTTGGTTTCTAAAAATATGGTACGTGTGGTGATAGGGCAAACTAAGTTTAAGGGATAGGCACGAATGGGGAGGGGGGGAGGGAGGGGAAGTGAGAGATCTGAGGAGAATGGGGATGGGGTATGGGACTTTCAGTTAGTGATAGTGCTTGGGCAGAGTGTAGAGGATAGAATGTGTGAGGGGGGATATATAGGTGATCAGGGTTATAGGTTCTCGTGGATGAGTTACTACTCTGTGGTGCAGGAGGTGTCAGGAGGACAACAGGTGGAGAAGAGGGGATGGGAGAGGGAGTGGGGGCTTGGCTGCTGGAGGAAGTGGAAGGTTTGCTGCCAGGAAGCTGTAGAGGAGGGGAATGGGACTCATGGGGTGGGATGACCAACTGAAATTGTGTCTGTGTATCTCATTGAATATCAAAGGTCCGGGGTCTTGGAGGAAGCGTAGTCTGCTCAGGAGGGAAGCAAAATGCTGGCGAGGGGATGTAGTATTCCTCCAGGAGACCCACTTAAAGTGGGGCCAAGTACACTTATTTTGGCTTCCGGACAGGACGCCTATAAGAAGGGGGGAGTGGGGATATTGATTTTGCATGAACATAACATCAAATTGAAAAAGGAGGTGAAGGGGTGGTAATAGGAGATATCTGATAGTGGATATTGTTATTGATGGAATGGAAGTGGTGTTGGCTAACATATTCCCCAAATGTCCTACAAGAGACCATTTTTGAGGAGATGTTGAACTGCCTACAGCACTTCTCTACAATCCCTCTGATTCTTGGAGGAGACTTTAATTTGACAAAGGACCCGAGGTTACATAATTCAAGGGAACAGTCAGTAAGGGGGAGGGAGCACAGGAGAAAATTAGGACAGTGGTTGATATCCTGAATTTTGGAGGACAGTTGGAGAGCATGGGAGGAGCATAGGAAAGCTTACACTTTCTAATCACACCCTCACTAAAGCTATAGTAGGATCGATATGTTCTGGTTGGACTGCACAAGGGTGACCCATATTGCTCAGGTAGAAATTGCCAAGATTACTTGGTCCAATCATGCTCCCATTGGAATGAAATTGTGTTGGGGAGACAAGGGCAACAGGTCTGAAGTATTGGAGGATGAACGACTCTTTAATGAAAAAGGTGGAGAGGGTAATTGAAGAATACTACCGTCTTAACTGGGGGAGGGTGGGGATGTGCATGGATATAACACCCTGTGGGATGGTCTGAATGCAGTGCTGCAAGGGGGTACTGATTTTGGAAGCGACACATCATAAGAAGGTAAGTCAACAGATGGAAGTTGATCTCAGGGAAGAGTTGAGGCAGTTGGAGGGGGAACATGTGGAGAAAGGAGTGACACAAATGAGGGAACTGATTAGATCCCTTAGGCTGCAGTTGGTGAGATTGCTGCACAAAGACATCGCGCACAAATTAGAGTACATCAGGCAGACCTACTTTGAGTGTGGCAACAACGCAAGTAGATTGTTAGCCTCCATTTGAAGGCCCAAATTGTTGTTATGTTGTTAAGTGCCGTTGAGTCGGTGTCAACTCATGGCAACCCTCTGGATAGTTGGCCTAAACTGTGTTCGGTCTTCAGTCAGGTGGTTCATTGTTGACAGACTGGCACCCATAGCTGCTGCTGTTGTATCAATCCATCTCATTGCTGGCCTTCCTCTTTTGCATTGACCTTCTATCTTGCCAAGCATGATGTCTTTCTCTAATGGTCTCTCTCTTTGCAAGGCCCGAAGGCCCAAATTAAAAGACAGCAAATTCTGAAACTGAGGGATGACAGTGGAGTGTTGCGTTTTGGTGAGGTAGAGATGCGTGAAATCTCTTGCAAGTATTACTTGGAATTGTACCAGCATGAACAATGTGCTTCAGAGAAGGAGATTAGGCTCTATCTGAAGGATTGTTCTATGGAATCACTCTCGGAAAGTGAGGCTGCGAGGCTTGATGGGGAGATCATGACGGAGAAAATTCAAGGGGTGATTGCAGGTATGAAGATGGGTACATGGCTCACTATTATAAGAAGTTTCAGGAGCTGTTGGTGGACTGCTTGCTGGTGGTTTTCATTGCTGTGCACCAGAGGGGCACGGTCCCAGATTCCATGTATACAGCGAGAATAACAGTGATCCCCAAACCAGGGAAGGACAATTCGGTATCTGGGTCCTACTGTCCCATCTCCTTAATTAATCTTGATGCCAAAGTGCTGGTGAAGGTACTTGCAAACAGATTGCAAGGGGTCATAGCTAAGGTGGTGAGGGAAGATCAAGCTGGGTTCATCCCAAGGAGGCAGGCAAAAGATAATGTCAGGAAATTGTTGAAAATAATCTGGAAGGCTAGGACGCAGGGGGAGGAGTCGGTTTTAGTGGTGGTCGATGCCGAAAAACATTCGACTTGGGTAGAGTGGGGGTTCATGATTTAAGTATTTAAACGAGTGGAGATCGGAAATGCCAGTCCAGAAGAAAGGTCTGGCAATCTACTTCCGGTTATACCGCCAAGAAAACCCAGGAGTTACTGGGCCACCAGAAGTCAACATTGTCTTGAAGGCACACATTGCATTTTGCACACTAATCCGAAAGCTAGGGTTTGAGGTAATGGAGGGGGGGTACTCTGAGGAGTTCCTGCCAGGCAGGTGTACGAGACAGGGTTGCCCCTGTCTCCATGACTCTTTGCCTTGGCGATCAAGCCCCTAGTGGAGAGGGAACGTTCCAATGAAAATGTGGCTGGTATTCGGGTAGGGCAGAGGGAGTTCAAACTAAGGCTATTTGCGGATGATGTGATTTATACACTGACTAGACTATTGATATCCTTGCCCAATTTGCTGTGGGAGATTTCTGTATACAGTCACCTCTTAGGCTATACGATGAATATGGCTAAAACAGAGATTTTGAAGATATACCTGACTGGTGGGTTTGAAGAGAGGTTGAAAGCTGCTTTTCCTTTTAGATGGGCCAAGGCCAATGTTAGGTATTTTGGCATACAAGTGGGAGCTGGGTGGGAGGAACTATTCTCCCTCAATCATGAGAAGCTCTGGTTAGCTATTAAGGGAGACTTGGAATGATGGGTTCGGGTGTCCTTGTCAAGGTTAGGGCGGATTGCCACTATAAAAATGAATGTGTTGCCTTGAATACTATTTTTGTTCCTGGTGCTTCCGATCACGACACCTGACAAGGTTCTAAGAACTTAGCAGAAACGTGTCTTTGACTTTATCTGGAGGAAGTGGCCACCAAGGGTAGCATGGACAGTCCTGGTACAAAGTACAAGGGGGGTGGACTCCCAGAGATGTAGACGTATTATGTGGGAGCGATGCTGAGTGGGTTGGTTGAGTTGGGGTAAAGGTGATGGGGGGGGGGGGAAACAGTGGGTGTTCATTGAACAAGAGTTGGGGGGGCTGTCCCTTAGGAGTTTCATATGGTCACCAGCAGGAATAAAGTGTGGTGGGGGAGGTGACCCCTTTTGTGCAGAACACCTTGAAGGTGTGGGATCGCCACAAGGTAGGTTTATGTGGGTTTAGGACGATCTACTGGAATACGTCCATTCATTTCAACCCAGACTTCAAATCGGGCTGTATGTATGGAGCATATCAAGTGGCAAAGGGCTGGGTTGGAGCACTTGTTGAACAGCAAAGGGAGAATGCTGAGTTTAGTGGAGTTGAGGAAGTAATTTAGGCTGGGTCATGAGCTTTTCTTCATAATCAAATCCGGCACTATTTGCAGTGCAGTGGATCAGGCCAGTCCAAGGAGGCCCCCATGTGGCAACAAACAGAGTTTAAGAGGGTGTATTCCAATTGGACAGAGTCCAATGGTTTGATGTCGGACCTATATAAACTTATACTTAAGAATCCCAGTGGTTTGGTGTCGGACCTATATAAACTTATACTTAAGAATCCCAGTGGAATCCCAGTGCTGTGGTAAGTGGAGTGGAGGAGTAGCTTAATGGTTAGAGCACTGGCTTGGGAACCAAGAGACCAGGGTTTGATTCCCACTAGCACTCTTTGTGGCCTTGGGCTAATCATTTAACCCTCCATTGTCTCAGAAGAATCCAAGTTATCAATGTCTCTGTTTAATGTACATTACCAAGTTTTAAGTTACAATGTAAACTGCTTTGACTAAAATGATAAAGAGGGAGAAACAAACCTGCTAAATAAATAAGTAAGTAAGTAAGTGGGTGGTGGACTGAAGTGTAGTATTGGGGGAACAAGACTGAATCTCTATTTATGTAGCTACCTCAGTAGTGGAGCATGGATAAAAAAAGTACTTTATCAGGTGTATTGGGACCCTGATCAGTTGGGCAAGATGGAGCAGGTTAGTGATACACAGTGTTGGAGTGGCTGTGGACAGGATGGGGACTTCTTTCATATGTGGTGGGGTTGGCCAGAGGTAGTTAGATATTGGCAAAGTGTTACTGCCCTAATAAGGGAAATGGGAGGGGGTGCGAGGCGGCAAGTACAGCCCAAACCAGCCTCCTACCTCTTGAACCTGCCCTTGAAGGGGGTGTCATGAGGAGCACGAGTGCCAGCCAGGAGGAGTATAGTGGCTGCCTGAATGGTGTCGGCTGAACATTGGATAGACAAACTGATACCAGCTATGGCTGAAGTCCTTCATAGGCTATAGTAGATCTACTGTATGACTGAAGCCACGACCAGATACCGAGACAGAATGGCTAAGTTCCATGAGACATGGAGGGGGAGTATGAGCGATGTCGGCAAATCAGGACTGATTGATGTGTTTTGTTGTGTAATTAGTTTGGGCATGGGGGGAGGGGCGGGCAGTGGGCATAGAGGTTGTATATGTAGTATTGTTGATGTGATATGTGTTGTTTGGAACCAACAAAAATTTACAAATAAAAAAATATACATTCCATAGGGTAATCTCCAAAATGAAAGTATGTACATGCTTTCATTTGGAAACTTTGATCATATCTGCACAGAGAAATCTATGCAGGCATTATTTAGATGTGCAATCAATTATAAAATAAACCCCAGGGGAGGTAATGTCATAACAGAGCGCTTATTTTCTGCCTGTTTTATAAAAGCTACCAAGCCTCAAAAAATGCTGAATTAAAAGTACACAAAAAAATAGAGAGCTCAGCTCCCAATAATATAAGCATTTAAATAGGGACTTGACGGAGTACATAAAAGCTTAAACGGCAAGATTGTACAATTGCTCTTAAACTCTCAATAAATGGTCCATGATGTGTATGCTGATAGTGATATGGCACTATGTCTAAACGCAAGGCATTTTTGGGACCAATGGGCTGTGGTTATACCTTGTTGCAGAGGTCTTTTCTTGGAAACACAATACTGTGTCGGGTTGTTAATGGACTGTCGAGAGAGATTGCTGACACAGAGAAATGAACTACTAATACAGGTGAACTATCAATAGATAAGTGGGCTGATTATTGTTGAATACTTAGAAGTATTTATGAAGGAAAGTAATTATTTACAGTTGTGGAAAACATTATTCGCACTCTTGCAGTTCAACCCCTTCATGTCCAATATCTCCTAAAAAAAAAAAGTGGCCAGTTAAATGGCTTTGGACTATATATGCACACATATTTGACACACAAAAAGAATCAAATAAAACAAGACTAATTAAAAAAAGAAATAGTAGGAAATAGTATAAAAAACGGGACATTGCCAGGGCATGATTATTAACTGGCACACACTCAAATATAACAAAAATCTGTAACTTTGCATATGGTTATGGACAAACTATTGCAACTCAAAGCTGCTATGTTTTACACTGGTTTATTCTAAGAGTAGGAAGGTCTCAGTAGTATCGGGCCGGTGTTCACCGTGACACAAGATCACAAACACCAATTGTCAATGCCCTTTTCACATCAGCGACCTCCTACACAAAATCCCCAAACCAATCAAATAGAAAAGCCACGAGCAACTTAACTTGCAAACAATTCAGCATAGCGCGGTCTTTTCAACCCCAACGCCTCCATTCAAGCGCTATTGAGCATTTCGCCAATCCTGTCGCTTCTTCAGGGGGACAACCCAACACAGGGTGCTGCACGCTAACCACTAGCTGTATCGCTACCGTCACTGCTTCAACCAACAAACCAGCTTCACACATGCACGGTCCCCATTCAACTTCAGGGCACCGACCACCCTTTCTTCTTCACAGGATCAGGTAACCCAAAAAGAGTCTGTTAAGACTAGCCAGTCCTCGAGTGGTAGATCTCATGCGCAGCATAGAGATGCCTCTGGCCTTGCCCTCGAGGACACACTGGCTTTAAAACCCCGGTGGGAGTCTTCGGCCTCCAAATCCTTAGTGGGGTTTCAGGTTGATCCCGAGGTTCACCCCTCTCCGAACATACCTGAGCCATGCTCTGTGGTGGCATCCGCTTTGAGCGGTACCGATGCCCCGGCATCGGCAATGGTGTTGGATGAAACATTCCTCACCAAGGATTGTAGTCTGGCATCCTTGGTACCTGCGGGCCCGTTGGATACACTGCAGACCGATCCCGGTACCGGTACTAGTACCAACGTCGGTACCCTCCAGATGTGCATCGATAGACTCGCTTCCTTCGATGCCGAGTCTAGAATCGATCTCCATTCTGGATGACTGGGTACTGACTCGCCTTGGTACCGACACCAGATGGTACCGAAGGCACGGTTCCGATGATCCAGGTCGGGCACTCTCGGTTTCATCGATACTGTTAGAGTTGTCACCGGCTGGCCTTCATCTACCGGTATTGGATACGGTGCCGGAGTCGGTACCGGTATCTACAGTACCATTGCTGTCGGTACCTTCCATGCTTGTTTCATCAGGCTCGCTTCCCTCGGTACCGAGTTTGGAATCGATCCCTAGCATGGACGATGCACTACCGACTGTTGCTGGTCCCGACCTCCTGTGGTACCGGCGACCATCCTCTAAGGATCCGATACTCCACCCTTTAGGGTCTTCTTTTCCTCTAAATTTGGATAGATCCCTGGGTGCCAATGCTATAGTTCTTCAACAGATCTAGCCTGTACTCCTCTTTCTAGAGGATTTCCCTCTGGGGATTTTTCTTTTCAGGCATTCCTGCTTGATATGGCAAAGTCTCTTGCCATTTCTATACCTGGTCAGGATCCTGCACCAGGGAATACAGAATCCCTGTATATTCCCTGGAGTCCAAAGGAGAACATCATGCTTCCTTTGCATCAGACCTTGCAGGATCTCCTCTTACGAATGTGGGAAACTCCTTTAACGGTACCCCCACCTTCTAGGGCAACTGATCTTCTATATAAGGTGCCCCCCTCTCCAGGTTTTCAAAAGACTCAACTTCCTCATCATTCCATTGTTGTAGAATCAGCAATGAGGCGTATTAAGAGTACTAAAAAGCACTCTTCTTATCCGCCAGGTCGTGAGTCTAAGACTTTAGATGCCTTTGGACGCCAAATCTTCCAGGGATCCATGCTTTCAGCAAGAATTCTCTCATATATTTTCTATATGGGATTATCTCTTGAAGAGGTCACAAAGAAATTATTGCTTTTGACCCCTTTTCTTCAAGAGCCCAAAAGAGCAGACTATTCCTCATTGGTTAGTCATGCTCAAAATATCTCTAGGTTCCTTACTCGTGCTTCCCTAGACTCCTTTGAGTCTGTTAGCAGAACTTCTGCTAAAGCTATAGGGGCACGGCGTAAAGCCTGGCTCCAAGTTTCAGACTTGGACAAATGGGCACAAGAAAGACTGGGAAATACTCCTTGCATTGGAGAAAATCTTTTTAACAAGGAGTCTTTACTTCAAGTTGCTCAGTTAACCACTGACATTGCTGTTTCCAGGGGCGGTTCTACGCCTTCCTCTTTCCCAGTTGGTAGGAAATTTCCTAACAAACTTTCTTCCCCTAGGGGGAAAACGTTTTATCCATCTTCTGCCCATCATACAGATGTTCCTAAACAAAGGAAACATCACACTGGTCTAAAGAAACCACAACCTCAACAGGTTCAGCAAACCCAGCAGTCGCAGGGTTTCAGATAGATTATCATTATATCTCCTGTTTGGTGGTTAGAGTTTGCAGTCTGCTTCTTTTCACTTGAAGCATCTACACTAATTTTATCTTAAATTCTCATGGATTTCTCTTCACGAGACATCCTTTCTTTTTGCTCTAAGAGTCTTTATGATGATCATGCCTATAGTTAACAGGTTTCTCTTCCTCCTACTGGGAAAAGAGATGTGACAACTATCAATAAGACAGTTTTCCCTGTACTAGCATGTATCATCTTACCTTTCAGAGACTTACTACATAGTCAGTCTCCTTCAACTCTGTCTTACCTCCCTCTTACTACAACATTCGGTTTGTAAGAGGGGCTCTATTACACCGGTAAGCCCCTATGCTTCTCTACCTATTCCACAAAGGGGTTTTCCCTTCCAGAGTTGTCTCCCCCTTTTTCATTTTCTTACTTTGGGGCAGCTTATCAGACAATAGGGAAGTCTTAGCACTCCTACTTATGTCTAAAAAAAGGAAAAAGAAAACTTTTTTCCGCTGCCCTGGTAGTTGCTGCAAATGCAGCAATTCCTAGTGGTTAAGCCACTGGTTCTGTTGACCACACAACCAGGGTTTCTCCAGGACCACGTAGGAAGTCAGTCCTCACATATGGGTGACGTCGGTGCCGACGGAGCCCTCGTGCGGAGCATTTCCCCAGCTTTCAAAGAAAGCCTTTGGGAATTGCAACGCGCATGCGCGGTCCACTTCCCGCCCAAGGGTGCCATCTTGCTCAGTCTTCTTTTTTCCGCGGAGCCCGACGGACGTAGTTCGTTTTTCCCCGAGGAAAGAGTTGATTTTCCCTGTTTTTTCTCTTTTTTCTCCGGTTCGATGCCGGATCCTTTTCCCGCTCGGACCGATACGCCTATCGAGTCCTTTTTCTCTTTTTCAGTTTTTGTCCTTTGTGACTGGCGTTCGCGCCTTTTTTCTTTTTTCCCTGGCAGCCCGGTCTTTTGACCTAGCAGGGGCCCTTTTTCCCCCGATGGCTACCAGCGGGTTTAAGAAATGTGATCGGTGTAAGAAACTTATGTCTCTTACCGACACACATGACTGCTGCCTCCGCTGCCTCGGACCCGATCATAACACGATGATCTGTGGTCCGTGTGGCAAAATGTCCTCGAAGGCATTGAGGAGTCGGCAGCACCAAAAGGATACGATTTGTTCTGACTTGGCGTCCAGCCGGGCCCGGACCTCGTCGTCTCGGGACTCCGGCCCCGAGCAGCATCGGGGTTCCTCTGAGCGGGGGTCTCCTTCGCGGGAGCATCGCAGGAAGAAGAAACCTGCGAGAGCGGCGTCGGTGGACGCTCCTGGTTCCTCGAGGGCCAGGTCGCATAGCCCCGATAGCCGTCCCGGGTCTTCGGAGTCGGAGAGGCCTGCCAAACATCCTCGTATCGAGATGGAGTCTCCTGGACACGTAAGTGCTGTTGTCCTCGTGGACTCTCCTCCGAGGGAGCCAACGTTGGGCCCGACGCCGTCGGGGCCCGAGTCAGGGGCTGCTGGGTCTCCTGAGCTCGGACTCAGGTTGACGGCCTTGGAGAGCAGCTTCGCTGCCTTCATGGAACAGCAGCGGGCATTGATCGCCGGTCTCACCGGTGCATCTGCCCCGACCACCGGGACCTCGACGTCCAAGTCGACCCCGGAGGCCGAGCCGATCCTCGAGTCCATGCGGGCTCGAGTCTATCCTCGGCCACGGTCTCCCTCAACCTCCCGTTCGAGGCCGAGGTCGTCGACGCCGGTACCCTCAGCGTTGGGGCGGAGGGCATTGGTGCCCGCCCGACCGGAGCCACTCGATTCCTCCTCCGAGGAGTCGGGCTGGGAGACGGAGGACGAAGAGTCACCCGACACTCATCGGACTCGGTGTGTCCCATCGGACTCGCCCGAGTCCGAACCTCGGAGACGATCCCCACCGGAGGATACCCGGTTCTCGGACTTCGTGCGGGATATGGCCAAGGCCTTGGCCTTCCCCGCGGATCCCGAGGGGGAGCTTTGAGCCGAGGAGCTCGAGGCTCTCCAGTATAACTCTCCCCCGAAGGAGGCCTTTACTGTTCCGGTTCCTCCGATGCTGGAGCGGCTGCTCTTCAGCATGTGGGAGACCCCGGCCTCGACGCCGGTGTTAAGCAAGCGGGTCGATTCAATCTATCGAGTCCGCAAGAGCCCCGGGTTCCAAAAGGCGCAATTACCGCACCACTCCATGGTTGTGGAATCGGCCATGCATCGACTGAAAAGTCAGAAGATGCACTCCTTGGTGCCTCCCGGCTGGGAGGCCCAGAACTTGGATGCCCTCGGTAAGAAGTGCTTCCAGGGCTCTATGCTTGCTTGCCGTGTCCAGACATACCAGCTCTACATGGGCATGTACCTCCGAGACCTGGCAAAGGAGACTGCCGGGTTCTCTGCTGGTCTCTCCGAGGAACCTTTGCAGAGGTTCCAGGCCTTGTCCACTGGTATTCGGGAGTGCTTGAAGTTTATCTCTCGAGCAGCCTACAATGGCTTCGAGGCTTCGGCCCGAGTAGCCGGGGCCGGCATCGGTGCCCGCCGACAGGCTTGGCTACAGTCATCCGACCTCAAGCCATGGGTACAGGACAAGTTGGTTGATGTCCCCTGCCGGGGTGAAAACCTTTTCGGCAAATCCATGGCTGAAAAGGCTGCTGAGCTCGAGACAGAGACTCTCACCAGGACTAGGCTGTCCAGAAAAACCTCTGCCCCTTCTCAGTAAAAGAAGGGCTCGGGAAAAAAGACCTTTTACCCGAGGAAGTCATCTGCCTATAAACAATACCCTCATTATCAGGCCTCTGCAACTCCCCAACAGGGTCAGCAGGCCAAGGGGTAGGGTCAAGGGCCCCGTAGGCAGAAGGCCCCCAAGCCACCTACACCGGCCCCTGCTCAGCAGGGTGGGGGGTTTTGACTCAGAAAGCATAGCCTCTTCTCCTCAGCTGGCTTCTCTCCGCGCAGGAGGCCGGCTGGCCCACTTTGCCCACAGGTGGTCAGCCGTCACATCAGATACCTGGGTTCTTCATATAGTCCAAAAGGGCTATCTTCTCCATTTTCACCAGGTACCTCCCTCCTATTTTCCAGGGGAGCCTCCAAGACTCCCTCTTCACAGGGACCTACTCCTTCAGGAGTTAGCAAGTCTGCTAAAGGATCAGGCTGTGGAACCGGTGTCCCACCACCTGAGAGGTCACGGCTTTTATTCCAGGTACTTTCTGGTACCAAAAAGAACAGGAGGCCTCAGACCCATCCTAGACTTGCGCAACCTCAACAAGTTCCTGGAGAGGGAAAAGTTCAAGATGCTTACCCTTGGAATCCTGCTGCCCTACCTCCAGCAGGGGAGACTGGCTGTGCTCCTTAGATCTAAAGGATGCGTACACTCACATCCTTATTCATCCAGACCACAGACAATATCTCAGATTTGTTGTGGGGGGAAACCACTATCAGTACAGAGTACTACCCTTTGGCCTGTCCTCCGCTCCCAGGGTGTTCACCAAGTGCCTGGCAGTGGTGGCGGCCTACCTGAGGCTTCAAGGTCTTTTTGTGTTTCCGTACCTGGACGACTGGCTCATAAGGGGCCAATCTTCCCAGGAGGCCAATCAAGCCACCCTTCGCACTGTGGCTCTACTTCAGCACTTGGGGTTTGTCATAAACTTCGCAAAGTCCACTTTGCTCCCGTCCCAGAACTTAGAATTCATAGGGGCCAGACTAGACACTCTTCAAGCGAAGGCTTTTCTGCCTATGGACAGAGCCCACAGGCTGATGGATCTGGCCAGGCAGTTTCGCAGCAATTCCCTGGTCTCTGCCAGGCAATTCCTGAGACTACTCGGCCATATGGCTTCCACGGTTCATGTCACCCCCAGTGCCCGCCTGCACATGCGGCCGGCTCAGTGGTGCCTTCGCACTCAGTGGCATCAGGCCACGGGGAGCCTAGCGGACTCAGTAAAGATATCGGACCTGCTAGTCTCCTCTCTGCAATGGTGGCTTCATCTTCCGAATCTGGTACTCGGAGTGGTTTTTCAATCCCCTCCGCATTCTCAAGTGCTGACAACAGATGCTTCTCTTCTCGGTTGGGGAGCACATTGCCAGGGGGCATGTACTCAGGGTCTCTGGACCCCTTGGGAGGCTGCTCAACAGATAAACTTCCTGGAGCTACGGTCTTTACGCCTAGCTCTGAGAGCCTTCTCCCACCTCGCCTCTCACCAGTCTGTACTGGTCCAGACGGACAATCAAGTTGCCATGTTCTACGTGAACAAGCAAGGAGGCACAGGCTCCTTCCTTCTATGTCAGGAGGCGCAACGGCTGTGCTCTTGGGCCGTCACTCACGGAATCCTCCTAAAGGCTGTCTACCTCCCAAGTCAAGAAAATTACCTGGCGGACAGACTGAGCAGGATCCTGCAACCACACGAATGGAGGTTGAACCCGTTGGTGGTTCAGCAGGTCTTTCTCAGGTGGGGCCTCCCCACCATGGATCTTTTCGCCAGTCCTCTGAACCGGCAACTCCCGAGATTCTGCTCCAGACAACCGCATCCTCTCAGAGTAGCAGCGGATGCGTTTCTGATCTCGTGGTCCACAGGCCTCCTGTATGCGTTTCCTCCCACGCCACTAGTGTCCAGAACGCTGTTCAAAGTCCTCAAGGACGGGGCTTCATTGATCCTGATAGCCCCCCGGTGGCCGAGGCAACCGTGGTTCCCGCTTCTGCTGCAGCTGGCGGTGGACACCCCTGTTCCTCTGGGGTTTCAACACGATCTCCTGTCTCAGGATCAGGGGACTCTCTTGCACCCCAACCTCCAGTCCCTTCATCTGATGGCCTGGCTGCTGAAAGGGTAGTCCTGGCTCCCCTACTACTGCCTCGAGAGGTGGAAGATGTGGTCTTGGCCTCTAGGCGACAATCCACCAGGAAATCCTACTCTCTTAAGTGGCGTAGATTCTCCACATGGTGTGCTCAACACAGCGAGAATCCCTTCTCGTGCTTGGTAGCGGTAGTGTTGCAATATTTGCTTTACCTCTCCAATCTGGGCCTTAAGTCTAACTCTGTCAGAGTTCACCTTAGTGCTCTCTCAGCGCACCACTCGCCAGTGGACCGGAGGCCTCTTTCTAACCACCCTTTGGTGGCTCGTTTTCTCAGAGGCCTCCTCCTGCTCAAGCTTCCTTTACGTCCACCAGCCCCTGAGTGGGATCTGAATGTGGTCTTACAGCGGATTACTTGTCCGCCATTTGAACCTATGGCTACCTGCCCTCTCCGTTTTCTCTCCTGGAAAACGTTGTTTCTGGCAGCTCTTACCTCTGCTAGGAGAGTGAGTGAACTTCAGGCACTAGTGTCTGATCCTCCTTACACTAGGTTCTATAGGAATAGGGTAGTCTTACGGACTCACCCTAAGTTTCTTCCTAAGATTGTCTCACCTTTTCACCTCAATCAGGAGGTGGTTCTTCCGACCTTCTTTCCCAGGCCACATGCCAACCGGGCTGAGATGGTTTTGCATACCCTGGACTGTAGGAGGGCGTTGTCCTTCTGCCTTGACCCTACGCGGGAGCATCGGATGGCTGTTCAGCTCTTCGTTTCTTTTGACCCCAATAAGTTGGGGCTTCCTGTCTCCAAGCGTACTTTGTCCATGTGGGTCGCTGACTGTATCACCTGGGCTAATGGGGCAGCCGGCCTCTCGTTGGAGGGTCGAGTCACGGCTCATCGTGTCAGGGCGAAGGCTGCGTCAGTGGCTCATCTCCGCTCTGTTCCGTTGGCAGACATCTGCCGGGCCGCTACTTGGTCTTCAAGCCAGACTTTTGCGGCCCATTACTGCCTTGAGAGGGAGTCCCGCAGGGACAGTGCTTTCGGACAGGCAGTACTCCATAATCTCTTTGGGGTTTAGGCAACTCCTACCCTCCGGCCCTGGTGTTGGGCTACCGGTCAGGGGCGTTCTCAGAGAAGATTCCTTCCTTGTGTGCTGACGAGCTAGAGGGAGCTCATTTTGCCGCTTGAGGTCTCCGGTAGCCTTAAGCTGGGGAGTCCCATATGTGAGGACTGACTTCCTGCTTGGTCCTGGAGAAAGAGTAGTTACTCACCTGTAACAGGTGTTCTCCAGGAGCAGCAGGAATCAGTCCTCACAACCCTCCCTCCTCCCCTTGGAATTGCAGTCATATGATTTATTTTGCTAATTTTTTGCTGTCTTTTAGCTATGTCATCAGACTGAGCAAGGTGGCACCCTTGGGCGGGAAGGGGACCGCGCATGCGCGCTGCAATTCCCAAAGGCTTTCTTTGAAAGCTGGGGAAATGCTCCGCACGAGGGCACCGTCACCCATATGTGAGGACTGATTCCTGCTGCTCCTGGAGAACACCTGTTACAGGTGAGTAACTACTCTTTCTCCTCCACTAGCAATCCTTCTGGCCTCAGTGCTAAGACCCAAACAGGTTATCAACCTTTTTTGGAAACCCTATTATCACAGACTTGTTGGTTGACTTCTATTCTTCGTCATCTCCAATTCCTTTGGTTTTGGCAGAATAGTTTGTTACCTACTGGTTTTTAGCAGCCAGTTTTTTCTTCTAACCAACCTCTAACATGCTCTCTGCAACTCTACAGAGTAGCTTTGCACTATGGGCCCTTGCTAGAGAGCATTAATATCTTGCCTGGCAGATAATCCTAGATGGTTAGGAGGGGTTCACCCAGTCATGCTCCCATGACTGGCAGGTGTTCCTTACCCTTACCATCTCATCTAAAATCTCTTTTTGAGACAAAAGACACAGGCCTTACATCACGTGAAAACCTAAAGAATGACCAAGTCCCTATCTTCTTTGGACTTCTCGCCAGGGATAATTTTCTTTCAGTTGCAGCTCAAGGCCGCCTGATACCCATCTTGCCCTCATAGGCGGGTCAGTATGGTATCTTATTCCAGTGGCGTCCTCTATCCATTCACCATACTGCAGTTCTAGAGAGATCTGGACTTGCTGCCTGCAGACTGAAGTTATCCTCTGCATTTTTCACGTAGGCCATCCTGGTTATTCAAGAGCTCGAATTCTTAAAGGAATCTAGACGACTCCTTGTCAGGGAGACCATTCCTCTGACTCTGTCAATTATAACCAGGGAAAGAAGATTCTCTATACATCTATTCAAGCAGGTATCACCCTTCTTGCTATTAGATGAATCTTCCCTCTATCCCCATATCCCTATGGGGATCTAGTTATATAGCAATGTCTCCATCTACCCACATGGAGACCTGTGTCTATATGTCTACATATTTATATACATATAGATATATATATCTATATGTATCTCTGTATCTTTCACCAGGTATATCTCTGTCTATATATATACAATATATATATTCCTGTCGAGATATATCTTCTAGGTAGATATGTATCTACGTACTTATCTATCTCTCTGTCTAGGTTCATATATCCATATATTCCTATATGACTCTGACGGATGTGCACTACCCCTATCAATGCTGTGCCAGCATGCTTAGGGTTCTACACATATAACCACTCCCTGTGGTAATTAACAAACTTATTGTTCTCT
The DNA here is from genome assembly GCA_033557465.1 of Ichthyophis bannanicus. Classification (NCBI taxonomy): domain Eukaryota; kingdom Metazoa; phylum Chordata; class Amphibia; order Gymnophiona; family Ichthyophiidae; genus Ichthyophis; species Ichthyophis bannanicus. Next base: position 103,040,003 of record CM066032.1, on the reverse strand, counting down.
TACCATAACCTTTCAGGTTTAGGTACCTCTGAAGCTTTCCATGTACCTTTTTCTTTCCTACTAGACCTCTTTTAGGAAAGACATCCCGGATTTTCAGTTAATCTAAAGCTGTAACGCCTCATAAGTCTGTCCTTACTTTGTTATCGGATATAGGGGTCTCCATACCCCTTCTCTCCCACAGGGACTATTTCTATTGTCAGTCCAAATCGGTCAGACTTATTTTCCTTTTGGTCCTAGCATTGTACTAATCTTCGACCAAAAGGGCTTAAGCTTTGTCTAATAGTACCTTCTGCGTTTCCCGCTGAAGCCCTACCTCATTGTACTACCCCAGTTTCCCCTGGGGCTATTTCTCACCCTGATGGGTTCTGACCTCCACTTGTTTTTCCTACAGTTTATTACCTGTACTTCACAGTGAGGTACTCCTTGAGGATCTTCTACTGGCTCTTCTAACAGATCCATATGAACCTCAATAGACTTGTTACAATACCACCAAGGGAGGTCCATATTAGAATATTGCATTCAATATTTTTACTACTAAATGTCATCTATTCAGGATTTTCCTCCATAGAAGACCTGTTCTAGTCCAGCTGTTCCACAGCACCTTTCCTATAATTCAACTCCTACGCTTCATCCCCAAGATGCCTGAGGTTCTGAGGAGTAGCATGGCTCTTTCTACATTCGCTACATGCTAGGACTCCCTCTGGGCATCTCAGCTTGGGGAGTCCCCATATGTGAAGACTCATTCCTGCTTGTTTCTGGAGATAGCACAGTTACTTACCTGTAACAGGTGATCTCTGGGAACAGCAGGAATAAGTCTTCACAACCCACCCACCTCCCCTAGGAGTTGCTTTTCTCTATCTCCATCTTTCCCTTTCTTGCTCTCTCTCTCTTTGCCTCAGCTTTAAAACTTAACTGAGGAGAGGCAGTTGGGAAAGGCGGGAAGGCAGCACGCAGGCGTGTTGGGATGCTTCCAAAAGCGTTCTGATTGGACGCTGGGGAGCGTTCCCGTGCAGACTCCGTCAGTACCGACGTACCCATATGTGAAGACTTATTCCTGCTGTTCCCAGAGATCACCTGTTACAGGTAAGTAACTGTGCTTTCTCAGGGCATGATTATTGGCACCCTTATAAACAATTCAAATGAGTGTGAACAGAAAAAACGCATTCCCATTGCACTCAAATTATACACACCTCTGATCAATTGTCAGTACTCACATGACTTGAATCAAATCTTGAAGGACTAGAAAAAGGGGACTGCTACTTCTAGAGAGAGATCTGCAATTGTGAGTATATACTTCTGGGATTTTTTCTGAAGGGACTTCTTTGGATTAAAGCTGATTAATCTGTGAACCCAGTGTATTTGTTAAATCAGTCAGGGCCTAGTAGCAGCAGTTTAAGTTTAAATTTAAAACACAGAAGAGAGCTTTCTGGTTAGATTTCATACCCAGCAGAGAGCTTGTAGTTTAAATTTCATAATAAGTCAGAGCCTATCAGCAGCAAAGAGCTTTAATTTAAATCAAATCAGAATATAACAGCATAAAAGGCAAAACAGGGTCAGTATTCTTTGAGCAACAAATAAAGTCTTCTAGAGACCTTTACAAAGAGGCCTTCTACCTAGGGGGCAAGAGACCTGTGAAACATTTTCAATAGGTGTTAACGCCAGGTGGCAGATCAAAAGGCCATTTTGAAAGACGACTCCTATCCAAGCAAGGACTGTTAATCACCCAGTAAGTTGGTTACAGCTTTCCTCAGACATACAGGATAGGGTACTGTCTAGCAGCCCTCTTTTAATAAGTGTTATTTCCCTCCCTCCCTCCCTCCCCAACACCCACCCACCCATGGGATAACCGTAGCTTTATAGGTACTTACACATCTTAAAGGAAAGGAGGTGCTCTCAGGTGCAGCTCGTTATCCAAATCAGTCATATACTAAGGACCTGAGATCAATTAAGCTTCAAGTGAACAAGGTATATTAAACGTATTAGGTACAATTTTATTAGTATAAATATCCATAGCAACCCTTAGTAAGTAAAGAACTTAAAGATCTAAACACAAGCTTAAAACTAAGGGGCTTGTTTACAAAGCCGCGGTAGCGGTTTCCGATCGTTATCGGAGCGCGGCCCCATTGAAATCAATGGGGCCACGGCTCCGATAACGATTGGGAACCGCTACCACGGCTTTGTAAACAAGCCCCTAAGATGCAGACAGCAGTCCAGCAGCAAGAAGGGGGCTTTCCAGTCTTTTGCATCGAGTGTCACATGTATGATTTTCTCCCAGTTGGTGAGAGGTCTTATTTGTGTACAAGGTGCAAGGAGCTCTTTGCTCTCAGGGAACGAGCCTGTTTTCTAGAGGCTAGAGTAGCAGACTTGGAAGACATGAGAAAGGCAGAGAGGTACATAGACGAGACCTACAGGGATATAGTCCTGAAGTCCCACCTCCAGTCTGACAGCATCCCTGTTGCCATGGAGGAGAGAGGTCACGTGACAGGAGAGCATCACCCTGGTGTGGTAGGAGTTGATCCTGTAACTAGGACCTGTCCACCAGGTGATGTAAAACCCTCTCACACTGAGGAAGTTTCTCCAGGGCCATGTGCCCATGAGGGAAGGGTTAGGACAGCCGTTATAGTTGGTGATTCGATCATTAGGCATGTAGATAGCTGGGTGGCTGGTGGATGTCAGGATCGCCTGGTAACATACCTGCCTGGTGCGAAGGTAGCGACCTCACACGCCACCTAGATAAGGTCTTAGATAGTGCTGGGGAGGAGTCTGCTGTCTTGGTACATGTCGGTACCAATGACATAGGAAAATGTGGTAGGGAGGTTCTGGAAGCTAAATTTAGGCTTTTAGGTAGGAAGTTCAAATTCAGAACTTCCAGGGTAGTGTTCTCTGAAATGCTTCCCATTCCACGTGGAAGACCCAAAAGGCAGGCATAGCTCCGGAGTCTCAGTGCGTGGATGAGACGATGGTGCAAGGATGAGCTTTTGGATTTTTTAGGAACTGAGGAACATTCTGGGGAAAGGAGGGGCTCTTCCGAAGGGATGGGCTTCACGTTAACCGGGTTGGAACCAGGCTGCTGGCATTAACCTTTAAAAAGGAGATAGAGAAGATTTTAAACTAGATAATAGGGGAAAGCCGACAGTCGCACAAGAGCACATTGTTCGGAAGAATGTATCCTTGAATGATACTACCAAAAGCAGAGAGGTTCCAAAAAAGAGAAAAGTAGCCCAAATGCCCTCGAATATGGAGCAGACAGAGCTTAAAGATCCCAAATTACCCATGCCTACCAATAGCCAAATTAATATTTTAATATTTTAATATAATAATATTTTAATATTTTAATATTTAATATGAATAAAATACAGTCCCTAAAATGCTTGTATGCAAATGCTAGAAGTCTAAAAAATAAGATGGGAGAGTTAGAATATATAGCACTAAATGAGAGGTTAGATATGATTGAAATCTCAGAGACATGGTGGAAGGAGGACAACCAGTGGGACAATGTGATACCTGGGTACAAACTATATTGTAATGATAGAGCTGATCAAATTGGTGGAGGGGTTGCACTCTGTTAGAGAGGGCATTGAGTCAGAAAGGATTAAAGTTTTTCAGGAAACAAAATTTGCTGTAGAATCTCTATGGCTTGAAATTCCATGTAAAAAGGGGAGGGTGATGGCTATGGGGGTGCACTATCGACCGCCTGGCCTGAATGAGCAAATGGATGATGAAATGCTCAAAGAAATCAAGGAAGCTAACAAAAGTTACAGCACAGTAGTAATAATGGGTGATTTCAATTACCCCGGTATCGACTGGGTTCGTGTCACGGCAGGACATGCTAGAGAGATAAAGTTCCTAGATGAAATAAATGACTGCTTCTTGGAGCAGCAGGTTCATGAACTAACCAGAGGGGAAGCCATATTGGACCTAATCTTTAGTGGAACACCAGATATGGTGCAAGGGATAAGGTTGTTGGGGCCACTTGGCAATAGTGATCATAGCATGATCGCGTTTGATCTAATTAATGCAGGGGGGATGGTAAGGAAATCCACAGTACTACCTTTTAACTTTGAAAGGGAGACTATGATAAAATGAGGAAAATAGTTAAGAAAAAACTAAAAGGAGCAGTTGGAAAGGTTAAAGACTTACATCAAGCTGGGGGGTTGTTTAAAAATATTATCTTGGAAGCCCAGACCAGCTGTATTCCACGCTTTAAGAAAAGTGGAAGGAAGTCCAAAAAACTGCCAGCATGGTTTAAAGTTGAGGTCAGAGAGGCTGTTGCCAAAAAAGCATCTTTCAGGAAATGGAAAAAAGAGACAAATGACGAAACCTGGAAACAGCACAACCACTGGCAAGTTAAATGCAAGACATTGATAAGGCAGGCAAAGGGAGAATTTGAGAGAAGCTTGCTGCGGAAACAAAAATGCGTAATAAAGACTTTTTCAAGTACATTCGTAGCAAAAAACCTATGAGAGGTTAGAAGATAGAGGGGTTAAAAGGGCACTGAGAGGCGACAAGATGATAGCAGAGAGACTGAATGAATTCTTTGCTTCGGTCTTTACTGAGGAAGATGTAGGGATGTTACCCAAGACTGAAGTGGTATTTAAAGGTGCTGAAGAATTGAAGGAAATATCGATACATCGGGAAGATGTATTACAACTATTAGATAAACTGAAGAGTTGCAAATCACCTGTGCCGGATGATATACATCCAAGGGTGTTGAAAGAACTGAACTATGAGATTGCAGACCTGCTATTGGTAATCTGTGAACTATCATTAAAATCATCTGTAATACCTGAAGATTGGAGGATGGCGAACGTAACGCCAATTTTTAAAAAGGGTTCCAGGGGTGATCCGGGAAACTACAGACCGGTGAGCCTGACGTCAGTACCGGGAAAATGGTAGAAACCATCATAAAGAACAAAATTGCTGAACATGTAGATAGTCATGGCTTAATGGGAGACAGCCAACATGGCTTTAGACAAGGAAGATCTTGTCTTACTAATCTGTTATGTTTTTTTGAAGGTGTTAATAAACAGGTAGACAAAGGTTAGTCAGTTGATATAGTATATTTGGACTTTCAGAAAGCCTTTGACAAGGTCCCTCATCAGAGATTTTTGGCAAAACTAAAGAGTCATGGGATAGGAGGCAGTGTACTGTTGTGGATCAGGAACTGGTTAAAAGATAGAAAGCAGAGGGTAGGGCTAAATGGCCAATTTTCCCAATGGAGAAAAGTGAATAGTGGTGTACCCCAGGGATCTGTGCTAGGGTCGCTGCTTTTTGACATATTCATAAATGACCTGGAAAAGGGAACAACAAGTGAGGTTATCAAATTTGCCGATGACACAAAACTATTTAAAGTTGTTAAAACCCAAGAGGATTGTGGAAAATTGCAAGAGGATCTTGATAAATTGGAAGACTGGGCATCAAAATGGCAGATGAAATTTAATGTGGACAAGTGCAAAGTTATGCACCTAGGGAAGAACAACCCAAACTATGGTTACACGATGCAAGGTTCCACATTGGGAACCACCATCCAGGAAAAAGATTTAGGCGTCATTGTGGATAACATGTTAAAACCCTCAGCCCAGTGTACAGCGGCGGCCAAGAGAGCAAATAGAATGCTAGGTATCATAAGGAAAGGAATGGAAAATAAAACAAAGGATTTTATAATGCCTCTATATCGTTCCATGGTGAGACCGCACCTTGAATATTGTGTGCAATTCTGGTCGCCGTATCTTAAAAAGGATATAGCGTTATTAGAAAAGGTTCAGAGAAGAGCCACCAAAAGGGTAAAGGGGATGGAAGAATACCCCTATGAAGAAAGGCTAAAAATGTTAGGGCTTTTTAACCTGGAAAAGAGACAGCTGAGGGGAGATATGATAGAAGTCTATAAATTAATGAGTGGAGTGGAACTGATAAATGTAGATCGATTGTTTATGTTATCAGAATATAGAAAGGCTACTCAACGTGTAATCAAACTCTGGAATTTGTTACCGGAGGATGTAGTAAAGGCTGTTAATGTAGCTGTGTTTAAAAAAGGTCTGGACAAGTTCCTGGAGGAAAGGTCCATAAACCATTATTAAGAAGGGACCCAGGATATCAGTACTTGACCCAATACAAGCATTGTGGAACCTGTGTCTTTTGTGGAAACTGCTAGGTACATATGACCTAGATTGGCCACTGTTGGAAACAGGATACTGGGCTTGATGGACCCTGGTCTGACCCCGTATGGCATATCTTATGTTCTTATAAGTAATGAGTGATGGCTCTCGTGTTTAAAATGGCAGCATTCACTCCCTGTTCCATTTTCAGATTGGTGAAGATGAGAGCTGCCTGAGACTGTCAGAAAAGCCATTATTACCAAACCTCAAAATTCAAAAGGGTATAAGACCATCTCCAAAGATCTTGGAATTCCTGTGTCTTCAGTTCACAATGTTATTAAGAAGTTTTCTGCTCATGGAACTGTCAGGAACCTCACAGGACAAGATGGGAAGAGGAAAATTAATCCAAGACGTCTTTGTGAACTGTTGGAAAAACACCACGGACAGCTTCCAAAGAGCTTAAGGCTGACCTGGAGCAATCAGGATTGTTGGTTTCAATCTGCATCATATGTCACACACTAAACAAAGAAGGAATTCATGTGTGAAAACCAAGGAGGACCCCACTGCTTAACCCACCTTGAGAAACCACAATCCTTCTGGAAAAATGTTCTGTGGACAGATGAAACCAAACTTGATCTCTTTGGCAATGTACACCAGCGATATATTTACAGGCAAATAAATGAAATTTATAAGGAAGGGTTGTGAAACTTCATTTTAGTAAAGGGTGCCAGTAATCCTGTCCTGGTCACATTTTGTTTGTTTTTTTCTCAGAAATAGCTATGTCTAAGTTGCACAGGCATCTTTATTTTTTGTTTTATACCTTTGAACATACTATTAAAATATTATGATGACATACAGTTTGCATATTTCCAATTATTTCTCTCGATATTGTGCACAACATGCCTAAAATGCAAGGGTGCCAATAATGTTAACCCCAACTATATGAACGGAATCAATTATGGACTAATCTGCTTAATGAATTATATGGACCGATGATGAGAGTTCAAGAGCAATTTTGCAATCTTGCATTTTAAGCTTTTATATGCTGCTTGAGGTCCCTATTTAAATACTTATATTATTGGGAGCTTTTTGGCTTTTTGTTTTATAAAGGCAGAATAGGCACCTATGTGTCTTTTATAAAACAAAATCCCAGAATTATCCCCGGTAGTGTAGAGAAGTTGCAGGGATCAGGAGCACATTCAGTAGCAGCAGCACCAACCCCTAGCAGCTTATAGCTCCATTGCATTTTCTGATCTTGCATGACAGTGGTCCAAGCCCAATGGAGCAGTTTGCTAGCATAGCCAACTGTTCTTAAATAACATTTTGTTTATTTCATTTTTATTATATTTGATATACCACATAGGTCAATGCAACTATGTTGTTCTGCAATAAACTAAGAATGATTTCATTTTCATTTAATTTAATTTTTATTAAACCTTATATACTGTAATACATTATACCTTTATATGGTTACATAATAACACAAAAATCAATAAATCAAATTTATTTAAAACAAAGTTCTGAAAAATAGTAATGCTTCCAATTAAGTAAAAACCTTCTTGAAAAGAAATGTTTTTAATAACTTCCAAAAGGAAAGTACATTCTGTTCTAGTCTAAACCAGAGTGGCAAAGTATTCCATAATCTCGGACCATGTATCAAAAAGGCTTTATTATGAATACTAGTAAAGTGATTCTCCTTTAAAGAAGAAACATTTGATACATTCTGTGAATAAGACCACAAATTGCACAACCAAACCTACTGTATCAAACAACTGGCCAATTCATTGCTAGACTTTTGACATAAAATCTTGAAAATAAGATATTAGAATCATTTATATTTATTTCAGGTATTTATAACATGAGAAACTTTTAAAGAGTAGTAAGTAAGAAAAAGTTAAAAAGTATAAAATAGAAGAGACTACGACCTAGTTCTGGTGCCCCAGACACCATCACTCTTCATGCCAGCAGAGAGCTCTTCTCATAAAAGCTTTCTTATGAGCCATAACCTTACTGGAAGTCTTGTGTCCTTAGATTGGACTCAGACTTTTTATATGAAGATTCCAGGCTATTGTCCATTGGGAGGTTGTTCCAGATTGTTGAGGTCTTTACACTAAATGAGCTACAACATATACTTTGATGTCACATTTTTGAATGGAACCAAGAGATTCTGAGTTGGGTATAGGGTCAGCTTTGGTATATAAGTGATAAGCAATATCATAGAAAAAAAAATCTGTGCAAGACTAGAAAATGCACCATAAAGTTACAAAGTAGTATATTTGAAACACATAGAAGAAAGTATTTTATTTCTTGATGTATAACTAAGCTTTGTAACTCGTTGCCAGAGGATGTGGTAAAAGTAGATGTGCGGCTGGGTTTTAAAAAAATGTTTTGACAAATTTCTGGAGGAAAAGTTCATAAATCATTATTAAGATAGACTGAGAGAACATAAGAACATAAGATATGCCATACTGTGTTAGACCAAGGTCCATCAAGCTCAGTATCCTGTTTCCAGCAGTGGCCAATCCAAGTCACAAGTACCTAGCAGGTTCCCAAAAAGACGCACAGATTCCACAATGTTTGTCCCGGGGCAAGCAGTGGATGTCCCAGGTCCTCTTTAATAATAGTTTATGGACTTTTCCTCCAGTAACTTGTCTAAAACCTTTTTAAACCCAGCACACTAACGGCTTTTGCTATATTCTCCGGTAACGAATTCCAGAGTTTGATTATGCATTGAGTGAAAAAATATTTCCTCTTATTAGTCTTAAATGGGTTACATTATAGCTTCATTGCTTGGCCCCTAGTCTTTCTACATTTTGATGGTGTAAACAACCGATCTACGTTTACCCGTTCCACTCCATTCATTAATTTGTAGACTTCTATCACCCTTCAGCTGACTCTTTTTCAAATTAAAGAGCCCTAACCTTTTAAGCCTTTCCTCATAGAGGTGTCCTTCCATCCCCTTTACTGTTTTGGTGGCTCTACTTTCTACCTTTTCTGATTCCGCTTTGTCCTTTCTAAGATATGGTGACCAGAATTGCACACGATATTCAAGGCACGGTCGCACCATGGAATGATACAGAGGCATTATAATATCCTTTGTTTTATTCTCCATTCCTTTCCTTATGATTCTTATCATACTATTTGCTTTTTTGGCCGCCGCTATACACTCGGCAGAGGGTTTCAACAAGTGATCTATGATGATATCTAAATCTTTTTCCTGGAAACTTGCATCGTGTAACCATAATTTGGGTTGTTCTTTCCCAGGTGCATAACTTTGCACTTGTCCACATTAAATTTCATCTGCAATTTGAACATCTAGCCTTCCAATTTATCAAGGTCCTCTTGAAATTTTTCATAATCCTCATGGGTTCTAACAACTTAGAATAAATTTGTGTCATCTGCAAATTTGATTACCTCACTCGTTATTCCCATTTCCAAGTCATTTCTGAATATGTTAAAAAGCAGCAGACCCAGCATAGATCCCTGGGGTACTCCACTATTCGCCCTTTATCCATTTAGAAAATTGGCCATTTAGCCATACCCTCTGCTTTCTATCTCTTAACTAGTTCCTGATCCACAATAGTACACTGCCTCCTACCCCATGACATTTTATCCCAAGAGTCTCTCATGAGGGACCTTCTCAAAGGTTTTCTGAAAATCCAGATACACTATATCAACCGGCTCACCTTTGTCTACCTGTTTATTCATACCTTCAAAAAAATATAACAGATTAGTAAGACAAGACTTTCCTTGGCTAAATCCATGTTGGCTTTCTCCCATTAGACTGACTATCTACATGTTCAGTAATTTTGTTCTTTATCATGGTTTCTTCCATTTTGCCCGGTATGGACTCACTGGTCTGTAGTTTCCCGAATCACCCCTGGAACCCTTTTTAAAAAATTGGCATTACATTGGCCATTCGCCAATCTTCAGGTGGTACAAATGATTTTAATGATAGTTCACAGATTACTAATTGTAGGTCTGCAATAACCATATTTCATTTCTTTCAATACCGTCGGATGTATACGATCGAGCCCAGGTGATTTGCTACTTTTCAGTTTATCAAATAGTTGTAATACATTTTCCTGGTTTATTGAAATGTCTTTCAATTCTTCTGACACATCACCTTTAAATACCATTTCAAGCATAGGTAACTTCCCTAGATCTTCCTCAGTAAAGTCTGAAGCAAAGAATTCATTCAGGCTCTCTGCTATGACCTTATCCCCTCTTAGTGCTTTGACTCTTCAGATTCCAATTGATCGGATGATGAATCGGCCGATACCCAGGACATGAGAACTATCCTGGAAGTCCCATCTCCGTCTCCACAATGTCGCATGTCCCATGTCCCCTCCAGAGGACATATCTTTTCAAGATTTTATTCGCGACGTTGCTAGGTTTCTGTCCATAACAGTGACATCGGAGAAAGAACCTAGGGCTAAAGAACTCGAAATTCTTCAATACCCTACAGCCCCGAAGGAGACTGCTATGCTCCCTATCCATCGGATACTTCATGACCTTATGCTTTGCATGTGGGAGACCATGTGGTCTTTTTCTGTCGTCATATTTCTATGTTTCTATAAAGGTAAAAAGTGGACTGTTGTAATTGTTGTTATGGAAGGACAGACTAGATAGGCCATGTGGTCTTTTTCTGTCGTCATATTTCTATGTTTCTATAAAGGTAAAAAGTGGACTGTTGTAGTTGTTGTTATGGAAGGACAGACTAGATAGGCCATGTGGTCTTTTTCTGTCGTCATATTTCTATGTTTCTATAAAGGTAAAAAGTGGACTGTTGTAGTTGTTGTTATGGAAGGACAGACTAGATAGGCCATGTGGTCTTTTTCTGTCGTCATATTTCTATGTTTCTATCCCTTACCATTTCTCCTCATACCCGATGACTCAATACCATGTACTGGGTACCAGAGTGTCCTGGTTTCCAAAAGACGCAATTGACGCACCATTCCATGGTGGTGGAATTGGCAACGCATCGAATAGAAAGTGCTAAGACACATTCCTTGAACCCTCAGGGAATCGAGAATCCTTGATGCCTTTGGTCGACGTTGTTTTCAGGCTTAATTTAATTAATTAACAGGTTTTTCTATACCGCTTCTTCCATTGATCAGATGCGGTTTACATATAACAACAATTAACAGAGCAGGCTGTTTTACATATAACAGTAGTAACTTGAAGGCTACATTTACAAATTAACAGTTAGCAATTAACAATTAGAGAACTATTTACATTTGTACAGGATTAAACTATATACAGGGTTATTTGTTGTTCAGTTTTCAATATCTTATTTTATTGCCACAGTACCTTTTCCCTTATCTTAATATGTATCAGCTATGGTAGAGTTATCCTTTATCAAGCTGGGAGGTGCTGGGTGAGTTTGCTTCGGAACCATAGTGCAGTGTGAATAGATGAGTTTTGAGTCTTTTTCTAAACTCCATGATTTCAGGTAATTGTCGTAGTTCTATTGGAATTGCGTTCCACAATGTGGGGGCTGCGTGGGAGAATGCTTTTTGTTAGTGGATTTTTTAGCCTTAATGAATTCTTTTGGTATTGTTAGTTTATTTAGCTGGTCTCTCCTTTGGGGATTATGGGTGGGTTCTGTCTTGATGAGGTTGTTTATTGTCCATGGTGCGGTTTTATTTATGCCTTTGTAGGTGGTTAAGAGAGTTTTGTATTCTATTCTGCTTTGAATTGGGAGCCAGTGTAAATATTCTAAAATCGGGGTAATGTGTTGGAAAGGTGGGGCCTTCGTAATGGTCCTTGCTGCCGCGTTTTGTGCTAATTGTAGTTTTTTTACGGTTTGCTTAGTTACACCAAGTAGGATTTGATTTGCGAAGTCGAAATGGGGGGTTATGATAGCTTGTATTACTCGTTGAAAATCCTGTAAGAGCATTAGGGGGCGGAGTTGCTTTAATATTTTCAGTTTAAAGTGGACTTTTTTTGTTATATTTCTTACGTGTGTATCCATGTTAAGGTGTCTGTCCAGAATAACTCCCAGATATCGTATTTCATCTTTCAGTATGATGTTGTTATTCTGCAATGTTATATGTGCTGGGGGAGTGAAAGTTGTGCTTTTTGTTACTATTAAAGCTTCTGTTTTTGCGTGGTTAATGTAGAGGTTTTTTTCACTTAGCCAGGTGGTTATTTCATTGAGGCATTCATTAATTAGTTGTATGGGAACGTTAGGTATTTTGAAAGGGACATACATCATAATGTCATCCGCGTATAGGTGATAGAGGACATTAAATTTTTTAAAGATATTACAAATAGGTTTTAAGTAGATATTAAATAGTAACGCTGATAGTGCTGACCCTTGTGGGAGGCCTATTTCTTGATTGTATGTTTCAGAAGTGAGGTTACCGATTTGAACCGTTTGGGTTCGGTCTGTTAGGTAAGAGGTGAACCATTTTAGAACTGTCGATTTTATACCTATTTGCCCAAGGTTATTAATCATTGTTGCATGGTGTACACTGTCAAAGGCTGCGGAGACATCAATGAATATAAGTAGGAAAGCATGTTTTGAGTTGTCTATTCCTCTGACAAGCGTGTCAAATAGAACTGTTAGGAGTGATTCAACGCCATGTCTTGGGCGGAATCCATACTGTTGTTCATCAAGAGGGGCTGAGCTGTCAATATACTCTTGAGTTTGGAGTTGTACTGCTTTTTCAATTAATTTGGCCATAAACGGGATACTTGATATGGGTCTGTAGGATTTAGGTGATGATTTGTCAAGGGTGGAGTTTTTTAGGATTGGGCGGATCTGTGCGTGTTTTAGTGTAGGGGGTAGGTATCCATTTTTTAGTGAAAGATTTATTATTGGGAGTATGAATTGAGATAGTATGTCTAGGGAATTCTTTATCCAGTTCACTGGACACGGGTCAAGTAGAGATGTGGTTGTGTTGATATTGTTGATTAGGTTTTTGAGCTCGACTTTGGTGAGGGGTTGGAATTCAGACCATTCGTCTGTGTTAAATATATGAGTATTTACTGGTGTTGGTAGTAAGGGGTGAGATGTTGTTTTGTTCTTGTAGTGATTTGCCAATGTCTGAGGCGTAATGTCCGTGATTTCATTGCTGGAGTTGTGAATATTATTAGTCAGTTTTTGTACTATTGAGAAAAGTTCTCTGGGTCTATTTATTGCGTTATTTAGTATAGTGGTATGATAATTTTTCTTGGCCTTGTTTATTGCGTCTTTGTACTTATTAAGGAGCGTAAGGTATATATCTTTTGTAATTGTGTCTTTATTTTTCCTCCATTTACATTCGGCTTTCCTTAATTTCTTTTTCAGTAGTTTTAGCTCCTTGTTGTACCATGGGGTTTGATTAGCCTTGGATTGTGTGTTTTTCTTAGTTATTTGTTTTTTCGCTGCTGCATTATTAATAGTTTTGTGCCAGTTGGTTACTGCATCATCTAGGTCTAGTGGAGAGGTAGACAAGTTAGGAATTATGAGGTCAAGGAATTCTTCTTCATTGTATTTATTGAATCTTGAGGTTGGTGCATTATTTTGAGTTTGTTTAGCTGGTGTTTTGTTTATTGTGATACTAAAGTTTATGATGTAATGGTCTGACCATGGAATCGGTGTGCAACCTAGGGAGGTGGGGTCATAATGCTGGTAGAGTATATTTGGTAAGAAAACCAAGTCAAGGATACTACCTTTTCCATGTGTGCTGGTGTTTATTATTTGGTGCATATCCATATCAATTGTAGATTCTAGAAAGAAAGAGGCGGATGAGGCTGGTAAGGATGGGAGGTTAAAGTCACCAAGCATTAGGATTGGGTATTGATCAGTTGATGAACTTAGAAGGTCGATTAATGGGTCCAAATTTTCTGCTTGTTGGTCTGGTGGTCTGTAAATTAAGCAGATTGTTATGTTGTCGATTTTCACAAGGATGGTATCTATGTTGCTAGGAAGGGTGGATGTTAGTTTTTTAGCTTTTAGATCCTTTTTTAACATTATTAGAACTCCACCACCTTTTTTGTGAGTTCTATGTGTGTAGAATGTGTCATAGTTACTGTTGCTTAGTTGATTCAAGTAGACGCTGTCTGTGTCTGATAGCCATGTCTCAGTTATACATAGTATATCTGGGTTATGATTGTCTAATAGTTCTGTGAATATAGGTAACTTATTTTTCATTGATCTGGCATTGACTAGTATTATTGATTTTGATTCAAGCTTTTTGCATGGCGTCGGGTTTGATAATTTAGTGGGTGAGGAATATTTTATATGAATTAATCTGTGGCTGCTCATTTTGGGGTGTTGTGCTGTGTGTGTATGCCATGATGAGGGGTTGTTTCTAGTTAGACTGTGTATGATGGGGATGTTTTTGATGTTGTTGTATTGTAGGCTATGGGCAAGGGTTATTAGCATTGCTATCGTGATGCTAAGAAGTGTGATTTTTCTATTATGGGAGTTAAGTGGTTGCATTTTTGCTGAAATATTATATTGAAATATTATACTATCAACAGTAAAATAATAAAATCTATGTAAATGTAGGTACAGTTGAATAGGTTGGAAACAGTAGAGAGGGTAAATTCTATGTAATGGTCGTTACATTTGAAACTACTGGTAACAATATAAGATAGTTTCGATGGATATGCAGGTATTGCTATTGAAACTGGCAACAGTATAAATAACGTTTCAATGGAAAAGCAGTTACAGCTGGCAATGCAGACAACAGTATCACAATAGTTTCAATGGTTCTGCAATTACAGCTGGCAAAACTGTTAACATTGAATGGGTACTTTCAGTGTAATGCAGGTGCTGTTTAGGGTTAGTGGCAACATTAAAAAGTTCCTGGGAGCAACCAAGGTTTAGTTGCTGAGTAAGTGCAGGAGCAGATGTAATTGTAGCAACAGGGATTGGTTGTAGTACCCGTTTCAACTTGCAAAAAGTGACAGGATAAATATTAAAATTGAAATTCTTATACTTGCTGTGGGGTATAGGATCTGATGCTTAGAAATATGTACTTCGTTTCAGTCCTGGTGTTCTATTTCTCTTGCTATGTTGCTAGCGTCGTTGTGAATTCTTTCTCGTTGATTTGTAGCCTGGATATTGATCTTTAGAGTGTCCCGGAGTTTAATTCTGTGATTTTAGTGGTGCTGAGGTTGGTTTTGTAGTAGACTGTAGCACTGCTGTTTGTATTCTGTGTTTTTGTTCTTATAGCGTGTACTTTCGCCTCGGTTCTCGCCTAAGGGCCACGCCAAAGGGCCCTCTGGCGAGGCCCTCAGGCGCGGGCCCGCAAGGCGCGGGCGCGCTTGCTGGCGCGAGCTTTTAAATTCCTTTTCGTTGCGCCCCGAATGGGCGGGTTGATTCCGGCTGTTCCTCCTGCCTCTGGATGCTCGATCCCCGGGTTGGGGAGAGCAGATGAAGGTGGTGGGAGGACAAAGGACCACGCGCTTGCTGGCGCGAGCTTTTAAAGTCCTTTTCGTTGCGCCCCGAATGGGCGGGTTGATTCCGGCTGTTCCTCCTGCCTCTGGATGCTCGATCCCCGGGTTGGGGAGAGCAGATGAAGGTGGTGGGAGGACAAAGGACCACGCGCTTGCTGGCGCGAGCTTTTAAAGTCCTTTTCGTTGCGCCCCGAATGGGCGGGTTGATTCCGGCTGTTCCTCCTGCCTCTGGATGCTCGATCCCCGGGTTGGGGAGAGCAGATGAAGGTGGTGGGAGGACAAAGGACCACGCGCTTGCTGGCGCGAGCTTTTAAAGTCCTTTTCGTTGCGCCCCGAATGGGCGGGTTGATTCCGGCTGTTCCTCCTGCCTCTGGATGCTCGATCCCCGGGTTGGGGAGAGCAGATGAAGGTGGTGGGAGGACAAAGGCTTCCATGTTATTGGCCAGAATCATTTCCTACATATTCTGTATGGGTATGTTCCTTAGAGAAGTGGCTAAAGATTTGGAGTTAATGGCTCCTCTTCTCCCCAATGACAAGAGAGCAGATTATCTCACCTTTGTAAAGAATGCTCAATATGTTTCAAAGTTTGTTAACAGAGCAACGTTTGACTGTTTTGAGTGCATCCGCAGGACTTCATCCATCTGCATCGGTGCACGAAGGATTGCTTGGTTCCAAGCATTGGATCTTGAACAGTGGGTTCAAGATAAGCTGGGTAATATCCCTTGCACCGGTGAAAACCTTTTTGACAAGGATTGGCAGGACAAGGCCTCTCAGTTAGAATCTGAGAACACTACCCTCAATAAGCTATCTAGATCTACTGCCAACCCAGCTAGGAAAAAAGCAGCAAAGAAAGATTTTTTCAGTAAGAAGTACTATCCTCCTTATACTCCTGCTGTTCAATGTCAACATTATGCTCCTCAGAAGGGGCAGCAACCATCAAAGCAGCAAAAAAAGACTCCTATTCCTAAGTCACAGCCACCCCAGCAGATCCAGTCTACTCAGGGTCTTTGACTCCTTTCTAGAGAACATAGCTGTTCTGCTTCTGGAGAATCCAGATCCCATCCACATCCCCGGCAGACTCTGTCACTTTGCCCACATGTGGCCTCTTATCACATCAAAGCAGTGGACATTGTCCATAGTAAGGGAGGGGTACAGGCTTCATCTACGAAGTCTACCCCCACGGACTCCTCCAAAAGAATTCCTTTCTCAACCCCCTCTCACTTCTCTGTTGCTTCAAGAGGTCACCTCCCTTCTCTTGCAGGGTGCAATAGAGGAGGTTCCACCATCCCAACAGGGAATGGGCTTTTATTCTCCATACTTCCTCATTCCAAAGAAAACAGGAGGGTACAGGCCCATTCTGGACCGCAGAGAGCTGAACAAGTACCTATTATGGGAGAAGTTCAAAATGATCTCCCTAGAGACCCTTCTCCCCCTATCTCCAGAGTTAAGATTGGCTCTGTTCTCTAGATCTAAAGGAAATGTATACTCACATACTTATTCATCCGCAGCACAGAAAGTTCCTGCGCTTCATATTCCAAGGAAGACATTATCAATACAGAGTCCTGCTTTTCGACCTCACCTCTGCCCCAAGAGTCTTCACAAAATGCATGGCGGTATATAAGAAATGTTAAATAAATAAATACTAGCCACATTCCTAAGGACTCTAGGAATATTTGTCTTCCCTTACTTAGATGACTGGCTCATTCGAGCAAGCACTTCTCTAGAGGCTAGCCTATCTCTCTTGCGTACCATCCAGGTGCTACAACACTTGGGATTTGTAATAAATCTTCCAATGTCCCAACTTGTCCCCTCTCAAACTCTAGAGTTTATAGGGGCTTTCCTAGACACTCAGCAATCAAGGGCATTTCTGCCCCAACTCCGTTGCGCTTGATTCAATCACTTAGCATCTCAGGCATACCTCAAAAACTCTCTCACTGCTCGAGAAATGCTACAGCTTCTGGGCCGTATGGCATCAATGGTGTATGTTGTTCCATATGCTTGTCTACATATGCGCACAGCTCAATGGACACTGGCGTCCCAGTGATCTCAGGCATCAGGTCGCCTGGGAGACAAGATAACGGTCTCTATCCTCCTAATCTCGTCTTTCCAGTGGTGGCAATTTATTTAACAGGTTTTCTATACCATCCTATCATTAATTCAGGTGGTTTACAATGAACATCACAGCAACAACAACTTTACATTGAACAGGATAATGAACTTGGGGGGTTATATGGGGTACAGTGAAAAAATATAACTTTTAGCTATATATATGTGTGCTTTGGTGGATCTGTTTAGTGTGTTACATATGGTTAAGGGTAAGAGTATGTTCATGGGGTTTGGGTGAGGCAGAGGGTTAAGTGTTTCATGTGATGGCAATCCCCAGAAAACCTCCTTTTTAGGGTCACCTTTTCTGATGCCAGCACATCAATGTACCCTGAGGACAGATGCATACAGATTGTGCTGGGGGAGCTCATCTGGACACTCTCTCAACTCAGAGACTCTGGTTTCATCAGAAGTCATGGCTCCACATAAATCTGTTGGAATTCAGAGCCATTCACAATGCTCTCAAAGTGTTCCAGGACCATCTTCGATACTGCACAATTCTAGAACAGACGTACAATCAAGTAACCATGTTCTACATGAACAAGCAGGGCGGAACAGGCTCTTGGAGCCTCTGCAGCGAGGCTCTACCTCTCTGGTCCTTTGCCATACATCATTGCATTCACCTACATGCGGTGTATCTTCGGGGCAAATAGCGGACAAACTGAGTCAAGTCCTTCTCCTCTACGAATGGTCTCTTCATGTAGGCAAAGTCTCTCACATTTTTCAAATCTGGGAGACTCCAGAAATAGACCGGTTCGCAAGTCCTCAGAATGCCAAGCTCCCTCGCTTCTGCACCAGGACTCCTACACCGGACAGCCAGTAAGTGGATGCTTTTCACCTCCACTGGGGTCAAAGCTTCCTATATGCCTACCCTCCCATTCCCCTAATTCCCAAGATTCTTTTCAAACTCCAGAGACACAAGGGCTTCATGATACTCATAGCCCCATGCTGGTCACGTCAACCGTGGTACCCTCTCCTCCAACGTCTGTCTCGGGCTCAACCCTTAGATCTGCGGACTGCTCCAGATCTCCCCTCTCAGGAGGAGGGGGCGCTGCTCCATCACAATCCGCAGTCTCTCCATCTCACAGCATGGCTGCTGAAGACATAGCCTTCCATGATATTAACCTTTCCCAGGAGGTTAAGGACATCCTCTTAGCTTCTAGGAAGCCATCCACCAGGTGCACCTATGCCTTTATGTAGCGTAGGCTTTCTCTCTGGTGTTCTCAGAGGGATCTTAACCTCTTCTCAGCTCCGGTGGCGGCATTACTTAAGTATCTCCTTCACCTATCTACCTCTAGACTCAAAACCAAATCGGTAAGAGTATATCTAAGTGCAATTGCGGCCTCTCACATGACCTTAGATGGCCAGCCCATCTCTTTTCAGCTGCTTGTAGCATGCTTCATGAGGGGTCTTCTCTTAATTAAACCTCTCATTAAGCCGCCTCCAGTGGCATGGGATCTTAATGTTCTAAGACAGCGTCTCAAACTGCCCTTTGAATCTCTAGCCACTACTTCACTGAGGTTTCGCACGTGGAAGGTCATCTTCCTTATTGCCCTCACTTCAGCAAGGCGCATTAGAGAGCTCCAGGCTTTGGTGGTTGACCCTCCTTATACACGATTCCACCATGATAAGGTTGTCCTTAGGACTCATCCTCACTTTATGCCGAAGGTGGTCTCGCCCTTCCATTTAAACATTAGTCTACCACCTTGTCTTTTTCCCTAGACCTCATTCCTCTAGGGCAGAAGCAACCCTCCACACTTTGGATTGCAAATGTACCTTGGCTTTTTATCTCCAGAAAACGTGAGAGCACCGAAAAGCTTCCCAGCTTTTCATCTCCTTTGACTCAAGTCAACTTGGCTTGCCCAGTATCCAAACATACTCTCTCCAAGTGGATAGCGGACTGCATCATTTTTGCTTATGAAAAGGCAGGGCTCTCTCTCGAGGGTCATGTCACTGCCCATAATGTTTGAGACATGGCTGCCTCTATGGCAAATCTACACTCAGTAGCTATTGATGAGATATGCAAAGAAGCAACTTGGTGTTCTGTTCACACTTTTGCTGCTCACTATTGCCTGGACAAGGACTCCTGCTGGGATGCCTTGTTTGGCCAAGTTGTTCTCCAGCATCTCTTTCAGACTTAGATCAACTCCTACCCTCTGTCCCGGGTTTCGATACAAAACATCCTTGGAGGATACATGACTACTTTAGGCATATCTGTGATTCCACAGCCAACTCTGAGGTCATCTCTCTGGCATCTCCTAGCTAGAGATTCCCATATGTGAAGTCTACATTCCTGCTTGTTCCTGGAGATAGCATAGTTGCTCACCTGTAAGGTGATCTCTGGGAACAGCAGGAATTTAGTCTTCACAACCCACCCTCCTCCCCTAGGAGTTGTAGATCTTCTTCTTCTCTCCTTTTATCTCAACTACAAACTCAACTGAGGAGGGAGAGCTAGAAAGCCGGGAAGGAGCTATGCAGGCACAGTGGGATGCTCCCAAAAGCTTTCCTATTGGACGCTGGGGAGCGTTCCTGCATGGGCTCCGTCAGTGCTGACGTCACCCATATGCGAAGACTAAATTCCTGCTGTTCCCGGAGATCACCTGTTACAGGTGAGTAACTACACTCTACCTGTTTAGCTAATTTAAGATCATCAGACAATCACGCCTAGGTCCCGCTTTTCTTTTGTGGACAGAAGTACTTCACCCCCTATACTATATCGCTCCCTTGGATTGCTGCAGCCCAAATGCATGACCTTGCATTTTTTAACATTAAATCTCATCTGCCAAATTGTAGACCATTCTTCAAGCTTAGCTAGATCCCTCCTCATGTTATCTACACCTTCCTGGGTGTCTACTCTATTGCAGATTCTCCCGGAACAAGCAGGAAGTCAGTCCTCACATATGGGTGACATCAGCACAGATGGAGCCTAAGCAGAGCATTTCCCCAGCTTTCAAAGAAAGCCTTTGGGAATGCCACCACGCATGTGAGGTCCCCTTCCTGCCCAAAGGTGCCATCTTATTCAGTCTCACGTTTTCCACAGAGCCCTTCAGACCTGCGTCTCATCCCTGGAAAATGTTTTTCTCCGTTTCCAACCAGTTTTTACTCTACTGGCCTTCGCTGGTCCTCTTCCCTAGTGCCTCTGCTTTGGCCCTGGTCTCAGGGTTTTTCTTTTTTGCCTTTTTTTGTTTTTACCGCACTTTGCGCCCTTTTTAACCACTGGCCATGTCGAAGATCTTCGACCTCGCAGGGGTCCTTTTCCCCCCAGTGGCCTCCAGTTTTAAGAATGTGATAGATGCTCCAAAAACATGTCGCTCATGGGCACCCACAAGTGAACATAAGAACATAAGATATGCCATACTGGGTCAGACCAAGGTCCATCAAGCCCAGTATTCTGTTTCCAACAGTGGCCAATCTAGGTCATATGTACCTAGCAGTTTCCCCAAGAGACACAAGTTCCACAATGCTTGTACTGGGTCAAGCATTGATATCTTCGGTCACTTCTTAAAAATGGTTTATGGACCTTTCCTCCAGGAACTTGTCCAAACCTTTTTTAAACCCAGCTACACTAACAGCCTTTACTACATCCTCCGGTAACAAATTCCAGAGTTTGATTACACGTTGAGTGAAAAAATATTTTCTTTTATTAGTCTTAAATAGTTTACCCTGTAGCTTCATTGCATGTCCCCTAGTCTTTCTATATCCTGATAAGGTAAACAATCGATCTACGTTTACCCGTTCCACTCCGTTCATTAATTTATAGACTTCTATCATATCTCCCCTCAGCCGTCTCTTTTCCAGGTTAAAGAGCCCTAACCTTTTTAGCCTTTCTTCATAGGAGTATCCTTCCATCCCCTTTACCATTTTGGTGGCTCTTCTCTGTACCTTTTCTAAAATCGCTATATCCTTTTTAGGATACGGCGACCAGAACTGCACAGAATATTCAAGGTGCGGTCTCACCATGGAACGATATAGAGGCATTATAATATCTTTTGTTTTATTTTCCATTCCTTTCCTTATCATACCTAGCATTCTATTTGCTCTCTTGGCCGCCGCTGCACACTGGGCCGAGGGTTTTAACATGGTATCGACAATGAAGTCTAAATCTTTTTCCTGGGTAGTGGTTCCTAA
Source organism: Ichthyophis bannanicus (assembly GCA_033557465.1). Taxonomy (NCBI): domain Eukaryota; kingdom Metazoa; phylum Chordata; class Amphibia; order Gymnophiona; family Ichthyophiidae; genus Ichthyophis; species Ichthyophis bannanicus. Next base: position 103,018,281 of record CM066032.1, on the reverse strand, counting down.
TGTGGAACCTTGCATCGTGTAACCATAGTTTGGGTTGTTCTTCCCTAGGTGCATAACCTTGCACTTGTCCACATTAAATTTCATCTGCCATTTTGATGCCCAGTCTTCCAATTTATCAAGATCCTCTTGTAATTTTTCACAATCCTCTTGGGTTTTAACAACTTTAAATAGTTTTGTGTCATCTGCAAATTGGATAACCTCACTCGTTATTCCACTTTCCAGGTCATTTATGAATATGTCAAAAAGCAGCGGACCCAGCACAGATCCCTGGGGTACACCACTATTCACCTTTCTCCATTGGGAAAATTGGCCATTTAGCCCTACCCTCTGCTTTCTATCTTTTAACCAGTTCCTGAGCCACAATAGTACACTGCCTCCTATCCCATGACTCTTTAGTTTTGCCAAAAGTCTCTGATGAGGGACCTTGTCAAAGGCTTTCTGAAAGTCCAGATACACAATATCAACTGACTCACCTTTGTCCACCTGTTTATTCACTCCTTCAAAAAAACATAACAGATTAGTAAGACAAGATCTTCCTTGTCTAAAGCCATGTTGGCTGTCTCCCATTAGGTTGTGACTATCTACATGCTGAGTAATTTTATTCTATATGATGGTTTCTACCATTTTTCCTGGTACTGATGTCAGGCTCACCGGTCTGTAGTTTCCCGGATCACCCCTGGAACCGTTTTTAAAAATTGGTGTTACATTGGCGATCCTCCAATCTTCAGGTATTAGAGATGATTTTAATGATAGTTCACAGATTACTGATAGCAGTTCTGCAATCTCATATTTCAGTTCTATCAACACCCTTGGATGTATACCATCCGGCCCAGGTGATTTGCTACTCTTCAGTTTATCTAATAGTTGTAAGACATCTTCCCGATGTATCGATATTTCCTTCATTTCTTCCGCACCTTTAAATACCACTTCAGTCATGGGTAACAACCCTACATCTTCCTCAGTAAAGACCGAAGCAAAGAATTCATTCAGTCTCTCCGCTATCGCCTTGTCGCCTCTTAGTGCTCCTTTAACCCCTTTATCATCTAATGGACCAACTGACTCTCTCACAGGTTTTTTGCTACGAATGTACTTGAAAAGGTCTTTATTTCGCGTTTTTGCTTCCACAGCAAGCTTCTTCTCAAATTCTCTCTTTGCCTGCCTTATCAATGCCTTGCATTTGACTTGCCAGTGCTTGTGCTGTTTCCAGGTTTCGTCGTTTGGCTCTTTTTTCCATTTCCTGAAAGATGCTTTTTTGCCAACAACAGCCTCTCTGACCTCACCTTTAAACCATGCTGGCAGTTTTTTGGACTTCCTTCCACTTTTCTTAAAGCGTGGAATACAGCTGCTCTGGGCTTCCAAGATAGTATTTTTCAACTACACCCAAGCTTGATGTAAGTCTTTAACCTTCGCAACTGCTCCTTTTAGTTTTTTCTTAACTGTTTTCCTCATTTTATCATAGTCTCCCTTTCGAAAGTTAAAAGGTAGTACTGTGGATTTCCTTACTATCCCTCCTCCACTAATTAAATCAAAGGCGATCATGCTATGATCACTATTGCCAAGTGGCCCCAACACCCTTATCTCTTGCACTAGATCTGGTGTTCCACTAATATGGCTTCCCCTCTGGTCGGTTCATGAACCAGCTGCTCCAAGAAGCAGTCATTTATTTCATCTAGGAACTTTATCGCCCTAGCATGTCCTGACGTGACACTGACCCAGTCGATACCGGGGTAATTGAAATCACCCATTATTATTACTGTGCTGTAACGTTTGTTAGCTTCCTTGATTTCTTTGAGCATTTCATCATCCATTTGGTCATTCTGGCCAGGTGCTCGATAGTACACCCCCACTGCCATTGCCTTCCCCCTTTTATATGGAATTTTAATCCATATAGATTCTACAGCAGATTTTGTTTCCTGCAAAACTTTAATCCTTTCTGAGTCAATGCCCTCTCTAACATAGAGTGCAACCCCTCCACCAATTTTATCAGCTCTATCATTACAATATAGTTTGTACCCAGGTATCACAGTGTCCCACTGGTTGTCCTCCTTCCACCATGTCTCTGATATTCCAGTCATATCTAACCTTTCATTTAGTGCTATATATTCTAACTCTCCCATCTTATTCTTTAGACTTCTAGCATTTGCATACAAGCATTTTAGAGAATGTATTTTATTCATGTTAATTTGGCTATTGTTAGACATGGGTAAATTGGGATCTTTAAGCTCTGTCTGCTCCATACTTGAGGGCATTTGGGCTACTTTACTCTTTTGTGGAACCTCTCTGCTTTTGGTAGTATCCTTCAAGGATACATTCTTCCGAACCATCCGCTCTTGGGCGACTGTCGGCTTTCCCCTAATATCTAGTTTAAAAACTGCTCTATCTCCTTTTTAAAGGTTAATGCCAGCAGCCTGGTTCCATCCCGGTTAAGGTGAAGCCCATCCCTTCGGAAGAGCCCCTCCTTTCCCCAGAATGTTCCCCAGTTCCTAACAAATCCAAAACCCTCATCTCTGCACCATTGTCTCATCCACACATTGAGACTCCGGAGCTCTGCCTGCCTTTTTTGGTCCTGCGCGTGGAACAGGAAGCATTTCGGAGAAAGTGTTGTCTCAGGTGTCTAGGAGCTGACCATGACCTAGAGCTATGCTCCCTCTGTAAGCAGATATCCTCCAAGGCCATCCAGAGTCATAAGCAGAAGGTGGATGATCTCTTCTGTAAGGCAGCTCTGGTATCCCTGGTAGCCTCCCGCTCTTCGGCCCCGCAAGCTCCGGATTCTCCCAAGGCTCCTCCCCTGGCCCAGTGGCGCTCTGACCATGGATTGCCTGAATGCAAGCAGAAGAAGAAGGGAGGTCTCGAGGACTCTGTTGGGAACACCAGACAAGCGTGAGAGGCCGCATGCCCAGTCTCTCGGCCCCCCACAGCAGTTTCTGGAGTTGGAGAGGGAGCGGCCAGTAAGATACCTTGAACCGATACAGAGGCCTCTGGTGAAGGCGCCCGGTCTCGCGAGGGTCATCCTGGTGAGAACCCCCTCTCCTCTTCGACACCTGACCCGATCACCCCAGTGTCGGTGTCGCAGGGCTTCACTCCCGAGTGGGAGGCCCGAATGTTGGCCTTGGAACGCAGCGTTTCTGCGTTCCTTGCTGTCCAGCAGGCGCTGATGCCTGGCCCCGCTGGCACATGCCTTGAGACTGCAGGGACCTCAACCTCGAGGACTCCCCAGGCTGCCATTGTGATCCCCGAGAGCCAGAAGCCTCATGAGGATCCTTGGCGTGGGTCTCAATCTCCATCCCATTCATCAGGCATGAGATCTTTGCATGCAAGCGGCTCCGGCTCTGGGCAAGTTTTGGCTTCGGAGATCCGGCACGGATCACCGACACGTCTTGAGCCACTTGACCTCAAATCCTCCACGGAATACTCGGAGTGTGAGTCCGACGGAGTGACCTCCCCAGAGACTCAGTCCCACCGAGACCTCCCCTCAGACCCCTTCCCGCCGACCCAGAGGCAGTGGTCTCCTTCCTGAAGTTCTTCCAGGACATGGCATGGGCCCTAGCACTCACCACTGAATCAGAGGAGGAACCCCGCACTGAGGAGCTTGATATTCTGCAATATGAAGCTCCTCCGAGGGAGGCTGTCTTGGTGCTGGTTCCTCCCATTCCGAACCGCCTCCTACTCCGCATGTGGGAGACCCTGGCCTCTGTCCCGATTGTGAGCAAGTGCCTGGACACTATGTATAAGGTCCAGTGAGGTCCAGGGTTTCGGAAAGCCCAGCTTCCCCACACCTCGATGGTGGTCGAATCGGCCATGCAGAAGCTAAAGAGCCCGAAGACTCTTTCATCAGTCCCCCCGGGCACAGAGTCTCATACCCTCAATGCCCTCAGGCACAAAGCTTATCAGGGCTCCATGTTGTCATGCCGCATCCAAGTTTACCAATTATACATCGGGATGTTCCTTGATATCGCTAGGGAGCTCTGAGGCTTCGCGGCGGTCCTTGACGAAGACCATCTCCGATGTTTTCAGGCCTTCTCAAAGTCCTTCGGGGAATGCTCGAAGTACTCACACGAGCAGCGTACGACGGCTTTGAGTCTTCCACCCGGATGGCGGCGGCTGGTATTGGAGCCCGCCGGCAGGCTTAACTCCAGTCCTTGGACCTGGAACAGTGGGTCCAGGAGAAGCTGCTGAATGTCCCTTGCCTCGGGGAGCAGCTATTTGGCAAACCCATGGAGAACAAGGCCGCGGAGATCAAGACAGAGTTTGTGACTCCTACTCGCCTCTCCCGGAAAACTTCCTTGCTCCCCAGGAAGAAGCATCAGAGCAAGAAACCTTTCTCCCAATGAAAGGGGCTCCTGTACAGGGGCTACCTGGGCTATCTGCTGGCTGACCCCCGTTCAGGGCGGCCTGGTCAAGTCCACGGTCCACGGCCTTCGTAAGCCAAAAGGCCCCAAGACCCAACCCCCGACTCTGGCTCAACCAGCCTCAGGGTTTTGACGCCATCAGCATTGCCTCTCCTCCTCTGACAGGGTGGCTGTCCATTGGGAGGCATCTGGTCCATTTCTCCTACAGGTGGGAGTCCATTTCCACCAATGCCTGGGTTCTCCAGGTCATTTGAGAGGGCTATCATCTCCATCTGGATCAGGCCCCTTCTCCGTACTTTCCCAGGGAGCCATATTGGCTCTTCAGCACCAGGCCCTCCTGAGTCAGGAGCTCACAGGCCTCCTTGAGGATGGCACAATAGAACCAGTTCCACCGTACCTCCGAGGACAGGGGTTTTACTCCTGATATTTCCTCATCTCGAAGTGGACAGGGGGCCTTCAGTCCATCCTCGACCTGTGGAACCTCAACAAGTTCCTGGTGCATGAGAAGTTCAAGATGCTTTCCCTTGGAACGTTACTGCCCTGCCTCCAGTAGGGCAATTGGCTATGCTCCTTGGACTTAAAAGATGGCTACGCTTATATCCTTGTCCACCCCAAACACAGAAAGTACCTTTGCTTCATGGTTCAGGGAAACCATTACCAGTACAGGGTGCTTCCCTTTGGCCTCGTGTCCATCCCACGGGTCTTCATGAAGTCCCTGGCCATGGCTGCGGCCCATCTGCGGCTGCAGGGCACTTTTGTCTATTCATATATAGACAACTTACTTGTAACAGGGGGCACGGCCTCCGAAGACAGACAGGCCACAGACCGCACCATTTGCCTCCTGGAGAATCTGGGATTCATGATCAATTACACAGGTACAATAAAAAAATTTTTTTTTAAACTGCCTCTAATGTTTCGATTGATTTTTACGTTTTTTGGTGCGCTGAATCCAAATCTGGTAACCAATTTGCTCCATCACATACAGATTTTTTGCTACATTGGGTTAGCAGTTTGAGGTGAACGTTTCAGATTGAGTGCGATCGAGATAAAAGTTTCTTGGATGAATTCTTTATACTAATTGTTTAGTAGTTATTCAAATAAGAATAAAGAAAATTGTAACAAGGCAGCACATAAGAATAGAGTAATGTCAACAAAACACACTGTGATGGTAGCAAAATTGTCTGCACTTAAAACAGCCACATACATGTGCACAAACATTGAGCATATAAGAGCGAGGTTAGACACAAAGCAAAGCAAAGCAATGTGCAAAAAATGTTGTACAGGTATGTATGTAAGAATAGAAAACGCAAACCGCACCATTGCAATATATGAAGACAAACACCCGATGGTGTGAAAATAAAATTCTAATAAATGAGATCCGACACTGTGGTAATAACTAGCAAATTTTTATTTCAAAGTTTAGTAAAAACACGATATTTGTCAACACAGTTTATCTTTATCTTTCTTTATCTTTATTTAAAATTTGATAGACCGCTTAGGCCGAAACATAAAAGCGGTGTACAGAAAAATAAAAGGTCAACACTGCAAACTATAGAAAAAGGAACGCCAAAATATAACAGGAAAGCAAAAGAAAGGACAGTGCAAAGCAAAAACAACAAACAATAATCACAACCAAAACACAGACTGACTCAATTTAAAACAACGACAGACAGGGGGAAAACAGGACCAAAATCTAGCTGAGACAAGACAACAATAAAAACAATGAAACTACTACGTCAGGGGGGGGGGTCCAAGGGAAGGTCAAATGCTTTTTGGAAGAGGTAAGTTTTAAGGGAGGCTTTAAATTGAGAATAGGAGTTTTCAAGACGAAGGGACGAAGGTAAAGTATTCCACAACCAGGGACCAAGGAAAAAGAAAGCAGAGTGACGGGTCTTTTCAAGATGTGCATGGGAGGGGGGAGGCAGAGACAGACGATTAGCGTGAAGAGCACGGAGCTGGCGATAGGGTGTGTGCAAGGAAACCAAATCAGCCAGATACAAAGGGTTATGGGTGTGGATGGCACGGTGTGTGAGAATGAGAATTTTGTAATGGAATCGGACAGATAGGGGCAGCCAGTGTAGACGAAAGAGGATAGGAGTGATATGATCAAAACGGCGGGCAAAAGTGATGATACGGGCAGCGGTATTTTGAATTAGTTGGAGGCGTTGGAGTTGATACTTGGGGAGGTTGGCTATGAAAACATTACAATAGTCGAGTCGGCTGGTGATCAGGGCAATGACAAGAGTAACTAATGATTCTAAGGGAAGAAATATGCGGACAGCTCGAATTTGATGAAGGGTAGCAAAACAACGCCTAGTGAGGGAAGAGATATGGTCGTGAAAAGAAAGAGAAGGATCAAGAACTACTCCAAGATACCGAAAGGAGGATACAAGAGGAATGGGTACAGAATCAATCAAAGGGGCAGAGGAGGGGCAAGAACCAGTGAGGGATACCCACATAGCCGTGGATTTGGATGGGTTCAGACGTAAGAAATGCTGGGAAAGCCAGGAAGCCACATGTGAGAGACAGATATTGAAAGGGGAAAGATCCAGAGAAAGTGGGGAAGTGTGATAGAGTAATATGATGTCATCTGCATAGACATAGGGAGATACTGGGTACTGCTGCAGTAAGAGAAGTAGAGGGGCCAAAAAAATATTAAACAACAGAGGAGACAGAACCGAGCCTTGAGGGACACCACAGGTGAGGGGAAGAGGGGAAGATGATGTTCCATTAAGAGTGACGGAAAAGGACAGATTTTAAAGTCATTCTTGGGTCAATCAATCTCCTGGTGGGCCCGTTTCTTCTTCCCCCGAATGCTTCTCTTGGTGCGCTGCTTGGCATATTTTTCATCTGGGGTTTCCCGCAGCAGCAACCAGCAGAAATCAGCCATCATAGTGGTGTTCCATCTTCCTTGGTACCTTCTCTCTGCGTCCTTGATGTCCTGGTGAAACCTTTCACCTTGTTCTTCACTGTACGCCCCCATGTTTTCGGGAAAGTAGTTCACATGGGAGTGCAAGAAATGGACTTTCAGGCTCATGTTACAGCCTTGTTCTTTGAAGGCATTGAGCATCCTGGCAACAATATCCTTATAGTTCTCATCCCGCCTGTTCCCCAAGAATTTGAGAACAACATCCTTGAAGGAATCCCAGGCTTCTTTTTCCTTCTCAGACATCGTTTCAGCGAATGCTCCATCTGAAATGAGTTTCCTTATATCAGGGCCAACAAACACTCCTTCCTTTAGCTTTGCTTCAGAAAGTCGGGGGAACTTTGAGCAAAGGTACCGAAAGCACTCACCATCTTTTGGAAGGGACTTGATGAATTGCTTAATGAGACCCAACTTAATGTGGAGAGGTGGTAATAGAAATTTATCACGAGGTACCAAGCTCTCATGAAGAACATTTTTCTCACCGGGTCTCAAATACTCCCGAATTGGCCAGTCTTTTTTCCCCCAGTGTAGGTCGCGGGCCCGGCTATCCCACAAGCAAAGGAAGCAGAGATATTTGGTGAAACCGGATTGCTGCCCTAATAGCATGGATAGAATTTTAAAGTCTCCACAAATCATCCACTTATGCTCATCATAACGAATCTTCTGAAGAATCAGGGCCAAATTCTTGTATTTTTCTTGGAGAATAACAGAGTGAGCAATAGGAACTGAAGCGAATGTGTTGCCATTATGAAGAAGAACACCTTTTATGCTGTCTTTTGACGAATCAATGAACAGCCGCCATTCAGCAGGATCATACTTGCGTTTAAACTTTTCCATTACTCCGTATATATCGTTGCAAAATACCAAATCTTCCTCTTTGCTGAAATACTTCAAAAATTGTGTCTCGCGGTTGCGGTACCAATAAAAAGTTGTTTTGGTGACAATAGATTTTTCTGTTTAAGCCGAGAATCTAGCAGTTGGGCAGCATCTTTTGGGAGTCCTAAATCCCGGACTAAATCATTCAATTCAGCTTGAGAGAAAAGTTCAGGTTTCGGATCTGGTTCAGTTTCAAACTCGGAAGTACTGGACTCATCGGGAAAAGCCATCTGATGAGTCTCATCATGATCAGAACCGTCCACACAAATATGATCCAAAGATTTTGGTGGTTCAGGCACAGGTACTTCGTTGCTATGAGGCATAGGCCTAATTGCTGAGGGAAGGTTGGGGTAACTTATTACGTTCTTATTTTTTAAGTTGTATCCCTTCACAATGCAAGAGCAAAAATAGCAGTCACTGCTGTGGTCTCTTTGTTCACGCCACATCATAGGTATTCCGAAACGAAATGCTTGTTTTTTACCTTTCATCCATAAACGTAGATCTTCCTCACATGTCTTGCACACTTTGTGAGGAGCCCACGGTTTGTCTTGATCGCCTAACTTCAAACCGAAATAGGCGAAATATACTTTTTAAATAAATGCAGAAATGTTCCTCTGCCGCTTTTTCACGGTATATTCCCCACAAATAAAACAAAAACTGTCCGGAGAGTTGACGCAACCTCTGGCTCTGTGAGCCATCACAAATACACAGCACTGCAAACTACAACTGTAGTGAACCACTTCGGAATAAAGCTGGATTACGACTGAGCAAACAAAAGGTAATAATGAACTTGCAAGAAACTGAAATTTGACAGGAACGTTCATGTCGCAACCACCGTGTTTGAGCGAGCGAGCGCGAACGAGGTGAGGCGAACAGGAATGAACATGCGCCAGCGCGAGTACTGGATTTAGCCCCCCGCCTCCCAATTGTCCTGTTAATGTATAAAATGAATACAAAACACTCTAAAATATCATGAGGGAGTGTTTCTAGTTAGTTAACCATTACAACCTCTATTTTGGGCCAAGAAAATAAACTGCAGTCGGCTAAAAAGAAATTATGTGAACATTCCTTATATGGGTAAGAAATCTAATTTTGCAAGAAAACGTGACGTGATGGAACATTTTGGCTATTTTTCCTGGATTCAGCACCCCAAAATCTATAGGAATCAGTTGCAAAACTGGAGGCAGTTTTTTGGTAGTGTACCTGTGTTATCCAAAGTCCCGCCTCACTCCAGTTCAGTCCCTAGAGTTCATCGGGGCTTGCCTGGACACCCTTTGGGCCATAGCTTTTCTTCCTCAGGACAGAGCAGACAGACTCGTGTCCCTGGCATCCAAGGTGCATTGCCGCAGCACTCTCCCAGCCCGGACGATGCTTCGCCTTCTCATCCACATGGCCTCCACAGTCCATGTCGTGCCTAACACCCATCTCAAGATGCTGGTGATGCAGTGGTTCCTCCGGGCGCAATGGGTGCCTCCGAGACCCCATCTCGGTCTTTTCCAGTGCGGCGGAGTCTCTATCTTGGTGGCAGGAGTCTCGGAACCTTCTTTGCAGTATGCCTTCCAAGCCCCGGTGCATCAGGTAGTCTTGACCACGGACGCCTCCCTGGCGGGCTGGGGAGCCCACTGCGAGAGACAGAGCACTCAGCAGTCCTGGTCCTTTGAGGAGTCCCAGCAGTAGATCAACCTGCTGGAACTCCAGGCAATTGCCTTGCTCTCCGGGTTTTCAGGGACCGCTTGCAGCACAGACAACTAGGTCACGATGTTCTATGTGAACAAACTGGAGGGCATCAGCTCCTACAGTCTCTGTTCAGAGGCGACAGCCCTGTGCTCATTTGCAGTGAACCAGGGTATGACCGTCCGGGCCACTTACCTCCTGGGTCAGGTCATTACATTGGCAAACCAGTTCAGCAGGGTCCTCTGGCCGCATGAGTGGCTCCTATGTCCCTGAATGGCACAGCACCTCTTCCAACATTGGGGGACTGGATCTCTTTGCCAGCCTGGCAAACTCGCAGCTTCCTCTGTTCTGCGATCCTCTCCCACACCCGTGGCCCCCGATGCCTTCCTGATCTCATGGGACACGGGGTTACTATATGCCTTCCCCCGCCCCCATGCCCCTCATCACCCGAACCCTTCTCAAGGTCCAGTGGGACAGGGCCTCGATGATTCTCATAGCCCCGAGGTGGCCCAGGCAGCCTTGGGTTCCCCTGTTGCTCTGTCTCTTGACGGAGCCCCCGGGCCCGCTCAAGTTCTCAATGGAGCTGCTGACGCAGGAGGAGGGTCTGCGTCTCCACCCCAGTCTGAGGTCCCTGTCCCTCACAGCTTGGCGGCTGAGCGGGTCACTTTAGCCTCCTACCATCTCCCCCTGGAGATCGAGGACATTCTTTTGGCCTTATGAAAGGACTCTTCCAGATGGGCTTACGCCTTCAAGTAGCGTCAGTTCTCGGCATGGTGCTTGGAGCCCCAAGCGGATCTATTTTCATGCCCTACCAGTTTGGTCTTGCAGTACCTGCTCCATTTCTCGCAGTCTGGGCTGAAGTCTAACTTGGTCAGGGTTCACCTGAGTGCCATCTCAGCGAACCACCACCCCATCAAGGGCAAACCTCTTTCGGGGCTACCGCTTGTCTCTTGTTTCATGTGAGGTCTGCTTTCCAAGCCCCCTACTTGCCCTCCTCCAGCGGAATGGGACCTCAATGTGGTCCTCTCGTAGCTGACCAAGCCGCCCTTTGTGCCCATGGCTACCTGCCCGCTGCGGCACCTGTCATGGAAAGTGGCCTTCTTGATAGCTCTCACCTCCACCCAGAGGGTCAGTGAACTCCAGATGCTAATGACTGAGGCACACCGTACATGAGGTTCTATAGGAACTGGGTGGTTCTGCGGACTCACCCCAAGTTCCTTCAGAAGGTTGTCTCGGATTTTCATCTCAGTCAAGAGATAGTGCTGCCCACTTTCTTGCCGAAGCCCCACACCAACTGGGTGTCGGCGTTGCTCCACACCCTGGATCATAAGAGGGCTTTCTCTTTCTACCTGCAGTGGACTTGGGACCACCGCAGATCTGGGCAGCTCTTCGTTTCCTTCTACCCCAGCTGCTTGGGGCTGATGATCACCAAGCGTACCTTGTCCATCTGGGTAGCGGACTGCATTGTCTTTGTCCAGGCCCAGGCTGGGTTTCCTCTGGAACGGCTAGTCACAGCTCACAGTGTCCGAGCGATGGTGACGTCTGTCGCTAGTCTGCACTCGGTGCCATTAGCAGACATCTGCCTGGCCGCCACCTGGTTTTCTACTCACACCTTCACGGTGCATTACTTCCAGAAGAAGGAGTCCCGTCGGGATGCCGCCTTCGGCCAGGCTGTACACCGTAATATGTTCGGGGTTTAAGCAACTCCTGCCCTCCAACCCTTCTTGTTCCGGCTACCGGGAGCGTGGCCATCCATGGACCCTGGGTCCTCGGACTGCCTTCGGCTTTCAATGGCAAATGTTCACGGCGATGCCGTACTTTTTCCTATAGGTCTCTCATATATGAGATATGCCAGGTACTTCTGGATTAGCCACTGTTGAAAACAGGACTCTGGACTTGATAGACCTTAGGGAGCCAATGAATCTCTTTCAGGAGAGGGGTCCCTTGATCGTACTTCTGTTTTCCAGTGAGACTCCTAATGGTTATATTTTGAATTAGTTGAAATCTATTTCCGGTAGGTATAAAATTATCAGTTATGAGCCCCATTTGGAAAATTCTCTCTGAACATGAGTCAGCGAAAAATGCAATTTAAAAAAAGATATTTTCTTTCTTGATGTCTATGGTGCCTTTTTAATAGTTTGTAGTGTATGGACTATGTGAGAAGTTTCTCTTGAAGTGCATGTATCTGGATGACATTGCTTTAATGGTGCCTGTAATTTGTACATGAATCTAAGTGGCATATGAGTAACCTACTGATGCAGCAAGGCGTACATGATTTATCTTTGCAGTGTGCTAGTCACTTTTAATAATAAATACCCCTGCAGTGTTCTATCTTGCAGAAATACTCCATACAGCCGCAAAAACTAAGCATTGAGAAATCATTATCTAGTCCTGTCTGCTTTTCCACAGGTTCTGCAGATTCAGTGCAAGTTAACGATGTTGACCCCAGCCTTAATAGTCTTCTATTACCCTTTTAGTACATTGATTATGTATTTGTTTTCTCCGATTCATAGTCTCTGTCATTTAGAAATGTTCTAAAGTATCATCTCCCAGCTTGCAAGTAGCATTAAATCAAGAGAGATTTGCAGAGGATGTGCTGCTTAAGGTTGCATAAATATTACAAATTGCAAAAAAGTCTGACTTGGAATATGCTGCTACACATATTCATTTTCAGTGATTGAGGCTTTTGCAACATTATAATGAATGTTTTTCAAGCTGACTGAGAGCAAATGCAAATTCTATTTTTTTCCTGTAGCAAATCTTTTTCAGCTGGAAGATCCCACAAAATAGCAATGTAGATAACGTTCCACCACTATTCTCTGGGAACAAGCAGGAAGTCAGTCCTCACACAAGGGTGACGTCGGCACCGAAAGAGCCCACGTAGAAGCATCTTAGCTTTCAAAGAAAGTCTTTGGGAGATGCACCACACATGGATGGTCCCCTTCCCACCCAAGGGTGCCATCCTGCCCCAGTCTCATTTTTTCTGTGGAGCCTTCCAGATGTCTGTCCAGTTTCCCTCAGAAGAAGTGCAGTTTTTTTATACCTTTTTGTCCGGTTGCGTGCCGGCCCCTTTTCTGCCCCGAGCCAGCTAGTCTCTGCGTCGCTCCTCGGGTTCCTTCCTTTGTTTTTATCTTTTTTTCTTTGAGGTACCCCTTGACCAGCGTGCATGCCATTTTTTACAGCCGAAGACCCCGGACCTCTGCCGGGCTGCGGGGACCCCCTTTTCCCAATGGTTTCCAGCAGCTTCAAGAAGTGTGATAGATGTAGTAAGATTCTATCACCGATCGCCATGACTGCTGCTCTGATGCCTCAGTCCAGAGCATAATGATGCAGACTGCGAGCTCTGCAGAACCATTACCTCAGAGACCTTAAAAACTGTCACCAGCAGCAGGAAAACATTTTTCAAAAATCCGATTCCACACTAGAGTCTCCGGCAACACCCTGCTTCCTGGGCCGCCTCAGAGTCCTCTGGCTCCTCCAAGAGGAAATCCCCGGAGGTGGAATGCAAGAAGCAGAATACCTCCTTAGAGACTGGGTCCGGAAAGACGGATAAATCCCACTCTAGGCCTCGCAGTCCCCTGCGTGAGTCAAGGAGTCAGAGTGGGAGTAGCCTCTCCAGCAGCCCCAGAAGGAATCAGTTATGACCCACCGACTGGCCTCTTACCCCCGAGGCCATCATTGTCGAGGACTCTTCCTCGACAGAGCCGGTGCCAGACCCGAAATACTCGGTGTCCGCGCCGAAGGCTGCAGAGCCAACTGCCACAGAGACCAGAATAGCAGCCTTAGAGTGCAGTATCTCTGCCGTGGCTCAGAAGTGGATGTTTATGTCCGGTTCATCTGCCCTGACGACTGGACCCTCGACATCGAGGGCTTTCCTGGATGTCAAGCAGATCCTTGAGCACCACCGGCCTCAAGAAAGCCATCAGCATCGGACCAGGTCCTGGTCCCGGTCTTCAGGTCACTGTTTCTCCCTGGCAAGTGCACACAGCTCAAACTGGAGGTCCACCAGAAGACCCGGACTCCGCAGCTTGGACCTAGACAGTGGTGACCGCATAGCCTTGGAGTCAACCTCTGTCTTCCAGTCTGATTGGGAGACCAAGGATGAGGAGTCCCCGGACACTCGGCACCATTGAGATGTACCCTCAGATCCATCACCCCCAGCATCCCGACGCCGGTCCCCACCCGAGCATGTGGCCTTACTCGACTTTATGTGAGATATGGCTAAGGTGCTTGCTGTCGAGATTGAAGTGGAAGAAGACCCTTGCATCAAGGAACTGGAGATCCTCCAGCATGAGGCCCCTCCAAAGGAGGTCCTCATGATGCCTGTCCCTCTGATCCTTGAGTGCCACCTCCTCTGCATGTGGGAGATGCTGGAACCGGTGCCCATTGTCAGAAGGCGGCTTGAAGCCATGTACAGAGTCCACTGGGGCCCTGGGTTCCAGAAGGCCCAACATACATACAACTCAATGGTCATGGAGTCCACCATGCGCAGACTCAAGAGCGAAAAGATCCACTCCTCAGGAAGGCCCAGTCCCTCGATGCCCTTAGCAGGAAGGCATTTCAGGGCTCTATGTTGACATGCTGAGTCCAGTCCTACCTGCTCTACATCAGTATGTACCTCAAAGAGCTCGTTGGGTTCTCAGACAGCCTTGAAGAGGACCCTCTACAGAGGTTCAAGTCACTGGCCTTGGCGGTCAAAGAATGCTCAAAGTTCCTATCCTGAGCAGCCTATGACAGTTTCAAGTTGGCGGTGAGGGTAGCCGCTGCGGCATCGAGGCCTGATGCCAGGTCTAGCTGCAGTTGTCTGACCTTGAGCAATGGGTTCAGGACAAACTGATCGATGTCCCAAGCATTGGAGAAAACCTCTTCAGGAAACCCATAGCAGACAAAGCAGCAGAGATTGAGACTGCGTTCCTAATGAGGACTAGCGTTTCGGCACAAATGTGCCTTTTTCGAGGGGAAACACTTGTGCCAAAACTGCTGCATCAAAATGACTTTGCTCTTCCTGTTCAACAAGTTTATATAATTTATGGTGAAGATGTTTACTCACGCGCTCTGTATAAGAGAGATTTTTTGTTTATTTTTTATTTATTTAACAGTATTTATATACCACCTTATCCTTAAATCAAGGTGGTTTACATTGAACAGTACGGTTTACAGTCAGCTCTGTAACTTGCATACATTATAATATCGTAGTCAGGGAGGTGATGTACAGAAGGGGAGATCATAAACAATTTCTAACAGTATAATTCTTACTTTATGTACCAGTTTAACTTATTTACAGTTGGGGGTGATTCTTTATGTTTGCGATATTGTGCCTTATTCATTGTCTGGTTCCTGTGTGGCGAGAGTGTTTATATTATTCTATGTGATATTTATTTATTTATTTATTTATTTAACAGTTATTTATATACCGCTCTTTCCCATGTTTCAAGTGCGGTTTACATGTAACAGTAGGTTAATTGGTATGAGATATACCAGGACATTTTACATAGAACAGATAATTATAAATTACAAGGAAAATTGTAACATTACAAGTATAACATATTAGAACATATATACATTGCTAGTTAAATTATTAATCATCATGTAAATGAGTGTGTAGTATGGTTAAATTAGTGTATTAGTGTCGTTTATTTTTGAAAATAGGGTATATAATATTAAAAATAAATGTTAGCCTGTATCCCTTTGAGAATTCTGTTTTGGGAGTGTATTATAGTGTAATGTAAATAAGTGAGTTTTTAATTTTTTTTAAATTCTTTTATGTCAGACAGTAGGCGAATGTTGTCAGGTAAATTGTTCCAGAGTATTGGAGCAGAGTGTGAGAAAGCTCTCTTATTGGTTTGTTTTCTGGCTTTTGTAAAATCTTTTGGTATTGTTAAAGTATTTATGTTTCTGCTCCTTTGAGATCGTTTATCAATGTCAATGTTAATCAGTGTATTTAGTGCAGATGGTGCAAGTTTATTTATAAGTTTAAATGTAGTGACAAGAATTTTATATTTGATTCGGGAGTAAATTGGTAGCCAATGAAGTTCAGCTAAAATTGGTGTAATATGTTCAAGTGGGCTTATATTCATAATCGTTCTAGCAGCTAAGTTCTGAGTTATTTGTATCTTTTTAATATTTTGTTTCGAAATACCATTAAGTATTGTATTTGCAAAATCGAAATGTGGGGTAATAATAGCATGAATTATGTTAATAAAATCTTGTAGAAGAATCAAAGGTCTTAGTTGTTTTAGTGTTTTGAGTTTGTAATGTATATTTTTAGTTAAGTATTTTATATGTGAATCCATATTTAGATTATTGTCAAGTATCACACCTAAATATTTTACTTCTTTTTTTATATTAATTTCATGAGTATCTAGTGTAATCGTGTTTGGGGGTATATATGTTTGATTTTTAGTGATAAATAAAATATCTGTTTTAGTAAAGTTGATAAGTAGATTTTGTTCTTTGAGCCACTCAGTTAGTTCATTAAAACATTCTGTTATTTTTTGGAGAGGTGGGTGTGGGATTTCAAATGGGAGGTAGAACATTATATCATCGGCGTAAATATGATAAAAGACATTGTGGCGTTTAAAGATGTTACAAACTGGTTGTAAGTAAATGTTAAATAATAGTGCAGATAAAGCAGATCCCTGCGGAAGACCTTGAGTTTGTTTGAAGGTGTTAGATATTTGGGTGTGGATTCTTACATTTTGGGTTCTGTTTGATAGATAGGATTTGAACCAATTATAAACAGTAGATGTTATACCAATTTTTTGAAGTCTGTTTAACATTGTTAAGTGATCAACACTGTCAAAGGCAGCTGATATGTCAAGGAAAACAAGAATAAAGGCTTGTTTAGTATTATCAATACCTCTTAATATTGTGTCATAAAGGATCGTTAGTAAGGTTTCTACTCCATGGAAGGGTCTAAAGCCATATTGATGTTCATCAAGAATGTTTAATGTGTCAATAAAATCTTGTAGTTGAATTTGTACAATTTTTTCAATAAGTTTAGCCATAAAAGGAATACTTGATATAGGTCTGTAAGATTTTGGGGATAGTTTATCTAATGTGTTATTTTTAAGTATAGGACGTATTTGAACATGTTTGAGGGATGGTGGTAAATAGCCTTTTTGCAAGGATAGATTCACTAAAGGTAGAATGAAAGAAGAGAGTATTGCCAAAGTGTTCAATAAACAGGAAAGTCTTTAACTTTTTCCTGAAGTCCTTGGTGTCCTTCATGGTTCTGGTGTCCTCAGGAAGGGTGTTCCATAAATTCGGTGCATACATTGATAAAGCTTTATCGGAGGTGGTCTTCTTTGTTTTGGAGAATTCAATTGGAGTAGCTAGTGTGTTCTTGCTGTTTATTCTCATTGGGCGGTTTTCAGAATGTTTTATTAGTTCTTGAAGTGAATCAACTGATTCATTCTGCAGTATTTTAAATATATTCATTGTTGCCTTGAATCTTGCATGACTCTTTATTGGAAGCCAGTGTAGCCGAGCCAATGTTGGAGTTATGTTTTCCTGTTTGTTTGTTCCTGTGAGAATGCGGGCTGCAGTGTTCCGTACCATCTGCAGCGAGTGGATAGTAGTCTTGCAGGACTACAAAAGGGGACTGTTACTTCCGGAGAGAGATCTGCATTTGTGAGTATATACTTCTGGGAATTTTCTGTAAGGAATTCTTTGTATTAAAGCTAATTAATCTGTGAACCCACTATTTTTTGTTAAATCAGTCAGGGCCTAGTAGCAGCAGTTTAAGTTTAAATTGAAAACACAGAAGAGAACTTTCTGGTTACATATCATACCCAGCAGAGAGCTTGTAGTTTAAATTTCATAATAAGTTAGAGCCTAGCAACAGCAAAGAGCTATAATTTAAATAAGAATATAGATTAGCACAAAAGGCAAAACAGGGTCAGTACTCTTTGAAGAGCAAATAAAGTCTTCTAGAGACCTTTACAAAGAGGCTTTCTACCTAGGGGGCAAGAGACCTGTGAAATTTTTTCAATAGGTGTTAACACCAGGTGGCAGGACAAAAGGCCATTTTGAAAGACTCCTTCTATCCAAGCAAGGACTGTTAATCATCCAGGAAGTTGGTCACAGCTTACCTCAGCAGCACAGGCATAAATAGCTCAACCAGAGCTCTGTGATCCTCAGTCTTGCAGGACTACAAAAGGGGACTGTTACTTCTGGAGAGAGATCTGCAATTGTGAGTATATACCTATGGGAATTTTCTGTAAGGAATTCTTTGTATTAAAGCTAATTAATCTGTGAACCCACTATTTTTTGTTAAATCAGTCAGGGCCTAGTAGCAGCAGTTTAAGTTTAAATTTAAAACACAGAAGAGAACTTTCTGGTTACATATCATACCCAGCAGAGAGCTTGTAGTTTAAATGTAATAGTCACTCAGGGCCTAGTATCAGCAAAGTAGTCTTAGTTTAAATTTAAAACACAGAAGAGAGCTTTCTGGTTTAATTTGGAACCCAGCAGAGAGCTTGTAGTTTAAATTTAATAGTCACTCAGGGCCTAGCATCAGCAAAGTACTTTTAGTTTAAATTTAAAACACAGAAGAGAGCTTTCTGGTTAAATTTAGAACCCAGCAGAGAGCTTGTAGTTTAAATTTCATAATAAGTTAGAGCCTAGCAGCAGCAAAGAGCTATAATTTAAAATTTAAAATCAAATAAGAATATAGCTTACCTCAGCAGCACAGGACAGGGTACTGTGTAACAGTCCTCTTTTAATAAAGAGGATTGTGGAAAATTGCAAGAGGATCTTGATAAATTGGAAGACTGAGCATCAAAATGGCAGATGAAATTTAATGTGGACAAGTGCAAAGTTATGCACCTAGGGAAGATCAACCCAAACTATGGTTACACGATGCAAGGTTCCACATTAGGAACCACCACCCAGGAAAAAGATTTAGGCGTCATTGTGGATAGCATGTTAAAACCCTCGGCCCAGTGTGCAGCGGCAGCCAAGAGAGCAAATAGAATGTTAGGTATCATAAGGAAAGGAATGGAAAATAAAACAAAAGATATTATAATGCCTCTATATCGTTCCATGGTGAGACCGCACCTTGAATATTGTGTGCAATTCTGGTCGCCGTATCTTAAAAAGGATATAGCGCTATTAGAAAAGGTTCAGAGAAGAGCCATCAAAATGGTAAAGGGGATGGAAGGATACTCCTATGAAGAAAGGCTAAAAAGGTTAGGGATCTTTAACCTGGAAAAGAGACGGCTGAGGGGAGATATGATAGAAGTCTATAAATTAATGAACGGAGTGGAACGGGTAAACGTAGATCGATTGTTTACGTTATCAGAATATAGAAAGACTAGGGGACATGCAATGAAGCTGCAGGGTAAACTATTTAAAACTAATAAAAGAAAATATTTCTTCACTCAACATGTAATCAAACTCTGGAATTTGTTACCGGAGGATGTAGTAAAGGCTGTTAGTGTAGCTGGGTTTAAAAAAGGTTTGGACAAGTTCCTGGAGGAAAGGTCCATAAACCATTATTAAGAAGGGACCCAGGATATCAATGCTTGACCCAGTACAAGCATTGCGGAACCTGTGTCTTTTGGGGAAACTGCTGGGTACGTATGGCCTGGATTGGCCACTGTTGGAAACAGGATACTGGGCTTGATGGACCTTGGTCTGACCCAGTATGACATATCTTATGTTCCTGTGAGAATGCGGGCTGCAGTGTTCCGTACCATCTGCAGCGAGTGGATAGTAGTGGCTGGTAGGCCTTGGTACAGTGAGTTGCAAAAGTCGAGAAGTGGCATGATTATTGCTTGTAGAACTGTTTTGAAATTGTTATGGCTTAGGATTGGCTTTAGTTTCCGGATGATCTTTAGCTTGAAGTATGCATTCTGTGTTCTGTGCTTATAGGTTCAGGTTCTGATCGAGAGTAACCCCTAAGTATTTCACTTCACCTTTGACAGCTACGTGTCTGTTATTTAGAGCTATGGTGCGAGAAGGAGTGAACCTCTTGATCTCCAGGAACAAGCAGGAATAAGTCCTCACATATGGGTACGTCGGTACCGACGGAGCCCGTGCGGGAAAGCTCCCCAGCTTCTTAGAATAGAAGCTTTTGGGACCTCCCACTGCACATGCGCACTGCCTTCCCGCCTTCCTGAACAGCTCTCCTCAGTTTTCTCTTTTTCCGCGGAGCCAGCAGGTCGTGTTCCTGTCACCGCTGAAGAAATTGTTATTTTATTTGTTTCTTTAGACCGCGTACCTGCCTTCCCCATACCGATACCGGTATCGCCGGTCTTTTCTTTCTTTCTTTAAAAAATTATAATTCTTTTTTCTTATTTTTTAGCTTTTTGGTCACTTCAGAGAGGCCTCTCGGCCTACTCAATTTCTCCTCATGGAGAAGCCAGCCCCTGGATTTAAGAAGTGTACCAAATGTAATGCTGTTATTTCAGTCACAGACACCCATGACTGGTGTCTGAAATGTTTGGGGCCTGACCATTCCATACCGGACTGCCCATCTTGCTCCCACATGTCTAAACGTGGGCTGCAGAACCGGGCCAACAAATTCCATGTGCTGTTTGCTTCAGAGAATACAGCATCACAGTCATCCAGGTCTTCTTCTCCGGATGGATCTCAGGTAACCAAACCTTCTGTGGGCAAGTCCTCAAAGAGCAAATCTCCTTCAAAGCATCGAGAGGCTCTTAGCTTAGAACTTGAGGACCCTGCCCCAGCCAAACAACCCCGGCGGGAAGTCCAACTTCCAAAAACGCCAATTCAGGGGTCTCAGGTTGATATCGATGCTACGGCCTCGACAGATCACCTGTTAGCCTGCTCTGGGGTACCGGGTCACTCCGGTACCGACATCCAGGCAGCTATGGCGTCCATGGGCGATACTGTACAGTCCATGCAGCAGGCCGTCATGGCTTTCATTAAAGCTGCAACGCCATCGGTTCCGCTTTCAGCGGTTCCGGGCCCGATACCGGTATCGTCCGCCATGCCGGTATCGAGGCCGTCCACCTCTAAACGCAAGTCGGTACCGTATGGGCTTTCGCTCCATACCGGTTCCATACCCGATACGCCCGATATCGATACCGATCGGTACGCGTATCGTGCGTTAGAGGAAAGCACCGATTCCTCTGAGGATTTTCACTCCTCTGATGATTCTGCTGAGTTTTCACTCAACTTACCTGAGGAGCCCTCTTCTCCTAAAAGGAGAATGTCCCCTCCAGAGGATTTGTCCTTCCAGGACTTTGTTTTAGATATGGCTACAGCCCTTTCTATTACCACATCCTCTGAAAAGGAACCCAGATCCAAAAAACTGGATATTTTGGGATACTCAAAGGCCCCTAAGGAGGCAGTTACCCTGCCTATCCATGAAATCCTTCAAGAACAACTGATGGATTTCTGGGAAAATCCTTTGACTTTGTCTCCTTATTCCCGTAGGTTGGACACCATGTATAGGGTCCCTCCTTCTCCTGGTTTCCAAAAGACTCAATTGCCCCACCACTCTATTGTGGTGAAGTCTGCAATGAAGAAGATTAGGAGTACCAAAAGGCACTCTTCCACCCCTCCAGGACGGGAATGTAAGACTTTGGACTCTTTTGGTAGGAAAATTTTCCAGGCTAGTATGCTTATAGCCAGGATTAATTCCTACAGTCTCTATATGGGCATGTTCCTGGAGGAACTTGCCAAAAAGGTGCGGCATTTTGCCCCCTTTATCCCTGAGGATAAAAAGCAGGGATTCCTTTCCCTAGTGAAACAACTCTTAGAGGTTTCTAAGTTCTCTAATAGGGCAGCATATGATTCCTTTGAGGGAGCCAGTAGGGCTTCGGGCATTGCTATTGCAGCCCGACGTCTTGCTTGGCTCCAGGCCTCTGATCTGGAACCTTGGGTTCTAGATGGCTTACGGAATCTGCCCTGTACAGGTGAGAACTTATTTGGGGAAGAGTGGCAAATCAAAGCCACCCAGATGGATGCTGAAAATGCCACCTTGGAAAGACTTTCAAAGTCCACTTCAATTCCTACTAAGAAAAAGTCTTTTAAAAGGCCTTACTATAAGAAGGCCAGAGTTGCTTCAAATACTGGCCAGCAGTCTTCTCAACCTCGCTATACTGCTAAGCGTCAGCAATCCAAACAAGCACGAGCTAAGCCTGCAGCAGCTACTGTAGCTCAGCAGGCTCCAACCCCTCAGGGGTTTTGACTTGCTCCTAGGGAACTTGCCACTTCTGGTTCTAACACAACCAGAACCTCTCACCATACCCGGAAGGTTGGTTCACTTTGCTCCCAGATGGGAACAAATCACAACAGAACAATGGACCCTCTCTATCATTCGAGAGGGTTACAAACTTCATTTCTCCAGCCTTCCTCCCCATCATATGGTGAGACCATTCAATTCTCCCCCATCTCTCCTAACCCTGTTGGGTCAAGAGGTTTCCTCTCTTCTTGCCCAAGGGGCCATAGAAGAGGTTCCTCTTCCTCAACAAGGGTCCGGTTTCTACTCCCCTTATTTTCTCATTCCAAAGAAGACAGGGGGATTCAGACCAATCCTAGATCTGAGAGAATTGAACAAATTTCTCTTCAAGGAGAAATTCAAAATGCTGTCTCTCGGCATTCTCCTTCCTTACCTCCAGGGTCAGGACTGGCTTTGTTCTCTAGACCTACAGGATGCGTATACACATATACTCATCCATCCATCCCACAGAAAGTATCTTCGCTTTCTGTTTCAGGGAAAACATTTCCAATACAGAGTACTCCCCTTCGGTCTAGCCTCTGCTCCAAGAGTATTCACAAAATGCATGGCAGTCGTAGCCGCATTTCTAAGAGGCATGGGAATCTTTGTCTTCCCATATCTGGACGACTGGCTCATCCGAGCTCCAACTCAGTCACAGGCCCAGATTTCCCTGGACCACACAAGGAGCCTTTTGCAGTATCTGGGACTGGTAGTAAACCTTCCCAAGTCCCAACTCATCCCTACTCAATCTCTAGAATTCATAGGGGCCCAGTTGGACACCATCACTGCAAGGGCCTACCTTCCACATGTTCGAGGCCAGCGCCTCCTGAGTTTGGCCTCCCAAGCTCAGTCCAGCACTCACTTGACAGCCAGGGAAATGCTACGCCTACTGGGTCATATGGCCTCCACAGTGCATGTGGTGCCCTATGCTCGTCTTCATATGAGAGCAGCTCAATGGACCCTGGCCACTCAGTGGACTCAGGCGTCAGGAGCGCTCTCAGACCAAATACAAACCTCCGATCGTCTGTTTTGGTCCCTCCACTGGTGGACTTCCACCAAGAATCTGTTGTTGGGGGCTCCATTTCAACCATTGCTACCCCAAGCAACCCTCACAACAGATGCCTCCCAAACAGGGTGGGGAGCCCATCTGCAAACTCTCTCCACTCAGGGCACTTGGTCTCTACAGGAGACCACCCTTCATATCAATCTTCTGGAACTGCGAGCAATTTACCTTGCCCTCAAGGTCTTCCACTCCCTCCTAGCCAACCTCACTGTCCTAGTTCAGACGGACAATCAGGTGGCCATGTTTTACATAAACAAACAAGGAGGGACGGGCTCTCTGTCGCTTTGCAACGAAGCTCTAAGACTATGGGCCTTCGCCAGAGAGAGCATCAGATTCACCTGCTAGCAGTGTATCTCCCAGGAGTTCAAAACTCTCGGGCAGACAGGCTCAGTCGAGTTCTGCTGCCACACGAATGGTCCCTACATTTGGACCAAATAAACCGAATCTTTCAGGAATGGGGGACCCCGGACATAGACCTCTTTGCAAGTCCGTGGAATGCCAAACTTCCCCGGTTCTGTTCCAGAACTCCGTGTCAGGGAGCTCAGGCTACGGACGCCTTTCTCCTGAATTGGAATCAGGCATTCCTATATGCCTTTCCACCCATTCCTTTGATTCCCAAGACTCTGTTCAAACTCCAGAGGGATCATGGAACTATGATCCTCATAGCTCCACGCTGGCCACGCCAAGTGTGGTTCCCTCTACTTCTACAGCTCTCCCAGGGATCCTACTTGGATCTGGGAGCTGCGCCAGACCTCCTGTCTCAGGAGGAGGGGACTTTGTGGCACCCAAACCCCAAATCCCTTCACCTCAGTGCTTGGTTACTGAAGGCTTAAGCCTTCAAGACTTTCATCTTTCCCAACCAGTGAAAGATATCCTTTCTGCCTCTAGGAAACCCTCTACCAGGCGTTCCTATGCTTTCAAATGGAAACGTTTTTCCATTTGGTGTGCTCAGCAGGGTCTTGACCCTCTGGCACTTCCTTTGAATTCTCTTCTTGATTATCTCCTGCATCTATCCAATGCAGGCCTCAAGACGAATTCGGTAAGAGTCCATTTAAGTGCTATTGCAGCATCCTTGAAACATATAAATGGACAACCTATCTCCTCTCATCCTCTTGTTGCAAGATTCATGAGAGGCCTGACTCTCACTAAACCTCCCATCAGACCACCCCCGGTCGCATGGGATTTGAATCTAGTGCTCGGTCAACTTATGAAGCCACCTTTTGAGCCAATGTTTTCCACCTCCTTGAAATTTCTTTCCTGGAAGGTCATCTTCCTCATTGCAGTCACTTCGGCTCGCCGCATCAGTGAGCTGCAGGCTTTAGTGGCTAATCCACCTTACACAAGATTTCATCATGATAAGGTGGTCCTTAGGACGAATCCCCACTTTATGCCTAAAGTGGTCTCGCCTTTTCATCTTAATCAAGAGGTATATCTACCTGTCTTTTTTCCAGCTCCTCATGCATCCAATGCAGAGAGGAACCTTCATACTCTGGATTGTAAAAGAGCTCTCGCTTTTTACCTTAATAGGACTCAGCCACATCGAAAGTCTTCTCAACTTTTTGTGGCCTTTGATCCTTCCCATTTGGGACTTCCAGTCTCCAAGCGTACACTTTCCAATTGGATTGCTCAGTGTATTTCTTTTGCTTACCAGAGCAAAAACATTTCTCTGGAAGGCCATGTCACTGCTCACAATGTGAGGGCCATGGCAACTTCTATGGCTCATCTGCACTCTGTTTCCATAGATCAGATCTGTCGAGCCGCTACCTGGGCCTCGGTTCATACCTTCACAGCCCATTACTGTTTGGACAAGGACTCCCGCCGGGATGCCTTGTTTGGCCAGGCTGTCCTCAAGCACCTGTTCCATTCCTAAACAACTCCTGCCCACCTTCCCAGAATGGATGCCTGAGATCCATACGAAGATGGCGAACCTTTACAGGGGATCCCATGCATCTAAGCTAGGGAGTCCCCATATGTGAGGACTTATTCCTGCTTGTTCCTGGAGATAGCACAGTTACTTACCTGTAACAGGTGATCTCTGGGAACAGCAGGAATTAGTCCTCACAACCCACCCACCTCCCCTAGGAGTTGTATCTTTTATCTATCTATCTTCCTGTCCTCTCTCTGTTGACTCAGCTATAAACTCGAAACTGAGGAGAGCTGTTCAGGAAGGCGGGAAGGCAGTGCGCATGTGCAGTGGGAGGTCCCAAAAGCTTCTATTCTAAGAAGCTGGGGAGCTTTCCCGCACGGGCTCCGTCGGTACCGACGTACCCATATGTGAGGACTAATTCCTGCTGTTCCCAGAGATCACCTGTTACAGGTAAGTAACTGTGCTTTCCTTGTTATTGTGTGAGTGCTTCTGTTTTGTTATAGTTTATACTGATGTTGTGAATGTTGAGCCATCCTGAGAGTTCGGTGAGGCATTCGGTTATTGTTGTGTAGTCTGGTGTTTTAGCATGATGTCATTGGCATAAATTTTATAGTGGATGCTATGTTTCTGTATGACCTCACAAACTGGCTGAATGTATAAGTTAAATAGAAGGGCTGATATGGCAGACCCTTGTGGGACTCCTTGCTTTAATGTGAAGGGAGCAGATGTGTCTTCTCCACATTTACCGGTAACATACTGTTGTCTGTCTTGTAAGTGTGATATGAACCATTTTAATGGGGTGCTGTAGAGACCAATCTCCTTAAGGCGTTTCAGCAGGATGGTGTGTGACACAGAGTCAAATGCAGCGGATATGTCGAGAAATATTAGAATCATGCCCTTTTTTTACATTGTCTATTCCTCTGATAATATGGTCATTGAGTGCTGTTAGTAATGTTTCCACCCCATGGTTTGGCTTGAATCCATGCAGGTGTGGATCCAGTGGTGCATGGTCCTGCAGCTGTAGCTGTACTGTGTTTTCCAGGATTTTCATCATGAAAGGTAAGCTTGATATGGGTCGGTATGATGTGGGGTCTGCCTTGTTAGCTTTCTGACTTTTTAAGATGGGCCTGATTGATGCCAATTTAAGGGTTGCAGGCATATATCCCTTTGTGAGGGATGTGTATATTATTTTGTGTATGAAAGGGGTGCGTTCTTCCTTAGCTGACTTTATCTATGTGACTGTGGTGAGGTTGTTGTGTTTAGGGTGGTTATTGTGTGTGCTATTTGTTTGATAGTTGGAATATTGAATTTTCCCCATGTTGTGGCTGGGTTGGTTTTCAGATTCAGATGGTGATGATGTCGGTTTTGGCCGAGTTCTGTTCTGCTTCATCATGAGGTAGCCTGCAATTTGTTGAATATTTGTAAGTTGAGTTTCCTGTGAGGGTTCCCTTGTTAGCGTGTGGACTATTCCAAAGAGTTCTCGTGGTTTGTTTACCGCCTTCATAACCAGATTTATGTTGTCTTCCTGTTTGCATCTATTGATTGTGTTGTTGGTTAAATCCTGAGCAGAAGATGTACGGTTTTCTGAATATTTGACCTTTGACCATATGCCCACAATAAGTTGATACCTCTCACACAATTAAAAATTTTTTTTTGCTGTGATTTATGATCCACCTTGTTTATTTGATGTACTGTTTCACTTGTTTCCATTAAACTCTGGGAGAAGATTGAGAGGGGCTGGTCTTAGCAACCCCTCCTGATCCTCTCTGACATCAGCAGCCCCTCCCAATCCTCATATGACATCAGCAATCCCTCTTGACACCTCCTTGACATCAGCAAATCCGCAACCACCCCCCCCGACAACCCCCACTGATGGCATGAACCTCCTGATTACTCCCCCCCCCCCCAATACAAGGACCACTGACTCTTACCAGGGGTCCTTCGTATCTAGTGAGAAGAAGAAGTGACCTTCAGATTCTCCTGCTGCTTCATAGTCCCAGGTTCAAAATGATGCCCATGACCCCTAGCAATAGTCTTGCAGTACTACCTCTGGAGGTCAAGCTGTCAAATAAGACAGCAATTGCTTCCTTATTGGCACTTCCCATACAAGCCATGTTTGTAGATTAATCTTGAAATGATTGAACAGTCCACATTTTCTCTGGAATCTTCTGTAATTATTTTAAAGTAACCTTAGATTTCACACTGACCTTCCTCTGCCAGCTGTTTTCTTATCCCATAGCCACTTAATTTTTAGGGACACCCTGACTGAGACAATGTCTTGGTGATGCCAAACAGTTTCCACTTTACAATGATGGACATGACAATGCATGAAGGGATATTCAAATGCACTATTTTCCTATAGCTTCGGGTAGGTATTTAATGCATGCCTCGGGGCTGGGGTAAATGCTGATGTGCAGAATTTTGACTATCCAAGTGTATTCCCCTTGTAAAATAAGGAGTACACATTGATATGTTAGGGCCATCCAAATCACTCCCTCTCCATGCCTTAACCATGCCTCTTTGCAAACTCTGTGTGTTGTAGATCGTTGCATGTAAAATGTGGCTTTCTAAAATTGCTATTTGTATGTGTAGGCGATCTACATGTTTAAAAGCTGTTTATACGTAGGAATGCTTTCAAAATAAGGGCCTATTATCAACTGGCTTATTTGTGTCCACATATTTAGTAACCCATTGAAAAAATGAGGCAGACTGGTAATACAAGACTTCTCTTGGCTAGACCCATGTTTACTGTCTTCCATTAAACCACACCTGTCGATATGTTCACTAATTTTATTGTTTAGAATAATTTCATCTTCATCTTTATCCTCCCAGTTTCCTCGGTTCGCAACCTTGGGGTCATCTTTGACTCCTCCCTCTCCTTCTCCACACACATCCAACAGATAGCTAAAACCTGTCATTTTGTTCTCTCTAACACTGGCAAAATTTGTCCCTTCCTTTCTGAACACACTACCAAGACCCTTATCCATTCTCCCAGTCACCTGCTGTCTAGATTATTGCAACCTCCTCTTCACTGGTCTACCTCTGAATCATCTCTCCCATGTCAATCTATTCAAAACTCAACTGCATGCCTAATCTTCCATCAGTGTCGCTATGCTTATGTCACCCCTCTTCTCGTCACTTCATTGGCTTCCTATCCAGTTCAGCATTCAGTTCTAACTTCTACTACTGACCTCATTACCTTTGCTCTCTTATCTCTCCGTACACCCCTCCTCTGGAGCTCCACCCTTCTGGCAGATCCCTTTTATCTGTGCCCTTCTCTTCCACTGCCAACTCAGACTTTAATCTTTCTATCTTGCTGCTCCATATGCCTGGAAAAAACAACCTGAGTCAATATTGTGTTCAGTTTTGGAGACCATATCTCAGAAAGGATATAAAAAAACTGGAAATGGTTCAGAGGAAGGCAACCAAAATGATTTGGAGCCTGCGCCAAAAGACGTATGAAAAGAGACTCCAAGACCTAAATATGTATATTCTAGAGGAAAGGAGGGACAGCAGAGATATGATACAGATCTTTAAATACTTAAGGAATATTAATGAACAAACAAACCTTTTTAAAGACAGGGAAGCTGTAATACCAGAGGGCATAATACGAAGGTGCAAAGGGGTAAACTGAAAGGCAATGTCAGGAAATACTTTTTCACTGAAAGGGTGGTGGATGCTTGGAATGCCCTCTCGATGGAAGTGGTGGAGCAAATATAGTGACAGAATTCAAAATGGCATGGGACAGACACAGTGGATCCCTTTATAAAAACAGGATAAAATCGAAATAAACAACTGTCTCTGATATCTCAACAAGTAGAGGTGACCTGCACAGAGCAGTGGGTTCACCCTTAAACAAAGACATGGGAAGGGATGACCCGCATGAAGCGGCGGGCGCAGCTACTCTTTCCACCTTGCAGGGCAGACTACATGGACAATGCTGGTCTTTATCTGCCATTATATACTGTATAAATATGTTACTAAGTTTGTCAGGCTCCATCTGTGGCCCTGTTCAAATCCGGAATAAATTCTTTGAGACTGATTTTGGATCCTGATCCCCTTAGTCTCCTGTTCACCTCCTGTTTTTCCATACCATTCCCCTAGATATATCCTAGTCCCCAGTTGTTGTGTTGTCTGTCTTGATTGGACTATAAGCTCTTGCGAGAAGGGACTGTCTCTTACATGTCTTTGTACAGCTTTCTGGCATTATACAAATGATAAGTAGCTGGTCAAATGAAAAGTGCTGGTCACATGAAGTAGCTGGCTTTCACAGAATTGATATTCATCTGTGTCTGGGTCCTTTTGTCAGCATTTTCAGTGTCGCAGTATGGAATATCACAGCTGGAACCACCTACTTCATCCCTTTCTAAGGCAACATCATCGCTATGGGCCAATGCTTTCCCACAAGGAGGGAGGTAATTGGTTTCATACCATCAAAGGATCATTTTCAAAAAAAGAATATTCCTCAAAAATACTAACAAAATCACTAATCCGACCAAAGGAACTATTTCTCATTGTCCAAAATCTAGTCAAAAAACCAAACTCAGATAACCCCCAAACAAGTGACATAAGCGCTCAACAACTAGCCAACCACTACATGGAAAAATCCTGACTCAAGAAAACCAACCTAACGGAAACTGCACACAACGACCCAGTCAACAATGCAATATGGGACTCATTCTCCCCAAGAAGCAAAGAACAGATAGACCAATGCATCTAATCTCTAAACACAACCACCTCACTACTCAACCCTTATCCAGTCAGCTGGATTAAAAGATCCAAAGCAGAGTTACATAGTTACATAGTAACATATTAAATGACGGCAGATAAAGACCAGCATGGTCCATCCAGTCTGCCCAGCAATACAGCAAGAGTAGGTGCACCTGACGCTCTGTCTCTGGCCAGTAGGCTGTTCCTGAACCATGGGCACACGCTGCTATCTGATGTAAGTCTATACAAGGAAAGCAGTCCAGATGCCCCCAAGCTTAGTCTAAAACCACAGTTAACAGCTATAATAGTGATCCCCCCCTAAAACCAACAGTTGCAATTGATAGTTTTAAGCCAGCAGAGAAAATAGAAAAATGTGCTTTTAGCGTAATGGAGGCTCCTCAACTTCTGCAAAACTGGCTTAGGCCAGGTGTGCAATGCTCCAAATCAGCACTTCCCTGGGAATAGGGTTTCCCCAAACAGTTCAGCAGGGGTAGAAGCCCTAGAGTTAACACCCTACATCCAAAAAATTGTCAACCTTTCGTTATCACAAGGGCAAATGTCTTTAAAAAAGCCTCCATCCGCTCAATTTTGAAACACGTCACAATAAACAATTCCTGCCCCAGCTCCTACAGACCAACAGCAAGTTTCTCTTTCTTATCCAAAGTCATCAAAAAATCAGTACAGACACAACTCCAAGACTTCATTGACTCAAATTCTCAACTTGACCCACATCAATATGGATTCAGAGCATATCATGGCGTTGAAACTCTTCTAACATTCCTCCTCGACACAATTATACAAGGAATTGAAAACACGAAACAGGCCTTTATTCTCATATTCCCAGGACATTTATTTGTATTTATTTATTTATTTATCTATTTTCTTCTATACTGCCCCTTCCAGTGATCAAGGGCGGTTTACATGAAACATCTTAACAATTGTACACAATTGTATACATTTACATTGAACAATCGGATTCAACTATTTACATTGAACAGTCAGATTCAACTATTTACATTGAACAATAAACTTTAACTTTATGATATATTAATATAAACAATCGTTAGTTATTTAATTTTGATTACGAGGGTTTGTGCATGTGAGTCCAGAGTTGTTATGGAGGTGGTTTGGGGGAATATGGGATTTCAAAGTGTTCAGTAAATAGGTAAGTTTTTAACCTCATAACCTCAGCCTTCGATGCCATAAATCATAACATCCTAATCAACCGCCTAAAACACCTCAGAATAGGAGGCATCATACTACGATGTTTTGAGGACTGCCTCTCCAACCGCACTCAACAGATGAACTTCAACAACACCTACTCCAAACAATTCAGCCAGACACAAGGTGTCCATCAGGGATCAGTTTTATCCGTCTTACTTTTCAATATCTATCTTCAGCCTATCTGTGACATTATCAAAGCACACAGCGTGGACTACAGGATATATGCAGATGACATCATATTATTCACAACATTTGAAACAACAAACCTCAATTACGAGAAAATCAATTGCTTCAATGATATCTCACTCTTGCTCAACTCAGTTAACCTTTTAGTCAACCTAAAAAAGACAGAAGTGCTTTTCATCACCAGGAACAAAGCACTCGACCCACCTCAACAGTTACAAGTAAACAATGCCTCACTCGAAGTAAAAAAGGAAATAAGATACCTGGCGATTTTCTTAGATCAAAACCTCAATATGATCAAACACATTAATATGACAGCATGAACAATCTACAACAAAACAAGAATGATACAATACTTAAGACTCCCTCCTCTCGACTGACGACTTCCACACTATAGCATAAGTGTTGATATGCCCTCACTTTGATTACTGAAGTATAAACGAATTATACACCCTCAGAAATCAACACAATGTATCAATCTAACTCTTGATTTCTATTATCTATTAATCCTACAGGAACCAATTAAACCCTACCCCATCCAAAATACGTATGAAAGTGTCTACTTTTTTTGGTTTTTGTTGGATCACTCACCATGAGAAGGAGCCCTTCCTCTCTTGAAGTGAGCCCTCCATTTTAATAATTTATAAAGGACCTAAAAAACATAGAAATATAGAAATATGATGACAGAAAAAGACCACATGGCCTATCTAGTCTGTCCTTCCATATCAACAACTACAACAGTCCCCTTTTTAACTTTAGAGATCCTCTGTGTTTGTCCCATGCTTTTTTGAATTCAGTTACTGTCCTCATCTCTACCACCTCCACTGGGAGACTATTCCACTCTTTCCGTAAAGAAATATTTCCGCATATCACTCCTGAATCTATCTCCCTTCACCCTCATCCCATGTCCCCTTGTAGCAGAACTTGCTTTCAATTGAAAGAGGCTCTCTCCCTGAACATTTATGTCATGGAGGTATTTAAACATCTCAATCATATCACCTCTATCCCACCTTTCCTCTAAGGTGTACATATTAAGATCCTTCAGTCTGTCCTCATATGCTTTATAATGAAGACCACTAATCATTTTAGTAGCCACCCTCTGCACCGACTCCATCCTGTTCACATCCTTTTGAAGGTGCGGTGTCCAGAATTGCACACTATACTCCAAATGAGGTCGCACCAAAGACTTATACAGAGGCATTATCACCTCCTTTTTTCTGCTAGCCATTCCTCTCTGTATGCACCCAAGCATCCTTCTAGCTTTTGCCGTCGCCTTTTCTACCTGTTTAGCTACTTTAAGATCATCAGACACAACCACGCCTAGGTCCCACTTTTCTTTAGTGGACAAAAGTACTTCACCCCTTATACTATATTGCTCCCTTGGATTGCTGCAGCCCAAATGCATGTACCACAGAATCGACAGCACCTTCAGCTGCCATTCACACCCAAAGGTATTTTCTTCTCCCAAATACTTTTAAAACAGCAATTGCTTTCTCCACTTGTTTACAATATCAAAGTACTTAACTGATGAAACCCCCAATGATGGCGACCAAGCAGTAGGATTCTCAAGTCACAGCAGACCGACTCCTTCGTCAAGCTGCTGTTCACAAGTCCATTATTTAACTACTCCCGGATCATCTGCTCTCTAAGCCCAATTGGGTTAGTCACACTAGCAAGGTTCACGCTACACCAATCAGTGTTTCAAGCCATGCAGCTCTCCAGCTCTTCCTCAGGCGAATGAATCTCACCAACTTCTGGTTCCGGTTAAATAATGAAGTAAGATTGACGTCAAGGACAAATTATCTCCAAAGCACACCTGTTAACCACCTCACACGATCAAATTCTTAATCCCCACCAATCGATCTCTGCATTCATGCCATTGGGGATATTGGATTTTAACTGAAAAATCCACCACTGCTCCTTATATTGTAATTTTGCCTTACGATCCCCCCCTTTAACCGAGAGGGGGACCCAATCCAAAATCCGCCATTTCAAATCCCCAAATTGATGACCCAATTGCTGGCAATGTGGGACCATAGGTGCTGACATCAAGCTTGAATTAATCCGTGATCGGTGCTCTAACAGGCGCTTCCTAATCGGACAAATTGTTCTGCCTACATATTTGAGATTATATGGGCATAGCAATAAATATACAACGAAAGATGTCTGGCAATTAGAAGCATATCGTGATGAGAATTGGTAACCCGTGGTTGGATCCTTCCATATGTCACCTTGTAAAGTAGTATCACAAAAGTCACATTGACCACAAGCAAAATGACCCCTCCGCTGGGTTTGAGACCCCAACATTGTTTGTTCACCAGTATGTAATATCCAATCCCCTATAGATCGAGACTGTTGATAAGCAATCATTAAAGGTTTCTGAAAGCATTGATGTAAAGACAACATCGACCAATGTTGTTGAAGAATGTCTACAACCTTTGTGGCATTGGGTAAAAATGGGATAACTCCCACTATTTTATCGCTCTCAGCTCGAGGTGGAGAACAACTCCCCTGCCACCACCCTGGATGGTTGTATAATGCCCTCTTAAAAGCTTGATGGATAAGGAAATCTTGGTACCCTCTGTCTCTAAGACGATGGCTCAGTTCCCCTGCATGCCTACGATATTCAGAAACCGAAGAACATAATCTCCTGATACGAAGAAACTGTCCAAATGGTAATCCCCTTCGCAATGCTGGAGGATGATAGCTGGAAAATCGAAGAAGTACATTTCGTTGTACCGACTTTCTATATAGGATAGAATATAAAGAAGAACCCTGAATAAACAACAATAAGTCCAGATAATCTCTTGCTGATGGATTGGAGGAGCGGCCTAGTGGTTGGGGCAAGGTACTTCGGGCCGGAAGGTCGGGGGTTCAAATCCCACTAGAGGACAGCAACCTTGGGCCGGAAGGACTGGGGTTTCTAGTCCCACAGGTGCTCCTTGTGGTCTTGGGCAAGCCAGCCACTTAACCCTCCATAGCCCATGTTCCCTGTAAAATAGTTATCTCCAAGTTATAATGCCCTGTTCAATGTAATTTCAGTTCGTTCAATGTAAACCGCACTGATGAAGAATAGCGCGGTATATAAGAGAATGTAAATAAATAAATAAATAAATTTTGGGGTAAACTGTAAATTGCTGTTAAGGGAATTAATCCATGTAAAAAACTCATTCAAGGAGACCTCAGATCCCGTCCAGATAAAAAAGATGTCATCCAAAAATCATCTCCATAATAACACATGTTGAAATCTTTCAGAACTATAAATCAACCCCTCCTCAAATTGTGCAACATACAATGTTGCAACTGAAGGTGCAACTGAGGCCCCCATCACAACACCATATTTCTGCTGGTAAACCTGGGAATCCTAAATAAAATAATTATGATACAAAACAAGTTTTAATAATTTTAATACAAAATCTTTAGGCAAACGGGGGGGGGGGGGGGGGAGATTAATATCCAGCCTTGCAAGAATATCATACGCTTCATTCTGAGGAATATTCGTATACAGTGATACCACATCTAATGTCACCAAAAAAGGCACCCTTTAGAATCGTTAGCGTGGAGATTTGAGATAACAAATGAAAAGAATCCTTAATAAAAGATTTGATGGATCTCGTTAATGGTTGAAAAAAACAATCACAGAATTTTGATAAAGGTTCGAGTACCGAGTGCCTACATGACACAATAGGTCGACCTGGGGGGATCTACTAATGATTTATGTACCTTAGGCACCATGTGCATCACTGGAATGCATGGACAACTCGGATTCAAAAAATCATATTCTTTCTTTGTTATCCATCGGTGATCCAAAGCGTGCAACGTTAAATCTTTAATGTGCTGTTGCAACATCAAGGTTGGATCTTCCTGAAGTAATTAATAATATTTTGGATCGGACAGATGATTAATCATCTTCTGATGATACCCTACTGTGTCTAAAAGTACAGTGGCTCCCCCCTTGTCGGCCCTCCGAATAATCAGCTCTCTATCAATTGGCTTGGAGAGCAGATGATCCGCGAGTAGTTAAATAATGGACTTGTGAACAGCAGCTTGACGAAGGAGTCGGTCTGCTGTGGCTTGAGAATCCTACTGCTTGGTCGCCATCATTGGGGGGTTTCATCAGTTAAGTACTTTGATATTGTAAACAAGTGGAGAAAGCAATTGCTGTTTTAAAAGTATTTGGGAGAAGAAAATACCTTTGGGTTTGAATGGCAGCTGAAGGTGCTGAAGGTACTGTCAATTCTGTGGCACACAGGATCTTTTTAGGTCCTTTATAAATGATTAATATGGAGGGCTCACTTCAAG
The DNA here is from genome assembly GCA_033557465.1 of Ichthyophis bannanicus. Taxonomy (NCBI): domain Eukaryota; kingdom Metazoa; phylum Chordata; class Amphibia; order Gymnophiona; family Ichthyophiidae; genus Ichthyophis; species Ichthyophis bannanicus. The sequence continues at coordinate 102,982,914 of CM066032.1, read as the reverse complement.
AGAGGAAGGGTTCCTTCTCATGGTGAGTGATCCAACAAAAAACAAAAAATGTAGACACTTTCATACTCACTTTGATTACAGCAACATCATCCTCCAAGGCCTACCCAAACAAACACTGAAACCCCTACAACTTGCACAGAACACGCACAATAATGAAATCTGCCAGAACTGAACATATAACACCTATACTGCACAGCCTTCATTGGCTCCCGGTGATGCAAAAGATCAAATTCAAAGCTCTAATGACTACTTTCAAAACAATAAACAATATAGCACCAGCATACCTTAATACACTTCTAAAGATGCAACAGGACACAAGAAGAAGAAGAGATAACCAGAAGAACATACTAATCACACCGAAGAGATTCAGAAATGCAATCCAAGCAACAACCAACAAGGCATTTTCATTCTTCGCCCCAGCCCTATGGAATAATCTGCCCAACAATTTGAGGGAAATAAAAGACCTAACACTGTTCAGAAAACACCTGAAGACATTCCTATTTACAGACTACTACCAACATGAACAATCCACCATTGACCACATAAACACACAAGATCAAGCATCCTACTGAATGCATGCCCACCTCACTTACAGCCCTATCCAGCAGAAAATTCTACGAACCCATTTCACAATAACCATCCCACGGTATATAAATCAATGTATATAGCTGCCCTACACCATTGTACCTCACCCAGCACATGATGAAACACTGTCACAGTGCCACTCTATGCCGTGTATAGGTCTAGTTAAAAAATGTTTCCCATACATAGTTCCAATGAATATAGTTCTCATTACATGTAAACTGTTTGCTGTAAACTACCTTGAGCAGTATTTGAAACATGTTCTCTGTAAACTGCCTTGATTACCTGGATAAAGCGGTATATAAAATACATAAAAAATAAAGTGCCACTCCTAGGGATCCTCGATGTACCTTTGTTTGAACAAAGTGTAGGTTGGAAGGAAGTTTTATTGGTGATTGTTGATGTGGATAATTACTTTAAAGTGTGAAATTGAGTAGGATTTAAATGTTTCCCAGATGTTTTATATTTATTTAAAATTTCTCTCTCTCGTCTTTTGTTTATTCACTCTTACAAGTTGCTGCTCTAGGCGATTGCCTGGTTTACTTAAGGGTTGGGCCAGCCCTGGCTGAACCCAGATAAGTCAAAATATCTCTGTTAATAGGCGAAACCCCCCCCCTCCCCCTTGTTCACAGTGCCTTATTTAGAAGATATTCTTCAGAGTAAAGGAGTGATGAGAAATTTACAGATTTTTTTCTGGATCCTGATTTTATCATTGAATAATCAGGTAATAGTGGGGGACATAGTAACATAGTATGTGATAGAAGATAAAGACCATCATGGTCCATCTAGTCTGCCCAGCAGGGTGGCAAGAGAAGGTGCACCTGTCACTCCGTGCAGGTCACCCCTCCCAATGCCTTTGTTTAGAGGTGTACCCTGTCAGACGGCTGCCTAGGGTGAGAACTTACACAATCTTGACGATGCATATATTCATATGATTCTTGCAAGGTATTGTGGGTAATGTAGTTCTTTCACTCCCAAACACAGCTGAAGACAATAATTGAGTTGTGATACCAGTGGTAAGGCCAATAAAATACTTCTTTTATTGATGGGGTTTAATTCACCCAGCACACGTATGCTTGATAGCAATATAAATGAGGTTACTTGCTTGCAGTGTTTAAATGGATAACATAAAGTCACAAAGCAGATCAGAAAACAACCTTCAGCTTGTCAGGCAATTAGCTAATGTTTTCTTAGCAAATAATTACCAAAGAAAAAGGCACAAAGAAATGAATAAACTTTGCTGGTTAGGTTAACTTCTGCTTAATTTCCACACAGATCCTGCAGTGATTCTCCCTTGCTCACACACACAATCAGGTGCAACTTTAATTACTATCAATTGACCAGCTGAAACCCTTTAGCTGGCTGGCTGGCTGCTACTGTGTGAACCCAAATCCTGCTTTAAGAGCTGTTTGCAGTGGAAATAAGAAACAAAGTTAGGTTTCTTTGTGATGGCTGATGTGTTTGCTCACAGAAAGCTAGCAATAGCATTTAGATAGAGAACAGTCCATGTAATTAATAGTTTCATCTGCTGTATCTCCCCCTTCATCAATCAGCATAGGGTCACTATCATACATTGGCACAGACGAGTCTTTCATTAAGGCACTATCCTGAGAATGCTTATTCCCTTGCTGCCATTCACTATTATAGATAGGGTCTGGATCAGTGTTCATACCTGAGCCTCTCCTGCTATCATAATTCCTCTCTGTATAGCCTGGCCAGTATGTAATCCAGTTATGATGTCCAGCCTTCCAATCTTGATCCCTGGACACTGGATCTTTCCTCACATACCTTCTGGCATAGGTCTGAAAGTCCCTTCCACATGCAGTCTTCTCTCTCCCAGGTAGCCACTGGTGATTCCTATCTCTGCCATTCCATTCCTCTGGCTGACTCCAGTCCAATGGTCTCTGCTGGCACTTGGAATACCTCCCAGTATGGGTACTGCCTTGGACTCTCCCAGACCATCCAATGGGCTTTCTTCTCTTCCTTCCAGAGAGTTTCCTTCTTTCTCTATCAGCTTGGCTTGGCTTCTGCTTCTCGAGATGATGTTGGTGCTTGAGCTTGAAGCTGTTGCTGTCTCCTTTCCTGAAGCTCTTTCTGTAGCTGTTATCTGTAAAATAAGCTCTATTCTTATTCTGTTCTAATGTGTGCTCCTCCCTAACACAGCGCAGCTGTGTTGAATCAGGTCCTGCCCTTTGAGATGAGTGCTTAGGGATTACCTCATAGCTCTCTTGATTGCACACACGTTTTCTCACTTCAGCCCCTCTCATGGCTGCTGGAAACCTGGTGCATTCTGGGACTGGTAGTCTTTTATGTGAAAACTCTGTTTTCTTGCTTCTACCAGAACTGACAGGTTGCTTGTTCAGAGACACATCATCTTTTCTATAGCTCCTACCTGAGCTATGATAAGCTTCCTTATCACAACCCACCGCTCCATATAGGTCACCTCTATTTGTTGAGATAGAGACAGCTATGGATATTTTGATTTTATCCTATGTCTATAAAGGGATCCACTGTGTCTGTCACATGCCATTTTGAATTCTGTCACTGTATTTACCCCACAACTTCCATCAGGAGGGCATTCCAAACATCCACCGCCCTTGCAGTGACAAAGTATTTTCTGACTCCCTTGAAGTTTCATGTTATGTTCTCTAGTTTTGCAACTTTCCCATCTTTGAACAAGGCTTGTTTGTTCATTGATACTCTAAATATTTAAAGGTCTGTATCATATCTCCCCTGTCCCTCCTCTTGAGTATACATATTTAGGTCCTCAAGTCTCTTCTCACATGTCTTCTGGCACAGGCACTAAATCATTTTGGTCGCCTTCCTCTGAACCATTTCCAGTCTTTTTATATCCTTTGTGAGACATGGTCTCCAAAACTGAACACAGTATTCCAAGTGAGGCCTCACCAGCGACTTGTACAGTGGCATTACTACCTCCTCCTTTCTGCTGGTAATTCCTCTCTCTGTGCAATCCAGCATCCTTCTGGCTTTGGCCACTTCCCTGTCACAAAGTTTCGCCACTTGGAAATCCTCAGAAACAATCACTCCAAGGCCGCCTCCTGGTCCGTGCACACCAACCTCTCGCCCCATCACATACAGTTCCCTTGGATTTCTGCATACCAAGTGCATGACACTGCACTTCTTTACATTAAATCTTAACTGCCAAGCATTAGACCATTCTTCCAGCTTTTGTAGGTCTTCCCTCATTTTATCCACTCCCTCAGGGGAGTCCACTCTGTTGCAAATTTTCATGTCATCTGCAAAAAGACAGACTTTTCCATTCAATCCTTCAGCAATATCACTCACAAATACATTGAACAGTACCGGTCCCAGGACCAATCCCTGGGGCATGCCACTAATCACCTTCCTTTCATCCAAGTGAGTTCCGTTTACTATCACTTTCTGTCAATCAGCCAATTTCTGATCCAGTTTACCACCTTGAGACCCATCCCTAGGCTGTTCAGTTTAATGATAAGCCTCCTATGAGGAATAGTATCAAAGGCTTTGCTGAAATCTGGGTAGATCACATCCATCGCATGTCCTTGATCTAGTTCTCTGGTCACTCAGTTGAAGAACTCAATCAGATTTGTTTGGCATGATTGACCTTTGGTAAAACCATGATGCCTCAGATCATGCAACCTATTGGTTTCAAGAAAACCCACTATTCTCTTTTTCAGGCGTGCTTCCATTACTTTTCCTGCCACCGAGGTAAGGCTTATTGGCCTGTAGTTTGCCACTTCTTCCCTATTACCACGTTTGTGAAGCGGTACCAAATCAGCCCTTCTCCAGTCCTGTGGAATGTCTGCTGTCTCCAAGGATCTATTAAAACCATCCTTTAATGGCCCTGCAAGAACCTCTGAGCTCTTTCAATATCCTGGGGTGTATCCCATCCGGTCCCATGGCCTTGTCCACTTTCAATTTTGCAAGCTGTATCCACACCATTCCCATTTGTATATTTTTCAATCACAGGTGGTCTTTCTCCAGGATTTGCTTTAGTAAAAACAGAATAGAAGTATTTGTTTAGCATTTTTGCTTTTTCAATGTCACTTTCCACGAATCCTTTCTCAGCACTTTTGAATTTTGCGATTCCACCTCTGATCTTCCTCTTCTCCCGAATATCTGAAAAAAGTTTTGTCATCACGCTTTAGATCTTTAGCCAACTTTTTCTTCCACCTTAGATTTTGCTATCTTTATTTCTCTTTTTGTCTCTTTTAGCTTTATCCTGTATTCTTTTCTGTGTTCCTTTATTTGCGAACTTCTGAATTTTGTGAAAGCTGTGTTTTTTGCCTTTATTTGTGCAAACACTTCTTTGGACAACCAAATAGATTTCCCTTTCCTCTTGCCTTTATTTACTTTCCTTACATATGTATCTGTCATCCCTTTTATTGCCTCCTTTAGTTTAGCCCACTGCAGTTCCACTTCCCTTACCACCTCCTACCCTGCCAACTCCTCCTTCAGGCACGTGGCTATTTTACTAAAGTTAGCGTTTTTGAAGTCTAGGACTTTGAGCTTGCGGTGATTGGACTCTGCCTTGGCTTTTATCTCAAATCACATTGTGTGATGATCGCTGCTGCTCACATGGGCACCCACCCGGACATTCGACATGCTATCTCCATTGGTGAGTACTAAATCCAGCATTGATCTTTCCTGGGTCAGTTCCATCACCATTTGTCGAAGCAATGCATCTTGGAAGGCATCCACAATTTTTTTTACATCTTTTCAGATTTGCAGAAAGAATACTCTGGTCCACATCAGGTAGATTAAAGTCACTCATTATGATCACTTTCCCCTTCATGGATATCTTTGCAATATTAATAATCAATTCACTATCCATTTCTTCGGTTTGAGTTGGAGGCCTGTAGACTACACCAGTATGGATGACAATGCCATTTCCTCTTTCCAACACAATCCACAATGCTTCTTTATTTCCCTGCATCCCCTGCATTTCAGCAGCTTTAATATTGCTTTTCTACCCTCTCTATTTCTTCTAAATAAATTATAGCCAGCTATGCCTATATCCCATTCATGCAACTTGTTAAACCATGTTTCTGTAATGGCCACAATGTCCAAGTCCATTTCCACCATTAGGGCTTCCAGGTCAGGAACTTTGTTAGCTAGGCTTTGAGCATTTGTGCTCATTGCTTTCCAGCATTTTTTGACTGGCTTGCCTGTATTTTGCATGGATTTTGTTTTACATGCTTCTTCCCTCTTGGCATTGATGTGTGGGTTAATACTGCGGATGTTTCCAATGTTATGTTTTTGGTGGGAGTGACGTCCTGAACTTGTTCTTTTCCATCCGTCACTCCCTTTCCCTTGTTTAAATGCCGGTCCACATAATGCCTGAATTTTTCACTTAGGATTCTTTTCCCGGCAACAGAGAGATGTAGTCCATCAGTACAATATAGCCTCTTGTTGTTCCATCTATTTCCCCAGTCGCCTATATATCTAAATCCTTCATGTTTGCATCAGGTTTGGAACCATGCATTAAAGTTGATTATGCAATGCAGCCTTTCTGCCCATTACCAAGAACAGGTAGAACTTCTGAGAAGGCTATAGTGTTAGCAATGGGTTTCAGTTTCTCTCCCAGAATCTGTAAGTCCCTCTGAACTGTAGAGGCACTGTTTCTAGCCAGGTCATTTATAACCAAGTGGATGATAACATCAGTTTTGGAGTGCTCATTTTCTGCACTAACTATGCCAGCAATTTGCTTCATATTCCTGCTGGCTGAAGAGCCTGAGAGGCATTTGATCATCTTCTCTCATTTGAACTGTGTTCCCAAGTTGGTGCCTCTGATGTTGAATTCCAAGTAGTACCGTGTTTCCCCGAAAATAAGACCGGGTCTTATATTTATTTTTGCTCCAAAAGATACACTAGGGCTTATTTTCAGGGGATGCCTTATTTTTTTTTCCATATACAACAATCCACATTTATTCATGAACAACAATCCTCATTTATTCATGTTCAACAATCCAACTTTTTTTTAAGTACAGCAAACTACATTTACTCATGTGTACAGCAATCTACATTTATTCAAATACAATCATGTCACCTTAGGGTAAGTACGGTACCGTAGTGAAGTGACAGTACTGATACCGGTAGCACTTGAAGCTGATTGACTGCCACCTCATGACAGTCAGCCAATCAGTGAAGTGTTACCACAGTATGCTGTTGCTGCTGCTGTGGGCGGCGCGCACAGGGAAGCGGTGGATGCGGGCAGCGACAGCACCGGCAGCCGATCGGCGTCGGGGAGTGCAGCAGGAGGAAAGCTCCTCCCTGGTCCACCCGCCGAAGCCAATCAGCACAGGGTGGCTTTGTGTTACAGGTCGCAACCTACCAGAGCCCACTGTGATCCATTTGCTCTGGGCTGCTTGTTCTCCATTGACAAGCAGGATGAGTCATCCACTCATGGGTGACGTCATCCAACAGCGCCATGGATGGAATCACTCTCCAATAGCTCAGAAGAATCTCAGACTCTTCTGAGCCATGTGCCAGTTACCCCCACCACAGGGCCTGCCCCTTCCTCCTCAGTCTGTTCTATCCGCCCGGCCATGCGTTCGGATTCTTCACTCTCTACTTTTTACTTGTTTACTTAAGTGTGGATCTTATTTCTTCTAATGTCTCTCTCTGTACCTTACTCCTTCGGTTGCCATCAAGAGGCCTGTCCTCCTGGTTGCATTCATTGAGTTCTAGGCTGGATGTATGCAGCAGCCTCCTCCACGTAGGTCAGCCATCCAGCAACAGCCTCAGAACCCCCCCCCCCACTATCAGTCAAGCCCTGGGCGGGGGCTCCTCATTGAAGCCGCATGTCAGCAGACCAGCCAGCAGCTGACCCTATCACCGGAAAGACCCTCACATGCAGAGCGCACACACCGGGGCTGAGCCCTCGTGAAATCTTGCAGGAGCGGAATGTGAGGATAAGTGCCAGGCACGGGATGTGCCGTTTGGCCTCCATCCCCGCCTGTGCACCGGCAGAATCCCCAGAGGTGAATACACGGCCTGCCCTGCAAAGCCGCAGTCTGCCTCTTCATCAAGGGCATCTGTGCCACACATGAATAGCCAACGAGAGAGAATGATGCACCGAGGAAAGCAGCCTGCCATCCTGGAATTGCTTCTTGCAGAGATTGCACCAAGGCCCCCTCCTTGCTGCATTGTATGGCCTTATGGCTCAGCTCCATGGCAGCAGGGGCCTCTCCTCACTGCTATTAGATGGCCTCAAGGCTCGGCTCCATGGCAGCAGAGGCCTCTCCTTGCTGCAATTGGATGTGCTCCGCCGCAATTGGACCCCCATACCAAATGGGCCAAAAGGGAATATGTGCCGGAGACAGCATCTTCAAGGCACAACAGTGTCATCATATGCTGACCTCACCGCTGAGGACAGAACGCCTACCGCGTGAAACGGAGTCTCCCACCCAACAGGAAGTGGTGTCTCTATGCACCGCCCAGACAAGGCCTGGCCTGCGCGCTGAGTGGTGTTTGCATAGTCAGGCTGTGAGATTCTAAGGCTCCTTCTGCCCTGATACAAGGCTGCACCGCTGAGCCGCTCACAGCACCTTAGGGAGGTGGATCCACCAGCCTTCAGTAAGACCTGCCCTACACCGAAAGCGCCGGCTCCACCCTGAACCACTGTGGCTCCAAGCACTAGGTTTACTTAGCCTCCCCCATCTCCGGCCCATGGAAATGGACATGACTTGGAAGTTGCACCCAGAAACCGCTGTGCTATCTCTGAGGCACATTGAGCCGATGGCTGCAGCTCTAAGTCACCCCTAAGGGCTACAGGCTTCCTCTGGGGTCCTGTTCACAACTGCCAGCCACAAATCGGCCACTGCAATATGAGAGTGCACCATCCTGGAGTCCCTGGCCTGAATGCTGGTGGCACCCTCCCCACAGCTCCAATGGTCTTGTGGACCACACCGGCACTGAAGGGATGTCAGGGAGCAGTGAGCTGCCATGGTGCAGAGACCCATGTGCATGACTGCTGTATGCAAAGGAAGCTGCTGCTTCAGCATGTGCTGCCGGCCTTCCTGCACGCCCATATTTATTTATTTAGACAGTTTTGTATACCACCTTATCCTTCAATCAAAGTGGTCACAACACAATTGGGGGATACATTTAACATGAGGGGATATGAGACACATACACTAATACTTACAGGGAACATGGGCAATGGAGGCTTAAGTGGCTTGCCCAAGACCACAAGGAGCACCTGTGGGACTAGAAACCCCAGTTCTTTCGGCCCAAGGTTGCTGTCCTCTACTGGGATTTGAACCCCCAACCTTCCAGCCTGAGGTAACTTGCCCCAACCACTAGGCCACTCCTCCCTCCCTCCATATGAAGCCCTGCAGAGCTGATGTCACCCTGCAGCACTTTCTACTTCGAAGGTACTGTGCAAGGGCATTGAGAAGGGGCAGATCTCACTCCTGCTCCCTGCGATCATCACAAAGTGGAGGAGCAGCCCAGCAGCTAGAGTACCAACCCAGTACTCTAGAACCCAGGGTTTAATCCCACTGGCACCCTTGTGTCTATGGGCAAGTTATTGACCCCGCTTGTCTCATAAGAATAAGCCTGCTAATCTACTTTGGCTCATACCTTGTTAAGAAACCTAGGAGTCGTAGCTGGCTCAGCCCACTTCTAGGAGATGTACTCCACAGGCCAAGTACAGACCGAACCCTGCTCTTTCAATAGTTTGCAGCGAGGGGTGCCGACTACAAGTTCAGCCCCCTATACACCTCCACCCAGCTCACACAGCTGCGTAAAATCATAGCATGCCTGAGCATTCCCAGGGTTCTCCTTGGGACTAGTCCTCCCCAGACTATTGGCCCTTGAGCAGGGGAAACCTAACATTATCGGTCCCCGGCGACCACAACAAGCTAAAACCATACACATTGGGCTTCAGGAGAGTCACAATTCTCCCAATGCCTGGTGATTCCGTATTGCTGCTAGTGCTTACTGCAGCCGTGTGCCATGAACCTATAGAGGCTGGAGACATGTGCCATGATCCTATAGAGCCACCTGGATGTGGGCCACCAGAAGCAGACCCGGCACAGGCCACTGGAAGCACCAATTCCCACGACCTTCCTTCCCATAGGCTATGGCAGTTAGACTAACACAAGCGCACGGCCATTTTTCCCATAGGTTATAGAACTTATACTAACACATGGTCATCCTCCCCTAGGATTATGGCACGTCTCGGGCAAGTACTGAGGAAAACCAGTTCCTGCCCCTAGGACGTGCCTTTCAACCAGAGTTATGTCCCTCCCCTGCTTCCCGTTTGACATGGGAAAGACAACCACAACAAGAGCAAGGGGAATCGAACGTTTCAAGTTCATGCGCCTCCATAACAATCTGGATGCACTATTTGGTTGCACTAGCTGGCGCTTCCGGGACCACAACAAGATGGCATGCCATCGGATGTGACAAACACATGTCATTGTCACTGTGCCACAAGAGGATCATCGAACATAGCCTGACAGCTTCATCCTACCACAGCACACCTCGTGGACTGTGAAGTGGGATCACTAGCTCCTACGGGAACCATATCTTCACAGCCCATGGCTAGGGAGTCACCCATGTGTGGCTGACTCATCCTGCTTGTCCATGGAGAAAGCGAGGTTACTTACCTGTAACAGGGGTTCTCCGTGGACAGCAGGATAAGTCAGCCACACAAATCCACCCGCCTCCCCTCTGGGATGAACCTACCTTCAGAGAGGAACCTTCTTTAAGTTGGAACATGTCCATAGCTGGATAACAGACTGAGGAGGATAGGGCAGGCCCTGTGATGGGGATGACTGGCACATGCTCAGAAGAGTCTGAGACTCTTCTGAGCTATTGGAGAGTAATTCTGTCCATGGCGCCATCGGATGACATCACCCATGTGTGACTGACTTATCCTGTTAGCCATGGAGAACCCCTGTTATAGGTAAGTAACTTTGCTATTCTTTGTGGGAGTGGTAATGGATTTTTTCAATTTGTACCCTAGAGGAGGTGTGTTTAATTGAAGCTAATTCGTCCCTTAATAGAATCAATTCTTTATACATGGCAGATACCTTGAAACATATAGGGAAGCTCTTAGGCTCCAAATGACTTTTCTTAGAATGAAGGCACCACATCTGTTGCATTTAATACACGACATGCTGATTAAGATGGTTATAAAGCAGTTCTAGGACAAGGAGAAAAGGTAGATGTTACATTTAATTGGAAGACAGATGTCATTCTATATGATGACTATTTATTTTATTTAACAGGTTTCAATCAAAGCGGTTTACATTGAAACTTAAACTTGGTAATATACTTTAAACAGGGACATTGATAATTTGGATTTTTCTGCCTATATGGGCAATACAATCCTAGGGTGAGCAGGAATGTAAGTGCCCCTGTCTAGTAGAACTGCTATGAACTGAGGGCACACTCAGATCTAATAGAATATGAACAGGTAAATAGGCAAGGAAAATGTATACCAAAACTAGCAAAAATAGTAAATTTAGAAGCTTAGCTTTGTAATCTCTTGGGGTTGTGATGGCAGTTGCTGGATCAGAACTCCTGCTCATGCCTTTCTCGACTTCATGCTGGACATGGCGAAGGCACTGGTGTTCAACACCGAGTCGCAGGAGGACCTTCACACAGAGGAACTTGAGATCCTCCAGTATGAGGCCCCTCCGAAGGAAGCACTCATAATGCCTGTCCCTCAAATCTTGGTCTGCATGTGGGAGACACCTGCATCAGTTCCCATCATGTATCTGCTCGCCTCCTGCTTTGACTGCTGGACCACATGGCATCCAATGTCCATGTCACTCCGGATGCCCACCTTCACATGAACGTTTTGGTCAATTCCCAGAGGGTAGCTATAGCTATCAAAATATATAAAATCCCTCTATTATAACAACGGATTCTGCAGACATATATGGCTCAGTGAATATAGGTCTCAGACTTACAGCTGCCACGTCGGGAATTTTTATTCTCCGAACTGTGCACCAGATTGCATCAATGACCTTAATAACATTCACTGTTTTTTATAGTTATTATGCTTATCCTATATGTCTGACTCTTCCAACATTTAATCAAACTGTCATTTTGTAACGTTTTACAATTGAGAAACTGTGCTTAACTTAGCTGTGTTTTCGTTGACCGCTTTTCAACGAAAACACAGCTAAGTTAAGCACAGTTTCTCAATTGTAAAACGTTACAAAATGACAGTTTGATTAAATGTTGGAAGAGTCAGACATATAGGATAAGCATAATAACTATAAAAAACAGTGAATGTTATTAAGGTCATTGATGCAATCTGGCGCACAGTTCGGAGAATAAAAATTCCCGACGTGGCAGCTGTAAGTCTGAGACCTATATTCACTGAGCCATATATGTCTGCAGAATCCGTTGTTATAATAGAGGGATTTTATATATTTTGACACCTTCACATGAAGGCAATCCAGTGGTGCCTCCGCTCCCAATGAAGCCAGGCCATGGGTCGGATGCACGACAGGATGGTGGTGACTCACCGGCTGGTGGCAAGTGCCTCAGCATCTTCAGGCCAGGATGCCTTTTCAGGCCCCTTCCCCAGAGAGTCCTCACCACGGATGCCTCTCTTCTGAACTGGGGAGCTCTGTGTGAGGACCTCTGCACTCAGGGTAGTTATAAAATTGGACTACCACATATGTGCATAAAGAGGGTCATTTTTTAACAGAGCACCATAGGTAGGTGCATACAGAAGTCCCAATGTAGGCACTATTATATAAAAACAAGCAGGCATTAGAAACAGAAATATGATGACAGAAAAAGACCACATGGCCTATCTAGTCTGTCCTTCCATATCAACAACTACAACAGTCCTCTTTTTACCTTTAGAGATCATCTGTGTTTGTCCCATGCTTTTTTGAATTCAGTTACTGTCCTCATCTCTACCACCTCCACTGGGAGACTATTCCACGGATCCACTACTCTTTCCGTAAAGAAATATTTCCGCATATCACTCTTGAATCTATCTCCCTTCACCCTCATCCCATGTCCCCTCGTAGCAGAACTTGCTTTCAACTGAAAGAGGCTCTCTCCCTGAACATTTATGCCATGGAGGTATTTAAACATCTCAATCGTATCACCTCTATCCCGCCTTTCCTCTAAGGTGTACATATTAAGATCCTTCAGTCTGTCCTCATATGCTTTATAATGAAGACCACTAATCATTTTAATAGCCACCCTCTGCACTGACTCCATCCTGTTCACATCCTTTTGAAGGTGCGGTCTCCAGAATTGCACACTATACTCCCATGAGGTCGCACCAAAGACTTATACAGAGGCATTATCACCTCCTTTTTTCTGGCAGCCATTCCTCTCCGTATGCACCCAAGCATCCTTTTAGCTTTTGCCGTCGCCTTTTCTACCTGTTTAGCTACTTTAAGATCATCAGACACAACCACGCCTAGGTCCCGCTCTTCTTTAGTGGACAAAAGTACTTCACCCCCTATACTATATTGCTCCCTTGGATTGCTGCAGCCCAAATGCATGACCTTACATTTTTTAACATTAAATCCCAGCTGCCAAATTCTAGACCATTCTTCAAGCTTAGCTAGATCCCTCCTCATGTTATCTACACCTTCCTGGGTGTCTACTCTATTGCAGATTTTGTTATCATCCACAAAGAGGCAAACCTTACCTGACAGCCCTTCCGTTATATCACTAACAAAGATGTTAAAAAGAATCGGACCAAGGACAGATCCCTGGGGCACACCACTGGTAATGGAGTGAGCTCCATTTATTTGTACTCTTTGTCATCTCCCACCCAACCAATTTCTAACCCAAACAGTAACTTTAGGGTCCATCTCTAGGGTGCTCAGTTTGTTTATAAGTCGTCTGTGAGGAACAGTGTCAAAGGCTTTACTGAAATCTAAATAGACCACATCTAGGGCTCTCCCTCGGTCCAACTCCCTGATCACCCAGTCAAAGAAATCAATCAGATTTGTCTGACAAGACCTGCCTCTGGTGAATCCATGCTGCCTCGGATCCTGTAATCCGCTGGACTCCAGAAACCTCACTATTTTCTCTTTCAGCAGCATTTCCAATAATTTACTCACCACCGAAGTTAAACTAACCGGCCTGTAGTTTTCAACCACATCCTTACTTCCGCTTTTGTGTAAAGGCACCACATGAGCCTCTCTCCAGTCCTTTGGCACCACTCCCGACTCCAACGAGGCATTGAAAAAGGTCAGTCAGTGGAGCTGCTAGAACGTCCCCAAGTTCCCTCAGTATTCTAGGGTGTATCCCATCTGGTCCCATCGCTTTGTCTACTTTAAGTTGATCTAGTTTCTCACGAACACAGTCTTCTGAAAATTGTTCAAGATGTCCCTCGCTTCTGTTCCTATTTGTGGGTGTTTTCTGAGATCCTGCTCCTGGTTCTTCATCTGTGAATACAGAACAAAAATATTTGTTAAGCAATTCCGCTTTATCCTTATCAGCTTCTACATATTCCTCCCCTGCACCCTTGAGTCTGACAATACCACTTTTGCCCTTCCTCTTCTCACTAATATATCTGAAAATTCTCCAGGACCAAGCAGGAAGTCAGTCCTCACATATGGGTGTCATCGGCGCCGATGAAGCCCCAGCGGAGCATTTCCCCAGCTTTCTATGAAAGCCTTTGGGAATGCAGGCACGCATGAGTGGTTCCCTTCCCGCCTAAAGGTGCCATCTTACCTCAGTCTCTTTTTTTCCGTGAAGCCCACCAGACGTGTGTCCTGTTTTCCCGGATAAAATTAGATTTTTTTTGGCGATTTCGCTATTTTTTCTTCCGGTTTGACGCCGGTTCCCCTCCCGCCGGGTTCGGTACACCGGTGTCGAGCCCGATTCTTCTTTTTCGTTTTTTTCCCTTCGTGGCTGGCGTTTGCGCCCTTTTTTTCTATTTTTCCCTGGAAGGCCGGTCCTTTGACCTCGCGGGGGCTCTTTTTTCCCCGATGGCTTCCAGCGGTTTTAAGAAGTGTGATCGGTGTAAGAAACTAATGTCTCTCACCGACACACATGACTGCTGCCTTCGGTGCCTCGGCCCCAACCACGATCCTAAGTCATGCGGGGCATGTGGGAAGATGTCTTCCAAGGCACTCCGAAGTCGTCAGCAGCAAAAGGAAAGGCTTTTCTCGGACTCAGCCTCCAGCCGGGCCCGGAACTCGTCTGAGGCCTCGACATCTCGGGATTCTGATCCCGAGCGCCGTCGAAGCTCCTCGGACAGGGGGTCCCCAGACCGGGAACGCAAGAGGAAGAAGCGGCTCGCGAGGGCGTCATCGGAGGAGGTCCCTGGCTCCTCGAGGGCCAGGTCTAAGACCCCTAACCGTCGCCCCGGGCCCGTGGAACAAGAGAATCCTGCCAAAGTTCCTCGCGTGGAGCCGGAGTCTGCTGGACACGTAAGCCCGGTAGTCCTCGAGGACTCTCCTCCCAGGGAGCCGACGTCGGGCCCGGCGCAACCGGGGCCCGAGTCGGTGGCTGCTGCGTGTCCCGAGCTGAGTCTCAGGATGACAGCCTTGGAGTGCAGATTGTCTGCCTTCATGGAGCAGCAGCGGGCACTGATGGCCAGCCTGTCTGGCGCATCTGCCCCGACCACCGGGACATCAACGTCGAAGTCGACCCCGGAGCCGAGCCGATACTCGAGTCCATCGTGGCTTGGAGTCGACCTCGGTCACGGTCTCCCTCGACCTCCCGTTCAGGACCGAGGGCGTCGACGCCGGTGCACCCGGCGTCGGGGCGGGTGCTCCAGGGCCCCGTGGGGTCCAACCCTGACTCTTCCTCGGACAAGTCAGCTTGGGAAACGGAGGACGAGGAGTCTCCTGATACCTTCAAGACTCGGTGCGTCCCTTCGGACTCACCGCAGTCTGAACCCCGGAGTAGGTCCCCCCCCGGAGGACACTCGGTTCTCGGAGTTCGTCCGGGATATGGCCACTGCCTTGGCTATTCCGGCGTCCCCGAGGAAGAGCCTCGAGCTGAAGAGCTCGAGGCGCTGCAGTATGACTCTCCTCCGAAGGAGGCCTTTACTGTCCCGGTTCCTCCGATGCTGGAACGGCTCCTCTTCCATATGTGGGAAGCACCGGCCTCGGCGCCGGTTCTGAGCAAGCGAGTCGATTTGATCTATCGACTCCGGAAGAGCCCTGGTTTTCAGAAGGCACAGCTACCACACCATTCTATGGTTGTGGAATTGGCCATGCATCGTCTGAAGAGCCAGAAGATGCACTCCGCGGTGCCTCCTGGCAGGGAGGCCCGGAACCTCGATGGCATCCATAGAAAGTGCTTTCAGGGTTCGATGCTTGCTTGCCGTGTCCAGTCCTACCAGCTGTACATGGGCATGTACTTGCGGGATCTGGCCAAGGAATTGGCCGTGTTCTCTGCTGGTCTCTCAGGGGAACCCTTGCAGAGATTTAAGTCCTTGTCCTCGGGGATTCGGGACTGCTCGAAGTTCATGTCCCGCGCCGCCTACAATGGCTTCGAGGCCTCGGCCCGAGTTGCGGCAGCCGGCATCGCGGCTCGACGCCAGGCATGGCTGCAATCATCGGACCTCGAGCCATGGGTCCAGGACAAGTTGGTCGATGTCCCTTGCCGAGGTGAAAACCTTTTTGGCAAGCCCATGACCGAGAAGGCTGCTCAGTTCGAAATTGAGCACCTCACACGGACAAGGCTGTTGAGGAAGACCTCTGCCCCTTCTCATAAAAAGAAGGGCTCGGGTAAAAAGCCCTTTTACCCGAGGAAGGGCACTGCCTACAAACAGTACCCACAATATCAGGCTGCCCAAGCTGCCCCCCAGGGTCAGCAAGCCAAGGGCCAGGGTAATGGGCCCCGTAGGCAGAGGACCCCCAAGCCTCAGGCCCCTGCTACCACTCAGCAGGGTGGGGGTTTTTGACTCCTTGAGCGTAGCCTCTCCTCCACTGCTCTCCCAACCCTGCACAGGAGGTCACCTCACCCTCTTTGCCCACCAGTGGCCCCTTATCACCGGGGACAGTTGGGTGCTGGAGATAGTCCACAAGGGCTATGCCCTCCATTTTCACCAACTGCCTCCGCCATATTTTCCAGGGGAGCCTCCAAGGCCTCCCCTGCACACAGACCTTCTTCTGCAAGAGCTACATGGTCTGTTGGTGGACAGGGCAGTGGAGCTTGTGCCTCCCCACTTCCAGGGTCACGGTTTCTACTCCAGGGATTTCCTGGTGCCCAGAAGAACCAGTGGCCTTCGACCCATTCTGGACCTCAGGAACCTCAACAAGTACCTAGTGAAGGAAAAGTTCAAGATGCTTACTCTTGGGACTCTTCTGCCCTACCTCCAGCAGGAAGATTGGCTATGCTCCTTAGATCTAAAGGATGCGTACACTCACATCCTCATTCATCCTAACCACAGAAAGTACCTCAGGTTCATTGTGGGAGGAAACCATTATCAGTACAGAGTGCTGCCTTTCGGCCTCACCTCCGCCCCCAGAGTCTTCACAATGTGCCTAGCAGTGGTGGCGGCCTACCTGAGAAACCAGGGCATCTTTGTCTTCCCTATCTGGACGACTGGCTCATCAGGGGTCAGACGTGCCAGGAGGCAAATCAAGCCACCCTCAGGACTATTGCTCTTCTACAAAGCCTGGGGTTTGTCATAAACTTCGCAAAGTCCACTTTGCTCCCCTCCCAGAACTTGGTGTTCATAGGGGCAAGGTTAGACTCTCTCCTGGCAAAGGCATTCTTGCCAGAAGACAGAGCCCAAAGGTTGATGGCCTTGGCAAATCAGTTTCTCAGCAGGTCCCTGGTCTCCGCCAGACTCTGCCTGCGACTTCTAGGCCACATGGCTTCGACAGTGCATGTGACCCCTGATGCCAGGCTCCATATGAGGCCTGCACAGTGGTGTCTCCGGACTCAGTGGTCACAGGCCACAGGCAGCCTCAGAGATAGGATAAGGGTGTCCAGACCCTTTCTGCACTCCCTCAACTGGTGGCTACAGCCACCCAATCTGCTGAAAGGGGTGCCTTTTCAGATTCCAGGGTACACAGTAGTGCTAACAACAGATGCATCCCTGCAAGGCTGGGGAGCTCACTGTCTGGGCAAGTGCACCCAGGGCCTCTGGTCTCCCTGGGAAGCTGCACAGCAGATCATTCTCCTCGAACTCAGAGCTATTCAGTTAGCACTCAAAGCTTTCACTTCTACCCTGACTCACCAGTCTGTCTTGATCCAGACAGACAACCAAGTTGCCATGTTTTATGTGAACAAGCAGGGCGGAACTGGGTCCAGGATCCTTTGTCAGGAGGCCCAGGACCTTTGTTCTTTTGCCCTCAAGCACAACATGCTCCTCAAGGCTGTGTACCTTCCAGGTCAGGACAACTACCTGGCAGAAAGATTAAGCAGAATACTGCAGCCCCACGAGTGGCAGCTGCATCCTTCAGTTGTTCAGAAGATCTTCCTGAAATGGGGTCTCCCTTTGATAGATCTCTTTGCCAGCCCAACGAACAAACAACTGCCAAAGTTCTGCTCCATGAACAATTAAACAACCTTAAACTATCTCCCACCTAAATATTCTATCAAACAGGGAAACAGAGACAAACATATAATTTTTGTCGGAACGTACACCGTGAAGAAGCAATTCCTCTCGAAGTGTAATGTTCCTTTTTTATCTTTTTTTAGTGGAAATACCAAAGAATAGGCCCTGAGAGAATGACCTCTCAACACCATATAAAACACATCAATTACTGAATTGGGAAAACACTTAGCTGAATCAAAAAGTGTGAGTCCAATCTTCGTCGTATCCCAACTTTGAATGTTCATAAAGAATTTATGGGTATTGTGGTGAGGAAAGCACTGCTGAACATAGAGATACACAGGAAAATGAGTCCTGTCACTTTAATTCAGAATGTATCAAGGGTTTCCCTAGTAACCAAGAGTCTCTGACTCAGAAACTAGTCATCCCTAAGCCCCGCCCACAGCAGCACGTCAGGGAGAAGCTTGACCCTAGTCACATGTGCTGGGAGCAAGGTGTGGCTCAGGAAGAAGGAAAGTTTAAAAAGCTGACTTTCAGAAACACAGAAGGTGACGGAAGCAGGCGAAGTAGAAGGGCAGGAGGAAGAGAAAGCAGCGGAGACGGAGAAAGAGAAAGAGCAAGACAAGGAGCATGGAGAGCAAGTGAGAGAGTGCTTGCAGAGCATGAAAGACAGAGTGTAAGAAACACTGGAAGCCGAAGAGAGAGGACTGATGAGAGATTGCCAAGCACAGCTGAGGGAGCACGGAAAGAGAGGCTGGTGCAAGCAAACGAAGCTGCTGCAAATGAAAGAAAGCCTGACTGGCTTGCAGGGCAGAGAGAGATTCTAAATACCTCAGAATCAAGGTAAGTGTGTCCTTCTCAATTCCTAAACAGTAAAAGCCTACGAGAATTAGCTCTAGATGTGAAAGCTAATTCTAGCAATAGACAAAGCCCCAGGATAAAGGGAGATAGTTTGTCCAAGTATCAAGTGGCTCACTTAGCAGAGGAGCTAGTGCAAAAACAGGCTCTGCTTAAAAAGTTAAATGAACTAATTGAGAAAGAGAATAGCCAGCTCTCTGTACAGATACCTTTTGATATAAGTGAGAGTGATAGTGTTGAAGACATGGACATAACAAATGTGGAGAACAGTACTGTGGAAATGCAATGTGCTGTATGTCAGGTCTCTGATGTGGAAGAGTCCTAGAGAGCCATTGAATGTATGCCGTGTTTAGGAAGCAGCCTGAATTGTGAAGACGTCACAACTGAAAGAAACAGCTGAGTTCAACTGATAAGGTTGAGAGCTGCTACTATTGTTCAAGGGACATTTAAAGAGTTGTTTTGCTGCAAGAGTTTTGTTCCTGTAAAGAGGAGAAACATTTAAGAAGTTGAAAGTTTTTGGAATAGTGATATTTTGTTTAACAAGCAAAGTTGTGCCTGTTTCTTTGCATTTTTGAAATACAAGCAAAATTGTTCCTGTTTCTTTTCGAAGCTGTAGCGTGGGATTAAAAATCCTGTATTTGATTTTTCCACTTGCGTCCTGTGTATGAAGGAACCCCTGATTACATTAAATAAATTTTCTCTGTCTTATGCCTAACCCTCGGATCACAACTCCTTTGCTTTAAGATAGGACTACAATTCCCAGCAGCCCTCCTGGCCGCCATTTTTAGGGAAACTTATTTTAAAGCCAAAAAGGCGACCTCACCTGGTATCAGTTATCTACCTGGCCAGGCGGGGGCGACAGAGTGGCGTAGTTGTTTGGATGCGGAGTGGGCCACGCCACAGAGGAACATAGTTCTTTGGATTGCAGCTGGAGTACGACTGCGCACCAGAAGAACGCGAGAACGACGGATTCCAGAGTTCGACAGGAGGACGCCGGAAGAGATGCAAGCGCCTGAGACAGAGAGTCCAGAGTTCCTGCAAAGCCGGAGGGTCCGGAGACCTGCCGAGGTCCTACGCTGTTGCTGAGCGAGACGCACCACTAGTACCAGGTACACCGTATTTAACTAGAGAAAGTTAAGGATACCGGTACTGGGTGGGGGCGATAGCAGCAGATAGAGGGGAACACATACCTAGTGTTGGGTACCGCACTTGGGTGTTCTGTGTTTTCTCATTCTACAGGAAAAGAGACGACGATGGAGACACAAGATATCCTTGCATGGGCAGCGGCGGAGCTCAAGCGGCAAAGAGACTTGTCATTAGAGCTTCAGGAGCAAGCGGCTCGCCAACTGCAGGCCCAGCAGAAACCGCTGGTAGAGCTTATGGAGGCCTGGGTGAAGGAACATAAGAAACCACCAGAGCCTGATCCGGTTACCACAGGTTTTTCATTGGGATTAGCCCATACCTTTGGACTCGGGTCCAAAGAGACCCTTAGTTTTGGACAACTAAGAGATGGGGAAAGTGTAGACGCTTTCTTGGATGCGTTTGAAAAAGTGGCACAAATAGCCAGATGGCCACCTGAACAGTGGGCGGTAAGGTTAGCTGTCTCACTTACTGGTGAGGCCTTGGCAGCCTACCAGACCGTTCCCGCTGAGTTGGCCAATGACTATTTGGAGGTCAAGAAGGCTATAAAAGATAGGCTTGGCCTAACTCCTATAGTCTACAGACGCCAGCTACGAAATGCAAAATTGCGCGTGGATGAGACACCACGAGCGCTTTATCATAGATTGAAAATGTTGGTAGTTAAATGGCTAGAACCAGAACATAAGTCAGTGGAAACACTGATCGATGAGCTCGTTCTGGAGCAGTATTTTGCAGCAGTACCTGAAAGGATGCAAAATTTCTTGATGTTACAAGGATGTAAGAACACCAGAGAGGCTATAACTATGTCAGAGCGATTCCTAGAAGCTGAAGTGTTAGCTAAGGATAGGTCTGTCGCCTGTACTAAAATGTCTGTAGCTAGGTTGAATGTTGATAGCAAGAATGTACAGAATGTTTGTGTTCCCACCAATAGAAGGATGCCAGTGAAGCGTGCATGTTACCGGTGCGGAAGTGAACAACATTTAATGCGTGAGTGCAAGATGAAAACAGCCCTAGTGTTGAGCGACCCTAGTAAGAAAGGAGAAGGCTTTTTACTGGAGGTGACAGTACAAGGTATACCAGTTAAAGCACTGCTTGATTCCGGATCGGATCAATCGATGCTTTCCAAACGATTATGGAGAAGGTTAACAGCCCCAGGTTTAAGAACACCTCAGACACCCACGGGCAATGTAAACATTCGGTGCGTTCACGGAACGGCGTGTACCTATCCTGTTTACTGTGTCCGCATAAAAGGGTTAGGCATAGAGAGGGAGGTCCCGGTCGCTATTGTTCCCAGATTACCCCAGGAGGTAGTCCTCGGGAGGGACTGGCCCCAGTTTCAGCGAGGTGTGCAACAAGGGTTGGGTGTTAAGAAAGGCTTAGTGTCCACGCGAGCCCAGTCCCAAGCCCAGCAGGCCCTAGAGGAAGAGTCCACAGAGGGGGAGGCAGAGGTTCTGCCCTCTCACGAAGATTTGGTAACCATTCCTCAGGATAAAGTAAAAAAGTCAAAGGGAGAGAAGCGCCAGGAGAGGCAAATGCGCTCTCAAAATAGGGATGAGATCCGAGCATGTATAGATTTACCTTGGGTTCCGGAGGAACTAATGGCAAAATTTCCCTCTTTTGTCAAAGAACAAGAGGCAGATCCTGCTCTGGTTCATGCTTTTAAGTTTGCTAGAGAGGGACGGGAGATATTGCCCAGATTTCTAATAGACCAAGGCATTCTGTATCGGGAAAGCCGAGATCCCTTTACAGGCGATACTCGGAAGCAATTAGTAGTCCCAAATACCTTTAGGACTTTGGTCTTAAGATTAGCCCATGATCATCCGGTAGGCGCTCACAAAGGCATTCAGGGTACTTTAGATCAGGTGTTAGCCCGATTTTATTGGCCCGGAATCTATAGAGAAGTGACCAAGTTCTGTGAAGCCTGCCCGGCCTGCCAGAAGGTCACTGCAATTAGGCCCGTGGAGGTTCCCCTGATTCCCGTGCCAGTGGTGCCTGTTCCGATGCACCGGATAGCTATGGACATAGTGGGTCCCCTGATAAAGACGCCACGGGGATTTCAGTACCTTTTGGTGATGGTGGATCACGCCACCAGGTTCCTCTGGGCGGTCCCCCTCCGTAATATTTCGGCTCGCACGGTGGCAGCCGAGTTAATAAAATTATTTTGTGAGGTTGGGTTCCCCAAGGAAGTGTTGTCAGATCGTGGCACCAATTTCATGTCGCGATATTTAGCTCAAGTTTGGGATGCCTTTGGCATCAAGCATATTAGAACTGCGGCTTATCACCCACAGACGAATGGGTTGGTTGAGAGGACCAATCAGACCCTAAAGAGCTTGTTAAGGAGGGGGTTGGAAGGAAAGATGGCTGAATGGGACACGATGCTTCCCTTCGCCCTCTATGCCTGTCGGGAGAGAATTCAGGCATCGTTGGGAACTTCCCCCTACGAGCTCATGTATGGTAGGAGCCCCAGGTGTGGCAGGTGCAGGCCTGTGACCCACGGTGTCTGACATAAGCAGGCCAGCATGGCTAGCTTGACCTGTAAATGAGGCCTGTGGAGAGGCATATAGGATTGCACATCCCCCAACATGCTGCTATTGTAAGATAGACCTCAGTAGAAATATTGAATTAGCTTAGGTAGGCAGAACTGTAGAACTGAGAAATGGAAAAATACAGAAAAGACATGTTTAAAAGTTACTGATAAGAAAAAGTACATCTGCAAAGAAATAATGAGGAGTGCTGACAGATGAGTTACAGAACCTTGCTCTTCTGCACGCACAAATTGGTTCTATGGCCTTGAGAGTGTGAAAGTAACAAGTTGATGAACTGGCCATTGTAATTGGGACTAGAAGGGGGGCATGCAGGTGTCATGCCCATAGAAGGGACATAATTGGATAAACTTATCAGTACCGGGACCAATGGAAGGGGTACGGGAGGTACGGGAGGTTACCGGGACCAATGAAATGTTTTTCTATACCTAGAATGGAACGAAAGTCTATAAAAGTTGTTGTAATGCTTGAAAACTTTGCTCAGCCATTTTGAAATTCACTGGTTCGAGACTTGTGCACAAATAAATGATTTGGACCTTCTGAACAGACTCCTCGTATCATTGGTTTGTCTGCGCTTTGCTGCTACATATTCTTGGTGCGTTGGCCGGGAAGTTGTGGAATCAAAGTGTATATAGGGCAATATACCCCGACTTTCCGCCTCTATAGGCTTGGTCCTGCCGGGATCGCGCCCTTCCGACGAGGGCTGCTCCCTGGCGCCACCGGTCCCTTGTATCGGAGGGAGCTGGTCGGACCTCGGCGGGTGCCGGGCCCGGTTGGAGTCAACGCCTCGAACCCGAGTGAGGGGAGTCTGAGGTCCAACTCATGCGCCTGCTTGGGAAGTTTGAGGACCGGATCCGGTGAGTATAGTTTTGATTTTGGGTCTAGACAGAGATAGAAAGAGCAGTACTGCCATTGGAATTTGGAATTTGTAATCTCGAGATATTGGGAAATTGGTAAGAGAGCATGATCAACTCTCAAGGAAGAGCCGAGTAACCCCGCATGGGAATTCGCCGGGTGAAACCCTCATCCTTTTTGTAGTTGGGAAAAAGACTAGTCAGAACAGATAGAAACGAATGCATTCTGGGATACGTTGCTAGCATGATTGTGTGAACGAAGTGTGAATGAGAGGTCTGGCAGCACGGACCAAGTGAAGGCGGACCCCTGAGTAGCGCATTTCCTGACCGGGCGACCGCGTTCAGGTCGCGAAAAGGGGGAAGCGATTGTCGTCTTGTCTTGTTATTTGTATTCCCTATACGTTTCCAGGGCCGTGAGGACCCCTTACCCACGTTCCGCACTCCTTTTCCCTTCTGTCTGTTGTTGCGCGCACACATCGAAATGGGAGGGGCGGGGTCTACTAGAAACACTCCATTAGAATGTATGATCGCACATTTTAAAGAGGGATATTCAGGAGATTATGGTATTAAAATGACAGCAGCCCGTTTGCAGATTTTGTGTACTAGGGAGTGGCCCGATCTAGATCCCATCTGGCCCCGAGAGGGAACGTTCACTGTAGAGATTATTCAGTCAATACACCGTAGAGTGCGGATAGCGCACCCCGATCAGTACCCCTATATAGATTCCTGGTTAAGTATTTGTGAAGATCCGCCCCCCTGGGCGCAGCGCTGTTATGAGGAACAGTGCAGAATAATGTTAGCTAAAACAGATTCTAGACAGAAAACGGAACAGCCTAGAATGAAAGAGCAGGATAAGAAAGCCAAGAAGAAGCCCATCTTGGTAGATCCTGATTCCCCAGAAATAGTCCTCAGGCAGCCCCGAACCCCAGGTCCAATAAGAGTAGCCCGGCGTCCTGCCCCAGAACCCCAGAGACGGCCAGAGCCAAGGCGGGACCCAACCCTTGATCCCCCTCTTGGAGGAGAGAAAGAGGAAGAATTAGTGGAAAGAGAAGAGGGGAATATAAAAAGTGAGTCAGAAGCGGAGATAGAAGAAGGAGAAAGAGAGAATCCCCCAGACGAGGAGGACAGTGTACAAATAATTGAGAAAGCCAGCGCTAGCACTAGCACGCCAGTAAAAGAGAAACCCAAAGCAAAACTTGTTGAGAAAAAGAAAGCGACTCCTGCAAAGGCAACGACAATAACCCTTAGATCCCAAAAGACACCTATGGCGGCCAAACTGTTTCCCTTACGGCAAGTCCCGGGAGTGCCCGTAAAGAATGATAATGATGAAGTGGTAGCGGGACCCCTAACTTATGTATATATCCCTTTCTCTACAACTGATTTGTTAAATTGGAGGTCGCATTATGCCTCCTATACTAGTAAGCCCCAGGAGCTGACAGAATTAGTAACTAGTATTATGGAAACTCACCAACCCACTTGGCCAGATTGCCGTCAGCTCCTGACCACCCTATTCACAACAGAAGAACGAGCAAGAATTAGAAAAGCAGCTATTGAATGGATGGCAGAGAACTCCGTAGCTCCGGGAC
The DNA here is from genome assembly GCA_033557465.1 of Ichthyophis bannanicus. Classification (NCBI taxonomy): domain Eukaryota; kingdom Metazoa; phylum Chordata; class Amphibia; order Gymnophiona; family Ichthyophiidae; genus Ichthyophis; species Ichthyophis bannanicus. The sequence goes on along the minus strand of CM066032.1, from coordinate 102,957,887 downwards.
CAGGGCAGAATATAATAGACCGTCGGGAAGCAGCTCAGAGAGAATTCCCGAATGAAGACCCCCAATGGGATCCAAATACAGATGAAGGATCCACAGCCCTAGCCCGTTTTCGCCAAGGCTTTTTACAAGGCCTGAAAAGGGGGGGCCAAAAAGCTATGAACCTTTCCAAAGTTGCAGGAGTTATCCAAGGGATAGATGAGAGCCCAGCAGATTTTTATGAGAGATTAACTGAAGCATACAGAATGTATACTCCCTATGATCCCGAGGCACCAGGAAGTTTATGTATGGTGAATTCTGCTTTTGTAAACCAGTCTCAACCAGACATTAGACGTAAATTACAGAAATTAGAAGGGTTTGCGGGCATGAATGCAACACAGTTAGTGGAAGTCGCTCATAAAGTGTATGTGAATCGTGATACTGAAAGACAGAGAGAATGTGATAGAAAGATGAAGAAGAAAGCTGATTTTTTGGCTGCGGCCATAGTTGAAAAGAAAAGGGGAGGTGTCCCTAGTTGAAGGAGCAGAGGAAGAGGGCGGGGTCAAGGCGGAGGCCGGACCCAGAGACTAGGCGTGAACCAATGCGCCTATTGCAGAGAGGAAGGACATTGGAGAGATACGTGCCCGCAACTCGAAGACACCCAGCAAGATGACGACAACGATCATCAGTGGCGAGAAGAGAGACGAGGCCGTCCCCGAAATCGCGGAGGAGCCAATCGAGAACAATTCCAGCGAGAGAGAGGAGGAGGAGCCATTCAAGCATTGGCCACACCAGCCCATGATGAGGATGACGTGGATTAGGACAGACCGGGCTCCAAGTTTGCTTTAGGTCTCCAGGAGCCTATGGTCGGAATACAAATAGGAGACCAAATTATGAACTTTATGGTTGATACTGGAGCACAGCATTCAGTAATAGACAAAAAGATAGCCCCATTCACTACAAAAGCAGTCACCATTATAGGAGCAACTGGTGCCAAAGCCACAAAGTCTTTTCTTCAAAATCGAATATGCAGTCTAGGAGGACAGCAAGTAACTCATCAATTCCTTTACATGCCCGAATGTCCAGTACCACTACTGGGACGAGATATGCTAGCCAAGCTTCAAGCACAAATATCTTTCTCTGAACAAGGAGAAATGCAAATGACAGTAAATTCCCAAGCCGAACCAGCAGGAGTAATGCTGCTGACAGTTCCCCGAGAAGAAGAATGGAGGTATTACGTTGATGACTCCATCCAAGATACCTATTTTGAACAAACTCTAAAGAACATCGATGCACCACCTGGAGTATGGGCAGAAGGCAGTCTCCCAGGCCTAGCCAAGCATATAGCTCCAGTGATTGTAACCCTCAAGCCTAGTGCTACACCAGTGCACGTCAAACAGTACCCTCTCCCAAGAACTGCAATTGAAGGCATTCATCGCCACCTACAAAGATTGCTCGAGTATGGCCTACTAAAAGTATGTCAATCCCCATGGAACACTCCACTTTTGCCAGTAAAGAAACCTGGGACAGATGATTATCGCCCAGTACAAGATTTGAGAAGAGTAAATGATGCAGTTGAAACTATACATCCAGTTGTACCCAATCCTTACACTCTTCTAGGACTGATACCTGCTGAAGCTACCCATTTCACTGTACTGGATTTGAAAGATGCATTCTTTTGCATAAGATTAGCCCCTGTAAGCCAAATATTGTTTGCATTCGAATGGCAGGACCCTATCTCTGGAAGAGGGGGCCAGCTCACCTGGACAAGATTACCCCAAGGATTCAAGAATTCACCTACCATCTTTAGTGCTGCACTAAATCAAGACCTTTCAAGCTATCCAGTAGCCCCGGGGAAGAGAGTGCTTCTCCAATACGTGGATGATCTGTTGATAGCTGCCATATCAGAAAGTGAATGCATACTAGCCACCAAAGACCTCTTGCAGTTACTAGATGAAGCTGGATACAAAGTTTCCAGAGTCAAAGCACAGCTATGCCAAAAAGAAGTGAAATACTTGGGTTTTCGTATTACCCAAGGAAGCAGAAGATTAGGCAGAGAAAGAAAAGAAGCAGTATGTAGAATTCCAACTCCAACAACCAGAAAGCAAGTCAGAGCCTTTCTGGGTGCGGCAGGATATTGCCGAATCTGGATACCTAACTTTGCCCAAATTGCTAAACCACTGTATGAAGCCACAAAAGGAGAAGAAAAGTCACCACTGGAGTGGGGACTTGAGCAGGATACAGCCTTCCAGAAGTTAAAAGAAGAATTGATGTCATCACCAGCACTTGGACTACCAGATGTCCACAAACCTTTCCACTTGTTTGTACATGAAGCACAGGGAAATGCCTTAGGCATGTTGACTCAGAAATTGGGAAATTGGGAGCGACCTGTAGCCTACCTATCGAAACAATTGGACCCTGTGGCCAAAGGATGGCCACCTTGCTTGAGAGCAGTTGCAGCTACAGCGCTACTAGTGAGTGAAGCAGACAAACTCACATTAGGACAGAACATACGAGTCACTGTGCCACATGCAGTCCTTGCCCTTATGGAACAGAAAGCAAATTATTGGCTCACCAATTCCCGAATGTTGAAGTACCAGAGCATGTTATGTGAAAACCCACAAATACAACTTGAAGTGAGCCATGCCTTGAATCCAGCCACCTTGATACCCATCAGTGAAGAACTCCCAGAACATGACTGTATCGAAGTCATGGAGACTGTGTTCTCCAGTCGACCTGACTTGACAGATGTGCCCATAGACAATCCTGACCAGATCTATTATGTTGATGGGAGCAGTCTCATCCTTGATGGACGACGCTGTGCCGGATATGCAGTCGTCACTCAACACGAAGTAGTTGAATCATCAGCTCTAGCCTCAGGCACATCCGCCCAGAAAGCCGAATTGATAGCACTCACCAGAGCATTGTTATTAGGAGAAAAACTTGTGCTAAATGTATATACAGATTCCAAATATGCCTTCACTACCTTGCATGCCCATGGAGCTCTCTATAAAGAAAGAGGACTCATCACATCCGGAGGAAAATCAGTCAAGTATGGTCCCGAGATATTGATGTTACTTGATGCAGTTTGGGCCCCAACACGTGTAGCTGTCATGCATTGCAGAGGACATCAAGCAGGAAAAGGAGAAGTTGCCCGAGGAAATAGATTTGCAGATGCCTCAGCACGACAAGCAGCTATGACAGGACAGATTGCCCCACAAGCTATGCCAATGCAAGCAGCATTGTTTCCAGTACCTTTGAATCTATGGACCCCACGATATACTACCAAAGAGTTGGATTACTATTGTGACAGAGAAAATGGAGTACTGAGAGATGGATGGATTGAGCTGCCACCAGAAGAGGGCAGTCAACCTCCTGGACGAATAGTAATTCCTGAATTGTTAGGACCATCCTTTGTCAAAGCCTTCCACGAAGCCACCCACTATGGGAACAGTGCTATGGAAAAAGCACTCAGACCACATTTCTACATCCCTCTGATGACAACCATATCAGCCTCAGTAGCACGTCAATGTCTAACCTGTGCCAAAAATAATGCCAAGCAAGGCCTTATTACGGCACCCCGAGTTCAGTCAGGAGGTGTTACCCCCATGCACAACCTCCAAATTGATTTCACTGAAATGCCAAAAGCCAATGGATACCATTACCTATTAGTATTAGTTTGTACTTTCTCTGGGTGGGTAGAAGCACAGGGGCATACTAGACATTCTGAGGGATCAGTGGGTAGAGCCGGGAGTGCAGGAAACAGAAGTACCCCAATTTCTTAGGGATTTGCGAGGACGCTTAACGCGGGCCTCACAGTTGGCAGAAAACAATTTAAAGGAAAGCCAACAACGACAAAAAGTGTATTATGACCGTAATACAAAACCCCGCCAGCTAGAGCTGGGAGAAAAGGTCCTAGTGATGGTAGCTGGAACCGCTCCAAAGTTTGAAAGCCAGTGGAAGGGTCCCTTCCGGGTGGTTAAGCAAGTAGGCCCTGCGACCTATCTAGTACAGACCAGACGTGGGCGCCAGCAGTTGTTTCATATAAACTTGCTCAAGCCCTGGCATGAACGAATGGCACAAGTGCAGGTGGTCACCAGTACCCAGGGTAGGCAGGTAGGACAAAACAACAAAGAGTCTTATAGGAGAATTACGTGCTGTGATTTTATGAGAACCCCAGCCCGTAATATCTTAAGAAGGGGAATATGTGGTGAGGAAAGCACTGCTGAACATAGAGATACACAGGAAAATGAGTCCTGTCACTTTAATTCAGAATGTATCAAGGGTTTCCCTAGTAACCAAGAGTCTCTGACTCAGAAACTAGTCATCCCTAAGCCCCGCCCACAGCAGCACGTCAGGGAGAAGCTTGACCCTAGTCACATGTGCTGGGAGCAAGGTGTGGCTCAGGAAGAAGGAAAGTTTAAAAAGCTGACTTTCAGAAACACAGAAGGTGACGGAAGCAGGCGAAGTAGAAGGGCAGGAGGAAGAGAAAGCAGCGGAGACGGAGAAAGAGCAAGACAAGGAGCATGGATAGCAAGTGAGAGAGTGCTTGCAGAGCATGAAAGACAGAGTGTAAGAAACACTGGAAGCCGAAGAGAGAGGACTGATGAGAGATTGCCAAGCACAGCTGAGGGAGCACGGAAAGAGAGGCTGGTGCAAGCAAACGAAGCTGCTGCAAATGAAAGACAGCCTGACTGGCTTGCAGGGCAGAGAGAGATTCTAAATACCTCAGAATCAAGGCAAGTGTGTCCTTCTCAATTCCTAAACAGTAAAAGCCTACGAGAATTAGCTCTAGATGTGAAAGCTAATTCTAGCAATAGACAAAGCCCCAGGATAAAGGGAGATAGTTTGTCCAAGTATCAAGTGGCTCACTTAGCAGAGGAGCTAGTGCAAAAACAGGCTCTGCTTAAAAAGTTAAATGAACTAATTGAGAAAGAGAATAGCCAGCTCTCTGTACAGATACCTTTTGATATAAGTGAGAGTGATAGTGTTGAAGACATGGACATAACAAATGTGGAGAACAGTACTGTGGAAATGCAATGTGCTGTATGTCAGGTCTCTGATGTGGAAGAGTCCTAGAGAGCCATTGAATGTATGCCGTGCTTAGGAAGCAGCCTGAATTGTGAAGACGTCACAACTGAAAGAAACAGCTGAGTTCAACTGATAAGGTTGAGAGCTGCTACTATTGTTCAAGGGACATTTAAAGAGTTGTTTTGCTGCAAGAGTTTTGTTCCTGTAAAGAGGAGAAACATTTAAGAAGTTGAAAGTTTTTGGAATAAGTGATATTTTGTTTAACAAGCAAAGTTGTGCCTGTTTCTTTGCATTTTTGAAATACAAGCAAAGTTGTTCCTGTTTCTTTTCGAAGCTGTAGCGTGGGATTAAAAATCCTGTATTTGATTTTTCCACTTGCGTCCTGTGTATGAAGGAACCCCTGATTACATTAAATAAATTTTCTCTGTCTTATGCCTAACCCTCGGATCACAACTCCTTTGCTTTAAGATAGGACTACAATTCCCAGCAGCCCTCCTGGCCGCCATTTTGAGGGAAACTTATTTTAAAGCCAAAAAGGCGACCTCACCTGGTATCAGTTATCTACCTGGCCAGGCGGGGGCGACAGTATCAAACCCCAAAGTGGTACGAGAAATCTGCACAATTTCAGCTTAACTTAGCTCTTTTCTTCAGTCCGAATTGTGGCAACAACTCCGAGAATAACCATCTCGGTAACTCAACATTGTGTTTCTGGCCATAGGCATTCCTGGCCCTTTCTCAAACCATGTCGCTCACTTCATTTCCGGAAAACTATCCTATTTAAAGCCCTCAGAAGTAATCACGTGATCAATTGATGATGACATAACTGCTACTAACTGCAAAACATCATTTGTAGTTTGTCTTAATTTGCCCGTGTCAAAAATTATATGTTGGAAAAACTACTCGGATGATGGTGGCTCCAGGAACATAAATCTCGCATCACAAATGTGGTGTTGTCAGCTCCTGTGGTAGCACATTGTCAAAGTGCCGATCATCAATTCATTGATCTCCGGTGGAGGATTCTGGATCACATTCCTTTTATGCCTCGAGGTGGTGACAGGGATTCTCTATTAAGTTATCGGGAACAATTTTGGATATACACTTTAAATACTGTCACGCCGGATGGTTTAAATCAATCATTAGATTGGTGGAGTATTTTATGAAGCCAGACACTACAACTCCCATGAGCCTTTATGTCATCATCAATTGATCATGTGAAAAAGGTTTTCTGTGTGGTGTCAGCTGCGTACAGTCGATCCTTTCTCCTGTACTCTGCCAGTAGTGCTTCAGTACTTACTGCACTTGTCCAATCAGGGACAAGTCCAATTTTGTTCAGGTCCACCTCTCAGCTCTAGCAGCTCACCACTCTCTGGTGGAGGGACATTCTTTGGCTGGTCACCCATTGGTGTCTCGCTTTCTTAGGGGCTTGCTTTTGCTCAAGCCTCCTATCTGTCCTCCTGCCCCTGAGTGGGAGCTGAATGTGGTCTTGCAGCAACTGACTCGCCTACTTTTTGAGCCGATGGCTACTTGTCCACTACACTTCCTCTCCTGGAAGACACTCTTCCTGATAGCCCTTACCTCGGCTAGGCGAGTGAGTGAGCTTCAGGCCCTGGTCTGTGATAGGCCTTACACCAGGATTTACAGGAACAGGGTAGTCCTTAGGACTCATCCCAAGTTCCTCCCTAAGGTTGTCTCCTCTTTCCACCTCAACCAGGGGGTGGTTCTTCCAACATTCTTCCCTAGGCCTCATGCGAGCCAGGCTGAAGCAGTCCTGCATACCCTGGACTGTAGGAGGGCCTTATCCTTCTACCTTGACCGTACACAGGGGCATAAAAGGGCTACACAGCTCTTCATCTCCTTTGACCCCAATAAGTTGGGGTTGGCTGTGTCCAAGCATACCTTGTCCATCTGGGTAGCTGACTGTATCACCTGGGCTTATAAGGCGACTGGCCTTCCTTTGCAGGGTAGGGTTACGGCCCACCGAGTCAGGGCAATGGCTGCCTCAGTGGCTCATCTCCGCTCTGTGCCCTTGGTAGACATCTGCAGGGCTGCAACTTGGTCTTCAAGCCAGACATTTGCGGCCCATTACTGCCTGGAGAGGGAGTCCCATAGGGACAGTGCTTTTGGCCAAGCAGTACTCCGGAATCTCTTTGAGGTTTAGGCAACTCCTGCCTTCCTGCCCTCTGTTGGGCTACCGGTGGAGGTTGTGTCCTTGAAAAGCCTTTCTTTGCTGCTGAGACTAGAGGGAGTTCTCTTGTTCAGCCTGGGTTCCTCGGTAGCCCAGAGCTGCGGAGTCACCCATATGTGAGGACTGACTTCCTGCTTGGTCCTGGAGAAAGAGTAGTTACTCACCTGTAACAGGTGTTCTCCAGGAGCAGCAGGAATCAGTCCTCACAACCCTCCCTCCTCCCCTTGGAGTTGCAGTTGTACATAGTTTAATTTTCATTTTTGTGTGCTCTTCTTAGCTATGTCATTTGACTGAGGTAAGATGGCACCTTTAGGCGGGAAGGGAACCGCGCATGCGTGCCTGCATTCCCAAAGGCTTTCATAGAAAGCTGGGGAAATGCTCCGCTGGGGCTTCATCGGCACCGATGACACCCATATGTGAGGACTGATTCCTGCTGCTCCTGGAGAACACCAGTTACAGGTGAGTAACTACTCTGTCTTATCCCCCCATTTTATTGTATTGGCTATTTCCTCCTCCTTTTGAATCTTTGCCTTCTTGACTACTCTGCTAGCTTCTCTACATTTTTCCAAATACAGATGCCTGTCTTCCTCTCTCTGTGATCTCTTGTATTTCATGAAGGCCTCCCTCTTTTTCTTCACTTTTTCAGCTACTTCTTTCGAAAACCATAGCAGTCTCATTTTCCTTTTACCTTTATTTACCATTTTAGCAAAAAGTTTGATTGCCCTTAAAATATCCCCTTTTAGTTTTGCCCACTGTTTTTCTACATCCCCCAGCTGTTCCCATCCCACTAACGACTCCCTGAGTTATTGGCCCATCTTCACAAAGTTAGTCTTCCTAAAGTCTAAGATCCTCACCTTTGAATGGATTCTAACAGCTCTAGTCCTAATACTGAACCACACCATCTGGTGATCACTGGATGCAAAATGATCTCCCACTACAACATCAGAAACACTTTCACCATTGGTAAGCACCAAGTCCAGTATGGCCCCTTCACGTGTAGTGTCTGTTACCAATTGCCTGAATAGTTCTCCCTGTAGAGAATCCAGGATCTCCTTACTTCTAGATGATACTGCAGCATGAATGTGCCAATCAACATCTGACATATTGAAATCTCCTATCAGTAGCACTTCCCCTTTCCTAGCAATGCTGCGTATGTCTTCAATTAACTCTCTGTCCACCTCTTCCTCTTGTGAGGGAGGTCTGTATATCACACCAATGCAAATAGATTTCTCTTTCTCTCTTTCTAGTTTAACCCACAATGCCTCCTCTCTCCCTTTTAAGCTCTGTAATTCCAAAGCTTTAATAGTAGTTTTTACATATAGTGCCACTCCTCCTTCCCTTCTTCCTACCCTATCCTTTCTGAATAAAGTATAGCCAGGTATAGTTACATCCCAATCATTGTTTTCTGTGAACCATGTTTCTGAAACTGCCACTAAATCCAAGTCAGCTACTCCCAGCAAAGCTTTAACATCAGGAATCTTATTTCCCATGCTATGGGCATTTATACACACTGCTTTCCATATGTTACCCCTGTTACCCATGTCCATAAAGGTAATTAATGTATCACCTACCTGGGGGTTTTCTTCACCCATCCCCAACAAATCTAGTTTAAAGCCCTCTTCAGTAGATTAGCCAGTCTACTACCGAAGACGCGTTGACCTTTCTTGGACAGATGGATGCCATCTCTGCTCTGCAACCCTTGGAACAGCATCCCATGGTTTAGGAAACCAAAACGCTCTTGATGACACCATCCACGCAGCCATGCATTCATCTCCAGGATGCGAGCCTCTCTGCCTTGGCCTTTACCCTCAACAGGGAGGATTGAAGAGAACACCATCTGTGCACCTAACTGCTTCACCCTCTGTCCCAGAGCCATGAAGTCACTTTTGATACATTCCAAGGTATACCTGGCAGTATCATTTGTTCCAACATGGATTAGCAACATTGGGTAATAGTCAGTGGGCTTGATGAGTCTCGGCAAACTCTCCGTAACATCTTGGATTTTGGCACCAGGCAGACAGCATACTTCTCTGGACATGAAGTCTGGTTGGCAGATGGACGCCTCAGTACCCCTCAGAAGAGAGTCTCCAACCACCACTACCCTTTGTTTCCTTCTGGTCACTGATTCTGCAACTTTGGGGTACTTGAACTCTGGTTCTTCCCTTTCCAGGGATGCTTTCACCTCCTCCACTTCCAGGGCTACATAATGGTTCTTCAATTCAAGGGCTGGAGAAGTTGGATTGGTGATTTTGCAGGCCCTGGTGACTTGTCTTCAACCATCGACATTCTGTTGGCACCCATCTTCTCCTGTGCTGGAGAGCTTGGTTGCTGCAAGAAGCATCTCATCAATGTACTTCTCACTGTCTTGAATGCTCCTCAGCCTCGCCACCTCCTCTCTGAGTTCCTCCACTTGTTTCCTCAAAGCTTCAGCATGCAGGCACCCTGCACATGGAACCGGTCCTTCAACTGGCATTAGGACCTCTGTCTGGACCGAGGCAGAAGCTGTAACGGGGGCAACAGCTTTAGCGATACGATTTTTCCCAGCCATTGTTCAGTTCGTGGAGCTTAGGTATTTGTTAAAGCAAAAGAGAGAGATCTACCAAGTATCAGCCGGTTTCCCAGCTGTCCTTTCAAAGAAAAAGCAGTTAAATCTCTTTAATTATATTCAAAATGTGCTGGTCCAATTCTCTGTGTTTTGTTAAATGGGGAGGTGCCCTATAAAGCAAGATTGCTCACTTGGGGTGGGTGGGAGTCGGGGTGGGTAGGGAGGGAACTAACACCTGATTAGGTGTTAGCAGTTCCCAAAACTGAGGAGGTTACTAGAGTTCAGCAACCTACTGTGCTCAAGGAAAGTTCCACTAAAGCACCAAAAAAAGTAACCTTGCTTTAAAAATATACAAAAAACCCTTTTAAGAGCTCCCAGTCAGAGAGCTAGCAATTTAATATAATAAAGTAAACCCTCAAATCCTTACTGTTGATTGATATGTAGAGCCCCTGTTAGGAAAGCCTCAACAGGGCAGGGCACTGGAGCCTTTTATGCAGGCCTTAGCTGCTCTCAGGTAATCAGGCCCACTAACTCCTGATTAGTTGTTAGCAGTTCCCAAATTACTTGTCTTTATAAAAATATTAACATATATGGCAGAGAAAACACCTTGAATGTAGACACCATCACTTACGCCTGCCCAAGAGCTGGTGTAAATGAACACAGAATTTGGGTACGTACGCACCTAGATTAATATATTTTATAATCTCTGTGCATTTATGCAAGCTGCACTCACTCTCTGTGCCCCTGACTGTGCTTACACGGTCTTTCTTAGATACCCTATTTGTGATTTCCACCTCTGAAAATGCCTTTTCAAGCATGGAAATCACATGAACGTCAGTGGAGCTATTTTAGAAAGACCCCGAATGTAGACGTACCCAGCATGATCATGTTCAGGTCACATGGGGCATGATGGAAGCGTGCTCAGGGCTTTCCTACAAATATGAACATGTGTGCCCTATCTTAGAATGGTACTGCATGTCTGAAATTGCCAGCAGGGACGTTCAAGGCTATATTTGGTCATGGCCATGAATAGGCCCCAAAAAATGCCTATTTCAGCAATCAAATACATGTCGACAGAAGAGGAGAAAGCCTTCTCATTCCCCCAATACATTTTGCTATTAGAAAAAATAGAGACCATTTTCCTGGCTGCTGCTCTACTGTAAGTCTCCCCTTGCAAAATGGCAGGCCAGGATGTGCATGTTGGATGGGATATAACTGCCCATTCTGACATACATATACTGTACCTGGGTGTAACTCGTCTTGATCTTCTTCTGGAAAGGCGTGAACTAAATACTAATAAGTAAATACCATTGTGAGCACATCTGTGTTGTCAGATCACTGCCTTGCATATCAGAATGTGCAAGTTTCTTAAATTGGTCGACAACTTGCTTGTGCCTTGCTCATTATTCAGCATATCCCCTTTTCTTTCTGCTTTGACAGAGACGTTTATCTTCTAGAATCTATGGTGAAGACAGGTAGAATTTAGAAGGCACTTACATGTGCCCACCTTCACTTGGATGTTCCAGATTTCATGTACACAGCCTTTCTAAAATGTGTCTTCACGTATGCACCATCATGCCATCGTGTGTATTTTTATGCTGATCTGTATTTTAGAAGAGGTTATGCACATATGTACATGGGCAGATATGTGTGGGAATGAGTTTATCAGATTACCCCTAAAAAGCACACGCACATGTAGGTGTTTCCAGAGATATAGTTTGAGTTGTGCAGCGGTAGAATTGCAGTGAACCCATGCAGGGGCGGCCCGAGGGTGTGCAGAGACTCATTGCAGGGCCTGATTTACATAAATATTTACATATCCATTGTGCCTCATTTGCATAAATGTAATTAATTTTATTTTGAAATGTATATGCCGCCCTTCTAAAATCTTAGGCTCCAGAGCAACAAAAGAGGCCCCCTGTGTGTACTGTTGTTGCAGCTGAGTAAATGCAGTTTCAGTGGCAGCGGCAGCGACTAGAGCAGCAGTTCTCAACCTGTGGGTCGTGACCCCCCACGGGGGTCACCACAGGATTTAGCGGGGGTCGCCTCACTCCGCCGTTGCAAAAAAAAAAAAAAAAGTGCACAAGCCGCTGCCGAGTCCGCTTCTCGGCAGTGGCAAACTCACCGCTTCCCTTCTAATGCATCCGTGGCTCCCTGTCTCTTAGGGAACCGCGGCTGAGCCTGTGAAACCATTGCGGAGCCGTCCAGTCTCTCGACGGGCTCCGTGCAGCATTGTCCCGCCTCCAAAGGAAGTGGTAAACAACTTCCTTTGGAGGCGGGACAATGCTGCACGGAGCCCATAGAGAGATAGGAAGGCTCCACAAATGTTTCACAGGCTCAGCCGCCGTTCCCTAAGAGGTAGGGAGCCGCGGCTGCAGAAGAAGAACAGGGCAGTAGCAGGCAGACAGGGAGAGGTGTGAAGGGGGCAGGGAACCTGCAACGGGGTTAACATGTGGGCGGGCGCGTTGGAGGGAGGGCTGACATGGGGGAGGGGGGCTGACATGGATAGATGGATGGATGGCTGGAGGGAGGGAGGGCTGACGGACAGGGGGGCTGACATGGACAGAGGGGGTTGACATGGATGGAGGGAGGGAGGGGAGGGCTGACATGGAGAGATGGAGGGAGGGAGAGGGGCTGACATGGACAGAGGGGGGGCTCACATGGAGGGAGGGAGGGAGGGGGCTAACATGGAGGGAGGGAAGAGACAGGGGGACATACTGGACAGATGGGAGAGACAGTGTGGGTTAGGATTATAATGGGCAGATGGGGGGAGTTAGGACTGGTAATGGGTTGATTAGGGAAGGCTAGGACTGGGAATGGACTGATCAAGGGGGGGTAGGACTGGTAATGGACTGATGGTGGGCTAGCATTGGAAATGAGCTGATCGGGGAGGTTAGGACTGGAAATGGGCTGATTAGAGGAGGCTAGGACTGGTAATGGGCTGATGGGGGGGTAGGACTGGTAGTGGGCTGATGGGGGGGTAGGACTGGTAATGGGCTGATGGGGGGGTAGGACTGGTAATGGGCTGATTAGGGGAGCCTATCAGTGGTAATGGGGTTGAGGAGGGACTAGCACTGGAAATGAGCTGATAAGGGGAGGCTAAGACTGGTAATGAGCTGATGGGGGGGGGGGTAGGACTGGTATTGGGCTGATTAGGGGAGGCTAGCACTGGTAATGGGATTGCAGGGGGACTAGCACTGGAAGCAAGCTGATTGGGGGGCTTTGACTGGAAATGGGCTGATTGTGGGGAGGGGAGGATAGAGCTGCTGGCCCTGGAAGAAAAATGGGGGCTAAGGCTACAAATGGGCTGATACGAGGGGATGGGAGAATGGAACTGGAAGGGAGTGGATCTGAGAGGGGCTGCCATGGTATTTGTACTAGAAGGGACTGGTCAGTGGGGAAGGAGGGGGACTGGAAGGGAATGGACACCAGTGGCAGTCATGGGAATGCAAGTTGACATTGGAAGGTACTGAGAATGAGGACTGGAAAGGGGCTGATACTGGGGAGGGTTGCTGGGACTGGAAATAGGCTGATGGAAAGAAGTGAAGAAAACAAAAGAAAAGATAAGAAATGGCAGATGGACCATAGACCACAGAAAGAGAGCTAAGAGAAGACAGGAAAGCAGAAGCCTCAGATCGGGACCAGCATGATCAGAGAATAAATTGGTCAGACAACAAAGGTAGAAAAAATAATTGTATTTCATGTTAGTGATTTGACTACAAAATCATCATAATTTTGAAATCAAATATTGTTACTTGTTATTGTGATTAATTATTGTGGTTTAAATAAGTAAATTTTATAAATAAAAACATATTGCAAAGGCCTATAATATATTAATAATTCAACAAATGATTACAGCGACAATGCGTTAACGGTAAAGGAAGAGAGACTCATTTGATTTTATCATTGGGGGTCACCACAAGTTGACCAATGGTAAAAGGGGTCACGGTACAAAAAAGGTTGAGAACCACTGGACTAGAGGAAGCCAGGATCATAGGTAGTTTTTTCAGCTATGCTTGCAGAATGCATGGGGTTTGTAGCAGTGGGGGCACCATGTGCAGGAAACATGCTCGCACATTTATTTTATTTATTTATTTACATCTCTTATATACCGCATTCTTTGGCATCAGCGCGGTTTACATCAAACAAAAATTCAGCACCATAAGCAAGCGTCTGAGTTACAGTAAACAGGGGAATAACATGCCTGTGGCCGGCCCTGTACTCATATATTTGATATACTATGTATGTGTTGTGATGAAGAAGGTGCTAGTGAGCCTATGGAGATAGGAAAAACTAGTGAATGTACCTTTAAAGAATGTGACAGGTCTTCAATACACACACTGCAGAGTGCAGCTAGAGGGAGTAAGCACAGAGAGTCTGAAGTTAGGTTGCCACACCCAAGCTATCCTGACATAGTTACAAACTTAGGGGATGATCACACACACCTTGGGGGGGAGTGAGAGAGACCCTGACAGAGAAGCAGCTTTATAAGCCTTGCTTAGAAGGAGAGAAGGGGGAGAAGAGGGAGAAGGTGACGAAGCAGCACCAAGCAAGGCAGCTAGAGTGGCTGTTGTTGCAGGATAAGAGAAAGTTCCAAAGAGGCCAGCAGTCCCAAGGTGGAGAAGCTGTCAGGAGAGGTACCAGGAAAGCACAGCTCAGAGAGAGAGAGCATAAAAGTCTTCCCACATCTATGCTGGACAGGCAGTCTCAACGTGTTCAGAGGTGGGTGCCCAAGGCTTAAGCTAGGAGGCAGAAGAACCCAGCCTGGAACAGGGAGCCATCGATTAACACCAGAGAGGAACTTAAGCAAGGAGGCCAGGAACTGTTTAACCGCAGTTGGAGAGAGGTTTGCTAACCCAGCCAGAAAGTAATAGCTCAAACCCCAGATACTTGTCTTCCATACCAGGTGGACCACTGCTGGAGGGAATTACAGAGATCCCCAGAGAAAGTGTATCCTGGGAGACATGGGGAAAGCTCAGAGCAAGTTAATGTTTCTTCAGAGCAGGAAGAAATGCAGATAGATCCTAGCAAACAGGATTCCTTGCTGCCTGAGTTTCCCATGGATTGCACATTATGTTTGGCTGGAAGCAGGGACTCCTTAACTGAGGAATAGCTTTCAGGATGTGCGCTTTGTGAGTAACAGAGTAAAGAAGTCTGACCTTGTTGAAGGTAAGAGCTTGTTTAATCAAAGGAATATTGCCTAGCACCTGTGTTTGGTGTTACTAAGGAATGAAAGGATAAAAGAGAACATTTTTACTAAGCTGAATGAAAAAAGCTTGTGTTTTGTTTTATCTGCTATGTTTTGGATTAAAACGCCTGCACAGAAGTAATGACTGTGAAACACATGCAACCCGAGTTTTGTAAATATTTTTGGAAATTCTAACTGGAGAGAATATCCTGATGCTTTATGTTGAACCTTGTGACATTGGGGAAATAAACCTATATCATTTACCTTCATACTGGTTTGTCATGGCTATACTTTTAGAAGGGAAACTACAACTCCCAACATGCCTCAGTGCTGAAGATAGTTTTTCAACCCGTTTATGAAGGACATAATGTCCACCCTAGCTCTTTAGGCACGTGGCCGGGGGCTGGGGTGTGACAGTGTATACACACACAGTCACACCTTCAGAGTAGGTGTTAATTTCTGCATTGCTGTGCACTCCTGGGGTTGGATCTGGGAGCCTGTTTTATAAGGCACAAGGGGCACCTGTGTTACCTTTGTAAAACAGACTTAAAATAGATGCCTTATCGGACTTCTCACAGCCCTAACCCCCCCCCCCCCCAATCAAGCCTGATTCCAGTCCAATGTTTGTTTATTTATTTGATATACTGCCCTACTTTAACAATCAGAGCAGTTCACAGTTTACAATAACTCAGAAAGTGGGCACAAGGCCAGAAGTTGAAAGGAAATTACAATCAATAAGACAGTGGTAGTAAATAGCCATACAAGACAGAGGGCAGAGTAACAATTGTAGTTAGGGGAGCGGGTCAAACAAAAGGGGAGGGAAGGTCAAAGGCTAAGGAAAAAAGGTGGGTTTTTAGGTGGTATGATGGGGTTCTAACCTGAGGGAACTGGGCAGTGAGTTCCTGAGTGCAGGGCCAATGAAGAAGAACGCAGATGAGCGGGTGGACTGGAGGTGGGCGAGAGAGGGAGAATGGAGATGAAGGCGGTTCAGATGGAATGAGCGGGGGGTATGTCTGGGGGTGGGAAATGTGATAAGATCTGCCAGATATTGAGGGGTGCTAGTGTGCAGGGCTCTATGAACCAGAGTAAGTAGTTTGAACTGAGAGAGAAAGGAGATGAGCAACCAGTGGAGGCGAAGAAGGAGAGGTGTTACATGGTCACGATGGGAGGAGTGTGTGATGAGACGGGCAGCAGTATTCTGAATTCGTTGTAGTCTGCCTAGTTGTGACTTTGAAAGTCCGATGAGAACAGAGTTAGAGAAGTCGACACGGGACATAACCAGTGATAGTAGAAGAGTAGTGAGAGCACGTGATGTGAGAAAAGGGTGAACTGCATGAATTTGGCGAAGGAAGAAAAAGGAGGTTTTGGTGATGTGTGAAATGTGGGCCTGAAAGGAGAGATCAGAATCGAAAAAAACACCCAGATAGCGGAAGCAAGAAACTATAGGTATGGAGGATCCTGAGAAAGAGGGGGCCAGTGGTGGGGAAGGATTGCCATGGGTGAACCAGATTGCAACGGTTTTAGTTAGGTTAAGATGAAGGCAATTAGAGGTGAGCCAGTCAGTGACCTCTGCAAGACAAGAGTTGAGAGTAGAAAGTAGAGAGATCAGGGTGAAGGGGGGAAGTGTCGTGAAGAAGTACTAGATCGTCTGCATAATAAAAGGCGGAGATCCCAGATTGCTATATCAGTAGAGCAAGTGGAGCTAGAAAGAGATTAAAGAGAAGGGGTACCAGAACAGAACCCTGGGGGACCCCGCTGGGCAGCGGGAAGGGGTCAGAAGGTGAAACGGAGAAGGATGAGGAAAGAACTGCAAAGGACCGAGAGGAGAGGAAGGAGTGGAACCACCGGTAGACTGTGCTGCAGAGGCTGGCCTCACGCAGACAAAGGAGAAGAAGAGAGTGATCGACTAGGTCAAAAGCAGCAGATAAGTCCAAGGATACTGCCACTGAAAAATCACTGCGGTCGTGAGCTGCATGCAGAGAGTTAGTGAAGGCAAGAAGAACATTCTCAACACTGTGACCCTGTCGGAACCCTGACTGATGGGGTGAAGAAAGTTGGTGGAGTCGAGATGGTGAGCAGCTGTGCAAAGATGGCTTTTTCAAGACGCTTGGAGAGAAAGGGTAGGTTAGAGACGGGGCGGTAATGAGCCGGAACTAGGGGGTCGAGTGAGGGCTTCTTGATAATGGGGCGAATGAGAGCATGCTTACAAGAGTGAGGAAAAGTGCCTGTGGAAAGACTGGTGTTAATCATGATGAGGATGGAAGGGATGAATGCAAGAGAGGGAGTGAGTAGCCAGGAGGAGGGGATAGGGTCAAGGAGGCAGTATGTCTTATTGGAAGAGGTAATCAGTTGGAGAAGTTCAGATGTGGTGAGTAGGTAGAAAGAGGCCCATGTGTGTGAGAATTTGGAGATGGGAGGGAGAGTTGAAATGGGAGGAGGGGACGAGATAGGAGGGGGACAATAGGGCAGCGAAGCCCTGAGGGATGAAATCTTGTTGCTGAAGAATGATGCAAGGAGTGGTGGGGGAGGGGTTGGCTGAACAGGGGTGACAACAGAATCGGAGCAAAGAGAGGGTAAGAGATTTGAGAGTGGAATAGAGGTGGCGGATCTGGTTAGGAGCAGAAGAGGTGGCACTAGAGAAGAATGTTTGTTTAGCGAGGTGGACTTTGGAGCGATAGTATAAGTGATGTGTTTTGAAAGAGGAGAGAGTAGCTGGAGAGGGAGCTTTCCCCTATAGCCGTTCAGCTCGACGGAGGTGCGTGCATAAGAGATAAAGACCACTATGGAACCAGGGTTGTGAGGGACGATGACGTGAAGGGTGAGGTTGTAGAGGGGCTAGGCGATCGAGAGCTGCAGAGAGAATAGAGGACCAGAGAGAAGCCTGTGAGTTAGGAGAGAGGGAGGGAAAATCAGGGGGAAGAAGTTCTGATGTAGGTGGAAAATGCTGGAGAAATGCGACGAGAGTACCGTAAAGGGGGGGATGGGCAAGGGAGATGTGTTGACTGAGGAGAGGATGATGAGGAGGACTTGAAATGGGAGCAGTGGAAGGTCAGGCAGAAGTGATCTGTCCAGGGTAGGTGGGAGGAACAAAGACTTTGCAGCAGGAGGGTGGAGGAGTTTGAGGTGATAAGTAGGTCAAAAGAGTGACCTGCAGTATGAGTGGGAAAAGAGACGTGTTGCGTGAGATAAGTCGTGCAAGAGAGAGACAAAGGAGTGATCCCTAGAGGAAGAGGGGGAGTCAAGGTGGAGTTTGAAGTCTCCTGTTATAAAATTAAGCCTGTAATGATAGGAGCTGCAATTTTGTTATTTCTAAAAGCAAGTTCAGAGGCAGTATGGCAACTACAATATCAGTGATTACAGAAATGGTATATAAGATTTTGAAGTAAGATAATGCAGTGATGCCACATGATGGCACTGTTGAAAATCTTTTGCTATTTATGCTCTTGAGATGACATTTTCCAGTTTTGCCAATTCTGTAATATTGAAATAAGACTAACCCCTTACAACTTGCAATGAATTCAGCTGCAAGAATCCTTCATGGAGCCTCAAGAAGTTCTCATATTACCCCAATACTAAAACAATTGCACTGGCTACCCATACAAGCCAGGATCTCATTCAAGATCCTAATTATGACCCATAAAGCCATCAATAGATACCCTGCTACTGCCATTACTGATCTAATTTCAATCACACCTCCCAATCGAGCAAGGAGATCGAATGCCACAAATACTCTCGTATTACCTAAGGCAAGCACGAAGTGTTCTCAATTCACTAGATCCAGAGCCTTCTCCTTCTTTGCTCCATCCTGCTGGAACGCACTACCAGCAACTATCAGAACCATCAGTGAATTCTCCCAATTTAGGAAGGCACTGAAACGGCACCTCTTTCTTCATCACTACGATGATGCAGTCTTCTTCCCACACTCACCCACTCTCACATCTCAATGCAGCACCTCAAACTCATGCACGTCACATTCCCAGACTGATCACTCGCAATCACACCTTCCCCTCCAACCACCATGAGAAACTTATGCAGTGCCGCATAACTCATTATATTGTTGCATAAAGTAGACTGTATTTATTCATCGTGTCTCCTTGTTAAGGGACTGGTTATTTATACCCTATTTTACCTGTTATACCTGCTTAATGCATACCCAAGTTTAATTTTCCTGTTTAATGTATACCCAAGTTATTATACCTGTTTCACTGTAAGCACAAATCACGAAATTGAGATGTGCAACTCTTATGTTCATTGTAAACCGCACTGATGTCGAATAGCGCGGTATAAAAGAGACTGCAAATAAATAAATAAATAAATAAATTGGTTGCCTTTGATACAGTCAATTATAATTTAATGGCTAACAGCTTGAAGGCAGTGGAAGTGGATGGGCAAGTATTAAAATGGTTTCCTCATTCTTACAGGAAAGGTCAGAGTGAGTTACTGTCATACCCTGGGACCCGGACCCTGCTCCTCAGTGCAGTATTTGTTGTATTTATTTAAAGGTTTTTTTTAATACCGCTTTATCTTACATTCAAAGCAGTTTACATTGTAACTCAAAGTAGAACATTATAACAGGGACAACTTGGAGGCAAACCATATGACAGGATTAGACATTATAACTATATACATTGATATGTTTGCTATCAGTGTGGGGCAATGGGGGGGGGAGGGTAGGAATATGAGGTAATGGATAGTAGGAGTACAGATTTGGGTAGGTTAAATGTGATCAGTTTGCGTGTCCATAGTGTTCCATAAAGAGAAATGTATATGCCTCCTCTGTCTGCCGAGTTATGGGGCTTACTGGATTTTATAGAACATGGTTTTATAGCCTCATATCAGTCTTCTTAGAGCAGTATCTGCTACACCATGTATTATTGGCTCTCTACTCAGGTGGGAACAACACCCACTTCAAAGTATCTCCTGTGCGCAGTCCTGGCATTTAGCTCCTGGTCTTGGCCTCTGTTATGTTGCCTGTAACTGCAAAATCTTATCTCATTTTAGTAACTCTAGCCTTGAATGAGTGGCGTATTTAATATACAATTGTGATTGGCTATCCAAAAGTTGTAAAAATCTATCGAAGGTAGTTCCAGTACAGAACCTATTCCTGCAACCATTGGATGTTCAGGAGGATTAGTGCTGAATTTTGTGTATTGTAGGAGGAGTAGCCTAGTAGTTAGAGCAACTGCCTAGTACCCTGAAGATCAAGGGTTTGATTCTCACTGGCACTGCTTGTGACCTTGGATGGGTCACTTTACCCTCCATTGCCTCAGAAGAAAAGGTCTTGCAGTCTACTTCCAGTGATACATTGCCAAGAAAACCCAGAGGCAGTTGAGTTGCCAATAGTCAGCACTGAATTGATGGCACTAAAAAAAAAAAGAAACAATATAAAAAGTTGGTGCCTTTGAATTATGGTGCTGGCGGCGAATACTCCGTATACCATGAACTGCCCAAAGAACAAACTAGTCAGTACCAGAGGAGATCAAACCTAAGCTTTCTTTAGAAGCTCAGATGACAAGACTTCGACATTCATACTTTGGACACATCATGCGAAGAGTGAGAGTATTAGAGAATGACATCATGCTTGGCAAGATAGAAGGTCAATGCAAAGGAGGAAGGCCAGCAATGAGATGGATCGATACAATAACAGCAGCTACGGGTACCAGTCTGTCAACAATGAGCCGCCTGACTGAAGACTGAACACAATTTAGGACAACTATCCAGAGGGTCGCCATGAGTTGACACCGACTCGACGCACTTAACAACAACATAAAAAGTTGGTATAAAGGGCTATATCATCTCTAATAAAAAAAGAAATCATAAAGTTTGTCATTGGAAAGGCCACACTGTAATTCTCATTGCAATATTTGTTGAATCTCCATTTGTATATTTACTATGGGATCTATGGATAAAGAGTGCATAAAAAGTAGTATTAGAAAATTGTTTATAAACTGCTTTATTATAGTCTACTCTGTCCATGACCCTATACTCTCTCCCTTATCTGCAGCTTCAGTGACTACAGAAAGATCTTGAGCCAATAGCTGTAAAGCTTCTTTCCCTTATAGATACACTCTAAAAACCAGAGGATTGCATGATTTCTGGCAAAACTTGCTCAACAGATTTTACGGTCTGATTTTATACAATTGTTGCTATTGAGGGTACCATAGTTGGAGGATCATAAGACTCCTTTTTTGCTTGGCCCAGGACCTGCTAGGTGAGGGGAGAGCCAAAGAAGAGTAGGATGGGCTGGGGTAGGAGGGAGATTCAAGAATGGTTGCTTAGGGATCTGAAATTTGAACTTGGTCAATATTGTCTGACACTGACAGATCATTTTTGTTCCTCTTTATCCATCTGATATAACCAAATTGCATGAGTTTTTCAGGTGCTCAGACTATGTGTGTCATTGAACTAAAATACATACATACAGTAATAACAAATTCCAGAGCTTAATTATGCATTGAGTGAAGTCATCTGACATAGTATGTTACTATGTCAGGTGACTTCACTCTGCATAATTAATTTTATTTAGCTGTATTTATATCCCGCTTTTCACCGGGTCAAAGCGGTCAATTGGGGGATACATTTAACACGAGGGGATATGAGACACATACGCTAATACTTACAGGGAACATGGGCAATGGAGGGTTAAGTGGCTTGCCCAAGACCACAAGGAGTGCCTATAGGACTTGAAATCCCAGTCCCTCCAGCCTGAGATTGCTGTCCCCAGGTGGGACTTGAACCCCCGGCCCTCCGGTCTGAAGTACCTAGACCACTCCTCCCCAATTAAGCTCTGGAATTTGTTGCCAGAAGATGTAGTGAAAGCTATTCCTGTAGTTGGGTTTAAAGAAGGTTTGGACAAGTTCCTGAAGGAAAAGCCTATAAACAAATATTAAAGTGAGACTGGAGAAATCCCAGGGATAAGCAGCATGGAATCTATTTACCTTTTGGTATCCTGAAAGGTACTTGTGACTTGGATCCTGGGCTTGGAACACCATTGTTCTATACTGTAATGCAAATCTTATGTTCTTAACCACATGCTTAAGAAAATTCACAGTGTATTTGAACTTTAAAGAAAGAGACTTTCTCGCAGTTTTAAAAGTATTTTTGTTGAGCAATGATGCTTTGAAAAGCTCAGGTATCTTTTTATTGAACTAATTGGTTCTAAGGATGAGTGAAGTTGAGCTCACTTTTTCAAGAATAATTTAATTTCCCTGAGATGTGAACTACTTTAGTAATTCTGTGCAAGAAAACGAACTGAATCAAAATGTCTAGTTAAGGCTATTTGGGGGTCATTTTATAAGCAGCCTCATAAACTTGCAAGGAGGTGAACCTAAAAGTAACATTAGGAAATATCTTTTCATGGAAAAGGGTGATAGATGCCTGGAATGCCCTCCTAGTGGATGTGATAGGGGCAAAACAGTGATGGAATTCAAAAGGGCGTGGGACAGACATAAAGATGGCAAATGGCCCTCCTTCATCGTAACCGCGACTCAACAATGGGAGACGGGGACAGGCAGCGGGGGAGCTAAACAAAGCAGGCAAATGGGCAATGTTACTTAGAATTTCCCACTGCCAAATTCAAATACCCAACCAGGTCTAAAAATCTATTCCACAAACAAAAAAGCCCAGCTCTGTTCAAAAAGAAAAAAACACCATTAAGTGTCACAAATAAATTTTTGTCGGAAAGGCCGTCAAAGTGTAAAGGACTTCCCCTCACACCACTGCGGTCCATCCATTTTATTAGAAAACCATAAAAAACGGTTTGAAAATATATATGGCAAAATATACTTGTCAGAATCACTTAACTGAAGAGAGTTGCTATAAACATTTCAACAAACTGTTCGTCATACGACCGTCAAAGACGACGTGTCACGTTTCAGGGAACCTCTCGTCCTCCCCTGCCTCAGGTCCAGTCGCTAACTTTCAGGTTGTCCAGCTCCAGTCTTGATAAAAAAAAACTAGGATTGGGGCGTTTCAGTGAATTAATGTTGTAGCGGTTGATGCCTGCATAAAAACCGCTTTCCTTGGCGTTTTTTTGTCAAGACTGGAGCTGGACAACCTGAAAGTTAGCGACTGGACCTGAGGCAGGGGAGGATGAGAGGCTCCCCGAAACGTGACACGTCGTCTTTGGGATAGGAGGCAGTGTACTATTGTGGATCAGGAACTGGTTAAAAGATAGAAAGCAGAGGGTAGGGCTAAATGGCCAATTTTCCCAATGGAGAAAGGTGAATAGTGGTGTACCCCAGGGATCTGTGCTGGGTCCGCTGCTTTTTGACATAATCATAAATGACCTGGAAAGTGGAATAACGAGTGAGGTTATCAAATTTGCAGATGACACAAAACTATTTAAAGTTGTTAAAACCCAAGAGGATTGTGAAAAACTGCAAGAGAATCTTGATAAATTGGAAGACTGGGCATCAAAATGGCAGATGAAATTTAATGTGGACAAGTGCAAGGTTATGCACCTAGGGAAGAACAACCCATACTATGGTTACACGATGCAATGTTCCACATTAGGAACCACCACCCAGGAAAAAGATTTAGGCATCATTGTGGATACCATGTTAAAACCCTCGGCCCAGTGTGCAGCGGCGGCCAAGAGAGCAAATAGAATGCTAGGTATGATAAGGAAAGGAATTGAAAATAAAACAAAAGATATTATAATGCCTCTATATCGTTCCATGGTGAGACCGCACCTTGAATATTGTGTGCAATTCTGGTTGCCGTATCTTAAAAAGGATATAGCGATTTTAGAAAAGGTACAGAGAAGAGCCACCAAAATGGTAAAGGGGATGGAAGAATACTCCTATGAAGAAAGGCTAAAAAGGTTAGGGCTCTTTAACCTGGAAAAGAGACGGCTGAGGGGAGATATGATAGAAGTCTATAAATTAATGAACGGAGTGGAACGGGTAAACGTACATCGATTGTTTACCTTATCAGAATATAGAAAGACTAGGGGACATGCAATGAAGCTACAGGGTAAACTATTTAAGACTAATAAAAGAAAATATTTTTTCACTCAACGTGTAATCAAACTCTGGAATTTGTTACCGGAGGATGTAGTAAAGGCTGTTAGTGTAGCTGGGTTTAAAAAAAGGTTTGGACAAGTTCCTGGAGGAAAGGTCCATAAACCATTATTAAGAAGTGACCGAAGATATCAATGCTTGACCCAGTACAAGCATTGTGGAACTTGTGTCTCTTGGGGAAACTGCTAGGTACATATGACCTAGATTGGCCACTGTTGGAAACAGAATACTGGGCTTGATGGACCTTGGTCTGACCCAGTATGTTCTTATGTTCACACAAACCTCTCCTCTTTCTAGGAGATTTTAACCTTAACTCCATTTCAGTCAGATGCAGATTCATTCCTCAATGCTATGAAGGCCCTAGACATTTCTCAAATAATTACTACACCTACCCACCAACACGGCTCTACCCCTGACTTAATTTTTGTCCCTAACAATACACTACATAATAAAGCCATTTCCACCCCTCTTATCACACCAATACTCTGGTTAGATCACCATTCTATACAATTTAAGGTGACACATCCTAACATTCCCACCTTACAAACTCCACAACAATTATCAAACAGATTCAAATTGTTTAATAAAGAGCAATTCCTTCATGAAATCCTCCCAGTCCTTGAATATGATATAACTGACTTAGATGCTGCTGTTTACCACTGGAACAACACCCTATCAACTGCATCAAATTTACCAACAACCAACCATAAACTAGTTTCCAAACCAAGAAGTCATTCTGCACCCTGGTACTCAGGCTCAATAAGAAAAGTCAAGAGTACCCTCCGAAAACCTGAGCAAGCATGGAGAAAATACAAGACACGGACTACCCGGTTGCTCTATCAACAAAAACAGGCAGAATACAATAACCTAATTAACCATCATAAGCAAGAACACCACACCAACCTCATCCCTAAGTAAAACAATAAGCCAAGAGAGCTCTTCAATATAGTCCGCACACTCACAAAGGACCCAAACAACTCTGGAGTGATTAAAATCCCTCCAGAGTTCTTTGCACAACATTTAGCTTCTAAACATACCCCACCAAACACAGGAATTTAACCACATGCCTACAAGTACAATTCCCAACCATCTTTGGAAAAAATTTCACATTCCCACAAAAAAAGAAATTATTTAAACCATATCTTCCCTTAACACCAATACAGCTCCTACTGACCCCTGCCTGGTCCCATGGGTCAAATCTGCAAATGAAGAGCTTGATTGCTACATTCATAAGATAGTTCAGGCTTCATTAACCCAGGGTTATATGCCCCCCTCGCTAAAACTGGCCACTATACGACCTGTCTCCAAACTCACGACCCCGTCCCCTAATGACCCAAAAACATATCGCCCAATATCTAGTCTCCCCTTCTTAGCCAAGATCCTTGAGAAAACGGTTTATCGACAGCTTCAAGACCATGTAGATACCCATGCACCTTTGGACCCCTACCAGTTTGGTTTCTGACCTCTCCACAATGTAGAATATCTGCTTACATTGCTTCTAGATAAACTCATCAAAGGTCTAAATAACATTAAGACGGGCTTCCTCCTCATGCTTCTTGATATAACGGCAGCATTTGATACTGTATCCCACCCTATCCTTCTCAAGACTTGAATCCATTGGGCTATGTAATACTACACTCAAATGTTTTGATTCATATCTCAACAGAAGACAGCAGCAAGTTAAGATTGGCTCAGCTTCTTTATCTCCATTTCCATTAACCCAAGGAGTACCTCAAGGTTTCTCGCTTTCTGCTCTTCTGTTTAACCTTTACGTCCAACCTATCTGTGAAGTCATCATGCAACATGGCATTCAATATGCTTTATATGCCGATGACATTATGGTCTACACTCAAATAAACTTAGTCAAGCCCGACTACACACCTATTACCAACTGCCTCTACGATCTATACTGTTGGCTATCTAACAACAACCTCAAGATTAACATCAAAAAAACGGAAGCACTTTTCGTCACACACAACAACTTTTCTCCCCCTCAGTTCATTGACTTTATAAATGAATCCATTCCAGTCAAAGAGGAGTTAAAGTATCTGGGTGTAATACTAGATAGGAACTTAAACTTTCACTCACACATTGCTAGGACCACTAAGAATGCTTACCACAAGTTGGCTATTATATGAAGGCTAAAGTCCATCTTAAATCATGACTATTTCAGGACAGTCTGCCAAGCTTTAATAACACCTATACTTGATTACTGTTATTCCTTACTCCTTGGTCTACCTACCTCAACAATTTGTCCCTTCCAGATGGTACAAAATACCGCAGCCCATATCCTTACAGGTACTTCAAAACACTAACACATCACCCTAATCCTAGGCCAATTACACTGGCTCCCAATCTTTTTAAGAATCAATTTTAAAACAGCCCTCATCCTTTTCAAGATTCAACAAAACCTGACCCCAAAACATCCTGAATGCTTTAATCAAAATTAAATCCAACAATAGACCAAGACGTAATCAGATGATCGACATCATCCAGACCCCTGCTGCGTACTGCAAAACCATGAATTCCAACTTCCAGAAGGGCTGTGTCCCTAGCAGCGCACTCCCTTTGGAGCTCCCTCCCTCATGATATCAGATCTACTTCTGGCGCCAAAGACTTCAAAACAAGACTGAAGACCTTTCTTTTCACTGACTACTATGGGACATCACATATCCTACCCCTATCATCTATAAAGTCCTAAACCAATGTATATGCTATATATAGATCACTCATTTTATCTTAAATAAATTCCCTTGATTCCTATTCTATGCCCTCTAACTTTAATCCTTCCCTTCCTGTAATAGTTCTCATTTCTATTAACTTAATCAAAATACCCTCCTTGCACTTATATCTCTCATACAGAGTCCCATTGTATCAAATTGAAATTAAGGGGTATGCTTACTAAGCAGTCTTAACGTGCGCCCGGTGATAGTGTGCAGGCTGCTATAAAAGGAGTGAGCGTGTCGGTCTTAATGTAGCAAAACGGGATTATCGCGCGATAACGTGCGCTGCGCACATTATCGGGCGAGACGCCGCTAAGCACGTTAACGCGCGGTAATCTTAAGTAGGCACGCAGATATGCAAACACAGAAACAGAGGTGTAGTACAATGCTTAATACACTGACTGATGGTACAGGGGTCATGAGTTCGATCCCCCAGTGTGCCTAATACATATGGCTGGCTGAGGCATTAGCTGTTGCGTGTAAGTATTGCTTTTTTAGGCATGTTATGTATATTTTAATTAGTGCTGCCAACAAACACACCCTCACGTGCCGTAACCGAAGGTGCCGCATAAGGCACTCTATAATGCACTCCATAGAGCACATTATAAAGCACACTGTCCACCAAGGCACCCTATAATGTCCCCTATGGGGCACCCAATAAGGCTCTTTATAGGACACCTTATAAGGCACCATAGAAGGTGCTTTATAGGGCGCCTTATATGGCGCCCTATAAGGCGCCTTATAAGGTGCCTTATGGGGCGCCTGATGAAGCACCTTATGGCTACAGTACTCCGAGGGTGTTTTCGCTGGCAGCACTAATGTACATTAAAAATAGACAATGCCTCGGACAGCCCTATCAAATAACCCCACTATGGGTGTGAACCCATGACCTCTGGCTAAACAGGCAGTGAAGTATCCAGTGGGCTACAGCTCTATAGCTGCTAACAAACCCCTGGCTGGCTACAAAAGGACTGCAGGTCACCACACAAACCGTCTGCTGTGGTTACCAGGATAGGGTTAACCCATCCATACCCATGATGCACTGCACATGCACATCAGCAGTCTACAGATGATCACAAGATGGGGTATGCACCCCCACAGCACCTCGGCCTGGTAGGGGGTACAGACCGTGTGTGTTACTGGCACAGAGTAGCTACAGACCGTCACATTGTGCGGATACTGTGCTCACCCTGAGGGTGAGGTGGGGTGCCCAGCACCAGATCCACAGCACCTTTCATGGCTGATATACGCCATGCTGCAGGTCCCCATCAGTGCTAGTGTATGTGTGATAGGTAGTTCCTGCAGACACACCTAGGATACATCTGTATGTCTGTCATGTCTAGCCCTTATGGGCTATGATGCACCCAGAATAGTGCATATCCTGTGTTGGTGCCATGGTCACATGATGTAGGTGAAGGGGGGGGGGTGTTTGGACCCATAGGCGGATTATGTACCACCACCCAACCCACCCTCTGTGGCTCAGGGTGGGAAACAGGATCTCCCAGCAACAGATCCACATTCTACCTCCCTGCAATGGTGGCAGTAGAGGGGACCATCAACCCCAGTCCTGCTGGGGAACAGACACCCACAGGGCAGTCAATGCCGATCTGTACACATCCATAAGGCAAGGCAGACAGACAGTAGGCCTGGAAACGCTCAGCTGCCCCCCACCACTATCTGACATTCTCCAGCAGCAAGCCTCCAGCCGCTGCACCCTGCAAGGTGTTCCAGCCAGACACATACTAACTGCAGACAGTCTGCTAGCTAGTCCATAGTGCATGTTCCTGTAGGAGATGCGTGTACCCAGAACTGGGATGTCAGCATACACACCAAGCAGATAAGTCTTGTCAACATGGATTCAGGGAAGCCCATGGCGTGGAAACCCTCCTAACTACATTAACCAACACACATATCAATGGGATAGACAGCATCAAGAAGGGCTTTGCGTTAATCTTCCTTGATATAGCGGCAGCGTTCGACTCAGTAGACCATGTGCAACTCCTTAGGCGGCTTCATGAAAAGAGAATTCATGACCGTGCATGGGATTGGTGCAAATCCTACCTAGAAGGTAGATGGTAGCAAGTTTGAATTGGTAACAACACATCCGAACCCTTCCAGCAGAAGCAGGGAGTACCCCAAGGCTCCTCCCTGTCTGCACTGCTATTCAATATTTATATGCAGCCAATTTGTAACATCACCCGCTCCTTCGGCATATCTTGCCTCATGTATGCAGATGACGTGCTGTTGTTTACACCTATAACTGTCACTTACCTGGATTATACACCATTAGTCAACTGCTTCAACGCAATAACGGATTGGTTACTCAATCATAACTTGCGTATAAACTTCAAAAAAACAGAAGTCCTAATAGTCACAAGAAACAAATGCTTCTCACCTCCACCAGCACTAAAAGTGAGGGACGCAGAACTTCCAGTCAAGTCCAGCATATGCTATCTAGGAGTGATACTGGACCAACAGTTGGATTTCAAGGATCACATTAAACGTACGGTAAAAGCTATCTACTTCAAAATCAAAACCCTGCGGCACCTGAGACCCATGTTCGAGCCAGATGACTTCCGCACCATCTTCCAATCGCTAGTTACACCACATTTTGACTATGCTAACATAATACTGCATGGCCTACCCAAGACTACCCTAAACCCTCTACAATTAGCCATGAATGCGGCGGCCCGCGTCCTGTGTGGAGCCTCTAAGAATGATCACATTTCCCCCATTCTAAAAGAAATCCATTGGCTTCCAGTAAGCTGTAGAATAGCATATAAGGCCCTCCTCATTACCTTCAAGGCCTTCAACAAAATATCACCTTCATCAATTTCTGACCTTCTAACACACGCCATGAATAACAGATCTAGGAGATCACTAGCCGCAAACATCCTACTCACACCAAGCGAATCTACTAAACTTAACCAGTCAACCATCAATAGGGCATTTGTCAACTACGCCCCCTGGTGCTGGAACAAACTCCCTCCCAACATTAGAGCAATCAGGGACCTTAAGCAGTTTCAAAAGGCCATCAAACATCACCTGTTTCTCATGCACTTTACACATCTCGATGGCCACTTCCCTCACCCCCCCACCCCCACAGTCTCAAATCCTGCTATATGATAACATAGATATGCTAGAATCTTAACTCGATTGTAAGTCTGCTAGATGTCACCTACAGCGAATTGAGCACCAGCAGGTAATTTGTTTAAAATGTAAATAGTTTCCCCCAGTTACTTCCATGTTAAAGCCCTGTTATATGTAAACGTAGGCCAGACTTGACTGACCAAGTGTGATATTGTTTTAATGTGAACCACGCTGATGACAAAGAGCGCGGTATATAAGAACTGTTAAATAAATAAAATAAATAAATAAAGTCAGTGATTGGGCCCCAAAAGAGAACCCATGAATATCACATGAGAGAAATACTATATAGCACTATGGGGGAACCTAGCCATGCCATGCCATGCTCACTGCTCAGTCAGGGTGAGAGTGACCTCCCAGCAGGACATGCTGTGGCCACCCTGTCCGTGCAGGTGGTGGCTGGGCACTACAATGTCCGAGCCATTGCCCTATGCCCTGTGCAGATGCAGCCAAGCCAGGCTACCCTATCCAGGCTATTCCCACAGTACCTTGCTCCTCATTATGCACATTGGCAGGCCAATACTGGCAACAGTGTTAGCAGTGTGGGCTGTGGAGGGTGTTGGCAGCCACCACACACTGGATAGACAAACACACACTCCACACACCTATGCCAGCATTGTGCAACTATAGAGGTGTTTGGCAGCCCTGGCCACCACACCAGTCCTGGGCACAGTGCAGGCATGGCTATGGTACGCAATACTGTTGGGGTCATTCTGTCAGACATCAGAAAGGTTGCTATGATGCAGCTCAGTCAGCCAATTGTGCTTAACGTAGGAATTGTTTTCTGCCAGTTATCATAGCAACCTTTTGATAGCTGTGTACAGTTTTCCCATGTTTAGGGTGGCATTGCTAAGGTATGCAAGTGCTAGTATTGGGAGATGCACGCAGGGCCCAATATCCTGCCTTTCCAGGAGGCTTGGGATAATGGGGCCTGTGGGTGCGGGTGTGTCTGCCCCTGTTGGCCGCTGCTCTAGGGCAGAGGTTCCCAACTCCAGTCCTGGAGGGCCAAACACTGTTTGGGTTTTCATGCTGTCCCTACTGAATATGCATGAGATACATCTGCATATCATGGGGGCGGTGCATAGAAATGCAGCACAGCCATATTTATTAGAGGCAGCATGGAACCTGAATGGTGTTTGGCCCTCCGGGACTGCATTTGGGAGACTCTGCTCTAGGTAATGCGCATGTTTATGGTGTCTGTGCTCTGTAGGGTAAAATGTAGGTGTTTTGGGCATGTCTACGTCATCTGCAATAAAGGTTCTGTCTGTATTAGCACGTTTTAGTAGAGGGTAAAATATGGGGGCTGGGTTGGCAGGAACCACAGCTGGGACTTGAACCTGTGACCTTCTGCTCCTGAACACACTGGCTGTGTGCACTGCACCACCGTGTTGCCACAGAGGCAGTGCATTCCCTGGGGATACCATGACTGTTCATCAGACAGGGCCTGTCTGTTGCAGTGCATGGCACCCACCTACGCAGGGCTAGGCCACGGTCTGCTCTGGGCAGCTGCTACTGCCCCCTCCACCACCAGTACCCATCTGCCACCCTGCTGACATGCCCTTCTGCTGGTGGTGCTGGTGGAGCGCAGTCTCAGGCCATCCAGTGTGCGGGTAGGCGGCTGCCTATGGTGTGTGTTCTTGGGTAGGGGTGCCTGCATAGCTGTCCACGCTTCCCCCCAGCACCGCCTGGCAATGTTCTATGCCCTTGGGGGTACCTGCTGGGTACTATCGCCTGTGACACTGTGGGAAGCACACTCGTGCCCATGTTGGGCCCTCATCAGTTGCTGTCTGGCTGCACTACTGTTTCAGCATTCCTATGGGCCACCTAGGCATCACCCTAGTCCACACTGTGGCCCAGTTGCACCACAGCATGTGCTGCCTGCAGCACTCTGTGTCCCCTTTTCAAGCATCTGTCCAGTTGCCCGTTCTGACATGCCTGCCCTGCTGTTGCGGAACATGTGCATGCCATAGGACACCTGCCCAATGGAGAGGAAAACCCTGCTCAGCGCAGTTTCACTGTGGGCTCATTCACCTTGTATGGGGACGGAGCATAGACCCTTCCAAAATTCATATCTTTTTTTTTGAGTTTTCTCGGGGGGGGGGGGGGGGGTTGATGTTTCCCATTAATATCACTATTGCCCAGCTTGGTTATGTTTTTTTCCATTTTCTTCTGTTCATTTTCAATGTTTATTTGCCCTTTTGTTCCGTGCACATGTATCACTCATCATTTTTTGTAGGTTTCCCTGGTTTTGAGGTACATTGCTGATGGAAATGGTTTCTTTTCCCTTTAAATCAGCTCTAACGCCAGGGTTTCACTGGCGTTAGTTTTCAGCCTCGAATTTCACAGCATTAGTGTGCAGGGAGCCTCTCCCCTCCCACTCTCCGCCCATTGACCCTCTCTCCCCATCCCTGGGGAGCCTTCATCTGCCCTCTGGGAGCCTTTCTCTGCCCTCAGCGCTCATTTGTGCCCCTGCACGCGTTATCGCACGCTAAGGTACCTCTGCGCCCGATAAAGCGCCACTATTGCACGATAAGGTACCTTATCGCGCGATAACGTGGAAGAGCGCACGTTAAGGCGGTTTAGTAAACATACCCCTAAGTGTTTATCGATATTTAAGTGTTAATTATACCTAATGTTTAGTTGTTTATTTTATATCTCTGTAAACCACTTTGATTAAAGGATAAGCGGTATATAAAATCTGTTAAATAAATAAATAAAATAAATCTTGTAAACCCAGACCAACTGTAGTCCACGCTTTAAGAAAAGTGGAAGGAAGTCCAAAGAACTGATAGCGTGGTTTTAAAGTGAGATCAGAGAGGCTGTTGTAGCAAAAAAAAAATAGTATCTTTCAGAAAATTGGAAAAAGAAGCCAAATGACGAAAATTGGAAACAACATAAGCACTGGCAAATTAGGTGCAAGGCACTGATAAGGCAGGCAAAGAAAGAACTTGAAATAAAGCTTGCCATGGAAGCAAAAACGCATAATAAAAACCTTTTCAAGTACATTTGTAGCAAAACGTTGTGAGTCAGTTGGACCATTAGATGATAGAGGGGTAAAAGGGACTTTAAGAGGGGACAAGACCATAGCGGAGAGACTGAATGAAGTCTTTACTTTGGTCTTTACTGAAGAAGATATAGGGACGTTACCCATGACTGAAATGGTATTTAAAGGTGAGGCAATGGAAAAACTGAAAGAAATATTGATAAACACAGAATATGTGTTAGAACTATTTGTTTATTTATGTAACTAGGCTTATATACTGCTTTTCTACCAGTCAAAGCGGTGTACATTCAGATACTGTATATATAATTTTTCCCTTGTCCCTGAAGGGCTCACAATCTACTTTTTTGTACCTGAGGCAATGGAGGGTTAGGTGGTTTGCCTGAGGCCACAAGGAGCACCTATGGGACTAGAAACCCCTCCTTCTGGTGCAAGGTTGCTGTCCACTAGGCCACTTCTCCCTCCTCCCAACTATGTGATAAACTAAGGAGTAGCAAATCACCTGGACCAGTTAGTATATATTTGAGGGTTTTGAAAAACTGAAATATGAGATTGCAGACCTACTATTACTACTACTATTATAATCAGTGAACTATCATTAAAATCATATGTAATACCTAAAGATTGGTGAATAGCCAATATAATACCAATTTTTAAAAAGAGTTCCAGTGGTGGTCTGGGAAACTACAGACCAGTGAGCCTGATGTCACTACTGAGCAAAATGGAAGAAAACATTATAAAGAACAAAAGTATTGAATATATAGATAGTTATGGTTTAATGCAGGGGTCTCAAACACGCGGCCCGCGAGACAACTTTGTGCGGCCCGCGACAGAGGAAAACAAAAAAACCCCAAAACCCTGGCTTCTGCCGTTGCCGCCGTGGCAGCGGCAGAATCAATTGTCAAATTTTAAAAAAAAAAAGACTTCTGCTGCTCAAGCAGCAAAATCAGCTGTCCTGCGGCCCCTTCCCCTGTGCCCGGAGATCCGAGTCTGCTCTATCAGCGGCGTGCTTTTCAAGCCGCGAGGAGAGTATTCCCCTCTCACGGTTTGCCGCGCGAGAGGGGAATACTCTCCTCGCGGCTTGAAAAGCACGCCGCTGATAGAGCAGACTCGGATCTCCGGGCACAGGGGAAGGGGCCGCAGGACAGCTGATTTTGCTGCTTGAGCAGCAGAAGTCTTTTTTTTTTAAATTTGACAATTGATTCTGCTGCTGCCACGGCGGCAACGGCAGAAGCCAGGGTTTTGGGTTTTTTTTGTTTCCCTCCTTCGCTGGCCGGTAATGCGCTTTGGTGGGGCTGACTGAAATGGGGTATGGGGGGTTAGGACTGGATGTGGGCTTTTGGCTGGGGGGGGGGTTATGACTGGTAATGGGCTATGGTGGTGGCTAGGACTGGAAATGGGCAGATGGGGGTTAGGACTGGAAGTGGGCTATTGGCAGGGGGGGGGTTATGACTGGTAATGGGCTGGGGGGGTTATAACTGGTAATGGGCTATGGTGGGGGCTAGGACGGAAAAGGGGGTGATGGGGTTTAGGACTGGAGGTGGGCTGATTGGGGGCTTAGGACTGGTAATGGCCTATGAGGGGAGGTAAGACTGAAAATGGGGTGATGGGGGATACGACTGCAAGTGGGCTATGGGGGGGACTAGGACTGGTAATGGGCTATGGGGGGGTAAGACTGAAAATGGGGTGATGGGGGGGTAAGACTGGAAGTGCGCTATGGGGAGATTAGGACTGGTAATGGGCTATGGGGGGTCTAGGACTGGTAATGGGCTGGGGGGTTGCTAGGACTGGAAATGGGCTGAGTGGAAGGGGGGCTTGAACTGCAAATGGCTGATGGGGAGGGGGGCTTGGAATGGAAATGGGCTGTGAGGGGAGGGAGCTAGGATTGGAAATGGGCTGAAGGGGGGCTAGGATTGGAAATGGGCTGATGGTGAGGCTAGGATAGGACTGGAAATGGACTGATGCAGGGACTAGAAAGGAGCAGATGCTGGGTGGGGCTGGAACTAGAAGGGAGCTGATGTTGGGGGAGGATTAGAATGGGATGGAGCTGGGAAAGTGAAATGGAGAGGGGAAAAATATTTTGTCTGGAAGAGAAGACAAATCTACAATTGGCCAGGTATTGGGAGAGTAAGTGGGGATTGAGGATGGAGGGGTAAAATTTGAGTGGATGAAATAGGAATGAGGAAAGAGCAAAAGGAGAAAGATTAGTATGTTAAAGCAGATGTAGAGAGAGAGAATGGAAAAAAACTAGAAGAGAGAAGAAAGGACAAATGGACAGCAGACGATGGAGATAGCAGAAGACACGAAGAAACCAGAAGTGGCTGGAGCAATTGCAACTGAAAAAAATGCACAAAAGGTAGAAAAATATCTCTTTATTTTGAATTTATTAACTGGAATATGTCAGCTCTGGGAAATGTGCATCATTAATGTTTGCACTTTGTTTAGTACAAGAGGAAATTAATTTATAGTTTTATTTCTACAGTGTTGTTGTACATTCCAAGTTTGGCTTTTGGGGTTCCCAGTTTAATTATTGTCTTCCTATTTCTAAATCTTTTAGTCTTTCTTTATCCATACTCATTAAGAGGCATGTTTACTAAAAGTTAGTGTATGGTAACATTATGCAAATATTTATGCAAATGAGGCCCCTTATGCAAATGAGGCCCCACGTCTTATGCGGCCCCCGGGTTACTTTACAAGTCCTCATTTGGCCCTCAAAGCAATTTGAGTTTGAGACCCCTGGTTTAATGGGACAAAGCCAACATGTCTTTAGCCAAGAAAGGTCTTGTCTTATTAGTCTGTTATATTTTTTGAAGGTGTGAATAAACAGGTAGACAATGGTGAGCCAGTTGAAATAGTGTATCTGGATTTTCAGAAAGCCTTTGACAAGGTCCCTCATGAGAGACTTTTGGTGAAATTAAAAAGTTTTTGAATAGGAGGCAGTGTACTATTGTGGATCAGGAACTGGTTAAAAGATAGAAAGCAGAGGGTATGGCTAAATGGCCAATTTTCCCACTGGAGAGAGTTGACTAGTGGAGTACCCCACCGACCTGAGCTGGGTCTGCTGCTTTTTAATATATTTGTAAATGACCTGGAAATGGGAATAACGAGTGAGACGATAATTAAATTTGCAGATGACACAAAATTATTCAAAGTTGTTAAAACCCAAGAGGATTGTGAAAAATTGCAAGAGGACCTTTGTTAAATTGGAAGACAGGACATTCAAATGGCAGATAAAATTTAATATGGACAAGTGCAAAGATATGCACCTAGGAAAGAACAACCCAAACTATGGTTACATGATGCAAGGTTCCACATTAGGAACCACCACCCAGGAAAAAGATTTAGGTGTCGTCATGGATAACACATTGAAACCCTCCACCCAGTGTAGAGCAGTGGCCAAGAAGGAGTAGCCTAATGATTAATGGTTAGAGCTCTGCTTGGGAACCAAGAGACCAGGGTTTGATTTATTTATTTATTTATTACACATTTCTATACCGCCCCTTCCAGAGATCAGGGGCGGTTTACAAGGAACCAACATGTTACATATAACAGGGTTTGAACTTTTTACATTATAACAATATTAGTCATAGACTTAACTAAACCAGAGAAATTATATACATATAACTATAAATACATGTTAACCGGGCTTATGAGTGGGATACAGTGTGTTGGGAGGGGGGGAGGGGTTAGGTGCGTAAGTGCTGTCATTACATGCGTGGCTAAGTTATTTGTGAGTTTAGGCAGGTATTGCCAACTCCATAGTGAGCGGTGAAGAGGTGGGTTTTGAGAGTTTTTCTGAAAGTCTGAAGGTCTTTAATTGCTCGGATTGAGGGTGGGAGTTCCATAGGTCAGGAGCGGTGAAGGTGAAAGCTCTGGAGCTTGTGGTCTGTTTCGTTTAGCAAATTGAGCTGGGGATCTCAAGAGAGTGTAGTACATTTTCTGTTCGAGATCTAGTTAGCGGTGGGGTCTGAAGGAGTGTCGAGAGGGCAGATGGCGCTATATTATTGACTAGTTTAAAAGTTGTCATGAGAATCTTGTATTCTATACAGCTCAGTATTGGGAGCCAGTGGATATATAGAATGGGTGTGATATGATTGGTTAGAGGGGCCCTGCAAATGACTCTTGCTGTAACGTTCTGTGCTCTTTGGAGGATATTGAGGTGTTTGGCTGGTAGACCTTGTAACAAACTGTTACAGTAGTCGAAATGGGGGGTGATAATGGCTTGCATTACTGATCTGAAGTCGTGCGACTCGAGGAATGGTCTTATGTGCTGAATGGTCTTTAGTTTGTAGTAGATTGATTTGACTGTTTGTTTTAGGTGGGGGATCATAGTGAGGGGCTGATCAAGAATTATGCCGAGGTATCTAAATTCTTGTTTGATTGGAAGGATGACACTATTGATGTTGATGGTTTTGGGGAGAGTTGCAACTTGGTTCTTTGTGATGTACATGGTTTCTGTTTTTTTGAAATTGATGGTAAGGTTGTTGGTGTTTAGCCAAGATTCAGCTTCCCTGATGCAGTCTGATAAGTTGTTAAAGGTAAGGTTGTTTATGTCTATGGGGAGGGACAACATAATGTCGTCAGCATAGATATAATGCCCTATGTTAAATTTTTTGAATACGTTGGTGATTGGCTGTTGGTAGAGATTGAATAGGAGGGCTGAGAGGGCGGACCCTTGAGGTATCCCTTGATCCTATGCGAATGTAACTGGGGGTTCATTGTCTGTTTGGATACTTAGTTTACGGTTAGAGATATAAGATTTAAACCATTGCAAAACCGTTCCAGCTAGACCGATTTGTGCCAGTCTCGATATGAGGGTATTGTGGTTAATGTTGTCGAATGCTGAGGCTATATCAGTGAAGATGAGTAAGTATGCACAATTAGGGTTGTCTGTGCCTCGGATAAGGTAGTCAGATAGGGCTATGAGGAGGGTTTTGACTCCATGGAAAGGGCGAAAACCAAACTGCTGCTCATCTAGGGGGGCATTGAGGTCAATGTAGTCTTGCAGTTGGATTTGGATGATTTTTTCAATAGTTTTGGGAACAAAGGGGATGCTTGCTATTGGTCTGTAGAAGCTTGATTTGTTTGTGTTGAGTGTCTTGTTCTTTAGAATTGGGCGTATGGATGACATCTTGAGGTCCATGGGCATGATGCCTTGAGAAAGGGATTGATTTATTATGTGGAGGAGGAATGGGGCTAGCTCATTTTTTGCTGACTTAATCCAGGAGACCGGACATGGAACTAAGGGTGATGTAGTAGTGTTGATGCTTGATATTGTGTTTAATAGGTGTCTTAGGTCTATTTCATGGCATTTTTCCCATGCTGTGGGGTTTGTGAGGAGGTCTGCGGGGGAGGGGGTGTTAGTAATGTGTTTGTTTTTTAATTTGTCTGCAGAGTAGTCCGCAAGTTTTGAAAGTAATTATCCAAATCTTTGTGGAGAATGAATAAGGTCATAAGATCACCTTTCCCCCCCCCCACCCCACCCCTTACAATTTCCCCTGAACACTCCCCCAGCCTCACCCCTCCCAGTTTCCCCTAAACTCCCCCTACCTCAGACCTCCATATATTTACAAATGTACATAATTATTCCCAAATACATGTATCAATGTTCTTCCAAGTTGATTTCCTTGTTTAATGTAAAATGTTCTGTTAACAATGTAAACCGCTTTGACAGTAGGATAAAGCGGTATAGAAAAACACTGTTAAATAAATAGAGCACCAGCCCTGCCCAGTCTTCAGTTTTCTAATTGATATCAGTAGGACCTCGTCAATGAAGTTAAATCCTTATTACAGAGATGCTGATATTTTATTTTATAATATGTGATTGTGTCTTTGTCTAGATGATTTTTTGAAGCAGACTCGAGGAATGCTCCTTCTGTACAGTATGAAGAACGCCTCCTTTCCAGAGTTCATCTTTAGTACTGAAACTGGAATTATGTGCTTGGATATCCACTCAGAACATCCCTACATTTTGGCTGTTGGCTTCTATGATGGCAATGTGGCAATATACAATTTGAAAAAGCCAAGTTCTCAAGCAAACTATAAGAGCTCATCCAGTGTAGGCAAACACACAGACCCTGTGTGGCAGGTTAGTGCTCCAGCGGTGATTAATCCTTTGCATTTCTGTCTTATATTAACTAAGCTGTTGACTTCTGTATGGGGAACTACTGCTGACTCATAAAGATTGGTCTTTAATGTGAGCCTATAGGAATAATTAAATGTGAGCAGTGAAGGAATAATTAAATATGAGCAGTAACATGTACTAAAAGTGTTGAAGGCACTTTTTTCTTTCCTAATTTTTTTTTCTGTTTCTTTGAATTGTATTTGACTAATTTCAGTAAATGAAAGACGCTGGGCCAGTGTGCCCCAGAGTAGTGCCTAACCTGACACTGTGCTCCATGCCTTCTTTTACCCCCTTTCTTTTCTCCTCTTCTGGGGGCTTCCTCCCTCTCCAGGCTGGGTATAACTTGTGCCTCTGTAGGAAATTCACGCTGATTTTGGAGATACCCAGAGCACT
The DNA here is from genome assembly GCA_033557465.1 of Ichthyophis bannanicus. NCBI lineage: Eukaryota > Metazoa > Chordata > Amphibia > Gymnophiona > Ichthyophiidae > Ichthyophis > Ichthyophis bannanicus. The sequence continues at coordinate 102,918,551 of CM066032.1, read as the reverse complement.
GGCTGACTTTGGGAGGAGGACAAAAAGAGAATCCCAATATGGTACTATGATGGAATCAGAGTATAGAGCAATTGTGTTCAAAGCAAAAGTTAAATGGCCTTTACATTTGAAAAAAGGGCTTAGGGATGGAGTGGTAATCTGCATGGAGCATACTTAGAACTCTAACCATCCTACTGGACAAACTAGATGGGCCATAGTGATTTCAGTTTTATTACATTTGATTGACCATTCCTTATCGTCCCTCCAGTCCAGTCCTGCACCTCTGAGTAGTGTACCTCTTCCAGCAGCTTGAAGACTGAGCATGTCATCTTTTTGATGACACTAGGGTACTTATGCAGTTGGCACCGCCTACCAGCCCCAGTATGCTCAGACTCCAAGCAGCTGGAGGAGGTAGTGAGCCAGGGTGCTGGACCCACTGAAGGGACAACTAAGGGAGATAGGTTTAGTTAGAGTTTTCTTTATATTTCCCCTGTTAAGGTGTAGGTTTCTTTGTTTTTAAAGGCAGAAAAAAAACAGATCAGAAAGAACCTGGGGGACAACAGGGCTGAGGGGAGGAAATTCCTTCTCCCCCCTACCCCCAGGATTTCAGGGGGGGGGGGAGTTCTGTGGAGGCCGGACCTCTGGCTGCTCCTGAACCCATTATCGGGTGAGGAGCTGCTGCAGGGGCAGCAGTGGATTGACTGGAGTGAAAGCCGGCAGTTCCAGGTTGCCACCCTCAGCGCCGAAGCCGGGAAGGAAGGCTGAGCACGAGGGGTAGAAAAGCCACGTGGCAAAGAGGCTCCAAGGTAAGAGCAGTGGGGGGGGGGGGGGGGACAGAAGGAACACCTAGCGACTGCTGGAACATGAGGAGACAGAAAGCGGCCTGCAGCCGTGTGTTTGGGAGCCTGCAGCGGCAAGGGAAACTCCCCCCGCTGTATTTAGACATGATTTCTTCTTCTTCAGGCCCGCATGTGTTTTAACTCCCCGCTGTTTTTGGGGTGCCTGGGAGAGGCAGCCACTGGAGAATAAAGCAGGATAGAGCAGCTTCTTCCTAGTGGGCCATTTGCAGTTTCCTTTCAATTTCAGTTTCTGTAAAAATAGATTTTTGTAAATTAGTTTTGTTTTGTTTTATTTTATTTTGGTTCAGGTACTCTAGTGCTCTGTGCCTGAGCCCGTGGAGGTGCACTGTGCCAGGGATCCTCCTACCTACCTGGGTATAGATTGAGGGCATTCCTGGGGAGTACCCGTAGCCCTTTCCACCATGCATGCCAGACTGCAGTGCCTGGTATGTGATGGTATCAAGGGGGGTAAACCCCATTTCATACCACATCCTTAAGCATTCCTTGTGTTATACAGCTCACAACTTATTCAGTGCACAATAACTTGATGCATATCTTTGTCAAAAGCCTAACTAAATGTGCCATTGCCTTGTTGCTAGGCAGATTTCAGAGCGCCATTGTGTCAGGTGGGTCAGGAGATGTAAGTGACAATTTGTTGAGACGACGTGACTTTTCCTGAGAAGGATCAGGCAAAAAAGTCAGAGACAGAAATAAATGAAAGATAAGCAGGAAAAAGTGCTGAGTAGCTTGTGTAGCTATAGTTTTGCTCTGTGAAACAGGAAGCACCTGCATACAAGAATTGTATATTGCTAGAAAGTCAGAGAAAGTCAGTGACTAGGAGACAAATTAAATCCTTCCATCTGTCTATGGTCAGTGAGTAACCTGACATGATGATCTTTTGTCTCTTAGCTCAGACTCTGTACCTACTAAATTTGTGATATTGCTTGTAAGGGAAGCTGTACTCCTTACAGCCATTGATATTATTTATAATACAAACGTAAACGTTTACTCTGAGAAAGTGTCAGTCTGATTGGATCAATGTGTGGTCCATTTCATATCTTTGAGGTACAACTTGGCAGCACAATCTAAAAATCCTCAAGATATGTGGGACCTGATGGGGAGCGGTCTCTGAGGCAGAAATCTGCCTAGACTGCACGCAAGAGGCTAGGTCATTCAAGCAGAGTCTGTAAGACAAGATGAGTCAGGAGAGTCCCTCCTGGTCGCAAGAAACCCTGGAGGCGGGAGGTGCTGTGCTACCTTCAATGGATCCGGCTCCCGATCCCTGCACGATGCCAGCACCATCCACCCCTCAAGCTCAGGGAGCAATAGAGCTCTCGGGGGAGTTTTCACTGGAGTTTGTCTTACTTTTGCATAAAGTGTTTTGCTACATCAACAGAGTTTATTTTTATTTATTTATTTAACCAGTTTCCTATACTGCCTTATCCTTCAATCAAAGCAGTTTACATTATATAATCGCTACAAACAGGTATTGAATACATTCCCTTGTCCCCAAAGGGCTGACAATCTATGTGTACCTGAGGCAACGGAGGGTTAAGTGGTTTGCCCAAGGCCACAAGGAGTGCCTATAGGACTAGAAACCCCAGTCTCTCCGGCTTGAGATTGCTGTCCTCAGGAGGGAATTGAACCCCTGGCCCTTCAGTCCTAACCACTAGGCCACTTTTCCCACTTAGCAAGTGGCTCCTCAGCTAAGAGGGTATTGGGCACAAGAGGGTGGGGCTAAGAGGGCATCGGATGCAAAAGAGCATGAGTCAGGAGCAGTGGTGACTAAGCAGGCTAGACGCTCAGAAGAGTGGCAGCAGTCACCATTTTTGGAGGGGCTGGATGGGGAAGACCTCAACGCAGAGCTAGATCTGCAGGAGAAGAAAGAGAGATCCCAGAAAAGGACGATCAGGCCCGGATTGTTTGGGTGTTCTGCCGGAAGGAGCTGCCGGCGCTCATTTTGGAGTCCCTCAAGGCTCTGAATATGCCCGCAAATCTCCCGGCAGAGGAAGAAGTGCTGGAGGATCTTCTGCTCCAGGTGGTGTGGAAATCGCAGAAGGTCTTCCTGGTACATAGAGTAGTATGACATATGATCCAGGATGAGTGGGATCTGTCAGAGGCCGGTCTTAAAGGGGTGCCATCCATGACGTGCCTGTACCTGCTACTGGAGCACGAACAAGAGCTCCTTCGATTGCCCAAAGTGGATTCAGCGGTGTCGGTGGCAGTAGAGGAGACCTTGACTCATCTCCTGCAGCCAAGAGCCATGGAACCGGTTCCGCAAGACTAGTACAGCTGCGGTCGATACTATATTTATTTCGTGGTGCCCAAAGAGGAAGGTTCCTTTTGCCCAATTCTTGACCTCAAGAGCATGAACCGCTGTTGCCGAGTACCACATTTCCACATGGTAATGCTGTGATCAGTAATAGTAGCAGTAAGGCAGCCTCGTCATGCCCATATTACTCCTGAACTCAAGTCACTTCATTGGCTCCCTATCTGTTTCCGAATCCAATTCAAACTTCTCCTGCTGACCTATAAATGCATTCACTCTGCAGCTCCTCACTGCCTTTCTTCTCTTATCTCTCCTTACAACCCCCCTCGGGAACTCTGCTCTTCTAGCAAACGTCTTCTATCTGTGCCCTTCTCTTCTATTGCTAACTCCATACTTCGCTCCTTTCATCTTGCTGCACCTTATGCCTGGAACAAACTACCTGTGTCTGTACGCCAGGCACCTTCTCTGACCCTCTTCAAATCCAGGCTGAAAACTCACCTCTTCGCTGCTGCTTTTGGATCTTGACTCAGCTGATCTCCTTTTTCTTTTCCTTCCCCCCTTGTTTTATCCCTGCCTACATCTTCTGTGTTGTCTGTCTTGACTAAATTGTAAGCTCTGATGAGCAGGGACTGTCTAGTACATGTCTGTGCAGCGTTGCGTACAACTTGTAGCGCTATACAAATGCTCAGTAGTAGTAGTGGCAGAGTTCTTGAGGTCTCTCAACATCACAGAGACATATCTGCTCATTCCCATCCATCCAGAACATCAACGGTTGTGGCTCTGGGAGCTACTTTTCAACTTAAATTTCCTGTTAAATGTTTTGTGGTATATAAACAAAAGACGCATTTGTTTTTTGAACTGAAACAGTTGCTGACATTTCTGGAGGCTAGAGAGGGGAGTATAGTTGAGGTTGTGATTCCTTCTCATGTGGCTGACGCGTGAGTCTCCTATCTGCCTATTAATCAAATTTGTGTTTAGATGTTAGGATGTCCCCTTCTGGGCTTCGGTCTATGTATTTATGTTTCCTGGAACTTCCTCATTTTCTTTATATTGTGGTCTAACTTGATGGAAAAAATGGTTTCTTATTATGTTTTTGCTTTTTACTTGTATTTGATGTATCCGCTTTTCTGTTCATTCAATGCGACTGTTTGGATGTAAAGATTGAATAATTGAATAAATATAAAGTAAAAAAATATATATATATATACAGTTGGTAATTCACATGAATCAAACCAGAACATTGGATATAAGGGAATTCGTATACCACATGGATAGGAAAGTAAGTCATTACAGACTGAAAGATAAATCATCAGTATTCAAACTCCAAAAGTAAATGGAAGCTTACACTGTTGCTCATACTGCTGTGAGAAGGTGATTGCGCATTTCAGTATGCTCGTCACTATAGATTCATCCATGCTACAGTGAAATGCTGCTGTGCTATAGCCTGGTACCTTGTTGCACTTTGGCCTTGGAAGATACGTTTTTATGCATATTATGTTTAATTTAGCTTAGTGGGATAAAAGAGATAAATGCACAGGAGGAGAGCCTCTTTTGACTGCAAGCAATCTCTGCGATGAGGGTGAAAGGGGATAGACTCAGGAGTAATATGCGGAAATATTTCTTTATGGAAAGAATGGTACATGCGTGGAATAGTCTCTGAGTGGAGGTGGTAGAGATAAGGACAGTATCTAAATTCAAAAAGCATGGGACAAACAGAGGATCTCTAAAGGAAAAAAGGAGACTACTGTAGTAGTTGATATGGAAGGACAGACTAGATAAGCCATGTGCATCTTTTTCTGCAGTTATATTTCTATCTCCAGGAACAAGCAGGAATGAGTCTTCACATGGCTCAAAGATACTGACTCAGTATTCTTAAACCAATTAAAGACACCTGAATATGAGATCTTCCATACTCACAGAACACTAAAAAAAGGAGGAGGAGTACTTATAATAATAAAGAAAAACCTCAATGCAAAATTAATATCATCTAATAATATAGATAATGTTGACATACTCACCATAAAAATTAAAAACATAACTATATCACTAGTATATCGACCGCCAGAATACAACATAGATAAAATTTACAATTTAATTGAATTACTAGCATCATCCTCAGATACAAATCCTGTAATTCTTCCGCAGGGCTCTGCATTATCTGCGCTATTATTTAATATTTACTTACAACCAGTTTGTAACATCTTTAAACGTCACAATGTTTATTATCATATCTACGCTGATGATATAATGTTCTACCTCCCATTTGAAATCCCACACCCACTCTTCAAAAAATAACAGAATGTTTTAATGAACTAACTGAATGGCTCAAAGAACAAAATCTACTTATCAACTTTACTAAAACTGATATATTATTCATCACTAAAAATCAAACATACATACCCCCAAACACGATCACACTAGATACTCATGAAATAAATACAACAAAAGAAATAAAATATTTAGGTGTGATACTTGACAATAATATAAATATGGATTCACATATAAAATAACTAACTAAAAAAATACATTTCAAACTCAAAACTATAAAACAATTAAGACCATTGATTCATCTACAAGACTTTATTAATATAATCATGCTATCATCACCCCACATTTTGATTTTGCAAACACAATACTTAATGGCATTTCAAAACAAAATATTAAAAAGATACAAATAACTCAGAACATAGCTGCTAGGATGATTATGAATATAAGCCCACTTGAACATGTTACACCAATTTTGGCTGAACTTCATTGGCTACCTATTTACTCTCCGAATCAAATATAAAATCTTGTCACTACATTTAAACTTATAAATAATCTTGCACCATAGGCACTCAATACACTGATTAATATAGACATCGATAAACGATCTCAAATAAGCAGAAACTTAAATACCTTATAAATAACATAAGATTTAACAAAATCCAGAAAAACAAACAAATAAGAGAGCTTTCTCACACTCTGCTCCAATTCTTTGGAACAATCTACCTGACAACATTCGCCTGCTGTCTGATATAAAAGAATTTAGAAAAAAATTAAAACTCACTTATTCATATTACACTACAATACACCCTCAGAACAGAATACTCAAATAGATACAGGCTAACATTTATACATTATTATTACATACTCTATTTCAAAATAAATGTCACTAATACACTATTTACCATACCACACTCTCATTCACATGATGATTATAGATTTAAACTAACAATGTATATATCTTCTAATATGTTATATCTGTAATGTTACAACATTCCTTGTAAATTATAATTATCTGTTCTATGTAAACTGACTTGGTATATTACATACCAATTAACATACTGTTCCATGTAAACCGCACTTGATACTAGGGAAAGAGCGGTATATAAATAACTGTTAAATAAATAAATAAATAAAAATATGGGTACGTCGGTACCGACAGAGTCTGTGCGGGAACGCTTCCCAGCGCCCAATCAAGAGCTTTTGGAAGCATCCCAGCACGCCTGCGTGCTGCCTTCCCGCCTTTCCCAACTGCCTCTCCTCAGTTTTTGTTTTTCCTGTCACCACAGAAAATTCTTGTTTTTATTTTTTAGTTTTCTTGTGGTCGCGGCTGTCTTCCCGACACCACCGGTACTGCCGGTGTTTTCTTTTCTTTTCTTGAAAAATTTTCCTTTTCCACGGGATATTTTTTCTTCATAGTGTCCCACGGTCTATTAGGCCTTTTAGGCCTCTTCTTTTTCCTTCATGGAACCGCCAGACACTTTCTCCAAGAAATGTTCAGACTGTGGCGGTACAACTTTATTTTTAGACCCTCAAAGTCTGTGTCTAACCTGCTTGGGTCCTGACAACAGTTTGGTACGAAGAGGTTTTCAACATCGAGGCTCCCTCGATACACGGTTGCCCTCCAACTTTGGGGCACGGTCCCCTTCTTCGTCCACACAGGATCAGGTAACCCACAAACAGTCTGTTAAGACTAGCCAGTCCTCGAGTGGTAGGTCTCATGCGCAGTATGTAGACGGCTCCGGCCTTGCCCTCGAGAGCCCACTGGCTTCAAAACCCCGGTGGGAGTCTTCGGTCTCAAAAGCCTATAAGGGGTTTCAGGTTGTTCCTGGGGTTCACCCCCCACAGAACATACCTAAGCCATGTATGGTGGTGGCATCCGCTTTGAGCAGTACCGATACCCCGGCATCGGCACTGGTGTTGGATGAAACACTCCTCACCAGGGATCGTCATCTGGCGTCCTCGGTACCTTCGGGACCGGTGGATACCCTCCAGATTGACTTTCCATTATCGGTACCAACACCGATACTCCAACCGACGTCGGTACCCTCCATATGTGCATCGATAGCCTCGCTCCCTTCGATGCCGAGTCTGGAATCGATCTCCAGTCTGGAGGACTGGGTACAGACTCGCCTTGGTACTGGCTCTCGACGGTACCGAAGGCTCGGTTCTGATGATTCGGATCCGCAACTCTTGGTTCCCCCAACGCTGATTGAGTTGCCACTGGTTGCCCTTCCTTCACTGGTATCAGACACGGTACCGAAGTTGGTACCGATGTCCTCATTACCTTCACGGTCGGTGCCTTCCATGCTTCGCTTATCAGGCTCTTTGCCCTCGATGCTGAGTTTGGAATCGATCTCTAGTCTAGAAGACTGGGTACCAATAGATTTTGGTACCGACACCGATCGATACTGGTGCTTCGGTACCGAGGATAGCTGCCGGAGGTTTTCGGTTACCTCGGTACCGATTGAACTGTCACCGATGACTGCTCCGATGTCTTTGTCGGGTTCGACTCCGACATCGGTACCGGTATCAGCATCGGTACCGGTACCCACAGTAGCATCGTCGCCAATTCCTGCCATGCTTTTTTCAACAGGATCACTCCATTCTGTACCAAGCTTGGAGTCGATACCTGGCATGGAAACTCTGGAATTTGTTACTGGAGGATGTAGTAAAGGCTGTTAGTGTACCTGGGTTTAAAAAAGGTTTGGACAAGTTCCTGGAGGAAAGGTCCATAAACCATTATTAAGAAGTGACCGAAGATATCAATGCTTGACCCAGTACAAGCATTGTGGAACTTGTGTCTCTTGGGGAAACTGCTAGGTACATATGACCTAGATTGGCCACTGTTGGAAACAGAATACTGGGCTTGATGGACCTTGGTCTGACCCAGTATGGCATATCTTATGTTCTTATGTTCTTATGGATGATGTGGTAAGGATGGGGGCTGCTCCTGACAGCCAGTACCAGCAACCATCTTTTAAGAATTCCACACTGCACTCTGCAAGGATCTTCTATTCCTATATATTTGGATAACTCTGTGGATGCTCAGGCTAGTTCTTTAGATCTACCCTGTCCAGGGGAGATTCCTGTCTGGGATCCCTCTTTTCAGAGTTTCCTCCTGGATATAGCAAGATCTCTTGCCATTCCTATTCCAGGACAAGATCCTGCACAAAGCTCTGTTTCTGCCAAAGCAAAGGACAACATAATGCTTCCTTTGCATCATTCCTTGCAGGATCTCCTTCTAGGAATGTGGGAAACACCTTTAAGGGGTACCCCCACCTCCCAGGGCAACTGATCTTTTATATCAGGTGCCCCCCTCTCCAGGGTTTCAAAAGTCTCAACTTCCTCATCATTCCATAGTAGTGGAATCAGCAATGAGGTGGGTAAAGAGTAAGAAAAAGCACTCTTATCCGCCAGGTCGTGAGTCTAAGACACTAGATGCCTTTGGACGTCAAACCTTCCAGACATCTATGCTTTCTGCAAGAATTCTCTCATATATTTTTTATGAGAGTCTTTCTCTTGAGGAGGTCACAAAGCAGTTGCATCTTTTGACTCCTTTCCTTCCAGATTCTAGGAGTAAAGACTATTCTTCACTGCTTAAGCATATCCAGAATATTTCTTGGTTTCTTTCTCGTGCTTCCCTAGACTCTTTTGAGTCTGTTAGCAGAACTTCTGCTATTGCTATAGGGGCACGACGTAGAGCCTGGCTCCAATCTTCAGACTTGGACAAATGGGCACAACAACGTCTGGGACATACTCCTTGCACTGGAGAAAATCTTTTCAACAAGGAGTCTTTACGTCAGGTTACTCAGTTATCCACTGATTTACCTGTTCCTACGGTTTGTTCTACACTACCTTCTGTCCCACTAGGTAGGAAATCTCCTACCAAACTTTCTTCCCACAGGAGAAGAAGGTTTTATTCATCACTTGCCCATCATACAAATGTTCCCCAACAGGGGAAGCATCGTCCTGGTCTGAAGAATCCAACCTCTCACCAGGCTCAGCAAACCCAGCATCTGCAGGGTTTCTGATCAATCATCATCAGATGCTTGTGACTCTTGGGGTTAGCATCTACAGTTGCTCCTTCTCAATGGAGGCAATCCACCGCTTCATTCTAACCCCTACGCATGGATCCCTTTCCAAGAGATATCCATTTTTTCTATATTTCTATGAGCTGTCAGGATATTCATGCCTATAGGTCACAGGTTTCTCCTCTTTTTCCTGCTAGGGAAAGAGGTCTAACCACTATCAAATGATAGTTCCTGTGCCAGCGTGTATCTTTCCTTTCTATAGACTTCTTACTTCGTAAGTCTTCTTCAGCTCCATTCTCTTCACCCTCTTGCCAAGTTTTTCCACTGTAAGAGGGAATTACTTACTTGGAGGCTTTTTCGTCAGCCTCTCTACTTTTCTCACTTAACAGTGCGGAGTTTACCTCCTCTGCTCAATCTGGCTTTGGGGCAGCTTATCAGACATGTCCAGAGTTTCCTACTCCTGTTCTGTCTGTTCTTTCTGTTTTTGAACAGTAAGATTCTTCTGCTATCTTGCTAATAGCTGCCTATGCAGGAGCTTTAATGTTTGGACCACTGGTTCTTGTCTACAAACAACCAAATTGTCCTCCACTAACATTCTGTCTAGTCTTAGTAGTGGCTCCAAGTCAGTGCTTCATCTTTCTTGGAGATCATCTCACTACAAGCTTTCTAGATTGTCTTCTATTCTGCCATCTTCATTTTCCTGAGTTTGGCAGCATAGTTGGCAGAGATACTGGCTCTCTAACAGCCAGTTCTATCTCCTCATTCTCCTGCATCATGCTCTCTGCAATCTACAGAGAAGCTTTCCACTATGGGCCCTTGCTAGAGAGCATGGTTTTTTTTTTCTCCAACAGCTCTCCTAGCTGGTTAGAAAAGGCTTTTCAGTCATGTCTCCCATGACTAGAAGGTCCTCCCTTCTTTTACTATCTCCTTTTTTGATATAAAGGACATAGGCCTTCTCTTACGTGAAAGCTCAAGGAGTTGCCAGTTCCCTGCTTTGGTCCATAGTATTCCCAATCGGGGATATGCTCGTCCTCATGGTAAGAACACATAATACCTTTGCCCTTAAGCAGGTCAACATGGTATCTCATCTCTAGGCGTCTTCTGTCTACTTACCATGCTAGAGTCCTGGAAGACTCGGGACTTGCTGGCTGCACATTGACATTATCCTTTGTTTTTCACGTAACAGTCCTGGTTATTTTTCACTAACTAGCATTCTTGCAGATCATGACCAGGAGGAATAGATTCTCTATATGTCTTCTCAAGTAGGTTCCACCTCTTGTTATTAGATGAATCTTTCCTCTTCACATATCCTTTGTGATCACTCTGCTGTAGGCATATCTCTGTCTGTTTTTTGCAGACACCCATATGTAGGCCTACATGTTGCTGTTAAGTGCCGTCAAGTCGGAGTCGACTCATGGCGACCCTCTGGATAGCTATCCTAAATTGTGTTCAGTCTTCAGTCAGGCGGCTCATTGTTGACAGACTGGTACCCGTAGCTGCTGTTATTGTATCGATCCATCTCATTGCTGGCCTTCCTCTTTTGCGTTGACCTTCTATCTTGCCAAGCATAATGTCTTTCTCTAATGATCTCTCTCTTCGCATGATGTGTCCAAAGTATGAAAGTCGAAGTCTTGTCATCTGAGCGTCTAAAGAAAGCTTAGGTTTGATCTCCTCTAGTACCGACTGGTTTGTTCTTCGGGCAGTCCATGGTATACACAGTATTCGCCGCCAGCACCATAATTCAAAGGCATCAATTTTCTTCCTGTCTATCTTTTTCACTGTCCAGCTTTCACATCCATATGATGTTATTGAAAATACCATGGCTTCAACAAGTCAAATCTTTGTATGGAGAGAGACATCTCTGCTCTTGAGAATCTTATCTAGGTCTTTCATAGCCATTCTGCCAAGAGCAATGCGTCGTCTGATTTCTTGACTGCTTGTTGCTTCTTTATTGATAGTTGATCCAAGTAGGTTAAAGTTGTTCACAATTTCAATTTCTTCTCCTTCAACGATGAACCTGTTGATTATGCCAGTTGTCATGATCTTTGTCTTCTTTACATTAAGGTGCAGGCCCATTTTGAGACTATGTTCTTTGATTGTGAGAAGCAAATGTTTCAGATCATCTTCACTTTCAGCCAGTAATGTGGTATCATCAGCATAGCGAAGGTTGTTGATGAGTCGTCCACCAATCTTCACACCTCTGTTGTCTTCATACAATCCTGCTTCTCTGATGATTTGTTCTGCATATAAATTAAACAGGTAGGGGGAAAGTATGCAGCCTTGTCTTACACCTTTGCTTATTTTAAACCATTCTGTTTCTCCTTGTTCCGTTCGAACTGTTGCTTCTTGATCAATGTACAGATTGCGCAAGAGAACGATCAGGTGTTCAGGTATACCCATGCTTCTTATTGTGGCCCAGAGTTTCTCATGGTTTACACAGTCAAAAGCCTTGCTATAGTCGATAAAGCACAAATAGATATCCTTTTGGTATTCTTTAGTCCTTTCAAGGATCCATCTCACATCCACAATGATGTCTCTCGTTCCTCGCCCTTTCCTGAACCCTGCTTGCACTTCAGGTAGTTCTTGTTCCAGGTATGGTTGTAGTCTCTTTTGAATAATCTTCAGTAGAATCTTGCTGGCATGTGGGATCAGAGCGATTGTGCGATAATTTCCACAGTCAGTTGGATCACCTTTCTTTAGTATTGGTATAAACACAGATCTTTTCCAGTCAGTTGGCCATGATGTTGTCTTCCATATTTCTTGGCAGAGCCTTGTGAGTACAGTAACAGCTGCATCAGATTGCTGAAATACTTCTATGGGAATGTTATCAATGCCTGGTGCTTTGTTCTTTGATAAGGCTTTCAATGCTGCTTCAACTTCTTCTTTCATCACCAATGGTTGCCGATCATAAGGTACAGGTTGAAACGACTGTTGGTCCACTTGATCTTTATCATATAAAAACTCTGTATATTCCTTCCACCTTTTCTTGATCTTCTCAGCATCATTCAACATAGAACCTTGAGCATCTTGTAACATTCCAATTCGAGGCTGGAACTTTTTCTTTAACTCTCGTAGCTTTAGGAAAGCCGATCTTGTTCTTCCTCTAATAGTTTCTGCTTCTATTTCCTTGCAAGTGTCATTGTAGTACTTTTCCTTGTCCTGTCTTGCTGCACGTTGGAAATCTCTGTTGAGTTCTGTGATTGTCTTTCTTTCTCCTCTGGCTTTAGCTTCTCTGCGTTTCTGGGCAATTTTCAGAGTTTCTTCCGTCATCCATTTTGGCCGTTTTTGCTTTTTCACCTTTTGTAGAGACTTCTCGCTTTCTTCCAACACAACCTTCTTGATGTCATTCCATAACTCTTCCGGAGCTCTGTCATTTGTATCTAAAGCAGCAAATCGATTTTGCAGGCAGTCTTTAAATTCCAGTGGTATATTCTCAAGGTCATATTTTGCTGCATTCATGAGTGGTTTGCTCTTTTTCAACTTTAGCTTGAGTTTGCATACTAGTAGTTGATGATCTGTACCACAGTCAGCTCCATGTTTTGTCTTTGTTGATGTTACAGAGCTTTTCCATCGTTGACTTCCACATATGTAGTCAATTTGATTTTTATGTAATCTATTCGGTGAAGTCCATGTGTACAGTCGCCGCTTGTGTTGCTGGAAGAAGGTGTTTGAGATGAATAGATCATTGGTCTTGCAGAATTCTATCAGTCTTTCTCCAGCTTCATTTCTGTTGCCAAGTCCATATTTTACAACTACTTTGCCTTCTTCTTTGTTGCCAACTTTTGCGTTCCAGTCACCCATGACTATCAGGATATCCTGTTTGCATGTTCTGTCAATTTCAGCTTGTACTTGTTCATAGAACTCTTCAATTTCACTCTCTTCTGCAGCTGTTGTTGGGGCATATACTTGAATTATAGTTGTGTTGATAGGCAATCCTCGTAGACGAATAGAGGTTAAGCGTTCGCTGACTGCATTGTATTTCATTACAGTTCTTGCAAGTTTCTTCTTTATTATAAATGCAACACCATTTCTTCTTTGTCTTTCATTTCCAGCATAGTAGACCATGTGATCATCTGATGCAAAGTGCCCCATGCCAGTCCATTTCAGTTCGCTGACACCCAACAGATCAAGTTGTACACGTTCCATTTCATTCTTGACCACTTCCAGCTTTCCTTGGTTCATGCTTCGTATGTTCCATGTTCCAATGTGTAAGACATCTTTATAGCTTCTGACTCTCATTTCATGCGTAGCTACATCAGCAGTCAGACTTCCCGAGGGCTTTGATCCAACCACATCATAAATGCTGGCTTTACTCTGAAAAGTCTTCAGCTCTTCCCCAGTAGCTAGTTGAGTGCCTTCTGACCTGGGGGTCTCATCTTCCAGCACCATAGCACAATTTGTTTTGTTGTAACTATCCATTGGGTTTTCATGGCAAGATACAGAAGTAGATTGCCGGGCCTTTCTTCCGCGCAGTTTAAGTTTGGTGTTGTTGCCGTTGTCACAAAAATGTGATCCTCCGCCGTCAACACTGTCCCATTCTGCTGCTGCCCAGATGGTTGGTTTGTCTTGGTCTGGCACCTCAGCTGAGACCTGTCCATCTTGGGAGACCCTGCCAGTAGTTAAACTACCGATAGTTTAGCTCCAGCATCACTGATGCACGCAAGCCCTCACAGCACGACAAGCTGCAAACCAAGTGAGAGGCCTACATATCCATATTTATTTTTTGTGTGTATTTTATGCCCTGCCATATCTCACTATGGATATATTCTTATATGTCTGTCTATCTATCTATATCTATCTATCTATCTATCTATATATATATATATATATGTATCTGTTGAGATATTTTCTAATAGATAGATATGTATCCATATACTTATCTATCTCACTGTCTATCTGTCTATCCTCTATATGATTCTGACAGAGGGGCTTTACCCATACCTATGCTATCTAGCAGGTTTGGGGTTCTACACACACAACCACTCCTGTGGTAGTCAGCAATTTTTATACCATAACCTAACGGTTTAGGTACCTCTGAAGCTCTCCGTGCCCAATATCTCTCCTAGCTTACCCCAGTTAGGAGAGACATTGTGGATCTTCAGTTAATCACAGGCTTTAACGCTTCAGGCATTTGTCCTCTCTTTTTGGGATACAAGGAGTTCCCACACCCTTTCTCCCCACAAGGACTGTGCCTGTTTGTCCAAATCGGTTAGCCTTCTCTTTTTGCTCCCAAGAGTGACTCACTCTGCCTCCAAAAGAGCTAGGGTTTTGCTCATAAGCCCTTCCGCTGAAGGCCCACCGTTTTTGGACTACCCCAGTTTCCCTACTGGGGTTACCTGTTACCTTTCAAGATTCTGACCTCCACTGGTTTTTCCTACAGGATTATTACCTCCACTTACAGTGAGGTCCTCTTCAAGGTTCCTCTACTAGGTTTCCCAGTAGATCCATGAACCTCCATACTTCTCTGAAATCCTGTCAGGGGAGGTCCATATTGCAATATCCTTTGCAATATTATTGATGACCATCATCATCCACACATGGACTCCATCTCTGCAGTCCTATGCTAGGTTAGCTGTTCCACAGCATCCTTCTTTCTTCAACTCCTACCCTCCATCCTCAGGATGCCTGGTGTTCTGGGAGATAGCATGTTCCAGCCTTTGACATGCTGGGACTCCAGGCATCTCACCTTGGGAGTCCTCATATGTGAAGACTCATTCCTGCTTGTTCCTGGAGATAGCACAGTTACTTACCTGTAACAGGTGATCTCTGGGAACAGCAGGAATAAGTCTTCACAACCCTCCCACCTCCCCAGGAGTTGTATCTCTCTCTATATTTCCTTTCCTCTCTCTCTCTCTTTGTCTGAGTTTTAAAACTTAACTGAGGAGAGGCAGTTGGGAAAGGCGGGAAGGCAGCACGCAGGCATGCTGGGATGCTTCCAAAAGCTCTTGATTGGATGCTGGGAAGCGTTCCCGCGCAGACTCCGTCGGTACCGACGTACCCATATGTGAAGACTTATTCCTGCTGTTCCCAGAGATCACCTGTTACAGGTAAGTAACTGTGCTTTTTCTGCAGTTATGTTTCTATGTTTATTTACAATGGGAGTCATTTTGGTCTTCAGTTGATGTCCATACCCGCTAAACGACTGGAGCCCTCCGATGGCAGCAGAGTTCCCTGCATGTATAGGCCACTTGTTTGGGAACCTCTGTTCATGGGTGGGAGGGAATGGGCAAGTCGAGGAGCGAGGGCAGGCGGCAGGTGGGGCTGTGACCCCAGACATACAGGGCCAATTCTGAGGTTGGCCCTATATGTCCGGGGTCACACAGGCGGGGGACTTATTCCATCTTAGAAGTGAAATAAGTTCCCCTGGTCGTGGGTGAACAGCAGAGACCAGCGGAGACAGAATGGTGAGGGGTGCAGGGGAAATTATCATCTTGGCAGCGGCTGGTGATCGCGGCTCCTGAATAGAGCCATCGTACCATGGCGACGGGATGCCATGGCACTGTGGCTCCATTCAGGAGCCTGGCCGATTTAGCCGGGTAGGTGCCTGGACGTGCAGCCAATCAGAATCGTGGCCCAGCCTGCACATCCAGGCCAGTAGATACTATTCTGATTCCGCGGGCATGTCTAGCTCCCATGGGATCAGAATCGGGTGCTATCACTGCACACTCCGATTTTGACTGGATGTACAGGGACAGGATGTCTACAACTGAATTGGCCCCCACATGTATTGGCCCCCACATGTATTGGCCCCCACATGTACCTTTCAACAAAACTCTTTGTCATCTTTGTAGCGAATTGGATATTGTTTTAAAAAAAATTTGCAGCTACATTTTGGGGGTAATTCTATAAAAGGCATTTGTAAAGTTATGCTAGCTATGTGCGGAAGTCCCTATTCCAAAGGACTTCTACACGTGAATGGGTACTTTGCGTGTGCTTTAGGCGGTTGCTATTCTAGAAGCGAGCATAAGTCCTATTGTGTATGTTTTCAGTTTGGGTGTGAACAGGGACAGAGCTTGGATGAAGCCTAAATTTGCACATGTACCTTAGAAAATATTATGACTTAACGTGTGTTACTGATTAATCTAGGCGTGGGCATGTAAACCTGCTCTAGAGCAGGTGTAACTGCCGCAACAAGGTTAATGTGCCTCTGTATGCCTCTCTTCTATAAAGTAAAGTATGAGATACTTTATAAAATAGGCCCCACATTCATATGTTGCAATGCATATAACTGCACATATCTGCACTGCCACATTGGAATGTGGGGCCGATTTTATAGAATTGCCCTCTTTGCTCTTCTTCTCTGGTGTTCATGTTGTATATGTAGAAAAATAGCCCACAAAGAAACAGATAGCATATGCAGAATTGTGCTTCCTAGTTCATAAATTTCAAACTAGTATGAGGCCATGAATGCAAATAGCATCAGAGTCGAGGACAGATTACTGCTGATTTTCTTTGAGGGTGCACAGCATTATCGCCTATTTCACTGTGCTTCCAACACCAACCAGCTTCAAGTAGACTGCTGTAACTTGTGCCATTTTTCGTATCTACTGATGCTTTTCCTCCTATTTCTATAACCTAGTTTTGCTCAGCCATTACAGCACCAGTTCCTATCTAGGATCCAAAAACCTCAGCCCTCTTAGGACTTTTGTAAGTCTAACCATTAGGCAGTACCATTTGCAGTATCTGAGACTTCCTTCCACTAGGGGTATGTACAGAATATGCTCTCTCCATAGCCGTATCTGGACTGGGGATCAAATCTTGTTCTTTGCATGACACAATCCTAACATTGAACTGCCAGAACCAGATTTTAAAGTGCCAGGAAACATTACTTAACTGCTGTAGTGTACCTTCCCCTGTTCTGGAAACTCTAAATGGCATAAAGAGGTCAATATAAACTTAGGATTGCCAACTTTATGAAAAAAAACAACATTACCTGCAGCTACTCACACTCCATCCCTGCATTGCCCCCTGTACTACCCCAACAAATAGGACTAGAGACATCCACTACCTTCAAACAGGAACAGAAAATCCCACAGGGATCAGCCCTCTCAGCCCTCCTGTTCAATTTGTATCTCCAACCAATCTACAATATATTCAGAAAATTTGAGATAGGATATCGTCTGCATAGATAAGGTATCCTATTATACCTCCCTATAGATATAATGAACCCCACTTAACACAACCTGTCAGCATGCATAAAATAAACAGAAAACTGGCTAAACACAATGGAATTACTTACCTGTAATTGGAGTTCTCCGTGGACAGTAGGATAAGTCAGCCACACTTGGTGATGTCATCCGACGGCGCCGAGATGGAAGTACTCTCCATAGCTCTGAAGGGCTTTTTCCTAGTACATCAGTACGTCACTAGTTAAGCCTTTTGCCGCTAGGAGGCGGGCATCAGGACGGAGGCCAACCCCATCCCAGGGGAGGTGGGTGGGTATGTGTGGCTGACTTATCCTGCTGTCCACGGAGAACTCCAGTTACAGGTAAGTAACTCTGTTTTCTCCTAGGACAAGCAGGATGAGTCAGCCACACTTGGTGCCTCCCAAGCTGCCATGCGCTGTAGTGGATGGGGGAAAGCCGAGACCCTTCTTCAGGGCTGGCATGCGCCCTTGTGGTACAGCATGTTGCATGCACCCTTGTGGTACAGCATGTTGCATGTTGCAACAAGAACCTATAGGCCTGTAGTGACGATGCACGCATGTGCAGTAGCAGCGTTGTGAGAGGGTGTAGTTACCAGGCACCGTACGACGGCTTGCAGTCGTGATGTACGCATGTGCAGAGGGTGTAGTTACAAGGCGCATCTGCACGGTAATGGGGATGCAGGGAGTTAGCACAATGAAAAAGCAACGGCATCAAATTGCTGGCCACGAGAGTGATGCAAAATGGAGCATTAATACATTACTAATAAGGGAGGCTTCTATTTTTTGCCTTTTTTTTTTTTTTTTTAATGTGTAGTCAACTCTGGAACTTGTTACTGGAGGATGTTGTAAAACCGTTAGTGTAGCAGGATAACAGATAATGGGGACTGGTAAATCGCTGCTTGGCCCAATACAGGCATTGGGGAGCCTGTGTCTTTTGGGAAGGCATGACCTAGATTGGCCACTGTTGGAAACAGAATACTGGACTTGATGGGTCTCGTTTGACCCAGTATGGCGTATCTTCCAGTCTGTGTTATCAGTGAGGTGATCGGTGCACGCTGGGATAGCAAGGCAGCATCAGCTATGCTATAAGAGTGGTATGAGGTTGACCACTAAGCCCGCAGTGTCCATATGTTCCGTGGCCAGGCGGCATGTAGAGGTGGCAGTCCAGATTATTGGGGCTGCCTGGTCAAAAGAACTTGCGACCTTATACTTCTCAATACAGTTACTGCGTGAGGTGCACCCATTATCACTGGTGTTCTTGGACAGTGTGTACCGGTGCACGGGTGATGTGATAGTCCCTGTTGCAAGGTCTTGGTGGCCTTGCAGATGTGCGCTACATGAGCAGGACATAGGGAGGACCTCTGGGGAAGTGTGCATTGTGTGCACGCCCCTGGTGTTGTTTGAGCCCTTGCCTGTATCCGAGCAGCTGGCAAGGTGATTTGCCCCAGGCCACAAGGAGTGCCAGTGGGACGTGGACCCAGATCGCCTGGGTAGTAGACTGCTGCTAGACTGCTGCACTAACCACTAGGCTACTTCTTCATTAGATGGAGATGCAGGTGGAATCCCTATGGGTGTAGTCCGCTGGGACTGGGCAGCCAGGCTTAAGCATCTATGTGAAGTAAGCTTTCTGGAGATCTATTCCAGGCCATCATGTCATGGTACGGCGGCAGGGTGTCAAGAGCAACGGCTTTGAGGAGGCTCCTGTTCGTTCATGTGAGCCACAGCAACCATTCAGTAGTGCATTGGTAGGTAGAAGACCACAGGGTCAGGTCTGGATCACAACCTGTCAACAGGGTCAGGCTCTTGGGGAGAAAAATGCACTGGTGCAGATCTATTTGCGGTGAGCCCCATTGATGGAGGATGCCTAAGGGTTGAGCTCCTACATGATTCCAAGGGGAAGGACTGCCAGGAGCATCCGTTCCCTCACCGTCCAGGCCCTGGAGTACAGAGCCACAGGCATTGCTGCACCATGATGATGTGTTGTAATTCCCAATATGGTCCTCAGCCAGGTCTTGAACCTATGACCCACTGGTCAGAAACACCTGCCTTTGTGCATGCTGAGGCAGGGTGCTGCCCTTGAGTTGATCATAAGGAAGATCCAGACTGGAGATCCTGGGCTGGCCATGAGCCTGTCACTCTGCCTTTATGCATCCCGTGGCGTTTGGTTTAGTGCCACAGAGCTTACTGGGGCAGGTGCTCTGCGCAGGGTGGAGAAGATGACCCACGCCATGAAGATGATGATGATGGTGTTTTTCCCAGTTATGGGAGGATTGCCTGGGTCTTGAGGTGGTTCACCAGAAGGCTCAAGGGTAACAGGTGGGCATGGTTTGTTGGATCTAAGCAAAGGGCTCCAGAGATAGCAGTGCAGAGGTGGGCAGTGGCGGGCTCGTCTATAGGTGTGAGATGACCAATACCTTTTCCACAGAAGTGAGCTGCCCCACATAGTTATGGTTTTGAGGGCACAGCATGGGCCCATCTGCCCAGAATGGAGTCTAGCAGGGTAGGGATCTCGTGAGGTTTTCCCCTGCTGGTTAGTCAGCAAGGTATGATGGGATGGGTATGTGGTCACGTGGCCCCGGCCGGCATGAGGAAGGCTGTTCTTTGGCGGAAAAGGCAGCGCTGCTGAGTCTGAGAAGTGGAAGGACAGATCCCAACCTATTAGTGGGGTGGTGCTTACCTTTGACCCCTTTGTCAGGTGGGAGTGCACAGGGACCCATGCAAACTGTGGTAGAGAGAACATCCATGTCCCTTGCTTATGGACAGCGTCCTGACAATTAGGCAGCCTTCAGATGCCGAATCTAGAATGTGCATCAAGCGGATGTTCCAGGGCTGCCAGGTAAATGTGCATTAAAATCAAGTTGACGCTGTTTACTGGTTCTTAAGGTCATGCACTAACCAGTGGGTGATGGGGTTATTCCTCTGGATGTCCCTGTGGGAACAGTAGGCCATGAGGTACCCCATCTGTGCCTGAGGGGTTGTGAACGTCATCCTTCACACTCCCAGATGGAGGTAGTGCCCAGAGGGTAGCTGGTCATGAATGGTCATGCCTGCAGTCAATGCGGGGTTCTTGGTCTCCTTGGAAAGTAGGGGCATGCAGTGCAGAATCCACAGCTGGTATCTGAACCTGTGACCTTCTGCTCGATGACACATTGACTATGTATACTGCACCACCCTGTTGCCGGTGGTGGAATGTCAGGCTTCCTTTGGGGCCATGAGGAGTGCGTCTCATCCATGTCTGGTGGACTGCCAAGTCTTCCATTGTAGGCCATTCTTTAGAGGCTATGAGGGTGCAGCTCACCCAAGTGTCCTGGTAGGGAGTGTACCCCTTAGTCCTTGGACTACTCTTCGGGCAGGCACCCAAAGTGCTACGTTGGACAGGGTGGCCTGTGCATTCTTGTTACTGACGTGAAGCCTCCGGCCCCCCTCCCTCCTTCCACGCAGGCTCTGAAAGGGAAGGAGTGCCATGAAGCAGTTTGTTTTGTCTCGTAAGGATCCTTCCTTTTCTAGCTGCTGCTCTGGGTACCGTTGGCAGTTAGTTAGAGGTGATCGCACGAGCTCTTCTGGAGCAGAAGCCAATGTGAAAGCCAGAAGACACATGTTGCTGGAGGAGCCTGATGCTGCTGTTGCTGGAGGAGCCTGATGCTAGGTCAAGCATTGATATGTGCTTAAGATGCCTGGGTTGAAGGTACTTCAACCTAAGGTGCCAGGGTTTAAGGCACACCAAGGGGTTAAGGCGCATGAAGTTAAGAAACCTAGGGTTTGAAGGGGCTTCAACCTAAGGTGCCTGAGTTTATAAGGTACCTGCTCCTTGGCTGCCCGATAGTGTAATCAGTGAACCCATTGGGTGAGCATGCTGTTGGCACCATGCAAGTGCGTGCCCAGGCCCTTTTAAGAGAGGACCCCTCCAGATGTACCAAGCCTGTAGATAGGAGGAATAGGAGGTGGTTGTCAGAAGTACTGTGTTAGGCAGCACCAGCAGTCCGGTTGAAGGAAGGGCCTAATGAATCCTGGCCAGTGGGGAGTAGGAGGAGTGCCTCAGAGTGATGGTGGTGCAATCCTCCACTCTCCTTCTTTTATGCATTGGCTGTTTCGAGGCATTGCTGTGTGCACCGGGAGGAGCTGAATTGGCAGCAGCGTTGCTAGAGTAGTTCCCTCGTCGGCACCAGCATTGTTGTGTGCTCCATGAGGGGGCCGAATTGACAGCCTACTGCACACTGGATTCCCTCTGTTGGTGCTGAAGAAACTGAGAGGCAGCAGTTGCACAGTGTGCATGCTGAGATTCACCGTCGGTGTCGGAAGGTACTGAGAGGCAGCAGCGGCGGCAGCATAGTTGCAATTCAGCAGGGGGACTGCGGAGGCTCAGTTTGGAGTAGTGAGCAGACCTCTCTGGTGCCGCTGTGTTTCGTGGACTGTGCCTGCCCTTGCTTGAAGCTTCTCTGTGCCAATAAGGGAGAGGCTGCTGCCTCATCATTGCCATTGGCACCAAAGAGAGGAAGAGAGCTCACAGCGCTGATGCCATTATTGGCATCGGTGCCGAATCGTTGACCTCTGCGCTGAAGAGGGAGAACAGAGCTCACAGCATTGATTACGCGCTCTGGGAGTGAAGTCCCATCAGCGTTGTGGGCTCTGCTGAAGCTTTCCCTTCCACTGAAGCCTTTCCGAGCGGGCGAGCAGAGCTCGGAGATCAGAGCTCACAGCATTGATTATGCGCTCTGGGAGAGAAGTTCCCATCGGCGTTGCGGACTCCGCTGAAGCCTTCCCGTTTAACGAAGAAGTTGGCGCCAATGAACTGAAGAAGAGGACAAGTTGTTTTGTAGCTCCTGCGGCGTGCGCTGTTCCCAGGGCTCATGCAGCAGCTGCAGAGGCCACTCTCAACGTTCGAACCATCCTCCAGGGGACTCAGCGTCTCGAGCGCGTGTGGCTTCTGCCTGTCTCCACTTCCTATCCCGGTGCTATGGGTGTGGGTGGAGGTATCCTCTTCGGCGCCTGTTTCGTTGGCGCGGCGCTGTGAAAGGGAGTTCCAGCGTCGGCATCGCAGGGCGGTTATGCTTTAGTGGGTCTGATTGCAGGGTGGGAGATCCTCTTCAACACCTGTTCCGTTGGCACGGTGCTGAGAGAAGGAGTTCCGGCATCAGCGAGGCACTGCCCCAGAGTCCCCCTGTTGCCATGGGGCAGCCAATGGCATCGCAGGGGCAGGGTTCGACATCAGCCAATGGAGTCATGGGGGTGGAGTCTGATTGCCGACCTCCCCTCCTCAACATGGCAGTGGTCAAGTGCTCCGGAGGGAAAGCAGAGGACCAGAAGATGGCGTCCAGGGAAGGAGTCATTGCCACGGGGGGGGGGGGGGGCTGGGGTTTGCAACTGGGGATGGAGGCCGTTGAGGCACATCCCAAGCAGCTGCTGCCGCAGCGGTGTTTCATAGTCCCACATGCAGCGCGTTCCCGACTGGAACTAGGGCTGCTTCAACTCCGCCAGAGTTCAAGTTCTTTAATTAAGCATCTGCGGGCTGCGAGCACATGGCCGGCAGGCCCAGGGGTTCCAGCCAGCCTTCCCTGGACTATGCTGGAACGGATCTGAAAAAAAGGAAGCATCAGAGACAGCATTAAACATTAAAGACATTTTAAGCAAGTAAGTAAGGAAGAATTCCTCTTAGAATAGTTCAGAATTTGGTCATTTTAGTTGGAGAGTAAAGAGGTCCGTCTTGCTGGCACGGCGGAAGAACTGAAAACTGGCTAGCTAGGGGCGTGAAGGGGGGGGGGCCCAGTTGGCCCATGTTCAGAAGGGCGAAAAACCCTTCTGAGCTATGGAGAGTACTTCCGTCTCGGCGCCGTCAGATGACGTCACCAAGTGTGGCTGACTCATCCTGCTTGTCCTCGGAGAACAACAACTTGCGCATCAATTTCAATAAAACTGAAGTATTATATACCACAAGAAACCAAAACTTTACCTCCTCTCAGTCGCTCACGGTCCATGATATCATCCTGCCAGTGAAACATGAAGTAAAATACTTGGACGTCACCCTTGATCAATCCCTCAGTATGACAACCCACAGGAAGAAAACAACCAGAACCATATTTTTCAAACTAAGGACCATACAACATCCTTAATAAACACCCATGATGTCAGATCCGTGGTCCAAGCCCTAATCACACCACACACTGACTATTGTAACAGTTTATTGCAGGGAACAGCCAAAAAGTCTAAACTTACTCCAAATGGCACAAAACATGACAGCAAGAATCATCTATAAGGCCCGATTAAAAGACCACATCACACCCATTTTACAAAAACCCCACTGGCTACCTGTAGCTAGAGGGATAAAATACAAAACAATAATGACTAGAAACATGACAGGCCATGTGGTCTTTTCTATCTAGTCTGCACTTCCATATCAGCCACTACAGCAATCCCCTTTTTTCCTTTAGAGATCCTCTGTGTTTATCCCATGCTGCTTTGAATTCAGATACTGTCCTCATGTCTTCCACCACCACTAGGAAACTATTCCACGGATCCACCACTCTTTCCGTAAAGAAATATTTCCGCATATCACTTTTTATTTTATTTTATTTTAGCTGTATTTATATCCCGCTTTTCACCGGGTCAAAGCGGTCAATTGGGAGATACATTTAACACGAGGGGATATGACACACATACGCTAATACTTACAGGGAACATGGGCAATGGAGGGTTAAGTGGCTTGCCCAAGACCACAAGGAGTACCTATAGGACTAGAAATCCCAGTCCCTCCGGCCTGAGATTGCTGTCCCCAGGTGGGACTTGAACCCCCGGCCCTCCGGCCTGAAGTACCTTGTCCTAACCACTAGGCCACTCCTCCCTCCTGAATCTATCCCCTTTCACCCTCATCCCATGTCCCCTGGTAGCAGATCTTGCTTTCAATTAAAAGAGGCTCTCCTCCTGTGCCACAGAGGTATTTAAACATCTCAATCATATCACCTCTATCCCGCCTTTCCTCTAAGGTGTACATATTAAGATCCTTAAGTCTGTTCTCATATGCTTTATAACGAAGACCACTAACCATTTTAGTAGCCACCCTCTGTACTGACTCCATGCTGTTCACATCCTTTTGAAGGTGCGGTCTCCAGAATTGCACACTATACTCCAATGAGGTCGAACCAAGGACTTATACAGAGGCACTATCACCTCCTTTTTTCTGCTAGCCATTCCTCTCCATATGCACCCAAGCATCCTTCTAGCTTTTGCAGTCACCTTTTCTACCTGTTTAGCTACTTTAAGATCATCAGACACAACTACGCCTAGGTCCCACTCTTCTTTAGTGGACAGAAGTATTTCACCCCCTATACTATATTGCTCCCTTGGATTGCTGCAGCCCAAAGACATGACCTTACATTTTTTAACATTAAATCCCAGCTGCCAAATTCTAGACCATTCTTCAAGCTTAGCTAGATCCCCTCCTCATGTTATCTACACCTTCCTGGGTGTCTACTCTATTGCAGATTTTGGTATCATCCGCAAAGAGGCAAACCTTACCCGACAGCCCTTCCGCTATATCACTAACAAAGATGTTAAAAAGAATCGGACCAAGGACAGATCCCTGGGGCACACCACTGGTAACATCCTTCTCCTCAGAGTGAGCTCCATTTACCTGTACACTCTGTTGCCTCCCACCCAACCAATTTCTAATCCAATTAGTAACTTTAGGGTCCATCCCTAGGGTGCTCAGTTTGTTTATAAGTTGCCTGTGAGGAACAGTGTCAAAAGCTTTACTGAAATCTAAATACACCACATCTAGGGCTCTCCCTCGGTCCAACTCTCTGGTCACCCAGTCAAAAAATCAATCAGATTTGTCTGACAAGTTCTGCCTCTGGTGAATCCATGTTGCCTCAGATCCTGTAATCCGCTGGACTCCAGAAGCCTCACTATTTTCTCTTTCAGCAGTGTTTCCAATAATTTACTCACCACCGAAGTTAAACTAACCAGCCTGTAGTTTTCAACCACATCCTTACTTCCGCTTTTGTGTAAAGGCACCACATAAGCCTCTCTCCAGTCCTTTGACACCACTCCCAACTCCAACGAGGCATTGAAAAGGTCAGTCAGTGGAGCTGCTAGACCGTCCCCAAGTTCCCTCAGTATTCTAGGGTGTATCCCATCCAGTCCCATCACTTTATCTACTTTAAGTTGAGCTAGTTTCTCAAGAACGCAGTCTTCTAAAAATTGTTCAAGATGTCCCCTCACTTCTGTTCCAGTTTGTGGGTGTTTTCTGAGCTCCTGCTCCTGGTTCTTCATCTGTGAACACAGAACAGAAATATTTGTTAAGCAATTCCGCTTTATCCTCATCAGCTTCTACATATTCAAGCGGTGCACTGTGAGGAGTTCCCAGCATCTCTAGATTTGGCTGAGGCATATTTTCATATCATGATCCAGAAGGATCAGCAATGGTACCTGCATTTTGCCATGTTTGGCTCTCATTTTCAGTTCATGTCAGAGATCTGTTGGAAGGAGGATGGGAAACTGATACCTCGGTAGAAATTATATTGCAATGATAGGGCAAATCATATTGGTGGAAGGGCTGTGTTATATGTTAAAGTGGACATTGAGTCAAACAGGATAAAAGTTTTGCAGGAACAAAAATACATTGTAGAATCTTTATGGATAGAAATTCCATGTAAAAAGGGAAAGGGAATGGCAGTGGCCAGAATGAATTAGATAATGACGAAATGCTACAAGAAATTAGGGGAACTAATGAAGGTTACAACACAGTAATAATGGTTGATTTCAATTACCCCAATATTGACTGTTTCAGTCACATGAGGACATGCTAGGGAGATGAAATAAATGACTGCTTCATGGAGCAGCTGGGTCATGAACAGACGCAAGGGGAAACTAATTTAGACCTAGTCCTTAGTGGAATGCAGGATCTGGTATGAGCAGTAACAGTGTTGGGGCCAGTTGGCAATAGTAATGATAACATGATCACATTTGATTTAATAAAGAGGGAGGACAGAAAGGAAATCCACTGCTAGCATTTAACTTTCAAAAGGAGGACTTTGATAAAATAAGGAAAATGGTTACGAACAAACTCAAAGGAGGAACTGCAAAGGTTAAAGGTGGATGTTTAAAAATATACTGTTTTGGAAGCCCAGGCTAGATGTATTCCATGATTTAAGAAAGGTGCAATGAAGGCCAAATGACTGCCGGCATGGTTTAAAGGTGAGGTCAGAGAGGCTGCTTTAGCCAAAAATGAATCTTTCAAAAGATGGAAAAAGGGTCTAAATGATGAAAACAGGAAACGATACTAGCACTGCAAGTTAGATGCAAGATATTGATAAGGCAGGCAAAGAGGATTTGAAAAGAAGCTTGCCGTGTAAGGAAAAACGCACAACAAAACCTTTTTCAAGTACATTCATCGCAATAAACCTGTGAGAATGTCAGTGGGACCATTGCATGAGAGGAGTAAAATGGGCTCTAAGGGAGGACAAGGCATAGCAGAGAGACTGAATGAATTCTTTCCTTTGGTCTTTACTGAAGAAGATATAGAGTAGTTACCTATGCCAGAAACTATATTTAAAAATGATGTATCAGAGGAACTGAAACAAATCTTGATAAATTTGAAAGATGTAATACAGCAATTTGATTAAAGATTAGCAAATCACCTGGACCTGATAGTATATATTCCAGGGTGGGATGGGAAAGGGGCTGATGCTGATGCTGGGGGCTGCAAATGGGCACAGATGCTAATGCAAATGCTGTGGAATATGAAGAGGGCTGATGCTAATGCTGTGGGATGGAAGGGAGGATGAAGGGGAGATGACGCTGGGAGCTGTGAGGGGGAATTGATATTGGGGGCTTGGAGAAGGAGAAGGGTAGTGTTGATGCTGGTGACTGGAGAAGGAGAATGGGGGAATTGATGCTGATGCTGTGAGCTGGCAGAAGAAGATGAAGGTGGTATTGATGCTGATGCAGGGATCTGAGAGGAGGAGCCACATACAAGGAAGATGGGAAGGGAGAGGCAGAGAAGGCTGAGATAAAGAGGAAGAAAGGCAGAGCAAATGAATACTGAAGACAGAACAGATGGGTGGATGCTGAGAAATGGGAAAAGGTGATATATGGAAACTGCATGGCCAATGGATGCTGGGGAAGGGGGAGAAAGGGACAAAAGAGCATATAGTGGGGAAATGGTGATGTGGGAGAACAGAGATGCAACCTTAGGCAGAGTCTCTAGAATCTGCTGGGAGAGCAGAAAACAGACTCTAAGATTGGATACTGGGATTTAAGTGGGGACTGCTTGCATGGTTGGGACTGTGAGTGAAAGGATTCAGGGATTTGGTAGGGCAGAAGCATGGTGATTTGGGGATTCAGTGGTGAAATATTGAGGATTAAGAAGTTGAGCAGGGATTAGGAGGACAATCAGGACTAGATGATTGGGTGAGAAGTATGAGTAGTTCTATGAAGAAATAAGGGGAAGGGAGAGGATTTGAACGACCTGGAGGGTTTGGAGGCAGTTGAAAAGGACAGCGTGCTATGGATAGGATGAGAGACAAAGGAATGGGAAAGGTCTTTGAAGGATCTGTGAGAGGGTGGGAATAGAGGATCCTGAATAGAGGATAATGCATAAGAAAGTGAGAGGGTGAGGTGGGGTGGGGAGGGGAGGAGGGGGTGACAGAGAAGGAGCTGGGGGTGGGAATGAGTCTAGAAAGTGAAAATGCAGGGACTAGAAAGTGATAAAAGACGAAGGAGGGGGCAGAAAGGGATGAAACAGAAGTGGGGAATAGGAGGATTAGGGAAGTAAGATTAGGAAACAAAAGATATTATAATGCCTCTATATCGTTCCATGGTGAGACCGCACCTTGAATATTGTGTGCAATTCTGGTCGCCATATCTTAAAAAGGATATTGCAATTTTAGAAAAGGTTCAGAGAAAAGCCACCAAAATGGTAAAGGGGATGGAAGGTTACTCCTATGAAGAAAGGCTAAAAAGGTTAGGGCTCTTTAACCTGGAAAAGAGACGGCTGAGGGGAGATATGATATAAGTCTATAAATTAATGAACGGAGTGGAACGGGTAAAGGTAGTTCAATTGTTTACGTTATCAGAATATAGAAAGACTAGGGGACATGCAATGAAGCTACAGGGTAAGCTATTTAAGACTAATAAAAGAAAATATTTTTTCACTCAACGTGTAATCAAACTCTGGAATTTGTTACCGGAGGATGTAGTAAAGGCTGTTAGTGTAGCTGAGTTTAAAAAAGGTTTGGACAAGTTCCTGGAGGAAAGGTCCATAAACCATTATTAAGAAGGGACCCAGGATATCAATGCTTGACCCAGTACAAGCATTGCGGAACTTGTGTCTTTTGGGGAAACTGCTAGGTACGTATGACCTAGATTGGCCACTGTTGGAAACAGAATAGTGGGCTTGATGGACCTTGGTCTGACCCAGTATAGCATATCTTATGAAATGGAAAGCTGCTACATAGGTGAAAGGTGAAAAGAGGGAGACTGAAGACTGGAGAGGGGAAAAAGATGAATGAAATGAAACAAAAGACAGATACAAAAGCAGATAAGAGAAATTGGGGAAAAAATTAAATTAAACCTAGGAGCTGCTGGGTCTCCAGGAGTCAACACTGACTTGAAGGCACACATTGCATTGCATTGCAAAGGATCAATGTCAGAGATGTAGGGGAGGAAGGGAAAAAGATAGGGAGAGTAAAGAAACAGAAAATGCAATGAGATTGATTTATTTATTTAACATGTTTTATATACCGCTTTTCAAAATCTCAAAGCGGTTTACAAGGAACATAACTTTGTTTACATAGAACAGTTCATCAGTAACAATTTACAGAAAAGGAAGCTACCAACAAGGGAAAGTGGTAAAGAAAGACAATAACAGAAGAATAACATGATCACACAACAAAGGTACCAAAAACAATTTATTGTCCATTTTTAGACATTTCTTTGCATTTTGTTCAGTATAGGGGAAAATGCATTTGTTTCCTTTTCTTTGGTGTTTCATTGTGCATAGTCTGTTTTGGGTGTTTTCCGATTTTTTTAAATGTATTACTTATTGAATTTTTACAACAGTTAGACCACATACAGTTCAGCCAACTTGAACAACTTTCACAAACATGTCAAAAATCTGATCACAAGTAAAACATTCCTTTCCCCCTTTCCCTTAGTGGACTAACACAGAAGTTTAGAAAGGAGGCTGACATGAAACAAAAGGACTTCAAACTTTGTCATACCCAGGGGTTCGGTTATGAATCAAGGCACTCGAGTGCTGCATAAGCATTCCTAGTGCATATGAGCCCATCACGAGTGTAATGTGGGCTACTGGGCTGACTTCCATTGCAGCACAATTTCACACCTTGCCCCCGTTGCCTAGAATTCCAACAGTTGCCCAACCCACTCCTTCTAACCCTCACCGCCCGACCCCAACACCACCCCCCCCTGTGGCGTCCAATCCATGGGACATTTAAACACATCACAAACAAACTTTCCCACCACTTCCCTGAAGGGGTGGACCACAGGGCAGTGCAACTGCGGCAGTACATGGGGGAGCACATCATCTTCATTTTCCAGAGTCTAATCGGGGTGAGGTACCAGTGGTGTAATACTTTGTACCCATTTTCCAGAATAGCACTGAACACAGAGACCCTACTCACTCAGTAAAAGATCACCTCCCACTGCTTAGGTTCTAGGCTGATACCCAGGTCATGCTCCCACCTAAACTGAACGTTTGCTTTATCAACCCCCCCCCCCACAACAGAATTTTATATAGTCGAGAGATGATTTTCACGCCAGCTGCAGAATACCAGCAAAGTATCTTGAAATCTTGTGGTCCTGCCTCCTGTGTTTCAATACAGAATAGCACCAGGTCAATTCGCAGAGTAATAAAAGTGACCAAAAAATAGAAAAATTACTCTATTAACAACAGCACCTATTAAAAGGAGACATATAATTGTGGGAGTAATTCAGAAAAATTTTATAGAAATTCAAAAAAATGGCTCGGGGATATCTCAGACCAACCGGCTTAAAACAAAGACACAAAAGTATCTAAGAGTGCCGCAATAGCATCAATGACTGTCCACCGGCCACAAATATAAGAACATAAGACATGCCATACTGGGTCAGACCAAAGTCCATCAAGCCCAGTATCCTGTTTCCAACAGTGGCCAATCTAGGTCATACGTACCTAGCAATATCCCCAAAAGACACAGGTTCCACAATGCTTGTACTGGGTCAAGCATTGATATCCTGGGTCCCTTTTTAATAGTGGTTTATGGACCTTTCCTCCGGGAACTTGTCCAAACCTTTTTTAAACTCAGCTATACTAACAGCCCTTACTACATCCTCCGGTAACAGATTCCAGAGTTTGATTACACGTTGAGTGAAAAAATATTTTCTCTTATTTGTCTTAAATAGTTTATCCTGTAGCTTCATTACATGTCCCCTAGTCTTTCTATACTCTGATAGCGTAAACAATTGATCCACGTTTATCCGTTCCACTCCATTCATTAATTTATAGACCTCTATCATATCTCCCCTCAGCCGTCTCTTCTCCAGGCTAAAGAGCCCTAACCTTCTTAGCCTCTCTTCATAGGAGTAGCCTTCCATCCCCTTCACCAATTTGGTGGCTCTTCTCTGTACTTTTTCTAATAACGCTATGTCCTTTTTAAGATACGGTGACCAGAATTGCACACAATATTCAAGGTGCGGTCGTACCATGGAGCGATACAGAGGCATTATAGCATCCTTTGTTTTATTCTCCATCCCTTTCCTTATGATACCTAGCATTCTATTTGCTTTCTTGGCCGCCACTGCACATTGGGCGGAGGGTTTTAACATGTTATCCACGATGACTCCTAAATCTTTTTCCTGGGTGGTGGTTTCTAATGTGGAGCCTTGCATCGTGTAACTATAGTGTGGGTTGTTCTTTCCTAGGTGCATAACTTTGCACTTGTCCACATTAAATTTCATCTGCCATTTGGATGCCCAGTCTTCCAATTTATCCAGATCCTCCTGCAGTTTTCCACAATCCTCTTGGGTTTTAACAACTTTAAACAGTTTTGTGTCATCTGCAAATTTGATAACCTCACTAGTTATTCCCTTTTCCAGGTCATTTATGAATATGTCAAAAAGCAGCAGACCCAGTACAGATCCCTGGGGTACTCCACTATTCACCTTTTTCCATTGGGAATATTGGCCATTTAGCCCTACCCTCTGCTTTCTATCTTTTAACCAGTTCCCGATCCACAATAGTACACTGCCTCCTATCCCATGACTTTTTAGCTTCGCCAAAAGTCTCTGATGGGGGACTTTGTCAAAAGCTTTCTGAAAGTCCAGATATACTATATCAACCGACTCACATTTGTCTACCTGTTTATGCACACCTTCAAAAAAACATATCAGATTAGTAAGACAAGATCTTCCTTGTCTAAAGCCATGTTGGCTGTCTCCCATTAGGCCATGACTATCTACATGCTGTGTAATTTTGTTCTTTATGATGGTTTCTACCATTTTCCCCTGGTACTGACGTCAGGCTCACCGGTCTGTAATTTCCCGGGTCACCCCTGGAACCCTTTTTAAAAATTGGTGTTACGTTGGCGACCCTCCAATCTTCAGGTATTACAGATGATTTTAATGAAAGTTCACAGATTACCAATAGCAGGTCTGCAATCTCATATTTCAGTTCTTTCAACACTCTGGGATGTATACCATCCGGTCCAGGTGATTTGCTACTATTCAGTTTATCAAATAGTTGTAATATATCTTCCCGGTGTAGCGATATTTCTCTCAATTCCTCTGCAGTATCACCTTTAAATACCACTTCAGTCTTGGGTAACATCCCTACAGCTTCCTCAGTAAAGACCGAAGCAAAGAATTCATTCAGTCTCTCTGCTATAGCCTTGTTTCCTCTTACTGCCCCTTTTACCCCTCTATCATCTAATGGTCCAATTGACTCTCTCATAGGCCTTTTGCTACGAATGTACTTGAAAAAGTCTTTATTTCGTGTTTTTGCTTCCGTAGCAAGTTTCTTCTCAAATTCCCGCTTAGCCTGCCTTATCAATGCTTTGCATTTAACTTGCCAGTGCTTGTGCTGTTTCCAGTTTTCATCATTTGGCTCTTTTTTTCATTTCCTGAAGGTTGCTTTTTTGGCAGCAACAGCCTCTCTGACCTCACCTTTAAACCATGCTGGCAGTTTTTTGGACTTTCTTCCACTTTTCCTAATGCGTGGAATACAGCTGGTCTGGGCTTCGAGGATAGTATTTTTAAATAACACCCAAGCTTGCTGTAAGTCTTTAACTTTTGGAACCGCTCCTTTTAGTTTTTTCCTAACTATATTCCTCATTCTATCATAGTCTCCCTTTTGAAAATTAAAAGGTAGTACTGTGGATGCCTTTACTATCTGTCCTCCACTAATTAAATCAAACATGATCATACTATGATCACTATTGCCAAGTGGTCCCAACACCCTTATTTCTTGCACCAGATCTGGCGTTCCACTAAGGGCTAGGTCCAGTATGGCTTCCCCTCTGGTCGGTTCATGAACCAGCTGCTCCAAAAAGCAGTCATTTATTCCATCTAGAAACTTTATCTCTTTAGCTTGTCCTGCTGTGACACTGACCCAGTCGATACCGGGGTAATTGAAATCACCCATTATTACTACTCTGTTGTGACTTTTGTTAGCTTCCTTGATTTCTTTGAGCATTTCATCATCCATTTGTTCATTCTGGCCAGGCGGTCGATAGTATACTCCAACTGCCATCACCTTCCCCTTCATAAATGGAATTTCAATCCATAGAGATTCTACAGAAAATTTTGTTCCCTGCAAAACTTTAATCCTTTCTGACTCAATGCCCTCTCTAACATAGAGCGCAACCCCTCCACCAATTTGATCAGCTCTATCATTACGATATAGTGTGTATCCAGGTATCACAGTGTCCCACTGGTTATCCTCCTTCCACCATGTCTCTGAGAGTGCAATCATATCTAACCTCTCATTTAGTGCTATATATTCTAACTCTCCCATCTTATTGTTTAGACTTCTAGCATTGGCATACAAGCATTTTAGAGACTGTATTTTATTCATATTAATCTGGCTATTGGTAGGCAGGGGTAATTTGGAATCTTTATGCTCTGTCTTCTCCTTACTCAAGGGCATTTGGGCTACTATACTCCCTTTTGGAACCTCACTGCTTTTGGTAGTATCCTTCAAGGATACCTTTGTCCGAACCATGCACTCCTGGGTGACTGTCGGCTTTCCCCTAATTTCTAGTTTAAAAGCTTCTCTATCTCTTTTTTAAAGGTTAATGCCAGCAGTCTGGTCCCATCCTGATTAAGGTGAAGCCCATCCCTTCGTTAGAGCCCCCCCTTTCCCCAGAATGTTCCCCAGTTCCTAACAAATCCAAAACCCTCATCCTTGCACCATTGTCTCATCCACGCATTGAGACTCCGGAGCTCTGCCTGTCTTTTGGGTCCTGCACGTGGAACAGGAAGCATTTCGGAGAACGCTATCCTGGAAGTTCTGGATTTCAACTTCCTACCTAAAAGCTTAAATTTAGCCTCCAGAACTTCCCTACAACATTTTCCTATGTCATTGGTACCAACATGTACCAAGACAGCAGACTCCTCCCCAGCACTATCTATGATCCTATCTAGGCGGTGCGTGAGGTCCGCTACCTTCGCACCAGGCAGGCATGTTACCAGGCGATCCTCACGTCCACCAGCCACCCAGCTATCTACATTCCTAATGATTGAATCACCAACTATAACAGCTGTCCTGACCCTCCCCTCATGGGGACATGGCCCTGGAGAAACGTCCTCGGTGCGAGAGGGTTTTACATCACCTGGAGGACAGGTCCTAGTTACAGGATCACTTCCTGCCACACCAGGGTGATGTTCTCCTGTCACGTGACCTCTCTCCTCCATGGCAACAGGGATGCTGCCAGACTGGAGGTGGGACTTCAGGACTATATCCCTGTATGTCTCGTCCATGTACTTCTCTGTCTTAGCATGATAGCATTTTCAATACACCCACAAAATGTAGCGAAACAGTGAAAAAACAATAGTACTTAACTGAAGTACTATTTATTTTATTTTATTTATTTTATTTACAGTTTCTTTTATACCGCGCTATTCGTCATCAGTGTGGTTTACAATGAACATAAAAACTACACGTCTCAAATAATTGATCTGTGCTTACAATGAACAGGATAATAAACTTGGTATACATTAAACAGGTTTCATGAACAGTGAAACAGAGAACGTGAGGACTATGTACAAAGCAACTAAATGCAGCTATATGTAGAGCTACATGAATCTAGGTAAAATTTTCGTAGTGAGAGGAGGTGCAAAGTGAGATTGCAGTTCTACGGATTAAGACTGTGGAGTGCATGGGTTTAATGTGTTGGCCTGGAGTGTGGAGGTGGGTTGGTATGGGAGGGTGTCCGAAACATCGTAGTGCTGCAGGAACAGGTGATGCTTCAGTGCCTTCCTGAACTGGGAGAGGTCACTGATGGTTCTGATGCCTGATGGTAGGGCGTTCCAACATGATGGTGCAAAGTAAGAGAAGGCTCTGGATCTAGTGACTTGAGAGCATTTCGTGATTGCCTTGGGTAGTACAAGAGAGTTGGAGGCAGTCGATCTCCTTGCTCGATTAGGGGGTGTAATTGATATCAGGTCAGTGATAGTAGATGCGGAGTAGTTATTGATCGCCTTGTGAGTCATAGTTAGGATCTTGAAAGAGATCCTAGATTGTATAGGCAGCCAATGTAACTGTTTCAGTATTGGAGTGATGTGGGTTCTCTTGGAGGCTCCATAAAGGATTCTTGCAGCTGAGTTCATTGCCAATTGTAAGGGGTTAATCGTGCTCTTTGGTAGGCCATGTAGGATCGCATTGGCGTAGTCCAGGTGAGGCATTATTAAGGCCTGAAAGACTGATCGAAAGTCATCTGGTTCTAGCAGCTGACGCAGATAACGAAGGGTCCAGAATTTATGATAGACAGATTTCGCTACGTTGCTGATATGAGCCTTCATATTGAGTTGTTGATCGAGCGTAACCCCCTAGGTATCTCACTGTAGTCTTGCAAAGGAGTTCTGCGTCACGCACCTTGATGGACGTTGGTGAGGTAAATGCAGGGTTTCTGGTCACGAAGAGGACTTCTGTCTTTTTGAAGTTTATCTTAAGCATTTGTGCGTTTAGCCAGTCTGTGACCGCGTCAAAGCACTTGATTAGTGGGGAGAGGTCCAGGAGTTCTGTCGAGAATGGCATATACATCAGGACGTCATCAGCATAGACCAGGAAGTTGATGTTAAAAGAGTGGATGAGGTCACAGATAGGCTGCATATAAACGTTGAACAGTAAGGCGGAAAGGGAGGAGCCTTGTGGCACACCTATAGTTTGAGGGAAGGGGTCAGAGGTTGAAGATCCAGAACGGACATGTTGCCAACGGTCTCTGAGGTATGAAGAGCACCAAGACAGAGCTGATCCATGAACTCCCTTCTCTCTAAGACGTGACAGGAGTACTTCATGATCGACAGTGTCAAACGCAACGGCAATGTCCATGAAGATTAAAGCAAAACCTTGTCTGATGTTGTCTAGGCCTATGGTTAGAGCATTAAACAGGGATGTCAGTAGTGTTTCAACACCATGTGATTCACGAAATCCGTGCTGACATGGATGCAAGGGTGCATTGGTATCTAAATAATCTTGTAATTGACGTTGGGTAATCTTTTCAATGATTTTCGAAAGGAGAGGAATGCTGGAGATGGGTCTGTAGGATTCCATCAAGGAGGGGTCCAACCTGCTGTTTTTTAGGAGAGGTCTGATGGAGGTCTGCTTCAGAGTGTGAGGGAAGGTCCCAGTAGAGAATGATACATCTATCATTTTAGCTAGAAATGGGCTGAGATCCGCCCGTAGTGACTTTATCCAGGAAGCTGGACAGGGGTCAGAAGGTGATGTTGTGGTGTTTATTTTTAAGATGGTGTCTTGAATGACTCTGTCAGTTGGGGTGGAGAAGGATGAAAGAGTGTGTTGAGTCTCACATGAGAATTGGCTAGGTGAGGGTAGAGGGACAGTGTAGAGAGTGTTAGCTGGAGTAAGTACTATTAAGTACTTACTTAATTAAGTACTTACTATTAAGTGTTAGCTGGAGTAAGTACTATTGTGTTTTCACTGTTTCGCTACATTTGTGGGTGTATTGAAAATTATTATTATTATTATTATTTTATTATTTATTTCTCTTATATACCGCGCTCTTAATTCAGTGCGGTTTACATATGAACAAATATAAACACAATGGTACAAGCAGCATTGGTTTTTTACATAGAACAAGGTACATAAACTTGGTGGAAATCAGGGTAACTATAGACAAAAAACTATATACATGGCTACTATATACATGGTTATTTGGTTAATTAGATGCGAACAAGAATATCTATAATGCCGTGGGTAAGAAATTAATTAAAGAGCAGAATAAAAATGCCAAATATCGTGATAATAAATATGGCATAGTATAATGAGCATGTAATAAACCTCATAATTACCCATTCTCTACCGGGGTCAAGTATGAGAGATCTGCATGAGTACTATTGTCAGATGGAGTGTCTTCGGGGTAGTATGTTAGGAACAAATAGTGCTTCAATGCCTTTCTGAACTTCATCAGACTTGATATAGCTCTTATTTCGGGTGGAAGGGCATTCCAGGCTCTGGGAGAAAACAGAGAGAAGGCTCTAGAGGCTGTTGATTTAGAGCATTTTGTGAGGAGTTTCGGGAGGTGCTATCTTTGTAGCCGGTGGACAGTCATTGATGCTATTGCGGCACTCTTAGATACTTTTGTGTCTTTGTTTTAAGCCGGTTGGTCTGAGACATCCCCGAGCCATTTTTTTGAATTTCTATAAATTTTTCTGAATTACTCCCACAATTATATGTCTCCTTTTAATAGGTGCTGTTGTTAATAGAGTAATTTTTCTATTTTTTGGTCCTGTGTCTCAATCCAGGCCTGAGAGTCCAGGAGATGGCATACTTGCAGGTAACTGTAAGCATCTTGCTGGGGCAAACCAAACTCTTCCTGCAGCTCCATGAAAGACTTAACCTCCCCACCTGAGCAAAACTGCATCAAGGAGCTCAGTCTTAATGCTTCCCATCTCCAGAAAAGTGGATCCTGGTTCCCAGAGGAGAAATGTGGATTATGTCCATTCACCCCCCCCCCCCCCCGTCCCTAAATACCTATCAGCTATATATTATCATGTTCCTTGTTCTGTACATGTTAATTTTAATTAAGACTTTTCAACCTTTTTCTTACTCCTTAGGCATTTTGTAACCTACCTGTCCTAACTATAATTTTTAATTTTGCTTTACCTGTAACTCACACTACTTGTTGAATTAACTTTGCTTGCATGTACCGAGTTCACTGTAAACCATTTTGGTTTGTAGAAAGTTGGTATAAAAAAGATGTTAAATAAATAAATCAAATAATAAATAAATATGTCGTAAAGACATTAATAAGGAGGGTTCCCCCTTAAGACTTTTATGTTTTGCCTGTCACTGCCAAAGAAGAGAGTCATTTCATATTAATGGGTTGAGACCAAGGTCACTGGGTTTCCCCATCCAGGGCAGGTAACGTAGCTGCATAGTGAGAACAGAAACTTGCTCAATTTGCACCCATTTATGGATCACATCTTCCCACCATTCTACAATGTTCCTGAGTTGAGTCGCTAGATAATGGGCTTGATTCTGATCGGGGCACATCCAGCCCATCTGGACGTCCAAAATCTGGATGGGCCAAATATGCACCCTATCCTGCACCCATGGGAGCTAGACATTTCTATGGGAGCAGAATTGGGTGCAAAGGGCCTGGACAGGCAGGATATGCCCCAATTCTGTGCCACTGGATGGACAGCTCCCACACCATCTAACCCAGTTGAAGTGTCTGCATGGAGCCTTGGTGCCGTGGCGTCCCACCGCCATGGCACCTGAAAGCTAGGGCGTGTCAATTTTAGGGGTAGATTTTTATTTTTCCGAACTTTACAAACTACTAGTGACCAAATTATGCAGTTTTGCATGCTGAATCTAAAGCTGTCTTCAGAAACTGCTTAAAGTGAGTTTTACCTACATCAAAACACATCTGAAATATGTGGAAATTAAGTACATTTGAATGTTCAAATAGTCTGAACAACACCTGTAGCCACATAATTGTCTTTAAAATGTCATTTATGCAGTTAATTTCATTTTATTTAACAAAATCCAGCAAAGAAGCCATATCTTGTTTGCTTCTGTTTCGGCTCATGAGCTCCCTGCTGACCATCTGACACCTAATATAATGTTCCCTCCTCTCCTGATTGTACACATGACCAGCAGCCTCAGTTGTCCTTTTAACACACCTTTCTATGGACTGGGTGTGTGATGGCCAGTCTGGAACCACCATCGGCTTGCTCAGAAATGTCTTGATCTCTGCTGTTGTCATGGTACAGGTAAGAGGTGGTTCAGAGACTCCGGAGCTTCGGTCAAGTAATTGGGTGAGTGTAGTTGCCTCAGTGTTGATGGATGGTGTTTTCCAGGGTCTCACAGTGCTGTCTCCAAGCTGAGTCTTCTTATCTCTTTCGCCTCTGATCTTCAATATCTTCTCCACTACATCTCCTCGCTCCTATTCCTCTTCACTGCACAACATAGCTTGCAGAACAGACTTGCTGTAACCATACCGAGCTGTAGGCATGACTATCTTCCTTACTTCTTCACACTGTTCTTTCAACAGTTGCAGCTAGAAAAGGAGATGCCTGGGACCTTGTGTCCAATTTCTATTTATTTTTATATTGAATCAGTTCACCAAGTAAACCCTAACACAGAAATTAAGTTTTTCAGATTCTTTCAGATTATGCTTGGAAATCCATATTCTCATGAACCTTAGAGCTGTTGTAAACCATCTGCTATGTGACACAGGTCCTATTTCCAACAGAGCCAGATCCTTTGGCAAGACACCTGTTTAATGGCAGTTACAATTCAATAGCTGTAGCTTTTATCTGTGCTTAAGTCTTTGATCACTTCATCACTGAGCTGAGGAAGATCAGGGCCAACAGAGTAAAATCAGATTTCAGTTCAGTAGCAGAATCCAGCATTTTTCCTATGGGACCTGCCCATTTGTTGTTGCTTAATGTCTTTGCATCTAAAGCAGTCACTAAGTGTCTCAATGGTAGTTTGCCTATGTACAGGTTACAGATAATCCACACCAGCTTCCTTTGTGGCTTCTCCTCAACATAATGCATCACTTTTCCCTCCCGACCAGTGTTTACAATTCAGGAATCACCTTCAGTAACTTGAAGAGTTTTGTCTGTTCCTCTTTCTCTCAGCCATGCAACCAAATTTTCAGCAGTGATTTCTACATGAGTCTTCAGTTGCTCTTTCAGGAACAAAATGTCTCAGATATCTGCCTCCTGGCTTCATACAAACTGTATAATGTTCCTCTTTCACTATATCTGGATACATTTTGCCTTGCTCTTCTGCCTTTAACATGAGCCTAGTATCATCATGACGACCATCAAAGAAAATGCAAACTATGCCATTCTACTGCAGTTCCTCCTCAAACTATACCTCCATTTTTTTCATGAGTCTTGCTTGAGTCCTCAATCACCAAAGCAGTGTCCAAGTGAATAATGAGTCCTGTATCGATCCAAGCAGCAATAGCAATCTCTGCTGTCTCTGTCAGTCCAGTATGGTGTCTTAAACTGGCAAGGGCTAATCTCCAGGAACAAGCAGGAATGAGTCTTCACATATGGGTATCGTCGGTACCGACGGAGCCTGCGCGGGAATGCTCCCCAGCGTCCAGTAAGAAAGCTTTTGGGAGCATCCCACAGCGCCTGCGCGCTGCCCTCCCACCTTTCCCAACCGCCTCTCTCCAGTTCTTCTTTTCCGCGGAGCCAGCAGGTCGTGTTCCTGTCACCGCAGAAGAAGTTCTTTATTTTTTCTTTATTCTTTTGTGTCGCGTCTGCCTTCTTCGACGTCGGACCGGTACCGCCGGTCTTTTCTTTTCTTTCTTTAAAAAAAACAAACTTATACTTTCTTCATTGTGCATTTTCAGTTTTTGGGCCTTAGGCCTAAAAATTTTCTCCTCATGGAGAAGCCCGCCTCCGGGTTTAAAAAGTGCACAAAATGTGGCAGTACTATTTCTGTCACCGACACCCATGATTGGTGTCTAAAATGTTTGGGTCCTGACCATTCCATCACGGATTGTATGTCCTGTACCATGATGTCTAAAAGAGGTCGGCAGAACCGAGCAGCCAAGCTCAGTACCCTGTTTCCCTCTGATGCAGCTTCGGTGGCATCGACGTCTTCCAGGGCTGCTTCTTCCTCCCATGGATCTCAGGTAACCAAGCATAAATCTGGCCCGTCCTCGAAGGGCAAATCTCCCTCTAAGCATCGAGATGCCTCCGGGCTTGTCCTCGAGGACTCCGCACTGGCAAAATTACCCTGGCGGGAAGTTCCGGCTTCCAAAGCATTGTCTATGGGGTCACAGGTTGACATCGATGGCTCGGCCTCGACCGATCACCTGTTGCCGTGTTCTGGGGTACCGGTGGCTCCCACTGGTACCGACATCCAGATTTTGGTGGTGTCGATGGATCAGAAGATTCTGACCATGCAGTGCACCCTGATGGCATTCATGCAGGCTGCGACGCCTCCGGTACCGCAACA
Source organism: Ichthyophis bannanicus (assembly GCA_033557465.1). Lineage (NCBI taxonomy): Eukaryota > Metazoa > Chordata > Amphibia > Gymnophiona > Ichthyophiidae > Ichthyophis > Ichthyophis bannanicus. The sequence continues at coordinate 102,877,363 of CM066032.1, read as the reverse complement.
ATCCCCGGTGCCGGTACCGATTGCATCCACATCGGCTTCGGTATCGACTGCAACGGTACCCTGTCCTATGTTGCCCATCGGTACTGAACTGGTACCGGTTACGCCCGATGTCGATCCCACTCGGTACGCATATCGGGCTTTACAGGAGCATCCAGACAGGCGATACTTCGATTCCTCCGAAGACTTTGAGGAGTCTGAAGGATCTGTCGAGGCATCGATACTTCTTCCTCAGGAGTCTTCTTCTCCTAAACGAAGAATGTCTCCTCCAGAAGACTTGTCTTTTCAAGACTTCATTAGGGAAGTGGCTAGGGGCCTCTCCATCACAGTGGCCCCTGAGTCAGAGCCTAGAGCCAAGCAGCTGGATATTTTACAATATCCTAAAGCTCCTAAAGAGGCAGCTACTTTACCTATTCATGAGATTTTGTATGATCTCATGTTGAGCATGTGGGAGACACCTCTTACCACCTCTCCTCATTCTCGCAGGTTAGACACCATGTATCGTGTCCCTCCTTGTCCTGGCTTTCATAAGACTCAGCTTCCTCACCACTCTATTGTGGTAGAGTCTGCCATGAGAAAGATAAAGAGTGCAAAAAGACACTCATCTAATCCTCCAGGACGTGAATGCAGGACCCTAGATGCTTTTGGCCGTAGGGTTTTTCAAGCTTCTATGCTAGCTGCCAGAATCAACTCCTATAGTCTCTATATAGGGATGTTTCTAAAAGAAGTCACAGATCATCTGCAGACTTTAACCCCTTTTATTTCAGAAGATAAAAGGCAGGAGTTTCTCACTTGGCTCAAACATGCCCAGGATGTTTCCAAATTTTCCAACCGTGCAGCCTTTGACTCTTTTGAGTGTGTAAGCAGAGCCTCGGCTATTGCCATAGGTGCATGCAGAATTGCTTGGCTACAAGCTTCTGATTTGGAACTCTGGGTCCAAGATGAATTAGGAAATCTTCCTTGTACAGGTGAAAACCTTTTTGGCAAGGATTGGCAAGCAAAGGCCACTCAGATGGATGCTGAGAACTCCGCTTTGGATCGACTTTCAAAGTCCACCTCTGCTCCTGCTAAGAAAAGATTGTTCAAAAAGGCATCTTTTTCTAAAAAGGGAAGATATTATCCTGCTTATGGTCAGCAGGCATCTTCTGCAGGTCGTTTTGCTGCAAAACGTCAGCAACCACCTAAACAGGCCAAGTCAAAGGCTGCTAGGCCTTCCACGACCCAGCAGCCTCAGCCTCCTCAGGGCCTTTGACTTGCAACTAGAGAACTTAGCCTTTCTAGCTCTGGAAGAACCAGAGCCCCTCACCATTCCAGGAAGGTTGGCTTACTTTGCTCCCAAATGGGAACAAATCACAGCAGAGCAATGGACCCTCTCCATCATAAGGGAAGGGTACAAGCTTCATTTCTTAAGCCTTCCTCCTCGCACCATGGTGAAACAGTTCAATTCTCCAACATCTCTCCTCAATCTTCTGGGTCAGGAGATTGCCACCCTTCTTGCCCAAGGGGCAATAGAAGAAGTACCTCTTCTTCAACAGGGCTCAGGGTTCTACTCCCCTTATTTTCTTATCCCAAGAAAACAGGGGGCTACAGACCCATTAGATCTCAGAGAATTGAACAAGTTTCTATTCAAAGAGGGGAGGAATAGCCTAGTGGTTGGGACAAGGTACTTCAGGCCGGAAGGTCGGGGGTTCAAATCCCACTAGAGGACAGCAACCTTGGGCCGGAAGGACTGGGGTTTCTAGTCCCACAGATGCTCCTTGTGGTCTTGGGCAAGCCACTTAACCCTCCATTGCCCATGTTCCCTGTAAGTATTAGTGTGTGTGTCTCATATCCCTGCGTGTTAAATGTATCCCCCAATTGTGTTGTGACCGCTTTGATTGAAGGATAAGGCGGTATACAAATCTGTCTAAATAAATAAATAAATTCAAGATGATTTCTCTCGGTGCTCTGCTTCCATACCTTCAGAGTCAGGACTGGCTTTGTTCTGTAGATCTCAAGGATGCGTACACCCATGTCCTCATCCATCCAACACACAGAAGGTTCCTTCGGTTCCTTTTTCAAGGAAAGCACTACCAATACAGGGTGCTTCCTTTTGGTCTGGCCTCTGCACCAAGGGTGTTCACGAAATGCATGGCAGTAGTAGCTGCATTTCTACGCACTCTAGGAATATTCGTTTTCCCTTACCTGGACGACTGGCTCATTCGAGCTCCATCCCAGTCAGAGGCCCAGAATTGTCTAATCTGCACAATGCGTGTTCTTCAGTATTTGGGACTGGTAATAAACATCCCAAAATCAAATCTCACCCCTACTCAGTCTCTGGAGTTTATAGGGGCCTTGCTGGATACCACAACTGCAAGGGCCTATCTTCCTCAGGCCTGTTGCCTACGCTTAGTGCAGTTAGCCTCCCAGATACAGTTAAAGTCCCATTTAACTGCTCGAGAGATGTTACAACTCTTAGGCCACATGGCATCCACCGTGCACGTGGTTCCATATGCTCGCCTTCACATGAGGGCAGCTCAATGGACTTTGTCCACCCAATGGACTCAGACAAAATAGCAAACTCCAGTCGCCTTTTTTGGTCTCTCCAGTGGTGAAAGTCCTCTCCAAATCTGTTGCTGGGGTCCCCTTTTCAGCAGTCACTACCCTAAGCAACTCTTACAACATATGCTTCTCCAATGGGTTGGGGAGCTCATCTGCAGGATCTCTCCATCCAGGGCATCTGGTCTCCACAGGAGACTTCTCTACATATCAATCTCTTGGCACTCAGAGCAATATTCTTAGCTCTCAGAGTGTTCCATTCCCTGCTCAGCTACAGCACAGTCCTCATCCATACGGACAACCAAGTAGCCATGTTCTATGTAAACAAGCAGGACAGGACTGGCTCTCTGTCGCTTTGCAGCGAAGCTTTGCGACTGTGGGCCTTCGCCAGAGAGCATCACATTCATCTTCTGGCAGTATATCTTCCAGGCATTCAAATCTCTTGGGCAGACAGACTCAGTCGAGTTCTGCTTCCACACGAGTGGTCCCTTCACATGGACCAGGTAGCCAGGATTTTTCGAATTTGGGGAACCCCGGACATAGACCTCTTTGTAAGTCCGTGGAATGCCAAACTTCCCCGGTTCTGTTCCAGAATTCCATGTCAGGGAGTTCAGGCCAAGGATGCCTTCCTCCTTCACTGGGGTCAAGACTTCCTTTATGCCTTTCCACCCATTCCCCTAATTCCCAAAACACTTTTCAAGCTTCAGAGAGATCGAGGGACCATGATCCTCATAGCACCACATTGGCCACGCCAAGTGTGGTATCCTCTACTTCTGCATTTCTCTCAAGCTCCTTCCCTGGACTTGGGCTCTGCACCAGACCTTCTATCCCAGGAGGAGGGAACGTTGTGGCACCCAAACTCCCAGTCTCTTCATCTCAGGGCTTGGTTGCTGAAGGCCTAGACCTTCAAGGTTTTCATCTCTCTCAGCATGTCAGAGATATTATTCATGCCTATAGAAAGCCTTCTACTAGACGTTCTTATGCTTTCAAATGGAAAAGATTTACCATTTGCTGTTCAGAGAAGGGTCTTAACCCTCTTGCAATACCTTTGAATTCTTTACTAGAGTATCTCCTGCATTTATCCCATGCAGGTCTTAAAACAAATTCAGTAAGAGTCCATTTGAGTGCTATTGCAGCGTTCCTCAAGCCTCTCAATGGACAGCCTATTTCCTCTCATCCTCTTATAACAAGATTCATGAGAGGCCTTCTTCTAACTAAACCTCCCATTAGACCACCTCCAGTCGCATGGGACTTAAACCTGGTTCTTGGCCAGCTTATGAAGCCACCCTTTGAACCTTTAGCCACCACCTCCTTGAAATTTCTTTCTTGGAAAGCTATCTTTCTCATTGCAGTCACCTCAGCACGCCGCATCAGTGAATTGCAAGCTTTGGTGGCTAATCCACCTTATACAAGGTTCCACCATGATAAGGTAGTCCTCAGGACCAATCCACACTTTATGCCCAAAGTGGTATTGCCTTTTCATCTAAACCAAGAGGTATATTTACCTGTCTTTTTTTCCAGGACCTCATGCATCAAGTGCAGAGAGGAATCTTCATACCTTGGATTGTAAGAGAGCTCTTGCTTTTTACTTACAAAGAAGACAGCAGCATAGAAAGTCTTTTCAACTCTTTGTTGCTTTTGATCCTTCTCATTTAGGACTTCCAGTTTCTAAGAGAACACTGTCCAACTGGATTGCTCAGTGTATTTCTTTCGCCTACCAGAGTAGGAACCTTTCTCTGGAGGGCCATGCCACAGCTCACAATGTGAGGGCCATGGCAGCCTCAATGGCTCATCTAAACTCTGTGTCCATCGACCAACTCTGTCGAGCGGCCACCTGGGCCTCGGTTCATACCTTCACAGCCCATTACTGTTTGGACAAGGACTCCCGCCGGGATGCCTCATTTGGTCAGGCTGTTCTCAAACACCTGTTCCATTCCTAATCAACTCCTACCCACCTACCCTGGTTGGATGCCAGAGATTCATGGGGGGAGGTAGAGTCCTTTTCAAGGACACACAACCTGGGGTCTTCCCCTGGCATCTGCAGCTAGGGAGTCCCCATATGTGAAGACTCATTCCTGCTTGTTCCTGGAGATAGCACAGTTACTTACCTGTAACAGGTGATCTCTGGGAACAGCAGGAATAAGTCTTCACAACCCACCCACCTCCCCTAGGAGTTGTATCTCTCTATCTATCTTTCCTTTCCTCTCTCTCTCTTTGTCTCAGCTTTAAAACTCGAACTGGAGAGAGGCGGTTGGGAAAGGCGGGAAGGCAGCGCGCAGGCGCTGTGGGGTGCTCCCAAAAGCTTTCTTACTGGACGCTGGGGAGCGTTCCCACGCAGGCTCCGTCTGTACCGACGATACCCATATGTGAAGACTTATTCCTGCTGTTCCCAGAGATCACCTGTTACAGGTAAGTAACTGTGCTTTTTGGTTATATCCTCAGTACAGGGCCGTACCGAGCATGCAACTTGCACATCAGGTGCGCGCCCCCCCTCCCCCCACTTCCATCTAGCTACTTTCTGGATGGGGGCGGGAGAGAAGAGGTACGCCCGATGTGCAAGTCGCCGGGGTGCTAAGCAGATCTGTCCCTCCCTGCTGTGATGCCGCGTCAGAGCAGGGAGGGACAGATCTGCTTAGCGTGCCGTGAGAAGGCTTAAGGGGCGCATTTCAGCTGTCTGCCATTGCCTGCCGCTGCTGAGAGAAGAAAAAGTGGTGGCAGCAGGCAACGGCAGACAGCTAAAATGTGTCCCTTAAGCCTTTGCGCCCTGTGCGACTGCACCGCTCGCATAGGGCTAGGTACGGTCCTGCCTCGGTATTATATTTTGGCCTCTTTCTAGCTTTCTCTAGAGCAACAGGAACTTCCTCCTTTAGTTCTTCCACCACGTCATCCAAATCTCCTTGTTCTTCTTCAAGCACAGATCTCTCCATCTCCTGGCCTTCTGCTGTTCTTTTTTCACTCTTCATTCTCTGTTTTTCTTCATTCTCCTTCCTTTTTGCTTGCCTTTCCTTCTGTAGTCTTCTTGTCTTAGGGAGGTTGACTGGTCCAGTCTGATGAAGACCAACATCACCAACTTTCTCTCTCTGACCTTTTATAAAGGCTAACCTAATCACAGGAATCTTCTTCTCTCTGCTGCAGTCACAAAGTATGTGTATTCCACTGACAAAGGCAGAATTGTATCCCACATCAGTACAACTCTTTTCTCCAGGAACAAGCAGGAATTCAGTCCTCACATATGGGTGACATCGGTGCCGATGGAACCCTCATGCGGAGCAATTTCCCAGCTTTCAAAGCAAGCCTTTGGGATTGCATCATGCATGCGCGGTCCCCTTCCCGCCCAAGGGTGCCATCTTGCTCAGTCTCCCTTTTTCCGTGGAGCCGAAAGGATGTGGTCCGAGTTCCCTCGCGGAAAAAGTGCATCAAAACTGCTGAAGATTCTCTTCTTCGACCCGGTTCGATGCCGGTTCCTCTTCCCGCCTCGGTTTGGTATACTGGTATCGAGTCCGGTCACTGTTTTTTCATTTTTTGTCCTTAGTGACTAGTGTTCGCACTCTTTTTATTTTTCACTGGCAGCCCGGTCGTTCGACCTCGCAGGGGCCCTTTTTCCCCCGATGGCTGCCAGCAAGTTCAAGAAGTTTGATCGGTGCAAAAAATTAATGTCCCTCACTGACACACACAACTGCTGTCTCCGCTGCCTCGGGCCCAACCATGACCCGAAGGTCTGTGGCCCGTGTGGTAAGATGTCCTCTAAGGCACTTAGGAGTAGGCAGCAGCAGCGTGAAAGGATTTTCACCGAGTCCGCATCCTCCCGGGTCCGGACCTCTTCAGAAGCCTCGACGTCTCGGGAGCTGTCGGACTCCAAGCATAGGGGGTCTTCTGAGCGGGGGTCTCCCTCGTGGGAACACTGGAGGAAGAAGAAACTCATGAGGGCAGTGTCATTGGATGCCTCCGATTGACCTGGGCCCTCGCGGACCAGGTCGCGGAGTCCTGACCGCCGCCCCGGGTCCTCGGAGTCGGAGCGGTCTTCAAAGGTGCCTCACACAGAGCCGGAGATGCCGAGGAAGGTAACTGCTGTTGTCCTCATGGACTCTCCGGCAAAACCGGTGTCGGGGCCCGATGGCGTCGGGACCCAACCAGGAGACTGCAGAGCCTTCTGAGCTCAGTCTCAGAATGGCAGCAATGGAGCGCAGCATGTCTGCCTTCATGGAGCAGCAGCAGATGCTGATGGCCAGTCTCACTGGTCCATCCACCCCGACCACCGGGACCTCGATGTCCAAGTCGACCCCGGAGGCCGAGCCGATCCTTGAGACTCTTCGGACTCGGGTTGAGACTCGGCAAAGGTCTCCCTCGACCTCCTGTTTGGGACCAAGGTCGTCGATGCCGGTGTGTTTCAGGCCAAAGCCCTCGTGGCTGGAACCACTCAATTCCTCCTTGGGGGAATTGGCGTGGGAGACGGAAGATGAGGAGTCCCTGGACACCCACCAGAGCCGGTATGTCCCATCGGACTCGCCGGACTCCGAGCCTCGGAGAAGGTCCCCTCTGAAGGATACCCGGTTCTTGGACTTCGTCAGGGACATGGCGAAGGCTTTGGCATTCCCGGCGGACACCGAGGAGGAGCTTGAGGCCCTCCAGTATGACTTTCCCCCTCGGGAAGCCCTTACGGTACCGGTTCCTCCGATGTTGGAACAGCTGATGCTCCACATGTGGGAGTCACCGGCCTTGATGCCGGTTCTCAGCAAGTGGGTTGATTCCATCTATCGAGTCTGCAAGAGCTCTGGGTTCCAAAAAGCACAGCTACCGCACAGCTCCATGGTTGTGGAATCGGCCATGCACAGGCTCAAGAAACAAAAAAAACGCACTCCTCGGTGCCTCCTGGCCGGGAGGCCCGTAACCTGGATGCCCTCGGCAGAAAGTGCTACCAGGGCTCGATGCTGTCATGCCGTGTCCAGACTTACCAGCTGTACATGGGCATGTACTTACGGGACCTGGCAAAGGAGATTGCCGGGTTCTTAGCTGGCCTCTCCGAGGAACCCTTGCAGCGTTTCAAGACCTTGTCCACCGGGATTCGGGAGTGCTCAAAGTTTATATCTTGAGCAGCCTATGACGGTTTCGAGGCTAAGGCCTGGGTAGCAGCGGCTGGCATCAGTGCCCGCTGCTAGGTGTGGCTAATGTTGTCGGTCCTGGAGCCATGGGTTCAGGGAAAGTTGGTCGATGTCCTTTGCCGAAGTGACAACCTATTCGGCAAACCAATGACTGAGAAGGCCGCTGAGCTTGAGTCCGAGTACTTGACCCGGACAAGACTCTCCAAGAAGACATCTTCCCCTTCTAAAAAGAAGGGCTCGGTGGAAAAGCCCTTTTTACCGAGGAAGGGTGCTGCTTACCGCAACTACCCCACTTATCAGGCATCCACAGCTCCCCCACAGGGGCAGCAGGCCAAGGGAAAAGGGCATGGCCCGCGTAAGCAGAAAACCCCCAAGCCCCAGGCCCCGGCTCCGGCCCAGCCTGGAGGGGGTTTTTGACTCCCAAGACATAGTCTCTCTCCCATCAGTAGTAAGGCCTTGCACAGGAGAAAGGCTGGCCCTGTATGCCCACAGGTGGCCAGCTGTCACCACAGATACCTGGGTCCTTTAAATAGTCCAAAAGGGCTATTTGCTCCACTTCAGCCAGGTACCACCCTCCTATTTTCCAGGGGAGCCTCTCAGACCCCCTCTGCACATGGACCTCCTCTTGCAGGAGTTGGCAGGTCTTCTAGAAGATCAGGCAGTGGAACTGGTACCCCACCACCTCCAGGGTCAGGGCTTCTACTCCAGGTATTTTCTGATACCAAAGAGAACAGGGGGCCTCAGACCCATCCTCGACCTACAAAACTTAAACAAGTTCCTGGTGAGGGAGAAGTTCAAAATGCTTTCCCTTGGAATCTTGCTGCCTTACCTCCAACAGGGGGATTGGCTATGTTCCTTAGACCTGAAGGATGCCTACACGCACATCCTCATACATCCAGACCACAGACAATATCTCAGATTTGTAGTGGGAGGAAACCATTTCCAGTACAAAGTACTTCCATTTGGCCTAGCCTCTGCTCCCAGAGTGTTTACCAAATGCCTGGCGTTAGTGGCGGCCTCCCTCAGGAACCAAGGAATTTTTGTCTTCCCTTACCTCAATGATTGGCTCGTCAGGGCCCAGTCGCCGCAGGAGGCCCAACAGGCCACAGATCGCACTATCAACACCCTACAGTGTCTAGGCTTTGTCATAAATCAAGCAAAGTCCTCTTTGCTCCCCACTCAAAACTTAGAGTTCATAGGAGCGCGGCTAGACACTCTTAGGGAAGGGCTTACCTGCCAGAGGACAGGGCACAGAGGCTTCTGGCACTGGTGCACCAAGTCAGTCACAAGTCTCAAATCTCAGCAAGACACTTCCTACGCCTCCTGGGCCACATGGCCTCCACGGTATATGTGACCCCAAATGCCTCCACATGAGGACAGCTCAGTGGTGCCTCAGAAATCAGTGGACACAGGCCACAGGACGACTCCGAGACAGGTTCAGAGTGTCCAAACGACTGGTGAAGTCATTGGCTTGGTGGCTTCAGCCGTCCAACCTGCTCAAGGGAGTACCTTTTCAGACTCCCTCCCACACAAGAGTACTAACGACAGATGCCTCCTTGCTGGGCTGGGGAGCCCATTGCCAGGGATCATGCACTCAGGGGTTGTGGTCTCCTCAGAAGAGTACACACCAAATCAACCTCTTAGAGCTTCGGGCAACTCGCCTAGCTCTTCAAGCCTTCTCTCACATCAGTCTGTCTTGGTGCAGACAGACAATCAGATAGCGATGTTCTATGTGAACAAGCAAGGGGGTACAGGGTCCCGTCTCCTATGTCAGGAGACGTTGGACCTCTGCTCCTTTGCAATCAGACAGGGTGTGTCTCTAAAAGCAGTTTACCTGCCAGGTCAGGAGAACTTCTTAGCAGACAAGCTAAGCAGGACTCTTCAACCTCATGAATGGCAACCTCATGAGTGGCCCTGCAGATCTTCCACTGCTGGGGGCACCCGGCCATAGATCTTTTTGCCAGTCCACAAAATCACCAGTTGCCCAGCTTTTGCTCCATACAATTGATAAATAAGCTCTACCCACTAACCATATCGTAGTATAAATTACTCAGCAAATAACAAGTGATAAATGGAAAAAGCAAACCTCAGATAACTCAAGCACCTCCCACAGTCCACCTTCCGGTGAGCTAAGGTGATTAAAATGAGTTTCACACATCAACAGTTCTCTACAACATTTTCCATTTTTCCACTTTATCTGAGAAAATATCAAGAGCCACATACAAACTCTTAAAAACATGACATTCTAATATAGAAACTTTATATCTTCCTATATATCTCCTTATGTGTCTACTGTAAACACTTTCCATAACAATGAGTTTCAATGTTAATAGTCAAAGTATCTTCTGGTGGCACATGATATCCATCTTTTTTCAAACAGATAAATAAATCCCGACGCCCGCTGGAACGTCCCTCCTGCATTTCACTTCAGCTGCTTCAGGGGAATATAACCAACCAGCGCATTTCACTCTGAAACCAGATGAAGGCTCCCAGATAGCATCACATCTACTCCATCTAAATTTTTTACATTGCTTTAAGAGTTTGTATGTGGCTCTTGATATTTTCTTTGATAAAGTGGAAAAATGGAAAATGTTGTAGTGAACCGTTGATATGTGAAACTCATTTTAATCACCTTAGCTCACAGGAAGGTGGACTGTGGGAGGTGCTTGAGTTATCTGAGGTTTGCTTTTTCCATTTATCACTTGTTATTTGCTGAGTAATTTATATTATGATATGGTTAGTGGTTTCACTAACTTCAGGGGCATATGCTTCTGTCTCCTTGCTATTTAGCACATTGCTACTGCATGACCCCATAATAATCCACATGTTGATGCACTTACCGCCACCCATTGAGGTGGCATTACGTGCACCCACACTAATGGCAACAGTTGCAGTTAGTGAGCATCCCTTATGTCCATGCTAAACATGATGTGCTATCAACCCCCACCTTCCACCCCCAACCCTCTTTCTCCACCCAATTGTGCGCTAACCTGCATTAAATTTTAGTGTGCTGCACTTACCACACACTGTATCACACACTAGCGGTTAGCATGGTTTACTAAACATGCCCCACAGTGTCGGGGGGGGGGGGGAGGCAAGTTCTCCAAATGGGTTAGTTTTTTGCATATGATGATAGTAATGAACCTAAGTCCAAGGGTATGTGGTGTGTGATCTATATCTCTCAAAGTTACTGCTAATGCTCACCGTATTACTTGAATTGTGCCAAAGAGAGCTTCCTTCTGGAGTTCATAAGATATAAGAAAAAATGCAATGGTGTAGCATGTTTGGATAATTTATCAAAGTGCGCTTGAAAATTCCTCTTAATCAGGCTCGTGGTTCCCAATACGATGGGAAATATTTCTATATCTTTCTGACACATTTTCTTGGTGTCTGACTGCATTTCTTGGTACTTCAGGATCTTCATCTCAACACGATTCGCTGACTCAGCTCCTCTAGACACCTAGGAAGGTGTAGATAACAGGAGGGATCTAGCTAAGCTTGAAGAATGGTCTAAAATTTGGCAGCTGGGATTTAATGTTAAAAAATGCAAGGTCATGCACCAAAGACTTATACAGATACACAATCACCTCCTTTTTTCTGCTAGCCATTCCCCTCCATATGCACCCAAGCATCCTTCTAGCTTTTGCCATTGACTTTTCTACCTGTTTAGCTACTTTAAGATCATCAGACATAACCAAGCCTCGGTCCTGCTCTTCTTTAGTGGACAAAAGTACTTCACCCCCTATACTATATTGCTCCCTTGGATTGCTGCAGCCCAAATGCATGGCAGCTTTAGCCTGTTTCTGAGATCCAGTGGCTGGTAAGTCTCTACCCTTGCACCCGGATATCTTGTTCTTTCTCCAAGGGGCTTGACGTCTGCTTCCTCCCCTCTGGTCGGGGTCCCTTCCTAGGATCTGTGTCTGGTGCTCAGGGCCCTGAGGTTGGTGACCCTTGAGCCGTTGAAGCATGTTACTTTGAAGGATTGATGATCAAGATAGTCTTCTTGGTTGCAATTTTTCCACAAGGTGGATTTACGAGCTGCAGGCTCTGTCTTGCCGAGATCCTTATCTATCTTTTTCGAAGGAGGCAGTTTCCATTCGACCTGTGCCTACCTTCTTGCCTAATGTGATTTCTCCTTTTCATGTGAATCAGGTTGTCTGCTTGCCCTCCTCTAAGGAGCAGTGTCGGGGGGGGAGGATAAAGATCTTCACCTTGTGCATGTCTGGAGGGTGCTTCTCCGGTACCCAGAGGTTACAAATTCTTTTTGTAAGTCTGACCATCTTTTTGTGCTGTTTGCTATCCTGTGGAAGGGTGCGTGATAGCTAAGTCGACTTTGAGATGCTGGATTAAGAAGGTCATTGCCTTGATGTCTCTGTTGTGGAGCCAGCCAGTTCCAGATGGTTTGCACACCCATTCTCCTCATGGGTGGAGCAGAGCTTGGTAGCCCTGCAGACGTTTGTTGGGCGTCAACGTGGGCATCACTTTTCACTTTTGTCAAGCATTACCCCTTGGATGTTCACGCTTGGGGGGACACAGCCTCTGGCTTGTGAGTTTTGCAAGCTGTGGTGTCTTCCTCCCACCTAGTGCTTTGGTATATCCCACTTATCTGGACTGGTCTAGCAGGACAATATGAAAGGTGACATTTTACTTTCCAGTTAATGTCCTTTCCTTGAGTCCTGCTAGACCAGTCCAGGGCCTGCCCCAGTAACTGAATTTTCTGTGTTCTTCTGCTGCGGTACTCTTTGGTCCGCTTTGATTTTTATACTTGACTCTGCAGGTTCATCTTCCACTGACAGCCTTCTGTTTATGCTTTCCTTTACATAGTTCCCTACTGTTGATTACTCTTTGATGCCCACAATTGAGGTTGTGTGAGACTTGCCATGTATCTTCCATATGCTTTGGGACAAATACTGAAGAGACCTTTGACGGCTGAGGTGAATAGAGGCATAGGAATGATGTCATTGAAGCCTGGGCTTTTCATTGATTCTTTGTCTCCACCAATCTGCTGGTAGAGGAACATAACCTACTTGTCTGGACTGGTCTAGCAGGACTCAAGGAAAGGATAGTAACTGGTAAGTAGGATATCACCATTGGTTGTTTATTCCTCCAAATAGTAGGAGGACTAGGGGACATGAAATGAAGCTACAAGGTCGAACATTGAAGACTAATCGGAGAAAATATTTTTTTCACTCAATGCATAATCAAATTCTGGAATATAACAACAGCTGCTGGTGTAGCTGGATTTAAAATAGGTTTGGACAAGGTCTTTGAGGAAAAGTTCATAAACCATTATTAAAGAGGACCAGGGAAATCCACTGCTTACCCCTGGGATAAGAAGCATGGAATCTGTGTACCTTTTTGGGAATCTGACAGTTACTTGTGAGCTGGATTTGCTGCTGTTTGAAACTGGATACTAGTCTTGATGATCCCTGGATCTAACCCAGTATGGCATATTTTATGTTCTTATCCATATGTTCAACACTGCTGCAATGCAATGTGGCCTTTGAGTCAATGCTGATTCCTGGTAAGCTAGCAGCTCCTGGGTTGTCTTGGCAGTGTGACTGGAAGTAGATCCCCAAACCTTTCTTCAAAGGCAAAGGGAGAGTTAAATGACTTGCCCAAGGCCATAAGGAGTGACAGTGGGAATTAAACCTTGGTCTTTTGGTTACCAAGCCAGTGCTCTAACCATTAGGCTACTCGACCAGGGGCTGAATATATGGATTATGTTAACACTGGAGCCAGCATTTAACTTAAGTCAGTGACTGTTCTGGCTGAAAATATACCCCTATCTATGTGACTTATTCCACAGGATTGGTCCAGAGAGGGGGATACAGAAGCAAAGGTTGGCTCAACGTTCCACAACCCCTTCAGTCGTCCCTGCAAATTCCGATCATTTACTTGACCCTCTGTAGTACTGCCATTGAGCTACTAGCCTGTCTCTACTAATTCTTAAAAAATGTACTTTGATATCTGTAATCGTTTTGGTCTCTTACATTTTTTTTTAATTGAATTCATAATCTTTTTAGAATTATGGAGTTAGAAAATTGATTAAAGCTCAGCACAAAGCTCTCAGCCAGCGACAAAAATGCTGAACTTTAATCCAGTTAATCGCTCTAATACTAAAGATGTAATGAATTACACCATTCAGCATTAGTGTAATCAATGTAGAAATGTGCTAATGCACAGAGCATCCTAATTTCTTAATTTCTCTGCATCATGTCTAGACCTGACTAATCCAGATATTTGACTGACTTCCTATAAAATAGTTGTGCCTGCTTGTATTTTGTTTGAGCACAGACATACTCAAGGAAGTTCTGATAGATGTTTTCTTGCATACAAAGCTACATTCCATTTTATTCAGTTTAAGTACACATCAACTTGATAAAGAGCCATCATGCAACCCTAGATTTGCATCATAATTACATTTTATTCCAGAAACCTCCTAGTGCTGAGCTGATCCAAAATGATAGTCTTATACAGCAGCGTGGTAAAAAAGAGCTCAGGTACTACACTATCTAATTCGTTAGTCCTTGAGATATATCACAATGTAGAAAAGAGTGGCATCTCAACCATCTGTTAAATGCCAGTCTACAGCTTCATCTAGCATTGCCTACCAAAACATATTTTACTCTGTTATTTCCCATAAGAAATTCCCATCATGTTGGTAAATATGAGCACTCGTCCTTTACCTATTCCATTAGATCTTTGAGGCTGAACACGTGAAACAGCAATAAAATTGTAGATCAGAAGAATGATTCAAACTAATAACACCTTTTGTGTACTTGACCAGGATCAACTCCACACAGAGAAGGCCCAAGGTCACTCTTTTCAGGATGCCATCAAGCACAATCTCCACCCTTACCCTCAGCCAGGCATGAGACAACCGTGCCACCTTAGATACATTAATGGTTCAGAAGTGTGGCCTCTAAATACATCTGCTCTAACTGCACTGCCAATTATCCTGCCTCAAGGTATTTCAGAGAGGGGTGGTGGCTAATGAAGGCTGGAACCTTATGCAGTGTTTCATCCCCAGTCCTGTGGGAGCTGATGCTGCAGTGGCTGGTTATCGTGGTATTGTCAGATATAATGCTAGCTGGCGATAGTTTCAGGATCCCGTATGGTGGTCTGCTACATTCATTCCCTATATTCATCCCCTGTTGGGAATGCTCAGTAAGCATGCCAAACCACTTAAGGAGCACTGTGAGACCTTTTCTCCCTTTGTCATTCCCATCGATGATAGTTCCCTGGCAAGTATCGGAGAGAAGCTCAGTCAATGATTTAATTTTGCTCAAGAAGCATTCTGTGCAATATGCCTTATATGACTACACACTGAACGTGCTTAAACAATGTGGAAGGAGCACTCTAATGGCCAAGATGGATATCCAGTTAGCATTATAGCTGCTTCCAAGGCATTCTGATAATTTTCAGTTACTAGGCTCCCAGTTTGATGGGGCATTTTGTTATTACTGTACATGTGTAAGTCCATGGGCTGTTCTGTTTTATGTGCCTTTTCTTATTTTTTATTTCAGCATTTTAAAATAAATTTGATAGTAAGGTGCAAGAAAAACTAGAAAAAAGAACTGATATGTCAGAACAAGGAGATCTAAAATAACAATCAGAACCCCATGCTAAGCTAGAAACGAGCCCTGTGTGACTCGTGAATCTGGTGCCCCCTCCAAGAACTCGCTTTTATCAGACATTCTGGAAGTCCAGTGATGAAAAAACAGTGCCCCTTTAATACTCCTGCCCTGTGCGGCCACATTGCTCGCACGGCCCTTGTATTTATTTATTTATTTAGCTGGGTTTATATACCGCTCTATTTTATAGGCAGAACAGTTTACAGAAAACATTACAACAGAACATTTAAACAGGAAAGTTAACTTGGATGAATTTACAGAAAGCATTAAACATTGCGTAACAGAACGACTTTGTTTAAATAGGAGTTAACTTGGATGATTTATAACATTACTTGAGTAATTGATAGTATGGCATAGTATAACCAGTAATGATTTACAACCATCTTTGTTGTGGGAAGGGTGATAAGAGTAGGGGTTTGATGAGGTGCTGGGGTTTGTAGTTGGAGGTTCTTCTGGCTACTATGGTATATTTTCATAGTAGTGTTTGAATAAGTGGGTCTTTAGTGCTTGACGGAAGCTTGTGAGGTCTGGGTTGGTTCTAATTGGTTCCGGGATCATGTTCCAGAGAGTTGGAACATATAAGTAGAGTGTTCAATTGCAGGTTGCTTGGCTGCATTTTACTTTTGCAATGGGGATTTCAAGGGTGTTTCGCATGTTTTGTCTTCTACTCCTGTTGTTGGATGTCATGCGTGCGAGTGACGAGAGTCCACAGATATGTTGTGTATGATTTCAAATATTGCTAGTAGTGCTTTAAATTTTATGCGGAGAATTATAGTTAGCCAATGCAAGTGCATTAGAATTGATGTGATGTGATCTGATTTTGAAGCTCCCTGGAGGTGTTTTGTGCCATGTGTAGTGGTTGCAGGGTATGCTTCGGGAGGTCTTGGTAAATGATATTTCAATGGTCAAAGTGCAGAAAGATGAGGACCTTGAACACAGTGCGGAAGTCATGTACGTCGAGGAGGGAGCGAAGATGGTGAAGTGTTCTGATTTTGTGGTATATTGATTTGGTGGTTTTATTGATATGGGGATGCATGCTTAAGTGCTGGTCGAGGGTGATTCCGAGGTCGTGGACTTCAGGTTTTATTTCTGGTTCAGCATTTCTTATTCTCAATGTGGATGGGGAGGTGAATGTCAGGTCTCTGGTTATGTACACTACTTCCATCTTTTGGAAAGTTGACTGTGAGCCATTGTGAGATTGCATTGAAGCAGTTTATTACTGGAGCGTGGTCGGGTTTAGTTGTAAAGAAAGGTGCTTATATCATTGTCATCAGCATACACATGATAATAGATGTTGAAGGATTGTATTATAGAACATATTTGTTGTATACAGTATAGATGTTAAAAAGTAGAGAGGATAGCGCTGATCCCTGTGGGACTCCTTGTCTTTGTTCGTATGTGGCTGAGGTATGCGGTCCTATTTTTACCTGTTGTTGACGACCTGTAAGGCATGATTGAATCTAGTTTAAGACTCTGTGTTTTTCTACTTCTTGCAAGCGGCATAATAAGGTGCTGTGGGATATTGTGTTGAATGCTGAGGCCGAGTCCATGAAGATCAGAATGAATCCTTGCTTTGAATTCTCAATGCCTTTGATGAGTCTGCCAAGTAAGGTATGGCCCTGACTACCATTCCATACTCCTAGGAAACTAATTAGTTATCTCCATGAAAGCCCATGTGAAAGAAGAGGGGTGATGTAAGCACAAAAAAAAAGAGCCAAAGAAAAGCAGCAAACAGAGCCATAATATCACATTATGACCTTACAAAGTCACCATCCACAGCCCAGAGAGAGAAATTCTAACCAGGTAACTTCTTGTTATGTGCCTTTCAAGATGTTCTTCACATCTAGACATTGAATGACTGTCTAGCATACTAGAATCAACAGTGTCATCTACTGTTTGCATAACTTCCTGTGTGTGGGCCCATACATATCCTTTGCTTGCATGAAACTCTTTCCGGGGTTCCTGGTGCTTACATATCACTTTAGTATTGTTTTCTGTTGATAGGACTAAGATAAAGACCATTTATTTATTTATTTGGACATTTTTCTCTACCGCCCCTTCCTTCGATCAGGGGCGGTTTACAACAAACAACAATCAGTTACAGAGAACATTTTTGAACTATAGTATGTGAGATGGATCCTTGAAAAGACTAAAGAATACCAAAAGGATATCTATTTGTGCTTTATCGACTATAGCAAGGCTTTTGACTGTGTAAACCATGAGAAACTCTGGGCCACGTTAAGAAGCATGGGTATACCAGAACACCTGATCGTTCTCTTGCGCAATCTGTACATTGATCAAGAATAAACAGTTCGAACGGAACAAGGAGAAACAGAATGGTTTAAAATAAGCAAAGGTGTAAGACAAGGCTGCATACTTTCCCCCTACCTGTTTAATTTATATGCAGAACAAATCATCAGAGAAGCAGGACTGTATGAAGACCACAGAGGTGTGAAGATTGGTGGAAGACTCATCAACAACCTTCGCTATGCTGATGATACCACATTACTGGCTGAAAGTGAAGATGATCTGAAACATTTGCTTCTCACAATCAAAGAACATAGTCTCAAAATGGGCCTGCACCTTAATGTAAAGAAGACAAAGATCATGACAACTGGCATAATCAACAGGTTCATCGTTGAAGGAGAAGAAATTGAAATCGTGAACAACTTTAACCTACTTGGATCAACTATCAATAAAGAAGCAACAAGCAGTCAAGAAATCAGACGACGCATTGCTCTTGGCAGAATGGCTATGAAAGACCTAGATAAGATTCTCAAGAGCAGAGATGTCTCTCTCCATACAAAGATTCGACTTGTTCAAGCCATGGTATTTTCAATAACATCATATGGATGTGAAAGCTGGACAGTGAAAAAGACAGACAGGAAGAAAATTGATGCCTTTGAATTATGGTGCTGGCGGCGAATACTGTGTATACCATGGACTGCCCGAAGAACAAACCAGTCGGTACTAGAGGAGATCAAACCTAAGCTTTCTTTAGAAGCTCAGATGACAAGACTTCGACTTTCATACTTCGGACACATCATGCGAAGAGAGAGATCATTAGAGAAAGACATCATGCTTAGCAAGATAGAAGGTCAACGCAAAAGAGGAAGGCCAGCAATGAGATGGATCGCTACAATAACAGCAGCTACGGGTACCAGTCTGTCAACAGTGACCCGCCTGACTGAAGACCGAACACAATTTAGGATAGCTATCCAGAGGGTCGCCATGAGTCGACTCCGACTCGACGGCACTTAACAACAACAACAACAACAGTACAATTAACTGTATACATACCAGTTAACCACAAATAAGGTCATATAGGGATAGCTTCATATGTTTAACTATATATATGATAGCCAGAAAGAAATTGGAGTTAGTGGGGAAAGAAGGCTGCTGGAGAGAAGATGTAATAGTTAGGGGGAGTATTGGGATGTGTATAAGTACTGTTGGCCATGAGAGGGTGGTAGTGTTCGGTGAATAGAAACGTTTTTAAATCCTTATGGAATGTCTGGAGGTCTTTGGAAGATATTATGTGGTCGGGGAGGGAGTTCCACAGAGTGGGTGTTGTGTACGTGAAGGCTCTACTACTGGTAGCTTGTTTAGTCTTACGTATAGTGGAAGGGATCAGGAGATTTTGTGTACTCTTTCTCCTGCTTCTTGAATCATTTTGGGTACTTATCTTGGTTGAGAGGTAGGAGGGGGAAATGCCGTTGAGTAATTTGAATGTTGTAACTAACAGTTTGTATTTGACCCTATTTGCTATAGGGAGCCAATGGAGTTTATAGAGTATGGGGGTGATGTGGTCTGAAAGACTGTCTTTAGCAATAATCCTTGCTGTTACGTTTTGAGCTAGTTGGAGTGTATGCAGGTTCTTTTTCGATAGACCCTGTAACAGGCTGTTCCTTATCCGTTCCTCCAGTTTAGTCCTCCACCTCTGGGTTGTGCACCTCCTCCTGGAGCTTGGAGACTGGGCATGTCAAAGTCGTGACATCACTGGATATAGCCTGCTAGTATCTCCCATCAGCCCCCAGTGTGTCCAGTCTCCATGCAGCAGAGGACGTAGTGAGCCTAGCTTCTGGGCTCACTTGGGGGGAACAGATAAGGAGCATTTAGTGTGACAAATTCTATTCTGATTTTGCTTTTGCTTTTTACTTTTAATTTTACTTTCAGTTAATTGGTAATCAGGGATTAGTTCCCTTTAGTTATTAGGAACAAATTTCCTTAAATTTACAGTAATTTTAAATTTGAGCCTGGCTCTTTAAATTAGTAGCAGCTCTCGCCTTCCCTCCTTGTCAGTTGTTTTCACTTGCTGCAGGCATTCGCCGGTGCGGATCTCTCTCCCTGGACGGTACGGGAGAGAGCTCCACACTGAAGCTGTGTGAGACGGAGCCTCTCCGTTGCTGTGGGATTTTAATTTTACTCTGTGGAACCGGCTGAGAGGTCCTCACCGTGGCTGCCAGGCACATCAGCGTGGCTTGAGGATCGGAGGAATTCAAAGCGGTAGGAGCAGGCTGCGTGGCTTTCGGCCCTGCAGGTAAGGCCTTCGGGCTCGGTCGGTCTGCTGAGGCCTCCTTTTTGCAGCGGCTGTTGTTCTTGGTGCCAAAATTCATTGGCGAAGGGGCGGCCATTTTCTCTCTAGGTATTTGGACCGCATGGCGAGAGTTGCAGGGAGCTGCCTGTGTGAGGAAGACAACAGGCAGAATAGCTAGATTTTTGGGCCTAGTGTTTCTTTCTTTTGTTTGTAGGTCTTTTGAGGCTCGGGGGGTTCCTCAGCCTTAAGGGGGCTGTTGCCAGTCCTCCTTATTTTTAAGTTTATTCTTAGTTTTATAGGACAGCAGTTTTGGCATTGATCTCTGATACCACATGTTCTTTCCCTCCTAATCATGTCTCTGAGGAGCATCTGTTAAGTCCCAGGATATTAGGCAAATTGCCAGCTTTTAGGTTTAAGAGCAGATCCCTGACTGGTAGTTGGAAGGAGGGACAGGCTGGAAGGGTGCCTTTGTGTATTCTATAGTGAAAGTTGCCCAAATGCCTGTGGTTTCACAGGGACAGGTTTAGGAAACCTTAGGATATAAAAAAGTATATAACAGTTAACTGTCAACCAAGAAGTGCCTGTGCTACGGTCTGTGGCCACCAGAGGGCAGCTGGTACACTCACTAGTGCCTTTCTGTGACCGTGTGTATGCAGCCATATCAGATTGATCATTTTCTGCAAGTCAGGGAAGAAATAACCACAGGGCCATCTCATGGGCTCTCAGGGGTTAGTGACTAAACCAGCAACTGCGATGTTCTGCAAATCAAGATTATATGACCAAGATTTAACCCTTTCCAGGCCGAGCCCAAAACTCTCGGGATCCAAAATTCTGACTAAATATTCCTATCAAATGGTATATAATACATGACCATAGCAGAAGGAAAAGCACTATTAGAACATATTGAATAAGATGGGTACAATTTTCCTGAAATATGCAAAAAATTAACCCGGCTGCAGAATGTGGATTAAAAAATTTAAAGTAGGCCTTCAAAGGGTTTTAAAGCTCTTAACTTCTGTATCGTTTGTTGGGCTCCGGTGCCCTAAAGGCCACCGGATGGCAGCACTGCTCATGAATCACATATATTATTCAGTGCCCCCATCCCTGGGGGGGGGTGGTAAAATACAAAATCGTATTACTCATCAGGTTCACACAGGCAGCAACCTCTAAGACCTCCATTTGCAAGGTTGTCGGTGTATCCCACTGCTATTTCTCTGACTGCAGGAAGGCCGGGGGGGGGGGGTGCCTTTGTGTTTCATAGCTCCACTTGGCATGCCCTTCCCAGGAAATTCTCATCTATTTCTAGAGCAGGATTTCATTTCATTTCATTTCTCTAGTTATGGTTAATGCACAGCGTTAAGGGGCTGTGTTTGAAGGTTTGGGTCCCACGGACTTCGGTGGGATTTCAAAAAGAAAAAGAAACTCTCTTTAGTGAGAGATAGCCTTGTTCATTTTTAGCTAACACTGTTGATTATTCGGTGGCCTTTTGCGTCCTGAACCCCAAGGTCGGGACACTGTTTGCTTCCAGGGGTTCTACTCTATTTCGCTCTTCAGCTCCCTGGCAGACGCAGCAGGCTGGCAGGGGGTGTGCAACGCGTCCTGCAATGCTGAATCCCTCAGGATAAGGGGGGAAGGAAAACTGGGTGCAGCGGGGGCTGGTAGCTTCTTGCAAAGCTATAGGAGCAGTTCAGGTAATTTTAGCTCATCTGCTTTGATTTCATTGGAGTTGGCGGAAACTTGGTTTTTGGAGTCCTATGCTTTTAAAAAAAAAAAGGGCTTAGCTATGTTGATTTACAAGAATCTCCTTCCGCTATCCATAGAAGGTCCTGTAAAGCGTTAAAGTCGGTTTATATGGCAGGATAATATTTTGGCTTAGCTGCTGTGATATAGCGCTATGATCCGCTGTAAACATATTCAAGTCAAAAGGAATTACGTATGGTGATAACTCTCTTGGACAGTTGTAATAGGTGCTTGGGTGAGCGCCATGGCCAGTCCACAGATGTGGAATGCTCTGCCATAAGCTTTATGTCATGAGAGGGGTTTTATAGTTGTGTGGTTTCTTAATGGAAAATATTCCCGTTTAGTTTGGCTTTGCCCAAATTATAAGATTTTATGGTAGATTTGTAATGTCTTAATTTTGCCTATATGTGGTTTAATTTTACATATGGAAAAGGCAGCTCAGCGGAGAGAGGTTGCAAAATAGAACTCTGGCCTTTGAAGCTATCTATGCTCCCATTCCATTTATCAGAAGTTCTCCAGTATGGAGAGTATCTGCTAGTGTTCAGCGAATGCCTTAATGGGGGCCAGAAGCACACAGCCAGGCTAGTTCTCTAGCAGCAATAGCAGCAGCTCAGATTCTAGTAGGCATACATCATATGCTGGGCTTACAAGATGGCTTCCACGCTGATCGGCATCAGCCAAGATGGCTGCCGGTTTAGACTGTGAATGTGGAGGCAGCCTGGATGAGGGACCTTGCGTTCTCTGGAAAATGCCCTGCATACACTGAATCATTTAAATTCGATCAGCTACTGGCAGGACACAATACACTCTCGCATGCTTTTTTGTTTCAGTGGTCTGAAAGTGGAGTCTCTTCCAGGTGGTATAATGGGAACTTGTCTGCAGTTTCTCGGCTTCTTCATTGCTGACTCAGTTCCCACTGCGGAATGAGAAAACTGTATTTCCTAACACCAGGTGCTAGTTTAACTTAAAATATAAAGTCCATCTTTGTGCAGTCAGACGGAATGGGGCGTTACTCTAGCAGGAAGGCCGTGGATTAGTATGCCTGTGATGGAGAGTTCTTTCTACTTCATATTGCTGGCACGGAAAGCGTGTCTCTTAACATATGCTGAAAGAATTTTTGGTTAAGAGATGTCTTTGTGAAAAAAAAAAAAAGTATTCAGCTGTCCTGAATTCGCCTGTTCTTGATTGACATTTTGAGGCTAACCAGGAGCAGCCCTGGGTACTATGTGGGTGAGTGCACACCTTGCACTACCAAGGGGTGTGGACTCACTGTATGGAAGAGAGCCCTAGCAATCTTCTTTAGCGCAAGATAGGAAAGTAGATGGTTCACTGAAGCGATCATTGGGGGCAATGCTCTGTCCTTACAAGCTCCCATTTGTGGAGCCTGGGGGGGCGAGAGCATGCTTCAGGTGGTCGCAGTGTTTACGGCAGTCTACTCACCTGGAACAGGAAAGGATCAAGGAGTTGAATTGACTAGAGCCTGATTTGCTTTATGTGGCAAATGTGCATTATGGTTTAATTAGAGTGCTAGCTAATATTATTGGCTTCCTTGGGGTTCACCCGGAGGTCTCTCTGGTGGAGGAATGGGGCGGCTGATTGTTCGTCCAAGTCGAGGCTCAGTAAGCTCCTAGTTAAAAGTTTTTGTCTTGTCCTTTCCCCGTGGGCTCTCATAGGGCAAGTAGTTAGCGTATCGAGGCTTTCGGGGAAAGGTACTCTTGGTAGCGCCCGGTTGGACGAGACGGCCATTCTAGGCTGATCTCATTCGCCTACTCGACGGGCATTTCCTAGAAGTTGCCGGTAGCGGGCATTCTGCTGCGGCTAGGTCCGCGACGAATGTCTCAGGTGGATCGGTGCCCGCCTACGGTTTGGCCTTTGAATGGGGTGGGGCTGAAGAAGAAGGGTTATTCTGCGGCAGTCTTTGCCACTTTGTTGAGAGCAAGGAGGCAGGCTGCGTCTGGTACATAGGTCCATGCTTAGCGTCTTTTTGAAGGCTGCTGTTCACGGCGGCAAGTCCGGGCGACAAAGGTGTCTGTATCCTTGGTTTGAGTTCTCTGCAGGACAGTGTCTGAAGGAACTAGCGGCCAGTTCCTTAGAGGGTCCAGCTGGCGACTATTTCCAGCTGTAGAGGTTCTGTGGAGGGAATAGCGCTAGGTGTTCGGATCGATGTGTGGCGTTTCCTTAAGTTGGGACCCGACTGCAATCCTCAAGGAGAGTTCGGGTGCCGCCGTGGGATCCCGATTGGGCCTTAGAGGCGTTAACTAAAGAGCCCTTTAATTCTTTACTCTAGGCGTCGGTAAAGGATTTGCTGTTATAGACAGTGGCTTTGATAGCTCTTTGTTAGGTGTGACGAGTTTCGGAGTTTCAGGCGTTGTCATGTAATGAGCCGTTTTCACCCTTTCTGGATAGAGGGTGGTGCTTGCAACCAGTCCCGTCGTCCTTCCAAAAGGTGGTATCTGATTTTTCTCCTGAGCCTATTGGTTTCTCTTCCAGTTCTCGGTTTTTCTGGAAGGGGAGGTTTTTATTCGTAGCTTACGCCGATAGGAAACATAAAATGCAGGGCGCGGCGTTCGTTTCTTTGTTTTTTGTGTGTTGGTTGGAGGTCCCCGCGAAGGGGAAGCAGCAGCAAAGGCGGCCATTTCGCACTGGGTTAAGGCGGTGGTTGCCTCAGCATTCTGGTGGCGAGGTTGTACGATTCCGGGGGGGCTTTCTGACTCTTGCTACCAGGGCGCAAGCAGCTTCATGGGTGGCTCACTGTGTCATTCCACCAGGGGGGATTGGTAGAGCAGCTTCCAGGTCATCTCTTCATTCCCTCAATAACCACTGCTGCCTAAATGTTCTGGCAGTAAAGGATGCCTGTTCTGGGTCGACGGTGTGGTGAGTTGGCTGGATAGGTCCCTCCCAATGATTACTGCTCTGTTACATCCCAGAGGTGGAGGACTAAACTGGAGGAACGATAAGGAAATTGAAATTACACTTACCTGGTAATTGTCGTTCCTTGAGTGACGACAGTTTAGTCCTCATTCCCACCCAGGGGTGTCATTTCTTCAGAGTTTTTATTTTCAGGCGGAGTGGAGCCATCAATATCAAGGAGTAGACAGATCCTTTCAGATTCTAGATCGCAGTGAGTATCCCTCTCTGTTGTTTCTTCCTTCTCTCTTATTTAAATGAGGGGATGGTATAGGAAGCGTGTTTGCATAGGGGGGACGTGAATGTAAAGTTAAAAAATATATATATATAAGACTGATAAGGCTAAAAAGGTTCCTCAGGTTGAGGAATGGAGAGTTATTTAAAGTTATGGTATAGTTACTTATTTGTTGTTCCTTTGAGTTTGCTTTGTCAATAGTATACTGGGGGCTCATGGGAGATACCAGCAGGCTATATCCAGTGATGTCACGACTTTGACATGCCCAGTCTCCAAGCTGCAGGAGGAGGTGCACAACCCAGAGGTGGCGGACTAAACTGTCGTCACTCAAGGAACGACAATTACCAGGTAAGGGCAATTTCTATTTACAGTAGTCGAAATGCAGTGTGATTAATGCTTGCACTGCTGTTCTAAAGTCATTTGGTTCTAGTAGCAGTCTGAGGTGTTGAATTGTTTTTTGTTTGTAAAATATGGTTTTAGCAGTGTGCTTTATATGAGCTAACATGTTTAGGGCTCTATCATTTATGATGCCTAGATATTTTATCTCCTGTTTAACTGGTAGGTGATGTTGTGGAGTTTGACAGATGGAGGGGGGTGAAGTTCTGTTTTTTTGTATTGAAGAATATTTCTGTTTTCTTGAAATTTATATGTAGATTATTTGCATTTAACCATGATTCTGCATCAGATATGCAATCTGTAATGTTTTTGTATGATGGGCTTCTTATGTTCATTGGAGTATATACCATAATATCATCTGCATAGATATGATATTTGATATTGTGTTTATTGAAAATTGAGCAAAGCGGTTGGAGATATAAGTTAAATAGGAGGGCGGAGAGAGCAGAACCCTGGGGTATTCCCTGTTCTTGAGGGAAAGTGGAGGATGATTCTTGATTGATTTTTACATATTGCATGCAATTTGAGATGTATGAATTAAACTATTTTAATGCTGTTCCTGATACACCTATTTGAGCAAGTCTAGAAAGGAGGATGTTATGATTGATGTTGTCAAATGCTGCTGTGATGTCTAGAAATACCATGATGAAGGTTTGATTTGGATTATCCAATCCACAGACGAGTATGTCGAATAAGATTAACAGCAGGGTTTCTACGCCATGGTATGGACTGTCACGCCCATAGCCCCTTACATGCAGTATGGAGGGGCGTGGCTGTCATTAGAGAGATTCACCTTTTGGTCTTTAACTGATTGCCTTGTAATGCCTTATGGGAAAGGTAGTTCAGTCAGACAGTATTCAACCTCAGGTAAAAAAAAAACACCTTTGTAGTTGCCTTGAGTGGTAATGTAATGACAGTTTATTAACTGAAAAAACCACACTAAGGTTCATAAATTCCACCTTTGGATTATTTCTCCAGGATTCTTGTAAATGAACATCAGGATATAAATGAATTCCAAACAAAACAGCTTGCAATGTTCTCCAGTATAAACATAAATACTTTAACAGCCCAGGCTATCAGGCATGGCTTGCAGTGCTGATCAAACAAACAGAAAACAGCTTTTCCTAAAGCAGGTTTCTTTTTCCTCTCAGTCCAGAACACTGTTTCTCTTAAACACAGAAAAACTTTCAACAAGGCAGTTAAACTCTTCACAGGCAAGCAATTCTCTATGCAAGGTTTTCTTATAAACAGCCAAACAAAAGCTTTCCTTACTTTTACCGTTAGTACGGCTTCCGGCTGAGCACTGCTCTGGCTCACAGCTGATTCACCAACTTAATTAGGCAGCTTCGGCTTGCACAGTAAACCACAGGCTCTTAGGGCTACCGGACACTGGAGGTTTTCCTTACGGTTGACTCCCTTTCAACACCTCTGTATTGGAAGACTGGCATAAAGAGCAATCCATGTATGAGACTTCTTCTAAGGCTATCTCTGGTTCACCCAGTTGCATTGGCACTTCCTCTGATTCTGGCTCAGAATTAGGCAAGCTTCTAATGCTCATACCTGGGTCAAAGCTTGTAGCAGCTTCTCCTCTCTCATGCTCTGGCCACCATTCACCGGTGCTTCCACATCCTGTTCTCCAACTTGTGTTCCTGGTTCCTGCTGTTCTCACTGATCCAGTTCCATTACTCTTCCAGTAGGCACTCCTACTGCTCTCACGTTCTCTCTCCTTTCCTCTTCTTCTTCCTCTCCTGCCTCTCCCTTCTGAATAAACTGACCTAGTCTTAAACCTCTCAGGTGTCTGCTCCACCCCCTCTCCTCTCAGGTGTTGGAGATCAAACTGCCACGTGGCAGCTGAGTAATTGGGGAATTCAGTGACGTAAGGGTTCCTTACCCTGAGCCTGTATTCCCTCTCTTTTTCTCCACTAGGGGCATTCTGCAACCTATTGTAGCTAGGAATTTCCTGCTTTCTAGGTGTAAAGGGAGTTTTGTGTCTCTGACTGGTAAAATAGGTCCTTTTTATAAGGGTAAATTCCTTCCCTTTATCCCTGTCTCTTGGATCCTGATAAGCTTCCTTATCACATACCCCCCTGCCCAAGATATTACGGGCTGGCAGAGGTTGCGAGTGTTCCTCCGAACAGACCGTAATTCCTGTGAGAGCATCAGTATTTTTATGCAGCTTTTCTGCCGGCTGTTCTGCGCTGAGGTTATCATCCTTCACAGATCTCGCTTACCAAGACCTAAGCACATTTATGTGGTAAGTCTGTCTGCGCCCCTTAGTACTTTCTATGATATAAGACATTGGGCTCACCTGCTTGATCACCTTCCAAGGCCCTTTCCACTGTACTTTAAACTTGGATGTGGGGCCTGCTACCTGTACCAGAACCTTTTTAGCCAGGCTTAGCTGGCGAGGCTTGGCCTTTCCGTCATTCTGCTCCTTCTGGCGCAGTTGACTGTCCTGTAAATTCCTCTCAGCTACCTGTGAGGCCCTATTTAAACGTGCTTTTAAGTCCCGTAAAAATTGAGGAACTCCCTTGCCCTCCTGTTCAGGGTCTAGCCACTGTTCCCTTAATATATCTAAGAGTCCACGAGGGGCTCGACCATACATCAGCTCATAGGGAGATATGCCCAGGGAAATCTGAATCCGTTCCCGGCAAGCGTATAGGACAAAAGGTAACATGTCCCATTCCTCCATGTTTCCTGCTAACCCTCTTCTTAACATTTGTTTTAAGGTTTGATTTAATCTTTCCACCATACTGTTTGTCTGGGGATGATAAGCGGATGTTTTTATGTGATGAATTCTGAAAGCATCCCAAATCTGGGCCAGATACTTTGATACAAAGTTGGTCCCACGGTCTGTTAACACTTCTCTGGGGAACCCTATTTCACAAAACAGCTTTATCAATTCTAAAGCTATTGTTTTTGCTGAAATATTTCGTAAAGGAACGGCCCAGGGAAACCTGGTAGCCTGATCCACCTTGACTAAGATGTACTGGAAACCTCGGGGTGTTTTAACCAGGGGAGCCTACTATATCCATTGCGATATGCCCTACGGGGTCTGATATGATGGGTGTTGGAATCAGAGGCACGACTGGGGGTTGTGCGGCTGTGACTCGCTGGCATGCTGGGCATGCGGCACAGAACCGGGCGGTTTCTTTAAAAATGCCAGGCCAATAAAAGCGTACCAGAATCTGATCTAATGTTCCCTGTACCCCTTTATGTCCACTGTGGTACTGCAGACCCCGTGCAGTCAGAGAAAAGTGTTTTAAATTCAGAAAAAAGACTCCAACACAGGATGCAACATTACGAGGAGCCAGATAGGGGGAGCAAGAGAGACTTTCTAAGGCCTAGGGAGCCACGCCCCAGAGCTTATGACGTAATGCCTACCAGCATCCAATCCAGGAAAGGAGGAGTTCCTTTTAAGAAAGGCTGGGAGGATTGGAGAGAGAGAGAAAAAGAAGCAAGAGTCTTAGCTGAAGGACCAGAGCCAGCAGACTCAGCAGAACTCGGAGAGGAGGTTCTTTGCAAGGAGACCCGGGAGTAAAGCAGGTACACTTTCCAAAGAGAGAAGGTACCAAGAGGAAGCCAGTCCTGGAGAGAGAAGGACTAGGGCAACTGTTCCTGGACCAGAGTTGGGCAGAAGCCAGCAACCTGGGAGGCAAGGTATAAAGAATTCCCCAGAGGAAGAAAAAGGGGTCTCCATAAGAAATAACACTCCTGGCTCAGAGAAGAGAAGGTACGGGTGTGATTGTGGGTTAACACCATCCGAGGGCCGGCTGGAGAGTAGAAGGCCTGCAATACGAGCCAGGCCAGATTCCAGCAGGACTAGGCCTCAAGCCTCAGCTCGATTGGATCAACCAAAAGAAAAAGGTAATCCATATTTCTCTGATAATAATTGCTATAACCTTGAGATACAGAAAGCACAGGAGACAGGGGAGAGCTGTCCCTACCGAACTGTTTGTAAGACAGGATGTAAACTTTTATCAAGCAAAAGACTTTTTAATAAGAAGCCTTTGGATAGAAGAGGCTGTTCTCACATTGAGAGGGCACAGGACCAAGGTTTAACCTTGAGCCCAGAACATTGGAAGCTGGTACAAAACTTATACGAAAAGCCTAAGGATAATCTACCTAACTTTGCTGACACGGCTTCAGAGCTCTCATACTCTGAACCAATGCAGGTGGAATTTATTACGGACCCATCAGACACAGAAATGGATTGTAGTTATTGCAAGGTTGGAAGCCTAGAGTCCCTGACCAACGCTGAAAGCTATAACTTCTGAACCAGGCTGAGGGTTTGATATATATAATCCCTGTGAACATAACTGACTGTAATGCAATAATTGTTTATTTTTCTCTTAACCTGAATCAAGGTCATTTTGAGTTGATGTAGATTCTAAACATTGAACCTTTTTGCATTGAGGGAAATAAATGCCTTTTTTCCCCCTCACTCGGACTTTGTGTTCCTTTTTGGGAGATTTTGGTATACGGAAGGCTACTGGGACCAAGATACCTAGACCCCGCATAGAAGAACCAAACCCAAACCTAAATATAACTCATGTCCACCCGACCTACCTTAAGACACAAGAGGCAGGAGACGTCGGATGAACTAATGAGTCTTTTATTGGTAAGGACCCCAACGCGTTTCGGCAACGCCTTCCTCAGGGGAATTATCACGTTCAGGTGCTTAATTAAGGCACTGCTTGCAGTATCTTATTCTTTTAGTTGAATCGGCAGAGCTAAACGAACCTGTTTGTTCTATGGAAACCCAGTCGATCAATCGGAGTAACGTTCTTAACACAATCTTTAAGTGAAAATAACAGGAGCTTTTCAACTCCCTTTGATGTGCGGTGTGCAGACGAGCTCCTGTTATTTTCACTTAAAGATTGTGTTAAGAACGTTATTCCGATTGATCGACTGGGTTTCCATAGAACAAACGGGTTCGTTTAGCTCTGCCGATTCAACTAAAAGAATAAGATACTGCAAGCAGTGCCTTAATTAAGCACCTGAACGTGATAATTCCCCTGAGGAAGGCGTTGCCGCAACGCGTTGGGGTCCTTACCAATAAAAGACTCATTAGTTCATCCGACGTCTCCTGCCTCTTGTGTCTTTTGGTGTTGCCTGCAGGAGGCCTGCTCCTCCTTGTGCACCCGACCTACCTTAGCAACCTTTGGCCACTAGGGCGGCGGTGTGACACTACCCACTGGATGATCATGGGCAAGTCTCAAAACTAACCCCTTAAAAGTTGTGGGTACCACTAGCTGTTTTCTGATCGTTCCAGTTCGGGGGTCCTGACTTTCCCTATACAATATCTCATTGTCCAACAGGAACCTGGGAAGGACCTCCCATACCACTCGGGCATACTCAAATGCTCGAGCGAGAGCCAGATCTGCTCGCTGTTCCTGGGGAAAAGTTGGAAACTTTTCCACTGTTTCGGCTGGCACCCAGGGCAACCCTTGGCTAAACTCCATCTTAGCTCTTCCCTGTGCCCTACAACGCCTCTCATGTCGTTTTTGCGCTTTTTCCTTCTTATCTTTTCCAGATGGGGGAGACACTAAGTTATCATGTGAAGGTAAATCCTTTAGTGAATCTGCTTGGGTCTCATCCTCTTGGCTGTTGGCCTTAGACTGGGATCGGGTGGATATAAGGCCACTCTTTTTTCCTAAGCCTTCCTCTAATCCCTGCTTGAATTGGGGCCAATCCCTTCCCAATATTAAATCATATGGGAGTTTGGGAACCACTGCCACTGGGCTCTCTTTCTGAACCCCCAAAGCCTTAACCTTTAACTTATACGTAGGGTAAAATGAAGCAGCCCCATGAATGCATCTAATTATTACATTACTTTCAGGCTTTCTACGCTCTGAGTTATTCTGGGCCTCTATTGCTCGCCAAAGTTTTTGAGAAAGCATGCTTTGGTCCGCACCAGAGTCCAAAAGAGCACTTGTAGTAATCCCTTGTATGTCAACCGTTAAAAGAAAACCTTCTCCAGGCCGTTTTATACTGATTCCCATTAAGTTAGTGCGGGCTTTGCACCCCTTCTGCAAATGTCCCCATTTCCCACACTGGAAACATTTTTTCCGAGCCCACTTCTCATCTTGGTTAGGAATAAAAACTTTTCCAAAATCAGCATCTTTTCCATCCTTCCTTTCTGATGCAGCAAAGACCACCTCAGCACCTATTTTCAGAGTGCTTCCCTTTTGCTGACGAGCTAATTCAGCTTCCATAAACTGTTCAGACAAAAGGGTCGCCTCTGCCATGCTTTGGCAATTCTGCTGGATGAGAAAAGACTGCAGGTCCTTTGGCACTGCTGCCATAAATTGTTCTAACATTATTACATCAATAATCATTTCTACATTTTTCCCTTCAGGAGCCAGCCATTTCAGTGCTAATCCACGAATCCTCTGGCTTAAGGCTTTGGCGTCTCGCCACCTCTCAGGATTGTGGCTCTGAACATGCGTAAGTATACTGTGGCTGTTAACCCTAAGCGATCCTTAATGGCACTCTTTACGGCCTTATAATCTAGAGCTTGGGCCGTCGGCATGGCTCTCTAAGCGGCAAGTGCCTCTCCTGTTAAGGATGAAGCCAGACGCACGGCCCACCGGGTCTCCGGCCATCCTAGAGCCTGAGCCACTCTTTCAAAAGACTCAATAAAGTCGTCAATATTGTCTTCTGGGGTTAGTTTGCCAAAACTAAATGCCCCAGTATATTGAAAGTCACCCATACTGTCCACATGTGGTGCAGCTGGTCCTGCTGGCGCTGGTACTCCTCTGCCTTCCTGGCTCCGGAGCGTAATCAAAGCCTCCACCAGGTCAAGAACTGTTTTTTGTTGTTCCCTCATGGCAGCGATTGCATTGTCCTGCGCCATTTGTGCCAGCTCCTGTTGACGAGTGAACTGGGTCGCCATCCAACTCAGGAGTTCCTTGGGATCCATAACTTGGTACCTGCAAGAAAAAAGAGAGAGAGAAAAACCACCAAGGGCGGCAACGTACAATAACAACTTTTTTTTTTCTATATGCCCCCTTTTAATGCATCAGCATATACTTCTTCCCTAATCCACAACTGGTCACGCCCAGGTATCTTTACCTTAGTCAGGCGTTGACTCTCACTTATACAGGGTCTTTTCCTCAGGAACTGCTACTGGATCACCTCTTCTGCTCATCAAGTCTGTCAGGGAAATTCTGCTTCCTCCTGCTTCAGCTTGAAACTCTCGCAGCTGTATGTCTTTATTGAAATTCCTGGTATCTTTTAGGTGGAAAAAATCCAAGAACTACACCACTGTCACGCCCATAGCCCCTTACATGCAGTATGGAGGGGCGTGGTTGTCATTAGAGAGATTCACCTTTTGGTCTTTAACTGATTGCCTTGTAATGCCTTATGGGAAAGGTAGTTCAGTCAGACAGTATTCAACCTCAGGTAAAAAAAAAACACCTTTGTAGTTGCCTTGAGTGGTAAGGTAATGACAGTTTATTAACTGAAAAAACCACACTAAGGTTCATAAATTCCACCTTTGGATTATTTCTCCAGGATTCTTGTAAATGAACATCAGGATATAAATGAATTCCAAACAAAACAGCTTGCAATGTTCTCCAGTATAAACATAAATACTTTAACAGCCCAGGCTATCAGGCATGGCTTGCAGTGCTGATCAAACAAACAGAAAACAGCTTTTCCTAAAGCAGGTTTCTTTTTCCTCTCAGTCCAGAACACTGTTTCTCTTCTTAAACACAGAAAAACTTTCAACAAGGCAGTTAAACTCTTCACAGGCAAGCAATTCTCTATGCAAGGTTTTCTTATAAACAGCCAAACAAAAGCTTTCCTTACTTTTACCGTTAGTACGGCTTCCGGCTGAGCACTGCTCTGGCTCACAGCTGATTCACCAACTTAATTAGGCAGCTTCGGCTTGCACAGGAAAAAAAAAAAAAAAAAAAAGGTATTTTGCCTTTAACTCAGGACCTTCACAAGTTAACCACAGGCTCTTAGGGCTACTGGACACTGGAAGTTTTCCTTACGGTTGACTCCCTTTCAACACCTCGGTATTGGAAGACTGACATAAAGAGCAATCCATGTATGAGACTTCTTCTTCTAAAGCTATGTCTGGTTCACCCAGTTGCATTGGCCCTTCCTCTGATTCTGGCTCAGAATTAGGCAAGCTTCTAATGCTCATACCTGGCTCAAAGCTTGTAGCAGCTTCTCCTCTCTCATGCTCTGGCCACCTTTCACCGGTGCTTCCATGTCCTGTTCTCCAACTTGTGTTCCTGGTTCCTGCTGTTCTCACTGATCCAGTTCCATTCCTCTTCCAGTAGGCACTCCTACTGCTCTCATGTTCTCTCTCCTTTCCTCTTCTTCTTCCTCTCCTGCCTCTCCCTTCTGAATAAACTGACCTAGTCTTAAACCTCTCAGGTGCCTGCTCCACCCCCTCTCCTCTCAGGTGTTGGAGATCAAACTGCCTCATGGCAGCTGAGTAATTGGGGAATTCAGTGACGTAAGGGTTCCTTACCCTGAGCCTGTATTCCCTCTCTTTTTCTCCACTAGGAGCATTCTGCAACCTATTGTAGCTAGGAATTTCCTGCTAGAATTCTAGGTGTAAAGGGAGTTTTGTGTCTCTGACCTAGTAAAATAGGTCCTTTTATAAGGGTAAATTCCTTCTCTTTATCCCTGTCTCTTGGGTCCTGATAAGCTTCCTTATCACAGGACGGAAACCATATTGTTGTGCATCAAGGGGAGCATTGAGATTGATGAAGTCCTATTGTTGGATTTGAACCACTTTTTCAATTATCTTTGCTAAGAATGGAATGCTTGCTATTGGTCTCTATGAGGCAGGGTCATTTTTGTTAATAGATTTGTTTTTGAGAATAGGGTGAATAATGGACAGTTTGAGTAAGTCGGGCACTGTGCCTTGGAGGAGAGATTGATTGACAATGTTGAGTATTACTGGTGCTAACTCGGTTTTAGTTGCTTTTATCCATGATACAGGACATGGATCTAGATGGGAGATTGTAGTATTGATTTGAGTAATTGTATCCAGGAGTTGCTTCTCCTTGATTAGGTGGAAAGTGTGCCATTTATTGGTGGGGGTTTGACATACCTCAGGGGCTGATGAAGGGAGGAGATTTTTTTTTTTTAGTTTAGTTGCAAGGTAGTTTGCTAATATTTGTAGGTCAATGGGGATGTCATTTGTAGAGTATGAATGTGCCTTAGTTAATGTTTTTACGATCTCAAATAGCTCCCTTGGGCAATTGATGGCTTTGTTTAGTGTGTTTGTATGGTGGTCCTTCTTTGCTTTAAGAATAGTGTCTTTGTAGTTGTTGAGTGCGGTAATGTATTGCTCCTTGAGTTCAGGGGATTTCTTGGCCCTCCATTTTTTCTCCAACTTGCGTAATTGCTTCTTATTGTTATGTATAGGAGTATAAGATATGCCATACTGGGTCAGACCAAGGTCCTTCAAGCCCAGTATCCTGTTTCCAACAGTGGCCAATCTAGGTCATAAGTACGTAGCCGTTTCCCCAAAAGACACAGGTTCCTATGATGGATTTTGCTTGATGAGGTGGATTTTGCAGCTTTATTTATTGTTGTGGTCCAGTTTTTTATTGCATCGTCAATATCCTGTAATTGTGCAATAAGTTGGGGTGTTACATCATTCAAGAATGCTTCTTAGTTGAAATGCTTAAAGTGGGGGCAATAGTGTGGTGTGTTGGGGGGGTATTGGTGGAAAGAAGAATTGGGATGTTCATTCATAGGACAGAATGATCTGACCAAGGGACCCAAGTTGAGGTCAGGTGGGAGAAACATGGATGAAGTGTAATGGTCTTAGGTAGGAATATCAAATCAAGTATGTTGCCTTTGTTATGTGTGGATAGTTTCATGGTTTGATCAAAATCCATTTCATCCATGAATTTGAGAAAGGCAGAAGCTTGTTGCGATGGTAGAGATGCTAAATTAAAGTCTCCAAGAATGATGTGGGGTTTCTTTGAAGGGGAGGAGCAGGCTGATTCCAGGATGGAGGTGAGATTAAGGTGGTTATTGGTTGGGGGTCTGTAGAGTAGGCATATTATGATGTTTTTATTTTCAATTTTAATTATGCCTATACCATCACAGTTGTTGCATGCACTGGCAAATGTATTTAGTTTTGTTTTGATCAGTATGAGGACTCTGCCACCTCTTTTGTAGTCTCTGGGGCAGTTGAATAGAGAGTAGTCATCTGTAGTAAGCTGATTTAGTAGGACTGAATCGTTCTCTGTGATCCATGTTTCTGTGACACAGAGGAAATCTGGAGATTCATCAATAAGGAGGACTCATATTACTGGGATTTTATTTCTTATTGACTGCGAGTTTATTAATAGACCATTTAGTGTGGTAAAGAATTCAATTTCTTTTCGATTGAATGCATTAAGGATCAGATTGATTTGGACAAGTCTTCGGTTATGTTTATTTATCTGGTGGAGATATTCATATCTGTTTTCATGTTAATAGTTGATGGGGAAATGATTGTGTTGGGGGTAGAGGTGATAAATGGCAATAGAATATGAGTTTTTGATGGGTGAGGAAGGCACTGGACAATGATAAGACTAACAAGATGATGTGGAGCACACCTATTATTTTGTGTAAGAAGTCCATCCTTGAATAGTGTGGAATGGACTGCAATGGAAGAAATAATAGGTGCAGTGTATAATTTGGGGGGGGGGGGGGTAGGGAGAGACAAAATTGAGGTTTAGCGTGTGGCTAGAGCAACAGGCTGAGATATATTAAAGAAGATTCAAAAGGGGAGGGGGTTAATGCTGAGAAATAAAGTGCAGATGAAACCGAGAAGGAAAGAGTGTGTTGGCCAATAAAAGGGTAGACAAGTGACAAGAGAGAGTTTGATTTCAGAGAAGGAGGAAGAGACTTGTGATGTATGATAAGACGTAGGAATTATTAGTAGAAGAAGGGCGATGCTAGATGAATATATGCAGTAGATTACTATTTATTTATTTGATGGTGTTTTGTTATACCGCCTTTTCGAGCAATCAAAGCGATTTACAGAATAACAACAACATTACATTGTAACATGGGAACTAATTACAGTAAACATTTTAACAGTAGTTGTTACATCAAACATTTCAACATTAACATTATATTAACCAAAGGAAGGTATGTGCTTATATATATCACCTTCTCCAGGAAAAAGCAGGAAGTAGGTCCTCACATATGGGTGACGTCGGCACCAACGGAGCCCTCATGCGGAGCAATTCCCCAGCTTTCAAAGAAAGCCTTTGGGATTGCATCGCGCATGCGTGATCCCCTTCCCGCACAAGGGTGCCATCTTGCTCAGTCTCCCTTTTTCCGCGGAGCCCAATGGACGTAGTCCAATTTCCCTCGCGGAAAAAGTGCGTCAAAACTCCAGAAGATTTTTTTCTCCAGGACCAAGCAGGAAGTCAGTCCTCACATATGGGTGATGTCGGCGCTGACGGAGCCCCCGTGCGGAGCATTTCCCCAGCTTTTAAAGAAAGCCTTTGGGAATGCAGCATGCCTGCGCGGTCCCCTTCCCGCCCAAGGGTGCCATCTTGTTCAGTCTTTCTTTTTCCATGGAGCCCAACGGACATAGTTCGTGTCACCTGGGAAAAGTAGATTTTTTTCAGCGATTTTTCGCGTTCTTTATCCGGTTCGACGCCGGTTCCCCGTCCCGCCTGGGCTCGGTACACTGGTATCGAGTCCGGAACTTCTTTTTTCGCTTTTTGTCCTTTGTGACTAGCATTCGCGCTTTTTCTGTTATTTTCACTGGCAGCCCGGTCTTTTGACCTTGCAGGGGCCCTTTTTCCCCTGATGGCTGCCAGCGGGTTCAAAAAATGTGATCGGTGCAAGAAACTTATGTCTCTCACCGACACACATGACTGCTGCCTCCGATGCCTCGGGCCCGACCATGACCCGCTGGCCTGTGGCCCGTGCGGCAAAATGTCATCGAAGGCACTTCGGAGCCGTCAGCATCAGCGTGAAAGAATTTTTTCAAGTATGTGTCTGGCTGGGCCCAGACTTCGTCAGAGGACACGACATCTCGGGAGTCTGACCCCGAGCGACGACGTGGTTCCACTGAGAGGGGGTCTCCCACCCAGGATCACAAAAAGAAGAAGAAGCTTGTGAGGGCGGCGTCAGTGGAGGCCCCTGGGTCCTCGAGAGCCAGGTCGCGTAGCCCTGACCGCCGCCCGGGCTCTCAGAGTCGGAGAAACCATCCAAACTACCTCGCATGGAGCCAGAGTCCCTTAGTCATGTAAGTTCTGTTGTCCTCGTGGACTCTCCTCTGGGAGAACTGACGTCGGGCCTGACACCGTCGGGGCCTGAGTCAGGGGCTGCTGAGTCTCCTGAGCTCAGACTCAGACTGACGGCCTTGGAGAGCAGCTTGGCTGCCTTCATGGAACAGCAGCAGGTACTGATCGCTGGTCTGACTGGTGCATCTGCCCCGACCATCGGGACCTCAACGTCTAAGTCGACCCTGGAGGCCGAGCCGATCCTCGAGTCCATCAAGTCTCGAGTCGATCCTTGGCCAAGGTCTCCCTCGACCTCCCGTGCGGGGCCGAGGTCGTCGACGCCGGTGCCCTCGGCGTCGGAGCGGGTGGCACCGAGGCCCACACGGCCGGAGCCGCTCGACGACGACTCGGAGGAGTCGGCATGGGAGACAGAGGACGAGGAGTCTCCTGACACCTTCCGGACGTGGTTCTATTTCAGAGGCTGGCATTTGCAAGGGGTGTGCTTGAGAGGCCTCCGCCATGGAGCAGACCCTAGGGATGGACCAGGGAGGAGTGCCTTTTGCCATTTGGGGGAGGCGCATGCCACAGAGGGGGCATTAAGGACACCACAGGATGCGGCTCCCGGTCCACTGGCCACCCCGGGACCATCAGCTGCCCAGAGCCTGGGTGAGCTCAGGGTCTCAAGTATGTTTTCCCCCAAATTTGTGCTCTTGCTTCATCAGGCCTTCTGCCTGTGTCAACAGGGGGCAATGGGTCCCACAGCATCTCAAGGGGTGACCAAGAGGACAGGGGGTGCTACGGTAGATGAGCCGGGATCAGGTCCAGCTAAGAGGTTCATGGCTGTGGTGGAAGACCAGGGCCAGTCTGCCTTACCAGAGAGTGCCAAGGAGGAGGACCAGGAGTTGGACCTTGACGCGGAGGAGGATCTCGAAGAAGAGGAGATCCCAGAGCAAGATGAGCGGACCGAGTATTCCGTCGCGAGGAGCTGCCGGCGCTTGTCTCTGAGTCCCTCAAGGCTCTGAATATGCCTTTTAGTCTTCCAGGAGAAGATGAGTTTCTGGAGGATCCATTGCTCTAAGCCGTGCGCAAGTCGCAGAAGGTATTTCTAGTGCATTGGGTGGTCCGGCAGATGATCCAGGAAGAGTGGAATCTGCCGAAGGCAACTCTAAAAGGGGTGCAGACCATGGCACGTCTCTATCCACTGGCTGATCAGGATCACCAGTGGTTGCAGCCCCCACAGTAACTAAGAAAACAACCATCCCGGTAGAAGATAGTGCAGCGCTTAAGGATGGCCAGGATCGAAAGTTGGACACCTTGTTGAAACAGGCCTTCGATATCAATGCCCTCTCACTTCAGGCCTCCATTTGAGCGGCCTGGGTGGCTCGCACCTGTCTTCACTGGTCAACAGCGGATGCAATAGCAAGGAGAGGCGGCGGAGGACCAAACCGCAGAAGCGGCTAGGTTGGAATCCGGGGCGGCTTATCTCGTGGACATCCATTATGATCTCATCAGAGGGCTCTTGAAGAGCATGGCCTTCGTAGTGGCAGCACGCCAATATCTCTGGTTATGAAACTGGACAGCAGACGGTTCATCTAGAGCACGTCTCAGTAAGCTTCCCTTATGGAGTGAAGTTAAGTGAACACCGTAAAGCTATTGTAAGGTTTCTTTGCGAATAAAACCGGAGGATATCAACAGAAAGAACCTTTCACGTCATTGCTGACGTATGCAGACACGCTGCTGTTTAAAAAAAAACCTAAGTGGGGGGGCCCCAGGCTGGGGGGGCGACCCCAAAGCTCTTTTACCGGGTCCAGATAGGCATGGTACGGATCTACGATGCCCCTTAAGATACTTTCTTGGAATGTTTGCGGCCTGGGCAGCCCGATTAGGCGGTCTAAAGTCCTACAGGCATTAGCCAGACAAAGGGCGGACATCGCTATGCTCCAGGAAACCCACCAGACTGCCGAGGAGCATCGTAAGTTGTGTAGGGATTGGGTGGGACAGGCCTGGGGTTCCCCCGCGGTGGGGAAAAAGGGGGGGGGTGGTACTATTGATCCATAAGCGTATACGGATGGAGGTTGAAAGGGAACTGAGTGACTCCTCCGGTAGATTTATCTTTCTGCAGGGGGTTTTGGAAGGGCAGCCGGTTATTTTGGGCAACTTGTACTGCCCAAATGTAGTGGATTTGAACTTCTATTCCCATCTTGCTTCCAAGGTCGAGACGTTGCCGGAGCTCCCCTTAATTGTGGGAGGGGATTTTAATGGTGTTATGGACATGGTCCTGGATACGTCCAGAGGGGGGGGGCCCCGGGATAGAATGCAGTCAGCCCGAGCGTTGTTGCGTCTTCGCTCTAGACTAGGGTTGGTCGACCCGTGGAGATTGCTACATCCCACAGACAAGGATTATACACATCAATCTCGGGCGCACGGTACGAGCGCGCGTATTGACTATTTGTTGATTTCCACGGGATTATTTGCGAAAGTTCAGGACGCGCAGATAGGGCCGGTTGAGATATCGGATCATGCGATTATTTGACTGGAGCTCCAATGGAGTAGGAATGTCTCTCGTGCATCTATCTGGCGGTT
The DNA here is from genome assembly GCA_033557465.1 of Ichthyophis bannanicus. Lineage (NCBI taxonomy): Eukaryota > Metazoa > Chordata > Amphibia > Gymnophiona > Ichthyophiidae > Ichthyophis > Ichthyophis bannanicus. The sequence goes on along the minus strand of CM066032.1, from coordinate 102,837,482 downwards.
TCCCCTGGAGCTTTATAGGGACATGCAATTCCGCTCCTTTTTACGGCAGCGATGGAGGGAATTTGCGGCTAATCATAGCGTGCATGAGGGAGATCCGGAACTGGTCTGGGAAACGGCGAAAGTCGTTCTCCGTGAGGATATTATCGGCTTTTTTGCTCGCAAACGCCGCCTATTGGCGGAACGTATAATTCGCTTGGAGCGACAGGCGACAAAGCTGCGTCGTCAATGGGCACAGAATCCCGTACCGGGGCTTAAACAGCGGGTGTGGGAGAGTCAGACAGAACTTAACGAATTGCTGCACCAGAGAGCCAAGAAATCCGTGTGGTACTACAGATATCAGCTCTATCGTCATGGAGACCATCCGGGGAAATTACTGGCTCGCTGTCTACGTGGCCCTAGGAGTACGACGTTGGTGCCTGCGTTACGCGATGCTCAAGGGGTGTTGCAACGGGAAAACCCGGCGATAGCGCGTATTTTCCGCTCTTTCTTCCAGCAGTTATATACAGCTGAATCCTCTACGGATCAACCGATGAAAGACTACGTGGAGAAAATAACTCTGCCCCAACTGACAGAACTGCAAAAGGCGCAGCTGGACCTACCAATTACAGTGGCGGAAGTGCAAGCTGTTATATCTAATGCTAGCTGTTATAAATCTCCTGGATCGGATGGGTTTGGTGCCGAATTTTATAAGATTTTAAATGATCTGGTCTCTCCAACCTTAGCAGATGTACATAACCGACGGGCGCAGCAGGGGTATTTTCGTTGGGGACAGAACCATGCCCATATAGTCCTCATTCCGAAACCTACCAAAGATCCCCTGCAGGCAACATCGTATCGCCCCATCTCGCTGCTTAACTTCGACTTTAAGCTCCTAGCTAAAATCTTGGCTGATCGCCTCGCGGGTTACTTGGGGCAGTTAGTTCATGAATCTCAAGTAGGGTTTGTGAAGGACCGTTATGCCGTGCGCAACCTGCGTAAAATTCTTGCCTCTTTGGAATGGGTCCATTATAAACGGCTGTCATCTTTATTAATTGGTTTCGATGCTGAGAAGGCGTTCGATAGGGTGGACTGGCAATACTTAAAATACCTTCTCCTGCGCTATGGCATCGGGCCGGGGTTTTGTAAATTGTTTGCTAGTTTATACGCAAACCCAACTGCCACAATCAGGTGTAATGGGGTACTCTCTGAGGCCTTTTCCCTCCAACGTGGGACACGTCAGGGGTGTCCTCTATCTCCGTTACTTTTTGTTTTATCACTGGACCCCCTTTTGCGCCGAGTGGAGGAATCCCCCGAGATATGTGGGGTGCGCCTCGGTGCGTGCAGCTTTAAGCTCTCGGCCTTTGCCGATGACCTTTTGGTTCATTTGTCACTGCCTGAGGCTTCACTACCTAGTCTTTTACGGGAGTTTCAGACGTTCTGGCAGTTTGCGGGCTTTCGTAACAATGAGGAAAAGTCCGAAGCTTTGGATGTTTCAGGACAGCTACGGGATAGTTGGCAGGGAGGATTCCCGCTAAAATGGGCTGATAATCAATTTGTATATCTGGGGATAGTGCTCCCCACTCGGCCTACACGACTCTATGGGGCTAACCTGCACAGGATGATGTCCAAAGTGAGCGCCCAGTTGCAAGCATGGCAATCCCTTCCACTATCTCTGTCGGGGAGAATTGCGGCAATCAAAATGATCATTCTACCGCGCTTACTGTATTGGATGCAGACCCTTCCAGTCTGGCTACTACAACGTGACATACGGCGTTTTGAGGTGGCATTTCGCCGGTTTTTGTGGAGAGGTGCGAAAGCGCGCATCCCTTATAGTCGGTTGGTGGGGAGCGGGAGATGGGGGGGGGGTGGGGGCTTCCAGATTTGGGTGCATATGCGGTAGCCTGTCAGGCCCGCCACCTGGGGGACTGGCTGGGGGACACGGAGTTCTACACGCCTCGAGCCCTAGAGGAGGCCTATGTGGCCCCCCATTCCCTTCAGGCTCTACTGCATGTGGCCAGCCGGGATTTGCCGACCCACCTGGCGGAGAGTGTTTTATTGGCACCGGTGCGGATGACGTGGCGGCGGCTTAATCAGTACTGGGGGCACACATGGCAGGTGTCGAGTTGGCTGTCACTTCAGGGCAACGTTAGCTTTACCCCGGGCACTGACGGTATGGTATTTCGCACCTGGGCAGCAAAGGGCCTGTGTAACTTGGGGCATGTGGTTGACTCTGAGGGGAAATCTAAATCCTTTCAGTCCCTCTCTCAGGAATATGACTTAGGGCCGAAGCATGTCTTTGTGTATATGCAAGTTGCCCATTACGTAGGCTCTCTCCCGAGAGCGGAGCTGCATGCAGATCGTTCCGCACAGATTCTGGAATTCTTTGACCTGGGGGGGGAGGGGAAACCGTCGATAAGAGTACTTAGAGCTAGGCTGGAACAGTATCGCTGTCGCCCGGATTTTCGTAGCATAGAGCAAGCATGGGGGGCGGAGATGGGGAGGGAGATACCCCCGGGTACGGTGCTCGAAGCCCTTCGGCGAACCGGGACCCTGGCCACCGGTGTCCGTTGGAGAGAGGTGCACGTTAAATGCTTGACGAGAGTTCATATCTCCCCCCGACGGGCTTTTCGATGTCACCTGACTACGGATGGGCGGTGTCCACGCTGCGGGGAGATACAGGCCACTCTCTTGCACATGTGGTGGGGGTGTCAGTTGATCCATCCCTATTGGGGGCGCATATGTGCCTTCATGATGACCCTTTTGAGACAACAGGTGGTGTGGGACGCTGCCTTGGTCACGCTAGATGTCCTATGCGGCAATTCCCCGAAGGGAAGGTGGGGCCGAGGTCTCGTGCGAAAGGCATGTCTGGTGGGTAAGGGACCCATCCTGCGCCGTTGGCGAGAGAGTACCCCCCCCCTTCTGTCTGGGAGTGGAGGAATTCCTTTCATCAATTGATGCTTTTGGAGTGTCGGGGCGCCAAGGGTGATGCTAAGCGATGGTCTGCCTTTCTCTTACTTTGGGAACCGTATCTCCACCAGTTAAGCTCCCGGAGCCGCAACACAGTCCTTGAATCGGGCAGTTAAATTGTAGTCTTTTACCTGACTAGTTCTTTAGAAGCGGGTATATGCAGTCTCCGGAGGGACTGGCCCTCTTGTGTGTCTGGGTGTGATGGGGGGGGGAGGGTGAAATAGGGGGGGATGGGGGTGGGGAGCGGGGGGATGGGGTAATATGAAAAATGTATCACCATCGCTGGGTCCTCCTGGGGATCAGAACCCACCCCAGGGGGCCTCTATTCATTGTTATCTTTCTGGTTGTCTGTATTGATGGTTATAAATAAACATTAAAAAAAAAAAAAAAACCCTAAGAGAAGCAGACCCGCATGCGCGGCATTTTTTGAGAGCCTTCGATCACAAGAAGGAGTGTGAGAAGCCGAGACAATAAGGTATGATCACCGGTCAGAACATGAGCTAGCACATAGAAAAAGGTTTTTCTTTTTAAACATTTGGAATTAAGGCATGTTAATACAATTTATACTTGTCATTTTTCTCAGCAAACTATGAAAGTTGAACATCTATATACGCCATATAATAGAGCATCAGATACTATATAAAGTGCTTGAAGGATAAAAAATCCCCCCTGAAGAAACTCATCTGTGAAACGCAAGAACGGAGCCGGTTGATGGCATTGGGGAGTCTTACATCTGTTCAGATAAGCACGATTATTAATTAATACGTTTACTCAACACTAAACATTCAAGGGGACAAGACTACATAGGCCGTTGATGCAAACAGGCACTAAGGCATAGGACATTGTCTGATTAGCCAGTGCCATGGGAAGTCTGAGACCTATGTACTCCTTATAAACTTACATTTAAAAATGTGAAATTTGAAACTGTTGAATTGGAATAAGGAATTGCTATAGTACAATTTAACTTTAGTGTTGGAAGGCAGGACAATAATAGAGATTTACAGCCTTGGAAAGTTGGAGGGATTATCTATATTTATTTTCAGTTCTGTTTACCCTCTGTAAACTGACGTTAAGTGCAAGTGCCAGGTCAAGATGTGCAGGCTGGCAACGTGGTCATCGCTTCATACTTTTACTAAGCATTACCACTTGGATGTGCAAGTGGCAGGAGATGCCTTCTTTTGGTTCGGTGGTACTTCAGGCCAAAGTTGCAGGTCCCTCCCATTAATTTACTGCTCTGTTACATCCCCAGCAGTGTGGGACTGGACTGGAGGGACGATAAAGAAGGTGAAATTAGACTTACCTGCTAATTGTTGTTCCTTGAGGAACTCCATTCCAGTCCTGGATCCCTCCCCAAGTGCCGGGGCTATGTGACCGGGGTCTGAAGTAAGGGTCCTGGATTAATGTCAGCCCACATTAAGAAAACAACGAGTGCAATCTACCACAAGATGCGATCACTACGTAATCTCCGACCTTTACTTAACTACTCTGACTTCCGTACTATATTCCAAGCCCTGATATTACCACACTTGGATTTCGCCAATATCATTCTACATGGTCTCCCGCAATCCACCCTGAATCCTCTCCGTCTGGCCATGAATGCAGCCGCGAGAATCCTCGTAGGCGCTCCACGATCAGAACACATAACTCCAATATTGATGAGTTTACATTGGCTACCCCTACAGGCCAGAACTCTATACAAGACCCTGGTCATGACTTTTAAAGCCTCAAAATGCCCATCTCTATCACCTCTCAGTAATATGATACATATCACCCCAAATAACAGATCCAGGAGGTCTGTTACATTAAACTCCATTGACCTCCCGAAACTCCTCACAAAATGCTCTAAATCAACAGCCGCTAGAGCCTTCTCTCTGTTTTCTCCCAGAGCCTGGAATGCCCTTCCACCCGAAATAAGAGCTATATCAAGTCTGATGAAGTTCAGAAAGGCATTGAAGCACTATTTGTTCCTAACATACTACCCCGAAGACACTCCATCTGACAATAGTACTCATGCAGATCTCTCATACTTGACCCCGGTAGAGAATGGGTAATTATGATGTTTATTACACGCTCATTATACTATGCCATATTTATTATCACGATATTTGGCATTTTTATTCTGCTCTTTAATTAATTTCTTACCCACGGCATTATAGATATTCTTGTTCGCATCTAATTAACCAAATAACCATGTATATAGTAGCCATGTATATAGTTTTTCTGTCTATAGTTACCCTGATTTTCACCAAGTTTATGTACCTTGTTCTATGTAAAAAACCAATGCTGCTTGTACCATTGCGTTTATTTTATTTATTTTATTTATTTATTTAGACAGTTTTGTATACCGCCTTATCCTTCAATCAAAGCGGTCACAACACAAGTGGGGGATACATTTAACACGTGGGGATATGAGACACACACACTAATACTTACAGGGAACATGGGCAATGGAGGGTTAAGTGGCTTGCCCAAGACCACAAGGAGCACCTGTGGGACTAGAAACCCCAGTCCTTCCGGCCCAAGGTTGCTGTCCTCTAGTGGGATTTGAACCCCCGACCTTCCGGCCTGAAGTACCTTGCCCCAACCACTAGGCTACTCCTCCCCCTTTATATTTGTTCATATGTAAACCGCACTGAATTAAGAGCGCGGTATATAAGAGAAATAAATAAATAAATAAATTAATTAATTAAGGAAAAGTCTGTTGGGGGAAAAGGGCCAGGGACTGTGGGGATGGATGACGTTCCCTATGGGCCAAAAGGATTTCTGGACGACGCTCAGTTCTGCAGTCGCCCATCTAGGCTACAGGTAAGCCTCCACATTCATAGGGGAGGGGGGGATCTCTTTTCCAGAGGAGGGGGGGGGTATAGTTAGAGTTTTGACAATTCATTTTTTGTTTGGATGCATGTTTTCTCGCTTATTTGTGCTCCGGTGAGTTTGCTTGTCAATAAGTTACTGAAGCTTGTGTGCGGTCCCGGTGATATTAGTCATCAAAAGATGACATGCTCAGTCTCCAAGCTGCTGGAAGAGGTGCATTACCCCAGAGGTGCGGGACGGGACTGGACTGGAGTTCTTCAAGGAACAACAATTAGCAGGTAAGTCTAATTTCACCTTTCTTGTGAAGGTAGATGCTCCTGAAATAGGAGCAGGAAGAATTCTGTCACAGAGACCAAATTAATACCAAACTCTACCCAGCATGCAAGGCTGGCCTAACCATCATTTATTTATTTAACATTTCTTATATACCGCGCTCTTTGTCATCAGTGCGGTTTACATTGAACAATATAGCACTTGGTCAGTTAAATTAGACCATCGTCTACATAGAACAGGAATTTAACATGGAGGTAACTTGGGGGAAACTATTTACATTCTTAGTACAATACATTTAGATCTAAATTCGCTGTAGGTTATTGGACTCATATAGCTGCGGTTTGGGGTTGGGAGGGTGGGGAAGGGTGAAGGGGGGGGAATATCCAGATGTGTAAAATACATGAGAAAAAGGTGGTGTTTGAGGGCTTTTCTGAACAGCCTAAGGTCCTTGATTGCTCTAATGCTGGGAGGGAGCTTGTTCCAACATCTAGGAGCATAGTTCAAGAATGCCCTATTGATGGTGGTCTGGTTGAGCTTTGTAGATTCACTTGGTATGAGTAGCATGTCTGCAGCCAGTGGTCTCCTAGGTCTGTTGTTTGCAGTGTGTATGATGAGGTCGGAGATGGATGCAGGTGACATTTTGTTAAAGGCCTTGAAGGTAGTAAGGAGGGCCTTGTATAGGATTCTGGAGCATACTGGGAGCCAGTGAAGTTCTTTTAGACTGGGGGAGATGTGGTCATTCCTTGAGGCTCCACAAAGTACGCGGGCTGCTGCATTCAATGTTCCCTCTAATTTTCTGTAGGCTGTGTGCGCATAAAATATCAGCTGTGCAGCTTTTGAAGGAAGGTTAAATTTTTGTGCGCCACATAACGACACTCGGAGTTATATACTTTAAAATTTGACTACACGTCAGAATACAGTAGGTATACCACATTGATTTTAATCAAATTAAATGAAAATAGACGATTACTAAACGAAGCAGAAAATTTCTAGTAATTACAATCACAACTTTTAAATTTTAAGACGTCTGTGTTGTTTTCTATCAGAATCAGAACCGTAATTTTTGTGCGCTTTGTTGTAAAGTATGTGCGCTCGCTTGGCAAAGTGTGTGCGCGCTTAGAGGGAACAGTGGCTGCATTCATGGCTAACTGTAGAGGGTTGAGGGTGATCTTTGGGAGACCATGAAGTATTATATTGGCATAATTGAAGTGTGGTGTGACTAGCGCTTGGAAGATGGTGCGGAAGTCACCGGGTTCAATCATAGGTCTCAAGTGCCACAGGGTTTTGACCTTGAAATAGATAGCTTTTACGGTGCATTTTATGTGTTCCTTGAAGTCCAACTGTTGATCCAATATGACCCCAAGATAACGTATATTGGATTTGACTGGGAGTTCTGCGTCTCTGACTTTCAGTGTTGGTGGAGGAGAGAAATCTTTATTTCTTGTTATTATTAGGACTTCTGTTTTTTTGAAATTTATACGCAGGTTCTGAGTGAGTAGTGTCACACCCTGGTCCACCAGCAGCGTGGCAAGCTGGTTGGGCTACAGGGGGACCTTTTACTGAAAGGATTCCTTTTCAATAAGGTAGTTGAAGCTCGAGTGGTAAAGCTTAAATCAGGGTTTTATTTCCCCTCCCGGGGTTTTGGATTGTAACACAAATCACAAAAGAACATAAGCCATGTTCTGGCCAAAAAGAATAAGGACAAAAATAAAGTCTTGTGCTTTATAACAGGCAGTTAACTCACTTCTAACACTGTATCTCTTCAGCACAATGAAATTTCGTCATTAAACACAGCCAATGTACAATCCATTTGATAGTCAGACACGTCCGGTTCAGGAGGATCAATGATCATTGCTTCAACCTGACTATCATCTGTGTAACATTGCTGCTTATATGAGGTTGGCAGATTATTCTCCTCTGCCAGCTTTCTGGACTTCCCTATTAGTTCTTCCAGCAGATAAGGATCACTGTCAGCATATCCTGGTATATAATTCCAGTGGGCTTTATGTCCTTTATAACCTCTATGAGGAAAAGACTTGGGCACAGCTTTACCCTTGTAAAACAGCCTATCTCTTGGGTTTGAGTCGGGAGAAAAACTAGGCACTGCTTCTTCCAGCAAGGGTTTAAATCTCAGAGGCTTTTCTCTAGATTTTAGCTGTTTGCCACCCTCTTCCCACATGCAGATGTCTGACACTGTGTATCCTTTCTTTCTTGAGGCTTGTACTGGCTCTCCAGCTGTCCTGACTGGTAATTTCCCCTTATAACTATCTTCAGCATAAGGTATACGTTTGGAGGTTTGGTTAAAAGATTTCTTTTCCTTTCTCCTCCAATTACCACTATCAGTTGTTCTCTGCCAGCTTCTCTCACAATTAGAATTAAAGTCAGTTATATCAGTTTTCCTACCAACCCAAAGCAGACGTTGTTTCCCTGGTTCAGACCTCAGCTTGCACTCATTATTCAGCTGGTCTTGATCCAACACGTCTCTCCTGCTTTCAACTGCTGGTCTCACTGTATCCTTAAAACTGCTTTCTCTGAAGTTATCAACGCTGCCAAAGCCCACGTTAGATCTCCTTCTCCAGCTACAGCTGTTGCTCCATCCACTGCTACTGTTGCTGCTTTCACTTCTCCCTCTATTCTCTAATGAACGTCCCTTATACGTTTGCTGAGGCTCTACTCCAGCTCCTCCCCCTCCCAGGTGAAGGCTATCAGAGCTAAGAGCGGGGAATGCCTATCAGCTGTGCAGGGTTCTCTCCCTCATGGCTGGGAATGTTTGTGTTGCTCTTGGCAACTGGGTGCCCTGATATCTTCCTTCCTGCTAGAAACAGCCCTATTAGTCCTAGGTTCCACTGCTTTCCTATCACAGGATATCTTTTCCCCATCACAGTAGACATCATTAGACAAGACTAGGTACTCGACTAGGTGACAGTCTTTTTGGGGCGATAAATAGCAGCAATCAAATCAAAACAATAGTTCCTGACAACCTCAGAAAATCAGAGAGTCATCAGCACATTTTTTTTTACCTGTAGGGAGAGTGGGCCTGCACAAACTTACAAAGCAAAGTTTAGTATTTCAAATTATATTGCCAATTATGCATTTTTACACGATTGTTGTGGGAGGTGATATTGGGATATCACAATTGTTGCTTTTAATTATCAAAATCTTGGGGAGAGGGTCATAATGCAGAAGGTTCACCTAAGGTATCCAATATCCTTGCACCCACCATACTTGATTCTTGGCTGTAATTTTGTCTGTGAATTCAGTATGGTTCTCGGTTTACTGGTACTATCCTGGCTTGCCGACCATGTTCCTGACCTTCATTCCTGTACTTCTCCAGCCTGCTACTATCTCACAGCATTCCCGCCAAGCTGCGTGGAAGTCCTTAAGCCATAGTATTTCTGATAGGGGGGACGTGCTGCAATAATGTGGTTTTTTTCATGTTTGTTGTTAAGTGCCTTCAGGTCGGTGTCAACTCCTGGCGACCCTCTGGATAGTTGACCTAAACTTTGTTCAGTCTTCAGCCAAGCAGCTCATTGTTGATAAAGTGGTATCCATAGCTGCTGTTATTATATCGATCCATCTCATTGCTGGCCTTCCTCTTTTATGGTGACTTTCCACCTTGCCAAGCATTATGTCTTTCTCCAATGATCTCTTTCTTCGCATGATGTGTCCAAAGTATGAAAGTCGAAGTCTTATTATCTGAGCTTCAAAGGAAAGCTTAGGTTTGATCTCCTCTAGTTCTGACTGGTTTGTTCTTCGGGCAGTCCATGATATACACAGTATTCATCACCAGCACCATAATTCAAAGGCATCAATTTTCTTCCTGTCTATCTTTTTCACTGTTCAACTTTCGCATCCATATGACATTATTGAAAATACCATGGCCTGGACTTATTCACAAGGAGTAGGCTTTATCTGCAAAGAGGTAAAACATTCCTATGAAAATGTCCAGGCTGTCTGTCATTTTTAGGAATTCTGGGAGCTTTAACGTGCCATATAACGTTAGACCTTTTTTTTTCGCAATTGCAGCTACTTGGTTTTCCTAGCTCCCAGCTTTACATTCAACACAGATGGCTTTATTGGAGGTGCCCTATGTAGAGGCTTTGTGTAGGGCGAGGTATCGGGCCTGTGCCTTTTCTGTGATGGCACCTGAAATATGGAATAGGCTTCCAGTAGTAGTTAGACTAGAACTTTTTAAAGTTTCACAAGCTGGTAAAGGCCTATTTGTTTGATCTACAACAATGGGACTATGGACTTGACTTGATCTGATCTTGTGTATGTTGTGTGTCATATTTTTTTGTTCTCTATTTTTATGTAAACTGCTTGGATCGACTGGCTCATTTAGCAGAATATGAAGTACCCCCACTTAGAATTAATACTGGTAATGCCTGAAATAAATAATATAACATTATATTCATTTCAAACTTGTATTTCTCCTTATCTAGGATATGCTATATTTTGGCCAGCATTCCTGACGTTTTTACAAATAAGTTCTGGAAAATTAATCTTATATAAATTGTCTAAATCCCTTGCAAAATTAATCCCTGGATACTTATTTATTGAAAATTATATTTAAGTTGAAAATTGGATTGGATGTTGTTGCAGCGAAGTGCACGCAATGAATAAAACCAGGAGTCTGTTCGAACATCCAAGCCAATTTATTGTGCACAAGTCTCAGGCAAATGTCACATTCAAAATGGTCTGAGCAATGGAGTCCAGTAAACAACACCTTTTATACCTTTCTTCTTCAGTTTAATACAGGCAAACTTTCTATTGGTCCTACTGACCCTTGCACCCATCCAATTGGGATCTTTCTGTGGGCCCAGTACTCTCTTCCCCCTGCTCAGAATTCTCTAACAAAGGCACAGTTCTAAGACTTTGATACTTTTCTCCTACAAGGTCACTGCTAGCTTAGAAAATGTGTGAGTACAGAGCACTGGAACATGTCTGTCATCAGCATGGAAGAATTCAACAAAGGATTTATACAACCTTATCAAAAAGCAGTTTTGAGCAGTTTCTCTAATTCTTACTGACTTTGGGTTTTCTCAGCATTCTTATTCTCAGATGGGGGCTGGGACTCAGGCCTAGCTTACAGGCCTCTCATACATTTACAGGCTATTCTAGGCCATAGCCTGCCACATTACCCCCTTTGATTATTCTCACCTGCAAGTAAGGAAGGGTGAGAATCAAATCACACATTACACAGGGTCCTCAGCATCATGTTGTGGTACAAGGGAATATTGCCACATGGCTAAGACTTTTGTAGCTGCTTTACGTTCAACAACACTATCAATGGTTGAGTTCAGCGTGTGCAAGCATAAGGGTAGGAAACATGGGAGAAACAAGCAGATAGCCAATATGAATAGGACAATGAACACAAGTGTTTTCAGGCCGCCCATTCCTGAAAACAGAGAACCAAACCATCCATCAAGTTGCAAGCCGTGCCAGGTTTGGACTGGTACATAGGTTTGCTTTCTCATATGATTGGCTATATCTTCTACAACTTGTCCTTCATTATCAATTTGCAAACAGTTAAATTCAATTTTCCACATACTCCTCTTTCAGCAGCAAGTAAATAATCTAATGCTAAACGATTCTGATAAATGGCTGTACGCATCTGCGTAGCTTGTTTGGCTAACAGGGTTAGTGCTCTACTAGTTTCATTAGTTATTATTTCTACAACAGCTTGCAAACGTATAATACGATTTAACATATACACAGGGGTGCGGTAACCCCAAGAACCATCTTGTGCCCAGGTAGCAGGTCCATAGTAGGAAACAATTCTCTCCGGTGGCCATTCTTCAGATGTCGCATCCCATTTGTCCCATTGGCCTATCTTTAGGACCTCTCACTTCTGTCGACTCTTATATACAGGGAATCCTAGCTGTTCTCCGTGGGAAACGGGCAAGAGGAAGAAAGAAGGTCTTATGGTCCCCAAAACACACGCACCTCCCCAGTTGGCAGGGAGTCTAGCATATGCTCAAGTTCCGCAGATCCAATATAGTCCAGGTGGAGCTTGCCAGTCATTGTGAGAAGCCAGATTTGTCCATAACTTGGCAAGGTTAGGAAAGATAATCAGAGGATTCGAGGGTTCCGGGGCATTGGTTCCTGACCACCAGGATGTCTTCTTGGTGGTAGCATTATAGTACTTCTGGTTCAAACAGACCAATTGCCCCACTAACATAGTCAGTTGTGGTCCAGTTCGAGCAAAACACAGGTTTCCAACAATGGGGCTAGCTAGGACCCATTCGCTGGTAGCTGCATGCAGATCAGTTTGGTTATGGGGTACAGAATAGTTCCGTTCTTGCGCCTCCCAAGGCCACTGGTCACCCATCTGAGTTCCCCCACAGAAAAGACAGTCAGAGACATGAAGACTGGATGCTACAGCTCCAGCTAGTTCAATGAACAAATTTCGAAAAGCGTGGGGGACTACAAACTCTGCTTTCGTGGCCTCATAAAAGGTATGATATATTCGGTAGGGTGAAGAAATATGAGTTTTCGTGTTAAGCTGGATATATACAAAAGTTCCAGGATCAGATCCACTTCCTGCTATACGTAGGCCGAATCGGAATCCTTGCTTCCACTGACTTGGGTCGAGGATGAGAAGCCGTAGAGGATTACAGCCACCTTTCTTGCACTTCTTAGGTTCCAGTAGGGGTAGTCTTTCCAAATTGGCCTTGCGATTATCTCCATCTTGTCCAGTAGGGCTACCAGACCAAGTAGCATAGTACACACAGCCCCACTTCGGACAGAAATAGTCATCTTTGGACGGCTTACCATGAGTAGATGGAGAATGTACCCCAGTGCATATTCCCCATCTGTATGCACCTTCGGGACACATATACTTGTCATCGTAGTAGTAAGCTTGTTCCCATGACCCACACCTATAATAGTCATTTCTGTTTATCAGATCACAAGCATCAAAGTACAGGGATACAAGTCGGGTGGGATCAGAGACTTGACTTGTAGCATTTATGAGGGCTCCATCTTCATCATTCCATCGTAGTTCCAGGACACTGTTCCCTCTAAGCTGTGTGCGTGTGCGCGCGCACACACCTCGCCGAGCGAGTGCACATACTTTACAACAGAGCACACAAAAATTACGGCTCTGATTCTGATAGAAAACAACACAGACATCTTAAAATTTAAAAGTTATGATTGTAATTACTAGAAATTTCCCGCTTCATTTAGTAATCGTCTATTTTCATTTAATTTGATTAAAATCAATGTGGTGTACATACTGTATTCTGACGTGTAGTCAAATTTTAAAGTATATAACTCCGAGTGTCGTTATGTGGTGCACAAAAATTTAACCTTCCTTCAAAAGCTGCACACAGGTGATATTTTATGCGCACACAGCCTACAGAAAATTAGAGGGAACATTGTTCCAGGACATAGTAAGAAGGATTCTGTCGGGGTTTAAAACAAGTGCGCGTCTTTCCATTCGTGCAAACATTCAGTTCCGTACCATTATACATGCACTGACTGACTTTTCCAGTGCAAGTGTAGTAAGAGTGATAAAGTAAAGTCTGAGTGATTTTCATCCCAGTTCGGGTAGTGGTTATACAAGCTGCACAAGGGGGCAGAGCAAAAGTTGTCCCAAGGGGTCCCAGGGTTACCGCAAAAATGAAACAGTAGTAGGTAATCATCATGATCATAGTCTCTGATGATGGATAAACTGAAGTGTTGATAATTCAGAGCTTGAAAACTTCACGAGGATGATTGTTTTCTTCGCAATGTAAGTTGCAATGGTGATGCAGGATCCACGGTCGAAGTCCAAGGACAATCTTCAGGAACTGCTGCTGGTTTCACTCGACTGTGGTGGATCCAGGAGTCGATTTCTGCCACTTTAACTGCTGTGGGTGTTGACAGCAAGACGACATATGGTCCCTTCCAATGAGGTGCCAACGGCGTCTTCTTCCATTCTTTGACCCACACCGAGGCTCCAGGCTTGAAAGGATGCAATGGCTCTGTCAGATTGATAGCCAACTGGTCTTGCACCCAGGTATGGAGGTCCTGCAAGACAGAACTGAGAGCCAACAATTCTTGTCTAGTGATTTCCGCTCCAATCTGACTTGTATCCCCCCTTATTCCCTGAACTATGGGCGGGGGTCTCCCATACAAAACCTCAAATGGGGAAACTCCTAATGACTTAGTGGGGGCTGAACGTACTCTGAGAAGGGCTATGGGGAGAGCTTAGGGCCACTTCAGGTGAGCTTCCTGACAGAGCTTGGACAACTGAGACTTCAGTGTTCGGTTCATTCTCTCTACTTTCCCTGAACTCTGGGGTCTATAAGCTGTATGTAACTTCCACTGTATTTGTAAAGCACGGGCTAGTTGCTGAGTTACTTGTGACACAAAGGAGGGCCCATTGTCTGACCTTATGGTCAAGGGTATTCCAAACCGAGGAATGATTTCATGGAGCAGAGCCTTAGTGACTTCTCTGGCCTTTTCAGTCCTGGTGGGGAAAGCCTCCACCCACCCAGAGAAGGTACAAACTAGAACCTGCAGGTAGTGATATCCATTTGCTCGTGGCATTTCTGCAAAGTCTATTTGGATAGTTCCCATGGGGGTAACTCCCACTGATTGAACTCTTGGAGGTAGGACAGGACCCTGTCGGGCATTATTCTTCACACAAATTACACATTTTCGGGCTATTGAGGCAGTCAAGGGTCCCAATAATGAGATGCAGAAATACAGTTTCAGAGCTTTTTCCATTGCAGTTTTTCCATAGTGTGTAGCTTGATGAAAGGCGTGGACAAAGGCTGGACCAAGGGCTTCCGGGATCACAGTCATGCCGGGGGGTGAGCCTCCCTCAGGTGGTGGTAACACTATCCATCCATCCGCTGATAGCTGCCCCCCCTCATTCTGACAATAGTAGTCCAGCTCATTCGGGGTATATCGGGGTGTCCAAGCACTGAGAGGAACTGGAAATATGGCTGCTTGAACTGTAATACTGGGGGTAGAGATTTTTCCATTGATTGCTGCTTCTCGGGCTGAGGCATCGGCAAGTCTGTTTCCTCGGGATACCTCTCCATCTCCAGTTTGGTGACCTCGGCAGTGCATTACAGCAACTTGTTTGGGGGCCCATACTGCTTCCAATAAAGTCAATATTTCTGGGCCATACTTGATGGACTTGCCTCCCGAGGTTATCAATCCACGTTCTTTGTACAAAGCTCCATGGGCATGTAGTGTTGTAAAGGCATACTTGGAATCTGTGTATACATTCAGACGGATCCCAGTTCCTATTTTCAGTGCTCGAGTAAGGGCTATTAATTCATCCTTCTGTGCTGAAGTTCCTGGAGCCAAAGCTGATGATTCTATTACCATGTCCAGGGTCACCACTGCATAACCGGCATTAATTACAAGGCTGCTTCCATCCACAAAGAAAGTTTTTTCTGGGTTGTTCAAGGGGATGTCTGTTAGGTCTGGGCGGCTTGAGTATATAGTGTCCATTACTTCTAGACAATCATGGTCAGGAGGGCCTGGAATGGTCGGCAGTAGGGTAGCAGGGTTCAAAGTTTGACTGACACTCAATTGCAGTCGAGGATTTTCACACAGCATACTCTGATATTTCAACATTCGTGCGTTGGTGAACCAATAGTTTCCTTTGTGTTCCATTAGGGTTAAAACAGAATGCGGTACAGTGACTTGAAGATTCTGTCCCAAAGTGAGTTTGTCAGCTTCACTCACTAAGAGGGCTGTGGCTGCTACAGCTCTTAGGCAAGGTGGCCATCCTTTTGCAACAGGGTCCAATTGTTTTGATAGGTAGGCTACAGGTCATTGTCAGGATCCAAGGGGCTGAGTCAGGACTCCCAGCGCGTTTCCACATGACTCATGGACATACAGACGGAATGGTTTCTGCACATCTGGTAGGCCCAAGACTGGTGATGACATTAATGCTGCTTTTAGTGATTTGAATGCTTTCTCCTGTTCTGGGCCCCATTCCATGGGTGATCGTTCCACTCCCTTCGTGGCTTGGTACAAAGGCTTTGCCAAGAGTGCGAAATTGGGTATCCATATCCGGCAATAGCCCGCAGCTCCCACGAAGGCCCGCACCTGTTTTCTGGTGGTGGGGGTTGGGATGCGGCATACTGCTTCCTTTCACTCAAGTCCCAATTTCCGGATTCCTCTGGACCGATGGAACCCTAGGTATTTCACTTCTGTTTGGCACAACTGCGCCTTGGCTCTTGAGACCTTGTATCCGGCGTCATTCAGGAGGTGCAAAAGATCACAGGTAGCTTGCACACATTCAGTCTTGGAGTTGGTGGCTATAAGCAAATCATCTACATACTGAAGTAAGATTCTTTTTCCTGGAGTCTCAGAGTAGTTTGAAAGATCTTGGTTGAGAGCTGCACTGAAGATGGTGGGTGAATTTTTGAATCCTTGAGGCAAGCGAGTCCAAGTGACTTGGCCCCGTCTTCCTGTAGTAGGGTTCTTCGATTCAAACGCGAACAAGAGTTGGCTGGCAGATGCCAGGCGGATACAGAAAAAGGCATCTTTTAAATCCAGAACGGTGAAATGAGTAGCTTCCGATGGAATCAGTCCCAGGAGGGTATAAGGATTTGGTACTACTGGGTGTATGGTTTCCACTGCATTGTTCACTCGTCGCAAATCCTGCACTGGGCGGTAATCACCTGTCCCAGGCTTCTTGACTGGGAGGAGGGGGGTGTTCCAGGGCGATTGGCATTCTTTGAGGAGTCCATACTGTAGTAATTTCTTTAGGTGACCATGGATGCCTTCAATTGCTGGTCGTGGGAGAGGATATTGTCGCACATGCACTGGTTCTGCTCCTGGTTTAAGGGTGACTAGCACAGGAGCTATATTCTTTGCTAGGCCAGGAGGATTATCCTCCGCCCACACTCCGGGCGGAGCTAAGATGTTGGTGGGTATACGGGGGCTAGCTGCCTTGGATGAAGATGGACTATAGAACCGCCATTCTTCTTCTCGGGGGACGGTCAGCACCATCAGGCCAGCAAATTCCGAGTTCACAGTCATTTCCATTTTTCCTCCTTCGACAAAAGATATCTGCGCCTGGAGCTTAGCAAGCATGTCTCGGCCCAAAAGGGAACTGGGCATTCAGCTATGTACAGGAACTGATGCGTTATTCTCCGTCCCCCTAATTCACAAGCATGGTTCTGCAGGAAAGGTCTTGTGGTTCTAGTTCCAGTGGCGCCAACAATGGTAACAGATCGGGAAGACAAGGGAGCCACTGGCTTAGCCACTACTGAATGTTCGGCCCCCGTATCCACCATAAAGTCCATGTACTGGTCCCCAATCTTTAAGTTGACCATAGGCTCCTGGGGACCCAGGGAAAACTTGGAGCCCGGTCTGGCCTAGTCCTCATCCACATAGTCGTATTCAGTGGTCGCCATTCCTTCCACGGCCGCGGTTTCTTCCTTCTGAAACTGAAACTGTGCACGCTGCATTCCTCCTCGCTGCTGGAATCACCCCCCCCCCCCGCTCTCCTGGTGCTCCCTCCTCCCCTCCAGGGGGTGGAGCCACTGTTCGGGCATTCATTCTTCCAATGTCCTTCTTCCTTACAATAGGCGCACTGATTTGCACCTAAGGGGGACCGAGTGCTCCCTCGGCCCCTTCCCCATCCTCGAGTCCTTCTGTTTGAGTATCCTCCACGTCCTTCAACTAGAGCTGCAGCAAGCAGATCGGCTTTCTTCTTCATCTTTCTTTCACTTTCCCTTTTACTTTCTTGATCACGATTCACAAATACCTTCTGGGCAACTTCCATTAGCTGTGCTGTATTCATGCCCGCAAATCCTTCCAATTTTTGCAGTTGCCGTTTTATGTCTCCCTGGGACTGATTCACAAAAGCAGCGTTCACCATACGCAAATTCTCCTGGGCTGCTGGATCATACGGGGTATAAAGTCTATAAGCTTCAGTTAATCGTTCATAGAAGGCAGCTGGACTTTCATCTGGGCGCTGAAGAACGTCTGCTACCTTCCCCACATTCATGGCTTTCTGGCCTCCCCTCCTCAGGCCTTGCAGTAGGGCCTGGCGGAAACGGGTGAGGGCCCTCTCCCCTTCTGCACTATTCGGATCCCATCTTGGGTCTTCATTCGGGAAATCTACGGCCGCTGCCTGTCGGGGATCCAGGTCTCTCCTGTCTACAGGGTTCTCTTCCAGCCATCGGGTAGTTGCTTGCACTATTCGCGCCCGCTCTTCAGTAGTAAAAAGGGTAGACAAGAGCTGGCAGCAGTCAGACCAGGTAGGCTGGTGGGTCTGCATGATACTAGACATTAATTCTGTCAAATCTTGGGGTTTTTCGGTATAAGAGGCATAGTGCGTTTTCCAGTTTAATAGATCTGTGGTAGAAAGGGCACATAAATGAGACTAGTTGGCCCAACTATAACCTGACCTTCATCGTTGAGAATGGGTAATCCGGGGACCTGGCGTAATGGCATCTGGCGAACTTCCTTCGTCTCCCTGCTTCGGAGGGCGTAACGTATATTTGCGCTCCCAGCGGTGGCTCTTCTGCTGGGGCCTGGACTGATGGGTGACCCTGGGCTGGCAGTTCCTCCCCCGCTGGCAGTTCCTTCAGGAGATGACGGCCCTGCCGGGGAACTTTGTTCGGAACTGGGACTCCTGCTTCGGGAAGGGGGTTGCTCTCTTTCGGGCGATGGATGTGACTGATGGGGTGGAGTCATGTCAGCTGGAGGGGCTCTCTCTTCCTCTGACTCTGCTCGGGGTAATGGTGGAGCTGACGGGACTGGCTTATACAGGAATTGGGGTGGATAATTTGGGATTTCTGCAGGTTCTGGGGCTGAGTAAATGGGAGGCATTTCTCCCTTACTCCCGGGGTTTCCCTTCATAGTTGCTAACATTATTCTGCACTGCTCTTCACAGCAACGCTTCATCCAAGAGGGCTGCCTTTCACAGATATATAACCAGGAGTCTATATAGGGAAACTGGTCGGGGTAATTCCTACGCACTATTCCATGCACTCGGGATAGAATTCTAACATCAAAAGTACCATCTGGTGGCTACGCGGTGTCCAGCACCGGCCACTCCCTACCACATAATTTTTCTAATCGGGAAGGCGACATTTTTATCCCGTAGTCACCGCTAAATCCCTTCTTAAAATTCGTGATCATACAGTTCAGCGGAGTTTGCACAGACCCCGCCCCTCCCATTATGACGTACAAGACAACAGACAAAGAGGGCGGGTAGTATGGCTGTAGGTAAGGGGTCCGTACAGCCCACAGAACAACAAGGGAGACAAACACCAAATTCTTCCTCCTTTTAGCGACCTGGGCGCGGTCGCCCGGCCAGGAACTGCGCTACTCAGGAGTCCGCTCTCACGTGGTCTGTGTTTCAAGACCTCTCATTCACTCAGACAGGCATGCCACCGAGTTCCCAAAATTCCATAAAGGCCTACCTTACTTATCCATGAGGGGTGGGGTTTCGTCCTCGCACATACTCATGCAAGGAGTACTCAGCCATACCCTGAGAGGTGATCAGGCTCTCGTTACCTTAAGCCGTATCAGTCCCGAGCATGCGGGACTTTATTTATTTTATTATTATTTACATTCTCTTATATACCGCACTATTCAGCATCAGCGCGGTTTACACAGAACAAAGGTCTCAGTACAATAACAAGCATGAGTTTACAGATAACAAGGGAAGGAACTTGGATAACAAGGGAAACTATTTACAGTCTATTTACAGATGTAATACTACTGAATGAATACAGGTTAATAGGAACAGGTGCTAAGAAAATATTCAATAATCAAAGTGATTCATCACATGTCTGTTGTTGAGAAACCACGAAGCTGGGTATCTGGGTGGGATCACTAATGTCAATGAGTATCGATGTCTCAATAAGATGTTTATTAAAGAGATGGAATTTGAGAGCTTTCCTGAATTGTGATAAACTAGTGATAGCCCGAATGCCAGGAGGTAGTGTGTTCCAGCACCTAGGGGCACAGAGGATAAAGGCTCTCTTGGCTGTGGAAGAAGAGCAGCTTGTAAGGGCCTTTGGGAGTTTTAAGGAGTTGATGGCTGAGGATCTTCTTGCTCTGTTTGGTGTGGTAGTATTAATAAGGTCAGATAAGGAAGGAGCGGAAAGCTTGTTGAGAGCTTTGAACGTAAGGAGTAGAGTTTTGAAGATAATTCTGGCATGAATGGGTAGCCAATGTAATTTAATCAGCAAAGGAGTAACATGGTCAGTCCTGGTGGCCCCCTGGAGTACCCTTGCTGCAGCATTCATGGCCAGCTGTAAAGGGTTTAAGGTAGATTGAGGGAGACCTTGAAGAATGACATTGGCGTAATCGAAGTGGGGTATTATAAGTGCCTGGTAGATAGTCCTGAAATCTTTTGGTTCTAGAATGGAGCGTAGGTGTCTCAGGGATCGGATCTTGTAATATATTGTTCTGACTGTGTTTCCAATGTGGGACTTCATATCCAGATGTTGATCCAGAATGACTCCTAACTCCCATAACTAACTAAGAACCAGACAAATTGCTACTCACTGGATCCGGCCACTAATGCGTTGCGCAATCAGTCCCTCCTTGGGTTGAATCCTGGACTCCCCTCGGGTTCAGAGGTGTTGGCCGGTCGGACCCGGCAGGCCGCCGAGGCAGGGCAGAACCCTCTCTGATGCAAGGGGACAGGCGGCGCCTGGGGTCCTCTCCGCTGTCGGTCGGCCGCGATCCCGACCGGACCAAACCTGGAGGCGGTAGTACGTGGTATATTCACTTGCGCACCTTTCACGTACTCCACCTTCCCGGCCAACGCACCAGGAATATGTTGCAGCGAAGTGCACGCAATGAATAAAACCAGGAGTCTGTTCGAACATCCAAGCCAATTTATTGTGCACAAGTCTCAGGCAAATGTCACATTCAAAATGGTCTGAGCAATGGAGTCCAGTAAACAACACCTTTTATACCTTTCTTCTTCAGTTTAATACAGGCAAACTTTCTATTGGTCCTACTGACCCTTGCACCCATCCAATTTGGATCTTTCTGTGGGCCCAGTACTCTGTTCCCCCTGCTCAGAATTCTCTAACAAAGGCACAGTTCTAAGACTTTGATACTTTTCTCCTACAAGGTCACTGCTAGCTTAGAAAATGTGTGAGTACAGAGCACTGGAACATGTCTGTCATCAGCATGGAAGAATTCAACAAAGCATTTATACAACCTTATCAAAAAGCAGTTTAAAGCCGTTTTGAGCAGTTTCTCTAATTCTTACTGACTTTGGTTTTTCTCAGCATTCTTATTCTCAGATGGGGGCTGGGACTCAGGCCTAGCTTTCAGGCCTCTCATACATTTACAGGCTATTCTAGGCCATAGCCTGCCACAATGTCTTTAAATTCTATGTGTTTAATGATAAGAACCTAAGTTTTATTATAATTAACTTTTAAATCTGATACTTTGCCAAAATCCTTTGGTTTTTTTTTTTGGTAATTTGAATAAAAGACTTTAGGTTTTGTAAATATCAAAATGTCATATGCAGATATTGCCAAATTAACTTTGAGCTTATCCATCTTTGTTTTCCCAGTTTAAGGATGTTTACTTATCTGAATCACAAAAAGCTCATTGAAGCTTAGTTCTCAATAAAGCAAACTTCAGAATATCCAGCATTTACCTTATCCATGACACACACACTATCATAGAACCTGTTAATCCATCTAGAAAAGTTAGGGCCTAAACAGGTTTTTTTTTTTAGAATGATCAATCAATGCTTTTCAATGTTTAATCATCATCAAGAGAAAATAGGATGGTCAGCATTTTGGGGGTTTTATGCATTAGTTGTAAGCTGGGCAGTCACTGGAGAAAACAATACCCAGGTAAGGGTTGATTTTGGTGTACCCTTCTCTTTTGGGCCTTTATGTTTGCATACTTGCACCTTAATGTAAAGAAGACAAAGATCATGACAACTGGCATAATCAACAGGTTCATCGTCGAAGGAGAAGAAATTGAAATCGTGAATAACTTTAACCTACTTGGATCAACTATCAATAAAGAAGCAACAAGTAGTCAAGAAATCAGACGACGCATTGCTCTTGGCAGAATGGCTGTGAAAGACCTAGATAAGATTCTGAAGAGCAGAGATGTCTCTCTCCATACAAAGATTCGACTTGTTCAAGCCATGGTATTTTCAATAACATCATATGGATGTGAAAGCTGGACAGTGAAAAAGATAGACAGGAAGAAAATTGATGCCTTTGAATTATGGTGCTGGCGGCGAATACTGTGTATACCATGGACTGCCCGAAGAACAAACCAGTCTGTACTAGTGGAGATCAAACCTAAGCTTTCTTTAGAAGCTCAGATGACAAGACTTCGACTTTCATACTTTGGACACATCATGCGGAGAGAGAGATCATTAGAGAAAGACATCATGCTTGGCAAGATAGAAGGTCAATGCAAAAGAGGAAGGCCAGCAATGAGATGGATCGATACAATAACAGCAGCTACGGGTACCAGTCTGTCAACAATGAGCCGCCTGACTGAAGACCGAACACAATTTAGGATAGCTATCCAGAGGGTCGCTATGAGTCGACTCCGACTCGACGGCACTTAACAACAACAACACTTGCAAAATAAGTGAAAGGGATAGCATGGTACCATTCTGACGTCACCCCGCTGGTCACCCTGCTTGTGACTGCTCTGGCTGTATGCATTATATTTAATATATTTTTATTGCCAAAAGATTGCCATCCTGGTACAAAATCTGTTTGGTCCTTATTAACTAGTTTAGGCAAAATTTTGTTCTACATAGAGGCCAACACTAGGCTTCTGATGCTGTCCTGCATAGAGGCTCAAGAACTGAGTAAGCAGTTGTGGGGTGGGTCCCAAAGTAGAAGAATGGATTATTTATTTAGCTACTTTTCTATACTGCTTTTCACCAGGTCAAAGTAGGTTTACAAGGAATATATATATATATATATATAAAATATATAAAATGAAACTGTGGTTGTGCTTACATTGACATATGTACTGTATCTGATAACTATGATTATTATTAAAGTTGTTGAGTTGGGGAGGAAATAAGGCTGGAGGGGATGATCTAGGGACTGAGAGTGATCAGAAACTAGTTGAGTAATAGACAATTTACTGTATGGGGAGTGTGATGATTAATGGAGTGTCTCTGGGATCAGTGCTGGGGCTGATTCTGTTCAATGTCTTTGTGAGCAATATTGTAAAGGAGTTAGAAGGAAAATGTTGTCTTTTTGTTGATGATATTAAAATCTGTAACACTTAAGGGAGTACAAAAAATGAGAAGTAGTAAACTGATTGGCAATTAAATTTCAGTGCATAAAAGTACAGCGTTATGCATTGGGATGAGCAAATGAAAAGGAATGGTACATGATTGGAGAGGGGGGGAAGTGTGGAGTTAATTGTCCTCTGGCTGCAAAGGATGCTTCAGGAGGATAATTTTAGAAACATAGAAACATGATGGCAGAAAAAGACCATATAACCTATCTAGTCTGCCCTTCTCTATCAACTACTGTAGTCCCTTTTTTTCCTTTAGAGACCTGCAGAGGCTGGCTGCCAGTGTAGAGACCCTGTGGCTGCTGCAAGCCACACATCTGCTCTTCTCTGACAGCATAACTTCCCCCGTTGTACACGCACCCAGCCGCTTACAAGGGAGAAGAGAAAGGACTCGCCACCAACACTGTTCAGATGGCCTGCTCACCAGTAACTCAAGCCTCCTCAGCTGTCTTACCTGCTGCTCTTCTGTTCCATCTTTTCAATTTTTTTTTCAGCTCAGCACCAAATGTTGACTTCACAAGACCTTCTCTTTGAGTCACACACTCCACCACAACAGGGGGGAGGGAGGACCCAAACCACTGGGTGTTCACTCCTATCTCACTGAGCCGACTCAACAACTCCAGTATGCAGAGCAGAGGTAGCAGCCCCCTTCAGAGCACTCAAGACTGTCAGGCCAACTCAGAAATAACTCCTTGAATAAAACCTTGTAAATATATGTTGTTAGCAATTTTATTTGTTTCTTTTTATTAGGCCTTCAATGGAGTGTAGACTGTGCAGTAGCTTCTCACCATCTGCTGGAGACTGAGATACTGCCCAAAGAAGGAGGTACTGTGACATCACAAAGGTTATTACATGCTCAGTCTCCAGCTGCTGGTAGAGGCTGAGAACCCATGCGACTGTACTGGAGGGACAATGAGGAATGGTAATTTATCAAGATGTGCTTGGAAATTCCTCTTGATCAAGCCTGTGGCACCCAACATGATGGAAAATAACTCAGTATCTTTCTGCCACATTTTCTTGGTCTCTGACTGCATTTCTTGGTACTTGAAGATTTCTCCCTCTCAATGCAATTCACAGAATAGTTGCTTAGGATTGGCACCTCTATAATCAATGCTGCTATGGTGTTCTTTACCACTATGTAAAGGAGAAGAACACTGCTGCCATCAGACCTTCACAGCCAGTTATGAAGTGAGTCACTGTTTCCAGGTATTTCGTACAGAATTGACATATGAAAAAAGTGGGCCCCAAAAAGTCAACCCCATTCACACAACAAGGAGTCCCTATCATCTTTGCTCTTCAACATCTTCCTGCATCCTATATGTGCAATCATGCAAGCACATAACATACTATACCACATCTACGCGGACAGTGTAATGAGCTGTACCCCATTCTCTGCAACCACCTATAAAGAAATGTTTCAAATACATCCACAATAGCTATCTGAACACAACATGACCTTAAACCACAAGAAGACCAAGGTACTATATTCAGTGCCATGTAAAAGTATTCATGCCCTCGGTTTTTGTCCTGTTTTGTCGCTTACAACCTGGAATGAAAATAGCGGTTCAACAACACTTATTAAAAGAGGGCTGCTACACAGTACCCTGTCTTGTGCTGCTGAGGTAAGCTAAATTCTGATTTGATTTAAATTATAGCTCTTAGCTGCTGCTAGGCTCTAACCTCTTATGAAATTTAAACTACAAGCTCTCTGCTGGGTACTAAATTTAACCAGAAAGCTACAAAGACACTGAAGGAGCTGCAAAGATCTACAGTGGATGGGAGTATCTGTCCATAGGACCACTTTAAGCCATACACTTCACAGAGCAGGGCTTTATGAAAGAGTAGTCAGAAAAAAGCCATTACTTAAAAAAAGAAATAAGAAAACACGTTTTGAGTTTGCACAACAGCATGTGGCAGACTTCCCACATGATGAGATGAAATTTGAATTTTTTGGCCATCATGGGAAATGCCATGTGTGGTGTAAACCCAACACTTCCCATCACCCCAAGAACACCATACCCTCGGTGAAACATGGTGGTGGCAGCATCATGCTGTGGGGATGCTTTTCATTGGCAGGGACAGGAAAACTGGTCAGGATTGAAGGAACGATGGATGGCACTAAATACAGAGCAATTCTTGAGGAAAACCTGTTTCAGTATGCCAGCAGGGCCAGCCCGTCCATTGTGCGAGAATGTTGTTTGCACAGGGCCCCGCGCTTCAAGAGGCCTCAGGCGAACTTCATTCCACAGGGTTTGCAGGGCTCACTCCAGAGGGAGCCAGGGACGCCTGAGGCCCTGACTCACCTCTGCACAGAGCTGGAGTGAAGAGCAGCGTGCACCTTCACTCGCTCTGTGTTCACGTGAAGCCTACTGAAACCCGGGAAACAGGAAATGACCTTTAACCTTTCCTGGCACTCAGCAGGCTTCATGTGAACACTGTACAAATGAAGGAGCATGCTGCTCTTCACTCCAGCGCTGTGCAGAGGTGAGCCGGGGCCTTGGGCATCCTCAGTTCCCTTGTAAGCTGCTCAGACAGGCGCAGGGCTCTTCGGGGTGGGGGCTAGGATAGGATAGGACTGGAAATGACTGAGGGGGGGGGACTGATTGGGAATGGGCTAATGGGGGGCTTGGAATAGAAATGGGCTGGAATATGTCAGCTCTGGGAAATGAACCTCGCTAACATCTTTGTGTTTTTGTTTAGTATAAGAGGAAATTAATTTATAGTTTTATTTCTCCAGTGTTGTTCTACATTCCAAGTTTGGCTTTTGGGGTTCTCAGTTTAATTATTGTCTTTCTATTTTTAAATTGTGATCCCTTTTTGTCTGTTTGGTGACAGTTTACGTTCTGAATGTGTAACCGAGCTGAGGTATTCTGTTCATGTAGTTTCTATTTGACAGAGCTGCTTGTTCTCTCCCCAGTAGAAGATGTATTGGTATTTTCTGAGATGCATTGGTTTAATATTTGCAGTGTTGCCTTTTTGATAGGTAGGGTTTGGTGCTTTGTGAGTCCTGGTAGTGCTGTTATGATACAGTGGGTTTGCTAAGGGTTCTGAATGGGCAGTGTTTATAGTACTTCCTAATTTGTCTGGCGATTGGCACTGGAGTATAGTAATGTAGAAATCTGGTAGACTTTCTTTATCCAGACACTCATTAAGAGGCATGTTTACTAAAAATTAGCATATGTTAACATTAGGCAAATATTTATGTAAATGAGGCCCCATAATGAGTCTCCACATATGGCCCCACGTCCTTCTTTGGCCGCCCCAGTCTGCCAGAGATTTGAGACTGGGATGAATGTTCACCTTCCAGCAGGACATTGACCGTAAACATACTGCTAAAGCTGTACTGGAGTGGTTTAAAGGGAAACATTTTAAATGTCTTGGAATGGCCTAGTCAAAACCCAGACCTCAATCCAATTGAGAATCTGTGGCATGACTTGACGATTGCTGTACACCAACGCAACCCATCTAACTTGAAGGAGTTGGAACAGTTTTGCCATGAGGAATGGGTGAAAATCCCAGTGCTAGATATGCTAAGCTAATAGAGACATACTCCAAAAGTCTTGCAGCTGTAATTGCAGCAAAAGGTGGCTCTACAAATTATCGACTTTGGTGGGGGGGGGATGGGGGGAATACCTGTGCATACTCCTGATTTCTGTTTTGTTTTGGGATTTTTCTCTTAATTATTTTTTGTGTCACAATAAAGGATATTTTTCACCTTCAAAGTAGTAGGCATGTTGTGTAAATCACATGGCGCTATCCCCCAAATGTCCATTTTAATTCCAGGTTGTAATGCGACAAAACAGGACAAACACCGTGGGGATGAATACTTTCACAAGGCACTGTATCACCAAAGACAATAACTTCACTTCTTCTGCCACCATAACCATTGCTGGAACACACCTGCAAGTGAAAGCTGAAGTTCGTTGCCTAGGAGTAACATTAGACCAAGGCTTAACCTTCATCCTCCAGATCAGCAACATCACGAAACCATATATCACAAGTTCAAATCTGTACAACACCTCAACCCACTCTTAAACACCTATGAATTTCAGATGGTGTTCCAGGCACTCATCTTCCCCCACATAACTTCTGCAATATCCTCTTCCAAGGACTGCCCAAATGCGCACGTCACACACTCTAGTTAGCCAAAAACACAGCAGCAAGGATTCTCTGCAACACCTCCAGAGCCAAACACGTCACCCTACTGCTCAAACTACTACATTGGCTGCCCGTCACAGAGCGGAAAAGATACAAAGCCTTGCTCACAACCTTCAAAGTCATGCATGACTTATCATCAATCCACCTCTAATCGTTCATACAGAAGACACCTAGCACCCTCATACAGAAGATCTAACACCCTCAATACACTACACCCTTCCTCCCCCCACAATATTCACTAAGACAAACCATACAACATCCAAAAGGGCCTTCTCCCTTTTTGCCCTAATGCTTTGGAATGCATTCCCCGATGACCTTCAAGCCACGGATGATTTAACAACTTTCAGAAAAAAACTGAAAACATACCTCTTCCTTGAATGCCTCACCGATCAAAGATATAGTACCTCTGAAATAACGACTTAACAAATTATGTAACTTCAACCTATCCTCCCTTTGCCCCCCTCAGCCTCGGTACCCTTAACAAGGTACTAGATACCCATATAATATTTATTTATTTTTTATTTATTTACATTCTCTTATATACCGTGCTATTCTGCATCAGTGCGGTTTACATTGAACAAACTGAAATTTATTTATTTACATTCTCTTATATACCGCGCTATTCTGCATCAGTGCGGTTTAGATTAAACAAACTGAAATTACTTTGAACAGGGCATTATAACTTGGAGATAGCTATTTTACAAGGAACATGGGCTATGGAGGGTTAAGTGGCTTGCCCAAGACCACAAGGAGCACCTGTGGGACTAGAAACCCCAGTCCTTCTGGCCCAAGGTTGCTGTCCTCTAGTGGGATTTGAACCCCCGACCTTCTGGCCTGAAGTACCTTGCCCCAACCACTAGGCCACTCCTCCAATAAATAACATGTTCCTGTTTTAATTTCACATGTTAATGTTATAATGTTAGATATAAAGCCATATGTTATCATGTTACATTTAAAGCCCTGTTGGCCATGTTGTTCTCATATAAACCACTTAGACTGGTAGATTTAGTGGTATAGAAAAATAGCTAAATAAATGTTTGTTTTACCAGTTTGTTCATGCTCGCTGTAAACCATTTCGTCCTGGGCTGCAACTATCAACCTCTCATCCTTCGGTTTCAGTTCACCTCTCCTTAACCATTCATGTGCCTGTTCTTGATCATCAAAGGGTTCCTAGAGTAACACATTGTATTCCCCACTATATTTGTGCATTTGCCATTTGTTTTCCCTCATTTGCTGGTTTAATTCTTTGAAGAGTTTTTTCTCTTGTTTTGCAAATTTTGTTGCTTCCTTTCTTGTGTGTGCTTGTGGATTCTCATTCATGTCTTCTAGAAGTCAGAATACTTGTCCAAGTTTGATGATGGTGGCAGATTCTGGATATTTACTTTCATATTTCAACACTTTTTGCATATTTGGATCCAACGATGCTGTCAGGTAGTCCTGGAGGTCTATGATAGTAGCTCTGTATATGTAATCAATCTCTATGAGACCTAACCCTCCTTCAGCTCTAGGGATGTACAGTCTTAGCATACACTGATTCTTGTAAATTACTTCATGGGCATGGAGGAGTTTTCTTGTTCGTGCATCTAGTATTTCAAGATCTTTAAGAGGCCAATCTACAATCTCAAAGCTGTATGAGAGTACAGGAATTGTCAACTGACTGAAGGCTTGTGTCTTATTCTGAGATGCTAAAGCACTTTTCAGTACCAATTTTAATCTCCTATCGTATTCTTTACTGATGTTTTCTCTCAGCAATTTCTGCTTGAGTGTTGCTCCTTCCTCAGAGATATTTATACACATCTTACTATTCAAGTTCCTTGATGTCACCGCCCTCTGGTTTTGACTGAGTGTGTTAATCTCTCTGCCTATATTTCTTCTCTTATTCTCTAAGAAAAAAAAATTAACCTTTGACCCTGTCTATCACGGATCTTGATATATTCCCTCTGATATGCTGACTTAAACTGCAGTAACGTTTGGTGAAAAGAATTAGTCAAAACATTTTGCATTGGGAAAAGTAGAGGAGATGTTTTAAAATCACTCTCAAAACCCCTAAGTCAAAAGTTAGCATAGGTAAGAACATAAGATATGCCATACTGGGTCCATCAAGCCTCCAGTATCCTGTTTCTGACAGTGGCCAATCCATTCACAAGTACCTAGTTGGTTCCCAAAAAAGGTACACAGGTTCCACAATGGAGTGGAGTAGCCGCCTAATGGTTAGAGTAGCCTAATGGTTAGAGCACTGGCTTGGGAACCAAGAGACCAGGGTTCAATTCCTACTAGCACTCCTTGTGGCCTTGGGTAAGTCACTTAACCCTCCTTAGCCTCAGAAAATTCCAAGTTATCAATGTCCCTGTTTAATATACATTATCCGCTTTGATTGAAATGATAAAGCGGTATAAAAGACCTGTTAAATAAATAAATGCTTATCCCGAGGCAAGCAGTGGATTTTCCAGGTCCTCTTTAATAATGGTTTGTGGACCTTTCCTCCAGGAACTTCTCCAAACCTTTTTTAAACCCAGCTATACTAACAGCTTTTACTACATCCTCCAGTAATAAATTCTAGAGTTTGATTATACATTGAGTGAAAACATATTTTTGCTTATTAGTCTTAAATGGGTTACATTGTGGCTTCATTGTGTGTCCCCTAGTCTTTCTACTTTTGATGGCATAAACAATCAATTTATGTTTACCCTTTCCACTCCATTCTTTAATTTATAGACCTCTATCATATCTCCCTCAACTGTATCTTTTCCAAGTTGAAGAGCCCAAATCTTTTAAGCTTTTTCTCATAGGGGTATACGTCCATCTCATTTACCATTTTGGTGGCTCTTCTCTGTACTTTTTCTAATTCCACTATATCCTTTTTAAGATATGGCGACTAGAATTGCACACAATATTCAAGGTGCGGTTGCACCATGAACGATACAGAGGCATTATAATATCCTTGGTTTTATTCTCCATTCCTTTCCTTATGATTCCTAGTATTCTATTTGCTTTCTTGGCTGCCACTGCACACTGGGCGGAGGGTTTCAATGTGTTATCCACGATGACGCCTAAATCTTTTTCCCAGGTGGTGGTTCCTAATGTGGAACCTTGCACCGTGTAACCATAGTTTGGATTGTTCCTTCCTCGGTGCATAACTGCATTTGTCCACATTAAATTTCATCTGCCATTTGAATGCCCAGTCTTTCAATTTATCAAAGTTTGCAATTTTTCACAATCCTCTTGAGTTTTAACAACTTTGAATAATTTTGTGTCCTCTGTAAATTTGATCACCTCAGTCATTATTCCTATTTCCAGGTCATTTATGAATATGCTAAAAAAGCAGCGGGCCTAGCACAGATCCCTGGGGTTCTTTATTATTCACCTTTCTCCATTGAGGAAATTGGCCATTTAGCCCTACCCTCTGCTTTCTGTCTTTTAACCAGTTCCTGATCCACAATAGAATTTTGCCTCCTATCTCATGAATTTTTAATTTCACCAAGAGTCTTTTATGAGAGTCCTTGTCAAAGGCTTTCTGAAAATCCAAATACACTATATCAACCGCCTCACCTTTGTCTACCTGTTTATTCACACCTTCAGAAAAATATGTACTAGATTAGTAAAACAAGACCTTCCTTGTCTAAATCCATGTTGGCTTTCTTCCATTAAACTATGACTTATCTATATGTTCAGGAATTTTGTTCTTTTTTTCAAATTTTAATTTATTTATTAGTTTTACATATACATTTCACCAATAATAAGTAAAGATAGACAACAACATCTTATAGGAGAAATACTCCCAGTAAAATTACAAACCAACCATAAAGAAATAGTAAACAGTTAGCCTACCAATAAAGAAATAAAGGATCTAAGAAATAGGAAAAATTAATTCTTCATACAACAAGTAATAAGACAAGGGGAGACCCCAAAGGACCCGTACTCCATGGGCCATTACAGCGGTGCCTGTGGGAGTTATGTCAAGGCATTACCCCCTCCCTGCAGATATAAATTCCACAGTGACTTAGGCTCGAAAAAAGCTTAAGATTTACCCTCATGCGTTATAATACAAATACAGGGAAATTGTAACACAAAATTTAATCCCAAGGCCAGAGTCCTGGTCGCAGAGCCAAGAAACCTTGGCACAGCTTCTGTGTACTTCTTGTAAAATCAGGAAAAACACATATTGCCAAGCCAAGAAAGGGATTGTACATAGACCAGAAATACAATTTAAACACTGTTTTATGGTCGAACTCCAAAGCGAATGTTACAGCCAGAGTACACTGACTGACCACTGCTCAATCCCCATCATACCCAGCATGAGAGCCAAACCACCAAGGCATTGGCAATCACAGGCCACGCAAATTGGTTCAAGAACTAGACGCCTCCTCCATGTCACATCAGATCAGGCAGCCCTACTTCATACACATATCACCAGCACCATCAAATGTGCCCTCATAAACATGCGGTCTTGTGCATCACAGAGATATGGTTTATAGAAAGTGACAACATCCTCCTCAACCCAGCCCAAACACACAAGCCATCCTCAACTGTTCACACAGCAACAACAGAGGTGGAGGCATCTGCATCTTTGCAAGCAAAGACCTGAAACTCCTCACGACTCCATCTCCTTACCTGACATGGACATCCTCATAGCAGCAAACAAGCATTTCACCATCTGCCTGATCTACAGGGCACCACACAACAAGGCCAAGGAGTTTGGCACACTACTAGACACTGCTCCCACACATCTCACTGAAAGAAACCCACCCTTCTCGGCGACTTCAACCTCCTCTCAGCTCCCAATCAGCCAAGGCATGGCATTCCTCCAAGCTATGAGCAACTTGCATTTTATGCAGCTAATCACCACCCCAACACACACTAAAGGGGGAACTCTGGACCTGGTCTTCTACCCCACCCCACTGCTCAACAAACAAAAACACACCCCACCAACTAACATGCTTGTCCCCTGGTCTGACCACCACCTCATTACCTTCACCATACCCACCACACATCATCTACTCCCCTGCGCGCAGACAACTGCACCAAGCAGATTCACCCCATTTGATGAGATATCCTTCCTCTAGAAGACACTACTAGCTCTCACAGATATCCTGCCCGAAACAAGCCTAGACGCACTGATTGACAAATGAAAATCCATCATCTCCATAGCAGCTACAGCACCCCCGTGAACACCAACCGTGAAGCAACGCATCATGCTCCCTGGTACTCCACAGCACTCTGCGACCAAAAACGTGCACTCCATTGTATAGAACGCCTCTGGAGGAAATCCAAAAACCTGGACTTGAAAAGCGCCTACCTGACTCAGCTCAAGGCATACTGCAACAACACCATCATCTCTAAGTGTGACTATTACAGCAGTACTCTCCTGCATGCACTCAGCAAACCCAGAGAGCTTTTCAACCTGGTGAAATACTTCACCTGAGACCCCACCCAACCGCAGCAGGACCGTGCCTCCACCCACAAGACATAGCAGACTTCCTAAAAGTGAAGCATGGCTTCACCAATAATGCTGTGCTCCTCATACCCATAAGAACCATTGAGCCGGAGAGCACACATATATGGAACACATTGAGGAATGTAGCACTGAAAGAGCTCGACACCATCATCTCACATATTAACACTGCCACCTCCCCGCTGGACCCCTGTCCAGTTGCCTGAGTAAAATCTATCAGAGCAGCCTTCCTCCCAACCATTTCACACATTCTCCACACCTCCCTCATTTATACCAACCTCCTCCTCACCCTGAAGCAAGCCTCAGTCAGACCCCTCCTTAAAAAGCACACTTAGACCCCAACTCACCCACATTATACATGCCCATAGTCAGCGCACCATTCCTCGCAAAGATTATAGAAAAGGCTGTCCAAATCCAGCTCCAGGAGCACATGGATCAGCATGCACCCCTCAACATACAGCAGCACGGGCTTTGCCCTCACCATACTGCCGAAACTATCCTAACCTCCCTGCTATCAACACTTTGCACCGGAATGAAAAAGAACCACCAGTAGCTTTGCTCTACTCTTTCTAGACATTTCCTCAGTTTTTGACATGGTTTCCCATCAGATGCTATTCAACCAACTCTACAACATTGGAATTCATGGCATGCCCCTTGCATGGTTCCACTTCTACCTCCCCCAGCGCATCCAGCATGTAAAAATTTATCAGTCTGCTTCAGCCCCCTTCACTCTTCTGCAAGTAGTACCATAATGATTTGCCATTTCCTCCCTGCTCTTTAACATCTACATGCGGCCCCTATATATAACCATTCAGAGTCTATGCCGATGACGCCCCTTCTCCACCACCACCCCCGACTACTCTAAACTCTTGCCTGTTTCAAAGAAATAGCTGGCTCCAGCTCCATAACCTAGCAGTCAACTTCAGCAAGATGGAGATCCTGCATGTAACAAAGGACCCCCTCCTTCACACCCCCTTCAACCATCAGATTTACTGGCACGGACCTCCAAGTCAAGACACAGGTCAGATACCTTAGCATCATCCTGGATCAGCAACTAGTTTTCAAGGCACACATCCGGAACATCACCAAATCCATTTATTTCAAAATCAGTGCCCTACAGTAACTTAACGCCCTCTCCTGTCTCCAGAGCACTTCCATTCAGTTTGCCAAGCCTCCATCATTCCCATCCTCAATTACTTCAATGCAATTTACCAAGGGCTCCCCAATCCACCCTTCACCCACTCCAACTTGCTCAAAACACCACTGCACACACCATCTTCAGAGCCTCCAGACACACCCACACTGAAATACCTGCATTGGCTGTCAATCACCTCACGAATCAAGCACAAAGTGCTCACCCTCATTCACAAAGCCTGCCACCACCTCACCTCCACTTACTTCCAGACCCTTATCAGAAACCCCATAACCAACCGACCACGCAGACAATGCACCCAGAACCAACTCAGCCTACCACTACAGATCTGCAAGGGTGCCCAACATGCTCGCCCAAGAGCCTTCATGCTATACGCCCCGTCTTCTGGAACTCACTACCCCCACCCTACCCAGTGTACAATCCCACCAGATCTTCAGAAAGAACCTGAAAACACACCCTTTTCAGGAACACTTCGGCTCAACTTAGTTCACAGACCCACAGCTAGAAAACCCCCATAAAGCACATGTCATCCCCCTTCCCACCACCATAGGCGCCCACTTCCTGCCATTCACCACCACTGATTATTGAATCTGCCTCATATTTTAATGGAACTGGCCTACACCCCTGTTAATCGCACTTTTGCACCTTGTTTATTGTACACCATTTTGACTGGTAGAAAAACGGTATAACAAATCCAGTTAATAATAATAATAATACACCTCTGGGTTACTACCTCCAGGGAGGATTCCAGAAACTCCCTTAGGTTATCCCCAACAGATCCTCCTTGCCCTCCAGGAGAGTTACACTCACTGGGAGAAAGATATTGTGCCCTCACTATGGGGGGGGAGATTGCCGGAGTCCATCCCCAGAGTCTCAATTAAATATTTCTTCACCATATCGATAGCAGACATTAGAGGAGATTTGGGAAAGTTCAGCATATGCAAATTATTGCGGTGGACTTCAAGGTACTCCATTTGATGACACACGACATTGCTGTCTTTCGCCAACACTTCTCCTATAGTCTGCACTGCATTCACTTTTGCTTCAATAGCCTCCATTCTCCCAGATAAGGAATCCAACGCTTTGGCAAAATCTTCCACAACTTGGGAAACAACAGTCAAATCACTCACCATCTGACTGGATAGGGATTGGAAAGAGGAATTAAATCCCTGAATAACCTCCCACAGCAGCTCCATAGTCGCAGCCTGTGGTCTCTGCACCTTACAAAACACAGACCCCGAAGGCATCCCACCCTTCTTTGCAATGTCCACCACCGCTCTCAAATGAGGAACTGGCCCAGCTTTCAGAGTCATACTGGAAGACCCAAGTCTTGTCTCCTGTCATGACTCGGCCAACAAACTCTGGATCTTCTCTGATCTTCTCTAGCAAGTCTCGACATACATTGACCCGGTGCTCCTTCTGGTCATCCGATAAAAGCTTGGGCACCATCTTGGCGCACGCTTCCGCATCCTCAGCTATCATCTGCACCATCAATCTGCGATCACTCCACACCAGCTGGTTCACTCTGTCAATGTTCTCAGCCATCTTTGTCGTGGAAGGCCGTCCTGACTTGGGGGTCATCTTCCACCTCCTCGCAGCCAGTCTTGAAGCGTTTGTGCCACTTG
The DNA here is from genome assembly GCA_033557465.1 of Ichthyophis bannanicus. Lineage (NCBI taxonomy): Eukaryota > Metazoa > Chordata > Amphibia > Gymnophiona > Ichthyophiidae > Ichthyophis > Ichthyophis bannanicus. The sequence goes on along the minus strand of CM066032.1, from coordinate 102,801,832 downwards.
AAGACTCGCAGCTTTGACATTGCATCTTCTCCATAAGCCTTTTGGAGAAGCTGGAGACACTCAGTTGGGCCCTTCTCCAACTTAACCAGAAATTTCAAGTTGATTCTTTGCTCCATATTTCTGCCACCTCCAGTTGCGTGACAAAGTGATGGAGCAGTGTGCTACAAAAAAACCTAAAAAAGAAAAACAGAGTGAGAGAGATGAAAAATATTATAGCAGAATAGTGGCGAGATGTTGCACAACACAGTGACATAAGCGGTTTAGCCAATTGGCATTGAGTCATGGGCGTGGCTGCCACAGTCTTGTTTCTTTTTTGTCACACCTCATACTTCATTTATCTATGCAAAAAGTTATTTTCTGTTATGACACATTACATAGAATAAGAATAATTAAATTAGTCAATGGATAATTCATGCCCTACAAATACGTTGAGGAAAATGCACTGGAGAAATGTTTCATCAAATAGGTACGCAAGTACATTAACTAGCAACATATGGAACGCACACTGGTTCTGCTGATTCAGGAAACTGTGGACTCTGTGTTTGTACAACTCCTAGAATGCCTCCACCAGTACTTCTGATTTTTGCTTTCCTCTTCCAGTAATCTCCAATAATGCCTGTATCTATTTCAGTGACTGAGATGACGGGCTTTTCCAGCATTTGTTTCTCATTTCTGGGACCATTTCTTTTATTTATTTCACAAAATCCCCTCTTATGTCAGGAGATTACAACTGTAATAAACATCACCATAAGAACATAACATATACCATACTAGGTCATACCAAAGGTCCATCAAGCCCAGTATTCTGTTTCCAGTAGTGTCCTCTCCAGCTCATCTGTCAGGTTCCCAGAAAGGTAGACAGATGCCATGCAACTTATTCCAGGGGTAAGCAGTGGATTTCCCAGTCCACTTTCATAATGGTTTATGGACTTTTCTTCCAGGAACTTATCCAAATCTCTTTAAAACCCAACTACACTAGCAGCTTTTACTTACATCCTCTGGCAGCAAATTCCAGAGTTTGATAGTGGGTTGAATGAAAAAATATTTTCTCCAATTGGTTCTAAATGTGTTTCATTATAGCTTCATTATATGTCCCTAGTTTTTCTACTTTTTGAAGTAGTTAATAACCAGTCTACATGTACTCATTCCACTCCACTCATTATTTTATAGACCCCTATCATTTCTCCCCTTAGCCATCTCTTTTCCAAGCTGAAGAGCCCTAATCTTTTACGCCTTCCCTTATAGGGGTATCCTTTCACCCTCTTTATCATTTTGGTTGTACTTTATAACTTTTCAAATTCCGCTATATCCTTTCTTAGATATGGTGACCAGAACTGCACACAGTATTCAAGGTGTGATCATATCATGGAGTGATACAGCAGCTTTAAAATATCTTTGGTTGTAATCTCCATTTCTTTTCTTATGATTCCTAGCATTCTACTTGTTTTCTTGGCTGCTGCTGCACAGTGAGCAGAGGGTTTCTGTGTGTTATCCCTGATGATGCCTAGATCCTTTTCCTGAGTGGTGATTCCTAATGTGAAACCTTGCATCATGTAAGTGTAATGTGGGTTGTTCTTTCCTAAGTATATAACTTTGCACTTGTCCACATTAACTTTCATCTGTCATTTAGACACTGTGATAAGGAAGCTTATCATAGCTCAGGAAGGGGCTATAGAAAAGGTGAAGTGTCTCTGAACAAGCAACCTGTCAGTGCTGGTAGAAATGAGAAAACAGAATTTTGCCATAAAAGACTACCAGTCCCAGAATGCACCAGGTTTCCAACAGCCATGAGAGGAGCTGAAGTGAGAAAACATGTGTTCAATCAAAAGGGCTATGAGGTAATCCCTAAGCACTCATCTCAAAGGGCAGAGCCTGATTCAGCACAGCTGCGCTGTGTTAGGGAGGAGCACTCATCTAAGCAGAATAAGAGTAGAGTTTATTCTACAGATGACCATCTTCATGATCACCTTGGATATCCAGAGAATTGTCCTCAGTATCCTGAGAATCAGCTTGAGTTTGATCATCAGTTTCATCTGAAGGATCATCAGAAGCAGAAGCCAAACCGGACGGACAGAGAGGGAAAGAGACCCTTTGGAAGAAGGAAGAGAAAAGCCTTTGAGAGGTCTAGAAGAGTCCAAAGCAGTACGTATACTGGGAGGTATTCCAATGGCCAGCATACACCATTGGACTGGGGAAAGCCAGAGGAATGGTGCTGCAGAGCTAGGAATCACCAGAGGCTACCTGTGAGGGAGACGGCTGCACGTGGAAGGGACCCTAAGACCTGTGCCAGAAGGTATGTGAAGAGAGATCCAGTGTCCAGGGATCTGGATTGGAAGGCTGGACATAAGAACTGGACTACATACTGGCCAGGCTATATAGAGAGGAACTCTAGCAGCAATGGAAGCTCAGGTATGAACACTGATCTATGCCCTAGCTATAACCTTGAAAGACAGCAGGGAAACAAGTATTCTCCTGAAAATGCTCCATTGAGAGATTCATCTGTGCCAATCCATGATATTGAACCCATGCTTGTTGAACAAGGGGGAATAATAGCAGATGAGGATCCTGTTTATATGGACTGCTCTCTATCTAAACTCCGTTGGTAACTTTCTGTTATAAAGTACAGCAACCATCATAAAGAAATACAAATTTGTTCTTTAATCTACTCAGAAAAGCTCCTGAAGCAGGATTTGACCCACACAGTGGAAGGCAAGCCAGCTAAGAGGTTTCAGCTGGTGACTGCTAGCAATTAAGCCTTACCTAATTGCTTGTGAGCTAGGAGAGAATCACTTCTGTATCTGTGGGAAGTAATCAGAAGTTAATCTGAAAAGAACAGTTTGTTTCTTTCTTTGTGGCTTTTCATTTGTTGTTTTCCTGATTTTGACTTTGGTTTTCCAAGTTAACACTGAAAGCAAGTAACCTAATTTATGTGCTACCAAGCATATCTGTGTTGGGAGAAATAACCCCATAAATAAATATCTTATTGGCTTTACCCAAGAGCACAACTAAATTATTGTCAGCAGCTGTGTCTGGTGTGAATGAACTACATTGCCCACAATACCTTGCAAATCATACAGATATATGCACTTGCCAAGACTGTGAAAAATTCTCACCCAGGCAGCCGTCTGACAACACTCAGACTCCCAATTTCTCAAGCCCTTCGTGCAAGTTTTCACAATCCTCTTGTGATTTAACAACTTTGAATAAGTTTGTGTCATCTGCAGATTTGATCACTTCACTCGTTTTCATTTCCAGGTCATTTGTGAATATGTTAGAAAGCAGCGGGGCTGGCACAGATGCCTAGGGTACTCCACTATTCACCTTTCTCCATTGAGAAAATTAGCCATTTAGCCTTACTGTCCGTTTTCTTTTTAACCAGTTTCCTATCCACGATGGAGGGCATTCCAGAACACAAATAAGCCCTTTGGACGTGTGGCATAGATGTTTTTCTAGCTAAAACGTCTACGACTGTATTCTGAAAACCCCGTGGCCCTGCACATACACAGCGCTAGCATGGGGATCTCGGAATGTGGATGGGAGGGGGCGGAATGGGGGCGCAGTCAGCAGCAGAGACATATAATGCATAATTCAGGAAAGGCCCGTGTACATTCTGCATGTTTCCTACGGATGTCCATGTTATACCTGCGGAAACTTAGAAAATTTTCTGATCTTCTCTGCAATGCATCCCATATTGTTGAATGACTGACAAAGATGTTTTGAACTGGTGTGTCTGCAGTCTGGAAGACCACAAGATGCAGTTGTAAAGAACAGAATGCAGAGGTGAGGGAAGGTTGTATGGTAAAGACATATTACTAAACACCCCTACAGAAATATTCAGAGGTGCAATGGTGATTATTCTGGCTATGCTGACAATTGCTGTTTGAGTTAGAGGAGATAAACTAAGGCACCCAAACAATTCCTGTCTTCCAAGAAGGGGGACTGTTGATATAGGGATGTATGTGGGTGAATATAGGAAAGATTCATGTGTGGGTGAGAAACGCAGCTCTGATTAGTAGTCCTGGGACTCCATGCCATTATGTTATATCATCTGTTTTCTAGAGGTGCAGGGCATCTTTACTGCAGGTGTATGTTTTGTGTGACTGAAAGTGATAGTGGTGTGTGTGTGTGTGGTTAGAGGGATGCATGGGTGGGACCTGGTGTGCCCAACCACAATTTTGGGGGGACATCAATGCCTGGCCAGTACCTGGTCCGTAGGGATGACCATAGCGTGACCTGGTGCCAGTGTGATCAACCAGGATACATCAGAATGGGGACTCTATGGCTAAATGTCAAAGCATGTACTGACAGCGATAAGGGACCCTCAGAATGAATGCATTCAACAGGACACACGGCACCATCAGTGGTCTCACAAACATGCACATTCATACAGACATAAATGCTGGTGCTGTTGGTCATCTAGTAGTGCTGTTTACGCTGGTGCATGCATTTAGTCTGAGGGTCCCTAATTTACTGTCAGGGATATGCCCTGACATTTATCTGTAGAGAAACTTTTCTGATTTCTTCTTCTTTTCTGATTTTCTTTCTGACTGTTAGAAATGATCGATGCAAGCACAATTAAAATCTTCTCCTACTGCCATGTATGTTTTGCTGCAAGGTATGTCAGGGCAAACATCACATTCTACTTGCTGTTGTAACATCTCTGAGTGCGTAGAGATCATTTTGCAATGTTCTGGTCATGCAAAGGATTAGCTTATATGGTCTGTTTTGCATCAACACATCTGTATCATCCATTTTCATGGGTAGTTTGCCTGAGCACCACACTGCCAGTGTGAGGAGCAGCTTTGGGGATGCAGGTTTTAACTGAGGAAGCGTGGCTGCACAGAGACGGGCAGCATCGGATACATACATCATTTCGTGATTCACCAAGGACAAGGATGTTCAGGCCGCTTGCTGCATATAACTGTGTCCCAGGATTTGTGCATGTCCTACCGGATATGTCTATGTCCTTGTTTTCGGAAGCGCTGATGAGTCTACACCCGCGATTGTGGAATTGGGCTCAACTCGGGCCCGTCTTTGATTTGTACATGTTTGCAGGCCTGATGTGCATGTTATGGAATTGGGCTCAATACTACACTATCTCCTATCCCATGACTCTTTAATTTCCTAAAGAGTCTGAGGGACCTTGTCAAAGGCTTTCTGAAAATCCAGATACACTATATCAACCGGCTCACCTTTAACTACTTGTTTATTCACACCTTCAAAAAAATATAACAGATTAGTATGACAAGACTTTCTTTGGCTAAATCCATGTTGGCTTTCTCCCATTAAACCATGACTATCTACATGAGCAGTAATTTTGTTTTTATCATGATTTCTACCATTTTGACCTGTACGGAACAAAATTTTGTCCATCAGATTTCTGTTCCCCTTTCTGCTACATTCTGCCCTGCTGTTGTCTCCAGTTTGTCCTATTTTTTCCTGTTATCCTGATTTTCAGCAACATTATTAAAACATGAACCAAAAAGTCCTCTTAACTTCCCCAGCTTCAGTACCAGTGGAAGTATCTGTGTACATTCGGTGGCAGCCTGTGGGTTAGATTTGGGAGCTTAGCAAATTAATTGCTTGGTCTTGTTGAGAAGCTCTTTTTTATTGATGCCTTCACTTCTGCGGCTATGTTTATAACGAAGCCAATATTAACCATCAGTGCCAGCGTAGAGAATATGCCTTGAGAGGTTTGAAAAAAATCAAATGAAATGTCATCAGGGGTATACTTTGACTCTTTCAGGTAATGAATATTTTAAAAAATGCAATTACTTGAGTGATTATAGAGGATTATAACATTCTTCCAAGATATTTATCCTTTGTGATATTGTATGGGTAAGCCGTCCATTCATGTGTGACTACAGCGCAAAGTCCACATCTATCACCTGACCCTGGACAGAGAACTTATTTCGAAACTGCTCTCGGTTTCCCAAATAATTAACCTAATATGCACAGTGTGGTGGTGTTCAATAATGTTTGCTTATCGTCAGGATATCTCCATATTTCTAATTGCCTACCTTGTTAATTTTAATAGAAAACCCTGCAAAGGTTATGTGTAAACTTTAATGAAGCCTAGAGAAAAATAGTTAGGATATGTTGAATATGTAGTAAAATGATGTAATTGCCCATTCTGATATGTCCCAAGGCAGTGCTCCTTTTTTTAAAATTCTGTTTTTGAAGCAATTGTATATTTGAGAAAATGATATTAAGCAAAGAAAAAAAACCAGAAGAAACACAACAATCTATACATATGCAAATTAATATTCTGTTAGCCCACAATAAGGAGATACCTTACCCAGCAAAATATAGCCATAACAGATTTAGAAATTAAAAAAAAAAGAAACAAAAGACAATTCATCCTACATTACTGATGGTGAAATATATTGTTAGCTGAACTGAGAGACCTGTTTACAAAGCTGAATTAACACAAGTTAATTGCTGGTAACATGCATACAATTGTGTTAATGCAGCTTTAACATAAAATAAATTGGATGCAAAACATAGTAAAATAATGAGCTATACATCGTATACGAATGTATGCAGATTAGCTCATTATCATGTAAAAGGGATAATGTGGCATTGCAGCATGAAAGTTAACTACATACAGTAATATTACTACTTATTTCCATAGTGCTATAAGGCATATGCTGTGCTGTATAAAACTATATCTGCATAGGTATAGTTTAACTTTCTTTCTCTTAGTATTGGTTCGCTAATATGTGAACAGATGCTCCTGGGGATCAACTGAAAAGGGGGTAGATTTCTCAGCGAGGAAGAAAACCACCACCCTTCACCCACTGTGAAAGTCAGAATCCCTGGGGATCTAATATTGGGAAGCATCTTGATGGTTAGTACCCCTTCTCTCTCCACCCCAAATTATAAGCGCTCAAAGACATAATTGCTAACCTTTTACTAGTAGCTGTAACCTATCGTTTAAAATTACCACGATACCTGAGGACTAGAGTATTGCTCTTCTCTGTACCTTTTCCAATTCTTCACATATGGGTATCGTCGGTACCGACGGAGCCTGCGCGGGAACGCTCCCTAGCGTCCAATAGGAACGCTTTTGGGAGCATCCCTCAGCACATGCGCGCTGCCTTCCCGCCTTTCCAACTGTCCCTCTTCAGTTCTTGTTTTCTGCGGAGCTGACAGGTCACATACCCTGTCACTGCAGAAAATGTCTTCTTTAAACTTGCTTTCTTGTGGTCGCGTCTGCCTCTGCACGACACCTACCGTACTGCCGGTTCTTCTTTTTCGTCTTTTCTAAAAAAAAAAAAAAAAAAATCTATCTATCTATCTATCTATATACATATACACTTCTGAACTGTTTCTCTTCAGAAACCTTTTCTTTTTGGTGCTAGGCGCCATTTTGGGCATTAGGCCCCATTTTTTCCTAAAAGATGGAAAAACCAGCTAGTGGTTTTAAAAAATGTACTAAGTGTGGCGGTACCATCTCCGTCACCGACACCCATGACTGGTGTCTAAAATGTTTAGGCCCTGACCATTCTCCATCTGAGTGTCTCTCTTGTATGGGGATGACTAAAAGAGGAAGACAGAACCGAGCTGCAAAGCTCGGTACCCTCTTTTCTTCGGATGCCAGGTCCATTGCATTGACGTCTTCAAGAGCCTTGTCTTCCTCCCATGGATCCAAGGTAACTAAACATAAGAGCCGGTCCTCAAAGGGTAGCTCTCCTTCAAAGCATCGAGAGGCCATTGGCATTGCCCTTGAGGAAACTACACCAGCAAAACAGCCCCGTTGGGAGGCTTCGGCCTCCAAAGCATCAACAGGGTTCCAGGATGTTCTCGAGGCTTCGACCTCGGCAGAACTACTGGTGCCATGCTCAGGGGTTCTGGCTGCTTTTATCGGTACCGATACCCAGGCATCGGCAGCGTCGATAGACTAGAGATTTATTTTATTTATTTTATTTCAGTGCTTTTTTATACCGCCCCTTCCAGAGATCAGGGGCGGTTTACAAGGAACTTAAACAACAATATAGCAGAACATTGCAATATTGAATTACATTAAACATTAGTTGAGCAAAAACAAGGAACTTAAACAACAATATAGCAGAACAGTGCAATATTGAATTACATTAAATATTAGGTGAACATAAACTAGGTTGCATAATAACTAGGTTAAATGGAAAACAATGTGAGGGTTATTAACATAAAGGGAAGTATAAAACTATGTTACAAGGAGTCATAAAACTATGTTACAAGGAACCAGAGGGGTAGATTTACATGGTTAGTAAGAGACTATAATAGTTATTTGTGATCATAAATAAAGTATTGGGAGTAGACTAACTTGAGTGGATGAGAAATGAAGTCCGGCATTAGGTGGGGTAGACCTGTGTTTGGTTTGTTGCATGTTTTTTGTGTAGTAAATTTGGTTCCAGGTTGTAGGTTGCTATAGTGTTGACTAAATAGGTAGGTTTTAAGTTCCTTCCTGAAAGATGTAAGGTCTTTAATCTCTCTGAGGTATAGTGGGAGTTTATTCCATTGGCTGGGAGCATAATATGAAAAAGCAGTGTTGGTGGTTATTTGCTTTGATTTTGTCACTGCAATGGGAATTAATAGCATGTTGAGGTTAGTTTTTCTTCTGGTTCTGTTTTCTTGTGGGGTTTGGAGTAGAGTGGCCAACTGTGATGGGGCTAGGTCATTAATGAGTTTAAAAGTGGTGACAAGTGTTTTATATTGAATCCTACTATAGATAGGAAGCCAGTGGAGAGAGTATAGGATAGGAGAGATGTGATCGAATATTTTAGCTTTCATAATTATTCGAGCAGTGACATTCTGAGCTCTTTGAAGGATGTGTAAATTCTTTTTGGATGTTCCTTGGAGTATGCCATTGCAGAAGTCTAAATGTGGCATAATAAGAGCCTGGACAACTGTTCTGAAGTCATTGATGTCGATGAGGGGTCTGAGTTGCTGTATAGTTCTCAGTTTGAAAAATATAGTTTTGGCAGTCTGTTTTTATGTGGTTAGTCATGCTTAGGGTCTTGTCTAGTGTAACTCCAAGGTATTTAATTTCAGACTTGACTGGGAGAGTAATGTTCATAAGGTTGATGGAAGTTGGAGGAGTGAAGGTGGTATTTCTGGTTACGAAGAGTGCTTCGGTCTTTTTGAAATTGATATCCATATGGATTGAGTGAAGCCATTTTTCAGCTTCAAGGAGGCAGGTGGCGATTTTGTTGAAACGCAGTCTTGCAGCTCTCCTTACAGCTGCAGTACCATTGACACCGGCGGTTCAACGGGCACCGGTACCGATGCCGGTACCAGCACCGGTACAGATACCGGTACCAGCACCGGTACAGATACCGGTACCAGCACCGACGGTACCGGTCCCGATGGGAATTCTTCCCATGCTGACTTTTTCTGGCATTGACAGATCGGTACCGGACCAACTCGGTACCGACTTCGATCGATACCGAGACCGTGCTTTGCATGAACATCGGGATCAGAGATACTTCGAATCCTCCGATTCCGATGACTCTGATAATTCTGCCGGTACCAGACTGTTTCTCCCGGAAGACTCCTCTTCTCCCCAACGCAGAATGTCTCCTCCGGAAGACATGTCTTTTCAGGATTTTATTTGTGATGTGGCCAGAGGCCTTTCAATCATGGTAGCTCCTGAAAAAGAACCTAGAGCAAAGGAATTGGAAATTCTCCAATACCCTAAGGCTCCCAAGGAGGCAGCCACTCTGCCCATTCATGAAATTCTTCATGATTTGATGCTCAGAATGTGGGAGACACCCTTGACCACATCTCCTCATTCTAGGAGACTCGATACCATGTATCAAGTTCCACCATGTCCTGGTTTTCAAAAGACTCAGCTGCCACACCATTCAATGGTAGTGGAGTCAGCCATGCGTAGGATGAAAAGTGCAAAAAAGACATGCATCTAATCCTCCAGGTCGTGAATGCAGGACTCTTGACACTTTTGGGCGTCGAACATTTCAGGCTTCCATGCCTTCAGCTAGGATCAGCTCATATATTTTATATATGGGAATGTTCCTCAGAGGTCACAGGAGATTTGGAGCTTATGAGCCCCCTTCTCCCTGATGACAAACGACAAGACTTCCTTACTCTTGTCAAGCATGCTCAAGATGTCTCCAAGTTTGTAAATCGTGCAGCCTTTGACTGCTTTGAATGCATCAGCAGAACCTCTGCTATTGCCATTGGTGCAGGTCGGATTGCCTGGCTCCAGGCATCAGACTTGGAGATTTTGGTACAGGATAAATTAGGAAACATCCCTTGCACAGGAGAAAACCTCTTTGGCAAGAATTGGCAGGAAAAGGCTAATGAGATAGATGCTGACAATATCACTTTAGATAGATTGTCAAAATCTACAGCCACTCCAGCCAAAAAGAAACCCTATAAAAAACCCTTTTTCAGCAAAAAGAGGAAGTTTTATCTGTCAAGTTGCCCAGAAGGGTCAACAACAACAATCCAGACAAAAGAAGCTAAAAGGCCTTAGAGCTCAACCAGCTCCACAGGCCCAGCCCCCTCAAGGGCTTTGACTCCTTCATAGAGAATTTAGCCTTCCTGCCTCTGAAATGTCCAGAACCCCTAAATATTCCAGGCAGGTTGTCATTTTGCCAACAGATGGCATCATAACAGCAGAAAATTGGACTCTGTCCATTGTGAGAGAGGGGTACAAGCTTCATTTTCACAGTATGCCCCCTCCTACAATCTTAAGTTCAATTCCCAAACCTCTACAGACAATCTACTAGATTGAGAGGTCTCAACACTCCTTGCTCAAGGAGCAATAGAGGAGGTGCCCATTCTTCAACAGGGTACAGGGTGCTACTCCCCCTATTTTCTTATTCCAAAGAAAACAGGAGGACACAGACCCATTCTAGACCTCAGAGAATTGAACACATATCTGTTCCGAGAAAAGTTCAAAATGATTTCTCTGGGAACTTTTCTGTCATACCTTCAAAGTCAGGATTGGCTTTGTTCTCTAGATCTAAAGGATGCATATACTAACATTCTGATCCATCCAGATCACAGGAAATTCTTATGATTCCTTTTAGGGGAAAACATTTCCAATACAGGGTTCTTCCCTTTCGTCTGGCTTCGGCACCAAGAGTATTCACAAAATGCATGGCAGTAGTAGCTGCATTCCTGTGAACCCTAGGGATATTCGTCTTCCCTTACTTAGACAGGATTACAGTTACTACAGTTACAGTTACTAATGTAGTTAAGGATATTCATCTTCCATTATTAGATAGGATTGCAGTTACAGTTACTAATGTATATACTGTAAATAAGTTATAGACAGTTACCCCAGTTTCTATCCAAGTTATATTTCCTGTTTTATTGTAAATACAATACAGTCACGACCAATGTTCCCTCTAATTTTCTGTAGGCTGTGTGCGCATAAAATATCAGCTGTGTGCAGCTTTTGAAGGAAGGTTACATTTTTGTGCGCCACATAACGACACTCGGAGTTATATACTTTAAAATTTGACTACATGTCAGAATACAGTATGTACACCACATTGATTTTAATCAAATTAAATGAAAATAGACGATTACTGAATGAAGCAGGAAATTTCTAGTAATTACAATCATAACTTTTAAATTTTAAGATGTCTGTGTTTTCTATCAGAATCAGAGCTGTAATTTTTGTGCGCTCTGTTGTAAAGTATGTGTGCTCGCTCGGCGAGGTGTGTGCGCGCGCACAGCTTAGAGGGAACAGTGGTCACGACTGCATTGTATAAGCTACAGTTAAATGTACACTGCACTGATATTGAATAGCGCGGTATAGAAGAGAAATTAAATAAATAAATAAAAATAGACGACTGGCTCATTTGAGCTCCCATGGTTCCAGAAGCCAGCTCTGCATTGTCTCGCACAATGTGAATCCTTCAATACTTGGGATTAGTCATAAACCTCCCAAAATCCCAACTTGCTCCGTCTCAGTCCCTGGAGTTCATAGGTGCTCGTTTAGATACCAGACAGTCAAGGGTTTTTCTCCCACAACCCCGCTGTCTTTGCATAGTGTAGCTAGCTTCTCGAGCAGCGGTGAAGTACTCCCTAGCTGCTCGAGAACTACTACAACTATTGGGACATATGGCATCCACGGTTCATGTGGTTCCCTATGCTCGCCTTCATATGCGAGCAGCCCAGTGGACCCTATCCACACACTGGACACAGGCCATCTGTCGGACAAGATATCAAACTCATGACGACTGATTTTGTCCCTCCAATGGTGGCAATCACTGGAAAATCTTCTAGTGGGATCTCCTTTCCAGCAACCCCTAGTCCAGGCCATCCTAACAACAGATGCATCACAGGTGGGATGGGGAGCACACCTGCATCATCTCTCTACCCAGGGTACCTGGACTCTACAGGAGGCTTGTCTTCACATAAACCTCCTGGAACTCAGAGCAATCTATCTAGCTCTTCGGGTATTCCATGTCCAGCTCAGGTACAAGACAGTCCAAACGAACAATCAAGTAGCTATGTTCTATGTGAATAAGCAGGGGGGAACAGGCTTTCTGTCATTATGCAACGAAGCTTTACGACTATGGGCCCTCGCCAGAGAGCATCAAATTCACCTTCTCGTGATATATCTTCCAGGCATTCAAAACCTTTGGGCAGACAAACTCAGCTAAGTACTGCTGCCTCACGAATGGTCTCTCCACCTAGACCAGGTGGCAAAGATATTTCAGATCAGGGGAACCCCAGACATAGACCTATTTACAAGTCCACTGAATGCCAAACTTCCCCGGTTCTGTTCCAGAATTCTGGCTCAAAATTGCCAGGCAAGGGACGCCTTCCTTCTTCACTGGGGTCACGACTTCCTCTATGCCTTCCCACCCATTCCCCTCATCCCCAAAACACTCTTCAAGCTTCAGAGAGACAGAGGTCATATGATCTTCATAGCGCTTCAGTGGCCATGCCAAACGTGGTATCCCCTGCTTCTACATCTCTCTCAAGCTGCACCTCTGGAGTTAGGCTATGCTCCAGATCTCCTCTCCCAGGAGAACAGGATGCTATGGCACCCGAATCCACAGTCCCTGCATCTCAGGGCGTGGTTGCTGAAAGCTTAGACCTTCAGAATCTCAACCTTTCCCAACAGGTAAAGGATATCCTTCAGGCTTCTAGAAAACCTTCCACAAGATGCTCTTATGCCTTCAAGTGGAAACATTTTTCTATATGGTGTTCACAGAAGGGGCTAAAGCCCCTTATGATACCTTTGGAATCGATACTAGAGTATCTACTTCATTTATCAAATTCTGGTCTAAAGACCAATTCAGTAAGAGTCCATCTTAGTGCAATTGCAGCTTCCTATAAGCCTCTAAATGGACAACCAATTTCCTCTCATCCACTCATATCAAGATTTATGAGAGGTCTTCTATTAACAAAGCCTCCCATCAAGCCACCACCGGTGGCATGCGATTTAAACATAGTTCTCGGGCAGCTCATGAAACCGCCTTTTGAACCTTTAGCCACTACAACCCTAAACCTTTTGTCCTGGAAGGTCATCTTCCTAATTGCAATCACCTCTGCACGTCGCATTAGTGAATTGCAAGCTTTAGTGGCTGATCCTCCTTATACTAGGTTTCACCATGATAAGGTTGTTCTCAGAACTCATCCACACTTTATGCCAAAGGTGGTTTCGCCTTTTCATTTAAATCAATCAATTTATCTTCCTGTATTCTTTCCGAGGCCTCATGCCTCTAATGCAGAAAGGAACCTTCATACTTTGGATTGTAAAAGAGCCTTGGCTTTTTACCTACAAAGAACACAGCAACATAGAAAGTCTTCTCAACTTTTTATTGCTTTTGATTCTAGTCATTTGGGACTTCCAGTCTCCAAGAGAACTCTATCCAAATGGATTGCACAATGCATATCCTTTGCTTATGAGAGTAAGTCTTTCACTTCAAGGCCATGTCACAGCTCATAATTTGAGAGCCATGGCAGCCTCTATGGCTAACCTTTACTCTGTGTCTATTGATGACATTTGTCAAGCAGCCACCTGGGCTTCGGTACACACCTTTACAGCCCACTACTGTCTAGATACAGCCTCCTGTCAGGATGCCTTCTTTAGCCAAGCTGTTCTTCAAAATCTCTTTCAGACCTAATTCAACTCCTACCCACCAACCCTGGTGGGATGCCAGAGATCCTTACTATAGGTGGAGCTTCCTGGGGCTATCTCCCTGGCATCTTCAGCTAGGGAGTCCCCATATGTGAAGACTACATTCCTGCTTGTTCCTGGAGATAGCATAGTTACTCACCTGTAACAGGTGATCTCCGGGAACAGCAGGAGTTTAGTCTTCACAACCCACCCACCTCCCCTAGGAGTTGTCTCTCTATCTCTCTGTGTCTTTCCTCTCTCCCTCTATCCTTTCACTCAGCTACAAACTTAACTGAAAAAGGACAGTTGGAAAGGCGGGAAGGCAGCGCGCATGTGCTGAGGGATGCTCCCAAAAGCATTCCTATTGGACTCTGGAGAGCGTTCCCGCGCAGTATCCGTCGGTACCGATGATACCCATATGCGAAGAATAAATTCCTGCTGTTCCCAGAGATCACCTGTAACAGGTGAGTAACCGCTGTATAGTCCATCTAATCTGCTCAGTAAGTTGGCTAGAGTGGTTGTAACTGCAGCTCCGTGCAGGTCAGACGACTCCTATTTATTAAAGTATAAAATATATTAAAGTTTGCTTTGATTTCATCCTCTTGCTGTCACTGTATTTCCCCCGACCACTTCCATCGGGAGGGCATTCCATGCATCCACCACCCTTTCAGTGAAAAAGTATATCCTGATGTTGCATTTTAGTTTACCACCTTACAGCTTCATCGTATGCCCTCTAGTCTTGCAGCTTCCCCTTCTTTGAAAAACGCTTGTTTGTTAATTGATACCCTTTAAGTATTTAAAAGTCTGTATCGCATCTCCCCTCTCCCTCCTCTTCTTTCAGGTATGCATATTTAGGTCTTCAAGTCTCTTCTCATATGTCTTCTGGTGCAGGCTCTGAATCATTTTGGTCACTTTCCTCTGAACCATTTCAAGTCTTTTTATGTCCTTTGGGAGATATGGTCTCCAAAACTGAACACAGTACTCCAAGTGAAGCCTCACCAATGTCTTGTACAGGGGCATTAATATCTCCACCTTTTTGCTGGTTATTCCTCTCTATGCAGCCCAGCATCCTTCTGGCTCTGGCTACCGCCTCGTTGCATTGTTTTTCCACCTTGAGATACTCAGACACTAGCAATGTGAGGTCTCTCTCCTAGTCCATGCATACCAACCTCTCTCTCCCTCTATTGCATACATTTCCTTTGGATTCTGCATCGAATTAAAACAACTGCCAAGCATTAGACCATTCTTCCAGTGTTTTTAGATCTTTCCTCATGTTGTCCACTCCTTCAAAAGTGTCCATTCTGTTGCAAATTTTTGTGTCATCTGCAAAAAGGCAGGCTTTTCCACTCGGTCTTTTCACAACGTCACTTACAAATACATTGAACAGTATTGGTCCCAGGACCAATCCCCGAGGCACACCACTACGCACTTTCCTTTCTTCTGAGTGAGTTCCATTTACCACCACCTTCTGTCGTCTGTCAGTCAACCAATTTCTGATCTAGTTCTCCACCTTGGGACCTATCCCCTGGCTGTCAATTTATTGATAAAGCCTTCTACGAGGAACAGTATCAAAGACTTTGCTGAAATCTAGCTATATCACATCCATCGCATGCC
This sequence comes from Ichthyophis bannanicus, assembly GCA_033557465.1. Taxonomy (NCBI): domain Eukaryota; kingdom Metazoa; phylum Chordata; class Amphibia; order Gymnophiona; family Ichthyophiidae; genus Ichthyophis; species Ichthyophis bannanicus. The sequence goes on along the minus strand of CM066032.1, from coordinate 102,786,126 downwards.
CTTGATCTGTTTCACTGATCACTCAGTCAAAGAACTCAATCAAATTTGTTTGGCATGATCTTCCCCTGGTAAATCCATTTTGCCTCTGTTCATGCAGTACATTGATTTCCAGAAAGTCCACTATTCTTTCTTTTAGGAGCGCCTCCATTACTTTTCCCACAAAGAGGTAAGGCTTACCGGCCTATAGTTTGTCACCTCTTCCCTGTTACCACTTTTGTGAAGAGGTACTACATCAGTCCTTCTCCAGTCCTGCAGAACCTCTCCATTCTCCAAGGATCTATTAAAAACATCCTTTAAAGGCACTGCCAGAACCTCTTTGAGCTCTTTCAGTATCCTGGAATGTATCCCATCCAGTCCCATATATCCTTTTTAAGGTATAGCAACTAGAATTGCACAGATTATTCAAGGTGTGGTTGCACTATGGGGCGATGCAGAGGCATTATAATATCTTTGGTTTTGCTTTCTTGACTGCCGCAGCACAATGGGCTGAGGTTTTCAATGTATTGTCACAACCCCATCCCTTTAGCCACGTGCTTAAAGGTCAGGGTGGACATTATTGTTGTATTGAAGGTAGAAACCTTTGTTAGCCCAGAAGCCTTCTGGTACTAGTAGTCCCTTTCTTCATAATGAACAGTTGTGTAAGCCATGTGAATGGTAAAGTATAGGGTTTTTATTCCCTTAATGCACAAAAGGTTCAAACGAAGACAACAGGATTTTCACCTTGTTCAGGATTTTCACATAAGGTATTTACATAGGTCAAAAACTTGGATATGCTTCACAGTCTTTGTTAGTTATGCAGGGTTCAAACAAAACAGGTTATATAAACAAAAGCAATGCTTCTTCTTTCAGCTTGTCAAACAAAACTGTGTTTCAAAAGTATATCTTGCATGCTATATTTCTCTCAAGGATTCTAAACTCCCAGTACAACAAAACGTACAGTCCATAGGGCATTCAGTTAGCAAAGGGTCAGGTTCAGCAGGGTCTATCTGCATAGCCTCTTCTGCTGAGATCTCTGTGGCCCCTGAGCTTTCCCCATATATTCCTGGTTTTACTTCAGAACTTCTTTCTAAGGCTCTCCAGCCTGGCTGTACACGGTCTGGCAAATATGCAACAGGATTTTTGGTAAGCACTCTTTCTATAGGTTCCCAAACCTTTCTCCAGCTGCCTTGGCTGCTCTTACGGCTCCCTGGCTTCTAGTCTTTTATGTGACCCTGCCTCAGTTCCTGGTTCAGATCTGTGTCTCTTAGACTCCTTTTCTGAGTCTGGTTCACCCACCTCTGAACTCCTTGTGGCTCACATACAGGGGAAGAAGCATGAAGGTACCTCTGAACTCTTGGGTCTGTGTCTCTGGTATTCTCCCTTCCAGGCACTCTCCCTGTTCTCCTTCTGTCCTTCCTGAAGACTTCCTTCTGGAGCTTCCCAGCCTGAAACTGGCTCTCCTGGAACTTGTTCCTTTCCTGTAAGGGCTGCAAGTTCAACTGCCTTTTCTCCTCTCTTTCGAGCCGTCTCCTTTCTCTTTCTTCTCTATCAGCAGCTGCTGCGGCTCGTGCCACTCCTCTCCCTTCTGGCTTGTCTATGCTTTGCTTATAAAGCTGTTTCTTAGGTAAGGATTCTGTCCCTCTGACCAGGTGTATCTGATTATGCTTTGAATTAGTTCTTGCATCATCCCAACCTGGGTGTGTCAGCCTACGTTCTGAATCTCTGTGTGCATGCTCCCTCTAGCTGCACTTCTCACTAACTGCACTTTATGTATATCATTTCCTTTAAAGAGATCGGTGTTTTCTTCTACCTCCATGGGTTTACTGGCGTCTGCTTCATCACAGTATTAACCACAATGATGCCCAGATTCTTTTCCTGGATGGTGGTTTCTAATCTGGAACCTTGCATCGTGGAACCGTAGTTTGGGTGGTTCTTACCTAAGTGCATAACTTTGCATTGTCCACATTAAAGTTCTGGCACATGCGCATAGCATTGGTCCAGCATGCTTCTCCTGCCGTTTCTGATTAGCGCTCTCTTCAGCAAAGCCAGAAAAAAGTTGCAGGTGCTGTGTGCTGAAAAAACAGAGATAAATTATTCACTTGTACTGACTGCAGACTTAACGCCTCCTCCTCACGCTAAAATCTCACATTGAGCTCACCTTCTGGTCTTCTGCGCTCTTCTCTGCATCTGTATTGCATAACTAATTGCTTCATTATCGTCCATTTAAATGGATTTAAACGTGCGGTGTGCTGCCGTTAGTGCAGGCATTTGTGTATTGTTTGTGTTAACATTAGATTTCTTCCTGTATTCTGTGCCCAAACTAATGCAGAAAATTCTGCGTAAACACTGTGCAGATGTCTAATGACAGCACAGTTTTCTGCTTCATGCTGTGAGAGAGGTTATGCCTAAGTGGGAGAAGGGAATAGTCTTGCTGGGAAATTGGGGATGGATATCTTAATATACTGACACCACGATGCAAGGTTGATATGCTAGGCACTGAATGCTGTCTGGAACAAGTCTGGAATTTATACACAATGGCGTTCTCCCTTTTCCTTCATTTGCAGACTAAATACATGTCTGCATGGGGGACTCAGTTGAAAGAGCCATAATTAAGTGGGATATCAGGGCATGCGTGAGTATTTGTGTAGTGACTGATGATATATGTGCGTATCTATGTCCTTGGTGACAGCGTAGCTGTTTATCTGTGAAGATGGGATGTCAGAGGGAGGGGGATGTGGGGATTTGCATCATGGCTGCATGTTGGTAGTGTGTGAATGTGTTTGTTGGGGCAGAGGGTATTGGCTGGAGCATGCAGTGTGTGTCAGTGGGGATGTGAGTGTGGCTTTGGGCATGTAAGCTTCTCTTATCCTTACACTTTCCCCATCCTCCTCCACTCACTCCCTGTCTCTCCTGCCCTCTTTCACTAACTTCCCTACTCTTCAATGCCTTCTGTCTTGTGCACTCCCTTCCTCCTTCCCCTTCTCCCTGACCTCCTTCCTCTGCAACCCACTCTTGCACACTCTTTTCTTTCCTTCCTTCTTGCACTCTATCTCTTCTAACCCTGCCCCTCTCTTTATTTTATTTTATTTATTTATTTATTTAACTGTATTTATATCCCGCTTTTCACCGGGTCAAAGCGGCCCAACATCAAATAAAAGGGGGGGGGGACAGTAATCAATTCTAGGGTGGAGGGGCTGCCACCGGGGAGGCCAACATTAATGATCTGGACAGATATTAAGGACTTAAACAATGGACATCAGTCTCTTAGTAGGTAGATCTGTTGGTATGTTAGAGGGTCTGGAGGGGTAGTCATTGATGGATGTTTGTTTCTGGTCCGAGGTATTCAATGGTTTTTAGTTATTTTCTGAATGTTGAAGGATCTCTGTTGTTTCTGATTTGACTTGGTAGGGAGTTCCAGAGGGATGGTGCGTATAGTTCGAAGGCTCTGTTGCAGGTCTGTTGATTGTATTTGGTTCGTTCGTGGGGGATGGTGAGGGGAGTGTTGGTGGTTTGTCTGGTTGTTCTGTTGTGGGTGGGTTGGGGCAGTAGAGTGCGGAGCTGGGAAGTCTGTGTTTGATGGAGAGCTTTGTGGATAAGTAGGGCTGATTTGTATTTGATTCTTGCTTCGAGAGGGAGTATGTGCAGTTCTCTCAGGACTGGGGTGATGTGGTCTTGTTTTTTTGCTTTCTGGATAATTCTTGCCGTGGTATTTAAGGCAGTTCGTAGTGGGTGAAAAACCCCTAACAAGTTGTTAAATTCCATGCACTAGGAGGGCAAATGATACATATCTAAGTTCTGGTACTGCAGGTTTAGTAAGTAGCAACAGATAAAGTCACTAATTTGCTAGTTTAATATTTTGCATATGCAAACACATTAAAATGTAATGGGCCTGATATTTAGCAGCGGTGGCTAGCCGATCTAATGCGGCTAGCAGCCGCCGCTGAATTTTAAAAATGAATATTCCATGCCGGGACTATATCCAGGCCCTTGCATTGAATATCCGGGTTGCCTGGATTGCCAGAAAGCTAACCAGGAAGCAGCGATATTCATCCACTATCTCGTTAGGTTCTGCGGCAAAAGGTAGGTCAACCTTTATTATGCCTGACTTTCGCTGCATCTTGATATCTGGCAGCGGTTCAGTATTGCTGCTGCCCAGTTATTGACTCTTACCATCCCCAGAAAGCTGCTCCCCCCCCCCCTCTCGGCATGCCTCTATACTAACCAGTTAGCATCAAGGCATGCAGCGGAGGCACTCGTGGATATTTGGCAGCACTAACCATGTTAATGATGCTGGATATCCTGGACAAGGGCATTAGCAGGTCTACTAACCATTGTAATCCCTTTGAATATCCCCCCCATGTGCCCACATATGCATTGCCTCAAAAGAAAAGGCCTGGCAATCTACTTCCGGTGATACATTACCAAGAAAACCCAGAGGCTGCTGGGTCGCCAGGAGTCAGCACTAAAATAAATAAATAAATAACTAAGGCTCGATACATATATGCCATTTTGCCTTGAATTTCCAGCTACCAAGACTTTGTCAGAATGCCTGCAGTGTAATGTTCCAAACAAACAGCTGAATTCTGCCTAAGGCTGTCTTTTAACTATTCCTTCCTATGGCCACATGCACCTAGTGAAACGGAGAGACACAGCTTTCTCTGTCATAGCTCCAAAAATTTGGAACGGGTTGTTTTGGAATTACGCTTGGAGAGCAATCTGTTAATTTATTTATTTGATTTTATATACCGTTCTATTTTACAATCAGAGCGGTTTACATAGAACAATAACACAAACATTTTACATTGAACAGGAATGTCAACTTTGGTAATTAAACAGGGTTGAACTGTATTACATGATGGTGTATGTTTCCTATGATGTCCTGTAGCATAAGGGTAAATGGCTACATGGAGTCATCAGTTTATGATTGTTGAATACATTGTTATATGATCATAGACCTGTCAGAATAAATGGGTCTTTAATGCCTTACGGAAGGTTGCGAGGTCGGAGATGGCTTGGATTGAATCTGGTAGGGTTGGTGCATAGAATGAGAAAAACAGTCATGGCAAAGACACTCAGCATACCGTCAATAATAAGAAAAAGCTCCCAAGCTGCTAGGAACCGAGTGTTCTCACTATTCGTGCCATCTCTGTGGAACTCCCTCCCTGCCCCAATCCATGCCATTTCCGATCTGTCTGTCTTCAGGAAGGCAATAAAGATGCATCTTTTCGAACTATATTATGAACAGATAACATAGCTCCACTTTGGATCCACTTCCTTGCCATAGCCCAGACACACCTACCTCTCATAGCTCACTAGCAATCTTGAAAATAGTTCACCACGTCACTGCCCAAGTTGACACCCCTGTTTAATGTAAAAGGTTACCTGTCGAGTGTTTTGTTTTTACCTGTTCTGTGGAAACCTGTTCTATGTAGTGAGTGGATACTTGTTCTCTGTAAACCGTGCTGATTGCAAAATAGTGCAGTATATAAAACCAAATAAATAAATAAATAGTGGAAGAGTAGCCTTGTGGTTAGAGCAACTACCAAGTACCCAAAATATCAAGGGTTTGATTCTCACTGGTGCTCCCTGTGACCTTGGGCATGTCACTTAACCCTCCATTGCCTCGAAAGAAAAGGCCTGGCAGTCTACTTCCAGTGATACATTACCAAGAAAACCCAGAGGCTGCTGGGTTGCCAGGAGTCAGCACTGACTTGACGGCACTAAAAAAAATAAATAAATAAGACTCGATTACTGTATGCTTGGGTGCTTTAAATTATCGCTGCTGGGGTCTTAAGTGTGTTTGCCATGCCTTGTCTTCTCATTCTGTTGTTTAGTGTTAAATATAACATATATTTTGGTAGGCCTTGGAGGATAGCATTGACATAGTTGAAGTATAGGAAGATAAGTGCTTGGAATATGGTGCGGAAGTCGTGTGAATCTAGGAGTGGGCATAGATGTCAGAGGGTTCTGATTTTATGATATACTGCCCTAGTAATGTTGTTGATGTGGATTTGCATGCTCAGTCGCTGGTCCAGGGTGATTCCAAGATAGCACACTTCTTGTTTTATTGTCAGTTCTGCATCCTTTACTTTTAGAGCATCTGGTAGAATGAAAGCCTGATATTTTGTTATAAATAGCACTTCAGTTTTCTTGTAGTTCACTTCCAGGTTGTTCCTGGAGAACCATTGTGAGGCAGCATTGAAGCATTCTATTATGTTAGTGTAGTTTGGTTTGTCCATAGAGAAGGATGCATATAGCACGATGTCATCAGCATATATGTGGTAGAGTATGTTCTAAGAGTGTATTATTGAGAAAATTGGCTGGATGTAGATGTTAGAGTAGGGATGATAGTGATGATCCCTGTGGGACCCCTTGTGTTTGCTTGTATGCGGTTGATGCGCAAGAGACAATTCATATTTGTTGTTAGCGATTTGTTAGGTAGGATCTGCACCAGTTTAGGGCTGTATTTTATATTCTTTTCTCTTGCAATCAGGATAGAAGGATGTTGTGACATACATGGAGTGGAGGAGTGGCCTAGTGGTTGGGGCAAGGTACTTCGGGCCGGAAGGTCGGGGGTTCAAATCCCACTAGAGGACAGCAACCTTGGGCCGGAAGGACTGGGGTTTCTAGTCCCACAGGTGCTCCTTGTGGTCTTGGGCAAGCCACTTAACCCTCCATAGCCCATGTTCCCTGTAAAATAGTTATCTCCAAGTTATAATGCCCTGTTCAATGTAATTTCAGTTTGTTCAATGTAAACCGCACTGATGCAGAATAGCGCGGTATATAAGAGAATATAAATAAATAAACAAATAAATAAATAATAAATACTGTGTCAAATGCTGAGGAAATATTCATGAATATGAGGATAAATCCCTGCTTTGATTTATCAATGCCCTTTACGAGCTTGTTGAGAAGAGTAACCATGAGGGTTTCAACTCCATGCTGCTATCTAAACCCATTCTGTTGTAGGTCCAGAGGAGCTTGGGAGTCTATGTGGTTATGGCGCTGTTGCTGGACTATTTTTCTTTTATTTTGGCCAATAATGGGAGGCTTAATATGGGTCTATAGGGATACGTGTCAAGTGGGTCGAGTTTGTTATTTTTCAGTAGTAGTCTGACGGATGCAGTCTTCAGGGATTTTGGCCTGATGCCTGTGGTTAGGGATAGGTGCACTTAGGTCAGCTTGTGGGACATGGATCTGTTGGTGAGGTAGTGGTGTTGAGATTCCTTATGACATTCTCGATGTGTTCTAGGGAGCTTGGAATGAAGGAAGATGACTTGAGTTTGGTAGTGTCATCTGTTGGAAATCTTTCTGGTTTGTATTGGCTTCCAGTGGCTTTGTTTTGGAAGTGATTTGTGCAAGTTTGCAGTTGAGGAGTGTTTGCATCATACTGCTTGGTTGAGTCCTTTAGGAGGGATTTAACAATTTTGAAGCGTTCTCAAGGCTTGTTTAGTGAGTACATTAAGATACTTGTGTGGTAATCTTTACGCTTTTGGTTGATTTATTTATTTATTTAAGGTTTGTTGGGTTTTTTTTGTTTTTTTAATACTGCCTTTTCGGGTAATCAAAGCATTTTACAGAGTAACATCAACATTACATTATAACATAAGAACTAATTACAATGAACATAATAACAGTAACATTGAACATATTAACATTGTACTAACTGGTGGAAGGTATGCGTCTATTCTCCAGGAACAAGCAAGAAGTCAGTTCTCACTTATGGGGTGATGTTGACACCAACGGAGCCTGCGCGGAGCAATTCCGCAGCTTTCAAAGAAAGCCTTTGGGATTGCTGCCACGCACGTGTGGTCCTCTTCCCTCCCAAGGGTGCCATCTTGCTCAGTCTCCCTTTTTCTGTGGAGCCCTTCGGACGTGCGTCCTCGTCCCTTGGAAAAAATGTTTCGTTTTCAGCCTCTGGCCCTTGTTTTTTCTGGTTGCATTGTTCCTCTACCCATCCATTCCCTCGCCCCTGCGCCCTTGGGCAAGAGGATTCCTTTTCAACCTTTTTTTAGGATTTATTTTTCTTCGGGCCCTTTTCGCGTCCTTTTCTCCCAACCGCTGGCCTCGAGGGTCTTCGATCTCACAGGAGCCCTTTTTGCCCCAATGGCCACCAGTTTCAAGAAATGCGACAAATGCTCCAAAAACATGTTGCTCACAGACACTCATGACTGCTGTCTACGGTACCTGGAGGCTGATCATAACCCGGAGCTCTGCTTGTTGTGTAAGAAAATGCCCACCAAGGCCCTGCTAAGTTGTAAAACAAACAAACACCCCCACAAGAAAAAGCAATCGTGAAAACAACTTTTTTTGTCGGAATACAGCAACAAAGTACCAGGAATTCAGTCCAGGTACCACTGTGATAATTCCTTTTTATTAAAGATATGGATAAAAAAATTTTAAATCCAAAACTTAGCTTTTTGTAAAGTGCTCTCCTCCGCACTACAAGAATCTGCCAGCTAATATAGTTGCGACGTGGCTCCACGTTTCGGGTGTAATCACAGGTGTAAAAAACCCTTAAACACCCTGCTTCAGGCCCATCCAAACTGGCAAAAGACAAAGCTTGAATAAAACAATCCCGGAGGTGTATCTCACCAAATAGTCGTCGGCTTCTGACGTCAGCAGCTACGAACAACTCTAATCCTCCAATCATCGGGCAGGACATCCCTAACGCGGAGGGAAGCCCACTCAAACAGGGAAACCCCCCACCAGGAGCCCATCAACAGTTAGTAATACCTAAATAATGGTATGCCAGTCCATCTGAAGATTAAGACCTCGTGGGGTGACAGAGTCCAAAAAGTATATCCAGCGTTGTTCACGTTGTTGAAGGCGCTGTTCTCTGTCACCACCCCTCGGATCAACAGGGATGTGATCTAAAATCCTCCAGCGTAATGAAGAAAATTCATGTGCCATGGATATACAATGATCCACCATAGGGGCAGAACGAGTTCCAGTATGCAATCGAGAGGCATGTTCAGCCAGACGTGTTTTAATTGCTCGTATAGTCCTCCCTACATAATACAGAGAGCAGGGGCATATTATTATGTATACTACAAAACAAGAGGTGCAGTCTGTGTGCCACCTAGTGGTATAAACTCGAGAAGTATGTAAGTCCATCCAATCAGAGCCCTCTAATGCAAGAGGGCAATACATACAATGTCCACAAGAAAATGTCCATTGTCCCCGTGTCGTTGTATAGGACGATCTTGTACTGAAGTCGTATGCATAATTACATCCCTTAAGTTAGCTGTACGAGAATATGCAATGCGTAATGGAACATCATGGAAACATTCATGAGATCCCAAAATGGGCCAAAAACGATGTAATAACTTGGTAACTTGTGGCATATTGGAGGTATAAGGCAGAACCCCCGTAATAGCCAAATCTGGCGAAGAAGTATTTTTTGGAATGAGTAACCAATCTGATGCAAATGACGGGCTCTCTTAAAGGCCCGTTCAACTATTTCCATAGGGTAACCCCTATTAATCAGGCGTGATTTCAACTCTTTTGCATGAGAAAGGAAATCTGCCATAGTTGAACAATTCCGCCGTAAGCGTCGAAACTGACCATTAGGGAGGCCCCGTTTAAGTGCTCGAGGGTGAAAACTATCAAAATGTAATAAGGTATTACGTTGAATAGGCTTACGGTAGAGGGTGGTCTCAAAGCCTTGATGAGTTAGGATCACCCAGATGTCCAAAAATTGAATGCGATGGGGATCAACCTGAGCTGTAAATTGAATTCGTGCCACATGCGAATTTAATCTGTCCAAAAACCGATCGAGCTCTTCCCGAGGGCCTGTCCAGATGAAAAAGATGTCGTCAAGAAACCTCTTCCAAAAAGGGATGAATCGAAAGGCCACATCAGTGTAAATATGAACAGATTCAAAAGTAGCCATATATAAGGTCGCTAAGGAGGGAGCAACAGTAGCACCCATAGCAAGGCCATAAATTTGTTTGTAGAATTGTTGTTGATGTAAAAAATAATTATTATTAAGAACCAACTCCAACAGATCTAAGATAAACGATTTAGGAATCCGATCTGGGAGATTTAAAGTTGAATCTCGTAGACAAGTAAGTGCATTAGAGGGCTCTGATTGGATGGACTTACATACTTCTCGAGTTTATACCACTAGGTGGCACACAGACTGCATCTCTTGTTTTGTAGTATACATAATAATATGCCCCTGCTCTCTGTATTATGTAGGGAGGACTATACGAGCAATTAAAACACGTCTGGCTGAACATGCCTCTCGATTGCGTACTGGAACTCGTTCTGCCCCTATGGTGGATCATTGTATATCCATGGCACATGAATTTTCTTCATTACGCTGGAGGATTTTAGATCACATCCCTGTTGATCCGAGGGGTGGTGACAGAGAACAGCGCCTTCAACAACGTGAACAACGCTGGATATACTTTTTGGACTCTGTCACCCCACGAGGTCTTAATCTTCAGATGGACTGGCATACCATTATTTAGGTATTACTAACTGTTGATGGGCTCCTGGTGGGGGTTTCCCTGTTTGAGTGGGCTTCCCTCCGCGTTAGGGATGTCCTGTCCGATGATTGGAGGATTAGAGTTGTTCGTAGCTGCTGACGTCAGACGCCGACGACTATTTGGTGAGAGACACCTCCGGGATTGTTTTATTCAAGCTTTGTCTTTTGCCAGTTTGGATGGGCCTGAAGCAGGGTGTTTAAGGGTTTTTTACACCTGTGATTACACCCGAAACGTGGAGCCACGTCGCAACTATATTAGCTGGCAGATTCTTGTAGTGCGGAGGAGAGCACTTTACAAAAAGCTAAGTTTTGGATTTAAAATTTTTTTTATCCATATCTTTAATAAAAAGGAATTATCACAGTGGTACCTGGACTGAATTCCTGGTACTTTGTTGCTGTATTCCGACAAAAAAAGTTGTTTTCACGATTGCTTTTTCTTGTGGGGGTGTTTGTTTGTTTTTCTGAGATCTATAATTTTTGGGTTGTTATTTTGGTTTCAGTGGGTTTAGTATTTATGATTCCTGCTAAGTTGTAAGCAGAAGTCCGATGACATTTTCCGTAAGGCAGCCCCAGGATCCCCTGCGGTGCCCCAAGCCATCCCACCGCTCATCTGATCCCCAGTTGAGACCTCGCGCCCAAGGTGGCACTCTGACCAAGCCTCCCCTGAAGTGGAGCGGCGTAAGAAGAAGAAGATCTCAACGTCATTGTCGGGGGCACTGGACAAGTGCAAGCATTCTCGTGCTCGGTCTCTTAGCCCTCTTTGGTGTACCCGAGAGTCGGACAAGGAGCGGCCTCAAAAGATACCACGTACAGATGCGGAGGCCTCGAGCAAAGGTTCTCAGTCTCCAGAGGGTTGTCCCAGTACGGACCCTCTCTCCTCCTCTACACCAGACCCGGTAACCCCGGCGTCGGTGTTGCAGGGTCCCATGCCCAAGTGGGAGTCCCGAATGCTGGTACTGGAGAGAAGCATTTCTGCCTTCCTAGCAGCCCAGCAGGCGCTTCTGCCCAGCACGGCTGGCCTGTGCCTCAATACCAAGGGTTCCTCGAAGGAGGGACCCAGTTCTGCCCTGGAAACCCTGAGAGCTGTGGGCCTCGTGCGGGTCCTTGGCTCCGGTCTCACTCACCATCCTTCAGGGTTGAGGTCTTCCAAGGCCAGAGCCCAAGGCTGCAGACGGGCCTTGGCCGTGGAACAGGGCAACCAGCCTGACTCAGAGTCCTACTCGGACCTTTCAGGTTGGGAATCAGACGGAGATACCTCCCCCAAGACCCGTGCCCACAGGGATCTGCCCACGGATCCATCCCTCCCCACCTCGCAGAGCCGTTCGCTTCCAGAGGATATCTCCTTTCTGGTGTTTGTGCGTGACATGGTGCAGACCCTCAACCTGCAGATGCAGACCGAGGAACCAAGAGCCGAGGAAATGGGCATCTTACAGTATGAGCCCCCGCCTCGGGAATCTCTCACAGTCCCAGTGCTGCCCATCCTGGTCCGGCTGCTTCTCTGCATGTGGGAGACTCCTGCTTCGGTCCCCATTGTCAGCAAGAGAGTCGATGCCATGTACAGAGTTCATGTGCCCTGGGGTTCCGGAAGACTCAGCTTCCCCACACTTCAATGGTAGTCGAGTCCGCTATGCGGAAACAAAAGAGCCTGAAGTCCCACTCTTCGGTCCCACCCGGCAGGAAGTCCTGTGCCCTTGATGCCCTTGGGCGCAAGGCCTACCAAGGGTCCATGCTGGCATGCCACATCCAGGCTTATCAACTTTACATGGGCATGTTCCTGTGCGACCTCACCAGAGAGCTTTGCAGCTTCTCGGCAGGCCTTGGGGGTGATTACCTTCTCAGGTTCCAGACCCTGCTGAAGTCAGTCACGGATTGCTCAAAGTACCTCTCCCATGCTGCATACAACAGGTTCGAATCCTCAGCCTGCGTGGCAGCAGCCGGCATTGGGGCCCAGTGTCAGTCATGGCTCCAGTCTTTGGACCTGGAGCAGTGGGTCCAGGAGAAACTCCTGGACCTGCTCTGCTTTGGTGAACAACTGTTCGGCAAGCCCATGGAAGACAAGGCAGCTGAGATAGAGATGGAGTTCGTAACCCGCACATGTCTCTCGCGGAAGATTTCTTCCCTTCCGCGGAAGAAGCAACAAACCAAAAAGCGCTTCTATCAGCAGAAGGGGCTCCCCTACCAAGGGTACCCACCCTACCCACCCACCCCTGCGACGCCAGCATCGGTCGCACAGGGCAAGGGAGGACTCAGGTCCATCACAAGCCAAAAGGGCCCAAGACCCAACCACTGGTGCCACCCCAGCCAACCCAAGGGTTTTGAGGCTGAGTGCATAGCCTCTCGCCCCCCAGTGGCACCGCCATCTGTGGGAGGACGCCTATCCCTCTTCGCATCCGAATGGGCATCAATCACATCAGACGCCTGGATCCTCCAGGTGATCCGGGACTATTATTGTCTTCACCTAGCTGGACTTCCTCCCACGTTCTCCCCAGCCGAGACTTCTCGGCTTCCCACTCACCAGACTTGCCTAAAGCCAGAGCAGGACAATCTTCTCGGTCAGCAGGCGATTGAAAGGGTACCGCAACATCTCCGAGGCTGGGGATTCTACTCCCGATACTTCCTCATTCCGAAGCGGACAGGGAGTCAGCGCCCCATCCTCGACCTCCAGAACCTGAACAAATTTCTGGTGTGGGAGAAGTTCAGAATGTTATCTCCAGCAGGGCGATTGACTATGCTCCTTGGACCTCAGGGATGCTTACGCTCACATACTGATCCACCCCAGGCACAGGCAGTACCTGCGCTTCAGGGTGCAAGGGGAGCACTACAAGTACAGGGTGCTCCCCTTTGGGCTTGCATCCGCTCTGCAGGTCTTCACAAAGTGCCTATTCATGGCCACGGCACACCTCCGGCAGCAGGGCATACCTGCCTTGCCCTACCTAGATGATTGGCTCGTCATGGGGGAGTCCGTGGAGGAAGCTCGTCTCGGGGCGTCCCGCACGGTCCTTCTTTTCGAACATCTCGGTTTCCTGATCAACTACTCCAAGTCCCACCTCCAGCCAGTGCAGACTGGAATTCATTGGCGCCCTCCTCAACACTGGTCGAGTGACTGCCTTCCTTCCGCAAGCCCGCGCGGATCATCTCCGCACCCTGGCTGCCGAGGTCCAAGGCAGGGTGAGGGTGCCGGCGCGGACCATGCTGCGCCTCTTAGGGCACATGGTCTCGACGGTCCATGTCATTCCCCATGCCCGCATGCACATGCGGGCAACCCAGTGGTGCTGAAGACGCAATAGACCCAAGCCTCTGGCTGCCTTCGGGACCTCGTCCAGGTCTCTCACGAGCTGTGCAGCTTCCTGGATTGGTGGCAGAACCCCCAGAGTCTTCTCCGAGGCATGCCCTTCCAGGCCTCGCAACACGAGCTCGTCCTGACAAAAAGGATGCCTCGCTGTTGGGTTGGGGAACCCACTGTGGAAACCTATGCACCCAGGGGCAATGGTCTCTCAAGGACTCCTGGAAGCAGATCAACCTGCTCGAACTCCAAGCGGTCCGGTGGGCCCTGAAAGTCTTCGAGCCCCACCTGAAGGGAAAGTCAATACTGGTACAGACCGACAACAGGGTTCTGATGTTCTACATGAACAAGGAGGGAGGGACGGCTCTTGCCTTCTCTGCCAGGAGGCGGTCCTCCTCTGCTCCTTCGCTGTGCGCCGAGGTATGACCCTCAGAGAGGTCTACCTCCCCGGCCAGGACAATGTCCTCGCAGACAGACTCAACAGGCTTCTTCGCCCTCACGAGTGGCGCCTGAACCCAGAGGTGTCTCTCCTCCTGTTTCAACAGTGGGAGACTCCGTCCCTGGACTTGTTCGCCAGCCCGGCGAATGTGCAGCTTCCCCGCTTCTGCAGGCTGGTCCCGCACCCCGACAGGGTGGCCCCAGATGCGTTCCTCATGGACTGGACCTCCAAGCTGCTGTATGCATTCCCTCCCACCCCCTCATCGCAAGGACCCTCCACAAGATCCAGTGGGACCAAGCCTCAGTGATCCTCGTGGGCCCCTCGTGGCCTTGCCAGCCTTGGTTCCTGATTTTGTTCTGGCTCTCCTTGGAGCCGCCGCTTACCTTGGGCTGCGCCCCAGACCTGCTAACACAGGAGGAAGGGTGGGTGCTACACCCAAACCTCTCCTCGCTATCCCTCACAGCCTGGTGGCTGAACGGGTCGCTTTAGCTCCGCTGCACCTCCTGGAGGAGGTTGAGGAGATTCTCTTTGCATCGAGGAAGGACTCAACGAGGCGGGCCTATGCCTTCAAGTGGCGGCACTTCTCAGTCTGGTGCTCTGAGCTCCAGGTCGACCCATTCTCCTGCTCTACCAGGAGGGTTCTCCAGTACTTCCTTTACCTCTCGCAGGTGGGGATGAAATCCAACTCTGTCAGGGTGCACCTCAGCTAACCACCTTCTCATCGAGGGTAAACTCCTCTCGAGGGCAGCCCCTAGTCTCCCAATTCATGCAGGGCTTCTGCTTTCCAAGCCACCGATCTGGCCTCTGCCGGCGGAATGGGACTTGAAAATTGTGCTCATGCAGCTCACGCAGCGATGGTGACGTGCTCGCTCCAGCACCTCTTCTGGAAGGTTGTCTTCTTGGTGGTTCTGACCTCGGCTCGGCGAGTCAGCAAGCTCCAAGCCCTCATGGCTGAGGCCCTCTATACCAGGTTCTACAGAAACAGGGTGGTCCTCCGTACCCACCCCAAGTTCCTACCGAAAGTTGTCTCGGATTTCCCCCTCAACCAGGAGTTAGTCCTGCCGACTTTCTTCCCGAGACCTCATGCCTACTGAGCATCAGCGGTCCTGCATACACGCGACTGCAAGAGGGCTCTCGCCTTCTACCTGCAGCGTACTCAGGGTTATCGCAAGTCCAACCGACTCTTTGTCACCTAGCTGTCTGGGGCTGGCAGTCACCAAGTGCACGTCTCCATCTGGGTGGCGGACTGCATCGCTTTCACCCAGGCAAAGGCTGGGGCCTTGCTGAATCACCGAGTCTCTGTGCACGGCGTCCACACCAAGGCAGCTGTGCTCAGTTCCTCTAGAGGACATCTGCCGGGCTGCGACCTAGTCTTCAGCGAATATCTTCGCCTTGCACTACTGCCTGGAGAGGGAATCCCGCTGGGAGAGCACCTTCGGCCAGGCTGTACTCCTTAATCTGTTCGGGGTATAAGCAACTCTTGCCCTCTGACCCTTCTTCTGCGGCTACTGAGAGCTTGCCCCTGAGGATTTGGGCTCCTTCAGGCATCAGCTTCTGCTCACGGCCTCGCGGAGGCATTTTTAGACTACAGGTTTGGTAGCCTGTTGCTGGGGAGTCCCATAAGTGAGGACTGACTTCCTGCTTGTTCTTGGAGAAAGCGTAGTTACTCACCTGTAACAGGTGTTCTCCAGAGACAGCAGGAATCAGTCCTCACTACCCTCCCACCTCCCCTTGCCACTTATTTTGCTTCCCTTGCCATCTGCTTAGTAGGGCTCTAGCTATGGGACCTGATTTAGCAAGATGGCACCCTTGGGTGGGAAGAGGACCACGCATGCCTGGCAGCAATCCCAAAGACTTTCTTTGAAAGCTGGGGAATTGTTCCACGTGGGCTCCGTCGGTGCCGACATCACCCCATAAGTGAGGACTGATTCCTGCTGTCCCGGGAGAACACCTGTTGCAGGTAACTATGCTTTTACATCACCCTATATGCCTATATACATATATGTATGCACATGTATACATATTGTGGCGGTTGCGCCCCTACCAGGCGGTCGCCTAGTAGGGACGGGAAGCCATCTTGAATTCCTCTTTACCAAGGCTTGTAGTTGTGTATAGAGATAAATGAACCAAGTGGTTGTTTCAAAGCACACAGGAATTTTATTAGCTTCCGTGGCAAGCGGGTAACAAATCTTTAAAGCAGTTGTACACTCAAGTCAAAGAAAATAAAGGATAATCTTCTCCTATTAAAGCAAAGCTTACAACCAGTGTTGTAGTAGAATTATTTACACAGGCTTTCTTTTCTTTTCCCTTTATGATGCTTCTCAATTCTGTAATCATAAAGCACATGTATTTACAATTCCTAACTTCTCACTGCTCTCAGGCTTTCATTACTTAGCCACAATGCACATATCACAGTCCATCTCAGAACAAGCTGAAGTCAGGTCACTTTCTTTACCTTCTACCTCCATGCTTTCTGCTGAGCTGTATCTTGGCAAAGTTTGAAAATGCTCGGGCACTTTATGCTTAATGTTCTTTAACAGGTTAAACAGCCTATTCCACTGAATGGCCCCTTCTCCTCTAGGTAGGACTTCAACGGGCTTCTCCTGTTCAGTTTCTCCTGAAAACCCCTTCTTCTTAATCCGGGTTTTCTCAGGCCTAAACCTCTCTTCAGAGTCAAAGCAAGAAACACAGGGTTTTGGCTTTACTGCTTTCTTTCTCCT
The DNA here is from genome assembly GCA_033557465.1 of Ichthyophis bannanicus. NCBI lineage: Eukaryota > Metazoa > Chordata > Amphibia > Gymnophiona > Ichthyophiidae > Ichthyophis > Ichthyophis bannanicus. The sequence continues at coordinate 102,769,210 of CM066032.1, read as the reverse complement.
ACCTTGGAGACTTGTTGCAGCACCTTCCTGGCTGAGGCTTCTGTGGCTTGTGACTCTCTCTGCCTCTGAGCTAGACAGGGAATCAGGGTAAGACCTCCACTTCCCTTCCTGGGGCTTCTGCTGCCTGCAGACAGACCCTTCATCAGAGGAGTCTAAGCACTCTTGCCTTAGCCTTCTCAAAGCCAACCTTTTCTCTCTCTCCCTCTTGCCAGTCTGTTTGGTTCTCTGCCTGGAACCTTCTCTGTAGCTTCCTTGGCTGCAGTGCTGGCTGCTCTTGTCTCTGCTGCTTTTCTCTTGGCTGCTTCTTGCTTGGCTGCCTTTCTCTTGGCTGCTTCTCCCTTGACTGCTTCTCTCTACTTTGTTTGTTTTCTCAAACTTAAACATTGAGCAGGGCACCTCCCTCTCTGACTCCACCCACTTGTACCTCCTACTCTTACCTGGAGTTGTCATGGAGTCTGGGAGTGGCTTAAACCTAGCTCTACCCTCTTGGTTTCTCTCAGGGATTTTGCTGTGGTGTATGTGTTCTAGTGCACCCATCCCCCGAAAAGAAGAAAAAGTTCTTCTTTCTCTTTTATTTCCATGCTGAGCTGCACTCTCCTTACCACAATATGCCTATACATACCAGCAAGGTATTCATTTATATACATAGCAGAGCTATGTTTATCAACTTATATAGAAGGTAAAAGTGTAATAAGTAGATCATCTGATGAATTGTGGTGCATAAATTGCAATGTATAATTGAGGCTGTTTGTAAAGGTGCAGTTATTTATTTGAAAGGAGGTGCTAAGTTGGGTAGATGGTTCTGAATTTGTTCTGTAATGTTGTAGGCTATTCGTATACTCATTGCGATCCTGCAGAAGTTTTGAGTGGTGCCATTTTTGCTCAAATTTTCTGAGCTGTAGTAAGGAATCGCGTATTTCTGTGGTATACCATACGGCTGTGTGATGTTTCTTGGGAGTCTTTGTAGTTGGCAGTAAGTGCAAGGCTTTGCTTATAGTTCTATTCCATGTGTCTACAAGATTGTCAATAATGGTTGCATCGGCATTTAGTTGTGGCAGAATTTCATCCAGGAATGTCTGTTGGTCAAAGCGTTGGAAGCGACAAAGTGGTGGGTCGCTCTCATTGCATCTATGTACTGTAGATGCATCCAGAGTGATTTGGAAAGTAATGGCATTGTAGTCTGACCATGGGACTAGGAATACTACTGGTGGGGGTTGATTGCTTTGTTTGTATATGTACATGGGAACAAAGATGAGATCCAGACTGTTTCCTCTTGTGTAGGAGGACACATTTATAATTGCTCATAATCTAGCACTGGTACCAAAGAGAGCAACTGGTACCTGCACACTAGACAGAGAACCAACTAAGCAGGTACACAAAGACTGGCGACAATTTAGTTCAGGTGGAAAACCTTTTTAATGGGCCCCAAAGACTGGCGACAATTCAGTTCAGGTGGAAAACCTTTTTAATGGGCCCCAAAGACTGGCGACAATTCAGTTCAGGTGGAAAACCTTTTTAATGGGCCCCAAAAAAGGTTTTCCACCTGAGCTGAATTGTTGCCAGTCTTTGTGTACCAGCTTGGTTGGTGTTCTCTCATAATCTAGCACTGTCATTGTTTCTAGAAAGGATTTGGTATGCTTTAATAGGAGTGATGGGAGGTTGAAGTCGCCTAGCATCCACAGCTATTTTTTTGGGGTAGTGAGGTTTTATGCTAGTTCTAGTATTGTGGATAGGTCATCTGTGCATGCCAAAAGTGTTATATATTGTGATGGTGTCCGGGTTGTTTGAACTTTTGGATTTTATGTTGTTGAATTTTGGGTTGCTTCTGACTAGGACGAAGATGTCTCCACCCCTTTGGTTGGCTCTCGGGCAATTAAAGAGTCATAATTGGAGAGTTTCAAATTGTTTGTTAGTATGGTGTCTGAGTCAGTGAGCCATGACTCCGTGACACATAGAATATCTAGCTTTCGATGTTTGACATAGTCTGAGTATTAGCCATTCGTTCCGGACTGAGCTAGCATTTACAAGCATGCAGTTTAAGCTTTCAGTGTGTGGAGGCTTCCGTGTATGAGTCCTTTCTTGGGGCTGGCAGACTATGTGTATAAGAGAACCATGTACTTTCGAGTGGATGGCCCATGATTTATTTGGTAAATCTTTGTGTCCCCTCTGACCATACCCTTGTATGATGAGAATTAGTCCTTGTTGCTGAATATATGTTTCTATCTGTGTGATGAGAAGGGTAAGGTAAGTTAGGAGGAACATGCTCATGAGTAAGTCAGGCATTGTGCTTTACCGCAGGTGATGCTGAGTGGTTGCAAGGTTGTTGGAGGTATGGAGAGCGATCAGGAGAGTGTTCTGTTTGGTGCGATTTAGAAGAGGGTGTCCTCTCAGAGTGCTTTCTGAGTATAGGGCATTGGATGCGAGTACTTTTTTAGATTGGTGGGTGCCCTGGTCTACCTTGTCATTGATTCCCTCTGCTTGTTGGCCCGCCTTAGATTGTGTCTCTTTAATGTGTGTGTGGGTGTTTGTTGTTTTTATATGTTGCTTTGTTACCTGTTTTGTAGGAGGGAGGTAGGTTTGGTTTGTTACTTGCTGTTCTTTCCGTTTGGTTGGGAGTCAGTTGCAGGTTCTTTGGACTGAGTTGGAGAGGGTGTCACTGGTGATGTCATTGTCCAAGAGTTGGTTCCAAGGGTTCTGGGTTGTGAGAATCTGGTTTGAAGAGGTTGCTGTTGCTGTTCCTGCCACAGTTCATGTCTAAGGGCTACTCCAAAGAGCCCTTTGGCATGGCCCTTAGGTGTGGGCATACCTGCAGCATGATGTTCTTTTAAATGGCCGGAGCTGATCTTCAGCATGGAAGGAGGAGTTTATCTCCGCTCTGTGCATGCTACAGGGGAGTCCTGATCTGCCAGCAGCTGGCTGCTCCTGCAGCATTTTCTTATGTTTCGAAAACAGCTAAAATCCATGCTTTTCCCCAAATGAATGAAAGGCAATATATATTTATTTTGCTAAATAATGTTCTAATACAGTTAGGGGATTATGCTGTGCTACGAATAGTGAGGATGGACAGCACGACGAGACGTCCATCCCTGCTATTCATGCCGGCTCCTGCCCCCGACTAACTTCCCTGCAGGTTGTGTGGGGAAGTTAGAAGGGGGCGGGGAATGGGCAGCCCAAGGGAAGAGTTTGGGTGGGCAGTGGGCGGTCACTGGTCCTGGACATACCGGGCCAATTCTAATGTTGGCCCAGTACGTCCAGGGCCAGCGACATGTGCAGGAAAGTTATTCCATATTCCACCTCCCAGGTGGAATAACTTCCCTGGACATGTCATAATTTCAATGCCGGGGTGCGGATGGGTCAGGAGGGCCAGAGGACATTCCCCGCAGCCCGACCCTGGCCTTAGGAGGCCAGATCGTGGGTCGGGCTGTGGGGAATAAACCCCTTTTTCAGGCGGCTGGCATCGTGGCTCTTCAATGGAGCTATAGTGCCATGGTGCCATGGCTCCATTGAGGAGCCTTGACTGAGTTAGCTGGGGACAGTCCTGCACATGCAGGCTAGACTGAATCACAGTCCTGACCTGCACGTGCAGGACTGTTCGCGATTCTGATCCCATGGGGTTAGATGTGCCCGCAGGATCAGAATCACGATCTCCTCTGTGTGTCCAGTTCAGACCGGATGCTCAGAGGGGGATCTATGTGCGGAATGGAATCGGGCTCTTAAAGTCTATGCTTTTTTCGTCAGTTAAAAGGTAATATATAATATTCGGTATTCTAACATTTTATACAATTTTGAATGATTTCAAAAGGCAGTATATACTTCTCTCTCTGTGTTTGGAATGAACAAGTGTATTTATTGTTATTAGAAAGATTTCTATTAGAGACTGTTTTAAGACTGTTGGAAGACTTTAGTTAGCTATGATAACAGTATATAAATTTTAATACGTGGAACTGGAAATGTGTCTGCTACCCTCCTTTAGTGCATGCGTTAAGTGTTAGGATTTAATTGTATTGTCCTTGTTTTTTGTACAATATTGTGGATGTAAAAGAGTAAACAACATAGATGCATTATGTATTGAAGCATATCAGCAGAATAAATGAAATGAAATGAAGTGTAACACATTTTTATTATATAGAAATAATAATGGCCTATCCATTATGCCCATCCATACCATGTACTAAGCACTACAATCCTTTCCTCAACTTTAGAGATCCTCTGTGCTTGTCCCATGTTGTCTTTAATTCATATATGGGCCTCGTCTTTACTACCTCCATTGAGAGGCCGTTTCATGCATCCATCACTTTTTCGGAAAGAAAATAATTCCTTAGATTATCCCTGAGACTGTCACCTTTCAGCTTCATCTTATGTCCCTTTGTTCCTGAGCTTCCTCCTGTGCAATTATGCCACAGGTATTTAAACATCTCTATCATATCTCCCCTCTCCTGTCTTTCTTCAAAAGTATACATACTACAAAAATATCACACTGGATGTTGAATATTCACATAACATAAAAAAAATCCCAGATCAAAAAACCCTTAAAAGACAATCATACTGAAACATTCACAAATGTCAAAAAATTATCAAAGAATCAGGCAGGTCTTGTATAGGAAACCACATTCAAACTACATTCAAATAGGGAGAAAAAAGCCTCAGTATGTTGTCTCATCCACTATGCAGCAAAATAGAGCCATAGGGAAAGCAGAGAGCTCAATATCATTGGCTTAAAAAAAATCCTCACTAATCTTTTATTTGTAATTTTAATTGTGATAATTTAATTATCCTTAACCACCTTTAGGCATTGAAAGGAGCCTTTAATAAAACCCAGTGTCTAAATTTAATGAGGACAAGTGCAAAGTTATGCACCTAGGAAAGAGCAACCCAAAGTTTGACTACACGATGCAAGGTACCACCTTAGAAACCACTACCCAGGAAAAAGATTTAGGCATCATCATGGATAATACTTTGAAACTCTCTGCCCAGTGTACAGCGGCAGCCAAGAAAACTAATAGAATGCTAGGAATCATAAGGAAAGGAATGGAGAATAAAACAAAGGATATTATAATGCCTCTGTATAGTTCCATGGTTTGATTGCACCTTGAATATTGTGTTCAGTTCTGGTCATCGTATCTTAAAAAGGATATAACAGAATTAGAAAATGTACAGAGAAGAGTCACCAAAATGGTAAAGGGGATAGAAGGATACCCCTATGCGGAAAGGCTTAAAAGGTTAGGGCAACTTGGAAAAGAGAAGGCTGAGGGGAGATATGATAGAGGTCTATAAATTAATGAATGGAGGGGAATGGGCAACGTAGATCAGTTGTTTACGCCATCAAAAAGTAGAACGACTAGAGGACACACAATGAAGCTACAATGTAACCAATTTAAGACTAATAAGAGAAAATCTTTTTTCACTCAACGCGTAATCAAACTCTGGAATTCGTTACCAAAAGATGTAGTAACAGCTGTCAGTGTATCTGGGTTTAAAAAAGGTTTGGGCAAGTTCCTGGAGGAAAGGTCCATAAACCATTATTAAAGAGGACCTGGGAAATCCACTACTTACCCCACGATGAGCACTGTGGACTTTGGGTACCTGCCAGATACTTGTGACCTGGATTGGCCACTGTTGGAAACAGGATACTGGAATTGATGGACCTTGGTCTGACCCAGTATGTCATTTCTATGTTCTTATGTTCCTAAACAATATCAAGCAATATCAAGCATATAAAAGAGCTCTTGCAGGACACTAACAAGCCTCCAATGGAACAAAGTACTTTCAAATAGAACATCCAGGTAAGCAGGGTATCAGAACTTTTCCCACACCACCTCAAGCAGTTTACTTATCTGAAACCGTTGCAAACAAATATCAACGCTTCACATTTGCATATCTACACAGCTCATCTGGCTTCCTTTCAGAACTTATTATCGTCTTAATTTTTCATAACAAAGATCTTTGTTTCACCTAAAACAGGCTTCCTCAGGCACAAAAATGATCAGCCAGAAAAAAATCCATGCTTTTTGATCCTGAGGAAGCCTGTTTGAGGCGAAACAAAGATCTTTATTGGGTAAAATTGAGATGATAGTAAGTTCTGCTTGGGGTGGTGTGGGAAGAGTTCTGACACCCTGCTTATCCTGGATGTTCTATTTGCAGGTACTTTGTTCTTTTGGAGACTTGTTAGTATCCTGCAAGAGTTCTTTTCTCTGGGAACAAGCAGGAAGTCAGCCGACGGAGCCCATGCGGAAAAAAGGAGAGTGGGGAGGTTCTTTTTAAGCCAATGATATTGAGCTCTCTGCTTTCCTTCTGGCTCTATTTTGCTGCATAGTGGATGAGACATTTTGCTCATAGTGGATGAGACATCATCCTGAGGCTTTTTTCCCCCTATTTGAATGTCGTTTGTAGGACTGGTTTCCTATGAGACCTGCCTGATTCTTTGATCATTTTTTGACAATTCTGAATGTTTGAGTTTGATTGTCTTTTAAGAGCATTTTGATCTGGGAGTTTTTTATGTGATGAAAGTATACATACTGAGATCTTTAAGTCTGTTCCCATATGCCTTTATGGCGAAGCCCACTGACCATTTTGGTAGCCACTCTCTGCACAGACTCCATTCTGTTTATATATTTTTGAAGGTGTGGTCTCCAGAATTGCAATAATACTCCAAATGAGGTCACACCAGAGACTTACACACCTCTTTCCTGCTGGCCATTCCTTTCCTTATGCAACCATGCATCCTTCTCGCCTTTTCTAGCTGTTTGGCCATCTTAAGATCATTAGATACGATCATCCCCGGGTTCTCTCTTCTTTTGTGGAGCAGTCACATATGTAGATAAAATATTTTTTGTTTCTTAAAGAAAAGCAAGCATACAGAGGTCTGGGCAAGACCTTTTTCATTTGTTATAGGTGATTTATTTGATGACATTAGTACTTTTATAAAATGTTAAGCAGAAACTGAATAGTTATTGCATTGTAAAATCATTTGTTTAGCTTCTTGGAAACTGTCAAATTAATTTCAGAATAATCTTCATAATACTAGATGATGCACTGAGACTTACTGAGACACAAGCTGAGACAATGAACTGTACGAGTCAGAAAATAATTTATTTTAAGATATAAATTGCCATTTTGTAATAGAACATTACATAAAAGAATTTCACTTATTCCTAGTGAACTTTGCATACCACTGTTTGTATGTTTCCAGGTCAAGTGGCAGAAAAACGATATGGATAATAATTTGAACTTTTACTCTGTCTCCTCGGATGGGCGAGTGGTATCATGGACTTTAATTAAGGCAAGTATAAAATTGTCTGCATTCCGTCTGCCTGTCCTGTAAAATTTAGATATTGAGCTTTCAGTACTTAATAATATAACTTTACGTGAGTAATTTGTAAAATCTACTTAATATAGATAATAATATACCCGTTCGTATATTTCTGTGGGGCATGTTTACTAAATACACTAATGGTTAGCACAGCTCTGCGGTAACTTGTACCACTCGCTAAGAGCAGTCAATGTGAAAAAATCCTATACTGACTGCTTTCAGTGCTACTGGGCAGAGTGTAGACATGTCAGCCAATGACAGGGTGTGTAATGCTATCACCAGCTAGTTGTCACAACTGCCTGTGCTGTAGCTACACTTACTGCCACCTGTCCTTTCTGTGAAGGTGCCAAAATGGTGATTCTTAGCGCTAGCAGTAGTCTCACAGTACTACTGCTAGGGATTGACCCAAGTGGTAATAATTTTGTTTTATAACTCAGTTTTTATTGGATCTTTCACAATAATAATTTCTAACAATAACAACACTTCATCACAAATTCTTCATACAATGACTCCAATTTTCCCCCTTACTTCCCCCACACGTACATCCACCAGTGCTATTTTGGTGGCTGTGGCAGGTAGGGCAGGAACGGAGGTGAAATGCTGCTGCCCCGATGTTCACCAAGTTCACCAGGGAGATCCCGGGGTATGTCCTGGAGGCATGGGTGGATAGAGATTGTTCCTTGAGGGGCTAGCCAATATGGGGTGAGAATTACCTTAGCAAATGATATTCTGGGGTGGGGGGCTGCTGAAGGGGGGGCTTTCCCAAGCAGTCAGGTTGTGCAAGGGAGAGCTGTGATTGGGCATAGTGGTTTTGCTGTGGGGAGATCAGGTTGGGGCAGGCACCCGCTACATTGCAGTCAGAGCTGGAGCCTCTTCCTTGTGTTTGGCTTTTGTGCCCATCTTGAACCTCATCTAAGGAACAGTCTCCAACAAGGGCACATTGCTCCCTATCTGTCAGATAAGATTTAAACTGGTTAATTTACTGGTCAATACCTAATGCTGACAAGTATGCTAATAATAACCTACAGCTAACAGCATCAAAGGTCACTGTAATATGAAGGCACATGGTAACTACAGCATCCCATCCCCTTTAAAGCAGTCAACCAATTATCAAGAGTAGAGGCTAAAAGGGTTTCCGTGTTATAACTAACATGGTAAACCAAATTCTTTGAGCCTGCTTTTAGATCGTGATCCCTCAAATCTCCTTGTCACCTCCTATGTGTTTTCTTACCATTCCACTAGATATATCCTAGTCTCGTAGTTGTGTTCTCTGTCTTGACTAGACTGTAAGCTCTTATGAGCAAGAGCTATCTCTTGCACGTCTCTGTACAGTGCTGTGTATGCCTTATAGCACTATATAAATGATAAATAGTAGTAGTAGTAAATCGATGAAGAACCAGCACATCAATGGGCATCAACAAAAAATTGCAGCTGATCATAAATCACAAACTCAATAAATTTAGAAAGGAAAAGGTAAATTAGAAGTTGGATGAAAGTTAGAAAGTACGCATATCAATATTAACCCCAGCCTTTTTTAAAACAGGACAAATTATGAATCTTTACAATGCTGGAGGTAAAAGCTATAAGGGTCAGTGAACTATTTAAAAGTCCCACTGCTTCAGGGCCCATATTTTTTCAACACAATTGAACATTAGCAACTCCATGTCAACTTAACCTTTTGCCAATTAATTCATTCTATTTCACTTCGACAATTTGTATCACTATGGTAGAGAAGTAGGGCAGCAACTTCAAGAAGTGCCTACCATAGAAATATAGAAATATGACGACAGAAAAAGACCACATGGCCTATCTAGTCTGTTCTTCCATATCAACAACTACAACAGTCCCCTTTTTACCTTTAGAGATCCTCTGTGTTTGTCCCATGCTTTTTTGAATTCAGTTACTGTCCTCATCTCTACCACCTCCACTGGGAGACTATTCCACGGATCCACTACTCTTTCCGTAAAGAAATATTTCCGCATATCACTCCTGAATCTATCCCCCTTCATCCTCATCCCCTGTCCCCTCAAAGCAGAACTTGCTTTCAATTGAAAGAGGCTCTTCCCCTGTACATTTATGCCATGGAGGTATTTAAACATCTCAATCATATCACCTCTATCCCACCTTTCCTCTAAGGTGTACATATTAAGATCCTTAAGTCTGTCCTCATATGCTTTATAATGAAGACCACTAATCATTTTAGTAGCCACCCTCTGTACTGACTCCATCCTGTTTATATCCTTTTGAAGGTGTGGTCTCCAGAATTGCACACTATACTCCAAATGAGGTGCACCAAAGATTTATACAGAGGCACTATCACCTCCTTTTTTCTGCTAGCCATTCCTCTCCGTATGCACCCAAGCATCCTTCTAGCTTTTGCTGTCGCCTTTTCTACCTGTTTAGCTACTTTAAGATCATCAGACACAACCACGCCTAGGTCCCGTTCTTCTTTAGTGGACAAAAGTACTTCACCCTCTATACTATATTGCTCCCTTGGATTGCTGCAGCCCAAATGCATGACCTTACATTTTTAACATTAAATCCTAGCCGCCAAATTCTAGACCATTCTTAAAATCCCTCCTCATGTTATCTACACCTTCCTCGGTGTCTACTCTGTTGCAGATTTTGGTATCATCCGCAAAGAGGCAAATATTACCTGACAGCCCTTCTGCTATATCACAAACAAAGATGTTAAAAAGAATCTGACCAAGGACAGATTCCTGGGGCACACCACTGGTAACGTCCTTCTCCTCAGAGTGAGCTCCATTTACCTGTACTCTTTGTCACCCCCCACACAACCAATTTCTAACCCAAGCAGTAACTTTAGGGTCCATCCCTAGGGTGCTCAGTTTGTTTATATGTCTCCTGTGAGGAACAGTGTCAAAGGCTTTACTGAAATCTAAATACACCACATCTAGAGCTCTCCCTCGGTCCAACTCCCTGGTCACCCAGTCAAAGAAATCAATCAGATTTGTCTGACAAGACCTGCCTCTGGTGAATCCATGCTGCCTTGGATCCTGTAATCCGCTGGACTCCAGAAACCTCACTATATTCTCTTTCAGCAGCGTTTCCAATAATTTACTCACCACCGAAGTTAAACTAACTGGCCTGTAGTTTTCAACTACATCCTTAATTCTGCTTTTGTGTAGAGGCACCACATGAGTATCTCTCCAGTCCTTTGGCACCACTCCCGACTCCAACAAGGCATTGAAAAGGTCAGTCAGTGGAGCTGCTAGAACGTCCCTAATTTCCCTCAGTATTCTAGGGTGTATCCCATCCGGTCCCATCTCTTTGTCTGCTTTAAGTTGAGCTAGTTTCTTATGAACACAGTCTTCTGAGAATTGTTCCAGATGTCTCTCGCTTCTGTTCCTGTTTGTGGGTGTTTTCTGAGGTCCTGTTCCTGGTTTTTCACCTGTGAACACAGAACAGAAATATTGGTTAAACTATTCCGCTTTATCCTCATCGGCTTCTACATATTCCCACCTTCATCCTTGAGTCTGACAATACCACTTTTGCCCTTCCTGTTCTCACTAATATTTCTGAAAAATGTCTTATCCCCCCATTTTATTGCATTGGCTATTTCCTCCTCTTTTTGAATCTTTGCTTTCTTGACTAACTTTGCTAGCTTCTCTAAGTTTTTCCAAATATAGATGCCTGTCTTCCTCTCTCTGTGATCTCTTGTATGTCATGAAGACCTCCCTCTTTTTCTTCACCGTTTCAGCTACTTCTTTCGAAAGCCATAGCGGTCTCCTTTTCCTTTTACCTTTATTTACCATTTTAACAAAAAGGTTGGTTGCCCTTAAAATATCCCCTTTCAGTTTTGCCCACTGTTTTTCTACATCCCCCAACTGTTCCAATAAGAAGATGGTCATGGTGGACTATTACAAAGTTTGCATAAGGAGACACGGGCAAGGCGATGGAGGGTAATTCTAGAACTAGCCATGCAAGTGCATGCAGCTGGTGTATGTGTAAACAGTGAAGTTTTAGAAAGACAGTGTACAATACATACATACTTTCCCTTTTAAAATTGCCTCTTATATTGGTATCTAGCTCACGTGTATATTTATGCTGCTTTATAGCAGGTATAAATATATATATATGTGTGTCTGCCTGGATTTACATCTATGAATTGCATTTTGAAAGTATAGATGTGAACCGCAAACCTCACCCAATTCCACCCCAGGGAATATCCACTTAAAACATTTAAAGGTATTATGGGATCGCTTCCTGTGCATCCTCTTTGCATGTATATTTGGCACATTGTTTGAGAGACTTCTATGCATATGTACAACATACTTCTATACAATTGGATGCCTTTTGAAAATGATCTCCATAGCAGGTCACTTTAGAAGGGTTAGGTGCCGTGTGTAAAAGGCAATTTTACAAAGCCGCTGTTTCCTTATCGTTCCTCCAGTTCAGGCCTCTACCTCTGGGTTGTCAACATCCTCCTGAAGCTTGGAGACTGGGCATGTCAATCTCGTGACATCACTGGATATAGTCTGCTGACCTCACCCATCAGTCCCAGTGTTTCCAGTCTCCATGCAGCAGGAGGACGTGTGAGCCTAGTAGGGGGCTCACTTGAGGGCTGATAAGGAAATGTTAGCTTTGTTCATTTGATTTTCATTTGTTTTGCTGATTACTATTCCTTGGCAGAGTACTCTTGGAGCCTATCTCTTTAAAAAAAAAAAAAAGACGGAGTGTGAGGCAGGTCTGCTCACACCGAACCTCTCTGCCTTCTGTCTGGTTTGTCTTTGCCTACCTTTGTGGCAGTTGCACCGGGTCGATCTCTCCTCCTTGACTGGACGGAAGAGAGCCCGCCGGTAAGCAGCCCTCTCCCTGCGAGCGCTATGCAGTACAGTCGCGGAAGCGGAGGATAAGTGCAGCCAAAGTCCCTGTCAGCTGACGGTTCGAGGGGCTGCAGAGCGGCATGGAGTAGGTGATAAGAGGCCCTCTGTTTGAAACAGCTCACAGGTAAGGGTCCGGGAGCGAGCGATAGAAGAGCGGGCCAGCTGGGGCTGTTGCCTCGCAGTTTGTGTGAGGGCTGAGTTTTGGCGCCATTTCGGGAACGCACAGAGTGGAGGCCATCTTGAAGCCACGTGTGCGCGGCGTGCCGGTGCTGCGGCGGCATGCTCAGGCGGCTATTTGGCATCAGGGGCAAGTGCGTCGCCTGTGGAGATGCAAGATTAGCTGTCCTATGAGGTTTAATTTTGTTTTGGGTTTTGTTTTTGCTTATTGGGGTTTTCTTTTTAGAGCCCTTGTCTTCTCGTGGTTCAGGTCCAGGGGGGGGGGGGAGGGTTCCCTCCGGGTGAACACATTTAGGTCAGTGGAATCGTTAGGCAGCAGACCTTAGATTGCTTGACAGTATTTTTGGAGTAGTTTAAAAAAAAAAAGAAAAGAAAACAAAGGCATTAGGAAAATAAAATCTTTTTATATATTTGGATAATCAGCCAGTGTTCTCCGCTATGGCTGCGCGTCCACAATGAGTTATCTGCGGGTCTCGCAGGGGGACTGCTGCTGACTCGGGCATCTGCCGGGGTTGCGCGCTAGTCTCTACAAGTGCAGAACTTCAGATGGAGGTTGAGGTGGGGCAGGAGGGACAGGAGGCTCTTCCAGGGACTGCCCTCGAGTCCATCCAGTCCCCTGCGCCGGGCACGGACCAGGAAGGGGTCACTGGCCCGTCCGGCGCGCTCTCAGGGGCGTGGTCCCAGTTAGGGGACTTTTGCCCAGACTTTGTTTTACTTATGCATCAGGCTTTTTGCCTGCGGCATCAGGGTAGATTCCCGGAGGGGACAATAGCGACCCAGGGGCAGTTGCCTTCGCTAGGCACGGACGTTGGCAACCAGAGAGCCCTTAAGACATAAGACATAAGCATAAGACAGACAGAGAGGTACATAGACGAGACCTACAGGGATATAGTCCTGAAGTCCCACCTCCAGTCTGGCAGCATCCCTGTTGCCATGGAGGAGAGAGGTCACGTGACAGGAGAGCATCACCCTGGTGTGGCAGGAAGTGATCCTGTAACTAGGACCTGTCCTCCAGGTGATGTAAAACCGTCTCGCACTGAGGAAGTTTCTCCAGGGCCATGTGCCCATGAGGGAAGGGTTAGGACAGCCGTTATAGTTGGTGATTCGATCATTAGGCATGTAGATAGCTGGGTGGCTGGTGGACCTCAGGATCGCCTGGTAACATGCCTGCTTGGTGAGAAGGTAGCGGACCTCACGCGCCACCTAGATAAGGTCTTAGATAGTGCTGGGGAGGAGTCTGCTGTCTTGGTACATGTCGGTACCAATGACATAGGAAAATGTGGTAGGGAGGTTCTGGAGGCTAAATTTAGGCTTTTAGGTAGGAAGTTGAAATCCAGAACTTCCAGGGTAGCGTTCTCCGAAATACTTCCTGTTCCACCGCAGGACCCAAAAGGCAGGCAGAGCTCCGGAGTCTCAATGCGTGGATGAGACAATGGTGCAGAGATGAGGGTTTTGGATTTGTTAGGAACTGGGGAACATTCTGGGGAAAGGAGAGGCTCTTCCGAAGGGATGGGCTTCACCTTAACCGGGATGGAACCAGGCTGCTGGCATTAACCTTTAAAAAGGAGATAGAGCAGCTTTTAAACTAGATATTAGGGGAAAGCCGACAGTCGCCCAAGAGCGGATGGTTCGGAAGAATGTATCTTTGAAGGATACTACCAAAAGCAGAGAGGTTCCACAAAAGAGTAAACTAGCCCAAATGCCCTCAAGTATGGAGCAGACAGAGCTTAAAGATCCCAAATTACCCATGTCTAACAATAGCCAAATTAATATGAATAAAATACATTCTCTAAAATGCTTGTATGCAAATGCTAGAAGTCTAAAAAATAAGATGGGTGAGTTAGAATATATAGCACTAAATGAAAGGTTAGATATGATTGGAATATCAGAGACGTGGAAGGAGGACAACCAGTGGGACACTGTGATACGTGGGTACAAACTATATCGTAATGATAGAGCTGATCAAATTGGTGGAGGGTCTGCTCTCTATGTTAGAGAAGGCATTGAGTCAGAAAGGATTAAAGTTTTGCAGGAAACAAAATCTACTGTAGAATCTATATGGATTGAAATTCCATGTAAAAGGGGGAAGGCGATGGCAGTGGGGGTGTACTATAGATCGCCTGGCCAGAATGACCAAATGGATGATGAAATGTTCAAAGAAATCAAGGAAGCTAACAAATGTTACAGCGCAGTAATAGTAATGGGTGATTTCAACTACCCCGGTATCGATTGGGTCAGTGTCACGTCAGGACATGCTAGGGAGATAAAGTTCCTAGATGAAATAAATGACTGCTTCTTGGAGCAGCTGGTTCATGAACTGACCAGAGGGGAAGCCATATTAGACCTAGTCCTTAGTGGAACACCAGATCTAGTGCAAGAGATAAGGTTGTTGGGGCCACTTGGCAATAGTGATCATAGCATGATTGCCTTTGATTTAATTAGTGGAGGAGGGATAGTAAGGAAATCCACAGTACTACCTTTTAACTTTCGAAAGGGAGACTATGATAAAATGAGGAAAACAGTTAAGAAAAAACTAAAAGGAGCAGTTGCAAAGGTTAAAGACGTACATCAGGCTTGGCTGTTGTTGAAAAATACTATCTTGGAAGCCCAGACCAGCTGTATTCCACGCTTTAAAAAAAGTGGAAGGAAGTCCAAAGAACTGCCAGCATGGTTTAAAAGTGAGGTCAGAGAGGCTGTTGTTGCCATAAAAGCATCTTTCAGGAAATGGAAAAAAGAGCCAAATGACGAAACCTGGAAACAGCACAAGCACTGGCAAGTCAAATGCAAGGCATTGATAAGGCAGGCAAAGGGAGACTTTGAGAAGAAGCTTGCTGCGGAAGCAAAAACGCAAAGTAAAGACCTTTTCAAGTACATTCGTAGCAAAAAACCTGTGAGAGAGTCAGTTGGTCCATTAGATGATAAAGGGGTTAAAGGAGCACTAAGAGGCGACAAGGCGATAGCGGAGAGACTAAATGAATTCTTTGCTTTGGTCTTTACTGAGGAAGATGTAGGGATGTTACCCATGACTGAAGTGGTATTTAAAGGTGCGGAAGAATTGAAGGAAATATCAATACATCGGGAAGATGTATTACAACTACTAGATAAACTGAAGAGTAGCAAATCACCTGGGCCGGATGGTATACATCCAAGGGTGTTGAAAGAACTGAAATATGAGATTGCAGACCTGCTATTAGTAATCTGTGAACTATCATTAAAATCATCTCTAATACCTGAAGATTGGAGGATCGCCAATGTAACACCAATTTTTAAAAAGGGTTCCAGGGGTGATCTGGGAAACTATAGACCGGTGAGCCTGACGTCAGTACCGGGAAAAATGGTAGAAACCATCATAAAGAATAAAATTACTCAGCATGTAGATAGTCATGACCTAATGGGAGACAGCCAACATGGCTTTAGACAAGGAAGATTTTGTCTTACTAATCTGTTATGTTTTTTTGAAGGAGTGAATAATCAGGTGCACAAAGGTGAGTCGGTTGATATTGTGTATCTGGACTTTCAGAAAGCCTTTGACAAGGTCCCTCATCAGAGACTTTTGGCAAAACTAAAGAGTCATGGGATAGGAGGCAGTGTACTATTGTGGATCAGGAACTGGTTAAAAGATAGAAAGCAGAGGGTAGGGCTAAATGGCCAATTTTCCCAATGGAGAAAGGTGAATAGTGGTGTACCCCAGGGATCTGTGCTGGGTCCGCTGCTTTTTGACATATTCATAAATGACCTGGAAAGTGGAATAACGAGTGAGGTTATCAAATTTGCAGATGACACAAAACTATTTAAAGTTGTTAAAACCCAAGAGGATTGTGGAAAATTGCAAGAGGATCTTGATAAATTGGAAGACTGGGCATCAAAATGGCAGATGAAATTTAATGTGGACAAGTGCAAGGTTATGCACCTAGGGAAGAACAACCCAAACTATGGTTACACGATGCAAGGTGTGTCAGACGGCTGCCTAGGGTGAGAACTTACACAATCTTGACGATGCATATATTCATATGATTCTTGCAAGGTATTGTGGGTATTGTAGTTCATTCACTCCCAAACACAGCTGATGACAATAATTTGAGTTGTGAAACCAAGTGGTAAGATCAATAAAATACTTCTTTTATTGATGGGGTTTAATTCACCCAGCACATGTATGCTTGATAGCACTATAAATGAGGTTACTTGCTTGCAGTGTTTAAAATGGATAACAAAAAGTCACAAAGTAAACCAGAAAACAACCTTCAGCTTGTCAGGCAATTAGCTAATGTTTTCTTAGCAAGTAATTACCAAATACAAAGGCACAAAGTAAAGAATAAACTTTGCTGATTAGGTTAACTTCTGCTTATTTTCCACGCCGATCTCAGCAGTGATTCTCCCTTGCTCACACACACAATCAGGTGCAGCCCTAATTACTATCAATGGACCAGCTGAAAGCCTTTAGCTGGCTGGCTGCTACTGTGTGAGCCCAAATCCTGCTTTAAGAGCTGTTTGCAGTGGAAATAAAGAACAAAGTTAGGTTTCTTTGTGATGGCTGATGTGTTTGCTCATAGAAAACTAGCAATAGCATTTAGATAAAGAACAGTCCATGTAAATAGTTTCATCTGCTGTATTTTCCCCCTGCATCAACAATCATAGGGTCAATATCATACATTGGCACAGATGAGTCTTTCATTAAGGCACTATCATGAGAATGCTTATTCCCTTGCTGCCATTCTCTATTATAGATAGGGTCTGGATCAGTGTTCATACCTGAGCCTCTCCTGCTATCATTATTCCTCTCTGTATAGCCTGGCCAATATGTAATCCAATTCTGATGTCCAGCCTTCCAATCTTGATCCCTGGACGCTGGATCTTCTCTCACATACCTTCTGGCCTTGGTCTGAAAGTCCCTTCCACATGCAGTCTTCTCTCTTCCAGGTAGCCACTGGTGATTCCTATCTCTGCCACTCCATTCCTCTGGCTGAATCCAGTCCAATGGACTCTGCTGGCTTTTGGAATACCTCCCAGTATGAGTACTGCCTTGGAATCTCCCAGACCTACAACTGGCCTTTCTTCTCTTCCTTCCAGAGAGTTTCCTTCTCTCTCTATCTGCGTGGCTTTTGCTGAAGCTGTTCTTCCAACTCTCCCTGAATCTGTTATCTGAAGAATAATCTCTATTCTTATTCTTTCCTAATGTGTGCTGCTCCCTAACACAGCGCAGCTGTCTTGAATCAGGCCCTGCCCTTTGAGATGAGTGCTTAGGGATTACCTCATAGCTCTCTTGATTGCACACACATTCTCTCACTTCAGCCCCTCTCATGGCTGCTGGAAACCTGGTGCATTCTGGGACTGGTAGTCTTTTATGTGAAAACTCTGTTTTCTTGCTTCTACCAGAACTGACAGGTTGCTTGTTCAGAGTCACATCATCTTTTCTATAGCTCCTACCTGAGCTATGATAAGCTTCCTTATCACAGGTTCCACATTAGGAACTACCACCCAGGAAAAAGATTTAGGCGTCATTGTGGATACCATGTTAAAACCCTCGGCCCAGTGTGCAGCGGCGGCCAAGAGAGCAAATAGAATGCTAGATATGATAAGGAAAGGAATGGAAAATAAAACAAAAGATATTATAATGCCTCTATATCGTTCCATGGTGAGACCGCACCTTGAATATTGTGTGCAATTCTGGTCGCCGTATCTTTAAAAGGATATAGCGATTTTAGAAAAGGTTCAGAGAAAAGCCACCAAAATGGTAAAGGGGATGGAAGGATACTCCTATGAAGAAAGGCTAAAAAGGTTAGGGCTCTTTAACCTGGAAAAGAGACGGCTGAGGGGAGATATGATAGAAGTCTATAAATTAATGAACGGAGTCGAACAGGTAAACGTAGATCGATTGTTTACCTTATCACAATATAGAAAGACTTAGGGGACATGCAATGAAGCTACAGGGTAAACTATTTAAGACTAATAAAAGAAAATATTTTTTCACTCAACGTGTAATCAAACTCTGAAATTTGTTACTGGAGGATGTAGTAAAGGCTGTTAGTGTAGCTGGGTTTAAAAAAGGTTTGGACAAGTTCCTGGAGGAAAGGTCCATAAACCATTATTAAGAAGGGACCCAGGATATCAATGCTTGAACCAATACAAGCATTGTGGAACCTGTGTTCCTTGGGGAAACTGCTAAGTACATATGACCTAGATTGGCCACTGTTGGAAACAGAATACTGGGCTTGATGGACCTTGGTCTGACCCAGTATGGCATATCTTATAAGAGGCCCAGGCCAGCCGAGCTCTCGGTGGTGGAGGGCGAATGGCTAGAGGTGGAGGACGCCGATATGGAGCACGAAGACGGCGTGGAGGAGTTGGAAGAGGGCGAGATACAGGAGCCAGAGGATCAGGCAAAAATTATTCGAGTGTTCCGGAGGGAGGAACTTGCGGCGCTTATCTCGGAATCTCTTCAAACTCTCAATTTGGCTACATCGCAGCAGGTCGAGGAAGGAGGAGTAGAAGATCCTATCATTCAGCCGATGCGACACGCACAGGTGGTGTTCCCGGTTCATAAGGTGGTGGACCGGATGATTCAGGAGGAGTGGGATCAGCCGGAGGCTGGTCTGAGAGGGGTTAGGACTATGAACAGGCTTTATCCCTTGGCAGATGCAGACTGGGAGAGGTTCAAGTTTCCTCAGGTGGACGCAGCTGTTGCAGCGGTCACCAAAAAGACCACTATCCCGGTTGAAGGTGGCGCTGCTCTGAAGGATGTGCAGGATAGGAAAGTGGAAGGCTTGTTGAAACAGTCCTTTGAGGCGGACGCTCTGTCACTGCAGGCGGCTATTTGTGGGGCCTGGGTTGCGAGAGCATGCCTTCGGTGGACCCAGCGATTGAGGCAGTCCGCGCGTCTGGAGCAGGAAGAGTTGCGGGAGCTGGATAGGCCTGATTCAGGAACAGCCTATTTCGCAGATGTGCATTATGACTTAATTCGAGCATTGGCTAATAGTACAGCGTCCGTGGTGGCTGCACGGCGGTCGGTCTGATTGAGAAATTGGGCAGCTGATGGCTCTTCTAAGTCCATGCTTAGTAAGCTACCGTTTAAAGGAAGGTTATTGTTTGGAGAGAATTTGCTGAAATGTATTTGGTCCGTTTACAGAGGGTAGTTACTAAACAACTATATTATGTGGGATATCCCTCCAGTTAAATTAATCAAAGCTGGTGTAGCGGAATCCACAAGGTACAATCAAACATTTCTTATTCATGTGCCAATTTATGTTGCTAATTGCTAACCACTGGTCTCAGACTATAGCGGGCACTGCTCAGGATACATATCGCAAGAGCTACGTGCTACAGTAACATCAATGACCAGGTTGGATTATTTAGAATATGGCTTGAAAATGTCCAGTACCAATTTTTAGGTTTCTCAAAAAAAAACAGACTTATCTTAAATATTGATCCAGTTTCCGTTTTTGCCAAGATTGCCAAGATGGGGTAACTGCAATCTTGGCAAAAACGGAAACTGGATCAATATTTAAGATAAGTCTGGTTTTTTTTGAGAAACCTAAAAATTGGTACTGGACATTTTCAAGCCATATTCTAAATAATCCAACCTGGTCATTGATGTTACTGTAGCACGTAGCTCTTGCGATATGTATCCTGAGCAGTGCCCGCTATAGTCTGAGACCAGTGGTTAGCAATTAGCAACATAAATTGGCACATGAATAAGAAATGTTTGATTGTACCTTGTGGATTCCGCTACACCAGCTTTGATTAATTTAACTGGAGGGATATCCCACATAATATAGTTGGAGAGAATTTGGACAAGCTGGTTAAGGACCTCGGGGAGTCCAAGGGGGGGAGACTCCTGGAGGATAAGCCTAAGCAGGGCAAGGTTTTTCAAGGCTCTGGAGGTTCTTTTCGAGATTTCAGAAGATTTCGGGCTTCCCGCCTGGGGGGATTCCAGAGGGGGAGGTTTTCTGCCAGAGCTCAGGGGTTTCGGGGCTTTCGCAGGGCAAATAGAGGCTTTGCAGCCGCGTCCCAGGCGGCAGGTCGAAAACCGCAATGAAGGTTGGCGGGTGACTTCGAGATTTGCTCCCTGCTTGGACCCAAATAACCTCAGACCAGTGGGTGCTGGAGATCATACGCGAAGGGTACGCATTGGAATTGGCCAGGCCCGTGCGGGATTCCTTCGTAATGTCTCCCTGCCGAGGTCAGCACCGTTCTCCAGGACCAAGCAGGAAGTCAGTCCTCACATATGGGTGACGTCGGCGCCGACGGAGCCCCCGTGCGGAGCATTTCCCCAGCTTTCAAAGAAAGCCTTTGGGAATTGCAGCGCGCATGCGCGGTCCCCTTCCCGCCCAAGGGTGCCATCTTGCTCAGTCTTCTTTTTTCCGTGGAGCCCGACGGATGTAGTTCGTTTTTCCCCAAGGAAAAAGTTGATTTCCCTATTTTTTTCTCTTTTTTTCTTCGGTTCGACGCCGGATCCTTTTCCCGCCTTGGCCCGATACGCCGGTATCGAGTCCACTCTCTCTTTTTCGTTTTTTGTCCTTTGTGACTAGCGTTCGCGCCATTTTTCTTTTTTCACGGGCAGCCCGGTCTTTTGACCTCGCAGGGGCCCTTTTTCCCCCGATGGCTACCAGTGGGTTTAAAAAGTGTGATCGGTGTAAGAAACTTATGTATTTTAAAAAGGAGATAGAGAAGCTTTTAAACTAGAAATTAGGGGAAAGACGACAGTCACCCAGGAGCGCATGGTTCGGACGAAGGTATCCTTGAAGGATACTACCAAAAGCAATGAGGTTCCAAAAGGGAGTATAGTAGCCGAAATGCCCTTGAGTAAGGAGCAGACAGAGAATAAAGATTCCAAATTACCCATGCCTACCAATAGCCAGATTAATATGAATAAAATACAGTCTCTAAAATGCTTGTATGCCAATGCTAGAAGTCTAAACAATAAGATGGGAGAGTTAGAATATATGGCACTAAATGAGAGGTTAGATATGATTGCACTCTCAGAGACATGGTGGAAGGAGGATAACCAGTGGGACACTGTGATACCTGGATACAAACTATATCGTAATGATAGAGCTGATCAAATTGGTGGAGGGGTTGCGCTCTATGTTAGAGAGGGCATTGAGTCAGAAAGGATTAAAGTTTTGCAGGGTACAAAATTTGCTGTAGAATCTCTATGGATTGAAATTCCACTTATGAAGGGGAAGGTGATGGCAGTGGGGGTGTACTATCGACCGCCTGGCCAGAATGAACAAATGGATGATGAAATGCTCAAAGAAATCACAGAAGCTAACAAAAGTCACAACAGAGTAGTAATAATGGGTGATTTCAATTACCCCGGTATCGACTGGGTCAGTGTCACGGCAGGACAAACTAAAGAGATAAAGTTTCTAGATGGAATAAATGACTGCTTCTTGGAGCAGCTGGTTCATGAACCGACCAGAGGGGAAGCCATACTGGACCTAGTCCTTAGTGGAACGCCAGATCTGGTGCAAGAAATAAGGGTGTTGGGACCACTTGGCAATAGTGACCATAATATGATCATGTTTGATTTAATTATTGGAGAACAAATAGTAAAGAAATCCACAGTACTACCTTTTAACTTTCAAAAGGGAGACTATGATAGAATGAGGAATATAGTTAGGAAAAAACTAAAAGGAGCGGTTCCAAAGGTTAAAGACTTACAGCAAGGTTGGGCGTTATTTAAAACTACTATCCTCGAAGCCCAGACCAGCTGTATTCCACGCATTAAGAAGAGTGGGAGAAAGTCCAAAAAACTGCCAGCATGGTTTAAAGGTGAGGTCAGAGAGGCTGTTGCTGCCAAAAAAGCAACCTTCAGGAAATGGAAAAAAGAGCCAAATGATGAAAACTGGAAACAGCACAAGCACTGGCAAGTTAAATGCAAAGCATTGATAAGGCAGGCAAAGCGGGAATTTGAAAAGAAACTTGCTGCGGAAGCAAAAACACGAAATAAAGACTTTTTCAAGTACATTCGTAGCAAAAGGCCTGTGAGAGAGTCAATTGGACCGTTAGATGATAGAGGGGTAAAAGGGGCAGTAAGAGGAGACAAGGCTATAGCGGAGAGACTGAATGAATTCTTTGCTTCGGTCTTTACTGAGGAAGATGTAGGGATGTTACCCAAGACTGAAGTGGTATTTAAAGGTGATACTGCAGAGGAATTAAGAGAAATATCGCTACACCGGGAAGATATACTACAACTATTTGATAAACTGAATAGTAGCAAATCACCTGGACCGGATGGTATACATCCCAGAGTGTTGAAAGAACTGAAATATGAGATTGCAGACCTGCTATTGGTAATCTGTGAACTTTCATTAAAATCATCTGTAATACCTGAAGATTGGAGGGTCGCCAACGTAACACCAATTTTTAAAAAGGGTTCCAGGGGTGACCCGGGAAATTACAGACCGGTGAGCCTGACGTCAGTACCAGGGAAAATGGTAGAAACCATCATAAAGAACAAAATTACGCAGCATGTAGATAGTCATGGCCTAATGGGAGACAGCCAACATGGCTTTAGACAAGGAAGATCTTGTCTTACTAATCTGATATGTTTTTTTGAAGGTGTGCATAAACAGGTAGACAAAGGTGAGTCGGTTGATATAGTGTATCTGGATTTTCAGAAAGCTTTTGACAAGGTCCCCCATCAGAGACTTTTGGCAAAGCTAAAAAGTCATGGGATAGGAGGCAGTGTACTATTGTGGATCGGGAACTGGTTAAAAGATAGAAAGCAGAGAGTAGGGCTAAATGGCCAATATTCCCAATGGAAAAAGGTGAATAGTGGAGTACCCCAGGGATCTGTACTGGGTCCGCTGCTTTTTGACATATTCATAAATGACCTGGAAAAGGGAATAACGAGTGAGGTTATCAAATTTGCAGATGACACAAAACTGTTTAAAGCTGTTAAAACCCAAGAGTAAAGTGGAAAACTGCAGGAGGACCTGGATAAATTGGAAGACTGGGCATCCAAATGGCAAATGAAATTTAATGTGGACAAGTGCAAAGTCATGCACCTAGGAAAGAACAACCCACACTATAGTTACTCGATGCAAGGCTCCACATTAGAAGCCACCACCCAGGAAAAAGATTTAGGAGTCATCGTGGATAACATGTTAAAACCCTCCACCCAGTGTGCAGCGGCGGCCAAGAAAGCAAACAGAATGCTAGGTATCATAAGGAAAGGGATGGAGAATAAAACAAAGGATATTATAATGCCTCTGTATCGCTCCATGGTACGACCGCACCTTGAATATTGTGTGCAATTCTGGTCACCGTATCTTAAAAAGGACATAGCGTTATTAGAAAAAGTACAGAGAAGAGCCACCAAATTGGTGAAGGGGATGGAAGGCTACTCCTATGAAGAGAGGCTAAAAAGGTTAGGGCTCTTTAGCCTGGAAAAGAGACTGCTGAGGGGAGATATGATAGAGGTCTATAAATTAATGAATGGAGTGGAACAGATAAACGTGGATCAATTGTTTACGCTATCAGAATATAGAAAGACTAGGGGACATGTAATGAAGCTACAGGGTAAACTATTTAAGACAAATAAGAGAAAATATTTTTTCACTCAACGTGTAATCAAACTCTGGAATCTGTTACCGGAGGATGTGGTAAGGGCTGATAGTATAGCTGGGTTTAAAAAAGGTTTGGACAAGTTCCTGGAGGAAAGGTCCATAAACCACTATTAAAAAGGGACCCAGGATATCAATGCTTGACCCAGTACAAGCATTGTGGAACTTGTGTCTTTTGGGGAAACTGCTAGGTACGTATGACCTAGATTGGCCACTGTTGGAAACAGGATACTGGGCTTAATGGACCTCGGTCTGACCCAGTATGGCATGTCTTATGTTCTTATGTATGTTCTTACCGACACACATGACTGCTGCCTCCGCTGCCTCGGACCCGATCATGACCCGATGATCTGTGATCCGTGTGGCAAAATGTCCTCGAAGGCGTTGAGAAGTCGGCAGCACCAGAAGGATAGGATCATCGCGTCCGGACGGGCCCGGACCTCGTCAGAGGCCTCGACGTCTCGGGACTCCGGCCCCGAGCAGCATCGGGGTTCCTCTGAGTGGGGGTCTCCTTCGCGGGAACATCGCAGGAAGAAGAAACCCGCGAGGGCGTCATCGGTGGACGCTCCTGGTTCCTTGAGGGCCAGGTCGCATAGCCCCGATAGCCTTTCCCGGGTCTTCGGAGTCGGAGAGGCCTGCCAAACATCCTCGTATCGAGATGGAGTCTCCTGGACACGTGAGTGCTGTAGTCCTCGTGGACTCTCCTCCAGGGGAGCTGACATCGGGCCCGACGCCGTTGGGGCCTGAGTCGGGGGCTTCTGGGTCTCCTGAGCTCGGACTCAGGTTGACGGCCTTGGAGAGCAGCCTCGCTGCCTTCATGGAACAGCAGCGGGCATTGATCGCCGGTCTCACCGGTGCATCTGCCCCGACCACTGGGACCTCGATGTCCAAGTCGACCCCGGAGGCTCAGCCGATCCTCGAGTCCATGCAGGCTCGAGTCGATCCTCGGCCACGGTCTCCCTCGGCCTCCCGTTCGGGACCGAGGTCGTCGACGCAGGTACCCTCGGCGTCGTGGCGGATGGCATCGGTGCCCGCCCAACCGGAGCCGCTCGATTCCTCCTCTGAGGGACTGGGAGACGGAGGATGAAGAGTCCCCCGACACTTATCAGACTCTGTGTGTCCCATCAGACTCGCCGGAGTCCGAACCTCGGAGATGATCCCCAACGGAGGATACCCGGTTCTTGGACTTCGTGCGGGATATGGCCAAGGCCTTGGCCTTCCCCGCAGATCCCGAGGAGGAGCCTCGAGCCGAGGAGCTCGAGGCCCTCCAGTATGACTCTCCCCCGAAGGAGGCCTTTACTGTACCGGTTCCTCCGATGCTGGAGCGGCTGCTCTTCCGCATGTGGGAGACCCAGGCCTCGACGCCGGTGTTAAGCAAGCGGGTCGATTCCATCTATCGAGTCCGCAAGATCCCCGGGTTCCAAAAGGCACAATTACCGCACCACTCCATGGTTGTGGAATCGGACATGAAAAGTCAGAAGATGCACTCCTCGGTGCCTCCCGGCAGGGAGGCCCGGAACCTGGATGCCCTCGGTAAGAAGTGCTTCCAGGGCTCTATGCTTGCTTGCCGTGTCCAGACATACCAGCTCTACATGGGCACGTATCTCCGAGACCTGGCCAAGGAGATTGCCGGGTTCTCAGCTGGTCTCTCCGAGGAACCTTTGCAGAGGCCTTGTCCACTGGTATTCGAGAGTGCTCGAAGTTTATCTCTCGAGCTGCCTACGATGGCTTCGGCCCGAGTAGCCGGGGCCGGCATAGGTGCCCGCCGACAGGCTTGGCTACAGTCATCCTACCTCGAGCCATAGGTGCAGGACAAGTTGGTCGATGTCCCCTGCCGAGGTGAAAACCTCTTTGGCAAGCCCATGGCTGAAAAGGCTGCAGAACTCGAGACCGAGACTCTGACCAGGACTAGGCTATCCAGAAAAACCCCTGCCCCTTCTCAGAAGAAGAAGGGCTCGGGAAAAAAGACCTTTTACCCGAGGAAGTCATCTGCCTATAAACAATACCCTCATTATCAGGCCTCTGCAGCTCCCCAACAGGGTCAGCAGGCCAAGGGGCAGGGTCATGGGCCCCGTAGGCAGAAGGCCCCCAAGCCACCAACACCAGCCCCTGCTCAGCAGGGTGGGGGTTTTTGACTCAGCAAGCATAGCCTCTTCTCCTCAGCTCGCTCACATCAGCACAGGAGGCCGGCTGGCCCACTTTGCCCACAGGTGGTCAGCCGTCACATCAGATACCTGGGTGCTCCATATAGTCCAAAAGGGCTATCTTCTCCATTTTCACCAGATACCTCCCTCCTATTTTCCAGGGGAGCCTCCAAAACTCCCTCTGCACAGGGACCTACTCCTTCAGTAGTTAGCAAGTCTGCTAAAGGAACAGGCTGTGGAACCGGTGCCCCACCACCTGAGAGGTCACAGCTTTTATTCCAGGTACTTTCTGGTACCAAAAAGAACAGGAGGCCTCAGACCCATCCTAGACTTGCGCTACCTCAACAAGTTCCTGGAGAGGGAAAAGTTCAAGATGCTTACCCTTGGAATCCTGCTGCCCTACCTCCAGCAGGGAGATTGGCTATGCTCCTTAGATCTAAAGGATGTTTATACTCACATCCTTATTCATCCAGACCACAGACAATATCTCAGATTTGTTGTGGGGGGAAACCACTACCAGTACAGAGTACTTCCCTTTGGCCTAACCTCCGCTCCCAGGGTTTTCACCAAGTGCCTGGCGGTGGTGGCGGCCTACCTGAGGCTTCAAGGTCTTTTTGTGTTTCCATACATGGACGACTGGCTCATAAGGGACCAGTCTTCCCAGGAGGCCAGTCAAACCACCCTTCGCACTGTGGCTCTGCTTCAGCACTTGGGGTTTGTCATAAACTTTGCAAAGTCCACTTAGCTCCCGTCCCAGAACTTGGAATTCATAGGAGCAAGGCTAGACACTCTTCAGGCGAGGGCTTTTCTGCCAGTGGACAGGGCCCTCTGGTTGATGGATGTAGCCAGGCAGTTTCACTGCAATTCCCTGGTCTCCGCCAGGCAATTCCTGAGACTTCTCGGCCATATGACTTCCACGGTTCATGTAACCCCCAATGCCCACCTGCACATGCGGCCTGCTCAGTGGAGCCTTCGAACTCAGTGGCATCAGGCCACAGGGAGCCTTGCAGACTCGTTGAGAGTATCCACCCTGCTCGTCTCCTCTCTACAATGGTGGCTTCATCTTCCAAATCTCATACTTGGAGTGGATTTTCAATCCCCTCCGCATTCTCGAGTGCTGACGATAGATGCTTCTCTTCTAGGTTGGGGAGCACATTGCCAAGGGGCATGTACTCAGGGTCTCTGGACTCCTTGGGAGGCTGCTCAGCAGATAAACTTCCTGGAGCTACGGGCCATACGCCTAGCTCTGAGAGCCTTCTCCCACCTCACGTCTCACCAGTCTGTACTGGTCCAGACGGACAATCAAGTTGCCATGTTCTACGTGAACAAACAAGGAGGCACAGGCTCCTTCCTTCTCTGTCAGGAGGCACAATGGCTGTGCTCTTGGGCCGTCAATCACGGAATCCTCCTCAAGGCTGTCTACCTCCCCGGTCAAGAAAATTACCTGGCGGACAGACTGAGCAGGATCCTGCAACCACACGAATGGAGATTGAATCCATTGGTGGTTCAGCAGATCTTTCTCAGTGGGGCCTCCCCACCATGGATCTCTTCGCCAGCCCTCTGAACCGGCAACTCCCGAGATTCTGTTCCAGACAACCGCATCCTCTCAGAGTAGCAGCGGATGCCTTTCTGATTCCGTGGTCCCAAGGCCTACTATATGCGTTTCCTCCCACGCCACTAGTGTCTCGAACACTGTTCAAGGTCCTCAAGGACAGGGCCTCAATGATTCTGATAGCCCAGGTGGCCGAGGCAGCCGTAGTTCCCACTCCTGTTGCAACTGGCGGTGGACACTCCCCTGCCTCTGGGAATTCAACACGATCTCCTGTCTCAGGACCAGGGATCTCTCTTGCACCCCAACCTCCAGTCCCTTCATCTGATGGCCTGGCTGTTGAAAGGGTAGTCCTGGCTCCCCTACTACTGCCTAGAGAGGTGGAAGACGTAGTCTTAGCCTCTAGGCGGCAATCCACCAGGAAATCCTACGCTCTTAAGTGGCGTAGATTCTCCACATGGTGTGCTCAGCACAGCGAGAATCCCTTCTCGTGCTTGGTAGCGGTAGTATTGCAATATTTGCTTTACCTCTCCAATCTAGGCCTTAAGTCCAACTCTGTCAGGGTTCACCTCAGTGCTCTCTCATCGCAGCACTCGCTGGTGGACGGGAGGCCTCTTTCCAACCACCCTTTGGTGGCTCGTTTTCTCAGAGGCCTCCTGCTTAAGCCTCCTTTCCGTCCACCAGCCCCTGAGTGGGATCTGAATGTGGTCTTACAGCAGCTTACTTGTCCACCATTTGAACCTATGGCTACCTGCCCTCTCCGTTGTCTCTCCTGGAAAACCTTGTTTCTGGTAGCTCTTACCTCTGCTAGGCGAGTGAGTGAACTTCAGGCACTAGTGTCTGATCCCCCTTACACTAGGTTCTACAGGAATAGGGTAGTCTTACGGACTCGCCCGAAATTTCTTCCTAAGGTTGTCTCCCCTTTTCACCTCAATCAGGAGGTAGTTCTTCCGACCTTCTTTCCCAGGCCGCATGCCAACTGGGCTGAGATGGTCCTGCATACCCTGGACTGTAGGAGGGCGTTATCCTTCTACCTCGACCGTACGCGGGAGCACCGGAGGGCTGTTCAGCTCTTCGTTTCTTTTGACCCCAATAAGTTGGGGCTACCTGTCTCCAAGCGTACTTTGTCCATATGGGTCGCTGACTGTTTCGCCTGGGCTTATGGGGCAGCCAGCCTCTCGTTGGAGGGTCGAGTCACGGCTCATCGTGTCAGGGCGAAGGCTGCGTCAGTGGCTCATCTTCGCTCTGTTCCGTTGGCAGACATCTGCCGGGCCGCTACTTGGTCTTCAAGTCAGACTTTTGCGGCCCATTACTGCCTCGAGAGGGAGTCCCGCAGGGACAGTGCTTTCGGACAGGCAGTACTCCATAATCTCTTTGGGGTTTAGGCAACTCCTACCCTCCAGTCCTGGTGTTGGGCTACCGGTCGGGGGCGTTCTCAGAGAAGATTCCTTCCTTACGTACTGATGAGCTAGAGGGAGCTCATTTTTTCGGCTTGATGTCTCCGGTAGCCTTAAGCTGGGGAGTCCCATATGTGAGGACTGACTTCCTGCTTGGTCCTGGAGAAAGAGTAGTTACTCACCTGTAACAGGTGTTCTCCAGGAGCAGCAGGAATCAGTCCTCACAACCCTCCCTCCTCCCCTTGGAGTTGCAGTCATATGATTTATTTTGCTAATTTTTTGCAGTCTTTTAGCTATGTCATCAGACTGAGCAAGATGTCACCCTTGGGCGGGAAGGGGACCGCGCATGCGCGCTGCAATTCCCAAAGGCTTTCTTTGAAAGCTGGGGAAATGCTCCGTACGGGGGCTCCGTCGGCGCCGACATCACCCATATGTGAGGACTGATTCCTGCTGCTCCTGGAGAACACCTGTTACAGGTGAGTAACTACTCTAACCCTGGCGGTGCGGGAGACTCTAAATCGGCTTTTGCAGTTAAGGGCGGTCGTGCCGGTGCCTTCAGCCAATTACGGCATGGGTCAATACTCAATTTATTTTGTAGTGCCAAAAAAGGATGAGACCCTTCGGCCTATTTTGGATCTGAAAGGGGTGAATCGGTGTCTGTGGGTACCCCACTTCCGGATGGAAACGTTGCGTTCCGTCATTGTGGCAGTATGGCGGGGGGAGTACTTGACTTCTCTCGATCTTACGGAGGCGTATCTGCATATTCCGATCAGGCCGACCCATCAAAGGTTTCTGCGGTTCGCGCTGCTCTGGGGGCATTATCAGTTCCAGGCTTTGCCTTTCGAGCTGGCAACTGCTCCACAAACGTTCACCAAGGTGGTAGCGGTGGCGCTACGAAGAGAGGGGGTTTTGGTCCATCCATATCTCGACGATTGGTTGATTCGAGCCAAGTCCAGGGCCGAGAGCATCCGGGCGACGGACAAGGTGGTAGAGTTGTTGCAGCGCCTCGGATGGGTGGTCAATCCGGCCAAGAGCCGTTTAGTCCCTTCGCAGAATCTCAAGTATCTGGGAGTCCGCTTCGATACCCAAGAAGGAGCGGTCTATCTGCCGGATCGGCGGGTTCAGGCCCTGCGTCAGCGGGTCCGCCAGTTCCGGGCGGCTCCGGCCCCCACAGCGTGGACTTACCTGCGGCTGCTGGGTACCATGGCGGCGACCTTGGAGGCGGTGCCTTGGGCCAGGTTTCATATGCGACCGCTTCAGAGAGCACTGCTCCGCCGATGGTCGCACCAGATGGATTCGTTGCACAAGCGTCTTCCCTGTCCGGTCAAGGTCAGGCGAGCTCTTCGTTGGTGGATGCTTCCGGAATCATTGTCGGTTGGAATGCCCCTGGAGCAACCGGAGTGGCTCCCGATTCTGACAGATGCGAGTCTCGCCGGATGGGGGGCGCATTGCGAAGGCCTGTTCGCACAGGGCACATGATCTGTGAAAGAACAGGCGTGGTCGATAAATCGGCTGGAGCTCAGAGCAGTTGCGCTAGCATTGCAGCCGTTTGAGGATGAGGTGACAGGTCGAGCAGTCTGCGTTTTATCAGACAACTCGGCAACAATTGCATACATCAGTCGGCAGGGCGGCACAGGCAGTGCAGCCATGGAGGAGGAAGCAGACGCGCTGTTCGCTTGGGTGGAACGGCGTCTGACGTCGATCTCGGCAGCGCACATTGCGGGAAAGGACAATGTAACGGCCGACTTTCTCAACAGGGTCCGGGTAGACGCCGGGGAATGGGAACTAAACCCGGACGTCTTTGCGCAAATAGTACTCAGATGGGGTCAGCCAGTAATGGACTTAATGGCGACCTTTCAGTCGGCGAAGGCGAGTCGTTTTTTCATCAGGTGACGAGAAAGGATGTCGGAAGGCATCGATGCCTTGATGCAGCCGTGGCCGCCGTCGGTCCTTCTCTATGTCTTCCCGCCGTGGGCGCTCATAGGTCGGGTGCTTCAGCATATCAAGGCTCACCGGGGCAGAGTGTTGTTGGTGGCGTCAGATTGGCCGAGACATCCTTGGTTCGCCGATCTTGTTCGGTTGCTCAACGGAACTCCCTGGAAGCTCCCGATTCCGGTAGATCTGTTGATGCAAGGGCCGTTGCGCATGCCTCAGGTGGATTGGTTCTTGCTTACGGTTTGGCCCTTGAAAGGGCAAGGTTAGCGAAGAAAGGTTATTCAGCATCGGTGGTGGCAACATTGCTTAGAGCACGAAGGCAGTCCACGTCTTTGGCATATGTCCAGATTTGGTGTATTTTTGAGGACTGGTGTTCACAGCGGCAGGTGAAAGCGACCTCGGTTTCTGTTCCCTGCGTATTGAGTTTCTTGCAGGTTGCTTTGATAAAGGGCTAGCTGCCAGCTCCTTGAGGGTTCAGTTGGCGGCACTTTCTTGTTACAGGGGCAAAGTGCAAGGGGTGGCACTTGGAGCTCACCCGGATGTGGGGTGTTTTCTGAAGGCGGTTTCCAGATTGCGGCCCGCTCGTAGGGTTCTGGTGCCTCCCTGGGATCTGAATTTGGTTTTGAGGGCGTTGTCCAGAGCGCCCTTTGAGCCCCTCCATCGAGCGTCTGTTAAGGATTTGACGGTGAAGACGGTGTTTCTGGTGGCTATTTGTTCGGCGCGACGTATTTCAGAACTTCAGGCTTTGTCCTGTAGAGAGCCGTTTTTGTCCTTTTCAAAAGAGAAGGTGGTGTTGCACCCGGTTCCTTCCTTTTTACCAAAGGTGGTTTCTCGTTCCATCTAAATCAAGCAGTGTCTCTTCCGGTGTTGGGGTCAGAAGGCAGTGAGGTAGATCGTACGTTATGTTGTCTGGATATTAAATGAGCTTTGCGGCGATATTTGCGGGTTTCCAAGAACTTCTGTAAGTCGGATCGGCTTTTTGTGTTGTTTGGGGGCATCCGTAAAGGTGAAGCAGCACCGAAGGCGTCTATTGCGAGATGGATTCGAGAAGCGATTACGTCGGCATATCTGCTGCAAGGGCGCTCGGTTCCGGTGGGGATTAGAGCACATTCCACCAGGGCACAGGCCACTTCCTGGGCAGAGCATGGGCTGGTTCCGCCTGGTGACATCTGTAGGGCGGCGACGTGGTCCTCCCTTCATATTTTCAGTAAACACTACTGTCTGGATGTGTTGGCGGCGAAGGACGCCTGTTTCGGGTCGGCCATTTTAAGGGCCGGCTGCAGAGACCCCTCCCACTGAGTACTGCTCTGGTATTTCCCAGAGGTAGAGGACTGAACTGGAGGAATGATAAGGAAATGATAATTACACTTACTTGGTAATTGTAGTTCCTTGAGTGACGACAGTTCAGTCCTCATTCCCTCCCGGAGAGGTCTGTTGGCAAGGGTTAGTTTGACGGAGACTCGCGGGTATTACTGGTAGGTATGAGTATTTAAGTTTGGTGTCTTTCATATTTTCTGTCCTATCTCGTTCTTCTCTTCCTTCCTTTCTGCTGGTCGTTGAAGGCGGAGGGGTGCGTTGTGGGCAGATGAGCCGTGTTACTTTCAGTATTAAAAAAAAATACATATATATACATATATATGCATATATATATATATATTAATAATAAACGGAGAAGGGGATAGTTTGATTTTATAGTTAATTACTTATTTGTTGCTTCTTTGAGTGTGCTTTGTCAATAGTTCACTGGGGCTGATGGGTGAGGTCAGCAGACTATATCCAGTGATGTCACGAGTTTGACATGCCCAGTCTCCAAGCTGCAGGAGGACGTTGACAACCCAGAGGTAGAGGACTGAACTGTCGTCACTCAAGGAACTACAATTACCAGGTAAGTGTAATTATCATTTATACCTTCATACAAGTGAATGCAGTTTTGAAGGGGCCATATTCTGGGCATGGTTGAAGTGGATCTGAAAAGTAGATAGCTATTTCCTCTTTTGCAACACACGTACAAATGTACTTCAAGAAACGTCCCTATCGGCATTTACATCTACTCTAAAACACACCCAGAGAGTTAGCAACCTGCTCGTTTTAGATGCAGTTTGGAGGAGTCATTGAGGAGGGAGGGGGGTTTCAACATACATGGAAACTACCCAAAAAGGCCTAAAATTTAATTTTTCTAGCTCAGCTCCTTAATTGGCTTCTCTTGGTTGTGCAGTTTTTTTAAATTTTCTCTTTGTAAAATAGCTGTTCCCACTATATTTGCTGCCAGATACATGTGTTTCTCCAGAAACAAGCAGGAAGTCAGTCCTCACGGAGCCCCCTCAGAAGCATCTCCCCAGCTTTCAAAAAAAGCCTTTGGAAGATGCACCACGCATGCTTGGTACCCTTCCCGCCCAAGAGTGCTATCTTGCCTCAGTCTCCTTTTTTCCACGGAGCCCTCTGGACATCTGCCCAGTTTCCCCCGGAAAAAGTGTGATTTTTTTTTTTTTAAATACATTTCTGTCCAGTTTGTGTTACGGTTTCTTCCCACCCCTGAGCCAGCTTGCCTTGGCATCGCTCCTTGGATTCGTTCTTTTGTTTTTCCCTTTTTTACCTCAAGGTGTCCCTCGACGAGCGTTTGTGCTCTTTTTCGGATAAAGGCCTCAGACCCTTGCTGGGTGGCAGGGATCCCTTTTTTCCAATGACCTCCAGCAGCTTCAAGAAGTGCGATCGGTGCAGAAAATTGATATCCCTCACCGACACGCGTGACTGCTGCCTCCAGTATCTCAGCCTGGAACATGACGACTCGGATGGTGAACTTTGCAGAACCGGGACCTCAAAGGCCCTAAAGAGCTGTCACCAGCAGCAGGAGAAATTCTTCCAAAAGTCTCAATCTGCGCCAGAGTCTCTGGTGACACCACGCTCCAGGGCCTTCTCCGGTACCTCAGTGACCTGTGAAGCCCGAGCCTCCTTAGTCCCGCGGCTGCGTTTCCTCTGAGAGGAAATCCCCAGGGGTGGAACGCAAGAAGTTGAAATCCTCGAAGACCACCTCGGAGGACGGGTCCGGGAAAAAGGGGAAATCACACTCCAGGCCCCGCAGTCCCAGGCATGATTCTGAGGAGTTGGAGCGGGAGCGGCTTCACATGCTGCCCCTCAAGGAGCTGTCGGCACCTGCTGACTGGCCTCAGACACCTGAGGCCACCCTCGTCGAGGACTCCTCTTGACAGCACTGATGCCGGGTCTGAAATCCTCGGTGTCTGCGTCGAAGGCTGCGGAGTCAGCTGGCATGGATTGGTACCAGGATGGTAGCCTTAGAGAGCAGTATCTCTGCCCTCGTGGCCGTGCAGCATGCGTTTGTTATGACGGGACCTTCAACATTGAGGGCTTTCCCGATTGTCAAGCTGATCCTCATGCGCCACCCGCCTCAAGAGACTCAATGGCTGCAGACGAGGTCCCAGTTCCATTCCTCGGGATACAGGTCCTCTCCGGCGAGTGCCGACAGCTTGGATCACAGATCCTCCAGAGGTTGCGGACTGTCCAGCGCAGACCTCGACCATGGTGATCATGGAGCTTCTGACTCATATTCAGACATTGAATCTGAATGGGAAACCGAGGACG
This sequence comes from Ichthyophis bannanicus, assembly GCA_033557465.1. Classification (NCBI taxonomy): domain Eukaryota; kingdom Metazoa; phylum Chordata; class Amphibia; order Gymnophiona; family Ichthyophiidae; genus Ichthyophis; species Ichthyophis bannanicus. The sequence goes on along the minus strand of CM066032.1, from coordinate 102,734,688 downwards.
TGGAGTCCCCGGACCCTCGGTGACACCGAGACATGCCTTCGGACCCGTCTTCTCCGCTGTTCTGTTGCCTTCCTTGAGTTTGTGCAGGATATGGCTAAGGCACTCGCCATCAAGACTGAGGCTGAGGAACTAGAGATACTCCAGTTCGAGGCCCCCTCTAAGGAAATACTTACGGTACCGGTGCCTCCAATCCTCGAGCACCTCCTACTCCTATCAGCAGGCAACTTTATTTATTTATTTGGCATACATTTATACACCGCTCCTTCCAGCGATCAGAAGCGGTCCATCATTGTACAAGACAGGGGGAGGGGACAAGAGACGGGAAGGATAAACAACGAGATGATTACAGTTATACAATTGATTTGCAAATAAATTACTGTTTAAACACCAGTATGAATTACAGATTATTGTACAAGACATGGGAGAGGGGACAAGATAAGGGGGTGATTAACAACGGCACAATTACAGTTACAGTTATACATATCATTGGCATAAATTACAGTTTGAACACCAGTGTAAATATACAACAGAGTCGCCATATATAAAGGCATGATAGGAGAAATTATATACATATCGACATTTTGATCATCATGGAAGTGGACATCAAATGAGCATTAGGTTCATATGAGGCTTAGGCTTTTGAGGTAGGTGGGCCGCATGGGAGGGGATAGTTGGAGCCGGCTATGTGATGCCGTAGTGTATTTGGAATAGGTGTGTTTTAAGCTCTTTTCTGAAGACCTGTAAGTCCTTGATCTGACGTAGCTCGTGTGGCATCTGGTTCCAGAGCATGGGTGCTGAGTAGGTGAATGCCCGGTTGCTGGTCCGTTCTTTCACTAACCTTATGCTGCTGGGTACGCAGAGTGTGTTCAGGTTAGCAGTCCGTCTGCATCTGTTGGCAGGCTGAGTGGTGATAAGGTTATCGAGAAAGGAGGGAGATATTTTGTGGATAATTTTGAATGTAGATATCAGCATTTTGTAGATTATCCTTGCAGGTATGGGGAGCCAGTGGAGTTCTATAAGAACTGGAGTGATGTGTTCTGACAAGTTCTTATTCATGATAATTCTGGCTGATACATTTTGCGCCATTTGTAGGATGTTTAGTGTTTTTTTCGGTAGACCTTGCAGGATAGCGTTACAGTAATCCAGGTGAGGAATGATGAGTGCCTGTGCTACTGTTCTAAAGTCTGAGTGGTCAGTGATGCAGCGTATGGGTTGTAGAACTCTCAGTTTGTGAAAAATTGCTCTGTTAGTTATCCGGAGGTATTTGTCCATCTTTAGGTTAGCATCGATTAGTACCCCTAGGTATTTGATCTCATTTTTGGAGAGATAGGTGTTTCCGTTCAGGGTGATAGATGCAGGAGGTTTGAAATCTTGTTTTCCTGATATGAACATCACTTCAGTTTTTTTGTGATTTATAGACATATTGTTGCATTGGAGCCAGTTTTGCAGATCGTGTAGGCATCCTTCTAATTGGTTGAGATTGGGGTTGTTTATATCAAGTTGTGTGTACAACATGATGTCATCTGCATATAGGTGGTAGCTGATACTATGCTTCTGGAAAATTGCACATACTGGCTGGATATAGACATTAAACAACAGGGAGGAGATGGCTGAGCCCTGTGGTATCCCTTGGGTTTGGGGAAGGGTTTTGCTTGCTCGTTATTGAAGCGAACCTGTTGCATTCTATTTGTTAGGTATGACTCAAACCACTTTATGGGTGTGCCTGTTATACCTATTGATTCTAGTCTGCGCAAGAGTATTTGATGATGTACTGTGTCGAACGCCGCAGATATATCTATGAATATTAGTATGAACATCTTGTTTCTGTTTTCCAGCCCCTTGATGAGGTTGTCTAAGAGGGCTATAAGTAGGGTTTCGACACCATGGTGGGGTCTAAAACCATATTGATGCTCGTCAAGTATTTTGTGCTCATCTAGGTGGTCTTGCAGTTGCTGCTGAGTTACCTTCTCAATAATCTTTGCAAGAAAGGATATGCTTGAAATCGGCCAGTATGAGATAGGGTCTTCTTCGATAAGAGCTTTATTTTTTAATATGGGTCTAATTAGCGATCTTTTAAGTTGAGCAGGCATGATACCTTGCTGCAGGGATTGATTGACTATGTGTGTTATCAGATGCGAAATTTCGTTTTTAGTTGATTTGATCCATTCTGCTGGACATGGATCTAGGAGAGATGTCGTTATATGAAGGTTTGAGACCTTTCACCCTCAAGAAAGGTCACAACATTTCAGGGAGCTAACTGCAGAGGTGCAACTTGACTCCATGTACCAAGTATGCCGAAGCCCTGGGTTACAGAAGACCCAACTCCCGCACAACTTGATGGTTGTTGAGTCAGCCATGCAGGCTCAAGAGCCAAAAGACTCATTTTTCAATGCCACCCAGAAGGGAGACCCAGACCCTTGATGCCCTCTGCTGGAAGGCCTTTCAGGACTCTATGCTGACTTGACGGGTCCAGTCCTACTAGCTCTATATCGGCATATACCTCAAGGAGCCTTCGAGGGAGCTCGGTGGATTCTCAGCAGGCCTCGATGGGAAATACCTGTAGAGATATAAGTCTCTGGCCTTGGCGGTCAAAGAGTGCTCAAAGTTCTTGTCCTGAGCAGCCTATGATGGGTTTGAGGCTTCGGCCAGGGTGGCTGCTGCAGGCATCAGGGCATGATGCCGAGCATAGCTGCAGTCATCTGAACTAAAACAATGGGTTCAAGACAAACTTATTGATATCCCCTGCATCGGAGAGAACCTCTTTGGGAATCCATGGCAGACAAAGCGGCAGAGATAGAGACTGAGTTCCTAACGAGAACCTGACTCTCGAAGAAGACCTCTGTGCAGCCCTGCAAGAAAACCCTAGGGAAGAAGCCCTTCTTCCCGAAGAAGGGAGGGTTTGGCAACACCTCACAATTTCAGGCCTTCTTGGCCCCTCAGCAAGGCCAACAGCACAGAGGACAGGGGCATGGCCCCACTAAGCAAAAGATCCCTGTGCCAGGTTCTGGCCCAGCCTGGGGGGAGCTTTTGACTTCCTGAGAGTGACCTCCTAGGAGGTTCCCTGCAGCCCACAGGGGGGCATCTGGCCTGGTTTCCCCACAGGTGCTCTGCCAACACCACTGATACCTGGTGCTACAATTGGTCAGGGAGGGCTATCTCCTCCACCTACAGCGGGCGCCACCCTCATACTTCCCAGGAGAGCCCATCAGACCTCTCCTTCACCAGACCCTGCTCCTCACCGAGCTTGCAGGCCTACTCCAGGACAGAGCGGTGGAGCCAGTACCGAAGTATCTCTCGGGCACTGGCTTCTATTCCAGGTATTTCCTTGTCCGCAAGAGAACAGGGGGCCTCAGGCCCATCCTGGATCTGTGGGAGCTGAACAGGTTTCTCATAAGGGAGAAGTTCAAGATGCTCTCCCTGGGAACACCGCTGCCATTCCTCCAGCGGTGAGATTGGCTATGCCCTTAGATCTAAAGGATGGCTACACACACATCCTGATTCACTCTGGCCACAGAAAATACCTTTGGTTCGCGGTGGGGGAGCGCACTACCAATATAGGGTACGCCCCTTCGAGCTGGCCTCCTCACCAAGGGTCTTCACAAAGTGCCTAGCAGTGGTTGCAGCCCATCTCTGCCTCCAAGGGGCCTTTGTTTTTCCCTACCTGTACGACTGGCTCATAAGTGGAGGTCCAGTTGCAGAGGCACACCATCAACACCCTGCAACGCCTTTATATATGCGTTAATTTATTTCCATCCACCATACCCCTCCCCTGTTTAAGCTCTGTTGTATAATGGTTAATTGTATTCTATAATGGTTTTGTGTTTCCTGTATTCTGTTGAGTTCTAATGTAAACTGCTTTGATTGAAGGATAAAGCGGTATAGAAAACTGTTAAATAAATAAACTACCCCAACTTCCACCTCTCTCCGACCCAATGCCTAGACTTCATAGAGGCTTGGCTAGACACCCTCCAGGCCAAGGCCTTTCACCCTCAAGAAAGGTCACAACATTTCAGGGAGCTAACTGCAGAGGTGCAACGCTGCCAGTTGCTAGCACCCCAACTTCTCCTCCACCTGCTGAGCTATATGGCCTCCATGGTCCATGTGACCCCATAAGCCCGACTACACATGCGAGCAGCTCAGTGGTGCCTCCGCTCCCAGTGGACTGAAGCCACGAGCAGACTCCCGGACAGAGTGAGAGTGGCCCGCCAACTGGCGAACTCCCTAGGTTGATGGCAGATTCCCCACCACCTTCACCCCCTCCCCCCTCCAGAGGGTCCTTATCACGGACGCCTCTTTCCTAGGCTTGGGAGCACATTGCGGGGACCTTCAGACTCCAGGCAACTGGTCCTAGTCAGAATTCTAGATGCAAATCAACCTTCTGAGTTCCAGGCAATATTTCTGGTCCTCCAAGCCTTCCGCCACCGGCTATAGCACCAGTTTGTTCTGATCCAGACCGACAACCAGGTTGCAATGTTCTACATGAACAAGCAAGGGGGCATGGGGTCGTACTCCCTTTGCCAGGAGGCGGTAGCCCTCTGCTCCTATGTGACTTGCAGCGGAATGCTCCTAAGAATGGTCTGTGTCTCGGGCCAGCTCAGTGTCCCTCCTAAAAACAGTAACATCTGAAATAGCCTGTAAGGCATTAGGTAACATGTTCTACATCTGATGGGCATACAGCAAAAAATGCCCTAACTCTGATTGTCTGATTTCTGCCTGTGGTCAAGGAAGGGATTATGTATGTGTTCTGGAATGTTTGATGAACTGGAGGCATAGTGTTGTAAAAGGAAAGGTAACACTTCAGCTGATAGTCCACACCCAACCTTAAAGATGGCTATGATTATCTTGTATCTAATCTGGAATGTGAGGGGAAACCAATGCAGCTGCATTAGCACTGAGGTCACATGTTCAAATTAGATTGCTTAAGCAGCAGATATACTGCTGTGTTCTGCACCATTTACATTGGTTGTAGGATAGAGGTTGGCAAGCCTTGTAGCACTATAATAGAATAATCTAATGCTTGGGAAAACTGAAGGAATTTGTCCTCTTGTAGAAAGAAGGAGGAGCATAAGCTCCACATTAAACACCTTTTATGGAATGCCCCCTTCACTACTCCCTTAAATATGTGTATGAAAGGATAACTTTTGATCTAAAATGGTCCCTGGGCTGTATACTTTCAATTTAGTTAACAATTGAATCTCTCCCATCCTAAGAGCTGGAATCATGTGAGACGAAGAGTACCTTTGTATTAGAGAAATTTACAGCAAGCCCATGATTATTCAACTACTGTTACCGCATTGAAACATGATACCACAGCTGAGGATTGCACCCTATCTTCAAGGAGGAGTGGTGCATACAACAGAACATCATCCGCAAATAGATGGTAGAAAACATGTCGTCTGGATAATGTTGCATAGCGGTTGAAGGAGATTAAACAGTACAGCTGATGAGGCTGAGCCTTGTGGATCCCCTTTTTCAGTATGAGCTACTGGGAAATGCTGGGGCTTACAAGGACTGCACCTTAATGTAAAGAAGACAGAGATCATGACAACTGGCATAATCAACAGGTTCATCATTGAAGGAGAAGAAATTGAAACTGTGAACAACTTTAACCTACTTGGATCAACTATCAATAAAGAAGCAACAAGCAGTCAAGAAATCATACGACGCATTGCTCTTGGCAGAATGGCTATGAAAGACCTAGATAAGATTCTCAAGAGCAGAGATGTCTCTCTCCATACAAAGATTCGACTTGTTCAGGCCATGGTATTTTCAATAACATCATATGGATGTGAAAGCTGGACAGTGAAAAAGACAGATAGGAAGAAAATTGATGCCTTTGAATTATGGTGCTGGCGGCGAATACTGTGTATACCATGGACTGCCCGAAGAACAAACCAGTCGGTACTAGAAGAGATCAAACCTAAGCTTTCTTTAGAAGCTCAGATGACAAGACTTCGACTTTCATACTTTGGACACATCATGCGAAGAGAGAGATCATTAGAGAAAGACATCATGCTTGGCAAGACAGAAGGTCAACGCAAAAGAGGAAGGCCAGCAATGAGATGGATCGATACAATAACAGCAGCTACGGGTACCAGTCTGTCAACAATGAGCCGCCTGACTGAAGACCGAACACAATTTAGGATAGCTATCCAGAGGGTCGCCATGAGTCGACTCCGACTCGACGGCACTTAACAACAACAAGGACTTATTGCTCATGATTAGACAAATTTAGATGCATTTGTGGAAATCTTCACTAATTGTGTTTCGTGTTTTTAAGAAGGTGAAAAGTATCACGTCCAGCAATCTGTGACTCTTAAATCTATAGATAAGGCAATGGATAACAAAAGCACAATAAAACCTGAGATAGCCATGTTTCGGCGATGCCTTCATCAGGGGTATAAAATCTAAAATTGAAAGTAAGAATAAAAATACAATTGCTAAAAGAAATCATCTCAATAATTTTTACACCAGAAATCTTTCATGAATAGAAATTCATACCTCAGTAGAAGTCAATACAGATATATAGCTATATCCTCTCCTTTCCTGCTCTAATCATTAAACATGAATAAACAGAACAACTATATTCCTAATGAAGGCATAGCCAAAACATGGCAATATTTGGTTTTATTGTATGGAGATTCCTTATTTCATGTATTTGTTATGGGTTTTATGTGAATAAAATGTTATCTAGTTATAAGATTTGGTTATTAAATATTTCTATTTATTATTGTGTTGTGTCTGTTTTACTGGAGATAAGGGAATGAGTTCCTAAATTTTGACATGGCGAAAATGTAGTTTTGCATAAAAAAAGCTCAAAGCTATGGGATTCAGGATTTGCTGAAGCTAAAGCCCAGAGAATTTATAAGGCCACTGTGAATTATAATACCTTTGCTATATTTATTTATTTTATTTTATTTATTTATTTATTTTCTTTTTTATACCGCGCTCTTTAGAATCAGTGCAGTTTACATGTATACTAACAGGTACTTTATATTCCCTTGTCCCCGAAGGGCTCACAATCTAAGTGTACCTGTTTGTTTTATTTGTTTTTGTTTTTTATTTGTTTTTTAGTTCTAAAATATGTATTAATTGTAATTGGTTCCTACGTTACACTGTGTCATTGTTGTTTATGCCGTAAACTGCCTTGATTACAAGATAAGCTGGTATAAAAGACACTTAAATAAATAAACGACTCATTTAAAAGACTCATTTCTGTTCTGACAACTGAAATCAGCTGCAATCCTATAGGATGTCACTGTAATCAGAAGGCCCCAAAGTTTTCAGGCTAATAATGACACTAGTGTAACAACAGACATGACAGTGGGTGATGAGCCTTGACAGATATAATTGTGGTTTCTGACTGATACTGCACAGAATGGAACAGAGCAGAACGTAAGCATCAGGCAGGTACATTTGTGGTTTTGAAACCCTCTGAAACTCTCTGTAAAACAACCTGCTCTAGTAAGAGGAGTCAACAGAAGGAATAAAAGACAATGTAAAATGTAGTATGTAATATAGTCTATCCTACCCACAACACCTCCAGTCTGTTTTCCTCCCATGGAGAAAAGGTTGCAAGAACCCGTGCAGCCTATTCTATCTACACTATTAGTGGTGGCCATAGCATGTACAATAGTGCAGAAAGAACAAACAACAGCAGGTGCAAAGAAAGGGTGGCAAGGCAAACACGTTATTAATCCAACAACTCCAACGCGTTTCGGCCGTCTGGCCTTCTTCAGGGGGTACACGCCTTAAAAACAAAAGCATAAATACTGTACAATAAAATAACATATAAAAGCTAAAAAAAACCCCCATAAATATAAAGTCTTACAACACCATTTAATAAATAAGTAAAATTAAAAAATAAGAAGAAAAAACATATAAAAGAATAAAAACCCCAGGTAGGGGTAGCAAGGCTGAGCGTGAATATAATTCTATACACCTCATGTGACTGCGGAAAGAAATGAAAACTAATCTGAATCTAAAAAGTCATAAAATGCTTGTATTGCAAAGAAACAAATCAGTCAAGGTGCCTGTGTTCCCCAGGTCCAACTCAGCACCGGCCTCCCCGATGCCGCGTTCCAAGCCCAGCACTTCCCATGAGGCCTGAGCGTCCTCAGAGTCCTGTGGCGGTGGACCCTCCAAGAAGACCTCAGACCCTGAGAAAAAGAAGAAAAAATCCTCAGTCCATCGAGTCTACACCAGAGAAACCCGGTAAAATCCCCTAGAGGGACTTGGGCGGCTCCAAGCAGTGCTCTGCCAAGGTTCTCAAGAAGGATTCCTTGGCTGGCAGAGACCATACAAGATTCCTCGTGGCCATAGTCCTTGTTGAGGATGCACTCAAGAGAGTGCCGGCACCGGGCCTGGGATCCTCGGTGCCCGTGCCGAAAGCTACGGAGCTTTTTGGCCTCAAAACCAGAATGGCGGCCCTGGAGCAGAATTTCTTTGCTATCCTGGCCCTGCAGCAGGCAATGATGGCAGCTTCGTCCATATCTGCCCCGACAACTGGGCCCCCAACTGTGGGGGAGTCCCTGGGCGTTGAGCCAAGCGCCATCGGCCTCGGGTAAGCCCTCTGCACCGGTCGAGGTCCCAGTCCCCAGGCATCCGATCCTCTCTGGCCAGCTTCTGCAACTCAGACTCCAGGTCCTCCAAAGGCCCCAGTTCCCCGGGGTTGCCCTTGAGGCATGGGGTCACAAAGCCTCAGAGTCATTATCTTCCCTCGACTCAGAGTGGGAGACAGATGATGAGGCATCCCCGGAAACCAGCCGACATGAGACATTCCCTTGGAGCTGTCTCCCTTGACATCATTCTCCTCCAGAGGACGTGGCCTTCCATGACTTTGTCAGGGACATGGCCCCAGCCCTCTCAGTGCAAACTGAGTTGGAGGAAGACCCACGCACTGAAGAGCTGGAGATCCTCCAGTATGAGGCTCCACCTAAGGAAACTCTCACAATGCCAGTGCAACCCATCCTCGAGCAGCTGCTATTTAGAATAAGGGAGATCCTGGCATCAGTGCCGGTGGTCAACCAATGCCTTGACACCATATACCATATCAAGAAAGGACCGGGTTCCACAAGCCCCAACTCCCACACAACTGCATGGTTGTCGAGTCAACCATGCAAAAACTCAAGAGCCAGAAGACCTACTCTTCTGTTCCTCCTGGCAGGGAAGCTAGAGCCCTTGGTGCCCTTGGGCACAAGTGCTACCAGGGCTCGATGCTTGGGTGCTGGATACCGGCTTATGAGCTATACATAGGCATGTACCTTAAGGCTCTCACCCAGGAATTGTCCAGGTTTTCAGCAGGGCTTACGGGGGAACCTCTCCAATGGTTCCATTTCCTGGCCTCTGGGTTCAGGGACTGATCTAAAGTCCTCTCCTGGGCAGCCTATGATGGCTTTGAGTCAGCAGCCCAAGTTACGGTGGCAGATATTGGGGCCCGGCGCCAGGCCTGGATACTGACCTTGGACCTCGAGCAGTGGGTCCAGGAAAAGCTGCTCGACGTCCCCTGTACCTCGGAGAACCTCTTTGGCAAACCTATGGCCGACAAGGCGGTCGAGATTGAGGCTGACGTGGTGACCCAGTGGAGGCTCTCCAAAAAGACCTTGACCCTTCCTGAGGATAAAGGGGTCCTTCCATCAGACTCACCACTGCCAGCCCTTCTCTGGCCAGCAGCAGGGTCCTCATCCTAAAGGTCAGAGCCATGGACCCAGGAAGCCAAAGGCTCAGAAGCCCTAGGCCCCAGCCTCAGCCCAGCCTGGGGGGAGCTTTTGACTCCTGGGGCAGGGTCTCCCCTGCCCCAGGAGGCCCTCACCAGCCCACAGGGGGCCGCCTGGCACTCTTTGCCCACAGGTGGGCCGGTGTCACCTCAGACCAGTGGGTACTGCAGGTAGTAGGGGAAGGATACCTCCTCCACCTACAGCAGGCTCCACCCAGGTTCTTCCCTGGAGAGCCAGTGCACCCTCTCTTTCATCAGACCTTACTGCTCTCAGAGCTGGCAGGTCTACTCAGGGATAATGCAATAAGAGCCTATACCCAAACACCTATGGGGGAAAGGCTTCTACTCTAGATACTTTCTTGTCTGAAAAAGAACTGGGGACTTCAGGTCCATTCTAGACCTGAGAAACTTAAACACGTTTCTGGTGAGGGAGACGTTCAAGATGCTCTCCCTTGGGACACTGCTGCCTTACCTCCACCAGGGAGATTGGCTGTGCTCCTTGGATCTAAAGGACATGTATATTCACATCCTGATCCACCCCTCCCACAAGCAGTACCTACGGTTCATGGTGGGAGGAGGGCACTACCAGTACAAGGTACTACCCTTTGGCCTGGTTTCCTCACCAAGGGTCTTTACCAAATGCCTGGCGGTGGTAGCTGCCTACCTGGGCCTACAAGGGGCCTTCGTCTTCCCCTATCTGGATGACTGGCCCATCAGAGACAATACGGCCTCAGAGGTCAGTCAGGCTGCAGAGCGTGCAACCTGCCACCTGCAGCACTGGGGTTTATCATCAACTACCCCAAATCCCATCTCTCAGCGGCCTAAGGCTTAGAGTTCATAGGGGCTCAGTTAGACACGTTACAGGCCAAGGCCATTCTCCCGAGAGAAATGGCAGAACACCTCAGGCAGCTGTCAGGAGAGGTACAACACCATCAATCAGTGCCGGCTGGTCTCCTCCTCCTCCTACTGGGACACATGGCCTCAACGCTTCACGTCATGCCCATAGCCTACTTACACATGCGGACAGCCCAGTGGTGTCTCTGCTTGCAGTGGACTCAAGCCACGGGCAGGCTACGGGACAGGGTCAGGGTCTCCAACTGGTGGAGTCTCTCAACTGGTGGCAAAACCTGTGCCCCTGCCAGGCAGGAATGCCCTTCCAGGAACCCGTGCCACAGAGGACTCTGACCACAGATGCCTCCTTCCTGGGTTGGGGAGCGCATTGCAGAGACCGGTGCACATGGGCTGCTGGTCTCAAGAGGAGTTACTCCTACAGATCAATCTCCTGGAGCTCTGGGCAATCTTCTTGTACCTACGTGCATTCCGCCACTGCCTGCGACACTAACCTGTACTATTCTAGATCGACAACCAGGTTGCCATGTTTCATATCAACAAGTAGGGGGGCATGGGCTCATACTCCCTCTGCCAGGAGGCAGTGGCCCTCCTCTCCTTTGTGGCATGCAATGGCATGCTTCTGCAAGCAATCTACCTCCTGGGCCAGGACAACTGCCTAGCGGACAGGCTGAGCAGAGTCCTTTGCCTACATGAGTGGTGCTTAAAACACAAGGTGGTGAAGCAGCTCTTTTGCCTCTGGGACAGGCCCTTGCAGGACCTGTTTGCCTCTCTGGACAACCACGCAGTTGCCCCGCTTCTGCTCGCGTCAGCTGCATATGGAGAGAGTGGCGACAGATGCCTTCCTGATCTCATGGTCTGAGGGCCTACTCTTTGTGTTTCCGCCAACCCTCCTGGTCTCCAGGACCCTCTTCAAGAGCGAAAAGGCCTCTGTTATACTGATTGCCCCCAGATGGCCCAGGCAACCTTGGTTCCCTCTGCTGCTCACGCTGTCGGTGGCACTCCCAGTCCCTCTGGGCCGAGCCCCAGACCTCCTATCTCAAGAGGAGGACTCCCTCCTGCACCCCAACTTATGGTCACTGACACTAATGGTATGGCTGCTGAAAGGGTAGCTTTGGCCCCTTTCAATCTTCCAAGAGAAGTCACAGAGATCCTGCTGGGCTTCTGAAAACCTTCCACCAAACGGGCATATGCCTTCAAGTGGAGGAGGTTCTCCGTCTGGTGTGCAGAAAGGGAGGAGAATCCCATCTCCTGTTGTATGCAGCTAGTACTCCAGTACCTACTGCACCTGTTGCACGCTGGACTGAAATCTAACTCTGTGAGGGTACATCTGAGCACTATAGCCGCTCACCACCACCCTATCGAGGGAAAACTCCTCTCAGGCCAGCCCCTGGTTCCATTTTCCTCTGGGGCCTCCTGCTATCCAAGCTCCCTCTCCGCCTACCTCCAGCAGAGTGGGACCTCAATGTTGTGCTCTCTCAGCTCACCAGACCACTGTTCAAGCTCTTGGCTACTAGCCACCTACAGTCTGTCTTGGAAAGTAGTTTTCCCGGTGGCCCTCACATCCACTCAAAGAGTGAGCGAACTCCAGGCCCTGGTGGCAGATCCACCTTATACCAGATTTTACAAGAACAGGATAGTGCTCTGCACCCCCCCCCCCCCCAAATTCCTCCCAAAGGTGGTGTCCCTTTTCCACCTTAACCAGGAGGTCATCCTCCCCATCTTCTTCCCGCAGCCTCACTCCGGAAGGGAGAAACTAATACTTCACATGCTGGATTGTAAGTGGGCCTTGTCCTTCTACTTGAAGCAGACTCAGGACCATCAAAAAGCCCCTCAGCTTTTTGTATCTTATGACCACAGCAGACTGGGACTCCCCATGACTAAGTGAACTCTGTCCACTTGGGTGGCGGACTGTATTGCCCTCACCTATGAGTGAGCTGACCTCTCCCTCGAGTACCGTATCACAGTGCATCGCGTGAGGGCGATGGCCACGTCGGTGGCCAACCTCTGCTCAGTGCCAGGCCACCACATGGTCTTCCATTCACATGTATTGATTGTATAACCTCTCCACCACCCCTGACAGCCTCCTCAACCTGTAAATATGTTATGACTTGTTCGACATATCACTTATTGTTTAATGGAAACTGACCCGGTGAAAAGCGGAATATAAGCATAGCTAAATAAATAAATATGTCATTAACCCACATGCCATGATGGGTTATCGATCATCGAGGAATGTTCCTGTGGCCATTGAACAACTGGAGACTGATTGATAATTTTAAGATAATTAATAGCCAACTCAGGTGTATGATCATTCTTGTATTGTTACTACAGAACATCTTAATACTATCAAGCCCTACCCCCAAGTTTCTTTCTATTGTAGACATTGCCATCTGCCTCTTTTCTTTTGCATAAGAAGTCAAGGGTCGTCATAGCTCAGAATGTGATAAGCCCAAATGCACCCTATATGCTCAGAAGATTCAAGAAATGTAGAGCTTACAGGATGCTGTCCTAGAACTGAACTACTCCGAGACTCCTGATACTGGTGATTGATCTAATCAAATCTGAGAAAAGGAGTTCCCTTTCATATCCTTCAAATTCAAATTGTCCTAAATATGAATGTATCCATACTGGGGTCAGGTAGAAGGGCTTTACATTTGTTCACTTAGGAAAAACTTTATCAAATGAATTTCCTTGAGCTAAAGACAATCTGGAATTCTCTAAAGGCTTTCAGAGATTGTTTTGGCAACAAAATTATTCTCATCCAGATTAACAATTGGGTCGATGCAGGGTATTGGGCTCCCTAGTGAACCTTCAGGCTTATCTCCCCCTCCCCATCCCCAATACCAGCCCTCCCACAACAGTTCTGTAAAGGTGCAATGTGTTCACCAAGCCCACTCTCTGCCCCTATCCTTCCCATTCAGCCTTGTAATGCACAAGTGGCAGCTAGCGTGGGAATCAGCATGTGGTAACTGTCATGCCCCCATGGTAACAATTACCCTGGGCCCAAGCAGGTTGTACATACAAAAGTACATGTTAACTGCTTAGAAAAAGGGCCCCTTATTTCCATGTGTTAAAAAACTTACATTAATCTCAACGGACTGAACTTTGGCTTTTTCCCTTCATGTAAATGAAAATACCAAGCTTTATAAAGGGAAGTATACATGCATAATGCTACTCCATTCTAAATCGATCATCACTGAGGAAGACTCAGAAAGATATTTTAAAAAACTTATTGATCAATGTCTTTGTTGAGACCCCTAGGGGATAGAGTCTTCAAAAGATAAATCTATCTTTGCTCACACTGTTAGAGAGTCATCAATGTCGCCACTCTGCTAGTGGGTTTAGGAATTTCCAGTACAGAAAATTATAAGTGATCACATTGATGATGGGTTTCTACTTCGAAAGCTGTTTTAGAAGTTTTATTTGCAATTTTCACGTGGAAAATCCAGCACTTACATATAAAAATAGCATCTACGTGTAAATGGTGATTCAATGTCCAGAATATGTAGAAAATGCAAGGATGTGTGTCGGGGACATGGTCTGGCCAGGTCAAAAACCTGCTTATATATTCCCCATGTTTGTATACGCATTTTCCATTTCATACAGGGAAATCATCTGTATGCTCAAAATTGTCCATGTCGGGATTTATAGTTTCGCTCTGGCAAGTATAGGTTTTTAAAAAATGCTTGTTTCAGCTGGCCCTTTACAGGAGGGATTAAGGGGGGTTATTTTATTTAACCGGTTTTCTATACTGCCTTATCCTTCAATCAAAGCAGTTCACATTATGTAATTACCTCAAACAGGTACTGGATACATTCCCTTGTCCCCAAAGGGCTCACCATCTATGTGTACCTGAGGCAGCAGAGGTTTAAGTGGCTTGCCCAAGGCCATAAGCAGTGCCTATAGGACTAGAAACCCCAGTCCCTCGGGCCTGAGATTGCTGTCCCCAGGTGCGATTTGAACCCCTGGCCCTCCGGCCTAAGGTACAATGTCCTAACCACTAGGCTACTCCTCCCTCCTTATCCTCTTTAATCCCCTGTTGTTTATTTCTCTTTCCCAATTGAAATGAATTAAAGATAGCAGCCACGGAAGTTAATTGGCGGCATCTGTACATATAGATTTGCAAAATGCCAACATGTAAGTTGTCGAGTTGTCGAACAGCTCCTCTGGCTTTGTGTGTCCACAAATATGCATGCACTCAGGCATGCTCGGCAAAGCCTTTTCTAAAATACTTACAGAACTGTGTACGTCCCAACTTCATTGTCTCAATTCGATCTCCACATACTATCTGAGGTTTGTTTAAATATGAAATAAAAGGAGCATTCATTAAGTGCGCAGAGCCTTTGACAGCTTGACTCCTAACAGTAGTACACTAGGTGTAAGAAGTGCCATTTTGAATCCAGGTGTCTTACAGGGAGAGCCCCCAGTAAGAACTAGGGCTAGGGGGAAGTTGGGCATGATGTCAGAGGGAGGCTTGGGGAGGGCAGGGTGTATGGATTGCTGTCAGGGGAGGTGGGTAGTTGATGGAGTTATGTCGCAGAGAGAATTGAAATGTGTGTCAGGGGACTCCGGCCGAGGAGGTGATCTTGTGCTATCGGAGGAGGGGGGTTGGAATCAGGGAGGAGGGTATTGGTTCCAGGAAGTATAACTGCTGGCAACTGCAATGCAGATTGCAAAATTGCCACCTGCACTTGTATTGTTGATGCTTACCCTTGTAAAACCCTGCCAGATCAAGCTCTTTTTGCACTTCTTTATTTATAAAATCATTGTTGCCGTGTATGTGCCAGAAAATTCATATATATTTGCCAGCATCCATATCAGGATTTTACAAAAACGTCTCTTTCTATGTCATAACAATGAACAGTTGTAAATATGTATCATAAATCTATCATGGAAAAAGTCATGACCTATCTAAAACAGGCCTTTAAGAGCTGCAATGAATTTTTATTAAAATCAAAAGGTCCTAGTGAAGAAATATTTTGGGAAGTACATGCCAGGGAGTATGATTCCTTCCCAGTTTGGTTTTTAATATAACTATTTGTCATTTCTTAGTTTATATTTCTGTACTCACTGTGGTATTTCTTCATCTGTTAGTAGCTCTATGTGCTCTGGTGATAATACCTTCCAGATTTCACTGCCGTAGCTGCTGCTGTATTTATTTGCATTTACATATTACCTTGGCTTAAAATATAGCTCTGTTATTTATCGTACTTCTCGACCACGCTCCCAGCTGAGAAAGGAATCGCCCAAAGCAGTTTACAAAGTAAAAAAAATAAAACTGAAAGCTGATGTTACGGAATGCTTTGTGGTTCAAAGTCTGAATTATTATGCAAATGAATTCAATTGAAATCTCCTTTTGCAGAATGAGCTGGTTTATACTGATATCATTCGCATGACAGTCGAAGGATCGACGACAGATAAACCAGAGGCACTGCGGCTGCATGTGATTGGTGAGATTTGGAAACACTCTGATTGCTAGTACTGGAAGTTAATTACTGACACTAAAGCTCTAATCATTCACTCCTAAGAACAAAAAGGGGACACACTTTTCGCTGACCTTTTTAAATATAATACAAGTTCTCATTTAAAGCTTCCTAAGTACCCTATTTGAAAATCAGCTAGAAGAAACTAGCTGCTGGTGCAATAAAGGAGAGGAAATAAAGCAAGTAGTATGGTGGGGGCCGGGGCCAGGGCCGGCCCGTCCATTGAGCGAGAATGTTTTTTGCACAGGGCCCCGCGTTTCAGGGGGCCCCGCGCAAAGAACATTCCGCTTTAAAAGTAGAATTTAAAAAAAAAAAAAACCTGGCTGCTGCCGTTGCTGCGGCGGTAGCAGCAATATCGCATGTCCCGCGGGGCCCCCCCTGCCCGGCAGATCCCTTCCTGCTTCCCTGCTTGTCAGTTCTTCTCCGCTTCGGCTTTCAGAGCCGCGAAGGGAGAGCTTCTCCCTCACGACTCTGTTAAGCTCGCCGGGGCAGATGGGAAATTTCCCATAAGCCCCAGCGGGCTTAACAGAGTCACGAGGGAGAAGCTCTCCCTTCGCGGTTCTAAGCCGAAGCGGAGAAGAACTGACAAGCAGGCAGGCAAGCAGGAAGGGATCTGACGGGCAGGGGGGGCCCCGCGGGGCATGCAATATTGCTGCTACCGCCGCGGCAACGGCAGCAGACAGCTTTTTTTTAAAGTTTTAATTTTCCCGGGGGGGGGGGGAGTAGGACTTGATGTAGGCTGGGGGGGGGAGTAGGACTTGAGGTGGGCTGATGTGGTTAGGACTGTGATGTGCTGTGGGCTGATGGGGGGGGGGGGATATGAATGTAAAAGGGCTGATGGGGGGGCTAGGACTGGAAATGGGCTGATGGGGGGTTAGGACTTGAGGTGGGCTGATGGGGTTAGGACTGGTAATGTGCTATGGGCTGATGGGGGGTTAGTACTGGTAATGTGCTGTGGACTGATGGGGGGGTTAGGACTGGAAATGGGCTGATGGGGGGTTAGGACTTGAGGTGTGCTGATGGGGTTAGGACTGGTAATGTGCTGTGGGCTGATGGGGGGTTAGGACTGGTAATGGGCTATGGGGGGGGCTAGCACTGGAAATGGGCTGATGGGGGGGGGGTTAGGACTTGAGGTGGGCTGATGGGGTTAGGACTGGTAATGTGCTATGGGCTGATGGGGGGTTAGGGCTGGTAATGGGTTGGGGGGGTTGCTAGGACTGGAAATGGGCTGAGTGGAAGGGGAGGTTTGAACTGCAAATAGCTGATGGGAAGGGGTCCTTGGAATGGAAATGGGCTGAGTGGAAGGGGGACTTGATCTGCAAATAGCTGATGGGGAGGGGGCTAGGAATGGAAATGGGCTGTGAGAGGAGGGAGCTAGGACTGGAAATGGGCTGAGTGGGGGGGGGAGCTAGGACAGGAACTGGGCTGATGGAGGGGGTAGGATGGGACTGAAAATGGGCTGTTGGTGGGAGCTAAGATTGGAAATTGGATGTGGTGGGGGGGCTTGCATTGAAATGGACTCATGGAGGGGCTAGAACTGGAAGTAGGCTCATAGGTGGCTTGGATTGAAATGGGCTGAGTGGAGGGGAGCTAGGATTTGACATGGGCTGATGATGGGGCTAGAAAAGGACTAGAAATGGGCTGATGGGGGGCTGGGATTGGAAGTGAGCTGATGGAGGAACTCAGATAGGACTGGAAATGGATAGGGGAGCTAGGACTGGAAATGGGCTGATGGGGGGCTAGGACCGGAAATGGGCTGATGCGGGGACTAGAAGGGAGCGGATGCTGGGTGGGGCTGGAACTAGAAGGGAGCTGATTTTGGGGGAGGATTAGAATGGGATGGGGCTGGGAGAGTGAAATGGAACGGGGAAAAATATTTTGTGTGGGAGGGAAGAAAAATCTACAATTGGCCGGATATTAGGAGAGTATGTGGGGATTGAGGATGGAGGGGTAAAATTTGAGTGGATGAAATAGGAATGAGGAAAGAGCAAAAGGAGAAAGATTAGTATGTTAAAGCAGATGTAGAGAGAGAATGGAAAAAAAACTAGAAGAAAGGACAGATGGACAGCAGATGATGGAGAGTTAACAGAAGACACAAAGAAACCAGAAGAAAGTGGCTGGAGCAATTGCAACTGAAAAAAAAAATGCACAAAAGGTAGAAAAATATCTCTTTATTTTGAATTTATTAACTGGAATATGTCAGCTCTGGGAAATGTGCATCATTAACGTCTATGCTTTGTTTAGTACAAGAGGAAATTAATTTATAGTTGTATTTCTACAGTGTTGCTGTACATTCTAAGTTGGCTTTTGGGGTTCCCATTTTAATTATTATCTTCCTGTTTCTAAATTGTGATTTCTTGTTTGGTGATGGTCTATATTCTGCATGTGTAACTGAGCTGAGGTATTCTGTTTATGTAATTCCTATTTGACATTGCCACTTGTTCTCTTTCCCCAGCAGGTCATGTATTGTTATTCTCTGAAATGTATTGGTTTAATATTTGCAGTGTTGCCTTTTGATAGGTAGGGTCTGGTGCTTTGTGAGTCCTGGTAGTGCTGTTATGATACGGCGGGTTTGCTATGGGTTCTAAATGACCAACAGACTTAGAGAAACATTCACACATACATATTTTTATTGGAACTCACACCTTGAAGGACAATCCTAGAAGCCACTTATCTGAACGGAGAGTTTCCACAGTTCATAGGCAACTCGGCGTCTTCCCCAGCTCATAGATAGACTCAACGTCCACTCCTGATGGTAAATGGAGAAGTCCCTTTATCAGCCGCCGATACCGGGTAAAACCCAACACCTCCAAATCAATGTAACCAACAGGGAAGGTCATCCGTTATGACTTCTGAGACTTATTCAAGTAGCAACCATATGAGAGTCTCCCCTCATTTTCTGTCATTTTCTGACTCTCGTATGGTTGCTACTTGAATAGAGTTGCGTATGAACTGTGGAAAGTCTCCGTTCAGATAAGTGGCTTCTAAGAGGGTTTTTCCTGAATGAAAGAATGTTAACTGGTTGATGTTGAGGGGTAGATATCCCCTTTGAACGCATGTTAGGGTTGCATCCCTATATAAAGAATAAAAGGGAACAGCACGCCACGAGAAGGATTGTCCTTCAAAGTGTGAGTTCCAACAAAAATATGTATGTGTGACTGTTTCTCTAAGTCTGTTGGTTATATATGTGGGAGACATACGAGATTCAGGATTTAGAATGGGTTCTAAATGGGCAGTGTTTGTAGTAGTTCCTAATGTGCCTGACGGTTGGCACTGGATTATAGTAATGTAGAAATCTTTTAGTCTTTCTTTATCCATACACTCATTAAGAGGCATGTTTACTAAAAGTTAGTGTATGGTAACATTATGCAAATATTTATGCAAATGAGGCCCCTTATGCAAATGAGGCCCGCACCGAGTCTCTGCACATGGTCCCGCACCCCCCTTGGGCCGCCCCTGGTGGGGGCTACTGTATGTCCCTACTTAGTATCTCCCTTAATAGTTTAGAATGGTGGTAATATGCGCTCTCTTCTGCTGAAGCCAGTACCCAGGGCAGAAATTAAGGAAGGGGCCCAAAAACCTTCCAGTAGGCTGTATCTTCTTCAACTTCAGGTAGGCTTGAGGTCCTTTTAGCATGCAGGCCCAAGCTATTTGCCCTATTTGTACTCCTCAAACACCGGCACTTGCTGAGGCTAGTGAGGTCCCAGGTTTCAAGTTCTGATGAAGCCATTAATAACCTCTCTGGAGCATGTCAGAAGTCCTGAACTGGAAATAATTATTGCAGGTAATTTTATAAAGGATTTTTTCACAGGTATGAGCCAGTATACCCATGTAAAACACCTCTTATAAAATTACCTGAGGTGTAAAAGAACACAGTGCAAATAGATATGTACTTGTGTGTGACTTTACAGTAGGCATGTTCAGGGGAGGAGTCCGGGCAGATCAAAGGCTGAGTCGTGATTTCTGCATGTATTTTATAAAATGCACAAATACGCATGTACTTTACGCGCTAATATTTATGTCTGCAGGAGCAGGCATAAATGTTAATGGCCTCAATCTAGCTTCTATTTCTGCAGGTTTGTGTCAACATATTATTCAGACAAAGGCATCTATGTGCCTTAATAAAATATGCCAAAATAGGGGCTTACCTGACCTTCACATACAGTCAACCAGCAATAAAATCACCCTCAAGCTCCCTATGCTGTAGCAAAGTGCAGTCAATGAATAAGTCCAGGAGTCGATTGACAGGGTCAGAGTCAGTTTATTGTGCACAAGGCCCAGTCAGTCAAAGCATCAAAAGGTACTGAGCGAAAGTTTATATAGAGACATAACTTTTTATACTGCTTTTTCAGTTTGATACATGAAAACGTTCTATTGGTTCTAACTCGATACATGCAAACTTCTTATTGGTTATACATTCCCTTCATTTGTCCAATTAGAAATCCCTCCGGAACCTAGCAACCGGCCCCCTCCTTTAGGATTGCTTGAACAATGGTACAGTTCTAAACCTCGTTACTTTTCTACTGCAAGGCTAACTTCGGCTTCTGGAATGCATATACTGTTACTTTTCTGTTCTTTCACATACAAGAGAATAATAGAAGACTTATGCATTCATGAAAACTGTCACCCAGCTATCTACATGCCTAATGATTGAATCACCAATTATAACAGCTGTCCTAACCCTCCCCTCATGGGCATATGGCCCTGGAGAAACGTCCTCAGTGCGAGAGGGTTTTACATCACCTGGAGGACAGGTCCTAGTTACAGAATCATGTCCTGCGACACCAGGGTGATGCTCTCCTGTCACGGGACCTCTCTCCTCCATGGCAACAAGGATGCTGCCAGACTAGAGGTGGGACTTCAGGACTATTTCCCTGTAGGTCTCGTCCATGTACTTCTCCGTCTTTCTTATGTCTTTCAGGTCTGCTACTCTAGCCTCTAGAGAACGGATTTGTTCCCTGAGAGCAAAGAGCTCCTTGCACTTAGTGCATAGACCTCTTAGACCTCTCACCAACTGGAAGAAAATCATACATGTGACACTCAATGCAAAAGACTGGAAAGCCCCCATCTCGCTGCTGGACTGTTGTCTGCATCTTAGTTTAAAGCTTGTGTTTAGGACGGTCTTTAAATTCTGTACTTACTAAGGGTTGGTGTAGATGCTTATACTAATAAAAGTGTATCTAATACCTCTAATATACCTTGTTCACCTGGAGCTTAATTAATCTCAGGTCCTCAATGTATGACTGATTTGGATAAAGAGCTGCACCTGAGAGCAGCCCCTTTCCTCTAAGATGTGTAAGTACCTATAAAGCTAAAATTACCCTAGGGGCGGGTGGGTGTTGGGGAGGGAGGGAAATAAGACCTATTAAAAGAGGGCTGTTACAAGGTATCCTGTCCTGTACCCTCAGCAGGGGGGGAGGGGGTTTATTTATTTATTTAGTATACATTTGTATACCGCTACTTCCAGCGATCAGCAGCGGTTTGATTACAGATTGGAAATTGTCAAATCATGACAGGAAATTTTTGAGGTATAAACACATTGATTAGACGGGAAAGCACAGCACACAGAGAACTATTTTAGTTAGTCCCTCAGGTAGACTAGAGCAGGAAAAAAAGTTTAAAACGCAGCAGGTTCTGGTGACAGAGCAGGGAGAGATATTTAATATAAAGTAACAATTAACCTGGCTACCACACAAAGGCCAGTTAGTTGAGAGAGGCAAGGTAAGTTATACAGCTGAGAAAGCTGAAGTGCAAAACTAAAGGGAACAGGGAGGTGAAGTAGCACACCAATAAAGACAACAATAAATAAATAAATAGACATAAGATATGCCATACTGGGTCAGACTAAGGTCCATCAAGCCCAGTATCCTGTTTCCAACAGTGGCCAATCTAGGTCATACGTACCTAGCAGTTTCCCCAGAAGACACAGGTTCTGCAATGCTTGTACTGGGTCAAGCATTGATATCCTGGGTCCCTTCTTAATAATGGTTTATGGACCTTTTCTCCAGGAATTTGTCCAAACCTTTTTTAAACCCAGCTACACTAACAGCCTTTACTACATCCTCCGGTAACAAATTCCAGAGTTTGATTACACGTTGAGTGAAAAAAATATTTTCTTTTATTAGTCTTAAATAGCTTCATTGCATGTCCCCTAGTCTTTCTATATTCTGATAACGTAAACAATCGATCTACGTTTACCTGTTCCACTCCGTTCATTAATTTATAGACTTCTATCATATCTCCCCTCAGCCGTCTCTTTTCCAGATTAAAGAGCCCTAATCTTTTTAGCTTTTCTTCATAGGAGTATCCTTCCATCCCCTTTACCATTTTGGTGGCTCTTCTCTGAACCTTTTCTAATAACGCTATATCCTTTTTAAGATAAGGCGACCAGAAATGCACACAATATTCAAGGTGCGGTCTCACCATGGAACGATGTAGAGGCATTATAATATCTTTTGTTTTATTTTCCATTGCTTTCCTTATGATACCTAGCATTCTATTTGCTCTCTTGGCTGCCGCTGCACACTGGGCCGAGGGTTTTAACATGTTATCCACAATGACGCCTAAATCTTTTTCCTGGGTGGTGGTTCCTAATGTGGAACCTTGCATTGTGTAACCATAGTTTGGGTTGTTCTTCCCTAGGTGCATAACTTTGCACTTGTCCACATTAAATTTCATCTGCCATTTTGATGCCCAGTCTTCCAATTTATCAAGATCCTCTTGCAATTTTCCACAATCCTCTTGGGTTTTAACAACTTTAAATAGATTTGTGTCATCTGCAAATTTGATAACATCACTCGTTATTCCACTTTCCAGGTCATTTATGAATATGCCAAAAAGCAGCGGACCCAGCACAGATCCCTGGGGTACACCACTATTCACCTTTCTCCATTGGGAAAATTGGCCATTTAGTCCAACCCTCTGCTTTCTATCTTTTAACCAGTTCCTGATCCACAGTAGTACACTGCCTCCTATCCCATGACTCTTTAGTTTTGCCAAAAGTCTGATGAGGGACCTTGTCAAAGGCTTTCTGAAAGTCCAGATACACTATATCAACCGACTCACCTTTGTCCACCTGTTTATTCGCACTTTCAAAAAAACATAACAGATTAGTAAGACAAGATCTTCCTTGTCTAAAGCCATGTTGGCTGTCTTCCATTAGACAGCTAGAACTCGCAGCAAAGTTGTCACAGGAGTTAAATATCCACCTCTCTAGCAGAGCACTGTGAGGGCACTGCTCTTCCCAGAGCAGAGAGAGGCAAACAGAACAGACTATGCAGATGTGGGAGGAGGAGACAAGAAGAAGGGCTACACAATACCTCAGCAGGGGGGGAAGGGGTTAGTCCCTCAGGTAGGCTAGAGCAGGAAAAAAGTTTAAAACGCAGCAGGTTCTGGGGACAGAGCAGGGAGAGATATTTAACCCCTTGTCTCCCGTTTCACGCAGGGCCTGCTTCTCTCTAGGCCCCTATCCGTCCACCTCCGACGAGATGGGATCTCAATGTGGTCCTCACTCAGCTAACCAAGCCATCCTTCGAGCCCCTGGCTACCTGCTCCTTGCAGTACTTATCCTGGAAGGTCACCTTCTTGGTGGCTCTCATCTCTGCCCGCAGAGTCATTGAGCTCCAGGCGCTGATGGCTGAGGTGCCATACACCCAGTTTTACAAGAACAGGATGGTACTCTGTAGCCACTCAAAGTTCCTTCTGAAGGTAGTCTCAGACTTACATCTCAACCAGGAGGTGGTGCTGTCCACCTTCTTTCCCCGGCCTCATGCCAATCCAGAGTCGGCCATTTTCCATACCCTGGCCTGCAAAAGGGCCCTGTCCTTCTATCTGCAACAGACCCAGGGCCACCGCAAAGCTGTGCAGCTTTTCATATCCTATGACCCCAGCTGTCTGGGGCAGGCTGCCATCAAGCAGACCTTATCCATCTGGGTGGCAGACTGCATCACCTTCGCCCATGCCTGGGCTAGGCTGTCGCTCGAGCACCGCGTCATGGCGCACAATGTCCATGCGATGTCTACAGTCACAAACCTCCGCTCAGTGCCCTTGGCGAACATCTGCCGGGCCACCACCTGGTCCTCCGCTCATACCTTTGCAGCCCACTACTGCCTGGAGAGGGAGTCCCATTGGGACAGTGCCTTCGGCCAGGCTGTACTCCATAATTTGTTCGGGGTTTAGGCAACTCCTGCTCTCCAACCCTTCTTGTTCAGGTTACCGGAGACATGGCTCTCCCTGGACTCGGGGTCCTTGGGGCTATCCTCAGATTCTCTTGCGGCTGCTCCTGGCTCAGCCATGTCTTTTCCTTTCCTACAGGTCCTCGGTAGCCTGTAGCTAGGGAATCCCATATGTGAGGACTGACTTCCTGCTTGTTTCTGGAGAAAGCGTAGTTCCTTAGCGTCCCTCTAGTCCAGTCCCGGAACCATAGAGTTGTGAACCTCCACCAGCAGCTTTGGAGACTGAAAGATGTCATCGCTTTGATGTCACCGGTACAAATAGGCAGGAACCGCCCCCTTTCATCAGTACTTTCAGTCTCCAAGCAGCTAGGAGGTTCTGAGCCCGGGACTGGGCTCAGGGAGAGCAAATAAGCAGAGCTTTGTGTTTTCCCCTTTTGTTTTTTGGGGAGTGTTTTCCCCTTTTTTGATTTATTGTTTTTTGATTTATTGTTAGGTGCAGATCTGCTGCTGCTGGAAGGGTTCCTGTGTTGCCTTTCTCTTTTTCTCTCTCTCTCCTCCCCCTCCCTCTGGAGGATTTTGTCCTTTGGCCCCACCGTCTAAACGAGCAGAGGGCTGACAGCCTGTGAGGTTTGCCTCCCTGCTCCCGAACCCGCTTCAGAAGGGTGAGGAGCAGGTAGAAGGCAGTGTGTGCGGCAGCAGAGAGTAAAGCCTGCAGGAGCTGGGACTGTCTCAGAGAGTTCAGGAGTCCGCTGGAGCTGACGCTGTGTGAGGGCTGTGCTCCGGGACTGTTTTACCTTTCCCTCTCCCTCCCTTCCAGATCGGGTAAGTGCCGGTTGAGGGACCGACCTTGGGGGGGGGGGGTCCAGAGGTAGTAGTAGAGGCTCCAGGGAGGCTCCCAAGTGGCAGGAAAGCTTGGGGCCTCGGCGGGTGCTTAAAGGCAGCCTTTTTTGAGCGGGAACGCTGGCGGCGGCCATTTTGGAGCCGCGTTTGATTTTAAACGGCAGGATTTTCTTTCTTCAATTGTGGAGGCTAGAAGCTTCGTTTTCAGGTTGGGGTTTCAGAATTCGCCTAGTTAGCCTGTTTGGAGCGGATTGCTAGGTCTAATAAAAAAAAAAAAAAGGAACACCGTTTGTAAGGCCTGAGGAGCTGCGCTGTCACTTAAGGGTGTTATTGTTGCAGCTCTACAAGAGAATGCCAGTGAAACCCCGCTGTCTGGTTTGCGGGGTGAAGTGCAGCGAGCTGTTGGATTCAGGGGTATGCAGAGGCTGCTCCTTAGAGGAAGAAGTTATGGAGAAAGCTCTGGGGGGCTCCGCGGGGGATCAGCCAGCGGGCAACTCAGAAGGGGAGGGGTCCAGGCCTCCCTCCCTGGGTCTCTCGGAGCCGATGGCAGGGCCGTCCACGGCAGGGGACACTTCTTCGGCCCTGGGAGGAAGTCTGGGAGGGAGTGTTGCAGGGATTCCCTTGGATTTCTTTTCTCTTATGCAGCAGGCGTTTGCCTTGCTGCAACCTGTGTTGGGAGCGCAGTCTGAAGCCCCGAAGAGTCAGAAATGGCCGGGGTCAGGGGATCTTCTGGTAGAGGAGACAGGCCCGGCGAAGAAACGTAGAGAGCTAAGAGAGGAGAGTCCATCAGGTGATGGGGTAGATGAGCTCGGGGCTGAGATGGAGGTGGAGAACGCCTCGGAGGAGGAGTTAGAGGAAGGAGAGCTGCCGGACCTAGAACAGAGTAGAGTGGTCCGGGTGTTTCGGCGGGAAGAGTTGCCAGCGTTGATTGCTGAGACTCTAAAGACTTTGAACATGCCCTCGGTGGCACCTGCAGCAGAGGAGGTGTTGGAGGATCCCTTGTTGCAGGCAGTTAGAACTTCTCAAAGAGTATTCCCGGTTCATAGAGTTTTTTGAAATATGATTCAGGAGGAATGGGATTCGCCGGAGTCGGCGCTCCGAGGGACCAAGACCTTGGCCCGGTTATATCCGCTGTCGGAACAGGATAGGGAGATTTTTCGATCCCCAAAGGTGGATGCGGCTGTGTCAGCGGTCACTAAAAAGACCACGATTCCGGTGGAGGGAGCCGTGGCGTTAAAAGACCTACAAGATAGAAAGATGGACACTTTGTTGAAACAGGTGTTTGATATGTGCGCTCTCTCCTTGCAAGCCTCCATTGCAGGGGCATGGGTGGTGAGAGCTGGCTTGCGGTGGTCCCAGCGTCTGCGGGGGGGACTTCCGGAAGAGCAGACGGACGATCTGGCACGGCTGGAATCAGGCACGGCCTACCTCTCGGATATCCACTATGATCTGATTCGGGGGCTCGCCAAGATCATGGCTTCGGTGGTGGCAGCCCGCCGATATCTTTGGCTTCGGAACTGGTCGGCGGACGGTTCTTCCAAGGCGCGGTTTAGCAAGCTTCCCTTTAGAGGAAAGCTTCTCTTTGGGGAGGATTTGGAAAAGTTGGTCAAGGACCTGGGGGAATCCAAAGGGGGTCGGCTCCCGGAGGATAAACTGAAGCAGGGCCGTGGGACGATAGGCTCCAGAGGTCTCCCCAGGGACTTTCTGAGATTTCGATCCTCCCGTTTTTCCCAGCCTCCGCGGGGTAGGTATCCAGCTCGAGGTCAGCCATTTCGAGGTTTCCGGGGGGCGGGCAGAGGATTTGGTTCCTTTCAGTCTTCTAACAGCAAAAAATCCCAATGAGATAAGGCGGGCCCAGGTGGGGGAAGTGCCCGTGGGGGGAAGGTTACAGGAGTTTTGCCCTGCCTGTGTCCAAATAACTTCGGATCAGTGGGTTTTGGAGGTCATTCGAGAAGGATATGCGCTGGAGCTCCATCGCTCCATCTTAGACGCCTTTGTTCTCTCTCCATGCAGAGCCCCACGGAAGTTCCGTGTGGTCGCCAGCACGCTGCGACGGCTGCGACGGTTAGGAGTGGTGGTACGCGTGCCGGTGGACCAGTGCGGCTCCAGTCGATACTCCATTTATTTCGTGGTCCCAAAAAAGGAGGGTACGTTCCGTCCGATACTGGATTTAAAGAGGGTGAATCGCTGTCTTCGCGTAACCCATTTCTGGATGGAGACCTTGCGCTCAGTCATTGCGGCGGTTCGACAGGGAGAGTTTCTGACATCTTTGGACCTGACGGAGGCGTATCTTCATATTCCCGTGCACCGCGAGCATCAGAGGTTCCTGCGATTTGCTCTACCGATGGGTCATTTTCAATTTCAGGCAATGCCCTTCGGGCTGGCGACGGCGCCTCGGACATTCACCAAGGTCATGGTGGTGGCGGCGGCGGCGCTCCACAAGGAAGGCATTCTGGTGCATCCTTACTTAGACGATTGGTTGATTCGTGCGAAGTCACAGGAGGAGAGCGTGGCAGTCACAGCTCGGGTGGTACAGTTGTTGGAAAGCCTAGGCTGGGTGGTCAACTTTGCGAAGAGCAAGCTAGTTCCCTCACAAGCGCTAGAATATTTGGGAGCGAGATTCGAGATGCACCAGGGGATGGTGTTTCTCCCGGACAAGAGAGCGCGAGGGTTGCGGGATCTCGTGCGGAGGTTTTTGGAATGCAGGGCTCTGACGGCATGGCAATATTTGCAGTTGCTGGGAACGATGGCGGCCAGCATCGAAGTGGTTCAGTAGGCCAGAGCTCATATGCGGCTGTTACAGAGCTCTCTCCTCAGGCTTTGGTCTCATCGGAGGGATGCGTTGTCTCAAAGGTTGGTGTGTCCTCCGGAGGTGCGCCGGGAGCTTCTGTGGTGGTTACGTCCCGGCGGTCTGGAGGGCGGCATGCCTCTGGAGGCTCCCTTCTGGAGGCTGTTGACGACGGATGCAAGCCTCACAGGATGGAGGGCACACTGCGAAGGAAGATTTGCCCAAGGACAGTGGTCGCGGGAAGAAAGTCAATAGTCCATAAACAGGCTGGAGATGCGAGCGGTATATCTGGCGCTTCAGAGTTTTCAGGTAGGCTTATGTCGACAGGTGGTTCGAGTGCTGTCCGACAATGCCACAACGGTAGCCTATATCAATCGCCAGGGCGGCACGGGGAGTGCAGCGCTGGAAGAGGAGGCGAGTCAACTGTTGGGCTGGGCCGAACGGAATCTGGCGGCGGTGTCGGCGCAGCACGTGACAGGTGTAGAGAATGTCGAGGCAGATTTTCTGAGCCGCCGCAGAGTGGACCCGGGGGAGTGGAGCTTGCACCCGGACATCTTTGCGTTGATAGTGCGGCGCTGGGGGCTCCCGATAATGGACCTGATGGCAAGTTTCGAATCCGCGAAGGTAGGGAGGTTCTTCAGCCGGAGGCGGGAATGGATGGCAGAAGGCCTCGATGCGTTGGCTCAGTGGTGGCCACTGGAGGGTCTTCTCTATGTGTTTCCTCCTTGGGCTCTCATAGGCAAGGTAATTCAATGCATAGAGAAGCACTGCGGCCTGGTGGTTCTCGTGGCTCCTGATTGGCCCAGACGACCGTGGTATGCAGATCTGGTACGGCTTCTGGTGGACTGTCCGTGGAAGCTTCCACTTTGGGAGGACCTCCTGTTGCAAGAGCTGTTACCATGCCGCAGGTGGGTCGGTTCTCGCTTACGGCATGGCTCTTGAAAGGGCTCGGTTGACTACCAAAGGGTATTCGGCGGCGGTCATTTCTACCTTGCTGAAGGCACGGCGGCGATCTACATCCTTGGCGTATGTTCGCGTATGGCGGGTGTTTGAAGCGTGGTGTGAAGAGCGTGGGTTTCGACCCTTGTGAGCGTCAGTGCCTCATATTCTGTCTTTTCTGCAGGATGGTGTGGAGAAGGGGCTGGCGGCTAGCACCCTGCAGGTGCAGCTGGCGGCCATAGCCTGTTTCCGGGGAAAGTTTCAAGGTCAGCCGGTGGGTGCCCACGGCGACATTAGACATTTTCTTCGAGCGGTGTTGCTTTTGAGGCCTCCGAGGCGAAATTCAGTTCCTCCATGGGATCTGAATTTGGTTTTGGAGGCACTACTTAAAGAACCGTTCGAGCCTTTGGACAGAGCTTCGTTGAAAGACTTGACGTTGAAGACAATTTTCCTCGTGGCTATTTGTTCTGCAAGGAGGATTTCAGAATTGCAGGCGTTGGCTTGTACGGAGCCGTATTTATCTTTTTTCAGGAACAAGGTGGTTTTGCGCACGGTTCCGGCCTTTTTACCAAAGGTGGTTTCGGTGTTCCCTGTCAACCAAGTGGTGTCGCTTCCGGTATTCTCGGTGGAGCAGAAGGAACAGTCGGGCAGTCGTTTGCATCTCTTGGATGTTCGGTGAGTGCTCAAGAAGTATCTCAGGAGAACGGCCTCTTTTCGGAAGTCCGACAGGTTATTTATTGCCTTTGGGGGCCCTCGGAAAGGTGAGGCAGCGGCGAAATCTTCGATATTGCGGTGGTTGAAGGAGGCTATTGCTTCGGCCTATTTGTTAAAGTGTAAGGTAGTTCCGGAGGGTCTTCATGCGCATTCAACCAGGGCGCAGGCGGCGTCTTGGGCAGAATTCAGTTTGGTGCCAGTCGGGGACATTTGTAGGGCAGCGACTTGGTCCTCGCTGCATTCCTTTGCCCGGCACTATAGGCTGGATGTGCAGGCAAGGGAGGATGGGCGTTTTGGCTCAGCGGTACTTCAGGCTGGGCTTGTAGGTCCCTCCTGTTGATGTGTACTGCTCTGTTATGTCCTCTATGGTTCCGGGACTGGACTAGAGGGGACGCTAAGGAAGAGTAAATTAGACTTACCTGCTAATTGTAGTTCCTTAAGGAACTCTAGTCCAGTCCCGGATCCCTCCCAAGTTCTTTACGTCGTGTGCAGCCTGAAGTTTTTATAGCAGTCAAGAAAGTCAGCGTAGCTATTAGGCGCATGGGGGGCGAGAAAGGTGAGAATGAGGGGTCTCAGAAAAAGCGCAGGGAGGACATGGTGGGACCCTTCTTTAAACAGCAGTGTCTCCTGAGCTCGGGCGCACGGTTGCTCCAGGCTTAGGGGCTGCCGGTTCACCCATTTTTTTCTTGCGATGTTGTTTGGGAGTGTATGGGTTCTAGTTAATTTAGACTGTTTGCCGGTTATGGGTTTTATTCCCTTTTTTTCTACTTATTTGTTGCTCTGCTGAGTCTGCTTTATCAATAGGTACTGGTGAAAGGGGGCGGTTTCTGTCTATTTGTACCGGTGACATCAAAGCGATGACATCTTTCAGTCTCCAAAGCTGCTGGTGGAGGTTCACAACTCTATGGTTCCGGGACTGGACTAGAGTTCCTTAAGGAACTACAATTAGCAGGTAAGTCTAATTTACTCTTACTTACCTGTAACAGGTGTTCTCGAGGGACAGCAGGAATTAGTCTTCACAACCCTCCCTCCTCCCCTTGGAGTTGCTATTCATTTTTGGCCATTTTCTTGGCTGGGCTCTAGCTATGGCACCTGACTTAGCAAGATGACACCCTTGGGCAGGAAGGGGGACTGCACGTGTGGTGGCATCTCCCAAAGGCTTTCTTTGAAAGCTGGGGAGATGCTTCTGTGATGGCTCTGTTGGTGTCGACGTCACCCATATGTGAGGACTGATTCCTGCTGTCCCTGGAGAACACATGCTACAAGTGAGTAATTACGCTTTATCTTATGTCATTAATGTTAATATTTTGGATTCTATTACCAGCTACATTTAGATCTGAATCCAGTAATATGCATTTTCGGTAACTGATAAAGACTGAGGGATATTTTAGACACTCTGTTCGTGAGTTGGATATCTGAAAATGGGCACTTAGACATGCAAATCATGGCAACATTCCCAGAGCCACTTTAGAAGCTGGGCATAGAGAACGTCCATGTAGTATAGGGGCATGATAGAAGCGTGGCCTGGGTGGAGCATGGGAAGTGCACATTGTAATTAACTAAGATAATATTGTGAGTAAATTGGTAACATGAGAGACACAATAGGAAGAACCAGCCCAACAGTTGGGTCATTATGCATCTGGAATGTTTGACTTATGTGACTTGACAATTATGGGTCCAATATGGAAGAGTCCATCAAATAATAGGAGCATTGAGAACAAAAGTAGATCCTCATGTATTACATTTTACCTGATTTATGTGAAATTTTGTCCGTATAAAAAAGTTTGTGGGACAGATGACAACATTGATTAAAACAAGGCACCAAGAACATCAGTCTCACTTGAATACATGGACTACATTGGTTCCAATAGTGGAACATTGTCTGCAATATAATCACTCATTTGCTCAATTAAAATGGACAGAGGGGGACCAGGATGCAAAGTTGAACTACCAGGAACATTTATAGATTTTTGCTTTAAACACTGTGGCCCTAAGAGGCTTGAATGCTCAAGTGGATTGGTATGCTTTAATATAGTAAGACTCTTTAAAAGGAGATTACACATAAGGAGAATTAAATAAGGAACTATGGGGCCGTGGCTTCAATATCGCACAGAAGCCGCTACTGCCAATTAGTAAACATATCCCTATGCCTTTAAAACATATCCCTATGCCTTAGTTGACCTTTCTCTAGATGCAGAGAAGGCCTTTGATAGGCTGAAATGGCCGTTTTTATTCCAGGCGTTGTTATGGTTTGGTATGAGCAATAGGTTTATTGACATGAATTGCACCATGCATTCTCAGCCTGTAGGTCAAATATGTGCCAATTCCACCATATCAAAGTCTTCCTGTCTGGGTCGAGGCACCTGACAGGATGCCCTTGTCACCACTTCTTTTTAATTTGGCCCTGGAACCCTTGGCCTTACTGATCTGCCAATCCCCAGATAGCGTCAGTTTCCTTATCAAAGACCAGCAGGTGAAGCTTTCGGCATATGCCAATGACTTGCTGTTATTTGTTGAACCTCCCTCAATGCCAGCAGTCCTCTGCACCATTGATGGCTATTGCCAACTATCTGGATACAAAATTAACTGGAGTAAATCAGTCGTTGTCCCTTTGAACAACCAAGTCTCCCAAACTGACATTTAGGATTTTCCATTCCAATGGGTGCTGCCATTTTAAAATATTTAGGAGTTCATTACTGTCCCTCCATTCAAGCCACTATGGAACACAATGCCAAGGAGTGCATTGAGCTTCTCCAATCCCTTACCCACCCAATTGTCCCACCATTTTCTCTCATGGTGGGGCCACTTGGAATCAATCAAAATGATGCTGGTATCCAAGGTCAGTTATATCTTCAGAATGATTCCAGTCTTGTTTCCTTACTCCTCCTATCGGAAACTAGAAAAGATATTGCTGAACTTTCTATGGAAGCACAAAATCCTGCATATCACTGCTTGGAAATTGAAACTTCCTAAAACGCAAGATGGTGTGCAATTCCTAGATTTTAAATTTTTCCTTCTCAAGTAAGGGTCCCGATGGTGTGCTGCTGATATGGAGCAGCAGGGCTTGGCATGGTCTTACCTGGAAACTTTGATAGTTTCTTTGATAGTCGGCATCTTTTACTAGGTATGACGCATACTGGAGTCAGAAACATTTCCCCGGTGATTCTCTCTACCCAGTCTGCCTTTCATTTGTTTGCTAGTCAACCTAAGGAAGCTAAGCCATTCTCTAACTGTTCTCCTCTTTGGCTTAGCCCCCATCTTAAGATCCATAAACAGCATTTTTTGTGGAAAGCGTGACAGAGGCGGAACATCTGGACAATTAGGCAACTGATGACCCCCATGGCATTTAAAACATTTGAAGATCTTCAACAGGAGTTTGCCCTCCCATCTCAATCCTTTTTTCAGTTCTTACAACTTAAGGTCACGATACCCCCTCCCAAGCCTTAGAAGAATGGGAACCCATGGTTAAAATGCATGATACTGCTGGGACTGGCAAAGTAGCCTCTAAATTCTATGCCTACCTCTGGGACGGTGTTAGCCATTATTGCATTGGCATGGAAAAAGTCTGAGAATCCACTGCTGGCGAGCTTCTAACCCGCTATCACTGGACTCAGTTTTGGAGCCCTCTCAATCGCATTTCTTAGTCCACCTCACTGGTACAGACTATGTTCTTTCTGGCCCATAGAGCATATATTACACCAGTTATGCTTACAAAATGGAACCCGCAACAGGGCAGCCGGTGTTAGTCTTGCTTGCTGCACACAGGTACCCTTCCTCATATGTTGTTTAACTGCCCCAATATACAGATCTACTGGCAACAGGTTTGGGCAAAAATATCTCATATATTGCATCTTCAAGAGCAGCTGAATTTCTGTATCATTGTGTACCAGTCTCTTGCAGGTATAGCTTCATTAAATAAGGCGGATAGGACTCTGTTTGATCTGATGCTTAGTTTAGCCCTAAAAGTGGTTGTCACTCATTGGAAAGACTCCTCACTATTGACATTGCACCGATGGTGGAAAATGATATTTTTATTTTATTTATTTTATTTAAATTATTTACATTCTCTTATATACCGCGCTATTCTGCATCAGTGCGGTTTACATTGAACAAACTGAAATTACATTGAACAGGGCATTATAACTTGGAGATAACTATTTTACAGGGAACATGGGCTATGGAGGGTTAAGTGGCTTGCCCAAGACCAGAAGGAGCACCCGTGGGAGTAGAAACCCCAGTCTTTCCGGTCCAAGGTTGCTGTCCTCTAGTGGGATTTGAACCCCTGACCTTCCGGCCTGAAGTACCTTGCCCCAACCACTAGGCCACTCCTCCACTCCACTCCACTCTATTTTGTAGATATGAGGTGACTTATACTAACTGTAATCACCAATCCACTATGAATGTGATTAGATTAAATGCCACACACTGTAATATATATGTCTAGAGCTAGGGGCAGTTGGGGGGGGGACTGTTTGTTTTGCTTATCTCTCGATATATTTTCCTCACACCAAATGTCTTAAAATTAAATAATGGCTTTTAAAAAAAAACAGTATCCTGTTTCCAACAGTGGCCAATCCAGGCCACAAGTGCCCGTCAGGTTCCCAAAAAGTAGACCGTTTCCATGTTTATCCCAGGGATAAATAGTGGATTTTCCCCAGCCCTCTTTAATAATAGTTTATGGACTTTTCCTACAGGAATTTGTCCAAACCTTTTTAAAACCCAGCTACACTAACAGCTTTTACTGCATCCTCTGACAATGAATTCCATGGGGAGCCCTGCAGCATTATGGGGGTAGATCAGCAGCTCGTCCTCCAACACAAGGCAGCATAGCACTAGGACTCAGCCTTGAGAAATTCAGCTGTTTGGTGGAGATCATGAAGTTCTCTGTGCACAGAGCGTAGGCATATGGAGACTTTTCATGCGGAGGTGGCGCATGTGCTTATATAGGGATCTCACACATACGTACCCATTGTCATTACGACTAGTGTATTTCTATTTTTTGTCATCTATGAACATTTCCGCAGCTGCTCTTCTCTATGGGGACTCTACACATGCGTGGTGCTATGGTTTCCGTTGTGTGCAACTGAAAGCCCTGCAGCCCAGGAACTGTGTCTAATAGCAGATAGGGAAGTGACAATTTCAGAAGGTCCATGCATGTTCATGGTGCCTTTTCTAATATCGACATTGCATCTCACACATTTTGACATGCATGTCCCTGCCATTGCCTAGACATCCTTTTTAAAATGTGGCTTAAAGTGAAGGAAAATCTGACTCCAAGCATCGATGGCATTAGAATAGGAGATTTTTATAAGTGACTAATGTGATACCAAAAGCTGCTAAAGACCTTATGTTAGCATGATTTTAGCCACATTTTGATCTACCATGTGCTTTCTTTTTGCTAGGCTGTGGAACGTCCTTTGCTTTTCACAAACAAAAAGATTACTTATTCCTCGTTGGCACTGAAGAAGGCAAAATTCACAAGGTATGTATATGCCTTTTGCATGACTATATGTTAAGGGTGCAGCTTTCAAATTGTCTGCTTTTGTGCAAAACCCACAGATACTTTTTATCTGCTGCTTTCCCTTTGACACAGGCCACAGATTAAAAGGATCCCTGGACTTTTGCACCAGCTTTTCATTCAAGTAGATTTTGTAACATAATCTACATGCATTATGTACTGATCCTGCCCAAATCATGTCACCAAATTAAGCTATAAGCATGCATGTTGTGGAACCTTTTGCACACTTTTAGATAGACTGAGTGAGGCCAGTTTTCATATAGCCAGCATACATAGCTAAATTACTAGAAAATTGTCCATTAAAGCAGTAAAAAATAGAATGAGGTTGATATTCAAAAGGATTTATGCAGTTATCTTTGGAGTTAACCATATAAATAATTTTTCTTCAAAATCCCAGTCTAGGGAGCGCATAACTTTGATGTCTAGCCAAAGCTTTTGGATACAGAAGAGGGAGTACCAAAGGCATTCACAGAATGGCAAGAGTTTGCCAGATAATGCAATATTCAACATTATTTGATTGACTTTATCCATATAAAGATGACCATTTAAATAGCTGTCCTCATTTAAATGGAAAACTTGTGTTTTTAAGTTTAGGACCAATCTTTAGCAGCTCAACTAAAGCAGATAGGTTTGCTTCAAATTCACTTGAAGATAACCACTTAGGGGCTATTTTTGTAAGGCAGCAGCGTGACGTTACGCGCTATTTACATGCATAAGTGCCTATTTTAAAGAACTCTATGCAAAATAGTATGTGCATAAGTCCTACTTTCAGGGGCAGAGCTTGGATGGAACATAGGCAAAGCAGAACAGTCTACATATAAATTATAAAATATAACATCTCCAGGAACAAGTAGGAATGCAGTCTTCACATATGGGTATCGTCGGTACCGACTGAGCCTTCGTGGGAACACTCCCCGCATCCGAGTGGAAAGCTTTTGAGAGCAATCCACTGCGCCTGTGCATCTGCCATCCCTCCTTCCCAAGTCCTCTCCTCAGTTCTTTGTTTTCCGCGGAGCCAGCAAGTTATTTTCTTCCTGCTGAAAAATTTCATTTTTTGGTTTAAATCTGTGCTCTGCCTTTCCGTTGACATTGGTACCTTCCCTGATACCAGCCCTGATATTTCTTTTCTTTTCAAAATATTTTTCTTTCTTTCATTTTTCATTTTTTCCAATTTTGGTGGTTTCTACTGTCAAATTAGACCTTGGCCTACTTTTGTTCCACCACGATGAAAAAACACATCAACGGCTTCAAAAAATGTATTAAATGTTTTGGTACCGTATTAGTCACCGATAAACATGACTAGTGTTTAAAATGTTTGGGTCCAGACCATTTACCGACTGATTGTCCTTTGTGCCAGCAGAGCCAAACAGTATGGTTCTCTGTTTGCCCCGGACTCAATTTCAGTGGCTTCTACATCATCGAAGACATCAGCATCCTCTCTTGGTTCTCAGTTCTCCTCAAACATAAGACTAAGTCTAAGTCATCAGCATCGAAACTCGATACCGATCGTCGAGGTAAGTCTCTTCATCATCATCGAGATTCACCGAAAAGTGCATCCGATGCAGACAGACCTGCCAAACAGCCCTGGCAGGAGGACCAGCCCTCCAAAGCACAACAGGGGTGCTACATGTGTGGAAGGCCCTGTTAATGGTTCCGCATTTCAGCAAACCACTTGATACCATATACCAAGTATCACCATGCTCTGGCTTCCAAAAGCCTCAGCTACCATACCACACTACTCCATGGTGGTGGAATCGGCGATGCGTTGCATAAAGAGTTCTAAAAATAATTTTTCCATGCCTCCGGGCAAGGACTCAACTCTCAATGCCTTTGGCTATTGGTGCTTTCAGGCATGCATGCTCACTTCTAGGATTGCTTCCTATATGCTCTATATGGGCATGTATCTCAAGGATATCTCCTGGGATCTAGAGAATTATGATCCTATCCTTCCTGATGACAAATGTGATGCATTTCAGGCCTTAATCAGTCACAATCAAAATACATCCATATTTCTTACCAGAACATCTTTTGATGCCTTTGAGTCATCGAGCAGAGTTTCAGCAGTCTGCATTGATGCTCACTGAATGGCCTGGCTCCAGGCTTCTAACCTTGAGCAGTGGTTTCAGGCAAAATTGGCCAATATCCCTGCTTTGGAGAGAACCTCTTTGGAAAAGATTGGAAAGAGAAGGCAGGAGAGATTGAGATAGATGATCTCACTCTTAAACGCCTCTCCAGAAAGACATCAGACGCCTCTAGGAGAAAGACTAATCAAAAGAATTAAATCTCAAATTCACTTTCACTTTCAGGTTCAGCTGGTTATCCTCGCCAGGAATAGATTAATTAAGGCCCTGAAATTAATTAATTTTGAGATGAATAAAGTCCCTTAATCTTATTCGGTATAGTTGTATCAGTTCAAATATCCCTAATAGCTTCAAACAAACTTAAATAGCTAAACAAAACCTTAAAACTAAGATGCAGACAGCAGCCCAGCAGAGAGATGAAGGCTATCCAGTCTTTTCCATTGAGTTTCACGTGTACAGTTTCCTCCCAGTTGGTGAGGGGTCATACGTGTGCACTAGGTGCAAGGAGCTCTTTGCCTTCAGAGAACAAGTGCGATCTTTGCTGGCTAAAGTAGCAGACCTTGAGGACATAAGGAAGTCAGAGAGGTACATAGACGAGACCTACAGGGACGTAGTACTGAAATCCCATCTCCATTCTGGCAGCCTCTCAGTTGCCATGGAGGAGAGAGGTCACGTGAAAGGAGAGCATCAGCTTGGTGAGGAAGGAAGTCATCCTGAAGCTAGGACCTGTCCACCAGGAGATGTAAAATCCTCTTGCACCGAGGTTTCTCCAGGGCCATGTGCCCATGAGGGAAGGGTTAGGATGGTCATTATAATTGGCGATTCAATCATTAGGCATGTAGATAGCTAGGTGGCTGGTGGACGTGAGGATCGGCTGGTAACATGCCTGCCTGGTGCAAAGGTAGCCGACTTCACACACCACCTAGACAAGGTTTTAGATAGTGCTGGGGAAGAGTCTGCTGTCTTGGTACTTATTAGTACCAAATGACATAGGAAAATGTGAGAGGGAGGTTCTGAAGGCCAAATTTAGGCTTTTAGGTAGGAACTTCCAGGGTAGCATTCTCTGAAATGCTTCCCGTTCCATGTGCAGGACCCAAAAGGCAGGCAGAGCTCCAGAGTCTTAATGCATGGATGAGATGATGGTGCAAAGAAGGAGGTTTCAGATTCGTTAGGAACTTGGCAACATTCTCGGGAAAGGAGGGGCTCTTCTGAAGGGATGGGCTCCATCTTAACCAGGATGGAACCAGGCTATAGGCATTAACCTTTAAAAAGGCGATAGAGCAGCTTTTAAACTAGATAATAGGGGAAAGCCGACAGTCGCTCAGATGTGCATGGTTTGGAAGGATGTATCCATGAAGGATACTAGCAAAAGAGGGAAGTTAGGGAATCCCAACAGAGAGATTCCAAAAAAGTTAAAAGTAACCCAGATGCCTGGGGTCACGTGATGATGTGGAGCTGAGCGGACACCTCTGGCTGAGCTCCGTTCCAGTCACCCCTAAAACAGCGATAAAAATGGCATTAAATAACAGCGCAATGGTCCCCAAAGAACCTCTCACAATGGCAGAAGCGGTGGTAAGCAGATCTTGTTAGATTAAGGAAGCCATGAGCCGCGAGTAAGGGGATGCCGATCAGAACCCCCAGACCTACTAAAGAGCGAGCTATAAAGATGTCAGGAGAACAGACATCCCCAGTGATCACGCTCCATGATGATGCCGACCAGGAGATCACACTTTCACTCACCACAGTTCTGGATGAATGACCCTCATGCTTACACACCTCTTTTGAAGAGTTAAAGGGGAAGTCTTGAATCCCAAATACAGAGGTTCAACAAGTGGAAACTCTGGTCAAACAAACAGGAGAGCAGAGCTGTGGTCTTGGACTAATTGGAATGGAGCTGCAAGAAGCTCACCGAACAACTGGATGACCAAGAGAATAGAGGAAGGCGGAACAACATAAGGTTGATTAGGCTTCCCTGAAACGTGCCATGAGAGTGGAGCTCCATGATATAATGGAAGTGTGGCTTCCCCAGCAATTAGGAGTGACGACAGCAGGTGCACAGCTAACTGTGGAGCGAGTACACCAGCTTGAATCGCGGTGGGAAAATGCTGGTAGACCTCAACCAGTCACAGCAAGGATACTCATTATCTCCAGGAACAGCCACATATGGGTACGTCGGTACCGACGGAGCCTGCGCAGGAACGCTCCCCAGCTTCCCAAAAAGGAAAGCTTTTGGGAGCATCCCACAGCGCCTGCGTGCTGCCTTCCCGCCTTTCCTAACTGCCTCTCCCCAGTTCTTCTTTTCCGCGGAGCCAGCAGGTCGTGTTCCTGTCACCGCTGAAGAAGTTCTTTGTTTTATTTTATTTCTTTGGTCGCGCGTCTGCCTTCCCCGACGTCGGACCGGCTTGGCTACAGTCATCCAACCTCGAGCCATGGGTGCAGGACAAGTTGGTCGATGTCCCCTGCCAAGGTGAAAACCTCTTTGGCAAGCCCATGGCTGAAAAGGCTGCAGAACTCGAGACCGAGACTCTGACCAGGACTAGGCTGTCCAGAAAAACCTCTGCCCCTTCTCAGAAGAAGAAGGGCTCGGGAAAAAAGACCTTTTACCCGAGGAAGTCCTCTGCCTATAAACCATACCCTCATTATCAGGCCTCTGCAGCTCCCCAACAGGGTCAGCAGGCCAAGGGGCAGGGTCATGGGCCCCGTAGGCAGAAGGCCCCCAAGCCACCAACACCGGCCCCTGCTCAGCAGGGTGGGGTTTTTTGACTCAGCAAGCATAGCCTCTTCTCCTCAGCTGGCTCACATCAGCACAGGAGGCCGGCTGGCCCACTTTATCAACAGGTGGTCAGCCATCACATCAGATACCTGGGTGCTCCATATAGTCCAAAAGGGCTATCTTCTCCATTTTCACCAGGTACCTCCCTCCTATTTTCCAGGGGAGCCTCCAAGACTCCCTCTGCACAGGGACCTACTCCTTCAGGAGTTAGCAAGTCTGCTAAAGGACCAGGCTGTGGAACCGGTGCCCCACCACCTGAGAGGTCATGGCTTTTATTCCAGGTATTTCCTGGTACCAAAAAGAACAGGAGGCCTCCGACCCATCCTAGACTTGCGCAACCTCAACAAGTTCCTGGAGAGGGAAAAGTTCAAGATGCTTACCCTTGGAATACTGCTGCCCTACCTCCAGCAGGGAGATTGGCTATGCTCCTTAGATCTAAAGGATGCTTATACTCACATCCTTATTCATCCAGACAACAGACAATACCTCAGATTTGTTGTGGGGGGAAATCACTACCAGTACAGAGTACTTCCCTTTGGCCTATCTTCGGCTCCCAGGGTGTTCACCAAGTGCCTGTTGGTGGTGGCGGCCTACCTGAGGCTTCAAGGTCTTTTTGTGTTTCCATACCTGGACGACTGGCTCATAAGGGGCCAGTCTTCCCAGGAGGCCAGTCAAGCCACCCTTCGCACTGTGGCTCTGCTTCAGCACTTGGGGTTTGTCATAAACTTCGCAAAGTCCACTTTGCTCCCGTCCCAGAACTTGGAATTCATAGGAGCAAGGCTAGACACTCTTCAGGCGAGGGCTTTTCTGCCAGTGGACAGGGCCCTGCGGTTGATGGATGTAGCCAGGCAGTTTCACAGCAATTCCCTGGTCTCCGCCAAGAAATTCCTGAGACTTCTCGGCCATATGGCTTCCACGGTTCATGTAACCCCCAATGCCCGCCTGCACATGCGGCCTGCTCAGTGGAGCCTTTGAACTCAGTGGCATCAGGCCACAGGGAGCCTTGCAGACTCAGTGAGAATATCCACCCTGCTCGTCTCCTCTCTACAATGGTGGCTTCATCTTTCGAATCTGGTACTCGGAGTGGATTTTCAATCCCCTCCGCATTCTCGAGTACTGACGACAGATGCTTCTCTTCTAGGTTGGGGAGCACATTGCCAGGGGGCATGTACTCAGGGTCTCTGGGCTCCTTGGGAGGCTGCTCAACAGATAAACTTCCTGGAGCTATGGGCAATACGCCTAGCTCTGAGAGCCTTCTCCCACCTCACATCTCACCAGTCTGTACTGGTCCAGACGGACAATCAAGTTGCCATGTTCTACGTGAACAAAGAAGGAGGCACATGCTCCTCCCTTCTCTGTCAGGAGGCACAACGCTGTGCTCTAGGGCCGTCAATCACGGAATCCTCCTCAAGGCTGTCTACCTCCCCGGTCAAGAAAATTACCTGGCGGCGTTTCCTCCCACGCCACTAGTGTCTCGAACACTGTTCAAGGT
This sequence comes from Ichthyophis bannanicus, assembly GCA_033557465.1. Lineage (NCBI taxonomy): Eukaryota > Metazoa > Chordata > Amphibia > Gymnophiona > Ichthyophiidae > Ichthyophis > Ichthyophis bannanicus. The sequence continues at coordinate 102,693,319 of CM066032.1, read as the reverse complement.
CCTCATGGACAGGGCCTCAATGATTCTGATAGCCCCCAGGTGGCCGAGGCAACCGTGGTTCCCACTCCTGCTGCAACTGGCGGTGGACACTCCCCTGCCTCTGGGAATTCAACACGATCTCCTGTCTCAGGACCAGGGGTCTCTCTTGCACCCCAACCTCCAGTCCCTTCATCTGATGGCCTGGCTGCTGAAAGGGTAGTCCTGGCTCCCCTACTCCTGGCTAGAGAGGTGGAAGACATGGTCTTAGTCTCTAGGCGGCAATCCACCAGGAAATCCTATGCTCTTAAGTGGCGTAGATTCTCCACCTGGTGTGCTCAGCACAGCGAGAATCCCTTCTCGTGCTTGGTAGCGGTAGTATTGCAATATTTGTTTTACCTCTCCAATCTAGGCCTTAAGTCCAACTCTGTCAGGGTTCACCTCAGTGCTCTCTCAGCGCACCACTCGCCGGTGGACGGGAGGCCTCTTTCCAACCACCCTTTGGTGGCTCGTTTTCTCAGAGGCCTCCTCCTGCTTAAGCCTCCTTTGCGTCCACCAGCCCCTGAGTGGGATCTGAATGTGGTCTTACAGCAGATTACTTGTCCGCCATTTGAACCTATGGCTACCTGCCCTCTCCATTTTCTCTCCTGGAAAACCTTGTTTCTGGTAGCTCTTACCTCTGCTAGGCGAGTGAGTGAACTTCAGGCACTAGTGTCTGATCCTCCTTACACTAAGTTCTACAGGAATAGGGTAGTCTTACGGACTCACCCGAAGTTTCTCCCTAAGGTTGTCTCCCCTTTTCACCTCAATCAGGAGGTGGTTCTTCCGACCTTCTTTCCCAGGCCGCATGCCAACCGGGCTGAGATGGTCCTGCATACCCTGGACTGTAGGAGAGCGTTGTCCTTCTACCTTGACCGTACGCAGGAGCATTGAAGGGCTGTTCAGCTCTTCGTTTCTTTTGACCCCAATAAATTGGGGTTACCTGTTTCCAAGCGTACTTTGTCCATATGGGTCGCTGACTGTATCGCCTGGGCTTATGGGGTAGCCGGCCTCTCGTTGGAGGGTCGAGTCACGGCTCATCGTATCAGGGCGAAGGCTGCTTCAGTAGCTCATCTCCGCTCTGTTCCGTTGGTAGACATCTGCCGGGCCGCTACTTGGTCTTCAAGCCAGACTTTTGCGGCCCATTACTGCCTTGAGAGGGAGTCCCGCAGGGACAGTGCTTTCGGACAGGCAGTACTCCATAATCTCTTTGGGGTTTAGGCAACTCCTACCCTCCGGCCCTGGTGTTGGGCTACCGGTCGGGGGCGTTCTCAGAGAAGATTCCTTCCTTACGTACTGACGAGCTAGAGGGAGCTCATTTTTTCGGCTTGAGGTCTCCGGTAGCCTTAAGCTGGGGAGTCCCATATGTGAGGACTGACTTCCTGCTTGGTTCTGGAGAAAGAGTAGTTACTCACCTGTAACAGGTGTTCTCCAGGAGCAGCAGAAATCAGTCCTCACAACCCTCCCTCCTCCCCTTGGAGTTGCAGTCATATGATTTATTTTTGCTATTTTGCTGTCTTTTAGCTATGTCATCAGACTGAGCAAGATGGCACCCTTGGGCGGGAAGGGGACCGCGCATGTGGGCTGCAATTCCCAAAGGCTTTCTTTGAAAACTGGGGAAATGCTCCGCACGAGGGCTCCGTCAGCGCCGACGTCACCCATATGTGAGGACTGATTCCTGCTGCTCTTGGAGAACACCTGTTACAGGTGAGTAACTACTCTTCCATGTCAGAACAAATGATACCGCCAGGTATCCCTCTGAGCATATCAAAAGTGACAGAGGGTGAAGCAGTTAGGTGCACAGGTGGTGTTCTCTTCAATCCTCCCTGTTGAGGGTAAAGGCAAAGGCAGAGCGGCTCGCATCCTGGAGATGAATGCATGGCTGTGTGGATGGTGTCATTGAGAGCGTTTTGGTTTCCTAGACCATGGGATGCTGTTCCAAGGATTGCAGAGCAGAGATGGCATCCATCTGTCCAAGAAAGTTTGACACGCCTTCAGTAGTAGACATGGCAATAAAAATGATTTAGTTTCTTTTTTATGGTCTTTAAATACATTCAAAGAAAATATACAATTTACAGCACAGGTGGAAACGAAAAAAATCCAGTTTCTGGACATTACAATAGAATTATCTCCTACTGGCTTTTTAACTTCTTTATATCGAAAGCCTGTTCAATGTAACACATTGTTGCGGTTTGACAGCTTTCATCCACCAGCGCTTAGGAAAGGCTTACCATATGGGCAATTTCTGCGGCTTCGCCGCAACTGTACTCTGCTGTCTGATTTCAAATTTCATGCTAAAGACCTTAGCCTTCGGCTATTTTCACTGGGTTACCCAGTGAAGGTGGTTAAATCAGCCTATAAACGGGCCTGTTACACGCATAGGGAATGGCTAATTGGTTCTCATATTTCAGCACCGTTGAACGATAAAATAACAGGTATTTTTCCTTATATGAAAGAAGTATCAGCAGTCATTGGACTGGTTCATAAGTTATGGCCCATTTTGGGGCTACATTCTTGCTTTAGAAAACAGCTGCAAATAGCCTATTCCCGGAAAGCAAATCTGAGGGATCTATTGGTGAGGACTACAGCCCCTCTTGATCGTCCACTTTCGAGACATGAAAATGTTGGTCATTTTCCATGTGAATCTTGTAATTATTGCTGAAGCACATTATCCGATCCAGTCTGGATTGATAGTCGTAGCCAGAGAAAGTATCAGACTCATTGGCATACAGACTGCACTACTGATTTTGTTGTATATTTAATTGTCTGCCCATCCACACTTTATTATGTGGGGCGGACTTCACGGACCTTCAAGCTACACTTGGGGGAACATGCTTTCGGCTGCGCACAAAGACTTTGACAGCACCATTTGTTGACCACTGCTTGGAAAACTCACATACTTTTGAGCTGCTCCAATGGCGAATTTTGGACCACGTGCCACCTAACCCTCGGGCTGGCGATCGGGTTCAAATTTTACAAAATCTTGAACAAAAATGGATCTTTCGCTTAAATACAGTAATCCAATGGGTTTAAATATGCAGGTAGATTGGCATACTATTTCATAGTCATTCAGTCAGGGAAGAGGTCTCTGACTGGTAGTTCCTCTTCCTTCTGTTCTGATTGGCTTCTCTGTGTTCAAAAAAAACTCACCTGAGGGGTGGGTCTAACAAAAGCAGAGCAAACGTGCTGTGATGGCTGGGTTATAAAAACCGCTTCATTCAGAAAAGTTTTAAGGCTGAAATTTTCATTAAACAGTGGTTTGACCTGAAACAGGGGGCTTATGGTGGTGTCCCCGAAACATGCCACGTCGTATTTGGAACTACTGTTGGTGACAGCATAGAAGCAGCCTGATTTAACCACGCACAGCTAAGTATCAGCTGTTTTCAAAATTCTTTAATTAAAATAGACGGGCCACGGAGGTGAGAGGTGTTTTCCTCTACACCAAGCTGGCCATTCCAACAAAACATTGTTCTGATTATCTGGTTATTTATTGTCACTAGGTTCAGTTTTGTGTTGGTAATTGCTGACCTGGTGAATGTTTTTTTAGTGTTGGTTCAGTAGTAGACTGGCTAATCTACTGAAGAGGGCTTTAAACTAGATTCGTTGGGGATTGGTGAAGAAAGCCCCCAGGTAAGTGAAAACCACCAGGTAAGTGATACATTAAATACCTTTATGGAAATGGGTAACAGGGGTAACATATGGAAAGCAGTGTGTATAAATGCCCATAGCATGGGAAATAAGATCCCTGATGTTGAAGCTTTGGTGGGAGTGGTTGACTTGGATTTAGTGGCAGTTACAGAAACATGGTTCACAGAAAACCATGATTGGGATGTAACTATACCTGGCTATACTTTATTCAGAAAGGACAGGGTAGGAAGTAGGGGAGGAGGAGTGGCACTATATGTAAAAACTACTATTAAAGCTTTGGAATTACAGAGCTTAAAAGGGAGAGAGGAGGCATTGTGGGTTAAACTAGAAAGAGGGAAAGAGAACGTAACACCAATTTTTAAAAAAGGTTCCAGGGGTGACCCGGGAAATTACAGACCGGTGAGCCTGACATCAGTACCGGGGAAAATGGTAGAAACCATCATAAAGAACAAAATTACACAACATGTAGATAGTCATGGCCTAATGGGAGACAGCCAACATGGCTTTAGACAAGGAAGATCTTGTCTTACTAATCTGATATGTTTCTTTGAAGGTGTGCATAAACAGGTAGACAAAGGTGAGTCGGTTGATATAGTGTATCTGGACTTCCAGAAAGCTTTTGACAAGGTCCCCCATCAGAGACTTTTGGCAAAACTAAAAAGTCATGGGATAGGAGGCAGTGTACTATTGTGGATCGGGAACTGGTTAAAAGATAGAAAGCAGAGGGTAGGGCTAAATGGCCAATATTCCCAATGGAAAAAAGTGAATAGTGGAGTACCCCAGGGATCTGTACTGGGTCCGCTACTTTTTGACATATTCATAGATGACCTGGAAAAGGGAATAACTAGTCAGGTTATCAAATTTGCAGATGACACAAAACTGTTTAAAGTTGTTAAAACCCAAGAGGATTGTGGAAAGCTGCAGGAGGATCTGGATAAATTGGAAGACTGGGCATCCAAATGGCAGATGAAATTTAATGTGGACAAATGCAAAGTTATGCACCTAGGAAAGAACAACCCACACTATAGTTACACGATGCAAGGCTCCACATTAGAAACCACCACCCAGGAAAAGGACTTAGGAGTCATCGTGGATAACATGTTAAAACCCTCCGCCCAGTGTGCAGCGGCGGCCAAGAAAGCAAATAGAATGCTAGGTATCATAAAGAAAGGGATGGAGAATAAAACAAAGGATATTATAATGCCTCTGTATCGCTCCATGGTACGACCGCACCTTGAATATGGTGCAATTCTGGTCACCGTATCTTAAAAAGGACATAGCGTTATTAGAAAAAGTACAGAGAAGAGCCACCAAATTGGTGAAGGGGATGGAAGGCTACTCCTATGAAGAGAGGCTAAAAAGGTTAGGGCTCTTTAACCTGGAAAAGAGACGGCTGAGAGGAGATATGATAGAGGTCTATAAATTAATGAATGGAGTGGAACGGATAAACGTGGATCAATTGTTTACGCTAGCAGAATATAGAAAGACTAGGGGACATGTAATGAAACTACAGGGTAAACTATTTAAGACAAATAAGAGAAAATATTTTTTCACTCAACGTGTAATCAAACTCTGGAATCTGTTACCGGAGGATGTAGTAAGGGCTGTTAGTATAGCTGGGTTTAAAAAAGGTTTGGACAAGTTCCTGGAGGAAAGGTCCATAAACCACTATTAAAAAGGGACCCAGGATATCAATGCTTGACCCAGTACAAGCATTGTGGAACCTGTGGTCTTTTGGGGATATTGCTAGGTGTGTAGGACCTAGATTGGCCACTGTTGGAAACAGGATACTGGGCTTGATGGACCTCGGTCTGACCCAGTATGGCATGTCTTATGTTCTTATGTTCTTATGTTCTTAGAAATCTATTTGCATTGGCATGATATACAGGCCTCCCTCACAAGAGGAAGAGGTGGACAGAGAGTTAATTGAAGACATACACAGCATTGCTAGGAAAGGGGAAGTGCTACTGATAGGGGATTTCAATATGCCAGATATTGATTGGCACATTTCTGCTGCAGTATCATCTAGAAGTAAAGAGATCCTGGATTCTCTACAGGGAGAACTATTCAGGCAATTGGTAACAGACCCCATACATGAAAGGGCCATCCTGGACTTGGTGCTTACCAATGGTGAAAGTGTTTCTGATGTTATAGTAGGAGATCATTTTGCATCCATGTGGTTCACTATTAGGACTAGGGCTGTAAGAATCCATTCAAAGATCCATTCAAAGGTGAGAGTCTTAAACCTTAGGAAGACTAACTTTGCCAAGATGGGCCAATACCTCAGGGAGTCGTTAGCGGGATGGGAACAACTGGGGGATGCAGAAAAACAGTGGGCAAAAATGAAAGGGGATATTTTAAGGGCAACCATCCTTTTCGTTAAAATGGTAAATAAAGGTAAAAGGAAAAGGAGACCGCTATGGCTTTCGAAAGAAGTAGCTGAAAAGGTGAAGAAAAAGAGGGAAGCCTTCATGAAATACAAGAGATCACAGAAAGAGGAAGACAGGCATCTATATTTGGAAAAACTTAGAGAAGCTAGCAAAGTAGTCAGGAAAGCAAAGATTCAAAAAGAGGAGGAAATAGCCAATGCAATAAAATGGGGGGATAAGACATTTTTCAGATATGTTAGTGAGAAGAGGAAGGGCAAAAGTGGTATTGTCAGACTCAAGGGTGAAAGGGAGGAATATTTATTTATTTATTTAGACAGTTTTGTATACCGCCTTATCCTTCAATCAAAGCGGTCACAACACAATTGGGGGATACATTTAACACGCGGGGATATGAGACACATTCACTAATACTTACAGGGAACATGGGCAATGGAGGGTTAAGTGGCTTGCCCAAGACCACAAGGAGCATCTGTGAGACTAGAAACCCCAGTCCTTCCGGCCCAAGGTTGCTGTCCTCTAGTGGGATTTGAACCCCCGACCTTCCGGCCTGAAGTACCGTGCCCCAACCACTAGGCTACTCCTCCCTTGCTCCCTTGCTCCCTGAATATGTAGAAGCTGATGAGGATAAAGCGGAATTGCTTAACAAATATTTCTGTTCTGTGTTCACAGATGAAGAACCAGGAGCAGGACCTCAGAAAACACCCACAAACAGGAATAAAAGCAAGGGACATCTTGAACAATTTTCAGAAGACTGTTCGTGAGAAACTAGCTCAACTTAAAGTACACAAAGTGATGGGACCGGATGGGATACACCCTAGAATACTGAGGGAACTTGGAGACGTTCTAGCAGCTCCACTGACTGACCTTTTCAATGCCTCGTTGGAGTTGGGAGTGGTGCCAAAGGACTGGAGAGAGGCTCATGTGGTGCCTTTACACAAAAGCGGAAGTAAGGATGTGGTTGAAAACTACAGGCCGGTTAGTTTAATTTCGGTGGTGAGTAAATTATTGGAAATGCTGCTGAAAGAGAAAATAGTGAGAAATCTGGAGTCCAGCAGATTACGGGATCCGAGGCAGCATGGATTTACCTGAGGAAGGTCTTGTCAGACAAATCTGATTGATTTCTTTGACTGGGTGACCAGGGAGTTGGACCGAGGGAGAGCCCTAGATGTGGTGTATTTAGATTTCAGTAAAGCCTTTGACACTGTTCCTCACAGGCGACTTATAAACAAACTGAGCACCCTAGGGATGGACCCTAAAGTTTCTGTTTGGGTTAGAAATTGGTTGGGTGGGAGGTGACAAAGGGTACAGGTAAATGGAGCTCACTCTGAGGAGAAGGATGTTACCAGTGGTGTGCCCCAGGGATCTGTCCTTGGTCTGATTCTTTTTAACATCTTTGATAGTGATATAGCGGAAGGGCTGTCAGATAAGGTTTGCCTCTTTGCGGATGATACCAAAATCTGCAATAGAGTAGACACCCAGGAAGGTGTAGATAACATGAGGCGGGATCTAGCTAAGCTTGAAGAATGGTCTAGAATTTGGCAGCTGGGATTTAATGTTAAAAAATGTAAGACTGCAGCAATCCAAGAGAGAAATATAGTATAGGGGGTGGAGTACTTTTGTCCACTAAAGAAAAGCGGGACCCTAGGCATGGTTGTGTCTGATGATCTTAAAGTAGCTAAACAGGTAGAAAAGGCGCGGCAAAAGCTAGAAGGATGCTTGGGTGCATACGGAGAGGAATGGCTAGCAGAAAAAAGGAGGTGATACTGCCTCTGTATAAGTCTTTGGTGCGATCTCATTTGGAGTATAGTGTGCAATTCTGGAGACTGCACCTTCAAAAGGATATAAACAAGATGGAGTCAGTACAGAGGGTGGCTACTAAAATGGTTAGTGGTCTTTGTTATAAAGCATATGAGAACAGACTTAAGGATCTTAATATGTACACCTTAGAGGAAAGGCGGGATAGAGGTGATATGATTGAGATGTTTAAATACCTCTGTGGCATAAATGTACAGGGGGAGAGCCTCTTTCAATTGAAAGCAAGTTCTGCTATGAGGGGACATGGGATGAGGGTGAAGGGGGATAGATTCAGAAGTGATATGCGGAAATATTTCTTTACGGAAAGTGTGGTGGATCCATGGAATAGTCTCCCAGTGGAGGTGGTAGAGATGAGGAGAGTATCTGAATTCAAAAAATCATGGGATCTCTAAAGGTGTCATGGCGCAAGGCAAATAGCGCCTATGGAAATAGATGAAAATGTGCAGGGCAGTTTTAAAACAGGGAGCTCAAAGCACATGGCTAGGGGTTGCTATGAGCAACCAAGCAAAACATTGGCACCGGCTGTAGGTAAACACCCCGGAGTAGCATTACCTCATAGCTCGTTAGAGGAGCAGGAACAGCTGCAGGGACTTGAGCTGATGCGGGGCTCAAAGAATGACGCACATAAAATAAAGTCAGTCTTGAGCAGAGAGAGACCGAGACTAGGCAGAGGAACAGGACCGAAAGAGAAGCAGGAAACAGGAACACGAAAGAGCAGAACATATGAGAACCAGGATACATACCTGAGAGCTCTAGACGGATATTCCAGCAGCACCTCAGAGGAGTTTGCCCAGGAGGGATTACCCGAGGTTAGTGCCAGGGAGTTGGGCTGCACTGAACCAGAGTCCAGTTGGGGACCCAGAGGGATTCCAGGCAGCAAACGACGAGGAGCTGTGAGGGGGAATTCACACGAGAGCAGGTACCTGAGGCATAGAAGCTCTTATCCAAAAGAGAGTTCCCAGCTTAAAGATAAACGTCCTGTGAGGGGAAGTGAAAGGGAGAAAAGTTTCCAGCTTCCCGGCAGCAAACGTTCAGGCAGAGGTCAGCCTGAAGAAAGGCTAATTCCCTGGAATAGAAGGGCACTTGATTTTACCTGCACTAGTCCTGAGAGGTATGGCCCTCTAGAGGGAAAATCCACATTGCATGGTAATCTGCCTTTCCACTCTAATAGTGGTGAGAAGAGAAGCCCTTGCCAGGAAGAGGAGGGATTTCTAAACACTGGTACAAGTTACAGCCCTACACAAGCTAATAGCAGAGAAGCTCATGAGGCCATGGACTGTGATTTCTGTGAAGATAATTCAGAGGATTTCCAGATGGACTGTACGCTGGTGTTTTCAGATAGTGTGACCTCTTTCTGTTAAAGCTTAAGATAAGCGTGCAAAGGAGAAATCTGTGTAAGGGCACAGATTTCACTCTACAGCCATTGTAACAGAAAAAGCCTGTTTTCCATTTTTGTTTCTTAAAGCTGAAAAGAAGCATTTCCTTTGTCATTTTTTAGCCCTATTTTGTGTTGTGCCAGAAGCATGGTTTACTTTCCTTTATGATACCTGTTTGCAAAAGTTCTCCCGGGAAGGGAAATAAATACCTCTTTCAGCATAGCTACTCATCCACGACTACACTCTTATTGAAGAGCTATTGGGACTTCAACTCCCAGGGGGCACTGCTAGTCTCCGCTACATAAGAGGAGCCTCACTGAAGCCCCAGGCCTTTTGCCTCCGGGGTAAGTAGGTGGGTGACAAAGGAAAAAAGGGGACTGTTGTAGTTGTTGATATGGAAGGAGAGACTAGATAGGTCATGTGGTCTTTTTCTGTCATCATATTTCTATGTTACTTGTAAACACATTAAACAGGATGTGAAATACTGGTGCCATACCTAAAAACTGGATTTTACAAGCCAACTAATTTGGTATCTAAAATAGATTTTTCTATATATACATATATGAAAATTAGACTTTATTGCTGATAGAAAAATAGTGCAGATATAGGATAAATTAGTTTTCTGAGGTAGCAAGTTATGTAGCCCTATGATTACAATTACCAAGATAATAAATCACTGTTTTAGCAACCGTCATTGATTCGCACTGCACTCATACATACAGAAAATTAGCTGTCTGACTCTCTAGGCCCACATCCACTGGGAGAATTTAGACCATTACCTTAGCTTTTGCCAGAAGGATGATTGTGGCTGGGTCCAAGGATTTGTCTCCAGAATGTCACAAAGTCCAAAGGATGGCAGTGGTCCAGTGCAGGCAGTCCAGTTGCGGTGAAATAACACAGAGCTTCAGTTCTGTGGGAGACATTCACTCTTTCTTGAGGTTAGTCCTTGTCCTTGCACACTGTCTGATTTTCCAACTGGAGTCAGACAGGCAGTAGGGCTACCAGAATGCTAAGAGCCAGCTGCAAGTGTTTGGGAGCAAAGTTAGAGTTCCCAAAAAATGTTCAAAAGTGTCTTTGTCCCTCTGTGCCCTGAATTCTCATCACAGCATGAGGATTGACTGGCCTCAGCTACTGTATGTCATCTTCCGCGAATCAGGTTAACAATTGTCAGGTGGTCCTTTTCCAACCAAAGGTTCATGGTGAGAAAAGATGCTGGTATACAAGTTCATACTTTGTTGCTGGACCAGTAGTACAATCCCTGGATGACAACGGGCCTCAGCAGCGAGTTCTCTGGCACATAGTCATAGCTGGAAACAATAGCTCTGTTGTACAGTACATAATTTGACAGAATTAACAGGCCCCAGGTACCAGCCCTACAGAACGTTTGCAGAAGTAGTGACGTCCTGCTGACTGACAGCTAGATTGAGGTCTTGTTGGGCCCTGAGATGAGCCAGTCATCTAGATATGGGTAAACGCACAGGCCCTGCCTGTGCAGGTGCACTGCGGCTACCACCAGACACTTTGTGAAAACTCTTGAGGCTGAAGAGAGTCAAAAGGGTATCACTCTGTATTGATAGTGTTCTTTCTTGAAGCGAAATCAGAGGTATTGCCATTGACCAGGATGGATGGGGATATGGGTGTAGGCATCCTTGAGATCCAGAGAGGCAAACCAGTCTTCCTGTTTCAACAGGGGAAGAATGGTGGCCAGGGAAGCATTTTGAACTTTTCTCTCTTGATGTAGAGGCTGAGTTCCCAGAGGTCAAGGATCAGTCAAAGGTCTCCTGTCTTCTTGGAAATAAGGAAGAACTGAGAGTAGAACCCCTGGTTACATTCCTGCTGTGTCACAGGCTTGATTGCACGGTTTTTGAGCAGTTTTACAATCTCCTCTACTAGGAGGGGAAAATGGAGGGAGGAACATTGCTGGGCAGGGGTGGGTATTGAGGGGGGGGGGTAACCGTGAAATTGAGTTTGGAACTGGATACAACGATGCCGAGGACCCAACGATCTGTCGTGATGGACTGTCAGGCCTCTGGAAATGCTGGACACAATCTCCTACTGGTAGGTGATCAAAAACTAGGGGCCGCTTTAGATGACTGGACTGAGGTGGCTGCTGGCTGTTTCCTATCCCTATGCCTGGAGCACTAAGGATAAGCAGTGCAGGCTAACACTGTGGCAAAGATTGAAGATAGGGCTGAAAACGTCTACTAGGGTAAAATTGTTGGAAATATTGGTAGTGGTATGCCCTCTGGTATTGAGGGTATTGTGGGCATTGAGACTGGTGACTTGCTTCCTGAGGCTGAGCTGCAAGTTCCCATACCATAGAGGAATGGTCCTTGACCTCTGAGACTGCCTTCTGAACCTTAGGACCAAAAAGGCTATCTCCCTGGCAGGGAGCATCCGTGAAGCGGTCATGGAGATCTTCTTGCAAGCCAGAGACTCTGAGCCAATCTGTGCAGAAGACAAAGTTGGAAGTAGCTGTGGTTCTCCAGGACCAAGCAGGAAGTCAGTCTTCACATATGGGTGACATTGACGCCGATGGAGCCCCTGCGGAGCATTTCCCCAGCTTTCTATGAAAGCCTTTGGGAATACTGCACGCATGCGCGGTCCCCTTCCCGCCTAAAGGTGCCATCTTGCTTAGTCTCTCTTTTTCCGTGGAGCCCGTCGGACGTTTGGTCCTAGTTCACCCGGAAAACAGTTAGATTCTTTCTTCTAATCCCTGCGATTTCTTCGCATTTTTTTCTCCGGTTCGACGCTGGTTCCCCTTCTCGCTGGGTTCGGTACACCGGTATCGAGCCCGATCTTATTTTTTCGGTTTTTGCCCTTCGTGGCTGGCGTTCGCACCCTTTTTTTCTTTTTCCCTGGAAGGCCAGTCCTTTGACCTCGCGGGGGCTCTTTTTTCCCCGATGGCTTCCAGTGGTATTAAGAAGTGTGATCGGTGCAAGAAATTAATGTCTTTCACCGACACACACGACTGCTGCCTTCGGTGCCTCGGTCCTGATCATGAGCCTAAGATCTGTGGACCGTGTGGGAAAAGGTCCACTAAGGCACTGTGAAGTCATCAGCACAAAAAGGAAAGGCTTTTCTCTGATTCGGCCTCCGGCCGGGCCCGGAACTCGTCTGAGGCCTCGACGTCTCGGGAGTCTGACCCCGAGCATCGTCGGGGTTCCTTGGACAGGGGGTCCCCCGAGTGGGAGCGCAAGAGGAAGAAGTGGCTTGTGAGGGCGGTGTCGGAGGAGGTCCCTGGCTCCTCGAGGGCTAGGTCTCGGACCCCCGACCACCGTCCCGGGCCCGTGGAACAGGAGAAGCCGTCAAAAGTACCTCGGGTGGAGCTGGAGTCTGCTGGACACGTAAGTCTTGTTGTCCTCGAGGACTCTCCTCCCAGGGAGCCAACGTCGGGCCCGGCGCTGCTGGGGCCCGAGTCGGTGGCTGCTGAGTCTCCTGAGTTGGGTCTTAGGCTGACAGCCTTGGAGTGCAGACTGTCTGCCTTCATGAATCAGCAGCGGGTGCTGATGGCCAGCCTCGCTGGCGCATCTGCCCCGACCACCGGGACATCGACGTTGAAGTCGACCCCGGAGACTGAGCCGATACGCGAGACCATGAAGGCTCGAGGTCGTCCTCGGTCACGGTCACCCTCGACCTCCCGGTCGGGACCGAGGGCGTCGACGCTGGTGCCTTCGGCGTCGGGGCGGGTGCTGCCGGGCCCCACGCGGTCGGAGCCCGTCTCCTCTTCGGACGAGTCCGCCTCTGAGACGTCCGATACCTTCAAGACTCGGTGCGTCCCGTCGGACTCACCACAGTCTGAGCCCCGGAGTAGATCCCCTCCAGAGGATACCCGGTTCTCGGAGTTTGTCCGGGATATGGCCACTGCTTTGGCGATCCCGGCGGACCCCAAGGAGGAGCCTCAACCCGAAGAGCTCGAGGCCCTCCAGTATGACTCTCCTCCGAAGGAGGCATTTACTGCGCCGGTTCCTCCGATGCTGGAACTCTTCCGGATGTGGGAGGCACCGGCCTCGGCGCCGGTTCTAAGCAAGCGAATCGATTCCATTTATCGACTCTATAAGAGCCCTGGTATTCAGAAGGCACAGCTACCGCACCATTCCATGGTGGTGGAATCGGCCATGCATCGTCTGAAAAGCCAGAAGATGCACTCCGTGGTGCCCCCCGGCCGGGAGGCCCGGAACCTGGATGCGTTTGGTAGAAAGTGCTTCCAGGGCTCGATGCTTGCTTGCCGTGTCCAGTCTTACCAGCTGTACTTGTACTTGCAGGACCTGGCAAAGGAGCTTGCCGGGTTCTCTGCTGGTCTCTCCGGGGAACCTTTGCAGAGGTTCAAGTCCTTGTCTTCGGGGATCCAGGAATGCTCTAAGTTCATGTCCCGAGCAGCCTACGATGGCTTCGAGGCATCGGCCCGTGTTGCGGCAGCCGGCATCGCGGCTCAACGCCAGGCATGGCTGCAGTCATCAGACCTTGAGCCATGGGTTCAAGACAAGTTTGTCGATGTCCCTTGCAGAGGTGAGAACCTTTTTGGCAAGCCCATGGTAGAGAAGGCTGCTGAGCTCGAAACCGAGCACCTCACGAGGACAAGGCTGTCTAGAAAGACTTCTGCCCCGTCACATAAGAAGAAGGGCTCGGGTAAGAAGTCCTTTTACCTGAGGAAGGCGACTGCCTACAAACAGTTCCCACCTTACCAGGCCTCCCCCGCTCCCCCACAGGGTCAGCAGGCCAAGGGGCAGGGACATGGGCCCTGTAGGCAGAAGGCCCCCAAGCCTCCGGCTCCTGCTCCCACTCAGCAGGGTGGGGGTTTTTGACTCCCAAGGCATAGCCTCTCCGTCTCTGCTGTCCCATCCTTGTACAGGAGGTCGACTAGCCCTGTTTGCCCACCGGTGGCCACCCATTACAGGAGACAGTTGGGTCTTAAGCATAGTCCACAAGGGCTACATGCTTCATTTTCATCAGTTGCCTCCTCCCTACTTTCCAGGAGAGCCTCCAAGGCCTCCTCTCCATACAGCCCTCCTCCTGCAGGAGCTTCAGGGTCTGTTGTGAGACAAGGCGGTGGAGCCTGTGCCTCCCCACCTACAAGGTCACGGTTTCTACTCCAGGTACTTCCTAGTACCAAAGAGAACAGGGGACCTCAGGCCTATTCTCGACCTCAGAAACCTCAACAAGTTCTTAGAAAAGGAGAAGTTCAAGATGCTTACTCTTGGAACACTTCTGCCTTACCTCCAGCAGGGAGATTGGCTATGCTCTTTAGATCTAAAGGATGCGTACACTCACATCCTCATTCATCCAGACCACAGAATGTACCTCAGGTTCATTGTGGGAGGAAACCATTATCAGTACAGAGTGCTTCCATTTGGCCTCACCTCCGCCCCCAGGGTCTTTACCAAATGCCTGGCAGTGGTGGCGGCCTACTTAAGGAATCAGGGTATCTGTCTTCCCCTATCTGGATGACTGGCTCATCAGGGGTCAGACGTGCCAGGAGGCCAGGCAAGCCACCCTCCGAACAATTTCTCTACTCCAACACCTGGGGTTTGTCATAAACTTCGCAAAGTCCACTTTGCTCCCCTCCCAGAACTTGGAGTTCATAGGGGCAAGGCTGGACTCTCTGCAGGCAAAGGCTTTCTTGCCAGAAGACAGAGCCCAAAGACTGATAGACTTGGCAAACCAGTTTCTCAGCAGGTCACTGGTATCCGCCAGGCTCTGCCTGAGACTTCTTGGCCACATGGCTTCGACAGTACATGTGACTCCCAATGCCAGGCTTCATATGAGGCCTGCGCAATGGTGCCTCAGAACTCAGTGGTCGCAGGCCACAGGGAGCCTCAGCGACAGATTAAGGGTGTCCAGACCATTCCTGCACTCCCTACGTTGGTGGCTGCATCCCCCCAACTTACTGAAAGGGATGCCTTTTCAGCCACCTGGGTTCACAGTGGTGTTGACCACCGATGCCTCCCTGCAGGGCTGGGGAGCACACTGTCTGGGCAAGTGCACCCAAGGCCTGTGGTCTCCCTGGGAGGCCATGCAGCAAATCAATCTGCTGGAACTGCGGGCTATTCGCTTAGCCCTCAAGACTTTCTCTCAAACTGGCCCACCAGTCTGTCTTTTTACAAACAGACAATCAGGTAGCCATGTTTTATGCGAACAAACAGGGCGGCACTGGGTCCAGGCTCATTTGTCAGGAGGCGCAGGACCTTTGCTTGTTTGCGCTCAGGCGCAACATGTTTCTCAGGGCGGTTTATCTTCCTGGCCAGGAAAATTACCTAGCAGACAGGTTGAGCAGGATTCTGCAGCCCCACGAATGGCAACTCCATCCCTTGGGGGTTCAGAAGATTTTCCTGAGATGGGAACTACCATCCATAGATCTATTTGCCAGTCCCCTGAACAGACAGCTGCCCAGGTTCTGCTCCAGGCAACCGCATCCTCTGCGGCTAGCAGCAGATGCTTTTCTGATTTCCTGGTCCCAGGGCCTCCTGTATGCGTTTCCTCCCACGCCTCTGGTGGCCCGAACCCTGTTCAAGATTCTACAGGACAAGGCCTCAATCCTTCTGGTAGCCCCCAGGTGGCCGAGGCCACCTTGGTTCCCACTTCTGCTTCAACTGGCAGTGGACACTCCACTACCTCTGGGGTTGCAGCCCGACCTTCTCTCTCAGGACCAGGGGTCTCTTCTGCACCCCAATCTCAAATCTCTCAATTTGATAGCATGGAAGCTGCAAGGGTAGTTTTGGCTCCCTGGGGCCTCCCTCAAGACATTGAGGAGGTCGCCCTGGCCTCTAGGAAGCAGTCCACTAGGAAAACCTATGCCCTGAAATGGAAGAGGTTATCTGTGTGGTGTCAGCTGCGTACAGAAGATCCTTTCTCCTGTGCTGTACCAGTGGTGCTTCAGTACCTGCTGCACTTATCTAATCAGGGCCTTAAGTCCAATTCTGTTCGGGTCCACCTCTCAGCTCTAGCAGCTCACCACTCACTGGTGGAAGGCCACTCTGTCGGTTCACCCCTTGGTGTCCCGGTTTCTCAGAGGTTTGCTCTTGCTCAAGCCTCCTGTCCGTCCTCCAGCCCCTGAGTGGGAGTTGAATGTGGTCTTGCAGCAACTGACTCGCCCACCTTTTGAGCCGATGGCTACTTGTCCTCTCCGCTTCCTATCCTGGAAGACACTCTTCCTGGTAGCCCTAACCTCGGCCAGGCGAGTAAGTGAGCTTCAGGCCCTGGTCTGTGACAAGCCTTACACTCGCTTCTATAGGAACAGGGTAGTCCTTAGGACTCATCCAAAGTTCCTTCCAAAGGTTGTCTCCTCTTTCCACCTCAACCAGGAGGTGGTTCTTCCAACATTCTTCCCTAGGCCTCATGCAAGCCAAGCTGAAGTAGTTCTGCATACCCTGGACTGTAGGAGGGCCTTATCCTTCTACCTTGATCATACGCAGGGGCATAGAAGGGCTACTCAGCTCTTCATATATATATATATTTTTTTTTTTTGTTTATTGAAATTTTTTAAACATACTTACAAAATAAAGTACGGGTAATCAAGATGCCAATGTCGTTACATAAACAAACAGAACTAGGAAACCATCCATATATAAATAAGGAAAAAAGAACACATCAGCAATCATATTCTTAGCCCACTATAAATCCTTCTACCTTGATCGTACGCAGGGGCATAGAAGGGCTACTCAGCTCTTCATATCTTTTGACCCTAATAATTTGGGGTTAGCTGTGTCCAAGCGTACCTTGTCCATTTGGGTGGCTGACTGTATCACCTGGGCTTACAAGGCGGCTGACCTTCCCTTGCAGGGTCGGGTCACGGCCCATCGTGTCAGGGCAATGGCTGCCTCAGTAGCTCATCTCCACTCTGTACCGTTGGCAGACATCTGCAGGGCTGCAACTTGGTCCTCAAGCCAGACTTTTGCGGCCCATTACTGCCTGGAGAGGGAGTCCCGTAGGGACAGTGCTTTTGGCCAGGCAGTACTCCGGAATCTCTTTGAGGTTTAGGCAACTCCTGCCCTCCAGCCCTCCGTTGGGCTATCAGTGGAGGTTCTTTCAGTGAAAAGCCTTTCTTTGATGCTGGGACTAGAGGGAGTTCTCTTGTTCAGCCTGGGTTCCCTGGTAGCCCAGAGCTAGGGAGTCACCCATATGTGAGGACTGACTTCCTGCTTGGTCCTGGAGAAAGAGTAGTTACTCACCTGTAAGAGGTGTTCTCCAGGAGCAGCAGGAATCAGTCCTCACAACCTCCCTCCTCCCCTGGGAGTTGCAGTTGTACATAGTTTATTTTGCATTTTTGTGTGCTGTTTTTTAGCTATGTCATTTGACTGAGTAAGATGGCACCTTTAGGCGGGAAGGGGACCGCGCATGCATGCAGTATTCCCAAAGGCTTTCATAGAAAGCTGGGGAAATGCTCCGCAGGGGCTCCATCGGCGTCGATGTCACCCATATGTGAGGACCGATTCCTGCTGCTCCTGGAGAACACCTGTTACAGGTGAGTAACTACTCTATCAGGCGACTGAGTCAAAGAATCATAGGTAGCCTGAATAACATGATAGAGGGATTATTGCAAATTATCCTGAAGAGTATGGGCCTCTAATATTGGAATGCTAGTAGGATCTGGCATGTGCGAGAGTAACTCATGATGATATTGAAATAGATGGGCCAGGTTCTTCAATCCACTTTGGATTCAGTAGGTAGACTTTTCAATGTCCGCTGGTCCTTCCCTGAGGGCATCTGAATATGAGACTTGGAAGACTTGGCTTTCTTAAGGACAGCTTCAGAGACTACTGACATGTGAGGCAGCTGCTGATGCTGGAAACCAGCTGCAGGGAGCACTTTGTATTTAAGGTCTAGACGGCAAGCAGTGGCAGGGACTAATGCTGGCATCTTCCAAACTGGTAGAAGGAGATCCTGCAGAACTTTTGGAATTGGAATAGCCAGGACCACCTTAAGGGTGGTACAGGCCCACAGAATAGACTGAAAATCCTTCTGTGTTTACAGGGGCTTCCTATTCTGGAAGAGAGGAGGGTTCCTGCACTGGAACCGGAGGAGGCTGGCAAGAGAGGGCCTCTACAGGTGACAGTTGATCACTAGCAGGGGCTGCTCATAGCAGGGCTTCAGTGTCCTGGACAAATTGGCATAACAATTGCAGAAGGGGATCACTAGAGAGAGCCCTATCTATTGTCAGGGGAGTCGAAGGAGGCAAGGTCTGTTTATGGGCCACATGATGTTTAGCCCTTCTGGACCTATGACAGGAAGTCTCAGACAAGTCTCTGTCAGACTTCCACTTTGCAGGCACAGGTCCTGAGAGCGCCGTGCACTTGCAGAGTCGTCCTTCTGGCAATGTTTTGATTTAGATCGATGGAGAAATGCTCTGGTGGGGTTTTTTTTGGTTCAGTACCACGGAGGAAACCAAAACTGAAAGTAAAAATAAAGAAACTAAGAAAAAAAACCCTGTGTGAGTGAGAGGAGTGAGGGAGACATGCAGCTGGTTGGCTGCCACGGAAACAGAAGACTGGAAAGGATGCAGGGCGTGCAGTCGAGCAGGAAGGTGCACGATGTTCTGAGAATTTAATAAAGTTGATTGAGAGGATGTTGTTTAAGCGCTTCAACAATAGCTCTTTGCTATAGCATATAAATATGGAGCCTGTGATGTGAAGCTCACTGGATCCCCTGGGGGACTACGCGCTGCCGCATAGTGGGACAAGTTATTCCCTGAGGCTTTTTCTCCCTTTATTTATTATTCTATAAATTTTTGTATTTCAACATCATCATAAAAAAACATAAAAACACTGCTGGTCTTTGGTTGTTGGTGCGTTTAAGCCTTAATAGTTTTTTTTTACCATATGAATATTGGAAATATTTCAATTAGTTGGTTTATTTAGTTGACAGGTGTTCTGAGAGATGCTTCTGGTGATAATAATGAGTATGTATGAGATAAATTTGAATACAATGAGAGCAGTGCATACAAATATATCTCATGCATATTCATTAGGGACATCCTGAAAACCTGACTGGTTTGTGGCCCTTTGGGGATGGGGTTGGAGATCCCTGATATAATATATACAGGAAAAGGTGAATAGTGGTGTACCCCAGGGATCTGTGCTGGGTCCTCTGCTTTTTGACATATTCATAAATGACCTGGAAAGGGGAATAACGAGTGAGGTTATCAAATTTGCAGATGACACAAAACTATTTAAAGTTGTTAAAACCCAAGAGGATTGTGGAAAATTGCAAGAGGATCTTGATAAATTGGAAGACTGGGCATCAAAATGGCAGATGAAATTTAATGTGGACACGTGCAAAATTATGCACCTAGGGAAGAACAACCCAAACTATGGTTACACGATGCAAGGTTCCACATTAGGAACCACCACCCAGGAAAATGATTTAGGCGTCATTGTGGATAACATGTTAAAACCCTCGGCCCAGTGTGCAGCGGCAGCCAAGAGGCAAATAGAATGGCTAGGTATCATAAGGAAAGGAATGGAAAATAAAACAAAAGATATTATAATGCCTCTATATCGTTCCATGGTGAGACCGCCCCTTGAATATTGTGTGCAGTTATGGTCACCGTATCTTAAAAAGGATATAGCGTTATTAGAAAAGGTTCAGAGAAGAGCCACCAAAATGGTAAAGGGGATGGAAGGATACTCCTATGAAGAAAGGCTAAAAAGATTAGGGCTCTTTAACCTGGAAAAGAGAAGGTTGAGAGGAGATATGATAGAAGTCTATAAATTAATGAACGGAGTGGAACGGGTAAACGTAGATCGATTGTTTACGTTATCAGAATATAGCAAGACTAGGGGACATGCAATGAAGCTACAGGGTAAACTATTTAAGACTAATAAAAGAAAATATTATTTCACTCAACGTGTAATCAAACTCTGGAATTTGTTACCGGAGGATGTAGTAAAGGCTGTTAGTGTAGCTGGGTTTAAAAAAGGTTTGGACAAGTTCCTGGAGGAAAGGTCCATAAATCATTATTAAAAAGGGACCCAGGATATCAATGCTTGACCCAGTACAAGCATTGTGGAACCTGTGTCTTTTGGGGAAACTGCTAGGTACATATGACCTAGATTGGCCACTGTTGGAAACAGGATACTGGGCTTGATGGACCTTGGTCTGACCCAGTATGGCATATCTTAAGTGTTTAACAGACTAATGGGGTCTTCTAGTCAGCAAGAAACTGCAGTAGCCCAACTAATTTAGAATAAATGAATGATTAAGTGTTTTAGACCCTTTTTGTTCAGGAGAGGTTTAATAGAGCTGATTGATCTGTGGGCAAAGAAGCACTTCTTAACTATTTGAGGTTTGTAAGAGAAAGAATTATCAGTGATTACTCCTAATGATGTTACAGTATCTGTGATAGTAATCGGAGTACCCACAATATAAGAAACAAAGCTGCAGGGAAAGCGCTAAATAGCCACATTGCAGAAGAATTTTTGATATTTAGCACTAACCTGTATCATGGGCAACAATAATCTGCAAGTTATCTGTATATAGATGCACACTCTCTCCTAATCCTTAAATAAATGTTGCCAATGGAGCCAGAAATAAATTAAAAAGAATGGGGGCCAAGACTAAGCCCTACAGGATAGGGGATATACTCTAGATAAGGATTGACCATTACTAACTTTAAAAGCATGAGAGGATAAATAGGAATTGAACCAGTCCAATACAGATCTGCTTAATCCTACTTCCTGTAATCTGTGTGATAGTAGTGTATGGTCAATCAAGTCAAAGGCTTTAGAACTAATAGCCCTAAAATTGGACTGTCTCGAGTGAAGAGCGTTATTTGCTCAATAAAGAAGAGAAGCTGTTAAAAAATTGTGTGTGGGGGGGAGGGGATTCTAATAATTTGACCACAAATGGGAGATTGGTCTGTAATTTCCTGGATCTGAGGAATCCAAATCTGGATCCTTTAAGACAGGATGAATGACCGAGTTCTTCCAGTGAGCATATCCTTGAATAAGGCTGGAATTTATCAAATCTAGAAGATGAAGTGGAGAAATAGGATACAAGTTCCCGTAATAATTTAGAGTGAATCAGATCAAAAAGTGAAGGACACAAATTCATCAGTGCCATGGTTTGGACATTAAGTGGAATTGGGAAAATATGTTCTGTGGCACATACTTTGTATCTAACTGGGTACTAAGACTACAGGAAGCATGGGAATTCAGTAAATTTGGAGCCTGGTTCCAAGAATTTTTCTGTGTTCTTAATTTTTCAGTTAAAACGGGTATCAAAGTGATCGGCGTAATCAAATAGCACTCTTTCTTCTGAATTGTTATTGGTGCCAGTTTATGAACCTGGTGAAATAGTTGCCAAGAATAATTTTTATTCATCCTAATTGAAGCTTTGAATTTAGTTTACAAAAGCTTGCAATTTGACAAGTTACCGGGATATTTATATTTCTTTCATTCCCTTTCCACCTGGTGCATTTAGCACTTATGTTTTCTGTGATCAGCAGAAAACCATGGATGTCTGTGAGCAGTATTAATATCTACAATTTTGATAGGAGCAAATAAATCAGTGGAAATTGTTAGCGCTGAGCTCCAGTTGATAACTTTCTGATCAAAATTAGTAACTGGAAAAGAAGGCTCCAATAACGCAAGAACACGTGTGCAGAAGTATCTTTGTTCAGGAATTTTAAATTCCTCAAAGCTTTCTTTAATCTAGAAGGTAGCGAAGAGAAGATATCAATAAAATAGAAAAACGGATCAGATAATGAGCCGTCCAAGACAGTGATGGGATAACAGGGAGGCTGAAAGCGGAATGAACACTTCTAAAATAAAATGGATCAAGGCAATGACCTGCTGAATGAGCTGAAGCAGAGGATGAAAGAATAAAACCAAGATCATATAGTAAAAATAAGAAATTAGCCTTTGCACCAGAACCTGGGGTGTCAATGCATAAACTGAGATCACCCCACAACTGCCTCACCCTTAAAACTACCATGCCATAACTGCCTCATCAACCTACACACTGCCCCATCCCTAAAACCACTCCGTTATACTGCTCTATCAACTCTCAAACTTCCTATCCCTAAAAATACCACCCACAACTTCCCCAGCACTGCAAAAAATGCCTCACCCCCAAAACCAAGTTTAGCATGACTGTTCCATCACTTCAACAGTTGCCCCTGTATCTGCCACACCACCCCAAACATCATTCCCATCCCTAAAAACTACTGACCCACCATTGCCCCACCTCCAAAAACTACCCCTTACAACTGCCCCACTAACCTGCACATGGCCCCATTCCTGAAAACCCTTCATAACTGGCCTACTATCCCACAAACTGCCTCACCCCTAAAAAAAGTACCCTAAAATAGCCCATTACCCTGCAAAATGTTTCACCCCAAAAACTGCCCCCTATAACTGGCTGATCAAATGCCCCACCACCCCACTAACTGTTTCCACTCCCAAAAAACTAGTGCCTTGCAACTGCTCTGTCCTTAAAATTTACTCCTTCGCAACTGTCCCACCACCCTGAAAAGTGCCCCACCCACCAAAAATATTCCCCTGCAACTGGTCCACTCTGAAAAGACCTCCTCCATGTAAATGGCACATCCCTAAAAACTCTCCTCAGTAACCACTAACCTGAAAACTAACCCCATCCTCAAAACTACCTCCTGACAACTGTCGCCAACCCCCAAAATTACATCCTTGGTAATTGCCCCCCATCCTCGGCTACCCCACCAGACACAAAACATGCAACAGATATACACTCACACCACTCGGCACACAAACAGCACACACACACGCGCATTACAAATAATTCCCTAGCTGCGATGTACTGCATTTTAAGTTACTGACATGCATGTTTCATTTGCTTTGCTGTTATTTCTACTGTGAAAACTACTGACCTGAATTGTACTGCTTTCTTATTGGTTGCTGTCTGTACTGTCAGCTAGTATCTGTTGCCGTCGACAGAGCTACATAAAGGAATGGACAAGCTAGGAACATACCTTGGATCCAAAGTTTAGGGGAGCGGTGTTGAATGCGCTGAGCACTCGGGAGGTTAGGACCAGGACCATACCTAGCCCTGTGCGAGCGGTGTGGCCGCACAGGGCGCAAAGGCTTAAGGGGTGCATTTCAGCTGTCTGCCGTTGCTTGCTGCCGCCACTTTTTCTTCTCTCATCAGCGGCAGGCAACGGCAGACAGCCAAAATGCGCCCCTTAAGCCTTCCCGCGGCACGCTAAGCAGGTCTGGTCCCTCTGGGAAGGACCAGACCTGCTTAGCATGCCGGTGTCTTACACATTGGGTGCACGCCTCTTCTCTCCCGCCCCCATAAAGTGTCTAGATGGAGGTGCTGGGGGGGGGGGGAGTGGCACGCCCGATGTGCAAGTCGCAAAGTGCGCATTTCACGATTGGTACGGCCCTGGTTAGAACTGACAACTGTCTAGCTTTTTTCATAATTCTACCAATTTTTATATTAATGTCTGGAAGCTAGAAGGAAATCTAACATGTCTGAACATTTTTCAGAATGAAAAAAAACTATTATCGACAATTCTCTAATCCTCCGCCACTGTATGTGAGTAAGCCTGCCAAGCCTGCTTCCAATGTAACTAGCTGCAGAGACTGTGGATAGGATCCAACCAATGGGAAGTCTATGGAGGTGGAGCACTGAGAATGCTGCTCTACTCCCAGAAAGGGTTAGTTCCTTGTGCTGTACAAATTGCGTTTCTGCGTGTGGTGGGGAATGAAAGAGAAATGAAGCACACCCCTCCCCCAAAAATATAAATACGAGAAATGCCTCAATGCATTTCTCTAGAAAAAGCAGTTGCAGCACACTATCACTGATTCACAGTAACACAGCAATTATGCAATTGTACTTGTCAAGCACTCCTCCCCTCTTATCTCCTCTCATGATCAAAGACACGCAAAGAACATATACACACAAGAACACATGCGCACACTCACATGTGCAAATACATACATACAGACAAGCAAGCGTACACACATGCAGGAATACACAGACGCACATACAAACACACCTGCAATGACACACAGACATGTGCATATTCATACAAACAAGCACAGACATACTAACCCACAAAGATACATATACACAGGCTTTTTTTGAGGGGGTACGCAGTGGTACAGAGTATTGGAACCTTTTTTCATTGCCTGCTATAAATGACTCACGGTCCTCATGTATTAATGAAAAAGTCCTGCATGTGAGTACTGGCACCTTTTTTTGTGAGGAAATATACACTGATTATACATGCACACAAACAAAATAGTTGAACATACAGAACAGCCTGGGCTGGCCTGAGGGTTTCTGCTGCCCTAGGCAGGCCCTCCCTGACTGCGGCATTCATCATCTTACCTGGAGGAGGGGAGGTGGAACAGCCATCCCTCCTTGTGCTGAAGTGGCAGCTGAACTGCCACTTCAGTGCCACCTCGGGCCTTAAAGTGCCCACACATATGCGTGCTCACGGCCTACTGCTCCTGCCTCCCCTCCAATGCAACCTCTGTAGGCTGTAACTGCGCACCTGCACACAGGCATTTTAAAGCCTGCTGTGTCTTAATGGATGGAGTAGCCATGCCACCTACCAAGGTCTGCCACCCTAGGAAATCACCTAGTAGACAGGACTGCCCTGAGAAGAGCAATATATACACATACACACACACTCCTATAGACATGGGCGGCTCAAAGACAATCTGCTATCTGAGGCGAGAGATAAGCTCTGCCCCCCCTCCCACCCCGCCAAAATATAGGGGATTCCCCAGAACCCTAGTCAGGAACACCTCCACTCAATACCAATCAGGTGGTTACCCCATGAATAAAGAAAGCATTGTATCCCCAGGCTATATAAGGTTTTTTAAAAAAAACATCATTATGCTGTTTTTATGCAACAAAAATGTAGCAGATTAATTATATAGCCTGTGAATCTAATGTAAAACATATTGACCCCTGATATTGCACACTGGATTGGCCTGCTTTTAAATGTAGCTATATATTCTGAAAAAAACAAAGGAGATGCCAGCTGATCACAAACTAAGAAACAAAATGAAAAAGAAAGAACCATAGCTAATTTTATTTTGATGTTATAAATTGTGCTGCGCTTCTTGCTTTTTATTTTTGAACTGATATTCTACATCCAAAGAAACCCTTCTCCCAATAATGAGTGCAGAGGACATTTCCTCAAAGAACTCAACCAGTATTCTCTCCAGAAATTTTTGCGAGCAGGGTGCATGAAGGTTTAGCCAGGTAGGTCACATTATAAACTGGCTGGCAGCAGACAACATAATTAGTTGTCTTTCCTTTTTCCATTCCTTCTTATTTTCTTGCTATGATTATGTTAGCCAGACGGTCATTAAAATCAGCCGGGTGGCACACGCATTTAAAAGGTCCTGGGGAAAACACTGTCAACATACACAAAATAATTTCTGATTCTGGTGTCATCTCAGTATCAGCAATACAAACCTTCACTAGTCATGGACATATTGTGAGGTAATATAAAACCTTACACATAAGAACATAAGATATGCCATACTGGGTCAGACCAAGGTCCATCAAGCCCAGTATCCTGTTTCCAATAGTGGCCAATCTAGGTCATACATACCTAGCAGTTTCCCCAAAGACACAGGTTCCGCAATGCTTGTACTGGGTCAAGCATTGATATCCTGGGTCCCTTCTTAATAATGGTTTATGGACCTTTCGTCCAGGAACTTGTCCAAACCTTTTTTAAACCCAGCTACACTAACAGCCTTTACTATATCCTCCGGTAACAAATTCCAGAGTTTGATTACACGTTGAGTGAAAAATATTTTCTTTTATTAGTCTTAAATAGTTTACCCTGTAGCTTCATTGCATGTCCCCTAGTCTTTCTATATTCTGATAACATAAACAATCGATCTACGTTTGCCCGTTCCACTCCGTTCATTAATTTATAGACTTCTATCATATCTCCCCTCAGCCATCTCTTTTCCAGGTTAAAGAGCCCTAACCTTTTTAACCTTTCTTCATAGGAGTATCCTTCCATCCCCTTTACCATTTTGGTGACTCTTCTCTGAACCTTTTCTAATAACGCTATATCCTTTTTAAGATACAGCGACCAGAATTGCACACAATATTCAAGGTGCGGTCTCACCATGGAACGGTATAGAGGCATTATAATATCTTTTGTTTTATTTTCCATTCCTTTCCTTATGATACCTAGCATTCTTTTTGCTCTCTTGGCTGCCGCTGCACACTGGGCCGAGGGTTTTAACATGTTATCCACAATGACGCCTAAATCTTTTTCCTGGGTGGTGGTTCCTAATGTGGAACCTTGCATTGTGTAACCATAGTTTGGGTTGTTCTTCCCTAGGTGTATAACTTTGCACTTGTCCACATTAAATTTCATCTGCCATTTTGATGCCCAGTCTTCCAATTTATCAAGATCCTCTTGCAATTTTCCACAATCCTCTTGGGTTTTAACAACTTTAAATAGTTTTGTGTCATCTGCAAATTTGATAACCTCACTCGTTATTCCACTTTCCAGGTCATTTATGAATATGTCAAAAAGCAGCGGACCCAGTACAGATCCCTGGGGTACACCACTATTCACCTTTCTCCATTGGGAAAATTGGCCATTTAGCCCAACTCTCTGCTTTCTATTACTCAGGACCTATAGAGACAATCTACCATACCATTTATTTAGCATTGCTTATATACTGCTTTTCACCGGGTCAAAGCGGTGTATATTCAGGTACAGTACATATTTCCCTTGTCCCTGAAGGGCTCACAATCTGTTTTTTGTACATGAGGCAATAGAGGGCTATGTGATTTGTCCAAGGCCACAAGGAGTGGCTGTGGGACTAGAAACCCAGTCCCTCCAGCCCAAGGTTGTTGTCCTCCAGCCTGAGGCAACTTGCCCCAACCACTAGGCCACTCCTCCCTCATAACAGTATTAACGTCCAAAACTTACATAAGGAGCCTACCCGGAAAAGAGCAGCACTCTAAGAGAATCTGTTTACTAAAGCATGTTAGACTTTTGCAGCTAACGTGGTAAAAAAGTGCAGATAGCTATAGCATGACTTTAACTGCAAAAACTGTGCGTTATCTATGGGGAGCGTGCATAGCATTTCCCCAGCAGATAATGCACCAAAATTACAGAGAGAGTTCCCTGGCAGCACCATGGATGCACATAACGCCATGTACTGAGGTGACTGCAGCTTTGACGGTTACCACACATTGCACACACACCCATTCTCCGCCCATATCCTGCCCACTCTTGCAGATAACAGTTTCTGAAAATCACTGCATTATCTGTTAGCACACCCAGATAGCATGCGTTATCTGCCGCGCTAGCGATTAAACCAGCTTAGTAAACATCCTCCTAAATATTTATATTGCAGTTGTCCCTAGACTATCCATACACCTAATCAGAAAACCAAACAAGCCAGATAACTATAGATTTTCTTAATGCAATTTTACAGTAATTCCAAAGGATTCTTCCTTTTCCAGAAAATAGAGCAACAAACTAGAAAAACATTTCCTAAAAAGCATACAACCAAGAAAACACAAAGAAAGCAGTCACTCATCCTAGCCCACAATAGCAATAAGTGGGGAAGGGAAGGAAAAGAAAAAAAATTTCCCAACACAAAGAGAGATTATCATCTGAGCTGAGCAACCAACAAAATTTCTTATAACTCATGAATCCACCAGAGAATCTATGGAGGCTTCAAGGCGACGAGCATTCAAGAAGGTCAACAGTTGGGAGGGCTCATAAAAAATACACAAATTTAACTGATACTTAATTAGACACTTGCACGGATGCTTCAAGAAAAGATACTTCCCAACTGCTGAAACAGTCGAAGGAGCAATAATAATTTCAACAATCATTCCTTCCTTTTCGTCTCTCCGGGCCAGTCCAGGAATAGTAGGGTTGTCAATCTCCTTCAGCAACTGAGGACTGAAAACTTCAAAGCTTTGCTGACAGCTACCTAGCTCCCCCTGGTGTCAGAGAACCAGTCTTTTCAGTCCTCAGCAGCTGAAGGAGGTGTTTTCTGACAGGCTCCGAGAGAAGAAAACTGAAATTGCCTATAATCCGGTTCTCCTACCTAGCCCTAGCTGGGTTGGTGTTAGGAGGGCTGAGTGTGAATTGAATTTGGCTGATTAAGTTGTAAAAAAAAAAGAAAAAAGAAGTGGATTATTGAGAGAGGCCGGAGGTCAGCTGCCTGCTAGGGCGGTAGAGGCAGAGCCTGCCTCGAAGACCAGTGCCGGGCAGGAGATAAGAGCAGGATCCTGGGAGCCCCAGAATCAACCCTCTGTCTTCAAATTCTCGCCCTTCTCTGCCGCGAGCAGCGGTGCTTGAGGGGTTGGAGAACCAACGCTGGTGTGGCAGGTGCGTTTCTTTGTTGGTTTGAGTTCTTGTCGTGCGGGCTACGCTCGCTGAGTGCCGGGGGGCAGCGGGGCTGTCAGTTAGACCAGGCAGCGATTTTCGGCAAGCGGAGCTCGATCAGGGGACGCGAGATTTGGCTCGGGGCGCAGGGTTTAGCCTCGGAGGTCAGGGATCTTGATTCTGTTATAATGGAGGAGACTGCGGGGGCCCAAAATGCGGCGGGAAAGCTTCCTGCCGCGAGTGAAATGCGGGAACGGCAGCCATTTTAAAGCCAGCTGCCGTTTCTCCCACGCTGCCACAAACCTCCCTGAAAAGAAAGACAAAGTCAAAGAAGTCAGCTCCAGAGATAGTGGTGGACCCCGCACTAGTTGCTCAGGTTCCTGAGGGGTTTCAAGCAGTTTTTTCTCCAGACTTTATTTTGTCACCCCATAAGGCTTACTGCCTGAGATTGGAGCGGGGGCCAGATAGGGAAGCTGGGCCCAGCCCCCCTGATTTGCCCACAGTTTCTGGCACGTCAGGGGACCCAAGGGAGGGGTCTTCCCAAGCGGGTTTGTCGGCCGGGGGTGTGCCTGGGGATTTAGAACAGCAGGCTATGGGTTTCCCAGGACCAGAGGAGGGAGAGCTTCCCTCAGAGTCTAGTCTGGATTTGTGGCCGGAGGATCTGAGGAAGAAGAGATAGCAGCTGGTGATGATCCCAATTTTTTTTGTGTATTTCAAAAGGAGGAGCTCGGGGCGCTCATTTCCCATTCTCTGGCAGCCTTGAATATTGCCTTGCCGGTAGTACAGGCTGAATCCTTGGAGGATCCATTATTGCAGGGGTTTAGAGTGGAACAGAAGTGTTTCCCGGTGCATAGGGTGATTAAGCAGATGGTTGAGTCCGAGTGGGAGTATCCCGAGGCCACCTTGAGAGGGCTACGTACGTTGGGCCGCTTATATCCAGTTCCTCAGGAGGAGAGGGATTTGTTGCGCATGCCAAAGGTTGATGCTTTGGTTTCCGCGGTGACTAAGAAGACTACTATTCCCATAGAAGGCGGCACAGCCCTTAAAGATCTACAGTATAGAAAGCTGGAGTCCATTAACAGGTTTTTGATACCAGTGCCTTGGCGTTACAAACTTCCATCTGTGGGGCATATGTGTCCAGAGCTTCAATTAGATGGCTGCAGGCGGAGTCTTCTCCGGCTTTGGAAGGCACGTCAGCGCCTGAAGGCGCAAAGTTAGAATCAGCCGTGGCGTATCTCGCCGACGCCTTCTATGATCTCGTTCGGATATCAGCTAAGTCCATGGCATCAGTCATTGCGGCTCGCAGATTTCTCTGGCTGAGGAATTGGGCGGCAGACGCATCCTCTAAGGCACGTCTTAGTAAGCTGCCTTAAAAGGGCAAGCTGCTTTTTGGAAAAGCGTTGGAGAAAATTGTGAAGGATCTGGGGGACTCCAAAGGAGGACGACTACCGGAAGACCGTCCGAAGGGGCCGAAACAGGGCTCGGCGCTGAGAGGTCCGAATAGAGAATTTCGCAGATTCAGAGGGACACGGTTTACTCCCTATCAGAGGGGGTGGTTTGTACCCAGGGGTCAGTCCTTTCGAGGTGCTAGAGGATTTGGACAGGGATTTAGCGGACCTCAGTCCAATGCCCCTAAGAAGCTGCAATGAAATGAGGGAGGTCCAGGAGGAGAGCTTGATAGGAGGGCGTTTGCAGCGCTTCCTTTCCGCCTGGACTGCCATCACTACGGACCGCTGGGTATTGGAGATCATTCGGGACGGTTATTCTCTGGAGTTTGAACAGTCGCTTCCCACAAAAGCATTGGCGGTGCAACAGACCCTTCAGCGGTTGCTGCAGATTCAGGCGGTAGTTCCGGTGCCTCCAGACCAGTGCGGTTTAGGTCGATACTCCATTTATTTTGTGGTGCCCAAAAAAAGAGGGTTACTTTCGGCCAATTCTGGATCTCAAGCATGTGAACCACTGTTTAAGGGTGCCGCACTTTCGCATGGAGACGCTACAATCCGTAATTCGGTCCGTGAGGCCGGGCGAGGTGCTGTCGTCCATAGATCTTACGGAAGCGTACTTACACATTCCCATCAACCCCCAACATCAAAAGTTTCTGCGCTTTGCAGTTCCCATGGGACATTTTCAGTTCCGGGCGCTGCCGTTCGGGCTGGCCACGGCGCCTCGCACGTTCACGAAGGTCATGGTGGTAGTAGTGGCGGTGTTAAGGAAGGAGGGTATCCTCGTTCATCCCTATCTGGACGATTGGCTCATCCAGGCTCGCTCAGTTCCGGAATCGACGGAAGCCATCTCCAAGGTGGTAGCCTTTCTCGAAAGCTTAGGATGGGTGGTCAATCGGTCCAAGAGTCAGTTGACGCCCGTGCAATCCCTAGTGTATTTGGGGGTAGTGTTCGACACAAAGCGAGGAGCGGTATTTCTTCCGGAGGGCAGAGTTCGAAGACTCTTACGGCAGGTGGCCGCCTTTTTGCGCCTCAAGGCTCCCACAGCGTGGAGATACTTGCAGCTTCTCGGTTCCATGGCAGCAACCTTGGATGTAGTGCCGTGGGCCAGAGCGCATATGCGTCCACTCCAACACTCGTTACTGTCTCGTTGGTCTCCACAGCGGCATCCCCTCAGTCAACGGTTAAGTTGTCCGGTCCAGGTTTCGGAGAGTCTCAGGTGTTGGAGCGATCCTGCGCATCTTCGGGCCGGAATGCCAATGGATCCTCAGGAGTGGGTGTTAGTCACCACAGATGCCAGTCTCTCCGGATGGGGGCTCATTGTCTGACTCACATAGCTCAAGGGCGATGGACGGCGGAGATGGCCTCCTGGTCCATCAATCAACTGGAAATGAGAGTGGTATTGTTGGCGTTGGAAGAGTTTGTTTTTCTCTTGAGCGGCAGAGCAGTGCGTGTGTTCTCGGACAATGCAGTCACCATGGCCTATATCAATCGGCAGGGAGGCACAGGCAGTGCGGTTCTGTTGGAGGAGAGTCAAGCTCTGATGCGTTGGGCGGAGGATCATCTCCTAGCCCTGTCGGCGGCGCATGTAGCAGGAAAAGACAATGTGCAGGCCGATTTTCTCACTCGCAATGTGTTGGATCCCGGGGAGTGGCGCTTAAACGACGCCATCTTTCATGAAATAACGAAGCATTGGGGCCAGCCAGTGATGGATCTGATGGCAACTTTCGACAATGCCAAGGCGTTACGCTTTTTCAGCAGGGGCAGGGAACGCATGTCCGAGGGCCTCGACGGCTTGGTTCAACCCTGGCCGGTGGGGGAACTTCTGTATGTCTTTCCTCCATGGCCGATGATCGGTCGAGTCATTCGCAGAGTCGCTCAGTACCAGGGGAAAGTAATTCTCATTGCGCCGGATTGGCCGAGGCGGGCTTGGTATGCAGATCTCATACGACTGTTAGCCGACCGTCCTTGCAGGTTACCATGTTGGATGAATTTGTTGTACCAGGGACCCATTCTCATGCCGCAGGTGGATCGCTTCTTGCTTACGGCTTGGCTCTTGAAGGGCAGCGGTTGAGGCGGAGAGGCTATTCCGCAGCGGTGGTAAACACCATGCTACAGGCAAGACGGAAGTTGACGGCTTTGGCTTCTATCTGGGTTTGGAGGATTTTTGAAGGCTGGTGCGCAAGGCACCGGGTGCGTCCGCACGCAGCGGGGGTATCGGAAATCCTGTCATTCCTCCAGGATGGGCTGGACAAGGGCTTGGCGTTGAGTACTCTGAAAGTTCACTTGGCGGCTATAGCTTGCTATCGGGGCAAGGTGCAGGGCCGTAGTTTGACTTTCCATCAGGATGTGCAACAGTTTCTTCGAGCGGTTAAAAACGTGAGGCCTCCTCGGAGGTCAGTTGTGCCGCCTTGGTATTTAAATTTGGTTCTTCGGGCCTTGATGCGCGCTCCGTTTGAGCCGGGAAAGAGAATAGCCATAAAGGAGCTCACTTGGAAGACCGCCTTTTTGGTAGCCTTGTGTTCAGCTAGAAGGATTTCGGATTTGCAGGCTCTTTCCTGCAGGGAGCCCTACATTCAGTGTTCAGAGGAAAAGGTGGTTTTACGCACAGTGCCCTCCTTTCTCCCGAAGGTAGTGTCCGCTTTTCATGTGAATCAGTCCATCTCTCTGCCTACCTTTAGGTCTACACCAGCGATTGCGGGGGAGTGTTCGCTTCATCGGTTGGATCTTGGTAGAGTGTTGCATAGATATATCAGATGGACGCAGTCTTTTTGGAAATCGGATAGGCTGTTTGTTCTGTTTGGAGGAGTCTGAAAAGGGGAAGCAACTTCCAAGGCCTCCATTTCTCGCTGGGTTAAGCAGGCGATAGCAGCAGCGTATCAAGCGAGCGGAAAGGTTCCGCCGGAAGGGTTGCGAGCTCATTCGACTAGGGGTCAAGTGGCCTCTTGGGCCGAGAGAACTTTGATTCAGCCAGTGGATATTTGTCGGGCGGCGACCTGGTCGTCCTTGCATACTTTTGCGAAGCATTATCGCTTGGATGGTCAGGCAGCGGCAGACGCAAATGTCGGGGCATCCGTTGTTTTGGGGGGGATTATTGGGACCCTCCCGAGAGTAGGTACTGCTTTGGTACTGCCCTACTGTTCCTGGACTGGCCCGGAGAGACGAAAAGGAAGAATAAATTAGGCCTTACCTGCTAATTGTCTTTCCTTGAGTATTCTCCGTGCCAGTCCAGGGCCCATCCAGGATGTAGTAGGACATATCGGCGCAGTGAAGGGCGCGCAGAAGAGTCCGTACGACATTTTCATCTGGAAGAAGCACAGGTGTTAGGTTCTCTGGGGGAGCAGTTGTTGACGCGCAGGTTTGGATTAGGGGGCTCCCTTAAGGCTCCTTGTTCAAGTTTCAGAGGGATTTAGCCACAGACTATTGCGGTTTCTAGTTTTGGCTTTGGGTTGGGTACACGAATTTAGGAGTTAGTGAGTTACCTGTAGGTTTGGTTGATGAACCGTTTCTTGTTTTTATGTACTGCTTGGACATTAGTAGACTGGCTCTCTGACACCAGGGGAAGCTAGATAGCTGTCAGCAAAGCTTTGAAGTTTTCAGTCCTCAGTTGCTGAAGGAGATTGACAACCCTACTGTTCCTGGACTGGCCCGGAGAATACTCAAGGAAAGACAATTAGCAGGTAAGGTCTAATTTATTCTTATCAGATATCGGTGCAAAAGTCACAAGTAAAGTTGAAGATGTAACAGGTTCTTCACGCGATGACTCCAAGAACTCAGAAATGCTTAGAACGTCCATTTGCTGTGTCCTCACAACTGCTGAAGTGAAGCCTTTCTTACCAGCAGGTAGTATGCCCAAAGAATCTGCTGGAACAGAAAGAATCTTGGTAAGGTATCTTTTAAACATATCTCTTCCCAAAACGGTAGAAGCCCGGGGAAAATTTAAAACCTGAAGGTTAGCTGCTTGAGCCACATTTTCCAAATGTTCTAATCTGACTGTAACTATGTTATCAACTTTACTTTTCAAATTAGAAAGTTTAGATTGAGTTTCCAGCAACGCAGCCTGTGTACTTGCAAGTTGATTGAGTGATTTCCCATGCACTAGAAGTATCAAGCCCTTGTTTAGCCAGGGCGGATATTTTTTGAATCAGTGCCTCAGCCAAAGAAACAATAGTCGCCCAAATCGTTTCTGGAGTGAAAGTTTCAGGATGCACTGGAGTAAAGTCAGTCCAATTGCTCACAAGCGTAGTTCCTCCTTCAGATGTCAGTGATGCCATGTCTCCTCCAGTGGTGCCAAGGTGCTGCCACTAGAGCTGCCTGCCATGCTTCAGCTGGGGAACCACCAGCTGCCTCTGCCCCTGAGACAAGGCCCCATCACCAATCAGGCTGGGGCTTTCCAATCCAAACTCAGGGTTCCATTGGAAGCAGGGAGTCTTAGGCGGTGGACATGGGTCGGGGGAGTGAGGTGACATGCCCAACACATACGCCGAGTCCTCCGACTCCGGTGCAACCACAAGTGGGCTTACCTCCTCCGGATTACACGTTGGTTGCCAAAGTGGGTGGAGAAAGGGATCCAAAGGGCCAGTGGCCAAAGGTAATGGCATAGAGGCAGGAATGAGAGGGCACCACTCCCCCCTTAGCCTTCCGGTTCTTCCCCATTTAATAAAAAACACACCGCTCTCCAGCTCAAACAGTTGCCATCTTGACGCCACCTCTCACCATCGATTCTTACATAGAAATTCCATGCTAATAGAATACTTGGCCTTGGTCACACACTGAGAATATAGATCAATCCTCACCAAGCATAAAATAAATTAACACAAATGAAAAATAAAATGATGTAGACAAAAATTAAATTGAAATCCCAAAAACACAGACTCTGTATATCAGAAAAAAAGAAAGAGCTGCAGATGCCCCTGTACTGTGCAGTGTATAAAGATAAAATATGTACATTCATCCCAGTATCCAAACGGGTTTGTCTGGTTAGCAGGACCTGCTAGCTGGATAAATCCCGCTGAGAGGGATATTCAGCAGCATTAACCAGCCAGCGCTGCGGATTAAACACTGTGACACTGTCTGGAGAGGTCCAGGGTGGTCCATGGATGGAGCGAGGGGAGTCCAAGCACTTGGCTGGTTAGCAGTGATTTTCAGTCTGCTAACCAGCTAAGTGCCCGTATCAAGTCAGGTCATCTCAATAACTGTCCTACCTTTATGTGGTTTCAGCTATCCAGATAGTGGCTGAATATTGCCACTGTGCCAGTCAGGGCTGAAGCCAGATAGTCAGTGCCAGAGGGATATCCAGATTCTGGCATTGAATATCTGGTTTCGCTTTTGACCGTGGCAGTCACTTTTAAAATGCTGACTGTTGCAGGTTGAATATCAAGCCTGTGAAGTCCAAAGACAGACATATTCCAATCACTAAATTTAAAATAAAAATGTACATTTTCTACCTTTTGCTGTCTAGTCATTTTATTCTCTAATTGTGTTGATCCAAGTCTCGTCTTCTCTTAACTCACCTCTAAGGTCTCTGGTCTATCTGGCACTTATCTCCCCTTCTGTCTTCTTCACTTCCTTTCATCTCTGACATTGATCTTTTCCTTTCGGCTTTCTTCCATTTTTCTCTTGCAACTCAGATTTCATTTCTCCTTATCATCCATTTCTCAGTCTTTATCT
Organism: Ichthyophis bannanicus; assembly: GCA_033557465.1. Taxonomy (NCBI): domain Eukaryota; kingdom Metazoa; phylum Chordata; class Amphibia; order Gymnophiona; family Ichthyophiidae; genus Ichthyophis; species Ichthyophis bannanicus. The sequence goes on along the minus strand of CM066032.1, from coordinate 102,657,654 downwards.
TTTAACTGTGTCTTCCTACCACTGTTCAACCTTTAACACAGCCCTCTTACACCCCATCTTTCTATCCTTTCTCAGCCCATTATTCCCACTCTTTAACTTACTTTCTCCTTTCTCTTTCTCTCTTCTGCCCTCCCTGTGCTCAATATCTCTCCCCTTTTCTTCTGCCCTGTCTTGTGTCTCCCCCTCTCTCACCATCTAGTGCCTCTCCTCTTTTTCTCTTCATATTCCTTCCATGTCCAGCACACTCTCTCTCCCGCTCCGTGTCCAGAATCTCCTCTATATCCCCATGTCTAGCATCTTCCCCCCACTCACCCCATTTTGCGTCCAGCAGCTGCCCTCCATCCCTACCCTGTGTCCAGCCTCTGCTCATTATTCCCTATACCCCCATCCCATATCTAGCATCTGCCTTTCTTACCACATGACCCCCTACCCTAGGTCCAACCTGTGCTATCCGCTCCTCCATCCCATGTCCATCTGCACTCCACCCCCATGCTGCCAGCCCATGTCCAGTATCTGTCCTCCAACCCCCAGTGACCCCATACCTCATGTCCAGCATCTTCACTCTGCCCCTCCACTTCACCACCCTATATCCACTATCTGCCCTCTTTATGCCCTCATCCATGTCCAGCCTCTGCTCTGAACCCCGTGGCCAACATCTGCCCTCCATCACTCTCCACCTTGTATCCACCATGTCCTCTGTCCTCTTATATCCGCAACTCTGTCTGCTATCTACCCCTTCACTATATGTCCAGCATCTGCCCTCCACCCCCCTGCCAGTGTCCTGCATCTCCTTTCCAGCCATTGCCCCCCATCCCCCATCATGTCCTGTATTCCCCTTCCAGCCATTCTCTCCCCCCCTTGCCACTGTTGCCATTTTTCCAATGTCTTCAGCGGCAGCAGCGGCCCTCCGATTTGAAACACACACCAAAATAAATGTGCGGGTCATTGAGTCTCCGCGCTTGAAAGGACTGCAAATGCCTGCCTCCTGTGACGTATCACATGATGTCAGAGGGAGCAGGTATTTTGTAACCCATGTGTCAAAAATTAATAAATAAATGAATACTGGATCCAGGATCATAGACAGAGGGCAGATTCGGGGCTCAGCTGCAATCGAGCAGTCAGGGGCAGCAAAATTTGGGGCATTTTTTCCCCAGTAAAGCTGCCCGACTGTGGCTGCGTACTGCTACAAACATCAGGCAGGCTGAGCAGGGCAGTTTTGGGGCTTTGCTGCAATTCGGACTGTCCGATGCCATTGCGGTCCCGATCACAGCAACAAGCAGTAGTGGCAGCAGGGTTTTTTATTTAAAAAAAAAAAAAAAAAGCGGAGGAGCCATGTTGAGCCACGGGGACCCGTGGTTGAACTCAGCGGCTTTACTAAACAACTTTCCTCAGCTTTTTTAAACTGCTGCCAGTACTGCTCTTCACTGCTGTTGGGACTGCAACAGCATTGGACAGTCCCGATTGCAGCAAAGCCCCAAAACTGCCCTGCTCAGCCTGCCCTATGTTCACAGCAGCAGTCAGCCACAATTGAGCAGCTTTTCCGGGAGAGAAAAACAAAAACAAATTTTGCTGCTGCTGACTACCCGATTCCAGTTGAGCCCCGAATCTGCCCTCAGACTGCCTCTGCCCATGATCCCGCAGCCTGGCAATTATTTATTCAATTTTAAAGCATGGGTTACAAAATGCCCACCCTCTCTGATACAATGTGGTGCATCAGAGGGAGCGGGCATTTGCAGTCCTTCCAAGCATGGAGTCACGAAGACCAGTGTCGTTTGGGGTTTTTTTGTATTTCAGGTGTGAGGCTCACCACCCCACTGCTGCAAACACAGGAAATATGCCGCCAGAGGCAACCGCCTCATCCTGCCTAATGATAGAACTGCCCCTGTCTGGAGACACCATATTCACCAGACATACCGCGCACACACACACATAAGCAATGCAGATACAGACAGATAGGTGTGTGCATGCACAGAGAGACACAGAGGAGTTGGAAAGAATTCCATGAGCCATGCTCTGCATGCTTTCCCTACTCAGGTTCTGGGGTTGTGGCCTGAACCCTAGTGGTAGCAGTGTGAGACTACCTCTAGGGTTCAAACGGGACTGCTCCTGCCCCCAGAACCCTGGATCACCAATGATTACGCTTGGGGTAAATTTATAAGAGGCCTTTTACGTGCCAATGCTGGCTTTATGGACAAAAAATATCTTACAAAATTACCTCTCAAAGGAGTCATTTTATAAACTTTTTCCATGTGTAAAATCTGTTTTATGTTTGTAAAATGGTTCTTATAAAATTACCCCAGGACTTACATGCATAAAAGTATGTATGGTGACACAAAAGCAAGTACTTTTAAAAGACGCATGTGTAGGTCTTTTCTGTAGTGTTATTTCCGCAGAGTGCACATTCTTTATAAAATACACGTCATCACACGGATTGTATGCATGTATGTTTGCACCAGCTCCTGTCCCCGTCTTCAGTGTAGCCGTCATTTCTGCCACTTTCCCCTAGTATTTAATAAAGACACATAGGCGGAAATGTGTCTTTATAAAACTGGCTAGAAGGAGGCACAGCCTTGCCTCTCAACCTAGGCATTTATATATATCTTTGTGCACAAAATGCCCTTTTTACAGTTATCCCGGGAGTCCACGTACAAGCGATGACAAGAATGCACATACTTGCCCATGACCTTAGTGTAGGCGAGTTCTGGGGTCGAGTTGTGATTTACATATGCTGCAATTTCTGTTGTATTTAGAAAATAGAATAGGCTACAAATAAAGCCTTTGTTAAGAAGAATGCGATTGCACTTACTGAATTACTAATACCTGTGTTTCTCTGCAGTGCTCCAAAGCTTATTCGAGTCATTTCCTGGAGACCTACAATGCTCATAATATGACTGTAGATGCAGTACGCTGGAACCCCTTCCATGCCAAAATATTCATCTCCTGTAGCTCTGACTGGACTGTCAAGATCTGGGATCATACCATCAAGTATGTCCTGCATGTTATTTAGGAGTCTGTGGGAAGAGGGAGGGAGGGTTATTTATCGCTGGTTATCAAGAACAGTTGTTTTTTAATTTTAGCAGGGCTCCTTTCATTCCAGGGAACAGAAAATACACAGACAGCTTGGCAACCATTACAACAAAAGCACCATCGAACGCAGCCTCTGGTAGCAAATTACAAGCTTCATTTTTCTCGTTTGAATTTTACATATGGGCAACCTAAAACCTTCCCCCTACCCACCATCCCCTTAAATGATTAAGGACAGTTCTTTAAGGTTTATTTTGGTTTGTGGCTTGTTGTTTTTCTTCATTGACTGTGAGAGGTAGAGTGCTCTCATTGTATTGGGATGATGGTATATTTCCTACTGCTCCCATTAGTAAAAAGGCTATATTTTAATTTTCAAAACAGGAAACCATGAACTACCACATAACATAAGATATGCCATACTGGGTCAGACCAAGGATCCATCAAGCCCCCAATATCCTGTTTCCAACTATGGCCAATCCAGATCACAAGTACCTGTCAGGTTCCCATAAGGTGTACAGATTCCATGCTACGTGTCCCAGGAGTAAGCAGTGAAGTTCCCTGGCCCACTTTAATAATGGTTATGGACTTTTCCTCCAGGAACTCGTACAAACCGCTTTTAAACTCGGCTACACTAACAGCTTTTAATACATACTCTGGTAATTAATTCCAGAGTTTGATTACACATTGAGTGAAAAGATATTTTCTCAGATTAGTTTTAAATGTGCTACATTGTAGCTTCATTGCATGTCCCCTTGTCTTTCTACTTTTTGGAGGTCTAAACAACTGATCTACATTTACCTGTTCCATTCCATTCATTATTTTATAAACCCTTATCATATCTCCCCTCAGCTGGCTCTTTTTTCCAAGTTGAAGAGCCCTAACCTTTTATGTCTTTCCTCATAAGGATATCATTCTATCCATTTTACCATTTTGATCGCTCTTCTCTGTACTTTTTCTAATCCTGCTGTATCCTTTTTAAGATATGGTTAAGGGCCAATTCAGAAAGGCCCTTAAATTTAACCTTTTCATCACATACTACCCCACATGAAGCGAAACAAAATAGTCCCACCCCAGTCCAACCACAGTCTTTCTCCTTGTTCCAAACATTCTTGCTAATTTATGTAAATAGTTTGAGCATGTCATCTAGTTAAAAGACTATATACTCCATGTAAATAGTTCTCCCATGTTCTCCAAGTTGATCCTCCTGTTATATGTAATACTGAACAGCTTGTTGTTCAGGTTTTCTTGTGTTATCTGTAAACCGCGCTGATGCCAAAGAGTGCGGTATATAAGAATTTGAAATAAATAAAAATAAAATAAATGGTGACCAGAACTGCACACAATATTCAATTTGCGGTCTCACCATAGAGCAATACAGAGGAATTATAATATCCTTGGTTTTATTCTCCATTCCTTTCCTTATGATTCTTAGCATTCTATTTTCTTTTTTGGCTGTGTCTACACACTGGGAAGAGGGTTTCAATGTAATCTCCAGGAACAAGCAGGAATGCAGTCTTCACATATGGGTGACGTCTCTGACAGAGCCTGCAAAGGAACGCTCCCCAGGGTCCTATAGGAAAGCCTTTGGGAGCACTTCACTGCCCCTGTATGCCTGCCTTCCCAACTCCTCTCCAGTTCTTCATTTTCTGTGGAGCCAGTGGGGCATGTCGTCCTTTCATCACTGAAAAACTTGTGCCCTTCAGGGTACATTGTACTTCTGCCTTCCCGTTGACACTGCTTCAGTCAAATCAGACACCGGTCCCAATATTTCTTTCTTTTTTCTTTTCTTTTCTATTGATTCTCACCACTAGCCTCACCTTCTAGGCTTACATAGCTTTGTCTTCAACCTCAAAGACAATTATTTTCAGGCATGGAAGAGCCAGTCAGTGGTTTTAAATAATGTACTGAGTGTGCCAGTATCATTTCGGCCACTGATAAACATGACTGGTGTTTAAAATGTTCTGGTCCTGACCATGAACCCACTCCTTGTCCTTTGTGCAAACAAATGACAAAGAGAGGCCTCAAGAACCGAGCCAGGCAGTTTGGATTGTTATTCACCTTGGATTCTGTTTCAGTGGCTTCCACTTCATTGAGGGCATCGGCGACCTCTCACGGGCTCAGGCTTCTTCAAATTCCAAACACAGAAGTAAGTCAAAGTCTGTGGCTGTTTCCAAATCCTTTGCATCGAAGGCCAATTCCGAGGCCAAGAAAAAGTTCCAACATAAGTATTGCGACTCCCCTAAAGTTGTTTCCGATGCAGAGTGGCCAGCCAAACAGCCTCGACAGGAGGATCTGTCCTCCAAAGCACAAGTAGGGATCTGGGATGTTCCCGAGGCATTGACTTCCGGAGAGATGCCAGTTCCCTGTATGTGATTCTTCCCAGACATTGGCCATCTCCCTGGACCAGCGCATGCTGGCTCTCAAGAGGAGATTGGCAGCACTCCTGGCAGCCTTGGTACTGATAACATCGAGAGCTTCAGGAATACAAGCTTCAGCACCCAGCCTACAGCTGAATGTATCGATCCTGATACTGGCCCTTGAACTGGCATCGTTGGAACATCTGGGGCTGATTTCTCAGTTGGAACTGGACGATACCCCCAGTATCCAGCAGACTCAGGCTGCCATCGCTCTCAGTTCCGATACCTCTGAGTATCAGTATCGGCATCGACTGTCGACTTCCACGAAGCATCAAGATCGAACTCAGGACCACCGATATTTTGATTTCTTGCCAGACTCTGAGTCAAGTTCTTCAGAATCTGATGGAGAGTCACTTGATTCCTGAGAACGTCCTGGCATCTCTTTGGATCCTTCGCCGCCTCAGGAACTGTGTCGGTCCCCACCCAAGGATATGTCCTTTCAGGACTTCATATATGACATGGCAGCAGGGCTCTCCATCACAGTAGACTTGAAAAAGGAACCAAGGGCTGAGGAATTGGAGATACTCCAATACCCTCCAATTGCCAAGAAGATAGCTATTTTACTGGTGCATCATATCCTACAGGACCTTATGCTCTGCATGTGGGAGGCCCCGCTCATGGTTCCACCTGTTAGCAAGAAATTCAATACCATGTACCGAGTACCAGAGTGCCCAGGCTTCCATAAACCTCTGTTTCCCCACTACTCAATCGTAGTGGAATCGGCAATGCGCCGAATAAAGAGCTCAAAGAATCATTCATCCATGCCTTCTGGCAGAAACTCGAGAATATTCGATGCCTTCGGGTGTCGATGTTTCCAAGCATGCATGGCGGCCTCCAGAATCAACTCTGACATGCTGTACATGGGCATGTTTCTGAAGAATGTAACCAAGGATCTTGAAATTTTTGCCCCCCCCCCCCACGCTTCCAGAAGATAAGCAGGATGCATTCCAGACCCTCATCAAGCAAGGTCAGAACACTTCTAAGTTTCTTACCAAGGCTTCTTTTGATGCTTTTGAATCCACCAGCAGAGCTCCAGCACTCTGCATTGGGGCTCATAGAATGACCTGGTTACAGGCATCAGACCTCGAGCAATGGGTCCAGGATAAACTGGCCAATATCCTATTTACTGGAGAAAACCTTTTTGGCAAGGATTGTAGGGAAAAAGAAGGGGAGATTGAAACTGACGATATTGCTCTAAAACACCTTTCCAGGAAGACAGCTGACCAATCCAAAAGGAAGGCTCTTCTTAAGAAATCTTTTTATTCTAAAAAGAAGAGATAGTATCCTTCTTACCCACCTTATGCTACCTATCAACCTCAGCAACCTCAGCAGAGGCAGCAGGGTCCTCACCAATCTAAGAAATCCAAAGCTGCTATCTCTCAACCAGCTGCACAGGCACAGCCTGCACCTGGTGTTTGACTCCTTCCTAGACAGCATTGCCAATCTGCCCCTGAAGGGCCCTCAGCCCCTCCACATCACAGGCAGACTTTGTCACAATGCCCACAGGTGGCACTCCAGATTGCCCAAAGGGGCTTATCAGCTTCATTTCGAAACCTTACCCCCCACCTGTTTCACAGGGGATTATCCCATACAACTCCGACCCAGTACTTTCTTAAAAGTATAAGTGATCAACCTGTTGTCCCAGGGTTCCATAGAAAGAGTTCTCCTCAAGTTGTGCTTCTACACTCCATATTTTCTCATTCCAAAGAAAACAGGAGGCTTCAGGCCCATCTTGGATTTCAGAGACCTAAAAAAGTTGTTGGTCTGAGAAAAATTCAGAATGATTTCTTTGAGAACTCTTCTACCATACCACCAGAGACATGATTGGCTCTGCTCTCTAGGACACGTTTATTGATACATCCCTTGCACAGACAATATCTGTGCTTAATGTTTTAAGGAAACCATTAACAATACCAGGTTCTCCCCTTTGGTCTAAACTCTGCCCCAAGGGTCTTCACAAAAAGCATGGCAGTCGTCATTGCCTACCTATGCACCCTGGGGGTATTTGTCTTTCCTTACTTAAATGACTGGCCGATCAGGGAAGACTCCCCTCAAGAGGTAACACTTTCCCTTCATCGCACCATCATGGTGCTCCAGCACTTGGGTTTCGTCATAAACTTCCCAAAGTCCCACCTCACTCCAACCCATTGACAGGAGTTCATCGGAGTGCCCTTAGACACTCGACAGGCCCGAGCATTCCTCCCTCAGGATCTCTGTGCCTGCCTTATCATTGTGGCAAAAGGGGTACAACATCAAAACTGGGTAACAGCTCAAGAGATGCTATGGCTATTGGGACACATGGCTTCCACAGTACATGTCATTCTCCAGGACCAAGCAGGAAGTCATTCCTCACATATGGGTGATGTTGGCGCCGAAGGAGCCCCCGTGCGGAGCATTTCCCCAGCTTTCAAAGAAAGCCTTTGGGAATGCAGCGCGCATGCACGGTCCCCTTCCCGCCCAAGGGTGCCATTTTGCTCAGTCTTTCTTTTTCCGCGGAGCCCAATGGACGTGAGTTCGTGTCACCTGGGAAAAGTAGATTTTTTTTGACTATTTTGACTTTTTCTGTTCTGGTTCGACGCCGGTTCCCTTTCCCTCCTGAGCTCGGTACACTGGTATCGAGTCTGGAGATTTGATTTTCATTTTTTGTCCTTCGTGACTAGCGTTTGCACTGTTTTTGTGTTTTCACTGGCAGCCCGGTCTTTTGACTTTGCAGGGTCCTTTTTCCCCCGATGGCTACCAGCGGGTTCAAAAAGTGTGATCAGTGCAAGAAACATATGTCTCTCACCAACACACATGACTGCTGCCTCCGTTGCCTCGGGCCCAACCATGACCCATTGGCCTGTGGCCTGTGCGGCAGAATGTCGTCGAAGGCGCTTCAGAGCCGTCAGCATCAGTGTGAGAGAATTTTCTCTGACTCCGCGTCCGGCCGGGCCCGGACTTGGTCAGAGGCCTCGACATCTCGTGAGTCTGACCCCGAGCGCCGTCGGGGTTCCTCTGAGAGGGAGTCTCCCACCTGGGAGCACAGAAGGAAGAAGAAGCTCGCAAGGGCGTCATTGGTAGAGGCTCCTGGATCCTCAAGGGCCAGGTTGCATAGCCCTGACCGCCGCCCCAGGCTCTCGGAGTTGGAGAGGCTGCCCAAGTTACCTCGTGTGGAGGCGGAGTCCCCGAGTCACGTAAGTGCAGTTGTCCTTGTGGACTCTCCTCCAGGGGAGCCGACGTTGGGCCCGATGCCATCAGGGCGTGAGTCGGGGGCTGCTGAGTCTCCTGACCTTGGACTCAGGTTGACGGCCTTGGAGAGCAGCTTGGCTGCCTTCATGGAACAGCAGTGGGTGCTGATCGCCGGTCTGACCGGTGCATCTGCCCCGACCACCGGGACCTCGACGTCCAAGTCGACCCCGGAGACCGAGCCTATCCTCGAGTCAATGAAGTCTCGAGTTGATCCTCAGTCAAGGTCCCCCTCAACTTCCCGTGCGGGGCCGAGGTCGTCGATGCCGATACCAATACCCTCGGCGTCGGGGCGGGTGGCACCGAGGCCCACACGGCCAGAGCAGCTCGATTCCTCCTTGGAGGAGTCGGCGTGGGAGACGGAGGACGAGGAGTTCCCGGACACCTTCCAGACCCGGTGCGTCCCTTCAGACTCACCAGAGTCCGAGCCTCAGACTTCGTGAGGGACTTGGCCAAAGCCTTGGCCTTCCCTGCAGACGCCAAGGAGGTGTCTTGAGCCGAAGAGCTCTATGCCCTCCAGTATGACTTTCCTCCGAAGGAAGCCTTTACTGTACCGGTTCCTCTGATGCTGGAACGGTTACTCTTCCATATGTGGGAGGCACCGACCTTTGCGCCAGTTCTGAGCAAACGGATCGATTCCATTTATTGAGTCCATAAGAGCCCTGGGTTCCAAAAGGCGCAGCTACCGCACAACTCCATGGTTGTGGAATCGGCCATGCATCGCCTGAAGAGTCAGAAGATGCACTCCTTGGTGCCCCCCGGTCAGGAGGCCCGGAACCTGGATGCCCTCGGTAGAAAGTGCTTCTAGGGTTCTATGCTCTCTTGCCGTGTCCAGACCTACCAGCTGTACATGGGCATGTACCTACGAGACCTGGCAAAGGAGATTTCTGGGTTCTCAGCTGGCCTCTCTGAGGAACCTTTGCAGAGGTTCAAGGCTTTGTCAACAGGGATCCGAGAGTGCTCAAAGTTTATCTCTCGAGCAGCCTATGATGGCTTCGAGGCTTCGGACTGAATAGCCGCGGCCGGCATCGGTGCACACCGTCAGGCCTGGTTGCAGTCATCAGACCTGGAGTCATGGGTGCAGGACAAGTTTGTCGATGTCCCCTGCCGAGGTGAAAACCTTTTCGGTAAGCCCATGATTGAAAAGGCTGTGGAAATCGAGACTGAGACTCTCACCAGGACAAGGCTGTCCAGGAAGACTTCTGCCCCTTCTCAGAAAAAGAAGGGCTCGGGAAAGAAGCCTTTTTTCCCGAGGAAGGGTGCTGCCTACAAATCCTACCCTCAATATCAGGCCTCTCCAGCTCCCCAACAGGGCCAGCAGGCCTAGGGGCAGGGACATGGGCCCCGTAGGCAGAAGACCCCCAAGCCGTCAGCTCCGGCTCCTGCACAGCAGGGAGCGGGGTTTTGACTCCCACAGCATAGCCTCTTCTCCACAGCTGGCTCCACTCGGCACAGGAGGTCGGCTGACTCTGTGCGCCTACAGGTGGCCAGCCATCACAGGGGATACTTGGGTCCTCAGCATAGTCGAGAAGGGCTACATGCTCCACTTCCACCAGTTACCCCCCCCTCCTACTATCCAGGGGAGCCTCCAAGACTCCCTCTGCACAGGAACCTCCTCCTTCAGGAGTTGGCAAGTCTTCTAAAGGAACAGGCGGTGGAACTGGTGCCTCACCACCTGAAAGGGCAAGGCTTCTACTCCAGGTACTTCCGGGTACCAAAAAGGACAGGAGGCCTCCGGCCTATCCTAGACTTGCGAAACCTAAACAAGTTTCTGGAAAGGAAAAAGTTCAAGATGCTTACCCTTGGGATACTGCTGCCCTACCTCCAGCAGGGAGACTGGCTATGCTCCTTAGACCTAAAGGATGCTTATATTCACGTCCTCATTCATCCAGACCACTGACAATATCTCAGATTTGTGGTGGGAGGAAACCATTTTCAGTACTTCCCTTTGGCCTAACTTCCGCCCCCAGGGTTTTCACCAAGTGCCTGGCGGTGGTGGCGACCTATCTCAGGAATCGGGGATTTTTTGTTTTCCCATACCTGGACAACTGGCTCATCAGGGGCCAGTCTCTCCAGGAGGCCTGACAAGCCACTCTTCGCACTGTCTCTCTTCTTCAGCATCTGGGCTTTGTCATAAACTACGCAAAGTCCACTTTGCTCCCCTCACAGAACCTAGACTTTATAGGGGGAAGATTAGATACCCTGCAGGCAAGAGCTTACTTGCCCGGGGACAGGGCCCACAGACTGATGGACTTGGCCAACCACTTCCACAGCAATTCTCAGGTCTCTGCCAGGCACTTCCTGCGGCTCCTGGGCCACATGGCATTCACGGTACATGTGACGCCTATTTTTAACAAACCTGGAGAATGGAATTTTATAGATCTTTATAAGCTCTGGTGTAACAACTCATGGTAGTTAAAATTAGAATAAGAGATATTTCTATTTTATGCTTTTTATGAGTTGTTTTATTATTTTTAGTGGTCTTTTTTTGTGTACTACAAGATACTAAAGGTATTGTTATAAATATTTCGATATTATTTTCTGCTGTGTCCTCATCCCTCTTCTCTATTTTCTTTTCTTTTATTTGTGTTTTCAAGTAGTCTTTGACCTTTGAAATTATTAACACTTTATGCTGTCGAATTTATCCAATTATGCATTTTATTTGTGCTTTCAATGTTTTTACCTTTATTATTTCTTGAATCATTGCAGTTAAAACATTTGTTTTATGCTATGAGTTTGTCGTCTTAATCTATTTTTATTACATATGGTTCTTTATGCTTTATTACATTTTATAAGTATAGGAGCACTTTCATCATTTATTTTTTAAGTCATATGATTCTTATTAAATTAATTGTAATTTGTATGTTTTTATGATTTTATAGCCAATTGTTTTTTGTTTTTTTTTATAATACTTTATTTTAGCCACCAAGAAATATCAACCATACGGTACAATAAACAAACCCTCCCCCAGGGGTGTACTCTTATCCCCTCCGGGAGGCAACAGCAAAAAGAAGCAACAAGTGGCATTTTTACAGATAAACCCCTCCCCCCCCACCCCCCCCCCCATCCATCCCCCCCCCCTCCAGATGGGCTGCTGACTTTCGCCTTCTTTGATCTGGCTGTTAGCCAATTGTTTTTTAAATGTTTTTTAATTGGATATTTGTATGTTTAATATGTATTGTTGTTATTCTTTTTGAGGTCTGTTCCCTCTAAAGACCCCCTGAAGAAGGCTTTCGAGCCAAAATGCGTAGGGGCTATTATTTATTATTTATTTATTTATTTAACAACTCTTATATACCGCGCTATTTGTTATCAGTGCGGTTTACATACAACAAGGGTACACAGTCAGAAGCCTGTTCTGTGCTTACATTGTAACAGGAGTTTAAAACTTGGATCTTACATTGTAACAGGCGTATGAACTTGGAGCAACAGGGAAACTATAAATATATGTACAAAATACAATTAGATTTGGTTTGTATATACACGGATGGCTAAGGTAAGCTCAAAATACTTGTTACAGGGAAGGATTCGTAGACATTGGTGAGTGGGTGAGCAGAGGTGGGGTGGGTGCTTGAGAAAAGTGAAGTAGGAAAATCGGGTGTATGATTGCCTTACGGAACTGCATAAGGCCTTTGATGGATCTAATTTCTGGTGGAAGGTCGTTCCAGCATTTTGGGGCATAGAATGCAAATGTTCTTTTCTTGGTCGTCTGGGTGCACTTGATGGACTCCTTGGGGATGAGCAAGGTGTTGTCAGTTACTGATCTTCTGAGTCTGTTTTAACCTGAATTGGACATTCGCCAGTCTCTTTTTTGTACCCACTTGTTTGGTCCTCTGGTGGGCTTCATTATAAAGCATATGAGGACAGACGTAAGGATCTTAATATGTACACCTCAGAGGAAAAGTGGGATAGAGGTGATATGATTGAGACATTTAAATACCTTTGTGGCATAAATGCACAGGGGGAGAGCCTCTTTTGATTGAAAGAAAGTTCTGCTAAGAGGGGACATGGGATGAGGGTGAAAGGGGATAGATTCAATAGTGATATGCGGAAATATTTCTTAACGGAAAGAGTGGTGGATCCGTGGAATAGTCTCCCAGTGGAGGTTGTAGAGATGAGGACAGTATCTGAATTCAAAAAAGCATGGAACAAACACAGAGGATCTCTAAAGGAAAAAAAGGGACTGTTGTAGTTGTTGATCTCCAGGAACAAGCAGGAATGAGTCTTCACATATGGGTACGTCGGTACCGACGGAGCCTGCGCGGGAACGCTCCCCAGCTTCCCAAAAAGGAAAGCTTTTGGGAGCATCCCACAGCGCCTGCGCGCTGCCTTCCCGCCTTTCCTAACCATCTCTCCTCAGTTCTTCTTTGCCGCGGAGCCAGCAGGTCGAGCCCTGTCACCGCTGAAGAAGTTCTTTATTTTATTTTATTTCTTTGGTCGCGTGTCTGCCGACTCCGGACCGGTACCGCCGGTCTTTTTCTCTTTCTTTCTTTAAAAAAAAAATATATATATATTTATTTTCTCTTCACTTAGTGTATTTTCTTCTTGGGCCTCAGCCCTACAAGAAAATTTCCCTCATGGAAAAACCAGCCTCCGGGTTTAAAAAATGTACTAAGTGTAGCGGTACTATTTCTGTTACAGATACCCATGAATGGTGTCTTAAATGTTTGGGTCTTGAACACGCCATTCCGGATTGTCCGTCCTGCTCTCTAATGTCGAAACGGGGGTTACAGAACCAAGCAGCCAAGCTCCATGTGCTGTTTCCCGCTGATGCACCGTCGGTAGCATCGACATCTTCCAGGTCTTCTTCTCCTGATGGATCTCAGGTAACCAAACATAAACCTAGCAGGTCCTCAAAGGGTAGATCTCCCTCAAAGCATCGAGATGCCTCCGGGCTTGCCCTCAAGGATCCTGCGCCAGCAAAACAACCCCGGCGGGAAGCTCCGGCTTCCAAAGCTCCTCCTATGGGGTTACAGGTTGACATCGATGGCAATCTCCCGGTACCGACTTCCAGGCATTCATGGCGTCGATGGATCACAATGTTCTGTCCATGCAGCAGGCTATTACGGCCTTCATTCAAGCTGCGACGCCGCTGGTACCGAAACAAACTCCGTTCTCGGTATCGGCTCCGGTACCGGCACCAGTACCGGCACCAGCACCGATACCGGTACCGACTGCATTGACATCGACCAGGATACCGGCTGCAGCAGTTCCTTGTCCAGGGCTGCTTACCGGTACCGATCCGGTACCGGGGACGCCCGATGTCGATACTACTCGATACGCGTATCGAGCGTTGGAAGAGCACCCTGACAGGCGATACTTCGATTCCTCTGATGATTCTGATACATCAGATGAGTCTCCTGAAGTATCCATAGCCCTTCCTGAAGAGCCTTCTTCTCCAAAAAGAAGAATGTCTCCTCCAGAGGACTTGTCCTTTCAAGACTTCATAAGAGAAGTAGCTAAAGGACTTTCTATCTCAGTAACTTCTGAATCAGAGCCTAGAGCTAAAAAATTGGATATTTTAGGCTATTCTAGAGCTCCTAAAGAGGCAGTCACCTTACCAATTCATGAGATTCTGTATGAACACATGATTGATCTATGGGAGACTCCTCTCACTCTCTCTCCTCATTCTCGTAGATTGGACACTATGTATCGTGTCCCTCCTTGTCCTGGATTTCAGAAAACTCAGCTTCCTCACCATTCCATTGTGGTGCAGTCAGCTATGAAGAGGATAAAGAGTACAAAGAGACACTCTTCTGCTCCGCCAGGAAGAGAATGCAGGACCTTGGATGCCTTTGGTAGGAAAATCTTCCAAGCCAGTATGCTTATTGCCAGAATCAACTCATATAGCCTTTACAATGGGTATGTTTCTAAAGGAAGTTGCACAGAAACTGCACACTTTCCTCCCTTTTCTTCCAGAAGATAAAAGGGAGGAATTCCTCATTTGGCTTAAGCATACCCAAGACATTTCAAAGTTTTCCAACAGGGCAGCCTTTGACTCCTTTGAAGGTGCCAGCAGAGCCTCAGGCATTGCCATAGCTGCTCGCAGAATTGCTTGGCTACAGGCTTCTGATCTAGAGCCCTGGGTTCAAGATGGTTTAGGAAATCTTCCCTGTACAGGTGAAAACCTATTTGGCAAAGAGTGGCAAATAAAAGCCACTCAAATGGATGCAGAAAACTCTGCTTTGGATAGACTTTCAAAGTCAACCTCCATTCCTGCCAAGAAAAAGCCTTTTAAAAAGTCTTTCTTTAAAAAGGGCAGATTTCCTTCTACTTCTGGCCAACAATCTTCTACAGGTCGCTTTGCCACTAAGCGTCAGCAACCTAAACAGGCCAGGCCTAAGCCTACAGGGGCTGCTGCAACTCAGCAGGCCCAACCTCCTCAGGGCTACAAGCTTCATTTCTCAGACCTTCCTCCATACACCATGGTGAGACACTTCAATTCTCCCACATCTCTTCTCGACCTTCTAGGTCAAGAGGTAGCTACCCTTCTTGCCCAAGGGGCAATAGAAGAAGTTCCTCTTCTTCATCAAGGGTCAGGGTTCTACTCCCCCTATTTTCTCATTCCAAAGAAGACAGGGGGATACAGACCCATCTTAGATCTCAGAGAATTGAACAAATTTCTATGCAAGGAGAAGTTCAAGATGCTTTCTCTGGGCACTCTCCTTCCATACCTTCAAAGTCAGGATTGGCTTTGTTCTCTAGATCTCAAGGATGCATACACCCATGTCCTCATCCATCCCTCTCACAGAAGATTCCTACGGTTTCTTTTCCAAGGAAAACATTACCAATAGAGAGTTCTGCCTTTCGGTCTGGCCTCTGCTCCAAGAGTGTTCACCAAATGCATGGCAATAGTTGCTGCATTTCTACGAACTCTGGGAATATTTGTCTTCCCATACCTGGACGACTGGCTCATTCGGGCTCCATCTCAGTCAGAGGCCCAGAATTCCTTGGACCGCACAAGGCGCATTCTGCAGTATCTGGGACTTGTGGTAAACCTCCCAAAGTCTCAGCTCACCCCTACTCAGTCCCTAGAATTCATAGGGGCCTGGTTGGATACCACTACTGCAAGGGCTTACCTTCCTCAGGCCCGTTGCCAACGTCTAGTGCAGTTAGCCTCCCAGATTCAGTCAAAGAGCCATTTAACTGCCCGGGAGATGCTACAACTGCTAGGCCACATGGCTTCCACAGTGCATGTGGTTCCCTATGCTCGCCTACACATGAGAGCAGCTCAATGGACTTTGTCCACCCAGTGGACTCAAGCTTCAGGAGCTCTCTCAGACCAAATAGCAACCACAAACGTCTCTTTTGGTCTCTCCAATGGTGGATGTCCACTCAAAATTTGTTGCTGGGGTCCCCCTTCCAACAGTTGTTGCCCCAAGCAACCCTCACAACAGATGCCTCCCAAACAGGTTGGGGAGCCCATCTACAGGACCTCTCCACTCAAGGAACTTGATCCCCACAGGAGACCTCCCTTCATATCAACCACTTGGAGCTTCGAGCAGTCTTTCTAGCTCTCAAGGTCTTTCATACTCTCCTCAGCTACAAGACAGTCCTCATTCATACGGACAATCAAGTAGCCATGTTTTACATAAACAAGCAAGGAGGAACTGGCTCTCTGTCGCTTTGCAACGAAGCTTTAAGATTGTGGGCCTTCGCCAGAGAGCATCAAATCCATCTCCTGGCAGTATACCTCCCAGGAGTCCAAAACTCTTGGGCAGACAGACTCAGTCGAGTTCTGCTTCCACACGAATGGTCCATGCACATGGATCAGGTACTCAGAATCTTCCAAGAATGGGGACATAGACCCCTTTGCAAGTCCGTGGAATGCCAAACTTCCCCGGTTCTGTTCCAGAATTCCGTGTCATGGAGTTCAGGCCAAGGATGCCTTCCTCCTCCATTGGGGTCAGGGCTTCCTGTATGCCTTTCCACCCATTCCCTTGATTCCCAAGACTCTGTTCAAACTCCAGAGGGATCAAGGATCTATGATCCTCATAGCTCCACGCTGGCCACGCCAAGTGTGGTACCCTCTACTTCTACATCTCTCCCAAGCCCCCTCCCTGGACTTGGAAGCTGCTCCAGACCTTCTGTCCCAGGAGGAAGGGACTTTGTGGCACCCAAACCCCAAGTCCCTACACCTCAGAGCTTGGTTACTGAAGGCCTAGACCTTCAAGACTGGAATCTTTCTCAACAAGTGAAAGATATCCTCCATGCTTCCAGGAAACCTTCCACCAGGCGTTCTTATGCTTTTAAATGGAAAAGGTTTTCCATTTGGTGTGCTGAAAAGGGTCTTGACCCTCTAGCACTACCTTTAAATTCTCTGTTAGACTATCTCCTGCATCTTTCCAATGCAGGCCTTAAAACAAATTCAGTAAGAGTCCATTTGAGTGCTATTGCAGCATCCCTTAAGCCCATCAATGGACAACCTATTTCCTCTCATCCTCTTATTGCAAGATTCATGAGAGGCCTAACTTTAACTAAACCTCCCATTAGGCCTCCTCCGGTGGCATGGGATTTAAATTTGGTTCTTGGTCAGCTCATGAAGCCACCTTTTGAACCCTTAGCCACTACCTCCTTGAAGTTTCTTTCATGGAAGGTTATTTTCCTCATTGCAGTTACTTCAGCTCGCCGCATCAGTGAACTGCAGGCATTAGTGGCTAATCCACCTTATACAAGGTTCCATCATGATAAGGTAGTCCTTAGGACAAATCCACACTTTATGCCTAAAGTGGTCTCACCTTTTCATCTTAATCAAGAGGTATATTTACCTGTCTTTTTTCCAGCTCCTCATGCATCCAGTGCAGAGAGGAATCTTCATACTCTGGATTGTAAAAGAGCTCTTGCTTTTTACTTGCATAGGACACAGCAACATAGAAAGTCTTCCCAGCTTTTTGTTGCTTTTGATCCTTCTCATTTGGGACTTCCAGTCTCTAAGAGAACATTGTCCAATTGGATTGCTCAGTGTATTTCTTTCGCCTACCAGAGTAAGAACCTTTCTCTGGAGAGCCATGTCACAGCTCATAATGTGAGGGCCATGGCCACCTCTATGGCTCATCTAAATTCTGTGTCCATCGACCAGATCTGTCGAGCAGCCACCTGGGCCTTGGTTCATACCTTCACAGCCCATTACTGCTTGGACAAGGACTCCCACCGGGATGCCTTGTTTGGTCAGGCTGTCCTCAAACACCTATTCCATTCTTAAACAACTCCTACCCTCCTTCCCTGGATGGATGCCTGAGATCCATAGGAGGAAGTAGACCCTTCTCCAGAGTCTCATATCCTTGGGGATCTCCCAGGCATCTTAGCTAGGGAGTCCCCATATGTGAAGACTCATTCCTGCTTGTTCCTGGAGATAGCACAGTTACTTACCTGTAACAGGTGATCTCTGGGAACAGCAGGAATAAGTCTTCACAACCCTCCCACCTCCCCTAGGAGTTGTATCTCTTTTTCTATCTTTCCTTTCCTCTCTCTCTCTATTGTCTCAGCTTTAAACTCGAACTGAGGAGAGATGGTTAGGAAAGGCGGGAAGGCAGCGCGCAGGCGCTGTGGGATGCTCCCAAAAGCTTTCCTTTTTGGGAAGCTGGGGAGCGTTCCCGCGCAGGCTCCGTCGGTACCGACGGACCAATATGTGAAGACTTATTCCTGCTGTTCCCAGAGATCACCTGTTACAGGTAAATAACTGTGCTATACGGAGGGACAGACTAGATAGGCCTACCAATACAGGGTGCTTCCTTTTGGCCTGGCCTCAGCACCAAGGGTGTTTACGAAATGCATGGCTGTGGTAGCAACATTTCTTCACACTCAAGGAATATTCGTCTTCCCCTACTTAGACGACTGGCTCATTCGAGCTCCATCAGAGTCAGAGGCCAGAATTTCTCTATCTTGCACAATGCATATCCTTCAGTATTTGGGCCTGATCAAAAACATCCCAGAATCCAGCCTAACTCCCTCTCAGTCTCTAGAGTTTATAGGAGCTTTGCTGGATACCAGAAAAGCAAGGGCCTGTCTTCCACAGGCCCACTGCCTTCACATTGTGCAGTTAGCCTCCCAGGCAGTGTTAAAAACTCATCTCACTGCTCGGGAAATGTTACAACTACTAGGCCATATGGCATCTACCGTGCATGTGGTTCCCTATGCTCACCTCCATATGAGAGCAGCCCAATGGACTCTATCCACTCAGTGGACTCAGGCATCAGGCTGCCTATCAGACAAAATAGCAAACACAAGTCGCCTTATTTTGTCTCTACAATGGTGGCAGTCAACCCAAAACCTGTTGGTGGGTTCCCCTTTCCAGCAAACCCTACCCCAGGTCACTCTAACAAAAAAGACGCCTCACAGGTGGGTTGGGGGGCTCATCTGCAAGATCTCTTCACCCAAGGCACCTTGACTCCACAGGAGACCCACTTACATATCAGTCTCCTAGAACTCAGAGCAATCTTCCTTGCTCTTCGAGTGTTCCACACCCAGCTGAGCTACAAGACAGTCCTAATTCAGACGGACAATCAAGTAGCTATGTTCTATCTGAACAAACAGGGAGAAACAGGCTCTCTGTCGCTTTGCAACAAAGCTTTGTGACTATGGGCCCTCGCCAGAGAGCATCAGATTCATCTCCTTGCGGTGTATCTGCCAGGCATTCAAAACTCTTGGGCAGACAGACTCAATGGAGTTCTGCTTCCACACGAATGGTCTCTCCATGCAGACCAGGTAGCAAACATTTTTCAAATTTGGGGAACTCCGGACATAGATCTCTTTGCGTGTCCGCTGAATGCCAAACCTCCCCGGTTCTGTTCCAGAATTCCAGCTCAGGGTTCTCAGGCCAGGGATGCTTTCCTCCTCCATTGGGGTCAGGACTTTCTATATGCCTTTCCACCCATTCCCCTAATTCCCAAAACCCTATTCAAGCTTCAGAGAGACAAAGGCCATATGATTCTCATAGCTCCACATTGGCCACGGCAGGCGTGGTACCCTCTGCTCCTACATCTCTCTCAAGCTCCATCTCTGGAGTTAGGATCTGCTCCAGATCTCCTGTCTCAGGAGGACAGGATGTTGTGGCATGCAAATCCCCACTCTCTGCATCTCAGGTCCTGGTTGCTGAGAGCCTAGACCTTCATGGTCTTAACCTTTCTCAACAAGTAAAGGATGTCCTTTGTGCTGCCAGGAAACTTTCCACAAGATGCTCTTATGCTTTCAAGTGGAACAGGTTTTCTATATGGTGTTCGAAAAAGGGTCTTCACCCCCTTGCTATACCTCTGGAATCATTTCTGGAGTATCTCCTTCATTTATCTAATGCAGGACTTAAGACTAACTCAGTAAGAGTCCATTTAAGTGCTATTTCAGCTTCTTTAAAGCCTTTAAATGGACAGCCTATTTCCTCTCATCCTCTTGTAGCGAGATTTATGAGGGGCCTTCTTCTAACTAAGCCTCCCATTAGGCCACCTCCAGTGGCATGGGACCTGAATCTGGTTCTGGGGCAGCTCATGAAGCCGTCTTTTGAACCTTTAGCTAATACCTCCTTGAAATTCCTTTCCTGGAAAGTTATCTTTCTCATTGCAATCACATCAGCACATCGCATCAGTGAATTGCAAGCATTAGTTGCTGATCCTCCTTACACGAGGTTCCATCATGATAAGGTAGTCCTTAGGACTCATCCACATTTTATGCCAAAGGTGGTCTCACCTTTTCATTTAAACCAGGCGGTTTACCTGCCTGTGTTTTTTCCAAGGCCTCATGCTTCAAATGCAGAAAGGAATCTTCATACTTTGGACTGTAAGAGAGCACTTGCCTTTTACTCGCAAAGGACACAGCAACATAGAAACAAGGTCTTCCCCAATCTACATTGAACCCGCTGCAGCTTGCCATGAACGCTGCAGCAAGAGTTCTCCATGGAGCCTCCAAGAGCGACCATGTAACGCCTCTACTGATACAGTTTCATTGGCTACCCATCCAGGCTAGAATAGTTTTCAAGACCTTGATAACCACTTTTAAAGCTCTTAACAATCTCTCACCTGCATCCTTAACCTCACTCATCCATATCACATCCCCAAATAGGGCAAGAAGATCCACGGCTATAAACTCCCTAAAAGTCCCGAAGGCACTAACTGTTTGCACCAAATCGACAGCCAACAGAGCCTTTAGTCTCAGTGCCCCAAGATGCTGGAATGCATTACCTCCTGATATCCGGGCTATTAAGAACCTACCACTGTTTAGGAAAGCCCTCAAATGCCACCTTTTCAACAAATACCTTATAGAGCCTAACGACATCCCCTAGAACCCAAAGTCACCCGGCGATACCATTTCCATACAAATTATGGTATCTCAACAACACACCAAGTTTTATGCTCAAGCCCTTAGCGGTGGTTATGTCTCTGTGAAACTACTGTATTATGTTTCCATGTAGTAAGTTTTGTAAATAGTTTTCCCCTGTTATCCAAGTTTTTGTGCCCTGTTACCTGTAAAACTCATACGCGTTTATCTGTACTGAGCATTTTGTTACATGTAAAACGCGCTGATGCTGAATAGTGCGGTATATAAGAGACTATAAATAAATAAATAGAAAGTCCTCCCAACTCTTTGTTGCTTTCGATTCTTCTCATTTGGGACTTCCAGTCTCCAAGAGAACATTGTCCAATTGGATTACACAGTGTATTTCTTTTACCTATCAGAGTAAGAACCTTTCTCTGGAAGGCTAAGCCATGTCACAGCTCACAACGTGAGAGCCATGGCAGCCTCAATGGCTCATCTACACTCTGTGTCTATTGACGACATCTGTTGAGCAGCTACTTGGGCCTCGGTTCATACCTTCACAGCCCATTCTGCTTGGACAAGGACTCCCGCTGGGATGCCTTGTTTGGTCAGGCTGTTCTACAACACCTGTTCCATACTTAATCAACTCCTACCCACCATTCCCGGTAGGATGCCAGAGATCCATTGGAGGAAGTGGAGCCCTTTCACAGGGGCACACAACTTCTGGGGTCTCTCCCTGGCATCTGTAGCTAGGGAGTCTCCATATGTGAAGACTACATTCCTGCTTGTTCCTGGAGATAGCATAGTTACTCACCTGTAACAGGTGATCTCCGGGAACAGCAGGAATTTAGTCTTCACAACCCACCCACCTCCCCTAGGAGTTGTATCTCTTTTCTTTTCTTTTCCTCTCTCTCTCTTTGTCTCAGCTTTAAAACTCAACTGGAGAGAGGCAGTTGGGAAAGGCGGGAAGGCAGCACGCAGGCACTGTGGGATGCTCCCAAAAGCTTTCTAATTGGATGCTGGGGAGCGTTCCCGCGCAGGCTCCGTCGGTACTGACGATACCCATATGTGAAGACTAAATTCCTGCTGTTCCCGGAGATCACCTGTTACAGGTGAGTAACTATTCTTTACCCAAGCCATGTTTTCTTTAATTTTGGAAGTAACAGTACTGACAAAATATGTTGTTTCATAAAGCAAAGTTGCTTACCTGTAACTGCTGTTATCTAGCCATTCAAATGGTCACAATACAGGGCATGATGCTAAGTGGAACAAAATTCTAAAGTTTTCTTGAAAACATTTGATGACTTTTCTGCACGTGTAAGACTAACCATACTGGGACAGCTCACCTGCTTCTTCCAATTTCCGTTGAATCAAGATATTTAAAGGAGAAAAGAATTTAGGCTATAAGTGCAAGGTTGTAATGTGGAACATCACCCTAATTTCACATCATAGTAGGTTTGGACTAGCTATGTTCCATGACCTTTTGAGAAGCCATTTTAGGGATTATTTTGTGGTTTTGGTTGGCTTCCCTGTTACAAAAAGAAAAAGAAAACATTTCTGTGTATTGGCAGCTTTTGTTGTTTCCACTTTTTTGTTAAAGACAAATATTAGTGAGCTCCTTTTGTATGAAGAATCTGGTAAAAACTGTTAGTGTAACTGGGTTTAAAAAAAGGTTTTGACAAATTCCTGGAGGTAAAATCTATAACAATTGTTGAAGTGGACTGGGGGAAATCCACTGCTTATCCCTGGGATAAGCAGCATGGAATCTCCCTAAGTTCTGGGATCCTTCCAGGTGGTTGTGACCTGAATTGACCACTGTTGGAAACAGGATACCCAGCTTGATGAATCATTGTTCTAACAGTATGACTGTTATTTTGTGAGGTACACTTAAGTTCCACCTTTAACACCTGAAATTAGAAACTTGCAAGAACTGAAATGAAATACAGTGCAATCAGTGAACGCTACGAGGAACGCCCATCAACACTACTGTAATTCAAATGTATGCCCCAACAACAGCTGCAGAAGTGGATGAAGTTGATGAGTTCTGTGAACAAGTACAAGCTGAAATTGGCAGAACATGCAGACATGATATCCTGATAGTCATGGGTGACTGGAATGAAAATGTTGGCAACGAAGAAGAAGGCAAAGTGGTTGGAAAATATGGACTTGGCGACAGAAATGAAGCTAGAGAAAGACTGATAGAATTTTGCAAGGCCAACGATCTATTCATCTCAAACACCTTTTTTCCAGCAGCACAAGCGGCGACTGTACACATGGATTTCACCCAGTGGATTGTACAAACATCAAATTGATTATATCTGTGGAAGTCAACGATGGAAAAGCTCTATAACATCAACAAAGACAAAATCTGGAGCTGACTGTGGTACAGATCACCAACTACCAGTATGCAAACTCAAGCTAAAGTTGAAAAAGAGCAAGCCACATATGGCCTTGAGAATATACCACCAGCATTTAAAGACTGCCTGCAAAATTGATTTGCTGCTTTAGATACAAATGACAGAGTTCCAGAAGATTTATGGGATGACATCAAGACAGTTATGTTGGAAGAAAGTGAGAAATCTCTACAAAAAGTGAAAAAGCAAAAACAGCCAAAATTGATGACCGAACAAACTCTGAAAATTGCCCAGAAAAGCAGAGAAGCTAAAGTCAGAGAAGAAAAAGAGGCAATCGCAGAACTCAACAGAGATTTCCAATGTGCAGCAAGACAAGACAAGGAGAAGTATTACAATGATGCATGCAAGGAAATAGAAGCAGAAATTATTAGAGGAAGAACATAATCTGCTTTCCTAAAGCTGCGAGAGTTTAAGAAAAAATTCCAGCCTTGAATTGGAATGTTACAAGATGCTCAAGGATCCATGTTGAATGATGCTGAGAAGATCAAGAAAAGGTAGAAAGAAAGTAAGGTAACGTCAGGTCCCAAGATGGCGGAGGAGTTGGACGCCGAATGAGAGGTGTGGAAGCTGTGAGTTTGAATCGCTCCTGATGGGGAGAAAGAGGAAACAACGTTCAGCCAAACCCCTTGAAGCCTCTTCACTGGCCGTCGGATTGACTCAATCCTCTATTCCGGCTTTTTTTCCCCCTATGGCGGTGTTGTTGGCTTCGGCGGACCCGTTGAATTTTTCGGCGGATCTGAGCAACGGGGTTGAGTTGAGCCCCGTGCAGATATTGACACCACAGCCCGGAAGGAACCTCGAGGAGGGGCTGTGTGCAGGAGCACCTCCGGAGTGTGCGAGTGTGGCTGCATGTGGGGGTGCTCTCCCGAAGCAGATTCTGAGCGGTCCCGCGGCTCCTGGTGGAGGAGCTGTGTTATCGGAGGTAGTGGAAGCAAACGGAGGGGTAGAGCAGTTGAGTTCTGGCTCCCCTGAATGCTCAGTACCACGGGTGCTGTGTAGTGTGGATAAACTGGCAATGATAACATTAGATAGCTTATGGGATGCTATCTCCTCTCTTCAAAAATCCCTGTTTCCCTTTGTGGCTGCTGTTTCGCAAGAATTATTGTCTGTTCTTAAAGCACAGAGTACAACGTTGGACTCTAATGTTGCAGAGCAAGCCGTTAGAGTTTCGCGGCTAGAAACCCAAGTTGAAGAGCTCCAGGAAATGGGAGGCACCCAAACCAAGGATCGGTTGATTACCGCTCGGTGGTTGGAGTTTCTGGATAATCAATTGAGAAGAAACAACTTGAGGTTTTTAAATTTTCCAGCATCTCCACTGATGGATTTTATCGGGCTGGTTCGTAAGTACCTTACTGAGGTTTTGCTCATGCCCGCTGACTCTTTACCTCCAATTGTTCGTGCTCAATATGTATCTATTTCCTCTGGGGAAGCGGGGGGTGAGAAAGGCCTCGAGGGTGCAGCTGTGCCAGCCCCATTGGATCTGACTGACTTTTTAGAAAGTTCATTGGAGGTAGTGACTAGCCGTGCTACACTTCTGGTATCCTTCGCCTTTGAGTCTGATCGAAACTCTGTTCTGAGATTGTATTTCTTGAAAATGTCTGTTTCTCAATTTATGGGCTCAAAAATATTGATATTTCCTGATTTATCAAGGGATACCCAAAGAAGGCGGAGAGCATTTCTGGCCTTGCGTCAGAGAGCTCTTGATTTGGGAGCACAGTTTAAGTTAAAATATCCATGTAAATGTTTATTATTATATCAATCTAAACAATTTCTTTTTTTTGAGCCCCAACAATTGATTTTGTTTCTTCAGGGTAAGGAGGGGATGGGGGTATGATTCCTGTACCGGCTGCCATGATTAACATCTTTGCTCATATGATTGGAGGTAACCCTCTCGGGTTTCTCCTTTTTTGTTTTGTATGTAACTTTTTCTTTTTGGGATCTTATTGTGGTTGTTTAATATTGAGGTCTAAACCAGATTGAATGGTTCTTTTCCTTTGTGTATTATGTTTGTTTGTATTATTTTCTGTATTCATATTCAGTTTATTCTGGATTGTATGGAAACTTAATAAAGATTAAAGTATAAAAAAAAAGGTAGAAAGAATATACAGAGTTATTATATGATAAAGATCAAGTGGACCAACAGCTGTTTCAATCTGTACCTTATGATCTGGAACAATTGGTGATGGACGAAGTCGAAGCAGCATTGAAAGCCTTATCAAAGAACAAAGCACCAGGCATTGATGGCATTCCCACAGAAGTATTACAGCAATCTGATGCAGCTGTTACCATACTCACAAGGCTCTGCCAGGAAATTTGGAAGACAACATCATGGCCAACTGACTGGAAAAGATCTGTGTTTATACCAATAGTAAAGAAAGGTGATCCAACTGACTATGGAAATTATTGCACAATTGCTGTGATCCCACATGCCAGCAAGATTCTACTGAAGATTATTCAGCAGAGACTACAAACATACCTGGAATGAGAACTGCCTGAAGTGCAGCAGGTTTCAGGAAATGGCGAGGAACAAGAGACATCATCTCGGATGTGAGATGGATCTTTGAAAAGACTAAAGAATACCAAAAGGATATCTATATGTGTTTCATTGACTACAGTAAGGCTTTTGACTGTGTAAACCATGAGAAACTCTGGGCCACATTAAGAAGTATGGGTAAACCATAAGACCTGATGGTTCTCTTGCACAACCTTTACATTGATCAAGAAGCAACAGTTTGAACGGAACAAGGAGAAACAGAATGGTTTAAGATCAGCAAAGGTGTACGACAAGGTTGCATACTTCCCCCTACCTCTTTAATTTATATGCAGAACAAATCATCAGAGAAGCAGGACTATATGAAGACAACTTGGATCAACTATCAATAAAGAAACAACAAGCAGTCTAGAAATCAAACGACGCATTGCTCTTGGCCGAATGGCTATGAAGGACCTAGTCAAGATTCTCAAGAGCAGAGATGTCTCTCGCCATACAAAGCTTGAACTCATTCAGTCCATGGTATTTTTAATAATGTCATACGGATGCGAAAGTTGGACAGTGAAAAAGATAGAGAGGAAGAAAATTGGCGCATTTGAATTATGGTGCTGGCGGCGAATACTGTGTATACCATGGACTGCCCGAAGAACAAACCAGTCAGTACTAGAGGAGATTAAACCTAAGCTTTCCTTAGAAGCTCAGATGACAAGACTTTGGCTTTTGTACTTTGGACACATCATGCGAAGAGAAAGATCATTAGAGAAAGACACAATGCTTGGCAAAGTAGAAGGTCAACACAAAAGAGGAAGGCCAGCAATGAAATGGATTAATATGATAATAGCAGCTATGGGTGCCACTTTGTCAACAATAAACTACCTGACTGAAGACTGAATACTCTTTAGGACAGCTATCCAGAGGGTCGCCATGAGTCTACACCGACTCGACGGCACTTAACAAGAACAGTAAATGTAAAATTAACTAGAGATTTTCATTTATAACTTACTATATCTTTTAGCTCACTTTTTTATTTTAATGCACATTTTTTTAAGGGATAGTAGTTTTAAAAAATCTACTCTATTTTTAGCACACATTGTTCAGCCAATTTTATTCCAGCGTTGTAAGAAAAAATGACTGCAAAATCAAAAGAAATCTTTAAGGAAGAGCTTCCTAAAGGAGAGAAAACAATCAAAGGCCTGCCCAGAACTTCCTTCCTCACTGAAAAATCAATTTATTTGAAAAGTCAAAAGGAGGAGGGAGCAGTCTGTCCATTTGGCAAAGCATTGACAAAGAAAATAACCCTTGAAAGGTCCAAAATACCTGACTAGGGATATAAGAGGATAGAAAAACAAATACTGTAGGAAATAACAGTGGAGGCTGACTTGGACAGCAAGAAAAACAAAACTGAGAGAAGTAATGGAGTCACTGCAGCACATTTAGCTGTATTGTTCCAAAATTATGGAATAACAGTCCTCTTCATTTTAGAGAAAATCAGAATTTTTTCATTTTTTGGAAAATAGCAAATCCCTTTTTATTCACCTAAGATTTTGAGGGTTTTGGTTTTTTTTCTTTTTATTTCAAATTCAGGCTTTTTGTTTGTATAATTATTCTGGCTGTTCTTTTCTCTGAAATGATATCAATTGTAGATCCTATTGTTTGTGCCAAATGTATCACATATAGAGGATAAGTTTGTTTAGGTCATCTTGGTTAGAAAATGGATGTTTAGGTCATGTGTGCAAAGAAAACCTAGCATTTTAGAAGAGGCTTGGCAAAAGCCTTTCCTAAAATACATGTAGTGCTTCCAAAGAAGCCCATATATTTGCCACTGTGCATGACTAGAAGAGGCATTTCAAAAGAAGACATCTTCAATAAAAGAGGGACATCAGTAGGGGATTTGTACATGTGAGTAGTGCTACATGTACGTGTAAGTGTTGATTTTCCAGTTTATATGTGTAAGTGTTAGATTTTGGAAATCTGCCCATCTATGGGAAGCCGATTAAGGAGTCATTCTTCAAAAGTCAAACTTTTATTTATTTATTTACATTCTCTTATATACCACACTATTCTGCATCAGTGCGGTTTACATTGAACAAACTGAAATTACATTGAACAGGGCATTATAACTTGGAGATAACTATTTTACAGGGAACATGGCAACTGAAAGTGGTTTTGATCATCCGAGGGGTAAGCACAGTTTCCCTGTCAAGCTCTACCCCAGGTCCAGAGGATACAAAGCCTCTGGAGCCTGTCTTTTTTGGGCATCGAAATAAGAAGCTGAAGGCAGGATGCTGAATTGTATGTATGGTTTTGAATATAGTGACGAGTGCTTTGTATCTTATTGAGTGGATAGGAAGCCAGCAGAGGTGCATCAGTATGGGGATGATATGTAACTGTTGGGGGACTCTGTAGATTATTCTTGTAACAGTGTTCTGAGCTATTTGGAGAGAGTGTAAGGTGTGTTTGGGAAGGCCATGGTCTATGTTGTTACAGTAATCTAGGATGGGTGTGATAATGGCCTGGCACACTGTCCGGAAAGGTTTGGGCTTAGCAGGGGGCGGAGATTCTTTAGTGTTCTTAACTTGTAGTAGACAGAGTTTGTTGTTCTCTTAATTTGTGCTTTAAAGTTTAGCTTCTGATCTAATATTATGCCCAGGTATTTAACTTCCATTTTCATTTTGATGGTACTGTCTGAAACTCAGTGATTGGGGTGGTGAGAAGGAAGGATCTGTAAATACGTAGAGGGCTTCTGGTTTTCTTTATTGCTAAATAGGTTCTGTTATTGAAGCCACTGTCTTATGTCTGTGAAGCAATTGTATATCTTGGAGAGGTCTGGTTATGTGGTGTTGAATGGGGCTCGAACATGATGTCATCTGCATATATTTGGTAGTCGATTTTGTGTTCCTTGAATATTGTGCATAGAGGCTGGAGGAATATGTTGAATAGGAGGGCTGGGCGGCTTGAGCTTTGAGGTACTCCTAAATGGGTGTGATGTCTTGTTTCCAATTTTTACTTGTTGGCCGCAGTAGGAATGGAACCAGTTTACTGTAATATCTCAAAGTCCAATGTCATAGATCCTCTGTAGAATTTGGTGGTGGGGGAGGGAATCAAAAGCTGATGTTATGTAAAGGAAGATGAGGAGGAATCCTTGAGTGGAGGTTTGGGTACAGGTAAGGATTGTGTTAAGCAGTGATGTAAGAAGTGTCTTGATGCAATGGTCCAGTCTGAAGCCGTGCTAGTGAAGGCCTAGGAAGGCATGAACATCTATGTAATCTTGGAGTTGCATTTGTATTGATTTTTTTTTATTATTATTTTTGATATGAAAGGGATAGATGAGATTGGCCTGTATGAACTCGGACCATTACATAGCAGAAACATAGAAACATAGAAATATGATGACAGAAAAAGACCACAAGGCCTCTCTAGTCTGTCCTTCCATATCAACAACTACAACAGTCCCCTTTTTTCCTTTAGAGATCCTCTGTGTTTGTCCCATGCTTTTTTGAATTCAGATACTGTCCTTATCTCTACCACCTCCACTGGGAGACTATTCCATGGATCCACCACTCTTTCCGTAAAGAAATATTTCCGCATATCACTCCTGAATCTATCCCCCTTCACCCTCACCCCATGTCCCCTCGTAGCAGAATTTGCTTTCAAGTAACATAGTAACACAGTATATAATGGCAGATAAGGACCAGCATGGTCCATCTAGTCTGCCAAGTAAGGTGGCAAAACTAGGTGCACCTGCCGCTCCGTGCAGGTCACCCCTCCCTATGCCTTTGTTTAGGGGTGTACCCACCGCTCCGTGTAGGTCACCCCTATTTTTGAGCTATAAGAGATAGTTTAGTTTGATTTTATCATGTTGCTTTATTTATTTATTTATAGACTCTTATATACCGCACTATTAGGCATCAGCGCGGTTCACAAAAAACAGTGAGATACACAATTCAACAGTACTTTGTGTTTACAGAAAACAGGAGAATATAACTCGGATAACAGGGTATATAATTAATAAACATAGTCATAATATCATCATGGCTTCAGTTTTGTGTGTATGTGGTCTGTGGGGTATCTGTATTGTATGTGTATGAGTGGAAGGTCTGTGGGTTGGTTGAGATGTCTTTATTGTTTACTGGATAAGATAAAAGGAAGAGGTAGTGTTTCAAAGCTTTGCGAAACTGCAAAAGGTCTGGTATTGCTCGGATGTTTTGAGGGAGGCTATTCCAACACCTTGGTGCACAGAATAAAAAGGCCCTGTCTGAAGTAGTTTTGGTACACTGTGATATTGATTTAGGGACTAACAGAGTATTGAGTGTTACTGACCTTCTGTCTCTATTGAGGGGTGGTGTTTAAAGGGATCCACTGTGTCTGTCCCATGCCATTTTGAATCCTGTCACTGTATTTGCCCCCACCATTTCCATTAGGAGGGCATTCCAAGCGTCCACCATCCTTTCAGTGAAAAAGTATTTCCTGACATTGCCTTTCAGTTTACCACTTTGCAGCTTTCTGTTATGCCCTCTAGTTTTTCAGCCTCCTCGTCTTTGAAAAAGGTTTGTTTGTTTATTAATACTCTTTTAAGAATTTAAAGGTCTATATCATATGTCACCTATCTCTCCTCTCCTCTAGCATCTACATATTTTGGTCCTCAAGTCTCTTCTCATATATCTTCTGGTGCAGGCTTCAAATCATTATGGTCTCCTTCCTCTGAACCGTTTCCAGTCTTTTTATATCCTTTGCAAAATATGGTCTCCAAAACTGAACTCAGTATTCCAAGTGAGGCCTCACCAGTGACTTGTACAGTGGCATTAGTACCCTCCTCCTTTCTGCTGGTAATTCCTCTCTGCATGCAGCCCATCATCCTTCTGGCTTTGGCTACCACCTTGTCACACTGTTTCTCCACCTTGAGATTTTCAGAAACAGTCACTCCGAGGTCCTTCTCCTGGTCTGTGCACATCAACCTCTCGCCCCCTATCGCATACAATTCCCTTGGATTTCTGCATCCCAAATGCATGACACTGCATCCCAAATGCATGACACATCAAATCTTAACCGCCAAGCATTAGACCATTCTTCCAGCTTTTGTAGATCTTTCCTCATGTTTTCCACTCACTCAGGGAATCCACTCTGTTGCAAAGTTTCATGTCATCTGCCAAAAGACAGACTTTTCCATTCATCCTTCAGCAGTATCACCCACAAATACATTAAACAGTACTTGTCCCAGGACCGATCCCTGGGGCATGCCACTAATCACCTTCCTTTCATCTGAGTGAGTTCTGTTTACCATCACCTTCTGTCGTCTCTAAGTCAACCAGTTTCTGATCCAGTTCATCACCTTGAGACCCATCCCCAGGCTATTCAGTCTACTGATAAGCCTCCTATGAAGAACAGTATCAAAGGCTTTGCTGAAATCTAGGTATATCACATCCATCGCATGCCCTTGATCTAGTCCTTTGGTCACCCAGTCAAAGAACTCAATCAGATTTGTTTGGCATTATCGTCCTTGTTGCCTCAGATCATGCAACTTATTGACTTTGAGAAAGTCCACTATTCTCTCTTTAGGAGCGCCTCTATTACTTTTCCCACCACCGAGATAAGGCTTACTGGCCTGCAGTTTGTCACTTCTTCCCTATTACCACTTTTGTGAAGAGGTACCACATCAGCCCTTCTCTAGTCCTGTGGAACTTCTCCTGTTTCCAAAGATCTATTAAAAACATCCTTTAAAGGCCCTGCAAGAACCTCTCTGAGCTCTTTCAGTATCCTTGGATCCCATCTGGTCCCATGGTCCTGTCCACTTTCAGTTTTGCAATCTGTTCAAGCACATCATCTTCTGTGAATGGTGTGGTATTTACACCATTCCCATTTGTATATTTGTCAATTGCAGGTGGTCCTTCTCCAGGATTTTATTTAGTAAAAATAGAAGAGAAGTGTTTGTTTAGCATTTTCACTTTTTCAATGTCACTTTCCACTAATCCGTTCTAGGCACTTTTGAATCTTGCAATTCCTCCTATGATCTTCTTCCGAATATACCTGAAAAAAGCTTTGTCACCACGCTTCAAATCTTTAGCCATCTTTTTTCTGCCTTTGCTTTTGCAATCCTATTTTCTCTTTTTGTCTCTTTTAGCTTTATCCTGTATTCTTTTCTGTGTTCCTCTGTTTGCGAACTTCTGAATTTTGTGAAAGCTGGGGGTTTTTGCCTTTATTTTTGCAGCCACTTCTTTTGAGAACCTTATAGATTTCCTTTTCCTCTTGTTTTTATTTACTTTCCTTACATATGTATCTGTTACCCCTTTTATTGCCTCCTTCCACTCTGCCAACTCTTCCTTCAGGCACTTGGCCATCTTCCTCAGTTGTTTTGAAGTCTATGAGTTTGAGCTTGCTGTGAGGGGACTCTGCCTTGTCTTTTATGTCAAACCGCACTGTGTGATGATTGTTGCTGCTCACGTGGCACCCACCGGACATTCGACACGCTATCTGTGTTGGTGAATACTAAATCCAGCATCAAACTTTCCCTGGTCAGTTCCATCACCATTTGTCTAAGCAATGCATCTTGGAAGGCATCCACAATTGTTTTACTTCTTTCCAGATTTGCAGAAGGAATACTCCAATCCACATCTGGTAGATTAAAGTAACCTATTATGATCACTTCTCTCTTCATGGCTAACTTTGCAATATCAATAATCAAATTTCTATCCATTTCTTCGGTTTCAGTTGGAGGCCTGTAGACTATACCAGCATGAACGATAGTGCCATCTCCTCTTTCCAACACAATCCACATTGCGTCTTCTTTTCCCCACTCACCTGCATTTCAGCAGCTTTAATATTGCTTTTGACATATAGAACTACTCCTCCTCCTTTTCTGCCTTCTCTATCTCTTCTAAATAAATTACAGCCAGCTATCTCTATATCCCATTCATGCGACTCGTTAAGCCATTTTTGTAATAGCTACAGTGTCCAAGTTGACTTCCATCATTAGGGCTTCCAGGTCAGGAATTTTGTTGGCTAGGTTTCGAGCATTTGTGCTAATTGCTTTCCAGCATTTGTTGACTGGCTTGACTATATTTTACATGCATTTTGTTCTACACGCCTCTTCCCATTTGCCATTGATGTGTGGGTTAATAGTGTGGCTGTTTCCAATGTTGTTATTTTTGCTGGGAGTGATGATCTTCTCCATCCATCACCCCATTTCCCTAGTTTAAATACCTGTCCACATATTGCCTGAATTTTTCACTTAGAATTCTTTTCCCTGCGACATAGAGATGTAGTCCATCAACACAGTATAGCCTCTTGTTGTTCCATCTATTCCCCAGTTGTCTATATATCTAAATCCTTGTTTACACCAGGTTTGGAGCCATGTATTGATTATGTGATGCAGCCTTTCTGCCCCCTTACCAAGAATAGGTAGAATTTCTGAGAATGCTATAGTGTTAATAATGGATTTGAGTTTCTCTCCCAGAATCTGGAAGTCCCTTTGAACTATAGGGGCACTGTTTCTAGCCAGGTCGTTTGTACCCAAGTGGATGATAACATCAGTTTTAGAGTGCTGACTTTCTGCACTAACTATGGCAACAATTTGGTTTGTATTCCTGCTGGATGAAGAGCCTGGGAGGCATTTGACCATCTTCTCTCCTTTGAACTGTGTTCCCAAGTTGGTGCCTCTGATGATGAAATCTCCAAGTGGTAGTAGTTTCCTGTTTTGTGATTTTTTTTTCTTCATATTTGTTGTATTATCAGTAGATTGGGCATTAACTTAAGGACACTTCAGTTTCCCCTAATTAGGCACTCTCATTTTCCAAGGCAGAGAAGGCATTATGCAGGGATATCTCTTGATGGAGAGGGTGTCTCCATGTTACAGGTCGCAACCTACAAGAGCCCACTGTGATCCATTGTTTCTGGGCTGTTTGATTTTATGTGGGAGCGGTGGTGAATTTTTTTTAGTTTGTACCCTAGAGGAGGTGTGTTTATATTTATAATCTTTATTGGCATTTATAATAACACTCAGGTATTCACATGAATGAAAACAGAAAAATATGGGAGCTCCACAACAAATTAGATATGTTAATACATATATAAAGAAAAATAACAAAACTCATATTACCCAAACATTAGTCCACAATAGTATGGGGGGGGCTATAGGAAATACCAATGACCCCAATTTACAATCCTATCTTGAGAGTAAAGCAGGGCCTAAGGAAAAAAAAATAACCTGTTATTAGCAGGATAAGACTTACACGTCAGCCGACATGGGACCAACCACTACCCTGGCCTCTTCCCTTGCACCTAAAAAATCTGAGAGTTGCTTTGGTTTAAAAAACAGGAAAGTTTTCCCTTGATAGGAAATATAACACTTAGAAGGATATTTTAACACAAAAGTAGCACCCAAGGATGTGGTCCTAGCACGATACGCCAGGAATTCCTTCCTCTTTAATTGGGTGGCATGAGAGAGATCAGGAAATATATGTACATTTGAACCTAAAAACGTCTCATTAATATTTTTGAAAAAAGATCGAAGAATCAATGCCTTATCGGCCTCCAGAGCCAGAGTCACAAGCATAGTAGTTCTTTCGGTGATCACGTCCATAGAACATTCCAGGAATCCTGTCAAGTCCCCAATTCCACTCATGGAATTGCCTCCATGTTATTTCCCCGTGCTCCAGAGATGTTAACCGTCAAATACTGAGCCCTAGTTACTGGGGGCAGGTGCTCAGCTGGAATTTTTAGCACTTCCCCAAAATACTTCCACACCATTTCCAATGGGGACAAGAGTGGAGACCTTGGGAAGTTCAAAAGACGGAGATTGTTTCATCGTGCAAGATTTTCAAGATGCTCAGTTTTTCGTGTCAGCACTGCTCTCTCTTTCATTAGAGCCACATGCTCCTCCTGAAGATGATTGACATCCTCCTTCACCTTTAACAAAGAACCCTCTTGCAACTCCTGGCTCTTGGAAGCTTCCAATTTCAAAACTGATATCTCAGTACTTACAGAACCCACAACTGTAGATAGGGTTGTGGTCAATGCAGAGATGGCGTCCCACATCGCGTCCAAGGTAATCACCGCAGGCTTCTCTAACACCCGACTCACAGGAAGCAGCCCTCCTTCAGGCTCCAACAGATGCAGATTCACCGCACGAGTGGACAGTTCAGATACGCCGCCACCCTCAAGCTGACTCTCCCCTCTGGAAGGTAGGACAAACACTTGCAGCACTTGTCCCTCATCGCCGGGCTGCGGAGTGCTCATCCGAAGACCTGGCGAAGACAGAAAACAAATGCCGTCGGGAGTTGACACACTTCCTGGTTGTGTCGGGGGCGCCCACTGATCTGGAGAGAGACTCACTCCAGATGCGCCCAGCACAGATAACTGCTCTTCCTGTCGTGCTGGTGAAGACGCTGCTCCGGACCCCGCAGCTGCAAAACCACAAAGCTCCAAAGTCCTGCGAGGGAGCTCCAGGTAAGCCCGCTTGCTTCCTTTTCCTCCTCCCCATCACCTGTAGAGCCGAGGTTTGCCACCGGCACAGAAACGTGGAACTTACTGTGGTGCAGCCGCCAAGAATCAGCTTCCTGCTGCCATCTTGCCCCCCCTCTGTCGAGGAGGTGTGTTTAATTGCATCTATTTCTTTCCTTAATATATTCAATTCTTTATGCATAGCAGATAATTTGAGACATATAGGGCAAGCTCTTAGGCTTCAAATGATTTTTCTTAGAATGAAGGCACCACAACTATTTCATTGAATACATGACATGCTGATTAAGACAGTTATAAAGCAGTTCTAGGACAAGGAAAAAAGTTGAGTGTTACACTTAATTGGAGGAGAGATGTCAATCTATATGACAACTATATAGACAATGCAACTCCGGAGTGAGGGGTAGAGTGGGTGTGAATTTAAGTGTCCCTGTCCTATAGACCTTATATGAACTGAGTGTACACTGAGATTTCTGATTTAAAAAGGCTATGCAAGGAATGTACGCAAGCTAAATTTTCCTAAACGTATAACCAGAATTTAGGTTGTTTGCCACTAGACTATAGATCAAGGTGGCTGTGAACACATAGGCATGTGATAGAGCGAGAAAGATAGAAAGAGCAAGGTTTGTTTGTTTGGGGTTGTTGTTTTTTTTGGTTCTTTTGTGTTTGTCCTCCTCCCTTAGTACAGTTACCCTAACACACCACAGTGCCTAAGTAGTAGTATTAGAGAATAAAACAGGTAATAAATAGACAAGGAATATTTATAATCGAAAACCAGCTAAATAGTAAAGTTGGAAAGCTTAGCTTTGTAG
Organism: Ichthyophis bannanicus; assembly: GCA_033557465.1. Taxonomy (NCBI): domain Eukaryota; kingdom Metazoa; phylum Chordata; class Amphibia; order Gymnophiona; family Ichthyophiidae; genus Ichthyophis; species Ichthyophis bannanicus. The sequence continues at coordinate 102,621,575 of CM066032.1, read as the reverse complement.
AGTCTCTTGAAGTCATGATGGCAATTACTGTATCAGACCACTTGCTCAAGCAGCGGAGGTTGATTGAATTAACCGCACCCTGTGAGGCAGGCTTGTAACAGAACAATGGAAACTTTAAAAGTTCAAAATGGAATCTTACTTCAGTGTATCAGCCTACTATGCAAAGGACTCTGGAACCTTAAAATGTATACCTTTACTGCAAAATTAAGTAGAAAACCAGGTCTCTGCAAATCTAAAAGCAAATGTTTACTTCAATTCCAAGTAAATAAATATCAAGAATTCATTGTCCCTGTAAAGCAGACCTTATATGAACTGAGGGCACACTCATATTTCGTTGCTGTCGAGTTTCATGTTGTTTCAGGGGTACTGGCATGTAGCCTCGGGATAGTGACATATGGATAATGCTCTGTAGGTAGGAGCTGAGTTATGTTCTAGCAAACCTAACCCAGACCACGGGGCAGTGGTCTGGTGTTGAGGTGGTCATGTTGAGGTTCCTTATCATGTCTTCGATATTTTCCAGAGATGGTATGTCAAATTTTGTCCATGTGCTCTGGGGGGGGGGGGGGGTATTTTGAGAGGTTGGGATTGTTGGAAGAAGGTACATAGCCATCACTGCTGAACCTAGCCCTGGATATTCAATGCAGGGCCCATATCTGGCCACCAGCATTGAATATCCAGGTCTGCTGCACAGCACCGCATGGTGCGGAAGCTAACCGGGCAGCAGTAATACTGAACCGCTGTCCAGTTAAGTCCCACACGTAAAAATAGGCACTTTACCCATGGTCGCTAACTGGGCAGCGGTTTAATACTGCTGCTGCCGGGTTAGTGATGGACTCCGCCCCAGAACACTCATGACATGCCCCAATACTACACGGTTAGCACTGGCTTTATTCAGGGATGTTTAGCGGCTCTAACCATGTTGTTGTTGTTAAGTGCCATCACGTCGGTGTCTACTCATGGCGATCCTCTGGATAGTTGTCCTAAAATGTGTTCGGTCTTCAGTCCCGGCGGCTCATTGTTGACAGACTGGCACCCATAGCTGCTGTTATTGTATCGTTCCATCTCATTGTTGGCCTTCCTCTTTTGCGTTGACCTACCTTGCCAAGCATGTTGTCTTTCTTTAATGTTCTCTCTCTTCACATGATGTCTTGTCATGTGAGCTTCTAAAGAAAACTTAGGTTTGATCTCCTCTAGTACTGACTGGTTTGTTCTTCAGGCAGTCCATGGTATATGCAGTATTCGTAGCCAGCGCCATAATTCAAAGGCATCAATTTTCTTCCTGTCTATCTTTTTCACTGTCCAACTTTCGCATCCATATGACGTTATTGAAAATGCTATGGCTTGAACAAGTCAAATCTTTATATGGAGAGAGACATCTCTGCTCTTGAGAATCTTGTATAGGTCCTTTATGGCCATTCTGCCAAGAGCAATGCGTCATCGGATTTCTTGACTGCTTGTTGCTTCTTTATTGATAGCGTGATCCAAGTAAGTTAAAGTTGTCCACTATTTCAATTTCTTCTCCATCAACAATGAGCTTATTGATTTTGCCAGTTGTCATGATCATTGTCTTCTTTACATTAAGGTATAGGCCTATTTTAAGACTATTTTCCTTGATCCTGAGAAGCAAATGTTTCAGATCATATTCACTTTCAGCCAATAAGGTGGTATCATCAGCATAGTGAAGGTTGTTGATGAGTCTTCCACCAATCTTCACACTTCTGTTGTTCTCTGATTATTTGTTCTGCATATAAATTAAACAGGTAGGGGGAAAGTATGCAGCCTTGTTGTACACCTTTGCTGATTTTAAACCATTCTTTTTTTCCTTGTTCCATTCGAACTGTTGCTTCTTGATCAATGCAAAGGTTGTGTAAGAGAACAATCAGGTGTTCTGGTATACCTATGCTTCTTAACGTGGTCTAGAGTTTCTCATGGTCTACACAGTCAAAAGCCTTGCTGTAGTCAATAAAGCACAAATAGATATCCTTTTGGTTTTCTTTAGTCTTTTCAAGAATCCATCTTACATCCGCGATAATGTCTCTCGTTCCTCGTCCCTTCCTGAACCCTGCTTGCATTTCAGGTAGTTCTTGTTCCAGGTATGGCTGTAATCTCTGTTGAATAATCTTCAGTAGAATCTTGCTGGCATATGGGATCAGAGCAACTGTGCGATAATTTCCGGTCAGTTGGATCACCTTTCTTTTGTATTGGTATAAACACAGATCTTTTCCAGTCAGTTGGCCATGATGTTGTCTTCCAAATTTCCTGGCAGAACCTTGTAAGTATTGTAACAGCTGCATCAGATTGCTGTAATACTTCTATGGGAATGCCATCAATGCCTGGTGCTTTGTTCTTTAATAAGGCATTCAATGCTACCTCAACTTCTTCTTTCATCACCAATGGTTTAGGATCATAAGGTACAGGTTGAAACGGCTGTTGGTCCTCTTGATCTTTATTATATAAAAGCTCTGTATATTCTTTCCTTCTTTTCTTGATCTTCTCAGCATCATTCAACATGGATCCATGAGCTGGAATTTTTTCTTTAAGTCTCGTAGCTTTAGGAAAGCCGATCTTGTTCTTCCTTTAATAGTTTCTGCTTCTGTTTTCTTACATGTGCCATTGTAGTACTCCTTGTCTTGTCTTGCTGCATGTTGGAAATCTCTGTTGAGTTCTGCGATTGCCTCTCTCCTCTGGCTTTAGCTTCTCTGCATTTCTGGGCAATTTTCAGAGTTTGTTCAGTCATCCATTTTTGTCCATTTCTGCTTTTTCACCTTTTGTAGAAACGTCTCACTTTCTTTCAACACAACTTTCTTGATGTCATTCCATAACTCTTCTGGAACTCTGTCATTTGTATCTAAAGCAGCAAATCAATTTTGCAAGCCATCTTTAAATTCCAGTGGTATATTCTCAAGGTCATATTTTGCTACATTCTTGAGTGACTTGCTCTTTTTTCAACTTTAGCTTGAGTTTGCATACTAGTAGTTGGTGAGTTGTACCAGTCAGCTCCAGGTTTTGTCTTTGTTGACATTATAGAGCTTTTCCATCATTGACTTTCACAGATGTTGTCAATTTGATTTTTGTACAGTCCATTGGGTGAAGTCCATGTGTACAGCTGCCGCTTGTGTTTGCTGGAAGAAGGTGTTTGAGATGAAAGAATTCTGCAAGACCAACAATCTAATCAGTTTTTCCCCAGCTTCATTTCTATTGCCAAGTCCATATTTTCCAATCATTTTGCCGCCTTTGTTGCCAACGTTTGCGTTCCAGTCACCCATGACTATCAGGATATTCTGTCTGCATGTTCTGTTGATTCCTGCTTGTGCTTGTTCAAAGAACTCGTCAATTTCATTCTCTTCTGCAACTGTTGTTGGGGTATATACTTGAATTATAGTTGTGCTCATAGGCATTCCTCGTAGACAAATATGTAAAACCTGTTCTTCTTACACTTGTTATATGTAAACCGCCTTTGATCTATGGAAGAGGCGGTATATAAGAAAGTTTTAAATAAATAAAATAAATAAAAATAGAAATTAAGCATTCACTGACTGCATTGTATTTCATTACAGTTCTTGCAAGTTTCTTCTTAATTATAAATGCAACACCATTTCTTCTTTGTCTTTCATTTCCAGCATAGTAGACCATGTGATCATCTGATTCAAAGTGTCTGATGGCAGTCCATTTCAGTTTGCTGACACCCCACGTTGCACACGTTCCATTTCATTCTTGACCACCTCCCCTTGGTTCATGATTTGTACGTTCCATGTCCCAATATGTAGGACATTTTTGTAGTTTTTTACTCTCATTTCATGCACAGTTACATCAGCAGTCAGACATCCCGAGGGCTTTGATCCAACCACATTATACATGCTGGCTTTACTTTGAAAAGTCTTCAGCTCCTCCCCAGTAGCCAGTTGAGTGCCTTCTAACCTGGGGTCTCATCTTCTAGCACTATAGTGAAATTTGTTTTGTTGTGACTATCCATTAGGTTTTCGTGGCAAGATACAGAAGTAGATTGCCAGGCCTTTCTTCTGCGCAGTTTAAGTTTAGTGTTGCCATTGTCACAGAAATTTGATCCTCCGCCGCCAACATTGTCCCATTCTGCTGCTGCTCAGATGGGTGGTTTGTCTTGGTCTGGCACCTCAGCTGAGACCTGTCCATCTTGGGAGACCCTGCCAGTAGTTGAAACTACCGATAGCTTAGCTCTCAGCATCACTGATGCACGCAAGCCCTCACAGCACGACAAGCTGCAAACCAAGTGAGGGACTAACCATGTTGGTGCCACTGAATATCCCTCTAAGTGGCATTTACACTCTTTACGGTAAACCATATAAATGCCTTTGAATATCCAGCCCAGAGTGTTTAGCATGAGTCAGACAAAGAGAGACAATCAGCCAGTTTGCTGCTCAAGAAGGTTTTAGGAGAACCATTAGGCGAGGAATGCTTGGCAGAGTCTGAAGTAAGGATAGGAATTTAAATGCTATTCTAGATTTATATCTAAAGGATGCAGAAGCTTTCAGTGATCTGAAGTACTTACGGAGATCTAAATGTGTGCTTCATGAAGTATATGGACTAGAAGCCAAATATACCCTGGTTTAGAATGTGTGTAAATTGGCCAGATTGCTGATCCTGTGAAGTTACCTTCTAATTAAGTATCAGCACTGTTGCAAGGCTATGCAAAGATTTTAATAGTCAGGAGCAGGAACTGTGAAAGCTCGAATGGTTGTTTGTGAAACCAATGTGCATATAGCTATACTGCTTAGAACGGTGCAAGTCAAAGGTGCATATGCTAAGATAAACTAAAAGAAAGAAGTCCATAATGGAAATATTTTGCCTGTCTGGAAGATATATTTAGACAAGTGAGCTGTTTAAAGCTGCAAGCTCTAATTTTGCTGTTAGAGATACAGGCTGAGATTTGGACCAGAGTGGGTTTAGTAAATGTTATGGTTTGAGGAAAGCACTTTGAATTAAGTTTGCAAGTGGCTCTATATTAATTATGGAACTGTTAGTAAGAAGTGTTTGGAGAAACTTCTCATTTAAATTTATAAATAAAGCAAAGCATTGTAAATAATACACCGGTATTCTGATCATTTGCAATAAAGGGGTTTAGTGCTGAGTTCTTGTCTTAGAGCGTTAACGCTGAAGAGATTTTACCAGATATGGTGATAGCTTGGGAATATAAACAGTCCCAGAGTAGATTTGAGCAACAAGAGACTGGTGCAGGAGACTGGTTCAGGGGTCGAAGTAGCCAGAAGGGAAGGACAGCGTAGGTGAGTGCAGTGGACTGTAGGAGGTGTAGAAGCCTATTTACAGGAGCATACTCCTGAGATGGAAAAGCTTGAGATACCCACTTTAACCATGTCCGATTTCACCACATAGTCTCTAATATTACTTCTGCATTTAAATGCAGACAGTCTATTCAATAATCAGATGTCCTCCAAGCACAGACCACTATTGGAAAAGACTCTTCTGTGCTTGTATTTTGGGACAGAGCAGCAGTAGGCAGACTGACCATGACTGTGTCCCTTCTAATGTCTTACCTGTCGAGCCAGAGTATGAGCCTCTGTCTTTGGTTATAAAGTGGGAGAGACCATGATACCAAGCAGCATTGCTGTACTATGCTGACGCCATCTACATCATTTCCAGATGAATGAGCACTTCTCAATACTACAGAACTTTCTGCTACTGTAGAAGATCCAGCATTCTTTTAACTAGATAGCAACAGCAAACTCTGTGTCCCTCTTTCACTAAGTCTTGTCAGCTAGAAAGAGGGCACACCAAGCAGGCCATGCCTGCACAACCAAAGCAATTTCCTATTCCATATCGTCCTTCTAGTTCAGTCCACACAAGTGGGTTGTGTTCCTCTACCAACAGATTGGTGGAGACAAGAACCAATGAAAAGCTCAGGTTTCAATGACATCACTCCCATGCCTTTATGCACCTCAGCCACCAGAGGTCTCTTCAGTTTTTCCTTGTCTCCAGCAGATGATGGATGGATTTTCTCCTCTCTGAAGAAAATTCTTAATATTGAGAGGAAAAGATTGATTAAACACTCGTGAATGACCACCTTAAGGGTGACTCTCTCACTTGAGCGTGATGTGGGAGGCTCTGCTAGACTGCGGTCTTTTCGGTAGCCATAAGAGGAGGAAAAATTGGTTCAGCTCTATGTGCTTATCATGATAAGAGCCTGTTCAGCAGCCAGAAATTGGAAGGATCTGGAAGAGTGCATCAGCCTCACACAACTTCGGTGCCCCTCCCTCCTCCTCTGTCTGCCCTGCTCTCTCTCAAAAATTGCAGAAGGCTCTTAGAGGAATCTGCCTGTTGCCCATCTTAAACGCAGTGGTGCAAAGCCAGTGTAACAGTATCAGGGGAGTAGAACTGAACCCGGCATGAATCCTCTGCCTGGAGCTATCAGGAGGTGTGTACCAAAGCTTGACCTTGTTATTGTTCTTCCCGTTTCTGTTTGTGTGGGACGCAATTCGAAGTAGACCACTGGCGTTAGTTGGCATGGTGTGGGGGGTTTTCACCATTTTCTGCACGCACTAGTAGTGTTTTCTCCTATTGTGCGCCTGGAGGTCACGCGTTCTGCCTAAGCAGCTCCAATGCACAGTCCTGCCCTAGTGCCTGTGACATGCATTGTAGTAAAAGTGCAGTTAACACGTGCTTTGTAGTCTTGAAGAACTACAAAAAGGGACTGCTACTTCTGGAGCGAGTTCTGCAATTGTATTTACTTCTGTGAATTTTTGTAAATCTTGGGGAAAAGGGAATTCTTCAGATTAAAGCTGATTTATCTGTGTAAATTAGAATCCAGTGTATTTGTTAAATCAGTCAGGGCCTAGTATCAGCAAAGAGCTTTTAGTTAAATTAAAAACTCAACAGGTAGCTTTCAGTTTAAGGCAAGGAGGTGCCATATTCACTCTCAGGTGCAGCTTTTTATCCTCATCAGGCATACATTAAGGACCTGAGATGAATTAAGTCTGAGGTGACTAAAGCCAGAGGAAGCTCTCTTTGGCATAGTACAAGTACCACAGTGAGCGCTAGCAGTAAATTTGAAAGACTGGGAATTCATACGCTGGCTTTTAGCTATACTGCCCCCCTGCTGTGGATTTCTCTTTCATTCGAACTTTGACTGTAAAGTTCTTATAAAGGTTTTAAATCAAGAGTAAATAGTTGGCTGTACTTTCAGGCCTTCTCTTCATAAATGGTTAATAACAGGCTTAGCAGAAGATGTTCCTTCCCTTTCTCCCTTGTCCTCTCAGTTAATGCTTGCCTTCAGGAAGAAATTATTTGTTCTACTACTTTATCTTTCTATTGTTTTGGCCCTGTCTTAAGAGCTTGTGTTTATTTGCCTCTGAATTTTATTTTAATTTTGTAAACCGCTTTGATAATTGAATAGCAGTGTATCAAATCCTTTTAAATAAATAAAAGTGGGGTTCATTACTGCCATGGTATGGAAAAACTAACCCTTTTGGAGAAATCGCCCCAATGATGAACAAAGGTGCATTGTGTACTAAGCCCCGCACAGTTATGCTGCGAGTTACAGTAACTACACTGGGGTAGGTACATCAGCCTTCTGCAGTTAATGTGCTGCACTGGAGCAGAACGGCCATGGGAGCAACTAACATCACCCACTGAGATGGCGTTAGTTGCTCTTGTGCTACTTGCGCCAGGCTACAAATGTCCACACTAACTACGCTGCGGCAGGAACGTGCCATGTAACGAGGAGTTTTTAATGCTGGGTTGCATGCTACTTTTTAACGCAGCACCTGAACTGTGCTTTAAACCCTGTGCTACTGGGTAGTGTGCTTTAGTAAACATGCCCCAAGGCTTTATACATGCAAACAGTGCGTTACTTTTCTAAAACCACCTACATAGTGCACTTATGCATCTTAAAGTTCTATAAACATTTTAATGTTATTGTTGCCCACCTAAGGTACTTCTAGAATTAAGTGAGCTATAAATGTAACAAATAATTTCTGCGCATGGAAAAAAATATATTTTAGTCTGCTCCAGAAAGCTCTAAAGTTTTGCTGTGGGTCTGACATAGTAAACTTGTTTGTCTTTAGTGCGTATGCATGTTCATGACAGCAACTTTTGGTTCCCTCATCCAGTGAGAACTACAGAGACGATATTGCCAAAGTTCTTGCTGCTTGCTCGACCTTACTCCCAGTAGATTATGGGCCCGACGGGTACCACTATATTGTAAATCAGGCTTTTTGAAATTAAAATAACAAAGGGTTTCCTGGGCAGCTGGGTATGGCTAGTACATTCCAGGAAATGAAGAGATGTATTATTTATTCATTTTTCTTTTCTCTGATAATAATTCAGTTATCTCCCAAGCAGTCTGATACTAGTAAATCGGCCCATGAGAATGCAGCTATTGCGTTATGACGACGCTACATAATTTATTATTTTTGCTAAAATCCCTCAACGCTAGAGTTCTTTATATTGTTTAGGTAATATCCCCCTCTCTCTCCTCTGACAGAATGCCATTGTTCACATTTGACCTTAATGCAGCTGTTGGAGATGTCGCTTGGGCACCCTACTCCTCCACTGTATTTGCTGCGGTTACAACTGATGGAAAGGTAAGAGATTGGAAGAGACACTTTTGGTGCTAAAAAGGATGCTTGATGTTGGAGGTAGTACCTCCTTTTATCTTTATCTGTGTCAGAGTCTTTGTTTCTTCCTTCACTAAGGAAATGAGTACACAGTAGGCGAATGCTTTCTGCTGAAGCTTTCTAATAAGCTATCCTTACAATACTTTTTGGTTTTTAAGTCTTTAGCACCTCATGGATTGTTGTTGACAATGAATATTCTGTAGTTTCTTTTAAAGGGCCTCATCAGTAACTGAAACAACTCTCTGGTTCATATTTGCTCTCCAAAATCCACTTGTCTCATCATATTAGTTTGTCAGAAGGTGCTGTACAATGCCTTCTGAAAGTAGTAAACTGTCAGACTTTATAATCTGTCAAGGAATATTGATTGTAAGTGAATTTCCAGGTAGCTTGTTGAAATGTGTTTGCATTAAGGGACATAACCAGTGACAGACAGAAATCTGTAAATGAAACTGTTTGGGCTGTGAAAACTCCAGGATTTTATATTGTGTATATTAGTATTCAGATACCCAGCAAAGTAATTACATAATCTTGTAACACTTAAGGGTGGGGGTTATTCTCCAGGACCAAGCAGGAAGTCAGTCCTCACATATGGGTGACGTTGGCGCCAACGGAGCCCCCGTGCGGAGCATTTCCCCAGCTTTCAAAGAAAGCCTTTGGGAATTGCAGCGTGCATGCGCGGTCCCCTTCCCGCCCAAGGGTGCCATCTTGCTCAGTCTTCTTTTTTCCGCGGAGCCCGACGGACGTAGTTCGTTTTTCGCCGAGGAAAAAGTTGATTTCCCTGTTTTTTGTTCTTCTCCTTCGGTTCGACGCCGGATCCTTTTCCCGCCTGGGCCCGATACGCCGGTATCGAGCCACTCTCTCTTTTTCGGTTTTTGTCCTTCGTGACTAGCGTTCGCACCATTTTTCTTTTTTCACTGGCAGCCCTGTCTTTTGACCTCGCAGGGGCCCTTTTTCCCCCGATGGCTGCCAGCGGGTTTAAAAAGTGTGATCGGTGTAAGAAACTTATGTCTCTTACCGACGCACATGACTGCTGCCTCCGCTGCCTCGGACCCGATCATGACCCGATGATCTGTGGTCCATGTGGCAAAATGTCCTCGAAGGCGTTGAGGAGTCGGCAGCACCAGAAGGATAGGATCTTCTCTGACTCCGCGCCCGGACCTCATCAGAGGCCTCGACGTCTCGGGACTCCGGCCCCGAGCAGCGTCGGGGTTCCTCTGAGTGGGGGTCTCCTTCGCGGGAACAGCGCAGGAAGAAGAAACCCGCGAGGGCAGCGTCGGTGGACGCTCCTGGTTCCTCGAGGGCCAGGTCGCATAGCCCCGATTGCCGTCCCGGGTCTTCAGAGTCAGAGAGGCCTGCCAAGCAACCTCGTCTCGAGATGGAGTCTCCTGGGCACGTGAGTTCTGTAGTCCTCGTGGACTCTCCTCCAGGGGAGCCGACGTCGGGCCCAACGCTGTCGGGGCCCGAGTCGGGGGCTGCTGGGTCTCCTTAGCTCGGACTCAGGTTGACGGCCTTGGAGAGCAGTTTCGCTGACTTCATGGAACAGCAGCGGGCATTGATCGCCGGTCTCACCGGTGCTTCTGCCCCGGTCACCAGGACATCGACGTCCAAGTTGACCCCGGAGGCCGAGCCGATCCTCGAGTCCATGCGGGCTCGAGTCAATCCTCGGCCACGGTCTCCCTCGGCCTCCCGTTCGGGACCGAGGTCGTTGACGCCGGTACCCTCGGCGTCGGGGCGGAGGGCATCGGTGCCCGCCCGACCGGAGCCACTCGATTCCTCCTCCGAGGAGTCTGGCTGGGAGACGGAGGACGAAGAGTCACCCAACACCTATCGGACTCGGTGTGTCCCATCGGACTCGCCGGAATCCAAATCTCGGAGACGATAACCACCGGAGGATACCCGGTTCTCGGACTTCGTGCGGGATATGGCCAAGGCCTTGGCATTCCCCGCGGATCCCGAGGAGGAGCCTCGAGCCGAGGTGCTTGAGGCCCTCCAGTATGACTCTCCCCCGAAGGAGGCCTTTACTGTACCGGTTCCTCCAATGCTGGAGCGGCTGCTCTTCCGCATGTGGGAGACCCCAGCCTCGATGCCGGTGTTAAGCAAGCGGGTCGATTCCATCTATCGAGTCCGCAAGAGACCCGGGTTCCAAAAGGCACAATTACCACACCACTCCATGGTTGTGGAATCGGCCATGCATCGACTGAAAAGTCAGAAGATGCACTCCTCGGTGCCTCCCGGCCGGGAGGCCCGGAACCTGGATGCCCTCGGTAAGAAGTGCTTCCAGGGCTCTATGCTTGCTTGCCGTGTCCAGACATACCAGCTCTACATGGGCATGTATCTCCGAGACCTGGCAAAGGAGATTGCCGGGTTCTCTGCTGGTCTCTCCGAGGAACCTTTGCAGAGGTTCTAGGCCTTGTCCACTGGTATTCAAGAGTGCTCGAAGTTTATCTCTCGAGCAGCCTATGATGGCTTCGAGGCTTCGGCCCGAGTAGCCGGGGCCGGCATCGGTGCCCGCCGACAGACTTGGCTACAGTCATCTGACCTCGAGCCATGGGTACAGGACAAGTTGGTCGATGTCCCCTGCCGAGGTGAAAACCTCTTTGGCAAGCCCATGGCTGAAAAGGCTGCTGAACTCGAGACCGAGACTCTGACCCGGACTAGGCTGTCCAGAAAAACCTCTGCCCCTTCTCAGAAAAAGAAGGGCTCGGGAAAAAAGACCTTTTACCCGAGGAAGTCATCTGCCTATAAACTGTACTCTCATTATCAGGCCTCTGCAGCTCCCCAACAGGATCAGCAGGCCAAGGGGCAGGGTCATGGGCCCCGTAGGCAGAAGGCCCCCAAGCCACCAACACCAGCCCCTGCTCAGCAGGGTGGGGGGTTTTGACTCAGAAGGCATAGCCTCTTCTCCTCAGCTGGCTCACATCAGCACAGGAGACCGGCTGGCCCACTTTGCCCACAGGTGGTCAGCCGTCACATCAGATACCTGGGTTCTCCATATAGTCCAAAAGGGCTATCTTCTCCATTTTCACCAGGTACCTCCCTCCTATTTTCCAGGGGAGCCTCCAAGACTCCCTCTGCACAGGGACCTACTCCTTCAGGAGTTAGCTAGTCTGCTAAAGGAACAGGCTGTGGAACCGGTGCCCCACCACCTGAGAGGTCACGGCTTTTATTCCAGGTACTTTCTGGTACCAAAAAGAACAGGCGGCCTCAGACCCATCCTAGACTTGCGCAACCTCAACAAGTTCCTGGAGAGGGAAAAGTTCAAGATGCTTACCCTTGGAATCCTGCTGCCCTACCTCCAACAGGGAGATTGGCTATGCTCCTTAGATCTAAAGGATGCTTATACTCACATCCTTATTCATCCAGACCACAGACAATATCTCAGATTTGTTGTGGGGGGAAACCACTACCAGTACAGAGTACTACCCTTTGGCCTAACCTCCGCTCCCAGGGTGTTCACCAAGTGCCTGGCAGTGGTGGCAGGCCTACTTGAGGCTTCAAGGTCTTTTTGTGTTTCCATACCTTGACGACTGGCTCATAAGGGGCCAGTCTTCCCAGGAGGCCAGTCAAGCCACCCTTTGCACTGTGGCTCTGCTTCAGCACTTGGAGTTTGTCATAAACTTCGCAAAGTCCACTTTGCTCCCGTCCCAGAACTTAGAATTCATAGGAGCAAGGCTGGACACTCTTCAGGCGAAGGCTTTTCTGCCAGTGGACAGAGCCCACAAGTTGATGGATCTAGCCAGGCAGTTTCACAGCAATTCCCTGGTCTCCGCCAGGCAATTCGTTGAATTTCGTAAAAAATTGAAAACCTATCTATTTACTATGCATTACAACAATACAGATCATCCCTCAATTGATTTAGATAAAGGCTAACCAGTTTTTGTCTGAGTTGATCCAACGACCTAAACAGACAATTCCACCTAGCTGAAACTGTACTATGCACAATGCTAAAGCCCTACATAATGTGTATCTGTATATAATGTATATAGTTTTCACTGTTCTGTTCTGTTCAGTATTAACATTTGCTGTTTACTTATATTATTGCTTGTGGTTATAAGATGTTACGTGTAAAACAAACTCTGCTTTGTTGATTGTTGTTTATTGTGAACCGCAACTGATCTCTGGAAGATGCGGTATATAAATGATTGTTAAATAAATAAATAAATAAATTCGTGAGACTTCTCGGCCATATGGCTTCCACGGTTCATGTAACCCCCAATGCCCGCCTGCACATGCGGCCTGCTCAGTGGAGCCTTCGAACTCAGTGGCATCAAGCCACAGGAAGCCTTGCAGACTCAGTAAGAATATCCACCCTGCTCGTCTCCTCTCTGCAATAGTGGCTTCATCTTCCGAATCTGGTACTCGGAGTGGTTTTTCAACCCCCTCCGCATTCTCAAGTGCTGACGACCGATGCTTCTCTTCAAGGTTGGGGAGCACATTGCCAAGGGGCATGTACTCAGGGTCTCTGGACCCCTTGGGAGGCTGCTCAGCAGATAAACCTCCTGGAGCTACGGGCGATACGCCTAGCTCTGAGAGCCTTCTCCCACCTCACTTCTCACCAGTCTGTCCTGGTCCAGACGGACAATCAAGTTGCCATGTTCTACGTGAACAAACAAGGAGGCACAGGCTCCTTCCTTCTCTGTCAAAAAGCACAATGGCTGTGCTCTTGGGCCGTCAATCACGGAATCCTCCTCAAGGCTGTCTACCTCTCAGGTCAAGAAAATTACCTGGCGGACAGACTGAGCAGGATCCTGCAACCACACGAATGGAGATTGAATCCGTTGGTGGTTCAGCAGATCTTTCTCAGGTGGGGCCTCCCCACCATGGATCTTTTCGCCAGTCCTTTGAACCGGCAACTCCCGAGATTCTGTTCCAGACAACTGCATCCTCTCAGAGTAGCAGCGGATGCGTTTCTGATTCTGTGGTCCCTAGGCCTACTGTATGCATTCCCTCCCACGCCACTAGTGTCCCGAACACTGTTCAAAGTCCTCAAGGACGGGGCCTCAATGATTCTGATAGCCCCCAGGTGGCCGAGGCAACCGTGGTTCCCACTTCTGCTGCAACTGGCGGTGGACACTCCTCTTCCTCTGGGGATTCAACATGATCTCCTGTCTCAGGAACAGGGATCTCTCTTGCACCCCAACCTCCAGTCCCTTCATCTGATGGCCTGGCTGCTGAAAGGGTAGTCCTGGCTCCCCTACTACTGCCTATAGATGTGGAAGACGTAGTCTTAGCCTCTAGGCGGCAATCCACCAGGAAATCCTACGCTCTTAAGTGGCGTAGATTCTCCGCATGGTGTGCTCAGCACAGCGAGAATCCCTTCTCGTGCTTGGTAGCGGTAGTATTGCAATATTTGCTTTACCTCTCCAATCTAGGCCTTAAGTCCAACTCTGTCAGGGTTCACCTCAGTGCTCTCTCAGCGCACCACTCACCGGTGGACGGGAAGCCTCTTTCCAACCACCCTTTGGTGGCTCGTTATCTCAGAGGCCTCCTCCTGCTTAAGCCTCCTTTACGTCCACCAGCCCCTGAGTGGGATCTGAATGTGGTCTTACAGCGGATTACTTGTCCGCCATTTGAACCTATGGCTACCTGCCCTCTCCGTTTTCTCTCCTGGAAAACTTTGTTTCTGGTAGCTCTTACCTCTGCTAGGCGGGTAAGTGAACTTCAGGCACTAGTGTCTGATCCCCCTTACACTAGGTTCTACAGGAATAGGGTAGTCTTACGGACTCACCCGAAGTTTCTCCCTAAGGTTGTCTCCCCTTTTCACCTCAATCAGGAGGTGGTTCTTCCGACCTTCTTTCCCAGGCCGCATGCCAACTGGGCTGAGATGGTCCTGCATACCCTGGACTGTAGGAGGGCGTTATCCTTCTACCTTGACCGTACGCGGGATCATCGGAAGGCTGTTCAGCTCTTCGTTTCTTTTGACCCCAATAAGTTGGGGTTATCTGTCTCCAAGCGTACTTTGTCCATATGGATCGCTGACTGTATCGCCTGGGCTTATGGGGCAGCCGGCCTCTCATTGGAGGGTCGAGTCACGGCTCATCGTTTCAGGGCAAAGGCTGCGTCAGTGGCTCATCTCCGCTCTGTTCCGTTTGCAGACATCTGCTGGGCCGCTACTTGGTCTTCAAGCCAGACTTTTGCAGCCCATTACTGCCTTGAGAGGGAGTCCCGCAGGGACAGTGCTTTCGGACAGGCAGTACTCCATAATCTCTTTGGGGTTTAGGCAACTCCTACCCTCCGGCCCTGGTGATGGGCTACCAGTCAGGGGCGTTCTCAGAGAAGATTCCTTCCTTATGTACTGACGAGCTAGAGGGAGCTCATTTTTTCGGCTTGAGGTCTCCGGTAGCCTTAAGCTGGGGAGTCCCATATGTGAGGACTGACTTCCTGCATGGTCCTGGAGAAAGAGTAGTTACTCACCTGT
This sequence comes from Ichthyophis bannanicus, assembly GCA_033557465.1. Taxonomy (NCBI): domain Eukaryota; kingdom Metazoa; phylum Chordata; class Amphibia; order Gymnophiona; family Ichthyophiidae; genus Ichthyophis; species Ichthyophis bannanicus. Next base: position 102,606,551 of record CM066032.1, on the reverse strand, counting down.
AACAGGTGTTCTCCAGGAGCAGCAGGAATCAGTCCTCACAACCCTCCCTCCTCCCCTTGGAGTTGCAGTCATATGATTTATTTTTGCTAATTTTTTGCTGTCTTTTAGCTATGTCATCAGACTGAGCAAGATGGCACCCTTGGGCGGAAAGGGGACCGCGCATGCGCGCTGCAATTCCCAAAGGCTTTCTTTGAAAGCTGGGGAAATGCTCCGCACGGGGGCTCCGTCGGCGCTGACGTCACCCATATGTGAGGACTGATTCCTGCTGCTCCTGGAGAACACCTGTTACAGGTGAGTAACTACTCTTTGTGTGCCGTTGGTCAATGACAAGTCCTGGTGATCCTATGGACATAGGTTTGCTAAAATGTGGTAGTTCACTGCGCATTCAGCCCCAAAACATAGCTCAGGGGTGGCTCCAAATCCATGTTACTCAGTATTCGATACAGTGTCACACCAAACACTGCTGAACCAACTTCACGAGATTGGAGTGCAAGGCAAACTGCTCGAATGGTTCCACTCGTACCTCGCAACGTAGCCAACAGGTCAGAGTGGGACAAACCTCTTACTCCCGTACATCCTGCCACAAGGAGTGCTACAGAGATTCGCACCATCTTCACTACTTTCAACATCTACATCCGTCCCCTTTTCACGACCATCCAGAAGCACAACGTCAGGTATCTAATATATACTGATGACATAATGGTTTACACACCATCCTCCACAGCCGCTCTAGACTGCTCTAATCTTTCAGCATGCTTCGAGGAAATGGTCAAGTGGCTCCAGCATCAAAACCTGCCAATCAACCTCAGCAAGACGGAGATCCTACACATCACCAGGGACTCCGAGTTCACACCTCCACCATCCATCAAACTTGGGGACACAGACCTCCAAGTCAAAAGTCAGCTCAAATACCTCTGAGTCACCTGGACCAGCACCTAGACTTTCAAGCCCACATCCAAACTACCACAAAAGCAGTTTATTTCAAGCTCAGATCATTATGCAACCTAAGCCCTCTCCTCTGAGGACTTCTGCGCAGTCTGCCAGGCCACAGTCACCCCCATGCTTGATTATTGCAATTCCATATACCAGGGACTACCTAAATGCACCATCCATCCACTATAGCTTGCTCAGAACACCGCAGCGTGAACAATCTCCCAGACACCTAGGCACTCCCACATCACACCCATCCTAAAATTCCTTCATTGGCTACCCATCTCCTCCAGAATCAAATACAAGGCCCTCACCATCATTCACAAAGCTCAGAATGGACTCACCACCCAACACCTCCAAATGTCAATCAGTGTTCCCAGCTCCAACAGGCTGCGCAAGCAGACCACAAGTAACCTGCTCAGTGTGCCAATACAAACTTCCAAAAGCACCCAATATGCCTGCCAAAGATCCTTCCCTCTTTACGCCCCCACCCTCTGGAACATACTACCATCCACCCTAAGAAATATCCAGGATAGAAAAATCTTCTGTAACGCTTCAAGACTCATCTCTTCCAGGAACACTATGGCACGTACTGACCTCACCAAGAAGCTACTGAACCCACTGTCCCCACATACCTATCATGCATAGCATGCCTCCCCGAAGGCTACCTCCACCACAACCTCAAGTTGTTCAAACCCACCTCTCCATTCTGTTCTTAAATTGTGCACTGTTTTGACTGATAGAAAAACGGTATACCAAAACCAGTTAAATAAATAAATGTTAATCAATGGGATCATGCATGGTATGTCCCCATGCAACTAGTGTTGATCCAGCATCACCTCCACACTAAGTTCTTTGCCGTGATGACCATGAGTGCAGTTACCACCACCCATTGAGGTGGAATAGGTGCACCCATGCTAACTGCAACATTGCTGATGAGCGCATGCTGACACCTGTGCTAAGCACAATATGCAGTCAGTGCCCATACTCTGCCCCATCCCATGATACAGTAAGTGGTTAGCGTGAGAGTTTTACCATGGCTGCTTTTTCAGCATAAACCCCATGCTAACTATTAGCACAGTAAAGTAAATATGTCTCTTAGAATTTAATGTTGATAGTATTTTTTGGTGTTTTAAAATTCTTTTTTCTCTTTTATTTTTAAAGTTTTTTTGTGTATGACTCAGTTTTTTAATACAATACACACTATGCACAACAGCAACAAGTCAACATGTGTAACCAGTCAGTTATGTAAATACAGTGATATTTATTTACATTCAGAATTTTAAGTTTTTTACCCACACCAGTCTCCCCCGGCTATAATCTGGTTTTCTCCTGGGTCCTAAGAATGAATATGAGCCTATTGGTCCAGGTGTGGTGATTGCTCTTACACCATGTCCTGAGCCTCTAAAGCTCACTATCCTGGAGGCGGTTCAAACTGGCCACTCTAATCTTCCCCCTTGCCCACTCCCCTTCCTCCCTCCCCCCCCACCCCCCACCTTCAACCTGTTCTGTGGACTGATCTGATCTGACCAGGCCACTACAGCAAGGCATTCAATAGTCACAGGAGGTGGCCGGAGGGCATGAGTCGTTCCCCCTCCCCATCGCCATGTTTCATACATTAGTACTTATCTTTACAGAGTCAGTAGTTCATTTGGAGCTACTGGGGTCAAAGTATCAATATACTGTCACGCCCTTAGCCCCTTACATTGGTATGGAGGGGCGTGGTTTTGTTTTTGCCATTGAGGTGCTTCAACTTTCTGGCCTTTTCTAACTGGATGCCTTTTCATGCATTATGGGAAAGGTAGTTCAGTTAGATATTATTTGGCTTCAGATGAAAAAAAAACACCTTCATTGTAGTTGGGTTGAGTAGGTGCATTGACAAGAATTTATTTAGAAAAGAAAGACACGCTAGGTTCACAGATCCACTTTTTTAGATATTTTCACCAGGAATTCTTGTAACTCATTACAGGATAACTTGAACTGAAACAAAACAGCTTTCCTCAGCCTTAATTAACAGCACCTGCTTTCAGCAGAGCTTGCCGTGCAGTCCAAAACATACAGAAAGAAACTTTAAACCAGGTTTTCTTTCCCTTTCCAGTCCAGAACAAATACCTGGCTATCTTGTATGCTTAAACACAGCACTTCATACAGATAGTCCAATTCACACAAGCAGATAAACTCTTTTCAAGGATTTCTCAGTAATTAGACAAACAAAAGCATTTCTCCCTTCCTCAGTTGAAACGGCAACAGACTGAGCTCTACACTGCACCCAGCTGTTCCTCAAAGATAATCAGGAAAATTCAGCTTTGCACTGCATCACACTTCTCCTGAACTTAGAACATTAACAAGCTAACACAGCTCTTAGGACTTTGGACACTGGAGGCTTCTCTTTACAGTTGACATCCCTGGCAACCCTTCTTAATTGGCAGACTGGCATGCAGAGCAGTCCATGTATGAGACCCCTTCTTCACAAGGTAAATCTGGCTCCCCCAATTCCATTGGTTCACTCTCTGGCTCAGATTCAGATAGCTTACTTGACTGCCTTCTGTTATGGTTAAAGCTGTCTCTGGCAAATACGTAGTGCTCCTTATTAGCTAAGCTTCTGGGGCTCATACCTTGATCAAAGCCTGTAGTAGCTTCACTTCTTACATGCTCTGGCCACCATCCAGCACATCCTGTTCTCCAATTAGTGCTTCTGGCTCTTACTGCTCCATTCCTTCTTGAGTAGGCAAAACTTCTGCTCTCTTTCTCTCTCTCTCTGGTCAGCAGTTACAGCATTCTCAGGTCTCAGGAGTCCTTCCAGTTCCTCTCCACGTGTTCTGCTTGTCCCTCCTCGTCTTGGTCCTCGACTGCTCTCTGGTCTCACTGAGCTAAACTTAAACCCCTCAGGCTCCTGCTCCACCCTCTCCCCTCTCACGTGAGAGAGATCAAACTCCCTCGTGGCAGCTAAGTGATTAGGGGATGCAGTGACGTAAGGGTTCGTTACCCTGGGCCTGTATTCCCTCTCCTTTCCACCACTAGGGGCACTCTGTTCCTTATTGTAGCCAGGAATTACCTGCTTTCTAGGAGCAAATGGAGTTTTAAGTCCTGGACCTTTTAAAATGGGTCCCTTTATTATGGTAAATTCCTTCTTTTTACCCTTCTCTTCTAGGTCCTGATAAGCTTCCTTATCACAATACCCACCCCACAATACCAGGAAGCTTATCTGTCACTTGGTATTACCCCTGGATGCCACACGTTCCAGCAACATTAACTGGTGAAAACCATTACGCCATCCCAATAAGATGGAATCATGGCTTCCCTCCAGTGGTGCAGCAGAGTTTGTTTACTGATCAAATATGCCTTCCGCACCAACAAACAGGCCCATTGTCCCTCAGGCCGAGATAGTGACAATTCATCAAATACTACTAAAGTTGCTGTCCATTGCACGGGTTGTCCCAACAGGGTTGCCAGATAATTTTGTATCAAGATCCAATATCGGTGAAGCCGCTTACAAGTCCACCACATATGACCCAAGCCGCCATTGGGAAGCCACACCTGGTGCAGCAACCACTCCGAGTGATGCCACTCCAAAAGACTCGCCTACGGGAAAAGTGTGCATGATGAATTGCCCAATATTGCAATTCCCGCAAGCTCTCACCCTTCACCAATTTGGGGATGCGGGCTACCGGGTTCCACTCGCATCCCCAGTTCTGCTACCCATCGTCTCTCCTCTCTCGAAAACTCTCCTGTTGGGAACCACAGCTGCAGCTTATGAGAGAACTGGGAGAAACATAGAAAAATGATGACAGAAAAAGACCACATGGCCAATCTAGTCTGTCCTTCCATATCAACAACTACAACAGTCCCTTTTTTTTCTTTAGAGATCCTCTGTGTTTGTCCCATGCTTTTTTGAATTCAGATACTGTCCTCATCTCTACCACCTCCACTGGGAGACCATTCCATGGTTCCACCACTCTTTCCGTAAAAAAATATTTCCGCATAGCACTGCTGAATCTATCTCCCATCACCCTCATCCCATGTCCCCTCGTAGCAGAACTTGCTTTCAATTGAAAGAGACTTTTCTCCTGTGCATTTATGCCACAGAGGTATTTAAACATCTCAATCATATCACTTCTATCCCGCCTTTCCTCTAAGGTGTACATATTAAGATCCTTAAATCTGTCTTCATATGCTTTATAATGAAGACCACTAACCATTTTAGTAGCCACCCTCTGCACTGACTCCATCCTGTTTATATCCTTTTGAAGGTGCGGTCTCCAGAATTGCGCACAATACTCCAAATGAGGTCGCACCAAAGACTTATACAGAGGCACTATCACCTCCTTTTTTCTTCTAGCCATTCCTCTCCGTATGCACCCAAGCATTTTTCTAGCTTTTGCTGTTGCCTTTTCTACCTGGTTAGCTACTTTAAGATCATCAGACACAACCATGCCCAGGTCCCGCTCTTCTTTAGTGGACAAAGGTACTTCACCCCCTATACTATATTGCTCCCTTGGATTGCTGCAGCCCAAATGCATGACCTTGCATTTTTTAATATTAAATCCCAGCTGCCAAATTCTAGACCATTCTTCAAGTTTGACATATATTCCCAATCTCCAAATTCAAAGAAGCGTATCACCAAAGCTGAAGTCTCGGGGAAAGAAACGGACATAGTGTGCAACTTGCATGTAGGCAAAAACATGGGTGGCCTTCAAATCGAACTCCACCCAAAGTGCAGAGAAAGTTTTAACCCGCCCCTCCAAATTTACTATATGCAACCCATTGCATTCCTATTCCCGAAAGGCCTGATCTCCATATCCGGGGTGAAGCAAGTGTTTCCTTGGATCGCCAAGAAGCTGGTGTGAGTTAGATTAATCTGCCAGCATGCGCATAAATATTTCCACAGGGTTGAACAGTAAGCTATGGGTGACCTGTGAAGGCAGATCTCAGCTTGCAAGATGCAGTACAGCTAATAATGAGAGGGGGGCTACAAAGTCCTTCTCCAATGCGTGAGAGGTAAATATCTCTGTCTGGCCCAGCCAATCTCATAGGTGTCGTAACTGGCATGCCCTAGCATAACACATGAGTTTCTGAATTCCAACGCTGCCCCAAGACCAAGTACCCCTCATTTTTGAGAACGATATCCTAGCTAGTCTACCCCTCCAAAGAAAACGGGGGAACTGTTTTTCAAATAAGATAACATCTTTACCGAACAATTGAAGGGGCAGCAACTGCAACACAGCGTCGTGCGATAAGCCGCCACTCGGCCGATCAATGATAGAGGCAATGGTGTCCAGTCCCTCATCCTAATCTGTAGGTGCTGTAGCAGACTCCCGCAGTTTAATTGATAGTGTAAGCTTGGGTCTCCTAGTAGTTGAATACCTAAGTATTGGAATGCCATGTCTTCCCAGTGAAGCAAGAACCCCAATCCCCACCAGCCACACAACTACCCCATGACATCCAGGGCCTCCGACTTATCCATATTTAACCGTAAGCCTGATATTCGGCTGAATTTTGCGAACTTCGCAAAAGCCAAAATCTTAAATTCTGATTTGCCAATTTGAACCCTCGCTACTCCAGGGCATTGTACAACAATCTGAATAAAGGTCTCTAAAGTTAATATGAACAGTAAGGGAGATAAGGGGCACCCTTGACGGGTCCCCCGTTCCAGTTCAAAGGCTTTGGAGACATGCCCATTAACAAACACCGCTGCTGTTGTGGTCATTTAAAGTTATGGATCATATAAAGAAAGGAATCTCGTAACCCGTATAGGAGTAATACCTGAAAGAGATATTCCTATCCCACCTTGTCAAATGCCTTCTCGATGTCAAAACTGATCAACAGGGATGGGATCTGTTTATCATGTACCCATTCTAGGGAGGCTATAATCTGCCTCATGTTGGTGGTGGCTGCATGGTGACCACATATAAATCCGACCTGGGAGCCCTGTATCAGTGTGGGGAGTAGGACCACCAAGCAGTCTGCTAAGACTTTAGCCCATATTTTTAAATCAAAGTTAATTAGCCAGATCAGGTGATAGGACCCTGTTTTCAGGAGGTCCTTATAGGCTTGGGTATGAGAGTTATGTATGTGCGTTGTCACCCCAGGTGTTACCCCAGGTGCTACCCCCCCCTGCCATTTATGTGCCTGATACATTACTGCGATGGGACCAGCCACCTGATGTTGCAAAAGCTTATAAAACTTGACCATAAAGCCATCGGGGCCAGATGCCTTGCAGCACTGCGATCGACGGATCACACGAGACATCTCCTCAGTTGTCACTGGGGCCCCGAATGCGGCCGCCTGCTGTGTTGTAATTTGGGGTAGGGAGAGGTCCTGTAAGTATGTCGTTATCCGGGTTTGTGTCAAATTTGTGCCTTTATACAAGGTCTGATAATAATCCTGAAAAATCCGTGCTATTGCTGGGGTTTCTTTATTCAAGCAGTCTGTGGTGTCATACGGTGCCAGAATCAGCCAGCTTCCCCAAGAACCTCGCAGGCAATTAGCGAGCAACTTCCCAATTTTCTCCCCATATTGGTAGAGCTGAAATTTTTAATACATTATGGATTTCTTTGCTCTTTGATGCATTATCTTGTTGAGTGACGCCAGGGCTTCCATATAGTGCGCCCTCATCTCTGAGTTGGGTTGCTGGGCATGCTGTCATTGCACAGTGACCACCTGCCACTCCAGGAGCATCTCTCTAGCATCTAGAAGTCACTGGCATCTAGCCGTATATAACAGAATATCTTTCCCAAAAAAGCTCCAGGGTCTCCTGGTGGTGTCCATTATGAGTCAAATAGGAGCACCATCTCTCTCTAATATAAGTATAAAACTGTGCTTCTCTATAAAGCTCAAGTGGAAAATGCCACAACTGAGACCTCGGTACAACCGTATGCCACCCCCAAATCAATCCATATTGGAGCGTGGTTCGAGAGCTCCATGGGGCCTATTTTAGCCTCTTCCACATAGGAAAATAGGGCTGCTGAGGTAAACAGGTAGTCAATTCTTGCACTAGTAACATGTGCCCTGGATAAATGGGTATAATCTTTCTCACTGGGGTGGAGCATACGCCAGGCATCCACAGAGGCCATCTGAGTTCAAAACTGCTGTAATATTTGGGCACCCCCGGAACAAGCATCCCAACCCCCTCATGATGTATCGATCATAGGATCTAATACTTTGTTGAGGTCTCTCCCCACTACATTCTTATCCTTGAAGAGTTGCTCGAGAATCGAGGTCAGCCAAGCGTAGAACTGGGTGGCTGGTGTGCTCAGTCCGTATATATTACCAAGCGCAATTTGATGTCCTTCCAAATCCCCTAGCAATATGACATACTGTCCCTGAGGATCTGTATGCTCTTGAGTGCACGTAAATCATAGTAACATAATATATGACGGCAGATAAAGACCAGTATGGTCCATCTAGTTTGCCCAGTAAGATGGCAAGAGTAGGTGCACCTGCCGCTCTGTTCAGGCCACCCCTCCCCATGTCTTTCTTAAGGGGTGAACCCACCGCTCTGTGTAGGACACACCTGTTTGTTGAGAAATTAGATAGTTAAAATTATTTTGATTTTATCTTGTTGTTGTAAAGGGATCCTCTGTGTCTGTCCCATGCCATTTTGAATTCTGTCACTGTATTTGCCCCCACCACTTCCATCGGGAGGGCATTCCAAGCATCCACCACCCTTTCAGTGAAAAGGTATTTCCTGACATTGCCTTTCAATTTTACCCCCCTTGCAGCTTCATGTTATGCCCTCTAGTTTTACAGCTTCCCCGTCTTTGGAAGACGTTTGTTTGTTCATTATTTCTCTTTAAGTATTTAAAGGTCTGAATCATTTCTCCCCTATCCCTCCTCTCCTCCAGAGTGTACATATTTAGGTCTCCAAGCCTCTTCTCATAAGGCTTCTGATGCAGGCTCCAAATCATTTTGGTCACCTTCCTCTGAACAGTTTCCAGTCTTTTTACATTCTTTGCAAGATATGGTCTCCAAAATGCCACAGTATTCCAAGTGAGGCCTCACCAGTGACTTAAACAGTGGCATAAGTACCTCTTCCTTTCTGCTGGTAATTCCTCTTCATATAAGGAGTGGAGGAATAGCCTAGTGGTTAGAGCACTGGCTTGGGAACCAAGAGACCAGGGTTTGATTCCCACTAGCACTCCTTGTGGCCTTGGGAAAGTCACTTAACCCTCCATTGCTCAGAAAAATCCAAGTTAACAATGTCTCCGTTTAATGTACATTTTCCAAATTTAAGTTACAATGTAAACCGCTTTGATTAAAATGATAAAGCAGTATAAAAATACTGTTAAATAAATAAATAAACAAGTATGCAACCCAACATCCTCCTGGCTTTTGCCACTGCCTTGTCGCACTGTTTTGCATCTTGAGATCCTAAGAAATAATCCCATCAAGGTCCTCCTCCTGGTCCGTGCACACCAACCTCTTGCCCCCTATCGCGTACATTTCCCTTGGATTTCTGCTTCCCAGGTGCATGACACTGCTCGTCTTCGCATTAAATCTTAATTGCCAAGCATTAGACCATTCTTTCAGCTTTTGTAGATCTTTCCTCATGTTATCCACTCCCTCAGGGGAGTCCACTCTGTTGCAAATTTTCGTGTCATCTGCAAAAAGACAGACTTTTCCGTTCAGTCCTTCAGCAATATCACTCACAAATACATTGAACAGTGCTGGGCCCAGGACCGAATCCTGGGGCACCCCGCTAGTCACCCTCCTTTCATCCGAGTGAGCTCCATTTACCATCACCTTCTGTCGTCTGTCAGTCAACCAATTTCTGATCCAATATGCCACCTTGGGACCCATCCCCAAACTACTAAGTTTATTGATAAGCCTCCTATGAGGAACAGTATCAAAGGCTTTGCTGAAATCCAGGTAGATGACATCCATCGCATGCCCTTGATCAAGTTCTCTGGTCACCCAGTCAAAAAACTCAATCAGATTTGTTTGGCAAGATCGTCCTTCGGTAAAACCATGTTGCCTCGCATCATTTAACCTGTTAGCTTTGAGAAAGTCCACTATTTGCTCTTTCAGGAGCACCTCCATTGCTTTTCCTGCCAGCGAGGTAAGGCTCACGGGCCTGTAGTTTGTCACTTCTTCCCTGTCACCACTTTTATGAAGAGGTACCACATCAGCCATTCTCCAGTCCTGAGGAACCTCTCCTGTTTCCAAGGATCTGTTGAAAACATCCTTTAACGGCCCTGCAAGAACCTCTCCGAGCTCTTTCAGTATCCTGGGATGTATCCCATCCGGTCCCATGGCCTTGTCCACTTTCAGTTTTGCAAGTTGTTATAACACATCATCTTCTGTGAAAGGTGTGGTATCTACTTCATTCCCATTTTTATATTTGGGGGGTCACAGGTGGTCCTTCTCCAAGATTTTCTTTAGTAAAAACAGAGCAGAAGTATTTGTTTAGCAATTTCGCTTTTTCAATGTCACTTTTCATGAATCTGTTCCCAGCACTTCTGAGTCCTGTAATTCCACCTCTGATTTTCCTCCTTTCCCGAATATACCTGAAGAAAGTTTTGTCGCCACACTTCACATCTTTAGCCATCTTTTCCTCTGCCTTTGATTTTGCTTTCCTTATTTCTCTTTTTGTCTCTTTTAGTTTGATCCTGTATTCCTTTCTGTGTTCCTCTGTTTGCAAGCTTTTGAATTTTGTGAAAGCTGTGTTTGTCTTTATTTGAGCAGCCACTTCTTTGGAAAACCAAATAGGTTTCCTTCTCCTCTTGTTTTTATTTACTTTCCTTACATATTTATCTGTTGCCCCTTTTATTGCCACCTTTAGTTTAGCCCATTGCAATTCCACTTCCCTTATCCCCTCCCACCCTGGCAACTCCTTTTTCAGGTACTTGGCCATTTTACTGAAGTCAGTGTTTTTGAAGTTGAGGACTTTGAGTTTGCTATGATTGGACTGCACCTTGGCTTTTATCTCAAACCACACTATGTGGTGATTGCTGCTGCTCACAGGGGCACCCACCCAGACATTCGACATGCTATCACTGTTGGTAAGCACTAAGTCCAGAATTGAGCTTTCCCTGGTTGGTTCCATCACCGTTTGTCTAAGTAATGCATCTTGGAAAGCATCCACAATCTTTTTTTCCTTCTTTCCAGATTTGCAGAAGGAGTAATCCAATCCACATCGGGTAAATTAAAGTCACCCAATACGATCACTTCCCCCTTTGTGGCTATCTTGGCAATATCTATAATCAATTCATTATCTATTTCTTCGATTTGAGTCGGAGGTCTGTAGACTACAGCTGTATGGATGACAGTGCCATCTCCTCTTTCCAATACAATCCAGAGCGGCGCTTCTTTTCCCCATGCCCCCTGCATTTCAGTAACTTTAATATTGCTTTTGACATACAAGGCTGCTACTCCTCCTTTTCCACTTCCTCTGTCTCTTCTGAATAGATTATAGCCAGCTATGGCTAGATCCCAATCATGCGATTCATTAAACCATGTTTCTGTAATGTCCACAATGTCCAAGTCCATTTCCACCATTAGGGCTTCCAGGTCCGGAACATTGTTGGCTAAGCTTTGAGCATTTGTGCTCATTGCTTTCCAACATTTAACTGGCTTGCGTGTATTTTGCATTGATTTCGTTCTGCCCACTTCTTCCTACTTGTCGTTGATGTGTGGTTTAAAAGTGTGGCTGTTTATGATGTTCTGCTTTTGCTGGGAGTGACGTCCTGAACTTGTCCTTCCCCATCCATCACACCCTTTTTCTAGTTTAAATGCATATCCACATACTGCCTGAATTTTTCACTTATTTATTTATTTATTTACATCTTTTTTATATACCGCGCTCTTTTCCATCAGTGCGGTTTACATGAAACATTTTACATACACATTTCAAATGACTTGATTTCTGTTTAACAAATAACAGGAATAGGAACTTGGAAAGAAACAGGGGTTCTCCAGGACCAAGCAGGAAGTCAGTCCTCACTTATGGGTGACGTCGGCGCCGACGGAGCCCTCGCGGAGCAATTTTCCCCAGCTTTCAAAGAAAGCCTTTGGGAATTGCAGCGCGCATGCGCGGTCGTCTTCCCGCCCGAAGGTGCCATCTTAGCCAGTCTTCTTTTTCCGCGGAGCCCTGCAGACGACCCCGTGTTGTCCCCGCGAAAAAGTTGATTTTCCTCTTAAATTTATACTTTTTCTTTCGGTTCGACGCCGATCGTTTTCCCGCCCGGACTCGCGACGCCGGTCTCGAGTCCTCTAGCGTTTTTTTCGGTTTTTCTGACTTAGTCAGCTTTCATTTTCGTTTTCCCTGGCAGCCCGGTCCTTTGACCTCGCAGGGGCCCTTTTTCCCCCGATGGCTGCCAGTGGCTTTAAGCGGTGTGGTCGGTGTGACCGAAATATGTCACTGACCGACACACACGACTTTTGCCTCCGCTGCTTGGGCCCGGATCATGAGGAACTGATCTGTGGGCCCTGCAGCAAACTGTCCTCGAAGGCGTTGAGAAGTCGGCGGCATCAGCGCGAGAGAATCTTCGCTGACCCCAGCCGTACCCGGACCTCGTCGGAGGCCTCCGTGTCAAAGGGCTCCAGCTCGGACCGTCGCCGGAGCTCCTCCGACCGGGGTTCTCCCTCCGGGGACCATCGTCGGAAGGAAAAACCCGCGAGGGCGGCGTCGGTGGACGCTCCTGGCTCCGCGAGGGCCAGGTCGCATAGCCCCGACAGCCGCCCCGGGTCCTTGGAGAAGGAACATCTCCCGAAGCGACCTCGCCTGGAGTCGGAGATGCCTGCCCGGGTAAGTCCTGTAGTCCTTCTGGACTCGCCTCCGCGACAGCCGACGTCGGGCCCGACGCCGTCGGGGCCCGAGTCGGGGGCTGCTGGGTCACCTGAGCTCGGACTCAGGTTGACGGCCTTGGAGAGCAGACTGTCTGCCTTCATGGACCAGCAGCGGGCACTGCTCGCTGGCCTCGCTGGCGCCGCTGCCCCGACCGCCGGGACGTCGACGTCCAAGTCGACTCCGGAGACCGAGCCGATCCTCGAGTCAATGAGAACTCGAGTCGATCCTCGGTCGAGGTCACCCTCGGCCTCCCGTTCGGGACCGAGGTCGCCGACGCCGACTCCCTCGACGTCGGGGCGGCTGGCGCCGCACCCTGCCCGGGCCGACCCCACCGAGTCCTCGTCGGAGTCGGTCTGGGAGTCTGAGGAGGAAGAGTCACCTGATTCCTTCCGGACTCGGTGTGTCCCATCGGACTCACCGGGGTCCGAGCCTCGGAAGCAGTCCCCCCCGGAGGATGCCCGGTTCTCAGACTTCGTTAGGGATATGGCCAAGGCTTTGGCCTTCCCTGCGGATCCCGAGGAGGAGCCTCGAGCCGAAGAGCTCGACGCCCTCCAGTATGATTCTCCCGCGAGGGAGCACTTTACTGTGCCGGTTCCTCCTATGCTGGAACGACTACTCTTCCGCATGTGGGAGAGTCCGGCCTCCTCGCCGGTCCTGAGCAAGCGGGTCGATTCTATCTATCGGGTCCGCAAGAGCCCTGGCTTTCCAAAGGCACAGCTGCCACACCATTCCATGGGAGTGGAATCGGCCATGCATCGTCTTAAGAGCCAGAAGATGCACTCCTCGGTGCCTCCTGGAAGGGAGGCCCGTAACCTGGATGGCCTTGGCAAGAAGTGCTTCCAGGGCTCTATGCTCGCATGTCGTGTCCAGACTTACCAGCTCTACATGGGCATGTATCTCCGGGATCTGGCTAAAGAGCTAGCCGGATTCTCCGATGGTCTCTCCGATGAGCCCTTGCGGAGTTTCCTAGCCTTGTCCACGGGCATTCGGGTATGCTCATATTTCATGTCCCGAGCAGCCTATGATGGCTTTGAGGCCTCGGCTAGAGTGGCAGCAGCCGGCATCGGTGCCCGCCGGACAGGCTTGGCTGCAGTCGTCGGATCTTGAGCCCTGGGTACAGGACAAGTTGGTCGATGTCCCCTGCCGAGGCGAAAACCTCTTTGGCAAGCCCATGGCGGAAAAGGCTGCACAAATTGAGACTGAGACTCTCACCAGGACCAGGCTTTCTAGGAAGACCTCCGCCCCTTCCCAGAAAAAGAAGGGCTCGGAAAAAAGTCCTTTTTACCGAGGAAGGCGGCTGCCTACAAACAATACCCCCATTATCAGGCCCCTGCAGCTCCCCAACAGGGCCAGCAGGCCAAGGGACGGGGTAACGGGTCCCGTAGGCAGCAAGCCCCAAGCCTGCACCACCAGCCCCTGCTCAGCAGGGTGGGGGTTTTTGACTCGCTCAGCATAGCCTCTCCCCCCCCGCTGGTTCCCCCCAGCACCGGCGGCCGGCTGGTTCACTTCGCCCACAGGTGGTCCGGCATCACCGCAGATGCCTGGGTGCTTCAGGTCGTGCGAGAGGGCTACCTTCTCCACTTCCATCAGGTCCCTCCCTCCTATTTTCCGGGAGAGCCTCCGCGCCCCCTCTGCACAGGGAGTTGCTCCTTCAGGAGTTAGCAGGTCTTCTGCAGGAACAGGCGGTGGAACCGGTGCCACACCACCTGAGAGGTCAAGGCTTCTATTCAAGGTATTTTCTGATACCAAAGAGAACAGGAGGCCTCAGACCCATCCTGGACTTGCGCAACCTCAACAAGTTCCTTGTGCGGGAGAAGTTCAAAATGCTTACCCTTGGAATCCTTCTGCCCTACCTCCAGCAGGGAGATTGGCTATGCTCCTTGGATCTAAAGGATGCCTATACGCACATCCTCATCCACCCAAGCCACCGCCAATACCTAAGGTTTGTGGTGGCAGGAAATCATTACCAGTACAGAGTACTGCCCTTTGGCCTGTCCTCCGCACCGCGAGTCTTCACAAAATGTCTCACGGTCGTGGCGGCCCATCTCCGGCTTCACGGCCTCTATGTCTTTCCGTACCTCGACGACTGGCTCATCAGAGCAGCGTCCGCTCAGGAGGTCACCAACGCCACGGGCCGCACGGTGACTCTGCTGCAGCACTTGGGCTTTGTCATAAAATTCGCAAAGTCCACTTTGCTCCCCTCACAGGATCTCGAGTTCATCGGCGCAAGGCTGCACACTCCTCAGGCGCGAGCGTACCTACCGCTCGACAGGGCTCAGCGGCTCATGGACCTAGCCGACCGCTTTCGCAGCCAGCCCCTGGTCTCCGCCAGGCGCTTCCTGAGACTGCTCGGCCATATGGCTTCCACCGTCCATGTGACCCCCAATGCCCGCCTGAATATGCGGTCTGCTCAATGGTGTCTCCGCCGGCAGTGGCGACAAGCCACAGGCGGCCTAGCAGACCTAGTGCGCGTCTCCGAGCCGCTGGTCTCGTCTATCCGGTGGTGGCTCCGGCAGCCGAACCTGATATTGGGAATGCCTTTCCAGTCACCTCAGCCGACCCGGGTGCTGACCACCGATGCATCCCTCCTGGGCTGGGGAGCGCATTGCCAAGAGGCACGTACTCAGGGCCTCTGGACCAAGTGGGAGTCTGCTCAGCAGATCAACTTCCTGGAGCTCAGGGCGATCCGCCTAGCTCTCAAGGCCTTCTCCCACCTGACCTCCCAACAGTCCGTCCTTGTCCAGACGGACAATCAAGTTGCCATGTTCTACGTGAACAAGCAGGGGGCACGGGCTCCTTCCTCCTCTGCCGGGAGGCACAGAAGCTCTGCTCTTGGGCCGTCAGTCACGGCATTCTCCTCAAGGCAGTTTATCTCCCGGGCCAAGAAAATTGCCTGGCGGACAAACTCAGCAGGGTCCTCCAGCCGCACGAGTGGCGTCTGGATCCCTTGATCGTTCAGAAGCTCTTCCTCAGGTGGGGCCTCCCCACGGTGGATCTCTTTGCCAGTCCTCACAACCGGCAGCTTCCTCGCTTCTGCTCTCGTCAGCCACCCAGGCTTCGGGTTGCGGCGGACGCCTTTCTGATCTCATGGTCGGGGAGCCTTCTGTACGCTTTCCCTCCCATCCCGTTAGTCTCTCGGACTCTTTTCAAGGTTCTCCGAGACAAAGCCTTCATGATCCTGGTGGCCCCTCGCTGGCCCAGGCAACCGTGGTTTCCGCTCCTGCTGCAACTGGCGGTGGAGGATCCAATCCCTCTGGGGGTACAACCGGATCTCCTCACTCAGGATCAGGGGTCCCTACTGCACCCCAACCTCAGGTCTCTCAACCTCATGGCCTGGCTGCTGAAAGGGTAGTCCCTCGCTCCTCTTCTCTTGCCGGCGGAGGTGGAGGAGGTCGTCTTGGCTTCGCGACGGCCTTCTACCCGCAAATGCTACGCCCTTAAATGGCGTCGCTTTGCGCTCTGGTGTTCCCACAGTCTCAGGATCCCTTCTCCCTGCCCGGTGTCGGTGATCTTACAGTACTTGCTACACCTCTCTAATCTGGGACTTAAGTCCAACTCCGTCAAAGTTCACCTCAGTGCTCTTTCAGCACATCATGTGCCGGTGGACGGCAGACCTCTCTCCAACGACCCTCTCGTAGCGAGGTTTCTCCGAGGTCTCCTTCTACTTAATCCACCTCTGCGCCCGCCAGTGCCGGACTGGGACCTGAATGTGGTTTTGCAGCGGATCACCTGTCCGCCTTTTGAACCTATGGCTACATGTTCTCTCCGTTTTCTGTCTTGGAAAACTCTGTTCTTGATAGCCCTCACTTCCGCTAGGCGCGTAAGTGAATTGCAGGCCCTCGTGTCTGATCCCCCCTACACTCGCTTCTACAAGAATAGGGTAGTCCTACGGACTCACCCAAAGTTTCTGCCTAAAGTGGTCTCCCCTTTTCACATGAATCAGGAGGTGGTACTTCCGACCTTCTTTCCCAGACCACACTCCAGCCGAGCTGAGACGGTCCTCCATACCCTGGACTGTAGAAGGGCATTGAACTTCTACCTTGACCGTACGCGGGAGCACCGTAAAGCTGCTCAGCTTTTTGTGTCTTTTGACCCCAATAAATTGGGGCTCCCGGTCTCCAAGCGTACTCTGTCCATCTGGGTTGCGGACTGTATCTCTTGGGCTTATGGGGCAGCCGGACTCGCCTGAGAAAGTCGAGTCACGGCTCATTGCGTTCGGGCAAAGGCCACGTCAGTGGCTTACCTCCGCTCTGTTCCGCTGGCAGACATCTGCCGGGCCGCTACTTGGTCTTCGAGCCAGACTTTTGCGGTCCATTACTGTCTCGAGAGGGAGTCCCGCAGGGACAGTGCTTTCGGACAGGCAGTCCTCCGTAATCTCTTTGAGGTCTGAGCAACTCCTACCCTCCATCCCGGATGTGGGCTACCGGTGGGTGATAATTCAGCGAAGATTCTTTCCTTCTGTGCTGCTGAGCTAGAGGGAGCTCATTTTTGTGCTTAGGGTCTCCGGTAGCCTTGAGCTTGGGAGTCCCATAAGTGAGGACTGACTTCCTGCTTGGTCCTGGAGAAAGCGTAGTTACTCACCTGTAACAGGTGTTCTCCAGGAGCAGCAGGAATCAGTCCTCACTACCCTCCCTCCTCCCCTTGGAGTTGCAATCGTCTGCTTATGTTCTTTTTGCAAATTTTTATGCTGTCTTTTTTAGCTATGTCATCTGACTGGCTAAGATGGCACCTTCGGGCGGGAAGACGACCGCGCATGCGCGCTGCAATTCCCAAAGGCTTTCTTGAAAGCTGGGGAAAATTGCTCCGCGAGGGCTCCGTCGGCGCCGACGTCACCCATAAGTGAGGACTGATTCCTGCTGCTCCTGGAGAACACCTGTTACAGGTGAGTAACTACGCTTAACTATTTACATCTATACAATGCGAATTGATTGGACCATTGCGTAGATTTGCCTAGCTGGATGGTGAGTGATCAGTGGTGCTGTCATCCGGGTAATGTAAGAGGAAGAGGTAATGTTTCACGACTTTTCTGAACTGGGTTAGATTGGTGATATCACGGATACTGTGTGGAAGGGTGTTCCAGCATTTGGGTGCGGTGAGCTTAAAAGCCCTGTTCGTTGTGCTTTGGCAACACTTGGTCGTTTCTTTTGGGACTACTAGTATCTCCAGGAACAAGCAGGAATGAGTCTTCACATATGGGTATCGTCGGTACTGACGGAGCCTGCGCGGGAATGCTCCCCAGCGTCCAGTAAGAAAGGTTTTGGGAGCATCCCACAGCGCCCTGCGCGCTGCCTTCCCTCCTTTCCTAACCACCTCTCTCCAATTCTTCTTTCCCGCGGAGCCAGCAGGTCGTGTTCCTGTCACCGCTGAAGAAGTTCTTTATTTTTCTTTATTTCTCTTTATTTCTTTGGTCGCGCGTCTGCCTTCTTCGACGTCAGACCGGTACCGCCGGTCTTTCTTTCTTTCTTCTTTAAAAAAAAAAAAAAATCTTCCGTTTTTCCACTTCTGTGCAATTTTGTCTTTTGGGCCTTGGGCCTACAATATTTTTCCTCATGGAAAAGCCCGCTTCCGGGTTTAAAAAGTGCACGAAGTGCAGCGGTACTCTTTCTATCACCGACACCCATGACTGGTGTCTAAAATGTTTGGGTCCTGACCACTCCATCACCGATTGTGAGTCCTGTTCCATGATGTCTAAAAGAGGTTGACAGAATCGAGTGGCAAAGCTCAGTACCCTGTTTCCCTCTGATGCAGCTTCGGTGGCATTGACATCTTCCAGGGCTTCGTCTTCTTCCCATGGATCTCAGGTAACCAAACATAAGTCCTTGAAGAGTAGATCTCCCTCTAAGTATCGAGATGCCTCCGGCTTCCAAAGCTTCATCTATGGGGTCACAGGTTGACAACGATGGCGTGGCCTCGACCGATCACCTGTTGCCATGTTCTGGGGTACTGGTGGTCTCCACTGGTACCGACATCCAGACATTGGTTGCGTCGATGGATCAGAATATTCTGACCATGCAGCGTGCCATCACGGCATTCATACAAGCTGCGATGCCTCCGGTACCGCAACAAACTCCATTGGCAGTACCGGTTCCGGCACCGGCACCGATATCGGTTCCGGTGCCGGTACCGATTGCATCAACATCGGCATCGGTGTCGACTGCAGCGGTACCCTGTCCTGTGATGCCCATCGGTACCGATCACTCCCGATGTCGATACCACTCGGTACGCGTATCGGGCCCTGCAAGAGCATCCAGACAGGCGATACTTCGATTCTTCTGAGGACTCTGATGAATCAGAGGCTTCTGTCGAAGCATCGGTACTCCTTCCTCAGGAGCCCTCTTCTCCAAAAAGAAGAATGTCTCCTCCAGAAGACTTGTCTTTTCAAGACTTCATTAGGGAAGTGGCCAAGGGCCTCTCTATTTCAGTGGTCCCTAAACCAGAGCCTAGAGCCAAGAAATTAGATATTTTACAATATCCTAAGGCTCCTAAAGAGGCAGCTACTTTACCAATTCATGAGATCCTTTATGATCACATGTTGGGCATATGGGAGACACCTCTTACTACTTCCCCTCATTCTCGCAGGTTGGACACCATGTACCGTGTTCCTCCTTGTCCTGGCTTTCATAAAACTCAGCTTCCTCACCACTCTATTGTGGTGGAGTCTGCTATGAAAAAGATAGTGCAAAAAGACACTCATCTAATCCTCCAGGAAGAGAATGCAGAACCTTAGATGCTTTTGGCAGGAGAATTTTCCAGGCCAATATGCTTACTGCCAGAATCAACTCCTGTAGTCTCTATATGGAGATGTTTCTAAAAGAAGTTACAGATCATCTGCTAACTTTATCTCCTTTTATCTCAGAAGATAAAAGGGAAGAGTTTCTCACCTGGCTTAAACATGCCCAGGATGTGTCCAAATTCTCCAACCGTGCAGCCTTTGACTCTTTTGAGTGTGCCAGCAGAGCCTCGGCTATTGCCATAGGGGCACGCAGACTTGCTTGGTTGCAAGCTTCTGATTTGGAACCCTGGGTCCAGGATGGATTAGGAAATCTTCCTTGTACAGGTGAAAACCTTTTTGTTAAGGATTGGCAAGCAAAGGCCACCCGGATGCTGAAAATTCTGCCTTAGATAGACTTTCAAAGTCTACTTCTGCTCCTGCTAGAAAAAGGTTATTCAAAAAGACTTTCTTTCCCAAAAAAGGGAAATATTATCCTGGTTATGGTCTCCAGGCATCTTCTACAGGTCGTTTTGCTGCAAAGCGTCAGCAACAACCTTAACAAGCCAAGCCTAAGGCTACAAGGACTGCTATGGCCCAACAGCCTCAGCCTCCTCAGGGCCTTTGACTTACAACTAGAGAACTTAGCCTTTCTGGCTCTAGAAGAACCAGAGCCTCTCACCATTCCAGGAAGGTTAGCTCATTTTGCTCCCAGATGGGAACAAATCACAGCAGAGCAATAGACCCTCTCCATCATAAGGGAGGGGTACAAGCTTCATTTCTTAAACCTTCCTCCTCACACTATGGTGAGACAGTTCAATTCTCCAACATCTCTCCTCAACCTTCTGGGTCAGGAGATTGCTACCCTTCTTGCCCAAAGGGCAATAGAAGAAGTACCCCTTCATCAACAGGGTTCATGGTTCTACTCCCCCTATTTTCTTATTCCAAAGAAAACAGGAGGCTACAGACCCATATTAGATCTCAGAGAATTGAACAAGTTTCTATGCAAGGAGAAATTCAAGATGATTTCTCTCGGTGCTCTCCTTCCATACCTTCAGAGTCAGGATTGGCTTTGTTCTCTAGATCTCAAGGATGCGTACACCCATGTCCTCATCCATCCAACACACAGAAGGTTCCTTCGGTTCCTTTATCAGGGAAAGCACTACCAATACAGAGTGCTTCCTTTCGGTCTGGCCTCTGCTCCAAGAGTGTTCACAAAATGCATGGCAGTAGTAGCTGCATTTCTACGCACTCTAGGAATATTTGTATTCCCATATCTGGACGACTGGCTCATCCGAGCACCATCCCAGTCAGAGGCCCAGACTTCCCTTGCCTGCAGAAGGCGTGTTTCAGTATCTGGGACTTGTGATAAACATCCCAAAATCACAACTCACCCCTACTCAGTCATTGGAGTTGCTAGATACCACAACTGCAAGGGCCTATCTTCCCCAGGCCCGTTGCCTACGCTTGGTGCAGTTAGCCTCTCAAATTCAGTTAAAATCCCATTTAACTGCTCGAGAGATGTTACAACTGTTAGGCCACATGGCATCCACCGTGCATGTGGTTCCTTACGCTCGCCTTCACATGAGGGCAGCTCAGTGGACTCTGTCCACCCAATGGACCCAGGCATCAGGTTGCCTGTCAGACAAAATAGCAACCTCCAGTCGCCTCTTTTGGTCCACTCAAAATCTGTTGCTGGGGTCCCCCTTTAAACAGTTGCTACCCCAAGCAACCCTCACAACAGATGCTTCCCCAAAGGGTTGGGGAGCTCATCTACAAGATCTCTCCACCAAGGGCATCTGGTCTCCACAGGAGACATCTCTACATATCAACCTCTTAGAGCTTAGAGCAATTCTTCTAGCTCTCAGAGTCTTCCACACCCTGCTCAGCTACAAGACAGTCCTCATCCATACGGACAACCAAGTAGCCATGTTCTACGTGAACAAGCAGGGCGGGACTGGCTCTCTGTCGCTTTGCAACGAAGCTTTGAGATTGTGGGCCTTTGCCAGAGAGCATCAGATTCATCTCATGGCAGTGTATCTTCCAGGGGTTCAAAACTCTTGGGCAGACAGACTCAGTCGAGTTCTGCTTCCACACGAATGGTCCCTCCATGGGGACCAGATAGCCAGGATCTTTTGAATTTGGGGAACCCCAGACATAGACCTGTTTGCAAGTCCGTGGAATGCCAAACTTCCCCGGTTCTGTTCCAGGATTCCGTGTCAGGGAGTTCAGGCCAGGGATGCCTTCCTCCTCCACTGGGGGCAAGACTTCCTCTATGCCTTTCCACCCATTCCCCTAATTTCCAAGACACTGTTCAAGCTTCAGAGAGACAAGGGGTCTATGATCCTCATAGCTCCACGTTGGCCACGCCAAGTGTGGTACCCTCTACTTCTTCATCTCTCTCAAGTTCCCTCCCTGGACTTGGGATCTTCTCCAGACCTCCTGTCCCAGGAGGAGAGAACGTTATGGCACCCAAATCCCCAGTCTCTTCATCTCAGAGCCTGGTTGCTGAAGGCCTAGACCTTCAAGATTGGCATCTGTCTCAGCAAGTGAAGGATATCCTTCATGCTTCCAGAAAGCCTTCCACTAGATGTTCCTATGCTTTTAAATGGAAAAGGTTTACCATTTGGTGTGCAGAGAAGGGTCTTAACCCTCTTGCAATACCTCTGAATTCTTTACTAGAGTATTTGCTGCATTTATCCCATGCAGGCCTCAAAACGAATTCAGTAAGAGTCCATTTGAGTGCTATTGCAGCAAACCTTAAGCCTCTCAATGGACATCCTATTTCCTCTCATCCTCTTATTGCAAGATTCATGAGAGGCCTTCTTTTAACTAAACCTCCCATTAGACCACCTCCAGTGGCATGGGATTTGAATTTGGTTCTTGGCCAGCTTATGAAGCCACCCTTTGAACCCTTAGCCACTACCTCCTTGAAATTTCTTTCCTGGAAGGTTATTTTTCTCATTGCAGTCACCTCAGCTCGCCGTATCAGTGAGCTGCAGGCCTTGGTGGCTAATCCTCCTTATACAAGGTTCCATCATGACAAGGTAGTCCTCAGAACTAATCCACACTTTATGCCTAAAGTGGTCTCACCTTTTCATCTGAACCAGGAGGTGTATTTACCTGTCTTTTTTCCAGGACCTCATGCATCAAGTGCAGAGAGGAATCTTCATACCCTGGATTGTAAAAGAGCACTTGCTTTCTACTTACAAAGGACACAGCAACATAGAAAGTCTTCTCAACTCTTTGTTGCTTTTCATCCCTCTCATTTAGGACTTCCAGTCTCTAAGAGAACTCTGTCCAGTTGGATTGCTCAGTGTATTTCCTTCGCCTACCAGAGTAAGAACCTTTCTCTGGAGGGCCATGTCACAGCTCACAATGTGAGGGCCATGGCAGCCTCTATGGCTCATCTAAACTCTGTGTCCATCAACCAAATCTGTCGAGCGGCCACCTGGGCCTCGGTTCATACCTTTACAGCCCATTACTGCTTTGACAAGGACTCCCGCCGGGATGCCTTGTTTGGTCAGGCTGTTCTCAAAAACCTGTTCCATACCTAATCAACTCCTACCCCCATCCCTGGTTGGATGCCCGAGATCCATGGGTGAGGTAGAGCCCTTCTCAGGGACTCACAGCTTTGGAGATCTCCCTGGCATCTCTAGCTGGGGAGTCCCCATATGTGAAGACTCATTCCTGCTTGTTCCTGGAGATAGCACAGTTACTTACCTGTAACAGGTGATCTCTGGGAACAGCAGGAATAAGTCTTCACAACCCACCCACCTCCCCTAGGAGTTGTATCTCTCTATCTATCTTTCCTTTCCTCTCTCTCTCTTTGTCTCAGCTTTAAAACTTGAACTGGAGAGAGGCGGTTAGGAAAGGTGGGAAGGCAGCGCGCAGGCACTGTGGGATGCTCCCAAAAGTTTTCTTACTGGACGCTGGGGAGCGTTCCCGCGCAGGCTCCGTCGGTACTGACGATACCCATATGTGAAGACTTATTCCTGCTGTTCCCAGAGATCACCTGTTACAGGTAAGTAACTGTGCTTTATTGGCGGCATGAGATCTTCTAGATCTATTAGGGGGGGTTATCAGTATGAGATCGGATAAGGAAGATGGGGCGAGTCCGTTTATGATCTTGAAGGTCATTAGTATGGTCTTGAATGTGATCCTGCCTTTTTTAGGGAGCCAGTGTAATTGTTTCAGGATGGGTGTCATGTGTTCCCTCATGGCAGCGCCCTGGAGAACTCGTGCTGCTGAGTTCATTGCTAGCTGTAATGGAAGCAAAGTGGATTGTGGTAGACCATGGAGTATTGCGTTGGCATAGTCGATATGTGGTAAGACCAGAGCTTGATACACTGTCCGAAAGTCATCTGGTTCAAGTAGGGAGCGTAGGTGTCTGAGGGATCGGATTTTATGGTATACGGCTCTTGGTACATTGCTTATATGGGTCTTCATGTCTAGTCGCTGGTCAAGTGTGACTCCCAGGTATCTGATGGAGGGTTTGGTCAGAAGTTCTGCATCTTGAACCTTCAAGTAAGGAGGAGTGATGAAATTTGGGTTCCTTGTGATGAAAAGGACTTCGGTTTTCTTATGTTGTATCCGAAGATTTTGCGTTTGGAGCCAGCTGGATACTGCATCGAAACAGTCTGTCAGTGGGGAAAGGTCAGGGTTCTCAGTAGTGAATGGCATATATAGGAGAACATCATCAGCGTACAACAGACAGCTCACCTTGAAGGACCAGATGATCTCGCAGATAGGTTGCATATATATATTAAACATGAGTGCAGAGAGAGATAATCCTTGCGGGACCCCTTGACTCTGGTGGAAAAGTTCTGATGTTGTTTCTCCTGATCTTACGTGTTGCCATCTATCGGAGAGATATGACTTGCACCATTTAAGTGCAGAGTCACATATCCCCTTCTCCTGGAGGCGGTGTAGGAGGAGATCATGGCAGACTTAGGATTCTTTTCCCTGCGACAGAGAGATGTAGTCCATCAGCAAAGTATAGTCTCTTGTTGGTCCATCTGTTTCCCCAGTCGCCTATACATCTGAATCC
The DNA here is from genome assembly GCA_033557465.1 of Ichthyophis bannanicus. Lineage (NCBI taxonomy): Eukaryota > Metazoa > Chordata > Amphibia > Gymnophiona > Ichthyophiidae > Ichthyophis > Ichthyophis bannanicus. The sequence continues at coordinate 102,582,074 of CM066032.1, read as the reverse complement.
TTCTTGTTTGCACCAGGTCTGGAGCCATGTATTAAAGCTGTTTATGTGATGTAGCCTTTCTGCCCCCTTACCAAAAACAGGTAGAACTTCTGAGAATGCTACAGTGTTAACAATGGGCTTGAGTTTCTCTCCCAGAGTTTGGAAGTCCCTTTGAACTGTAGAGGCACTGTTTCTAGCCAGGTCATTTGTACCCAAGTGGATGACAACTTCAATTTTGTAGTGCACACTTTCTGCACTAAGTACATCAACAGTCCTTTTATGTATTAATATTACTACCTCTTCTTTGCAGCCCTCTGCTGATGCCCCATACACCTGGCCTACCCATTCACGGCAGAGTTTTAAGTGCTTCTCTGCCATCTGGTGCATTTCCTGGAGAAAGACCACGTTACATTTCTGGCATGCCAAGGCCCGTAGTATCTTGGAGCATTTAATTGGCATGCCCAGTCCACAAACATTCCAGGAAAGGACTCTCAGCCTTTCTCAAGGTCTAGCCAATCTATACCAAAGGTTATCCTGTTAATAGTGATGAGGAGTCGCCCTCTCCTCAGCCTAGGAACCCCCACAATTTCCCTACTGGATACCCCGGTCAGTCCGTCCACAGTACCCCCTAAGTATTACCCTCCTCCCTCCCCTCTTCCACTTCTCGCCCCTTACCTCCTTCCCCCTTCCCCTATCCCCTCGTTCACCTATCCCCTTCATTCTTTGTACTCCTCTACGGAGCTCCACTAAGGGTCCAGTATGCATAGCTGCTCCACCAATCTGCGCTAATAATTCCACTAACTCACCCCCATTCACTCACCCCTTCCCTCCTATCCTACCTACCCCCTTTGAACCCCTGGTCGAACCTCAGTTTGGCAATATGCTCCGCCTAGTGGTTTTCCCCCTGTTCATAGTCTCCTTCCATGCTTCTCCTATTTCCTATTCCTTCACCCCTTTCAAGCCCCCTTACGAATGTTCGCTGTCCCCTGATCCTCCCCCCACCCTGCTCTGTCTAACCCTACCTTCACAAATACCATCTATCAAATCACCAAATATCATGGGGGGAACCATTCTTTTACCAGGAGCAGGATACCATCAACGACAAAGCCCAATTTTTTATTTATTTAACAGGTTTTTTATACTGCTTTACCATTTCAATCAAAGCGGTTTACATTGTAACTTAAACTTGGTAAATATATATTAAACAGGGACATTGATAACTTAGATTTTTCTGAGCAATGGAGGGTTAAGTGATTTGCCCAAGGCCACAAGGATTGCTAGTGGGAATCGAACCCTGGTCTCTGGGTTCCCAAGCCAGTGCTGTAACCACTAGGCTACTCCTCCACCCAATGGATGAGACCCATCTTCTCACTTCCACTATCATAGTATAAGTCATAAGTCACTTCGGGCCATAATGGTTCCCTACTTTTGAGGAAGAATGAGGGCCATTTACAATAAAACATAGCCTGCCAGAGGTGGAGCTCCAGAACACTAACCCACCAGCCTCCTCTCTTCCAGGGCGTTGTTACCTTGCCCCAGTCTATCCTCAGCTCCTACTACTATTCCTTTGCATTACCCCTTCAGTCATCCAATCACCTCATTCCAATCTCAGAATTCACACTTACATTCATTCTATCCTACCCCCTTTAACCAGCATCATATCCAACCTCCCTCCCGTCTCCCACCATCGTCCACCCCGTATAGCAGCCTCCCTCCCCCCCCCCCACCCCGATCTGGTTTGTGTTATAAGGTATCTAAAGTAATTAGTGTCTCTCATTACAGGAGCAACTTGCCAGAAAAAATCCCTAGGGGCCAAGTATCATAACATGTATATGTTCCCCCCAAAATATGTATCTTAACAAACACAGAAAAATGTCATAAGGCAAATCATCAAACCAATGTTAATTAAATTATATTTCTGTTAACTGGGCAGAGGTGAACTGCCTCCTGGCGCTGGGGTTATATCATAGGCCTCTGAAGTAGCGAGGCTATCGTTCGTGGCTTCCCCTATCAGCGGGCCCAGCCTCATGTCTGGGGCACTGTATGAAAATTGAAAATGTTTCCATAGCTATCCATCACTCACGTACGACAGTCCACCAGTAATCCTCAACATCCTCCTCGCATACCTAGGAGGCATTCGTCGAAAGACCATCCAAAAAAGTTAGTGCCTCTGCTGGTGTAGTAAAATAAAGGTGGCATCCTGGTATTCCATTCAAAGTTTTACTGGATATTGTAGAGTGAATTTAATTCCACAGGCCGCCAGCCTCCCACAGGCCGCAGCAAACACCTTGCATTTTTTGGCTGACAAAGGGGTGAGTAGTCCTGGAAAACTAAGAAATCAGTCGAGGCCTGCACAGATCCATGGTGTGCTTGAGCTGCCCGGAGCACCGCTTCTTTCTGCATATAGTTCTGAAAGCAGGCGATAACCACTCACAGCGGTTGGTTCTTTCACGTCATTGTCCCAGCTGGTGCACACGCTCTAAGAGAATTTTGCCATCTTCATCTCCCAGCTTTAGAGTGGTCATGATCCAAGTCTCTAGGAAGCCGCATAGTTCTCTGTCACCGAATCAACCACTCCAATAAATCGCAGATTTTTCTGGCGATCTCATTTCTCAAGATCGTCCAGCTTCTCACTGTGTTGTATTAACAGTGATTCCATCCTTTGCAGGGTTTGGGAATGGGTTTGCGACAGATCCTCCATGGACGATATGCGCTGTTCTGCCTCCGTTAGCTGACCACCAAACAACGACACAGCCTGTGCAACTTGCGAGAGTTGGTCCGAAAGGCCCTGCAATCTGCTCTCCAAGGCTGCTGCCACCATGGTCATGAGCCTACCATGGTCATGTCTGAAATTTTTGGCGAGGCGGGATCCGCCATCTTTGCATCTAGGCTGCAGTTTTTATCCTTTTGGACAATTTTGGTTGCCATTTGATAAGATCTTTACTCCACCAACGGCGACTATTCGCACAGTATCCGTGATATAGGGATGAGTTCTCGAGGTGCCAAGTGTTTAAATCAACATCGTTTTTCCGGCAGAGTACTCCAGAGCCATGATAAAGATGTCTTCCCAGCTTACTGCATCACGTGACCCCTTAAATTTTTAAAAAATATACAAGAAAACAAATCTTGATTTAGAAAAGTGATAGAGAAAAATATAATAATTGAGAAAAAAAAACAAGAAAATTACACTGTAACACAATTGAATTTGCCAATAAGCTTAACATAACAAATGCACTGCCTCTTCTCCTCTCCAACTCTTTCCTCTTATTATTGAAATAAAATCTGTCCATTTAGCAATTCAAACAGCCCAATTTTATCCAAATAATGTTTTAAGAGATTCGGATAGGTGACTTATTTGTTTGTAACATGTAGGTGGATGCTTATACTGAAAAGAAGACCTTCAGTAATCAAACACTAGAGGGATCATAACAAGGGAGAAAATTACCTGATTTATTTATTTTATTTACAATTTATTCTATACCGCACTATTCAGCATCAGCGCGGTTTACATGGAACATAACAATCAGACAGGGTACATAGGTCTGAGTTTACAATTAACAGGAAAAACAACTTGGATAACAAAAGGTAATTATTTACACAATGAAGTCACATAAGACATAGCAAGAGATTTAATGGTCAAGGACTCCTTACATGGTGTGGACGCCTGGCTTACAGGGTGTGGTGGGACAGTTGTAAGTATTTGAGTGGGGATGTGGTTCATTGTTCTCTGGGAAATATTTAATGAAAAGGAAGTGTTTTAGGGCCTTCCTAAACTGGGTTAGGTTAGTGATTGCCCTGATGTTTGTTGGTAGTGAGTTCCAGAATCTTGGGGCGCAGAGACTGAAGGCCCTGTTTGCGGTTATTGAAGTGCATTTTGTTAATTTTCTCGGCAATGATAGCATATTTATCGCAGTGGATCTTCTTGGTCTATTAGGCGCTGTTGCTTGGATAAGGTCAGAAAGTGAAGATGGAGAGAGCTTATTGACCGCTTTGAATGCCAGCAGCACTGTTTTGAATAAGATCCTGGCTTGTACAGGAAGCCAGTGTAACTGCTTTAGAAGGGGCGTCACATGGTCTCTTTTAGATGACCCCTGGAGAACCCTCGCTGCACTATTCATGGCAAGTTGTAAGGGATTCAAGGTGGATTGTGGGAGACCTTGTAATATGGCATTGGCATAATCCAGATGTGGTATTATCAGGGCCTGGTAAATTGTCCGAAAATCTTCCGATTCAAGCAAGGGGCATAGATGTCTGAGTGAACGGATCTTGAAATAGATTGCTCTTACAGTGTTAGCTATGTGTGCCTTCATGTCAAGGTTTTGATCCAGTGTAACTCCCAGGTAACGAATTGTTGGTTTTGCTTGAAGTTCGGCTTCTTTCACCTTCAAGTATTTGGGTGGGCTGAAGTTTGGGTTCCTCGTAATGAAGAGCACCTCCGTTTTCTTATGCTGAATCCGAAGGTCTTGTGACAGGAGCAATTCAGATATGGCATTGAAGCAGTTGGTCAAAGGGGAGAGGTCATCTTGGTCTATGTAGAATGGCATATAGAGCAGGACATCATCAGCATATACCATACAACTGACATTGAAGGACCTGATGATATTGCAAATGGGTTGCATGTATATGTTGAACATCAAGGCCGATAGGGAGGATCCCTGGGGAACTCCTTGGTTTTGATGAAACGGTTCTGATGTTGCTCCGCCTGATCGTACTTGCTGCCATCTATCGGTCAAGTATGATTTGCACCATTCCAGTGCTGTTCCGCAGATGCCCTTCTCTTTTAGTCGCCCAAGAAGAAGCTCATGATTTACTGAGTCGAAGGCTGCGGCAATGTCTAGGAAAATGAGTGCAAAACCCTGACGAATGCTGTCAATGCCAGTGATTATATTATTGAAAAGGGTGGTGAGGAGTGTTTCCACTCCATGTGATTCCCTGAAACCATGTTGGCATGGGTCAAGTGGAGCAGCAGAGTCGATGTAGTCTTGTAACTGCCTTTGCACCACTTTTTCGATTAATTTTGCGAGAAAAGATATACTTGAAATGGGTCTGTAGGAGTCTACCTTTTGGGGGTCTAGTTTACTATTTTTTAGCAGTGGTCTGATCGATGTGTGCTTGAGGGCAGATGGGAAGTAACCACTTGAGAAGGATAGATTCATTACTTTTGTCAAGAGAGAATAGGTTACATCAAAGGACTTGTGGCAGTTAATTTTATAAGAGCTACTTTGAGTGTGAAAATAGGCACCTACAAAGGTGCACAGGACATGATGTGTGGATTTCTAAGTAGAGGTTGTCCCAAAGACTGTGTTTTGAGGAGTTATATTAAAGCAAAATGTGCCAAGTGGAGTTACTTGTTACAGGTCAAACAGAAGAATACAGAAAGGAAATGTATCTGCACTTTGGATTTCTCCACCTTAGCCAATCAGATTCAAATATTTTTTGAAAACACTTGGCACGTCTTGCAACATCATGAGTGTTTTAAAGAACAAGAATTGGTGATGGCATACATACGGGCAAGAAATTTAAAGGACGTACTTGTACCCTCTGCTCTACTGCCAATAATGGGAGCTTCTTTTACTGACGCATGCCATTTCAAATGTGGGAAATGCTCTGTTTGCCTCGGTTTTATGGAAGTAAAAGAATATAGTCATCCCTCCACCAATAAAATTTAGTTTTTGAATCACAGGTCTGATGACAATTCTACATTTGTGATCTATGTCTTTATTTGACCTTGCCAACTTCTTCATGTTGGTAAAATGATATGACCCTATATTGGAACAGTAGAATTTTGTATAGAAGATTTTAACAGCACCTTTGGTGGAACACACTTTCTCTTTTGAACCATACTTTTGAAGATTTGAAATGTTTGCCATTAAAGTGATTGTTCCTTCATGGCGAGGAGGAGATGTCAATACATGGTTGCTCCATGAAGAACCATTTTTCATTTAGATACTGTTGCACCTGTTGGCCTGAATCAGGCAGTGGAATTCTAAGTCTTTTATGATCCTTTTTAATTGTGTATTCAATTTCCCTTTATATAGTTTATGTTTTTTCTCAAGGAGTCCCCCCCCCCCACCCATTTTTTCTCTGTCATTGCTTTTTTAGAAGATGATGCATTTATTTATTGAGTATAGCATCTATGGTTTCTTATGGCCCTTACTATGCATCTATATTCTTTTATATGAGGAAGTTTGGTGTCTTTTAAGAATTATGATTTGGATTTGCAAATTTAAAGATTGATCTTTCCATACGTTTAGTGACCATCCCCATTTTTTCAAAATGGCTGGGTGTGTTTTGCAATGTCAATCTTTAAGACAGGGGTGGTACTTCCAAATAATTGCACAATCAAGCATTTTCTCACATGCATAAGTAAATCAGAAGTTAACCCCTAAGTGATTGTTAGTCCCTTTGATTAATATGATAGCTTGTACATAATCTGAAAGGGACATATTTTGTATGGAATTAAAAGAATTTTTTGGAAAAAAAACACTAAAAGAGTTTTGGTACTTAAGGGGCTGTTAAGGGGCTGCATGTACTTTTTATGTGCAAAAAGGTATATTTTTATTGTGGCAGTGCAGCACTTCTTTGATTAAGTAGCGCTGAAAAGTTTTTAATTGTGTTTTGAAGCCTCTATCACAATGCTTTCTTGACTATCAATCTTACAAGAGAGGCAGTACCTTCATTGCTGATGTGGTTTTAAATACAGTTCAAATGTGCAGTGTTTTTTTACTTTTGTCATGCATAGTGACATCTTCTGCGAGTGCAATGTGGTACGTTAGTTTTAGACTTCTTTAGTTTCAAAGGAATATGTGAAGTAAATTAATGTCCAAAGGCAGATGCTGTTCCTGTGTGTAATTTACAATAACAAGACTATACCCTTTTATGGGCTGATTTGTCATTGCTTGTGACGGAGTAGTCATTGTAATCGTTTCCTATTGTTACTTTGTAACTCTGATAATTTTAAGTCTTTTATCGGTAGTACAAGTTCAAAGAATTGTTGCAAAGAACATTTCTTCCTTATCGTTCCGCCAGTTCAGTCCCGCACCACTGGGTAGTGTACCTCTTCCTGCAGCATGGAGACTGGGCATGTCAGAAGCTTGACACATCTACCGGTGACACCTCCCACCAGCTGCCAGTGTGTCCAGTCTCCATGCAGCAGGAGGTTGTGAGCCTAGGGTGTAGGCTCAGCTTGAGGAGCACATAAGAAGAGTTAGGTGGTTAGGATTAGTTAAAATTTTGGGTTAAAATTTGTTTTTGAAAGGAATTGTTTTTTTAGTATGCTGTATCTTTAATTTATTTTTATTGTTAAAAAAAAAAAAACCCCGAAGGTGCCGGTAAGGGCAGAGAGGGGGGCAGTGGAAGGGATTCCTGCTTCCCCTTCCCTTCAATTTCTTTCTCTCAATGTTCGATTTGCACTCCCTACCTTGATCAGACGGTGGGGAGTTGTGTTGGATGTGCTGAGCTGCTGTCCGATTCAGTCGGCAGCGGGGGAGAAGGCTGTGCAGTAAGGAAGGCACTTCACTCAGCATCGCAGCTCACCGGCATGGGGTTCTGCCGGCTGCTGGCAGGAATCCAGGTAATTCTTCTCTCTTTTTACGCTGGATCGGCAGGAAAAGTTGCAGGGCACGTTAAAAGAGCTGCGGGGACTTTGGTGCTGGCTGAGGCCTGTAGCCTCGTGTTAAGCCAGGGGCTAAATTTTGGAGACAGCCATTTTGAGTCAGGAGTGATTTTTCCGCAGTTTTTGCAGGAAGCACATTTAGCTGTGCAGGCAGTCACTGAGGATATTTGGCCTTACATTTTGAGAAGATATTAATTTTAGAGCTTGCCCCAAGCTTCTGAAGTGCCCGGCCTATGAGTGCCCAGGGTGGAAATACATAAAGAAGATCGTGGTCTGGCCACCTTTGAATTAAGGCAGGGGTCTCAAACTCAAATTGCTTTGAGGGCCAAATGAGGACTTGTAAAATAACCCGGGGGCCGCATAAGACGTGGGGCCTCATTTGCATAAATATTTGCATAATGTTACCATACCCTAACTTTTAGTAAACATGCCTCTTAATGAGTGCATGGATAAAGAAAGACTAAAAGATTTCTACATTACTATAATCCAGTGCCAACCGCCAGGCACATTAAGAACTACTACAAACAAACACTGCCCATTTAGAACCCATAGCAAACCCGCCGTATCCTAACAGCACTACCAGGACTCACAAAGCACCATACCCTACCTATCAAAAGGCAACACTGCAAATATTAAATCAATACATTTCAGAGAATAACAATACATGACCTACTGGGGAAAGAGAACAAGTAGCAATGTCAAATTTGAATTACATAAACAGAATACCTCAGCTCAGTTACATATGCAGAACATACACCATCACCAAATAAGGAATCAAAATTTAGAAACAAGAAGACAATAATTAAACTGGGAACCCCAAAAGCCAAACTTGGAATGTACAACAACACTGTAGAAATAAAACTATAAATTAATTCCCTCTTGTACTAAACAAGGCGCAGACGTTATTGATGCACATTTCCCAGAACTGACATATTCCAGTTAATAAATTCAAAATAAAGAGATATTTTTCTACCTTTTGTGCATTTTTTTTCAATTGCAATTGTTCCAGCCACTTTCTTCTGGTTTCTTCGTGCCTTCTGCTAACTCTCCATCGTCTGCTGTCCATTTGTCCTTTCTTCTCTCTTCTAGTTTTTTTCCATTCTCCCTCTACATCTGCTTTAACATACTAATTTTTCTCCTTTTGCTCTTTCCTCATTCCTATTTCATCCACTCAAATTTTACCCCTCCATCCTCAATCCCCACTTACTCTCCCAATACCTGGCCAATTGTAGATTTGTCTTCCCTCCCACACAAAATATTTTTCCCCTCTCCATTTCACTCTCCCAGCTCCATCCCATTCTAATCCTCCCCCAACATCAGCTCCCTTCTAGTTCCAGCCCCACACAGCACCCGCTCCCTTCTAGTCCCTGCATCAGCCCATTTTCAGTCCTAGCCCCCCATCAGCCCATTTCCAATCCTAGCTCCCCCCATCAGCCCATTTCCAGTGCTAGCTCTCTCCCCTCACAGCCCATTTCCATTCCAAGCCCCCCTCCCCATCAGCCATTTGCAGTTCAAGCCCCCCTTCCACTCAGCCCATTTCCAGTCCTAGCAACCCCTCCAGCCCATTACCAGTCCTAGCCCCCCATAGCCCATTACCAGTCCTAACCCCCCATAGCCCACTTCCAGTCTTACCCATCACCCCATTTTCAGTCTTACCCCTCATAGTCCATTACCAGTCCTAACCCTCCCCCATCGCCACAGTTTCAGTGTTACCCCCCATCGCCCCATTTTCAGTCTTACCCCCCTCATAGGCCATTACCAGTCCTACCCCCCCATAGCCCATTACCAGTCCTAACTCCCCCTATCAGCCCACTTGCAGTCTTACCCCCCCCCATCACCCCATTTTCAATCTTACCCCCCCCCCGATAGCCCATTACCAGTCCTAACCCCCCTCCCCCCCATCAGCCCAGGTAGATTTTAAAAAATCCAAACTTGCTGCTGCTGCCGCCAGCGCAGTATCAAGCGTCCCACGGGCCCCTCTGCCCGGCAGAGTCCTCTCCTCCCTGCAGCATCAGCTCCAAAAGCGGCGGCTTTCAGAGCCACGAAGACAGAGAGTTTCTCTCTCGCAGCTCTGAAGAGCAGCGAGAGAGAAACTCTCTCTCTTCAGCTCCAAAAGCGGCGGGAATTGAGCGTTCGCGCTCTTTTTTTCTTTTTTCCTGGAGGACCGGTCTTTTGACCTCGCGGGTGCCCTTTTTTCCCTGATGGCCTCCAGTGGTTTTAAAAAGTGTAATCGTTGTAAGAAGCTCATGTCTCTTACCGACACACACGACTGCTGCCTGCATTGCCTTGGGCCGGACCATGATCTCAAGGTCTGTGTCCCGTGTGGAAAGATGTCCACCAAGGCACTCAGAAGCCGGCAGCATCAGAAGGAGAGAATTTTTTCTGACTCTGCCTCCGGACGTGCCCGGACCTCGTCAAAGGCCTCGACGTCTCGGGAGTCTGACCCCGAGCTTTGTCGGGGTTCCTCTGAAAGTGGGGCCCCCAGTCGGGAGCATAAGAGGAAGAGGAAGCTCATGAGGGCGGCGGCGGAGGATACCCCTGGTTCCTTGAGGGCCAGGTCCCGGACCCTTGACCGCCACCCTGGGCCTTTGGAGCTGGAGAAGCCGCCTAAGGTGCCTCATGTAGAGCCGGAGTCCGTCGAGCACGTAAATCCTGTTGTCCTTGAGGACTCTCCTCCCAGGGAGCCGACGTCGGGCCCGGCGCTGCCGGGGCCTGAGTCGGTGGCTGCTGAGTCTCCTGAGCTTGGACTCAGGCTGACAGCCTTGGAGTGCAGACTGTTTGCCTTCATGGATCAGCAGCGGGTACTGATGGCCAGCTTGACTGGTGCATCTGCCCCGACCACTGGGACGTCGACGTCTAAGTCGACCCCGGAGACCGAGCCAGCTCTCGAAGCCATGAAGGCCCGAGTCCGGACTTGGTCACGGACTCCCTCGACCTCCCGTTCAGGACCGAGGGCGTCGACGCCGATGCCCCCAGCGTCGGGGCGGGTGCTGCCGGAGCCCGCACAGTTGGAGCCTCTCGACTCTTCCTTGGATGAGTCTGCGTGGGAGATGGAGGACGAGGAGTCCCCGATACCTTTCAGACTCGGTGTGTCCCTTTGGACTCACCGCAGTCTGAGCCCTGGAGTAGGTCCCCACCAGAGGACACCCGGTTCTCAGAGTTTGTCAGGGACATGGCCAAGGCTTTGGCTGTTCCTGCGGATCCCGAGGAGGAGCCTCGAGCCGAAGAGCTCAATGCCCTCCAGTATGACTCTCCCCCGAGGGAGGCCTTTACTGTGCCGGTTCCTCCGATGCTGGAAGGGCTCCTCTTCCGAATGTGGGAGGCACCGGTCTCAGCGCCGATTTTGAGCAAGCGGATCGATTCCGTGTATCGAGTCCGAAAGAGCCGTGGATTCCAGAAGGCGCAGCTGCCGCACCATTCTATGGTTGTGGAATTGGCCATGCATCATCTGAAGAGCCAGAAGATGCACTCCGTGGTGCCCCCCCAGTAGGGAGGCCTGAAGCCTGGATGCCATCGGCAGAAAGTGCTTCCAGGGCTCGATGCTTGCTTGCCGTGTCCAGTCCTACCAGCTGTACATGGGCATGTACTTGCAGGACCTGGCTAAGGAAATAGCCGGGTTCTCGGCTGGCATCTCCGGGGATCCTTTCCAGAGGTTCAAGACCTTGTCCTCGGGGATCCGGGAATGTTCCAAATTCATCTCCCGGGCGGCCTACGATGGCTTCGAGGCTTCGGCCCGAGTAGTGGCAGCCGGCATCAGTGCTCGATGCCAGGCATGGCTACAGTCATCGGACCTTGAGCCATGGGTACAGGACAAATTGGTCGATGTCCCATGCCGAGGTGAAAACCTCTTCGCCAAGCCCATGGCCGAAAAGGCCGCTGAGCTCGAGACCGAGACTCTGACAAGGACAAGGTTGTCCAGAAAAACTTCTGCCCCTTCTCATTAGATGAAGGGCTCGGGGAAAAAGAACTTTTACCCGAGGAAGTCATCTGCCTACAAACCTTTCCCTCACTATCAGGCCTCCCCAGCTCCCCAGCAGGGTCAGCAGGCCAAGGGGCAGGGACATGGGCCCCGTAGGCAGAAAGCCCCCAAGCCTCCAGCTCCTGCTCCTACTCAGCAGGGAGGGGGTTTTTGACTCCCACTGCATAGCCTCTCCATCTCTGCTGGCCCATCTCAGCATGGGAGGTCGGTTGGCCCTGTTTGCCCACCAGTGGCCGCTCATCACAGGAGATGCTTGGGTACTGAGCATAGTCCAGAAAGGCTATCTGCTCCATTTCAATCAGGTACCCCCTCCTACTTCCCAGGGGAGCCTCCAAGGCCTACTCTGCATCAGGAACTCCTTCTCCAGGAACTGCAAGGTCTTCTTCAAGACAGGGCGGTGGAGCCTGTACCTTCCCACCTGCTGGGGCAGGGCTTCTACTCCAGGTACTTTCTTGTGCCAAAGAGAACTGGAGGTCTCCGGCCCATCCTGGACCTGAGAAATCTAAACAAGTTCTTGGAAAAGGAAAAGTTCAAGATGCTTACTCTTGGAACACTGCTGCCCTACCTCCAGCAGGGAGATTGGCTATGCTCCTTAGATCTGAAGGATGCGTACACTCACATCCTCATTCATCCAGGCCACAGAAAATACCTACGGTTCGTGGTAGGAGGAAACCATTTTCAGTACAGGGTACTGCCCTTTGGCCTAACCTCCGCCCCACGGGTCTTCACAAAGTGCCTAGCAGTGGTGGCGGCCTACTTGACAAACCAGGGTATCTTTGTCTTCCCCTACCTGGACGACTGGCTCATCAGGGGTCAGACTCTCCAGGAGGCCAGGCAAGCCACCCTCCGTACTGTCTCTCTCCTTCAGCAACTAGGCTTCGTCATAAACTTCGCAAAGTCCACTTTGCTCTCCTCCCAGAACCTGGAGTTCATAGGAGCACAGTTAGACTCCCTGCAAGCAAAAGCTTACTTGCCAGCAGACAGAGCGGGAAGACTGATAGGCTTGGCCAGCCGGTTTCTACACAACCCACTGGTTTCTGCCAGACTCTGTTTAAGGCTCCTGGGCCACATGGCTTCAACAGTGCATGTGACCCCCAATGCCCACCTGAATATGAGGCCTGCACAGTGGTGTCTCAGAACTCAGTGGAGGCAGGCTACAGGAAGCCTCAGAGACAAAGTAAGGGTGTCCAAACCCTTCCTAAACTCCCTGCAGTGGGGGCTACACCCCCCAACCTTCTACAGGGAATTCCTTTTCAGGTACCTGTTTCCACTGTGGTACTCACAACCGATGCCTCCTTGCAGGGCTGGGGTGCACATTGTCTGGACATGTGCACACAGGGCCAGTGGTCTTCATGGGAGGCCACGCAACAGATCAATTTGCTGGAACTCAGGGCGATACGCTTAGCCCTCAAAGCCTTCTCTCACACCCTGGCCCACCAGTCTGTCTTGGTGCAGACAGACAACCAGGTGGCGATGTTCTCTGTGAACAAACAAGGGGGCACGGGGTCCAGGCTTCTGTGTCAGGAGGCACAGGCCCTATGCTCTTTTGCACTTCGACACAATATGCTGCTCAGGGCAGTCTATCTTCCTGGCCACGAATATTTCCTGGCAGACAGATTGAGCAGGGTTCTGCAACCTCACGAGTGGCAACTGCACCCTTTGGTGGTTCAGAACATTTTCCTGACATGGGGACTTCCATCCATAGACCTCTTTGCCAGTCCCCTGAATCGGCAGCTGCCTCAGTTCTGCTCCAGGCAATCGCATCCCACGAGAATCGCAGCGGATGCCTTCCTGATCTCATGGTCCAAGGGCCTTCTATATGCGTTTCCTCCCACGCCCCTGGTGGCCTGAACCTTATTCAAGATTCTAAGAGACAGGGCCTCTGTCATCTTGGTAGCCCCCAGATGGCCGAGGCAGCCCTGGTTCCTGCTTCTGTTACAGCTGGCGGTGGACACCCCACTCCCTCTGGGGTTGCAACCCGATCTTCTTTCTCAGGATCAGGGTTCCCTTCTGCACCCCAATCTCAAAACTCTCAATTTGATGGCCTGGAGGCTGCAAGGGTAGTGCTGGCTCCCTGGGGCCTGCCTCAGGAAGTTAAAGAGGTGGTCTTGGCCTCTAGGAAGCAATCCACCAGAAAGACCTATGCCCTGAAGTGGAAACGGTTCTCCTTGTGGTGTGACCAGTGCCAGGAGAACCCTTTCTCCTGCCCTGTGCCAGTGGTGCTTCAGTACCTGCTGCACTTGTCTAATCAGGGTCTTAAGTCCAATTCTGTTCGGGTACAGCTTTCTGCTCTGGCAGCCCACCACTCGCTGGTGGAAGGGCACTCTTTATCGGTTCACCCCTTGGTGTCCCGCTTCCTCAGGGGCTTGCTTTTACTAATGCCTCCTCTCCGTCCACTAGCCCCTGAGTAGGAGTTGAATGTGGTCTTGTAGCAGCTTACTCGCCCTCCCTTTGAACCGATGGCTACGTGTCCTCTCCACTTCCTTTCCTGGAAGGCTTTTTTCCTAGTGGCACTGACCTCGGCCAGGCGAGTGAGTGAACTTCAAGCCCTGGTCTGTGACAGGCCATACACTCGTTTCTATAGGAACAGGGTGGTCCTTAGGACTCATCCTAAGTTCCTCCCGAAGGTAGTCTCCTCTTTCCACCTCAATCAGGAGGTGGTTCTTCGAACATTCTTCCCTAGGCCCCATGACAGCCGGGCTGAGGAAGTCCTGCATACCCTGGACTGTAGAAGGGCCTTGTCTTTCTACCTTGAGCGTACTAGGGGTCATAGAAGGGCTACTCAGCTCTTCGTCTCCTTTGACCCAAACAACTTGGGGTTGCCTGTCTCCAAGCGTACCTTGTCCTTATGGGTGGCGGACTGTATCACCTGGGCTTAAAGGCAGCAGACCTTCCCTTGCAGGGTCGAGTCACAGCTCACCGTGTCCGGGCAATGGCTGAATCAGTAGCTCATCTCCGTTCTGTACCGTTGGCAGACATCTGCAGGGCTGCAACTTGGTCCTCAAGCCAGACTTTTGCAGCCCATTACTCTTGTTGGGCTACCGGTGGGACCTGTTCTCAGTAAAATTCTTTCCCTGATGCTGAGGCTTCACAGAGGGAGCTCTATTTTTCAGCCTGGGTTCCTGGTAGCCCAGAGCTAGGGAGTCGCCCATATGTGAGGACTGACTTCCTGCTTTGTCCTGGATAAAGAGTAGTTACCTGTAACAGGTGTTCTCCAGGAGCAGCAGGAATCAGTCCTCACAACCCTCCCTCCTCCCCTGGGAGTTGCAGTTTGTCAGACGGCTGCCTAGGGTGAGAACTTACACAATCTTGACGATGCATATATTCATATGATTCTTGCAAAGTATTGTGGGTATTGTAGTTCATTCACTCCCAAACACAGCTGATGACAATAATTTGAGTTGTGAAACCAAGTGGTAAGATCAATAAAATACTTCTTTTATTGATGGGGTTTAATTCACCCAGCACATGTATGCTTGATAGCACTATAAATGAGGTTACTTGCTTGCAGTGTTTAAAATGGATAACAAAAAGTCACAAAGTAAACCAGAAAACAACCTTCAGCTTGTCAGGCAATTTAGCTAATGTTTTCTTAGCAAGTAATTACCAAATACAAAGGCACAAAGTAAAGAATAAACTTTGCTGTTAGGTTAACTTCTGCTTATTTTCCACGCCGATCTCAGCAGTGATTCTCCCTTGCTCACACACAAATCAGGTGCAGCCCTAATTACTATCAATGGACCAGCTGAAAGCCTTTAGCTGGCTGGCTGCTACTGTGTGAGCCCAAATCCTGCTTTAAGAGCTGTTTGCAGTGGAAATAAAGAACAAAGTTAGGTTTCTTTGTGATGGCTGATGTGTTTGCTCATAGAAAACTAGCAATAGCATTTAGATAAAGAACAGTCCATGTAAATAGTTTTCATCTGCTGTATTTCCCCCTGCATCAACAATCATAGGGTCAATATCATACATTGGCACAGATGAGTCTTTCATTAAGGCACTATCATGAGAATGCTTATTCCCTTGCTGCCATTCTCTATTATAGATAGGGTCTGGATCAGTGTTCATACCTGAGCCTCTCCTGCTATCATTATTCCTCTCTGTATAGCCTGGCCAATATGTAATCCAATTCTGATGTCCAGCCTTCCAATCTTGATCCCTGGACACTGGATCTTCTCTCACATACCTTCTGGCCTTGGTCTGAAAGTCCCTTCCACATGCAGTCTTCTCTCTTCCAGGTAGCCACTGGTGATTCCTATCTCTGCCACTCCATTCCTCTGGCTGAATCCAGTCCAATGGACTCTGCTGGCCTTTGGAATACCTCCCAGTATGAGTACTGCCTTGGAATCTCCCAGACCTTCCAATGGCCTTTCTTCTCTTCCTTCCAGAGAGTTTCCTTCTCTCTCTATCTGCTTGGCTTGGCTTCTGTTTCTCCAGGTGATACTGGTGCTTGTAGCCGTTGCTGAAGCTCTCCCCTCTGTATCTCTTCCTGAAGCTGTTCTTGAAACTGTTGCTGAAACTGTTTCCTGAAGAATAATCTCTATTCTTATTCTTTCCTAATGTGTGCTGCTCCCTAACACAGCGCAGCTGTGTTGAATCAAGCCCTGCCCTTTGAGATGAGTGCTTAGGGATTACCTCATAGCTCTCTTGATTGCACACACATTCTCTCACTTCAGCCCCTCTCATGGCTGCTGGAAAGCTGGTGCATTCTGGGACTGGTAGTCTTTTATGTGAAAACTCTGTTTTCTCAATTCTACCAGAACTGACAGGTTGCTTGTTCAGAGTCACATCATCTTTTCTATAGCTCCTACCTGAGCTATGATAAGCTTCCTTATCACAAGTTGTACATAGTTCATTTTGTTTTTTGTGCTGTCTTTTAGCTATGTCATCTGACTGAGCAAGATGGCACCTTTGGGCGGGAAGGGGACTGCGCATGCGTGGATGTATTCCCAAAGGCTTTCTTAGAAAGCTGGGGAAATGCTCCGCATGGGGGCTCCATTGACGTCGATGTCACCCATATTTGAGGACTGATTCCTGCTGCTCCTGGAGAACACCTGTTACAGGTGAGTCACTACTCTTAACTAGCTGGTTTGTGGGGCCATACCCAATTTGGGGAAGCCTCCAACTCTGGTAAGGTGAAGACTGGGAGCTGTTGCCTGCTCGACCTCAGTGCCTGGTGTGCGGAACCCGCAGGGGCGCAGTTTTGTAGACGGCGTGTGTCGGGGCTGTGCGGAGGAAGCACTGCAGATGGAGCAGGAATTAAAGGATCAGAGTAAGGGAAGACCTCTCACCATGCCCTTAGTGGCTGGAGGGGAGGAAAAGGAAAAGGGGGGGCAAGCCCCTCCCCAGTCACTGCAGGCATCGACCTCATCTCTTCCAGGTACGGGTGCACCGTAAGGGATGGCATCCGAGGCCCTGGAATATTTTTCCCCGGATTTTGTGCTGCTGCTGCATGAAGCGTTTTGCCTTCATAAGCGGGGGACTGTTCCGGACATCTCGGGGTTGAGCCCTGGGGCGCTTACTTCGGAGGTGCAGGCAGCAGAGTGGTCTCAGGGGAGGCCGGCCAAACGGCCCCGGTTGGCAGAGGAAGAGACCCATCCCTTGGAGTATTTCGACGACGAAGGGTTAGAAGGCGAAATAGAGGATCAAGCTGAGGATCTTGAAGAGGGTGAAATTCAGGAACCTGAGGATCATGCCCGCATTATTCGGGTGTTCAGGAGAGAGGAGCTGGCAGCATTGATATCGGAGTCGCTGCAGGCCCTTAACCTGCCCGTAGCTGCGTCGGTGGAAGAAGACAGTGTGGAAGATCCACTCATTCAAGCGGTACAGAGGTCCCAGGCGGTGTTTCCCGTCCATAAGGTAGTTAGACAGATGATTCAGGATGAGTGGGTCATGCCGGAGTCAGCGCTCAGGGGTGGAAGGTCCATGGCTCGGCTCTATCCGTTGTCTGATCAGGAGCGGGAGCTCTTTCGCTCTCCTAGGATAGATGCGGTGGTTTCAGCAGTGACGAAGAAAACTGCCATTCCGGTAGAAGGTAGCGCGGCATTGAAAGATGGACAAGACAGGAAAATAGATTCCATGGTGAAGCAAGCCTTTGAGGCTAATGCCCTGGCACTACAGGCCTCCATTTGTGGGGCTTGGGTTCCGAGGGCTTGTCTGCGATGGTCTCAGTGTTCGCAGGGGGTGGATTTGTCGCAGGGTCAGGTTGCAGGACTTGTCCAGGTTGGAGTCCGGAGTGGCTTATTTAGCGGATGTGCATTATGACTTGGTCTGGACTTTGGCTAATAGTATGTCGTCCTTAGTGGCGAAGTGCAGATATATTTGTTGTGGAATTGGGCGGCTGATGGTGCCTCCAAGTCAAGACTCAGTAAGCTCCCCATTAAGGGTAAGCTGCTGTTTGGTGAGGATCTGGATAAGCTGGTTAAGGACTTGGTGGAGTCCAAAGGGAGCTGGTTACCGGAGGATAAGTCATAGACGGGTAGGCCCGGGACAGCATTTAGGGGCCAGACTTGCGATTTTTGCCATTTATGGGCGTCACCGTTCGGATCGTTTCAGAGAGACCGGTAGCCCTTTCGTGGGCAAGGTTTTCACTGATTCAGAGGTGCAGGCGGGGGTTCGCTACCCCGCCAGTTACCAGTTTTAAAAAGTTGCAGTGAAACCAGGAGAACTCAGGCGGGCATACAGCCTGTGGCAGGGGTCGGCTGCGGGAGTTCTTGCCTGCCTGGGTTTAAGTTACATCCTATCAATGGGTGCTAGAGGTCATTCGAGAGGGTTATGCTCTCGAATTTGCTCGACTGGTTCGGGACTCATTTGTTCTTTCTCCTTGCAAGGGGCGGAACAAGGAGTCAGCCATTCGAGCAACATTGACGTGTCTCGAGCAGCTCGGGGCCGTGGTTCCGATACCTCCAAATCAGTGCAGCATCGGTCGATACTCGATTTATTTCGTGGTTCCAAAGAAGCACGGGACTTTTCGGCTGATTCTGGATCTCAAAGGCGTCAACCGGTGTCTGCAGGTGACCCATTTCCGTATGGAAACTCTAAGGTCCGTAAAGGTAGCCATGCGGCAAGGAGAGTTTTTAACTTCACTCGACCTCACAGAGGCTTATCTGCACATCCCGATTCATCCGGAGCATCAAAGATTCTTGCGGTTTGCGGTCCCGTGGGGTCATTTTCAGTTTCAAGCCCTACCGTTTGGATTGGCAATGGCTCCGTGTACGTATACCAAAGTAATGATGGTGGTAGCAACATTTCTCCAGGTACAAGCAGGAAGTCAGTCCTCACATATGTGGAAGTCAGCCCTCGCATATGGGTGACGTCGGCACCGACGGAGCCCTCATGCGAAAAAAAAGATGACTAAATTCCACATATGTGAGGACTGATTCCTGCTGTCCCTGGAGAACACCTGTTACAGGTGAGTAACTACGCTTTCTCCTCAGAGAGGGGGTGCTTGTGCATCCCTACTTGGACGATTGGTTGATTCGGGCAAAATCCAAAGTGGAGAGTGAGAAAGCGACGGACAGAGTGGTTCGGTTCTTGCAGAGTCTTGGTTGGATAGTCAATGCCTCGAAGAGTCGATTGGTGCCGACATAGTCGTTGGAGTATCTCGGGGTTCGGTTCGACCCGAGGGTCAAAGCGGTCTTACTTCCGGAGGCTCGAGTTCGGGCAATGCGTGCATTGGTGCTCAGGTTCTTAAAGCTACAGGCAACGATGGCGTGGCATTACCTTCGGGTACTGGGTACCATGGCGGCGGCCCTCGAGGTAGTCCCCTGGGCGCAGGCGCACATGTGGCCGTTGCAGAGGTCTCTGCTCCGTCATTGGTCGCACCAGGAGGATTCGTTGAGCAAGCGCTTGTCCTGCCTGGGAAAGGTTCGGGCGTCCCTCAGATGGTGGCTGTGTCGAGAGAATCTGATGGCGGGAGTGCCATTGGAACAGCCACAATGGGTTCCGCTGATGATGGATGCCAGTCTGGGAGGCTGGGGAGCTCATTGCGAGGGACTCAACGCGCAGGGAGTGTGGAGCATGGAGGAAACTCGGTGGTCTATCAATCGTCTGGAGTTATGGGCAGTGGCCCTAGCTGTAAAAGCCTTCGAGTCAGTGTTGCTCAGGCGAGTGGTTCGAGTGCTGTTCGACAATGCCTACACGGTGGCGTATCTCAATCGGCAAGGCGGAACGGGCAGCTTTGCGCTGGAAAAAGAGGCGGAAGTTCTCTTCGAGTGGTTGGAGCCTTGGCTTCTGGCTCTGTCGGCGGCGCACATTGCAGGAAAGGACTATGTGATGGCGGATTACCTCAGCCGGGTTCGGGTAGATCCTGGAGAATGGGAGCTGAATCCGGAAGTATTCAGTCAGCTGGTAGTCAAGTGGGGAAATGCCACAGATGGATCTCATGGTGACTTACGACATGGCCAAAGCCATCCGGTTTTTCTGCAGAAGAAGAGAGAGGATGTCCGAAGGAATCGATGCCTTAATTCAAAGGTGGCCAGACCACGATCTTCTTTATGTATTTCCACCCTGGGCGTTCATAGGCCGGGTGGTTCAGCGCATAGAGAAGCATCAAGGTTCCGTGATTTTGATTGTGCCAGACTGGCCGCGTTGCCCGTGGTACGCGGACCTGGTGAGGCTTCTCGACGGTCAGCCCTGGCAACGTCCAGTTCGGGAGGATCTGCTTCTGCAGGATCCTCTGAGAATGCCGTAGGTAGCTCGATTCTTGCTTACGGCTTGGCCATTGAAAGGGCTAGGTTGAAGAAGAAAGGTTATTCACTGGTGGTGGTGGCTACTCTGTTGGCGTCTAGGAGACATTCCACTTCCTTAGCGTATATTCACATTTGGCGTATCTTTGAAGGATAGTGTGCAGATCAGCAGTTGCATCCATCGGTTGTCTCAGTTCCGGAGGTGGTGTGTTTTCTTTAGGATGGTTTTGATAAGGGGTTGGCAGCCAGTTCGTTGAGAGTTCAGCTGGCTGCTATAGCTTGTTATTGTGGTAAGGTACAGGGGTGTGCAGTGGGGACTCACCTGGATGTCTTACGTTTCTAGAGAGCGATATCGCATTTGTGGCCTCCACGCCGCATGTTGATCCCTCTATGGGATCTCAATTTGGTGTTGGGGGCATTAACAGGTAGGCCTTTTGAGCCGATAGGGGAGGCCTCGGTGAAGGATTTGACGTTGAAAACAGTGTTTTTGGTGGCCATCTTTTCGGCTCGTTGGGTCTCGGAGTTGCAGTCTTTATCTTGCAGGGAACCTTTCCTAGTGTTCTTCAAGGAAAAGGTGGTGTTACGCCCGGTTCCGTCGTTCTTGCCGAAAGTGGTTTCGTCGTCTCATCTGAATCAGTCGGTCGCCTTGCTGATATTCCTGTTGGATGGGAATATACAGGTATGCCTCCATAAGATCAAGGGAGGTTAAAAACTCACCGCTTCAAACCGCCACTAAGATGGACTGCAAGATTTCCATATGAAAATGTGGCACTTGCAAGCAGTGGTTCACGCACTTGAGGTCTAGAATTGGGCGAAAGGAACCTTCTTTTTTGGGCACCACAAAATAAATGGAGTATCGACCGCAATCGTATTGTTCTCTGGGAACCGATATCATGGCCCTCAAATGCAGGAGCCATGCTAAGGTGCCCTTTATGGTTACCACTTTGCCTTGTGCCTTGCATGGAGACTGAACGAAGGCGTGGCTCACCAGTACCGATGGGGCATTTCCAGTTTCGGGCGTTGCTGTTCGGTCTGGCAATGGCTCTGCATGCCTTCACAAAGGTTATGGTGGTAGTAGCGGCGGCGCTATGCAAGGAAGGCATTCTCATTCACCTATATCTCGACGATTCGGGTGAAATCCAAGGTCGAGAGTGAGAGTGCAACGAAGCGAGTGGTGCAGTTCTTTCAAAGTCTTGGCTGGGTGGTCAACATGGCCAATAGTCAGTTGGTTCTGTCCCAGGAGCTGGAGTATCTGGGAGCATGCTTTGACACCCGCATGGGAAACATCTTTCTGCATGAACATTGGGCACGGGGACTGTGACAGCTGGTGCATCAGTTTCTGGACATGTCAGAACCGTCGGCCTGGAACTGCCTACAGGTACTGGGAACCATGGCAGCCACTTTTGAACTAGTTCCATGGGCTAGAGAGCACATGCGACCACTGCAGAGGGCGCTGCTCCAGAGGTGGTCCCACCAGAGCCAGTCCTTATCCATGATTTTCCCTGCCCGCTGGGGATCAAGAGGGCTCTCCATTGGTGGCTTTGCCGGGGGAGTCTAGAAGGGGGCATGCCCCTTGAGTTGCCGAGCTGGATTCCCTTGACAACCAATGCCAGCTTGGCCGGTTGGAGAGCCCATTGCGCAGGGCAATGGAGCCCATTAGAGGCTCATCGGTCGATCAACAGGCTAGAGATGAGAGCCATGGTCCTGGCGCTGTAAAGCTTCCAGAACTGTTGAGGGGGAAAGCGGTCTTGGACAATGTGACTATGGTGGCCTACATCAACTGCCATAGCGGTAGGCAGTGTAGCCCTGGAAGAAGAGGCAGAGAGACTGTTCGACTGGGCGGAAAGGAATCTCCAGGCATTATCGGTGGCTCACGTAGCGGGAGTCAACAATGTGACGGCAGATAAGCCAAGTTCACGTGGACCCTGGCGAGTGGAGTCTAAACCAAGCGGTGTTTGAGCAGGTGATGCACCGCTGGGGTACGCCAGTCATGGACCTAATGGCGACATTTTCATTGGCCAAGGCCAGCCGGCTTTTCAGCAGGCAAAGAGAAAGGATGTCAGACGTCCTGAATGCGCTAATAGAAAGGTGGCCTGCAGAAGGGCTTCTGTATGTTTTTCCCCCGTGAGCGCTAATAGGCCGGGTCGTGTAGCGGATAGAGGCGCATGGAGGGCTGGTCATGTTGATCGCACCCGATTGGCCAAGGTGCCCGTGGAATGCCGACCTGGTGTGGATTCTAGTGGACCACCCATGGAGGCTTCCAGCTCGAGAGAATCGCTTGTCACAGGTATTCATGCCTCTAGTGGATCGATTCTCTCTTATGGCATGGCTCTTGAAAGGGCACGGCTGGAAAAGAAAGGTTATTCGGGTCCAGTCATAGCAACCTTGCTGAGGGCATGGAAGAGGTTAACCTGTCTCGCACATATTCGGGTTTGGCGCATTTTTGAGGCATGGTGTCGGGACAGACATGTTACTCCTTCCACAGCATCAGTCCCAGTTATCCTGGAGTTTTTTCAGGCTGGTTTCGATAAGGGCTTAGCTGCTAGTTCTTTGAGGGTACAATTGGTGGCGATTTCTTGTTATCAAGGCAAAGTACAAAGGGTGGTATTCGGCACGCACCCAGATGTGCTATGCTTCCTGATTGCCGTGACTCATTTGCTGTCGCCGAGGAGGTCGGTGGTACCACCCTGGGACCTCAGTTTGGTTTTATCAGTCCTTACCGAGCAGCCCTTTGAGCTGTTGAGGCATGCGTCACTGAAGGACTTGACCCTGAAGACGGTTTTCCTGGTGGCGATTTGCTTGGCACGCAGGATTTCGGAGCTTCAAGCGCTATCCTTTCAGGAGCCATTTCTGTCGTTCTCAAGCGAGAAGGTAGTCCTTAGACTGGTGCCTTCCTTTTTATCCAAGGTGGTTTCGGCCTTTCACTTAAATCAGGTTGTTTCCCTGCCTGTTCTGACGAGCGCGGAAACAGGGCCTGGCAATCCGCAGTTGCGCCTCTTGGATGTCAGAAGAGTCCTGCGGCATTATTTGAAAAGAACAGGGGCATTCGGAAATCAAATCATCTGTTCCCTATCGCTTCTCCGGGCCAGTCCAGGGAGAGGTAGGTAGGGTTGTCAATCCCCTATAGCAGCTGAGGACTGAAGACTTCAAGTTTTCTTGAGAGGTGAAGCCACTCCCCCTGAGGATAATCCAGCAGTCTTTCAGTCCTCAGCAGCTAAGGAGGATCGAATCCCTCTTTCTCCCTCATAAGCAAACTTTTGGCTTCATTTCTTTCTTTGTTTTTGAGTAAAAAAATTACTTGGCTCTAGCAGAGCTGATTGATTTTATAGCCCTGTGACTATTTTATCTGAGGTGCACTTTCCCTTTAAGGTTATGTGAGACGTGGAGAGCTACTGCATTTGCGGTGTGAGGTAGAGCCTGCCTCTTTCACCGCCTCCGTCTCTGGTATCGGAGTGAGCCTGGGGGCCCCAGGTTAGTGTAGCTGGGTTTAAAAAAGATTTTGACAACTTCCTGGAGTAAAAGTGCCTAAACCATTATTGAAGAGGACCAGGGAAATCCACTGCTTAACCCAGGATAAGCATTGTGGAATATGTGTATGTTTTTGTGAACCTGACAGGTTACCTGGATTGGCTACTGTTGGAAACAGGATACTGGGCTTGATGGACCTTTGTCTGATCCAGTATGGGATTTCTTATGTTCTTATGCATACAAGTCTGTGCAGGCCATGGCACAAAACCAGGAGTGGATCACCCTTTCCTGAAAGCATGGAAATAGTTGGTAGTCATATGGGTACCTGTTACGTCTGCCAAACCTGTTCCTTGAATGGATTCTGGCTTGCAAGGGAACGCCCACCTGTCACAAAATACTAATACAAAGCAGTAGTTCTCAAACCAGTTCTTGGGACACACCTAGCCAGTCAGGTTGTCAGGATAACCACAGTGAATATACATGAGATAGATTTGTATATAAATGGGGCAAGGCGTGCAAATATCTCCCATGCATATTTATGGAGAATCACTGCTGTAGGGGTATCACCATTCTTTGAGGGTGACAAAGACATCAAAGGGCAATTCCCCAGACACCACAATGATGATGATGCCTCTATAGTAATATTTCATAACATCAGTAATGATAGATTGATGATGCTTTTTTTCTCATATATAGGACTATGTATTTTTGTGTTTACAATTTGCTTTGTCAGGGAACATGACAGTATCAGTTGATGCAGCATATGCAGTGATAACAGAAATTTGAACTTCTGCAGTACTGTGGTCAGTATTGGAATTTATTATGTTGGATAGCTTATAGCTCTATGAGCTAAAAGACATTTTATGGCAAAAAAGCCATATTATGTTTTTTAGTTCTGACCCAAAGGATGATTTAATGTTAGAAGATTGATTTGCTCTTGGTCTTCTTTACTTAACGTCAGCTGTCAGACTAAATGGAAAACATGGTGTGACCTTTTAAAGGTGAGACAACAGGCAGCTCCTGAGTAATTTGAGTCACTATACATTGAGTTCACATTTTGACTGTAATCCTCAAGTGATGGGGGAGATCAATGGAGCCAGTGCAGAAGCGCGTGTTTAATAACAGTATTTACTGACTCATGCGCTCATTCTTTCCCTCAGATCTTTTGTGGCTGTCATACAATAATAGTATGCTGTGCTTTACAACTGTTCATGACCTTAACATCCCAGGTCCTTTGAAAAGAACACATGCAGATGCTTTTGGGAATTTCTTTTTTTACTCACTATCAAAAGCATTAAAGTCCACAATTCATCATGAACTAATTAATATTCCTGTCTACCAAAAAATGGTTTTGGGTCAACATGATAGCTTAAGTGACAGTGCTCTGCACTACTTTGTAGAGAACATGGATTCAGTTCCCAGGTTAGATCTTCTGCACCTTGACTCAGCTGGTGCTAGAAAGTGAACCTCAGTTATTGTGCAATGATGACACCTACTGGATGAATTTAGGGTCCACAACTATAGGGTTCCAGAAAGAGTCCTATTATGTGGTCCCTGGTGAAGGACTAAGTAAGTTGGGAGTAGTTATAAATAAGGGGAAATTCTCTGGCAGTTGCAAATTAAGGCTGATGGCACCAGCGATGAAGCCCAAAGGAGGAGGGCGAGGAAAACTGCCAAGCCAAACAAGCGCAAACAAAAGTGGGTTGTTCTTGCTGTTGGAAAAACCATTAAGGAATGGACCTCAGGAATTTTTTATGGTTTCTTGTATTGACTTTGGGTTGCATCTAAAATGCATTTCTTTATTTTTAAATCTTACCCACATTTTGCTGCTCTAGTGTGATCATTATCTAAATTTTGCTTGGCTTCATTTCTAGTAGAATGCCGTTATCCTCAATACACTATTGGTATATGACTTACTTTGATCAGGTCTTAGGGTATGAAGAGTTTACAGTGTTCTAATTCCATGTCGTCATCCATTGGTTACAATGTAGTGGTTCCCACATATGTGGAGTATGAAGGAGGGATAGAAATGAGTGGAAGAACAGAAGAAGATAAGCTAGACTAAATACCAGTAATAAGAGTGAATGTATAAAGAAAACCATGACTGGCCATGCTAGAAGGTTCCTGACTGAGCCATTGATTCCTAGTCGCTCCTGCCCCATTGAGTGCCAGGATTCAAAATGACACCTCTGACTTCTAACAGTAGTCTTGTGGTACTATGCCTAGAAATCAAGTTGGTGGATAAGGGTGCATAGCCCTTATTTAGCAGCTTTGCCCCTAGTAGTAGTATCATGAGACTACCACTAGGAGTCAGAGGTGCCATTTTGAACCAAGGTGTTCGATGGTGCAGGAGTGATTGAAGATCGCTTCCGCTCCCTGCTAGCCATCGGAGAAACCCTAATAAGAGTCGGGGGGGGGGGGGGTCTTCTCTGTAAGATGTGTCAGGGTGGTGAGGAGTGGGGGTTTTACTGCAGATGTCAGGGAGGGTCTAGGGGTTCATTTTTGCAGCAGTAGCTCCTTAGTGTATTGCTGATAGTGCAGTTCACATCCACTCATTTGGCAATGCCCTTAAGGTGTGATTAATGTCTGCCTTGTGTAGTAACTGCATGGACAGATGCCGGACATGTCTCCAACTGTTAACAGTTTCCATTTCCAGTTCAAACTTCCCCTACTGACTTATAAGTGCATTCATTCTGCTGCTCCTCTCTACCTTTCCTTTCTTATCTCTTCCTACACCCCTCCTCGGGAACTCCGCTCTTCTGGCAGATCCCTTCTATCTGTGCCCTTCTCTTCTACTGCCAATTACAGACCTCAATCCTTTCACCTTGCTACTCCTTATGCCTTGTACAAACTACCTGAGCCTGTATGTCAGGCTTCATCTCTGGCCCTTTTCAAATCCAGGCTGAAAACTTAACTCGTCAAGGCCATTTTTGGATCCTAATCCATTTAGTCTACTATGTGTTTCCTTTCTATTCCCATAGATGTATCCTTGTCCCCAGCTGTTGTGTTGTCTGTCTTGACTGGATTGTAAGCATTGATTAGCAGGGACCGTCTTTTCCATATGTCTATACAGCGCTGCATATGCCTTGTAGCGTTATACAAATGATCTGTAGTAGTAGTAACACATGCCTTTGCAGTTTCTATGAATTCATTTTTGCAACTAACATGTGGTAAGTGCAAGTCTTTACCACACTTTATTTAACAGGTCCCTTAGATTTCAAGTCCTCCGAGGACAGGACAATATCTATTATACCTGAATCTAGCTTGCTTTGAGCTACCACTGAAAAGGCATGAAATAGATAAATTTTAAAAAACCTGAATATGTAGTTTTGAAAGAAAGAAGATAAAGATTAAATATGATACAAATATTCAAATATTTGTATCATATTTCCTCAGGCTTCCATAAAGTGCTGCTGTTTGCATGAGGACTAGTGAACGTTTACATAGAAACATAGGCCATGTGGTCTTTTTCTGTCGTCATATTTCTATCTAGTCTGTCCTTCCATATCAACAACTACAACAGTCCCCTTTTTACCTTTAGAGATCCTCTGTGTTTGTCCCATGCTTTTTTGAATTCAGTTACTGTCCTCATCTCTACCACTTCCACTGGGAGACTATCCCACGGATCCACCACTCTTTCAGTACAGAAATATTTCCGCATATCACTCCTGAATATATCTCCCTTCACCCTCATCCCATGTCCCCTCGTAGCAGAACTTGCTTTCAATTGAAAGAGGCTGTCTCCCTGAACATTTATGCCACGGAGGTATTTAAACATCTCAATCAAATCACCTCTATCCCGCCTTTCCTCTAACGTGTACATATTAAGATCCTTAAGTCTGTCCTCATATGCTTTATAATGAAGACCACTAATCATTTTAGTAGCCACCTTATGCACCGACTCCATCCTGTTCACATCCTTTTGAAGGTCCAGTCTCCAGAATTGCACACTATACTCCAAATGAGGTCACACCAAAAACTTATACAGAGGCATTATCACTTCCTTTTTTCTGCTAGCCATTCCTCTCCGTATGCACCCAAGCATCCTTCTAGCTTTTGCCGTCACCTTTTCTACCTGTTTAGCTACTTTAAGATCATCAGACACAACCATGCCTAGGTTCCACTCTTCTTTAGTGGACAAAAGTACTTCACCCCCTATACTATATTGCTCCCTTGGATTGCTGCAGCCCAAATGCATGACCTTACATTTTTTAACATTAAATCCCAGCTGCCAAATTCTAGACCATTCTTCAAGCTTAGCTAGATCCCTCTTCATGTTATCTGCACCTACCTGGGTGTCTAATCTATTGCAGATTTTGGTATCATCCGCAAAGAGGCAAACCTTACCCGACAGCCCTTCCGCTATATCACTTACAAAGATGTTAAAAAGAATCAGACCAAGGACAGATCCCTGGGGCACACCACTGGTAACATCCTTCTCCTCAGTGAGCTGTATTTACCTGTACTCTTTGTCGCCTCCCACCCAACCAATTTCTAACCCAAGCAGTAACTTTAGGGTCCATCCCTAGGGTGCTCAGTTTGTTTATAAGTCGCCTGTGAGGAACAGTGTCAAAGGCTTTACTGAAATCTAAATACACCATATCTAGGGCTCTCCCTCAGTCCAATTCCCTGGTCACCCAGTCAAATAAGTCAATCAGATTTGTCTGACAAGACCTGCCTCTGGTGAATCCATGCTGCCTCGGATCCTGTAATCCGCTGGACTCCAGAAACCTCACTATTTTCTCTTTCAGCAGCGTTTCCAATAATTTACTCACCACCGAAGTTAAACTAACTGGCCTGTAGTTTTCAACCACATCCTTACTTCCGCTTTTGTGTAGAGGCACCACATGAGCCTCTCTCCAGTCCTTTGGCACCACTCCCGACTCCAATGAGGCATTGAAAAGGTTAGTCAGTGGAGCTGCTAGAATGTCCCCAAGTTCCCTTAGTATTCTAGGGTGTATCCCATCCGTTCCCATCTCTTTGTCTACTTTAAGTTGAGCTAGTTTCTCATGAACACAGTCTTCTGAAAATTGTTCAAGATGTTCCTCGCTTCTGTTCCTGTTTGTGGATGTTTTCTGAGGTCCTGCTCCTGGTTCTTCATCTGTGAACACAGAACAGAAATATTTGTTAAGCAATTATGCTTTATCCTTATCAACTTCTACATATTTCTCCCCTGTACCCTTGAGTCTGAGAATACCACTTTTGCCCTTCCTTTTCTCACTAACATATCTGAAAAATGTCTTATCCCCCCATTTTATTGCATTGGCTATTTCCTCCTCTTTTTGAATCTTTGCTTTCCTGACTGCTTTGCTAGCTTCTCTAAGTTTTTCCAAATATAGATGCCTGTCTTCCTCTCTCTGTGATCTCTTGTATTTCATGAAGGCCTCCCTCTTTTTCTTCACTTTTTCAGCTACTTCCTTCGAAAGCCATAGCGGTCTCCTTTTCCTTTTACCTTTATTTACCATTTTAACAAAAAGGTTGGTTGCTCTTAAAATATCCCCTTTCAGTTTTGCCCACTGTTTTTCTACATCCCCCAGCTGTTCCCATCCCACTAACGACTCCCTGAGGTATTGGCCCATCTTGGCAAAGTTAGTCTTCCTAAAGTCTTAGATCTTCACCTTGGAATGGATTCTAACAGCCCTAGTCCTAATACTGAACCACACCATCTGGTGATCACTGGATGCAAAATGATCTCCCACTACAACATCAGAAACACTTTCACCATTGGTAAGCACCAAGTCCAGTATGGCCCCTTCACGTTTACTTGATCTAAGAGTCGGAACCCTGTAGCAATGAGTGAGAGAGGCTTGGTTCCTGCAGGTATCTTTTACCATTAGGAATAGGGAAACATTGACGGTCAGGAGAAAACAACACAGTCTTCCCTAAGTGTGTCAAAAGCTTCCTGAATCTCAACAGTCCAAACACAGATTTTTTCTTACCAAGCTCGTTCCCTAAGCAAACGATGTGCCCAAAGAGCATGCACTGCGCATTATTTTCATAAGCTATCTGTATATTGGATGTAGTTGCCTGCTTCACCGGTGGGTTTAAGGGAGCTGGGTGTTGCTATCATAAACAATTTTGTCACCTCATCCCTTCTCAAATCATCATGAGGGAGGAGTGGCCTAGTGGTTGGGGCAAGGTACTTTAGGCCGGAAGGTCGGGGGTTCAAATCCCACTAGAGGACAGCAACCTTGGGCCGGAAGGACTGGGGTTTCTAGTCCCACAGGTGCTCCTTGTGGTCTTGGGCAAGCCACTTAACCCTCCATAGCCCATGTTCCCTGTAAATAGTTATCTCCAAGTTATACTGCCCTGTTCAATGTAATTTCAGTTTGTTTAATGTAAACCGCCTTGATATCATGAAAGGTGGTATATAAGAAATAAATAAAAAAAAATCATTCTGATACCCTACAAACTGGCTAGGAATGTTCCAGTGTCCTTTAAACATGTCCAAGGCATGCATGAATTTAACAAGGTTTTCAAATCATATGGCATCATGGTACTAGAAGTATCACTAGTGGCCATAATCATTTAGTGGATTATAGCAGACACTTGGGGTGGTAGGTTAGCCCACTGCAGTTCCACTCCTTTAGTTTAGCCCACTGCAGTTCCACTTCCCTTACCTCCTTCCACCCTGCCAGCTCCTCCTTCAGGCACTTGGCCATTTTACTGAAGTTAGCGTTTTTGAAGTAAAGCACTTTGAGCTTGTTGTGATTAGATTCTGCCTTGGCTTTTATCTCAAACCACACCGTGTGATGATCGCTACTGCTCACATGGTTTCCCACCCGGACATCGACATGCTATCTCTGTTGGTGAGTACTAAATCCAGCATCAAACTTTCCAGCTTTGCAGGAGGAATATTCCAGTCCACATTGGGTAGATTAAAGTCACCCAATATGATCACTTCCCCCTTTGTAATATCAAGTCTCTATCAATTTCTTCAGTTTGAGTTGGAGGCCTGTGGACTTCACCAGTATAGATGATAGTGCCATCTCCTCTTTCCAACACAATCCACAGCGCTTCTTCTTTTCCCCATGTCCCCTGCATTTCAGCAGCTTTAATATTGCTTTTGTCATATAGGGCTTCTCCTCCTCCTTTTCTGCCTTCTCTATCTCTCCTAAATAAATTCTAGCCAACTATGGCTATATCCCATTCATGTGACTTGTTAAACCATGTTTCTGTAATGGCCACAATGTCCAAGTCCATTTCCACCATTAGGGCTTCCAGGTCAGGAACTTTGTTGTCTAGGCTTTGAGCATTTGTGCTCATTGCTTTCCAGCATTTGTTGACTGGATAGCCTATATTTTGCATGGATTTTGTTCTACAGGCCTCTTCCCACTTGCCATTGATGTGTGGGTTAATAGCGTGGCTGTTTCCAATGTTATGTTTTTGCTGGGAGTGACGTTCTTCTGCATCCGTCACCCCATATAATGCCTGAACTTTTCCCTACAACAGAGAGATGTAGTCCATCAACACAGTACAGCCTTTTGTTGTTCCATCTATTTCCCCAGTCACCTGTATATCTAAATCCTTCTTGTTTGTACCAGGTTTGGAGCCATGTGTTAAAGTTGATTATGCAATGCAGCCTTTCTGCCCCCTTACCAAGAACAGGTAGAACTTCTGAAAATACTGTAGTGTTAACAATGGGTTTGAGTTTCTCTCCCAGAATCTGGAAGTCCCTTTGAACTCTAGAGGCACTGTTTCTAGCCAGGTCATTTGTATTGTGTGAATGATAACATCAATTTTGGAGTGCTCACTTTCTGCATTACATATGCTAACAATCTGGTCCATATTCCTGCTGGCTGAAGAGCCTGGGGGTGCGGAGGAGTAGCCTAGTGGTTCGAATACTGGCTTGGTAACCAAGAAACCAGGGTTTGATTCCAACTAGCATTCCTTGTGGCCTTGGGCAAGTCACTTAGCCCTCCATTGTCTCAGAAGAAAGGCCTGGCAGTCTACTTCCGATCACACTGCCAAGAAAACCCATGGCTTCTGGGTTGCCAGGAGTCGGCATTGACTCAAAGGCACACATTGCATTACATGAAGAGCCTGGGAGGCATTTGATTATCTTCTCTCCTTTGAACTGTGTTCCAAAGTTGGTGCCTCTGATAATGGAATCTCCAAGTAGTAGTAATTTCCTGTTTTCTGATATTTTTTCTTCGTATTTGGTGCATTATCAGTAAATTGGGCATTAACCTTCTCATTTAAGGGCACTTCAATTTCCAGGACAGAGAAGGCATTATGCAGGGATATCTCTTGATGAGAGGGTGTCTCTGTGTTATAGTTGCAACCTACCAGAGCCCACTCTGATCCATTTATTCCTGGGCTGTTTGATTCTTTGTAGGAATAGTGGTGGATTTTTTTCCATTTGAACCCTAGAGGAGATATGTTTAATTGCAGCTAATTCTTCCCTTAATAGAATGAATTCTTAGCTCTTAGGCTCCAAATGATTCTTCTTAGAATGAAGGCACCCAACTATTGCACTGAATACACGACATGCTGATTAAGACGGTTATAAAGCAGTAATAGGACAAGGAGAAAAGATGGGTGTTACACCTAATTTGAAGACAGATGTCAATCTATATGACGACTATGTAGACAATGCAATCCCGGTTGAGTGGGGTGAGGGGTAACATGGGCAGGAATTTAAGTGTCCCTGGCCTGTAGATCTTATATTACCGAGGGCACACACAGATGTCTGATTTAAAAAGGTTATGCAATGAATATAGGCAAACTAAATATTCCTAAACTTATAATCAAAAGTTAGGTTGTTTGCAAATAGACTGTAGATCAAGATAGCTGTGAACAGATAGAAATGGGATACAAACAGAAAGATGATAAGAGCAAGCAGTTTTGTTTTGTTTTGTTTTTTCTATGTTTGTCCCCCTTCCTTGGTGCAGTTCCCGTAACACACTACAGTGCCTAAGTAGTCTTATAAGAGAATAAAACAGGTAATAGGTAGGCAAGAAATAGTTATGAAAATTTATATAAAAAAACAACTAGCTGTGTGTGCCTAAAATAAACACACAAGTGCATATTTAAAATACAGATGCATAAATGCCAGTCCCGCACCCACTCTAACTATTCTCCACTCCCAGGAATATCCATGCATACTCGTATTACATAAAAGTAAGTGCTATGATTATGTGCAGTTGTACACATGGATAGCCCTAGCAATTTTATAAAAACTACTTGAACACATAAAATGTTGGCTACATGCTCAAGTCCCTCTGTTTGCTCCAAAGTATTTGAGAGATTTGTTTAGTTATTGCAGTCCATCTGGAGTATTACATTCGTGCCAACAAATGTTTTTGGGAGTTCCATCATGCTCTGCTGTGCAAACAGCAAATAAATGCAGCACTTTAGAATTTATTTTTATTTATTTATTTAGACAGTTTTTGTATACCGCCTTATCCTTCAATCAAAGCGGTCACGACACAATTGGGGGATACATTTAACACACGGGGATATGAGACACATACACTAATACTTACAGGGAACATGGGCTATGGAGGGTTAAGTGGCTTGCCCAAGACCACAAGGAGCATCTGTGGGACTAGAAACCCCGGTCCTTCCGGCCCAAGGTTGCTGTCCTCTAGTGGGATTTGAACCCCCGACCTTCCGGCCTGAAGTACCTTGCCCCAACCACTAGGCTACTCCTCCCTATAGGAATGTTGTGCTCCCAGCTTTTGGAATTTTGCCATTGGAAGTACGCCTTGAACCTCGTTACTTGAAATTTTGCAATATGTTGAAGACCTGGATTTTTCAGTATATTACGATGTGAAATAGCATGCTATTACTTGAATTGCTGGGAAGTGTACTGTTTAATTTGTATATAAAGCAACATTTTTTTATTGTATTGAGTTTGATGTCAAGATTGTGATGTTTTATAGTAGTATATGCTTTTTTGAGGCTTAGATTAAGAGGCCCTTTTACTAAATCCCCCTAAGCTTTTGACTTGGTGCACATTTTTAACACATGGTGAGTGCAAAGCCTCCATGTTAATTATTGGGGGTGTGACCTGAATGTTCACAGCAGTTAATTCATAAATGTTTTCTTAACATGTCTATTAACACGGGTGCACCTCATGATATCCATAGAGGTATCAAGTACCCCTGCACTAATTGCCACATTGACGGTGATCACGCGCTAATCTGCCCACTCTCCTCCATATTAGCATGTGATTGCCAGTTAATGTTCATTCTGGAGGCTGGTGGCTGACATGCCTGCATATTACTGTTCACTGTGGGAGTTACCACATGCTAAAACGTGCATTAACAATTAGTGATGTTTGGTAAACGGGGACCTTAGTAAAGAGCAGGAAATCAAATAAGGTTTGTTTAATATTTTTGATCGATGTCACATTCGCTGCCAGAAAATGTTAGTTCACTGTTCCAAGCTTGCTATATTCCCCTGTGCTGTATTGGAAGAGTTTCCTCATTCAAAGCCTGTGACTGTAATGTAATGACAAGGATGCAGTGTCTAAAGAACGTTTGGAAACAGAATGCTCCAGAGTTAGTAGGGCAAAATAAATGGAGTTTAAAGTTAACTACAAGCGGTTTAGCAAGAACTCTACTCAGTATGCAGGTCAACAGCAGATTTAACATGGGGTAGATTTGCTGGGCTTACCTCAGATCTTGGCCTCCTCTGCTGTTTTCTATCCTCACACATTAGGGATGTGCATTTGTTTTCTGACGAATGGTAAAATGTGACCTATTGAAAATAGTAAGTTTCCTGCTCCCATCTCCACATAGGAGCACAAGAAAGCAGTGCAGAGTCGGGAAGAAGGAAGCAGGAGACTAGTAGGTAAAGCCAGCAGAGTGCAGTAGTAGATGTACCTTTTCCCTCTGGAGATGAGTGTGGAGCAGTGCAATGAGTGCCTTCAAGTCAATGACTGACCCCTGGCGACCCAGCAGCTCCTGGCTTTTCTTGGCAGTGTGATCGGAAGTAGATTGCCAGGCCTTTCTTCTGAAATGTGAAAATAGTCGCCCAAGTTGTCTTTCAAAATGTATAACTTTTTGTCGGCTACACCGGGGAGGGGAGAAGCCAAGCTCACCCATGCCAGACGGTGATGTCCATTTTAATCAAGATTGGTTCATAAAACAATAAAGTGTATAAATATACTTAACTCCAAAAGAAGCAGTCTGAATATGTACCAAAAATGCAGACCAGGAAATGCACGGATGCGCACATTTCGGGTAGAAGTGTCCCTGTTTCAAGTGCTGTGCTCCTGCCTTCCACAATGCCAAAAACTGCTTGGCTTCTCCCCTCCCCCGGTGTAATCCGACAAAAAGTTATACATTTTTGAGGGGCAACTTGGGTGACTATTTTCACATTTCATGTTTATATTTAGTCACTCTGTAAGGGGTTTTTTATTGGAGGCCTTTCTTCTGAGGCAATGCCAAGGCCACAAGGAGTGCTAGTGGGACTTGAACCCTGGTCTCTTGGTTCCTAAACCACTAGGGTACACCTCCACTCTTGTGTGCAGGTTTGGGAAAATACTGAATCAGATGAATCATCATGTGAGGGATTTCCAGAATCACAAGAGATTGAAAGTTTAGTATTTGAGGATTGTTTGCATAAGCTAGTTGCTAGCATGATAGTTGCTGAGTAGCCACAGGGAGTAGGAAGTGATATTGTCAGGATCAACAGAAAATTCAGAACCTTTCACAAAGATCTATTTCTACAGGAGATAATCTCAGAACTCCAGCATGATAGCCACAGCTTGGACAGTATCATCGAAAATTGGAATAATACAATTGCTGCAGCCTCCTCAGCTACAAATCAAATTCAGCCATGCGCCCGCAAGAGAGCCAGTGCACCCTGGTACTCCAACACAATCAGAAAAGCAAAGCGGGCACTAAGAAAACTCAAAAGAAAATGGAGAAGAAATAAGACATAGGACAACATGCTCCAACACAGAGCCAGGCAGATGGAATACAATGATCTAATCAACAAATACCGCACCAACACCATTAGGAAGGCAGTGAACAGACCAAGAGAACTTTTTAGCATTGTACAGAAGCTCACAAGAGATACTGCACAGCAGGATGCCCAGCACACAGACCCACAACAGTTTGCAAACTTCATAATTGACAAACACAGGACCCTCACCCTGAACCTCCCTCCCATAAGGAACAATTCAGCAACCATAGAACACCAAAAAACATAGGATAATTTCTCCATTCCCTCAGTGCTCCAGATTAAACAAATAGTGGACTCCTTTAACACGACAACTTTAACAGCTGACCCCTGCCCAGTGGCTTTTATTTTATTTATTTATTTAACATCTCTTATATACCGCACTATTTATAATCAGCGCGGTTTACAAAGAACAATAAAACATCAGATAAGATACATATTATCTGTTTTTTACATGGAACAGGAACAAAAACTTGGGTAACTGGAGTAACTATTTACAATGAGTAATAGTCATTGAACTATAAACATATGACGGAGTAGTACATGAAAGATCTTTGTAGTATGAGCGGGGTATGAAGTGTTAATGGGTTAGCAGGGGTTGCGTGTTTAGAATGGGATTGGTGCTATTTGAGTGAGCTTGAGTTACTGTGTTCTCTGGGAAGTATTTGATGAACAGGTGGTGCTTCAAGGCCTTTTTAAATTGGGAGAGATCAGCGATGATCCTAATGTGTGGTGGGAGTGTGTTCCATGTTTTTGGAGCGCATAAACTGAAGGATCTGTTTACAGTTGCGGAGATATATCTTAAGGACTCTTTTGGAACTTTTAGCATGTTTAGTTCCGTGGTTCTTCCGAAGCCTATTGGAAGGGATTGGTTGGATCAAATCTGATAGTGAAGAGGGAGCAAGTCCTTTTTGAGCTTTGAAGGCTAGTAGCAGGGTCTGAAGGTGATTCTCGCTTGGATAGGGAGCCAGTGTAATTTGTTTCAGGAGAGGTGTACATGTTCTCTTTTAGGTACCCGAAAAGCACTCTTGCTGCGCTGTTTAATGCTAGTTGAAGCGGGTTAAGGGTGGATTGGGGGAGCCCCTGTAGTATACAGTTTGCGAAGTCAAAGTGTGGGATAATTAGGGCCTGGTAGACTGTACGGAAGTCATCTGGATCAATCAGTCGGCGGAGGTGTCTGAGGGAGCGGATCTTGAAATAAACTGACCTTACAATATTGGGCTATGTGGGACTTCATATCTAGATTTTGATCCAGGGTCACTCCAAGGTATCGGATGTGGGATTTTACTTGCAGCTTGGCATCTTGAACTTCAAGGATGTGGGGTGGTGTGAATTTAGAGTTCCTTGAGATAAAAAGGACCTCTGTTTTTTGTTCTGGATTCTGAGGTTTTTGGGTCAGTAGCCAATTTGAGATGGCGTTTAAACAGTTGGTATGGGGGTAAGGGTTCATCTTATCTATGTAGAACGGAATATATAGTAACACGTCATCAGCATAAATCCATATAGTTGACACTGAAGGGACATGATAATGTTGGCCATAAGGGTTGCATGTAGATGTTGAATAAAAAAGTGATGACAAAAGAGGAACCTTGCGGGACTCCTTGACCTTGGTGAAACGGATCTGATGTTTCCCCATTTGAGCGAACCTGTTGCCATCTCTCAGAGAGGGTATGAGATGCACCAATCGAGAGCCTTTCCACAAATGCCCTTCTCTCTTAGGCGGATAATGAGAAGCTCATGACAAACCGAGTCAAAAGCAGCCGCAATATCTAAAAAGATGAGAACAAAGCCCTGTTTGATGTTATCGATGCCAAGGTTAGGGCTGTTGAGAAGTGAGGTGAGGAGGGTTTCGACCCCGTGGGATTCCTGAATCCATGTTGCCAAGTATCCAAAGGCGCTTCAGTGTCGATATGGTCTTGCAGTTGTCTGTAGTCTATTTTTTCGTTTATTTTGTCAAGAGTGGGTTTGCTGGAAATGGGTCGGTAAGAGTCGTTTTTTTGTGGATCCATCTTGAGGTTTTTTAGAAGTGGTCTGATTGATGTCTGTTTGTGGGCAGAAGGGAAGAGCCAGGTGTTCGAAAGATAGGCTTATGATCCTGGATATTATTGGAGCAAGCTCTTTGCGAAGGTCATTTATCCAAAAGGCTGGACACGGATCAGTGTGTGCTGTGGATAAGTTAAGAGATGAGATTATATCTTCAATTAGCTTCAGCGAAGGGGTGGAGATGAGGCTAAGGGAGCTGGGAGCCCATGAATATTCGGGATAGGGGGTATTGTAATTTTATTTGTACAGCACATCTTAGATTGTATGTAGAGGGCATATTCTTGTGGGTTGATTTCGCACTGGTTGGTTCTCTTGTGAAGGTTCCTTGGCTAATTTCTGACAAGGGTAAATAGATCGTGGGGTTTGTTTATAGCACGTTCAGGGTGTCTGTATGATATAGTCTCATTTTTTCTGAAATGGCTTTACGGTGAGCGTCAAGATGTTGCATGTATGCGGTTTGATTGGTATTGGTGCGTGACCTCCTCCATTTCTTCTCGAGTTTTCGCAAAAGTTTTAGGGAGTCTTTTAGGTCTGAGGTAAACCAAGGTGCAGTAGCTCTTCTTCTTGAGGGCTTGTTTCTGGGTGGACGAGATGATAGGCGGTTGAGTCTGTTGTTCCAAGAAGTGATGATCTCTTCCAGGTTTAGGGTAGAGTCTTTAAAGAGTGCGTCAGTTTCCTCGAGGATCTGTTCCCTGTTAAAGGTTGGAAGCTTCTGGATGTGGTATTTGCATATTTGTTTAGGTTCTTGTCCAACAGGATATTGCTTCTTTGAATGGGAATCAGGAACATAATGAGATTATGATCTGACCATGGGACATCGTTATTGTCTAGTATAATATTTGAAGTGCTTGAGGGCGGATAGTGGGGCAAATATGAGATCAAGGATGTTACCTTTGGAATGTGTGGGTTGTGAACAAACTTGCTTGTAGCCTAGGGTTTCCAGAGCGTCTATGAAGGCGTCGGAATGGTTGTCCTTGTAGCGGACGGGAGGTTAATGTCTCCTAAGATCCAGTTGGGTCTGTTTGGATTCTGTGCGTTGGAGGCAAGGTTTATAATAAGTTGACAGATCATCTGGGGATGATGATGGTTGCTCTGTAGACTAAGTTATAGAGTAGAGGTTGTTAGAGATAGAGAGAGTTTCGAGGTGGTTGTTGGTGGAGGAGTCGACCATTTTAAGTTGGAGTTCAGTCTTAGCGAGGATAAGTACCCTCCACCTCTTTTGGCTTGTCTGCTGCTGGTGAAGACCTCGAAGTTGTTGGGGAGGAGTTGGTTGAGAATTATATTATCTTCGGGCGACAGCCATGTTTCGGTGACCATAAGATGTCAAGGTTATAAGAAGTTATTATGTCTGTGACAGCTGGCCTTTTTTACGGAGGAGAGCGAGCATTAATGAGGGCACATTTGAGAGGGCATGGTTGATGTAGTTTTCTGTATTTAACTTTGTAGTGTGCTGAAGAGGAATGTATAATAGATAATGGTGGTGTGAACGGTTGGTCCCAATTTCCATTGTGGTGATTGGTGGCCTGACCACTTTCGCCAGTTGTTATGTAAGGTAGGTATGGAATTGCCTGAAGAAATTAGAGCTAAGATATCTGGTATCAGACCTATGAGGAGGAGGTATAGGCCTAATGAAATCTTGCTGTGGAGGGCCATTGCGTGGATGTGAGGAAAATTGCTTGAGAGGGAGATATTCAAGATAATGTTGCAGAAGCTTACAAAGTGAAAAGTGCACTCTGGTTAAGCAAAGATATTTCACTGGAGTTTAGTTAGGTACAGACAACAGTTTGCCAACTGAGGGGGAAGAGAAAACAGTGTATACAGATTATGATGATATCAGCTATAACAACAGTCAAATTGTAGATACTGACAACAGTAATGATGTACTGCTGATATCAGTTATTACAACAGTCAATTGTATTTACTGACCATAGTATAGGCAATTAAGTTGAGTATGCTAGGAGAATAGTTTTGAGCTGTGATAGATTAATTGTATAACTAGAAGCAGCATGGAACTTCTTTAGAGCACATTACTGGCAACAGTAATGTTATAAGCAGCATGGAACTTCTTTAGAGCACATTACTGGCAAACAGTAATGTTATAATGCATAATTTAGTATGTATGATAATGTTGAAACGCAATCACAAATTGTGGGAATACTGGCAACAGTACGGCATTAAAGCACAGTAGGTTCTATTAGGTTAGAATATTGGCAACAGTGTATTGTTGAAGCACAGTGATTTATATTGGTTATAACACTAGCTACAGTACGTTGTAGACTATTAGGTATTACAGGCAACAGTAGATCCTTAAAGCAAAGCATATAAGGATCAGCTAAGCCAGCACATCCAAAAGATAGTGGTACTGGCCCTTCAACAGGGCTACATTCTGCTTCACCTCAAGCAATTTATCATATTACCAGTCCTTAAAAATGCCACTCTAAATCCAGCAGATGCTAAATCCTACCATCCAATCTCCAGCCTGCCATTCATTGCGAAAATTATCGAAAAATCTGTCCAAAAACACCTACAGGACCACATCGACCCTTTCAAAGTAGGAGCCCTAAATCCTTTCTTATGATCTTTCTGCCAGTGGGACAGAAAGTACGCTCATTTTCCCGGAAAGCTCTGACTCTAACCTTACCCTGATGGTATTTCTTTGTGCTCTTCATACCAATGTTGTTGCTGTTCTACTCCTCTCCTGGTGTCGGTCCACTGGACCCCTCCTCCAGTGCTTTGGATCTTCATTCCAATGTTAGTGCTACTTTGCCTCCTCTGCTGGTGCTTGGGGTCTTTATTCCACAGTTTGTGCTGCTTTGCCCTTCTCATGGTGGCTTGACGTCCTCATGCCATTGTGAGTGAGTGCCCTTTACCCCTTTCTTGGTGCCATTGCCTCTCTGTCAGATGGCTGCCAGCAGGTTTAAGCAAGGTTTATTAAAAATGGATGGAGAATTCCATTGTTAGAATGCAAAATTCTTTGTCCTATTGACATTAATGGAAAGAAATGAAATAAATTATTTGGAATCTGAAAACAATCGAATGGGTGGGTGATGTGAAAATAAATCTAACTGAACGTTTTTCCTGTCCACATCCCTATCACGTTTTTCTGATATTAACCCTGCTACCAGTGAATCTCACTATTTCATCTCCTTCGTTTTTGCCATTTGTATAGTTCTCAGAGACTCTAATTTAGGGCCTGCTCAGAAGCTTCATCCTCCTGCACACCTGTGAAGGCAAGTGATGAACCAGAACACAGTTCACCTTTCTGTCATCCAGACAGGGAGAAGCATACCTTGGACACTGAGCTTGCCTGGCATTTCCATTAAGCAGCTAGTTCTTTACCTGCTCCAGCAACGGAATCCTCCAATGATAGTAATAATAATAAAAATACACCACTGTGGCCACAGATGAGACCTACAGAGATGGGATCACAAAGGTCACAGCATAAAATTTAGCAGCAGCAGTTGGTGAATTGGTGAATGTTGCGGAGGGGAGAGAAGAATAAGTTACTCGCCCCAAGTCTTGCTGAGTACCTCCACGAGGTTCCCCCATTGTATTAAATCTATAATCTTTATCTTTATTCAATTTCTTGATATACCACCCAGGCTGAAAGGCATTAGAGTGGTTTGCAAATGCTACAAATAGGTACTGGATATATTCCCTTGTCCCCAAAGGGCTCACAATCTACATGCATACCCAGTGATGGCAAACATTCTTATATGCTACCACCAGTTTTAGTATAATAAATCTTAGCAGGACAATACTACAATTGAAGTATGGCAACAAAGAAAAGGAAGAATACATTCTGGCTGTCCATCACTCAGGATAAAAATGTGTCCACCCGTAGCTTATGCACTAGTGCTACAGATGGTGGTCATGACACAGACACACACACACACATACACACACAGCAGATGAAGATAACACCCTGCTGCAGGTAAAGATCGCGGTGGACTTGTTTATGGACTCACTGCAACAGAAGATAAACCACAGAAATAAATTAAAAATTAAGAGAATTAACTACATTTAAGGGAACCCCTGCAGATAAAGATGCTACAACACCTATATTTAGACCAAGAAGGGCATACAAAGAGAGTCTACCTTAACTTCAAGAAAGGACTACTGGCACAGGGAAAGCTGCAAAATGCAGCTAATACAAATTTAAGATCCCTAATTTTGAAGATCAAAGTAAAGAAGTATGTGAGTAACAACATTGTATAACAATTGAATGCTTCTACAGAAAAGGAAATAGAGAAAGAGGAGAGCTAGGTGGGAGCATCAAAAGAAATATATATGCAGAAAGAGAAAGAAAAGCCTTAGAAAGAAATAGAAAAAAGTTGGTGTAGAGAGAAAGAGAGAGTCTAAAATGGAACACCAGAAAAAAACCTAGTGTACAGGGAGATGGAGGAGATCCAGAAAGAAGCACAAGGACAAAGATACAAGTGAGAGAAAGAAGGGATCTGGAAAGGAACATTAGAAAAAACAATGATAAGAGAGAAAGAGAATGCTCAGAATGAAGGAAGGCTGAGGTAGAGATGGAGAAAGGAGATCTGGAAACACAGGAGAGTGAGGTAAACAAAAGACAGATCATGAAGTCAAACTGAAGAAAATGAAGAAAGATAGAAGAAAGACTTGGAGGTAGAGGAATTAATGATTCAGCTCCTAACTTGTAAGAATATAAGATATGCCATACTGGGTCAGACTAAGGTCCATCAAGTCCAGGTTTCTCTTTGCAACAGTGGCCAATCTGGGTCACAGTACCTGTCAAGTTCCCAAAAACGTACACTGTTTCCTTGATTCTTATCCCAGGGGTAAGCAGTAGATTTCCCTGGTC
Organism: Ichthyophis bannanicus; assembly: GCA_033557465.1. Lineage (NCBI taxonomy): Eukaryota > Metazoa > Chordata > Amphibia > Gymnophiona > Ichthyophiidae > Ichthyophis > Ichthyophis bannanicus. The sequence continues at coordinate 102,539,559 of CM066032.1, read as the reverse complement.
CTCTTTAATAATGGCTTATGGACTTCTCCTCCAGGAATTTCTCCAAACCTTTTTTAAACCTAGCTACACTAACAGCTTTCACTACATTTTCTGGTAATGAATTACAGAGTTTGGTCATGCGTTGAATGAAAAAATATTTTTTCCTATTAGTCTTACTAAGGAGCGCCATTGGGCGCAGCAACAGCAACAGCCGGCCACATCAGAGGGCTCCCCGGATCGATCGGGGTCGAGCTGGCCGACATCCCTCCTGCAACCGCCCGCTTGCCCAATCAGAGGGTTCTGCTGCAGTATGAAATAAGGAGTGCCATCGGGCGTGCCTGCGCCTGGTGGGCCCGCGCCTGACAGCCTCGCCAGAGGGCCCTTTTGCGTAGCCCTTAGGCGGGAGCCCTGAAGCAAGAACCAATGTACACCACAAGAAAAGCACAACAGTTCAACCTAACCCCACAACGAAGAACAGATAACACCTACAACTAGACACCAACAACCCAGACCAACAACCAAGAACACCAACCAGCAGTGAGTAGCTCACCCCACATGGAGAACATGGAACATCAACCCATTCACGCTTCTCCTGCACACAATAACAACGGACAGAAAATGTACAAAAGAATGCTCTCCCAACAAATGTAGGCTTTTATACTAATTCTTACACTATGCTCTTACCAAACAAATGCATGTTACTACACTACCTATTTTACAGCCTTACAAGCTCCCCCCATATACATATCATACCTCCCTAACATACACCAACCTATACACACAGCTGCTTACTACAAACCTCTCAACAAGAGACCTATCAGATACACTCAAATAGAACCATCGTCACAAACATCCATATCTCAATCACACTCTCCACATTCCACCTCCATAACCATAGGCTTAATAAATGCAAGATCAATATTTATTTATTTATTTAACAAGTTTTTTATACCGCCTTTTCCTTCAATCAAAGCGGTCACAAGAAATACAAGGTATAAACAAGGGAAACAAACAGTATAGACATGACAACATATGGTAATGTAGGAAAAATAACAAGGGTTAACAAAATAGTGGATTATTTATAAAATATATACAATAGATGATATCTTAGTCATTTGTTGATCCATAGTGCTCAATAAAAAGTAAAGTTTTTAATTGCTTACGAAAGTCACTTAAAACATCAATTGCACGTAAATCAGGGGGGAGAGAGTTCCAAATCAAAGGGGCAGCCAAAGAAATTGCTCGTTGTGATGTACATTTGCGTGATTTAGCGAAGTTTCTTGGGGTATTGAGGGTGTTTGAGGTGGATAATCTTCTAGGTCTGTTGCTGGTATCACGGGATAAGAGGGCATGGAGGCTGGTTGCAGAACTGTTGTGCTTCATTTTGAAGATGTTTATGATTAACTTATACTTTATGCGAAGGGTTATAGGGAGCCAGTGGAGATCTTTAAGGATGGGGGTAATGTGGTCATGATTAGTGGAACCGTTAATTATTCTGGCTGCTGTATTCTGTGCCATTTGAAGAGGTTTGAGAGCATGTTATATGCAACAAAACAAACACTATTACCGAGCACGTCTATGAACACAACATTGACATACTATGCATTACTGAATCATGGCTCAAGAATACAGACCAGGTATTACTGAACCAAATAACACCACCAGAATTCACAGCATACAACTGCCCCAGAAACCACAAGCAAGGAGGTGGAGTATTAATCCTTGTCCGAACAGACTTAAGGCTCAAGACATCAACCTCCAAAAGCTCCGAACACTGAAAATTCATCAACGCTGAAAACAAACACCTATCCATCTGCCTGATATACCGACCCCCCAACGCCCCAACAGAGGACACATCCAACATCCTAGATATGATATATGCAGCTATTTCACCACACAAGGCTCTCATTGTGGTAGGAGACTTAAACCTCACATCTGCCTCAACAACAATTGAAAACGCATTTCACAGAGCTATGGAATCCATTCAACTCAAGCAAGTCTTATCAGGCCCATCCCATCATTTGGGCTCTACACCAGATCACATATTCCTGCCAACTATCACCCTAGATCAAGGTCTCATGACACTAGCTAAAATTACACCTATACCATGGTCAGATCACCATGCCATATCATTTGTGCTCCACCACAATACCCAACAGAAAACTCGGAAAATGGAACAGCCAACCAGACACTTTAAAGCTTTTAACAAAGAGCACTTCCTCAAAGATACCATGCAGTCCCTACCCCAAGATTTCACTGACCTGGATGTAGCCATCACTGCATGGAATACCACCATCCTTGCCGCATCTCAACTCAAACCCCGAACGAATTCACGCCACAACAAAAACAGGCCCAGATTGACACCATGGTACTCTAACACAATAAGAGAATCCAAAAGAAAATTATGTCAGCTGGAACATCGCTGGAGACATAACAAATCAGAAACCACACTGAAACAATACCAAGAGATGCAAAAAGATTACAATAACCTAATAAACAAACATAAACAACAATACCACACAAACCTTGTACTAAAAGCTTGTAATAAATCTAAAGAACTCTTCAACATCGTTCGTACCCTAACAAATGACTCGACCATGAAAGACGAAATTAAGATGCACCCACAAACCTTTGCTGATTATCTAATAGACAAGAACAGTACCACCACAACCCATAAGAACAACTATCCGATGGACACACCAACTACAGATGGCTCCACAACTACCAATCATTGGAAGAACTTCAGCATTCCATCAACTAAACAAATAGAACAAACCATCACTGCTCTAAACACCACCACTTCTCCATCAGACCCCTGCCCGGTGACTTGGATTAAATCAACTAAAGAAGAACTCAGCACATTCATCCAAAAGATTGTAAGCACCTCCCTCAATCAGGGTTACATGCCAAAAGCACTCAAGCAATCTACTATCTGCCCCATTCCCAAAATCACCTCATCCAACAGTACCGACCCTTCAACCTACCCCCCAATATCCAGCCTCCCATTCCTGGCTAAAATAATGGAAAAAATTGTACAGAGACAACTCCAAGATCACATTGATTAATTCTCCCCACTAGATCCCCACCAGCACGGATTCCACCCAAAACATGGCATTGAAACACTCCTCATACATCTATTCGATAACATAATCAAAGGAATAGACAAGATAAAACAGGGCTTCCTACTAATATTTATCGATATAACATCAGCCTTCGACACAGTTTGCCATCACATCCTATTAAAACACCTAATGGAGATTGGACTACAGGATACCACCATCAAATGGTTTCAATCATATCTCAAAGATAGACAGCAAAAACAGAGTTGTTTCCAAATGTTGGCACCCTAGGCAAACCTTAGGCCTTATGCCCCTCCTGGCTGTTAGAATATGATATTTAGCTTTGAATGCCCTGCACTTCCCCACCCCCCAGTAGCTGCAGTCCTAGGCAACTGCCTAGACCAAAACGCCCATCTTGTCTGCTCAATTTACTTCCTTTTACAGTGTGACAGAACTGCATGATCTCTGGCTTTCCTGTCACTTCCCTGGATCTAAGAATCCTCTGTGCTCAGGGCAGGCCTGTCCATTGTGCAAGAATGTTGTTCACACAGGGCCATGCGCTTCAGGGGGCCCCATGCAAGCAACATCTCGTATATGCTATTTGGCACCGGCAAGGTCAGCTTTAGAGGGAGCTGGAGAGGCCCCAGCTCACCTCTGACAGCCGCCGAAGTGAAGTTCTAGTAATGTGTTCAGAGAGGAAGGAGCAAATTTTTCTAATGTTATAGAGAAAGAATTGACAGGTTTTAGCAATCTGTTGAATATGAGAGGAGAAGGAAAGAGAGGAGTCGAAGATGACCCCAAGGTTACGGGTTGAGGAAACAGGAAGAAGAAGTATATTGTCAACAGTAATAGAGAAAGGAGGAAGGTGGGAGGAGGGTTTGGGGGTAAAGATAAGAAGTTCGGTTTTAGCGATGTTCAATGTCAATCGGCAGTGAGACATCCAGGCAGCGATGTCAGATAAACAAGCAGAGATACAAGCTTGAAGTGCAGGAGAATGATAGGAGAAGATAGATAAGAGTTGAGAGTCATCAGCATAAAAATGATACTGAAAGCCTTGGGAAGAGATGAGGGCACCAAGGGATTGGGTGTAGAAAAAGAAATAGACAGGACCAAGAACAGGCACTTGGGGTACACTAACTGAAAGTGGAATGGCAATAGAGGAGGAACCACCAGAACAAACACTGAAGGAGCAGTTGGAGAGAGAAGAAGAGAACCAAGACATTACAGAGTCTCTAAAACTAAGAGAGGATAAACTAATGGAGGGCTAGGATAGGACTGGAAAGGGCAGATGGGGGAGCTAGGACTGGAAATGTGCTGATGTTGGACTAGGATTGAAAATGGGCTGATGGCGGGGGCATGGACTGGAAATGGGCTGATAGGGGTGCTCAGATACGATTGGAAATGGCTGATTGGGGGCTAGGATTGGAAATGGGCTTATGTGGGGGCATGGACTGGATGTGGACTGATGGGGGGCTAGGATAAGACTGGACATGGCTGATGAGAGAGCTAGGACTGTAAATGGGCTGATGGGGAGGCTAGGATTGGAAATGGGCTGATGGGGGGCTAGGATAGGACTGGAAAGGGCTAGGACTGAAAATGGGCTGATGGGGGGCTAGGAGAGGACTGAAAATGGGCTGAGGGGTGGCTAGGATAGGATTGAAAAGGGCTGCTGGAGGGGCTAAGATTGGAAATAGGCTGAAGGGCTAGGATAGGACCAGAAATGGCTGATGGGAGGGCTAGGACTAAAGATGGGGGGCTAGGATATGACTGGAAAGGGCTGATGGGGGAGCTAGGACTGGAAATAGACTGATGGAGAGGCTAGGTTTGGAAATGGGCTGATGAGGGGGTTCAAATAGGACTGGAAATGGGCTGATGGTGGGCTGTGATAGGACCGGAAGTTGCTTATGGGGGCTAGAATTGGAAATGGGCTGATGGGGGGGGGGGGCTTGGACTGGAAATGTACTGATAGGGGTGCTAGAATAAGACTGTAAATGACTGATGGGGAGCTAGGATAGGACTGGAAATAGCTGATAGGAGAACTAGGACTAGAAAGGGCTAATGGGGGGCTAGGATAGGACTGGAAAGGGCTGATGGGGGCATTAGGATGGGAAATGGGCTGATGGGGGACTAGGATAGGACTGGAAAGGACTGAAGGGGGGCTAGGATTTGAAATGGGCTAATGGGGAGGCTAGGCTTGTAAATGGGCTGATGGGGGGCTAGGATAGGCCTGGCAATGGCTGATGGAGCTAGGACTGGAAATGGGCTGATGGGGGGCTAGGATATGACTGGAAATTGCTGATGGGGGGCTAGGTTTGGAAATGGGCTGATGGGGGGGGGGGCTAGGACAGGACTGGAAAGGTCTGATGGGGAGCTAGGACTGGAAATGGACTGATGGGGGGCTAGGTTAGGACTGGAAAGGGCTGATGGGGGAGTTAGCACTGGAAATGGGCTGATGGAGGGGCTAGGATTGGAAATGGGCTGATGGGGGACTAGGATAGGACTGGAAAGGACTGATGGGGGCTAGGATTTGAAATGGGCTAATGGGGAGGCTAGGCTTGAAAATGGGCTGATGGGGGCTAGGATAGGACTGGAAATGGGCTGATGGGGGGCTATGATAGGACTGGGAGGGCTAGGATTGGAAATGGACTGATGGAGGGCTAGGATTTGAAATGGGCTAATTGGGGAGGCTAGGCTTGAAAATGGGCTGATTGGGGGCTAGGAGAGGCCTGGCAATGGATGATGGGGGAGCTAGGACTGGAAATAGGCTGATGGAGGGATAGGATAGGACTGAAAATAGCTGATGGGAGAGCTAGGATTGGAAATGGGCTGATGGGGGGCTAGGATAGGACTGGAAAGGGCTGATAGGATTGGAAATGGGCTAATGGGTGGGCTTGGACTGGAAATGTACTAATGGGCTAGGACAGGACTGGAAATGGGCTGATGGGGGGTTCAAATAGGACTGGAAATGGGCTGATGGGGGGCTAGGATTGGAAATGGGCTGATGGGTGGGCTTGGACTGGAAATGGACTGATGGGCTTGGACTGGAAATGGACTGATGGGCTAGGACAGGAATGGAAATGGCTGATGGGGGAGTTAGGACTGGAAATGGGATGATGGGGGGCTAGGATAGGACTGGAAATAGCTTAATGGGAGAGCTAGGACTAGAAAGGGCTGATGGAGGGGGGGGGGGCTAGGACAGGACTGGAAAGGGCTGATAGGGGAGCTAGGATTGGAAATGGACTGATGGGGGGGCTAGGTTAGGACTGGAAAGGACTGATGGGGGAGTTAGGACTGGAAATGGGCTGATGGAGGGGCTAGGATTGGAAATGGGCTGATGGGGGACTAGGATAGGACTGGAAAGGACTGATGGGGGCTAGGATTTGAAATGTGCTAATGGGGAGGCTAGGCTTGAAAATGGGCTGATGGGGGGCTAGGATAGGACTGGAAATGGGCTGATGGGGGGTTATGAGAGGACTGGGAGGGCTAGGATTGGAAATGGGCTGATGGGGGGCTAGGATTTGAAATGGGCTAATGGGGAGGCTAGGTTTGAAAATAGGCTGATTGGGGGCTAGGATAGGCCTGGCAATGGCTGAAGGGGGAGCTAGGACTGGAAATAGGCTGATGGAGGGGCTAGGATTAGAAATGGGCTAATGGGTGGGCTTGGGCTGGAAATGGACTGATGGGCTAGGACAGGACTGGAAATGGGCTGATGGGGGGCTAGGATAGGACTGGAAATGGCTGTTGTGGGGCTAGGATTGGAAATGGGCTGATGGGGGGCTATGATAGGACTGGGAGGGCTAGGATTGGAAATGGGCTGATGGGGGGCTTGGACTGGAACTGCACTGATGGGGGGCTAGGATTTGAAATGGGCTAATGGGGAGGCTAGGCTTGAAAATGGGCTGATTGGTGGCTAGGATAGGCCTGGCAATGGCTGATGGGGGAGCTAGGACTGGAAGGCTGATGGAGGGGCTAGAATAGGACTGGAAATAGCTGATGGGGGAGTTAGGACTGGAAATGTGCTGATGGGGGGGGGGTTAGAACAGGACTGGAAATAGCTGATGGGAGAGCTAGGACTAGAAAGGGCTGATGGGGGGAGGGGCTAGGACAGGACTGGAAAGAGATGATGGGGAGCTAGGATTGGAAATGGACTGATGGAGGCTAGGTTAGGACTGGAAATGGGCTGATGGGGGACTAGGATAGGACTGGAAAGGACTGATGGGGGGCTAGGATTGGAAATGGGCTAATGGGGAGGCTAGGCTTAGAAATGGGCTGATGGAGGGGGCTAGGATAGGATTGGAAATGGGCTGATGGGGGGCTTGGACTGGAAATGGACTGATTGGGGGCTAGGATAGACCTGGAAATAGCTGATGGGGGAGCTAGGGCTGGAAATAGACTGATGGAGGGGCTAGGATAGGACTGGAAAGGGCTGATGGAGGAGCTAGGACTGAAAATGGGCTGATGGAGGGGCTAGGATAGGACTAGCAAGGGCTGACAGGGGAGCTAGGACTGGAAATAGACTGATGGAGGGGCTAGGATAGGACTGGAAATAGCTTATAGGAGAGCTAGGATTGAAAATGAGCTGATGAGGGGCTAGGTTAGGACTGGAAAGGGCTGATGGGGGGCTAGGATTGGAAATGGGCTAATGGGTGGGCTTGGACTGGAAATGGACTGATGGGCTAGGATAGGACTGGAAATGACTGATGGAGCTAGGACTTGAAATGGGCTGATAGAGGGGCTAGAATAGGACTGGAAATAGCTGATGGGAGAGCTAGGACTAGAAAGGGCTGATGGGGGGCTAGGATAGGACTGGAAAAAACTGATGGTAGAGCTAGGACTAGAAAGGGCTGATGGGGGGCTAGAATAGGATTGGAAACAGCTATGGGAGAGCTAGGACTAGAAAGGGCTGATGGTGGGCTAGGCTAGGACTGGAAAGGGCTGATGGAGGGGCTAGGATAGGACTGGAAATAACTTATGGTAGAGCTAGGACTAGAAAGGGCTGATGGTGGGCTAGGATAGAACTGGAAAGTGCTGATGGGGGAGCTAGGAATGGAAATGGACTAATTGGGGGCTAGGATACAACTGGAAAGTGCTGATGGGGGAGCTGGGACTGGAAATGGGCTGATGGAGAGGCTAGGATTGGAAATAGGCTGATGGTAGGCTAGGATAGGACTGGACTGATGTGGGGCTAGGATTGGAAATGGGCTGATGGGGGGTGCTTGGACTGGAAATGGGCTGATGATGGGCTAGTATAGGACTGGACATGGCTGATTGGGGAGGGCTAGGATTGGACTAGAAATGACTGATGGGGGCTAGAATAGAACTAAAAATGGCTAATATGGGGGGGCTAGGTCTGGAAATGGGCTGATGCAGGGGGATGGGAGAATGGGACTAGAAAGGAGCGGATGCTGGGTAGAGCTGGAACTAGAAGGGAGCTGATGTTGGGGGAGGACTAGAATGAGATGAGGTTGGAAGAGTGAGGATGGAGAGGGGAAAAGATATTTTGTGTGGGAGGGAAGAAAAATCTATGATTGGCTGGGTATTGCGAGAGTAATTGGGGATTGAGGATGGAGGGGGAAATTTCAGTGGATGAAAAAGGAATAAAAAAAGAAATGGAGGAAAGAGCAAAAGGGGAAAGATCCGTATATAAAGATGTAGAGAGAGAATGAAAAAAAACTAGAAGAGAGAAGAAAGAACAAATGGACAGCAGACAATGGAGAGTTAGCAGAAGACATGAAGAAGCAGAAGAAAGTGACTGGAGCAATTGCAACTGAAAAATAAAATGCACAAATAAAAAGTAGAAAAATACTTTTTTATTTTGAATTTATTAACTACAATATATCAGCGCTGGAAAATGTGCATCATTAACATCTTTGCGTTTTGTTTAGTACAAGAGGAAATTAATTTATAGTTTTATTTCTCCAGCGTTGTTGTACATTCCAAGTTTGGCTTTTGGGGTTCCCAGTTAAATTATTGTCTTCCTATTTCTAAATTGTGATCCCTTGTTCTTTGTTTGGTGACTGTCTATGTTCTGCATGTGTAACTGAGCTGAGGTATTCTGTTTATGTAGTTTCTGTTTTATAGTGCCACTTGTTCTCTTTTCCTAGTAGAAGATGTATTGGTATTCTCTGTGTTGTATTGGTTTAATGTTTGCAATGTTGTCTTTTGATAGGTAGGGTTTGGTGCTTTGTGAGTCCTAGTAGTGCTGCTATAATACAGCGGGATTTCTAAGGGTTCTAAATGGGCAGTGTTTGTAGTACTTCCTAATGTGCCTGGTGGTTGGCACTGGAGTATAGTAATGTAGAAATCTGGTAGTCTTTCTTTATCCTTACACTCATTAACAGGCATGTTTGCTAAAAGTTAGTGCACGTTAACGTTATGCAAATATTTATGCAAATGAGGCCACGCAATGAGTCTCCGCACGTGACCCCGCATCTCCCTTGGGCCATCCCTGCCTGTGCTTATCCCATATTTTCTTGAATTCTGTTACCGATTTGTCTTCTACCACCTCCACTGGGAATCTGTTTCATATTTCCACCACCCTTTCTGTTAAGAAATGTATTTTATTTCAGCATTCATATGCGTCCCTGCCTTTTTTTCTGTCATACACTGCTTTTTTGCAAGTCCTGTCCATTCATATTTGAAAGGCTGTGGGAAATTGTTGGCTGATGTCAGATGGTCTCTAGGGGTTTCAGTGTTGCTAAATTTATTGCCTTTTCCTCTCATCCATGGACAATCATAAAATGCTCACTGCATTTGTCAGCCCTTTATACTGTGGTTCAATACAAGCAGGCAAGAAGCAAAATCCATCATCAGGACAGTGGAAGCTTGAAAGTGAAAGATATCTCACATCATAAAGGGCATCTTGGTATTAAATCAGTCTGCACTTTTCAGTCTGGTATTGATTGGATTCTTTGTTCCAAGCTATAAAATGTTTGCTTTGCTTATTTTTTTAAATTGTCTTTGACTCTTTCTGAGCATCTGATTACAGTACTACAATCTTAATGCATGTACTAGTGTTATTTATTTATGCATGTGCTGGTGTAGTGCTTGTAATTAGCAGACTTTTTCAGCCCTTGATTGTTGATTCTTTGACTTATAGCTTATTGCTGTTAATCACTGTTAATTGGTTATTTTGTTGTGCCATTTCCTATGGCCCCACATCATTCCCTCGTCCTTTTTCTGATCCTCCCTAACCTTTTTCCCTCATTCCACCAATCCATTATCCTTCCTCTCATACCCTCTCTTTACCTTTCCTATTTCTTCCCCCATCTTTTCCTCCACCCTCTCCTTAGCTCTCGATCATCATCTTCTCTGTCCTCTCTTTCATCCCTCCCCTATCTCACTAAAACAACCTCATCCTTCTTTCCACTGTGCTACCTCCTACTCCCAGGGCCGGCCCGTCCATTGAGCGAGAATGTTTTTTGCACAGGGCCCCGCGTTTCAGGGGGCCCCGCGCAAAAAACATTCTTTTTGAAAAGTAAAATTGAAAAGAAAAAAAAAAACCTGTCTGCTGCCGCGGTCGGGGCCGCCGCGGCAGAAGGGGGCGTGCCGCGGGGCCCCCCAGTGCCCGGCAGAGCCGGCCCTCCTTGTAGGAGCTCTCTCTTTGGAGCTGAAGTCAGACGCGCCGGCTTGCAGAGCGCGAGGGAAGAGTTTCTCCCTCGCTGCTCTGTTAAGCCCGCGGGGGCTGATGGGAAGTTCCCATCAGCCCCCGCGGGCTTAACAGAGCAGCGAGGGAGAAACTCTTCCCTCGCGCTCTGCTCTGCAAGCCGGCGCGTCTGACTTTTCAGCTCCAAAGAGAGAGCTGCTACAAGGAGGGCAGGCTCTGCCGTGCACAGGGGGGCCCCGCGGCACGCTCGATTCTGCCGCGGCGGCCCCGACCGCTGCAGCAGACAGGTTTTCTTTTCTTTTAATTTTCGCTGGGCTGGGCTGGGCTGGGCTGGGCTGGGGGGGGGGGGGGTTTAGGAGTGTTGGTGGGGTGGGCTGGGCTGGGGGGGGTTTAGGAGTGTTGATGGGCTGGGCTGGGCTGGGCTGGGGGGGGTTAGGAGTGTGATGGGCTGGGGGGGGGGGGTTAGGAGTGTGATGGGCTGGGGGGGGGTTAGGAGTGTTGATGGGCTGGGGGGTTAGGAGTGGTGATGGGCTGGGGGGGTAGGAGTGGTGATGGGCTTGGGGGGTTAGGAGTGGTGATGGGCTTGGGGGGGGTTTAGGAGTGGTGATGGGATGGGGGGGGTTTAGGAGTGGTGATGGCTATGGGGGAGCTAAATCTGTATATGGGCTGATGGGATTTAGGACTGAAAGTGGGTTGATGGGGGGTGAGGACTGATAATGGGCTATGGGGGGCTTAAACTAAAAATTGGGTGATGGGGGATTAGACTGGAAATGGGCTGGTGGGATTAGGACTGGGAGTGGGCTGATGGGGAGGTTAGGACTGGGAATGGGTTGGGGGGTGCTAGGACTGGAAATGGGCTGAGTGGAAGGGGGCTTGAACTGCAAATAGCTGATGGGGAGGGGGGCTTGGAATGGGCTCTTAGGGGAAGGAGCTAGGCCAGGAACTGGGCTGATGGAGGGGCGAGGATAGGACTGGGAAGTGGGTGTTGGGGGAGCTAAGAGTGGAAAGGGGCTGGGGTGGGGACTTGGATTGAAATGGAATCATGGAGGGGCTAGAACTTTAAGTAGGTTCATGGGGGGGGGGGATTAGAATGGGGCTGAGTGGAGGGGAGCTAGGGTGTAACATGGGCTGATGGTGGGCTAGGAAAGGACTAGAAATGGGCTGATGGGAGGCTGGTATTGGGAAATGAGCTGATGAAGGGAACTCGGATAGGACGGGAATGGATGGGGGAGCTAGGACTGGAAATGGGCTGATGTGGGGACTAGAAGGGAGCGGATACTGGGTGGGGCAACTAAAAGGGAGCTGATGTTGGGGGAGATTAGAAGGGGATGGGGCTGGGAGAGTGAAATGGAGAGGGGAAGAATATTTGTGTGGGAGGGAAGAAAAATCTACAATTGGCCGGGTATTGGGAGACTAAGGGGCTTGTTTACAAAGCCGCGGTAGTGGTTCGCGATCGCAGCCGCGGCCCCAGTTTAATCAATGGGGCCGCCGCTCCGATTACAACGCCAAACCGCTACCGCGGCTTTGTAAACAAGCCCCTAAGTGGGATTGAGGATGGAGGGGTAAAATTGAGTGGATGATGAAATAGGAATGAGGAAAGAGCAAAAGGAGAAAGATTATTATGTTAAAGCAGATGTAGAGAGAGAATGGAAAAAAACTAGAGGAGAGAAGAAAGGACAAATGGACAGCAGACGATGGAGAGTTAGCAGAAGACACAAATAAACCAGAAGAAAGTGACTGGAACAATTGCAACTGAAAAAAAAATGCACAAAAGGTACAAAGATATATATTTATTTTGAATTTATTAACTGGAATATGTCAGCTCTGGGAAATGTGCATCATTAATGTCGGTGCTTTGTTTAGTACAAGAGGAAATTAATTTATAGTTTTATTTCAACATTGTTGTACATTCCAAGTTTGGCTTTTAGGGTTCCCAGTTTAATTCATGTCTTCCTGTTTTAAATTGTGATTCCTTGTTTGGTGATGGTCTATGTTCTGCATGTGTAACTGAGCTGAGGTATTCTGTTTATGTAATTCCTATTTGACATTGCCACTTGTTCTCTTTCCCCAGTAGGTCATGTATTGTTATTCTCTGAAATGTATTGGTTTAATATTTGCAGTGTTGCCTTTTGATAGGTAGGGTATGGTGCTTTATGAGTCTTGGTAGTGCTGTTAGGATACGGTGGGTTGCTATGGGTTCTAAATGGGCAGTGTTTGTAGTAGTTCCTATGTGCCTGGCGGTTGGCACTGGATTATAGTAATGTAGAAATCTTTGTCTTTCTTATCCATACACTCATGAAGAGGCATGTTTACTAAAAGTTAGTGTATGGTAACATTATGCAAATATTTATGCAAATGAGGCCCCTTATGCAAATGAGGCCCCGCACCGAGTCTCCGCACATGGCCCCGCACCCCCCTTGGGCCGCCCCTGCCTACTCCCTCACACTTTTCTTCTCCTTCTTCTTCTGTCTTCTGGTGACATTAATCCCAATCCTGTCCCCCTTCATCTTTCTCTCACCACCACCGCAATCTTATCCATATCCCTCTTCTTTCACCCTCCTCTCTCCCTTTCTCATGTGCCTTATGGAATGTTCATTCCATTTCTAATAAACTTCCCATTGCCCATGATCTTTTGATTTCTCGTGCTTTTCATCTTGCTCTTACTGAGACCTGGCTCCTCCCCAATGACACTGCTTCAGTTGCTGCCCTCTCTCATGGCGGCTTTCAAGTCTCCCACACCCCTCGTGCCATTGGCCGCGGTGGTGGTGTTGGGTTTCTACTTTCTCCTTCTTGCCAGTTTCAACCCCTCCTTCTACCTCAGTCCTATTCCTTTCCCTCCTTTGAAGTCCATTCCATCCGTCTTTTCTATCCCCTTCCCTTTGGATCGCTGTCATTTATAGACTACCGGACAAGTCCATTTCTACCTTCCGCACTGATTTTGACTCTTGGTTCTCTTTATTCCTCAATTCTTCCTCCCCTTATTCTTGGTGACTTTAATTTTCATATTGAAAACCCCTCTGACCCCTATGCATCTATGCTCCTTTCCCTTACATCCTCTTTTCACCTCTATCTTTGCTCTTCTGCTCCTATTCATTAGCTTGGTCACTGCCTATATTTATTTATTTACTTACAACTTTTTATATACCACCCCTTCTAGAGATCGGGGGCGGTTTACAGCAAACATTACAAGGAGCTTTACATTGAAGCTCGTTTTCTACTCTAATTGTTCACCTTCTAATTTCCGCACCTCAGTTCTTCCCTTATCTGACCACTACCTCTTAAGCTTCACTCTTCTTCACTCCCCACCTCAATCTCACCCTATCTCCTCCTATTTTTTTAGGAATCTTCATGTCATTGATCCACTGATTCTATTCACTTCCGTCTCTTCCCTTCTTTCTTCCACGTTGTCCTCTAATTTGTTGATGAGGCCATTATTTCCTATAACACCGCTCTTTCTTCCACTTTGGATACACTTGCTCTGCCCATTCTACATCCTGTGAGGCGCACTTCACCTCAGCCCTGGCTGTCTTCTACAACCCGCTACTTTTGCTTCTGTGCCCACTCAGCTGAACACATTTGGCTTAAATCCCGCTTCCTTTCTGACTTCTTCCACTTTAAATTCATGCTTACCTCTTTCCAGTCCGCCATTGCACTTGCTAAGCAAAACTATTTTATCCATCTGACCAACTGTCTTGCCTCTAAGCCCCGTCATCTCTTCACTACTCTCAATTCCCTTCTTAAGGCACTACCACTGCATATCCCCCTCCTCTCTCTGCTCAAACCCTTGCAGACTATTTCCACGACAAAATCATTTTCTTCAATTCCCTATTATTCCTTCTTCACCCCCTCTTCCCTTTCTGCAATATCAACTTTTCCCCGCAACCACCCATACCCTTTCATCCTTTTCTAAAATCTCTGAAGAGGAAATCTCCCTTCTTTTTTACTTCTCTAAACTCACTACCTGTTCTGATTCTAACCCTTCCCATCTCCTCAATTCCATCTCCTCCTCCGTCATCCCTCCCATCTCACATATTTTCAACCTTTCACTCTTCACTGCAACCTTCACTGCAGCCTTCAAAGCATCCTCGATTTTCTTTCTTCTCTTGCCCTCTTTCATCCCCTCCAATCTGGTTTTCAACCACTTAATTCTGCTGAAACGGCTCTTGCCAAAGTCTCCATTGACTAGTTCCTGGCTAAGTCCAAAGGCCTTTTACTCAGTTCTTATTCTTCTTGATCTTTCTGCTGCTTTTGATACTGTTGATCACTCCTCCTTGACACGTTATCCTCTCTTAGTTTTAGAGACTCTGTAATATCTTGGTTCTCTTCTTATCTCTCCAACTGCTCCTTCAGTGTTTGTTCTGGTGGTTCCTCTTCTATTGCCATCCCTTTTTCAGTTAGTATACCCCAAAGGCCTGTTCTTAGTCCTCTCCTTTTCTCTTTCTACACCCAGTCCCTTGATGCCCTCATCTCTTCCCATGGCTTTCAGTATCATTTTTATGCTGATGACTTTCAAATCTATCTATCTTCTCCTATCATTTCTCCTGCACTTCAAACTTGTATCTCTGCTTGTTTATCTGACATCGCTGCCTGGATGTCTCACCGTCGATTGACATTGAACATGGCTAAAACCGAACTTCTTATCTTTCCCCCTAAACCCTCCTCCCACCTTCCTCCTTTCTCTATCACTGTTGACAATATTCTTCTTCTTCCTGTTTCCTCAACCCGTAACCTTGGGGTCATCTTCGACTCCTCTCTTTCCTTCTCCTCTGATATTTAACAGATTGCTAAAACCTGTCATTTCTTTCTCTATAACATTAGCAAAATTTGCCCCTTCCTCTCTGAACACACTACTAAAACTCTTGTCCACTCTTCAGTTACCTTCCGTCTTGACTACTTCACCTCCTCTTTACTCTACTCCCTCAGAGTCATCTTTCTCCTCTTCAACCTATTCAGAATTCGGCTGTACAGTTAATCTTCCGCCAGCCCCGATACGCTCATATAACCCCTCTTCTGAAATCACTTCACTGGCTCCCCTTCCATTTCCATATCCATTTCAAACTACTTCTAACCTATCAATGCATTCACTCTACAGCCCTCATTACATTTCCTCTCTTCTCTCTCCCTACTCCCCTCCTTGTGAACTTTGCTCCTCCTCTGGTTTCCTTATCTCTATGCCTTTTACTTCTAATGCCAACTCCAGACTTTGGTCCTTTCACCTTGCTGCTCCTTATGTTGGAACTAGCTTCCTCTATCCTTACGTCGTCTCTTCTCTCTCCCTCTTCATATCTATGCTAAAGGCATACATCTTCCAAGCCACTTTTGGTTCCTAATCTCTTGTTTTCCTTGTCTCTCCTTTCCCTATTTAATCTTTATTTCTCTTGTATTGCATTGTTTGTATTGTCTGTCTTAATTAGATTATAAGCTCTTCAAGCAGGGACTTTCTTTTTATTTGTTGGTATAGCACTGCATATGCCTTGTAGTGCTTTATAAATGATAAATAGTAGTAGTATAGTAGCTCTAGAACCTGAAGTCCTCAATTTATGTACAGATTAGATTCAAAGAAGCAGCATTTCAGACTTCCTCACAATTCCCTGCCAGATTCAGAGGTGGAAATGGTTCTGTATAGGTTGTTAATAAGACCTTATCTAGAATATTGTATTTAGTTCTGAAGACCATACCCTCCAGTAAGAGTCAGTCCAGGGCAGTGGCAAAAATTCCGCCCAACTGCCCCCTCAATGTGGGGGAGGGGGGCCAGAAAGGAAGGAAGGGGGCTCACACAGTGGTGGTAAATGCAGAGTGGCAAACTTACTTTCAGATCTCTGCTGCATTGCCTCCTGCTCCTCTTTTCTCTTCAAGGTTTGAGTTTTCAGGCCCAGCAACCTTCAGCTTCCGCCGCCTGGCCAAAGTCTCGTAAACCGCAGCTGCAATCAGAGACCAGCAGTGGGAGGTGAAGGCTTCCAGGCCTGAAAACGTGAACCTTGAAGAGAAAAGAGGATGGTTTCGGCGGTATATTACGTTTTTAAATAAAGATAAAGATAAAAGGCAATGCAGCAAAAATTTTAAAATAAGTTTGCAACAGGAGGAGGGGGACAGTGGTTGGCCTGACAATGGGGATCACTTTGGCAAAATTTTGCTTGTGGGCCCCTCATTAGAACTTACACCATTGATGCAGGGAAAGGCAGGCAAAATGATGTGTCCTGCAGAAAAATGTGCAGTAGATGAGACCTGAAGATCTAAATATGTGTACCATGGAGCAAAGGAAGGGCCAGGAGGATATGAAAGACACTTAAGTAACTGAAAGTTCCTGAGCGGTCCTCCAGTTTAGTCCTCCACATCCGGGTAGTGCACCTCCTCCTGCAGCATGGAGACTGGACCAATCAGAATCTTGTCATCCCAGGATGTATGCTGCTGGAGCTCCCATAAGCTCCCAGTGTGTCCAGTCTCCTTGCAGCTGGAGGACATGTGAGCCTGGCACTGGGCTCACTTTAGGACTAGATTGGCAACACTAGTTAGGTTTTCTGTTTTATTTTGGGAATTCTTTACCTTTTCTTTCTTTGGGTTAGTTTTAGAGTCATGTCTCTTTAAAAAAAACAAAAAAAAAACGAGGAAAGAGCCGAGCCATTCACTGCTCATCTGCCTCTGTCCTAGCTGAGCGGATCTGAGTGCAGGCAGCAGTCTGAAAGATCTCTCCTCCTAGACGGCACGGAGGGGAGATCAGGCTAGCGTAGCTTCACTTCCTGCTCTAAGGGTTTGCAGGGTGAAGATCTTGCGCGCCAACGGACACCCGTGTTCGGGTCTCTCTGGCTCCATTTTTGCACGCCCCGGGCAGGAACAAGGCAGGGTGGTGGTATCCGGCGGGGCGCAACTTCCCAGCTGAGTAAGTTCTTTCATTTTGTTAAGCCTCGGTCAGTCGGCATTGAGCTGCGGATTTCGTTGCTTCGGGGGAATTTTGTGCCTTTTTTGAGGCTGCCTTCAATCGCTGCTATTTTGTGAGGTTCCCGCGCTGTGCGGGGGTCCGGCCTGCCGCGTGTTCTGCGGCGTGTGCCTTTCTTTTCGGGCGTTTTTGGTGCTTGCTTAGTGTTGGCTCTCCCTCCACTCTTTTTCTTCGTTGCTTGAGTTCAAAGACAAAAAAAAAAAAGTCGGATTTTTTCTTTTCTGTTTGGCTTCTACCTGGTTCTTCATTTCTCTCGATCTCTGCCCTCTCCCTTTGGGATTCGCTGTTTGGCTAATTTAGGTGTTTGTTCTTTGTAATTCAGTTTCATGGCCTCTAGGCCACAGTGTGTGATCTGCGGGTCCCGTAGGGGGACGGCCTCTGAGTCTGGGATTTGCAGAGGCTGCGCTGCGGTGTCCTCAGAGGTGGAACAGCAAATGGAGGGCAGAGCACTTCCAGACCCTGTGGATCCTGTGGTACAGGTGGGATCACAGCCCTCTCCGAGATCTCCGGCGGCTTCTCCTCCGGCTACGCCCGTGGGCCAGTCGGGGTCGCTGCCAGCAGTGGCGGAGACATCTTTGGGGGATTTCTCTCCTGATTTTGTTCTTCTTATGCATCAAGATTTCCAGTTGGGGCATTTTGGAAAGTTGCCAGAGGCCTTGGCAACGCCGGCTCCTTCGCCATTCCCTAAAGGAGAGGATGCGAGAGGGGTTACCCCAAAACCTGCCAAGCGGCTGCAGTCCGCGGAAGTCGAGCAGGTGGATATGGAGTGGCAGGAGGATGAGATGGCTGAGGCTGAGCAGGTCATTGGCGAGCTGGAGGAGGGAGAGATTCCGGACCCCGAAGATCAGGCTAGGATCATTAGGGTGTTTCGTAAAGAGGAGCTGGTTCCCCTGATTACGGAATCTCTCCAAACTCTTAACCTCACTGTGGCGCGTCCTGTGGAGGAGGACGGACTAAAGGATCCCCTTATTCAAGCGGTCCGAGAGCCTCAGATGGTATTCCCAGTGCACAGGGTTGTAGAGCAGATGATTCAAACCGAATGGGACCAGCCGGAGTCAGGCTTGAAGGGCATTCGAACGATGAACCGGCTCTATCCGTTGGCGGACAAGGACAAGGAGAGGTTCCGGTCACCACGGGAGGACGCGGCGGTATCGGCGGTCACCAAGAGGACGACGATTCCGGTAGAGGGCAGTACTGCCCTTAAGGACCCACAAGACAAAAAGGTGGATGGTTTGTTGAAGCAGGCCTTTGAGACCAATGCTCTTTCTTTGCAGGCCTCTATTTGTGGGGCCTGGGTGGCAAGAGCCTGTTTGCGATGGTCTCAGCACTTGCGTCAGGACCCTCGTTTGGATCAGCAGGGGCTGTTGGAGGTCACCCGATTGGAGTCCGGGTCGGCTTATTTGGCGGATGTACATTATGACTTGATCAGAACCTTGGCAAATAGTATGGCGTCCCTTGTGGCGGCGTGGCGATCTATTTGGCTTCGAAATTGGGCGGCCGATGGGTCTTCTAAGTCCCGCCTCAGTAAGCTCCCCTTTAAGGGCAGGTTGTTGTTCGGAGACGATCTGGACAAGTTAGTGAAGGACTTGGGGGAGTCTAAAGGGGGCAGGCTTCCAGAAGATAAGCCTAAGCAGAATAGAAGTTTGCCAACCGTCCGGGGCTCCTTTCGAGATTTTCATCGGTTCCGCTCTTCCTGCCTCGGGGGTGGACAGCGCGGAAGGTTTAATTCTCGGTCCCAAGGCTTTAGGGCAGGGATCTCAAACTCCAGTCCTGGAGGGCCGCAAACCAGTCAGGTTTTCAGTGTATCCCTAATGAATATGCATGAGATATATTTGCATACAATGGGGGGGGGCAGTCATGCAAATATATCTCATGCATATTCATTATGGATACCCTGAAAACCTGACTGGTTTGTGGCCCTCCAGGACTGGAGTTTGAGACCCCTGCTTTAGGGGGTTTCGGGGAGCAGGTAGAGGTTTCGCATCAGCTTCCTCCTCATCCTCCTCTTCCTTTAACCGCAAGCCACAATGAAGCGAGGGGGACCCAGGGGGGAAATCAAGTGATTGGACGACGCCTTCAGAGCTTTCTTTCTTCCTGGGTCCAAATAACCTCAGACCAGTGGGTGCTGGAGATAATCTGAGAGGGCTTTGCACTGGAGTTAGCCTGCCCGCTCAGGGACTCGTTTGTTCTCTCACCCAGCAGAGGTCAGCAGAAAGAGCTGGCCATTCGAGTAATGTTGGCTCGCCTTCTGGCTCTGGGGGCGGTGGTTCCCATCCCGGGGGCAGAACACGGTTTCGGTCGTTACTCCATTTATTTCGTGGTGCCAAGGAAAGACGGTTCTCTTCGGCCTATCTTAGATCTCAAGGGCGTGAATCGTTGTCTCCGGGTGCCTCATTTCCGCATGGAGACCCTGAAATCCGTCATAGTGGCAGTGTGCCAAGGAGAGTTTCTGACATCTCTGGATCTCAAGGAGGCTTATCTGCACATTCCGATCAGAGAAGCTCATCAAAAATTCCTGAGGTTCCCGTTCCCGTGGGGACATTACCAATTTCAGGCGCTGCCGTTCGGGTTGGCTACGGCTCCGCGGATCTTCACCAAGGTCATGGTAGTGGTCGCGGCAGCCTTGCGGAAAGAGGGTGTTCTGGTTCACCCTTATCTCGACGACTGGTTGATTCGAGCGAAGTCCAAGGTAGAGAACGTGCGAGCAATGGACAAGGTGGTGGGTCTGCTGCAGAGGCTCGGCTGGCTAGTCAACGTAAAAAAGAGTCATTTGATTCCTGCTCAAGATCTCGAGTACCTTGGGGTTCGTTTCGACACGGCGAGAGGGTTGGTGTTCTTGCTGGCTCGCCGAGCTCTGGCCTTGCGCCAGCTTGTTCGCAAGTTTTTAGGGTTCCCCGCGCCTTCCGCTTGGTGGTACCTGCGGCTACTGGGGACAATGGCAGCGACTCTAGAGGTGGTTCCGTGGGCCAGATTTCATATGCGGCCGTTGCAGAGAGCACTTCTGAGATGCTGGTCGAACCAGTCAGATTCTCTGAACCGATGGTTGCCCTGCTCGAGGCGGGTTCGGCAATCCCTGCGGTGGTGGCTATCCCCGAAATCGCTGCAAGCGGGTTTACCCCTGGAACAACCGATTTGGATCCCTCTGATGACAGATGCGAGTCTGATGGGCTGGGGAGCCCATTGCGAGGGTCAGTACGCGCAAGGGGTTTGGTCAGCCCGAGAAGCTTCTTGGTCCATCAATCGTCTTGAGTTGTGGGCAGTGCGGCTGGCACTGCAGAGTTTCGAGCAATCGGTGACAGGCCGAGCAGTGCGAGTACTCTCGGACAATTCAGCGACGGTGGTGTATCTGAACAGGCAGGGCGGTACAGGAAGTCTAGCCATTGAAGAGGAGTCGGAGAAGTTGTTCGAGTGGGTGGAGCCTCGTCTGTTGGCCATTTCAGCGGTGCATGTCGCGGGCAAAGACAACGTGATGGCAGATTTTCTCAGCAGAGTGCGGGTGGACACCGGCGAGTGGGAGCTTCACCCGCAGGTTTATGCGCAAATAGTTCGCAGATGGGAGGCTCCGGTCATGGACCTCATGGCGACCTTTCACTCGGCAAAAACAAGCAGGTTCTTCAGCAGGCGAAGGGAGCGGATGTTGGAAGGCATCGACGTGCTCATTCAGTTTTGGCCGGAGTCCGGTCTCCTCTGTCTTTCCGCCGTGGGCTCTGATCGGCCGGGTGGTGCAACGGATAGAAGCGCATCATGGCAGGGTCTTGCTTGTGGCTCCGGATTGGCCCAGACATCCCTGGTCTGCGGATCTAGTGCGTCTGCTCGACGGAAGGCCATGAAGGCTTCCTCCCTTGGTGGATCTGCTGATTCAGGGTCCGCTGCGGATGCCTCAGGTGGATTGGTTCTCGCTTACGGTCTGGCCATTGAGAGGGCTAGGTTGAGGAAGAAGGGTTATTCTTCGGCAGTGATTGCCACTCTTCTTCGCGCTAGGAAATCCTTGACTTCGCTCGCGTATGTCCGGGTGTGGCGGATTTTTGAGGACTGGTGTTCGGGCAGCGACGGCTTCGGTGCCAGTGATCCTCAGTTTCTTGCAGGACGGTTTTGAGAAAGGATTGGCTGCCAATTCCTTGAAGGTGCAGCTAGCGGCACTCGCGTGCTACCAGGGCAAGATTCTCGGGAGTACGCTGGGGGCGCTCTCGGATGTTCAACGTTTTCTAAAGGTGGTATTCAGGCTGCGTCCCTCGCGCAGAGTGTCGGTGCCCCCGTGGGACTTAAATCTGGTGTTACGGGCCTTGGTTCAGAAACCCTTTGAGCCGCTCAGCCAAGCGTCCATTAAAGATCTAACGCTGAAGACAGTTTTTCTAGTGGCCATTTGTTCAGCGAGGCGGATTTCAGAGTTGCAGGCTCTGTCATGTAGAGAACCATTCTTGTCTTTTTCTAGAGATAAAGTGGTTTTGAGACCTGTTCCTTCCTTTCTGCCCAAGGTAATTTCCCCGTTCCACTTGAATCAATCAGTTTTTCTGCCAGTGTTTAGCTCGGAGGCAGAAGGTGCTGCAGGCCGGGGATTGCACCGTCTGGATGTGTGACGAGTGCTGCGTCGGAACCTCACGGTTTCGGAGACATTCTGTAAGTCCGACCGTCTGTTCGTGCTTTTCGGCGGAGTTCGGAAAGGTGAAGCAGCGGCGAAGGCTTCCATTTCCAGGTGGATTAAAGAGGCGATTGCCTCGGCGTACATTCTGCAGGGGAGTGTGGTCCCGCTGGGGTTGCGGGCTCACTCTACTAGAGCGCAAGCGACGTCCTGGGCAGAACATAGTCTTGTTCCGCCTGTGGAGATTTTCAGGGCAGCGACCTGGTCGTCTCTTCATGCTTTCAGTAGGCACTACCGGTTGGATGTGTTGGCCGCTCGGGATGCTAGTTTTGGTTCAGCGGTGTTGCACGCCAGTTTGCAAGGTCCCGCCCGGTGTTAACTGCTCTGTGACATCCTGGATGTGGAGGACTAAACTGGAGGATCACTCAGGAAATAGAAATTACACTTACCTGGTAATTGTAGTTCCTGGAGGGTCCAGTTTAGTCCTCCTTCTCTCCCAAGAGACAGGTTTGTTGGTGTGGCGCGCTTGGTGTAAAGGCGGAGAACTTTTAAGTAACATTTTTTCGGGTCCTTTTGGTGGGATCCCTCAGCTCTCTCCTTTCTTGTCGCCTGTTCAGTCCGTGTTTGTCGGTTCCTGTGACTGTTTCTTGGTTCCGTTGACAGGGTGGACGCAATGTGCAGAGTTCTGGCTTCTTCGTTTGGGGAGGGAGTCAAATTAAAGATAAGGGGAGTAAGTTAGTTTATAGTTGAGGTGTTTTTTACTTGACTAATGTGTTGCCTCTTTAGGTCTGCTTTGTTACTAGTTCACTGGGGGCTTATGGGAGCTCCAGCAGCATACATCCTGGGATGACAAGATTCTGATTGGTCCAGTCTCCATGCTGCAGGAGGAGGTGCACTACCCGGATGTGGAGGACCAAACTGGACCCTCCAGGAACTACAATTACCAGGTAAGTGTAATTTCTATGTATTAATACATAAATAAATTTTTCCTAATGGAAAGGAAGTTTTAAAACAAGGGGCTGATCTCAGAAACAACGTCAGGAAATATTTGTTGCGTAAAGGGTTGCAGATATCTGGAATACTTTCCTGTAATGGGCGGTGGAGGCTAAAACAGTAACAGACTTCAAAATGGCATGGAATAAACATGGAGTATTCAGTATTTTCAGAATGTGAATGAATATTGGAAGCGTGCAATAATGGCACTATAGACTATGGGGATAGCCATAACCTACATGGAGGGGAGGGTATAACTACTTTGTGAAGAAATGGATAAACTCTACCAGGTAATTGCCATGGGAAGGAAACCTGAAACAGAAAATTGACAAATTTTGGGCAAGGCAAGGCAAGGCAGATGCTCCCCAGGAAACAGAGCTGGCCCAACCATTAAGCAAGACTAGGCCGTCACCTAGGGCAGCAGCTTCTGAGAGGCAGCAAAGCACAAAAGAGATCCTGACATCAGCACATTCCTTTACCTGCATACTGTGCATACAAATCACAGTTTAATATTTAAAAGCATGATGTTCATTTATATATTTTATCAAGATTATTGATATGTGCGGGGCAGTGTTGGGCTAGTCATGATTTTTGGGTTTAATTATCAAATTTTGGGAAGGGACAGTAAGGCTGCCTAGGGTGCCCAATGCCCTGTCTGAAAAACTGCTGAATCATAGAACCCAAGGTTACCAGATGTCCTTGATTTTTCAGGGATTGTCCCTGACTTCAATACTCTCAGCAATATCCTATCCTCAGTTCCAGTAGAAGACTAACCAGTGTACATCTCTTCTCCTCTCCCAGCATATTTGCAGCAAGCAAGCAAGCAGTCCTAGACTGCAGATGTTGACAGCAGGAGTGACGCACAACAGCACATCAGCTTCCTATGTCACATAGGGTTAGTCTCATGAGAGCCATGGAACTTTTGCAGTTCTTGCAAGACTGGTCCTGTGTAGCACAGAAAGCTGACGTGCTGCAAAGTGCTGCTTTTGCTGCTAATTTGTGTGCTGTAGGGTTGCAAGGAGAGGGCTGGCACTGGTAATCCACAGTGGAGAGTGTGGACTAAACCAAATTAGATTGTGATTCAGAACTGAGAAGACTAGTGGAGGGACAGTGATTACCAAAATCATGTAGGGGAGATGTGGAAAAAAACAATTGGTGAAGGATTAATATGACAGAGCGCCTTCAGGGATTGAGGAAAGACTGAAGATGAGAAGGAGAAAAAAATGGAATAGGGGGTAGGAAGAAGGAGAAAGAGGGAGGGCCAATGACTGAAAAAGAGAGAGAATTTTTGGTTTTAGCTTACGTCTTTTCAGTGGTAACTCAAGGCAAGTTATATTCAGGTACAGTGGGTATTTCTTGTCCCCAGAGGGCTTACAGTCTGTCTGTACCTAAGACAGTGAAGGGTTAGGTGTCAAGATGAAGGAGCAGAATAGGGAGAAAGGACCTGTAATAGTAGAAATAAGTGGGAATGAGGGGCATGGTGTTCTTTGTGAGGGAGAGGACGAGATGGTGGGGGGTGGGGGTGAAATAAAGAGATTAAAGAGAGAGATTATTAGAGAAAGACATCATGCTTGGCATGGTAGAAGGTCAACGCAAAAGAGGAAGGCCAGCAATGAGATGGATTTATACAATAACAGCTGCTATGGGTGTCAGTCTATCAACAATGAGCTGCCTGACTGAACACCAAACACAGTTTAGGACAACTATCCAGAGGGTTGCCTTGAATCGACACCGGCTCGACGGCACTTAACAACAACAGAGGAGATGGGGGTGAGGAAGTCCAGGGAGATGAAGAATGAAGGAGAAAGAACAGAGGAATGAAAGTAGGCAAGGAGAAGAATATGGAGAGGAGAGAAGAAAGAAGAGAAAGCATTAAAATATCCACTCGGAAAGCAAGAAACAAAGGAAAATGAGAGCATTGAAATACAAAATAGATAAGGACACCAGAGCGAGAGAGAGTGAAAATAAAATCAAATCAGTAGAGACAAATACAGAGAAGGAGAAAGTGATGTTGAACCAGAAACTCAAGTCACAGACATCAAAAGTTAGAAAACTATTTTTTTTCATTATTCTTTTAATTTCATTAAACAATCATAAGGTGCAATGTCATCTGTACTTGGTAAGTAATATCAAAATCATTAAAAAAACATCTTGGACTAACATCAAGAACACACAAAGAAAAACAGAGAACCACAACCAATGACCTATAAATTGTAAGAGAGCGTCCACTAATAAATCCAAAGGAACATGGAAAAAAAAGGAGGAAAAAAGAAAAGATCCTTTAGTCATGGTCAGGTATCCCTCCAAAAGCACAATGCCTTTAAATCAAGGAGACATAAATCACCTCTCCTGGAAGCCTAAATATTGATAAGAGTCTGATATATCTCTTTGACCATATAAAAAAGCTTCTTTATTGAAAATACATACCAGACCTCCCTCACCAAATGTGAGATGGGAGCTTTGCTGGAGACTGGCGAAAGAAGGTGGCAGTATGATGAACAGGTACCTGTTAATGGTCAAGTAGATGATTCGCCTCTGTCAGTGTTCAGCCTAAATCTCTCCAAGCTGTGAATTAATCATAAGGTATTTGGTTTGGAGGGAATCCGAAACAGAGTATTTCTTTGAATCCAAAAGATCCTAATTACTGGGAAGGTCCACCACATATGGAAAAACAGGCAGCTCATTTTATACAAATGCTCAGGGGTGTAGTACCACCCATAAAATATCTTGTACCTATTTTCTTGGACTAGTAGAATTCCTGTTTTTCAATCTCTCAAATAAGTCTGACCAGTCATCATCAGAGGGTGGGTTTGTTGACATGCCCTGTTTGGGGGGAGAAAGTGAGCAAGGCAGACTGTGGCTCTCAACGAAACTACTACTAGACCAGTCTTTTCACAACGGTCACCCCTGTCACCAATTCCGCTTTCCAATATTTGAAAATTTTGAGTAGATTTCAAAGGAAGTTGCTTCTTAATCAAAACAGGTAGTTCCAAGGATCTCTTGCCAAAGAAAACAAAGTTCAAAAGTTTGCCAGCATAAAAAAGAGTGCTAAGGTGTTCATGGCCACATAACCAAAACCAAAGCTGGGTTTATTGTATGGTGGTCCAGAGGAGATAACCAGGTGTCCAATTAAAGTACCAGTTGAAGTCCCTATAAGGAGGTTGAAGATTTTTACAAGCTATTGGACCTTTATAAACTCAAAGGTATGAATTTTGTAATGCGTACGAAATGTCCTTAGCATGCAGGCTGCGCTTTAGCATATAGGCTCCATTATTAATTCGTGATTATGTTACTGAAATTAATTATCAAAGTTACCTCTAGCAACTGCTGCTTATTAGGTCAAAAACTTGTCCGTTGTTCTTTGAAACCATCGTACTATCTTGAGCTCACACGTATGCTTCCTGACTCCTTTATCTTTATTTAATTTCTTGATATACCGCCCAGGCTGAAAGGCATTTGAGTGGTTTACAAATACTACAAGCAGGTACTGGATATATTCCCTCATCCCCGAAGGGCTCACAATCTAACCTATTATTTGCACACATTGTCTGAATTATTCCATTTATTTCTGAGACGACCACCTCCCTTTGACTAGGATAGCTCCTTTTTGAAGACAAGCAGGTTTATCAGGTCCTGTAATCTAAGCAGAAACAATTTTTACAGTGCATATATGGGATTTCATAACTCTGACAGCTTCTTAACTGCTCTCATCTTCCTTCCGCCACCCCCACCTCTGACTGAATTGGACATATTTCCAGTTCACTTTGCAGCTATTTTTTTATTCCTAGCTTGAACCAAATCTTCCTCTTCTCTGTTGAGAAAGCAGGATGTAATCTGTCATACCAGCCAGTGATCTCATCACACAATGTTGGAACAAGAGTTCTCCCAGACTCAGAACTAGGGTCTGAGTTTATGTGGCCCTTCCTGCATGCAATGGTCCCATCGGGTTTTTTCTTGTCTCCCATATTTTGAAGAGTTTTCCTCCTCTTTAGTCTCTCAGAGGGCTAATTACTAAGGAGCGCTATGTTAGCATGTATTAATTCACCGTTAACATGTTATTTTAGTGCAGGTTCTATGTTATTCACTTGGACCAGGGTCGACACTACCCAGTAAGCCGGGTAAGCATGGCAGGAAGGTGCCGTTGCTAGCCGCCCACCATCCACCACTTCAGAAAAGAAAGCAGCCGCAAGAACATTTCTCTGTTCCCGTGGCTCTGCTATCTTTTAAACTGCTGGACTGTGGCGTTTCCAGCAGTAACAAGCACTTCCTGTTTCTTACGTATAAGAAACAGGAAATGCTTATTATTGCCTTTAGAAGCTCTGCAGTCCAGGTATGGATATCAGAAGGAGAAAAGACAAAGGAAGTTGATAGGTCTTTGAAGAGGGTGAGAGAAGGTGGAAATGGGAGAGATAAAAGGGGGAATTTGAGTCTGGATAGGGGTAAGATATAAGAAAGGAACTGAAGGTGAACAGGGGATGAGTGACAGGGAAGAAGCTGGGGTTGGTGAAGAAATAGAGGTAGTGGAAAGAAGACCTGGTTGGAGAAGAGTTCTAAGGCAGAAGCACAAAATAGTGGAAAAGGAGGAGTAGAAGGTGAGTGAAAGGTAGGGGGAATAGGAGGATGAAAATAAATGAGAAACAGAGGAGGGGAATAGGAGGACTAGGCAAGTAAGAGTAGAAAATGGAAAGCTGGTAAATAAGTGAAAGGTGAAAAGGAGATTGAAGACTGGAGGAAGGAACTGGATGAGTGAAATCTAGCTATACATACAGTAGATAAAAAAGCAGAAGAGAAAAATGAGTAAACAGGCAGATAATTGTCAAATAGATGCAGGTGAAGAAGGGAAGAAGAAAGTGAACTTGAAGAAAAAGAAATTGGAATTTAGACCATGAAAAAAGACTTAGAAACTAAGAAGAAGTGGTAAAAAGAGACCAGAACCAACCCAAGTTGAAAAATAAAACAATCAGAAAACAGAAATACATTTATTTTCAGTTTCTAAAGAATGTAATATGCCAGTTTTGAAAGTGTGGGTTTCATTGTATTCTGTCCACTACAGAAGGAAATGCTTTTTTGTTGCTCTTTCTTCAGTTTTCCACTGCTTACAGAGTCGTTTTTTTGGTGGGTTTTCCATTTCCTTTTTGTCTGCTGTTTGCTTCTAATTAATAGCCTCTTATTCTTTACTATGTGGTGGTTTGTGCTTTGCCTATATTATCGAAGTGAGGGACTGGGTTAACATGTAGGTTATGTATTTGGGATCTGAAGCAATTCATCTTGTTCTTTTTTCCCAGTTAGGAGGTGTATTGCTTGCCAGAAATGGGATATGCTGGGTCTGAGTCCTCTTTGTCTTGGGTTTGTTGTTTGACTTGTTGTCTAGTTCTGCAAATGTGAAGATTTTCAGACGACCCCTAGCTGGTTGTGGGTCCATTTCTCCGAGGCAGTGGGTGTAGCAAAATGATACCTAGAGACAGGTGTTTGTAGAGTAGATGTTTTATGTAAGAAGTAAGCTTGCACTTAGCAGAATATGTTACAATGTGGCTAGTACAGCATGCATGACAGAGGTGTGGATGTACGTGTGATGGAAGCTTAATGTGTGCTGCTGTGTATGTGTGCGTGTCTGTCTCTGTCTCTGTAATATCCCATCCAGCCAGTGCTTATATGCACAGAAGTTGTAA
Organism: Ichthyophis bannanicus; assembly: GCA_033557465.1. Lineage (NCBI taxonomy): Eukaryota > Metazoa > Chordata > Amphibia > Gymnophiona > Ichthyophiidae > Ichthyophis > Ichthyophis bannanicus. Next base: position 102,510,740 of record CM066032.1, on the reverse strand, counting down.
ATTTTCATTATTTTTCCTCTGTTCTCAGTATCTGTCCTTTGTTATGAAGAGATGCTTCCTCTGGTCCGTCCGCCCCCCCCCCCCCCCTATTGACATGCAGGTGTGAGCTTGCCTGTGTATACAGTTGTTAGTATGCTAAATAAAGCTCCTTTGATGTGGAAATGGCCAGTAGATGCCTGCAGACATTGTCTACCTACACTGACATCACTAAGCCAGGAGTTAGAGCTTCTGATTGTGCAGTACTTCCCAGAGGCTGTAGTCAAGCTAATTCAGGCCAGCTGAATTGCATTCTGAGTAGATTTGTTGAACAATGCCATACATATGAACACTGGTATTCTACATTATTTGTAGTGCTGGCATTTCATAGCTAGTGTTAGTATAATTTGAGTTCTCGAATTTGGTGCTAATATGGTATGGTATGGTATGGTATGGTAAGTGTCTGTTTGTCAATTTGTCTTACTTCAGTCTCTGGAGAGTTTGTGTTGCTATCACCAATGCATGGCCAGAATTTGAACAGAATTATTTTGTGTGTTCAGTTGTAAAATGAAACATTTTACTTCAGCTCTCTGCCCATTGCAGGGGGAGCTATATTAATTAGTCTGGGAATGTCCCATGTGAATGAATAATTGCCATGTGTGCTTTACGTAAAATATGTATGAAGCACAACTGATTTAAGTGTAAATCTAAAGTGAGAAACTGAAGTAACTAAAGGGCAGAATTCGGGATGGAGCTTGGCTCCCCAACCAAAAAGGAATTAAGATGCCCCTGTCTAGAGCAGTGGTTTTCAACCTAGCCCTCAGGACACAGGGAAATTTTATAAACCCTTTTTCACACACAAAAATTCCTCTTCCATATCATTTGACTAGACAGTCCAGATGAGTGGGTTATGCTCCCCAGTCAGTTGGTGGAGCCAATTTTCTGTGTTGTTATCACTTCTGTATATACTGTGGTGCAGTACTGAGAGAAGCCGGTATTGTCTGCCTCCAGTAGGTTCTCGAGTGCGGAACCAAGTATCCTCTGCTCCAGTTGTGGAACACTGCCTGCAGTATAATCATGAGTTTTCTCACTTGCATTGGACAATAATCGATCGTGTCCCCCTGAATCCCCGGGGGGCGACCGTGTAGCCTTGCTACAACGGTGTGAGCAATCCTGGATCTTTTGACTTAACACTGTGGTCCCCCTTGGATTGAACAAAGAAATTGATTGGGCAAGTCTTTGTTAAACCTCATCTATGACGCGGTAGGGTTCCCCTGATTCCGTGGGGTTTCCCTGCTGACTGATTGGATCCTTGTTGTGAGTGATGGCTGCTTGTGGCCAATAAGAATATCTCTTCCGGTGAAATAATCCGAGTGAAAAACTCGGCGTTTTTTGGCGGTTTACACAGATTGAAGAGTATTGCACTTGATACAGGAACTGTTTCCGAAACGTGCACATCGTGCCTTATTCAGAGAGGACTGTGTTCTGCCGCGTTATTGAATACGTTTTTCATCAATATTAAGTTAAGCCTTTTTAAATGCTAATATGCAGTTTTTTGAAACTTGAATAAAATGGATGTTGCCATCTGGTGTGGTTAGAGCAATTTTCTAATCTCCCTTGGTCCCATCCGACAAAAAGAAATTTACTTATATTTAGTTATCTAGTGAAACCATGCCTGCCTCATATCCTGCATTCCATTGGATTCCAGATACCTCAGTATCCTGTGTTTTAGCAGTGTTTCGATTAACTTACTCACCACAGAGGTCAGACTAACTGGCCTTTAGTTCCCAATCTCATCCTTACTTCTGCTTTTGTGTAAAGGGACCTCATGTGCTCTTCTCAAGTCCTTTAGGACCACTCTCAACTCTAAAGAAACTTTGAAAAGTTCAGACAGTGGCACCACTAGAACACACCTAATTTCCTTCAGGACTCTCAATATATCCCTTCTGGCCCCATCACTTCTCTCCTCCTCCAAACTGACTACCTGCTCCTCTGTTCCCATTCCCACTTGTCTACTATGTTTTATCTCTTCTGCCATCATTCCTTCCATCTGACATATCCTTAACTTATCGCTTTCCACTGCAACTGTTCCTGTGGCCATGGCCGGTCCAAGGGTTTCTGCCACCCTAGGCAGACGCTCCAGCCGTGCCGCCTCTTCCCCCCTGCACCGAGCTGCACCCCCTGCATACCGAGCTGTACCCCCCTCCCCCCCCCCCGGATGCCGAGCAGTGCTACCATCAATTCCAGTGGCAACTCGGCAGCAGGTCATGTGCTTTAGCACATATGGCCTGCCGCTTCTGATCCCCCTCTGACATAACTTTGAGGGTTCAGAAGTAGTAGGCCATGTGTGCCGAAGCACGTGGCCTTCCATTGAGCCTATCTTCCCCCTCCCCAGCTGCTGGAATCGACGTCAGTGTGGCGCTGCTCAGCACTGTGGGGGTGGGAAGGGCAGCGCGGCTCAGCACATGAGGGGGCAACAAGCCATGTGTGCTGAAGCACATGGCCAGCCGCCCACAGAGATCTGTCACCTTAGACCAATGTTCCCTCTAATTTTCTGTAGGCTGTGTGCGCATAAAATATCAGCTGTGCAGATTTTGAAGGAAAGTTAATTTTTTGTGCGCCACATAATGACACTCGGAGTTATATACTTTAAAACTTGACTACACGTCAGAATACAGTATGTACACCACATTAATTGCACTAGAAAATATTGTAGAACTTGTGAAAACCATAAATACACAACAACTTTTAAATTTTAAGATGTCTGTGTTCTTTTCTATCAGAATCAGAACTGTAATTTTTGTGCGCTCTGTTGTAAAGTATGTGCACTCGCTCGGCGAGGTGTGTGCGCGCGCACACGCGCACAGCTTAGAGGGAACAGTGCCTTAGACGGCTGCCTAGTGGATGGGCTGGCCCTGCCTGTGGCCTTCAAACATGCTGTGGTTACACCTCTCCTCAAAAAACCTTCACTAGATCCTACCTGTGCCCTACTATTTAGCACTTATATAGCGCCACGCACGCACGCAGCGCTGTACAGACATACATACAAGAGACAGTCCCTACTCGTGAGAGTAGCGCTTTTCCGAGCTTATAATCTAGTCAAGACAAAACAGAGCATTAGTCAATTTGGTGCAGAGCACAATATGGTCTTTACAACTCAGTCATGAAAATTGACGGGAGTCAGGTTAAGATAAAGGATAGAAGTCAGGATCTGAAAGCGACAGTGAAGAGGTGGGTCTTTGACCTGGATTTTAAGAGGGCCAGAGAGGGTGCCTGGCATATAGAGAGAGGTAGAATGTTCCAGGTGTAAGGAGCAGCAAGGTGAAAGGAGCGAAGTTGGGAATTAGCGGTGCGAGTGAAAGGCCTAGAAAGAAATAAAGAAACACAGTCACACACAAATATCAATAACGTCAGCCCAACCACGTAAACTTTCCTGTCTCAACTTCACTTCACACCTCTTCAATAGATTAACAATACACTATTCAGACTCTGACACTGTTATGTAAATAGTTGTTTTGTAAATAGTTGCTCCTGTTATCCTGTTATCCAAGTTGGTTTGCCTGTTTAACTGTAAAAAATCAGATAAATGTAAATTGTCTGAAGTTTCTTGTTCCATGTAAACCGCGCTGATAATGAATAGTGCGGTATATAAAAAATGTTAATAAAAATAAAAAAAAATAATAAAAGAAGTAATTTGTTAACGGAGCGAAGTTGCCGAGGGGAGATGTAGGGAGAGATCAGAGATGAGAGGTATTGAGGGGCCACAGAGTGAATGCATTTATAGGTCAGTAGGAGAAGTTTGAATTGGATGCGGAATTGGATAGGGAGCCAGTGAAGCGACTTGAGAAGAGTAGTGTGGGCATGGCGAGACTGGCGGAAGATAAGTCGAGCAGCATAGTTTTGTATAGACTGAAGGGGAAGGAGATGGCTCACGGGAAGATCAGCAAGGAGTAGGTTGCAGTAGTCGAGCCGAGAGGAGATTGAGTGGATAAGTGTTTTGGTAGTGTGTTCAGAAAGGAAGGGGCGGATTTTGCTAATGTTGTAGAGAAAGAAGCAGCAGGTCTTAGGTACGAGCTGGATATGTGTGGAGAAGGAGAGAGAGAGGTACATAAGAACATAAGATATGCCATACTGGGTCAGACCAAGGTCCATCAAGCCCAGTATTCTGTTTCCAACAGTGGCCAATCTAGGTCATACGTACCTAGCAGTTTCCCCAAGGGACACAGGTTCCACAATGCTTGTATTGGTTCAAGCATTGATATCCTGGGTCCCTTCTTAATAATGGTTTATGGACCTTTCCTCCAGGAACTTGTCCAAACCTTTTTTAAACCCAGCTACACTAACAGCCTTTACTACATCCTCCGGTAACAAATTCCAGAGTTTGATTACACGTTGAGTGAAAAAATATTTTCTTTTATTAGTCTTAAATAGTTTACCCTGTAGCTTCATTGCATGTCCCCTAGTCTTTCTATATTCTGATAAGGTAAACAATCGATCTACGTTTACCGTTCCACTCCGTTCATTAATTTATAGACTTCTATCATATCTCCCCTCAGCCGTCTCTTTTCCATGTTAAAGAGCCCCAACCTTTTTAGCCTTTCTTCATAGGAGTAGCCTTCCATCCCCTTTACCATTTTGGTGGCTCTTCTCTGAACCTTTTCTAAAATCGCTATATCCTTTTTAAGATACGGCGACCAGAATTGCACACAATATTCAAGGTGCGGTCTCACCATGGAACGATATAGAGGCATTATAATATCTTTTGTTTTATTTTCCATTCCTTTCCTTATCATACCTAGCATTCTATTTGCTCTCTTGGCTGCCGCTGCACACTGGGCCGAGGGTTTTAACATGGTATCCACAATGACGCCTAAATCTTTTTCCTGGGTGGTGGTTCCTAATGTGGAACCTTGCATCGTGTAACCATAGTTTGGGTTGTTCTTCCCTAGGTGCATAACCTTGCACTTCTCCACATTAAATTTCATCTGCCATTTTGATGCCCAGTCTTCCAATTTATCAAGATCCTCTTGCAATTTTCCACAATCCTCCTGGGTTTTAACAATTTTAAATAGTTTTGTGTCATCTGCAAATTTGATAACCTCACTTGTTGTTCCACTTTCCAGGTCATTTATGAATATGTCAAAAAGCAGTGGACCCAGCACAGATCCCTGGGGTACACCACTATTCACCTTTCTCCATTGGGAAAATTGGCCATTTAGCCCTACCCTCTGCTTTCTATCTTTTAACCAGTTCCTGATCCACAATAGTACACTGCCTCCTATCCCATGACTCTTTAGTTTTGCCAAAAGTCTCTCATGAGGGACCTTGTCAAAGGCTTTCTGAAAGTCCAGATAACCCTAGATCAGGGGTCTCAAACTCCAGTCCTGGAGGGCCGCAAACCAGTCAGGTTTTCAGGGTGTCCCTAATGAATATGCATGAGATATATTTGCATACAATGGGGGCAGTGCATGCAAATATCTCTCATGCATATTCATTAGGGATACCCTGAAAACCTGACTGGTTTGCGGCCCTCCAGGACTGGAGTTTGAGACCCCTGCCCTAGATTGTGGGCCGAGGGAACAGGGAGGATCATAGATCTATCCACGGAGACTGAGAATGGGGGAAGAGGAGGGGAGGAGTTGGGGGGAAAGACAAGGAGTTCAGTCTTGACCATGTTCAATTTTAAGCGGCGATGAGACATACAGGCAGCGATGTCAGAAAGGCAGGCAGAGATCTTGGTCTGGATTGCTGGAGAAATATGAGGTGTAGAGAGGTAGATTTGGGAGTCATCGGCATAGAGATGGTACTGAAAGCCATGGGAGGAGATAAGTGCGCCAAGGGATTGGGTATAGAGAGAGAGAAGGAGGGGGCCTAAGACGGATCCCTGGGGTACACCAACATGGAGTGGGGTGGGAGAGGAGGAGGAGCCACCAGAGCATACACTAAAGGAGCGATGGGAGAGGTAGGAGGAGAACCAGGATAGTACGGAGCCCTTGAAACCAAGCGAGGAGAGGGTGGTGAGGAGAGGATTGTGGTCAACAGTGTCAAAGGCAGTGGAGAGGTCGAGAAGAATGAGGACAGAGTAGAGGCCCTTAGATTTAGCCAGGAACAAGTCATTGAAGACTTTTGTAAGAGCCGTTTCAGTGGAGTGTAGGAGACAGAAGCCGGATTGTAGTGAGTCCAGGAGGGCCTGGGAGGTGAGGAAGTTGAGGCAGCAGAGGTTGACTGCTCGTTCTAGTAGTTTGGATATGAAGGGAAGGAGGGAGATAGGTCGATAGTTAGGACAGGTGGGATTGAGTGAGGGTTTCTTGACGAGAGGTGTGACAACAGAATGTTTGAAGTCAGCGGGGACAGTAGCAGTGGAGAGTGAAAGGTTAAGAATATGAGAGATGGAGGGGACAACGGTAGGGGAGATGGGGTGTAGGAGATGGATGAGGATAGGGTCAGAGGGAACAGGTGGTGGGTTTGGAGGAGGAAAGAAGGAGTGTGGTTTCCTCTTCGGAGATCGTAGGGAAGGAGGAGAGGGTAGAAGAGGAGGTATGGATGGGGGGTAGAATTGGGGAGGGGGGAGGTAGATGAGGAAGTAGGGAATTGGAGGGTAATCTTGTGGATTTTGTCATGGTAGTAGTTGGCTAGGGTTTGGGCAGAGAGGGAGAGTGGTACCGGGGGCGTGGGCACCTTGAGGAGGGAATTGAGGGTATTAAAGAGGCAGCGAGGATCAGAAGCAAGGGAGTTAGTCAGATGGATATAGTATTCTTGTTTGGCAAGTGCTATGGCTGACTGGAAGGAGCCAAGCATGAATTTGAAGTGTAGAAGGTCTTCCGGGGAGCCGGATTTGGTCCAGGCATGTTCAGCAGAGCGGACACAGATACGTAAATAGCGGGTTATGGAAGAAAGGCAGGGCTGGGGAGCAGAACGTCGGACGGGACGTGGGGTGGGTGGGGCAAGAGTTTTGAGAGCCGAGGATAGTGCAGCATTATAAGAGGATACTGCCTCATCGACGGACTTGGAGGACATAATGGAGGAAAGAGATGGAGAAATGGTGGAGGAGAGGGTCAGGGGATCAACATTTTGAAGGTTTCTAAATAGGTCGGAGGAGACAGGACGAGGTAGAGACGGTGGAAGCTGAAGATTAAAGGTTAAAAATTGATGGTCAGATGAGGGAAGGATTGAGTTGCGGAATTTTGAGGGAGAGGAATTAGAGAAGAGTATCAGGTCAAGGCAGTGGCAATGCAGGTGGGTGGGGGCAGTGGAGCAAAGTTGGAGGTCGAACAAGGAGGTGAGGGCGAGGAACTTTAAAGCATGGAGATCAGAGAACATAAGAACATAAGACATGCCATACTAGGTCAGACCGAGGTCCATCAAGCCCAGTATCCTGTTTCCAACAGTGGCCAATCTAGGTCATACGTACCTAGCAATATCCCCAAAAGACACAGGTTCCACAATGCTTGTACTGGGTCAAGCATTGATATCGTGGGTCCCTTTCTAATAGTGGTTTATGGACCTTTCCTCCAGGAACTTGTCCAAACCTTTTTTAAACCCAGCTATACTAACAGCCCTTACTACATCCTCCGGTAACAGATTCCAGAGTTTGATTACACGTTGAGTGAAATATATTTTCTCTTATTTGTCTTAAATAGTTTACCCTGTAGCTTCATTACATGTCCCCTAGTCTTCCTATATTCTGATAATGTAAACAATTGATCCACGTTTATCCGTTCCACTCCATTCATTAATTTATAGACCTCTATCATATCTCCCCTCAGCCGTCTCTTTTCCAGGTTAAAGAGCCCTAACCTTTTTAGCCTCTCTTCATAGGAGTAGCCTTCCATCCCCTTCACCAATTTGGTTGCTCTTCTCTGTACTTTTTCTAATAATGCTATGTCCTTTTTAAGATACGGTGACCAGAATTGCACACAATATTCAAGGTGCGGTCGTACCATGGAGCAATACAGAGGCATTATAATATCCTTTGTTTTATTCTCCATCCCTTTCCTTATGATACCTAGAATTCTATTTGCTTTCTTGGCCGCCGCTGCACACTGGGCGGAGGGTTTTAACATGTTATCCACAATGACTCCTAAATCTTTTTCCTGGGTGGTGGTTTCTAATGTGGAGCCTTGCATCGTGTAACTATAGTGTGGGTTGTTCTTTCCAAGGTGCATAACTTTGCACTTGTCCACATTAAATTTCATCTGCCATTTGGATGCCCAGTCTTCCAATTTATCCAGATCCTCCTGCAGTTTTCCACAATCCACTTGGGTTTTAACAACTTTAAACAGTTTTGTGTCATCTGCAAATTTGATAACCTCACTAGTTATTCCCTTTTCCAGGTCATTTATGAATATGTCAAAAAGTAGCGGACCCAATACAGATCCCTGGGGTACTCCACTATTCACCTTTTTCCATTGGGAATATTGGCCATTTAGCCCTACCCTCTGCTTTCTATCTTTTAACCAGTTCCCGATCCACAATAGTACACTGCCTCCTATCCCATGACTTTTTAGCTTCGCCAAAAGTCTCTGATGGGGGACCTTGTCAAAAGCTTTCTGAAAGTCCAGATACACTATATCAACCGACTCACCTTTGTCTACCTGTTTATGCACACCTTCAAAAAAACAGATCAGATTAGTAAGACAAGATCTTCCTTGTCTAAAGCCATGTTGGCTGTCTCCCATTAGGCCATGACTATCTACATGCTGTGTAATTTTGTTCTTTATGATGGTTTCTACCATTTTCCCTGGTACTGACGTCAGGCTCACCGGTCTGTAATTTCCCGGGTCACCCCTGGAACCCTTTTTAAAAATTGGTGTTACGTTGGCGACCCTCCAATCTTCAGGTATTACAGATGATTTTAATGAAAGTTCACGGATTACCAATAGCAGGTCTGCAATCTCATATTTCAGTTCTTTCAACACTCTGGGATGTATACCATCCGGTCCAGGTGATTTGCTACTATTCAGTTTATCAAATAGTTGTAATATATCTTCCCGGTGTAGCGATATTTCTCTCAATTCCTCTGCAGTATCACCTTTAAATACCACTTCAGTCTTGGGTAACATCCCTACATCTTCCTCAGTAAAGACCGAAGCAAAGAATTCATTCAGTCTCTCTGCTATAGCCTTGTCTCCTCTTACTGCCCCTTTTACCCCTCTATCATCTAATGGTCCAATTGACTCTCTCACAGGCCTTTTGCTACGAATGTACTTGAAAAAGTCTTTATTTCGTGTTTTTGCTTCCGTAGCAAGTTTCTTCTCAAATTCCCGCTTTGCCTGCCTTATCAATGCTTTGCATTTAACTTGCCAGTGCTTGTGCTGTTTCCAGTTTTCATCATTTGGCTCTTTTTTCCATTTCCTGAAGGTTGCTTTTTTGGCAGCAACAGCCTCTCTGACCTCACCTTTAAACCATGCTGGCAGTTTTTTGGACTTTCTTCCACTTTTCTTAATGCGTGGAATACAGCTGGTCTGGGCTTCAAGGATAGTATTTTTAAATAACACCCAAGCTTGCTGTAAGTCTTTAACCTTTGGAACCGCTCCTTTTAGTTTTTTCCTAACTATATTCCTCATTCTATCATAGTCTCCCTTTCAAAAGTTAAAAGGTAGTACTGTGGATTCCTTTACTATCTGTCCTCCACTAATTAAATCAAACATGATCATACTATGATCACTATTGCCAAGTGGTCCCAACACCCTTATTTCTTGCACCAGATCTGGCGTTCCACTAAGGACTAGGTCCAGTATGGCTTCCCCTCTGGTCGGTTCATGAACCAGCTGCTCCAAGAAGCAGTCATTTATTTCATCTAGAAACTTTATCTCTTTAGCGTGTCCTGCTGTGCCACTGACCCAGTCGATACCGGGGTAATTGAAATCACCCATTATTACTACTCTGTTGTGACTTTTGTTAGCTTCCTTGATTTCTTTGAGCATTTCATCATCCATTTGTTCATTCTGGCCAGGCGGTCGATAGTATACTCCCACTGCCATCACCTTCCCCTTCATAAATGGAATTTCAATCCATAGAGATTCTACAGCAAATTTTGTTCCCTGCAAAACTTTAATCCTTTCTGACTCATGCCCTCTCTAACATAGAGCGCAACCCCTCCACCAATTTGATCAGCTCTATCATTACGATATAGTTTGTATCCAGGTATCACAGTGTCCCACTGGTTATCCTCCTTCCACCATGTCTCTGAGAGTGCAATCATATCTAACCTCTCATTTAGTGCTATATATTCTAACTCTCCCATCTTATTGTTTAGACTTCTAGCATTGGTATACAAGCATTTTAGAGACTGTATTTTATTAATATTAATCTGGCTATTGGTAGGCATGGGTAATTTGGAATCTTTATGCTCTGTCTGCTCCTTACTCAAGGGCATTTGGGCTAGTATACTCCCTTTTGGAACCTCACTGCTTTTGGTAGTATCCTTCAAGGATACCTTCGTCCGAACCATGCGCTCCTGGGTGACTGTCGGCATTCCCCTATTTTCTAGTTTAAAATCTTCTCTATCTCTTTTTTATGTTTAAATCTTTTTATTCTTATAACAGAAGAAACAATACATATAACAAAACCAATGGTACAAAGGAAAAAAAAAAAAACACAGAATATCGCGCACAAAGAAAGTATATGTTCAATACATTACATTCCAGTGAAGTGGGGTCATTAAGAGGAGCCTCCCAAAAGAGTAGGAGCACTTATCTCTGGTCCGAAGAAGAAGAACCAACCTCATTCAAGTACTAGTGATCCGTCTGAGACAGCAATAAACATCAGTGACCGTAGCCTTCCCTTCCCACTGATAACCAAGTTTATAGGCAAATATACACAGAATTTAGAAGTACATAGAATTTAGAATTAGCGGGGAGACTATGGCCTTAGTGAATACATTAAGGCGAGTACTATAACCTCCCTCCCCCCTCCCCCCAAACTTGTGCACCACCCCATTAGGTAAAGTACGCCTCTGTAAATAAGAAACAACTAGATTGTAGAGGAGAATCCCCCACCACACCAGTTCTACAACGATCGATAACCACCACTAGGGTACCCTCCCCCCCGTTTGCCTATCTCCAATTACCACCCCCCCCCTTTTTTGGGTTCCCGAGTGCCCCCTCCCCGGAACCCCCGGAGGCCCCCCGGGGTCCCCCCATTCACTAAGTGTGCCCCTAGTGCCACCTTCCTCCTCCATCACCAGGCTATTCCCCCTCAACAGGTCTGAGGTGTGTCTTCTCCCAGACCTGTCCCCAAACTAGAGGCCAATGAGTGATGTCAGGGTGGAAACCATATGACCAACCCCCCCCACCCCCCCCTTTCCCCCCCCCCTCCTGCCAATCCCTTCCCTTCCCGCCCCCCTCCCCACCCAAGTCCTGGCAATATGAAGAGGGAGGAACCTATGACCAATTAGAGTTCCCTAACGTCTAACTATTATACTAGGCCTTGGGAGATTCCAGACAGGCTTATGAGTTGTTCGCCCCTGTATAAGAAGTCCCCCCCCTTTTGGATTCCCAAAGCCTTACTTCATCGGCGGCAAGTAGGGGGTCAACTAGGGGATGTCCCTTAGGAGTCGGCTGCCTCAGGAGCCCCCTTGGATACGGCGACGGGCCCCAGCCGGCAACAATTGAAGGTGGGGTCCCCACCCCTGAAGGAAACGGGCCCAGCGACGCTCGTTCCCAGCCGCCGAGATTCGTTCCATAATCAGAAGTTTATGTAATCGGACCCTCCAAATCCCAATGATCGGGCCCCGTACATCTAGCCATTGCTGCAACACTGTCATTCGGGCAGACATCAGAACCAAGCGTAACCAGCGCAAGGTCCAACCACCCAGGGAAGGCCCCCAAGCGTTTTCCCACAGGTCCAACACAAAATGATGAGCGGTTAGGGGTTCCAGGTGCGGTACACACCGGAGAAGGTACACTGTCACCTGCTCCCAAAATCTCTGAGCCTTGGGGCAGTGCCAAAACATATGGCCTAACGTCGCCCTATCGGCACCACATCTTGGACAACAGGGACTTGCGGCAAACCCCGCTCTCCACGCCCTAACAGGGGCAAAATAAAGACGACGCAAAATACGGTATTGAGTGTCTCGGTGCAAGACCAATGGACTTACAGTGGGGATAGCCGCCAGCCCCCCCAGGAGAAGCCCTGCGTCTATCTCCTCACCAAGATCCACCGTCCAGGCCACCGCCAGGGCGTCAACATCAATGGGCGACAGCCCTTCCCACAGCATTTTATAAAGTACGGACACCCGGGTTCCCATTGTCCCCCCTAAAAGAGTCACTTCTAATTCCGAGCATACTTCCCCCTGTAATGCCCCATCCGGTATTGTGTTGAGATAACTCCGAAGTTGCGTGTATTGGAATATGTCCCAGGGCCCCAAGGAGAATTGCCGGCGGAGCTCAGCGAATGCCACCAGCACGCCCCCAGGGGTCAGCACATGCTCCAGATTCACCAGGCCGAGATCCTCCCAGAACTGAAAGCAAGACCGTCCGATACCGGCCGCGAAGTCGGCGTTACCCCGAATGGGGATATAGGGAGTATGGGTCGCTGAGATCCGACGCAACGCACAGAAGAACTGCCATGCTTTCCGAAAGGGGACTAAGAAGGGACCCCGGAGACTCAACGGTACCTCTCGAAGTGTTCGAGCATGAAGCAGGTATCGAGGATGTAGAGGCGCTAGAACAGCCTGAAATAACTCCGTCGGGGTCCACTCTGTTAGATCCCACAACCAATCCCGAACATGTCTTAATAAACAGGCCATGTTATACTTCCCAATGTCGGGGAATCCCATTCCCCCCAAGGCCCAAGGCTGTTGTAATATAGCCAAGCGAACTCTAGGTCTGCGGCCCCGCCACAAAAACCGGTTGAAGCAACGATCTAAGTGCCGCAGATCTGCACGGCGGAGAACTAGTGGGAGAATCTGGAGCGGATAGAGGATCTTGGGGAAGAGCGCCATTTTACATAGGGCGACCCTGCCCCCCAGTGACAGCGGTAAGTCTCGCCAACGGTCGACACATGCCGACACTTCACCTAGAATTTTATTAACATTCAACTGATATAGTTCTTCTAGGCGCGCCGGTAGATAAATACCCAAATATTTAAAGTGGCCCGCCGCCCAGCGTAGGGGAAAGGGGTCCTGCCAACCTGGCTGTCCTGCTGGGGCCAAATACAGCGCTTCCGACTTGTCTAAATTCAATCGGAACCCCGATGGTTTGCCATACTCCTTTATAAGATTCAGCAAATTGGGTAGCCCAGTCCGGGGGTCCCCCAGATGCACAAGCAAATCATCCGCAAAAGCGGCAACGCGAAATTCGGCGCTGCCCATCCGAATGCCCCGAAACTGAGAGGAGGCCCGAATACGAAGTAGAAGGGGCTCTAATGTGAGTACGAAAAGGAGTGGTGACAACGGGCAGCCCTGACGGGTCCCCTTTTGAATAGCAAATTCAGGGGACATGACTCCATTAACCATGATTGCTCCTAAAGGGTCTGCGTATAACAATTTGACCACGTCCACAAAAAAGCCTACAAAGCCCATCCTCGCCAAGGTCTGATGCATAAAGCCCCAACTTACGCGATCGAACGCTTTTTCGGCGTCGAAACTAATGAGCAACGAGGTCTCCCCGGCCAACCTCCCGGCGCCGATGGACAATAGGATCCGTTGTAAGTTATATGCAATCTGACGCCCCCGAACAAACCCCGCTTGGTCCCGGTGAATTAAGGCGGGAAGAAAGTGCGCTAGTCGATCTGCCATAATCTTGGCCAAGAGCTTGATATCGACATTGAGTAAAGAGATAGGGCGGTAAGATCCCGGTAAAAGAGGATCCCTCCCTGGCTTGGGAAGAATGGTGATTAAGGCTTTATTGGGTTCAAATGGAAATCTTCCAATGCTCACGAGATCTTCAAAGTACCCAATGAGAGGAGCGACAACTGCATCGTTCAAGGTTTTGTAAAATTCACTCCGGAATCCATCGACCCCTGGAGCTCGCCCATTCTTCAGATGCCGGATAGCTACTTGGACCTCCTGGCCTGACAGGGGCTTATTGAGGGCCTCCAAGTGTTTCCGCCTCTAGTGTGGGGAGCCCACAGCCTGCAAGAAAAGAACGTCCCTCCTCAGTTCCAGCCTCCTCGCCGACATACAGCTCCCGAAAGAAATCAGTAAAAACCCTCTCGATGGCGGCGGGATCACGTGTGACGGTACCATCCGACTGCCTGATGGCCCCAATCTGACGGGAGCCACCCGCCGGCCGCAACAGAGAAGACATCAACTTGCCAGCCTTGTTTCCAAACCTGTGAAGCTTATAACGATAGTATAACATCGATTTCTGTACACGTTGGTGAAGAAGCGTCTCCAACTCCGTCTGTACTTCCCGGAGCCTACGTGTATGCGCCCCAATGCGAGATCCCGCCGCCACCCGACGCAACTGACCCAACTCCTTCTCCAACAAAAGGATCCGCCGGTTCATCTGTCGACGCCGATGACTTTGATAACTAATAATATCCCCCCGGAGCACCGCCTTACCGGCTTCCCAAAAGGTCACGGGAGAAATATCCGACGATGTATTTAAGAGTTCATACTCCTTCCAGCGCTCCCGAAGAAAGGTTTCAAACCTCGTATCACCGCAGAGTTCCAGGGGATAACGCCAGATCTTACTGGAAGGGGAGCGACTCCCCCGCAGGTCCAAAACAACCATAGCATGATCCGAGATAACTAGGGGGCCAATGTTCGCCCTGGAGACCCAACTAAAAAGCGATTCCGTCACAAGAAAGAAGTCTATCCGAGACCAAGTGCCGTGTGCTCGGGATAAGTGTGTGTAATCACGGTCTCCAGGATGCAACACCCTCCAAATGTCGAGGAGATTGTACGCTTCGCACAGACCCCATAGATTGCGACAAGCCCGAGACCTCCCGCTTCCCAGGGGGCCAGACCGATCAAGACCACTGTCCATAGTAACATTAAAATCACCGCCTAAAATCACCTGATACCCACTAGCTTCACCCAACAGTTTGGAGAGGTCCTGAAAAAACCGAGCGTCATAGATGTTGGGACCATATACCGAGCAGAGAAACACCTTCTTCCCAGCAAGACTCCCCCATACACCAACAAAACGACCCTGAGGGTCTGAGACTACCTTTTCTTCCTCCCAGGAAAGAGATTTGGCAACGAGAATCACCACCCCCCGCTTCTTCCCCACCGCAGGGGCCCCATAGACTCGAGCCTTAAAACCTAGTCCTAATTTCTGATATTCCACTACTGATTGATGTGTTTCCTGCAGCAAAGCAATATCTGTACGATGACGTCTCAAATGCTGTAGAACCTTAGACCGTTTTACCGGGGAGCCCAGTCCACAGACATTCCAAGAGATCACTCGTGTGATTTTATCCATAGCCATTCATATATCCAAAGAGCCAAAACTTGCCCGTCATATACACACCAGAGTAGGGGCCCCCCCAGCCCAGAGCCCCTCTCCAAAGTACCCCAAGCCACTCTTTACTAAGAGCCCAGAAACTCCACTTCCATCGTCCAGTGCACTCTAATCTCCCATACACATTCACGACCCATTCAGTCAACTGAATTCCCTCTTCTCTGCCAGACATACCTTGCATCCTAACTTTTACTTTAACTTGTGACCCCCCCTCCCCCCCCCACCCTCCCAGGCGCCCCCCTCCATCCAACCCCCCCCTCACCACTCCCCCCCTCACCTCTTCCCACTGCACACCAGCTGGAGCTGGTCCCACCTTGACTTCTGTGGCATGTGGGCCCCCCCGCCCCTCCCCATCATTTATATTGTACTTTATCGTTCTACGCTCTCGCATCCACCACTCCCTCCCCACCCCACGGGTTTGTAGGGGAGGGCAAATGTGGCCCCTACCTGTCTAGAGATGTCCAGCTAGGAAAAGCTATCCTCTCCAGGGTGTAACCACGACCTATTCAGTCCCCACAGTCCCGGGGAGACCTGAGAGAAGCCCGCACAACGAGGGACTGCCCTGCTTGTATTACCCCCCCTCTCTCAACTCCGCCCCCACCCACCTCACCTTCCAACCCTTCACGGAAATAAATGATGCAGCGCTCCCACATAAGGATTCGCCCAACTTACTGGGTGTGGTGGGCGGGTTCCTCCATCCCACGGTTCATTGTCTGTAGCTGCAAAAAAAAACCCGGTTGGGGATTTTGTACTAACATGATCAAAGCACAGGTCCACAAAGCACCGAAAGTTCCCATCTGCAGTTTCCCTGTTATAACAACATGCACTGGGCGACTGAGCACCCATAAGTGACCTGAGTCACCATTAATTCAATCGAGGGGACAGCAGTCCCATCAGCATATTATATCCACATTCGTCAGACTAAATCGAACGCGACCCCCCCTACCCACAGATTTATAGGATGGGAAAGGGCAGAGAGGCAAGGAACTAAAAAGAGAAGAAGAAAAAGAAGAGGGAAGAAGAAAAAGGAAAAGGAAAATGAAAGAAGAAGAAGTTAGGAAAAGGAAAAGCCGGGGGAGGCCGGGGGGGGTGGGGCACACAAAGCAAACAGCTCTACTCACTGTTGGCGTTTGTGGGTGTTGGCCCCCCTCCCAGCTCTGCCCCGCGCCCCCCCCCCGGCCACATCGGTGAATTGGAGAGGTACGTAAAGCCCCGGGAACTCCTCAATACCCAACCCCGGGTCCAGAGAGCCGCCCCTCTCCGAAGTGAGTATGTAGGGCTCGTCAAACTCATGCCAAGTTACTTCCCCACTGCACGCGCTTTCAGAACAGTAAAACATACATTACCAGGTTCAGAACACTTCGCCGCAGAGCTCCCCATATAGCTATCACCACTCCCCTGCAGGCCACGTGCGCCCCCGCGCCCGCCTCTCCAGAAACGGGCGCGGGCAGCCGTGCATAGCAGCCGGGCAGCGGCCCCCGCCATCGTTCGCCACCCCGTTTGGCCGGGGCGCCGCCCCGCCGATCCGCACCCAGCGGCCCGCACCCCCCATACCAAATTACCGTGTACCCCTCATCCTCCCCTCACCCACGCCAGACCAGAGCCCTCCCCCAACCCCTACAGCCATATTAACATCCGTCCAAATGACCAAAACATTTACAATAGTGTCCAACGAGACACCCCTGGTATTAACGCAAGAAACAAAGTAACATTTGAAGAGTGTAATACCATCAAAAAGTAGCCAAACAGTAACTTGTGAGAAAGTAGCAAACAGAGATACACAGTTGCTTAGATAATGCGAATCCTTTCCACCACCACACCGTGTTCGCATACTCTCTCCTTGGGTGTCGAGGAGCCGCTGTGTGTGCCCACATGGTGAGGCAGCGCTCTAGGTAGCAGAATAGGTCCGACTGGAGTCTCTGTGTTACATATCTCCGTTTCACCCGCCGGCGCTCCTCAGCTGGATTTTCAGGGCGTAATGCCAGACCCGGCCAAATCAAATCAAGGAAGGCGAAGGGCATCCAGACCAGTCCCGAGGGTACAGCACCACCACGATAGGATTCTAACCCAGACTGTTACAATAGTCTCGGGCTTCTTCCGGGGAGGAGAACACTCGACTCCCATTAGCACCATAAATCCTGAGAATCGCCGGATAGGCGAGCGTAAATCGGACACTCCGCTCAATAAGTTTGCTGCATAGATCTCTATAGGCCTTACGTTGCAGTGAAACACCCGCGGAGTAATCTTGAAAAATAAGCAGTGAGTGGCTGGGAGCTCCGGCCCGCCTCAGTTGCCGCGATGCCCGTAACACTTCATCTTTTTGTGAGGAATTGAGGAACCGGGCAATCACTGCTCGCGGTCGCCGGTCATCAGCCCGAGAGGGCCCCAAGCGGTGCGCCCTCTCTAGCACGACCCTTCCAACCTCCTCAGGCAGGGATAGATTGTCGGTGATCCATTGTTCCAGATGGCGCCGCAACTCTCTATCGGGAACAGATTCTGCGACCCCAATGAACCGCAAGTTATTTCTGCGACTTCGGTTCTCGAGGTCTTCCAACTTGTCTCGATGTTGCGCCAGTGTTTCCTCCAGATTTTTAATCTTTACAACGTCCTGCATGTGCTGGTCCTCTAAAGACCCGATACGATTCTCGGCTAATTCAACTCTCTTGTTGAAATCAGAAACAGCTTGGGCCACCTCTTGCATTTGGCTGGATAGGCCTCCCAGTCGCTGTTCCAGCGCACCCACCACCGCTCTTGACACTTCAGCCACTAACGCCGGGGTATCCAACGGACCCGATGGCTCCATCCCGCCTTCCGCCATCTTGTCCTCCCCAACGCGTGCTCTGGTCCGGCGGGGGATTCTTGTGGCCATACAGCGGACTCCAGACAGTAGGTATTAATAAAGAGACGCTGCGGTTCTCCACGGGACCGCTCCCCCGCTTTTACAATAAAAGAAATTAAATGAGCTCAAAATACCGGCAGGGGGGAGGGAGCGGGCTCCGGAGCCGAGATGAACACGTCTTCTCAGCTCACCATGCCACCGGAAGTCTCTATCTCTTTTTTAAAGGTTAATGCCAGCAGTCTGGTCCCATCCTGATTAAGGTGAAGCCCATCCCTTCGGAAGAGCCCCCCCTTTCCCCAGAATGTTCCCCAGTTCCTAACAAATCCAAAACCCTCATCCTTGCACCATTGTCTCATCCAAGCATTGAGACTCCGGAGCTCTGCCTGTCTTTTGGGTCCTGCACGTGGAACAGGAAGCATTTCGGAGAATGCTATCCTGGAAGTTCTGGATTTCAACTTCCTACCTAAAAGCTTAAATTTAGCCTCCAGAACTTCCCTACCACATTTTCCTATGTCATTGGTACCAACATGTACCAAGACAGCAGACTCCTCCCCAGCACTATCTATGATCCTATATAGGCGGTGTGTGAGGTCCGCTACCTTCGCACCAGGCAGGCATGTTACCAGGCGATCCTCACGTCCACCAGCCACCCAGCTATCTACATTCCTAATGATTGAATCACCAACTATAACAGCTGTCCTGACCCTCCCCTCATGGGGACATGGCCCTAGAGAAACGTCCTCAGTGCAAGAGGGTTTTACATCACCTGGAGGACAGGTCCTAGTTACAGGATCATTTCCTGCCACACCAGGGTGATGCTCTCCTGTCACGGGACCTCTCTCCTCCATGGGCAACAGGGATGCTGCCAGACTGGAGGTGGGACTTCAGGACTATATCCCTGTAGGTCTCGTCCATGTACTTCTCTGTCTTTCTTATGTCTTCCAGGTCTGCTACTCTAGCCTCTAGAGAACGGACTCATTCCCTGAGAGCAAAGAGCTCCTTGCACTTAGTGCAGACGTAAGACCTCTCACCAACTGGGAGAAAATCATACATGTGACACTCAATGCAAAAGACCGGAGAACCCCCTCTCGTTGCTGGACTTCTGTCTGCATCTTAGTTTAAAGCTTGTGTTTAGGTCTTTTAAATTCTGTATATAATAAGGATTGGTGTAGATGCCTATACTAATAAAAGTGTATCTAATACCCCTAATACACCTTGTGTACCTGAAGCTTAATTAATTAATCTCAGGTCCTCAATGTATGACTGATTTGGATAAAGAGCTGCACCTGAGAGCAGCCCCTTTCCTCTAAGATGTGCAAGTACCTATAAAACTACAATTACCCCAGGGGTGGGTGGGTGCTGGGGTGGGAGGGAGGGAGATAAGTCCTATTGAAGAGGACAGTTACAAGGTACCCTGTCCTGAACCCTCAGCAGGGGGGAGGGGGGTACCACACAAAGCCCAGTTAGTTGAGAGAGTCAAGGTAAGTTGCAGCTGAGAAGGCTGAACTAGCACACCACTAAGACAAACAATAAATAATTAAATAAACAGTTAGACAAACAATATATAATTAAATAAACAGCTAGAACTCACAGCAAGGTGTCAGAGGAGGCACAGGGGTGATTGACGTGAATGTTAAAGTCGCCAAGAATAAGAGTGGGGGATGAGGGATCCAGAAAGACGGAAAGCCAGGAGTCGACGTCGGTAAGGAAGGTCGATGTGGATTTATCGGGTGGGCGATAGATAACAGCTACTAGGAGGGGAAGTGGTGTGAAGAGGTGAATGGAGTGGACTTCAAAAGAGAGGGAGGAGTGTGACTGGGGCAGTAGGAGGGGTTGGAATTGGCAAGAGGGAGAAAGTAGAATCCCAACTCCACCACCGTGGCTGGTGGATCGAGGGGTATGGGAGAACTGGTATCCCCCGTGGCAGAGAGCAGCAGTGGATGCAGTATCGTTTGGGAGGAGCCAGGTTTCAGTTAGGGCAAGAAGGTGTAGCACATTAGAGATGAAGAGATCATAAGTAAAAGCAAGTTTGTTGGAGACTGAGCATGCGTTCCATAGGGCACATGAGAACGGGAGAGTGGAGGGGGAAAGGAGAGGGATATGGATAAGGTTGGACAAGTTGCATGAGGATTTTTTTTCAGAGTGAGACGGCGGTCTAGGAGGGTTATTACATGAGGATCTATTTCCAGAGTAGTACAGGGATTTAGAGGGCCAGGGTACGGGTGGGTGTCTCTGGATGAGTGTGCCCTCCATGAGGGACATGAGGGAGTGGAAGTGAAAGGTGAATGAAGGGGGATATTGATGATATTAGCTTACGTGAGGATCTCTTTTTAGAGTGAGACAGAACTCTAAAGGGGATAGGGTTGGGGTTGATATTTCTGGATGAGTGATTGGGGCATGGGTGAGGATGGGTAGAAGGGGAAAGGAGAGGGATATGGATGAGATTAGATAAGGTACGTGAGGAACTCTTCTTAGAGTGAGAGAGAAAACGGGGGGGGGGGCAGGGTTGGGATTGATATTACCTAATGAGAGAAGGAGGAGTAGTAGAGAGCGGGGTAAAGCAGAGGCAGTACAACGGAAGTGAAGGTGGGGTTGCTTTAAAGAGAGGGGAGCTGGTTGAATGAGGGGGAGGGTGTAATGAAGCTCAAGAGCAGATGCTAGGTTAGAAGACAGAATGGAGGGAGAAGTGAGGAAGGTAGGGGGAGAGGAGTGAGAGTGCTGGTAGGAGGGGAGGCAGTTGGGGAGTATGAGGAAGAGAAGGACAATGAGATGAGAGGCCATGGAAGAGGAGTAGTGGGGCTAAGCAGCGTATGTTAACTTACAAGCAATGAGGTGGGTAGGAATTCTACACACTATGCAGTATATGTTGAGTTACAAGTGGGGACTACACGCTATGCAATATAGGTTAAATACAAGCAATGGATAGTGGGGAGACTATAGCCTGTGCAGCAAAGTTCAATGCAGGCAATGGGTAGCAAGTTCAATGCAAGCAGTGGGTAGCAAGTTCAATGCAACAGAATTAATTGCAGGTAATGGGTAGCGATAGTGAGGGAGCGATGGGTAGCAATAGAGTCACTAGGCTGTGGGTGGCAGTGGTGGGTGCTTACTTCGTATCGGAGCTGGTTGGGGTCAGGAGGTGAGGTGTGGGGGAGCGTTTGGTCCTGCTCTTCTCCTTGATGCTTCCTGGTGATATGCTGGTGCTGGGTATGACGGCTCGCGCCAGGGCGCCTTTGGTCTCCGCCTAAGGGCCCTCAGGCTGGGCCCCGCCGGGCACGGGTGCACCCGATGGCGCCCTCAGAATTATAGGGCCAATTGCCCAACGTGATCCCCGGCGTGCAGCCATGCGCCCAATGGTGCCCTCAGAATAGAGGCCCCTGTCTCTCCTTCAAAACTACTTGAACAAGCAGTTCACCCCACTTTCATTCTTCTCAAGACCTTCTGGACCCACTGCAATCTGGCTTTTGTTCTCTACATTCCACAGAAGCAGCTCTTGCCAAAGTCTCCAGTGACTTGTTCCTCTCTGTTCTCATCCTTCTTCACCTTTCTGTTACCTTTGACACTGTTGATCACCTCCTCGATACCTTGTCCTCACTTAGATTTAGGGGCTCTGTTATGTCCTGGTTTTCTTCTTATCTCTCCCATCACACTTTTAGTGTTTGTTCTGGTGGTTCCTCCTCTACCGCCTGCTTTCATAGCAACATAGTATATGACGGCAGATAAAGACCAGTATGGTGGATCTAGTCTGCCTGGAAAGGCAGCAAGAGTAGGTGCACTTGCCGCTCCATGCAGGTCACCCCTCCCCATACCTTTGTTTAGGGGTGTACCCACCACTCCATGTAGGTCACCCCTATTTGGTGTACCTCAGGGCTCAGTCTTGGGACCTCTCCTTTTCCGTCTTTACACTTGGCTCTTTGATGCACTTATTTCTTCTCATGGTTTTCAGTACCATCTTCATGCTGACGACTCTCCGATCTACTTTTCTATGCCTGAAATCTCAAGAATCCAGGCCTGGATCTCTGCCTGCTTATCCGACATTGCTGCCTGGATGTCTCGCCACCATCTGAAACTGAACATGGCCAATAATGAGATCCTTATCTTTCTCCCTTAGCCCACCTCCCCCCTTCCTCCTTTCTCTATCTCTGTGGATAATACTACACTCCTCTCTGTTTCCTCAGCTCGCAACCTTGGGGTCATCTTTGACTCTACTTTCTCTCTCTGCACACATCCAACAGATAGCTAAAACCTGTTGCTTCTTTCTCTATAACATTGGCAAAATTTGTCCCTTCCTTTCTACACAAGCTACTAAGATACTTATGCACCCTTTAGTCACCTCCCAACTAGACTATTGCAACCTCCTCTTTGCTGGTCTCCCTCTGAATGATCTCCCTCCCCTTCAATCTGTTCATAACTAAGCTGCACAGCTAATCTTCCACCAGCCTCGATATGCTCATATAACCCCTCTTCTCAAGTCACTTTACTGGCTCCCTATCTGATTCCATATCCAGTTCAAACTTCTCTTACTGACCTATAAGGGCACTAAATTCTGCTACTCCTCACTACCTTTCTTCTCTTATCTCTCCCTACACCCCTCCTCGGGAACTCCTGTCTTCTGGCAGATCCCTTCTATCTGTTCACTTCTCTTCTGCTGCCATCTTCAGACTTCGATCCTTCCACCTTGCTGCTCCCTATACCTGGAACAAACTACCTGAGTCTGTGCATCAGGCTTCACCTCTGGCCCTTTTCAAATCCATGCTAAAAACTCACCTCTTTGAGGCCACTCTTGGATCCTGATCCACTTAGTCTCCTATGTACTTCCTTACCATTCCCCTAGATGTATCCTTGTCCTCAGCTGTTGTGTTGTCTGTCTTGTTTAAATTGTAAGCTCTGATGAGCAGGGACCGTCTTTTACATGTGTCTGTGCAGCACTGCCTATACCTTGCAGCGCTATACAAATAAGTAGGAGGCTTATCAATAAACTGAACAGCTTGGGGATGAGTCCCAAGTTGGTGAACTGGATCAGAAATTGGTTGACTGACAGATGACAGAAGATGATGGTAAGTGGAACTCACTCGGATGAAAGGAAGGTGAGTAGTGGCGTGCCCCAGGGATTGGTCCTGGGACCAGTACTGTTCAATGTATTTGTGAGTGATATTGCTGAAGGACTGAATTGAAAATTTGCAACAGAGTGGACTTCCCTGATGGAGTGGACAACATGAGGAAAGACCTACAAAAGCTGTAAGAATGGCAGTTTATTGTGAAGAAATGCA
Organism: Ichthyophis bannanicus; assembly: GCA_033557465.1. Lineage (NCBI taxonomy): Eukaryota > Metazoa > Chordata > Amphibia > Gymnophiona > Ichthyophiidae > Ichthyophis > Ichthyophis bannanicus. The sequence continues at coordinate 102,487,245 of CM066032.1, read as the reverse complement.
GTGTCATGCACTTGGGATGCAGAAATCCAAGGGAACTGTATGTGATAGGGGGCGAGAGGTTAGTGTGAATGGACCAGGAGAAAGGACCTTGGTGTGATTCTTTCTGAAGATCTCAAGGTGGCAAAACAGTGTGACAAGGCGGTGGCCAAAGCTAGAAGGATGCTGGGTTGCATACAGAGAGGAATTACCAGCAGAAAGGAGGAAGTATTAATGCCACTGTACAAGTCGCTGGTGAGGCCTCACTTGGAGAATTGTGTTCAGTTTTGGAGACCATATGTCACAAAGGATATAAAAAGACTTGAAATCAGTTCAGAGGAAGGCGACCAAAATGATTTAGTGCCTGTGCCAGAAGCCATGTGAGAAGAGACTTGAGGACCTAAATATGTATACGCTAGAGGAGAGGAGGGACAGGGGAGATATGATACAGACTTTTATGTACTTAAAGGATATTAATGAACATACAAACCTTTTCAAAGACCGGGAAGCTGTTAAACTAGAGGGCATAACATGAAGCTGCAAGGGGGTAAACTAAAAGGCAACATCAGGAAATATTTTTTCACTGAAAGGGTGGTGGATGCTTGGAATGCCCTCCCGATGGAAGTGGTGGGGGCAAATACAGTGACAGAATTCAAAATGGCTTGGGACAGACAGTGGATCCCCTTATAGCAACAGGATAAAATCAAAATAAACATAACTATCTCTTAGATCTCAACAAATAGGGGTGATCTACACAGAGCGGTTCGTACACCCCTAAACAAAGGCATGGGGAGGGATGACCTGCATGGAGCGGCAAAGGCACCTACTCATACCGCCATGCTGACCAGACTAGATGGACCATACTGGTCTTTATCTGCCATTATATACTATTTTACTATGTAAGTAGTAGTGATAGTAGTAGACTTCACCGGAGTTTTAATTCAATATTTATTGTTTTATATGCCAGCACAGGAAGCCTCTCTTACACTTAGACTAAACACCAAATTCAATTAAACGAACTCCTAGAAAGAAACATTCCCTTCACGCTCTCCAGGAGACTTCTCTTCTGCTTTCTGCAGCAGAGTTTTCAAGGGCATAAGCCTCACCCACAGACAGCATGCTAATAGTGATCTAAAGACTCCCCAGCATTTGCCATTTTCCTGGTCGCAAACCTCTCTGAAGTTTGGAATAGTTGAGGGATAACATGACATTGCGGTTGTCATCTGTGTTTTCTGCTTAGTTCTTGCATATCAGGAAAATAATAAATCATCCCGTAAATGTTGAGCCATCATTTAAAATGCCATAAGGACATCTAGAGGTTGTAGCAGCATCATGAGGCTTGAGATCAGATGGTTGTTTGTTTGCTGTAGAAGTACGCATATAATTATGAATTGTGATGACAGAAACAAGCTGTTTATGTCTCTAGTACTCCAAGACAGTTGCACGGGGTTTGCATAGCATTAGAGGACTAGCCTTAGGGTTAGAGCAGTCGGCTGAGAACCACAGAAGGCCAGTTTGAATCTCCCTGCTGCTCCGTGTGACCTTGGCTGATTCACTTTAACCCTCCATTGCCTCGGGTACAATCTTAGATTATAAGCCCTTTGGAGATAGAAAAATACCTACTGTACCCGAATGAAACTCACCTTGAGGTACTCCTGAAAAAAGATGCAAGCTAAATCCAAAACTTTCTTCCTAAAATGTTGCCATTTGTCTTATGTACAATAAAGTATGACTGAATGTGATACCTGAGATATTTTCCTGATAAATGAATTCTACATAACGTAGCTGTCTCTTAGATATTGTATACACAGCATGCTCCCTTTCCCCCTACTCCATGGCAGATATTTACTTAAATAAGTCTGAGGCCAATTCCATAACATGCACTTCCGGGCCACAGACACGTCCAAATCGAACACAGTCCCGATTTCACCCTAATTCCGCAGCCGCAGGTATAGATGCACCCATGGTTCTGGAATCGGGGACATAGGCGTTTCTGGCATGGCTCAAGCAAACCATTATGGAGAAATGCAGGCCCCGCTGTTATAACGAGCGGGTATATACAGTAAATGGTTTGGGCATCCCCGCACTCACTGTATTCTGAAAAGATGAATGTTTCCTATCCTGCCCATCTCCGCCATATACCCATGAACGTCTCAGATGGCCACACCTCCTCTGTTAAAACATGCATTTCCTAAGCTGCTCCTCTCATAGACAGTGTTGTGCTGATGCAAAATACACATAAATACTGATGATACATAAATTCATGGCAATAGTCACTGCTTGCTTACGCAGCTTTGGGGTATTTGTCTTCCCTTACTTACATAAGAACATAAGAACATAACAACTGCCATACTGGGTCAGACCAAGGTCCATCAAGCCAAGTATCCTGTTTCCAACAATGGCCAATCTAGGTTATACGTACCTAGCAGTTTCCCCAAAAGACACAGGTTCCACAATGCTTGTACTGGGTCAAGCATTGATATCCTGGTTCTCTTCTTAATAATGGTTTATGGACCTTTCCTCCAGGAACTTGTCCAAACCATTTTTAAACCCAGCTACACTAACAGCCATTACTACATCCTCCGGTAACAAATTCCAGAGTTTGATTACACATTGAGTGAAAAAATATTTTCTTTTATTAGTCTTAAATAGTTTACCCTTTAGCTTCATTGTATGTCACCTAGTCTTTCTATATTCTGATAATGTAAACAATTGATCTACGTTTATCTGTTCCACTCCGTTGATTAATTTATAGACTTCTATCATATCTCCCCTCAGCTGTCTCTTTTCCAGGTTAAAGAGCCCTAACCTTTTTAGCCTCTCTTCATAGGAGTATCCTTCCATCCCCTTTACCATTTTGGTGGCTCTTCTCTGAACCTTTTCTAATAACGCTATATTCTTTTTAAGATACAGCGACCAGAATTGCACACAATATTCAAGGTGCGGTCTCACCATGGAACGATATAGAGGCATTATAATATCTTTAGTTTTATTTTCCATTCCTTTCCTTATGATACCTAGCATTCTATTTGCTCTCTTGGCCGCCGCTGCACACTGGGCCGAGGGTTTTAACATGCTATCCACAATGACGCCTAAATCTTTTTCCTGGGTGGTGGTTCCTAATGTGGAACCTTACATCGTGTAACCATAGTTTGGGTTGATCTTCCCTAGGTGCATAACTTTGCACTTGTCCACATTAAATTTCATCTGCCATTTTGATGCCCAGTCTTCCAATTTATCAAGATCCTCTTGCAATTTTCCACAATCCTCTTGGATTTTAACAACTTTAAATAGTTTTGTGTCATCTGCAAATTTGATAACCTCACTCGTTATTCCCTTTTCCAGGTCATTTATGAATATGTCAAAAAGCAGTGGACCCAGCACAGATCCCTGGGGTATACCACTATTCACCTTTCTCCATTGGGAAAATTGGCCATTTAGCCCTACCCTCTGCTTTCTATCTTTTAACCAGATCTCCAGGAACAAGCAGGAATTAGTCCTCACATATGGGTACGTCGGAACCGACGGAGCCGGTGCGGGAAAGCTCCCCAGCTTTTCAGATGAAAAGCTTTTGGGGCTTCCCACAGCGCATGCGCGCTGCCTTCCCGCCTTCCTTACCAGCTCTCTTCAGTTTCTCTTTTTCCGCGGAGCCAGCAGGTCGTGTTCCTGTCACCGCTGAAGAAATTGTTATTTTAATTTGTTTCTTTTGACCGCGTACCTGCCTTCCCCATACCAAAACCGGTACTGCCGGTCTCTCTTTATTTCTTAAAAAAAAAAAAAAAAAATCTTTTTTTTATTTCAGCACAACGTGGTAACTTTTGCTAGGCCTTCAGGCCTACACTAATTCTCCTCATGGAGAAGCCAGCTCCTGGTTTTAAAAAGTGTACCAAGTGCAGTGCTGTTATTTCTCTCTCAGACACCCATGAATGGTGTCTTAAATGTTTGGGACCTGACCACTCCATACCGGACTGCCCATTCTGCTCCCAGATGTCTAAACGTGGTATGCAGAACCGGGCCAACAAGTTCCATGTGCTGTTTGCTTCAGATAATCCAGCATCACAGTCATCCAGGTCTTCCTCTCCGGATGGATCTCAGGTAACCAATCTTTCTGTGGGCAAATCCTCTAAAAGCAAATCTCTTTCAAAAGATCGAGAGGCTCTCAATCTTGAGTTTGAGGATTCTGCCCACACCAAAAAACCCCGGCGGGAGGCTCCGGCCTCCAAAGCATCACCTATGGGGTTACAGGTTGACATCGATGGCACGGCCTCGACTGATCACCTGTTAGACTGCTCTGGGGTACCGGTCGATACCGGTACCGACATCCAGGCAGCAGTGGCATCCATGGGCAATACTGTCCAGACCATGCAGCAGGCCGTTCTGGCTTTCATTAAGGCTGCGACGCCCTCGGTACCGATTCCATCGGTACCGACCCCGGTTCCGGTATCCACACCGGAACCGAGACCATCGACTTCCAAGCGTCGATCGGTTCCGCTTGCTGGATTCAGGCTTTTGCCCGATACCAATCCCATGCCCGATACGCCCGATCTCGATATCAATCGGTACGCGTATCGTGCATTGCAAGCACAGAGAGAATACTCAGATTCTTCTGATGAGTTCAATTCTTCTGATGACTCTGCTGAGTTTGATCTTCCTGAGAAGCCCTCTTCTCTAAAGAGGGCGATGTCTCCTCCAGAGGATTTATCCTTTCAGGATTTCATTGTTGATGTAGCTAAAGGACTTCTATTGCTACATCTTCTGAAAAGAAACCCAGATCAAAAAATTGGATATTTTAGGATACTCTAAAGCTCCTAAAGAGGCAGTTACTCTGCCTATCCATGAAATCCTTCAAGAACACTTGATGGATTTGTGGGAGACTCCTCTAACTCTGTCTCCTCATTCTCGTAGGTTGGACACTATGTACCGGGTCCCTCCTTCTCCTGGGTTTCAAAAAACTCAGCTGCCTCACCACTCCATTGTGGTGAAGTCTGCTATGAAGAGGATAAAGAGTCCCAAAAGGCACTCTTCTACCCCTCCAGGGCGAGAATGTAAGACCCTTGACTCTTTTGGTAGAAAGATCTTCCAGGCTAGTATGCTTATAGCCAGGATCAATTCTTACAGCCTTTATATGGGCATGTTTCTCAGAGAACTTGCCCTAAAGGTACAGCATTTTGCCCCTTTATCCCTGAGGATAAAAAGGAGGACTTCACTTCTGTGGTGACACAACTTTCAGAGGTCTCCAAGTTTTCCAACAGGGCAGCCTTTGATTCCTTTGAGGTTGCTGGCAGGGCTTCGGGAATTGCTATTGCAGCCCGACGTCTTGCTTGGCTCCAGGCTTCTGACCTAGAACCCTGGGTTGTGGATGGCCTAAGGAATCTGCCCTGTACAGGTGAGAACTTATTTGGTGAAGACTGGCAAATTAAAGCTGCTCAAATGGATGCAGAAAATGCCACTCTAGATAGACTTTCTAAGTCTACTTCTACTCCTGCCAAAAAGAAGTCTTTTAAAAGGCCTTACTATAAGAAGGCCAGATTTTCCACAAATACTGGCCAACAATCTTCTCAGCCTCGCTTTGCTGCTAAACGTCAGCAATTTAAGCAAGTAAAGTCAAAGTCTGCAGTGTCTGCTACACCCCAGCAGGCTCAACCCCCTCAGGGGTTTTGACTTGCCCCTAGAGAACTTACCATTTCTGGCTCTGGAACAACCAGAGCCTCTCACCATACCTGGAAGGTTAATTCACTTTGCTCCCAGATGGGAGCAAATAACATCAGAGCAATGGACCCTCTCTATCATCAGAGAGGGCTACAAACTTCATTTCTCCAGCCTTCCTCCCCATACCATGGTGAGGCAATTCAGTTCTCCCCCATCTCTTCTGACCCTGTTGGGTCAGGAAGTCTCCTCTCTCCTTGCCCAAGGGGCAATAGAGGAGGTTCCTCTTCCTCAACAGGGGTTAGGGTTCTACTCCCCTTATTTTTATTTATTTTATTTATTTATTTTACAATTCTTATATACCGCACTATTTGCAATCAGCGCGGTTTACATGTAACAAAAAACATCCGACAAAATGCATATGTCTGGTCATTACATTGAACAGGGAGTGGGATTTGGGGAACAAGTATCAACTATATAAAGGAACTTCTCATAACAAAGAAGACAGGGGGCTTCAGACCTATCCTAGATCTGAGAGAATTGAACAAGTTTCTATTCAAGGAGAAATTCAAAATGCTCTCTCTGGACATTCTCCTTCCATACCTTCAGAGTCAGGATTGGCTTTGTTCTCTAGATCTCAAGGATGCGTACACTCATATACTCATCCATCCATCCCACAGAAAATATCTTCGATTTCTGTTCCAGGGAAAACATTTCCAATACAGAGTACTTCCCTTCGGTCTCGCCTCTGCTCCAAGAGTATTCACAAAATGCATGGCAGTCGTAGCCGCATTTCTAAGAGGCATGGGAATCTTCGTCTTCCCATATCTGGACGACTGGCTCATCCGAGCTCCATCTCAGTCAGAAGCCCAGATTTCCTTGGACCGCACAAGGCGTATTCTTCAATATCTGGGACTTGTGGTAAACATTCCCAAGTCCCAACTCATCCCTACTCAGTCCCTGGAATTCATAGAGGCCCACTTGGACTCCACCACTGCAAGGGCCTACCTCCCTCTGGTCCGAGGCCAACGGCTAATCAGCTTGGCCTCCCAGGCTCAGTCCAGAAGTCACTTGTCAGCCAGAGAAATGCTGCAACTTCTGGGCCGCATGGCCTCCACGGTCCATGTGGTGCCCTACGCTCGTCTTCATATGAGGGCAGCTCAATGGACTTTGGCCACCCAGTGGTCTCAAGCATCGGGACTGCTCTCAGACCAAGTACTCACCTCAAAACGTCTGTTTTGGTCTCTCCAGTGGTGGACATCCTCCAAAAATCTGTTGTTGGGGACCCCCTTCCAACCTTCGTTGCCCCAAGCAACCCTCACAACAGATGCCTCCCAAACAGGGTGGGGAGCTCATCTCCAACACCTCTCCACTCAGGGCACCTGGTCTCCCCAGGAGACCACCCTTCACATCAACCTTTTGGAACTGCGAGCAATCTTCCTTGCCCTCACAGTCTTCCACACCCTCCTTGTCAACCTGACTGTCCTAGTCCAGACAGACAATCAGGTAGCCATGTTTTATGTCAACAAACAAGGAGGGACGGGCTCTCTGTCGCTTTGCAATGAAGCTCTCAGATTATGGGCCTTCGCCAGAGAGTATCAAATTCATCTTCTGGCAGTGTATCTTCCAGGAGTTCAAAACTCTCGGGCAGACAGACTCAGTCGAGTTCTGTTTCCACACGAGTGGTCCCTGCATATGGACCAAATACACTGAATCTTCCAGGAATGGGGGACCCCGGACATAGACCTCTTTGCAAGTCCGTGGAATGCCAAACTTCCCCGGTTCTGTTCCAGGATTCCGTGTCAGGGAGCTCAGGCCAACGATGCCTTTCTCCTGCATTGGGGTCAGGAATTCCTGTATGCTTTTCCACCCATTCCTTTGATTCCCAAGACTCTGTTCAAACTACAGAGGGATCACGGATCCATGATCCTCATAGCTCCACGCTGGCCACGCCAAGTGTGGTTCCCTCTACTTCTACAGCTCTCCCAGGACTCCTCCCTGGACCTGGGAGCTGCGCCAGACCTTCTGTCCCAGGAGAAGGGGACTTTGTGGCATCCAAACCCCAAGTCCCTACATCTCCAGGCTTGGTTACTGAAGGCTTAAGCCTGCATGATTATAGTTTTTCTCAACCAGTGAAAGATATACTTTATGCTTCTAGGAAACCCTCTACCAGGCGTTCCTATGCTTTTAAATGGAAACGTTTTTTCCATTTGGTGTGCTCAACAGGGTCTTGACCCTCTAGCACTTCCTTTGCATTCTCTATTAGACTATCTCCTGCATCTTTCCAATGCAGGCCTCAAGACGAATTCAGTACGAGTCCATTTAAGTGCTATTGCAGCATCTTTGAAACCTATAAATGGACACCCTGTCTCCTCTCATCCTCTTATTGCCAGATTCATGAGAGGCCTGACCCTAACTAAGCCTCCCATCCGCCCACCTCCGGTGGCATGGGACTTAAACCTAGTTCTGGGTCAGCTTATGCAGCCACCTTTTGAACCTTTGGTTTCTACCTCCCTGAACTTTCTTTCCTGGAAGGTTCTTTTCCTTTTTGCAGTCACTTTGGCTCGCCGCATCAGTGAACTGCAGGCTTTGGTGGCTAATCCAACTTATACCAGATTTCATCATGATAAGGTGGTCCTTAGGACGAATCCCCACTTTATGCCCAAAGTGGTCTCGCCTTTTCATCTTAATCAAGAGGTATATCTACCTGTTTTTTTCCCGGCTCCTCATGCATCCAGTGCAGAGAGGAACCTTCATACCCTTGATTGTAAAAGAGCTCTCGCCTTTTACCTCAACAGGACTGAGCCACATCGAAAGTCTTCCCAACTTTTTGTGGCTTTTGATCCTTCTCATTTGGGACTTCCAGTCTCCAAGCGTACACTTTCCAATTGGATTGCTCAGTGTATTTCTTTTGCTTACCAGAGTAAGAACATTTCTCTGGAAGGCCATGTCACAGCTCACAATGTGAGAGCCATGGCCACTTCTATGGCTCATCTTCACTCTGTATCCATAGATCAGATCTGTCGAGCCGCCACCTGGGCCTCGGTTCATACCTTCACAGCCCATTACTGTTTGGACAAGGACTCCCGCCGGGATGCCTTGTTTGGTCAGGCTGTCCTCAAACACCTGTTCTATACTTAAGCAACTCCTGCCCACCTTCCCTGAATGGATGCCTGAGATCCATACGAAGATGGTTTACCCTTGGAGGGGGATCTCCCAGGCATCTTAGCTAGGGAGTCCCCATATGTGAGGACTAATTCCTGCTTGTTCCTGGAGATAGCACAGTTACTTACCTGTAACAGGTGATCTCTGGGAACAGCAGGAATTAGTCCTCACAACCCACCCACCTCCCCTAGGAGTTGAATCTTCTATCTATCTACCTTCCTTTCCTCTCTCTATTGTCTCAGCTATAAACTCGAACTGAAGAGAGCTGGTAAGGAAGGCGGGAAGGCAGCGCGCATGCGCTGTGGGAAGCCCCAAAAGCTTTTCATCTGAAAAGCTGGGGAGCTTTCCCGCGCCGGCTCCGTCGGTTCCGACGTACCCATATGTGAGGACTAATTCCTGCTGTTCCCAGAGATCACCTGTTACAGGTAAGTAACTGTGCTTTCTTGATCCACAATAGTACACTCCCTCCTATCCCATGACATTTTAGTTTTGCCAAAGTCTCTGATGAGGGACCTTGTCAAAGGCTTTCTGAAAGTCCAGATACACTATATCAACCGACTCACCTTTGTCCACCTGTTTATTCACACCTTCAAAAAAACATGACAGATTGGTAAGACAAAAGTCTTCCTTGTCTAAAGCCATGTTGGCTGTCTCCCATTAGGCCCTGACTATCTACATGCTGAGTAATTTTGTTCTTAATGATGGTTTCTACCATTTTTCCCGGTACTAATGTCAGGCTCACCGGTCTGTAGTTTCCCGGATCACCCCTGGAACCCTTTTTAAAAATTGGCGTTACATTGGCAGTCCTCCAATCTTCAGGTATTACAGATGATTTTAATGAAAGTTCACAGATTACTAATAGCAGGTCTGCAGTCTCATATTTTAGTTCTTTCAATACCCTTGGATGTATACCATCCGGCCCAGGGGATTTGCTACTCTTCAGTTTATCTAATGGTTGTATCGATATTTCCTTCAATTCTTCCGCACCTTTAAATACCATTTCAGTCATGGGTAACATCCCTACATCTTCCTTAGTAAAGACCAAAGCAAAGAATTCATTCAGTCTCTCCGCTATCGCCTTGTCACCTCTTAGTGCCCCTTTAACTCCTCTATCATCTAATGGACCAACTGACTCTCTCACAGGTTTTTTGCTACGAATGTACTTGAAAAAGTCTTTATTTTGCGTTTTTGCTTCCGCAGCAAGCTTCTTCTCAAATTCTCCCTTTGCCTGCCTTATCAATGCCTTGCATTTGACTTGCCAGTGCTTGTGCTGTTTCCAGGTTTCGTCGTTTGGCTCTTTTTTCCATTTCCTGAAAGATGCTTTTTTGGCAACAACAGCCTCTCTGACCTCACCTTTAAACCATGCTGGCAGTTTTTTGGACTTCCTTCCCCTTTTCTTAAAGCGTGGAATACAGCTGGTCTGGGCTTCCAAGATAGTATTTTTCAGTAACACCCAAGCTTGATGTAAGTCTTTAACCTTTGCAACTGCTCCTTTTAGTTTTTCCTTAACCATTTTCCTCATTTTATCATAGTCTCCCTTTCGAAAGTTAAAAGATAGTACTGTGGATTTCCTTACTATCCCTCCTCCACTAATTAAATCAAATGCGATCATGCTACGTTCACTATTGCCAAGTGGCCCCAACACCCTTATCTCTTGCACTAGATCTGGTGTTCCACTAAGGACTAGGTCTAATATGGCTTCCCATCTTGTCAGTTCATGAACCAGCTGCTCCAAGAAGCAGTCATTTATTTAATCTAGGAACTTTATCTCCCTAGCATGTCCTGCTGTGACACTGACCCAGGCAATACCGTAGTAATTGAAATCACCCATTATTATTACTGCGCTGTAACTTGTGTTAGCTTCCTTGATTTCTTTGAGCATTTCATCATCCATTTGTTCATTCTGGCCAGGCAGTCGATAGTACACCTCCACTGCTATCGCCTTCCCCTTTTTACATGGAATTTCAATCCATAGAGATTCTACAGCAAATTTTGTTTCCTTTCTGACTCAATGCCCTCTCTAACATAGAGCGCGACCCCTCCACCAATTTGATCAGCTCTATCATTACGATATAGTTTGTACCCAGGTATCACAGTGTCCCACTGGTTGTCCTCCTTCCACCATGTCTCTGCTATTCCAATCATATCTAACCTCTCATTTAGTGCTTTATATTCTAACTCTCCCATCTTATTTCTGGCTTATTTTGGCTTAGGCAATTGGCTGATTAGGTGAGACTCCCCTCAAGAGGTAAGACACTTCCTTCATCACACCATCATGGTGCTCCAACACCTGGGCTTTGTTATAAACTTCCCAAGGTCTCATCTCACTCCTGCCCAACAACGAGTTCATTGGAGTGCTCAACAGGCCCGAGCTTTCCTTCCACAGGATCACTGTGCCTGCCTCGCCGAGCTGGCACAGGGAGTTCAAAAGCAAAGCCAAGCAACAGCTCGAGAAATGCTGCATCTATTAGGACACATATTCTCTATGGTCCATGTGATCCCCTATGCTCAATTACACATACAAACTAAACAAAACTCAAAATGGTTCGTACATTGCGAATAAACAAAATCATAAAAACCAAAGTGTCAAGTCTAATAAGCACCTCCCAACTGGAGACTAAGGGACAAAATAACAAACATAAAACAGCCTACTACTAATACTAATAAGCACTTATATAGCGCCACACACGCAGCGCTGTACAGGCATACATACAAGAGACAGTCCCTGCTCATCATAGTCATGCTTGTCGTATCTTACAATCTAGTTGAGACAATACAGAGCATTAGTCAATATGGTGCAACATTAGTCAATTCAGTGCAAAGCACAGTATGGTCTTTACAGTTATGGTCTTTACAATTCGGTCATGAAATTTGAGATAAGGACGGAAGTGAAGATCTGAAGGCGACAGTGAAGAGGTGGGTCCTCAATCTGGATTTGAAGAGGGCTAGGGAGGGTGCCCGGCCTATAGACACAGGTAAGGCTGTTCCAGGCGTGAGGTGCAACAAGCAGAAAGGAGGGAAGTCGGGAGTTAGTGGTGCGAGTGAAAGGCCTAGATAGAAGTGCTTTGTTAGCTGAGCGAAGATCCCGAGAGGGGATGTAGGGAGAAATAAGATATGAGAGGTATTGTGGGGCCGTAGAGTGAATGCACGTATAGGTCAGCAGGAGAAGTTTGAATTGGATGCAGAATTGGATAGGGAGCCAGTGAAGCGTCTTAAGAAGGGGAGTAATGTGGGTATGACGAGACTGGCGGAAGATTAGTCAAGCAGCATAATTTTGTATAGATTGAAGGGGAAGGAGATGGCTCACGGGAAGACCAGCAAGGAGTAGGTTACAGTAGTCTAGGCGAGAGGAAATTAAGGAGTGGATAAGCATTTTGGTAGTGTGTTCAGAAAGGAAGGGGCGGATTTTGCTAATGTTGTAGAGAAAGAAGCGGCAGGTCTTAGCTACGAGCTGGATATGTGTGGAGAAGGAGAGTGAGGAGTCAAAGATAACCCCCAGATTTTTATTTATTTATTTACATTCTCTTATATACCGTGCTATTCTGCATCAGTGCGGTTTACATTGAACAAACTGAAATTACATTGAACAGGGCATTATAACTTGGACATAACTATTTTACAGGGAACATGGGCTATGGAGGGTTAAGTGGCTTGCCCAAAACCACAAGGAGTACCTGTGGGACTAGAAACCCCAGTCCTTCCGGCCCAAGGTTGCTGTCCTCTAGTGGGATTTGAACCCCCGACCTTCCGGCCTGAAGTACCTTGCCCCAAACACTATGCAACTCCTCCACTCCAGATTGCGGGCTAAGGGAACAGGAAGGATCGTAGATCCATCTACGGAGACTGAGAAGGGGGGAAGAGGAGGGGATGAGTTGGGGGGAAAGACAAGGAGTTCAGTCTTGGCCATGTTCAACTTCAAGCGGCGATGAGACATCCAGGCGATGTCGGAAAGGCAGGCAGAGATCCTGGTCTGGATTGCTGGAGAGATATTAGGTGTAGAGAGGTAGATTTGGGAGTCATCGACATAGAGATGGTACTGAAAGCCATGGGAGGAGATAAGCACGCCAAGGGATTGGGTATAGAGAGAGAAAAGGAAGGGGCCTAAGACGGATCCTTGGGGTACACTAACATGGAGTGGGGTGGGAGAGGATGAGGAGCCACTAGAGCATAAACTAAAGGAGCAATGGGTGAGGTAGGAGGAGAACCAGGATAGTACGGAGCACTTGAAACCAAGCGAGGAGAGGGTGGTGAGGAGGAGATTGTGGTCGATAGTGGCAAAGGCAGCGGAGAGGTCTAGGAGGATGAGGACTGAGTAGAGGCCCTTAGATTTAGCTAGGAACAAGTCATTGGAGACTTTTGTAAGAGCCCTTTCAGTGGAGTGAAGGGGACTGAAGCTGGATTGTAGTGGATCCTGGAGGGCCTGGGAGGTGAGGAAGTCGAGGCAGTGGCGTAGTTTAGATATGAAGGGAAGGAGAGAGATGGGTCAATAGTTAGAGGGACAGGTGGGATTGAGTGGGGGTTTCTTGAGGAGAGGTGTGACAACAGCATGTTTGAAGTCTACGGGGACAGTTGCAGTGGAGAGTGAAAGGTTAAGAATATGACAGATGGAGGGGACAACGGTGGGGGAGATGGGATATAGGAGATGGGTGGGGATAGGGTCAAAGGAACAGGTGATGGGTTTGGAGGTGGAAAGAAGGAGTGCGGTTTCCTCCAGAGATCGTAGGGAAGTAGGAGAGGGTACCGGAGGAAGTATGGGGGGGGGGGGGAGAATTGGGGAGGGGGAGGTAGAAGAGGAAGTGGGGAACTGGAGGGTAATCTTGTGGAGTTTGTCATGGAGGTAGTCAGCTAGGATTTGGGCAGAAAGGGAGGGGGGACCGGGGGCGGGGTACCTTGAGGAGAGAATTGAGGTTATTAAAGAGGTGGCGAGGATCAGAGGCAAGGGAGTTAGTCAGATGGATGTAGTATTCTTGTTTGGAGAGTGCTATGGCTGACTGGAAGGAGCCATGCATGAATTTGAGGTGTAGAAGGTCTTCGGGGGAGTGGGATTTGGTCCAGGCACGTTCAGCAGAATGAGCACAGGTGCGTAAATAGTGAGTTGTGCATGAAAGCCAGGGCTGGGGAGCAGAACGTCTGACAGGGCGTGGGGTGGGTGGGGCAAGAGTATCAAGTGCCGAGGATAATGCAGCATTATAAGAGGCTACTGCTTCGTCGATGGACTTGAAGGACAAGATGAAGGAAAGAGATGGAGAAATGGTGGAGGAGAGACTCGAGATGAATATTATGAAGGTTTCTAAATAGGTTTGAGGAGACAGAACAGGGTTGAGACAGTGGACGCTGAAGATTAAAGGTTAAAAGGTGATGGTCAGATGAGGGCAGGAGTGAGTTGCAGAGGTTTGAGGGAGAGGCATTAGAGAAGAGTATCAGGTCAAGGCAGTGGCCGTGCAGGTGGGTGGGGGCAGTGTAGCAAAGTTGGAGGTCAAACGAGGAAGTGAGGAACTTTGAAGCATGGGAATCGGAGGGGTTATCAACGTGAATGTTAAAATAGCCACGAATAAGAGTGGGGGAAGAGGGATCCAGAAAAACGGAAAGCCAGGAGTCGAAGTCGGTAAGGAAGGTCGATTTGGATTTGTCGGGTGGGAGATAGATAACAGCTACTCGGAGGGGAAGTGGTGTGAAGAGGCGAATGGAGGGGACTTCAAAGGAGAGGGAGGGGTGTGACTGAGGCAGCAGAGGGGGAGTTGGAATTGGCAAGAGGGAGAAAGTAGAAGTCCAACACCACCACCGCGGCCAGTGGATCGAGGTGTATGAGTGAACTGGTAGCCCCCATCGCAGAGAGCAGCAGGGGGTACGGTATCATCTGGGAGAAGCCAGGTCTCAGTTAGGGCAAGAAGGTGTAGTGCATTAGAGATAAAGAGATCATGAGTAAAAGCAAGTTTGCTAGAGACTGAACATGCGTTCCATAGGGCACATGAGAACGGGAGAGAGGAGGGGGAAAGGAGAGGGATATAGCCTAGTACCCTAGTGATTAGCGTTTGATTCCCACTGGCACTCCTTGTGACCTTAGGCAAGTTGCTTTACCCTCCATTGCCTCGGAAGAAAAAGCCTGACAATCTACGTCTGGTCATATCTTGCCAAAAAAACCCAGAGGCTGCTGGGTCACCATGAGTCAGCATTGACTTGACGGCACTTAAAAAAAAAAGCTAAATAAATAATGGCACAGTCTTCTGCAGTCTCTTGAGAAATGCTGTACAACACTTTATATGAAGAGATAGCTCTAGCAATAGCAGGGATAAAGAATCCACAGCAAACAAAATGATAAATTGGTCCCATGCTAAAAAGTCATATTTTATTCTGAAATAATCTTTAGTTCAGGCTTGACAAATTTTGTTTGAATTTAGGTGACATGCTGAAAACATAAGAGCCGGCTACTGCGACTTCTCTCACAAAGCCTCTCCTCTCCCCTCCCCTTCCCCACCAACCACTGCTAGTTCCACCACAGCTTTTTAGGGTCTGAGTTACTGTTTTCCAACTCTGTCTCTGTGGGGTAAAGAAAGCATAATAAGTCAGGCCCTTAACGTGAGACTGCAAACTGGCAGGAGAAGCCAGTTGCCTCTCCCCACCCCCACCATGCTGGCTGATGACCCCTACATCCTGTCTTCACCCAATCTCTCTCTCTCTTCCACTCCAGAAGTTCTAACTCTTGCCCCTAACCAGTCAGCCACCTTTCACTTCTCTGCTTCTCCCTTCTTCCTTCTTCCTTGGCACTCCTTCAGCCAGTCACCCTCAGGGGCGGCTCAAGGCAATCTGCTGCCTGAAGCAAGGGATAAGATGACGCCCCTCCCCCAAGAGTAGGGGGGGCGCTTTCTCAAAACTCCAGTCAGGGACTGAACCAAACCATAAAGCCGATTAGATAATGTGGAGGAAATGCAAAATGTTTACACACCAAGAAACTAAAAGAAAGAGCAAGAACTTCACTGTTTATAACACCAAATTATAACTCGTTTATTTTGTTGTTATAAACTGCATTATGGTTCTTACTTTTTCATTTTGAACATACATTTTGCATCCACAGAACCCCCTCCCTCAACAATGAGAGCAGAGCAGAACTAGGACATTCACCCACAGAACTCAGTATCTTAAACAAAACAAATCTGATTCCGATCATCTCACTAGCAAACATTCTCCAGTATCAGGCATACTGTGAACTAATACAAAACCCTTCAACAGAATCACTGAGGATCTGTAGAGCATACCTATCATACCATACCATTCCATACAAGCTCAACTTCCAAAACTCACATAAGGAGCCTACTGTAAAAACTGCAGCTGATCCTGGAACATCCAAACACCTATTTGAAAAGCTGAAACAATTCAGATTACTGCAGTATGGATCCCTATGTACAAACTCCATGTTAACAAAACAGCTGGCCTTGGTCACAAACGCAGAGCACAGATCTTCACCAAAATACAGAATAAGTGACCATAACCTAATAATAAACATATTTAGATAAAAATTAAGTAGCAACCCCAAAAAGTCAGAGTCTGCATACAATGCAAAGCCAGAGAAATAGAAAGAGATGCATTTCCCTATAGTTTATAAAATATAATATAAAGATAACACCAACACTGTTCATTAAATTGAAAATAAAATTCTCTTCTACCTTTGTTGTCTGATCATTTTATTCTTGATCATTCTGGTCCCAATCTGAGGTTTCTGCTTTCCTTCACCCCCACTGTCTACTTCCACCTAGGGGGCGGCATGAGGGTGATGCAGGGTCATGTGCGGAGATTCATTGCAGCATTATTTGCATAAATTTAGTATACTTTACTTAAAAATGTATATGCCACTAACTAAAATTCTAGGTACCTTCCAAACATATACATGCAATTTAGTAAAACAGATGTTACAATAAAACAAACAAACATAATAAAACATTAAATAAAACATTAATGGAAAGACAGCATATTGTAAAAATAAAAAAACAATACTAAAACAATTGAAATAAATTGATTAATGACATCATATGACAGTTTCAGATGACTGATTGCTAAGAAATCACTAAAAACAATACCTTAAAACACTAATCTTCTTTTAATAAAAATCATTTGTGACAGCACTCACACCTTTTCTAAGTACTGCTAACCATTGTAAGCACAGTGGTTCATAATAAGCTAACATCCGTCCTTGATAGATCCTCTAAGAAACAAACAACAAACCGCATAGCACTTTTAATTGGATCAAATACCCAATATAAACACCTCTTTGGGGCTTCCAAAAACAGATGGATATGCACAGTGCAGTGGTATATGTTGCCAAATATCAGTTACTTACAGTTTCGCATCAATCATTATTAGTGCTTACACCATCCGTGTCACAAAGTATCGAAAAACGTTGCGCATGCAGCTATGGTTAAAAAAAACAGAGAGAGGCCTGGGCCTATCATTTGATTTGTGAGATTGGATGGCATATGGGGCTGAAATACTAATGTTGACACCATCCATGTCAAAAGTAATAATATAATAAAGCACTGCTCATACAGCCTTGAAAAAAACAAAAATGTTTTTCTTATTGACAGACTAATTCACTGAGTGCCAATATAAGTGGTACTGTAGCCAAATATAAATTAAAATAAAAACAAAAACAAAATGCACAAGTTGCTGCTGCTGCTTCCGACTCCGCTTCTTGGCAGTGGCAGACTCACCCTCTCCTTTCTATAGCAGCCACGGCTCCTGCCTCTTAGAACCGCGGCTGTGCTAGTGATAGTTTAAATAAAAGTGAAAGCAGTGCAGAGCCTTCCCGTGCAACTGCGACCTGCCCCCAAAGGAAGTTAATGTAACTTTCTTGGGGGCGGGATGCAGCTGCACGGGAAGGCTCCGCACTGGTTTGGCTTTGTGTTTAAACTGATCTTGCTAGCACAGCCGCGGTTCTAAGAAGCAGGAGCCCGGCTGCTATAGAAAGGTGAGGGTGAGTCTGCCGTTGCCGAGAAGCTGACTCGGCAGCAGCAACTTATGCATTTGTTTGGGGGGGGGGGTTGTTTTTAACATTTGAAGGCATTTTTTGCCGCCCTCAAAACTTTGCCACCTGAGGCAGCTGCCTCGCTTCGCCTCATTATAGAGTCGCCCCTTGTCTCCCTGTACCCTCAACCTTCCAGGCACCTCCTCAGCCAGTCACCCCCCAACCCCCAACCTGCTAGAGTATGGTAAGATACACATAAGTGGTGAACAAGAGAGTGAGAGGCATCACCCCTTCCCCACCTTCCAGATACCTATCAATCGGTCGCCCTTCCCTTCACCTCCAAGGTACTCCCTTTGCCAGTCAACCTCACACCCCCTCCCCCACCTACCAAGCATTCAGTAATCACCTTTCACCCTTCTCTTCATCTCCTAGGCACTCACTCAGCCACCAGCTATGGAAGAAAGCATCTAATGACAGTTACGTCCCTCTAATTCTATAGAAGTTATAATTTAATTAATTACTCTGCAGATTACCATAATGTACTCTGATAAGGAAGCTTATCATAGCTCAAGAAGGGGCTATAGAAAAGGTGAAGTGTCTCTGAACAAGCAACCTGTCAGTGCTGGTAGAAATGAGAAAACAGAATTTTGCCATAAAAGACTACCAGTCCCAGAATGCACCAGGTTTCCAACAGCCATGAGAGGAGCTGAAGTGAGAAAACGTGTGTTCAATCAAAAGGGCTATGAGGTAATCCCCAAGCACTCATTGCAAAGGGCAGGGCTTGATTCAGCACAGCTGCGCTGTGCTAGGATGGAACACTCATCTCAAAGGGCAAGGCCTGATTCAGCACAGCTGCGCTGTGCTAAGGTGGAGCACTCATCAAGGCAGAATAAAGATAGAGTCTATTCTACAGAGAATCATCCAGAGCTGGGATGTCATGATCATTGGTATCTTGATCATCCACGGGATCCTGATCTTCATGATCACCTTGGATATCCAGAGAAGGATCATCAGTTTCATCTGAAGGATCATCAGAGGCAGAAGCCAAACCGGACGGACAGAGAGGGAAAGAGACCCTCTGGAAGAAAGAGGAGAAAAGCCTTTGAGAGGTCTAGAAGAGTCCAAAGCAGTACGTATACTGGGAGGCATTTCAAGGGCCAGCATACACCATTGGACTGGGGAAAGCCAGAGGAATGGTGCTGCAGAGCTAGGAATCACCAGACGCTACCTGTGAGGGAGACGGCTGCACGTGGAAGGGACCCTAAGACCCGTGCCAGAAGGTATGTGAAGAGAGATCCAGTGTCCAGGGATCTGGATTGGAAGGCTGGACATAAGAACTGGACTACATACTGGCCAGGCTATATAGAGAGGAACTCTAACAGCAATGGAAGCTCAGGTATGAACACTGATCTATGCCCTAGCTATAACCTTGAAAGACAGCAGGGAAACAAGTATTCTCCTGAAAATGCTCCATTGAGAGATTCATCTGTGCCAATCCATGATATTGAACCCATGCTTGTTGAACAAGGGGGAATAATAGCAGATGAAGATTGTGTTTATATGGACTGCTCTCTATCTAAACTCCGTTGGTAACTTTCTGTTATAAAGTACAGCAACCATCACAAAGAAATACAAATTTGTTCTTTAATCTACTCAGAAAAGCTCCTGAAGCAGGATTTGACCCACACAGTAAAAAGCAAGCCAGCTAAGGGGTTTCAGCTGGATAACTGCTAGCAATTAAGCCTTACCTAATTGCTTGTGAGCTAGGAGAGAATCACTTCTGAATCTATGTGGGAAGTAATCAGAAGTTAACCTGAAAAGAACAGTTTGTTTCTTGCTTTGTGGCTTTTCATTTGTTGTTTTCCTGATTTTGACTTTGTTTTTCCAAGTTAACACTGAAAGCAAGTTACCTGATTTATGTGCTACCAAGCATATCTGTGTTGGGAGAAATAACCCCATAAATAAATATCTTATTGGCTTTACCCAAGAGCACAACTAAATTATTGTCAGCAGCTGTGTCTGGTGTGAATGAACTACATTGCCCACAATACCTTGCAAATCATATAGATATATGCACTTGCCAAGACTGTGAAGATTCTCACCCAGGCAGCTGTCTGACAGTACCTATGAAAAACTTTGCTGAATTATTAAGAAATAGTCAGTTTGAATGTTGGTCTCAGACTTAAACCGGCACCACTCGCAGTATTTCATTCATGAATTATGTGCCCTTTTGCATCAACGACCATTCACGTTCTTAACCTTTCCTACCAATCAGGCTTGAAAAATCTCTGCTTTTGTAAATTATTCGTAATTCACTCCAACATTACACAAAATATGACTATATACACATACATAATTGTATGTCGCAGAGTTATGGACAGCTCGTCCGTGATTACCGGGGAGGTGGGAATTATCGTGGGGGGGGGGGGGGGTTAGCTTAAGTGATCTGATTATGGTGTGTGAGGTGGGTACTCTGTGGGAGCTGACTTGGGTCGAGGTGCGGGTGACTAAGTGACTAAATATAATCTAAGGACAGAGTTTCGGTTAGATTCAAATGCGAAGCAAACCAATAGTGTAGCACGACTAGTCACCACTTCAAAGGAGCTCTCAAGAAACGCCAACAGATCCATCTGAGCAGACCCAGCAGCACCCTCAGGGCCCATCTCCGTACCCGCTTCAGCAGACAAAATTGCCACATACTGAGCTCTCACAATAGGAGGTAAAGATTCAGCAGGCATCAGCAGGACCTCTGTAAAGTACTTACGGATCAATCCCATAGGTTCCATCAATGGAGATCTTGGAAAGTTTAAGAACCTCAGATTGTTCCGTCATAACTGATTATCCATGAACTCCAAACGCCATGCATAGATCAATCGCTCCCTGGATTGGGCCCCTCCCAGGGCCTGTAGCTTCCACATGGGCTTCCAGCCGAGTCATTCTAGCAGCCTGCCCATCCAAATTTGTCTCCAACGTAGAACACTGGCCTTTAACATCATTCAATTCCTGTGAAAAAGCACCCACTATAGGAAGCAGGGATCTTTGAAGTGATGAGATGGCTTCCCATAAGCTATCTAAAGTCACCAGTGCCAGTTTTTCTAACCCGCACAATGCCCAGGGCGCCAGTGTATCAGGGGAGCTGGTCTTCAAATGCTCTGACCCAAAGCTAGCTACAAGGGAGGCATTCAAATCTGTGCCCCCCCCCCCGAAGCAGCTAACACTCAGCGTTAACTTCGAGGAGGTGCCCCCTGCTGTGGCTGTGTCCTCCCAACCCGGAGGCGCTCCTACACACAGCCCCTCCTCCGAACTCCTTCCGGGCTACGGTGGCAACACCTGAACGGGGCTCAAATCGACCCCCATGCTCAGATCTGCCGACCTATTTGACAGATCCGCTGAAGCCATAGCCGACGCCATCGGAGAGTAGAAGACAGCAATGAACGACTCGATCAAGCCACCACTAGGGGAAGAGGTAGTGGGGGGGCTTCATTGACCGCTGCTTCCTCTTTTTTCACATCAGCTCAAACCAGACCTCTCTGCGCTTCTTGCTCGGCATCCTACTCCGCCGCCATCTTGGGACCTCTAGGATATATTTCGGTCATTTTTCAAACTGATATATATAAATGCCGCAAATTAATTAATGATGCTGCCCTCTTAAACCCTCAAACCCTCCTTTCAAAGACTGAATGAAATGAGTACTTTTAAAAAACCGAAACATGCCAGGTAGCAGCTGTAAATCCTAATGCGGACAATTGCAGTCATATACCTGTATTCCCTATATGAAATGGTGAATACACATGTAAATATTTAACCCACCTGTACTGCTCCCTAACCCTCCACCCCCCTCCCCCGACATGCCCCCTTGCAGTTTCTGCATAGTTAGGACATCCACATGCAAATTTAGCCTTCTTTAAAATTGCCGTTTCCATATAGATGCCATTTGCACATGTACATGCCCAGTTTTACAAATGGATATTGCGAATCAAGCTTCTGGAATAACCCCTATGAAATCTGACTCCTAAATAAGTGGCATGAAAAGAAGTAGAATATTTTACATCTAACATGGACCTTGCCCAATTTTATAATGGACCTGAGCTGAAAAAGAATTTGTAGATGACAAACTGAAAAATTTGAAGACATGGACTATAAAAGAGAACCAAAAGGGAGTGTTGAAAGATTACTAAAGAACAGGAAACTCCTTCTGGTGGGAGAGTCTTATTTATTTATTTAAAGCTTTTTTATACCGCGCTCTTCGGTATCAGTGCAGTTTACAGTTAACAAGCTTGCAAGAGACAATGCGAACTGCCTAGTGCTACATTAAACAGGATCAAAAACATGGATTTATAACTGGGCAAACTATTTACATCTCCGGCTAACACAACTGTAGCGGAGTAACTATTTACAAATTAGACGTTGGACCCCCTACTGATTGTTTGGGGCTGAGTCTATACAGTTATTACATTCAGTGTTATAGACGTTTATGATTACACAGGTCTGCAAAAATTTTTATTTCGAGAGCTGTTTTGGTTATTCCACGTAATCTTTGTTTTTTGGTGCGCTGAATCCGAAAATGACCTCCATTTTGTCATAGGGCATCACGTTTCCTGACAATTTAGGTAACTATGTTAAATAAGGCAATACCTCAAAATAAATGGAAATAGACTTATAAAATTAAAGTTTTATTACAATATTTTCATGAAAATCCTTTTTTGAACTGAAATGAGCTCACCTACACACACTAAACTCGATTCTTCTTCCTTGTGAGGCTCCTCTTGGTGCATTTACGCTTGTGAGTAGCATCTGGAATGTCTCTCTGAAGCATCCAACAGTAGTCTGCCATCATTGTAATGCTCCATTTTCCCTGGTATCTCCTTTCCATCTCTTTAATGTCTTGGTGGAATCATTCACCTTGTTCCTCACTCACAGCTCCCAAATTTTCAGGAAAGTAGTCAAGGTGGGACTGGAGGAAATGCACTTTCAAACTCATCAGGCAACCTAAAGCTTGAAATGCTTTCAGCATTCGTCCGACGATCTTTTTGTAGTGAGGATCTTTGTTATTGCCTAAAAATTTCTGTACGACTTCTTTAAATGCAATCCACCCTTCTTTTTGAGGATCCGTCATGGTATTGACAAACTCTTGATCAACTATGGGGTATGTTTACTAAACTGCGGTAATGTCATTCGCGGTAGGTTCCGCGGTAAAGTAGAGATGCCCATATAAAGGCATAGGCGTTGAATCGTTAAAGCAAGCTGACAACTAACGCGCGTTAAAAGATGCCTTAGACTAACGAGCGTTATAAGGCGCCTTGTAAAGCGCCTTGTTAGGTACCTTGCAAGGCGCCTTATAAGGCGCCCTGTAAGGTGCCTTATAAGGTGCCATGTAAGGTGCCTTATAAGGTGCCTAGTAAGGTGCCTTATAAGGTGCCTTATAAGGTGCCTAGTATGGTGCCCCATAAGGTGCCCTATAGGGCCTCCTAGGCTAAGCACCATATTAGGCACCCTTGGACAAGGCACCGCAGAAGGCACCCTGGGCTATGGAACCATAGGTTAAGGTGGCCTAACAAGGTTATGGTGTCCTAGGTTAGTGTGCCCTAGGGACTGCAAGGTGCCTCAGGATGACATGCATGACCTGTGTGGAACAGAGACAGATGTAGCCCTAACACTAGATAGAGCACTCAGGAAAGGCAATGAACAGGTGAGTGAAGGAGGGAGAAGTGGGAGCCGCTGGACCTGCCATATCTGCGGGCATCCCATGTGCCTGCCAGTACTGATGACAAACATGGTGAGGCAGCTGTACCACAGCACAGGGTGTTGGCAATGTAAAGTGCCAGAAAAACAGTTGGTGGCAGACAATGGGAATACATGTCCCCCAGTGGAGGCAGAGGTGACAGGATAGTTACAATGATGGGTGGACAGAGGAGTGGTGGTGCCATGCAGATCAGGCACAGGCGAGGCAAACATGAAGAGGCGCAATGCAGGAAAGGGTATGACATGGGGTGGCAGCCTGCACTGGCAGACAGGACTCTACACAGCTAACAGACGCAGGTAGACAGACCGAGGGAATGTTGGCAACTGTGGCGAGGGTATTATGGGCTGGAAGCACAGATCTGCAAAAATATGACCTCTACAGGCATGCACACTATATGAGTAGGACAGGCATGAGAGGAGGGAACAATGAGGAACTGAACCCATGAACACTGCCAAGAATGGCATTGTATTAACCAGTAGGCTATACCTCCATGGTGTATGTCACAGCAATGTCTGGGTACAGAAGGACTGCAGGTCACCGCACAAACTGTCTGCTCTGAGTGCCAGGATAGGGTAACCCCACCAGTACCCATGATGCAATGCACATGCTGAATAGCTGTCTACAGCTGATCACAAAATGGGGTTTGCACCTCTCCAGTCCCCCAGCTTGAAAAGACGAACTGACAGTGCGTGATACTGGCACGGAGTAGCTACGGACCATGCCATTGTACAGGTTCTGTGTTCACCCTGAGCAATAGGATGGGTGTCCAGCACTAGGTCTGTAGTACATGTGCTACTAGAGATAGGTCCTGCTGTACATCCCCATCACTACCAGTGTCTGACAGGTGTTCCGTGCTGTGCAGCCGAAGGTAATTTGGTGTCCATCTGTATCCTGCAGTCACATGTGGCCCTGTGGGACCAGACACCAGCCAGATTAGTGTGTACCCTGTGTGAGGGTCTGGCTGACATGGGCAGCTGTTATCAGGGCAGAGGGGTTCCTAGTATTGCATGAGGTGTGTGTAGCAGTGGCTGTATAGGTCACAGTGGTATACACTACATACCCCAAAGGGCCCACATCACCCTTTTGTAGGTAAAGAACAGTGCCCCCGCCAGTCACCAGCAGACAGCACAGTCAGACTGTACCTTAAAGGTGTTCCGACCATGCACAGTCTAACTGCAGACAGTCCACCAGGAACTATGTGCAGCAAGCAGGCATCTCAGTGATTGGGACCCCAGCACTGGGGAACACAAATATATCACTAGAGACAAATAGTGTAGAGTGCAATGTGGGAACCTAGACCTGCCATGGTCACTGCTTGTTCAGAGTGAGTGCCCTCCCAGCATGCCATGCTGTGGCCACCCTGTCCATGCAGGTGGTGGTCAGGCACTACAGTGTCCTAGCCATTGCCCCACACCCTGTGAGGATGCATCCTGGCCTGTCTGCCCTGTCCGGGCCATACCCAGAATACCTTGCTCCTCATTATGCATCTAATCAGGCTAACGCTGATAACAGTGGGACATTTTGGGCCCAGTGAAGTGTGGGCAGCCACAGAACAAAGGATAGACATACAAACACGCTCACTCCTTTTGCAGCATTATACAAAGATAGGAGTGGTTGGCAGCCCTGCCCGCCACACTAGTCCTGAGCACAGTGCCAACATTGCTAAACTGTGCAGGAGGTAGTAGTAGTGCTCTGGTGATAACATCATCCCACTGCTGAGGCCAACAGCCTGCCGCTCCATGCATCATTGGATTGTGGAGCCTGTGTGAGTGGGTGTTTGCACCCCTGTTCGCCGCTGCTTTGGGCTTTGCACATGTTGCTGTTGTATCTGCATTGTAGGGTAAAATATAGGGACATGCTCTGCTGGACACTCTGGC
This sequence comes from Ichthyophis bannanicus, assembly GCA_033557465.1. Taxonomy (NCBI): domain Eukaryota; kingdom Metazoa; phylum Chordata; class Amphibia; order Gymnophiona; family Ichthyophiidae; genus Ichthyophis; species Ichthyophis bannanicus. The sequence continues at coordinate 102,461,882 of CM066032.1, read as the reverse complement.
TGGGTGTACTGCACCACACTGATGCCATAGATGCATGGTAGTCCCTGGGGCTACCTGCACTTTTCCTCAGCCAGACCTTTTATGTTGCACTGCACACCACGTACTGCTGCAGAGCATGGCCTAGGTCCACTGCAGAGAGGTGGCACTGCCTCCTCCAGTACGGGCACATGCCCCCCTGCCAAGCTGACGTAGCCATTTGCTGTCGGTGCTGGTAGTGCGCAGTCCCAGGCCATCCACTGTGTAGGTAGGCGCCCGCCTAGGGAGCGGGTTCCGGGGTGGGGGGGCATACATGGACATCCTCATATCCCCCCATCACTGCCTACCACTATTATGTTCCCTCCACATGGGGGCGGGATGGCTAGGGGGATGTCAGGTCTGTGCCCTAGCAACTGTTGGCTAGGGTGGACCAGGTAGATATTGGTGGATTGTGTTTGGCCTTGGTTAACTGCTGTCTTGCTGATCTCCGGTGTCTATGTTCCTAGGCGCCCTCCTGGTTCACCCTGTGCCCCAGCTGCCCATGCTACATGTCCCGACTGCGGCCCCCTATGCCCCATCGCCATAGTGGCTATTCATACTTTGGCACTATGGTATTGCTGTACATGGAGCACTACTATCACAGTTTTTGGGCTCCCTGCCTGGGCTGTACATTGCTGACACGAAAATGGTTTCTCTCTCCTGCATATGTGTATCTAACGGCAGGTTTTCAATCGCGTTAGGATTCAGCTCTTCAGATCCGCGCGTTAGTGTGAATGGAGCCTCTCCCCGCCCACACTCCGCCCATTGACCCCTTCTCTCTGCCCTCTCTCCACCTTCTGCGGTGTTTACCGCACCGCAGAACGTGAACGATCGTTAAGTAAATATAACACGCGTTATGAGACGTTAACGATCGTTAACGTCTCATAACGTGTGTTAACGTTACTTAACGCGCGTTATTTAACGTTAACAATCATTATGTAACGTTACCGCAGTTTAGTAAACATACCCCTATAAGCCTTCTAATGTCTGGTCCGATGAACACACCTTCCTTCAATTTTTCCTCTGACAGGCCTGGAAACTTGGTGACCAAGTATTTGAATCATTCTCCATCTCTTGGAAGTGATTTTACGAATTGCTTCATCAATCCCAATTTTATATGGAGAGGTGGTAGAAGAACTTTATGGGAAGGTACCAAAGTTTCTCGGAGGACATTTTTTTCACCGACTGTTAGCACCCTCGGCTGCCAACTCTTCTTGGTCCAGTGATTTTGTCGGTCTCGACTGTCCCATAGACACAGAAAACAAGGATATTTGGTATACCCAGCTTGTTGCCCGAGCAACACACACTTGCCAACCATGGTCTTCATATTTAAGTTTACGAAGAACCAATTCCAAGTTCTCATAGGTTTCCTTCAAGTGTACGGAATGACCTACAGGTATGGAAGCGTAAAAGCCGTTGTGGAGTAAAATTGCTTTGAGACTTCTTTTGAAGAATCTATAAAAAGACGCCATTGCTCTGAATCATATTGGATTTTAAATTGACCCATCAGACCTTTGACATCGATGCAGTAAACCTTCTTGTCTTCCTGGGCGAAGTAAGGAACGAACTCCTTTTCACGATGTCTGAACCATGAAGATGACACTCCTGGCAACAATAAATTCCTGCTTTTCAGCCTTGATCCGAGTAACTCAGCGGCATCTTTGGGAAGATTCAAGTCTCTTACCAAATCATTCATCTCCTCCTGAGAAAACAATTTTGGTCTTGTATCATCTTCAAAGTCAGAACTTGATTTGTCATCTGGTTCAGGTATGACTTCACCTTCATCGGAGCTAGGTATCTCTTCCAAGGTAGCAGGGGGCTTGGGTGCTGGTATATCTGTGCCATGGGGGATGGGACAAATTGCCGAGTGAAGATTAGGGTATGAAATGGAATGCTTCCATTTGGAATTAAACCCTTTCACATTGCATGAACAAAAGTAACAGTCGTCACTATGGTTCTTTTGCTCTCACCATACCATAGGAATCCCATAACGGAAAGATTTTTTCTTACCCTCGAACCAGTTTCGGAGGTCCTCAACACACCGTTTGCACACTTTGAGGTGCCCAGACTTTATCTTGATCTCCAATTTTTAGTCCAAAGTATGCAAAGTATACTTTTTTCACAAAGCCTGTAATATTCTGCTGTTGCTTTAACACTGTATGTTCACCACAGATGAAACAGAAACTGTCTGGCGAATTAATACACTTTCGCGGAGCCATAACATAACGGTTGAAGAATGACGAGCTAACACAAATTGCGATGAAAAAGTGTGAACAGCCTAGAACCAACAACCTGATGATGATTCGTGCACAAGTGTGGCATGCAGGAGAGAGCAGCTCTGTGTCTGTACACGAGACGTCACAATGCAGGCCACGCCCCCCTGCACTCACCGGAGCTGCTGCTATCTGCCCTGTGTCTCCCTCCCACTGGATTCTTCAGGAAAGATTAACCCCTTCTACCATTAGAAGCATGGACTTAAAATTTGCTTAGCTTATGTATATATTGCTGACCATCAGATTTACAGTGCTATATTTTTTTTTACATAACTCGGACAACCCCTTTAATGTTTTTTTGGCATTTTATATCTTAAATGCACTTATGTGAATTAATTAATAGTAATTTGAATTAATTAATAGTAATTCGAAAAAATTTGATAAATTTGAAGACAATTTTGCATGTTGTGGCAAATCATGACGTCTAGAAGTTTTTTCAATATTTTATTTGTTTTCAGCACACCAGAATACATGGAAATTAGATGAAAATAATCAAACAGATTTTTAGTCGCAGACCTGTGTTATTCATTAATTAGTATAAGCAGAATCAGCACATGTCAGTATGCCTGTTGGAGTGGTTCCGGAACTCGATTTGTCTTATTCGGAGTGTTGGGGTGTGATATGTGGATGGGTCATATTTGGTTGTGGGAGGTGTAAGAGGAATAGATGGTGCTTAAGGACTTTCCTAAATTGTGTAAGATCACTGATTGATCTGATGTTTGGTGGGAGGTTATTCCAGCACTTAGGGGCAAAGAAAGTGAATGCTCTGTTCCTGGTTGTTTGTGTGCATTTAGTGGAATCAAAAGGGATAATCAGTGTGTTGGCAGCTATTGACCTTCTCGATCTATTGTTGAGGGTGGGGGTGATGAGGCCTGAGAGGGGCGAGGGGGATACCATTTTGATAGCTTTGAAAGTGAGGAGTAGTGCCTTGTAAGTAGGTCTGCAGGATAATGGTAGCCAGTGAAGGTCCCGGAGAATGGGTGTAATGTGGGAACTTCTGGATAGCCCATATAGTACGCGGGCAGCCGTGTTCATTGCAAGTTGTAATGGGCTGTGTGCGCTCCTGGGGAGGCCATGCAGAACGATGTTCGCATAATCAAAGTGTGGTATTATCAGCGCCTGGAATATTGTTCTGAAGTCTCCAGGAGCTAGCATGGGTCTTATGTGCCTTAGAGTCCTGATTTTGTTGTATATAATCCTGGTGGTGTACTTTGTGTTCTTTGAAATTGAGATGTTGATCAAGCATCACACTCAGGTAGCGTATATCATAAAAGGCACTGGCATGGCACAATTAGAAGGAAATAAAAAGATCAAATTTCTGCTGGGATCCTCAGCTGACAGATACTACAAATCAGAGGCAGCGGAAGGGCTTTTTTGTTGGGAGAGCCCAAGCTCTGCCCTAACTCTGCCCAAGCCCCCCGTCCTATGGGCAGAGACCTTTCCTGTCTGCAGACAGGAAGGGTCTTTGCCACAATCATGGCTTTTCTTCTGCCCATGGGGGATGGGATCCCTATGGGCAGGCTGCTGCCTGCAGGCCATGATCATTGCAAGCACCCTTCTTGTCTGCCCACGATCCTTGCAGGCAGGCAGGAAGGGTCTTTGCAATGAACACAGCCAGCAGGCAGTAAGCTGATCACAGGGATCCCATCTCCCGTGGACAGAAGAAGAGAAGCTGCAATCGCAGCAAATAGCCTTCCTGTCTGCCTGTGGGGATCCGATCTCTCATGGCGGACAGGAAGGGGCTTTTCTTCTGCCCATGGGGGATGGGGATCCCTGCGGGCAGCCTGCCATGCCGGGATTTTTGATGGGGTCAGGGCCCTGTCCAGTTGCAACTCCAAAACCACATTAACAACTCCTCACTTTTGGATCCCCAACAACACGGTTTCCGCCTGTTCTACAGTGTAGAAACATTGATGACCTCCCTTACTAACTCTTTAATCAAAGGCATTCAAGACCAGGGGCGGTTCTATAATGAGGCAGAGGGAGGCAGTTGCCTCAGGTGACAAGCTTTTGGGGCGGCAAAAAATATCCCCAAAACAGCCACCTCACTTCGCCTTCAAAGTTAAAAGAAAAAAGAAGGGTGGACAAGCTGCTACTGCTGCTTCTCGGCAGCGGCAGATTCAACCCTCCCGCCGCTGCCCACGGAGGCCCCACACTTGCCTGACTAGCCCGAAGCCCAGCGCCCTGGCTCACTTCTTCAGAGCCGTGAGAGAGAACAGCGTTTCCCTTCTTTCCCACAGCTCTGTTAAAGTTGAGCCCAGCGGTACACTGAAGGTAAACGAGGGCATTTCCTGTCTCACACAAGACAGGAAATGCTTCCGACACTCAGCACGCCACCAGGCTCAACTTTACAAGAGCCATGGGAAAGAAGGGAAACGCTGTTCTTTTTTGCGGTTCTGTAGAGGTGAGTAATGGCGCTGGGCTTTTGGCTTCCCTGGCTCCCTCTGAAGCTGGACAGGACAGGCAGGGACCTCTTCCGGTGGGGGGCTAAGACTGCTAATAGGCTGATTGGGGGGGTGCTTGTACTGGAAATGGGCTAATCAGTGTGGGTTAGAGCTGGTAATGGGCTGATGGGGGGGCTAGCACTGGAAATGGGCTGATCAGTGTGGGTTAGAGCTCATAATGGGCTGATGGGGGGGCTAGCACTGGAAATGGGCTGATTGGGGCTAGCACTGTAAATGAGCTGATAGGGGGGCTAGGACTGGTAATGGGCTGATGGGAGGGATAGCACTGGAAATGGGCTGATTAGGGAAGGCTAGGGCTGGTAATGGGCTGATGGGTGGGGCTAGGACTGGTAAATGGCTGATTAGGGAAGGCTAGGACAGGTAATGGACTGAGGGGGCTAGCAATGGAATGGGCTGATTGGGGGGGTGGGATTGGAAATGGACTGATGGAGGACTAACATTGGAAGGCTGGGACTGGAAATGGACTGATCGGGGGGGGGGCTAGCACTGGAAATGAGCTGAGTGGGGGGGCTAGGACTGGTAATGGACTTATCAAGGGGAGTTAGGCCTGGTAATGGGCTGATGGGGGGAGCTAGCACTGGAAATGGGCTGATGGGGGGATAGGACTGGAAATAGGCTGAGGCTGGGACTAGAAATGGGCTGATGTGGGAGTCTAGGAATGGAAATGGAGTGATGGGGGAAGGAGAGAGCTGATGGCCCTGGAAGAAGACCAGGGGCTAGAACTGGAAATGGGCTGATGGGAAGGGAGGGGAGGAGTGAGCTGCTGGCCCTGGAAGAAAACTGTTGGCTAGTGCTACAAATGGGCTGATGCGGGGGAATGGGAGAATGGATCTGGAAGGGAGCAGATGCTGCGAGAGGCTGCCAGGGAAAGGAGGGGGCAGGAAAGGAGTTGATACTGGGGGGGAGGGAAGGTGGGGGCTAGAAGGGAGCTGATATGGGGAGGAAGGAGGGGGCTGGAAGGGAGATGATATCTGAGGATGTACTAGAGGGGGACTGGAAGGGTGACACTAAGGAACAGAGTAGGAGAATGGAAGGGAGCTGACTTCTGGGGATGGTACTGGAGGGGGACTGGAAGGGAGCTGACATCTGAGGGTGGGACTGGAGGGAGCTGACATCTGAGGGTGGGACTGGAGGGAGCTGACACTTGGGGATGGCACTGGAAGGGGGATGGACAGAGGGTAGGTTGACTAGAAGGGAGCTAATGGAGGGGGGGAGTGGCACCAGGAGTGGAAGTGAGCTGATACCTGTGATGGTATTTGGTCTAGAAGGGGCTGGACAGTGGGGAAGGAGAGGGACTGGAAGGGAATGGACACCAATCCACATGCGTTCCTGTACATCCTTCTAAGTATTTTAGAAATGGCTCTACATTTAGCAGAGCCATTTTTAAAATACTGTTGGAAATGAGTATATCCCAACCTGGATGTCTCAATTCTGATTGCCACATACTGTCTAAAATGTTCTTTCTTGCATTTGCTTTTGCCCAGTCATCAATTTGGCCCACAGTATTAACATTTCTCTTTGAAATTCCTACTTATAATAAGAATTGTTTGTTATCAAATACTTGTTCTCTCTGACTAAACCCTTTTTAAATATTTCTTTTCAGGCCCATGTGTTTGACCTAAGCATTAATAAGTATGAGGCTATCTGTGTACAGGCTGTTGTAGCCAAAAAGAAAACCAAACCTACCCATCTTGAGTTTAACCCTATCTATCCCATCATCATTGTTGGAGATGATCGGGGTCAAATCACCAGCCTGAAGCTTTCTCCTAACCTACGCAAATTACCAAAGGTAAGCCAGCTACAAGTCTTACTGCTGGTAAAGAAAGTGCTTGATAATTTGGCGAAAGTTTGTAATAAAGCTTGTTTTTCTTCTTTAAACTGAATAGTGAAAAGTAAATTGTTTCCTTGATCAATTTATTGCTGAAGCATGAAGATTCCTACTTTTATAGTTTGGTATGTTACTGAGGCAGTGATTTGAAATTGCCTTCTCGTTTATTAAGGCTACGCTTCTCAGATTTTTCTACTCTTCATTTCTGTAAAGTGCTTACAGTTTACTTTTTTATGTGAGCTACAGCTATTGTGTTGATAGCCAAGGCTAGCCCAGAGGCTCAGTGGAAAGTGCTGTTCACTGCCATTTTGTAGATTAAGCCAGGCCTCTGCTTCTTGGACTGGTAGGGACTGAGGATGTTGCCGGATATCAGCTATTGCTAGCCAGGCGTAGAGTTTGTGTAAACTGGATTTGGAGAGAGCTGCAGTTTGTGACCCCCAACTACTGTTGCTGCAATATAGACAGAGCTGGAACAAGGATGCAAAAATCAGATGGCAAAAGCTCATAGCTGCAAATGAAGGTTTCTTACTCTATATCCCAATATAGCCCAAAGAAGCAGGGGGGATAGATAGACTAACTAAATACATGGATTAAAATAACAAATTTTGTCCACAATTGGTGGTGTCCTCATTGCATAGTCTACCAAAGTAGAATTGTCTGGAACCTAGGCCTAGCTCTGTTACATCAGCATTTAGTCTTCAAGTTGTGCTTTTTGGGTCACACTAAAAGCATCAGCTAGCCAGCTGTTGTCATATTGTTTGAGTTTCTCCTCTTTATGTAAATGGATCTTAACACAAGATACAGATATTAAACTGAGGGTCCTATGCCGTAAACTGGCACTAACGTTCTGGGAGTCATTTTGTAATAGGATTCCTATGTGAGAAGTCCAAAAGCAGGCCTATTATAAGCCTATTTTATAAAGGCAATACCAACATTATCTATCAAAATGGAAAACACCACGCCATTTTTTGCCCCCACTATTAGTTTTGATTCTTTATTTAATCTCTTTTCTCTTATAAAAGTGGCATCGAAAACTGCCTATAGGTGAAGAGTAAAATACTAAGTCACATTCAGGGTTTGTTTTCATCACTTGTCTCATTAAATTTCTTAGAGACGTAGCATTGTCTTTTTTCATGGACACCGGCACCACAAATTGCTAGGTATTGAGTGCTGCATCTTGTAAAATGAATTTGAATTGTATGCTTCTCTCTTATAGTACACTAAGGCCTGCACTTCTTAACTGCAAATCCCTTAACTTGAATGAACGCTAATCTCTGAATTGCACTATTGCCTTCCCCCTGGCTACTCAACTTTCTCTGTCTTGCAAACCTTTCATCGAGGGAGTGGCATGGCCCTTATCCACAAAAATTATTTTCCTCCAGGTCCAGAATTTATACTAGGCAAGGCCGGTGCTTCTTTTCATTTTCATCCATTGATCTTATATTTCTCCCCTTCCCTTCAAACAAAAATTTGGAATTCTGTCTTGCAATTCATTCTGAATTCTTCCATCCTGTATCCACAACTTGTTAATCAATTGTTGTCAGTCTCATTATTTTTAATGGTAACTTGCACCCCCCCCTCCTCCCCTCTTTCCCAAAACTCCTTTGTAAACTCTGTTCACATGTTGCTAATCTTTCTCCTTATAATCAAATGCAGTGAAAATTGCAGTGAAGTGGCATACCTGGAATAAAAAGAAGTACTGAGACGTAAATAGCAAAGGGCTAATATGATTGAAGCAAACTCAATCACTGCGTTTATTATTTAACCAAACAAAGTTCTACAAAGGTAGCAACAATTTAGCTTTCCTGCCTCTTCTCCCTCCTGTTATTGTTGCTACAGATACTTTCATTGCTCTATCTCTGTATCCACAGTTGTGCAGCTCTTTTATAAATTCAACAGATAAGGAGGAGGTGATAGTGGGGTCTTAAAATAAGTTTGGACAAGTTCCTGGAGAAAATGTCAGTAGACTGTTAAGACAGATGTGGGGAGATCCACTGCTATCCATGGGTGTAAGCAGGGGCGGCCCAAGGGGGGTGCGAGGCCATGTGCGGAGACTCGGTGCGGGGCCTCATTTGCATAAGGGGCCTAATTTGCATAAATATTTGCATAATGTTACCATACACAAACTTTTAGTAAACATGCCTCTTAATGAGTGTATGAATAAAGAAAGACTAAAAGACTTCTACATTACTATAATCCAGTGCCAACCGCCAGACACATTAGGAACTACTACAAACACTGCCCATTTAGAACCCATAGCAAACCCGCCGTATCCTAACAGCACTACCAGGACTCATAAAGCACCATACTCTAACTATCAAAAGGAAACGCTGCAAATATTAAACCAATACATTTCAGAGAACAACAATACATGACCTACTGGGGAAAGAGAACAAGTGGCAATGTCAAATAGGAATTACATAAACAGAATACCTCAGCTCAGTTACACATGCAGAACATAGACCATCACCAAACAAGGAATCACAATTTAGAAACAGGAAGACAATAATTAAACTGGGAATCCCAAAAGCCAAACTTGGAATGTACAACACTGTAGAAATAAAACTATACATTAATTTGCTCTTGTACTAAACAAAGCGCAGACGTTAATGATGCACATTTCCCAGAGCTGACATATTCCAATTAATAAATTCAAAATAAAGAGATATTTTTCTACCTTTTGTGCATTTTTTTTTCAGCTGCAATTGCTCCAGCCACTTTCTTCTGGTTTCTTCGTGTCTTCCGCTAACTCTTCATCGTCTGCTGTCCATTTGTCTTTTCTTCTCTCTTCTAGTATTTTTCCATTCTCTCTCTACATCTGCTTTAACATACTAATCTTTCTCCTTTTGCTCTTTCCTCATTCCTATTTCATCCACTCAAATTTTACCCCTCCATCCTCAATCCCCACTTACTCTCCCAATATCCGGACAATTGTAGATTTGTCTTCCCTCCCACACAAAAGTTTTTTCCCTCTCCATTTCACTCTCCCAGCTCCATCCCATTCTAATCCTCCCCCAACATCAGCTCCATTCTAGTTCCAGTCCCACCCAGCATCCGCTCCCTTCTAGTCCCCGCATCAGCCCATTTCCAGTCCTAGCCCCCCATAAGCCCATTTCCAGTCCTAGCTCCCCCATCTATTTGCAGTCCCATCCGAGTCCCTCCATCAGCTCATTTCCAATCCCAGCCCCCCATGAGCCCATTTCTAGTCCTTTCCTAGCCCCACCATCAGCCCATGTCAAATCCTAGCTCCCCTCCACTCAGCCCATTTCCAATCCAAGCCCCCCATGAGCCTACTTCCAGTTCTAGCCCCTTCATGAGTCCATTTCAATCCAAACCCCCACCACAGCCCATTTCCAATCTTAGCACCCCCCAACAGCCAATTTCCAGTCCTATTCTAGCCCCTCCATCAGCCCATTTCCTGTCCTAGCCCCCCCCCACTCACCCATTTCCAGTCCTAACTCCCTCCCCCTCACAACCCATTTCCATTCCAAGCCCCCGTCCCCATCAGCTATTTGAAGTTCAAGCCCTCCTTCCACTCAGCCCATTTCCAGTCCTAGCCTCCTCATAGCCCATTACTAGTCCTAACCCCCCATCAGCCCATTACGTCCTAACCCCCCATCACCCTATTTCCAGTCCTAGCCCCCCCATCAGCCTATTTCCAGTCTTAGCCCCCCCTAGCCTATTTCCAGTCTTAGCCCCCCCCTAGCCAATTACCAGTCCTACACCCCCATCAACCCATTTCCAGTCTTAGCCCCCCCATAGCCCATTACCAGTCCTAACCCCCCCATCACCCTATTTCCAGTCCTAGCCCCCCCATCAGCCTATTTCCAGTCTTAGCCCCCCCCATAGCCAATTACCAGTCCTACCCCCCCCATCAGCCCATTTCCAGTCTTAGCCCCCCCATAGCCCATTACCAGTCCGCACACCCCCCCCACCCCCTTTACAGTCATCGCCCCCCCCACAGACTCTTTCCAGTCTTATCCCCCCCCCCATAGCCAATTACCAGTCCTACCCCCCCCACCAGCCCATTTCCAGTCTTAGCCCTCTCCCCATAGCCCATTACCAGTCCTAACCCCCCCATCACCCTATTTCCAGTCCTAGCCCCCCCATCAGCCTATTTCCAGTCTTAGCCCCCCCCATAGCCAATTACCAGTCCTACCCCCCACCAGTCCATTTCCAGTCTTAGCCCCCTCCCCATAGCCCATTACCAGTCCTAACCCCCCCCCCAGCCCACTTAGCCCCCCCATAGCCCATTACCAGTCCTAACCCCCCCATCAGCCCACTTCCAGTCTTAGCCTCCCCCCCATGGCCCATTACCAGTCCTAACCCCCCCCCCCCATAGCCCATTACCTTTCTTCACCCCCCCCATCAGCCCACTTAGCCCCCCCCATAGCCCATTACCAGTCCTAACCCCCCCATCAGCCCACTTCCAGTCTTAGCCTCCCCCCATGGCCCATTACCAGTCCTAACCACCCCCCCATGGCCCATTACCAGTCCTAACCACCCCCCCCCCCAGCCAACTTCCAGTCTTAGCCTCCCCCCCATGGCCCATTACCAGTCCTAACCCCCCCATGGCCAATTACCAGTCCTAACCACCCCCCCATCAGCCCACTTCCAGTTTAGCCTCCCCCCTCCCATAGCCCATTACCAGTCCTAAACCCCCTTCCCCCCCTCTCATCCCAAATTAAAACAAAAAAAACCCCAAACCGGCTGCTTCTGCCGCGGCAGCATCAAGAGCTCTGCCGCGGGGCCCCCCCCTGCCCGGCAGAGCCTCCCTGCATCATCAGCTTTCTTCAAGTCCCAAAACGCGGGCTTCTTTCAGAGCCGCAAGAGTTTCCTTTCTCGCGGCTCTGTTAATCCCGCCGAGGGTGATGGGAAATCCCATCAGCCCCGGCGGGATTAACAGAGCCGCGAGAAAAGAAACTCTCGCGGCTCTGAAAGAAGCCCGCGTTTTGGGACTTGAAGAAAGCTGATGATGCAGGGAGGCTCTGCCGGGCAGGGGGGGGCCCCGCGGCAGAGCTCTTGATGCTGCCGCGGCAGAAGCAGCCGGTTTGTTGTTTTTGTTTTAAAACTTGGGATGCTGAAGAATGTTTTTTGCGTGGGGCCCCCTGAAACGCGGGGCCCTGTGCAAAAAACATTCTTGCTCAATGGACGGGCCGGCCCTGGGTGTAAGCCTCATGGAAACCACAGTGAGTACTAAGAAGCAGGCCTCAATCCCAGAGCTGATGTCGGCAGTCAGAATAGTCAATAGTGGCAGCATCAGTGTGAGAAACACTACTTGGCTGGACTTTGGTATTTCTTTGAGAGCACTGCTTCACAGCTGCAACTGTGAAACATGCAGAGACTTTGCTGGCATTGCAGCCAGGCTGGATGAAAGTGGAAAGATCTCTCCGTAGCCTCCCATGAAAACCAGCGATGGTGCTCCTTACAATGGACTGGCAGTTATACTAACCACCACCATCATGCTTTGCGCTGTGGCACATGTGTGTCTGATTCCAACCAACCAATTTGCTGCACCAGAGGTCCTGCCACTCCCTCTGTTCTCTTTGCCTGGCTGGAACATAAAGGTAATATCACCCTAGCAGCATGCCATGAGAGAGAAGGAGGGAGGTCTGGCATCTTTGGTGCCCTGCAGCGAAGTTGAAACAAGTCAAAAGGTTCACACTTTACAGTGTGACACAGTGGTGCGTTTTCCTCACTCACAGGTTCAGACATTTGGGGGCTTCATCTGTGTGTGTCATAGGAAGTGTCTGCGGAGTCTATGCATGTTCGAGTGTCAGTGGACGCATGTTTGTGTTTCTCTCTGTCATGGAGACTCCAAATGCTACATGCTTGGTGTGTGTGTGTGTGCATATGTGCGCCATGGGGACCATCGGGTGCTACATACATGCATGTGGGTGTCATGGGACCTGTTGAGGGTGACATGCGTGTATGTGTCATGGGGTGTGTCGGGGGCTGCATGCGTGTGTGTCTGTGTGTCGTGAGGGGTATTGGGGCAGGGCTATATATGTTAATATCTTCCAGAAACTGTATGTGCATGTAAAACAGCACACACATGTTGTGACAAAGTGACATATTTCCCCTTCCTTCAACCTCACAGTCATAACGCAATTTACAAGGTATAGCTTAATCCCATTACTCAAAGGATAACAAGACATTAAAACATAACTGGCGGTTTATGGCAAACAAATTAAACTCATTTCAGTTGTTTATCCAAAATTCGTAAGAAGCCTTTTATCTTACGTAATGGTTTGACTCACATTACTGACAATAAATCAAAGTAAGTGTGACTATCTGATTAATATGGACATCTCAGCTCACAAAGAAAGGAACATTATGACTAACAGGACACAAAACAAAAGGAACAGATAGATAAGGGTCATTACATAGACGGTACCAAGCTTTGTGCTCGACAAAAGGTAATGCATCCATAAGCACAAAACTTTTAAAAATATAAAATATAAGCCAATTAGAACATCAATTGTCATTGGTGGCAGCTTAATATTTCTCTTTATTAAACTGTTTTCAGCACAAAACAACATAGTAGTAAAGGATCAATTAATCTCTTGCACAAGGTAAATATATTTACATCTTGAATCTACCTTAGTGATACTAATTTAGTTCCTGAGCGGTCCTCCAGTTTAGTCCTCCACATCCGGGTAGTGCACCTCTTCCTGCAGCATGGAGACTGGACCAATCAGAATCTTGAATACCCCAGGGTGTATGCTGCTGGATCTCCCATCAGCCCCCAGTGTGTCCAGTCTCCAGCAGCAGGAAGACGTGTGAGCCCTCCTGGCTCACTTAGGGACTTATTAGCAACACTAGTTAGTTTTTGTTTGGTTTGGGATTGATTTACCTTTAATTTGTTTTTCTCCCTTTACTTGATTTCATTTAGTGGACTCTGTCACTTTAAAAAAAAACAAAAAACAAAAAAACGAGCTGAGCCGTCACTGCCCTTCTCTCTCCTTTGCCTGAGGCACATTTTCGGCGGTGCTTAGATCGCTCCCCCAAGAAGGCACGGGGGAGAGATCTGTTTTCCTGGCAGCAGCCCCTTCGCTGGTGCAGAGGGCTGACTCCGGAGTGTTAGGCTGCAGCTATCAGCGCTGCGGGGTGCTCGGCTTTCCACATCACTTGCTGAGGCAGCCCGGGTTCCCAGTCTCACCCCGTTCTGGATTCGAGCGGTTGGTAGCTGTTTCTTTGGCTGCGGTGAGTTGATTCAGTCCTTTTTTCTTCTGTTTTCCGGGCTCTTCACTCCATTTCTTTTTATTTTGTTAATTTGGTGTTTTTTCGTGCCGTTTTTCGGCGGTCCGGCGGCCATTTTAGGTGGTTCTTTTTGCCGCGGTTTTTTCTTTTTTCCTCGGGGCTTCCAAGTTATCTCCTTTAGCATTTTCAGATTTCCTTCCTTTGGGATTTTTAGTTGTTCTCTTCATTTTCGGATGTCTAACAAAAACAAAAACAAAAACAAAAAAACGAAAAGACAGGACAACGGGGTTTAATTTGTTGTTCATCTTTTAATAGTTCTGTGCCCTCCCCCCCCCCTCCTCATTGGGTGCTGGGAGTTTCTTCTTTTAATGTCTGCAAGGCCACAGTGCGTGGTCTGCGGTTCCCGCAGGGGCGCTGCGCCGGATTCGGGGGTTTGCAAGAGCTGCGCTGCTGTCTCTGTGGATATGGAGCAGCCATTGGAAAGCAGGTCCTTGGTAGATCCCTTGACCTCTTCCTTGCCTCCGGCCAGGGAAGCTTTGCTTGGCTCTCTCATTCCCCAGGCGCAAGCTGTCTCTATGGCGCCGGGAGCTGTGTTGCAGGTGGCAGAGACGGAGTCTTCTTCCTTGACTGCTTTCTCTCCGGACTTCGTCCTCCTTATGCATCAGGCTTTCCAATTGGGACGCTTGGGTAAGCTACCAGACGCATTCGCGGTGCCGTCCCTTCTGCCGTCTCCTATTATGGAAGGAGCCAGTCGGGCCTTGAGGGCTCCGGCTAAACAACCTCGGGTCTCTGACGTTGCCCATGATGAGTTGGAGTGGCACGAGGTGGAGCATGAGATGGACTCTGAGGATGTTTTTGATGATCTGGAGGACGGGGAGATTCCTGAACCCGAGGATCAGGCAAGGATAATTCGGGTTTTTCGTAGGGAAGAACTAGTTCCTGTCATCACGGAAGCCCTTCAGACTCTCAATCTTACGGCTCCACGCCCGGCTGAGGATGAGGGTTTGGAGGATCCCCTCATCCAGGCGGTTCGAGATTCTCAAGTTGTGTTTCCTGTGCATAGAGTTGTAGAGCAGATGATTCAGGCAGAGTGGGATCAGCCGAAGGTGGGGCTGAAAGGTATTCGGACGATGCACCGTCTCTATCCCTTAGCGGACAAGGACAAGGAGAAGTTCAAGTCGCCTCGGGTTGATGCGGCTGTCTCGGCGGTGACCAAGAAAACCACCATTCCTGTTGAAGGCGGTGCAGCCTTAAAGGATACTCAAGACAGGAAGGTGGATGGTTTGTTAAAGCAGGCTTTTGAGACCAATGCTTTGTCTTTGCAGGCTTCTATCTGTGGGGCCTGGGTGGCTAGAGCTTGCTTGAGGTGGGCTCAGCATCTCAGACAGGATGCCCGTTTGGATCAACAGGGTGTTCTTGAGGCCACCAGGTTGGAGTCTGGTTCTGCTTATTTGGCTGACGTATAATATGATATGATCAGAACGCTAGCGAATAGTATGGCGTCTTTGGTGGCGGCGCGTCGGTCCATTTGGTTGCGTAATTGGGCGGCTGACGGCTCCTCCAAGTCTCGACTCAATAAGCTCCCTTTTAAGGGCAGGTTGTTATTTGGGGACGATCTGGACAAGTTGGTGAAGGATCTTGGAGAATCCAAGGGCGGTAGGCTGCCCGAGGATAAACCTAAGTTGGGCAAAAGCTTGCCGGTATCGCGCGGTCCGTTCCGGGACTTTCGGAGATTTCGGTCATCCCGCCCTTGGGGGTCTCAACGTGGCCGATTCGGTTCCAAGTCGCCGTCCTTTCGGCGCTTTTGCGGAGCCGGCAGAGGTTTCTCGACTGTATCGTCCTCCTCTGGCTCTTCCTTTGGTCGCAAGCCGCAATGAAGTGCGGTGGGCCCAGGAGGGAAGCCAAGTGATCGGCGGTCGTCTGCGGGACTTCCTTCCTTCCTTCTTGGGTCCGCCTTACCTCGGATCAGTGGGTGCTCGAGATTATCAGAGAGGGTTATGCGCTGGAGTTTGCTTCCCCGCTTCAGGACTCCTTCGTTCTGTCTCCCAGCAAGGGGCGGCAGAAGGAAGCCGCGATTCGCTCAACGTTAGTTCGGCTGCTAGAGTTGGGAGCGGTAGTTCCCGTGCCGGAGTCCGAGCGCGGGAAAGGCCGTTACTCCATTTATTTCGTGGTGCCCAAGAAAGACGGGTCTCTCCGTCCTATCTTGGATCTCAAGGGCGTGAATCGTTATCTCCGGGTGCCTCATTTCCGAATGGAAACCCTGAAATCCGTCATTGTAGCGGTTCGCCTAGGGGAGTTTTTAATGTCTTTAGACCTCTCGGAAGCCTATCTGCATATCCCGATCAGACCGGTTCATCAGAAGTTTCTGCGTTTCGCCTTTCCCTGGGGCCACTACCAATTTCAGGCTCTGCCGTTTGGGCTAGCTACCGCTCCGCGCACATTCACCAAGGTCATGGTGGTGGTTGCGGCGGCATTGCGAAAAGAAGGTGTTTTGGTTCACCCTTATCTCGACGACTGGTTGATTTGGGCAAAGACAGCAACGGAGAGTGCTCAGGCCACGGACCGTGTGATTCGTCTTCTTCAGAATCTCGGCTGGGTGGTCAATGCGAAGAAGAGTCACCTGGTTCCCTCGCAGTCCCTCAAGTACCTTGGAGTTGTGTTCGACACGGCGCGGGGCTTGGTGCTCTTGCCGGCTCGCCACGCCCAAGCTTTGCGCCGCCTGGTGCGCAAGTTCTTGGGGATTCCAGCCCCATCCGCGTGGTGGTACCTTTGACTCCTGGGGACGATGGCATCCACTCTGGAGGTGGTTCCTTGGGCCAGGTTTCATATGCGTCCGCTTCAGAGAGCCCTGTTACGTCGCTGGTCGAACCAGTCCGATTCCTTGAGCCGCCGGCTGCCCTGTCCGAGACGAGTCAAGCTATCGTTGCAGTGGTGGCTCTGCGCGAAATCCCTTCAAGCGGGGATGCTGTTGGAGCAGCCTGTGTGGCTTCCATTGATAACCGATGCGAGTCTGACGGGCTGGGGAGCCCACTGCCAGGGCCGGTTCACTCAGGGGACGTGGTAGACCACGGAGTCTCTGTGGTCGATCAACCGTCTCGAGCTCCATGCGGTGCGCCTAGCGCTTCAGGTCTTCGAAGCGTCCGTTACAAGGACTGCAGTACGAGTCCTGTCGGACAACTCAGCTACGGTGGCCTACATCAACCGTCAGGGTGGCACAGGAAGCGTAGCGATGGAGCAGGAGGTGGAAGAGCTCTTCGTCTGGGCGGAAGTTCGCCTTCTCGCCATTTCGGCGGTGCATATCGCCGGAAAGGACAATGTAATGGCGGACTTTCTCAGCAGAGTGCAGGTGGACTCCGGGGAGTGGGAGCTGCACCCGCAGGTCTTTGCGCAAATCGTTCGTCGCTGGGGGCCTCCGGTAATGGACCTCATGGCAACATTTCGGTCGGCCAAGATGGGTCGGTTTTTCAGCAGGAGAAGAGAACGCATGTCGGAGGGGATCGACGCTCTCATCCAGCCGTGGCCCAAATCCGGTCTTCTGTATGTTTTTCCGCCTTGGGCGTTGATCGGCAGAGTAGTCCAACGTATCGAGGCGCACCGAGGAAAGGTTCTGCTGGTAGCTCCTGGCTGGCCTCGGCGGCCTTGGTACGCGGATCTGATCCGACTTCTCGACGGGATTCCGTGGAAGCTTCCTTTCCTGGGGGATCTACTGATTCAGGGCCCGCTGCACATGCCTCAGGTGGATCGATTCTCGCTTACGGTATGGCCATTGAAAGGGCTCGGTTGAGGAAGAAGGGTTATTCACCGGCGGTCATTGCCACTCTTCTTCGGGCTCGAAAACCTTCTACCTCGCTGACGTATGTCAGGGTCTGGCGGATATTTAAAGATTGGTGCTCTCGCCATCAGGTTCGGGCTTTGACGGCTTCCGTTCCGATTATTCTCCGATTCTTGCAGGACGGTTTCGACAAAGGTTTGGCAGCCAGTTCCCTGAAGGTTCACCTGGCGGCTATCGCTTGTTATAGGGAGAAGATTCAGGATGTTCCCCTCGGAGCGCATGCAGATGTGCAGCGTTTTCTTAAGGCAGTGTTTCGGCTGCGGCCGGCGCGAAAAGTGTTTATTCCCCTGTGGGATTTGAATCTGGTCTTGCAGGCGCTCGTACAGAAACCTTTTGAGCCTCTTCGTCAAGCTTCCATTAAGGACTTAACTTTGAAGACAGTTTTTCTTGTAGCTATCTGTTCAGCAAGGCGGATCTCGGAGCTACAGGCTTTGTCTTGCAGGCCTCCCTTTCTCTCCTTTTTTCCTGATAAGGTCGTGTTGCGGCCGGTTCCTTCCTTTCTGCCTAAAGTAGTGTCTCCTTTTCATATCAATCAGTCTGTCATTTTGCCAGCGTTTCCTTCGGATTCCGTGAATTCGCCCCAGGACGGATTACGTCATCTGGATGTCCGACGAGTGTTGCATCAGTATCTAAAAAGGTCTGAAACCTTCCGCAAATCGGATCGCCTCTTCGTGCTTTTTGGCGGAGTTCGGAAGGGCGAAGCGGCGTCGAAGGCTTCTATCTCTCGATGGATTAAGGAAGCAATTGCTTCGGCTTATATCTTGCATGGCCGTTCGGTGCCTTTGGGGCTGCGTGCCCACTCTACTAGAGTGCAAGCGACGTCTTGGGCGGAGCATAGTCTTGTCCCGCCAGTGGACATTTGCAGAGTGGCTACTTGGTCATCTCTTCATGCTTTTAGTAAGCATTATCATCTGGACGTTGCAGCGTCTCGGGATTCTTGTTTTGGTGCGGCGGTGTTGCGCGCCGGTTGGCAAGGTCCCCCCCGTTAGTTACTGCTCTGTTACATCCCGGATGTGGAGGACTAAACTGGAGGACCGCTCAGGAAATGGAAATTACACGTACCTGGTAATTGTAGTTCCTGGAGGGTCCAGTTTAGTCCTCCATCCCTCCCAAGGCTTATCCTTCTGTCTTTTCTAAACGGCGTGCAAACACCGGTGTGCAGGGAATCGCGTGAGAACATTTTTAATTTCGGTTCCTCGTGAGGGATGTTTTTTCCTTTCGAGCCTTTTCGGTGCGCAGGGGATTTTCCTTTCTTCTGCTGTCAGCTCTTAGTACCTTTTGCTTCAGGTAGGGGGGAAGAAGCAAGGTGCGCTCTTCTGGCTCTCTCGTTTGGGGAGGGGGCCACTATAGTTATCGGGGGCGTCAGTTTTTTCTACTTGTACTCTTTTCTTTAATGTGTTGCTTCTTTGAGTCTGCTTTGTTAATAGTTCACTGGGGGCTGATGGGAGATCCAGCAGCATACACCTGGGGTATTCAAGACTCTGATTGGTCCAGTCTCCATGCTGCAGGAAGAGGTGCACTACCCGGATGTGGAGGACTAAACTGGACCTTCCAGGAACTACAATTACCAGGTACGTGTAACTTCCATTTAATTAATCTTGGTGTTTGTGATATTAGGAGATCATACATTCGCTTCAGCTATTCCAGTGCGACAAGACATTTGCTTCACACTTCCAATTAGTAATGTCAGTTCTGTAATGGTCATTCCATAATAACATTCCATAATATTCTCCTATCTCGACTTCATAATAACAGACTCCAAGGGACTATTTTGGCCTGGTTCATATCTTTTTTATCAAACTGTTCATTCGCAGTCGCTAATGGCTCCACAACTTCAGTCCCCCATAAGCTATCACGTGGAGTCCCCAAGGATTAGTGCTTCCCCCCTCCTGCTCTTCAATGTTTACCTAAGTCCACTCACAACACTTAGAAACATGACGACAGAAAAAAGACCACATGGCCTATCTAGTCTGTCCTTCCATATCAACCACTACAGCAATGCCCTTTTTTCCTTTAAAGATCCTCTGTGTTTGTCCCATGCTTCTTTAAATTCAGATACTGTCCTCATCGCTACCATCTCCACTGGGGGACTATTCCACGGATCCACCGCTCTTACTGTAAAGAAATATTTCCGCATTATCACTCCTGAATCTATCCCCTTTCACTCTCATCCCATGTCCCTTTGTAGCAGAGCTTGCTTTCAATCAAAAGAGGCTCTCCTCCTGTGCATTTATGCTACGGAGGTATTTAAACATCTCAATCATATCACCTCTATCCCGCCTTTCCTCTAAGGTGTACATATTAAGATCCTTAAGTCTGTCCTCATATGCTTTATAATGAAGACCACTAACCATTTTAGTAGCCACCCTCTGTACCAACTCCATCCTGTTTATATCCTAGAAGGTGTGGTCTCCAGAACTGCACACTATACTCCAAATGAGGTTGTACCAAAGACTTATACAGAGGCACTGTCACCTCCTTTCTTCTGCTGGCCATTCCTCTCCCTATGCACCCAAGCATCCTTCTAGTTTTTACTGTCACCTTTTCTACCTGTTTAGCTACTTTAAGATCATCAGACACAATCACGCCTAGGTCCCACTCTTCTTTAGTGGACAAAAGTACTTCACCCCCTATACTTTATTGCTCCCTTGGATTGCTGCAGCTCAAATGCATGACTTTGCATTTTTTAACATAAATCTCAACTGCCAAATTCTAGACCATTCTTCAAGCTTAGCTAGATCCCTCCTCATGTTATCTACATCTTCCTGGGTGTCTACTCTATTGCAGATTTTGATATCATCCGCCAAGAGGCAAACCTTACCCGACAGCCCTTCCGCTATATCACTAACAAAGATGTTAAAAAGAACATCTTATTCAGTCCTTAGGCAGTTCTTTTTATATATATGCAGATGACCTTTCTTCTCATAGCTTACATAGACTTTCTTTATCCAGATCTTTATCAAATAAACAATTGTCCTGAAACTGTTGCCCCCTGGCTACATTCCAACTCCCTCAAGCTTAATCCTAAAACCTACGCAGCTACCTGGATCGCAGGTAATTCTGACGTGCCTTCTTCAGTCCCTTTGCTGGCCGGCACCTCCATACCACTCTAATCATCCTTTAAATAACTAGGTAGTCTCCTTGACTCTAAACTTTCTTTTTCTCCCCAGATGAAACATGTCACTAATTCTTCCTTTATAGCACTTCACCGCTCCCGAGCTTTTCATCCCTTTCTAGACCCTATTGCACAGGTTTCCATTTTGCTTAGTACCATAATAGCCCAGCAAGACTATTGCAACGCCATCTATTCTGGACTTCCATTTTATAAACTCAAAAAATTACAAGCTATTCAAAACACAGCAATACATATTCTCTGTGGTGTGAGTAAATTTGACCATTTCTCCCCCTCCTGATTCAGTATCATTGGCTCTCCACTGAGTATTATATTCAGCATAAAATGTTTACTTTGATCCCCCAGCACCCTTTATAATAATTCACCATTCTATTTAGCATTCTATATGGTCCCTCACGTTGTTTGATTCTCTCCACAGGAATCTGTTGCTTCTTCCTTCTCCTTCAAAAGCCAAATTTGAATCCATGCGAAACTCAGCCTTTTTTTCGTTACACTCTCCCTACGGAACACTCTTCCTATTCATATTCACCTTAAGTAAGCCTTTAAAAGTTTAAAAACCCTGGTTAAATCTTTTCTCTTCTAGCAAGCATTGAGCTATGACCAATGTCCAGGATTCATCAGAAAGTTTCTTCTTAAGTGTATTATTGTATTTGTCTCTCTTTTGCCTGTCTTGTCAGAAATTGGGGTTCCCTTTAGAAATATATAACTTATTTTTATGCAACTGTTAATTTTAATTTGATTTGTGTAAACCGCTCTGAATTCCTGCAAAGGGGACGGTATATCAAGTACAAGAAACCATAAGCCATAGTTCTCTTCAAAATTGCCTGACGCTGATGTTTCAGCTATTACCTGCTTCTGGGGCCTGTAAGATGACACAAATTTTATGCAGCCTAGTTCCTGTACAGCATCCTGAAACCTGATGATTCCCTTATTGTCGTCTCACTCTCTGGCAGCCATCATTTTTAAAATGAAGTGATCTCGTGTTCTAATCATCCCACCTACAAAAAGAAAAGACACCTTTCACTAAAGAGCAGCCCATTCTATTTCTGCATTAAGGCCCAAGGGAGAAAGAAACAGTATTTAAATTAAAGATGCACTGCTATCCTATTGGTCTGGGTCTCTTTTTGATGCTGTTCCCTCACTTAGCGTGACCTAATGCAAATCAACAGTGCTGCTGCCTGGCAGCTACCCCTCCTCACCCCTCCACTTCTGTCCCCTATAGCTCCTGTTTGGGCCAGCGTTAATAGGGATGACTCAAGTTCCCGGCCTCTACTTAAGCCACCAGTAGCTCAGTCGTCCCCAGCTACCACCTTGTCCGAGCTGCTGCCCTGTGCAAATGCACAGCTTGCACAGTGGGATGCACCATCCCTGCTTGAGAGTTCCTTAATGTATGTTTACTAAGCTGGGCTAACGGTCAGCATGCGCTGTTTGTAACTAGGTCCCATGTTGTTCAATGGGACCTAGTTACAAATAGCATGTGCTAACCGTCAGCCCCGCTTAGTAAACATGCCCCCAAGATGTGATCTCATTTCTCTCCTCTTATTTACTGTATGAATACTTGGTTGTCTCTTTGAGTTATGACAATTTTTTTGGTGATCTTAATTCTGAAAGCCTTTTCATTATTTAGAAGTTCTCCCATGAAATGATTCATTTTGGAGTGATGAAGTTCCTGGGTATGTAGCTTCTTTAAATGAACCTCCTGCCATAGGTTGGATACATCCATATGAGCACAATTTGATGAAGAGAAATGTCAAAAGTAAGACCCTTGGTCAAAGTAAAATGGTAAAAAAGTCACTTAGAGGTCATTTTTCAAAAAAATGCTCAGAAATGCTCAGCATTATTTAGGATCCTAAGTTTTAGGCATCTAAATTTAGGAAATACTTTTGCACATATCCTAGAAAAGAGGATAGACGACAATGCCACCAATCCTTGTGGGTTGTGAAGATATTTCAGTAGAACAAATAAAGGTGTTTTGGATTATCCTGTCATCTCTAAATCTAAAGAAATCTGAGTAAGGTCCTCAGATGGAGAAGGCACTTCCTGCTGTTGCAGAGAGGATGCCAAAGAAAAATTGAGAACAGATCTTTTCAGGATTACTGTTAAAACAGAAGTGTTTGAAGTACCAGGATTCCTTAGACTCAGAGTCCTCTACATACTGAGGAGCAGTAGTATCGAGTTGACACCGACCGGAAAACTAATTGCATCAATTGGAAAGGTCTGAAGTCAGATTCTAGGATGGAGGTCAGAGAAGTTTTCTAGACTTGTGTCACTACTTTGAACAGCAGCGTGGTGAGCTGAGTCAAAGTTTCCACCAAAATACTCACAGGATCATTCTGAACCACGAATAAGTCGTTTGCACGTAAGCTGGGACGTGCGCCATGCAGAGGTGTCTAGACAGTATTCTGAACGCAACGCGAAATACACGTCTCAGACTGATATATGTGTATATTTGGACGTGGGCATGGATGGGAAGAGCATGGGTGTGACTGGCCCCGAAAACGTACAAACCGTATTCTGCCAAATCCCATGTACGTCTAGTTGTTTCCCCGTGGATGTCTAAGTTATACCTGCTAAAACCTGGAATAACAGACATGGAGGGACTAAAAGAAGGAAAAGAAACATTGCTGCATATAGCTGGGCATACTGCTCTGTGCATTACCGCATCCCAACATGAGGTTTGAGGGTGATGCCACCTTTGTGCCTGCGGTAACAGAGTGCACAGGATGCAGATGTAGATACTGTTCTGCACAAAGGAGGGACATGTACAAGGCACATGAGAAAGAACAGTCAGCGCCAGGGACACACAGGCAAAAGAGACAGATGCCCACAGTGACCATGGCAGAGAGAAACACAGAGCCCAGTGTTTGTGAGAAAAACCATTTATTGCGTGCATGACATAGAATAAAACATCCACACTACCATTACCAGTGCCCAGGCAAACCCACCCCACACACCCAGGTGTCCCCCCAACAGCATGTCACACACCGCCACCGCCCTCACCCCCCAACCCCACCCCCACACCCCACCATCCCAGCCCCTCACTCGCACTCCCAGCCCCTCACCCCCGCCCGCACCCCCACCCCACTCCAACCCCTAATCCACCACCCCTGTGACAGCAAACTCTACCCGGGCCTACCGTCGCCCCCCCCCCCCCATTTACCCTGACCCATCCCTGCCCCCTTCCCCACCCAGAGGCACCACCACTGTGCCTCAGTGGATGGCCACTGGGTAGTGCGGGTGATGGAACACCCCCTAAGACTGGGCGGCTGCTGCTGCTGCTGCTCTCCCCATGTGCCTCATGGAAGGGTGGGAAGACAAGCAGGGGCCCCACACCCCAGGGCACAGAGCCCAGGATGCAGGACTGCCCCACACTGTTGGACCCCACCACAGATGCAGCCCGTACAGTGGCCCATGTGGCCACTCTCCTGGTGGATGATGGGGCAGAGGGGCTATGCTCCCACCCTCCTCTACCCACTAGGTGGCCCTGGCTGGTGTGGCCCTGAGTTCCTCCTCCTCCCCCCCTGCTCCTCAGAGCCACCCACCCAGGGGTACCCTGCCTCTCCACCCTCAGCCCCTGTGCTGTCCTGGACCTCCCACCTTGGGGTGCCCCGCCCAGACACCATAGCATTGTCCAGTCCCTCCTCCTCAGCGGAGTGGGACACTTCCATGAGGTTGAGGGTAATAACATCATCCCCACTCTCCCCTGATGGGGAGGTGCTGGATAGCACTATGAGGCTGTCTATGGGTAGGCTGTCAGTAGTGGTGGGGCTGTGTGGTACAACTGGTGCTGGCCGCTGGTCTTCCAGCTCCTCTGCCTCCATCTCGCCATTGCCATCTGTATTGCTGTTCTCCTCTTCCTCCTCTGCAGGGGGTGTCCTCAACTGGGGTGGCTGTGGAAGGGATGCAGAGAGGTGGCTGTTAGTTTCAGTGGGTGGAGGTGTCCGGCTGCCATGTCCCCACTATCAGATGCCTCCCCATGCTCTATCTGCTGTTGCCCCTGCGATGGCCAGCCACTCCAGCTCTGTGCCATGTTGCATGCCATGGGCCCATTCCTGTTTCTTTCCCCCACACTCACCTCACTCCTGCTGCATCTGCCACCATATTCGTGCCAGGAGACCGGGCTGCTACTGATTATTTTGAGTTGGGATCACAAGTTTAAATTAATGGAATTATATTGAACAATTGATTGTTTAGGAGTATTTTAGAGCTGTTGATGTGAAGGAGATTGGGCCTGGTTTGAAGTTAACTTTTACCATTGCCCCTACTTCCTTGGATTCTGAGGCTCTTTTATTTATTTAACTGGTTTTGATATACCTTTTTTCTACAAGGCAAAACGGTTTACATAGAACAGAACAGAACAGTTTACATTGAATGATTTTCAGTGAACAGGTTAATAATAAAAGCAGGCAACTCATAAACAAGAACAGGTAGAGTCAACTATGTACCTTTTCTCCTTCCATATCCAATGTTTACCTGATGTGATGGGTGATAGATGGTAGAGTGGTGTACCTTGCAGTATTCATATGATTCACACTCTGGAGTTTACCTTTTTGGGCTTCAGCATGCGGTGCTGCACAGTGTCATGGGATGGGGGTGGTGGGTTTATACTCAGGTGTCATATGCAGGGATGTTTCTTTGTAGACACAGTGGTAGCTGCATGGGGCAGTTTCCCATTGGAGGTGGTGCTGTTGTGGACAGTATCAGACGTCATGGGGCATGAGGCAGACACAGGGTTCTCTCAGGGGACTGGTATGGAACTGGTAGTGGGAAGCGGCCTAGGTCAACCATGTGTTGTCTTTCCTAGCATCATCTATCTGTTTCCACTGTGCTGTGTTTTGGCTGACAATATTGGGCCATGTTGCTGCACTGTTACACACACAGTAGGTTTTTTTCACTGTGTTCAGATTTCTTTTCCATATGTGCTTTCCCTTTTGTCCATTCTGCATTTTTTTCCACCTTGCTTTCCTCTTGGCCATTGTGTTTCTGTTTGCCTGTTTCCTGTGTGGTCCCTGCTTGTGTGTTTACTGTCATTTGGTTGTGTGGTGGGTCCAGCTTGTCCCTGCTCCTTTTGCCTTTCACTTTGCAGCTACTTCCTGACTCTTTGCACTGTTCTTCTCCCACCACATGCATTTCCCCTGCCTCCTCCCTTTCCTGCTTTACCCTACTTACTGCGCCAGGGTGGTCTGAATCCTTTCCCAGCCCCTCCATGCTGCAGCTGGGGCTGGCCTTCGGTAGCCTGTGGGGAGCGAGGCACCCTCATTCTCAATGACCATCCTGTAGAGCAGGCGGGTCTTTGCCTACAAAAGGTTTACTTACCTTGTGGCCATTTTCCAAGGGTCTGGTGGCGGTGGGGGGGGGGGGGGAGGGTGTTAATGTATCCTGTTTCCTGTCTCACGTGGACAACTGTGCAGGTGGACACGTTTTTGGACCTACTTGTCTGCGGCATGGCACGATGGTTGCATGTGTCATTTGCACGTACACGGAACCCTCGCTTATGCAGGCATTTGACGTTTAGCGGCACAGACATATAACCCCAATTCCGATGCGCAGGTGCACATCTTGATGTCCAGGCAGAGGATTCTGTCTACGTTTGGAACGTACATATGTTGTACGTTTACATTCGCCCTGCATGTTGTTCTTTGAATCGGGCCCTCAGTGTCCTTGGAGACATATCAATTGACAGATTTCTCAATGCAACCCTTAGGTTTGAAAGAGGTCAGTGGTCAAATTTCTGGACCAAGAGAACAGTGAGCAAATATCGGTGAAATTCTCTCCTACTTCGCATTGAATAGGTGCAATTCAGGTGACAATGACTAGGTAGGCCTCATAGGAAACTGTACATCCTTGCTAGCCATTTGGAGGGATGTTTCAAAGTTTTCAAAAAAGCAATAGGGACACCAGCATGGAACAGTCATGCTAACCTCTAGATCAGGGGTCTCAAACACGCGGCCCGCGGGCCGCATGCGGCCCGCGAAGCACTTACCGGCATGTAAAAAAAAAAAAAAATCCAAACTTGCCGTCGCCGCATTAAGCGTCCCGCGGGCTCCTCTGCCTGGCAGAGTCCTCTCCTCATCAGCTCCAAAAGCGGCGGCTTTCAGAGCCACGAAGAGAGAGAGTTTCTCTCGCGCGGTTCTGAAGACTCTCTCGCTGCTCTTCAGAACCGCGCGAGAGAAACTCTCTCTCTTCGCGGCTCTGAAAGCCGCCGCTTTTCCCAATTTCAGTGGCGTGTTTTGGATTGGATTCCTCCCCCAATCAGAGGTGGTGATCGGGAGGCTGCTTTACAATCATGCGAACAGCGTTGGATTTTCAGATGGAATACGGTTGCTACATCGGGATTGAACCTGGAACTTGATTGGCACAGTCCTATGTGAATTTAGCCTATTGGTCAGGGGTCTGCATTGTTGCTTTCTCCTTTCCATTGGCTTGAGCAGTAACCAATCAGTAGTTGCGACGTGAGACCCTGGTCTGTTCTTTAAAATGGGTTCTTTAAAATGGGTTCCACTGGGATTGTTTGTCCTTCCACGGTCCTTAGAATTCTGTGGGGAAGTTTTGGTCTGACGCAGGGTCTTTTGAGTTATAGAAGCTGTTTGTGTTTTCACTAGGGCTTGAGGATACCCTTTTTAGATAGTTTCTCTAAGTATGCCAGTATTTGATATAATCTGTCTGCCAGGGTTTATGGAATTTATTTAGTATGTAGAAGTTAACAATAGAGGGATGGATTGATGTCAGGATTTTCTGCAGAGACTGTAGCTGCCTTGGAGATATGTTGACATTTTTCTGTTTGTATATTCCTGTGTTGGCTCCTTGCTAATTTTTTTTCTGAAATGTATTTATTTTTTGGCAATTGCCTACTTCTCTTCTGTATCTTCCTATGTATCCATGACCAGTACAGTGCCACCTTTATTTGCTGGGCTGATGATTCAGTTCTGCAGATTTTTAATTGCAGTCCTTTTTAGTGGGAGAAAGTTGTATAAGAGATTTTTTTTTAATTAATGTGTTTGTGTGCATATCGTACACATGTATACATATGCATTTGTGTGTGTACATGTGTTCTTTTTATTAGAAGAGGGACTGTGGTGTAAAAAGTGCACTTATCTACAGGAACCACATCTGACCCCCTTGGCTGTGTTGAAGCCAAATGGCATCTCTAACACAGCTTTGAAGCATTCCTTGCATCAGATTGTTATAAACACCTTTACCTGCGGCCAATTCACCTGTGGCCAACCTGCTTTATGAGTCCTGGTAGTGCTGTTAGGATATGGCGGGTTTGCTATGGGTTCTAAATGGACAGTGTTTGTTTGTAGTAGTTCCTAATGTGCCTGGCGGTTGGCACTGGATTATAGTAATGTAGAAAGCTTTTAGTCTTTCTTTATTCATGCACTCATTAAGAGGCATGTTTACTAAAAGTTAGGGTATGGTAACATTATGCAAATATGTATGCAAATGAGGTCCCTTATGCAAATGAGGTCCCACGTCTCATGCGGCCCCCGGGTTATTTTACAAGTCCTCATTTGGCCCTCGAAGCAATTTGAGTTTGAGACCCCTGCTCTAGATGTACCTACTTCAGAACATGCAAGATCTCAAAGCTGCACATTGCGGAGTTGTGCCAATGAGTCCAAACCTCTGATTGAAACTTGAGACTTGGAGGGTTATTTTAAAAGGAAGCACCTACTTTAAGCATGAAAGCATGTGCCTGCTTAGGCGCAATTTTATAATTAAAAGTAGGCGTATACTTACCTTTATAAAATACTGGCAGAAATCACATCTTAAGTTAAGGCATAGACATTCCCACCATCCCTAAAGCTAGAGTAATTGCTTGGACCTGGATGTTTTCAAGAATGCACAAAAATAATGACAAGACTTCGACTTTCATACTTTGGACACATCATGCGAAGAGAGAGATCATTAGAGAAAGACATCATGCTTGGCAAGATAGAAGATCAACGCAAAAGAGGAAGGCCAGCAATGAGATGGATCGATACAATAACAGCAGCTACGGGTACCAGTCTGTCAACAATGAGCCGCCTGACTGAAGACTGAACACAATTTAGGATAGCTATCCAGAGGGTCGCCATGAGTCGACTCCAACTCGACGGCACTTAACAACAACAATAATCTATGCATGTTTCTTGTGCACTCCGCCTAAATTATTTTCAGGCACATGCCCATTGACAAAGTACATGCCATCAAGTAACATGCTTACTTTTACATTGGTAGGAATTTTAAGAGAGATCATTAACATATATATGTAACCACATATGCACGTTAATGACTAAAATAACTCCAAGTTAAGTGTGTACCTGGTGCTCAAGTATGTGCTCATTATTAAATGACCGCTTTGCTATCGTTGGCTCTGAATGCAAATCTTTGGAATCTTTACTCAAATTCAAGCAGGAAATCTAAGACTTGGAACAAGGGGCTGAAGAGATTGTAGGCTGGATTCCCTGGTTCTCAATCCAGTGTTCTAACCTCAAGACCATGTCTTCTCCTGGATGGCTGAGTGTGCAACATGCTTCTCACAGCAAAACAGAATCCTGTTTGAATAAAATCCTCTATGAAAATCAAATATTTCATAATGTGCATTCTCCATGACTGGATCCCACTTGAGTTAGAGAGCTAGAGGGGAAATCAGAAATGCACGCGTAGCAAGGATTCTAAAACGTTTCATATAAATTATATTAAAGTTGTTGCTTTAAAGCAAGCCTTAAGTGTTCTTTCCAGTGTTCCCTGAAATGCAATCGGAAAAGCAAAGGTAAAAAAAAAAAAATGTTTCAGTAATGTCAGGGATATTATTTATTTTCCATCTTATTTGCAGCTTGATAAATGGTGCCTGTCATTCTCTACTCTGCAATCACTGGCCAAACTGCGAAAGATCCTGCAAGTTCAGAGTGTCCTTGCCAGAATTAAATGCATTGCAGATTACCTGTAAACTTGATCTGCTTTTCCTGTGCTAAATTAGAACAAAGGAAATCGGTGGGTTGTATTTTTCAGTAGGAAGGAAGAAGTAGCAAGAACACTGCAGTATCTTAAGCAGGCAGAGGTGCCTGTCAGTGAACACCTGGAAGGATATTGCCATCTGTTACACTGAACGCCTTCACATACTAATCGCCAGACCCCTCATACGTCCTACAGTATCTGGTGGTGAGTTTGGCAGCAGCTAGTAACATGGTTGGGAAGATTTCTGCATCCCTAAGATATCAGAGAATAATCCTGGCTTATGAATAACAGGCTAAACGCATATTGTGAAGTTTTGATGAAATAAATAAAATAAAGAACGAGCTGCAGTATAATGAAGGGAACACTGCTGGGAGCATAGAGGAGGGGAAAAACGAGAGATTTGTCCAAGATATGGAGAAAGAAGCTCTGCAGGAGAAAATGGAGCCATAGTTCAGAGAAGTAAACTGTAAGAGAGAGAATATTGAGACAGAGCTACCGAGATGCACAGCAGTAACGCAGGAAGATCAGCGTAATCATGAGAGAAAAATATTGCATTCAAATCTGATTATATTAACTTCTGTCACATGGCACCAAGTGGCCAATAAGTACAGAAGGGCATGCTCAAGAAAGCTAGGGAGCTGGATTTTGATTTCTCATTGCCCGTTTCTTTAACAACTTTATGGCACTTTTGAGGGTACTGATGTCTTTCCACACCACAAAACCCTATCTTTAAAAACTTAGAGACTGTCATGTGAAGCGCAGCATCAAGAGCACTTGAGATTTTCTTGCTGAGTTTGATTAGGGCAAGTTGAGATTTTGATTTCAGGCAAAGCATATCAAGTTTGAGAATATAGAAGAAGCTATAGTTTTGCATGGTTGATCTAAAAACAATCTTCATAGGAACCTAGTTTAAAGCTATAATTTGAACATAGAAATAAGGTGGCTTTCCTCTTTCATTGTGGGATAGTACACAGCATAGCCTCAATAGCCTAAATATTTTAGGGTCCTATTTACTAGGCTTCGTTGAGGCAGTCTATCTTTGCATTGCAGCAGCCAGGAACAAGCAATGTTCCTGGCTGCAACAACACAAAAACAATTTACTACAGAATTCACTAACCTGTGATATGGAGGCACCGTGGATTACTGAATCCCGTAGGAAACTTGCCTGTGGTAAAATAGCATGCAGCTGAGCTATTATCCCCAGGAACAAGCAGGAATGAGTCTTCACATATGGGTACGTCGGTACCGACGGAGCCTGCGCGGGAACGCTCCCCAGCGTCCAGGAAGAAAGCCTTTGGGAGCATCCCACACGCATGCGTGCTGCCTTCCCGCCTATTCACTTCCCTCTCATCAGTTTTTCGTTTTCCGCGGAGACGACAGGACGTATCCCTGTCACCACAGAAAATTCTTCTTTTTTATTCTTATTTTTTGTGGTCGCGCCTGCCTGCCTTCGTTCGACGTCAACCAGTACCACCGGTACTTTTCTTTCTTTTTACTAAAAATTTCTTCTTTTTTCTAAGGAGTTTTTTCCTGTTTAGTGCCTGACGGTTTTTTGGCCACTAGGCCTCTATCCTTTCCATTATGGAAAAGCCAGCCACTATCCTTAAATAATGCTCAAAGTGTGGCGGTACAAATATATTTTTAGACACTCATTCTTGGTGTCTAAAATGTTTAGGTCCTGACCATTGCCCAGTGGAGTGTCTCTCCTGCAGCAGCTTAAACAGAAGTCTTCAGAATCGAGCACAACTCGATACCCGGTTCACATCAGACTCGATGTCACCAGCCAGAATATCTTCTTCCTCCCAGGATCAGGTAACCAAACAAAAGTCTGTTAACACTAGCCAGTCCTCGAGTGGTAGATCTCCTTCTAAGCATCGAGATCCTCTGGCGTTGCCCTCGAGGCCATTTTGGCAATAAAGCCCCGGCGGGAGTCTTCGGGCTCCAAAGCATTAACGGGGCTTCAGGTTGTTCCCGAGGTAGCTGAGAACAAAGGAGGGAAGTAGACAAATTAGAGAGAGAGAACAACTCCTAGGGGAGGTTGGTGGGTTGTGAAGACTTATTCCTGCTGTTCCCAGAGATCACCTGTTACAGGTAAGTAACTGTGCTATCTCCAAGAACAAGCAGGAATGAGTCTTCACATATGGGGACTCCCAAGCTAGAGATGCCTAGAGGAGGTCCCAGCATGTTGCAAATCTAATGGATGGGCCATGCTATTTCCCAGAACCTCAGGCATCCAAGGGATGGAGGGTAGGAGTTGAATTAAAAAGGGTGTGCTGTGGAACAGCTTGACTAAACAAGGCGTCTAGAGGGGAGTCCTTGTGTAGATCATAATTGTTAGTAAATATTGAATTCCAATTTTCTAATGTGGACCTTACTCAAAAGTATTGTGAAAGTATTTGTTGAGGCTAATATGGTCTGCTGCTAAGAGCCAGTAGATTATCCTCAAAGAAATTACCTCACTGTGAAGTAGAGGAAAATAAATTTTGCAATACAGGCAGAGGTCAGACGCCTTAATAGCTAGAACTAATCCCAGAAGAAAAATCTGGGGGAGTTTAATGAGGTTTGTGACGTGGTAGCATCCCCAGAAGCCATGGAAACAGATGGTGACCCTGTGGAAGGTATTGGTACTGCAGGTGAATGCAGGATTTTCTCTGTTCAGAACAAGAAACACATGGCTAATCAGCTAACACAGCTCACCTCGGGGGAGAGGAGAAGCAGAGTTACTGATTGGGCACGCCCTAGCAGGAGGCGGGCTGTCCAAAGCAGAGGCAGCTTGTTAAGCAGACAAGATGGAAAGCAAGAGGGAGCAAAGCAAGAGAGAGCAAGGCAAGGGTGAGCGAAGCAGGAAGGAGGAAGAAAGAAGCAGGAAGAAAGGCAGGAAGCAGCCTTTGACTCAGAAATCCTTGACTTGGAAAGAGAAACACTGCCCAGCTGTAATCCAAGGAGAAGGGATTCAGACCCAAGAAGCAGGTACCAGGGACACTCAGAGGCTGATAGAATCTTCTGTGAACAGGAGAGGTTTGAAGCACGGAGAGACCCAGGGATAAAGCCCAGGCTTCTGGAGGGGAGAGCTGACCCGTGGAAAGGAAGGCAGAGTGGCAAGGAATTCTCAGACAAGCCTCAATACAAGGTACATGGTGTGTTTAATACAGATGACAAGTTTTATAATGAGAAGCCAGAAAGAGTGAATGCTGATTTTAGAACTCAGGACAGACTCAGTCAATATGAAGGCAGTTGGCTGCAGCCTGGAAATCGTTTTAAAACAGTCCCAGCTATTCTCCCCAGACAGCTGAAAGCTTTAGCAAGCAAGCTAATAGAAAGAAAACAGCTGACCTGTATGGCAGAGAAATAAGCCAGGAGAAGTTAGACGGTCCTGCGTTTGAAGCACTCTTTAGAAGCACTCCTCATACAACTGAAGTTGGTAACCCGACACTTACTTTCAGAGACAAGTGGGGGAGGGGTAACTCCAGCACATTGAATGATTGTATTAACAGAGACGGCATTACTTGCTATCCTGAAATAGGCTCTGCAAACAAATGCTTACCCAAGGAAGGAGCACAACCTCAGCGTAGCCCAGTTAGAAAACAGGCTGAATTACTCCTTAGAGAATTTAAGGAATTCTTAGACAAACGAGCAATTTCTGACCAGAAGCTAGCACAACCAGAAAATAGTCCTGAAGCAGAAATGCCATTGGCTTGTCCGTTGCCAATGATAGAAGTAGACCAACCGATGGACTGTTCAACCTGTCTTATCGACAGAGATAATTGAAGCAAAGCTTGAATGGTCATATGCTATAATATACTAAATGTATCCTGTATGAGTACCTTGCTGAAGAGCTTATGAAGAAGTAAAAAAATAAGCTAAAGCATAACTTGTTCACAACTCAGGAACATTCTTGTTTTGCCAGTGTTTGTTTGATTTAAAAAACTAAGGTCACAAGACTGAATGTGAACCCTAGCGTTAAAGGACATTTGAGCACAGCATTGAAG
Organism: Ichthyophis bannanicus; assembly: GCA_033557465.1. Taxonomy (NCBI): domain Eukaryota; kingdom Metazoa; phylum Chordata; class Amphibia; order Gymnophiona; family Ichthyophiidae; genus Ichthyophis; species Ichthyophis bannanicus. The sequence continues at coordinate 102,428,207 of CM066032.1, read as the reverse complement.
AGCCTGTTTTTGCTTTATTCTTACTTTGGCTAAAATATTCCTTTACGTCTGTTCCATTCCACCGCGGAGCGGGAGAAATAAATCCTTATGTAAAAAAATATTCTTTTGCCTGCCTTATCACTTGACCTTTCACAACTACAACCTCAACCTCAAGGCCAACCCCTCCTTAAACCCTCAAGGTTAGGGAGCGGGTGGGTGGCAGGTTGGACTTTGGAGGAAAAGCTAAAGCTTCTGTAGGCCAAAGTTTAAAGCTCTTTGTCCTTGGAGCAAAATAAGGCTCTAGGAAAGAGAGGAGATAAATCTGACTGGTTTGGACGAAAAGGTAGAAATACACCTTGCAGAAAAAGGATGGGTCTTTAAGACCCCTTTATCCAAATGAAAGAAAAAAAACACATTTGTAGTAGGCGCTATAGCCTCCAGTTTCTTGAAGATCAGTAATGTCTTAACATAAGAACATAAGAACATAAGAAATGCCATACTGGGTCAGACCGAGGTCCATCAAGCCCAGTATCCTGTTTCCAACAGTGGCCAATCTAGGTCATATGTACCTAGCAGTTTCCCCAAAAGACACAGGTTCTGCAGTGCTTGTACTAGGCCAAGCATTGATATCCTGGGTCCCTTTTTAATAGTGGTTTATGGACCTTTCCTCCAGGAACTTGTCCAAACCTTTTTTAAACCCAGCTATACTAACAGCCCTTACTACATCCTCCGGTAACAGATTCCAGAGTTTGATTACACGTTGAGAGAAGAAATATTTTCTCCTATTTGTCTTAAATAGTTTACCCTGTAGCTTCATTACATGCCCCCTAGTCCTTCTATATTCTGATAGCGTAAACAATTTATCCACGTTTATCCGTTCCACTCCATTCATTAATTTATACACCTCTATCATATCTCCCCTCAGCCGCCTCTTTTCTAGGTTAAAGAGCCCTAACCTTTTTAGCCTCTCTACATAGGAGTAGCCTTCCATCCCCTTCACCAATTTGGTGGCTCTTCTCTGTACTTTTTCTAATAACTCTATGTCCTTTTTAAGATACGGTGACCAGAATTGCACACAATATTCAAGGTGCGGTCGTACCATGGAGCGATACAGAGGCATTATAATATCCTTTGTTTTATTCTCCATCCCTTTCCTTATGATACCTAGCATTCTATTTGCTTTCTTGGCCGCCGCTGCACACTGGGCGGAGGGTTTTAACATGTTATCCACGATGACTCCTAAATCTTTTTCCTGGGTGGTGGTTTCTAATGTGGAGCCTTGCATCTTGTAACTATAGTGTGGGTTGTTCTTTCCTAGGTGCATAACTTTGCACTTGTCCACATTAAATTTCATCTGCCATTTGGATGCCCAGTCTTCCAATTTATCCAGATCCTCCTGCAGTTTTCCACAATCCTCTTGGGTTTTAACAACTTTAAACAGTTTTGTGTCATCTGCAAATTTGATTACCTCACTAGTTATTCCCTTTTCCAGGTCATTTATGAATATGTCAAAAAGTAGCGGACCCAGTACAGATCCCTGGGGTACTCCACTATTCACCTTTTTCCATTGGGAATATTGGCCATTTAGCCCTACCCTCTGCTTTCTATCTTTTAACCAGTTCCCGATCCACAATAGTACACTGCCTCCTATCCCATGACTTTTTAGCTTCGCCAAAAGTCTCTGATGGGGGACCTTGTCAAAAGCTTTCTGAAAGTCCAGATACACTATATCAACCGACTCACCTTTGTCTACCTGTTTATGCACACCTTCAAAAAAACAGATCAGATTAGTAAGACAAGATCTTCCTTGTCTAAAGCCATGTTGGCTGTCTCCCATTAGGCCATGACTATCTACATGCTGTGTAATTTTGTTCTTTATGATGGTTTCTACCATTTTCCCTGGTACTGACGTCAGGCTCACCGGTCTGTAATTTCCCGGGTCACCCCTGGAACCCTTTTTAAAAATTGGTGTTACGTTGGCGACCCTCCAATCTTCAGGTATTACAGATGATTTTAATGAAAGTTCACAGATTACCAATAACAGGTCTGCAATCTCATATTTCAGTTCTTTCAACACTCTGGGATGTATACCATCCGGTCCAGGTGATTTGCTACTATTCAGTTTATCAAATAGTTGTAATATATCTTCCCGGTGTAGCGATATTTCTCTCAATTCCTCTGCAGTATCACCTTTAAATACCACTTCAGTCTTGGGTAACACCCCTACATCTTCCTCAGTAAAGACCGAAGCAAAGAATTCATTCAGTCTCTCTGCTATAGCCTTGTCTCCTCTTACTGCCCCTTTTACCCCTCTATCATCTAATGGTCCAATTGACTCTCTCACAGGCCTTTTGCTACGAATGTACTTGAAAAAGTCTTTATTTCGTGTTTTTGCTTCCGTAGCAAGTTTCTTCTCAAATTCCCGCTTTGCCTGCCTTATCAATGCTTTGCATTTAACTTGCCAGTGCTTGTGCTGTTTCCAGTTTCATCATTTGGCTCTTTTTTCCATTTTCTGAAGGTTGCTCTTTTGGCAGCAACAGCCTCTCTGACCTCACCTTTAAACCATGCTGGCAGTTTTTTGGACTTTCTTCCACTTTTCTTAATGCGTGGAATACAGCTGGTCTGGGCTTCGAGGATAGTATTTTTAAATAACACCCAAGCTTGCTGTAAGTCTTTAACCTTTGGAACCGCTCCTTTTAGTTTTTTCCGAACTATATTCCTCATTCTATCATAGTCACCCTTTTGAAAGTTAAAAGGTAGTACTGTGGATTCCTTTACTATCTGTCCTCCACTGATTAAATCAAACATGATCATACTATGATCACTATTGCCAAGTGGTCCCAACACCCTTATTTCTTGCACCAGATCTGGCGTTCCACTAAGGACTAGGTCCAGTATGGCTTCCCCTCTGGTCGGTTCATGAACCAGCTGCTCCAAGAAGCAGTCATTTATTTCATCTAGAAACTTTATCTCTTTAGCTTGTCCTGCTGTGACACTGTCCCAGTCGATACCGGGGTAATTGAAATCACCCATTATTACTACTCTGTTGTGGCTTTTGTTAGCTTCCTTGATTTCTTTGAGCATTTCATCATCCATTTGTTCATTCTGGCCAGGTGGTCGATAGTATACTCCCACTGCCATCACCTTCCCTTCATAAATGGAATTTCAATCCATAGAGATTCTACAGCATATTTTGTTCCCTGCAAAACTTTAATCCTTTCTGACTCAATGCCCTCTCTAACATAGAGCGCAACCCCTCCACCAATTTGTTCAGCTCTATCATTACGATATAGTTTGTATCCAGGTATCACAGTGTCCCACTGGTTATCCTCCTTCCACCATGTCTCTGAGAGTGCAATCATATCTAACCTCTCATTTAATGCTATATATTCTAATTCTCCCATCTTATTGTTTAGACTTCTAGCATTGGCATACAAGCATTTTAGAGACTGTATTTTATTAATATTAATCTGGCTATTGGTAGGCATGGGTAATTGGGAATCTTTATGCTCTGTCTGCTCCTTACTCAAGGGCATTTGGGCTACTATACTCCCTTTTGGAACCTCACTGCTTTTGGTAGTATCCTTCTGTCTTACTTCAACAAAGGCTAACACACCTTGTTAATGAAGACGTGCGTTTATTTATAATACAAAGCAGGGATAACTTGAATTTCACTTATTTAACTTCTTAATTCGTACTTATTTAGAAAGGCAAGTAATTCATATATCTACCTATGATTAGTTAAAAAGATATCTGGAAAACTATTAGAATAAAAGCACTTAATTACAGAATAGATAACTAGAAAGATAATTACAGAAGAAGAATATACTTCACCGAAAGAGATTTACTTCATCCCTGTCACACTTCGATTGAATGGATCCCTGATTCAACCAGACAAGAGAGACTTCTCAATCGGGAGTTTCTCTAGGCAATGCGTCCATTCCTAGATGAATCCATTTCTCTCTCTGTCTAGCTGAAAACAGGTACCCATTTTATCCAGTTGCAAGAACAATCCAGTTATTTCCTATCATGTGACATATACGTAGTATAGAGTCAGTTATCCATTAAGCACATCCAAGACACTGGCCAGGTGCTTGAAAATGCTCAAGGGAACCCCCCACCCCCCTGGTCTACATTACAATTGATGAATTCTTAGGAGAAATGTTTCCAAGGCAAGGTGAATTGTCCTGTTTTGTCCTGTTAATGGGTTTCAATTTGTCTGCTAGTAGAAAGGCTCCTAGGTGAAGTGTTCTTTTGTTCTCTGTAATGGGTCTCCATTTGCTTGCTAGGAGAAGGTCTCCTCCCTGATCTTTCCAGTATCTGTAGTTATGTAAATTGTTTCAACAGTTTCAAGTGCTCCTATTTACAGTTGAGGCATATTCACTACTGAGGCATAATCAATAGTGAGGCAAAATCAAATAGTCAAATTCATCTGTACCACATTCGGTCCTTTGACTATTGATTGTGCCTATAAGATACTGGTAACATTGTGGGGACTTTGGGTGGATGAAATATAGTAATGAAACTGGGTATGCATTGAATAAAAACAACATATCATAATTAATAAACAAATACAAATAATTCCCCCAATGATTTGTCTGAGGCTACCCATACTGGGCAGCCATCCAAATACCCAATCCCACCAATTAACATTAATATCTTGTTTAATATCTTTGGCTAGTTCTTGCAAAGCTTGAATATGAGACTGAATGGAAGTAGCATGGTCAGTTAAATTAAAGCAACTCATGCCATCAAAATGTTCACATCCATAATTGTGTTTTAAAAGTAAATAATCTATTGCTACTCGATTTTGCAAGACTGCCTTCCTAGTACTACTTAAGTCAATAAATAATTCTTGTAAAGCAACTGAAGTATGATTACAATTCATAGTATTAGTTACATTTCTACATTTCCTAGTTGCATCACATAAAAGTATTATATCAATGTCCTTGGCAATTTCTTGTTGCATCTTTAGTTGTTGGCATTTCGGTATATCATCAGGATTACATGTCATGTTATAACATACATCGCCTGGGGCGATATTATGGGTGATTATTTGAGTCATGTTATCCCAAAAATTGAAATTAGTGGGACAATCTCTGCAATATTCGTATAGCATGGGGTGTGTCCTTATATCTTCTTCATTTGCCCAACTGTCATTTTGTGTAGCTTTAAAATAGTACAACAAAACTCGAGCTGGTGTGGGTATTGCAATCAAACATGTAGTTAACAGATCCACTGGATTACGCATGTCCGAAAGGCAAAAGTTAGAAATATTTAAAACTTTTCGGGCTAAATAAGTCCAGATATTCTAAGGTGGTTCTATCGCATCTGCTAAACGCTTGGGCAAGTGTAATTCGGGTTGGGTTACCACTTGCACTCTCCAGTAATAGACTTTCCATGTACCCTGAACCCTCAGCAGGGGGATGGGGGTACCACACAAAGCCCAGTTAGTTGAGAGAGGCAAGGTAAGTACAGCTGAGAAGGCTGAACTTGCACACCACTAAGACAAACACTAAATAATTAAACAAACAACAGTTAGACAAACAGTAAATAATTAAATAAACAGCTAGAACTCACAGTAAGATGTCCCAGGAGGCAAAAATCCACTCACTAGCAGAGCTCTGTAAAAGTTCAGCCTTTCTCTGATCAGAGAAAAGCAAACTAAAACAGCCTATGCACACGTGGAGAAAACAGGAACAAGGTTACAGGATACCTCAGGGGGAGGGGGTCAGGGGGAGGAGTCACTCAGGCAGGCAAGGACAGGAAAAAGCTTAACAAACAGCAGGCTCTGGGGAGAGAGATTAATTCAAAATGGCTACCACACAAACAGGGGGAGGAGTCACTCAGGCAGGCAAGGACAGGAAAAGCTTAACAAACAGCAGGCTCTGGGGAGAGAGATTAATTCAAAATGGCTACCACACAAGGCCCAGTTAATTGAGAGAGGCAAGGTAAGTACAGCTGAGAAGGCTGAACTTGCACACCACTAAGACAAACACTAAATAATTAAACAAACAACAGTTAGACAAACAGTAAATAATTAAATAAACAGCTAGAACTCACAGTAAGATGTCCCAGGAGGGACATGTCTTCCCTAAGTAATGTCACTTAGACTAATGACTTTACATGGAGAGCTTCAGATATAACATAACCAGAAAGGTTATGGTAAAAGAAGGTATTTTCTAATTACCATAGAAATTGGTTGTCCATTTAAAACCCTAAGGTATGGTGGAACAGCATTAAAATGGACAGTAACAAATCTTTCAGAGTCAGATATATATATATATATATATATAGAGAGAGAGAGAGATTCACTTAATAACAAGAAGGGGTAAGACCTGCTTGAGAATATGGATAGAGAATCTCTTTCTGGTTACAAGTGGAAGAACCATGGAGAAGGTTTCATGGAAACCAGTGGAATGTTCTTACTTATAAGGAGAGGTCTAGATTTCTTTAAAAATTCTAGCCTTTGAATAACCAGGAATGGGGACCTACGTGAAGGGGTGCAGAGGAGATCCTTAGTCTTAAGACAGCAAGTCTGGATCCTTCTAACTTCAGTGTAGTAGCTGCAGAAGAAGACGCAATATAAGGGGATACCATGTTTGCCCCTCTATGAGGGCAATATGAGTATCATGCGTTCTTTGTTCAGCATAAGCTTCAATGAAGTATTGGGAATTAGAAGGAAAGCACTAGACAAGGACCGACTGCAGTGAAAAGGAATGTATCCCTGTTGTAAGAGTTCCACTGGAGATGTGGAACAACCCAGGGAATTGAGCAATTCTTTATGCTTTCACATGGTCTAAGCCCTGGTTCCTTTTCCTTAAAAGGAAATTTTAAGGAAGATGGTGAGAGTAGGAGAAAACCAGCCATGTAGGAGCATGACTGGGCAAAGCCTTTTTAACCATCTGGAAGTTACCTACTAGGAATGGCTCTGACGCTCTCTAGCAAAGGCCCATAGTTGCAGAGCTTTTTTGTATAATTGCAGAGAGCATGTTGTAGGTTGCTTAGGTGAGATCTGGCTGTTTAATTGCCAGTGTGCAACCTAATCTATTCTGTTGGAGCCAAAAAGAATTGAAGATGGCTAAGAATAGTAGACAGGCCGGTTGCCTGCAACGATAAATTGTCCAAGTGGGTTGTAGAACCTCCCTTGGAATTATCTGTTATTAAGGCAGCAGAAAAAGTTAGGTCCTATAGATTGGAAAAGGACCGACAGACATAATTAGGAGTGGTAAAACTCAATTACCGTCTGATAAGCTGTCTTAAAAGAAATATTTGAGATTGCAAAGGGGAAGAAAACTCTGTATGGAAACCACTTACTGGAGTAGGTATTGAAGAAAATCCTATGGGCTTAAAAAGTAAGCCCTCCAGTTGAATAGTATCACTCTTAGAGGCTGAATGACTCGACTAAGAGGATAGAAAGTAATACAGAGTTGAGAAGACTTACAATTTGGTAAGTCCCTGAAAAGGCAAAGCCCCCTTGCAGTCAAAACTATGAGATATCCTCGTACAGGAAAACTGTCAAGGTGAAGGGCATAGCCTGCCTTGTTGTTAGTTGTTACTCCTCTTTTTCCTTCAAAAAGGAGAGGAGAAATCTGTTACTTGTAGGGCATGATTGTCCTCAATAGCTCTTAGAGCTAAAAGAATGGATTTAACTTGTGGCAAGAGATTCATGCCTAGAATCGAGGATTGAGTCAGTGTATCACTGATATCTCAGTAAGGATGAGATGAACTGTGGATGTTTCTGTTGATAAGAAGTAGGTTACCGGTTCTAAACCTCAAACAGGAAAAAGAGATTTAATGAATAAAATATCAGAAACCCTGCGACTGCTGGGTTTGCTGAGCCTGTTGAGGTTTTGATTTTCTTAGCCTTGTATGATGTTGCCCTTCTTTGGAAACATCTGCATGATAGGTAGAAGATGGATAAAACTATTTTCCCTTAGGGGGATAAAGTTTGTTAGGAGATTTTTTACTAGCTGGGATAGAGGAAAGCTTTGACAATCCTCTGAAAGCAACAATATCAGTGTTTAACTGATTAGCTTGGAATAAAGCATCCTTGTTAAAGAGATTTTCACCAGTACAAGGAGTATTTCCCAGCCTTTCTTGTACCCATTTGTCCAAGTCTGAAGCTTGGAGCCAGGCCATGCGTCGTGCCCCTATGGCTATAGCAGAAGTTCTGCTAATAGACTCAAAACAGTCCAGGGAAGCACGATTAAGGAACTTAGAGACATTTTCAGCATGACTGACTAATAAGAAATAGTCTGCTCTTTTATGTTCTTGAAGAAAAGGGTTCAAAAGCTTTAAGTTCTTTGTGACCTCTTCAAAAGAGAATCCCATATAGAAAATATATGAGATAATTCTTGCTGAAAGCATGGATGCCTGGAAGCATCGACGCCCAAAGGCATCTAAAGTCCTAGACTCACGACCTGGCAGATAAGAGGAGTGCTTCTTTGCACTCTTAATACTCCTCATTGCTGATTCTACAACAATAGAATGATGAGGAAGTTCAATCTTTTGAAAACCTGGAGAAGGTGGCACCTTGTACATAGTGTCAAGTGTCTTAGAATGTGGGGATACCGTTAAAGAGTTTTCCAAATTCTTAATAGTAGATCCTGTAAGATCTGATTTTATTTTATTTATTTATTTAACAGTTATTTATATACCGCTCTTTCCCTAGTATCAAGTGCGGTTTACATGGAACAGTAGGTTAATTGGTATGTAATATACCAAGTCAGTTTACATAGAACAGATAATTATAATTTACAAGGAATGTTGTAACCATTAAAGGTATAACCATATTAGAACATATATACATTGTTAGTTTAATCTATAATCATCATGTGAATGAGAGTGTGGTATGGTTAATAGTGTATTAGTGATATTTATTTTGAAAATAGAGTATGTAATAATAATGTATAAATGTTAGCCTGTATCTATTTGAGTATTCTGTTCTGAGGGTGTATTGTAGTGTAATATGAATAAGTGAGTTTTTAATTTTTTTCTAAATTCTGATGCAAAGGAAGCATGATCACCTCCTTTGGAATCCAGGGGAATTGCAGAGTTTTTGAATCCCCTGGTATGGATTCTTTACCAGGTATAGAAATGGCAAGTAACTTTGCCATATCAAGCAGAAAAACTTGAAAAGATATCTCTCCTGAGGAGGACCCTCTGAAATGAGGGGTAAAGGCTAGAATTGTTGAAAATTCAGCCTTGGTACCGATGGATTCATCCCAATCATCGGGATCGGAAGACTTGAAAGGATGAAGCATCGGATTTTCTTTAAAGAGATGTCTTCGGTACCGCCCGAGGTCGGTACCGAGATGAGTCGGTACCGAATCCTCCATGCTAGAGGGCGATTCCAGGCTCGGCATCGAAGGAAGCGAGTCTGTCGAAGCAAGCATCGATGGTGCCGATGTCGATACTGGTACCGGTACCGAAGCCGATAGCCATAGTCGGGGAATGGTCTGCAGCGACTCTAGCGGTACCAAAGTAGCTGAGAGATTCGTTAGACTACGTTCATCGGTGAGGAATATCTGATTCATCGCCATAGCCGATGCCGGGGTGTCGGTACCACTCGAAGGGGCCACAACCACCGAGCATGGCCCAGGTATGTCCATGGAGGTAAGAACCTCGGGAACAACCTGAAGCCCCGTTAATGCTTTGGAGCCCGAAGACTCCCGCCAGGGCTTTATTGCCAAAATGTCCTCGAGGGCAACGCCAGAGGCATCTCGATGCTTAGAAGGAGATCTACCACTCGAGGACTGGCTAGTCTTAACAGACTTTTGTTTGGTTACCTGATCCTGTGAGAAAGAAGATATTCTGGCTGGTGACATTGAGTCTGATGTGAACCGAGCATCGAGTTGTGCTTGATCCTGAAGACTTCTTCTATTTAAGCTCCTGCAGGAGAGACACTCCAGTGGGCAATGGTCAGGACCTAAACGTTTTAGACACCAAGAATGAGCATCTAAAAATATATTTGTACCGCCACACTTTGAGCATTTCTTAAGGATAGTGGCTGGCTTCTCCATAATGGAAAGGATAGAGGCCTAGTGGCCAAGAAACCGTCAGGCACTAAACAGGAAAAAATTCCTTAGAAAAAAGAAGAAATTTTTAGTAAAAAGAAAGAAAAGCACCGGTGGTACCGGTGGCGTCGAACGAAGGCAGACACGACCACAAAAAACAAGAATAATAAAGAAGAATTTTCTGCAGTGACAGGAATACGTCCTGCCGGCTCCGCGGAAAACGGAAAACTGATGAGAGGGAAGTGAATGGGCGGGAAGGCAGCGCGCATGCATGTGGAATGCTCCCAAAGGCTTTCTTTCTGGATGCTGGTAAGCGTTCCCGCGCAGGCTCCGTCGGTACCGACGTACCCATATGTGAAGACTCATTCCTGCTTGCTCCTGGAGATTGGTCTTTACAATTTGGACATGAAAATTGACGGGAGTCAGGTTGAGATAAGAGAAAGAAGTCAGAATATGAAAGCGATAGTGAAGAGGTGGGTCTTCAATCTGGATTTGAAGAGGGCCAGGGAGGGTGCCTGGCACACAGACACAGGTAAGCTGTTCCAGGCGTAAGGTGCAGCAAGGTGAAAACAGCGAGTCGGGAGTTAGCGGTGCGAGTGAAGGCCTAGATAGAAGTGATTTGTTAGCAGAACGAAGTTCCCGAGAGGGGGTGTAAGGAGAGATAAGAGATGGGGGCCGCAGAATGAATGTATTTATAGGTCAGCAGGAGAAGTTTGAAGTGGATGCAGAATTGGACAGGGAGCTAGTGAAGCGACTTGAGAAGAGGAGTAATGTGGGCATGGCGAGGTTGACGGAAGATTAGTCAAGCAGCATGATTTTGTATAGATTGAAGGGGAAGGAGATGGATAGCGGGAAGACCAGCAAGGAGTAGGTTGCAGTAGTCAAGGCGAGAGGAGATTAAGGAGTGGATAAGGGTTTTGGTAGTGTGTTCAGAAAGGAAGGGGGCGGATCTTGCTAATGTTGTAGAGAAAGAAGCGGCAGGTCTTAGCTACGTGCTGGATATGTGTGGAGAAGGAGAGCAAGGAGTGAAAGATAACCCCCAGGTTGCGGGCTGAGGGAATAGGAAGGATCGTAGAACCATCCACGGAGCGTGAGAAGGGGGGAAGAGGAGGGGAGGAGTTGGGGGGAAAGACAAGGAGTTCAGTCTTGGCCATGTTCAGCTTCAAGCAGCGGTGAGATATCCAGGCAGCGATGTCAGAAAGGCAGGCAGAGATCCTGGTCTGGATTGCTGGAGAGATATTAGGTGTAGAGAGGTAGATTAGGGAGTCATCGGCATAGAGATGGTACTTTTTACTTGGAATTTTGATTCATAGGGATTCTACAGTGTATTTTGTTTCCTGCAAAACTTTAATCTTGAGCGACTCAATGCCCTCTCTAATACAGAGTGCAACCCCTCCACTAATTTGAACTACTCTATCATTGTGATATAATTTGTACTTAGGTATCACTGTGTCCCATTGGTTGTCCTTCTTCCACCAGGTCTTCGAGATACCAATCATATCAAACCTCTCATTTAGTGCTATATATTCTAACTCTCCCATCTTATTTTTTTAAACTTCTAGCATTTACATACAAGCATTTTAGAGGTTGTATTTTAATCATATTACTATGGTTATCGGTAGACAGGGGTAATTTGAAATCTTTAAGCTCTGTCTGCTCTGTACTTAAGGGCATTTGGGTTACCTTTGTCTTTTTTGGAACCTCTCTGTTGATATGCCCTAACTAAAATCTTTTGCTAGTATCCTTCACGGATACATCGTTCCAAACCATGAGCTCTTGGGCGACTGTCTCCTTTCTCCTCTTATCTTGTTTAAAAGCTGCTCTATCTTCTTTTTAAAGGTTAATGCCAGCAGCCTGGTTCCATCCTGGTTAAGGTGGAGCCCACCACTTCGGAAAAGTCCCTCCTTTCCCCAAAATGTTGCCCAGTTCCTAACAAATCCAAAACCCTCTTTCTTGCACCATCGCCTCATCCACGCATTGAGACTCTGTAGCTCTGCCTGCCTTTTGGGTCCTGTACGTGAAACAGGAAACATTTCTGAGAATGCTGCCCTGGAAGTTCTGGATTTCAACTTCCTAACTAAAAACCTAAATTTGGCCTCCAGAACCTCCTTCCCACACTTTCCAATGTCATTGGTACCAACATGTACCAAGACAGCAGACTCCTCCCCAGAATTATCTAAAATCTTGTCTAGGTGGTGCGTGAGGTCCGCTCCCTTTGCACCAGGCAGGCATGTTACCAGGCGATCCTCACATTCACCAGTCACCCAGTTATCTATATGCCTAATGATTGAATTACCAACTATAACAACTGTCCTATCCCTTCCCTGATGGGCATACGTCCCTCGAGAAACCTCTATGGTGTGAGAGGGTTTTACATCACCTGAAGGACAGGTCCTAGCTACAGGTCCACTTCCTGGTCACCAGGGTGATGCTCTCCTGTCACGTGACCTTGCTCCTCCATGGGAACAGGGAGGCTATCAGACTGGAGGTGGGACTTCAGTATTATGTTCCTGAAGGTCTTGTCTATATACCTCCCTGTCTTATTTATGTCCTCCAAGTTTTCTACTTTAGCCTCCAGAGATCAGACTCGTTCTCTGAGAGCAAAGAGTTCCTTGCATGTAGTGCACATGTAAGACCCCTCATTAACTGGGAGAAAATCATACATGTGACACTCAATGCAAATGACTGAAAGCCCCCATCTCACTGCTGGACTGCTGTCTGCATCTTAGTTTTAAGGTTTTGTTTAGGTATTTAGGTTGTTTACTTACTTAAGTTTGCTGGGGATACTTATACTAATACAACTAACCTAATACGTTTAATGGACTTTGTTCACCTCAGGATTAATTAATCTCAGGTCCTTAATTAATCTATTCTGATTAGGATAACCAGCTGAATCTGAAAGTGAATTTGACTATCTCTTTCCCTTAAATAGGTTTAAGTGCCTATAAAGCTAAGAGTATGCCTGTGGTGGGTAGGAGTTGGGGTGTGTGGGAGAGAAAGAGACTTAATAAAAGCTGGCTTGCTACACAGTGCCCTGACCTGTGCTTCTAAGTTAATGTCTTACCAATATCCTGGTTGATTCACACAGCCCTTGCTTTGAGAGAAGAGGCCTTTCAAATTGCCTCTTTGATCTGTCACTTGGCTTCAACACCTATTTAAGACAACTTCACAGATCTTTTGCCTCTTAACTGGAAGGTTTGTTTGTAAAGGTCACTAGAAACAAATGTATTTCTTTCTACTCAGAGACTATTTATTCTATTTGTATGCTAAGCTATAGCCTGATTTGATTTAAATAAAAAGCTCTTTAGAAATTTCAGTGACTATTTACTCTATTTTACTTTCTATGCTAAACTATACTCTGATTTGATTTAAATGAAAAGCTCTCTGGTGGTACTAAAACCTGATTCAGCAAAAACAATGAATTCTAAAATGCACAGATTTATCAGCTCCAACCAAAAGAATTCCCTTTTCCCCAAGATTTAGAGCATATTCCAGAAGATAAATACTTACAAGTGTAGATCTTTCTCCAGCTGTAGCAGTCCCTTTTGGTAGTCCTTTAAGACTAGCTTGATCCAGCTAACTGGGCATGGATCGACTTGTAAAGTGGTAGTGTTGAGACTGGAAATAACTGAAGTAGAGTCTTTTCCTTCTTTAGGGAGCACTTAATTCCTGCCCAGCTCACTGTGTCTACAAAATCCTCTCTTTGTAACACTAAATTATAAACAGATATCAATGGCCCAACCAGCAAATCTGCATAAGGGTTATACATTTTGCTGAAGAGCCATCCAACCCCAGGGATGACTTTATTATGTCCTGCACTTTCTCCTCAGTAATTTGCCCATCTAATCTCCCAGCCTCTTGCTGTGAAAGGAAGCCCAGAGGAATGGAGGTTAGGTAGCTATCGATATTTGCCCCAGCCACTGAACCCTCTGCCCTATATAATTCCCCATTAAATTGCGAGAAGTATAAGCAAATATCCTCAAAATCATTTACAAACTTATCCTAATCATCCCTAACATTTATCCTTGTGCCTGAGCACATTGTAACTTCAAATTGTAGGCAAATGTTTGTTAGCTTTACTGTCCTATTAAAAAAAACAACACGTCTCACTTTCAAAAGTTGAAGTTAATTTTTTTGTGCATATTGTCACGTGCACCACCTTGGCAGGGTAATAGACCAAGGACACAAAAATATATAAGGTTGAGTTTGGCAAGTGTTTCACAGGGCCCAGGGACTTTTAGCCTGGTAGCCTCCTTGTTACCAAATCTCAAAGAACACAAAGGTCAGAGTGGAGGGAAAACAAAGGCATTTATTTCCCCTTCTTGCAAAGGTTCAAATGGTTGGGCAATAACATCAACACAAGTGTCCTTACTTCAGGTTAGAAGAAAAAGTAAAACATGAGTTTAAAGCAAAACTGTTATCTTCACAGAGTGGTGTACAAAAACAAACATTTTTCTGTTCCACAGGTTATGGCTTATACGCTAGGCAAGGACTGCAGGCTTCCTGTCATGCAGTAATTACAGTCCATTTCTGTATCTGAAAGCTCTTTAGCAAATTCCACTTGCATCGGTTCCAATTCGGAAGCCTCTGAAACTGAGTCAGTAGTTTCTGGCAAATTGTAGTCAGGCTTCTTATATAACTTTTGTATGACCTCCCAATGCTTAAGGTTAAGCGTAGGGCGTCGGTCCTGTGCTCTCCTATACTGAGAACACTCCTCCCTCTGCAAGGATTTTACATTAGCTTCATGCAAACCTTTCTCATTAAAAAGTCTCTTATTTGATAAACGTTTCTTGTACGTTGTATCATAGGCAGTTCTATATGGACAGTATTCCTCTGCTCCCTGTCCTCCCCATATACCAGCAGTCTGAAACCTGCTTCGAGTAAAATAAGGGTTACCTTTTATCTTTGGCTTTTCTACTCCAGGTGAGGGTTGAGGCCTGCCTCGGCTGGGATTCTGACTTGCCTGAGCAATAGGCCTTAGGTTCTCCAGCCGTCCTTCAGTTGGCTTTATACTGCAGTCACAGCAATGCCTTCGCCTCTCTGGACGAAGAGCACTCACTCTTGATGGAGCTGTCTCTCCTTCTCCTCGGTTGCTCCTCTCTTCACGCCACAGCGATTGCTGCTGCCTTCTGCCAAACTCCTGTCCAAGGGCTACTGCTTCAGCCCTTCCTTTCCCAGACCTGGCTGCTTCTTCTGCTGGTCCTGCCTCTTCTCCTGGTCCTGCTTCTTCTGCTGCTCTTGCCCCTTTCCAGTCTTCCAGACTCTCTTTAAGAGGTACTCCTCTCTTCCTTGATTGGAGGCTGGCTGGCATTACCTCACGACCTATGGGGCGTGGTTCCTCAGTCTTTCGGAGGTCTCTCTTGCTCCCTCTATCTGGTACCTCGAAATATTGCAGCTTATGCCTGACTTTTTCTGTGTTTAAAACATTTTCTTCTGTTCCCAGAGGGTCTGCTGCGTGACAATATAGGGCCCTTACTTTGTCCTTCCTGCTGTCAGCCTAATCTTAGAAGCAACTCAATAGCTGAGCCATATCCTCCTGTTCTAACACTGAGTTATATAATTCTTCAGTATTACTGATTTAAAAGGACTACAAAAGGGGACTGCTACTTCTGGAATGAGATCTGCGAATTTTTCTAAATCTTGGGGGAAAAGGAATTCTTTAGATTAAAGCTGATTAATCTGTGAACCCAGTATATTTGTTAAATCAGTCAGGGTCTAGTAGCAGCAAAGAGCTTTCCATTTAAATTTAAAATACAGCAGAGAGCTTTCTCGTTAAATTTAGAACCCAGCAGAGAGCTTCTAGCTTAAATTGAATACTCAGTCAGTGGCCTAGTAGCATCAAAGAGCTTTAATTTAAATCAAATCAGAATATAACGTAGCATAAAAGGGTCAGTATTCTTTGAGTAATAAATTATTTCTAGAGACTTTTAAAAAGAGGTCTTCTACATAGGGGGCAAGAGACCTGTGAAATTTTTTAAATAGGTGTTAAAGCCAGGTGGCAGATCATTTTGAAAGACTCCCTCTAGCCAAGGAAGGACTATGTTAATCACTCAGGAAATTGCTGACAGCTTACCTCAGAAGCACAGGCATAAATAGTTCAACCAGAGTTCTGTGATTCTCAGTCTTGGATTGCATAAGGGGACTGCTACTTCTGGAGAGAGATCTACAATTTTAAGTATTTACTTCTGGGAATTTTTCTAAATCTTGGGGAAAAGGGAATTCTTTAGATTAAAGCTGATTAATCTGTGAACCCAGTATATTTGTTAAATCAGTCAGGGTCTAGTAGCAGCAAAGAGTTTCTGTTTAAATTTAAAATACAGCAGAGAGCTTTCTGGTTACATTTAGAACCCAGCAGAGAGCTTCTAGTTTAAATTGAATAGTCAGTGCCTAGTAGCATCATAGTAACATAGTAAATGACGGCAGATAAAGACCAGTATGGTCCATCTAGTCTGCCCAGCAATATGACAGGAGTAGGTGCACCCCTACCCATGTCTTTGCTTAGTGGTGCACCCACCAGAAGCAGGTGCACCCCTCCCCATATCTTTGTTTCTTTGTTTGTTTAGGGGTGAACACACCACTCCTCCCCCCATCACTCCATGTAGGACACTCCTATTTGTTGAGAAATTAGATGGTTCCGTTTATTTTGATTTAATCTTGTTGCTGTAAAGTGATCCACAGTTTCTGTCCCAGGCCACTTTGAATTCCGTCACTGTGTTTGTCCCCACCACCTCCATCGAGAGGGCATTCCAAGCATCCACCACCCTTTCAGTAAAAAAAAGTATTTCCTGACATTGCCTTTCAATTTACCACCTTGCAGCTTCATGTTATGCCCTCTAGTTTTACAGCTTCCCCGTCTCTGGAAGAGGTTTGTTTGTTTATTATTTCTCTTTAAGTATTTAAAGGTCTGAATCATATCTCCCCTATCCCTCTCCTCTCCTCCAAAGTGTACATATTTAGGTCTTCAAGTCTCTCCTCATAAGGCTTCTGGCGCAGGCTCCAAATCATTTTGGTCGCCTTCCTCTGAACAGCTTCCATTCTTTTTACATCCTTTGCAAGATACGGTCGCCAAAGCTGAACAAAGTATTCCAAGTGAAGCCTCACCAGAGACTTATACAGTGGTATCCCTTCCTTTCTGCTGGTAATTCCTCTTCGAATGCAGCCCAACATCCTCCTGGCTTTTGCCACCGCCTTGTCGCACTGTTTTGCCACCTTGAGATCTACAGAAATAATCACACCGAGGTCTTTCTCCTGCTCCGTGCACGCCAACCTCTCGCCCCCTATCGTGTACATTTCCCTTGGATTTCTGCTACCCAAGTGCATGACACTGCACTTCTTCACATTAAATCTTAATTGCCAAGCATCAGACCATTATTCCTCCATCAAAGAGCTTTAATTTAAATCAAATCAGAATATAACTTAGCATAAAAGGCAAAACAGGGTCAGTATTCTTTGAGCAATAAATTATTTCTAGAGACCTTTACAAAGAGGCCTTCTACAAGAGACCTGTGAAATTTTTTTAAAAAGGTGTTAAAGCCAGGTGGCAGATCAAAGGGCCATTTTGAAAGACTCCCTCTATCCAAGCAAGGACTATGTTAATCACTCAGGAAATTTGTCACAGTTTAGCTAATAATCACAAGCATAAGTAGCTCAACCAGAGTTCTGTGATTCTCAGTCTTGAAGGACTACAAAAGGGGATTCCTACTTCTGGAGAGAGATCTGCAATTGTAAGTATTTACTTCTGGGAATTTTTCTAAATCTTGGGGAAAATGAAATTCTTTAGATTAAAGCTGATTAATCTGTGAACCCAGTGCATTTGTTAATTCAGTCAGGGACTGGTAGCAACAAAGAGCTTTCAGTTTAAATTTAAAACACAGCAGAGAGCTTTCTGGATAAATTTAGAGCCCAAGACTCCCTCTATCCAAGCAAGGGCTCTGGGACTCCCCCTGGAAATTTGTCACAGATTATCTTAGAAGCACAGGACAGGGTACTGTGTGGCAGCCAGTTTTTAATAAGTATTTTTCCTTCCCTCCCTCCCTCTCCAACACCCACCCACCCCTGGGATAATTTTAGCTTTATAGGTGCATAAAGCTCTCAAAGGAAAGGAGGTGCCATATTCACTCTCAGGTGCAGCTGTTTGTCCTCATCAGTCATACATTAAAGACATGAGATTAATTAAGCTTCAGGTGAACAAAGTACATTAAACGTATTAGGTGTAGTTTTATTAGTATAAGTATCCCTACCAACTCTTAGTAGGTAAAGAACTTAAATACCCTAAACAAAACCTTAAAACTAAGATGCAGACAGCAGTCCAGCAGCGAGATGGGGGATTTCCAGTCTTTTGCATTGAGTGTCATATGTATGATTTTCTCCCAGTTGGTGAGGGATCTTATTTGTGCACTAGGTGCAAGGAGCTCTTTGCTCTCAGGAAACAAGTCTGATCTCTGGAAGCTAGAGTAGCAGACTTGGAGCACATAAGGAAGACAGAGAGGCACATAGATGAGACCTACAAGGATATAGTACTGAAGTTCCATCTCTAATCTGGCAGCATCCCTGGAGGAGATGCCATGGAGGAGAGAGGTCACGTGACAGGAGAGCATCACCCTGGTGTGGCAGGAAGTGATCCTGTAGCTAGGACCTGTCCTCCAGGTGATGTAAAACCATCTCGCACCGAGGAAGTTTCTCCAGGGCCATGTGCCCATGAGGGAAGGGTTAGGACAGCTGTTATAGTTGGTAATTCAATCATTAGGCATGTAGATATCTGGGTGGCTGGTAGACATGAGGATCACCTGGTAACATGCCTGCCTGGTGCGAAGGTAGCAGACCTCACGCGCCACCTAGATAAGGTCTTAGATAGTGCTGGGAAGGAGTCTGCTGTCTTGGTACATGTCGGTATCAATGATATAGGGAAATGTGGTAGGGAGGTTCTGGAGGCTAAATTTAGGCTTTTATGTAGGAAGTTGAAATCCAGAACTTCCAGGGTAGCATTCTCTGAAATGCTTCCCATTCCACGTGCAGGACCCAAAAGGCAGGCAGAGCTCTGGAGTTTCAATGCGTGGATGAGACAATGGTGCAAGGATGAGGGTTTTGGATTTGTTAGAAACATAGAAACATGATGACAGAAAAAGACCACATGGCCTATCTAGTCTGTCCTTCCATAACAACAACTACAACAGTCCACTTTTTAGGAACTGTTGTTCCTAAAATTGTTCCTAAAATTGTTAGGAACTGGGGAACATTCTGGGGAAAGGAGGGGTTCTTCCAAAGGGATGGGCTTCACCTTAACCAGGATGGAACCAGGCTGCTGGCATTAATCTTTAAGAAAGAGATACAGCAGCTTTTAAATTAGATAATAGGGGAGAGCAGACAGTCGCCCAAGAGCTCATGGTTCGGAACAATGTATCCTTGAAGGATACTACCAAAAAAATGAAGTTAGGACATATCAGCAGAGAGGCTCCAACAAAGACAAATGTTTCCCAAATACCATTGAGTATGGAGAAGACAAAGCTCAAAGCTTCCAAATTACCCCTGCCTACCGATAGCCAGATTAATATGAAAAAAATACAGTCTCTAAAATGCTTGTATGGAAATGCTATAAGTCTAAAAAATAAGATGGGAGAGTTAGAATATATAGCACTAAATGAGAGGTTAGATATGATTGGTATCTCAGAGACATGGTGGAAGGAGGACAACCAGTGGGACACTGTGATACCTGGGTACAAACTATATCGTAATGATAGAGCTGATCAAATTGGTGGAGGGGTTGCGCTCTATGTTAGAGAGGGCATTGAGTCACAAAGGATTAAAGTTTTGCAGGAAACACAATTTGCTGTAGAATCTCTATGGATTGAAATTCCATATAAAAAGGGGAAGGTGATGACAGTGGGGGTGTACTATCGACCGCCTAGCCAGAATGAACAAATGGATGATGAAATGCTCAAAGAAATCAGGGAAGCTAACAAAAGTTACAGAACAGTAATAACAATGAGTGATTTCAATTAACCCGATATTGACTGAGTCAGTGTCATGGCAGGACATGCTAGGGAGATAAAGTTTCTACATGAAATAAATGACTGCTTCTTAGAGCAGCTGGTTCATGAACCAACCAGAGGGGAAGCCATTTTGGACCTAGTCCTTTGTGGAACATCAGATCTGGTGCAAGAAATAAAGGTGTTGGGGCCACTTGGCAATAGTGATCATAGCATGATCACGTTTGATTTAATTAATGGAGGAGGGATGGTAAGGAAATCCACAATACGACCTTTTAACTTTTGAAAGGGAGACTATGATAAAATGAGGGAAATAGTTAAGAAAAAACTAAAAGGAGTATTTGCAAAGATTAAAGACTTACATCAAACTTGGGTGTTGTTTAAAAATACTATCTTGGAAGCCCAGACCAGCTGTATTCCATGCTTTAAGAAAAGTAGAAGGAAGTCCAAAAAACTGCCAGCATGGCTTAAAGGTGAGGTCAGAGAGGCTGTTGTTGCCAAAAAAGCATATTTCAGGAAATGGAATAAAGAGCCACATGACAAAAACTGGAAACAGCACAAAGCACTTGCAAGTTAGATGCAAGGCAGGCAAACAGAGAATTTGAGAAGAAGCATGCTGTGGAAGCAAAAATGCATAATAAAGACTTTTTCAAGTACATTCGTAGCAAAAAAAACCTGTGAGAAAGTCAGTTTGGTTCATTAGATGATAGAGGGATAAAAGGGGCACTAAGAGGCGACAAAGCCATAACAGAGAGACTGGATGAATTCTTTGCTTCGGTCTTTACTGAGGAAGATGTAGGGATGTTACCCATGACTGAAATGGTATTTAAAGGTGATACCGCGGAAGAATTGACAGATATATTGATACACGGGGATTAATTTATTACAAATATTTAATAAATTGAAGAGTAGCAAATCACCTGGACCGGATGGTATACATTTGTTAAAAGAACTGAAATATGAGATTGCAGACCTGCTATTAGTAATCTGTGAGCTATCATTAAAATCATCTGTAATACCTGAAGACTGGAGGATCGCCAATGTAACACCAATTTTAAAAAGGGTTCCAGGGGTGATCTGGGAAACTGTAAACCGGTGAGCCTGACGTCAGTACCGGAAAAAAATGCTAGAAACCATCATAAAGGATAAAATTACTAAATATTTAGATAATCATGGCTTAATGGGAGACAGCCAACATGGCTTTAGACAAAGAAGATCTTGTCTTACTAATCTGTTATGTTTTTTTGAAGGTGTGAATGAACAGATAGACAAAGGTGAGTCAGTTGATATAGTGTATCTGGACTTTCAGAAAGCCTTTGACAAGGTCCCTCATCAGAAACGTTTGTCAAAACTAAAAAGTCATGGGATAGGAGGCAGTGTGCTATTGTGGATCAGGAACTGGTTAAAAGATAGAAAGCAGAGGTTAGGGCTAAATGGCCAATTTTCTCAATGGAGAAAGGTGAATAGTGGAGTACCCTAGGGATCTGTGCTGGGTCTGCTGCTTTTTAACATATTCCTAAATGACCTGGAAATGGGAATAACGAGTGAGACTAGGTTATGTCCTCATTCCTTATTTCCTCTAACAGTAGAGCCACCCCTTGTCCACTAAAAAGAATCTATGTGAGAGTAGGTCTCATGGTGATTTGAGAAAAAGGTGTAGTAATGATGTTGTGGATTAATAAAGCACCATATATGTATCACACCCAAATGGCTTATAAAAGAGTTAAGCTTAGTCCTATCCGTACGCTAAAACAGGCCTCCACCCAAGTTATCAAGCACCAATAATAGCATTACATTAAAATCTCTTCCTATCACCAGTTCTCTACTATTTCCACCAACTTTCCCTCAGATCATCAAAGAGCCTCCCATGATTACTTTTTGGTGTATAAATATTTACCATACTGTATATCGAATTATTGATACCCATCCATAAAGGCAAATACCTTCTGCCCATGTCCCATAGAACAACTGGCATTTGTATTTGCAACTCCCTGGCAAATAACATCTCCACCCCTCATCTACCTTTTTCTCTAGTGAATTTGTTGCAAATTAGATATTAGGAAACTGAGTGGCATAAACCAAGTGCTCATGGCTTCTATAACAAATGGGCTTTTTGAATTAGGCATATTGAAACCTTTGATATCTATACAAATTATTTATTTTCTTTTATTTTCCAATATTTATCACAATTCACTAAGTAGTTCAAAAGTGTGGTATAATTAAAATAACCAACAGTCACGATATACAAACCCACTTCCCCCTCCCTCAATTAATTTCTGTTCATATCTACATTGGTTCTCTTCCTCTTCCACTGCACATTCATCTTAAAGCCCTAAAACCATGTACATACGCACTTGGAACTAGAATTACTAAAGCGTGCTACTGTTAACACACGCTATTTTATCATTAATGTGCATTATTAGTAACTAGGTCGCACTGAATAAAATGGAATCTGCAGTAAAATAACACATTAACAGTGGTGCACCTTAGTAACTCCAGCCCCTGGATTATCTTCTGTGATTTGAACCCTCTTCCCAAATCTCTTGCATCCATTCAACCTTCAAATCTCTCCAACCTGCCCCCCACCCCCAACCTCATCAACACAAGCCTGCATTAACCTCACCAGCAGGTCCCCCTCTTGAGGTGTGACCATTTCCTCCCAAATTCAAGCAAATGCATTCTCCCATTATCTCCAGAACATGAACAAAAATAGCATACCTTCCCTCATTCCCCACCTGCTTCACTCCTTCTCTATGATGGTGCAGTGGACAACCACCACTAAAAAAACCAGAATTGATGGGTCAACTCTTATTGTACATATGGGGGGGAGGGGGGCATTTACATGGTTTGCAGACCAGCAAACCGAGTAATCGCCGCTCTGCGGGATATTCAGTGGTTAGCATCGGGGTGTGCCGGGGTTGAGCAGAGGTGGAACCCATTGATAACTGGGCAGCAGTGATATTGAGTCGCTGCCTGGTTAGCAATACAAGGTGAAAACGAGGCACAGGAAACCCTGGTCTAACTTTCACCGTATTAGCTAACTGGGCAGCCATTCAATAGTTCTGCTGCTCGAATAGCTTTGTGACAGTGCGGTAAGCCCCGATATTCAATGCCAGGGTCAGATATAATCCCAGCATTGGATCTGGGTTTAAGTTTCAGGATTAGCAGCACTAGCCACCGGCACTGAATATCCCCCCTCCCCCCCCCCCCCCGCAGTCCATAAAACAAAGAGTCCTTGATCAGACCATATCCCCTTATCCATTCAGCCCTCTATTAATGTTTGACTTAGTATGGCAATATCCCATCTTAAAGTATCAAGTGTAATGTCTTGTTCTCCACAAGGCTTATTTTTGTCCATTAGGGATAGTATATCGCTTGCTTACCTTTGAAATTTCAGCCAGAGGTTGCCCCATTCTGAACATTTTATGGATGGGAAAAGGCATTTATGTATTGAAAATATTCCTTTTTAAGGCTCAGTTCAGGATGACTGCACGTGAGTCCAAGAATATCACAGATTTGGCGTTTGTCAGTCTTGTTTACGTCAGAGGAATGAAGCACCATTTGCAATCTGAGCTCCTCTCAATGACATTAAATTTTTATCAGTTCTTAAGACTTACTCAAACCAGGCTGTTGCATTTTCAAGGCACCTCTGTTTTTGTCTGAACATTTGGTAGGCTTAGCCCTTTTTGATGACAGAGTCTCAACAGAAACAAAGAAAAGGATGGTGCAGAACTTCAGCGGCCACCATTACCAGACATTCCAGTTGTCTGTTGTTTAGTTCAGATGATATAAAAACTGCCAAATGGGGTGACCTCTAAATGTTATTTTCATTAAAATTTTGTGTGTTTGTTATAAATATGATAAAGAACAAAACCAGCCTTGTGGAGAACTGAAATGTTTGGGGTTTTTTGACCATTCTATTGAATATACATGGATCCCATTCCTGGGAACTTGTTACAGCGATGTTCCATGGGTATTCTAGCTTGGATAGTGGATTTGTTTACTCTGATACCCAAAACGAGTGGGGATTGGAAATGTGAGAACTTAAGGCCGATTGACATTGGCAAAAAGTTTAGAGAAGGAAGTGGTAGATACATTTGTGGAGGAGATAGGAGGACTGAATTGGGGGAAGCCAGCTTTCATCGGAGTAATGGAACAAAATCATTGATGGTGGTGGTAACTATGATTTACCAAGCTACAGATAAGGGAGATGTTGTTCTTTTGTTAACACCTGATTTGTCTGCAGCTTTTGATTCATTGACAGTAGAAGATTGGTGCAGTGGTGTTGGCAGATGGGAATAAAAGGGAAACTATTGGCACAGATTCAGTCTTTTCCACAGGGAAGGAGGTTCAGAGTTAGGAATGAAGAGGCTACTCTATAAGGAATAAAGGCCTGCTCTATAAGGTGCCAAAGGGATCAGCTGTATTTCCAATTTTTTTAAATAATTATCTTCAGCCCCTGGGAGGAATTGTTCAGGCTCATGGGCTTTGGGGTTTTCTGTCTGTAAATGATTTGGAGCAGGATATGTTACAGACTATCTGGAGGTTGAATGAGTGCTTGCAGGAGGTATCACAGTGGTTGGTAGTTAATGGGATGGTGCTCTCCGTCTTCCCTAAGGGATTTAGGAGTATTTACTGATGCAGATTTGACTATGGGTGCTCAAATTAAAAGGATAGTTTGAATGGCTTACAGACAGCTGAGGTTAGTTTGACATTTGTGCTCTCTTTTGGATGAGAAGGAGAGGTGTACTGTTAAAAATGCTCTGGTGAATTTCTGTTTGGAACTACTGCAACATTTTGCATGTAGGGTTATTGGATTGTATGTTTCAAAGATTACATGTAGTCCAGAATACAGCAGCCTGTGTTCTCTTGGGGTGGGGAAGGTGGGATCAGCGGCTGATGTATTGCAATAACTCCACTGTCTTTCTTTTAGGGAGAGGAGTTTATTTAAGATGCTATCTTTAACTTTCAGGCTCCTATGGGGTGAGGGTCCAAGTTATCGGCATGGACTGCTGCAGTGGTATCAGCCAGGAAGGACCTTGTGGTCCAGCCAGAGTGCATTTTTGGTAGTGCAGGGTCGTAGAGAATTTCACATGCAGCAGTGGAGGGGAAGAACTTTTACAATAGCAGCATCTACATGGTGGAATAAGTTACCCAGTAGGTTGAGGCAGAAGCAAGATGAGGCTAGCTTTCGCTGGATGTTGAAAATGTTTTTAGTTCCATGTGAGAAGCATTGAAAGCCAATTGGTGGGTAGTTCTGGGAAATGGGCAATAGGTTGGTGATAACAGTCTCAACTGTTATGTTAAATCAATGGTGTTTTAATGCTTGTATTGTTTTTTAAGGTGGTTTATGTGGTTGTAAACCACTTTGAATGTTCTGTATATACTCACCAGCAAGACAAATGGCTTGACCTTGTCTTCTTCTCTAACTGCTTGCCCTCAGACATCTGCACCTCAATTCATCCCTGACCATCACCTGCCAAGTTTCACTCTTCATCACCCCCCACCTCAGTCTCACCCAATCTCCTTCAACATCTTTAGGAATCTTTGCGCTATTTATCCATCAGCTCTCTCCACTGCTGTCTCACCATCTCTTTCCTCCACTATGTCATCTAAATCTGTTGATGAGGCAGTATCCTCCTATAACACTGTACTCTCCTCTGCTCTGGATGCTCTTGCTCCTCCCATATCTCGTCCTGTCCCTCAGTCCTTGCTGTCCTCTAAAACCCGCTAACTACATTCCTGTGCCCACTCCACTGAGAGCATTTAGCTCAACCTTTGCGGATTTCCTACATTTAAAATTCATGCTAGCCTCTTTCCAGTCAGCCATAGCACTAGCCAAGTAAGAGTACTATGTCCATCTGACTAACTCTCTTGCCTATGACCCTCGCTGTCTCTTTACCACTCTCAACACTCTCCTCCAAGTGCCTCCACATCTGACCCCTCCTTTCCTTTCTGCCCAGATTTTGGATGACTACTTTCATGACAAAGTCCATAAGATTATTCTTTATTTCCTCCTGGGGTCATCTCCAGCCCCACTTCTCCCTCTTCACTCCCAATTCCTTCCCTCAACCTCTGTCACCTTTTCTTCTTTTTCTAAGTTCACTGGGAAAGAAAACACGCATTGTCTCTCTTCCTCTAAACATATTGCCTGCTCCTCTGATCCTGTTCCCACCCATCTACTAAACTCCATCTCCTCCACTATTGTCCCTTCCATTTGTCATATCCTCAACCCATCGCTTTCTACTGCAACTGTTCCTGCAGCCTTCAAACATGCTGTGGCTACGTCTCTCCTCAACAAAACATCCCTTGACTTTCTCTCCTCTCAGTCCATTCTGGATTCATGTTTAATTCTTACTGAACCACGATCTATTTTATCTCTTAGATCGTGATATTGTCTGATTTCAATCTTTATACTATTCAATAAATGTTCTAAATCTTTTGTCTATTTAGAATCTTTTATCTATTTGGATATTGCATTTAAATTGTTGTTGTTTGTTGTTAAGTGCCGTCAAGTCGAAGTCAACTCATGGCGGCCCTCTGGATAGCTATCCTAAATTGTGTTCGGTCTTCAGTCAGGCGGCTCATTGTTGACTAACTGGTACCCGTAGCTGCTGTTATTGTATTGATCCATCTCATTGCTGGCCTTCCTCTTTTGCGTTGATCTTCTATCTTGCCAAGCATGATGTCTTTCTCTAATGATCTCTCTTCGCATGATGTGTCCAAAGTATGAAAGTCGAAGTCTTGTCATCTGAGCTTCTAAAGAAAGCTTAGGTTTGATCTCCTCTAGTACCGACTGGTTTCTTCTTTGGGCAGTCCATGGTATACACAGTATTCACCGCCAGCACCATACTTCAAAGGCATCAATTTTCTTCCTGTCTATCTTTTTCACTGTCCAGCTTTCACATCCATATGATGTTATTGAAAATTCCATGGCTTGAACGAGTCGAATCTTTGTATGGAGAGAGACATCTCTGCTCTTGAGAATTTTATCTAGGTCTTTCATTGCCATTCTGCCAAGAGCAATGCGTCGTCTGATTTCTTGACTGCTTGTTGCTTCATTATTGATAGTTGATGAAAGTAGGTTAAAGTTGTTCACAATTTCAATTTCTTCTCCTTCAACGATGAACCTGTTGATTATGCCAGTTGTCATGATCTTTGTCTTCTTTACATTAAGGTGCAGGCCCATTTTGAGACTATGTTCTTTGATTGTGAGAAGCAAATGTTTCAGATCATCTTTACTTTTAGCCAGTAATGTGGTATCATCAACATTGCGAAAGTTGTTGATGAGTCTTCCACCAATCTTCACACCTCTGTTGTCTTCATACAATCCTGCTTCTCTGATGATTTGTTCTGCATATAAATTAAACAGGTAAAGGGAAAGTATGCAGCCTTGTCTTACACCTTTGCTTATTTTAAACCATTCTGTTTCTCCTTGTTCCGTTTGAACTGTTGCTTCTTGATCAATGTACAGATTGTGCAAGAGAACGATCAGGTGTTCTGGTATACCCATGCTTCTTAATGTGGCCCAGAGTTTCTCATGGTTTACACAGTCAAAAGCCTTGCTATAGTCGATAAAGCACAAATAGATATCCTTTTGGTATTCTTTAGTCTTTTCAAGGATCCATCTAACATCCGCAATGATGTCTCTCGTTCCTCGCCCTTTCCTGAACCCTGCTTGCACTTCAGGTAGTTCTTGTTTCAGGTATGGTTGTAGTCTCTTTTGAATAAACTTCAGTAGAATCTTGCTGGCATGTGGGATCAGAGCGATTGTGCGATAATTTCCACAGTCAGTTGGATCACCTTTTTTTAGTACTGGTATAAACACAGATCTTTTCCAGTCAGTTGGCCATGATGTTGTCTTCCATATTTCTTGGCAGAGCCTTGTAAGTACGATAACAGCTGCATCAGATTGCTGTAATACTTCTATGGGAATGCTATCAATGCCTGGTGCTTTGTTCTTTGATAAGGCTTTCAATGCTGCTTCAACTTCTTTCATCACCAATGGTTCCTGATCATAAGGTACAGGTTGAAAGGGCTGTTGGTCCACTTGATCTTTATCCTATAAAAACTCTGTATATTCCTTCCACCTTTTCTTGATCTTCTCAGCATCATTCAACATAGAACCTTGAGTATCTTGTAACATTCCAATTCGAGGCTGGAACTTTTTCTTAAACTCTCGTATCTTTAGGAAAGCCGATCTTGTTCTTCCTCTAATAGTTTCTGCTTCTATTTCCTTGCATGCGTCATTGTAGTACTTTTCCTTGTCCTGTCTTGCTGAACGTTGGAAATCTCTGTTGAGTTCTGCAATTGTCTTTCTTTCTCCTCTGGCTTTAGCTTCTCTGCGTTTCTGGGCAATTTTCAGAGTTTCTTCCGTCATCCATTTTGACCGTTTTTGCTTTTTCACCTTTTGTAGAGACTTCTCGCTTTCTTCCAACACAACCTTCTTGATGTCATTCCATAACTCTTCTGGAGCTCTGTCATTTGTCATCTGGGGGGAGGAGTGGCCTAGTGGTTAAGACAAGGTACTTCGGGCCGGAGGGCTGGGGGTTCAAGTCCCACCTGGGGACAGCAATCTCAGGCCGGAGGGACTGGGATTTCTAGTCCTATAGGCACTCCTTGTGGTCTTGGGCAAGCCACTTAACCCTCCATTGCCCATGTTCCCTGTAAGTATTAGCGTATGTGTGTCATATCCCTTCGTGTTAAATGTATCTCCCAATTGACCGCTTTGACCCGGTGAAAAGCGGGATATAAATACAGCTAAAAAAAAAAAAAAAAAAAAATTTGTATCTAAAGCAGCAAATCAATTTTGCAGGCAGTCTTTAAAATTCAGTGGTATATTCTCAAGGTCATATTTTGCTGCATTCATGAGTGGTTTGCTCTTTTTCAACTTTAGCTTGAGTTTGCATACTAGTAGTTGATGATCTGTACCACAGTCAGCTCCATGTTTTGTCTTTGTTGATGTTACAGAGCTTTTCCATCATTGACTTCCACAGATGTAGTCAATTTGATTTTTATACAATCCATTGGGTGAAGTCCATGTGTACAATCGTCGCTTGTGTTGATGGAAGAAGGTGTTTGAGATGAATAGATCGTTGGTCTTCCAGAATTCTATCAATCTTTCTCCAGCTTCATTTCTGTTGCCAAGTCCATATTTTCCAACTACTTTGCCTTCTTCTTTGTTGGCAACTTTTGCGTTCCAGTCACCCATGACTATCAGGATATCCTGTTTGCATGTTCTGTCAATTTCAGCTTGTACTTGTTCATAGAACTCTTCAATTTCATTCTCTTCTGCAGCTGTTGTTGGGGCATATACTTGAATTATAGTTGTGTTGATAGGCATTCCTCATAGATGAATAGAGATTAAGCGTTCGCTGACTGCATTGTATTTCATTACAGTTCTTGCAAGTTTCTTCTTTATTATAAATGCAACACCATTTCGTCTTTGTCTTTCATTTCCAGCAGAGTAGACCATGTGATCATCTGATGCAAAGTGCCCCATGCCAGTCCATTTCAGTTCGCTGACACCCAACAGATCAAGTTGTACACGTTCCATTTCATTCTTGACCACCTCCAACTTCCCTTGGTTCATGCTTCGTACGTTCCATAAGAACATAAGATATGCCATACTGGGTCAGACCAAGGTCCATCAAGCCCAGTATTCTGTTTCCAACAGTGGCCAATCTAGGTCATATGTTCCTAGCAGTTTCCCCAAAAGACACAGGTTCTGCAATGCTTGTACTGGGTCAAGCATTGATATCTTCGGTCACTTCTTAATAATGGTTTATGGACCTTTCCTCCAGGAACTTGTCCAAACCTTTTTTAAACCCAGCTACACTAACAGCCTTTACTACATCCTCCGGTAACAAATTCCAGAGTTTGATTACACGTTGAGTGAAAAAATATTTTCTTTTATTAGTCTTAAATAGTTTACCCTGTAGTTTTCATTGCATGTCCCCTAGTCTTTCTATATTCTGATAACGTAAACAATCGATCTATGTTTACCCGTTCCACTCCGTTCATTAATTTATAGACTTCTATCATATCTCCCCTCAGCCTTCTCTTTTCCAGGTTAAAGAGCCCTAACCTTTTTAGCCTTTCTTCATAGGAGTATCCTTCCATCCCCTTTACCATTTTGGTGGCTCTTCTCTGAACCTTTTCTAAAACCGCTATATCCTTTTTAAGATACGGCGACCAGAATTGCACACAATATTCAAGGTGCGGTCTCACCATGGAACGATATAGAGGCATTATAATATCTTTTGTTTTATTTTCCATTCCTTTCCTTATCATACCTAGAATTCTATTTGCTCTCTTGGCCGCCGCTGCACACTGGACCGAGGGTTGTAACATGGTATCCACAATGACGCCTAAATCTTTTTCCTGGGTGGTGGTTCCTAATGTGGAACCTTGCATCGTGTAACCATAGTTTGGGTTGTTCTTCCCTACGTGCATAACCTTGCACTTGTCCACATTAAATTTCATCTGCCATTTTGATGCCCAGTCTTCCAATTTATCAAGATCCTTTTGCAATTTTTCACAATCCTCTTGGGTTTTAACAACTTTAAATAGTTTTGTGTCATCTGCAAATTTGATAACCTCACTCATTATTCCACTTACCAGGTCATTTATGAATATGTCAAAAAGCAGCGGACCCAGCACAGATCCCTGGGGTACACCACTATTCACCTTTCTCCATTGGGAAAATTGGCCATTTAGCCCTACCCTCTGCTTTCTATCTTTTAACCAGTTCCTGATCCACAATAGTACACTGCCTCCTATCCCATGACTCTTTAGTTTTGCCAAAAGTCTCTGATGAGGGACCTTGTCAAAGGCTTTCTGAAAGTCCAGATACACAATATCAACCGCCTCACCTTTGTCCACCTGTTTATTCACTCCTTCAAAAAAAACATAACAGATTAGTAAGACAAGACCTTCCTTGTCTAAAGCCATGTTGGCTGTCTCCCATTAGGTCGTGACTATCTACATGCTGAGTAATTTTATTCTTTATGATGGTTTCTACCATTTTTCCTGGCACTGACGTCAGGCTTACTGGTCTGTAATTTCCCGGATCACCCCTGGAACCCTTTTTAAAAATTGGTGTTACATTGGCGATCCTCCAATCTTCAGGTATTAGAGATGATTTTAATGATAGTTCACAGATTGCTGATAGCAGGTCTGCAATCTCATATTTCAGTTCTTTCAACATCCTTGGATGTATACCATCCGGCCCAGGTGATTTGCTACTCTTCAGTTTATCTAATAGTTGTAAGACATCTTCCCAATGTATCGATATTTCCTTCAATTCTTCCGCACCTTTAAATACCACTTCAGTCATGGGTAACATCCCTACATCTTCCTCAGTAAAGACCGAAGCAAAGAATTCATTCAGTCTCTCCGCTATCGCCTTGTCGCCTCTTAGTGCTCCTTTAACCCCTTCATCATCTAATGGACCAACTGACTCTCTCACAGGTTTTTTGCTACGAATGTACTTGAAAAGGTCTTTATTTCGTGTTTTTGCTTCCGCAGCAAGCTTCTTCTCAAATTCTCTCTTTGCCTGCCTTATCAATGCCTTGCATTTGACTTGCCAGTGCTTGTGCTGTTTCCAGGTTTCATCGTTTGGCTCTTTTTTCCATATCCTGAAAGATGCTTTTTTGGCAACAACAGCCTCTCTGACCTCACCTTTAAACCATGCTGGCAGTTTTTGGACTTCCTTCCACTTTTCTTAAAGCGTGGAATACAGCTGGTCTGGGCTTCCAAGATAGTATTTTTCAACAACACCCAAGCTTGATGTACGTCTTTAACCTTTGCAACTGCTCCTTTTAGTTTTTTCTTAACTGTTTTCCTCATTTTATCATAGTCTCCCTTTCGAAAGTTAAAAGGTAGTACTGTGGATTGCCTTACTATCCCTCCTCCACTAATTAAATCAAAGGCGATCATGCTATGATCACTATTGCCAAGTGGCCCCAACACCCTTATCTCTTGCACATGTTCCAATGTGTAAGACATCTTTACAGCTTCTGGCTCTCATTTCATGCGCAGCTACATCAGCAGTCAGATGTCCCGAGGGCTTTGATCCAACCACATCATAAGTGCTGGCTTTACTCTGAAAAGTCTTCAGCTCTTCCCCAGTAGCTAGTTGAGTGCCTTCCGACCTGGGGGTCTCATCTTCCAGCACTATAGCACAATTTGTTTTGTTGTAACTATCCATTGGGTTTTCATGGCAAGATACCGAAGTAGACTGCAGGGCCTTTCTTCTGTGCAGTTTAAGTTTGGTGGTGTTGCCGTTGTCACAGAAATGTGATCCTCCGCCACATAAGAACATAAGATATGCCATACTGGGTCAGACCAAGGTCCATCAAGCCCAGTATCCTGTTTCCAACAGTGGCCAATCTAGGTCATATGTACCTAGCAGTTTCCCCAAAAGACATAGGTACCGCAGTGCTTGTACTGGGTCAAGCATTGATATTCTGGGTCCCTTCTTAATAATGGTTTATGGACCTTTCCTCCAGGAACTTGTCCAAACCTTTTTTAAACCCAGCAACACTAACAGCCTTTACTACATCCTCCGGTAACAAATTCCAGAGTTTGATTACACGTTGAGTGAAAAAATATTTTCTTTTATTAGTCTTAAATAGTTTACCCTGTAGCTTCATTGCATGTCCCCTAGTCTTTCTATATTCTGATAACGTAAACAATCGATCTACGTTTAACCGTTCCACTCCGTTCATTAATTTATAGACTTCTATCATATCTCCCCTCAGCCGTCTCTTTTCCAGGTTAAAGAGCCCTAACCTTTTTAGCCTTTCTTCATAGGAGTATCCTTCCATCTCCTTTACCATTTTGGTGACTCTTCTCTGAACCTTTTCTAATAACGCTATATCCTTTTTAAGATACGGCGACCAGAATTGCACACAATATTCAAGGTGCGGTCTCACCATGGAACAGTATAGAGGCATTATATAATTATATAATGTATATAATTCTATGTGTCATAATTATGTAACCACTGTTTTTAGCTTGAATAACTTGTAACCGTTTGTGTGAAATCACCGCAGCTGATCACTGGAAGCTGCGGTATACAAATGTTTCCCAAATAAATAAATAAATTATAATATCTTTTGTTTTATTTTCCATTCCTTTCCTTATGATACCTAGCATTCTATTTGCTCTCTTGGCCGCTGCTGCACACTGGCCACCAACACTATCCCATTCTGCTGCTGCCCAGATGGGTGGTTTGTCTTTGTCTGGCACCTCAGCTGAGACCTATCCTTCTTGGGAGACCCTGCCAGTAGTTAAACTACCGATAGTTTAGCTCTCAGCATCACTGATGCACACAAGCCCTCACAGCACGACAAGCTGCAAACCATGACCTGGCAGCGGGTCTGGTTAAGGATCGAAGCAAGAGCTCTGGCAGACTGCCGCAACGGCTCTGCATTCTAAGGCCTGCCCTGATAGTTGACAAGGAGGTCACAAACCTGAACCTGCTCTGCGGGAAGACCCTAAACTCCAGGCTTATCTCTCTGAGCCCAGCCTTACCACAGCCAAGCAGTTCCCACCCAGGGCAGCGCCACTGAAAGGCGCCCTCATGCTGGGACCCGGGGGAGCCGCCTGGCAGACTGTGCTCTCAGACGAGGACCATCAGCCGCCTCCTTACATCGGCAGGCGGACAACTAATCAACCTGCCTACCATGTGGAGTACATGACAGGCAACGGCTTAGGATGGGCAGAGCCCAGGCCATCTGAATCATACCTGGCCAACACCAGTATGTTTCCCCAAGCATCTGCTCTGCCCAGAGGGTCCCTGGACGCTTCCTTAAGTGCTAGTAGTCAATGAAAAACTCGAGCCTGACCCGATTGACAGGTGGTAACTCAGACATAGTAGGTGGTAACTCAGACCTGACCAAACGTAGTATTCTATGAACGAACTCGTGCCTTGGCAACATCATGCAAGTCCTGAGAAACTCAAGAGCCTGACCCGACTGACAAGTCGTAACTTAGGCCTGACCAACCATAGGCTTCTACAAATGAACTCGCGCCTTGGCATCAGCATCATGCAAATCCTACAGATCTGTTCGAATGAGCTCCTGAGCTCGTGCCTTGACATCATCATCATGCAAGTCCTACAGTGCCCGGCAAGCGCCTAGCACAAGTACAAGCAGCCAGAGACAGCCTGGCACAAGTACCAGCAACCAGACGGGTCCCCCAAGTACCAGTAGCCAGACAGAGCCTGGCACAAGTACCAGCAACCAGATGGGTCCCCCAATTCCCTTGTGATCACTGCTTCAGCAGCTGCGCTCATCAGCCTCGTCGACTCACTACTCCTGCCCCTCAGCCAGCTCGGGACCTACTCCCTTGCTAAGATGGTGAACACGTCGAGGGCTACCTCTCTGTGGACATAATTGAGGTAGTGGGACTATTTAGATAGTGGTTCAAATTGCTAGCTTCCTGACGACACACATATGAAACACCGGTGGGACCCTGGACATCAGACAGACCATCGGACTGCGGGATTCCTCTCTGGAGGAGCAGAGACGCCATACTCTGAATCGCACCACTGCCCCAACTACGTGCACAGGGCACACACGAAACTGTGCACCAGCATCAAGGAACACAACCCCAGGGATCCCACATGCACTCGGCCAAGAACAAGCACGGAACTCTAACCGCACCAAAGAATCCATCACCAACCTGCAGCCTTACGGCCTTAATTGTGCCTAGGCCATCTTCCTAACACTACACACTGTCCAATGCCATTGCAGCATGGACAAGCACCTGGCTAACAATACTGACTGTCCAAGACCATACACACGGTCCAAGACCATTGCAACATGGACAAACACATCGCCTAGCACACGACCAGGCCAGAGACTCTTATGGCCATTTATTTAGACAGTTTTGTATACCGCCTTATCCTTCAATCAAAGCGGTCACAACACAATTGGGAGATACATTTAACACACGGGGATATGAAACACATACACTAATACTTACATTGTGGTATTAAGGCGCCATTCACACCTCTCTTGTAGCACAATCGATAATGATGCTGTTCTTACCCTCACAGCATCCACCTCTTACTGTGGCGGTATTAATACTCTAATTTGCATCACTCTGGTAGTGCTGCCTACATCCTTACTCTCTCAGTCTCTCACCGCTACTGCATCTCTGCCGCTGCATGTGCAGACTGTACGCTCTCATAATCACTGCTACGGCACATGCACGCATTGGGACTGCGGGTTACACGTTCAGCAACTCATGGGCGCATGCCCATTATCACTGCACGACGCACGCTCACGCTGCACGTTCCACGTTTGCCACCGCCTCTGGGTGCACTACGGTTAACCCTGCTAACGGTGCTGTTACAAGGTCTCCCAGGGTGCACCAATAAGAATCCAGTACCTCGGCTACCCCTTCCTCCACAGCACTTGGTAGCTTGGGAGGAACCAAATGTGGCTGACTCATCCTGCTTGTCCTAGGAGAAAGCGATGTTACTTACCTGTAACAGGGGTTCTCCAGGGACAGCAGGATACGTCAGCCACACATACCCACCCTCCTCCCCTGGGAAGGGGTCGGCTTCCGACCGGTGCCCGCCTCCTAGCGGCGAAGGCCCAGCTAGTGATGAACTGGCTAGCTAGGGGCAGGCCGGGGGGTGGGGCCAGTTGACTCATGCTCAGAAGGGCAAAAGCCCTTCTGAGCTATGGAGAGTACTTCTGTCGCACACAGCCGGGAAGTAGACAAGCTCAGAGAAAAATAGTTGGATAAGAAACTGGTAACGTTCATAGCACATTTTTAATGGAGTAGTGCTTTTAAAGGAAAAAGCCCTGAAGAAACTCAACGTGGTGAAACGCAGATCAGGCGCTGAGGCATGGCATTGGGGAAATCGCATAAAAGCTAAGCACTGTTTTATGTTTTGGAAAAAAAAGAAAAAAGAACTTTGGATATAGAAAGAAAATTTTTGGATAAAAATTGAGGGTATATGGACAAAGGTCATTGATGCGATACAACGCACAGTTATTAGACATGATATGTCTGAAAGTTGGCGTCTTTAAAAGTCTGAGACCTTTTTTGTCCATAGATAATTTAAACGCAATATCCAAATAGATAAAAGATTCTAAATAGACAAAAGATTTAGAACACTTATTGAATAGTATAAAGATTGAAATCAGACAATATCACGATCTAAGAGATAAAATAGAGCGTGGTTCAGTAAGAATTAAACAGGAAATTCTGCTCTGAAAGGAGACCGTATAACTTATATTGTTGGGATACATTTTGGATTTATTGCAATCTGTCTTTCACGCTGTACATTCTACTGAGATAGCTCTTGCCAAGGTCTCCAATGATTTGTTCCTTGCCAAATCCATGGGCCTGTACTCGATCCTCATCCTTTTGACTTTCTGCTGCTTTTGACACTGTTGATCACCACCTTCTCTTTGATGCCCTGTCCTCCCTTGGATTTAGGAGCTCTCTTCTGTTCTGTTTTTTTTCTTATCTATCCCACCACACTTTTAGTGTATGTTCTGGTAGATCTTCCAATACTGCTATCCCACTTTCAGTTGATGTAACCCAGAGTTCTGTCTTAGGACCTCTGCTTTTCTCCCTCTACATTCAGTTCCTTTCTGCACTCATCTCCTCCCATGGCTTTCAATACCATCTCTACACTGTTGATTCTCAGATCACCTCTTTGCACCTGAAACCTCTCTGGGAATCCAGGCCCGGATCTCTGCCTGCTTATCTGACATTAGTACTTGGATGTCTCATCACCATCTGAAATTGAACATGGCTAAAATTGAGCTCCCTATCTTGCCCCTTAAGCCCACCATCCCGTTCCTCCATTCTCTATTTCTGTGGATAATACTATTCCTTCCTGTTTCCTCAGCTCGCAAACCTTGTCCACACACATCCAGCAGATAGGGAAAGAAACAACAGATTTTAGCTATCACATTGGCAAATTTCATCCCTTCCTTTCTGAACACACTATTAAGACACTTATCCATTCTCTAATCACCTCCATCTGGACTACTGCAACTTCCTCTTCGCTGGTCTTCCTCTAAATCATCTCTCCCCACTTCAATCTGTTCAAAACTCAGCTGAACGGTTAATCTTCTGTCAGTGTCACTATGTCTGTCGCCCCTCTTCTCAAGTCAGTTCATTGGCTCCTTATCCGTACCCGCATCCATTTCAAACTTCTACCACTGACCTATAAGTGCCTTCATTTGACTGCTCCCCTTATCCTCCTCTTATCTCTCCCTACACCCCTTCTCGGGAACTCAGCTCTTCTGGCAGAGTAGTGGAGATAAGACATGTCATTCAAAGAAATAATATCTTTCGGCTTTAATGGCTATTACTGACATTGCTCTTGCATTTATTCAACTGCAAGTACTAAACTTATGGTGCATGGTAGCACTACTAAAGATAACAGTCTAATGATACTTTCTAATGTAATCAGCAAGTTCATTAGCTAATGCCTTCATTCATTTTTTAAGACTCACTTTGCAGTTCCTCATCAAGAGACAACCCCAGAGACCAGACTAAATTGTGCGCAAATCTGGTGACCTACATCCAAGGTACAATGTCAATCAGATGCCCATGGGAAACCCCACTGGCAGTCTCTGTTCAAAGCAACTATGTCTCCACTGATTTTCGCAGTCAGCCCATAGAACTCCCATGATCAGCTGTAAAATTTCAGTGCTCAT
This sequence comes from Ichthyophis bannanicus, assembly GCA_033557465.1. NCBI lineage: Eukaryota > Metazoa > Chordata > Amphibia > Gymnophiona > Ichthyophiidae > Ichthyophis > Ichthyophis bannanicus. Next base: position 102,390,524 of record CM066032.1, on the reverse strand, counting down.
ACTAGACTGACTGGCTTATCTTGCTAAATGTCACAACTCAAGGATTTATTTCTCAATCATTTTGAAATCAAATATGCTTCTTTTCAGAGCCAAAGGGTTTTTTCAATTATCATTTTCTATACATGATGGCCTGATTCCTTATGATTTTTGGAACAAATCCATTTCATTTTGCTGAAGATGGCAAAGTATTTTAATTTCGTCATCCCTCACATGGAGATGATTATTATTACAGCGAAATGTTCTTAATTTGTTCCCTAACTAAATAGTCTTACTAAATCTGGGCTCCTCGTTAGCATGATTTGAAATGTTATCAAGCCTCTCCAGTTTAGCATAAATTAAGGACATATATTACCAGTTCAGTAATTTGCCTGAATATACCAAACACATGAATAATTCAGTACAGCATAAGTATGAGCAGGAAAGCAGACTAACAAGAAGCCGTAAGAAAACTGCTTTTCTTCTTCCAAAAATGAAACCATTTTTATATACTATGAAACTCAAGTCAAGAAATGGGATAGTTTCTACTTAAAATGCAGGTGTCTCATCAAGGACATTTGGGGTTGAAGCTGTTAATTCAAATATGTATTTTCATAACGTCTTACACGTATACCCTCAAAAGTTTTATTTTACTTTTATTATGGACATCCATTTGAAAAAGCTACTTGAGAAATCCCAAAGTAGTAAAACTTCCCCAATGTCCTTTCAAGACAATAAATAAAAATATGTTTATAATGAGTCATTTGAAAATAATTTCTATCCTTTCCATCATAAACGTCTGAGCGTTATCCTGCCGTCCAAAAGAAAAAATATATCCAGCTTACATATTCCACAAGTTTCTAGAATACTGAAAAAATAGCATGTGAAAAAAAAAAAAAAGAAACTCATCATACTTTTAGAACAGTAACAATCCTGCTATACATAATAGGCTGTGATTTGTGTTCATTGGTCTGTGTGGTCGGCATGTACTGGAAAGCACTAGGCACAGATAACATCTCGACACCCACAGAGCACAAATAACTGCCCAGGGTAGACAGGGAGTTTGGCTTCCATGTTACATAAAGAGGGAAAACTGGCACTGAAGGCACTCAGAGGACACAAGCAATAGGTAGCACTAGAGGTATTCAGGGGTGTGGCAAGTGGAGGAGTAGCCTAATGATAACAGAACTGGCTTGGGAACCAAGAGACCAGGGTTTGCCTCCCACTAACACTCCTTGTGGCCTTGGGCAAGTCACTTAACCCTCCACTGCCTCAGAATAATCCAAGGATGCTCCCAAAGGCTTGCTTTCTGGACGCTGGGGAGCGTTCCCGCGCAGGCTCCGTCGGTACCGATGTACCCATATGTGAAGACTTATTCCTGCTGTTCCCAGAGATCACCTGTTACAGGTAAGTAACTGTGCTTACTGTGCTTTTGCACCGAATTGACTATTGCTCTATATTGTCTCAACTAGATTGTAAGCTCTGACGAGCATGACTCTGACGAGCATCTGACGAGCATGACTCTGACGAGCAGGGACTGTCTCTTGTATGTATACCTGTACAGCGCTGTGTGCATAGCGCGAAAAAGGGCTAAATAGTAGTAGTAAGTCCACTGCTTTTTAACATATTCATAAATGACCTGGAAATGCATTTTGCAAATGACACAAAATTATTCAAAGTTGTTAAATACCCAAGAGGAGTGTAAAAAATTGCAAGAGGACCTTAATAAAATGGAAGACTGGATGTTTAAATGGCAGATGAAATTTAATGTAGACAAGTGCAAAGTTATGCACCTAGGAAAGAACAACCCAAACTATTGTTACACAATGCAAGGTTCCACTTTAGGAACCACCACTCAGGAAAAAGATTTAGGCATCCTTGTGGATAACCCATTGAAACCGTCTGCCCAATGTGCAGTGATGGCTAAGAAGGCAAATAGAATGCTAAGAATCGCAAGGAAAGAAATGGAGAATAAAACAAAGGATATTATAATGTTTCTGTTTCACTCCATGGTGTGACCACACCTTGAATATTGTGTGCAATTCTGGTCACCGTATTTTAAAAAGGATATAGCTGAATTAGAAAAGGTACAGAGAAACATAGAAAAATGATGGCAGAAAAAGACCACATGGCCTATCTAGTCTGCCCTTCCTTATCAACTACTACAACAGTCTCCTTTTTTCCTTAAGAGATCCTGTGTTTGTCCCATGCTTTTTTGAATTCATATGCTGTCCTCATCCCTACCACCTCCACTGGGAGACTATTCCATGCATCTACCACTCTTTCTGTAAAGAAATATTTCTGCATATTATTCCTGAGTCTATCCCCTTTCACCCTCATCCTATGTTCCCTCGTAACAGAGCTTGCTTTCAATTGAAAGAGGCTCTCCTGTGCATTTATGCCACTGAGGTATTTAAACGTCTTGGTCATATCACCTCTAACCCGCCTTTCCTCTAAAGTATACATATTAAGCTCCTTAAGTCTGTCCTTATGTGCTTTATAACGAAGATCACTAACCATTTTAGTAGCCACCCTCTGTACCGACTCCAGTCTGTTTATATCCTTTTGAAGGTGCGGTCTCCAGAATTGCACACAATACTCGAGGCACTATCAGCTCCTTTCTTCTGCTGGCCATTCCTCTCTCTATGCACCCAAGCATCCTTCTAGCTTTCGCCGTTGTCTTTTCTACCTGTTTAGCTACTTTGAGATCATCAGACACAATCACACCTAAGTCCCGCTCTTCTTTTTTGGACAGAAGTACTTCACCCCTATACCATATTGCTCCCTTGGATTGCTGCAGCCCAAATGCATGACCTTGCATTTTTTAACATTAAATCTCAGCTGCCAAATTCTAGACCATTCTTCAAGCTTAGCTAGATCCCTCTTCATGTTATCTACACCTTTCTGGGTGTCTACTCTATTGCATATTTTGGTATCATCCGCAAAGAGACAAACCTTACCCGACAGCCCTTCCGCAATATCACTAACAAAGATGTTAAAAAGAATCGGACCAAGGGAGCCCTGGGGCAGACCACTGCTAACCTCTTTCTTCTCAGAGTGAGCTCTATTTACATGTACCCTTTGCCGCCTCCCTCACAACCAGTTTCCCCAAGCAGTAAATTTAGGATCTCCAGGAACAAGCAGAATGTAGTCTTCACATATGGGTAACATTGGCAGCGATGGAGCATGTGCAGGAACGCTTCCCAGCGTCCAATAGGAAAGCTTTTGGGAGCATTCCACTGTGCCTGCATAGCTGCCTTCCAGCTCTCCCCCCTCAGTTTTTCATTTTCCGCGGAGCCGACAAGAAGCAATTCCTGTCGCCGCAGAAAATTTGTTTTTTTTCTTATTTTTTCTGATCGGATCTGCCTTCCCGTCGACACTGGTACCGATCCCTTTTCTTCTTTCTTTCTAAAAAAAAAAAAAATTTCTTCCTTCAAGCGCATCAACGCCATCTTAGGCCTAGGCCTCCCCTTTTGTCGTAGACAAAATGGAAAACGCATCCAGTGGTTTTAAAAAGTGTTCAAAATGTGGCAGTACCATTTCGGCCACAGACACCCATGACTGGTGCCTAAAATGCTTAGGTCCAGATCTTCTACCGTCAGAGTGTCTTATTTGCAGGAAGATGACAAAGAGAGACCTACAAAACTGAGATGCAAAACTAGGCACCCTCTTTGCCTCCGATGCAGCATCTTTAGCATCTATGTCATCGAGAACTTCATCTTCCTCCCAAGGATCTCAGGTATCGAAACCTAGGTCGTCTTCAAAGACTGGTCGGCCCTCCAAGGGTAGATCTCCTTCTAAGCATCAAGATTCCTTGGGCGTTGCCCTGGAAGGGGACACACCAGCGAAACAACCCCAGCGGGAGGATCTTGCCTCCAAAGCCTTAGTGGGGTTCCAGGATGCTCCTGAGGCCTCCACCTCTGGAGAGTTCCTGGTGCCATGCTCAGGGATTGTGACCCGCAATTCCGGTACCGATACCCAAGCATCGGCAAGTTCCATGGATCAACGTATCCTGGCTATTCAGCACAGCTTGGCGGCCTCCGTACCAGTAAAGACTTTACAGTTGATCTCTTAGGCACCAGTACCGGCTCCGGTACTGATGCAGTCTGCATCGACTTTTTTGCCGCTTACCATGCTACCGCCCATGCCGGCCCTCGAATCCCTTTTCGGTACCGAGGTTTCGGCACTGCCAGCCTCAGCTACCGATTTTAATCGGTATCATGTACGGGTACAATGCGAACATCCTGCCTGCCGGTACTTTGAATCTTCAGACTCCGATTCCTCGGACGATAAATCGGCTGATACCCAGAACATGAGAACTCTTCCGGAAGACCTATCTCCATCCCCACAACGTTGTATGTCCCCTCCGGAGGACATATCTTTCCAAGACTTTATTTGCGATGTTGCTTATGGTCTGTCCATAACGGTGACATTGGAGAAAGAGTCTAGAGCTGAAGAACTTGAAATTCTTTAGTACCCTGCAGCCCCGAAGGAAACTGCAACTCTCCCTATTCATTGCATTCTTCACGACCTTATGCTTCGTATGTGGGAAACACCCCTTACCTTTTCCCCACATACCCGGCAACTTGATACCATGTATCGAGTACCGGAGTGTTCCGGTTTCCAAAAGACGCAATTACCACACCATTCCATGGTAGTGGAATCGGCAATGCATCGGATAAAGAGTGCTAAAACACATTCCTCGAACCCTCCCGGTAGAGAATCGAGAACCTTGATGCCTTTGGTTGACGTTGCTTTCAGGCAGCCATGTTATCGGCTAGAATCAGTTCTTACATACTCTATATGGGTATGTTCCTCAGAGAGGTGGCTAGGGATTTGGAATTGATGGCTCCTCTTCTCCCCGATGACAAGAGAGAAGATTATCTCGCTCTTGTAAAACATACTCAAAATGTTTTAGTTTGTTAACAGGACAACTTTTGACTGTTTTGAGTGCATCAGCAGAACTTCATCTATCTGCATCGGTGCATGCAGAATTGCTTGGCTTCAAGCATGGAATCTTGAACAATGGATTCTGGACAAACTGGGTAACATCCCTTGCACTGGTGAAAACCTTTTTGGCAAGGATTGGCAAGACAAGGCCTCTCAGTTAGAATCTGAGAACTCTACTCTTAATAGACTATCTAAGTCTACGGCCAACTCAGCTAAGAAGAAAGCAGCATATAAGACCCCTTCTGGACACTCATGATTTAAGGTCAGTAGTCCACGCCCTAATTACCCCACATTTCGACTACTGTAATAATCTATTACAGGGGTTACCAGTCAAAAACATAAACATCCTCCAGAGGGCACAAAACATTACTGCCAGAATTGTCACCAAGGCCCGACTAACTGAACATATAACCCCTATCCTACATGACCTACACTGGCTCCCAGTCGGATAAAATATAAGATACTTATAACAACATTCAAACTGCTTAATAACATTTCCCCATCCTACCTAGCAACTCTTCTTCAAACACCACCAGATTCCAGGTCTCGTAGACAAAACGCAAACCACTCCCTTGTGATACCCTACTCTATTCATAGGACGAAACAAAACACAAGTTCCAGAGCCTTCACATTCACTGTACCCAGTCTCTGGAATTCTTTGCCATTACCAATTCACATGACCAAAGACCTTCAGTTATTTAGAAAAGAACTCAAAATGGGGGGCGGAGCCCGATGTCCAGCGGGATGGTCGCATAACGCTGAGGCTCCCGAGAGGCCTACTCAGAATCCTGAATTAACACCGGACAAACTTGAATTTCTGCTCTGATCTCGCCGGGGCACATTGGTGAGATGGCGGGGACCAAACCCACGCGCCTGGAATTTGGCTCTCCAGCGGCTTTTCACGGTAAACGCTCCAAAACTGAACCCCCGTCCCCGCAGAAGGGGCTGGCTTTGCGCGAGGGCCCCGAAATGCAGCAGGATATCCTCGCAGAAATTAGAGGGGTTAAGGACCTCGTGCAGTCAAACGGTGAAGCACTTCGAGCGCTGAGGGAAGATCTTGGTGTACAGCAAGGCAGGCTAGAGGGGCTCTCTTCGCGTCAGGACAAAATGGAGAGTATATTAGACTCCCATGCGGTCCGGCTGTCCAAACTTGACAAAGTTGAACGTCAGGTGCGGGCCTTGCAGAAAGAAGTGGAAGATGGCAATAATAGAGCGCGCCGCAACAACCTACGACTCGTGGGCATACCGGAGGGAGCGGAATTGGGAGACATGAAGGAGTTTTTAAGTAAAATCCTCCCTTCCTTGCTCCAAATCACCTTTACCAAAGAATTGGAGATCGATCGCGCTCATCGTGTACCCACAAACATAACGCTCAACAGGACGACCCCGCGGCCTATCATCTTTCGACTTTTGAGATATCAACATGTGGAACAAATTCTTAGTGCCTCCCGGGCAAAGGGCCATATGGAGTTTGAGAGCCACAAGGTCTCCTTCTATCCTGACTTGGCTAAACCCACGGTCGACCGCCGAAAGCGCTTTCTGGAATTTCGGCCGAGGCTTCAACAACTACAAGCACGCTATGGCCTGATGTACCCGGCCAAGCTCCGAGTCACGCTTCACAATCAGACAAGAACATTTGAGGACCCTGATCTACTAGCGGAGTTTTTGGACTCTAAAGAAGCCGACTTGATGCGCTGACTTCCAGAACATTCCTGCCAGTACTCTCATATCCGCTGTGCCTACCATATTGGATTTACCGCGGCTCAGCGAAGAGTCTGTCGAGGCCGGTTTGTTGCCTTATTTTGAAGATATCTGGGACCTGACTCCATCTACCCATAGTAGCCTCGACGAGTATCAGAGACAGTGTTTCTTATGGACTCTGGTGTTTCTTTTCTTTTATTATGTCTCTATCTTCCTCTCTAGGGCCTCCTCCCGCAGACATCTGGTCGCCATATTCATTGGGGGTTTGCTTCTTCTCTAAGTTACTTTGGTACATACTTTTCAATATGGGTGTATTGGCCAGCATACTTGGTGCTTATGTCATTATTGTACAGATTCTGATTCTGTTGTAAGTTTTCAAGCGCTTTTACCTAAAATGTCTATTATCGACTGATGGCACCATGTAAGATTTTCTCATTGAACGTACAAGGAATCAATAATCCGATAAAACGGAGGAAACTCCTAGCTATCTAAGTCATGAAGCTGCGGACCTGATTTTCCTCCAAGAAACACATTTCAATTCGAAGGAAACTTTCAACCTCAATATTAAACCTTACATGGTGGCCGCCTATTCCCCAGCTGTTTCTAGGAAATGTGGGGTTGCTATATTGGATAGGAAATCTCTGCATGCTCCTATTGTTGCGACTTGCTTAGACACAGCGGGTAGATGGTCCAGAGTTCACCTCAAGATGGGTAACTTTGAAATTACATGTATATGCCTTCATGCTCCTAATCTGGATGACCCTGCCCTTTTGCTATTACTGCTCAGGCTGCGCAGGCCTCTGCTAATTTTTCATTGATATTGGGGGGGATTTCAATTCAGTTCTTGATCCCCTGATTGACAAATAGTCGCTCAGGACAAGTGGTCCCCCCAAGAGTCATATCGCGCTTACCTCTATGATCAAAGATATTATTCTAGTCGATCTATGGAGGCTACTACACCCCAATGAGCTTGACTTTACCTTCTTCTCTTCCCCTCACAAATCCCAGTTTCGCATAGATTTCTTTCTAATATCAACACTGTTAGTTCCTCAGGTGGACGCTGCAAAGATTCACTCCCAGCATATTTCAGATCATGCTATTTCTTCTCACTACCATACTACTGCACTTCAAGGGAATCCGGGGGCCTGGTTCTTTGATAGAGCCCTATTAACTCAGCCAGAGTTCCGGTTAGAAATTCGAGCAGCCATACACGATTACTTCCAGACCCTGGTACTCCAGGGTGATCAGGACACCCCAGCAGCTCTTCTCTGCAGCTCGTTGGAAAACCTTTTCTGATTTATACAGGGGATTTGCGTTACTAGCGAAACATTACTTTCCATTGATGCAGCTTACATGCTGCCTCAAAAGTGCTCCAGTCCTGCCGCCCTCTGTCCCTACTAAGGATGGGCTATTAGAACTAATTTACTCTATTAGTAGTACACCTGGGGTAGCCTCTAACTTTTATAAACTTTTATAAACTATTATGTCAGGGTACAGATACTGCCACTTGTAGAGTCCAACAAGCCTGGGATCGCTAACCGCACACCACTTTAACCCCTGTGCATTGGAGCGTTTTCTGGAGCAAAATAATGCGGGTTTCCTGATCTGCTTTAGCTACCCAAACTCAACTCTCGTCTTTTTTGCACATAGATGTTCTTATATTCCAGGAAAATAGCCAAATGGAACACAACTGCCAGGGGCCAGTGTAGGTCTTGCCATACTGATGTGGGAACCCTCGTTCATGTTCTTTATGAATGTCCTTAACTACAGGTATACTGGGGGCGGGTCTGGGGTCGTGTTTCATTTATCTTGCACCTTCATGAGCCTCTTTCTTGGACGCCTGTGGGACTCCGCTCAGTGGCGGGGTCCCCTCTCTTCCTAAGAAGGGTCGCTTTCTCCTGATTTCATGCTGGGTATAGCCATATGTTTAATTACGGGGACTTGGAAGGATAGCTCTCGACTTACTGTCAATGAATAGTGGAACCTTGTCTGCTTATATAGTAAATATGAGCAGATATCTCGGAGAGCTATTTTCCATACCCAATTTCATTCTCGCTTGTCTAAATGGCAGATGCTCAATGATCATGTACAATCTGTTCATTGCTTCGACATGTCTGTTTAATGTACACTCATCATGTTTCAGATCGCTGTAAGGTTTTGTAACACAATAATGTTTCAGATCGCTGTAAGGTTTTGTAACACAATAATGTCAGTACACGCCCGCTTCGAGAATGTTTTAGTTTTCTAGAGAAGAAGCAGGGGGGAGGGGGGTGGTAGGGGTTTACTTTGGTGTATGTATCATATTCCATGTATGTATTTGTCTCTTAGTTGTATGTCTTCCTTTCCTTTGTTGTTGTAAAACGAAAATAAAGAATTAAAAAAAAAGAAAAGAACTCAAAATGTTCCTATTCATTAAACATTATGGAAATACAGTTGAAACCCCGCCCCCTCACAAACAGACAAACAACACACTCAAGGAACAACACTCTGACCCAAGCCTTCATCCACCATTACTCACTCACAATTATCACACCCTTTCTCTTTAGCCACCCACGATCAGTGAACTTAAATATTAAAAATTAGTATTCCATTGTCTGACTATAATGTGGTAGTGGATCCCTACTACTTACAAATTGTAGAATACAACATGTACCTATGTATATAGTTATATTACATCTTAGATTACAGCATTTAGGTAGTAGAACTACTAAGATTTACCAAATATGATTTGTAACATGTGTTCATGTAAATAGTTTAATTACTGTTCCCTGTAAATTCTGTGAATTGTAAACCGCCCCTGATCTCTGGAAGGGGCGGTATAGAAGAACCAAATAAATAAATAAATAAAATAAAAGCTTTTTTCAATAAGAAGTAGTACTATCCTTCTTACACCCCTGTTGTACAGTGTCAAAACTATGCTCCTCAGAAAGGGAGCATAGTGTCAAAACAGCAGAGGAAGGCTCAAACTCCTAGGTCACAGCCATCTCAACAGACCCAGCCTCTTCAGGGTCTTTGACTCCTTTCTAAAGAACATAGCTGCTCTGCCCCTGGCAATTCCAAATCCTACCCTTATCTCTGGTAGGCTTTGTCACTTTGCCCACAGGTGGCAACTTATCACATCAGAGCAGTGGACGCTGTCCATAGTACGGAAGGGGTACAAGCTTCATCTGCAAAGTCTGCCCCTCCCCCCCCCCCCCCCCCCCGGGCTCCTCCAAGAGAATTCTGCTCTCAGGACCTTCTCTTCTCTGTTGTTACAAGAGATTACCTCCCTTCTTGTTCAGGGAGCAATAGAGGAGGTTTTACCATCCCAGACAGGAATGGGCTTTTATTCTCCCTACTTCCTCATTCCAAAAAAAAATAGGGGGGATACTGGCCCATTCTGGACCTCCAAGAACTGAACAAGCACCTGATACAGGAGAAATCCAAAATGATCTCCCTAGGTACCCTTCTTCCCTATCTCCAGAGTCAGGACTGACTCTGTTCTCTGGACCTCAAAGAGGCATATACTCATATTCTGATTCACTCACAGCACAGAAGGTTCCTGCGCTTCATGTTTCAGGGGAGACATTATCAATACAGAGTCCTGCCTTTCGTCCTTGCCTCTGCCCCAAGAGTTTTCACAAAGTTTATGGCAGTAGTATCCGCATTCTTAAGAACTCTTGGGATATTTGTCTTCCCTTACTTAGATGACTGACTCATTCGAGCAAACACCTCTCTAGAGGCCAGTCTTCCCCTCTTGCGCACCATGCAGGTGCTGCAACACTTGGGATTTGTAATTAATATTCCAAAATCCCAACTCATTCCCTCTCAAATTCTAGAGTTCATAGGGGCTCTTTTAGACATTCAGCAATCAAAAGCATTTCTGCCTCAACTTCGCTGCGTACTACTCAATCAGCATCTCAAGCAAGCCTCAAGAGGTTTCTCACTGCTCAAGATATACTACAACTGCTAGGTCATATGGCATCAACAGTGCATGTTGTTCCATATGCTCATCTACATATGCGCACAGCTCAATGGACACTGGCTTCCCAGTGGTCTCAGGCATCAGGTCGCCTGGGAGACAAGATAATGATCTCTACCCGCCTAATCTCCTCTCTCCAGTGGTGGCAATCCCCATATAACCTCCTGGTAGGGTCACCTTTTCAGATGCCAGCACATCAATGTACCCTGATGATGGATGCATCCAAATTGGGCTGGGGAGCTCATCTGGACAATCTCTCCACTCAGGAGCTTTGATCTCATCAGGAGTCACAACTCCACATAAATCTGCTGGAGCTCAGAGCCATCCACAGTGCTCTCAAGGTCTTCCAGGACCATATTTGATTCCACTCAGTTCTAGTCCAGACAGACAATCAAGTAGCCATGTTCTATTTGAACAAGCAGGGTGGAAGAGGCTCTTGGACTCTCTGCAGTGAGGCCCTGGATCTGTGGTCTTTTACCATACAGCATCACATTCACCTACTTACGGTGTATCTTCCGGGCAAACACAATGTCTTGGTGGACAAGCTGTTGGGTCCTTCTCCTTGAGTGGTCTCTCCATGCAGACAGGGTAGCTCACATCTTCCAGATCTGGGGAACCCCAGAGATAGACCTGTTTGAAAGTCCTCAGAATGCCAAGCTCCCTCGCTTCTGCTCCATGATTCCTGCACCGGACAACCAGCAGGTGGATGCTTTTCACCTCCACTGTGATCAAGGCTTCCTGTGTGCCTTCACTCCCATTCACCTCATTCCCAAGACACTTTTCAAACTCCAGAGAGACAGGGGCTTCATGATACTCATAGCCCCACGCTGGCCACGACAACCGTGGTATCCTCTCCTTCTACATCTGTCTTGGGCTCAACCCATAGATCTGGGATCTGCTCCAGATCTTCTCTCTCAGAAGGAGGGGACACTGCTCCATCCCAATCCACAGTCCCTCCATCTTACGGCATGGCTTACCAGGACATTAACCTCTCTCAGCAGGTTAAAGATATCCTTTTAGCATCCAGAAAGCCTTCCTCCAGATGTTCCTACACCTTCAAATGGTGTAGATTCTCTCTATAGTGTTTGCAGAGGGCACTTAACCCCTTCTCAGCTCCAGTGGATGCATTACTTGAGTATCTTCTCCACCTGTCTTCCTCTGGACTTAAAACCAACTCGGTAAGAGTACACCTAAGTGCAATTGCGGCCTCTCACATGCCTTTCGATGGTCAAACCATCTCTTCTCAGCCACTTGTAGCATGCTTCATGAGGGGTATTCTATTGACCAAACCTTCCATTAAGCCCCCTCCAGTGACATGGGATCTCAATGTTGCTCTAGGACAGCTTCTCAAGCCGCCCTTTAAACCTCTAGCCACCACCTCTCTGAAGTTTCTCACCTGGAAGGTCACCTTCCTTATTGCTCGCACTTCAGCCTTATACACGATTCCACCATGATAAAGTAGTCCTCAGGACTCATCCTCATTTTATGCCAAAGGTAGTCTCGCCCTTCCATTTAAACCAGTCAGTCTACCTGTCTTTTTCCCTAGACCTCATTCCTCTAGGGCAGAGGCAACCCTTCACACTCTGGATTGCAAATGTGCCTTGGCTTTCTATCTCCAGAGAACTCGAGAGCACAGAAAAGCTTCCCAACTTTTCATTGCCTTTGACTCGCGTTACCTGGGTTTTCCTGTATCTAAGCAAACTCTTTCCAGATGGATTGTGGATTGCATTTCCTTTGCTTATGAAAGTGCAGGTCTCTCCCTTGAGGGTCACGTTACTGCACATAATATTTAAGCCATGGCTGCCTCCATGGCAAATCTATACTCTGTAGTGGTTGATGAGATATTCAAAGCAGCAACTTGGTCTTCTGTCCACACTTTTGCTGCCCACTATTGCCTGGTCAAGGACTCCCATCAGGATACCTTGTTTGGCCGAGCTGTTCTCCAGCATTTCTTTCAGACTTAGATCAACTCCTACCCTCCATCCCAGGATTCGATACCAGACATCCCTAGAGGATATATGACCTACTTGGTTGTGCCTGTAATCCACAGCTCAACCAGAGGTATTCTCTCTAGCATCTTCGAGCTAGGGAGTCCCATATGTGAAGACTACATTCCTGCTTGTTCCTGAAGATAGCATAGTAACTCACCTGAAACAGGTGATCTCCGGGAACAGCAGGAATTTAGTCTTCACAACCCGCTCTCCTCCCCTAGGAGTTGTAGGTTTTCTTCTTTTTCTCCTCTCCTTCTCTCCTTTTATCTCAGCTACAAACTCAACTGAGGAGGGAGAGCTGGAAAGGCGGGAAGGCAGCTAGGCAGGTGCAGTGAGATGCTCCCAAAAGCTTTCCTAATGGATGCTGGGGAGCATTCCCGCGTGGGCTCCGTTGGTACTGATGTTACCCATATGTGAAGACTAAATGCTTGCTGTTCCCGGAGATCACCTGTTACAGGTGAGTAACTACGCTATCCATCCCTAGGGTGCTCAGCTTGTTTATAAGGCACCTGTGCGGAATGGTGTCAAAGGCTATCTCCAGGAACAAGCAGGAATGTAGTCTTCACATATGGGTATTGTCAGTACCGACGGAGCCTGCACGGAAACGCTCCCCAGCGTCCAATAGGAACGCTTTTGGGAACATCCCTCAGCACATGCACGCTGCCTTCCCGACTTTCCAACTGTCCCTCTTCAGTTCTTTGTTTTCCGCGGAGCCGACAGGTCACATACCCTGTTATTGCAGAAAATTTCTTCTTTTAACTTGTTTTTCTTGTGGTCGCGCCTGCCTCCGCTTGATGCCTAGCGGTACCGCCGGTTCTCTTTTCTTCTTTTAAAAAAAATATATATATATATATATATACTTCTGAAGTGTTTCTCTTCAGAAACATTATCTTTTTGGTGCTAGGCGCCATTTTGGGCATTGGGCCCCATTTTCCTGAAAAATGGAAAAACCAGCTAGTGGTTTTAAAAAATGTACTAAGTGTGGCAGTACCATTTCCGTCACCGACACCCATGACTGGTGTCTCCAATGTTTAGGCCCTGACCATTCTCCATCGGAGTGTTCCTCTTGTATGGGGATGACTAAAAGAGGAAGACAGAACCGGCCTGCAAAGCTTGGTACCCTCTTTTCTTCAGATGCGATGTCCATTGCATCGACGTCTTCCAGAGCCTCGTCTTCCTCTCATGGATCTCAGGTAACGAAACATAAGAGCCAGTCCTCAAAGGGTAGATCTCCTTCCAAGCATTGAGAAGCCATTGGCATTGCCCTTGAGGAAACCATACCGGCAAAACAGCCCCGATGGGAGGCTTCGGCCTCCAAAGCACTAACGGGGCTCCAGGATGTTCTCGAGGCCTCGACCTCGGCAGAACTACTGGTGCCATGCTCAGGGGTTCTGGCCGCTTCTTCTGGTACCGACACCCAGGCATCGGCAGTGTCGATAGACCAGAGATTCCTCGCTATCGAACGCAGTCTTGTAGCTCTCCTTACAGCTGCAGTACCGTTGACACCGCTACCGGTGCCGGTACCAGCACCGACGGTACTGGCCCCGGTGGGAATTCTGCCCACGCCGACTTTTTCAGGCATCGACAGATCGGTACCGGGCCAACTCGGTGCTGACTTCGATCGATACCGATACCGTGCTTTGCATGAACATCGGGATCAGAGATGCTTCAAATATTCCGATTCCGATGACTCGGATAACTCGGTTGGTAACAGAGTATTTCTTCCGGAAGACTCCTCTTCTCCTCAACACAGAATGTCTCCTCCGGAGGACATGTCTTTTCAGGATTTTATTCGTGATGTGGCCTGAGGCCTATCAATCAAGGTAGCTCCTGAAAAAGAACCTAGAGCAAAGGAATTGGAAATACTCCAATACCCTAAGGCTCACAAAGAGTCAGCTACCCTGCCCATTCATGAAATTCTTCATGATTTGATGCTCAGGATGTGGGAAACACCTCTGACCACATCTCATTCTAGATGTATCGAGCAACACCATGTCCTGGTTTTCAAAAGACTCAGCTGCCATACCATTCAATGGTAGTGGAATCAGCCATGCGTAGGATGAAAAGTGCAAAAAGACATGCATCCAATCCTCCAGGTCGTGAATGCAGGACTCTTGATGCCTTTGGGCATCCAACATTTCAGGCTTCCATACTTTCAGCTAGGATCAGCTCATATATTTTATATATGGGAATGTTCCTCAAAGAAGTCACAGGAGACTTGGAGCTTATGAGCCCCCCTCTCCCTGATGACAAATGACAAGACTTCCTTACTCTTGTCAAGCATGCTCAAGACATTTCCAAGTTTGTAAATCGTGCAGCCTTTGACTGCTTTGAATGCATCAGCAGAACTTCTGTTATTGCCATTGGTGCACGTCGGATTGCCTGGCTTCAGGCATCAGACTTGGGTACAGGACAAATTAGGAAACATCCCTTGCACAGGAGAAAACCTCTTTGGCAAGAATTGGCAAGAAAAGGCTAATGAGATAGATACTGACAATCTCACTTTAGACAGATTGTCAAAATCTACAGCCACTCCAGCCAAAAGAAACCCTATAAAAAACCCTTTTTCAGCAAAAAGAGGAAGTTTTATCCATCCTATACCCAGCAAGGGCACGCTCAGGGTCAAGTTGCCCAAAAGGGACAACAGCAACAAGCCAGACAGCAAAAGAAGCCAAAAGGCCCGAGAGCTCAACCAGCTCCACAGGCTCAGGCCCTGCAAGGGCTTTGACTCCTTCCTAGAGAGCTGAAGGGTCCGGAACCCCTAAATATTCCAGGCAGGTTGTGTCATTTTGTCAACAGATGGCATCAAATAACAGCAGAAAATTGGACTCTGTCCATTGTAGGGGAGGGGTACAAGCTTCATTTTCTCAGCATGCCCCCTCCTACAATCGTAAGGCAGTTCAATTCCCAAACCTCTCCAGACAATCTACTGGATCAAGAGGTTTCAACACTCCTTGCTCAGGAAGCAATAGAGGAAGTGCCCATTCCCCAACAGGGTACAGGGTTCTACTCCCCCTATTTTCTTATTCCAAAGAAAACAGGAGGACACAGACCCATTCTAGACCTCAGAGAATTGAACAAATATCTGTTCTGAGAAAAGTTCAAAATAATTTCTCTGGGAACTCTTCTGCCATACCTTCAAAGTCAGGATTGGCTTTGCTCTCTAGATCTAAAGGATGCATATACTCATATTCTGATCCATCCAGATCACAGGGAATTCTTACGATTCCTTTTCAAGGGAATACACCTTCAATACAGGGTTCTTCCTTTTGGTCTGGCTTTGGCACCAAGAGTATTCACGAAATGCATGGCAGTAGTAGCTGCATTCCTGCGAACCCTAAGGATATTCGTCTTCCCTTACTTGGACGACTGGCTCATTCGAGCCCCCACGATTCCAGAAGCCAGCTCTGCACTGTCTCGCACAATGTGAATTCTCCAATACTTGGGATTGGTCATAAACTTCCCAAAATCCCAACTTGTTCCTTCTCAGACACTGGAGTTCATAGGAGCTTGTTTAGATACCAGATAGTCAAGGGCTTTCCTCCCACAGCCCCGCTGTCTTCACATAATGCAACTAGCTTCTCAAGCAGTGGGAAAGTCCTCCCTAACTGCTCGAGAACTGCTGCAATTACTGGGTCATATGGCATCCACAGTTCATGTAGTTCCCTATGCTCGCCTCCACATGCGAGCAGCCCAGTGGACACTATCCACACAGTGGACACAGGCCACAGGACGTCTGTCGGACAAGATATCAAACTCACAACGACTGAGCTTGTCCCTACAATGGTGGCAATCACTGGAGAATCTTTTAGTGGGGTCTCCTTTCCAACAGCCCCCATTCCAGGCCACCCTAGCAACAGATGCATCACAGGTGGGATGGGGAGCACACCTGCACCATCTCTCCACCCAGGGTACCTGGACTCCACAGGAGGCTTGTCTTCACATAAACCTCCTAGAACTCAGAGCAATCTATCTAGCTCTTCGAGTATTCCATGCCCAGCTCAGCTACAAGACAGTCCTAGTCCAAACGGACAATCAAGTAGCCATGTTCTACATGAACACAGGGCGGAACAGGCTCTCTGTCATTATGCAACGAAGCTTTACGACTATGGGCCCTCGCCAGAGAGCATCAAATTCACCTTCGCATGGTATATCTTCCAGGCATTCAGAACCTTTGGGCAGACAAACTCAGCTGAGTACTGCTGCCTCATGAATGGTCTCTCCACCTAGACCAGGTGATAAAGATATTTCATATCTGGGGAACCACAGACATAGACCTCTTTGCAAGTCCACTGAATGCCACACTTCCCCGGTTCTTTTCCAGAATTCCGGCTCACAATTGCCAGGCAAGGGATGCCTTCCTCCTTCACTGGGGTCAGGACTTCCTCTATGCCTTCCCACCCATTCCCTTCATCCCCAAAACACTCTTCAAGCTTCAGAGAGACACAGGTCGTATGATCCTCATAGCGCCACGGTGGCCACGACAAATGTGGTATCCCCTGCTTCTACATCTCTCTCAAGCTGCACCTCTGGAGTTAGGGTGTGCTCCAGACCTTCTCTCCCAAGAGAACGGGATGTTATGGCACCCGAATCCCCAGTCCCTGCATCTCAGGGCCTGGTTGCTGAAAGCCTAGACCTGCAGGATCTTAATCTTTCCCAACAGGTAAAGGATGTCCTTCAGGCTTCCAGAAAACCTTCCACAAGACGTTCTTATGCCTTCAAGTGGAAACGTTTTACTATATGGTGTTCTCAAAAGGGCTTAAACCCCCTTGTGATACCTTTGGAATCGGTACTAGAGTACCTACTTCATTTATCAAATTCTGGTCTAGAGACAAATTCAGTAAGAGTCCATCTTAGTGCAATTGCAGCTTCCTATAAGCCTCTAAATGGACAGCCAATTTCCTTTCATCCACTCATAGCAAGATTTATGAGAGGTCTTCTATTAAGAAAGCCTCCCATCAGGCCACCACCGGTGGCATGGGATTTAAATCTAGTTCTCGGACAGCTCATGAAACTGCCCTTTGAACCTTTAGCCACTACAACCCTAAAGATTTTATCCTGGAAGGTCATCTTCCTAATTGCAATCACCTCCGCACGTCGCATTAGTGAATTGCAAGCTTTAGTGGCTGATACCCCTTATACAAGGTTTCACCATGATAAGGTTGTTCTCAGAACTCATCCACATTTTATGCCAAAGGTGGTTTTGCCTTTTCATTTAAATTAATCGATTTACCTTCCTGTATTCTTTCCGAGGCCTCATGCCTCTAATTCAGAAAGGAGCCTTCATACTTTGGACTGTAAAAGAGCCTTGGCTTTTTACCTACAAAGAACACAGCATCATAGAAAGTCTTCTCAACTTTTTGTTGCTTTTGATTCTAGTCATTTGGGACTTCCAGTCTCCAAAAGAACTCTATCTAAATGGATTGCACAAAGTCCTGAAATCTAAATACACCACATCTAGAACTCTCCCTCAATCCAACTCCCTGGTCACCCAGTCAAAGAAAATCAATCAGATTTGTCTGACAAGATCTGCCTCGGGTGAATCCATGCTGCCTCGTATCTGGTAATCCGTTGGACTCCAGAAACCTCACTATTTTCTCTTTCAGCAGCATTTCCAATAATTTACTCAACACAGAGTTTAGACTAACTGGCCTGTAGTTTTCAACAACATCCTTACTTCTGTTTTTGTGTAAACGGACCACATGTGCTTCTCTCCAGCCCTCTGGCACCACTCCCTGCTCCAAAGAGGCATTGAAAAGGTCGGTCAGTGGAGCTGCTATAACATCCCCAAGTTCCCTCAGTATTCTCGGGTGTATCCCACCTGGTCCCATCGCTTTGTCTGCTTTAAGTTTAGCTGGTTCCTCATGAACACAATCTTCTGAAAATTATTCAAGATGCTCCTCACTTCTGTTCCTGTTTGTGGGTGTTTTCTGAGGTCCTGTTCCCGGTTCTTCATCTGTTAACACTGAACAAATATTTGTTAAGCAATTCTGTGTTAATCCTCCTCAGCTTCTACATATTTCTCCCCTTCACCCTTGAGTCTGACAATACCACTTTTGCCCTTCCTCTTCTTACTAACATATCTAAAACATGTCTTATGCCCCCCATTTTATTGCATTGGCTATTTCCTCCTCTTTTTGAATCTTTGCTTTCCTGACTACTTTGCTAGCTTCTCTAAGGTATTCCAAATATAGATGCCACCAAAATGGTAAAGGTGATTGAAGGATACCCCTATAAAGAGAGGCTTAAAAGGTTAGGGCTCTTCAACCTGGAAAAGAGATGGCTGAGGGGAGATATGATAGAAGTCTATAAATTAATGAATGGAGAGGGACAGGTAAACATAGATCGATTATTTATGTTATCAAAAAGTAGAAAGAATCTGGGACATGCAGTGAAGCTACAGTGTAACCTATTTATTTATTTGTTTAAACGTTTTTTATACACTGCCCCTTCCATCGATCAGGGGCAGTTTATATTGAACAAAACTCCCATACTCGGTTACAGAGAACATATCAAAACTATGATGCAAAGAACTATTTACATGTCAGCTAAGCACCTATACAGAAGTATCATGGAAACTGAGTCTGAACTATTTACAGGATAATAAGTGAAAATATTTTTTTCACTCAACGAGTAATCAAATTCTGGTATTCGTTACCAGAGGATATAGTAAACGCTGTTAGTGTAGCTGGGTTTAAAAAAGGTTTGGACAAGTTCCTGGAGGAAAGGTCCATAAACCATTAAGAGGACCTGGGAAATCCACTGCTTGCCCCAGTACAAGCAATGAGGAAGCTGTGTGTCTTTTTGGGAAACTGCTAGGTACTTGTGACCTGGATTAGCCCCAGTTGGAAACAGGATACTGGGCTTGATGGACATTGGTCTGACCCAGTATGGCATATCTTATGTTCTTATAACCTAGGTCCCCCCATTCTCAAGATCCCTCACACAGGGTTACATGCCCACCACCCTCTAGCACACTTCCATTCGCCCTTTTCTAAAGAGCTCTCTCCTCTCTCTCTCCTCTACCCAAGCCTCCCTGTGTCCTATAGGCACATCACAAGCCTACCAATTTAGGCAAAAGTCAAGAAGGTGGTACAATACCAACCAAGACAACATCACCTCCCATGCACCACTCAACCCACAGCAACAGGACTTCAGACCCAACCATGGAGTAGAAACCCTGCTAAAAACACTTATGGACAGGCTCATAAATAGCTTGGACAAGCTATACCACAGCTTCTTCATGATATTTCTTGATATCTCAACTGTATTTGAATTGGTCAACCACAATGTGCACCTAGGGAAGAACAACCCAAACTATGGTTACACGATGCAAGGTTCCACATTAGGAACCACCACCCAGGAAAAAGATTTAGGCGTCATTGTGGATACCATGTTAAAACCCTCGGCCCAGTGTGCAGCGGTGGCCAAGAGAGCAAATAGAATGCTAGGTATCATAAGGAAAGGAAAGGAATGGAAAATAAAACAAAAGATATTATAATGCCTCTATATCGTTCCATGGTGAGACCGCACCTTGAATATTGTGTGCAATTCTGGTCGCCGTATCTTAAAAAGGATATAGCGATTTTAGAAAAGGTTCAGAGAAGAGCCACCAAAATGGTAAAGGGGATGGAAGGATACTCCTATGAAGAAAGGCTAAAAAGTTTAGGGCTCTTTAACCTGGAAAAGAGACGGCTGAGGGGAGATATGATAGAAGTCTATAAATTAATGAACGGAGTGGAACGGGTAAACGTAGATCGATTGTTTACCTTATCAGAATATAGAAAGACTAGGGGACTTGCAATGAAGCTACAGGGTAAACTATTTAAGACTAATAAAAGAAAATATTTTTTCACTCAACGTGTAATCAAACTCTGAAATTTGTTACCGGAGGATGTAGTAAAGGCTGTTAGTGTAGCTGGGTTTAAAAAAGATTTGGACAAGTTCCTGGAGGAAAGGTCCATAAACCATTATTAAGAAGGGACCCAGGATATCAATGCTTGAACCAATACACGCATTGTGGAACCTGTGTCCCTTGGGGAAACTGCTAGGTACATTTGACTTAGATTGGCCACTGTTGGAAACAGAATACTGGGTTTGATGGACCTTGGTCTGACCCAGTATGGCATATCTTATGTTCTTATGTAATATTCTGATACCACTGCTACAATCCCTGAGATTAACAGACACAATCTCTGAAATGGTTACAATCACACCTAATGGATAGACAGTAGCAGGATAAACTAGGCTCGCTCATATCTGCCCCTTACAATCAACATCAAGGGATCCCCCAAGGCTCAGCCTTGTCTTCATTGTTATTTAATCTCTACCTCCAGCCCATTTGTGAAATCATAAGAACATAAGAGATGCCATAATGGGTCAGACCAAGGTCCATCAAGCACAGAATCCTCTCTCCAACAATGCCCAATTCAGGTCACAAGAACCTGTCAGATTCTCAAAAAAGGTACATAGATTCTACAGTGCTTATCCCGTGGTAAGCAGTGGATTTTCCTGGTCCTCTTTAATAATGGTTTATATAC
This sequence comes from Ichthyophis bannanicus, assembly GCA_033557465.1. Classification (NCBI taxonomy): domain Eukaryota; kingdom Metazoa; phylum Chordata; class Amphibia; order Gymnophiona; family Ichthyophiidae; genus Ichthyophis; species Ichthyophis bannanicus. The sequence continues at coordinate 102,369,405 of CM066032.1, read as the reverse complement.
CTTTCCTCCAGGAATCTGTCCAAAACCTTTTCTAAAACCAGCTACACTAACAGTTTTTACTACATCCTCCGGTAACAAATTCCAGCATTTGATTATGTATCGAGTGAAAAAATATTTTCTCTTACTAGTCTTAAATGGGTTACATTGTAGCTTCATTATGCATCTCCAAGTCATTCTACTTTTGGTGGAGTAAACAATTGATCTACATTTACCTTTTCCACTCCATTCATTAATTTATAGACCTCTGTCATATCTCCCTTCAGCCATATTTATTCCAGGCTGAAGAGCCCTAACATTTAAGCCTTTCCTCAGAAGGGTATTCTTACATCCCCTTTACCAATTTGGTGGCTTTTCTCTGTACCTTTTCTAAATCTGCTATATTCTTTTTAAGATACAGCAACCAGAATTGCACACATTCCTATTTGTCTCTCCAGGCCAGTCCAGGAATGTAGGGTAGTCAATCCCTTCCAGCAGCTCTGAGGACTGAAACACTGAAAAAAACTCTTTGCTGACAGGTCCAGTAGCTCCCCCTGGTGTCAGAGAGAGTCAGTCTTTCAGTCCTCAGCAGCGGAGGAAGATGTATAGCTGACAGGCTCCTCAGAGAGACAAATAGGAACGGCAAGGTGATTTTCAACGGAGTGAAGGAAATTTGAACCTTATTTGAAGAGGTTACAGCCCTTCGAAGCGCTGACTATTTGGCCCTAGCAGGGCAGATCAGCTCAGGGCTATTTCATTGTTTTTTGCTTATCAAAGCAACACAAAAAAAAAAAAAAACAGAAGGGCGAAGGGAGCGAGTAAGAACCCTCGGGCACCTAATCGGTGCAATTTCGTTTACCCTGCCACTTGGACACTACAAGTTGAGGGTTTTGGGAACGGTCTGGGAGCCCCGGATCTCTCTTCCCTGTCTCTGTGGGCTGCGGTTCCGGTTTCCCGCTGGCTGCGGTGCAGCGGATCCTGGCAGCTTCACCTCTCGCTGGAGTTTCAGGTAGGAGGGGGGTGCTAGCTAGTGCCTTTAGGTTAGATTGCTGTTTTTGGAGTCGGGATTGGACTAGTGGAGCACGTTGCCCGTCGTGTTTCTTTTTGTTTTGGGTGTCTTTTCTCCCGGTTCACGGAGATCGCGGCGGTTCCCTTCCGTGTGAGCTTTGCCTTCGGTGTCTCTGTGGGGGTCAAGTTTCGCTTGTAGCTGCTCGGTTCTGCAATGGAAGCTCCTAAGGGACCTGCAGACGAGGGTTTACTCTGCCCTCAGGCCCTTACAGATCGGGCGGGAACGGCGGCCATTTTCTCACAGCCGTGCTCAGTTCCCGCGCTGCCGTTGAAGCCGGCAAAGCGCAAATCAAAGAAGCGCACAGCTCCTTCTGCTGAGGGAGAGCGTCAGCAGTATTTGTTTGTGGGGCAAAACTCTTGGGAGTCCCTTCTTGCCCCGGAGTTTATTTTAGCGCTGCATCAGGTCTTTCTAATAAAGAAATCTCAAGCAACGGACCCCTCCTCTACTGATATTAGGACGGGGGTGAGCAAGCGGGAGCACTCAGATACTGACCCTAAGGAGGGGGTCTCCTCTTTGGGTTTAGGTATGGAGGCTCCCTTGCTGGAATCTAGTCCTCTAGTTGAGGGCTCTCAGGTGCCAGAGGAGGCAGAGGTGATTTCAGAGCCTGGAGTAGACGTGTGGCCAGAGGAATTAGAAGAGGGGGAGTTAGGGCCTGGCGAGGACCCTAATGTGTTTCGCGTTTTTAGAAAAGAGGAACTGGGTGCCTTAATTGCACATTCTCTAGCGGCGTTAAATATGGTACTCCCTAAGGTTCCGCAAGAGCCCTTGTTGCAGGGTTTCAAGTCTGAGCAGCGCTGTTTCCCCATTCACAGGGTTATTAAGCAGATGATTGATTCGGAATGGGAGTATCCAGAAGCCTCCTTGAGGGGCAGTCGCGCGCTGTCTCGCTTATACCCTGGTCCCCACGAGGAAAAGGAATTATTGCGCATGCCTAAGGTGGATGCCTTAGTGGCTGCGGTTACCAAAAAGACCACCATCCCAGTAGAGGGGGGTACAGCTCTTAAGGATTTTCAGGATAGTCGTTTGGAAGCGCTCCTAAAGCAAGCTTTTAATTCCAGTGCCTTGGCGCTTCAGGCGTCGGTGTGTGGAGCGTATGTGTCTCGAGCTTCCATACGCTGGCTTCAGGGGGAGGACAGCGCAGGAAAGGAGACGGAGTCCGCAGCAGAAGGAGCGAAGCTGGAGTCGGCTGCGGCTTACCTGGCGGATGCTTTTTATGATTTGGTGAGAATTTCGGTGAAGTCAATGGCGTCGCTTATTGCGGCTCAGCGTTTTCTGTGGTTACGGAACTGGGCGGCAGATGCTTCGTCTAAAGCTCGTCTCAGTAAGCTCCCCTATAAGGGCAGGCTTCTTTTTGGAGAAGCTTTGGAAAAAATTGTCAAAGATTTGGGGGATTCAAAAGGGGGTCGTCTTCCCGAAGATCGTCCTCGAGCGTCTAAAATGGCTCCGGGTCAGAGAGGACAAGGGCGTGACTTTCGCAGGTTCCGGGGTTCCCGGTTTACGCCTCATCAGCGGGGCCGTTTTGTACATAGAGGACAGTCCTTTCGAGGAGCCAGAGGATTTAATAGGACCTACTTTAACGCTCAGCAGTCCACGCCCAAAAAGCCGCAATGAAGGGGCGCTGGTCCAGGCGGAGATCCCTGTGGGAGGTCGTTTGCAGGGGTTCCTCTCTGCCTGGACCGCTATCACTACAGACCAGTGGGTGCTCGAAATTATCCGGGAAGGTTATGCTCTGGAGTTTGCTCACCCACTGGTGGAGACTTTTGTGGCGTCTCCATGCGTTTCGCCTTCAAAGAGAGCGGCAGTCCAAGACACCTTGTTGCGCTTGTTACGCCTTCAAGCAATAGTACCAGTACCCGCCGACCAGTGCGGGTTAGGTCGATACTCAATTTATTTCGTAGTGCCCAAGAAAGAAGGTTCCTTTCGGCCGATTCTAGATCTCAAGCACGTCAACCGTTGTTTGCGGGTGCCTCATTTCAGGATGGAAACTTTACGGTCTGTTATCCAGTCGGTGAAACAGGGGGAAGTTCTCTCGTCCATAGACTTGACGGAAGCGTATTTGCATATTCCCATCAGATCAGAGCACCAGAAATTCCTTCGATTTGCGGTACCCATGGGTCATTTTCAGTTCCGGGCGCTACCATTCGGGCTAGCTACGGCGCCTCGGACATTCACCAAGGTGATGGTAGTGGCGGCGGCGGCGCTTCGGAAGGAAGGGATTCAGGTTCATCCTTATCTCGACGATTGGTTGATTCGAGCTCCGTCAAAGGCAGAGTCCCGTGCAGCGACGTCTCGGGTGGTGACATTCCTCAAGCAGCTTGGTTGGGTCATCAATCGGTCAAAGAGTCATCTCGAACCAGTGAGGAGGCTAACTTATCTGTGCGCTTTATTCGATACAGAGGTCGGCTTGGTTTTCCTGCTGGCGGAAAGAGTGCAAAAACTGACGTCCCAGGTTACGGCTTTCCTGCGCGTGCCGGCTCCGACTGCGTGGAGGTATTTGCAGGTGTTAGGTTCGATGGCGGCGGCATTGGACCTGGTTCCGTGGGCCAGGGCGCATATGCGGCCGCTTCAGCAGGCCCTGCTGTCCAGGTGGTCTGGTCGCTGCAGGATCATCCTCTCTCGCAGAGGTGTAGTTCAGTCTGCGGTGGTGGTTGGTTCCGGCTCATCTTCAGGCGGGAGTCCCCTTGTCGGTTCTGGACTGGGTTTTGCTAACAACGGATGCCAGTCTGTCCGGTTGGGGGGCGCACTGTGTGGGCCAGATAGCTCAGGGCGCCTGGTCGGCGGAGGAGAGTCTTTGGTCAATCAATCGATTAGAACTCAGAGCGGTACGGTTAGCCCTCGTGCAGTTTGGCGATCAGCTTCGTGGGCGCACAGTGCGGGTGTTCTCAGACAACTTGGTGACTGTGGCTTACATCAACAAGCAGGGAGGCACGGGCAGTGCCAGCCTTCTGGAGGAGTGCCAACGGCTGTTTCAATGGGCGGAAGCGCACCTCTTGGCGATTTCAGCGGCGCATGTGGCAGGAAAGGACAACATTCAGGCGGACTATCTCAGTCGCCATGCATTGGATCCCGGAGAATGGGAACTGAACTGCGCAGTGTTTCATGAGATCACAGAGCGGTGGGGCCAGCCGGTGCTGGATCTCATGGCCGCTCAGGCGAATTCCAAAGCGGCTCGGTTTTACAGCAGGCACAGGGAACATATGTCGGAGGGGCTGGACGGGCTGGTACAACCTTGGCCGTCGGGGCGGCTCCTGTATGTGTGTCCTCCGTGGCCGCTGATCGGCCGAATCATCCAGCGGATAGCAAGGTACGACGGTACTGTGATCCTCATCGCTCTGGACTGGCCCCGGCATCCGTGGTATGCAGATCTGGTGCGGCTGCTGGTGGCTCCTCCGTGGCGGTTGCCGGCTCGGATGAATCTGTTATTTCAAGGCCCCATCTTAATGCCACAAGTGGATCGGTTCTTGCTTACGGCTTGGCTCTTGAAAGGGCAAGGTTGCGACGCAGAGGTTACTCGCCGTCGGTCATAGCCACCTTGTTGAGGTCTCGGAAGACGTCTACCTGCTTGGCGTACGTTCGGGTATGGCATATTTTTGAAGCATGGTGTGCGGAGAGACAGATTAGGCCTTCCGGTGTACAGTTGCCAAACATTTTACAATTCTTGCAGGGAGGTTTAGAGAAGGGTCTAGCCCTCAATACTCTTAAGGTACAGCTAGCGGCGCTTGCCTGTTATAGAGGAAAGGTGCGGGGTCGTCCGCTTTCCTCCCATCCAGATGTGCGGCGGTTTCTGAGAGCAGCTAGCATCATTCGGCCTCCGCTTCGGCAAATGGTACCGCCTTGGAACCTGAATTTAGTGTTGGAAGCCTTGACGGAACCGCCGTTTGAGTCCAGAGCGGCGGATAATGTACGAGAGCTCTCCTGGAAGACAGCTTTCTTAGTAGCCTTGTGTTCCACTCGCAGGGTGTCGGATCTACAGGCGCTGTCGTGCAGAGAGCCGTATCTTCATTTTTCGGCGGAGAAGGTAGTGTTGCGACCGGTTCCATGCTTTCTGCCTAAAGTGGTTTCTAGCTTTCACATGAATCAGGCCGTTTTCTTGCCCACGTTTCGCCCTCAGGAAGGGGCCAAACGGAATCGGTCGCTGAAGAAGTTGGATTTGGGGCGCGTGTTGCGGAAGTATCTCCGAGTGACAGAGCCGTTTAGGAGATCGGATCGGCTATTCGTGCTTTTTGGAGGGCCGGCGAAGGGAAAAGCGGCGACCAAGGCTTCGATCGCTCGGTGGGTGAAGCATACCATCCGAGCGGCTTACGAGGCCAAAGGCGTGCAGGCTCCCGTAGGAATCAGGGCTCACTCGACTAGGGGGCAGGCTACGTCGTGGGCGGAATCTGCCTTAGTTCCGCCGGTGGACATCTGTAGAGCGGCGGCGTGGTCTTCTTTGCATACATTTGCGAGACATTATCGATTGGATGTCCATGCGCAGGGGGATGCCAGTGTGGGGGCCTCGGCTATTGTAGCGGGGCTCGCAGGGCTCTCCCGGGGATGAGTACTGCTTTGGTACTGCCCTACATTCCTGGGCTGGCCCGGATAGACGAATAGGAAGGAGAAATTAGGCCTTACCTGCTAATTGTCTTTCCTTGAGTTCTCTCCGGGCCAGTCCAGGACCCTCCCTCTTTTTGTGCTGCGAGAGTTAAAGCTGTTATGATCCTCGGCCAGAAGATTTTTCGTTTGGGGATTACCATTCTGATAACCAAAGCTGGGGATTCTTTTACTTAAGAGATTCTGCAGACATTTTAGTAAAAAAACAAAACAAAACACAAAGATTAATAGTGATAAGCGGAAAGAAGTGTTGACAGTAGTTTTCGGGGGTTTCCATTGTTAGTTTAGTGTCTTAGTTTAGTGTTTTTATTTCCACTGCTTTGTTACCATGAGACTGACTCTCTCTGACACCAGGGGGAGCTACTGGACCTGTCAGCAAAGAGTTTTTTCAGTGTTTCAGTCCTCAGAGCTGCTGGAAGGGATTGACTACCCTACATTCCTGGACTGGCCCGGAGAGAACTCAAGGAAAGACAATTAGCAGGTAAGGCCTAATTTCTCCATATTCAAGGTGCAGTCGCACCATGGAATGATACAGAGGCATTGTAATATCCTTGTTTTTTTTTCTCCATTCCTTTCCTTATGTTTTCTAGCATTCTATTTGCTTTTTTGGCCATGGTTGCACACTGGGCAGAAAGTTTCAATGTGTTATCTACAGTGACACACAAATCCTTTTTCTGGGTGGTGGTCCCTAATGTAGAACCTTGTATCTTGTAACCGTAGTTTGGGTTGTTCTTCCATAAGTGCATAACTTTGCACTTGTCCACATTAAATTTTGTCTGCCATTTGGACATCTGGTCTTCCAATTTATCGATGTCCTCTTGCAATTTTTCACAATCCTCTTGAATAATTTTGTGTCATCTGCAAATTTGGTCACCTCACTCATTATTCCCATACCCAGATCATTTATGAATATGTTCAAAAGTAGTTGTCATGAGGCTGGAGCTAGAGAAGAAACAGTGTTGAAAAAAACTCCTGATTTTCATGGAACTCAGAAAAGGCAGAGAGCGCAGTTCCAGCGCAGCTCAGCCAAAGGGCGCATGAACAATTACACAGTACCTGAAGCAACGTGCTCTAGCATTGATCACATTAGTAACAAGCAGTTTCACCTGTCCTCAAACTGAGAACGTGCAAACCAGAAATCCCTTTATAAAGGAAACCAGATGATCAGTGAGTTAGGAGGAACAGGAACAAGAGAACGAACAGGTACCAGAAGAGGCGGAGGCAAGAGCAAGTGCTGGGGAAGTGGCAAGAGCGAGGTCAGAAGGACCGGCAGCAGGACCAGTGAGAGAAGCCTGGAACAGGAAGGCTTCCATGTGCAGCCAACTCAAGGAGACAGAATCCAAAAGAGGTATACTCGAAGGGATAAAGTCCAGAGAGGCCAAAGGTATTGGAACGGAGTCCAAAGCCAAGCAAACCAAAGAAGCAGCTTGCCTGATGAAAGCAATTCTCCTAGCCCAAGTAAGTCTCCTATGCTAAACCAGAAAGGCACAAGGAAAGGAGATTCCTTCTACAGGGATACTTTTGCCCAGAAACACAGAGAGTGGAAATCCACGTCAGGTTTTCCTGGTAACTCTGATTATAGAGCAGTGCACAGAATAGCTTGTCAGCCTGAGAAGCTATGTCACAAGCTGAGTCCTGGGTCTGGCAGCCTACAGAAGCCAAGGTATGAAAAGCCTTTCATTATAAGGAAAAGTTTAAGTGATGAAAACCTTATGCAAATAGATAAGCCTCAGAAAGTTAGAAGAAGTAAAGCTAACCTTTTAAAAACACTTCCCAACAGTGTGATAAGGAAGTTGTATGAGAAACCAAAGAACCCCTGTGAGGAGTTAACAGATACTGAAGACAGTCATAGCATTGAAGAAGATAGTGACCCAGAGTCAATGGACTGTGATTGTGAAACCAGTGCTCCCATTCCTCAGAGTGAACCAATGGAATGTAACCTCTGTTCAAGAACTAGCTTGATTGCCTTGCTAGATGTATAGAGAAAAGAGAACTCTGCACATGGTGAAGTTGATAACCATTTGTTTCCTGATGTTAATTTCTATTGATTTGAAAGAAGCCTTAACCCAGATAAACAGTTAATTGTGAAGCCTACAACCCTTCACTGTTTATATAACGGTGGAACCTTTTTGTTAGAGGAAAGAATTACTTTCATTTTCTTTTGTGTCTTATTGAACCTAAGCGTTGACTGGGGAAATAAAGCCTTATTACCCTACACTTTGGCGTAGATTGTTCTTTGTAAGGAGTTCTGCACTACAAGGACCAGAATCCTCTTGGTCCTTCAGCTCAACCACTCCTTAAAATAAATTAAATGTCACCGGACGCCCTTATTTCCTATGCCAGTAGGGGTGCCTGGGGACATAGTGGACCCAGCACAGATCCCAGGGATACTCCACTATTCACCTTTCTCCATTGAGAAAATTAGTCATTTAGCCCTACTCTCTGCTTTCTATCTTTTAACTAATTTCTGATCCACAATAGCACACTGCCTCCTATCCCATGACTTTTTGATTTCACCAAGAATCTCTCATAAGGGACCTTGTCAAAAGTTTTCTGAAAATCCAGATACACTGTATAGATCGGCTCACCTTTGTCTACCTGTTTATTCACACCTTCAAAAAATATAACAGTTAGTAAGACAAGACCTTCCTTAGCTAAAACCATGTTGGCTGTCTACAAGTTCAGAAATTTTATTCTTTATAATGGTTTCTACCATTTTGCCCAGTACTGACGTGAGGCTCACCAGTCTGTAGTTTCCCAAATCACCCCGGAATCCTTTTAAAAAGTGTTGTTACATTGGCTATTCTCCAGTTTTCAGGTGCTACAGATGATTTTAATGATAGTTCACAGACTACTAATAGTAGGTCTGAAATCTCATTTTTCAGTTCTTTCAGCATCCTTGGATGTATATCATCTGGTTCAGGCAATTTGCTACTCTTAATTTATCAAATAGTTGTAATACATCTCCTGGTTTATCAATATTTTGTTTCAATTCTTATGATACATCACCTTTAAATACTATTTCAGGCATGAGTAAATTCCCTACATCTTCTTCAGTAAAGACTGAAGCAAAAAATTAATTCAATCTCTCCGCTATGGCCTTGTCCTCACTTATCGCCCCTTTTACCCCTCTATTAACTAATGATCCAACTGACTCATACAGGCCCACAACGTACTTTATCACATATGTGCAGATGATGTTACACTATACATGCCTACCAAATTCCCCACCTACACCAAACTGAGACTTGTGATAAGGAAGCTTATCATAGCTCAGGTAGGAGCTATAGAAAAGATGATGTGACTCTGAACAAGCAACCTGTCAGTTCTGGTAGAAGCAAGAAAACAGAGTTTTCACATAAAAGACTACCAGTCCCAGAATTCACCAGGTTTCCAGCAGCCATGAGAGGGGCTGAAGTGAGAAAATGTGTGTGCAATCAAGAGAGCTATGAGGTAATCCCTAAGCACTCATCTCAAAGGGCAGGGCCTGATTCAAGACAGCTGCACTGTGTTAGGGAGCAGCACACATTAGGAAAGAATAAGAATAGAGATTCTTTTTCAGATAACAGTTACTACAAGCTCCAGCCCAGCTTCAGGAAAGGAGACAACAACAGCTTCAAGAACAGCTTCAGCAAAAGCCACAGAAAGAGCTTGAGGGAGAGCTTCAGCAACGGCTACAAGCACCAGTATCACCTGGAGAAACAGAAGCCAAGCCAAGCAGATAGAGAGAGAAGGAAACTCTCTGGAAGGAAGAGAAGAAAGGCCATTGGAAGGTCTGGGAGATTCCAAGGCAGTACTCATACTGGGAGGTATTCCAAAAGCCAGCAGAGTCCATTGGACTGGATTCAGCCAGAGGAATGGAGTGGCAGAGATAGGAATCACCAGTGGCTACCTGGAAGAGAGAAGACTGCATGTGGAAGGGACTTTCAGACCAAGGCCAGAAGGTATGTGAGAGAAGATCCAGTGTCCAGGGATCAAGATTGGAAGGCTGGACATCAGAATTGGATTACATATTGGCCAGGCTATACAGAGAGGAATAATGATAGCAGGAGAGACTCAGGTATGAACACTGATCCAGACCCTATCTATAATAGAGAATGGCAGCAAGGGAATAAGCATTCTCATGATAGTGCCTTAATGAAAGACTCGTCTGTGCCAATGTATGATAGTGACCATATGCTGACTGATACAGCAGATGAAAATACAGTTTACATGGACTGTTCTCTATCTAAATGCTTTTGCTAGCTTTCTCTGAGCAAACACATCAGCCATCACAAAGAAACCTAACTTTGTTCTTTATTTCCACTGCAAACAGCTCTTAAAGCAGGATTTGGGCTCACACAGTTGCAGCCAGCCAGCTAAAGGCTTTCAGCTGGTCCATTGATAGTAATTAGGGCTGCACCTGATTGTGTGTGAGCAAGGGAGAATCACTGCTGAGATCGGCGTGGAAAATAAGCAGAAGTTAACCTAACCAGCAAAGTTTATTCTTTACTTTGTGCCTTTGTATTTGGTAATTATTTGCTAAGAAAACATTAGCTAATTGCCTGACAAGCTGAAGGTTGTTTTCTGGTTTACTTTGTGACTTTTTGTTATCCATTTTAAACACTGCAAGCAAGTAACCTCATTTATAGTGCTATCAAGCATACATGTGCTGGGTGAATTAAACCCCATCAATAAAAGAAGTATTTTATTGATCTTACCACTTAGTTTCACAACTCAAATTATTGTCATCAGCTGTGTTTGGGAGTGAATGAACTACAATACCCACAATACCTTGCAAGAATCATATGAATATATGCATCGTCAAGATTGTGTAAGTTCTCACCCTAGGCAGCCGTCTGACAGACTTCAGCTGGGAGAGAGAGTCAATGGCCCTATTTTGGAGGCAGCGTGGCAAAGCCACCTGCCGTTTAGGTAAGCTTGCCACACTACCATGCAAATGTGGGCCTGGCAGGGGTGCACCCATCTCCCAGCCGTCACATGGGGCAGGCCGCACACATCACCCTGCCCTTAGTACACTACTGTGTATGTGTCATTTGTATCATATAATGGCAGTACATGTATACATTGGCATTTTTGCCCACCAGTATTTACACTTGCTTGAAATCGTACCCCAGACTAACTTGTCTTTTGAGACCTGGGTCTTGGAGGAGTGCTTTAATAATGGACACTTGTTACCTCTCTGACCAGCTAATCCACCTGCTCAAAGTTTGCTTTTCCAAAATTCTTCTTCCCTGTCATTGTCCTTGCACATTTACAAAATTTGCCTTATATATGTATAAATGCTGTTATATTGATGTACAGGGTGACCTTGACTTTTTTTTTAAAAGGACACCTCTGTGAGAAGTCCATAAATGTGCCTATTTTATAAAGGCGATCATGAATACAGAACCCCAACCTCGTCAATATTTTCTTATCTTCTTATGTAAATCTCCCCATTAATAAAGATTTTTTTGTCAGACTCCACCACTGATGGTGCTTAGCCATAAATGCTAGCAGCAGCTCCCAATGGAGTATTAATGGTTAGAGCAGCAGCCTAACACCCAGAAGATTGGGGTTTGATTCCCACTGGCACTCTTTGTGACCTTGGGCAAGTCATTTTACCCTCTCTTGCCTTGGTAGAAAAGGCCTGGCATTCTACATCTGGTCATACCTTGTCAAGAAAACCCAGGAGCTTCTGAGTTGCCAGGAGTAAGCATTGACTTGATGGCACTTAAAAAAAAATTTTAGTCAAATCCAGCTGTTCTAAAAACTTCGTATAGGTACTTTACAGTTTTGCAGAGATGGCCAGTTCCATTCAGACAAACGTCTCCAATTCCCAAATGCAGTCCAAAGTCCCAACATGCTCTAGGCATGCAGTGCATTTCTAAGATCTCTTTTTCAAGGGAAGCACATTGATGAACTCATCTTCATTTCTGAGTCATTCTGAAAGCAAATTCCCTAACTTGAAACATCACCACTATTCATGGCGTTATCCAACGATGTCCCTACCTCCACCTTCACTTCTGGGATAGCTTGTTAGGTGATCTTTACATAACTGCTCCCCAACTCCGCCTCCTGCAGTTCTTCCAGTGGGCAGGGATATCATTAAACATCCTCTCTGATCCCTTCCGACATGGCCAATCCGTCCACAGCTCCAACCCTTGCAGAATTCAAATACTGTCAGCACAAGACCTTGGCCCTTCCACCGGCCCTGCAGCACAATCGGCGGCATCGAGGGAGAGCTGGCAGGTGAGCTCCTGCCTGCTCCCCTCTGACACGGCCAATCTGGCCGCAGCTCCAGCCCCTAACACAATTCTCATATTCCAGTGTGACCAGGCATGCCTGCGCCTGAAGGCTTCGCCAGAGGGCCCTTTGGTGGGGACCTAGACACAGAACATGAAATTACAATTAACTAAAGGCTAGGCCAGTCGATATCCTCCAACCGTTAAAGCTCCAACCTGCAACCCTACAAATACTCCAAAGGATCCAGGCGGAACTATTCACATACATCACCCAAGGTCCCCTGTTGATAAGAGACCAAAAGCAAGATGGAAGGCAACATAAGCAGATACGCAACCTTCCTTATTCGATTAACACTACTCCTACTTTTTTCAACACTAATTGCAAACTCTGCTAAATTAAATCACATTGCACAGATCCCTATAATCCACACCTATAGACCCCTACTGGACATTTACCAACAAGCGTACTCTCACAACTACTACCATAGACGGAAATGCTCATTAACGAAAATCAACTTAATCAACTTACCAGATCCGATCTCTCGACCACACAACAATAACCCAACCCTCAAATGTGCACTTATTAATGCCTGTTCTGCCAGAAACAAGATCCTTTTGATAGCTGACTTCATCCTAGACCATGTGCTGGACATACTCTGCATAACCGAAACCTGGTTGAACAAAACAGACACCGTCCTTACTAATCAGCTGTGCCTGCACTCATACACCGTCCACTTATGCAACAGAGTAACCAGCAGAGGAGGAGGAGTCTGCATCACAGCAAAGAACACCCTGGCATTCAACACTATAGAATTGACCACCACCACCACAATGGATACCCTTATAATTTCCAACGGAGGTTCTTCCCTTTGCCTAGTTTACAGAGCACCCCTTGGTGATGCTGCAGACCTATCCACCCTAGTAGAGATTGCCTGCTCCTCTCCTAATATCCATCACCCCATTATCTTTCTAGGCAATCTGAACGTATCCTCTCTTCACTACAAGCAATCTTCCTCCTTTCTAGAAGCTAAGGAACCCCTCCAATACACTCAAATAATCACCACCCCAACTCACCTAAAAGGAAATATCCTGGATTTGATCTTCATGCCTCAAACACTCTGAACAGGTGCCATCCATACAGCCCATTCTATATACCCCATGCCATGGTCAGACTACGCAGTCATCATTTTCACCTTCCCTCACACAAACCACTGCACTAAATCTCAGTAGCTCCCCCTACTAAGCAACGATTCAGACAATTCGATAATGATTTGTTCCTCAAATATGTTACCCCCCAGCTGGAGCTTCTCAAACAAGAAAATCCCGACCTAGACTCACAAATAGAAGGATGGAACAAGGTAATTGCTGTTGCAGTTCAAATACATCCTAAGGAAACTGCATACAAATGTACCAAGATGGCTCCTTGGTTCTCAACCCCCCTCTTGTTATTAAAACAAGAACTATGATGACTCGAACGCAACTGGAGACATTCAAGTGACCACCTCTCCCACACCGCCTTCATGGAAGAACTACATTTATATACTGCCAAGAAACTCTAAGACGGAATAGAGAATACCATGACAACATCATCTCACATTCATTGAACAAACCCAGAGAACTCTTCTCAGCCGCAAAATCCCTCCTGACTGAACCAACCAAACCCATACTCAAAGATGAAATTTCCTCACAAGATATAGAAGACTACCTCTGCTCCAAGTACCAAGTGACCCACCTTGATACAAATCAGCCAACCAACCTTAGCCCAACCATTACAACCCAGGCCACATGGTCTGAATTTGACCTCCCATTGCTGGAAAATATTAAAACTACCATAAAAAAACTCAACTCTACTACCTCTGCGCTGGACCCTTGCCCTGTAACATGGATCAAAAGCACAAGGACACACCTTAGCCCCTTCCTACAAACTATGATCCACGCAACCCTGACCCAAGGAAAAATGCCCACCACCTTAAATAGGAGCTCTATCCGGCCTATCCTAAAAGGAAACAAGCACGACTACACCTCACCAAACTCCTACAGACCAATATCAAGTATTCCTCTCATAACAAAGATTATAGAAAAACTAGTGCAAACACAGCTCCAGAACTTCATCGATGACCATGCCCCTCTGGACCCCTTCCAACACAGATTCAAATCAAATCATGGAGTCGAAACCCTCTTCAAATAATTTCTAGACTCTGTTCTAACCTTACACACAAAATACCACACAAGGATCTCCAGGAACAAGCAGGAATGAGTCTTCACATATGGGTACGTCGGTACCGACGGAGCCTGCGCGGGAACGCTCCCCAGCATCCAATCAGAAAGCCTTTGGGAGCATCCCACAGCGCCTGCGTGCTGCCTTCCCGCCTTTCCCAACTGTCTCTCCTCAGTTCTTCTTTTTCCGCGAAGCCAGCAGGTCGTGTTCCTGTCACCGCAGAAGAATTTCCTTATTTTTTCTTTATTTCTTTTTATTATTATTATTATTATTACAAATTCTTATATACCGCGCTATTTAGTATCAGTGCGGTTTACATTGTAACAACATTTTGCATTAGAACAAGATCTTTTGCTTACATTGAAACAGGGATTGTAACTTGGAAGTAACAGGGTAACTATATACAGATGGCACAATGGTTACAGCAAAACAACATGACGATCAACCATAAGAAAACTGAGGTGATGTATATCTCCAGTAAACCCAATTTTGAACCTCCTGCAACAATTACCCTATGTAATAACACACACAACACTAAGAATGAAATAAAATATCTAGGGGTCACGTTTGACAGCAACCTAAAGATGGAAAAGCACCTACGCAAAACCAATAAAGCCATTTTCTACAAACTTAGAATACTACAACCTCTACGGAGCATCATTGAACCACACGATTTCAGGACTGTTGCGCAAGCACTCATTACGCCGCACTTAGACTACTGCAACGCCACCTTACAAGGACTTCCAAAGAAAACCCTAAACATTCTGCAAATGGCCCAAAATGTGGCGGCTAGGATCATCATGCGAAAAAGCATTACTGAACACATCACACCTGTATTAATTGAGCTGCACTGGCTCCCCATTACGGCTCGGATAAAATATAAAACTCTGATAACCGCATTCAAACTTATACATAACCCAGCTCCATCCTTTCTCTCCACCCTTATCAGCACACAACCCCCAAACAGAGACAGAAGAACCGTCACCTCAGACACCCTCTACGTTCCAACCGATATCAGATCTATCAAAGCCTGTACCAGCCGCCGAGCATTCTCATACTCTGCCCCGACCCTCTGGAACCAACTACCACCGGAGTTACGAGCAATCAAAGACCTTATAGTTTTCAGAAAAAAACTCAAGACACATCTATTCCAGTGTCAATACAATTTGATGTAAACCCCAGGGGCCTCCAAGCTGCCTCACTCCAAAGCATGTGAATTGTTATGTAAAAATGTATATATATTAATTCTGAACCTGCTCCTTAAAACCTCCTTCCTGTGTGCTGTGCTTTTCCCTTCAAATCAATGTGTTTATACTCCAACTTTTCTGTCATGATTGACAAACTACAGTCTGTAATCAAACCGCTACTGATCGCTGGAAGTAGCGGTATACAAATGTATACTAAATAAATAAATAAATAAATAATTTAAGTTATATTATGTAACAGAGTCGTATGTAGTCATGCTGATTGTGAATGTTCCTAATGGTGAGTTTCTTTTGTGTCGCGTCTGCCTTCTTCAACGCTGTACCGGTACCACCGGTCTTTCTTCTTTTCTTGTAAAAAAAACCAACCAAAAACCTTTTTTCCGTTCTTTTCTTCAGGTGCACTTGAGTTTTGGGCCTTAGCCCCAAAACATTTTTTCCTTAAATATGGAAAAGCCTGCCTCAGGATTTAAAAAGTGCACAAAATGTGGCGGTACTATTTCCGTCACCGACACCCATGACTGGTGTCTAAAATGTTTAGGTCCTGACCATTCCATAACAGATTGTGTGTCCTGTTCCATGATGTCTAAAAGAGGTCGGCAGAACCGAGCTGCCAAGCTCAGTACCCTGTTTCCCTCTGATGTGGCTTCGGTGGCATCGACGTCTTCCAGGGCTGCTTCTTCCTCACATGGCTCTCAGGTAACTAAACATAAATCCAGCCGGTCCTTGAAGGAAAGATCTCCTTCTAAGCATCGAGATGCCTCTGGCCTTGCCCTCGAGGATTCTGCACCAGCAAAATTACCCCGGCGGGAGGCTTCGGCCTCTAAAGCATCATCATTGGGGTTCCAAGATGATCTCGATGGCGTGGCCTCGACAGATCTCCTGGTGCCATGCTCTGGGGTACCGGTGGCTTACACCGGTAGCGATTTCCAAGCATTGGCGGCGTCGATGGATCAGAGGATTCTGTCCATAGAACGCAGTCTGGCAGCTTTCCTTGTGGCATCGACGCCCGTGGTACCACAACAGACTACTCCGCCGGTACCGGCTCTAGCATCGCCATCGGTACCTATCCCGGTACAGGTAGCATCGACATCGGCATCGGTGTCCGCTATGTCGGTACTCTGTCCTCTGAAGCCCTCCTGTACCGATACCCCGGTACCGGTTATTCCCGATACCAATCCCGGTCAGTACCGGTATCGGGCTTTGCAAGAGCATCTGGACAGACGATACTTCGATTCCTCTGAGGACTCTGAGGATTCTGAAGAGTCGGTCGATGCAGTGATGCTTCTTCCACAGGAGGAGTCCTCTCCTAAATGAAGGATGTCTCCTCCAGAGGATTTGTCTTTTCAAGACTTTATCAGAGAGGTAGCTCGGGGTCTCTCTATTACAGTGGCACCTGAGACAGAGCCCAGAGCCAAGGAGTTAGATATTTTACAATATCCTAAAACTCCTAAGGAGGCAGCTACCCTTACCTTTTCATGAGATTCTGTACGGTCTCATGTTGAGGATGTCGGAAGCACCTCTAACTACCTCTCCTCATTCTCGCAGGTTGGATACCATGTATCGTGTCCCTCCTTGTCCTGGTTTCCATAAAACTCAACTTCCTCACCACTCTATTGTGGTTGAGTCTGCAATGAGAAAGATTAGGAGTGCCAAAAGACATGCCTCTAATCCTCCAGTACATGAATGTAGAACCCTGGATGCTTTTGGAAGAAGAGTCTTCCAAGCTTCCATGCTTGCTGCGAGAATTAATTCTTATAGTCTCTACATGGGAATGTTCTTAAAGGAAGTCACTGACCATTTGAAGACTTTAAGTCCTTTTATGTCTGAAGATAAAAGGCAAGAATGTTTCACTGGGCTCAAACATGCCCAGGATATCTCCAAATTCTCCAATCGTGCAGCTTTCAACTCCTTTGAATGCGTAAGCAGAGACTCAGCTATTGCCATAGGTGCATGTAGGATTGCTTGGCTTCAAGCATCTTATTTGGAGATCTGGGTTCAAGATGAATTGGGAAATATCCCTTATACAGGTGAGAACCTGTTTGGTAAGGATTGGCAAGCAAAAGCCAATCAGATGGATGCTGAAAATTCTGCTTTGGATAGACTATCCAAATCCACAGCTGCTCCTGCTAAGAAAAGGTTGTTCAAGAAAACACCTTTTTCTAAAAAGGGAAGATTCTATCCTGCTTATGGTCAGCAGGCATCTTCTGCAGCTCAGTTCCCTTCCAAATGTCAGCAATCCTCCAAACAGAGCAAAGCAAAGGCTGTGAGGCCTGCTCCAGCCCAGCAACCTCAGCCCCCTCAGGGCCTTTGACTTTCTGCTAGAGAACTTAGCCTTCCTGGCTCTAGAAGGACCAGAGCCCTCCACCATTCCAGGAAGGTTATGTCACTTTGCTCCCAGGTGGGGGCAAATTACAGCAGAGCATTGGACACTCTCCATCATAAGAGAGGGGTACAAACTTCATTTTTCAAGCTTGCCCCCTCTCACAAGAGTGCACCAGTTCAATTCTCCAACCTCCCTCCTCAGCCTGTTGGAGCAGGAGGCTGCCACTCTTCTCGCCCAGGGGGCAATAGAGGAAGTGCCTTCTCAACAACAGGGCACAGGGTTCTACTCCCCCTATTTTCTTATTCCAAAGAAAACAGGGGGCTTCAGGCCCATATTAGATCTCAGAGAGTTGAACAGATTCCTAGTCAAAGAAAAATTCAAGATGGTTTCTCTAGGAACTCTGCTGCCATACCTTCAGAGTCAGGATTGACTTTGTTCTCTAGATCTCAAGGATGCGTACACTCATGTTCTCATCCATCCAACTCACAGAAGGTTCCTTCGGTTCCTTTTTCAGGAAAAGCACTATCAATACAGAGTGCTCCCTTTTGGTCTGGCCTCTGCACCAAGGGTGTTCACGAAATGCATGGCAGTGGTAGCTGCTTTTCTGCACACCCTGGGAATATTCGTCTTCCCTTACCTGGACGACTGGCTCATTCGAGCTCCCACTCAATCAGAGGCCAAGACTTCTCTAACCTGCACAATGCGTATCCTTCAGTATTTAGGGCTGGTAATAAACATCCCAAAATCCAATTTGATCCCTACTCAGTCCCTGGAGTTTATAGGGGCGTTGCTGGATACCACAAGGGCAAGGACCTATCTCCCCCAGGCCCATTGCCTTCGCTTGGTGCAGTTAGCTTCTCAAGCAGAGTTGAAGCCCCTCCTAACTGCTCGAGAGATGTTTCAGTTGCTAGGCCACATGGCATCCACCGTTCATGTGGTACCATATGCTCGCCTTCACATGAGAGCAGCTCAGTGGACTTTATCCACCCAATGGACCCAGGCATTAGGCTGCCTGTCAGACAAAATAGCAAACACAAGTTGCCTCATTTTGTCCCTCCAGTTGTGGAAGTCCCCTCAAAACCTGTTGCTGGGGTTCCCCTTTCAACAGCCTCTACCCAAACAACTCTTACAACAGATGCTTCTCCAATGGGCTGGGGAACTTTATCTTCAGGACCTCTCCACCCAGGGCATCTGGTCCCCACAGGAGACTTGTCTACATATCAATCTCTTGGAACTCAGAGCAATCTTCCTTGCTCTGCGAGTTTTCCACACCCTGCTCAGCCACAAGACAGTCCTTATCCACACGGACATTCAGGTAGCCATGTTCTATGTAAACAAGCAGGGAGGAACTGGCTCTCTGTCACTTTGCAACGAAGCTCTGCGACTGTGGGCCCTCGCCAGAGAGCATCACATTCATCTTCTGGCAGTTTATCTTCCAGGTGTTCAAAACTCATGGGTGGACAGACTCAGTCGAGTTCTGCTTCCACACGAGTGGTCCCTACATATGGACCAGGTATCCAAGATTTTTCGAATTTGGGGAACCCCGGACATAGACCTCTTTGCAAGTCCATGGAATGCCAAACTTCCCCGGTTCTGTTCCAGAACTCCGGCTCAGGGGGCTCAGGCAAGGGATGCTTTCCTCCTTCACTGGGGTCAAGACTTCCTGTATGCCTTTCCACCCATTCCCCTAATTCCCAAAACCCTGTTCAAGCTTCAGAGAGACAGAGGCCACATGATTCTCATAGCTCCACATTGGCCACGGCAAGTGTGGTACCCTCTGCTTCTACATCTCTCTCAAGCTCCCTCCCTGGAGTTAGGGTCTGCTCCAGACCTCCTCTCTCAAGAGGACGGAAGGTTATGGCATCCCAATCCCCAGTCTCTGCATCTCAGGGCTTGGTTGCTGAAGGCCTAGATCTCCAGGATCTTCATCTTTCTCAACAAGTGAAAGATGTTCTTTATGCTTCCAGAAAACCTTCCACTAGATGTTCTTACGCTTTCAAGTGGAAGAGGTTTACCATCTGGTGTTCTGAGAAGGGTCTTAACCCCCATGCCATACCTCTGGAATCGTTGCTGGAGTATCTCCTTCATCTGTCTAATGCAGGCCTTAAGACAAATTCAGTAAGGGTCCATTTGAGTGCGATTGCAGCTTCCCTTAAGCCTCTAAATGGACAACCTATTTCCTCTCATCCTCTTGTAGCAAGATTCATGATTCCTCCTTTTAACAAAGCCTCCCATCAGACCACCCCCGGTGGCATGGGACTTAAACTTGGTTCTTGGTCAACTTATGAAGCCGCCTTTTGAACCTTTAGCTACCACCTCCTTGAAATACCTTTCTTGGAAGATTATCTTTCTCATTGCAATCACATCAGCACGCCGCATTAGTGAATTGCAAGCACTCGTAGCCAATCCACCTTATACAAGGTTCTATCATGACAAGGTGGTCCTTAGGACTAATCCACACTTTATGCCTTTTCACCTCAACCAGGAGGTCTACCTACCTGTCTTTTTTCCAGGGCCTCATGCATCAAGTGCAGAGAGGAATCTTCATACCCTGGACTTTAAAAGAGCTCTGGCTTTTTACTTACAAAGGACACAGCAACATAGAAAGTCTTCCCAACTCTTTGTTGCCTTTGATCCTTCTCATCTCAGACAACCGGTCTCCAAGAGAACACTTTCTAACTGGATTGCCCAGTGCATTTCTTTCGCCTATCAGAGCAAGAACCTTTCTCTGGAGGGCCATGTCACAGCTCACAATGTGAGAGCCATGGCAGCCTCATTGGCTCATCTAACCTCTGTGTCTGTCGACGACATCTGTCGAGCAGCCACTTGGGCCTCGGTTCATACCTTCACAGCACATTACTGCTTGGACAAGGACTCCCACCGGGATGCCTTGTTTGGTCAGGCTGTTCTTAAACACCTGTTCCATACTTAATCAACTCCTACCCACCATCCCTCATGGGATGCCAGAGATCCATGTGGGGAAGTGCAGCCCTGTTCCAGGGACACACAACTTCTGGGATCTCTCCCTGGCATCTAAAGCTAGGGAGTCCCCATATGTGAAGACTCATTCCTGCTTGTTCCTGGAGATAGCACAGTTACTTACCTGTAACAGGTGATCTCTGGGAACAGCAGGAATAAGTCTTCACAACCCACCCACCTCCCCTAGGAGTTGGATCTCTCTATCTATCTTTCCTTTCCCTCTCTCTCTCTCTTTGTCTCAGCTTAAAACTCAACTGAGGAGAGACAGTTGGGAAAGGCGGGAAAGCAGCACGCAGTCGCTCTGGGATGCTCCCAAAGGCTTTCTGATTGGACGCTGGGGAGCGTTCCCGCGCAGGCTCCGTCGGTACCGACGTACCTGTAATCTTCTGATCTTGTAATCTTCTAGTCTTGTAATCTTCTGATCTTGTAATCTTCTAGTCTAGTCTCCGCTTGGTCCTGGGTTCATTTCACAGAGACAGTAAAGTAAGCATCACAAATAAGATAACCAAACAAGTGTGGCTTGGAAACAGGTCTTTATGTAGAAATAGGCTTATTACATAGTGAAGTAAGAGAGAATAGTCTATATGAAAGACTCTGTGTATGCATGTGTGTGTGAGAGAGAGAGGTAAGAACATGTGGGTCAGAGCCTCATGGCAAGGTGTGTAAATAGGAAGAGAGAGAGAGAGAGAGAGAGGGGGGGGGAGGGGTGAAGAGAATTGATTATCAGAGCCTCCTGTCCTTCAAGTCCGATGAATAGTGGAAGAGAGAGAGCAAGAGGAAGTGTTTCTGTCCTTTATAGTGAATTCTCTAGCACCTCCCTTTGAGGTCTGCTATTGTTTCTAGCAAGGAGGGGCTGCAGACCAATCTTCTCTAGCACCTCCTTTTGAGGTCTGCTATTCTTGATTTAGCAAGGAGGGGCTGCAGACCCATCTCAACAGGCCCTGAGACTGACATCAACAGGGGGTCAGAGTTAATCTCATCTTGTAAACTACTCTCATTAACTTTAGAGACTGATATCACCAGAGTAACAAAGCTGCATGAAATCCAAGGTCTGGGGAAAAAGCCATGACTCCTATGTCATGTATGCTGACAGTACCCATATGTGAAGACTTATTCCTGCTGTTCCCAGAGATCACCTGTTACAGGTAAGTAACTGTGCTTTGTCTTCTCATACTCCTTGACATCTCCTCAGCATTTGACTCCTTACTACACCACCAATTCCTGCAGAGACTCTATGATATTGGCCTTTGAGACAAAACACTCGGATGGTTCCGCTCATATATAGAACACAGAGCCCAGCAAGTAGGAATCGGACCCAGAACCTCACTTCCATTTATCCAACAAAGAGTACCCCAGGGCTCCAGCCTATCAGTCCTCTTATTCAACCTCTTCTTCCAACCTATATGCCAGATATTCAAGGATCACAAGATACAGTACCAGATCTATGCAGACGATATAATGTTTTACACGCCATTCATCACTTCTGCACCAAACTTCACCAAATATATAACTGTTTCTTCAAAGTAAGACAGTGGTGACAAAAGCACAACCTCTTCATCAACCAAGAAAAGACAGAATCCTTACACATACTCAGAAACATCATTCTTCCCCCCCCCCCACCCCTATCTCTATACCTTGATGACCTTCAAAGCAGAAAGTGAAGTTAAGTACCTGAGCGTAATCCTTGACCACAGGCTCCACTTCCAAGCACAAATAAAAACGTACAACCTAATCCATCTACTTCAAATTGTGAACCTTGAAGTACCTCCGCCCACTCATCAGTCCTGACCTTTTCCGCACAGTGTGCCAAGCTATCACATTACCAGCCTTGGACTACTGCTACATTATCTACCATGGTCTCCCAAAACAATCAATACTTCCTCTTCAAATGGCTGAAAACACCACAGCAAAAATAATCCACAAATTATCTAGACAATCTCACATTACTCCAGTACTACAACACCTGCACTGGCTCCCCATCCAAGCAAGAATAAGATACAAGGCCCTTATATTGATACACAAAATTATACACAAAGAATCTGCAAACTGCCTCCTCCACCCTCTCCTCTCCAGACCAAAGACTGACAGGCTCCGCAGGCACAACTCACTCAACCTCCTGACTGTCCTGACTCGAATAACCAAAAGCAAACAATCCATTTGTAACCGTGTCCTTATTTGCACTTACCATCTGAAACTCACTCCCAACTGACTTGAAAGAATTCTGGACCTCTCCACTTTTAGGAAGAAGCTCAAAACACACCTTTTCCAAGAACATTTCGCCACAACAGTAACGCATGAGTCGCAACCCAATGTGACCTAACTGATTTAGCCTTTCAGCCTAACCAGTCCTGCCCTCCCTCACACTCTCAAATATATGCCCCACAACACCCCCCCCCTCACTCATCCCCCCCCCATTGTAAGAACATAAGAACATAAGATATGCCATACCGGGTCAGACCAAGGTCCATCAAGCCCAGTATCCTGTTTCCAACAATGGCCAATCTAGGTCATACGTACTGTCAGCAACACTTCCCTGGTGGCCAGTGGATGCCAGGGCAGGTGCGACACAAAATATAAAGTTAAGATTTAAGAGTCTTTTGAAGGCCCAAATGGCTCCTGGGGCCTTGTAGTTTTCTTGAGCTCCAAATCTTTAAGAAAATACTTAAGCAGAGTGGTGGGAAAAATAAGGCTTTTATTTCCCGTCTTTGCTGAGGTTCAAAAATATTGGGTTACGTGAAAGCAAAAGTCCTTACTTCAGGTAGAATAACAAACTTAGGCTTTTCAAACAAAACTATCATACTTTACAGGAATGGTGGTGCTTAACCAAATTAAGAATGCTCTGTTGGTACTTTAAACAGATCACAACTCTGGCAGAGATTCTAGACTTCCGGAAATACACAATGTACAATCCATGTCATGGTCAGATACATCTTCTATGGGATCCACTTGCATTTGCTCATAATCCGACCCCTCTGATTCAATGTCCCTGGTTTCATGCAAACCATATTCAGGGGTTTTATATATTTGCTCTAGCAAGTCCCAATGTCCTGGGCCTAACCTAGGGCGTCAGCCCTGTGCTATATTGAGCTTACGAGTATCCCTTCTTCTTGGAGTTTTTATATCAGCATTATATAAACCTTTATCCTTCACAGCATTCTTCTTAGGCATATATTTTCCATACCTTTTATTGCAGCAGCCTGGTGATGAAAGGTTTTCTCCTTTGGCTTGCTTCCTCCACTCAGAAGCTTCGTGCCAATCCTTTCTCTGAAAGTTTGCTTTAGCTTTCAACCGTGGGAACAGCTCTCCTGGTAAATGCCTGCTCCTGCAACAGCCCAAATCCTGGCTTCCGTGCTCAGCCTGGCTTTTCCTTCCCAGCTGATTCCCACTTGCTTCTTGCTTGCAATCAATGTAAGGCTTTCTCCTCTGCCAGCCAACAGCTTTCTCACCAACCTGAGTCGGTCCTTCCTTGGCCCCTTGTGGATTCCTGTTAGCTCCTGGAGATTCTCTGTTAGGTCCTTCTCTGGCTTGAGACGATTCTCTTCCAGCTTGACCCGGTCCTCTCTCCTGGACCCGACCTGGTCCTCTCTGGATCCGACCTGGTCCTCTCTCCTTGACCTGACTTGGTCCTCTCCAAATCCGACCTGGTCCTCTCTGTTTAGCTTGAGGCAGTTCTTCCTTATAAAGAACTCCTTTCCTTGAGGCATGTGAATTGTTTGTCATGTGCTCCTGACCAGCTGGGCGTGGCACTCCAGTCTTTCTGACTGCACTCCTGCTCCCTCTAGCTGGTCCCTGTGAACATTGCACTCTGTGCAGATCTTTTTCTCTGTGTAAAACAGTTTCATTTCTCTCATCAGGGCTCTCATCAGCCCCCGCTGCATCACAGTACCTAGTAGTATCCCCAAGAGACGCAAGCTCCACAATGTTTGTATTGGGTCAAGCATTGATATCCTGAGTCCCTTTTTAATAATGGTTTATGGACCTTTCCTCCAGGAACTTGTCCAAACCTTTTTTAAACCCAGCTACACTAACAGCCCTTACTACATTCTCCGGTAACAAATTCCAGAGTTTGATTACATGTTGAGTGAAAAAATATTTTCTCTTATTTGTCTTAAATAGTTTACCCTGTAGCTTCATTACATGTCCCCTAGTCTTTCTATATTCTGATAGTGTAAACAATTGATCTACGTTTACCCGTTCCACTCCATTCATTAATTTATACACCTCTATCATATCTCCCCTCACCTTTTTTAATAACGCTATATCCTTTTTAAGATACAGCGACCAGAATTGCACACAATATTCAAGGTGCGGTCATACCATGGAACGATACAGAGGCATTATAATATCTTTTGTTTTATTTTCCATTCCTTTCCTTATGATACCTAGCATTCTATTTGCTTTCTTGGCTGCCGCTGCACACTGGGCAGAGGGTTTTAACATGTTATCCACGATGACTCCTAAATCTTTTTCCTGGGTGGTGGTTCCCAATGTGGAACCTTGCATTGTGTAACCATAGTGTGGGTTGTTCTTTCCTAGGTGCATAACTTTGCACTTGTCCACAT